>CM061463.1:7500000-10000000 GCA_030770085.1 Oryza coarctata | reverse complement strand
CGTTTAGCGAGGGTTTACAATTGATTTAACTCTAGATTTGTCCAACTCTAGACTCTAGTATTATTTTCTCGAGATAAAATACACATTCAACTTTCTGTTTATGGTGCCTGAGAAAGAGATTTAACATAGTTAAGCTTGACCATAAAATTTAATCATTATCTTACTTAAAAAATGAGTGCCGAATGTTTAAACTTAATGGTTGAGTCAATTATTTGGAGGGAGTATATTTTTTCGTTATCGAACGCTTGACAATGTTGTTCTCCTTGTTTATGTGTAAACGATTTGAGACTCTGCTATATATACATGGAAATTAATGGTCTCTGTACTCTGCCGTTAATTCATATACAGAAGAGATCGCATATTGTGCCAGCTTTGCGGATAATTGCTTTGGGCAACATGGTTCGGATCTGAAAAAATGGACGACAGATTAACGCATATTTAATTAAATATATAATTAATTAAATATTAGTAAAAAATTTTAAAAAATAGATCAATATGATTTTTTAAAGCAACTTCCCTATATAATTTTTTAAAAAAAACATCTCGTTTAATATGTTTCTATGATATATATTTATGAAATTTTCTTTTAAATTTAAGGTTTGAATGGTATGTATTTTGCTTGGGAATGGAAACTCTTTTTAACTTAGATATAACCATTTCTATTTGTTTTTACCTTAGAATTGAACCAAAATATCCATGTAATATTAGTGCAATGGGGTGCATTAATCTATATATATATGTAATTTAAGTTCTTTTCAAAACAAAATAAAGTGATTTGAATATGTATGTGAATTCCTAGATTTATATTTAGTTGGAGAGACAAAGAGGTGGAGATTTTTTTTCCAAGGGAATAGGTTTTTTTTTGCAATCATTTTTTTCTAGATATCGAATAATTCATACCGCTTGATTTGTATGGTATTTGGGGTCTGGCATAGGGATTAGTTTCTTACTGAATATTCATGTTTGCATGTTTAAGATCATTTAATTTTGTTTGAATTTTTATATGAGTAGGGTATGGATATATAATATGGTAATATTTTAGCAGTCGTACGGATGTTTCTAATTGAAGCAGCAAGTACCCATGACGGTGGATAGAAAGGAAATTATTATTCATGTGTCTAATTAGGAAGTGTGAATTGTTGTAAATGTAATTAGGTCACTTCTTAGTGAAACATGAATTTTATACAGTTTATAATGTTTAGTATCATCACAACGAAAATATCAACCTCAAAGGGAGGATAATCATGAAGAAAGAGGTTGTGACATTTATGATAGATATATCGTATGATGAAATAATGAACGACTTGAAAGTCAATGTTGATTTAGATCACTGAATCGAAAGTGTTAACAAGTTCTGCGAGAGGGTTAAATAATTTTGAGTCTCCATGAAAAGTTGCAAAAGATATATTATAGGAATAATCAAATAGTTATTCTAAGGAGATGATAGTCTTACTAAGATTGAAGACATGCAATAGATAGTTGGATAAATAGTTGGATAAGTAGTTTTACTGATTTATTGAGTATACTAAGTGAGATGCTTCTTAAGTCTAACTTTTCATCGGCCAACATATACGAAGAGAGAAGCTCATACGTCCATTATTACTATATGTGCATAAGATTTATGCATATAAGAACCACTGTATCTTGTATCGCCAATAACATGGACACTTGGAGAGGTGCTCAACACATAGGACGAGTCAGTACATATCGGGTAACGGATCACAGGATTGTCATATGTAAGAAGATAATTCATCTCCACACAACAACAATAAAATTCTTATCCTGCTGATGTGGTAAGTACTATCATATGAAACATTTGTACTCGAACGTAGATATGCTGAATTGATTAGATATTATCATAAAAAGTGCAAGATTGATGAGAAGGTTCATCACCTGCTGATATTTGTTAATGGAAAAACTTTAATACAATACACCTAAACTTTACCTCCGTTCAAGGAATATTAGATTTGCATTGAGAATCTATAAATCAGCAAGCCTGATTCTCTCTCTCTCTCTATATATATAATATGGTCTCTGTACTCTGCCATTAATTCATATACGGAAGAGATCACATTTTGTGCGAGCTTTGCGGATGATTCTTATTCATCTTGGATCACGCTGCAAGCAGGATAGTTACGCTCGTGTAGTTATTAAATTGTTCAAATTGTTCTGAAGCATCTACCGCCGCGCGCTTTTGCTCGCTTTAACGTGGTTTCACATGACGCGTTTCTCAGTTTAATGGCATGCAAAAGCCAAAAGAGCAACCTAGCTAGTACTTCAGCTTGGTAAACACTGAATATATTATTTGCTTAGCATGCTATATATATTTCAATCGTAAACTAAACAAAAGGTGAAAGAAGGCCTGATGCTGGCAAATTAGGATATTACATGCCTGCCAAATGTAGATGGTGATGCCCCACCACGTTTGAATAATAATTTATGAATAAATATATACATATTCTTAACGATTTAAAAACAAAAGATAAAAAAACCCTAAGATTAAGTTTTAAAAACTTAAATTTGGCAGCGTGTTAAGTGTTACGTGAGACATTTTCCAGATCATGAAAATGCATTGTAAGGCAGATATTTCTTATATGGAATTCAATATAAAAAATTCGCCGAGATGTATGTTAAGCAGATCTACTGGTACTATTTATAATTTCAAAATATGTATTTTAAAATTTATTCGTATTAAAAAATTAAAGATTGATTAAAAAATTAAAAATTGATTAAAAATCAAACATCATGTATATTTTGAGAAGTATGTTTATTCTTCATATTTTTTTAGATGCAATTCATGGTAGTACGAAAACTGTGTGATGCATGTACAGGTATTTTCGTTGACCTGAAGTTCACCAAAGAACGCGGTCAATTCGATATTTCTATCACGGGAATCACGAACCTGCACGATGTAATTGCAAAGGCTGACCCGTTTTCGTCGACAGAATCCGACAACCCCAGCCGGCCGGATCATTTAATTCCGGATAATCTACCTTAGTGTTTTGGTTCAGTTCTATAATATGAAATTGATTTTTATCAATTTACACAATATGTCGTGCATTTTTCTTAAATTCTACGATTTATCATTGCCGTCCACATGTATAAATTTGTTGTAATGACCGAAACACCTTTGATTAATATCCAGTCTGATCGAAAACTCAAAGAATCCATCTTTTTCCTCTTTCTCCCCCGTCCCCTTCCTCTCGACCGCGGACGGGCCGCCCCGTACCCTGCTCGCCGCCGGCCGTTTCTCCGCCATCTCCACGCCAGCCATTTCTCCCATTATCTCCACCAAAGCCGCCTGTCTAACTCCCGACGCCCCGTCTCCTTCGCGTCGCCGCCCTGTTGCCTCTCTCTCTCTCTCCCCTACACTGCCCTGTTCCATTTCTCTGCGCCGCTGACGCAGCCTGTTCAACCCCCCGACGCCCCCGCACAATGCGATGGCGGATTCCCCAAATCGAGGTAGGGCCCCTCCTGTTACAGCTGTTGATCTAGCCACTAAGGAGCTGCTTGCCGCTGGCCACACGCAGGAGAAGCTGGAGTGTCATGGCCATGCGGAGCAGAAGCTTGACAACCCAGGCTTCACGCGAGCTCCAACAGGACCGTGCCGCCCGCGTCCGGCAGCGTAGGCGGCGCCGGCATGGTGTCGAAGGCCAGGGTGCGGATGTCGAACACCAAGCTGTCGCGTGATGAGCCGAGGCGCCTCTAGTCCCCCATCCAGTACATCTTGCCGACGACATGCACCGGCACGACGTCGACGATGACACTGATCGGCGGCGGCGGGGTGAACTTCCTTGGAGGAATGTCTCTCAGACACCGCAGCAACACGACACACCCAGCCTTGCGCAGCTGCGGTCGATGAGCTCCGGTCGCGTGCAGCAAAACAGGCGAGACGTCAGAGACGATAGGAAGGAGAAATTTCTGGCGGCGTCCGTGACAGGGTTGTGCACGGTGTTCGTTTTGCCATCGACGCTGCTCACGACGACGAATTCATGGCATGCTTTGCAGCACACAGTTCTGGTGCTCACCAATGGCGTACTCCATAGAGAGAGAGAGTACGCGTCGAGCATGGCATGGCCGCCGGAGCGGCCAGCCACCATGGCCTCCCTGACGTGTGCGTTGTGCGACACGGCGAAGCGGTCGGTCTCGATCATGGCGCGCCAGCTCCGGCAGATGAGCTTGAGCCACCCAAGTGTGCGCGCCGACAGCCGGTACAGTGCCAGCGCCAGCGCCTGCGCGGACAGCGAGGAGAAGAGGATGTCCTCGTACGGCCGCCCTGCGGACTCGAGGCTCTCCTAAATGGCATGGTATCGGTGCTATTGGTTAAGCCGACGCAAGAGTGACGATCGTGCACCACGTCTTCTAGGGGTAAATTTGTCTTTTCTTTTATGCAAACGGAGAGCAGTTGACGGATTGTAGACAGCGATTGCAAATCGTAAAAGTTAAGCATAAAATGATGGTACATTATCAAACTTAACAAAATTAGTAAAATATTATAGAACGGCGCCAAAATCAGTGATACACACTAGATTCTCTCAATTAATTTTAGCAGTTTGAAATTACTCATCACTATATTTCACAACAATAATAAATGTACGGCTGTAAGTCGTACAATGTTTTTTTCATAAACACACGTATACACCACTATACACGAAACACCACACTTATATATCATATATCTATCCTTTAACATATGTTTTAAGAGATAGAAAGCTATATCCTCATCTCACTAAAAAGTACTCCTAAATTAACAGGATATATGTTGGAGGCACCAGATTGGGCACGTGCCCTATTTTGGTGTATTCCATCTCGTATTTTCTTTCTTTAAAAATATTGGTGCTCCTTTGTTAATTATGCTCTTGTTCCTTAATTACATAATATGCAGCTGTAAATTTATTAATTCTACTTCCAAAGCTAGTCTTGCATAATTATGTTGAACAACCAGATTTATTTTTTTTCTATGTATGTACATTGAAGCTAACTTTAAATGTTTTAGGTGAAATATAAGTAGCACCGTAATTAATTTACGTTTTCAAATTTTATTTTATTTTTTTCGTTACTATTTTAGTGCCACGAGTAAAACTCATATCATTCATATGAGCGTTTTGTTTTCATGACTGAAATTAGCAGAAACCCAAAGTGCGCAACTTTTATTCATGCAAGGTAACTGATAGGTGTTCTACTTGTTACCAGCAACCGGCCATCTTAATTACATGTATATGCATCGTTGAGGGAAAAACCTCTCACTCTCACCAACCACGGCCGGACCGTACAACACACAGTACAAGTACACGTCATGCATTATTAATTTTACATTACCACACCAGCGTACATATATACGTGTCACGTATGTATGGTCGGCAATGTATATATGTAGCTAGCTCGCGGCGACCTCACCGCCGGCGTCGGGGAAGATAGTCTCGATGATCCCGGCGGAGGACGACGACGGGGCGTTGACGGCGCTGCAGTTGAGCCTGATCTCGCCCTGGGTGCCGGTGAGCACCTGGATGTTGCCCATCTTGATCATGGCGGCGACGAACTTCTCCTTCCAGAGCGTCTCGTTGGCGGCGAAGGAGTTGACGAAGGGCAGGAGCGTGTCGTTGCGGATGAGCTGGTCGTCGGAGAAGTGGAGCCCCAGGTTCAGCGGCAGCAGCTTGTAGTAGTTGTTGTCCAGCACCGTCGGAGTGCTCACGTCGATCGCCGTCGTGATCGGCGTGAACTGCCCCGAGGTCGTCGGGCACAGCGCCTCCAGCAGCGCCTGGTACGCCGGGCTAATCGTCCCATTCGCCTGCACGTATAAGCGGTCACACATACATTACTATCAGCAGAGATCACGGTAAAATCATCATACACAAACGTTTGGTGAAAAAACTATTTGGTTGGTGTGTAAGAAATGAGTAACTAACTGTGAAGGAGTTTTCTTTTTCACGTACCAAACGTTCGCGGTTCTTGAAGAGGAAGGAGTCGCAGTGGGATCGGCCGATGGTGTGGGAGCCAGAGAGGATGACCATCTCCTCGGCGGTCAAGCTCCTGTTCTTGAAGCCATCGACGAGCTGCGTCGCCGTGAGGTTCGGCCCGGGGAGGGTGAAGGCATCGGTGAAATTGGACACGTTGCCGTCGCGGCGGCCGGCGGGCACCTGGTAGAAGGTGTTGCCGGTGAGGTTGACGCTGTCGCGGGCGGCGAAGGCGAGGATGTCGGCGCAGGAGACCGTGCGCGGGCACGCCGCCTCGATGGCGGCCTTGGCGGCGTCGATCACCTCGAAGCCGCGGAGGCTCGGGTTGTTCGGCGGCGCATCGCGCTCCGCCGTGCCGTTTGGCGAGAAGATGAGCACTGATGCGTCACAACCCTGATCGATGACGACATAAATAAATAAATAAATAAATTTCCAGTGACGGTAAAAAAGTAAGTACTCCTCTGAACATGTAGTATATGTTAATGTAGATATATTATAAGTTAAACAAATTAGTATAAGTTAACAAATTATGTTATTAAACTTCATCAGTAAAGTTTGTTTGTTTTATGAATTGCCGTCCTAATTAATGCTTCTTTGTTAGGGACTTAGTAGTAGGTTCAGATGGAATATGACAAACACATGATTTGACTTAAGATCGATAAATATTTCTTCCTTGTCGACGTCCATGCCCTGCATGGTTGGTGCGTCATGCCCCATGTGTATATACGAAAGTTCTAATTAAACGAATACACACCACATGTCTGATTATTCGTAGTAATTAGTTATTAGCAAGCACCCATTATTAGCGGTAAGCCTCAAATATCGATTAATCTAGATATATATAAGCAACTGGCCGGCGAAAATGATGTACATAAGCTACCAAACTACGGCAGTAGCTGTCCATCCTACTCCTCGTTGATCAGTTCTTCACGTGTTCATGCATAGCATATACTCCTGTCTACTCCGTCCGTTTGAAAATACACATACTTATATTTTTCGAAAGAAATCAAAAAAATTAAATAAAAAATAGTTGTGATCGTTAAGAAGAAAAAAAATTAAATGTGAGAATGTTATGATTAGTTAAGATGGGTAGGTAAATAAAAAAAGTAGTTATATTTTAAAATAAATTTAAATATTAAAATAGCTATATTTTGAAAGAAAAAAAAGAAACTCAATACACGAGTTGAAACTAATTGCGTAGTGTGTGTGCTATTTGCACGTAGCAACTGTCCCGGCTCTCTCAATGTGGTCACCATCCGAGATTGCGAGAACTCGCAGAGATGTAATTATTTCTAGGTGAGATTTCATCGTTTCGGCGAGTGCTTAGAATTTTAAACAAAATAAATTTGAATACAAACTGGATTAATCCAACATTTTAATTTTGTGTCAATACTAAAAAATCAGGAAAGACTGACACATGGGCGGTGCCTTGAGTGTCAACAGTCTTATATGTAGTACAAGTTGAAAATAGAGACCTACTGACGCATTATGTGTGGGCCAAATTGCATATCTAGATGATATCATTGCATAATTAGAAAGTTTATATTTGATCAGCTAGCATAGCCGACTAATTACCATCGCCCCAGGCCAAATAATATTTCTGTATATGTACATATCTAGCTTATTTCTTCTTTTGTAAAAAAAAAAGTTTGGAATAACCCACTTCCTTTTCAAAAGGAAAAAAACAACCGATTTTTATCAGGGTTTCTTCGGAACGCAAAAAGCTTAAGTGATTTTCACAGAAATCATTTTAAATCGCATAAAATTCCTTCATTTCCAGGAAGCCTTCGTTGTGCAACATGTACAGCAAACATAGGCAATTTCGATTCACGAAAAGTCTACCTAGCTTGAAATCGTTATGAAATCGTGTATGCAGTTATAATTATGCACACACGGCTTTACTTGGATCTTCAAAGCGGACTGATCCATGCTTTAGTCCAGCAGCTAGAAGCTGCCGTGAAAATTATTTAATGTTCTATCACCAATAATTTCTCAAATACTCATAAAATCATAATTTTATTAAATTTTATTATTCTAATATAAAATTGATTGTTGGAATTTTAAAAACCGACGAAAACTCGTCCTGAACAAATCTTAATAGCCGGGGGAGTATTATACCCACCGTTCTGATAATGTCTTCATTACCATTTCTCGAAAACGAGGTGGCCTCCGTTCTCCACTTCACATAGATTAGGTGACCAATTAATAGACGACACGTTTTTTTGGCACATGTTTAAAAAGATAAAAAAATATATAAGCTAAATCAGTAGCCGGTTGTCTTTCTCCTACTCTTTCCTGTTAATTTTTATTTTATTCGTTCTAAAATAATTTATTAGTATGTAATAATTTATTACATGTTTGACGTGGCAAACATGTAATTTTACAAGAGACGGTAATTCAAAAATAGGATCTGATTTTTTTTCCTTTTTTTGAGGAATAGAAGACTGTTTTTAAGTGATGAGCAAAATTGTTCATGCATGCACATATGTTTTCTTCCCTTTTCCTTTGATTTTTATCAAGCTAATTAAGGTAAAACTTAATTTCCCTATGCTATGAAAAACTTTAATTGCTGGTGGTGCTATATAGCGAACGTACGTACCCTGACGAAGCAGTCATGGAAATGGAGGCGGATGAGGCCGGCGGCGAGGCCGGAGTTGTTGGCGACGGCGGCCACCACGGCCTGCCGGACCAGAGCCTCGGCGTTGGGGCAGCTCGTGTTGTAGAACCCCACCTGCAGCTGCGCCTGGGTCGCCTCCGGCAGCGTGAACGCCACCGCCGCCGCCAGCGCCACCAACCCGGCCAGCCAGTTGCTGCTCGCCATGGAGCAACTGGTAGAGTACGAGTTACACTAAGTTACCGCTTGTGCAGAGGTGAGAGATCGATCGAACAGCTTAACCACAAGCTGCCGGCATTTATAGACAGAGGACCAGCTGCAAGGACTAGCTGCAGTGTTTGCTTAGTTAGCTCTTGTGTTAATCACAATTAGTTAAAAATCCTAAGAAACTAATTTTATCGTTGAAAAATGTCCAAGAAAAAAGTATTACTCTCTCTATTCTAAAAGAATATAGCAATCCAATACTAAATTACATGTATTCTACTAATATAAATCTTATCTCTAAATTAACATTAGCTAGCTACTCCAGCTTAGCTGGCCGCTTAAAATAAATAATTAACCAATATATATAAGATGGTACGGAGAGGACTTGACAATTTGGCATATGGATGGACCATGGGACGGCATCATCTCATGCGTTCTCAATTCACACTGTAGGAAAGGAAGATTAGTTGGGCCGACGGGACAACCACAGCGCGTTGATCGTGTTCTTCTCTGCCAGCCTGCCTACGGTAGTAGACTACGTTGTCTGATGACTTATCCAGCGACCTGGTGAAGGGCATGATCTTTTCGATTAATTATTTGTTATGGACAATTAGTGTCACACTTACAAAAGATTTCTCTTAAAACTTTTTACATCGATATTGTTTATAACACTTATTCTAAACTATTTTATATGTTCATAATATATAATACCTGTTATAAATATATGATACTATTAGTTATTTTTTAAGTTTGTTTGACTATAAGATATTTTTAAATTTATTTGACTAGTCGTCTTTTCTAAAATATTTATGTAGATAGAAAAACATACAAGATATGTTTAATTATTTTTATGACACATCTAATGATACTCCTTTCATTTTACTGAACTTAGTAATTGAATAAATATTATTAGTCAAAATTTGAGAAAAAAAATCAACAACATCATATATTTAAAACCAATGGAAGTAATATTTAATTTATCCCTATAAATAAATTCAGTATCTATATATCAGCCTTCATCCAAAAAGAACGGGACATGTATGATTATTCATGATCGATGTATAATTAATATTGTGGAGAAATTGCCAAATTAAAATGTTGGGTTTTATTTTTCTGACGTTGTAAGAGACAAATGCAAGGTACGCTGCCCCGTCACGTGTGGTGATTTGTGAGCGGACCACCCTCAGTTTACAGTTAGAGCCTATTAAATCAATCGTTTTCCTCATCCAGCAATCCATTGCCCAAAAATATTTTGCGGCTTTATATGGTTATAGGTTCCTATCAAAGAGGCAATGAAGCCAAGTTATGAATGTCCTCTTTAGTTTTCTTACATGTGGTTGGGAACATTAATTGCTGTTGCTACACCTTTGTTCCTTTTTCAATGTAGAAATAATTTATGATGATTTGTTTTTATACCCTATACCAAAAGTTTGTTCTGTTAAGAACTCTTGTGTAAACTCGTGTATAGGATGATCTCATAGTATTTCAGCTCCTATGAGAAGTGGGGAAAAGTCTCATGTCCTAATTAGATAAGCCTTAATTCCTTATTTTGCAAGGATCGTATGGATTTTTTTAGGACTATATATTACTCACCTCTACATTCTGAAAATGGGAATTAACAAGGTCTTATACGCTCTGCATATCATATTAAGATATATAGCAGTATAACCTAACTCATATATATATAGTCCTTTTGACATTTTTTTACTTTTCACCCATCAATTAATCTGTTACCTCACTGAATTGCACATGGGTAGCTAAGACTGATCTTTTGTTTCAGTTTCTCTTTTTCTTCCCTTCAATTGCTTATTATGTTTGTGTTAACGCTAATAAGCCTGCAAACAGATTTTATTATAGATGGAAAGTCGATCGGTGTATAAAAAAAGGTTGACTGATGGATGGAAAGAGCCGATTAGGTTATAGAGAAAGGCGATTGATAGATGGAAAATTATTTAGATGAGACTGGATATAATGAGAAATTGTGAAAGCCACGATAAGATTATTTTTATTTTTATAAAATATATCTAGTTAGTTTTTCTTTTATCTCTAAGATAAATTATAATTTATCATATATTCATATGGGATTTATGTAACACTAGAGTATAAATATAGACCTTCTGTAGTCTTATAAATCATCTCCACATATCAATATAATCTTGATGCATCATCATCCTATTTCATATAAATTTTTTTCGGTAGGTTCTGACTCTCGACGCAGGATTACATCGGTTAGGTCTAATCTCCGGCGAAAGAGAAGTTTCGCCACTATCTTCATACATCCGCTCTATCTAATACTGTATCTGTTAGTTCCGATCTCTTAGTCCTATCGGACATACCACATCATGTTCGTGCGAAGTCTATCAGTTTATTAAGCTCCTTCTACTATTATCAGTCTTGTACTGTCCAATCCTCTAGACTTGTGATAATAGATTGTACCATAAGTCAATAGTTCTTTACATGACATTTCATCGGAGTGGCCAACCGATGATTTAAACTTATGTTGTGCTTCATACCTAACGTATCGGTTGTTCAGTCGATACACATAACCTACCCAGCGATTAATCTGGTAGCGATCAATCTGGTCCTATTGGATCCAGCCTGATACTATCTCAGTTAGGTCCTATCAAGGTTGTGTCTAATTGGGTTGGCATTAAGGTCTAACGGGTTTCATTCCTCATCAACTCAGATAGTCGATGAGTTCACTTATTTACGTGCATCGTACTTACGGTCAATAGCAGCCGATGAGTTCACCTATTTATTTCATTGGCTCATCCAATCTAGCCTCTGCTGTCTTGGTGCCGTTAGCCTTAGCCTTATACTATCTCGGTTTTGTTTGATATATCAAGGCTGACTCTGACAATATGGTTACAGTGGTTGCAAGGTCTTGCACCTTCCAAAGTCCGAGTCTCACTCTTTACTGCTCATTTTATATTATATTCGAAGCGACATCGACCCTACAGATTCCTTGCTTTTTGCCTATGCCTTCATTAGCTATCCATCTGATGTATATGTGCTATTGTTCTATCGGTAATCAGTTGATAGCATGAGTCTATATTGGCCTATTGGACAATTGACTCGTGGATCTCATCCTCTTTATCTCCATATCGATTGTAAGGTCAAATTGACTAGTATGCTCACGAACTTTAAAGTTAAGGGACTACATTGGTGTTAACGCAGAATTTGTTCAGCTTGCAAACGAGATCGACCGATGAAAGAAAGACTGATCGACTCATAGGTAGAAGTCAATTGACATTGTAGAAGAGTCGATCAGACAGGTTGAGAATGGATTTGGTCTGTGTGAAGACAAAGGATTATCTAGATAGGACCAAGTCTGAGTAGAAATCATGAGAAGCACAACATGGTGCTTATCTTTATAGAATATATCATGTAAACTAGTCAAGTTTACTTAGCTTTATAACTTATTAGATATTAGTTTTCTTTTATTTTTTTAGGAAATAATATTCGATGGTTATTGTAACGGCGTTGGACTCATGTAATT
This sequence comes from Oryza coarctata, assembly GCA_030770085.1. Taxonomy (NCBI): domain Eukaryota; kingdom Viridiplantae; phylum Streptophyta; class Magnoliopsida; order Poales; family Poaceae; genus Oryza; species Oryza coarctata. Next base: position 9,987,729 of record CM061463.1, on the reverse strand, counting down.
TCAGGTATATAAATATAGACCCCCTGGATTCTTATAAGATATCAAGAGATTAACAGAATACAACTTCAACGCATCGCCTCCCTAGCTTGTCTAGTTTTTTTCCCCAACTGATTCTAGCTCTCAACGCGGGGCTGCATCAGTTAAGCTTGATCTCCAGCGAAGGGGCAAGTCCCGTCATTATCATGGTTTGTTTGGCTCTGTCTAAGACTGCATTGGTTAGATCTGGCCTCTTAGTCTGATTAGGCGTACTGCATCATGTCTGTGTGAGGCTTGTCGGTATATCGATCTCCCTCCTCTGTCCCCGGTATCGTGTTGCATCGGTTAGATTAGACCTATGAGATCGGTGGTGGTGGTTCGAGCCGTTGCTCTAGTGGGTGTTCGTACGGCGTTTTGTTGGAGTGAGTAGCTAATGAGTTATCCTTAACGCTAGCCTTGTATCTTAGTTGCATATCACTCAACGATTAATTCGCTAGTGATCGATCTAGTCACGTCAGATTTGGTGTGATACTGTCTCGGTTAGATCCAATCTCTCAGGCCCGTGTTCGACAAGGCTGGCACCAAGATCCGAAGGGTTTCATTCCCCATCGGTTCAGATAACATATGAGTTTAGATATAGGCTTACGTCGGACGTTTGGCCGGTAGGTAGCCAATGACCTTGCCCTTTTCTCTCTCGTCGTTACGTTTGATCTAGCCTTCATTGCCTCTGTGCCATTAGTCCTAGTCTCATACAGTCTCGGTTTAGTCCGAATCTATCGAGGTTGGTTCTAACGGTGTTGTTACAGTGGTCGTTGGTTCACGTGGCTTCGTGAGGGATCGGACCCCACTCCGTGCTTTAGCTGCTTTAATCCTATGGAGCGTCATCGGCTCTTTAGCTGATAAGTCCTCTATTTTACTACATGTGTTTATCACCTACGCCTTCATCGACTTTTCAGTCGATGCTCGAGCGCTATCTTTCCCAATGGCACCTAGCTGATAGGGTGAGCTAGATCGGTCCAGCGGTTGATTGGCTCGTAGATCTCATTCTCTGTCTTTTTATCAATCGTAGGGTCAAATTGACTGGCATGCCCTCGAATCTCAAAGATTAAGAACATGTACTAGAGCTAAGCAGATCTCCTAGGGCTTTACATGACCAGGGCGCTGTCTTTCCCAATCGGACCTCTATCCGGCTCGATCGGACTCCTCTCAAGATTCGGTGACCAGCAACTAGTGCTAAGCAAATATCCTATGCCTTTGTGTATCCAGGCGCATCGCACCTTCATCGGCTAATGCTCACACGCCTCTCATCACGCCTCTCCACCCGGTCCGATCTACTCCCACACCAATAGTTTGCTCTCCTTCTCATGTTAACTCTTGTGCAATTTTCTCCGGTTAGGTCTATTAATAGACTTTAGCACCACATAAATTTTAATGTCCACATAATCTAATATATACTGGTAGATGTAAAAAATATTTGATGTTTAGAATATGATTTGATCAAATTTTAAAACTTTGACTATTAATTTTATATTATAACAAGCTTATAAATAGATATGATGATAGTATTCTTTGAAGTAACCTAACTTAATTATGGTAATTTTTTTAAAAGATTGACCAAATGTTGCCTAAGCTTGAAATATCTATGAACAGCGGTAGTATTCTTTTATAAAAAAATTCAAAATTCTGATATTCTAAATAGGCCCTAGTAGAAAACACGATGTGTTTGTATTCGTAGTGTTTCATTGACGGACATATAGGTGTTGTTCTTGTTAAATGAAATGTGGGTGAAAGCTGATAAATGATCTACTCCCTCCGTCAAATACAAGAACATGCGGATATAAATTGTACAAGCAAGATTTATACCCCACGTCTTTATATTTCTCTAGGCGGATATATTTCTAGATAGAGTGAGTACTTATATCTAATATCTTAATAAAGTAAAAGAAAAATAAACCAACTAGAAATTCCTATACTAAAATTTAGAAAATATTTAGACTAAAAATAAAAAATATCTAGACTAAAAATAAAAAAAAGATTGAGAGAAAAATCTATATCTTTACTTATAGACTCTCCCAAGAGCATCACATTAATCCTATGAGGTAAACATAGTTATAAATTATCAAGTTGTTAACGCCAAAATCTGGCGGATCCGATGGCGCTAAAACCGATCGGCTGGGAAATCCGATGGGGCTAAAGCCGATCGGCTGAGAGGTCCGTTGGAGGGTTTGATGCAGCCATCGACCGATGGAGATCTGAGACAAAACCGATGAAGAGCTGTAGAAAAGCCGATCAGATTAGTTGAAGATTGGATCGGCTTGAAGACAGGGGATTGTCCAATCGGGATCAGGTCCGAGAAGCCTGAGGGAAGGAAGGAGAAGGATCGGCTTGACTAAAAAAGGTCCGATAGCTACAGTGGAGAAGCCGATCAGGTTGCAGCAAAGGAAGACTCGGTTACAAATTGGAAGATTATTCAAATGAAACCGGGTTTGCGGAGGAGCCGTGGACTCCACGGCAGGGTGCTTATTTTCGTAAATTATAACCTTACTCAATTAGAGAGGTCTAGCTGGTTAGTTAACTTCTTTAGGAATATTTTCCTTTGTTCTTACTAGGAAATAATGTCCGATGGTCATAAACGCGTCGGACTCTGTCTGTAAATCCAGGGTATAAATATAGACCCTTTGGAAACACGTAAAATATCTCTCGATCATATTCAAATTCGGCGCATCACCACCCTAGTTCATCTAGGTTCTACCGGCGGGTTCTGGCTCTCGACGCGGGGCTGCATCGGTTAAGTCCGATCTCCGGCAAAGGGGTAAGTCTCGCCACCATCTCGTTATGTCTTGCTCTCTCTAAGGTTGCATCGGTTAAGTCCGACCTCTTAGGCCGATCGGATGTATCGCATCACGTCCGTGCTAGACCTATCGGCCCGTTAAGCTCCCTCTACCGTCGTCAGTCTCGTGCTGTATCGGTTAGGTCCGACCTACGGGGCTGCCGATGGTAGATCGACCTTCAGGCCTATAGGCTTCTGCACGGCGTATCATCGGAGTACTAGCCGATGAGTTATCCATGCTCTGTGCTTCACACCCAGCGCATCGGCCCCTCGGCCGATACGCATCAGCCTTTAGAGGCGTCCCACGATGCGTAACGCCAAACGTATCGGACCTCCAGCCGATATGCACCCGCCTTCATAGAGGCGTTCCCTCATCGGCTCAGCTAGCCGATGGGTCCGTTCCTATCCTTGCTACGGCATAGCCGATCCGGCGTCCTTCGTATCATCGCCGCTGGCCCCAGCCTCTTACTGTCTCGGTTAGATCCGATCTTCGAGGTTCGATGTTGATGGCGCTGCCACGGTGGACGACGGATCTCTTCCTGTCATATCCAGAGCGGCATCGGCTTTGCAGCCCGTGCCTTCTTGCGCTAATCATTGCCTAGGCTGTATCCGCTTTCATCGGTTTTTCCAACCGATGAATCAATGTCCGGTTGTCCGGAGGGATCTCGTGTGCCTCGATATCCTCTGAGCACACCCTAGTTCCTCCATCGGCTCTACGGTCGACCGCTCATCGACACCTGTCCACATCGGCTCCCCAACCGATCAAACAGCATCCCGAACCAATCGGCAGCCAGCCGATATCGAGCGTCTGTATCGGACCCGCTCGTTTCATCTCCTTGTTGATTGTAGGGTCAAATTGACTGGCACGCCCGCGAACCTCGAGACCTAAGTACCTGCACTAGAGACAAGCACAGGCCTTCGTGTGACTGAGCCGCCGTCCCTCCCCGGTTGCGGGATTTTTTGGCGCCGAGCACATGTTAATTAAAAAATCTTTAAATTGATACGTTAATCAAGGAAAACGAAAATATCTTAGTCATCCGATCTACATATGAGATTGGATTCTAAACCATATATCTCGAACACGACAATATAGTTCCTTAAGTCCAAACTGTGAGCACAATGAAATAAAATATAGTAAGCTCAATAATAAAAAAATGTTGTTAACGATAAATAATTAGTGGGTTATAATGTCAGAAAAGATATCATTACGATAAAATGGAGGGAAGAAAAGAAACAAATATATTATAGAGTTCATATATATTTGATTTATTATATTTTTTAGAGAATATTAATAGAGCTTTATGGACATAAAAATTACTATATTAATTCAAATATCAGATATATAAGTTTGGTAAAGTCAGATTATATTGTTATTTTTAATATTTTTCTTTCACAATAAAATGTGGAATTATATATGTTATTGTGTTAGAAAATTTTATAATGACTGTGCGGGCCATCCTGCTTGTTATCTATACCGAATAATTAACTATTAATATATTATAAACCTAATATTATTAGTTTAGAATAAATGTTAAGCAATACTGATATAAAATAAGTTTTCGGAGAAACTGTTAAAAGCGTAGTGTAAATAATTTATGGTGATAGTGTGCATAACTGATAAGATAAAAAGAACAATGGCCACAGTGTGCACGAAGCTTTACGAAGTACTCCATAGAATGCATTTATTTTTCTCGCCTCTACTCCATTGTAAATGACACGCCAATCGAATACTGCATATGTGTGTGCAGACAAATAAAGTTTTACATATTCGACTTTTTTTCAGACATCATAGAATGTTTTTATCTTTCTCGCCTCTACATCGTGAGATGCACACATCCAACGTAAACAACATGCTAATACGAAACAGATCATAGTGAACATTGATCATGACGTAACGACGGCCGTCGTCGTCGTCAGCTCGACTCGACTTCGTCGATCGACACGGTGGAGCCGGAGTAGTAGTGGTAGTGGTACGGCATCTCCATCCCGGTGGAGGAGCGGTTGTTGACGACACTGCAGTTGAGCCTGACCTCCCCCTGGCTGCCGGTGAGCACCTCGACGTTGCCCATCTTGATCATGGCGGCGACGAACCGCTGCTTCCAGAGCGTCTCGTTCGCCGCGAAGCTGTCCACCGACGCTCTCAGCGTCGCGTTTGTCCGCAGCTGGTTGTCGGAGAAGAAGAGGCCCAGGTTGAGCGGCAGCAGCTTGTAGTAGTTGTTGTCCAGCGTTGCCGGCGTGCTCGGGTCGATCGCCGTCGTCGGCGGCGATGACGCGTTCGCGTTCGACGGGCACAGCGCCCGCAGCAGCGTCGCGTACGCCGGGCTCAGCCCCGTGTCCACCTGCATGTACCGCCATGTGAGCGTCTCCGTACAGTAGATATCCCGTTGGCGGTGAGAGACGACGACGAGGAGAAATGGTAGAAGGCGATGTCGTCGCCGGCATAGTATACGTACGATGGGGGTGGTGTTGTTCCAGATGCGGGTGAGGAAGGAGGTGCAGAAGGAGCGGCCAACGGTGTGGGCGCCGGAGAGGATGACCATCTCCTCGGCGGTGAGCGTCTTGTTGGCGAAGCTGGCGACGAGCTGCGCGGCGGTGAAGGTCGGCTGCGGCAGGTTGTTGAGGGCGTCCTGGTCGATGGACACGTTGCCGTCGCGGCGGCCGGAGGGGACCTGGTAGGAGACGTTGCCGGTGAGGTTGATGCTGTCGCGGGCGGCGAAGGCGACGATGTCGGCGCAGGAGACCGTGCGCGGGCACGCGGACTCGACGGCGGCCTTGGCGGCGTCGATCACCTGGAAACCACGGAGGCTGGGGTTGTTCGGCGCCGCGTCGCGCTCCGCCGTGTTGTTGGGCGAGGTGAGCAGCACCGACGCGTCACACCCCTGACATGCATTAACGACAACAAAATCAACAATATTATTTTGTTTAAATGGTGAAATTAAATTTCATTTACCTTGGTAGAATATAAATTAACAGCCTAAATATTGTTGTCACAAATTCACAACAAACTTACTAAAGGGTTCCAATCTACGGTTGGAGTTGATCTTATTTTAGTACGAAAAACATGGCGGATCATTAAGTGCATGATTAGATTAGCTGTGTATTAAACATAAAAATAGATTTAATTATTTTTTTAAAGAAACTTTTATATAGATTTTTTAAAAAATTAGCAATTTGAGAAAGGTAGCCAAACTGAAATGCCAAAATGTACCATGTCTAAAAGTGTTTTCTATATTGATTTTGCTATAGATTTGTCGGCAATTTTTTTCTCAAAAATTTATTAAATGCAACTTTAGATCGTTGGATTTACTCTGAGTATCATGCAAGTGGGCGAGAAAAAAAAAACACAACACATGCATGTATCTGGAATCGGATCCCACAACACCCCCTTCAAGTAGCATGCTACTGTAGTTTCTGAAAGGCAAGTTATGTTATACTTATTGTATTCACATTTGCTAAATATTTAAATAAAATTGTTCAATAGATGCATACATAGTCTTATTTTACGGCACAAGTAATTACTCCATAATTTATGGGTGACTAAACACATTGAAATAAAAAAAATCTAGTTATACACGATCTTGTACCATTCATAATCTCTATAAAAAATTATTCACCTCTTTATTTTTTGTCTCATGTTTAAATCAAATTAATCTAAATGAATTTGTCCCTGCATACTTAGAAAAAAGGACATGCGTGCCATTAAGGTGTTAAGAGTTTGCATTTAAAGATGTTTTTATGTTATCATTTTCTGGAGCTCTCATCACATTTTTTTTAGAAGAATTTTCATCACATATTACCCACACTAAGTATTCCCACTAAGTATTCCCTCTGTTTGAAAATATAATAATTCTATCATTTAAATTTTATTTTAAGAATGTAACAACTTTCTTGTCTACTTATCCCATTTCAAACAATTACAACAATTCCCTATTTAATTTCACTTATTTTTTAATAGCTATGTAAAACTCTAAAAATCCTTATATATTGGGATAGGAGTAATAGGGTTTTTTCCACCTTGTTTAGCTATACATATGCATATCAGGCACCAAAATTCTTGGATAAAAAAAATATTATTTTTAATTAATATGGATTACACTATACATATACAAATTCAATCAACAGAGGAAAGTGGGTATCTATGGCGCCCACAAATAGAGTCATATATATGCCGTAGTTTATCAAGCGGTTTCCGACTTACGGGGCTTAATTAAAGGTTCAAGTTCAAAACGTTCAAGTGATGATGAATTAGTGTATTGTTACAAGGAAAGTCTAGTGATTTAGTTGGCAAGTCACTATCCCTAGCTGGCATCGACCTCCTCGATATAATCCCTCCCTGAAATTTGTCTAGAATCTAGGACGAGATGCCAGCAATTGAGCATGGACGTGAGTACAAGCAACCACATGCATATTATAATTTCAGGTGTAAATGCATCCACTGTCTGAACTCTGAATAATTCTGTCGACGTCCTACGGTTCAGTTAACTATCCTAGCTAGCTGGATCGTATGTACAGTGGAGTCGACAAAGAGAGAACATGCAGGAGATGCAGCTAGCTTGTCATCGAGATCTGCGTGTGTATGACTGAAAAAAGTCGAAGAAGAAAAAAAGAGGCAACGAAGATTATTCGGGAGGAGCAGGTAGAAGAATAACGGACTATGTGTTGCTTGTGTCGATCGAATGTCATATCGATCCTGCCTATCTATGTCTTGACGCATTCTTTGACTTGACTCTGTTGATGAGCCAGCTTTCAACTTTTCACTTTGATCTTTTTCTGCTATTCGAAAGGACTTTACGCTTCTCTTGTGTGCTGGGGTTCACTGATGACAGGTTAATTACGACTTTTCGAGATTTCGTTATCAAGTTTGACATCAAAAAACCTTAAGTCGATTGCATTATTGCACCTGTTTGAGTTTTTTCCACTAATTTATACTCTCTATCACAAAAGGTCATTTTGACATAATTTACAAACTAAAACCGGCCAGGAGAGAGATTAATTTTGGGCTGTCGTTCTCGAATTGCAGATAACATAATTACTACAACTGGAGAAGGGAAAAGAAAAAGAAAAGACATACTCTGACGAAGCAGTCATGGAAATGGAGGCGGATGAGGCCGGCGGCGATGCCGGAGTCGTTGGCGAAGGCGTTGGTCACCGCCTGCCGGACCAGCGTCTCCGCATTGGGGCAACTGGTGTTGTAGAACCCCACCTGCAGCTGCCCGTGGCTCGCCGCCGGCAGCTGCAGCAGGCACGCGGCCAGGGCGACGACCACCGCGGCCACCACACGATGATCGGCCATTTGCCAAGCTCTCTATTAGCTCGTAGACCCTGTGCTAATAACTACTGCGGTGAGGCTACTAGTAGAGATATGATGAGCACATTAGACAATGTGAGGGTTTATATAGAACTATAGTACTACCAGTGATTTGCATCTTACCACACACTTCTCTAGAGGAGTCAGAGCATGATGCAGGAGCCTTTGGAAAAAGTTAGCCAGTAGGATAGTAGGATACCATACACGGCCATGTGGTTCCATGTTGTTTTTGCTTTGGTTGATTTAATTTAATGGTAAGCTTTTTTTCCTATATTTTTTTATAATGGATAGATATCTTATCTCTAAATATACGTAGCCATTTTTTCCTAGATAGAGATTGGATAAGGATAGATTCCGTATAATGTATATTTTGTAATTGAAAAATATGAATCAACTCTTTAATGTAAGAAAAATATTAAGATTTAAAGTATAAAAATGGCATTATTAGATCTATTATTATATGTATTTTAATACTTTTTATAAAATATATATTTAGAAAAAATATTAAAAATGCATAGCGAAGAGCTAGTGTATCGATGTTCTAGATAACAAGTAAAAAAAAATAAAGGAGGCGAATAGCAGCTTTGCGTTTTTGTATGCGTGGTTGCTTTTGCATGGACATGCTTATGCACTTGGGAAAAAGCTATAACAATCCAAAGCTTGAGTCTAATGTGTACCAAAGAAAGCCAAAAAAAAGCGCTCCAGTAGGTACGGTTAACACCTTTTTTTTTTGTTGTGCCCATTATGCTCATGCACCTTTAGCTCCATGGATGCATGGAGGCAATAAGCTGGTTTCGTTTGTCGCTTTAGTTAGTTTTCTGTTCATTATGTTCATTTTACTCTTTCGTTTCCAGTCTATGCCGATATCTTTATTGACTCTTGAGGGAGACATTGCATGGTACAAAGAAGAAGTCGAATGAATGATTCCCAACGCTTACATGTGGCAGCTGGGCATGCTTCAAGTTGATATCATGCACTGCACAAAAATGTTTGAATTTGTTGATTTGGTTGCTAGCTAGACTAAGAACGAGTTCGGCACTGCCTGAATTAGCTCACCTAAAACAAGATATAGCATTAGTATATGATTAATTATGTATTAATTATTTTAAATTTAAAAACGAGTTTATTTGTATTTTAAAGCAACCTCCTTATATTTTTTAAAAAAACATAATTAATCATGCGCTAATAAATAATCTTATTTTACCTAAGCAAATTGGTTTAGCCTTTATAGGCATTGCCGAACACACCCTAAGGCTGCTATGATTGGCTACTTGTGTTCCAAATTTCTCCTCTATTGTTTTTCACGTGCACATTTTTTAAACCATTAAACGATATGTTTTAAAAAAATATATATATAAGAAAGCTAATTTAAAAAATTATATTAATATATGTATTTTACTTAATTAATCATATGCTAATTAGACATATAATTTTCTCAACCCTAACCAAAAGCTCGCTAATAGGTGAATGAGAATATTATACTCATTTAAAATTTAAAAGACCTTGGTGGTGGTGAGTGGTGAATCTGCCACCACCCATCACATCTGCCGTTCCTAAAACATGAGTTAGATTTTTTTTTCTCTTCCTTAACCCTAAGTCATCGAAAATATTTTAAAGTAAGATAAAAAATGATGATATTGAAGATTTTGTAATGGGAATGATTTATTTTAATTTTTGAGGATTTAAAGTGTAGGATATGATTGAAGATTTTGTAATGGGAATAATTTTATTTTAATTTTTGAGGATTTAAAGTGTAGGATGTGATTCTCTTTTTTAATTCCCAGGGTAACACAAGGGTTTTCAGCAGGTCTATGCCTAAGTTTAAATAAACTGAAATTTGATCTTTCGATGGGACTAGAGCTCGGGCAGTTCAGTGCAAAATTTTTCTTCAGGGTAAAAAAAAACCAAGAAATAATCTTTTGCTGGAGTTAAGGAAAGAGCACTAAAATGCTATTATATGAACACGATTGCCGATTGGAGGGATGTTTTTTAGTTTGGTAGTTCCAAACCATGCAAGGACAATCATGACTTATGCTGACAAAGGAAAAACAGGTATTTTCAACCGGTTGTACTCTTCTTCCATTCCAAGGGTTGGCAAAAATGATCATGGTGGTCAGATCCTTCTCTTGCCCTCTTCTACATATGGATAAGCGCGCCTAATCTAATACTATTATCTACCGTAATCTTTCTTCTTTGTGAGTTGTGGCACCTTTAATTGTCCTATATATGTGTACCATATTGTCTTGACCTACATGCTGATAGATCTATACCGGTTTTTGCTCATTTCGTGCCAACCAGTGGAATCTGGCATGCATGCAAGTTAGCCCTTGTGATTAGTTCCTGCTGGGTTGCTTGTGGCAAGCGTGGAATCCTTTGATTAATTAAGTAATTAAGTACTTGATGGATGTATGGATACATCGGTCGTTTGCTTGTGCCAACAAGCTAGCCAGATATCTAGCGGTTGTCCGCTTGTTAATTCGACGAACGCAGCGATCGAGAGGAGATCGATCTGGGTTCTGGGGTTTGGTAACGTACGTCAGACCTGAGAATATCTGCACATGCACCTATGTGGCGTGGCTATGTCACCTGTCTACCATCGTGTATATGGAACGACATGTATCGATCTCCTAAGTAGAAGTCCATATATATGATGACAAATGGAAACATTGTCGACAAAAGTCCCGCTTAATTATAAATATATCTATAAAGAAATTTGAATAACTTCGACGACATGGAACCCAAATGGAACTATCATGCACAAAATAAATATCAAATAAATTCATAGTGGAGAAAAAGAATCATACGGACAACGGTATTCTCAAAAATGGGAAAATGACAAATCTAATGTTTATCGAAATTGCCCTCTCTAAGCCATGTGTAAAGAAAATCACGATCCATTTTATCCGTGTGTAGAACATTTTTTTAAGAAAATCATAACATTCAACGTTGAGAAAAATCATTCCGAACTCAGCGTCCAACTGGGCACGCTCAACCGAACGCCGAGAAGCACGTCTTCTACCAACGCCTACTATACGAGAAGGGATTTTTTTTCACCTAAATTGGAGCCTAGGTCGACGTCTTCTCTACTTAAAGACTCTATCACTGTGCTGCAGATATACAGGAAATACACTCTCTTATTCAAAGGAGCACGGACTTCATTGGTAGCTATGTTTCCACACCGTTTTTTACCACCTAAATTGGAGCCCAGGTCAACGTCTCCTCTACTAGAGACTCTATCACTGTGCTACAGATACACAGGAAATACCCTCTCTTATTGAAAGGTGTACGGACTTCATCGGTAGCTATGTTTCTACATAGTTTTTATTCAGAACTAGATGCGATAAAAAAAATATCTCATGGATACACAGCCTATGTTATTAAATCTAGTATAGATTGGCCCGCGTTTGCTTAATTATAAACTCGACTAAGAGCGTCTGTTTCTCAAATAATGACTTAAGTAAATCAGATAGAGGGGGTCATGCATTATGTTGACAAACTAGATTTGTTCTTTATTTTTAGTTTTGGTAGCACATGATTTGGAATGTCCTTTTCTTTTTGAAGAGATGATCTGGAATAATTGAGTGAAGTTGCTTCATCGATTAGGTAAGGGTCATTGTCGACAGTACAAAATTCAAGATCGGCCCTTGGGAGAAATTAAAGAAAGTTTGTTTGACGTGGTGAGCTAAGCTGGTTTTGTGGTAATAGCCGTGCTTAAATTTTGTTTTCATATAGAGCTAATTAATATCGTGTTTGAAGATGTGCATCGTGTGCGCTATACCAAATGTCATAATGTGCAGTTTTTGGCCCTGTGTGATTTGTACTTTGATACCTTGCCCGATTGTTCAATTTCCACGCTTAGTTCATATTCGTAGTTGATAGTACATAGATAGCACTATTAGTGAGCACTCTCGAGCTAGAATTGAAGAAATAATTCACTAGCTATACTAAGCACATCTTGATATGTACTAGTATAATTAAGCCAGCTTGAGAGTATTAGATGATGCATATATCACTCTACCATCAACTCCGAGCCTATCAAGTTTTATTTTCTCACAGAACAAATGTACCATTTAATTTTCTCAAGATAAACTGATATAATCTTTCATATATGAAGTAGGATATATTTATATATTTATAGAGATGATTGTATGCGTGTGTATCTCAATGACCACATCTATACTGTGTTTCAAAAAAATGTACCCCTCCATTTCATACTATAAAATGTTTTATAGAAAAACGTAACTAATATTTTTAAACAAAATAAATAAATAGAATATCAAAATATATTGGATGTTAGATTTAATAAAACTAAATTGGTATTATATATGTTGCTACATTTTTAATCTTAGTCAAAGTTAAATATAATATTAAAATAATTTGATATTAGATTTAATAAAACTAATTTGGTGTTGTATATGTTAGTACAGAATTTGTCGAAATTAAAAAAGTTTGACTATAAAACAAAAGTCAAAACGCAAAAAAGGGGAGTACTGTTCAATTTTAGCATCAGGCGATAACAGCAAAGCTGCCACCTACTTGCCGCCACCCCGTACTGGCCAACAAGGGCCGGACCCAGTCCGAACCAACAGCCCGAACAGCCCAGTCCCGGCTCAACATATTCGGGTCACACCTCACTCACAATTACATCCACACGTAAGCCACAGTAGATTACGGCCTAATTCTAATAGGCCTAATTTATTTGGGCTGCTGTCCCTTTCCAGTCCAAGGGCAATCCGAGTATCCGACCCAGACCAACACTTGCACGCCCAAACGATCGACGGTCAAGATTTAATCATGGGTTTCTTGATTGTCAGGCAGATGGGTGCGAACAGTACAAGTATTTAGCATGATTAACACAGCTGGCACGCTACTATTATTATCCATCACTGGAATCCAACGGGAAACATTCGAAGATCACACGATGCAAAGTGTGTACGTACGTTCACTCGCACGTGCGGAAGATCCACACAACGACATGACAAACTTGACACGCAAATTTTTAATGTTCGTGCACGTCAAAAAAACGAAATCCATCACGACATACGGTAGTGTAGTGGCCGCCTGACCGGCACACGATGATCTCTGCCTAGCTCGCGGCGATGCTGACCTCCTGATCCTCGCCGGGCAGCTCGACCACCGGCGGCGACGACGAGGACGACGAGGGGTTGACGACGTTGCAGTTGACACGGATCTCGCCGCACCTCCCGGTCTGCACCTCGATGTGGCCCATCTTCACCATGGCGGCCACGAACCGCTGCTTCCACTCCGCCTCGTTCGCCGCGAACCGTGTCACCAGCGCGTTCATCGTCGCGTTCACGCGCAGCTGGTTGTCGGAGAAGAAGAGCCCTTTGTTCTGCGGCAGCAGCTTGTAGTAGTTGTTGTCCAGCGTCGATGGCGTGTCCGGGTCCATCGGCGTCGTCGCTGGCGTGTCGTTCCTCGGGCACACCGCCCGCAGCCGCGCCGCGTACGCCGGGTCCAGCCCGGCGTCCACCTGCACAACCCATACACCGTCACGTCGCGTACTTGTCATCTGTGGAAGCATGCATCAATGGCGCCATGGCCGACGCGACTGCGCGACGTACTATAGGGGTGTTGTCGTTCCAGATGCGGTTGCCGAAGGAGGAGCAGAAGGAGCGGCCGACGGAGTGGGCGCCGGAGAGGACGACCATCTCGTCGAGGGTGAGGAACCTGTTGGCGAAGAACTTGTCGGCGAGCTCCTGCGCCGTGGCGGTGGGCGGCGGCAGGTTGGCGAGGGCCTCGGTGCCATTGGATACGCTGCCGTCCCGGCGGCCGGCGGGGACCTGGTAATCGACGTTGCCGGTGAGCTTGACGCTGTCGCGGGCGGCGAACGCAATGATGTCGGCGCAGGAGACGGTGCGCGGGCACGCGGCCTCGACGGCGGCCTTGGCGGCGTCGATCACCTCGAAGCCGCGGAGGCTGGGGCTGTTGGGCGGCGCCTGCCGCTCCGTCTGGCCGCCGCCGGGGTTCTTGGTCAGGAGGACGGAGGCATCGCAGCCCTGCATTACACACAACCGTACGTACGTGTTATCAAGTGTTAATTAAGTTCAGCAATCTCAAAACGAAAGAGAACAGAAACATGAAAGGTTTCTTTTTTGAAAAACCAAAGAAAAGACAACTAAATACTTGAAATGTTTCGTCCGTATGTGCGTACATGTTTCTGTAAAAATTCGTACTGATTACTGAAGTTTACGACCAAATTCAGATCAATGAGTACATTAATTCATGACCTAGTTTAGTTAATTTCGCTCGTAGGTGTAGCATGTGACGTGTGTAGTGCTGTGCGCGTCTGTTTCTCGCTTGTAATCGGAAAAAAAAAACAAATTAGCTTGTTTTTTTAACCACCCTTGCACCTCCTGGCTCTTGCTAATGCCAATGAGGCCAACATACCAACCCATTCCTCCCCTAATTTCCTTAGCCTCGGCGAGAAGCCCCAACCTGATGTGCCTCCTCTATCTACGATGGCTCACACAGCTAGATCCATTTTCATGTCCCTTCCTCTGTCTTCTAGTCAACCGCAATTAGTCTTGCAAACTCTTACCGTAAACTCTGACCATTGGCCTCCTATCCTATGGCAGCACTACTGGGCTAAAATACGCCTTATTATTCCACGAAAATATGAAATTTAAGAGTCAAATATAATTTTTTTTAACAACTACTAGTATTTCTTATAAGAAAAATGTACTCTTATCATGCCATATATAAATTAGTTTGTACATATTTATGGTTGCTAATGTCAAGCACTAGATGTCATATAAGTCACCTGAAAAAAAATAAAATGGGAAATGGGAAAACAAAAGGAGCACTGAGATTCGCCAAGTGGGAGCCTGTGAGAGGCTTTTTTCTTTGACACCCATTGCAAGCAGGGAATATGCGTTTCCCTTCATAGAAAGAAAACTGCTTTGATTCTGTGTAACCAGACCATGGCAACCATATGTACACTGATGCTTTGTGATTTCGGTAACTTTTCTTTTATGGCTTTCAACTTTGTTCCCTTTGTCTTCAGAGACAGCTCTGTCTTTTTTTTCGTTCCCTTTGTTCTTTAATGTCTTTACTTCGTTTTAGACGTCATTGTTACAGTTCACTAGCTATATGCATGTTTGAGATCATTGTCTCTTCCAAAAATTATATTAGCAAAGTTTATTAAATATATAATGAAATCGAAGCTAATTTGGTATGACGACAAATATATTTATATGAAAAAATCTAAATATTTGAATATATGCTGGTGGTCGAAGTCTTCAATAGCTGAATTCATGCATTCTAGCCCAACAAGTAGAGCATTGCTGGTAGATCGAGGGATAGATGGTTGAAAAGAGGTAGCTCATTTTAGCAACAGAGAAGCATAAAAAGCTAGCCAAGGCAATCATAATTAGTAGAAAACTAATTGAAAGCAACAAAAACAATTAGAAATCTAGAGAGAGATTGTCAAAAGCCCCCTACAAGTTCATTTACACTATATATAAATCGGTCCTTACATATATGTGCAGGGATTAATTCATAAAACACTAACTTGCAAAGAACTAATTGAAAAAATTTTGAGTTTTTTTTTGTCCATTGCAAGTATTTTTATGAGGTATGTATAGTTGGAGACTTGGAGCATAGACGACCCTAATAAGTCTAGCAGGGTAGATGTTTACTCTAGCCTCTAATTGACACTGGCAAATATGCTGATCGTCATATGGTCGATCCGTTATTAGAAATTCAAATCCTCAGGCTTAGTTTGTGAAGGGTAGATAAACTAATTATCAGCATAAGTATTTTATTTTGGTCTCAATTAGGGAAAATCAGTGGGCAAGAAACTTGCACATGTATCATCTGAATTAAATTTTAGGCTGTTTAATTGTTACTTTAATCATTAAACATCAAACATAAGTCGAGCTCCCATTTAATTTGAAACAGTTATACATGCATGCATGCTTCTATAAACATTAGAAAAATGTATTCATGAAGATGGTAGTCAATGATTTTTGCATTACTGTGCACTAGAGTAGCTGTTAAAGAACGCACGTCCTTACCCTGACGAAGCAGTCATGGAAGTGGAGGCGGATGAGGCCGGCGGCGAGGCCGGCGTCCTTGGCGAAGGCCGCGGCGACGGCCTGGCGGACGAGCATCTCGGCGTTTGGGCAGCTGTTCTGGTAGAAGCCGACGCGGAGCGCGCCGCTGGCCGTCGCCGGCAGCAGGCACAGCGCGCACGCGGCCACGGCGAGGGCTACGCCCATCGGCTGCTTGTAGTCTCCTCCGCCTCCCGGAGCCATGCGGTGTGTCTCGAGTGGTTGTGTGTGCTGCTTTGGCCACTGATACGCAGGACGCAGCACTGCACCCTAGACAGTTTATATAGATCGGACTCGGAGTAGTGTGGTACTGGTACTCAAGTCAGGACGCCACACACAGTCAGAAGAACCGATCAGCAAAGCCTCATGGGGGCTGTGGCTATATGTTTGGACGAAAATTAACAAGAAGATTTAGGGGGTTAAATGTTTGGTTCAATAGTTGAGGGCTCACATCGAAAGGCAGCTGCGTTCAGAACTTGAGATGTTCCACCTAAGTCCTAAAGAGATTTTGGAGCTAGTAACCGTCTATCACAAGGCGCATTAATTACACATGACGTGGTACTTTCATTTTTTGTTTACACGGAAGATAACGACACACAACGCTACACATAGACAGCACATGGCTGCACATCTATAAATACATCTTCTAATTGCTACATATTACACATCTATAAATGCATCTTCTAACACACATTTAAAAAATAGATATCAGTGATAAATTTTTGACTTCACTAAATTTATATTAAAAACTCATCCACATATACATAATAATATTATGAGCATAATAATATTTATATGAGCATTAGAATTTAAACCTATCATAATATAATTATACATTCATAATTCACCCTCACACACCAACTTCCTCTATATATAATACTACATATAATAATTCTAGTATAAACCACACAATTTGTATAAACAAGACGTCTCACATTATACTATCAAATCTTAAGTATGGTTATTTTCAGAAGAATGACTGATTAAAGGTACAAACTCTTTTTAAAAGAGATCTTTCTCAATTCTATCTAATTACTTCCTCTATTTTTATATTACCTATTGTTTTGGTCTCTAAAAACATTTTCGAGCACTATTTTCTATTACGATATATATATATTAACAAATATATAATTTTATTGAATTATCTTTTAAAATTAATACATATACCTAGTTTTCTTAAGTAAATATTTTTAAAGTTATTTGTAATTAAAGTTTTAAAAATTTAACCTCACTCATATCTATAACGAAGTATTATAGAATTGAAAGGATTAGCGAAAAAAGAGAGGAGGGTATTTTATGATCTTTTGAAACTTTAGTTAGATATATATGTGTGTGATCTATACGTACAGTGCTTGAATCGACCCTAGCAAAATTGCCTGCTTCGTGATTGAAGCAAGATAGCTGCGGACGGGAACGAGCATCACTCAGCAAAGGGTTGAGGTAGAGCTTGACTAAAAGCCTAGGACCGTCGCTACTTTTAAAAAAAACATTTTTTTTCTTGCGGTTGCCAAACTATTTGTACAGGCTTAGTTGAATTTTCATAGGCGATTCTACCCGCATTTGGAAATCGATTTTTAGAGACGGTTGAAAATCTAGCACAGGCATGTTGAAAATTATAAGCGACATGAAAATATTTTCAGTTACATACCAGATATAAAATTTAAACTCGAGGCCTCTCGCTCCACGAGCTACCACCTTACCATTTAATTTATCTATATAATAGATTATATTCTTTAAGAAAACCATATGTAGGAATTGAGTGATTTTTCATGATTTTTACATATGGTTTCTTAGGTAAAAAGTCTATAGAAATAACAAGGTTATGAAAACCTACAATCGATTTTTACATATGGTTTTATGATTTTAGAAATAACCTTACTTCTACTCGCCATTATCATAAATGAATTTTATTATACTCTGCTTATAAAAATAAAACCAGTTTTGCTTTAACCTCATATATATCCCTAGCTAGCTCTTCCCAGTTCCCACCCATCACCCAAACAAATCCCTACATAACTCGATCGATGCGTTAATGTGGTTGTCCTAGCTTTTTCATCGAATTTCACCAACTACTCGACTAGTATGATGATCACCCACTAATAATACATGCACGCATATAAACGAAAGCTAAAGGGCAGACATGTTCTGAGGTGAAAGGCTTCATTTGGCACCAGTTGCAAGCACAGGCGCATATGCCCTTTCTACTTTCGCAATATTTCGCTCGGCTTTTATGCTTTGGACTCATCACTTTTGCTTTTTCTTTCTTTGTTGTCTTTGAGAGATGTGTTAGGCCATGCCCTACGCTCTAGGTGGAGCGTGGTTTCACCGATCCACGTCGGCGCCGAGCTGCCTATCGCTAGTTTGACTTGCTAGGTAGGGTACTGCTTTCACGAGTTTTAGTAGGATACGTTGCTGCTATTTAATTACAAATACACTATTGGTAGATCCAAATAATTAAAAGAAGTCAAAATGTTAATTTGAATCTAGCTCTCCATATATATCCATCCCTTGAAATTTCCTCACAATTTTCCAAATTGGAAAGGTCGACCCATAGTTAGAAGTCCAGATTATACATTCTCTCTAGATTCCCTCCAAAACATTCTGAGCTCAAATATGAAACTTGAATTAAACCCCATCATCAAATATTCAAATTCATCCCCCACTCAAATCTCTGAAAAACATCAACCGGAACCTGGAGACTCTCAACTTGGGCTCCTTCTCTTCCCCTGCACAGCCGAGCGTGTATCCCCTCTTCTCTTCCTTTCCCATGGCGCAAGCTACCGGCCCACAAGGCCACAGCCCAACTCTGCGGCCCTAAAGCTTCCCACGCCGTTTGATCGCGCCACCAGCTCCGCCCTAATCCGTTGAGACTTTCCCCTGATACCCCTCCTATTCATCGCCATGGAGGGCCGCCGTCGTGTGTCGTCGTCTCATTGCCGCAGGGCGGCCGTCCATGTCCACGTAGTGGCCGACGGTGCATCGGAGCGTGCCAGGGCTGCATCACGGGCGGCTGGAAGGTGTCATCCCAGGGGAGGAGGCCGTGCGTGGTGGTCGGCAATATTGCTGCCATCTCCGGTCGCGACCGTCATCTGCAGCTGGTTGCCGCTGCTGCTGATGTATTGGAATTTGGAAGCCATGGCGGGCAGGCACGATGGCCTCGGAAGCGTCCGGAGGGATGTCGTCGTTCACACCGTTGCCGCCAGCCGCCGTCCGGTAAACCCAGCGCGCCCCGCCTCGCGCTCGAGGCCAGCATCGCCGAGTCCATGGATTCGAGCAGCGCCCGCGCCCCTCGCAATGCCGTTGAGCGCGGAGTCCCAGGAGAGCTCGATGGAGCACGCTGCCCTGCCGCACCCTGGCGAGCTTGGCCCTCTCCTTGCCGAGCTCCTCATCCGGGTACCTCGCGTGCGCCTCCGGCCGGCACACCTCCGTCTACACCGCGCCGCCTGCGCCGCAGATGTCGCCACCGGGGCCGGGGCAGACGAGCGCGACGAGCGTGGCGAGCTTCCGCTTCTTCTTCCTCAGCCCCTCCTTCCTCTTCGCGAACGTCGCGGCGCGCACGCCGGCCGATCGGCAACGCTTATGGGGATCTTTCGGTGGGTCATGCCGATCGATCGAACACTTGTTTGGGAAGCCATCCTCTGTCCGACGAGCCACCTCGCGCTCCTCCATGAGCGGCCTAAGGCGAGCTCCCCATGTCCATGAACACGTATAGGACCCTCGATTGATTCCGCCGTTTCCCGATTGGTCGTCCTTCTGCATGTGGCCTCCACCTCCACAGATCCACCACCAGTGGATGCTCCACTCGACGCGTCGTGCCACCGTCGTCGTCGCCGTTCTCTTTGCCGGAGGGACGCCGCCCACTGCGCCGCGCTCCCCCACCAAACCCCTCTTGGCGCGCCCGAAAGGGAAAAGGCATAGTTGCCGTGTGTTTTGGTCGAACCTGACCAGATCACTTCACCAAACCCAATCAGCAGTAGCCGACCACCACTCGCTGAGGGTTGAAACCACTTGATCTGAATCACTTCCACGCAGGGTTTACAGTCCCACAAAAAACCGGTCAAATTTTGAAAAATCTGAATTTCCCGACGTGGAATGGTAAGTGTTTTCAACTGAAATTTCAAAGCAATTCACTAAACTCAAATTTGAATTGAGGAAAAATAAAAAATTCATAAAAATCCTATAAATATCATGTTACTTACAGAACCAAATGGAAAATATTTTTTTCAAAAAAAATGTTTTTTTGAACTACAACTTAGGAAAGAATTAAAAAGATACTAAAAATAGAAAAGAGGGGCAAAAAGTCTTTGGGCCTCTTTGTTCGGCCCAATCTAGCACTACAAGACTATGTTCGAATGTTGATGGACGTCATATTTCGCATTCGTTTGATGATACATATTCAATTGTGAATTTTATTTTATGTCCTTCAGGCTAATATCTTCATGAATATATATTGCATATTGTGTTTAAATCAATGTGAGGTTGCCAAAATTATAAGAAAGGTGATGCCAAATTTTGCAAGTTCTAAATTTCATATGAATATAAAATTTTCTTTAAGAAGTTTTGATCCCACATACTATTACCATCATAATTTCTTTTTGGATTTTAAAATTAAAATTTCTTTTGACTTCTAAATAAATTTACTGGTCGAAAACCACCAAATTCTAGCGGTTTCCGTAAACCCTGCTCAATTCGCCGAGCGCTCGCCGCCTGCCCCTGAAATGGTCCCTGAATTTGTAACCGTCATCGATTGTGCACGGATCTCAAAGTAACAAACCTCTGTTAGTAACAGGCCCCGTGATTGATTTGAGTTGTGAGTGACGCGATAAATATCTTCCCCTTAACGTTTTCTCTCTTCTCTTCTCCTCTCCTCGTAGAGAAAGAATAAAAAAAAAGAGTATTATGAGTTAGCCGAGAGGACACGACAACCAAGCGCGCATGGCGGATTACCCGCAAGGGTTCTGCCTCCGCCGCGAGCATTTGTCGCAGCTGGAGGCGGCGCCGCGGCGACTCTCGTCGGAGGAGCGGACAATGGTGCTCATGAGCTCGTCCATCATCCTGAAAAATTGATATTATTGATACAATGGTGCTCATGAGCTCATGCAGCATAGATGCTAATATATTTATAGTAAAATCAGCGTTGTGCGTGCATATTTATATGATGTATAAATGATGTATTTGTTTATGCTTCTACCTTTTTAACACATGACACATTAGTAAATCAAGATCACAAACCACTATTTGTTATCGGAAATAATGAACATGATAGGTTAAGTTCAGATTGTATTCTATCTGTATTTTAGATGGAATCTTTATGTATGGCAATTCTTACTGATTCTACCTTGGCAATTGTGTGCACGAACTATTAAGATAGCTCCGAGCAGCACTAGATCACAATCGTTTCTTTTCGCCACTTAGACATTCCCTACATTTGTTGATATTTATTTAATTGAGTTATTGTGACAAAACCAATACTTAAATAATGTTCGTTCACACAAGGATACAATTTTGCTAGGAATACACCTTGATCTGGCTAAGGCTTCTAGTTATTTTCCTTTCGCTTGTACTCTGTTTGCTATTTTATTATTACTAATAGACAGCTATAACTTTAGGCAAATGTGGTTGAATTCTACATGCTAGATAGTTAAAGTTAAGTAGCTGAAAGCATATGCCTGATCACTTAACTTATTTATTACGAGTGTTTATAGCGTTGCCACAAATGATGTTTGATGCTATACCGTATGATTATTTGTACAAAAGGCTGGTATTGGAGGAGTTGAGATATAAAGCTCAAAGTGTGTTTTTTCAGACACTTGTTCTATATCTGGCAATGCTCTTTGCATCGAAGCTCAGTTTGACACTTGTTCTATAGCAGTGCTCTTTGCATCGGAGCTCAGTTTCGGAAGATGTATGGGTTGCAAGTCACCGTCCAAAGACCACAGGTCGAACTCCTGCGGCACTGTTACGAGACTCCCTACATGAAGTCTTCTGGACAAATCTCGGTTATTATTGTGATTGATGGTGATCAACAAGACTGGAGAACTGACAACAACTACCGGCCTGGTTCTACCCATTACCGGCCGTGTCCCGCATCGGCTCGAAAACTACGATTGGAGCAGGAAGGACGTCGCAAAATTCATCTACATGC
The DNA here is from genome assembly GCA_030770085.1 of Oryza coarctata. NCBI lineage: Eukaryota > Viridiplantae > Streptophyta > Magnoliopsida > Poales > Poaceae > Oryza > Oryza coarctata. Next base: position 9,965,398 of record CM061463.1, on the reverse strand, counting down.
ATGGTCCGGTTATCGCGGTACCATGGGTGGTCACAGACGAATACATTGCATCTATTGGTGATGTCGTTTGCTATGGATGTCCACGGAGATTCTGGAATCCGGAGGACGAGAACCAAGGGATGCATACCGTAGTCTGCTTCGGCTACAAGTTTACTCAATCTTTTGATCTCCTCTTGAGAATCATGGAAAGTTCGTCAGATGATGGCCCACTTCGGTGGTTGCACTGCACTTCTGCAGATGGGCTATATGTGCCAGAGATTGGTAATCCACTTCAGGTCAATCAAGCGTAGCACACAATTTTTGTTGGGTGACACACTAATCCGCGTTGTGATGTGGATTAAGACATGGCTTAACGATTGTCCAGCACCCCAGCAAGTATGAGCATTTGAAAGTTGCAAATGAATTATGTGGTCTTCCACAGAATTTGGACTTCATATTAATTCCTGGAAATATAAGTGTTCTGCGATGCTGACTTGCTTCTTTGATTAGTTCTTTCATGACCATTGTTACTAGCCATATATATATATATATATATATATATATCCATCCTAGGCTGAGCATCTTCTCAAGTAACCTTTCGTAGAAATCAAGACTTGAACTGTGCTTACAGCTGAAACTTTTCCCGTTAATACACTAATTTTAAATAGGTCCTGCCTTTGCAGCTCTGTTTCACTATTCTATGCTGAATTGCACATTTACATATCCAATTTCTTGTAATGATTTGCTGATGAACAACCTACAGTAAGTACAGATCAACTTGCCAGACTGAGAAATTCATAAGCAAGCATGCATGCCTTTCACTTACACAGAGATTCTACACAGAAAGAAAAAATCTACGGATTTTATAGGTTGATCCGTACAACCACTATTCTAATGGAACATTTCAAATCTGTAGTACACTTAATCTGTACTTTTGCTATACCATGTTCAATAGTTGCTTAAATATATAGTTTTAACATGTAGTTTATTTTTTAAAACTAAAAACAATAGAAGTACTACCAATTATATTCCAATAAGTATAAGTAAAAACTCAAGCAGATTACAAGAAAATAAAAAACAACACCACAACAAAAAAAACCAAGCTTCTTAACAGAAACACCAGCACGGTCAGCTAGACAAGCCCACGGCATGTGCAAAATAACCTAACACAACACCAGCCCACTCTCAGCAAACAAACAAGCAAGCATATATCATCGTTATCGAGCTAAACAAGCAACTCTGACTTCACGCGGCAGACATCAGCCAAAGCTACCCTAAGGCCGCTTCCTAATAATGGCTACCCTAATAATGGCTACCCTAAGGCCGCTTCCTAATAATGGCTAGCACCAGCACATCTAGAAATAGATGGCGATGTGTCATCATTGTCAAGCTTCGTCATACCCATCAGCAAAGTAGCTCCAACTTCACCTAGAAAAATCAAATGAGGAGCGCTAGTCGCCTGTTGCAAAGTAATAAATGGGTCTAAAAAGGCGAAGACCTTATCGAACCACCAGCTTGTAGAGACTCAATGTGGAAGTAGTAGGCCCAGAGCTAATGCGGATCCTTTCAATGGCTACTGTTATCATAATAGCTTCTCCAAAGCGACGTCTCTAAGGGAAAACAACGTGAATTGCCCCACTGCTCATCTAGGATTTAGAGCAAGGTTTTCACTTGAAAGTCGATGGTGGAAGACGAGAGAACATGCCATAAAAATGCCTCGAGGAAGGAAACGAAGCCTAACGGCATTGCAATCATCAGCCAGCCAAAAACGACCAAACAAAGCTTGTCGGGTAGTTACCAATCTATCTTCCACACACAACGATGACCATCGTGTAGATACTACATTTTCACCACCACACTAACCCTAGACCTATCTTTGGGGTAGGGCAGCCGGTGCGACCCCTAGCCCCGTCAAGTTGAGGGCCCGTGGCCATCTATACTTATGGAGGTGTCAGTGACAATTAGTAGTTGATTTTCGTCGCTAGCTATGTATCGTGTGTCAAGCAACCAGTAGCATCCAAAAAAGCACGAGGCCCATATCCTAGCCGTGGAAGACAAAGCGCTATGGATTGGTCCAGCCTGCATGCATGGTTCTATCTTCAAGACAATTATCAATAATCTTACTATCTGAACGAATGGATTTTGCGCCCACAAATTCTAAAATACTTTTGACACTATAATCAATGATTTTCTATTCACTCTTCTAGAATTTGTGATGTCTTTAAGCAAGAATCTTACTTTTTTTAGACTTGTGGTAATATTATTAGAAGACTAATTAAATTGCCAATTATGATTTAGTAGAGATTATGTTTCCGCAATGTAATAAATGCTCTCTTCGGTTGTAGATATTTAGATAAGATTTGATCAAACTTGTAAATTTTTGACTATCAAATTTATATTATAATAAGCTTGTAAAACAATAATTTTATGATATAATGATGGTATTTTTCAAACCAAATATATATGTACCAGTTTTTTTACTGATAGTCACAATTTTACATGTTTGATTAAACATCATCATCAATATCTTTATAACTAGAGAGAGTATTAGCTTAGTGGATTTATACGTATAGCTTTTATGATCCTAATTTTTATCTCACCATAAGTCCCTAAAATGTCAGGACTAGCCCTGACCAACCCTTCGGTGAGCAACCATCCCGAGGCTCCCACAGGCCTAACCTATAGAAGTGGAGACCGAGAAAGGGGAGGAGCGAGAGGGGGCTAAGAGGCCATGGCTGGCATGGTAGCATCAAGACTAGGCCACTGCCCTAACCGACATCTTCCACCCCCAGACCACCAAACCACCTAACCGCCCATCTCCTCGAGGCATGCGTGAGCTCGCCGGAGGGCAGATTTGGTGACCTACACCTCTATCTGCGCCTTGAATCATTGCCTCCCGATGTCGCACGACTAACCGACAATGGGGCTATAACGGTAAAAGAATCTAACCCACTAGACCACTGGTCCAAGCTATTCAAGATGATTCATGGCTAGTCCCCTCATCACGTGAAGGCATATTCCTTTTGGGTAGCGTATCAAGCAAGACTTCACCTCGACACCATATCATCTCGATCGTGCGTTATTGGAGGCAAAATGTCATTTTTCACCTTTTTCCCACTTGAAATGTTTTCTTCCTCTTTGTCCACTCGAAATTTCCTCTTCCATCTAGCTTAGACTAAAATGTTTTCTTCCTATTCCTGCACTTGGTGGAACAACATGAATATTGCAATTCGCCACTTACATACTAAGGTTTAACCGGATAGGAGGTAATGTGTGATAGGGACAATCTTTACCAAGAAGGTGTAAAATAAAAGTGCAAAACAACTTCAATAAATTAATAAACAAAGAATACAAGAGACACATGATTTTTTACTAAAGTTTAAATCTAAAGATTCAATTCTCTGATGAGGTACTTTAAGGAGCCAGATCTCACTTGATCCTGAGACTCTCTAGGTTAATAACTAGGAGGAAGCTTCAGTCCCTAAGCAACAACCAAGGCAAGTATCGTTTTCAAGTGGCCACTAAGATCCAACCTTGGACAACTTGCTACTACCTTTGATGAAACTTACTCTACCAAGCAGCCTTCTAGAAATGAGGCTAACCTATTTTAGATTACCTTCTTTTCTTGTGGACAAGAGGAAAATCTTCACAAACAATTTTGAACAATTCACACTATCGAATCCTCGAGGACGACACCTAGCTAGCTAGGTGAACACCTCTAAGAGTAATAAGCTCGAATCGATGGCTGGATGTTGATCCACAAGTGCTCAAGCAATAACCTGAGCTCACACACTCACTAGATTCAAATCTCTCACTTACTAGAAATTTGGGTACAAAGATCAAGAATGAAATGAGTAGAAACCCTAGAAGAGCTATGGGGGTAGATGTGAAAGGTGTGACAGCTAACCCCTCAAAATAGGGATAGGTAGAGTTAAATACTCTCTCTCCAAAAATTAACTGTTAATCACATAATCAAACACCAAAGACTTCGTCCCAAGGGCTAGAGTATCCAGCTACACTTGATTTCTACAGTGAAGGCAGTTCGGAGTATCTAGTCAAACCAACTAGATACTCTGGTCAGCGTATTCTACTAGATAGAGAAAATTCTCTAGAGACTCTGATCCCTAAGACCAGAATCTTCAATCTATTTTCTCTATTAGACAGGACAAATTGACTAGGACAAATCGGATAACTTCAACAGAACATCCTGAGGCTTTTCTCACATTAAACCCACAAACCCAAAGTGTAAGTAGTGTTTTGTGCCTCTCTAAAGATCAAAGATCAAGGAATAGGCAATTGAGCATTTGGGGAAAAAAAGCATTTAACTCGAATCCCTCTTAATAGACGATATTCCTAAGACTAAAGAAAAGCAAATAACAAAATAAAAAAAATCTTTGAGTCCTTTTGGCAATACTTTCTTTTGTGGGGGTTTTCCTTTCATCTATACATACAACATAGGACTAAACCCTACACTTTTACTCATTTGAAGCATTAGTTCCTTAAATATCTTTTCATCTATCATCCAAGACACTGGATGAGACATAGATGCACTTTCACATGGTAAAAGGAGGGAGAGGAGATATGTGATTGAGGAGAGGGGAGAAGGTTTGGGCTGCATTGTATTTCTTCTGTTCTAAAATATAAATACTTTTAACATCAAATTTTGTACCAAAATAGAAGCCTCCTAAATTATTACTATTTAAGTATAAGCATTTATAGGGTTCTACTACTTCTCACATCTACTATCTCATTTAAATTTCTTTGTCTTACCTCTAATTCTTTTACCCTTTTAATCACATCTTATTTATTAAGGATATTATAGTCTTTTGTTAATATTAATCCTTGCTAAATAAATTAGAAATATTTATATTTTGGTACTCTAGTTTCGACCAAAATGTAACTCTAGTTTCGACCAAAATGTTAGGTATGGCAAATGGTAAATGAGGAAGAGAGAGGGTTCAAACTGTAGCAATGGCAAACTTATCCGGTTAAAAGTAAAATGATAGGTTTAAGGATGGTCAAAAGTGAAACTTGAATAATAAAATATTGCCTAAAGTATAATTTACTCTTTTATTTATCTTGTTTTATAGAGAGAGAACCGAGATACTAACCATCTTCATTCTCTCAAAGTATCTATGCTCAACTCAACACAGCATTTCATTCCTAAACAAGTTAGGATAGGCTAGAGTTGAAACCCAATAAGAATCTCTAAATCATAGTTTAGGTACGTCAATAGCTGTTTTTTAATCATTTATATTAAAGTACAAATCTTCAATTATATCCCACTCTTTCAAATATCTTCTTATTGTCTCTCTCTATATTAGTTTTGTTGTTCCTTTATCTCTCTTCATCTTATTGTCTTGACTTATAATTTTACAATATACTGTCACCTCTAGGAATCTTCCTTGGATATTACCAAATCACCTTGTTAGACAAGCTTTTCTTTAATTAATGTTATCCCTAGTCGATCACGTATTTTCTCATTGCAGACTCGATCCATTCTTATTTGACTACAAATCCAACATAGCATATGCTTTTCTACAATACTCAGCTATTGAATATGATATTTTTTTACTAACATTCTGCTTCATATAGCATAGCAGGTCTAATCATCGTTCTATAAAACTTGTCTTTTAACTTCTAAGGTATCCTCTTATCATAAAGGATACCAGATGCTTGGTACCACTTCAATCAGGCCGCTTTGATTTTATGGCTAACGTCCGCATCAATATCTCTATCCATCTGTAGTATTGATCCCACATATTAAAAAGTGTTCTTCTTAGGCATTACTTAACCTTCTAAACTCATATCTTCATTCTTGTGTACGATAGTGCCAAAATCACATCTCAAGTATTCAGTTTTAGTTTTGCTTACTCTAAAAGCTCTGGACTTAAGAGTCTACCGCCACGACTTTAGTTTCATATTTAGTCATATACGGCTCTCATCAATTAACACTATATTATCTATAAATAACATAAACTAAGGAACATTCTCTTGTATGTTTCTCATAACTTCATCCATTACTAATGCAAAGAGGTAAGAACTAAATGTTGATCTTTAATATAGCCCTATATTAATCAAAAAGTAACATGGGTTACCTGTTCGAACATTGGCAGTACAATTTGCTAAAAAAATGTATCAAGTAAATTACACTCATCATACCAAATCTTGTTAGATGGGTGCATTCTAATACTTGAAAATAAGCATATTGGCACATTAACTTAACTACACGACGCGTTTTTTTTGCTAAAGTGAATAACACATAGGTATTTTTGCTACATCAATGAGGCATGTCATTGTCAATTGCACATCAGTGGCACAATATTGCTTCTCTAACATTCCTTCAATTTATTTTCAAGCAAAAAAAAATGAACTTAGAGAATGGTCTACTCATACTGATTGCAGGCTATCTCAAAATTGTTATTAACTTGCGCTTCGTGCTGAAAGCCGATGGTAGGCCGGTGGTGATGCCAGGCTTCTTGATGCTTCAGTCATGAGGTTGATCTACTTTCTTGGTACGATGGATAAGGACACCACCTGACTTTGTTGTTTAACTAGTCAAGTGCATGAACTGTTTTTAAATTTGTAGAGATGTGTTATTGTCATCCTTAAATTTAAAAAATATAGATACAGGTTAGAACTTATTAAAATATGTTATTATGATTTTAAATCACCACCGTACTTAGGGATTCTATATGGTATACCACACGGACATTGACGTGATAATTTAGGTATATTTGTTAGTTAACTATATACCATGTCAACGTCTTTGTGGTATGTCATGTAGGATATTAGAGGTGCTGTGATGATTTGGACCAAAATAGCATACTTTGTTATCTAAGATGATATATAAGTTTTAAGGATCGTGCACACACTTACTTTCTATTGTTTAATTGACAATGAGTATTTGAGTTCACTTATGCAACGATCAAGAGATCATGGTGCCTTCCATCGAAACTAAATCTCTAGAACCTCTGATGTGATCTTGTTAACCCTTGAACCGGGAATATTTGCTGAAAAGGTCCTTCAGTTTGTCTTTTCAACATATTGCGTGGAATCAAGAAGAAAAAAAAAAGGTAGGGGAGATTTTGTGGAAAATAAAAGGGGATGATGTATCCTACTGACGTGGCAAAAAATCATATGGTATTCACTTTGACCAAAAGCACACCTTCTAGCTAACGTGATGCACACATACGTTCGGTTTTCAAGTTCTCACGCTACAGCACACCCATCTATCAATTTCTTATACCGTAAACACAATTTACTCAAAAGTATCTATACAATGATAAGTGAATTAACTACTGAGTATCAGTTATCAGGCCCAATTACCATCCATATCCGTAGGGGCATGTGCACCGCTTAAGGCCAATACAAATTTTGCAATCCATATTTTAAAATAAGTGATCAAAGTACTAATTCTTTCGCTTATCATATCTTAATAAGAGACATCTTGATTATTTTTCTTCCCTTATAATTTATATTTTTTTAAGTGGCCACTAATTTTAGGACGGAATAAGTATTATTTGTTACATAGATTTATAATCTACATACTATTAGCTGAAGAATCTACTGGCTAACATGATTAAAGACTGGCTAAAAACCGGCCAACAAGAGTCTAGTGTTCAGAGTGAGTTTGGTTTGTGGCTTATCACTTTCTTATTTTAACATATTTTTTAAACGGTTAAACAAGATATTTTATAAAAAAATTATATATATATAGAAGTTTCTGTTTAAAAAATCAAATAAATATATTTTTAAAATTTATAGTAGTTAATATTTAAATAATTACATATTAATAACTTATCTAATTTTAAATTTTAAGTGTTGTGGATAACAACACTTCCGAGTTCAATTGGATGGAGACCAAACCAAGCTCAGGTGGCAGGCCGTGGATTCGTCGGTAGAGAAACCAGGGCCGGAGGGCCAGCAAAAAGCTCGACGGCGTCGGCCGGCCTATTTAGCCGGGAATGGAGGGCTGCAACCAGGCGTGCCTCCAGCTCGATTATTGCTCCGTATAGTACACACGTATTTACGTCGTGGTCCTGGATGAACCTGGACGCACTGCTTGTCCTGGTGCGGATTTCGTGCTTTTCCCAACTCGGTGTGTTCCTTTTTTTTTTTTTCCAGCGTGAGTTGGCCGTTGCAGGACCAAAGGAAGAGATGATGTTGCATGTTGGTGTCGCTCTGTTTGAGGGGAATACTAGTAGGGCACACAGCTGGCTCTGCATGTGTTACGTGTCATTGTAGCCCTTGAAGCAAACAGAAAGGCAAATTATGTTTCAAATCTAGCAACTTGCGAGTATTTTTTTAAGTAAAATTTACTAACCACATGTATTATGATTAAATTTCACATGGGTTTTGGTACATACCATATAACACAAGTATTATATTCGTAAAACCACACTTTTGATCAATTATTTTTTAATCCACTATAATTTCGAGTTATAAAATTACATAAAAAATTATATCATATATAGAATTTCTTTGACACATTTGTAGCCACATAAGATTAAGTATTTTTTATTTTACTATAGTATAAAGTTAAATTGGTAATAAATTGGTTAATGGTGTGTTTGTGTGAAAAAAATTTGACCATAATAGCCGAGGTTATTTATCACCGTGCTGAAACTCCTATAATTTTATACAACTTCAACCATAATACTCATCATTTTTTTAAAAAATTACTCTCTTTTTTAAGTTATGCGACTACATGGTATATACCGTGTTTATATTCATTGGGAATATACTAAATCAAATTTCTAAGTTTTGCCTAGATTATAGACTTTTTTCTAAACTGGTAAGGTGCCCGTAATTTTGCAATGGTATATTGAGTTATGATATGGATTTATAGAGAATAGACCAGGATTGAAATCTCAATTAGTAAGTAGTGGTTAGTTTTTTTTGTTGTGGGTCCATTGAGAATGGGCCGGAATTGAAACCTCCAATAGAAAGCCGTGGTTAGTTTTTTTTATGATATGTGCTATTGGAAATGAGCATCTCAAGTACAAAACGATGTTTTTTCCTTAAAAGGATACACTGGATGATAGACGATTGTGTTTTTAAGTAGCTAAGATATGCATATGCCACTGCATTGCTTGCATCCCCTTTCTTACTCCTCTTACATACATATTGCACCCACTATTCGTCTCTCGAGATATAACTACAACAATATTTCATATCTTCTCAGGCTTACGCCTGTAGATTTCTAATCTACTTGACATTATATATGCTTAGCTTAAACATGATCACTCTTTAGTGAAATTTCGAGTTACTGATCAGCGTGTTATGAAACTATGGATGTGATACTTGTAATTTCCTCAATGATATCAATATTTAGAGTAAAAGTGAAGGATACAGTATCTTAAATCGCTCTCAGGAGGTTGGTTTAGATGAAGTAGTCGTAAGTAGTAGTGCAAATGTCACATGTAACATAAATAGCATGAAGATTAAAATAAAAAAGGCATAGTCGTTTAACTTATTTATCGTATTGATTTTTGTTTAATTCCGTAACAACAACGTTATATATATCACAAGGCTATATATAAGTATAAACTAAAAACCTTTTAGCGCTTTATTGAACCAGGAGTACTGAGTACAAAACCATACAAAAGCAGTGTGCACTCCCACCTGCTCATATATATACTTGTACAGCATAAAGTGCGCCGGGCTTCAGTGACGTGTACCTCCACATCAGCCGGATTACTTAACGAAAAGTGACAAGCATGATTAAGCCTTGAAGGAAAGAAGGCAAGCTGAAGCTATCATAATTCATTTTTACGTAAACCGGAGGGCGGGCTGGATCTTTCTGCCCATATACCACAATTAGTCTGCAACTCCATCCGCTTTAAATAGTAAAACGTTTTGATTTTTTTAGTGAAATTTTTTAAGTTTAGTTAAATTTATAAAAAATTATAGCAACACCTATAACATCAAATTAATTTTATTAAATTCAACATTGAATATATTTTAACAGTACATTTATTTTATATTAAAAATATTACTACATTTTTCTATTAAAAAAATTCGTTTTATATAAAAGTCAAAACTTTTTACGTGCAGAGAAAATAGATCTATTTGGAGCAGAAGAAGAAACATACGTATACACAAGGAGACAAAATAACTGACACATACTAAATCTGCTTGCTTTCTGCATGAAGCATGCTGTCCAAGACTCCAAGTTGGCCATTTCATTTCGTGCTTTTTCGTTTTCCTAACCTTTGATAAATTAGGATGGTTTGGCTGACGCTAGCTAGCTGCTGCTGCATGAGAGATTGAGATTCCATGTTAATAACGGCTATATATGTCTAGGGACGAGATCATCTGAGAAGCTTTTGTCGTGTCAACTCATCATGGTTAATTTTGTAATGGTTGTGCCAGTCTTCAAGAACATGGGTGCATGTTGCTGAGCTTGAGCTCATTTTTTTAGACATCAAATGAAGAAGATGAAAGCTGCCGAGGAGAATGTCAATTTGGAATCTTTTAAGCATTTTGCACGGATTTATAGGTTGTGGGATAAATATAATAAACTGATTCTCATGTTTCTTCACAACAAATGAAACTACATTGGCACATACTACCTCTATTCCACAAATTTAAGTAAAGTTTTTTTATGGAGGTAGTACTTACAGCAAGTACACGTATGATTTTTTTAATGAAAATTCACAAATTTTTCACCCAAATTTTTTATAAGCGCTTCCGTTGTCTGTGCCAACTGTACTTCTCTTCTGCATGGCTGCAACTAATCACTGTGGCAGAAATTTGATACCCTTCTTTTTTGCAAAAATAGTAGGAAAATCCAAAACATGAATATTGTTGCTCTATGCTATCAAGTCAAGCAAGCATGAATAACACATCCAAAAGTATGGGTCTTCATATAGTGAAATTTTGGATTTTATATCAAATAGCTGTACTACGTCCTTGTCAGGGAAGAAAATCCGTTGCTCTTGAACAAATCTTTTGAAAGATTAGCCGGAATTTTCAGGTAGGAAATAAATAAAATATTTCTGATAAATGCAGACTTAGAAATAGTTGTCAGTAATTTTCTCAATTGATAAGAAAATGCAAAATTCATGGTTAAGGGCTATGCTAACTTGTAGGCATAATTTTGGAAACGAGTTGCATGTGGCCTATAATTAGATTCCCTTTTGCCAGTGTTAATTTATATTTTGACTTCTAAAATGCTTACACCCTCTATCCATCTAGACATAGCCTATATCAATTTATAGTCAAAAATTGATTCTTTTTAAATGGCTTTTCCCTTTCTTTTCTCTGTGTACAGGTACTTCTTTTCACTTATGGCTCCTACTACACCAACTACAAGTGGATTGAAAACGAAATGCAAAACAAAATTAATTCCTCAAGAACTCCCCACCACCACAAATAAATAAAATTTGAATTCTCTACCAAAACGCAAGAACAAAAACAAAAATAGCTTCACATCATCAAATCAAAGCAATGCACGGTTGGTGAGGTGGAGAAAATTTGCCGGCCAAGCCAAACCCCCCCAAAAAAAACGATATTGATTGAAAAAAAAAACAAAAGAAGAAAGTAGTGGAAGTGGAGAGATGGTGAGGTGGGCCCCACAACAGGGGTTGGTGTGGCCACCCACGGGGTTGGGTGAGGCGAGCCGGGGGCGCGGGCCCCACCTCCCAGCCCGGGGCGGGTGAAAAAAGTTCGAGCGGGTCAGCGATGGTGCGGTCCTCACGTGCACGACCTCCCTAGGCGAAATACTTTTCGCACGCGACTCGTCACGTACCGGCCTGACCCCCGGGTGGGCCCCACCCACCCGCGTCGTCTCCTACCTCCCGATCCGCACCCGACGCGTCCGCTCCGCCGCTATAAATAGCTGTCCGGAGCGCGTTCCGAAAGCCACCCCCGTGTGCTGCACAACTCACATACCGGACTCTCTCTACCTCCCTCTCCTTCGCTCGCCTTAATCCCCCGAATAAAGGCAAAGCGCCGCAGCGGCGAAGGAAAGGTGAGCTCCTCCGGCGTCTTCTTCTTCCTCTCGTTTCTCGAGTCGCCGTGTGAGATCCTTCTTGTTGGCGATTTTTCTCTTGGGTTTGGATAGATCTTAGTGGGGGGCTCGTCGATCTGGGCAAGAGGTTTGGTGGGGTGATGGTTGGTGGGATTGGAGACCTGGGGGTGTTTGATTGTTTGTTCGTTTCTCGGTTACGTAAATAGGGGAAAGCGGTTGGGGATATTCTCGCTCTTGTTCAATCGATTATGCATGTCTGGATGAACATTAAAAAATCGATTTTTTTTGTTTATAGGGGAACAGCCTAGATCTAACTAGGAGTAGTTTCTTCCTGTTGATGGATCCAATTTTAAATTGCAAGTTTTGTCAGAACTTAGTTGTCGGCAGCAGAGCAATAATTTTCCTAGATCTGAAGTAGATGTCTCTGTTTTTGTGATTATTTGTCTGCCTATTTTTGTCTGAACTAAACAAATGGAGAATTCGAATTTGCCCTCTTCTTCTATCAAGAAGTAGTAGTAGTGAAATCACTCATCGTTTTTGCTGCAAAAACCGATTCTTTTCTCTTGGGTCCACCAGCTCGTCTTCATCATCTTTGCTGCCATTAATGAATGAATTTTCTGTAGAAAATGGAATCTTTGCTGATTGATAGCTTGTAATCCGCGCAGAGGGCAGATAGAAATGGCGGCGGAGACGTTCCTCTTCACCTCCGAGTCCGTGAACGAGGGTCACCCCGACAAGCTGTGCGACCAGGTGTCGGACGCCGTCCTCGACGCGTGCCTCGCCCAGGACCCCGACAGCAAGGTGGCCTGCGAGACCTGCACCAAGACCAACATGGTCATGGTCTTCGGCGAGATCACCACCAAGGCCACCATCGACTACGAGAAGATCGTCCGCGACACCTGCCGCAACATCGGCTTCGTCTCCGATGACGTCGGCCTCGACGCCGACCGCTGCAAGGTGCTCGTCAACATTGAGCAGCAGTCGCCCGACATCGCCCAGGGCGTGCACGGCCACTTCACCAAGCGCCCCGAGGAGATCGGCGCCGGCGACCAGGGCCACATGTTCGGCTACGCCACCGACGAGACCCCCGAGCTGATGCCGCTCAGCCACGTCCTCGCCACCAAGCTCGGCGCCCGCCTCACCGAGGTCCGCAAGAACGGCACCTGCGCATGGCTCAGGCCCGACGGCAAGACCCAGGTCACCGTCGAGTACCTCAACGAGGGCGGAGCCATGGTCCCCGTCCGCGTCCACACCGTCCTCATCTCCACCCAGCACGACGAGACCGTCACCAACGACGAGATCGCCGCCGACCTCAAGGAGCACGTCATCAAGCCGGTCATCCCAGAGAAGTACCTCGACGAGAAGACCATCTTCCACCTCAACCCATCCGGCCGCTTTGTCATCGGTGGACCTCACGGCGACGCCGGTCTCACCGGCCGCAAGATCATCATTGACACCTACGGTGGCTGGGGAGCCCACGGTGGTGGCGCCTTCTCCGGCAAGGACCCGACCAAGGTCGACCGCAGTGGTGCCTACATTGCCAGGCAGGCCGCCAAGAGCATCGTCGCCAGCGGCCTCGCCCGCCGTTGCATCGTGCAGGTGTCGTACGCCATTGGTGTGCCCGAGCCACTCTCCGTGTTCGTCGACTCCTATGGCACCGGCAAGATCCCCGACAAGGAGATCCTCAAGATCGTCAAGGAGAACTTCGACTTCAGGCCGGGGATGATGACCATCAACCTTGACCTCAAGAGGGGAGGCAACCGGTTCATCAAGACCGCCGCCTACGGCCATTTCGGCCGCGAGGACCCCGACTTCACCTGGGAGGTGGTCAAGCCCCTCAAGTATGAGAAGGCATCTTCTTAAGGAAGAAGAAGAAGAGGACATGAGGGGTCTTTCTCGCTATCTATCTTCATTGCCGCTGCTGCTGCTGCGGCTGCCGCCTACCTGATGCGTCTTTGATCAGTAGTGACTGGTTGCTCCATGGAGGAAGAAGAAGAAGAAGAAAAGGGTTAAATCGACACGCCGCGTCGACGTCGTCGTTGCTAGTGATTGGTGTAGCAGCCAGAATTTAGTCTTTGGATATCTTCGGGGTTTTATCTTTTTCTTTTTTGAGTCAGCTGAAACTGCAAGAGAGCTCTGCAGTTTGCTCTATCAGTTTGTCCTGTTCTTTGTTTTTTTTTCAGGGTTTTGTGTAACCGCATCTGTAATACTGTGTCTTTCTATGTGAAAGAAGAACAATATGTGATACCGGCACCATAAAATTCATCCTCGCTACATATTTCTTCAAGCTCTGTTGTGTTCTTTACCGTTGAGTTTGACCTGGAATGGGGAGTCAGTTCAGTGCTTCAGTAACAGTTGGCATCATTTGGGACAAGCTGAATTTTGTTTGGTGTACACTGACAGCCAGTGGACTACCTAACACGAGCTGAATGATCACCCCCAAAATTATCTACTCCGTTTCGAGCTGAATAATCACCCCAAAAATCTCTACTCTATTCCTTAACCACATTGTTGGTTTGAAATCTCATCATGGAGACTGATTATTTTAGTAGTTTTGATAGACTGATCATTTTTGTTTGCTGGGATACATTGGCATGGAATTTATTTTTTTTCTCCATATCTATGTACCTTAAAACACATTTTCAGGGGAGTTTTGAGTCGTCTCTATCAGTAAACCATTTTAGAAATTCCCTATCTTTTTAACACACTGAATTCCTTATGCATCCAAGCAGATCAAACCTGAAGCATAGTTTTTTTGCTTTGTTCCAAATGAGCCCTCAAAATAAAGTTAATGGTCTTCGCCTCGAGTACTCCTGAACAAAGAAATTCATTTCTTTTCTCCAAAAGCTGCATGACTCGGCCCATTTTAAATAGATGATGGATGATTATAAGTTTATATATGAATGGATTGGATGTTACAAAGTTGAAAGTCGATAAAAATATTCTAATGAAAATAAATTTATAACAATTATTCGAGAGCATAAATAAACAAATTAAATATTAAAAAGTTGACAGGTTGATTGAAAAAGTCTTCTGATGAAAAAAAATTAAACCGTGTTACCATTTATCTTTTACATAAAATTTGAAACCCAGAAACCATTAAAGAACAGTGTAGATGTGTAAAAAACATGTAAAGGATAATCCATAAACCATCGCCCATACCGAACCGAACGCACCCATGATCTTCTAAGATGCACGAGGTTTTGGTGAGCTGTGAGGAAGCTGCGTGTGACAGTGCGAGCGCCCACACACCGAGAGCGGACAGGCAGGGCACACGCCACGTGAGGACAGCGGCGAGCGCATCCCGTGACCCATGCTCCAGCATGTCAGTGAGTGGACATCACGTCGTGCTGCTCTTCTTGATACTGCTGTCGGTGATGGCGCAACGAACGGGGGCTGCCGCCGCCGCCGACGACGACGACGACGACGAAGCTTGAATTCCGGTGGTCCCTCTGCCGCTGAAACACTCTCCAACTGCCGCAGGGCTCGTCGTTTCGGGCCGATCGGGATCGGCGAATTAATCGCACCCGTCCATTTCTCGGATAAACAGATCGTATTCGCAACCGACACTGTACAACCATGTACAGTGAATGGCTGAATATAGAGCCGCGGTCAGTTCAGCCGATCACAACCTCCAAAGTCTTGTCAGTTTAAATACCGATTGTAATATAACTAGTCCACATCAGAGTGAACAGTGATGCACATATGTGGAGAGTTCGGCAACGCTCGCTGATGAACTCTCGTATATATAAAAGATTATGTATATAGAAGTTTATAAGTATGATCAACGGTAATTAGGAAATATAGTTTTAAATATAGATAATTTTTTTTTTAAATATAAAGTACACACTTCTATGTTTAACATCTCTTAATCTGAACGAAGGTAGACTAGATTTAGATTGCGCCGTAAATTACTATAGAGAGTAACTGAAATTGGCTTAGTCATGATATTGGCCACCTGGTCCTTGATGAGATGAAGCGAATGTCGAGTTGGCGAGAGGCAACACATTCACGAACAAAATAGTAATCAACCTCGACATGCTTCGTGCAACAATAAAATATGGGATTAGCAGAGAGATAAGTGATACCAATGTTATCACACTATAGGGATGATGGCTGACACTAAGAGATCCTAAGTTCTCTTAGCAACACTTGTATCCATATTACTTCAACGGTAGCATTAGCGATGGCCTTATATTCAGCCTCTATGTTCGAGCGAGAAACAGTTGATTGTTTACGAGAGCTCTAAAAAACAAGATTGCTACCAAAGAAAATGGCATAGCTACTTGTACTGCGCCGATCATCTGGGTTCCTGGCCCAATTAGCATCAGAGAACGCACTTAGCAATGAAGACCCAAATTTAGTGATACATAGCCCTATATCAGACGTGAAATGAAGATAATGCAGTATGTATTTTACTGTCACCCAATGAACCATCGTTGGTGTTGATAGAAATTGGCATACCCGGTTAACAGAGAATGAAATATCGGGACGAGTGAAAGATAAATATTGGAGAGCCCCAATAATACTTTGCGATAGCGTGTAGTATCTTCAGCTGAGAGAGAGTCGCCACTAAGAATAACTTGTTGTTATGAAGTATAGGTGTCGGAACACTATTAGAGGAAATCATATTTATGCGTTGTAAATATATTTGTGTTGTGTCAAGATGAGGCTAGTAGAAGTATGATGTACTTCAATGCTAAGAAAATATTCAGGAGTGCTAAGATTTTTTACGATAAACTTAGCTTTAAGTTGAATAAGTAAATGATCCGTAGCTGATGATGAAAAAATCATAATAATAATATCATTCACATAAGAATATGCATATGAATGTTTGACTACACGTCGTGATTCTCCGTGCTGCTGCTCAGCCCGGCCTCCATGCCGGCCGCTGGCCACTACGGATAGTTTTGATACTATATTAATATAATTAACGTACGTTGAATTACCTCTATGCATCATATACGAAATGAAACGAGTATTCGTGAACCTTACGTAGCCTTTACTGAGCACAGGTGTGTATGCACTAAGATTAATTTTAACATTGTTCTGTATCACCTATTAAAACTTAGGTGGCTTACCTCCATTGCTCCACATGTTAACCTTTACCACTTTGGAATGGCAAATGCAACTTTTTAGTTGGCTTACCACTGCTATTTTTGAGGCAGGGCTTGCTCTACTTAACTAGGTCATAAAAATGCTTTCAACTTTGGTAAATTTGGCAGTGTAGCAATAAATCAAACATATCCTTAGAATACTACTCCCTCTAGTGACAAAATAATATTGTTTTAGACTTAAAGTCAATAAGCAAGAACTTTAACCACTTAATTATTTTACATACTAGCTTGCTATATGCTACCTTTTTACGTTAAAAATAAATATTTTAGATTAATTATGGTCAACTTGACTTACTACATGGAGACTAAAACAACATTCTTTTGTGACCTACGGAATTATATTATACGAATTTACTGGAAAATACACTCTATTGTCATGCACCATTGTTACTTATAAAATGACTACATCTATCTTTGTAGTGCGATCAGGTGTTTTTCTTTTCAAATGAAAATGTGGATGAAAGCTGATTGATAATCTACTACAAATACAAAGAATTAAATGTTATATATTACAAATCTAACTAATAGCTTATAATAAGTGATCTAAGCTAAACTGATATAAAAAAGTTTTTAGCGAAATCATATTTATAAAAGCGTGACGCAGGTATAATCCGTGATGATAATTTGGCTGATGAGGAAAAAAAAAACAGACAAGACTACTGTAGTCAAAGACGTACTAGCTGGGGGTAGCCTAACTAAAACCATCTACACCTCAAGTTTAAGCGTGTGACTCTGTGTAACATCAGTTTTCCTCAGGTATATTAATTAGATCGGTAGGTGTTTGGTCAAGACAGTCGCCTAGATCTGCTAATAAAATCTCGTGTACGTAGTACCATGCTGATTCCACTGAGCTATGGCCCCGGACCGGTCATTGCCAACCCCATAATCTCTCTCTCTCTCTCTCTCTCTCTCTCTCTCTCTCTCTCTCTCTCTCTATATATATATATATATATATATATATATATATATATCTCGTAGGTGCAGGAATTGCAGTTGGTCCATGTCCAACAAGCAGCCTCCCAGCTGTTATGCAGTGTCTGCCTTTTTGGGGGGTTGGTCAAGATGCAAACACAAGCTTTGATGCGCGCGAGATGATGGATAATTAAGTATTCTTACTTCCAGCTAGCTTCCTTGAATATGAGTGAGGTCAATCTGATTATATATACACAAAATTCTCTTAGAAAAGATTATTATTAATGTGTGAAAAGAAATATTTGTTGCTCCCTAAAAAAGGAATTTTTTGTTGGAAAATAAAAGGTAGTACAATAGGAGTATATGAATGCATGAGTATACATAAAAGTTCCATCTCCAAAACTCAACCAGTAGCTGTTATGCATGTGTCTGTCGGGGAAAATATATGGTATATAAATTTTCAAAAAAATAAAAAAAATCATATATATATATATACACACACACAAGATGCAAATAGATGGCCATAAAAAATTCAACTTCATTTATGAAATATAAAAATAACAAATTACAAATATAAAACATTATTCCTGTTTTCGTCTTTTTCTCTGTTATTTGTTAGTTTTATATCTCATAAACGAAGTTGAGTTTTTCTTACAAATTTACATGGTTATATAATGCCATCTTAGCTTATATATGTGGATTTTTTTCCCTTTTTTTTAAATATTATGGTTTCCAACTTATATTTACCCTGTCGGTCGGTCAAGATGCAAATCGTGATACATCAATGGATATATATCATATGCTAACATATATGCGCTCTACGTACTTCCAGCTGGATTCCTTATGTGCTCACATGTCTTTTGCATGATGTGAGTGACACCAACCTGAATACCTGATTATACCCAAAATGTTCTCGGGAAAGGATTCTGACATCGGAGGAAATCTTTGGTGTAAAATAACTTCAAAAAATAAAGGGAATCACTAAGCATCATTTAATAGAAAATCACCTCTAATATTTTGTAGATTTTGGATACCCAATTACCTTCTCTATTTTTTGGTGAGCTCATCTTCTCTAGCTCTGGCGATCTAATAGAGGACGTATGAATTAAGTTAGGGTTGAGATAGGAGTAAGAGGAGGTTTTTTTTAGATTTAGAGGGATGACCGTGGGCGACGATCAAACTAATGGTGAGAGGGAAACTCGAGTGGGCAACAAGGCGATGATGTCACCATCAAAGCCCCACAGGGATAGAGAATGGTAGGCCAGTGTAGGAGATAGAGACAAGGGGAAAGAGAGGAGTTAGGAGGTGGAGGACAGTGCTAACAAATCCGATGGCGGGAGCTGTTAGAGACGGAAGAGGAAGATGGGGTAGGAGCAACTCGTCGAAGCTCAAGAAGAAAACTTGGTGATTAGGTAGCAGCAAGCAGTGATAGTGAATTTGGTGGTAGGAACAACTAAAGACGGAAAGACGATGAGAACATCTTGCTAGAGTAGGAAGGATGACGGCGGTAGAGGACGATCAAGAGGATGATGACGATAGAGGAAGAGGATTGCGACGACGATTAGGAATGAGGTGGTTGGGTTAGGGTTTAATTTTTATATTGAGTGGCCGTTGAATCTCAAAACAATTGAGCCAAGAGGGGTTTTCTTGCAAATGTTACTTGGGTAGTCCCAAAATAAAAGTTGAGATACAAATTTTCTTAGGTCTCCTCTAAAACGCTGAAATTTTCTTGTAGTTCTTTTAAAATCTTGTAGAAATTCTATAAGATTTTATATGAATGAAAATTCCTAGCTAGGTTTCAATGTAATGTGGTGTTTATCTTTACTTTGGGATATAAAAACCTCATTTTTATTAAATCTTGTGCTGCTTTCAGAACCAGCAACCTCGAATTAATACTATTATTCTCCACCGATACTATTTCTTCGGTAGTGATTATGCAGACAGTCGTAGACTCGTGAAACTTGTGCTGATTGAGTCACTGTGCCAACAACCGTGGTAGGAAGATGCATTACACTTTTCTGCCATTCTATGAACACGTCGGCCATGGACGTGTGAGCGAAGCGGCAACTAGCCAAGTGACGGTCGCCACGAACACGAAGAAAGATTTGCATATGCTAGTTACGGTCAGCCATTGACACGTGAGTGAGTGCTTTGGTGACTGATATGATCTCTTTCTTTCGCATGCAGCTCAGCTCAGGTAGGTTTAGTATAGTAATCTCTCTATTTTGAAAAAAAATTATTTTTATCATCAACCCTTTATTTTAAAATAAAGCTATTTCTATATTTATCTTCTCAACTCAATCAATAATAACAATTCTTCATTTAAATTTTTACCTACATTTTCTACCTAACCAATCATAACCTTATTTTAATCATTTTCGCTTATTTTCTTAATATTTATATTAGATTTTAAAAATAATTATATTTTAGAATGGAAAGTGTAGTCACTAGTACGGCGATGAACTTGGCCAGGAACGTGGCCACATGCGGAGCCGACCGCGTGAGAGGCTCAGCGCGTTCGGCCTTTTGACTGCCATTGCACTGCAGCTCCAATCGTCCAGTGCAGTAGACTGAAACAGTCGTCCCTTGTTCTGTTCTGGGGAACCCGTAACACGTGACAGAGGAAAACAACACAAAGAAGAAGAGCCAGGCTTGCCATGTTGTTCTTGTAGACTTGCAGAGCTTTGCCTTTCAGTTTGGTCTTTGCAGCTGAGCTGACTCGTGCAATCGATTCGTGTTTGCCCTTCCTGTTTCTGGGCCCACGTGGCAGTCAGAAAACCCATTGGCGAAAGCGAAATGTGAAACTTGCGCTCTGGTCATTCATTTTTCAATTACATGTCGCAAAAATATCAAAGAGAACGTAATGAGATCGAAGTGCTTTTTGATGATAATGCATGTTTGGGTAAAATATATTTCTGCATCAAAGGAGGATATTCTAATTTGACATTGATAGCTTTTCTTAATCTCCCTTTTGCTTTGCATCATTCTTAGTACGAAACCTCAATTCCTTCAGCATCAGACAAACCTAAATTCTTGTGCAGTCTCTTGCACCGCAGCTGCCAACTTGCTGTTCGATACCTCCACAACACCCAACCTTCGTTCAGTGCCAACGTACAACACTCGTGACGCCCCAGCATTTTGGACGTTCATACAAGCATCATAATCCTATGTTGCATGTACAGCTGCAGCAACCACACACTGCCATCTTATTATTGAAGGTTGATGGATCAGTTTTATCTAAAAATGGATGGGTTCTGCAGACTACAGTAGTCGTACAGTATCTAGTTCCTTTACATGATGTTTGGTTGCAGATTTGTGACGATCCTCAAAATAATGTGATTGATCAGACTGGAGGAAGGCTGGAAATGTGTATGCATTGAGAGCATGTAATCTGGGGGTGTGCTGTATTTGTGATTGTAGGCCAATTGCCCCATTGGCCTGAATACTGAACTCCTGACTGTATGATACTATGATTCACTCTTCGTTAAGTTCTTTTACCACTTCATCGATCGGTAGTGCTCCCAATGGAACCGGCAACTCCAAACGTTCAAGCATGTCATATTCAAAGTGATCGTCCTCACTGATGTCAGGCAATTCTGTAAACTCATCTTGTTGGGGTTCAACTATACCTGTTTCAGACTCATCTTTGATGTATTCTGCATTTAGGACATCTGTGTTTGCCTCATCATTGGCCACAAGCAAAGCTGCAAATGAATGTTCCACAGCCTGAGATGTAACACTGAAGTCTTCTACCCTTGTAAGAAGGGAATCAGGTGTAAGAGCATCCACTTCAGCATCATCCAGCAAAAGTGCCACAGATGACTCAATTGCATTCGTCCATTGTTTAAACATTTTAGGTCTCAATACTTCTCTTACTGCCAAATGATCATCAGCATCAGTGGCTTCATCTGTACAAAAATTAGCATGTTAATCCAGAGAGTACAAAAGTTCTTGAGGAAAAAAACTATTAAATAACTGGAAGGAAATTTTGTTCACACAAAACAAAAGGGCAGCAAGTAGTTTCCATGACATTCGAGCACCTGAGATGAGAGTATTACTAAATTAATTGTGAAATGTGCAAAACATTAACACATGGTAAGTCATTTGCAGAAATAGATCCAAAATGCAAACACTGAATTGCAGAATGCTATTCAAATAAAATGTGCAGAGATTTTAAAGCAATCCGATCAAGATTACACTGCTTCCAGTTGGACCTTATATGGTTGTAATTATTTGTTTATTCCTGAAAATTTTCAACTGTCTCACCTGTGATAACGGCAGAAAGTTACGGATACACACCTGAACTACTCTCATCAGATGATATTGGCAGGTTTTTCTTTTGAATTTTTGGAATAAGAGTCAGAGGCTTTGGGTATCTGGACTTCCATTCCTTGCCTCTGAACATTAATATCTGCCCATTGTCAAATGACAAAAGAACACAAGGAACAAGATCCTGCATGTACAGAAACAAGAAATTTTATCTGAGGGGGTCAGAAAGTATATACAGGATTCACTTCCACTATCTGTAATGAGACAAAAACAGAGCAAGCTGTGGGGATGGTTGGACCCTTAGTTTTGCCCCAATCTTTTTGTAGTCACTAGGATTCAAGCCCTTGCAGTCAATCTTCACCAGATCACTTCCCTCAAAAGCATCTCGAACATCCCTGACAAGATAGATATATATACCGTTTTTCGCTGCAAAACAAAGGTAGGATATCATCAATGGTAGCTTCCATATCGTTAAGATAGCTACAGACATGGATATATGTAGCCCAGGCCCATTTATGGCCCAGCTCATGTACTAATATGTATATACTCTTTCTTTTTCATTTGCTAATATTATCGAGGTTGTCTAGTTATGGACTAACAGAGTAAGAGGTAAATAAATACCAGTCTAATACTCCATTTTACATGCCAGCAACCTCAGCTAATCAAGTATGTTCCCATCAATAGATGGAAGATACAACACAAATCGTAGAATTAGCAAACTGCATATCCATTGGCGGTGTGAAGCAAAATAAAGAACAGACCAAGCAAACAAAGCATATTTAGAACCTTATCATGAGCAGGCTATTTTAGTATTTGGTTGACAAATTTGCATAATAAATAGATTTCTTAAGCAATTTACATCAAACACAGAGGGCCATAACCCACTCTGGACTCTAGGAGCTCTCACTGGGCAGAATCAAGGAGCTCTGCCAGTGTGTCTATTACCTTGCACACTTGCAACACAATCTTGCAAACAATGAAGGAAAGCAAAATGAGAAACCATGGCCAAAAGGAGCTTCCTTGTCAATTAGCTCTGGATTCATGGTATTAGGTTAAGCTTAAATGGTGTAGAGCAGGGTTTAGTTTCCTTCAGAAATAATCTACTTTTATAGTAACACCGCTGTGTCTGCATATGACTGGAATTGTTGTCTATTACGCACTGTTTCATATGGAACATGTCACAGGAACAAAGCAAGATTTCAGTATGTAACCCCATCCTGATGTCCTGAACACTGTAGATTGTAGAACACAAATATCCAGGCTAATCCATAAATACATACCTAATTTGCAAATTGGCAGCAGATCCTGCCCTCTCCTTCTCATTTCATCTGCTTCTTCTTTTGTAAGACCTTCTGGAGCTTCCTGTATAAGTTTAGGATAGACAGGAGTAGCTGGCTTCCAAAGCATTAGTGGATAGCGAGGGCGAGTTCGTGGATTGTAATTTCTTCCACGGTATAAGAAAACAACACCACCTACTCGGTGAATAACCTTTCCGCCTGATTTTTCCTGTAATTGTGGATGTCACATGTCTGGAGCATAATAAAACAAGATACCTGTGTTGGAAAATGTTCAAGCGTGCATGCGAAAACAGAAATCTTCTTGTTCCACAACAGAGAGGGCTAACAATAGGCGTCTCCAGTCCAGGATCATGTACATGACTAGTGTGAAAATAACATGCAATTCTATTTTATGACATACTCCTTTGGTTTCACAATATCCATACTGATACTACTCTCCTACCTTGATTGCATTGTAGCAAGAATATAATAATTAAAAAAATTAAGGGAATTGGGGGCAAAAAACACAACCCAAAGGGTGCCTTAATGCCCTTATGTACAAGTGTACAAGAAAGGCCACATAGCATCCATCATTTTTCTGTTGTTTTCTGGCTAAGCTTGTGAAGTTGTGATGCTATATTCTTCCATTATATATGAGCCATTATGAAGACCAGGAAACAAAACGAACATCCCTGGCATGCTTCTCAAATGTCAATAAATTCACTTTAAATGTACAGAATATAACATGGCATTGAAGTACAAATTTATAAATGGAAATTGACTATGCAAATCATTGTGCATTGTACTAGGAGGTAGCATTTCAAGATTCCAAGAGTGAATGAATGCATGTACATGAGCACAATTGAAAATTAGTTATATATGGTAAAGGTAGATACCTCAAGGTGATAACATAGATTCTTCATATCAACAGTAGGAACTCCTCGGCATCTCACTTTGCAGATTTCCTGGCGCCTCCAGTGACAATGTATCATTTCCAACATGTTGTGGGTCAATCCATCCCTTCCTACAAGTACAAAAAATAATAATAATGACAATATGCATACTTAGTTGCACACTACATCAAAAACAAGGCTTAGTTCTGCATTAATTTATCAAGCATTCCAGGAAAATGTCCAAGTTGTGCATGAGTCAAGTTTCATAAAATTGTCTCGAAACCTCAACTGAAATGACATTTTTTTAGCTGTCCAGTTAGTTTTAACTATGGCATGTTCCAAGCTCTGGCCCAATTTGTTGCCTGGATTCCTATATTAGAAGTCTACAGCTTTGATTATCAAAGTTGTGAGGGCCGTGTCATGATACTTTAGCAGCTCACAATCTCAGCAGTACGCATATGCTACACAACTATACAAGGCTCTATGACAGAAAATTTTAAAAGCTTTAAGACAAGCTTTTACGATAATTATTCATGGTGCATACATTTCTTGAGTTTGAAGAAGCAGTTGCGCATATTACTTCTGGCGGAGTGGTGATATAAGTATATAACACAGTCTAGCATGCATCCTTAGGCATGGAACCATTTCACACTTTATTACAAGGCACCACCACAAATTTAGAAAGCATGAGATTTTTCCATGACATGAAGCAATCGCCAGAAGATCAAACACTATCTATCCATGTACCAGGAATAGGCATTAAGGATGAGTTGGCAGAACCATTTTGGTATTCAATGTGACAACTGAAAAAACATGATAATTGTCCATAATCTTTCGTACAGATTACAGCTTCTTCGTGAAATTTAAACCAACATGTACAGAAATTAGTGGATAATTCAGTTTGAAGTACTTCTTGGTTAGACTCTGACCAATTCACTTTAATATGAATCTTGGGCAATTTGCAACAGCAAATCAACATTTTGTCTTAAGAATTGCACTGCAGGATAGTGAGTTACCAATGTTGAGCTGCCGGTTGTGCGAGATGTGGGGCTTGACGAGCTCGCGCACCTCGGCGGAGGTGAGCGGCTCCCCAAGCACCTCCTCCCTGCTCCTGCCGTCGCCGGGGCTCACCCTGGCCAGGTCCAGCTTCCTCCTCCCCCTCACCTCCATCATGATCCCGTGCGCGCTCACCGTCTCGGGCGGCTCCTGCCCGAGCGGGCTGTGCAGCCGCACTCCCCTACGTCGGGCCTTCTCCTCCTTGGTCAGCAGCGGCGCCTTCCCCGTCCACGGCCGCGGCATGGTAGGCGGTGCGAAGGGCAGGAACGCGGGCTCCCGGATGGCGAGCGGCGCGGCGCGGGGGGACTCGGAGTAGCTGAACTGGAAGTCGAATGGCGCCCCCGGGAACCGGAACGAGACCCCCGACGGCCCCACTACCACAGACCGGCCCTCCGCGGCGTCGCTCGGGTCGGCGGCGAGGAGCGCCTCCCCCTCCCCCAAGGCCGCGACGGGGGGAACCGGCTTGCGGTAGGCAGTGCGGAGGTGCGGCGCGCGGAAGGCCGGGTTGGTGGTATTTCCGGTTCTCTGAGCGGAGGGCGTGTCCCGTCGTTGGTGGGGAGGCTGCTCATGGCGGCGGCGGTTGTTGCTGGGGAGGCGACGGTGCGACTGCGAGGGGAGAGATGGCGGCGCAGGGAGGGAGCGGTGTTGCGGGTCGTAGCGGTTGGGGAGGGGAGGAGGCGGGGAGGAGAAGAAGTTAGCGTGGCCTGCGTGGTAGGTGGATGGCCGTTGCGGCTGCGGCGGCGGCGGCGGCGGCGACATGGCGGGAAGTGGTGGTGGAGGTGGAAGAGACGAGGAGGGAAGGAGATAACAAATAGATTTTTTTTCTCCTTTCGTTGTAGTTGTGGGCCACTGGGCTGTGGGTCCATGTGGCTCTTCTCTTTTGGCAGTGCTCTTCTTTGTCTCGTACTAACGTTACAATTGAACATTTGATTTGAACTCTCTACGTGACAATCAGTTATTGAATTCAAGTTGTTCTTTGCTCTGTTGATATATGTTTCATATCTTTTGCTTATGTTTGAATGGATTTTTTTAAGAATATATCTGTTCGCGCGTGTAGACTAAGCGTTAGCTAATGAAGGTCCGATTCGATAGCATATGAACACACCGAGGTCTAAAAGATTTGCTTTGCTCCAATACAGATTCTTTGGCTTTAAGATTCTTTCATCAGGGTTATTGGAGTTATGGGTATACTAGTCAATTTGACCATATAATTGATAACAAGATAAATCGATGAGTAAATTGATCGATAGACCAATACAAACAAATGCTATTAGTTGGTCGTCAACAGAGTTGAGATAGTTATCAGCTGCATCCGATGTATTTCTGCTATCGACTGGTTGTCAGTAGAAACTGAAGCACTTATCAATCGGCTGGAAAGCCGATGAAAACATAGTCAGATGGCGAAGAAAGGAATAAAAGACACATCGGTTGTAGAACCGATAGTATTCTAGAATAAAATACTCAATATGCATGTATATGAACCCCTCCTATCGGCCGATTGCTAATAGAGGGTGTAACATTCGTTCATCAGCTACAAAGTCGATAAAGTCATAAGTAGATAGCAAAGAATATAATAAATGACATATTGGCTGCAGAGTCGATGACGCTCTAAAATAGAGTGGTCAATGAGTAGTATGCGGAATCCTCATATCGGCTAGTTGTTGATAGAGGCTGTAGGGCTCGTTCATCAGTTAAAAAGCCGATGAAGTCATATGCGGATGGCAATGAAGGGAATGAAAAAACACATCAGTTGTAGAGACAATGATACTCCGGAATAAAGTAATCGATAGGTACTATGTGGATTTTTGCTATCGGTTGGTTGCTAATAGAGACTGTAGCACTCCTTCATCGCCTAGAAATTCGATGAAAGTATAAATAGATAACGAGAAATAAGATAAATAACCTATCGGCTGCAGAGCTGATGATGTTCTGAATAGAATATGTAATAAATAGTAAAAAGTGAGACCCGATCTTTTAAAAATACAAAAGACTAGATCGGACAAGTGGACAGAAGTAACGAAAAAAACTATCGGCTAGCTGAGTCGATGAGAGGAATTCTTTAAAGATTTATATATATCGGCTAAGAAGCCAATACACTAGGTGTAAAACTCAATGTATAGATAACTCATCGGCTGGCTGCTCTAATAAAATATTTGCGTAAAGACCTATCTACTTACGGCTCAATCTACTATCGACAGTTTAGTAGATCAAACCTAACTGATACAATACGAGACCGATAGTAGTAGAGGAAACTCAATAAGCCGATAGAACTATATGAACATAATGTGATGCACCCGATCGAACTAAGAGATTAGACATAACCGATACAGCCTTAGACAAAGTGGATATACTAAGATAGTAGTGGGACTTACCCCTTCGCTGAATATCGGACTTAGCCGATGCAGCCCCACGTCGAGAGCTAGAAATCACCGCTAAAAAACTTGAGATGCGTCGAAATTGTATTGATATGTGATTGATTTATAAGGTTTTTAGGGTATCCCAGAGCTATAGAAGTACAACGCGATTACAAACAAATTCAGAACATTATTTTTTAAACATAAAATAAAACTATTTCTAAAAAGTTAATAAAATAATTAAATTTATCTATTTTATAAGATATAGTTATAGAGATAAAGTATATTGTCGTAATTTTCACACCTACTATTATCTAGATAACTTTTTATCTCTTGATTAAATAAAATCTATTCTCAATCTGTATGATCGACTTTCTCTTATCAATTAGACTTTTTTTATAAGCATATTGATTTTTTAATCTTATCTGTGAGGCTAAATTTTGATACAAATAATATTTAGCCAAAAAAACATGAAATATCTGACATAACATCACAGTATACCAAACCACTCTAATTTAATCCTTTTAAGCGAACGAGCAGTAAGTGTAGTTAATGCCTCCTGTTCCCTGTTGGATGAGTTAATCTCGCTTATTCTAATCTCTCTAATATCCAGCTCTCCTTGGTATAAATTCGATACCCATAAAATCTTTAAAATAAATTAGAAGTCAAGGTTGGAAATTTAGACAAGAGTTATTGGTTCTAATCTAATAGTAGATAGGTACGTAGGAAAAAAATAATAGATAGTTTTTATAAAGTAAACAGAAGAGTAAAAACATTCAAGAATGTATCAACATAGTCAACTAAACAATCCTTAATCTTTTTCTTTTTCGGCCGGAGAGCGTAACCATCGAGAGGTAGATTACTACTCCACGCTATTAATCTGTTGCTGCTGTCAATGTTGTACAGTCAACTCCTAGCTAGTTTACTTGCAAGGAAATGTTTACCACCTGTAACTGTGTAAGTTTGTAGTAACTAAGAGTTGGAGAACACAAAGCCAAACAACCAACCAACCAAACGACGCGATAATTACAACTATGGTTGTTGGTCCTACTCGTAATCATACGTAAGCACATTCGTGTACTATATCTATATTAAAAAAAGACATTCATATTGGTTTTGACGGCCAAATTTTGTCATGTCGGCAAATTTGTGGCATCCTATGTAGCTAGTCATCTTGATAGAGAGGTTTAGTACTTTATATTAAGAAAAACACATATTTTGGCCGTACAATTAAATCCTATACATAACAAATTTCAAAAAGCAACGTTTGATCGAGCACCGATCGATGATAACATTAAGTATATATATATGGGTTTACATGAATACTTCGAGTGTTTGCATTGGAGAGGTAGGTGTTTCTACGAACTCTTCAAATGATGCGTGGTACCCTGTCATGCATCTCTAGAGACCTTTGTAAGCTAAATATACTACTACAAAGTATGTCTTTTTTTGTAATTATTGCTCCATGAGTCAAACTTTGGAGATGACAGTTTCTCAGATCCTCTTTTGTTTATGATCTTCCAGGACAACTAGAAAAGAAACCTCCTCACAGAGGACGGGAATGTAGTAAAAAAACGCTCTTAATTTTATCGTCGTTTTTGCTCATAATAAATTAATCAGCTAGACTTTTAGCAGAATGTATTTTTCAATATGGCCCTGACATGACAGCATCTATGATGACAAATGGCCACATTTTGTGCATTTGTACAAAGAGCAATGCTGGCACGACCTTACTTAAGAATCAACCTACATATATTTGTTCAGAAGAGAGAAAATATCCTCCTGTCATGTATGCAGTTCTATCCTTAAATATAATTTGGTAAAGGGATGTACTCTGACCTATTTCTCACCACAGTTACATAACATGGACTTCTTTCATGTATGAACTTTGATTTGTAAAAATTAACTTTGGGGTGTGCGTAGGGCATTTTTAGACAATTGGGATTTCATTAAGTAAATGAAAGCGTATATGCACGACATGGGTTCTAAGTTTGCAGATACGCCGTAAATCCAGGTATGACCCAAATTGTCATAACAATTTTCTCAAGATTATTTCAAGAACCTTTTTATACGCCATTTCCACACGCCGATAAAAAATCATAGCATGCTAAGGATTTTGCCGCAATGCTTGTGACACCATGCCAAGCTACTGTTGCCACATTGCATAGTGGTTTTGTCCTATCATGCCACCCTAGACGGTGTGTGTGGTTGTTTTTAGGGAAAAAAAGAGATTAAGATTTTAAATGTTTTGTTAGTTTAAATTTTAAATCGTTTAGATAATAAAATTTATGCCATGTTGATACTTTAAAAAAGATAGAGAGTAAATGCATTATGCATTTAGAAGGGGGTACTCATGGTCTTTCCTCGTTATCTTTTTCTACTATATTTTGTGCTTCCTAGGCCCATACGCATATAAGCCCAGCATAGAAACAATTAAACATATCTATTTTCTATACGTGATGTACATATTTTTTTCGATAATGGAATTTACTCCAGCCTCTACGATAAATATGTACCCATCCAATTTTGTGCACTTTCTGAAGATACGTGGTACTGACAGGTCATCCTGGTTGTACTTATGGCAGGGCAAGAATAGCAAGAGGCGGTAGGTTCTTCCCATTTGGCGATCGCCACCGAAAGGAAAGGGGAGAGAGAGAGGGGGGGGGGGGGGGGGGGAAGGCCAAAGCCAAAGACAATAGACGAAACAAACAAAAGGAGGGAGGAAGAAGACAATTGACAAGCAAGCAGGGAGAGAGGGAGAGAAGGGGGCCGGCCGGGGAGTGAGAGGCCACTCACCAAGGCGGCAGCCCCCCTCTCCTCCCAATCTCCGTCCATCGTTTCCCCCTTCGCGCATTGCTCTCGTTTCGATTCGGGCCGAGGATCTAGGGAAGGTACTGCTGCTGCCATGTTTGTTTGTTTCTTTCTTCTTCGGTTGTTTGGTTTTTGGTGAAATTCTTTTTGGTTCTGGATCGCCTCGTCCGCAACGATCTTTATGGGTTTCAAGATTTTGGCGCATCTAGTTTTTTATTTCTTCTCTATTCTTCATGTTTCGTCGATGTGCAAATTAAGTTTTGTGTCTCCCGTCGGTCGGTTTGCGCAATCTGCCGTCGATCGATCTGTCCGTCAGAGAAAAATAAAATGAAATGAAATGCATAGCCGTTTCTTGTTCGTACAACGGCGCACGAACGGTTACCACAATTAAGAACGAGTGCCCCCTGTTTCTTGATTTCATTCCCCTGTCCATATATTGAAAAGAAACTGGTGCAATTCATCGCATACATGGCAAATTCTTCGATACGATTTTTCTTCCAAACTTGCATTCCAATTTAGTTTTCGATTTGAAGAATGCAGATATGTGAGCCGGTTGTATGCAATGTTTAAATCCTTTTCATCATATATTGTTTTGTTCTGTTGGGCCGGGTTTGATCATTTCAGTAAAATCTTTTCTGCACATCTGTGTGTACTATTTGTTTTCCCCTTTATATCAGTAAGCGATGGGTTGCTTTTCATGCTGCGGAGCTGACGATGTTGGCAAGAGGAAGAAGAACGATGATGCTTACGTCCCGATCCCTGATCCAGGTTGCTAATTAATCCTCTCTCCTTGCTTTCACCTCATGTTGTTTGTTGATCATGGTTACAGATCGATGAAACCGTGAGTTCATGCATTTTGACCAGCTTATTTCTTAGCACATAACTGTTAAGTGTCCAGTTTTGAGGTACAATTCAACTCAATTCAAACTTAAACTGTAGATGAATAATAAATAAATAAACTGCATCTTGTTCGTTAAAACATGTATCTTAGTGCACAGAGCAGTATCAAGAGTTTTTTTTTTAAAAAAAAGGCCAGCAGTATCAAGAGTTCCATTAGCAACAATAGAATCTTGTAATTTCATTTCAATTTTTTCCACATGCAGGTAGCAACTATGGACAGAGCCGGCCCGGCCCCCCAGCCCCTGTTCGTTCCATCCCCACCGGCAGAGCTCTGCCAATTGCAGCACCAGCCATTCCGCTTGACGAAATGAAGGAAATAACCAAGAACTTCAGCACTGATGCTCTTATAGGAGAAGGCTCGTACGCTAGAGTTTTCTTTGGTGTACTGAGAGATGGAAAGAAATCTGCGGTGAAGAAGCTCGACTCCAGCAAACAGCCTGATCAAGAATTCCTTGTGCAGGTTCTGTCCCTCTTTCTTTATTGTCTGCATCTCTTCATCTTCATGTAGGTGACGCAACGGATTGCCTTCTCGCTTGCGTTTCCTTTGCAGGTTTCAGCCGTTTCACGACTGAAGCATGATAATGTTATCCAACTTATCGGATATTGTGCTGAAGGGAGCATTCGTGTTCTTGCCTATGAGTATGCAACAAGGGGCTCCTTGCATGACATTCTCCATGGTGAGGAAGAACAAACCTTTTTTTTATTTTCATTGCTATTAGTTTGTTCCACTCTTGTATATTTGCTTCATGGAAAATGCTATCTGAATCTTGTAAATGACATTACACGAGATGGAGTCAAATTACCACATATTATTGTTCTCATTGGTATCACTAATGTAAGAGCCAATGGAGATTCCTGAGCAAAGCTTATGCATATATGGATCATAATCACAGGTAAAAAGGGTGTGAAGGGAGCTCAGCCAGGACCAGCTCTATCATGGGTGCAGAGAGTGCAGATTGCCTTGAGTGCTGCAAAGGGGCTTGAGTTCCTACACGAGAAGGCAGAGCCTCGTGTTGTCCACCGTGATATCAAATCCAGCAACATTATGCTCTTTGACAACAATGTCGCAAAGATAGGCGACTTTGATGTCTCCAACCAGTCCCCTGACATGGCTGCTCGCCTTCACTCTACTCGTGTTCTTGGCACCTTTGGATACCATGCTCCTGAGTATGCAAACCATGCATCTCCAGTTCTTCTGTAATTAATCAAGTAGGCATGTGCAATGAAATGTACTCATACTTGCTGCTTCATTTTGGAATCTGCCAGGTATGCGATGACCGGGCAGCTTAGCATGAAGAGCGATGTCTACAGCTTTGGAGTCGTGTTGTTGGAGCTTTTAACTGGTCGCAAACCGGTCGATCATACGCTGCCCCGTGGCCAGCAGAGCCTTGTGACATGGGTAACCAACCTTTTCACTATGTATGAAAATTCTCTTGGCTCTTGACAAGATGAAACAAGCAACTAAGTACTGTTTATTGTAGGCTACACCAAGGCTAAGTGAAGACAAGGTGAGGCAATGTGTGGATCCTAGGCTTGAGGGGGAATATCCTCCAAAGGCTGTTGCCAAGGTAAAAATAACTTTGCATGCCCAGACTGTTCTGTTCTTTATCTGAGACAAGAATTTTAACTCATACTATTTGCGCCAGCTTTTAAACATAAGTTTATTCCATTTAATTTACTACACGAAGCATATTAGAGACATTCTTTATCAAATCGCGCAGCTTTGTTTCGCGGAGTAGTGGAAACTACAGTTATTACCATTTTTTTCTCAGAGAGCATAAAACATTTGCATCTTTGAATTAAGCGGACAGATGAAGCATTTTTCTGCCTCATATTTCTACATCTTAAGTTCATTGGCTCTCAAGATACCCAGGCGTCGGCCTGAAAATGTGTCTGCCATGATTCTTACTAGCATGGTTTTTTTTTTTTTGGCAAAAAACAGATGGCTGCTGTAGCTGCCCTGTGCGTGCAGTACGAGGCGGACTTCAGGCCCAACATGAGCATCGTCGTCAAGGCTCTCAACCCATTGCTTTACAGCCGCTCGAACAACCGTCCCACCAACGCCGCCGCTGTCACTGCCGCCGGCGACCAATCTGGGATATGAGGCCACCAACGACGACGACGACCGCACGCCATGTGATTTGATTTGGATTTTTTTTCTCATCAGACTCCGGTGACTGACGACGACGAGTGGCTCGCTTCCATGGACTCCAATGTGTAATAATTCCAGTGGAATGGACGGTGTTGTGTGTGAAGTGAGAGGATAGCTTTGCTGCCGCCTTAATTCTTCTTGCCTTCCGGGCTTGTTGCTGTAAATTGTCGCAATCCCCTCCCCTGAACATGTTCCTCTCTCTCGACCTCTTCTAGTAGTTGAATATATACTTTTTGCTTGTCCAACCGTTGGAGTTCCGTACTGTTTCATTCACACTGGCACCAGTTTTGTTTGCTCTTGGTCACTGCTTAAGCCATGCCAAATTGCCAGTGCATGTTAAGGCACTGCAACTCAGGCCAGTTTGAAACATCTAAACATTTTAGATTATTAGATTATTTAATTTTTATGATATTTATTTAAGGATATAGATAAATAAATTAACTCCTACAAAGTTGACAAATTTAGTTTAGAAAGATCAGATGATGTACTTTTACATATAAACTTTTTTTATGAAATACACCATTTAGACGCTTGGAAAAAGAATAGGTCCTCAATATCTCAAAAACTCTGTGAGATTGGTGATTTTTTACCTCTCTCTTCCAACAAGAGGATTTTCGTGTTACACATTGGCAGAGTTAACTTACACTCCATCCATCCCAAAAAAAATTATAAATTGTAATTCTAAGGTTTAAACTTATTCCAAAATAAATACAATCATAAATTACTAGTTGTTATTTTAATTACCTCATTTGATTTTTTTTTAATTTTACCTCTTATCCTACCATTCCTATTCACCCATCGTTTAGTTAAGAGGCATATAGGTCACTTTACCTCCCTTTCAATTTGCCCTTCGACTCTTGGGATTGTAGTTATTTTGTTCTTCGACTCTTGGGATTGTAGTTATTTTGAGACGGATGTAGTATTAAGAAACTGAAGTCCCTATCAGTTTCCCTGAGAGCTAACTCGTGTATGGTGTAGACCCCAACCAGGGCAGCAATAGATTGTTTTTGTCCTCTCCTGACGGGTACATTGATTCAAACCTTCAAGCTTGCTAAGTTGCTAAAAGTTTTGCTGCAAAAGGTATGTGACCACTACCCAGAATACCGTTCTACTCAATTCAGCTGATTCATCTGCTTATGCACTAGAGACCAACTGACTCTGTGAACAGAAAAATTTATACTACTTTCGGAGTATTTTTCCCCTTTTTTTAACCAAGGGTAGTGTTAGTATCGTCACTGGAACCTGTAATGTACCTCTTTCAAAACGAACAGGGGCTTTCAATTGGAATTTATCATTCACAAATATTCGGGTTCGACTAGTATTCATAATGCTACACTGTACACACTGTTAAAAACTTACAACAATAAATTGTCAACTCCACCGTCAAGTATATATATAAATTCATAAGTAGAAAAACCAACACCTTCTCTACAAATAAATCATAAACCGTTACAGCCAAGAAAAACAAGAAAAAAAAAGGAGAAAGAAATGAGAACCAGTGTGTCTTCGAGCTCCTTTGTATTCAAGCTTCAGCATTCGCGGTTACCAATTCGTCAGCAGAAACAGGAGGGAGGTCCGTTATGGACAAAAGGAAGATGATAGGTGGAATGCTGTTGTTCTCATTTGGAAGATGAGGCTCTGCTCCTGCTCGGTTTGGAATCTGGATTGTCACTCTTGTCCGTGTCAGAGTTGTTGTCCCTTTGGGAATCCATTTCAGTGCTCCCTTCACGGTTGTGCTTGGACCTTCTGTCCTGCTTCCAAACAAATTTGTTCGCTTTCAGTATGACATGAATCAAGAGCCAACCAACATTTGGAGTACAAGACTAAGAACAGAGTTAATTCAAGACTGCCATATAATCAGATGAAATGTGGCTGTGTACATCCAGTTTGGATGTAGAGGCTGGGTTTTTAATCCATTTTCTAAAAAAACATAATCAGATGAAATGTTTCGAAAGAAAGGAACATAAAGAAAGAAAAATGAAGTAAAATGTGCACTAAGAAAACAAGGATAAAATCCTTATTTTCTGTAATCCATTAATACGTACCCCACGAGGAATTGGGTCATCCGATTCCAGCATCCTCACAACTTGACCCATCTTTGGTCTCTTCTCTGAATCTGGATCAACACATCTCAGAGCTGTTAAAAGTGCACGCTTCAGAGCTCTTGTCGAAGGCCGTGTCTCTATGGTGGGATCCACCACCCCCTCTGATCGTCTGCTAGCCACCATCATTTTTAGCCAGTCAACCAGGTTTACCTGCATGTTGCACAAATCAAAATGTCCAATCAGAAAAGCAGAAAGAATGTTTCTTTGTTTTTATTAAAGGAACTGTTAACAGGAGACAAATAGCGATCAGCAGTGTCATAATGTTCAATATTGAAATGATACTTTATTCTACAATAGCCTGTTATGCTATTTATGCATATATGAACTCCGAAATACTAAATATGCAGCAACATAGCTGTTATAAGCTGCACTAGGTTTTGGATGGTACTATCAACCCAATAGTTGCTACATGTGGGGCTCTTGGGACACTACACTGAGCCTCAGATAATAATTTGACAGGCTGGCCCAACAATTTACATCATTGCTGGCTGCTTTTCCAACTCAAGGACAGCTAGGTTAATTGTTATGCTTCATAGCTAGACAGCTCTGAAGAAAGTCCCAACATCCCAAATTAGGCGTTTCACATTGAAGAAGAATATTGGTATTTACTTTTATTTTGCACACAAGTCAGCCATACAACTTCTACACTATGTCTTGGCATATTGTCTACCGTTCTTTTGTTGCTTCAGTGTATCGATTATTGTCTGATCTTTCCTTCAAGTGTTGTAGGGTGATGTAGATTCGTTTATTCCTTCTGAAGTGAATTGGCAGAGCTCATGCAATGTTTTTTTTAAAAAAAAAACTACCTGGTCAACTAAATAAAAATAGAACAAGAAATTTCTGGGAGGACACAGATATCTGCATCATGCTTATGCCTTTGATGCCGTCACGCCTTGCACCACCATTTAAGTAGAATTTCAGTGTCACTACCAAGCCAATTAGTACGCTAGATAGCCTACAGCCTCAGATAAAGGAAAAATTTTTGAGTCTAGTGAACAACATAAACGTCTGAGCCAATGGCATAAACATTTATGTCCTGTTATGAAATAGGAGACAACTGCATGCATAGAACAATTTATAGGTTAACACTAAGCATTCTAGATCCTAACAAAAAAGAAAAATAAACTTGGAGTTAGGAGACTTAATTTGGCGAAAAGAAGAATCCTAATGCTGCCATCCTAATTTTGCAATTTGATACCACAAGGAAGTATCAAAGGAGAATGCATCTAGGTGTTATCAGAACAAATTATTTTAACCAATTTATCAGTACCTCATTCGCTGGACGACCATAGTCAACAGGATCCCTCCCTGTAATTGCCTCCAGAAGAACTACTCCAAAGCTGTAAATGTCACTCTTTTCATTTAATAGTCCAGTGTTTGCATACTCTGGTGCCACATAGCTGCATTGAGTCAATGCAATGCGTCATTAACTAGCAGAAGCAATTTAACATGCTGTTAACCATGGAACTCTTGTTCACAATTTACACAACATACCCAAAGGTTCCCATAACCCTAGTAGTGACATGACTCTTGCCAGCCCCAAGAAGTTTAGCTAAACCAAAGTCTGATACTTTGGCATCAAAATCATCATCAATCAAAATATTGCTGGATTTGATATCACGGTGCACCACTTTGGGTTCAATTGCCTCATGCAAGTAAGCAAGCCTGAAGATAGTAGTGATAATTCTTGGATTCAGTTCAATCAACATATGAAAATACAGGGAGAAGGGTGAGTGAACAAAGTTCAACAACAAATCAGTATACTCCAACAAAGAGGGATGTCACGTTATGATGCAAGTAGAATAACAGAAATACCTCCAGGAAAAAAGATAGTGCAATTTTGGAACATGATAGGAACATAAGATTACATTGTCCTAAGGCGGACAGACAATATAACGAACAAATGGTGAAGCAGTAGCAAAAAAAGAAACGACATTTCTAGGAAGAACTTACGCTTTAGCTGTCCCAAGAAGAATCTTTATGCGGGTCTCCCATGTCAGGGAACCACGGTGACTCATAGCTCCATGAAGCCATTGCTCTAGGTTTCCATTGTTTACATACTCGTAGACAAGCATTCTGAAAAACACACACACACACACACACACAAAGTTAGCAATGATGTCCTAGAATTCCACAATCATTGCATTCAAACGAATTTAGAGGCCTCAAGAGCACGGAAGGGCTAGAAGAATATTTTTTGCTTGGTAAAACATGTAGCTTGGACATTGAACATTGCAAATAGAGGTACAGGAGAAATAGCAATACCTTTGAGTACCTTCCACGCAGTAACCCAGAAGCCGTACCAAGTTCTTGTGGCGAACATGACCAATAGCCTCAACTTCAACTCTGAATTCCTTCTCAGCCTGTCCTCTGCAAGTTCACAAAACATTGATTGGAAAAACTGACAGCAGACTGATTTCTGGTATTAGAGACAAGAGACGAGGAGAATATAAAATGATCAAACTCTAAACAAGGCAAGGCTCACAGATTATTGAGAAGCTTCTTGACAGCAACGGGAGTGCCATTTATCAGTTGACCACGATAAACTACACCATATCCACCTTCACCAAGAATGTTATCCTTTGAAAAACGGCCCGTAGCAACTTCCAGATCCCTCAGAGTAAACCAATGGCCCCAGCCAAGGTAAGAGAACTCCGGCAGGCCAACCAACGGTGAAGGAGCAGTTATTGCATGAGCTGAATTATGCCGAAATGTTCCTGAGCCTCCTTCATCAGCTGACTGGAACCCTGCATCCTTGTCCATGTAACGGAATGATCCTGAGTGGCTCTCATCACCATGTTTCGATTTGCTTACACCCAAATGGACCATGACCTTGTCTGACTCCTTGTCGCTAGACTTGTCTTGGATCGCCAACAGGACTCCATCGTGTGCCACAAAGTCATTTGCTGGGACTTGCTCCACCCTCACTTCCTTGATTTCCTTGGAAATGGCAGGGATTTGGGTTATTGGGATATTTGCCGAAGCCCGTCTTACCCTCTTCCTACTCCGGATTGTGAGCCACACAGTTACAAAGAAGATGACCACCATGAAAGCCCCCAAGACAATGCATATGACCTCCCATACTTTAAGATGCAAGGGGCCGGTTGGCGAAGAGAGATGATCTTTCAGACTTGGGGATGACGGGGATGACGAAGGAGCCTCCATAGTGGAATGTCAAAGCGT
This sequence comes from Oryza coarctata, assembly GCA_030770085.1. Classification (NCBI taxonomy): domain Eukaryota; kingdom Viridiplantae; phylum Streptophyta; class Magnoliopsida; order Poales; family Poaceae; genus Oryza; species Oryza coarctata. The sequence continues at coordinate 9,926,413 of CM061463.1, read as the reverse complement.
TGCTCCTACAAACAAACATAATTCAGATGAACATGTTAGCTGCCCATCATGTAGCTCAGCTGCAAACACCACACAATGCAGTCAATATTAATGACCTCACAGCTCTTCTCACAGTGAAAAAAACAAACGCAAGCATCTACGCTGGAGGTACGAGCGTATAGTAATGCCGGATTCATGAACTGAAGAGCCCCAATTAAGGCAGAGCAGTACACTATCTTGGGCTGGAAGGGAAGCAAAGGGCAAGAAGTTACTGCTTCTCTGCTCCAAGGCTGTACAGGGGGATTAAATTCCCGCAACGCCGATCACGGAACGAGCCGTGTACCGGCACACGCAAGGATCAACAGCTAGCACATTTAGTTTCTTTTTTTTCACTGTGTTTTTTGCGGCCCTGGAGGAGGAAGGATCATGGCTTGACTCTTGAGGGCGTTTTACACGTGAAGCAATCCTCAGCACGCAAGTACAAAGTGGAGTACGAACCAAGCAGCTAGCTTAGCTACCATGGTTGGCAAGACTTCACATCTTTTCCCATAGTTGGCAAGAAAAGATAGTTACTTTGTTTTCCTTTCTTATCTTTTATAGGTCGATTTCTTGCAACCAAAAGACAAAAGAAAGATCGTTCTTTTACCAAGAAACCATCAATCACCCAAGAACTCCCCTCCCGGATCTTTTCCTGGAAACTCAACCAGCCAAAGGAGAAGCATTCACCCAAGAATCCGGAAAAAAAAGGCACAAATCAAATGCAAGAACTTCAGTACGGTCACCCCAAGATCCAGACCAAGAAACCACAAGAAACAGAGGCACATTGCAGCAGCAAATCACAACCAAGAACACGGACAGAAGCAAACCAACTGAGAGATCTCCAGATCTCCTCCTCTCTACCTCAGCAGCAGGTCACCCACCAAGAAAAACTCCCAGGATCAGCCAACCCCTCAGCTACATGAAACATCACCTCCTCCCTCCAAAAGAACGAACACACCACCAGCCACCAATCCCTGAAGCAAAGCTCAGGAATGGCGGATTCCTTCAGATTTGGGAGGTGGGGGAAGAGGAAGGAAGAGTAGAGAGACGTGGGAGGAGGAGGCGGTAGGTAAGTGGTACTATGCGTGGAGTAGTATCCGTGTGCGTGCGTGCTTTGCTTGCTGGCCTTCTTGTGTCTCCTCAAAGAAAACGCAAATGGTGAGAGGAGGAGAGAGACGGACAGACTGACAGAGGCGGCGGCGGCAGCAGCAGTAGTAAGGGTAGAAGCAGAGCAACTGACGGATGATGCAGCTGTGGCTGGAGTTGGTGGTGGCTTGTTGCTGGTGTTGGTGGTGGTGCTGCCATTTTCTGTTTTTTTTAAAAAAAATTGGTGTTTAGTGGTAAACAGTGGCATTAAAGCAACGGTTTAGAGGGGTAGGTGGGGGATTAGAGGGGTTAAATCAAGGATTAGGAGTAGAGGCGAGACGGCGTGACGGCGGGGCGCGCCTGTGGCTGTGTGTGTGAAGGTGTGACGTGGAATTTCGGGTTCGGTAGAACGGAATGGACAGCTAAAATACACGAAGCACACGTAGAAGAATTTTATTGGCTTCTATGATAGTGCCCTAGTGTCTTTTCACGTTAGCAGGCGGAATTAAAATAAAAATATTCGTTTTTTAGCAGATCCGTCGGAAATTTTAGGCTTACAGCCACCTTTTGCAAATGGAGGGGTTAATTTTTATGAGTTTTTTTTTAAAATTAGGGTTATAGTCATTTTTTTTCATGGAAGATCATGTTTTGCAATAGGATGGATTTTCTTTTGGTATGTAATAACAAGCCGTGACATAAATTATGTTTTAGTAAATTCATTGGACACCACTATGGATTGGGTGTTCAATTTTTTCATATTTTATATAGATTTTAACTATTTAGAATAGTAAAATATAGTCAAATCACACTTTAAACACTATGTTGTAACATACAAACATAAGTCTAAACTATCAAAACATCAAACCCTACTACAACATTTTGTCCACACATAGAAATCATCGAAGAGCTTTAGCTAAAACATCGAGTGCTAACCTGTTAAAACATCTTATTGTACTTGATGAAACATTCAAAATGCCATCGGACCACATGGGTTGCATATGCTATGCAAGTTAGGCACATCTAGTGCTTCGCCACACTCGACGCAACAATGATAGCGTGCTATCTTGCTCAAGCTTCACCATGTGATTGGGTCCTTCCACCTCCTCGATGGCTCAAGGTTTAGCCCTGCGCAACTGACACTGCTCCCAACTAAGGTGGTCGCTCTCTACGACTCCTATCTTTAGGCAATTCAATGCTAACCCTGAGTTCCATGATAATAATATGCGCTACATTATGCTTGTTGTCGTCAATGGCCTTAACTCCCAACCACTCAAGGTTGCTATGGGAAGCTCAACAATTAAAAGGTAGATAGAATAAAGGACAAAGTGGCTCAATGAGGATGGATTGTATTTGGTGGTGAGGAGAAAGGAGGGGAGGAGAATGGCTTGGGCCTAGGTAGAACCTACTAGGCGGAGTGAACGCCTGACGTATCATTTCGCATCAGAAATACATGAGTAAACCTAGAAAAAAATGAAATTATATTTAAAAAAATTCCTTTATTTCTTCAAAATTATAGCTAAAGTATTCCACTTTCCTTTATAAATGAAACATATGGAGAGCTGCAATTGCACACCTAATTTATACTGTTGACCTGGGAAAACAAATAAAATGAAGAATAAGAGACAAGAACATTTCTAACTTTTTTCTAAGGATGAAGAATATTTCCACTTTGATTTGATTCTATTAGTGACGAAAATGACAAGCTCTAGTACGCAGGATAGTCAAAAAGGCACTATTCCTGAGTCTTTGTCCCAGCAGCAGACAAATCATTCCAGACAGCTTGTAGTAGCTTCACTTGTGGTTATTATTACCCCAAAAGACTTTCTTTTGCCTAGGCTTAAAGCCATGTGTTGCTCATCAGATGATAGAAAAAAATATGGATGCATTGAGCCCTTGTGCAAAACGAGTTACTTGGATGGATGGTTTTGTGTTGTTGTTCAAACAAACTGTGCACTATTAAATCGGTTGTTAGGATGTCTATATAGCTGCTAAGATGTCTAGATTTGACGCTCACAGTCCCAGAAGAGACCAGGCACCACTATACCCTTAATATACCCAACTAATCATAGCTTTCTAGCTATAGCCTTCATCCTAAGGCCCGTTTCATATGGCCTATAAATCTCAATTTGCGCCAAAATCCATGCTTGACTAAAGTTAATCGGTGAATAATATATTCTATAATATATTTTTTAGTTTGAAGTAAAAAAAGTAGCTACGTTTTTCACCTTTACCTTCAAAACTAAACAAATAATACCCTCAGCCATATTCCTTGACCAGCAGTATTGTAAAATCCTTATTTTTATTGTAGATTGTTCACGTACAATTTCAGATAGTCACCACATGCTAGAATATTTTATTTCATGTTGATAATATGTTACATATACTTTCATGACATTTTAAGAAGGAATAAGTCTATATAACCCCAAACTATATCACGGTTTAACTATAATGCTATTATATCCTAAGCTTTCTAATATCGTTAACTTAACCCCTCAGGTGATTTTCACATGTTTGTCAGGGTGACGTGCTGAGTTGGATCTTCTTACTGTGTTGGAGCGGATTGACAATTATTTCTCTTTCTCCTCGGTTCTCCTCTCTCACTCTAGCAACCCGGGAGGCGAGGTGATGATTGTGATAAGTTCCAAATGATCATGCTACTTTACCTCTCATTTACAAGCCAATCTGCTTAAATGTAGTAAGAACATCCAACTCAGTGTCCCACCGTGACAAATCCATCCTCAAAACCACTTGAGGGGATTAAGTAAACATTATTGAAAAGGTTAGAGGGTAAAATAATACATAGTTAATTTGCGACAGTTTAGGAGTAATGTAGACTTATTTATTTTAAGAAATATAAAGTTATTTGTTGGCCTTGAAATTTTCTTTAAAAAAATTAACCTTAAAATAAAATTGGTTGTTTTGCACCATCAACTTTAAAATTGGATAAATAGTGGGGACCGTAGGTGTGTGTATTTATCTGGCTTTGAAGAATATGGGTGAAAAACAAACTCGTTTCTAGTTCAGGCCTTCAGGGTGAAAAGGGACTTCATGGGAAAAGTTTGAGGGCCACTATCTCAACAAGGGAGGCTGTAATTTAGTTTTGAACCACCATGCAGATGTCTCAAACATACTGCATGCTTCTGGCCTAAAGAGATTTGATCGCGTAATTATATTTACTTGTTCTATAGTTGGGTTATTCCAACATTGATATATTTTTATATACTCACGAAAAAACCAAATCCATATGCATACAAACGTAGAACCTGCAGCTTGCCCACAATGTATTCCAGGATTAGTTGCCACCGTAGAGTGACCGATACAGACAATTCCCTCCAGGCTCTAGGCAGAAAACCGGTTTGAACTACTCCCCGCATACTATACTAGTCTAAAAATCTTTTTTACAGCTGATCAAACTTATAGAAATCATATGTAATAAAACGTCTGTGATAATAGGTTTTTTTAGGGGGGCTCACCTACAAAATTTATATTTGTAGACATTACATAGAGTTAGCCACCTACAAATTCACATTTAAAATATATCCTAAATTTCATATAAAATTCATTCTAAATTAGCGTACATCATACATCTATCAAAAAAAGCTGTTCACGTGGAGATCAGTCGACCGTGTTTATTGATAGTGGTCCGATGCAATACACCTCAACACATGAAGAAGGTCTGAAAGATTTGGATATTCTAGTTAATTTCACCCTTCAATTGATGAGACAAAAAGAATTAAATTGACGAGCCAATGGTTGATAGGCAATATAGACTCTCGCTATTGGCTAGTTGTCGATAAGGGTTGTAGCACTTATACATCGGCTAAAAAGCCGATGATAGCAAGGAATAAAATCGTAGACACATCGACTATAGAGCCAATGATGCTCTAAAATAGATGATATATAGTAAAGAGCAAAATTTAATCTTTCGAAGAGATAAAACCTAGCGACCACCGATGATCGTGTTGTTAGAGACAGTCTTAATAGATCGGATCAATCCGAAACAGTATAAGGCTGAAGTTAATGGCACTAAAACGATAGAAGTTAGATCAGTCGTGCTAATGGAAAGAATAAGTAAACTCATCGGCTAGCTACAATATAAACAAGTAAACTCATCGGTTAGCTGAGCCGATGATAGAACGAAACCTGCTAGATTACGATGCTAACTTTATTAAACGTAAGCTTAATAGATCGAACCTAACCAAGATAGTATAAGACTGGATCTAATATAAACAGATTAATCACTAACGAATTAATAATGGGCAGTATCTATATATTGGCTGAAAAACCGATATGTTAGATGTGAAGCTCAGTATAAAGGTAACTTATCGGCTAACCACTCTGATAAAACGTCATGTAAAGATCCTCTGACTTAATGCTCAATCTATTATCAGCAGTATAGAAGATTGGACCTAACCAATGCAGCACAAGACTAATAATGGTAAAAAGATCTCGATGAGCGATAGATCTCACGCAAACGTGATACGATATATCCGATCGAACTAAAAGATCAAACTAAACTGATGCGGCTTTAAACAAAGCAAATATACTAGGATAATAATGGGACTTACTCCTTTATCAAAGATTGGAACTAACCGATGCAGCCCCGTATCGAGAGTTAGAACCCGTTGGAAAAAATCTAGATGAACTAAGATACCAATACGCCAAAATTATATTGATCTGTAGAGATGATTTATAAGACTACGAGATGTTTGTATTTATATCCTAGGATTATATGAGCCCTACATAGTTATAAACAACCTATGTATATTATTTTCTAAATAGAAAAGAAAACTATCTCTGAAAAATAATAAAATTAAGTACTCTTGACTAATTGTAATAGATATTTTATAGGTACAAGATTGCTCTGCCGTTGTTTCTATGATTATTTTCTAGATTCGGTCACATCTATATAATCTTTCATTTTCAACTTTTCAATCAGTATTTCTTTATAAACCGATCGGCTCTCCAATCCTTAACCGAATCTATTTGCAGACTTACCAAATTTTAGTATTAACAATAGCAAATCAAATAGTAAATTATTGTACACATATATATACACGTACTATGAAGACTTAAGTTATCCCTCAGTTTTTACAATAGCAAAATTATAATTTATAGAAACGACGGAACTCTTATGTTACGCGATGTGTCTTTTCTTATAAAAAAAAGTCTCCACGAGCATAGCAGATATCATTACGAACATAACATATCGGAAAAATGTTTTGCTTCACCTAAAAAATCATTTTTGCTATAGTGACATTCCAAAATATAGGTAATGTTTAAATTTATAGCTAAAGCTAGCTATATTTTAAAAAGAAGGGAGTACTTGAAACTCGTTAGTGACACATTCAGAACTGACGTTGATTAGCCGTTTCTATTTCTCTACCTGTGATAGTTTTCTAGACATCAGCCTTGCTAAAGGTGATTAACCTAAACAGGATAACCTTGAAGATGGCGATCTAATGATCTGTCGATCGACTAATCGTCTGATCGATGTAGATTAGGAAGATAGTTAACACTAATCAGTCAGTGAGGGTAGGCACCTGAACAAACCTGATGGAACGGTGGCTGGCTATCTGCATGCACACTAGCTAGTGGTGGTGGCTCGCTAGCGTTTGTCCGCAAGCAAAGGCAGGCGGACGGATGATATGGATGCTGCCCATGCAACCACGCGAAAGGTGGGGATCGCCGGCCGGCCGGCCACCGCAGGTTGGGGCGATGGATGGAGAGGTTGCACCAGAAACCTGAAAGCTATTTGCCTTATTACCTGCCCTAGCTATGGCTTAGCTTGCTCTCTTTTCATCACAGCATTCACAATCTTACCTCACTGCATTCACAATCTTTCCGGTTTGATTGGGTAATCAACTGGCTCAGGCTTTTTTTTCCTTAAAAAAAACTGCATGTACTACTAAAAATAAATTTTGTAGGGAAGAGTAAATTATTTTTTAGGTGACTGAATCATAGATCGTCTATAAAGATCCTTAGCCTTGAGGAACATGGGCTAGCTGTAAAATTTTTGCAGATGGCCCATCTACTAAAATTTCCCTACTATATAATTATAATTAATATATAAATTTATTTTATGGCCTAGAGGGCTTTTGTAGGTGACCGATGCCATACACTGCTTGAAAAATGGTCCACAAGAGCAAATTTTTTTTTAAAATCTCATGCATCGAACACTAGTTTTGAAAGTCATGCCGCTCAGTCCCTATGAGGTGGGCGGGAGCAAAAAATTTTCAAAATCCCACTGCACAACCTCCTCTCTCGCCTCTAGCCTCTACCGTCGCCTCACACTTTGGCCACTTCGCCATCATGGCTCTCCCTCCCCCCGCATAGCCTTGGTTGTTGTCATCCTCAAGTTCCTCTCCCTCAACACCCTCGGCCTCCTCTCCCCTGAAGCCTGCCCTCGCTCATCGTCCTAATGCATGCCACCTGGATCACCACCACCTCAGTTCCTCTCCCCTATCGCTGGTCCTCGCTCCTCGCCCTGACGCGAGCCACCTTCATTGCCCTCGGCCTCCTCTACCCCGCCATAGTAGCAGACCTCATCCCTATGTGCGTCACCCTCACCCATCTCTCTCTAGCCCGATGCCACCTCTTTCTCCTCACCAAACGGTACTCCTAGGCCAACCGACATGCCTTGTCATCTCCACGTCTCGCGATCGTCCTCGCCTGCATTGGACTTGTCGGGTGGCAAGTTGCGGGATGAGTTCGAGCATCTTCCATGACAATACATGGTGAGTATTGAAGGAGGCGAGGAGTTTGGCAATAGCATAGGGGGTTTTGGATTTCTGGCTAATCACAACCAAGAAAGAAGAAGACGATGATGACAACGATATGACCAATCGATGACTTTATATATGATTTTTAATGTTCTAAGGGAAGCTGTAGCTATGGAGTAGAGAAGGGTATGTAAATATAGTTGGAGTTAATATTATTTTTGTGAAATTTTTTATTGTATGAAATTTATATGAATTTTAGATGAAAATATTAAATGAATTTTGACGTAAAATTTAGAATTAATTTTGATGTGAATTTAGAATGAATTTAATGTGAAATTTAGGATGAATTTTATATGTGAATTTTAGTTGATAAATATATTTTATAGGTGGTTAATCTTATACGTCGCACGTAAAAATGCATTTTACATGTGGTTTATATAAAAATATCAATTTTATAGGCGTTTAATTATAGGCGGCTACTTTAATAATTGGTTTTTCCACGTGTCTATAAAAATATTTTTTTAAGTAGTGTACAGTTCGATGGATGTTGTGACAGCGACTTTGTTCCTGAACTGGTGAAAGTTGCTAGCTAAGTGGATGTAAAAAGGTAAAGCTGATACATCATGCATTTTTCACATGGTTTTTTACGGTTATGTTTCAATTAAGTGTGTATGTACGTTGTTAGTGATGGTAGAATGTTCAGAAAGTTGAAGGATTAAGAGAAAATAGAAAGAGTAACGAGAGGTAGAATGCAAGAAGAATGATGAGGTGATTGGAAGAATATAACACAAGCACTTGATGAATCTCCGAAGTCCAACCCAACTTTAACTTTATCTGTTGAGTCCTAATTGCTTCAGTTATTTGCTTGAAGTGAATTATTTTATGTGATTACTTGAATAAATAGTACATCATAGTTTGTGATTCTACGTGAAAAATGTTTTGTGGTTGTACATGAAAAAAATCAGAAAAATTTAATTTTGGTAGAACTCCTAAACACCAATAAATGATTTTCACCTTTTTTTTCTAACTTTGACGAATGATGACTAGAAATTGAGAACATTGCACATTACATCATTGAATTATTCATTAATCCTTTGTGTAAAACATCCGATTGAGCGTTTTTTTACAACGTTTCTGTAACTTTCAGTTTTGCACCAACTAAGTATAAGCACAGCCATATTTATGAGATTTCAGGATCTAAACCCAAGTATAATGTTGTTATTGTGGAGATCGGTCTCGACAAAAGACGCGTCGAGAGAGAGTGTTTGCCAATAGAGATCGGATGTGATGCACATACACACGTGAAGGTTTAAGAGATTTGTTTAACTTCAGTGTATGTCTTTAAACTCTTTGACATATTTGGTTTGTTAGGGTTTAGGACGTATTTGACCTCTAATCCAATTTATTAGAAAGACAGATAAAGTTAAGATTATTGAGCTAATCAACTAATAGGTCGATACAGACTTCTATTATTAGCTCGATGTGTCGATAGAGTTAAGATAGTCATCAGTTATAAGTTTAATATACTCCTGTTGTCAGCTAGTTATTGAGGGATTGTAGCACTTATATATCGGCTAGAATGCCGATGACAGTATTGACAAATAGCGATCAAACTCTGAGTAAAATAGCAAAATCCAATTAGACTAATCGGCTTACGGAGAGCGGCCATTGATATGATAATAACTACTTTACCACCATATCAATAGTGCTTCTCCTGTAAGATTTAGCATTACTTTTTGTGAAAGTCAAATTATCTAAAAATTTGTACATTCTACGGCTTGCTAACCGGACTCTCTTAAACTTAACTGAAAATAATTGCAAAAAAAAAATCTCAACTGGATATATGGATGATGCCATTGTCACCAAGAGTTTTAGCTAAAGATGTTAGTATGCATATATGGACGTTGAACCGTAGGTCTCCAAGACGGGCGCAAAGAACGGAGAGAGCAGATTTATGTCTTATTTGGCATAATTCCGGATTAAAGATTTTTTGAACTGGATATTCTCAGCAATGTAAATATATAGATTTGAATCTATGATTACGTTGACATATTTATATTAATAATTTTATATAAAAGTTTAAATGGCTATAATTTAAATAACAAACTTCAAATTCTGTGTGATCTGAATCTAGAGCCGTGACAACAGTACCTTAATCTTAGCTTTCGTAGGTGGTTTATTAATTGTGGTTCATGCATTTACGACGTATTTATTTTATGGTCTAATGCTGCACCGTACGTGTGATCACGCGTGACATGGACGGCTACAGATGCTGTGTACAGCAGCATCGGCATGACTGTACCATGTGTCACGCTAGCTGGATCGATCATCATCAGGATGGCTATTGTTTCTGTTAGATTATTACATGTGGTGACCAAGAAGTAAATGACCAACTTAATTGTCACTCCGAACCAACCGTGTGCCAAGCAAACTCAAAAATAAATTTAATACCAATACTCAAACTGCATTCGCATTCCAATACTTCATATTTTTTTTAAAAAAAACAACTGTCAGTGTTAGCTGCCGAGTATTTGGGTTTCGGTTTGACCACTAATAACTCTTAAATATTTAAGCTATGACGCACCAAAGTTTTATGCTTATATCCAACCTGCGATACATTTTTCTGATATGATATTTTTAAGTATTTTTTCTAAAAATGAATGGGAGGATGAATAGTTTCATGGTCTGTCATTTAAAAAATAGAGGGAGTAAAAAACAGTAGTGTTTGCCAAAATAATCACAAATTCAAGCAAATTTTGGGAAGCGTATTTTTGGTGCAGAGTGCATGCGGCACAACTGCGGGTGAAATCCTTAGTCCCCTTTTTATGGAAACTAAAAATATGTTTTAATGCCAAATCATGGATTCATTCATCCTCCTTTCATAAGCGTCGTGTGCTAAAGACAGTGCACCTGTAGAGGTGGTGTGCTAGTATGTACGACACATCTGGTGACGTGTGTACGTATTCTGTGTGAAAATGTTTAAACCAAAACTAGAAGTATATGGTTCACCCCAATCTGTTGCATTTACCCACAAAAATCAGTATAACAAACTATTGAATATATCAAACAATTAAAAGCATATAAATAGTACTATAACATGGAGTCCCGCCTATCTCATGGCGTTTTTCTCTCAACCGCTCCCAACTTGTCTTCCTCTCAGCTCTTTCTCTCTCAATCCTTCTACGATAGATAATAACAAGCTAAGTTGCATAGCCGACAAGCTCCCCACTGACATCAGTGATGCTCTCTTCTCTTCCTTGCTTTTAAGCAACATCACCATTGTACTCCCCTTCATTCTCTCATCTTGAGCGTTTCACCTATACTCAACTCTACCGTTGGCTTGCTGCGTCAATAGATCATAGCCGTGTTGCCCCTGTGCTCTCCACTCACCTTAGTGGTGCCATCGAGAAGGCAAATACAGTAATGATAGGGCTAGAGAGCTTGGCAGTGCCCCTAGATCTAGCATAGAGCTCATTGGGTATGGTTCTCCTCTCTTCTTTCGTTAGTAATCTATATGTCCATACCTATTATCTATAGGTATCAGACATAGCAGCTACTCCTATATCTAAAATATAATAATTTATTATTAGATTAAACATAAATAAATATTTATCTAGATTCATAATATTATGTTATACCTAATTTAATATTAGTTTTTTATATTTTAGGATAGAAGAGTACATATATGGAGTCTAGTATCTAAGGTATCAACTCTAAGAAGGGACTGTTATGTGGGTTATATGGGAAAATGCGCACGTGGAGTTCATAGTGAGAGGGTTTTTATAACTCTATTTTGTTCATATGACGACGGATTCCTTTACCTAGTTTTTTTTTCATAGAATACTATATATTAGTTAAGAAGCTCAACGGTTAGTCAACAAATTGGCGTAAGCAACTAGGTCAATATAAGAGATAAAATTCCAAATCAAAATTCTATGGGCCAAGGGTATGTCTGGTTTGCTTTGCAACGAAAAACTAATATTATAAAATTTTACCAGGACGGCAAGAAAAAAAAGCCTCTATCTTAGTTAGAAAATTGTAGCAATAAAAATAATTTTACAAAAAATTGAATGCATAGAAACAAAAGATCAGAATATATAATATATTATTATAGCAAATTTCAAAAGACTAGAGACAATTTTGCAAAAACTATAAAAAAACTAAATATCTAAGCCCATTTTACTAATAAACCCACATATTTAAAGTTGTATTTATGTATAAAACCGACTATAGATATAGCATGTAATCTAATACAATAGTTATATGTTTTAAAACTTTCATCAGAATAACAATGTTTGAAAATATCTCTATAATATATACTTTTATATGTTTTATGGTATGGTCACTTGATAATTTTAATATTAAACGTATAGTTTTATGGCATGATGCTTCTGGACATTCTTCAAATAATAATAATAATAATAATAATCGACTCTTAATAATGATTTTTCCTGCATGTCATTTAACCCGTCTTTTACGTGACTTGACAACCATATAGGCATATGTGTATTTGAGCTTTAAAAAATAAATTAAAAATTATAATACTCACGTATCAGTTATATAAAAAAAATAAAAATACACTCTCCTCCTTCCTCTCTCTCTTCCCTTTTCTCTCTCCTATCAGCAGTAGCCGCTGGGTGGGCGGGACAGCTCTGGCACAGCCGAGCTCCCCCAGGCGGAGAGGGTGGGAAGGCTCGTCGAGGCCCGCTGCTGCCATCAACGCCCTCGCACGCTCTACTGCATCGGGGACCCACAGCAAGGAAGCCGCATGCCGCCATTGCCGCCACGAAAGCCAACGATGTGCCGCGCCGTCTAGATCCACTCCGCCGCCTCCTTCACGTCCCATTGACTTGGATCCATCGGCAGCGACAGGTCGTAGCTCTCGTCGGCGCACAGCTCCTTGTTCAAGCCAGTGCGGAGGTTGCCGCCAGTGCGGGACGGGAAAGAGAGGAGGCGAGCGGTGTCGGCCTCCGCGGCACCGGCGTGGATAGCAAGATGTGAGTAATAACGCTTGTTGCGAATCTGTGATGAGAGCAAGAACGCCTTGTTGTTGCGAATCCTCCTGAGCAGTATCTTCCACGGCGATGACCCGCCGCCGCGCCTCCCGGCGAGCAGCGGCGGCGTGTTGGTGGTGTTCTTGCTGGCGCCGCTCATCGCGTTGGACGACGTGCTGATTCTGAAGCCTTAATCCAGGCTATATATTTTGTCCCTGAAAACAAATATGAAAATAAAATATTTGAGCAAGAACTGCTATTAAATGCTAATCAACATTTGTGTGCATGTGCACGGATGCTTGCTCGATTGTGTTGATGATTTGGGTACACTTACACAGGATTTCTTGCAGTAGAGGATGGCGTCATGGACGGCCGTGTCGGCAATGCCGTGGCACCACTCGATGCTGGACGTGGACGCCCTCGCGCTCGGCGGGCTCGCCGACGAGACCCTCGTCCTCGGCGAACGCTGCGGCAGCGCCCCGACCTTCCGGTAGAGCGGCATGAGGAACCGCAGGTACCTGAGCAGTATCTTCCACGGCGACGACCCTCCTCCGCGCCTCCAGGCGAGTAGCGGCTGCGTGGTGGTGGCGTTCTTGCTGGCGCCGCTCGTCCTCGCGTCACCGGCGTGGATAGCAAGCGGCCGTCGAACATCAATGAAGTGATTGGCGCGCACTCCGCCCCGTCCGGGACCCTTTCGTCGCCGACGGTGCTCGACGCAAAGTGTTGGGACGACGACGGCGTTGCAAGGTACACATATGCGCCATGTCGTATGAAAACCGGTTCAATCACGTATAACGAAATCACCGTCAAAACCACCCAAAATGACAAAATGAAATAATTCGAAAATTGAGGGAGCCCAGGTGGACTTTTTCCCTTGTCAATCTCAACGGAAACTCCAAAAGGCCCATGGTCTAGGGGCCCGCAAGCTACCGGGCCCGTCGGCCCAAATGTTGCCGACTCCCCGTCGCGCTCGGGCTTTAGCCACAATCCCCCTCCGCACGTCCTCCTCCTCCTCTCGTCCTTCTCCGGCCGCCGCTCCCCACCTGCCGCCACCGCCGCCCGCAGAAGCCGCAGATGGCGTCGTCGGCATCCACCCTCGAGATCGAGGCCCGCGAGTACGTATATCCCTCCTCTCTCTCCCTCTGCGACACCACAGCTGCTACCTTGCGGTGACGGAACTAGCCCTGAAATCCCTAAACCGTACGCGCTGCTGCTCGAATCCGCGCCATCCTCGCATCAATCCGTTTATAGAGGTCTAGTGCACCCGCGTCTTAGCGTATAGCAAGGAATGTCGAGCGTTCCGCCAATTTCATGCTGTATTTTTTGGATCGATCTCTGTCGCTATATGTTCTCAAGAACCCCCATTGAGTAGAGCTAGCTTGTATTTAAGATGGAAATTGGGCAAGCTTGTTAGGTTTGATTTGTTTCTTACATCCATGGATGCAGCGTGGTGAAGATAGTTCTGCAGTTCTGCAAGGAGAACTCGCTGCAGCAGACGTTCCAGACGCTACAGAACGAGTGCCAGGTCTCACTCAACACTGTCGACAGCATCGACACCTTCATCGCTGACATCAATGCCGGCCGCTGGGATGCCGTGCTGCCCCAGGTTGCTCAGCTCAAGCTGCCGCGGAAGAAGCTCGAGGACCTATATGAGCAGATTGTGCTGGAGATGGCCGAGCTCCGTGAGTTGGACACAGCCCGTGCCATTCTTCGCCAGACTCAGGTCATGGGCGTCATGAAGCAGGAGCAGCCCGAGCGGTACCTCCGGCTTGAGCACCTCCTTGTCCGGACATACTTTGACCCCAATGAGGTTAGTGACTTGCTCTTGATAGTTTTATGGCAGTCTATTGCTGTTAGAGCTATCTAAATTGTGATTTGCTGGTATGCCACTCCATCACTAGGCCTACCAAGAATCCACCAAGGAGAAACGGCGTGCACAGATTTCCCAAGGTGAGCTTGCTGATCATGTTTCTTCTTACTTTCTAAAAGGTTCTCTTGACTCTATGTGGTAGAGTAGCTGGAGCTATTCTTGTTTCTGAGATCATACAATTCAATAGCTTCTGTGGAACATCTGTTCTTTCTAATCCTACCTAATATCTGCCCCTCTGCAATGCCAATTTCAGCTATTGCTTCTGAAGTTTCAGTAGTTCCGCCTTCTCGGCTAATGGCATTGATTGGTCAGGCTTTGAAATGGCAACAGCACCAGGGTATTTTCTTGGTTGCACATTATTAATTTGTGGTACTCTAATGATCTCAGCACAACCAGTGTGAACTCATCTTGAGTTCCTTTTCCCCTTTTTTTGCTCAGGATTGTTACCACCTGGCACACAGTTTGATTTATTCAGGGGAACTGCTGCAATGAAGCAAGATGAAGAGGAGACATATCCTACTACTTTATCGCATCAAATAAAGGTGATTCCTTTGTTGTGTCTACTTTCTTAGATTGGCTCTTTTATTTATACCAAGGAGCTTCAGAACAACACGAGTTAAATTTCTGATTAAATGTGATATCAATGAGCTCAAAAGTATAAAAGAATTGATTTCTGACATGATTTGATAATGGACGAATGCTGACGCGTACTTCATTACATTAGCTTAATTGGCTAGCTCTAACATATGCTGATACCTTGTTTTGAACTAAGGTTCTGCAATTAACCATGGTAGGAAAAAACAAACTAAAGATCACTAAACGTGTGCTATATACTCTGTGCTACTTGTTAGAATCAATGAAAAAAAACCCTGCTCTAGTTGTTAGAATTGATGAAAAACAAACCTGCTCTAAGATGTACCAAATGTTCATCTTAATGAACATGAATGTGCCAAGAGAATATATGATACTCTATTTTCCATTGCCACTAGCTCCACTTTGATATACATCGTGTGGCTGATGCTGCAATCTTGGATTCCCACACATAGGTCCCTTGTGGCCTTAATTCCTTGGAAATAGAAGCCATGATGGGTTGTTCTGGTACCAAATGTTGTAGATCTTAGTTGGGAGGTTCTGAGAACCGAGGGTAGCACTCATGCTTGACTTGTCAGCCATTATGGCCACCTACCATTAAGGTTGTGAAGCCTGGTTGAGATACAGGGAGAAAGTGGCAGACTAGAGCTTTTAGTTTACTACTCTTTGCTTGATCCATGAGATACATATTTGATGGCTTCATTACTAAGAACCTATATCTAATATTAAAGAAACAATTTATCCGAGACTCAATTGGATCTTATCTGTAACACAACTAATCCAGACATTTTTTTGCTACATCATGAACAGTATTTTTCTTCTTCTTTGGGGGAAAAATCCAGCTTGTTCAGCTGGCTTATATTATAAGAAGGAAACAGAGTATTATGTACATGATGGCACAAAATGTGCCTGAAAAAAGCTAAATGAGATAGAGATGGAAAAGCATTAGAGGGGGGGGACTACGAGCAGACCCAAGAAAAAACTAAAGGGGATTACTCAGCTTCTTTGCTCCCGCCATTTTCCAGCACCCCATTTGCTCTGCTATCCTGTCAATTAGCATTCACTGGACAGCTCCTTTTCATGGAAGACTCGCCTATATCATTTGCACCAAATTTACCAGTAGACCAAGATTACCAGTGATCTGAACATGAATAGTAATCATCTTACAGTAACGGTTTGTGCTGCTCATGTGCTACAGAGTCGTCTTGCATGATGCCTTGTGTGCAGGTTTTGGGCCCATAGGCTAATAACATAATTGTGTTCTGTTTACTATTTGACTATAACTAGACATTATTCTTTATTGCAGTTCGGGAAGAAAACTCACCCTGAATGTGCTCGATTCTCACCTGATGGTCAGTACCTTGTATCATGCTCAGTGGATGGAATCATTGAGGCAAGTTTCTTTCTAGTCTGTTTTACAAGTTAGTTCTTTTAATGTAACTTGGCTGAAATTTCACTAATACTTTCAGGTTTGGGATTATATCAGCGGGAAGCTTAAGAAGGATCTTCAATATCAAGCTGATGTAAGGCCATAGAATTGAAGTTTTCTCAAATTTAACATGGAATTAAGTAATTAACGTGATTAAAAGCAACATGACCTTCAAGTTCAGTAGCTGTATGGGAACATCCATTGGCTCTTTTTTAGGTATAAATAGAAATTTTAATATTTTTTTCAAAAAACACTTTACAGGAAAGCTTCATGATGCACGATGATGCTGTGCTTTGTGTTGATTTCAGTAGAGATTCTGAGATGCTGGCATCTGGATCACAAGATGGAAAGATTAAGGTACCCCCACTATTCTGCATGTATATTTTGGCACTTATTAGCTCTTGTCATATTACTTGATATCAGCACTTCTCATCACTGTAATTTCTTTATTTCTTTATATAAAGCTATTTATGGATTCCATGTTTAGAGTGGTTACAGCATTCACTATGGATTAAAATGCTTTTAAGCATATTTTATTAAGAGAAAAGCAGGCATAGTTGCTAATATTTGATTACACTTGGTTGGCAGTACTCTACTTGAACAGATGCACTATTGGTCATATTTGATTACAATAATTTGGTAAAACCATCTAAATACATTAACTATTTGCTCAGATATTTATCTAATTTCTAATTTTATGCCAAAAATTTCTTATTATGAATTGAATTGCCATACTAAACTGTTTCTTACTTCATATTAAGGTTTGGCGTATACGAACTGGCCAATGTTTGCGCCGCCTCGAGCGTGCACATGCAAAAGGTGTTACAGGTGTTACATTCTCACGTGATGGAACTCAGATATTGAGTACATCCTTTGACACTACAGCAAGGTATAATCATGATCCACCAACTTGAATTTGTTATCAGAATCTGTCTTGATGCTTACTGTTTTCAATTCTAACAAAAAGGGCTTTATTGAAGACGATATTATCAGCTTTGAGCATTCTTTGTGCAAATTTCATGCATCTCCATTCTAGTATTTGAGGACTTGACACTTGCATCATAGTGCAGCAATTCTACTTGCAACTGCTCATATGGGCCTCCTTTTTTAAAAATTCTTTTTTTAGTCTTTTGGTATAATCCAGTTAATCAACAAAGCATAGTTTAGATGGTCTTCATTGGTGTATTGTGTTTTCTTGAATATGGGATTAATTTGAGGGTACGTCTGAATAAAAGTCTACAATAGTTTCTAGTGTGAACAGGAGTGAAAGACAATCACTAAAAACTACTCTTAAGTTTGGTGTAATCAGTTTTTAGACAAAAATGTTCCTGATTGGAGTTTGCAAACCACCTGTAAAGTTTTTTCATGTACCAGACATCTGAACCATGACTTGTATCTGTGAAATCCTGCAAACTGCTATTTTAATTTTTTTTCCTTTTACCTTTGGTTCTGTTGAGTTCAGAGTGGTTTTGCATATTC
Source organism: Oryza coarctata (assembly GCA_030770085.1). Taxonomy (NCBI): domain Eukaryota; kingdom Viridiplantae; phylum Streptophyta; class Magnoliopsida; order Poales; family Poaceae; genus Oryza; species Oryza coarctata. The sequence continues at coordinate 9,908,224 of CM061463.1, read as the reverse complement.
CAAAAATCCTATTTGTGTTATTTTAATTTCTGGAAAGAATTAGGCTTATTCTTTTCAATTTTGCAGAATACATGGGCTCAAGTCTGGAAAGATGCTGAAGGAATTCCGAGGCCACAACTCATATGTGAATTATGCCATCTTTTCTGCAGATGGTAGCCGTGTTATTACAGCTTCCAGTGATTGTACTGTTAAGGTGTAGATCTCTTGTATACAGTTAATCTTTATGTTTTGTTCTTCTACTTCCCATATCTTTTATTCTGCATGTTGTAAATGTCTGCATATTCATTTATTATTTCTTGATGTAGGTGTGGGATACAAAAACAACAGATTGTTTGCAAACATTCAAGCCACCACCTCCTTTGAGGGTAATAGCTAATAGGATTAATAGTTTGTCTTTCCATCTGATTTCTTTCATTAAGATTTGTGTAGGCCCTCAATCATGGTTTTTACCTTATGTTGTTGTTCTTTTCCAGGGAGGAGATGCATCTGTTAACTCTGTCCATTTATTTCCAAAGAATACTGATCACATTATTGTGTGCAATAAGACGTCGTCAATATACATAATGACTCTACAAGGACAGGTATAATGTGATCTTCACATTCCATTATGCTAGTTTTCGTTTTATTTGTGTTCAAAAATTCAGGTGTCCATTGCCATATACTTCTTCCTCAGCAGTCAGTATATATATTACATGTTTCAGGCTTCTAGTTCTGGACATAAGATCCCTTTAGTTTTCCCTGTGGTTGGTTTGATCAAGTGTTGTCATAAATATATATCAAAATCATGTATGAATATTACATGTGGTTGCTGTGCTAATATACTGGAGTATATTATTATTGCAGTGTACTTCAATTCTGTGCCCTGAGCGCAGAATTAAAATACCTAAAACATGGTTTTGTCTGGTTTATGCCTACCGATGCTCAGTTTGCGGTGATTTGAGCTAAATCTATCGGGATAATGGGACATGTCATCACATAAGAAATCCAACTATCGTAGTATAGAACCTGTAGAGTGTTCTGGGATTCTAGTTTTAGGATCTATCTCAAAGAGTATTCTAGGCCCTTGATTGAAAAGGCATAAAGTGACTGTATTGAATCTTGCACAGTTATTTATCCCTGCATCGAAGGAAGAGAATTACAATTTTCATTTTTTATGGTTTATGGTTATTTATGAATTCTAGATTATGTTTATTGACTAGAAAACTTGTTTTACAGGTTGTGAAAAGTTTTTCATCTGGTAAACGGGAGGGAGGAGATTTCCTTGCAGCTTCTGTTTCACCAAAAGGAGAATGGATATATTGTGTTGGTGAAGACATGTAAGGACATTGTGATAAAGTTCATTGCATTTTTTTATCGTCTTGGTTTATGGTTAGTGCGGTCATGAGTAATGACAGTCGTACTTATTTTGCAGGAACATGTATTGCTTTAGCTACCAGTCTGGTAAACTGGAGCATCTAATGAAGGTTTGTATGGCATATAAAATGAAGCTTTGTTGGGTTGTGCAAATTTATAATGTTTTTTTATAACATTGTGTTAATGCTTTCTAAATGATAACCCCTTTCTGTATTCGAATTTCACAGGTTCACGACAAGGATGTGATAGGCATCAGCCACCACCCTCATAGGAACTTGATAGCTACTTATGCTGAAGATTGCATGATGAAAACATGGAAGCCTTGATTATTTATTACTTACCTTTGTTCTCATCTTGTACTTTTAGGAAACATGATTATCCATCCCTGTTTTAAGTGCTAGATAAATAGGATTTATTTTGACTTTTGTAATTTAGAGAACTGGGAGGTGCCCTTACTAGCTGACACTATCTACTCCCCAATGCTTCTGGAGCCCAGTGAATTCCCGTTGTATCTTATAGCAGTAGAAGGGATCATTGTATGGAGGAAACAAAAATAGCTGAGGTGAGCATGATTCCTTTGGTCGCGTACACTTGTTTTTGTTTGAGCGCTGAAATTCTGAAATACTGAATGCTGTAGATACAGGCATACAGCATTACAGCGGCTCAGATACTGTGAAATGTTTGGATTGTTTTGTTATACTGTAAGCTCAACCTATTCTGCTTTTAACAATTTATTACTGTAGACGCATAGGAAATGTATATGCATGATGTTTTCAAGACGCTTCTGATTTTTGCACTGTAAACTTCGCGAAATTCACTTCGATGCGTTCCATTCCTTTGTGAATTTGTAAAAGCAGGTCTTGTAAAACTGTATCTTTTAACTCGTCTAAAGAAATCATTGAACTATAGATCTAAGAATCAGTTTTACAAGATTATTAGTTTTGCAATTTGTGTCGCCTTTGTACCTAACACTTTGGTCCCTAACACTTTGCTCCCAATAGCCTTACACAACTTTGGAATAATAATTAAATCAAGCGCGTGTCTAGCTACTGAGCCCGGATTTGTCAACATTACAGTGCAATAATCATTGATTTGGTGATATTGCGAGATGTAATTTTGTGGAACTGATCTTTAAAAAACTGTGAAAGTTATTTTTTTAAAAAAAACATTTAGTCTTGGGACAGTACTCCCCCTTTTCCCCCCTTAGAACATCGGATGTAAATTTCTGACACAGGCACACAACAGCAGAAAAAAGTGAAAATTTTGGATTCTCTCATCATGGAGTAAACTCAAACGGCTGATCATTGCATTGCATAATTTCAAAGCCAAAAGAGTTTTTTTTTCCCGGAAGCTACATCAGGACAGGCTAAAAGCTACAGCTATGGAGATACCATTGCAATTTGCAAAGCATGTCATTTTTTTTCCACTCTGTTATGCTTCCTTCCATTAGACCATTACCAATCCAAGCGGTACAAATGTGTCGCTGCTGTTCGTTGTCCAATCTCCAATTCTCCATCAGGCCACACAGTCTCTCCTCCCCTGCACTGAAACAGCTCCGCGCCACTTTGAGCTAGAAAATTATTTCGATGTAAATTAGAGTACAATTTTGAGCTAGAAACTATCATAGCGATAACATGCCAAAATGAAATGCTATTATGAGCTAGAAACTTTGGATGGCATGCCAAAATGAAGTGCAATTTTGAGCAAGAACTAAGCATGGCATGCCAAGTAAATCAATGAAATTCTAACGTTGGGCGCAAAACTAGCATAGCATGCCAAGCTGTTTTGAGCTAGAGCTACATGGAGAGCAACAGTACACCGGTTTGTTTTAAAATGTGGTAATTCGCAACAGCTAATTTTTTAAAAAGAAAATACACTATGACTTCTCTTAGCTACCTACTACAGTTTACAAATAAGGTATCGCACATCCAAAGAAAAGAATTAAATACACGAGAGAGAGGAGCTGAGGCGATGCAGGGAGCAGCCAGGGAAGAGGCAGTGCAGGGGAGGGAGCAACAACACTAGCCACCTCTCACAACAATTAATCCACAAGAGGAGGGTACTACTACTACAGATCAAGAAAGACATCTGTCGATCTGTTGATAGCCCTATCCCATGCCCTGCCTTATTACTCTCTCCTCTCCTCTCCAATCACAATCTCTCTCTCTCTCTCTAATCAATTTTTCCTTCACCTGATGCATGGCAAATCCAATCCGGCCAGACCAATGCCATCATCGTCAAGAAACATGGGAGATGTATATGTACACGCAATGTCTCTCCCTAATCCATTGAACTGCTACTACAGTACTATCACATTTCTTAGTCTCACGTACACGTAGCAGCGCGCCAGCCATCAATCAGTACAAGGGGAGAGCACGTTGGAGTACACGATGCTGACCTGTTCTGGGTTTGGTAGTACAACTCCCAGTCCAATGTGCGTACTGCACACATGAGCAGCCGGATCAGCTCGCCGAGCTTAACACTCATCGGCCGCTGCTCTGCAGGCTCAGCTGAGTACGTACGGCAGCAACAGGACATGTCGTACATCTTCTTCCTGTCGACGAACGATTTCCAGTTTCTACGGAACTTGAACTTTTTTTTATAGAAAATATTGTAAATTCGATGCAGTCTGGATGGGCTTTAAAAATTGCAAAAGAGCACAGTCCGAATTCCCTCAACGACTAACTATAAGTAGTATTTTGATGAATATTTGTGACCAAATTACCCCTAAATCTGTCCAGTAGAGAAGAATAGCACACACAACCCAAGTTAGCAAAGTGCCAGGCTGGTCAATGGGCACCAAAAGTAGCAGACTCAAATACTGAATGGAGGGGAAAACTGGTTTAGGCCCACTACTAGAAACCAAGAAAGAAGGGCCAAACCTGAATCGGTACGCGTGGCACAATTCGGTATAATATAGGGCCACTTCGGCACTTGGACAGCTGGCCCATCTGCTGTGATTTTTTTAATTATTATATTTATTTTCTTATTAATTTATACAATTATATAGTTTTTTTTAATAAATCGCACTCCCAGAGAACGGCTTAGATGACGTGAGTCACGGAGTATTTTGCATATAGGCCATTTCCGTAGCTCTCATGCTAGTTCATCTTAGCCGTCCTTAAAAAAAGCAGTTTATAAAAAGAAAAATCCTCTTAGAGAGTGGGAAACGTATATTTATGTAAATTTGTAAAAATAAATATATTTTTGTAAATTACAAAAAAGAAAAATTTCCATATGTTGTACGGCATTTGCCTTGTCACATGGATTGGATGGATGGTTTAGGTCTTCCAATGAGGCAGACACTCCTATCGATCTCAACATTCGTTACAGGTTACTTGTCATGATCAACATGACCTATTTAAGATGATTTAATTTTGACAAGTCTCATTTGAGATATGGTTACCGGAGGGAGATAACACAGATAAGAAGTCATTTGTGACGGGTTAGTTATAACCCATCCATCACACATTATTTATGACAGGTCACAACCATATCTCATCATAGATAACATATCATCGTAGATAAACCATCACAAATGACACTACTAATCTGTGATGGGTTATAACTACCAAGTGCCAAGATAACATTATCTTAATGGGTGATTTTTTTATAACCCATTACGGATGATTAAAATTTAAAATTTTGAATTTTACAAATAATCTTGAATGGAGACATGCCATATATCAAAATTGTAAATCATGACTATATCTAAAACTTTATAACTGACAACATTTTCATTCGAGATTGTTTACATCATCAAATATGCTTATAAGTGATGAAATCTATATTGAAAAATGAAAATTTGAATTTTTCAAATGATCTCAAATGTAGACATGCCCTATAATAAAGTTATAGATCTTGACCAGATATACAACTTTATAGTTGATGATATTTTCATTTGAGATTGTTTACATCACCGAATATGCATTATAAGGTGAGATATATTTTTAAAACAAAATTTTGAATTTTTCTAATAACCTCGGATGGATACATGTCACGTATCAAAGTTGTAAATATTAATAAGATTCCGAGCTCATGGAATTGGTAGCAGCAGTTGGTGTTGGCCAGTGGTGGTGGTTGTGAGGTTCTAGGTGGTCGAAGGTGGTGGGGATGGCTAGATGGCGACGGTCTAGCGGAGGCGTTAGACAAACCAGCGGTGAGCCCTTCCTCTAGATTCCGTCCTCTGGATCCTGAGGATGGTGTGTGGTGGCAAACATTGTTGATGGCTCTGGTGGAGGGTGTAGGTGGCCAGACGACCACCTAACTCTCTTCTATCAACCAGGTTAGCCACTGTGGGAAAGCAATATTGCATGAGCATCAACATCAGTGATGCCTATGGACGCCACTCACCTTCTTGAAGGCGATGTCGTGATGCCTCCTCTCTCACCTATGCCTCGAAGTGGACTCTCCGAGTGAAAACCTTGTTTCAGATATCCGGAATAGCAACAATGATATTTTAGATGTCGCAACCTTTTTGAAGGTATCATATTATATGTTTTCTATCAGTGTGACATCCTTGTGGTGGTGTCCTCATCAGTTGGGTTCGATTTCAAGGATAGTGGCGGGACGAATAATTGATTTAAAGTCTACTTATTATCTAATGTTATCTTCTATTTTGATTTGATGTTAGTCACCGATAGTGATGAGAGCAAAATTCAATTGATACAAGGATCAGCAGCTAATTTCAGAGATTATGTTTTTCTGGTTTGAGAAAAACGAGAACTACATATAAGTTAAACCGTTGCTAGTAACAACGGTTATATATACTGGAAATATTTGCCTGGTTTTCTAAATAGTTTTTTTATTTTTAATTAAACTATAATTTTGTAATTCCATTTGTCACATAATCACTATACTAATTGGTTGTAACTTCTTTGAAGAAAATACCGGAATAAATTCTATTATCTAAAAAATTCTAAATAATTGGTTGTAGCTTATTGTGACCGATCTATGCCTCTATGGTGGAGAACTGGAGATCAACATAAGACTATCCATCGATAGCTGTCTCAGTAAAAGCGGACTCTTCAACAAAAGAGGGGAATTAGAACAAGTCAAGATGATATATGATCACCCCTTCTTCTTGTGATAAAGATCTTACCATTTTGTAAGGGACCGGGCGTCGTCTCAGTAAACAGGGACTCACTAAAATTCCATCGAGCATCGGGGGACCGGGATGATCGAAGAAGACAGCAGGAGCTAGCTAGCAAGCATGCAACTCCGCGTGCATGAGTCGTCGTCGTCTTCTCCCACCACGACCACCACTTGCTCCTCCTCCTACCTCACGTTCGAGGACAGTCGACTGCCCCCGGCCGCGGATTCGACGAGGTCCCATCGACCAGGCCCAACTCTTAGCTCCCGCCGTCGATCGATCTACGGCATCCATTGGCGCGAGGCGCGGCGAGGCGACCGCCTCCTATATCTTCTTCTTCTTCGCCCCTTCATCTGCATGCGTCGTATAGGTAACCTCTCCTTAACTTCTCCCGTCACCTTCCGCGTTTACACTTGCAACTTGCCCTTTTTTCTAACCGTCTGCGTAACTGTATTTTTCAGTTTTTCGACGGCTTGAGGAATGGCGAAGAGTTGACGCGATTTTTGCGCTAAGGGAATGATTAGCTATCTCGGTCTCTCTTCTCAAGATGACCATTTCTATACCTATATATGTAACTGTACGTGCACCGAATGTAGGAGTATCTGGCTAACTATCAGCGTCATGGAATTAATATATATATATATATATATTCCTTGCTTTATAAAATAATATTTATGATGTACCCAGTTGAGCGATCACAGCAACTTTGTAATACACATCAGTCTTTTTCCTTCTGAACTTGTGAAGAGGACCATTTCTACGTACCACTGTAACCTTATTATCCTCATCTCGCTATCTTCATCACGACCGTGATGGAATTAAAGACACATAGCCCAACTAATTAAATATAATTCTTTTAAAATTATAAATGCTAAAAATAGGAGTGTGATTCTTTAGTCTGCTAGTTGGTAAAGAGATGGCTCAACTTATTAGTTTAACTTCTCTTTCACTCCTTAAGCAGGTGAGAGGAAGAAAAAGAGAACTCACACACGTGCTCGCTTACTCGCCTTGTCGGTCCGAGGCGTTGTGATTGGGCCACCTTGTGCAGCTTTATTTTACAATTTTGAGATCATAACCAAGTTGGTTTCCTTACGTTGATCAATGTGGTTTTATTTTATTGTTTTGATATCGTAACTGTGTCGGTTTCCTTATACGAATCGTATTGGTTTTGAGCGCCACCCTAACCACGTGCCACCAGGCTATATACACCAATCCCGCCGCCCTCTTTTGTGATAAGATTAATCTACTCTCGGGTCTAGGTTTTCTAGCGCCACGCTACCTCTAGTCTTCCTCATCCTGTTCGTCGGCGTGCACCAGTGACCGGAAGAGCAGATCTTTAAAACCGTCACCCTTTGAGATCATGCACCAAGAGAGGGCAAATAATGCTTTTGGGATGTGCTTGGTGTGACTACTCACTGCTTTCACTACATCGTCTTCTTCCTTCGAATGTATCTTCCTCTGCGATCGAAAAGGACAATCTCTCGACACAAAGATGTGTGATTCCGTCAACAGCAATTTCTTCGGCGTTAGCAAGAATAAGCCGCACAACGAGTTACTGCTGTCGCGATGAACAACAATATGATGAACGGCGATGCCAACAACACAATAAGCTTGGGCTCTAATCAAGCGACTGGCTCTAGACAACCACAATACGTATTCTGGTTGTTGTTGAATATCATATTTGTTTTTTTCATGATCATATTAGTAGATCAATTTGTTAGCAATTATGATATATTATTTCTAGATTAGATTAAAACTTAAAGAGCTAATTATTACAATAATCTAAAAACCTTATTTTAGTCACTTTGGTTTACAATCGTCTTACTTTGTTGATGCTCTAAGACTAGATAATTTTTTTAGTGAGCGCTACAAATGGTGGCAAACAAAGGCTACCTTGTGGCTTATATCTATGGGCATGAACCACATCACTAAGGGTAGACCAGTGGGCCAGCTCTCCCGTGATGAGGAAAGCATGTATACGTCTGCCAATGTGTTGTTTGTGGGAAGCGTCATAGGTGTTTTGTCTAACGATATCTGTAATGCTCACATGCATATCACTAATGGCAAGGAGCTATGGGATGTTCTTTAAGTCAAGTATGGGTTTTTGAGAAGGGAGTGCTTTGTATATCATAGAGCAATACAAATCTATAGGATGGTGGACAATCGTTCTGTGGTACAATAGGCTCATGAGATATAAGGCATTGCGAGGGAACTCACACACATCAATCGTTCACTCCTTGACGAGTTTGTAGCTTGCACTATTGTTGCTAAGCTGCCAATGTCATTGAGGAACTTTGCCAAATCTTTAAAACACAAGATGGAGAAGATTGTGATTAAGGACCTGATCACTTCTTTTGATGTTGAAGAGAAAGCTATGGCAAAGGATGGACGCAATGGTGGAGGCAAGAACCACTAATACTATGAGGAGGTCCATCCTAGCCACAACAAGAACATGAGAAAGATGGTCAAGCCCAACCAAACAAACAACTTTAAAAATAAAAAGAATACAAAGAACAAACCCTACTTCATGTGCAGTGAAATCGGACATTGTACAAAGAGGTGCCCATACCGCAAAAGAAAGCAAGAACCGATGCAATTTTTCAAGGCTATGAACACCGTCACCATTGACAACACTGTGGATGGTTCAACTGGGTATGGTAATTTACCTACTATTTTTTTAGTGAGTCAATCTATCAATCAATTGGTGGATTGACATGGGTGCTAATGTTTATGTTTGTGCTAACTATTCATTGTTCTCTTCTTATCAAGTCACAACCAGGTTAACCGTCTTAGTGGGGAATGGGTCACCTACTTCTATTCGTGATGCTGACACAGTAAATCTGAAGTTTACTTTAGGAAACATCGTGCATCTAAAGAATGTGTAGCATGTGCCCTCTATAAACAAGAACTTAGTGGTTTTCTTATATTGAGGGATGGTTTTAAACTAGTTTTTAGTCCAATAAAGCAGTAGTGTCTAGATATGGATTATTTATTGGTAAAGGCTATAAATGCGAAGACTTATTCCGCTTTTCTCTTATGGATTTTTATAATAAGGTGGTGAAGTATATTTGTGATGCTAATAATGGAGGTGAGGATAGTGTTTGGCACTCATGTTTATGTCATCTAAATTTTGGTTCTATTTCTCGGTTTGCAATTTTGAATCTAATCCTGAAACTTTCTATTGTCAAAGTTTCTAAGTGTTAAAGTTGTGTTCAAGCAAAGCAATCTTGTAAACCTCATAAGGCTACCGAGAAGAGATATTTGGCACCTCTAGAGCTCATTTATTTTGATCTTTGTAAGATGAATGGTATGTTGACGATATGTGGAAATAGATATTTCATGATATTAATTGATGATGCTACAAGATTTTATTATGTTTATCTATTGAAAACTAAAGATGAGGCTTTATATTATTTTAAAATCTATAAAGCAGAAGTAGAAAACTAACTAGATAGAAAGATCAAATGACTAAGGTTAGATGGAATATTTCTCTCTTAATTTTAAATTATCTTATAAGTAACATGATATTATTCATGAAAGAATGACTCCCTATTCACCCTAACCAAATAGGGGTTGCCAAAAGAAATAACCACACATTGACTGATTTAGTGAATGCCATGTTAGACATTACAGGTTTATTTAAGGCATGGTAGCGAGAGGCCGTGTTGACTTCATGTCATGTCCTAAATAGCGTTTTGATTAAAAAATAAGGAAAAAACACAATATGAGGAATGGAATGGGAGAAGGCTATCATTGTCTTACTTGCGTACTTGGGGTTGTTCATCAAATGTTAATGTGCCAATCAACAAGAAGCGTAAGCTTGGACCAAAAATGGTGGATTGTGTTTTTCTCAGTTATGCTCATTGTAGCATTGCTTATAGATTTTTATGGTTAAATCAGAGATATCTAACATGCATATCGATACGATCTTTAAGTCTCATGATGCTATATTTTTTGAGAATATATTTCCTATGAAAGATTTTGCATACCATATCTAGTGAAACAATTTCTGAACATGTTAAAACCTTTGAAACGTTTGAAAAACCACATAAACAAAGCCATGAAGAGGGTGACAGTGAAGCTCTGAGAAAGCGCAAGAGGCCAAGGATTCCTAAATTCTTTAGTTATGATTTCACTGTGTATCTTGTTGACGATACTTCCAAATCAATTTTCAAGGCGTATGCATCTCTAGATGTAGACTATTGGAAAGAGGCAGTCCATAGTGAGATTGATTCTATCATAACTAATAGGACTTGGGAGATTGTGAAAAGACCCTATGGGTATAAATATGTAGGGTGCAAGTGAGTGTTCAAAAGGAAGCTTACGTCTGATGGTACTATTGAAAAGTTGGCTTGGCTTATGGTAAAGGGATACACACAAAGAGAATGCGGGGATTTATTTGACACTTGTGCTCATGTCATTAGAATGACCATTATTTATGTACTACTTTTCTTGACTGCCTCATACAGTCTTCCCATCCATCAGATGGATGTTAAGATGGTTTTCCTTAATAGAGAGTTAGATGAGGCAATCTACATAGATTAGCCTGATGGATTTACACTAAAAGGTTAGGAAGGTGTGTAAACTATTGAAGTCATCATATGGTCTCAAACAGGCTCCAAAGCAGTGCCATGAAAAGTTTGATAGTATTTTGATTGTGGTAGGCTTTATAGTAAACAAGACTGATAAATGTGTGTATTATCGTCATGGTAGGGATGAAGGAGTTATCCAGTACTTGTATATTGATGGCATATTGATTTTTAGAACAAACCTTGATGTGATAAATGAGATCAAGTCTTTTTTTCTTAAAACTTTGATATGAACGATTTAGGGGTAGCTGATATTATTTTAAACATTAAATTGATCAAGGATGAGGATGGGATTACATTATTACAATCCCACTATATGGAGAAAATGTTAAACCGCTTTGGGTACATGTGCGGCAAGCTTTCTCCAACATCTTATGATCCGAGTTTAACGCTTTGAAAAAACAAGGGTGTTGCCACAGATATTATTGGCACTCTTATGTATCTAGCATGTGCAACGAGGCTTGATATCTCATATGCAGTTATCAAATTGAGTCGATTCACTTTGAACTCGAGTGTTGATCATTGGCATGCACTTGAGCATGTGATACGCTATTTTCTGGGTACAATGAACTTTAGAATTCACTACACTAGGTGCCCATCAGTACTGGAGGTTTGTAATGATTGAAATTAGATCTTCACCTTAGATTAGATAAATGCCACGAGTGGTTACATCTTCACCTTAGATGACACTGCTGTTTCATAAAGATCTTGCAAACAGACCATTTTGACAAGATCAGCCATAGAAGTAGAACTCACTGCATTAGATACAGCTACTATTGAAGCAGAGTGGCTGCATGAGCTTTTGATGGACTTACCGGTGGTTGAAAAACCAATACCAATGATTATGATAAATGGTGATAATCAAACGATGATCACCAAAGTGAAAATTTCTAAAGATAATACGAAGACTTCAACACATGAAAAAGACACTTGAAAACTGAATGGCAAGTTGGCTTTTGGCTTAATATATTATGTTAGCTTATGAGAGCAAGAGGTATTGTCCTATAGGGTATCCTTGAAAGAATATACCTATATAAGCCCAACTGTTGTTCACGGTCTATGAGGTTTAGGTAATCTCTATAAAACTCATGAAGAGACCAAGAGAGTATGACTTATACACTCTACCCGAGAGGTAGCCTAATTGGTAGCCATGTATCAATTTGACTCAGAGTAAAACTTACTCACACAAGACTTACAATTCAAGGCATAGTCCATTGTCTAAATTATGAGTAAGTATAGCTTAGAGTTCTAGGTGGATGTATCACTTAACAGTTCTAACTGAAACACTGGTATATTAAATAGTGCTAGAAACATTAAAAGCTCATTAGACCTCTAAGATATGATGGGGAATTGATGGAATTTAGGGCCCATGGCCCAACTAATTAAATAAAAAATTTCTAAAAATCTCAGAGGCCCATATAGTGGAGGTGGGAGTGAGATCCTTTAGTCTCACCTTGCTACTGGGTGGAGAGGTAGCTTAACTTATAAGTTTAGCTCATCTTCTTCTCCTTGAGAAAGTGAGAGGGAGAAAGGGAGAACTCACACTCACGCTCGCTCGCCTCACCTCGCCTCATTGGTCTAGGGCGTGGCACGGTGTGAGTCGCGAACCATGACTGCACCAGCTTTTACAGTTTTATTTAATTATTTTAAGGTTATAATCAAGTCGGTTTCTATATGTGGATCATGTCGGTTTCAGGCTCTGTTATAACCATGCACCTCTAGGCTATATATACCGACCCCGCCGTCCTCTCTCGTGATAAAATCAATCTGTTCTTGGGCTTAGGTTTTTCAGCGCCACGCCGCCTCTAGTCTTCCTCATCCCGTTCATTGGCGTGCACTGGTGGCCGAGAGTAGATCTTTGAAACCATCGACTTTTGAGATCCTGCACCAAGAGAGAGCAAATAAGGTTTTTGGAAAATGTCCGGCATAACTATTTATTGCTTCCACTACATCGTCTTCTTCCTTTAAATACGTATTTCTCCATGACCAAAAAGGTGGTCTCCTGGCATGAAGCTGTGCAGTTCCATTAATAGTAGTTTCTTTAGCATCAGCAAGAACAAATCGCATAACAAGCTATTGATGTCACGATGAACAATAACGTGATGAACGGTGACATCAACAACATAATAGGCTTGGCCTGTAATCATACTATTGGCTCTGATCAAACATAATACATATTCTTAGTAATTATGAGATTATAATTTATTATTTCTAGATTAAAACTTAAAGACCTGATTATTCCAACATGACCATCTCTTATTCCTATAAAAAAATTAATTAATGTTCAGCAACCACAGTATATATAGCTAGCCATATCATTTGGCACCAATCACTCTAGAGCAAAACTACTCCATATCCAAGAGATCGACAAATTAAAGAAGTTCAAGAACACAACACCCTTGAAATTAACTCGATCGCATCCACAAACCATTCCTATTCATGGATCATTTCAAGTTGCAGCTGGAAGGCCACGAGACGCTACTCAAGTTCGCGGCATTTCTCGTGGTGCAGATGATGGTGTACCTCATCTTCACCGACTTCTCTGGCGTCTTCTCGGCTGGCACCGCCAGGAGCACGGTGACCGATCCTAGTGGTGAGCCATCCACCCCCGCCAGCAGCCAATGCACCCATCGTCATCATCGGACCCTCTATCTCCCTGCTGCTGCCCTCGACTAGATATGGTGCCTCTGAGAATGGCGGCAACTAGATCTGGCCGAGGGTGGTCAAGAGGAGGAGCCGAGCAGCGGCTGGCCTCTTCCTAAGCTACCATTAACTATTGTTGTTGCAGTCATGCTGCCACACTACCCTTTCCCTTCTGTCCTCTCCATGCAACCTCACCACTTTCCAAGCACATAGCGGCTAGATTCAACAGCTAACAAACTTATGGTGGTTAGATCTGACAATCCTTAACCATGCCATCTCTAAGTCCTAGTACCCCACCCCTTTCTCTAGAGGTGTGGTTGCACCACCAACTAGATTGGAGAGGGGTAGAGGAGAGGACTTAAAAATTCCCCCATGGCCCTGACCTGCGCTCATGGTTATTAAAAGCAACTAATTCTGTTTTCTTTGGTGCTTTAGAAGATCCATTGGTGATAACTATAAATATCACCATCGGTTCATATTCAGTTCAAGTAAGAAATCAATGTTAACCGGCAGTGATAATCTATCACCTTGTGAATTGGCAATGATGTTGCCAGAAGGGATGTGACAAGGTCCGATCAAGATTTTGAATACAAATTCTGGATAATTTCTAGTGATATCTGGAAAATTGATAGTCGTTACTTAGTTCTTACATGACAAAAGTTTAAATTCAAAAGTCCATCACTAATAGAAAAGAAACAAATCTGACATATATATACATTAATTAATACATCGCAAGAACATAAAAACATTATAGTAAGCAATAAGATATCAAATTTTAGGTGATTACTATAGCTAATTTACAACTAATATCAATCACTGTATATTTGAATTTTCATAGGGTAAAAACTAAACTTGAACATCAATTTACAATAACATAGATAATGAGTATTAGTGTATTACAACATCGTACACCATATAAAAATTAGATTCTTTTATTTTTTTTCTTGTTTTTCTATAATAAGGAATACAGGGCAGAATCCTATTGCAGGGACGGAACATTTTATGGTGTTAATGTCTCTGCTTACTTCTCACCAATCCGCACCTTCATTAGGCCCCAAGCTATGCACTTGCCTTAAGAGAACCACCAGCTAGCGACAAAACATGACAATGACACTAGCATGAAACTAGGAGGCAACAATGCTAGCTCCAGTAGCAGCTGGGAAGCAAGGTTGAAGCTGAGAAAAGGAGAAAAGAGGAGAGGAGAGGATACCTATAGGTACTAAACCTGGTATCTAGTATCTATAGGTATTAGCTAATACCTATGGTATTAAGTTTTATATTAGTAGGTATCAGCTATGATACCATATGTGCAGGGTAGTACATATGGGTACCGCCAAGATGATGCGTCACACAATGTACCTACATAAAACACCGGCGAGCCACACAACGTCTGCACCACCATGTTAGCTATCAATCGAAACTCTAGATCTAGCATCTTTGTTGGTCTTCCTCTCCATCATCATTAACAACAGCCTAGGAGGAGCCTGTGCCGATCGACATCCTCTAGGATAGCCTCCCTTCTCCTAGGTTGCCCCACCACCATAAGAGCCAGATCTAGCAAGCACAGCCATAATGTGAGCATGAGTAAGAGAAGAAGGCTACAAGACTAGCATTGTCCACCACCCTCATTGCCAACATGCACTCAAGGTGGATCTAGCGTGGGCAAGGAGGAAGAATAGGGAGAATGCGAAGAAGGCAAGGGTGTTGTGTGGCACAAACGGGTAAGGAGCAAGGCGAGAGGATGAGGAGCGAGGCAAGTGTATTCATGCATTAGTATTGTGATGGTTATCAAATTCTTATCACCAGTGACAAGAAATTCATACACTATAAGAAAATCATGGATATTAATGCACAGGGACTACAAGAGAAGCATATTTTGCCTGCCTCTAGCCAACCAAACCTCACTGGCTGTTGCTCTAGAAATGGTAAGCTTCTGAAATCCATGCATTTATCAGTCTCAGAACAGTTGTCATACATCTTCATTGCCGCTTTCTTCTTCATCATCATCATCATACTGCACCAGAGAACCAAACACACCCTTGGTGTCATCTGGTGGCTTGTGATCTGCGCTGTGCCCATTTGAAGGAACCTCCTTCGACGTAGGCTTGTCTTCTGCGTCTAACTTTGCTTTCTTTGCTTGTGGTTTCACGGAAATTATTACATTTTTCAGGAGTGCAGGTTGGCTCCTCTTTGCCTTCGGCTTGCTCTCCTAAAAGTAAATATACACACAACTCAGAAATAAAACAAGTTTGCCCATCATGATGATTGATGTGCTGGCCTAGACAGGAGTATGGATTGTAATATGTATATGACAAATTTTTATCATTCTCATCTAGAAACAATCACATTAAAGTATTGAGTTCCAGATCGCCTTTGCATTTATATCATACCTCCGGTATTGAGACTGTAGGAGCCTCAACTTCATGGATAATATTGGACCGGGCAGCAACTGCTTCCTAAAAGAACAAACATCGATTAGGTCTGTCATGCAACTTGCATTTGGTAGATAATCTAAGAAAACCCACACTTCCTCACAATTCTAATTGAAAGATACAAACATTTGACATTGGTGAAAATGGCACAACATACAGTTTGTTGGTAAAATGCTCACATGAAAACTGCGGAGTTGTTCAGCTTCTTCATTGGCCACCTGCTGTTCGTATTGCTTCCTTGACTGCTTAAAAGTGGCATGAAAGAAGAATGTAAGATGTTGCAAAAGGCATGGGTTAAAAGATACACATGATATACCTAAAAGCACATATGTTTGCTCTCCATAATTTATTATTTATTAAAATACCAAAGACTGTGAATTAACTTGGAGATCACAAATACAATCAAGCTATCTAAGCATTTGACTTCAGATCAACTTTGTACTTTTAAACTTGGGGTGTGATAATTTCTAACCTAATGGATGGTTGTTGTCATGAATTAAGAACAAATCTTACAACAACAACGAAGCATTTTAGTCTTAAATAAGTTGGAATAAGCTAGAATTAAAACCCAATAAAAATCTTAAATCACAGTTAGGGTAGCTGTTTTCTAAGCACTCCTATTTAAATACAGATTTTTAGTTATATTTTAGTATTTCTCTATCTCTCCTCACATTATCATTTTGACTTAGAATTTCACAATATACTGATGGCTCTAAGAATCTCTTTTGGATATGGCCAAACCATCTCAACTGATATTAAACAAGTTTTTTTTAATTGATGTTACCCCTAGCTGATCACGTATATCTTCGTTCTAGACTCGATCTATTCTTATATGACTATAAATCCAACGTAATATATGCATTTCTGCTATACTCATTGTTGAACATGTCTTATACAGCATACCAGGTCTAATCGTTGTTCTATAAAACTTACCTTTTAGCTTCTGCGGTAACCTCTTATTACAAAAAATGACAAATGCTTAACGCCACTTTATTCAGCCTACTTTGATTTTATGGCTAACGTCTGCATCAATATCACCATCTATCTATAGCATCGATCCCAAATATTAAAATATGACTTTTTAGACACTACTTGGCCTTCTAAATTCACATCTTCCTTCTCGTGTGTGATGGTGCCAAAGTTATACCACAGTAATAATATAAATGTATGGAAAACAGAAGCGTGCAGGTTTCTCTTACAGCTTTCAACCTAAATATTTTTTGAAGATATATAATTCAGTTCATGTTTCTTATAATGTTTGCTGATTTGCAAACATAACGGCATGCACATCAATTGTTGATATCTTGTGGCATATAGCCCAAGGCTACCATGGCATAAAATAGACCAGCTCCCACCAACTCCACAAAGTTTCATTATGCATGGTTTGCAAGGAAACACCAAGGGCACAGGGGATAGAAACTTCAAGGCAGGTGCACAAATAGACATGCAATGGGGATAAAGCAAATAAAAGCATGTTTTGCTAAATGTGATAGTTATGCAGACAGACAAGATTCAAATTTTAGCTTGGACAGGGAAGTCCAATGCTAGCATAGGTTAAAATGCTCACTGATGCAAGTTTGTCGAGAAACTCCATCTCATCTTCATCCAAGGCTTTTGGAGGCCCTGAATGGAATAAAAGCAGGAATATCAGGACACAAGGCAGAATTTGGTAAAATGCAAACCCCACTACCCTGCTTCTTTTGCTTACATATTTACTCACAAACTAAATGTCAAGGAATAAAAACATACAGCAATAGAAATGAAGGATACATTGTTCTTGTAAGCTAGAAAGCCCAATTCCTAGCAAGCAATATCGCTTTTTAGGTGTTTAAGTAACTCATCCAGAAATTTCTTTATCATGGGTATTTTAACCCAAGTATCCGGAAAAAAGCAGAATATGTTCAGCATAACTAAATTGGAAAAAGGTGGACCTCTAGCTGAGAGGTTTAAGGATTTTATATTTTCAGTTTTATGGACACGAACAGGCTGCAATGCAGCATTGTTTCATTATAAAAAGGGTGAAACAAAGAATTTAAATGCAGCATTATTATAATTCTTTGGGCTTCCTGATCTACACTTAGGCCCTGTCAGAATTAAGGAACATGGGATTTTCCCTAATTCCTACAGGAATTGAACTATTCATAATGAAAATCCTGGATTTAAGATAGGCCCTCGACATTTGCTTCTGCTTCCAGCTTTCATGAAAGAAATATTTTTTTTACTAGCAAGATCACACTTTTTATTGAATTGTCCAAGCACAAAAACCTCGTCTCCATTTTGCAAATTTACAAGATACGGGCGGAGCAGGAGGAAAACTCACTATGTTTGAAGCGCTCATTGAACTCGGCATCCTTCTTCTCCTTGTTCTCCTGCAGGATCTGCACAGTGCGACAGGGACGCTTTGAGGAAGAGGAGACGACGGGGGGTTAGCAGGTTGTTGAACGGTGGGGCGGGTGACCGACCTGGAAGAGCGGCTTGTCGCGCTGGGCGGTGCCGTCGTCCACCCGCTCCCCTCTCGTCCGCTTCGCCGCGTCAAGCTGCGAGCGAAATTCCCAATCCAACACCAGACTTCAGCGGGGTTTTCTAGGGTTTCCGATTTCCAGACTCTCTGCAAGGCGCGGCAGGCTTACCTGGTCCTCGGAGATGAAGTTGACGAGGCGGATAGTCGCCCCCGCCGCCGCCGGCTTGGAGCCCGACGTCGTCTCCTCCCCGGCCATTATTCCTCCGCCGCGTCCAGGAGCCGCCGCTGCCGCGAAGCTAGCTGGCTGCCTGAAGACTACGCCCCAAAACCAAACGACCCGCTGCGGTGACGTTTCCGCTGGTTTTCTGGCCTTCACGGCCGTTGGATCTTGCTATCGACACCATTCCTACGGTACTTGATACTGAATCTTCTTGGAGGCTATGCCACATTCCTAAAATATCACGTATGACATGTCAAAAAAAAATCACGTATGACCACGGCGGCTGCAATTTCTTGTGATCGGGTGAATCTATCTATCATTATTGTGAAATTTTCTTATCACGAACCAATCGAAAAATATGATTTAACAAAAAAAACAATATGATTTTTAACACAGTACAAACTACACATCTATATCACCTTTTCTATAAACGTGTGTATGGTTGATATAAACACACATGCACTTATCCTTGTCTATTTATTATGTTTTAAGATTAATAAAGTGTATTATTTTTTTCAATGAATATATTATCTATCACTTTAAAAAATATTAATCGTAAATAAGTGCATCATGATAGGTCAAAGACACTACAACATTTTTTTATCTACTACTTAAAATATATATATATATGAGTCGTGAATAAGCACTCAAATATAAGTAAGCAGTTTTCACCTTAAGAAACATAAGTAACTAAACTACACTGATACTAGTTTATACATATTGATTGGAAAAAATACATAATTGCAGTAAAAGAAAAGGAGCAATAAGCATACCATTGAGCAAATGCCACCAAACCACCAAGGATAATCACTATAGCCACTATTATAATAGTTGGTAAAATTTGTCCATCCTCTACAAAAACACGATCACTGCCCCTTCAGTTTATAAGTTGTTGCGGAAATTTAAATTTTAAAAGAGATGATTTAGGGTTTTTTATCATAATTTATTTTCTAGCAATTATTTTTAAATTTCTAACAGTATATATATATATATATATAAGTTTGATAAACCGTTATAACTTATAATCGAAATGATGAGTGTGGATGATACAGATAATTTACTTATATTGAAATTTGAAAGCATTTGCTTATTATATAAAAAAATAGATTGATGTATTTGGCTTCAGCTTTCTACCGATGGAGTTTTGCCAGATCGATGATATGCAGACAAATAGTTGACTACTCAGATATGGCTATTAACATACTCGTAAGTTACAACAGGTCGAATCAAAACTCATAAGATTAGAGATTGGTTAAGAGCGTAGACATTTGATACTTAACGCATATGTGGAAGGAGTGTCGGAAGCGCTGCGCGTGGAAGTAAAAGGGGAGAGCGTGAATTATGAGAAGAGGACGGTGGATAGACGACTGCATAGTAAAGATAAATCTGTCTTACGACGAAGAAGTAATCGAGATTATGAGGAATTTTCACAGAAAAGATTATTATTTTTTCGTTTTTAAAACGGAATGTAGACAGCTAGTGCTTACCAAGTTACCAAGGACACGAAAGATATTCAAGGCTCGATGTGGAAAAAAAATCAGACGGTCAAACAATCTCAAGATGACAGCCTATAAAACATTCGCATACAGCATAAAAAATCGTGTTAAAACGTTAGTTATTGATATAGAGTGCTACATAAAATGCAAAAAGAAAATAGAACCCGCTGAATCATAACTGAATTATTTTTCTACTATGTATAAAGCATCAAGTTCAACTGGTTGAAACACTAACAAAATTTCATAAATCAAATATTAAAATGGTGAAACACAATTACTCACAATTGAATATTTCTCTCTCACAGCTAAAACATTAAGTTTTGATTATTTAAACATTAACATTAACATAACCATATGAATAAAAAATAAAAATATCAAACTCTATTTAAATCTTGGCTGTGGTTTTGATCTAAACATCACATTACACTGGCCAAAATATTTTAAAAAATCAAAAAAAATCTTAAAATGTATTGTTTTAGATTTGGCTTCCTCTTTCATTTTAATTGTTGACCGAGACAGGCATCAGCTATGGTACTCAATATGAAAGAGAAGCTGTAGGCACTAGCAACCCCATGTTCTCATGTGAAGAACTATTAGGCATCACTCGTCGTGTGTCTTTGTCGTATGCCCTCGGCTCCAAATAACCATCCGACGTCATTGAAACAAAGAAAGAGGGCCTTGCTTCTTTCCAGTCAATGTCCTCTTTTTCCACATTATTCGCCATCATGCTCCTTTTCTTTCCACCATCCTACCATATGCTCCTTTTCTTTCCACCATCCTACCATTGTCAGAAGTGGCGGCTACCACCATGAGCATCATAAAGCTACTACTGCTGCTCCTTCGTTAGCACCGTATTGGTTGCCAAAGTATTACGAAGCCATTACTACTTTATCATTGCATTAAGCTATCATATAAGTAGTGGTTGGACATTGCGATGATTATCAAATTACTATATAAGAAGTTGATTGGACATAGAGGGGAAGAGACATAGGAGAGAGATGGAAAGAGGAAGAGAGACATGAGGTGTGCATATTTAGATTTTTTTAAAGTGGGTGAATAAGTAATGTACATATTTAGAGTTTTTTTAGATCGTTTATCCGTTTTATAGTGTTGTCCATATTATTATAGTATGTTTTTTCAGATTTACTCTTAAATAAGTTTATATTTTTTATGAGTTTTAAATTTGTTTTTTTATCATATGTTGAATATTTTCATATTTGGTTATGAAAAAACTTTATAATGAATGGTATAGCTTCTTTTAAATAAATACCGGATTTTATCTATTATCTTAAAAATACTATGATAGGAGTATATGTATGAACGTTGTGCACACATACACGAGATCGCCGTTGACCCCGGGTTGACACACGCTTCTTGAGCACATGAACGAACCCAACCTAAATCACGCAATCCGAGTCACCACGATGCCACTCCAACATGAGCACAGAACGCACGCTCATGCTCGCGCTAGCCTCGAGCCCTCGACCAATAGGAGGCCGAGATCGAGCCTCAGTGACATCGACGAAAAGAAAACGAAAAAAAAAATTCTACGCTCACTGAGCCGTAATTTTCCCTCACCTCGGCCGCGCTCCATCGACTAGCCGATCTCCTCCTCCTCCTCCTCTTCCTCCTTCAGATCCCCAAATCCGCGTGCTTCTCCCTCCTCGCATTCCGGAATCTCCCAATTTTGGTTAGATCTGCGAGCCGCGCCGCGCCCGGCGCCGCCTCCGCCTCCGCCTCCGGCCCAAATAAGGCCAGCATGGAGGAGACGCCGCCGCATCCACCGCCGCAGCAGCAGCCGCAGCCGGCGCACCCTTCTCCCCAGTTCCCGGCGGTCTTCACCCCGTCGCCGAGCGCCTTCTCCTCGCGGGGCAGCCACAGCCCCAGCACCGGCCCAGGGCACAGCCCCGCCTCGGCGGCGCCGGCGCACTTCAGCACGCCGCCCGGCCCGCCCGTCTTCTCCTCGCCGCTTCGACCTGCCGCGGTGCCCTTCCGCGCCACCCCGGCGTCGCCGCAGCCCGCGCCCTTCGCGTCCCGCGCGGCCTACTCTTCGTCGTCCTCCTCCGCCGCCGTGTCGATCCCCACCTCCTCTGGCCCGCACTTCCTCAACGGCGCTGTCACGCCCAGCTCCCACCTCCCGTCCGCGGCGGCACCGCCCCCGTCCCCCGAGGAGTCCCCCTACGTCCTCTTCTCCGCCCGCAAGGTATGAGTTGCTCACGCCTTGCCGCACTAATGCCTGTCCATCTCCTACAGCTCAACCTGCACATGAGTACGCTATCATTTGGATCTTACCCAATTACACTTCTTCATCCAAATCACGCGTGGCTTTAAGACGCAGAGAGTGTTCATTGCATAGGGATGTGCAGTTTCTGTAAGAAAAAAAATTATTCCTTTCATGATCGGCATTTTCTACTTGTAGGTCCTGAAGCAGAAGAAGCTGCTGAATGCTCCTAGCTTAGGGTTCGGAGCTCTAGTGTCTCCTGGGAGGGAGGTGGTGCCAGGGCGAGAGACTGTGGAGCGTGATCCACGACGATGTCTGAACTGTGGGGCTTATGTTAATCTGTACTGTGATGTGTCAATCGGCTCTGGGCAATGGCAATGTGTGATTTGCAAGAAGATGAACGGCAGTGAAGGGGAATTCGTTGTCTCCAGCAAGCATGACCTGCTCCAGTGGCCTGAGCTTGCGTTCTCAGCTGTCGATTACGTGCAATCAGGGAATAGGAGGCCAGGCTTTGTACCGGTGCCGGACACAAGGGTGTCTGGACCCATTTTTATCCTCATAGATGAGTGCCTTGATGAGGCACACCTGCAGCATCTGCAAGGCTCATTGCATGCTTTTGTGGATTCACTCCCTCCTACAGCGAGAATTGGGATCATTTCCTATGGGCGTACTGTCTCAGTGTATGATTTTTCAGAGGGGGCAGCGGTGTCAGCAGATGTGCTACCTGGAAACAAGTCTCCTACCCATGAGTCTTTGAAGGCTATAATCTATGGAACAGGCGTGTACCTGTCTCCTGTGCATGCTTCACTGCCTGTTGCACACACAATATTCTCATCTCTGAGACCCTATCAGTTGAGTGTGCCGGAAGTGTCAAGGGACCGATGCATTGGTGCAGCGGTAGAGGTTGCCCTTGGAATTATCCAAGGGCCAGCAGCGGAGGTATCCTGTGGAATAATCAAGAGACTTGGAGGCAACTACAGGATCTTGGTGTGTGCGGGTGGCCCTAGCACATTTGGTCCAGGATCAGTACCTCATTCTGTTCAACACCCAAATTATGCTTACCTGGAGAAGACAGCTATGAAGTGGATGGAGTGTCTTGGTCATGAAGCACAGAGGCATAGTACTGTTGTTGATATCCTTTGTGCTGGAACATGTCCTGTGAGGGTTCCTGTGTTGCAGCCACTAGCAAAGTGTTCTGGAGGTGTCCTTTTACTTCATGATGATTTTGGAGAGGCCTTTGGGGTCAACTTGCAAAGGGCGTCAACTAGAGCAGCTGGTTCCCATGGTTTATTTGAGATCAGATGTTCTGATGACATGTTTGTTACTCAAGTCATTGGCCCTGGTGAAGAGGCATCTCCTGATTCTCATGAAACATTCAAGCGTGATACCTCATTTTGTATCCAGATGCATAGTGTTGAGGAAACACAGAGTTTTTCCGTTTCTATGGAGGCAAAGGGTGATATCAAGAATGATTTTGTTTACTTCCAATTTGCAGTCCATTACTCTAATATGTATCAAGCAGAAATAACCAGAGTAATCACCATGAGGCTACAAACTGTTGATGGTTTATCTGCATATCTGCCAAGTGTGCAGGATGATGTTGCTTCGGTCATCATTGGCAAGAGAACTGTCTTGCGTGCTAGAACTGCCTCAGATGCTATTGACATGAGGCTCACAATTGATGAAAGAGTTAAGGAAATAGCTCTCAAATTTGGCACTCAAGATCCAAAATCGAAGCTTTACCGATTTCCAAAAGAGCTGGCATCACTACCTGAGTGTTTGTTTCATTTGAGAAGGGGGCCACTCTTAGGTAGCATAGTAGGACATGAAGATGAGCGATCTGTGCTTAGGAATTTGTTCCTGAATGCCTCATTTGATCTCTCGCTCCGTATGTTAGCACCTCGTTGTATAATGCATCGTGAAGGTGGTACCTTTGAGGAGCTGCCAGCATATGATCTTGCCATGCAATCTAATGCTGCGGTAGTCTTGGACCATGGAACTGATATTTTCATTTGGTTGGTAAGTTACATCATATCCATCTCCTTGAGCTTAACTCAGTTTTGTAATTAAATATTGAGTTATTTCAACATTTCTATTGGCCCTGAAATGCAGATCCAAGTTTTTTTTGGAGCTGTGTATCTCCAGCTCCAATAATTCTTGGGAGTTGCAGCTGGGAATAGACTAGGATTATCAGTGTTTGACATCTTGTTCACACTTTAGACAAAAACTAGGGGATTGAGGCATTTTATTTAGTCACAAACAAGGCCTGGATGATCATCATTCTTGATAATGGGATTTTGTTCACCAATGTTAAATACACTTTTTGCATAGCTTACATTGTAGGAGTAGCTATGAACATGCATTTGCTCTTCACTGCTATATTTGAACCTTCTAGATGACCTAAGCAAGTAAAGGGCCATGGTAATATGTGGTTTGGTAGAAGAAAATATATCTGTTGCTGGTCCACTCTCTGCTTGAATACAAGCAGAAAGTGAAGTGGGACGAATTCAACAATACTATGTTTGAGAAAACTCTTTTGCTCCTAGTATTATTGTTCGTGCCCGACGTGAATACGCCGACGCCTGGGAGATCTGCTTAGCTCCAGTGCAGGCCGGTCGGTTTCTCTCCATGGCTCGAGGTACGCGTGTCAGGGTCCGTGTGGTCCGCTTGGCTCCGGTGTGACGGTACGGGTGCTGGTGTGCCAGTTAATTTGATCATGCAATTGATAAGGAGGTGAAGCAAACGGGCCAGTCGGACGATGGGCCGATATGAGCTCTCGCTATCGGCTAGCCACCGATTGGATCGAGGTGGTAATCAACCGCGTCCGGATGGTTCCTGCTATCGGCTAGTTGCTGATAGGTACTAGGACGCTCTTCCATCGGCTGGAGAGCCGATGAAGGCGTGGATAGATGTCGACGAAGGACGTGATGACTCCAGGTGTAACGAAAGCGAGATCCTGATCCATCGGCCACAGAGCCGATGGAGGCACCAAAGGGTATTCAGAGAACAACAAAGCACACGGGATCTCTCCTGGTTGCCGACGGAAGCTGTATCGCTCGTTCATTGGCTGGAAAGCTGATGAAGGCATATGCGAACTGGCAAGGAATCGTATAAAAGACACCGGCTGCAAAGCCGATGCCGCTTTGGAAATGGCAGCACGAGACCCGTCGCCTGTCGTGACGACACCGCTAGTACCGAATCTCAAAGATCGGACCTAACCGAAACAGTACGAGACCGAGGCCAACGGCAATGGGACGGTAGACGCTGGATTGGTCGTGCTGAAGTAAGGGCGAAGCGAACCCATCGGCTAGCTGAGCCGATGAGAGAACATCTTTCTGAAGACAGGTGTGCATCGGCCTCCCAGCCGATGCGCTTGGCATGGCGCTTGAGGGAAGTCTCTAAAGACTGGTGCGTATCGGCCGAGGAGTCGATACGTTGGGCGTGGTGCTTAGGGTATAGATAACTCATCGGCTAACACTTTGATGAAACGCCGTATAGAGACCTATAGGTCTATAGCTCAATCTACTGTCGGCAACCTCGTAGATCGAACCTAACCGATGCAGCACGAGATCAACGACGACAGAGAGCTTGATAGACTGATAAACCTTTCACGGACGTGATGCGGTACATCCAATCTGCCTAAGAGGTCGAATCTTAACCGATGTAGCCTTAGACAAAGCGAGACATACCGGGATAGTGGCGGGACTTACTCCTTCGCTGGAAATCGAACTTAACCGATGCAGCCCTGCGTCGAGAGCCAGAACCCGTCGGTAAAAACCTAGATAAACTAGGGTGGCAATGCGCCGAAGTTGTATTGATCGAAGGACATGTTCATATATGTTTTCAGGTGGTCTATATTTATACCTTGGGTTTACAAAGTTCGACGCGTTTACAACAACTATTAGACGTTATTTTCTAACAAAGATAAAGAAAAATATCTCTAATGAAGTTAACTAAACTAATTAAACCTTCCTATCCATATAAGATACGATTTACATAGATAGAATACCCTATCGTGAGTTCCACGGTTACTCCTTAAACTCGGTCTTATTTGGATAACCTTTTATTTTTGGACCGAATCTTTCCCTGCTTCGTTCGATCAGCTTCCTCCTTGTAGCAATCAGACTCTTCTTTACTTAAACCGATCTTTTTTCCAATCCTTCTATGGGCTTTCCAAATTTTGGCGTTACTCCATTTGGTTATGAAAGCATGTGTTTTAGGACATTGACATGGTCTCCAAAATGCAACCTTGACTACTAATTTATATTCTAATATATTTGTGGTACCCTGAAGCTAGGCAATATGATTTGCATGTATCAAATACAAATATTGATACTCAAATATTTGAATTTTGGCTAGAGATACGCTCAAAACGACATGTTTTCATGACTGGTATGATTAAATAGTAAAGGCTTTGCAATAGATAATATAAAATATAATAAGAAAGGCTAATGCATTATAAGTTATATACAAATTCATCAGAAAACAATCTTTGGCTAGAAATATGATACGAATAAATGTTGTTGATATACTATGGCAAATATGACTTGTGGGGGTTACTTTTTTTATTTTGCTTTGTGGATGTTGCTTTTATACACAGAACATAATTTACTGATTTTTTTTTTCATTTCTGTAAGAATAATATCTCCTTGTAATTTGTTGTTACTGTATGTTTTCAGGGTGCTGAACTAGCAGCGCAAGAAGGACAAAGTGCTGCTGCTTTAGCAGCATGCCGTACACTGGCTGAAGAGCTTAGTGAGCTCCGATTCCCAGCTCCCAGGATACTATCA
This sequence comes from Oryza coarctata, assembly GCA_030770085.1. Taxonomy (NCBI): domain Eukaryota; kingdom Viridiplantae; phylum Streptophyta; class Magnoliopsida; order Poales; family Poaceae; genus Oryza; species Oryza coarctata. The sequence goes on along the minus strand of CM061463.1, from coordinate 9,880,927 downwards.
TTCAAAGTATGTTTTTTGTTCTCACTCAATTCTTGTTTCTGATTTCCAACCACTTCTCCTTGTAGTGTCAACTCTTTTTCTCATAACCTTTTCTCATGTCTGATAGAGGCCATGTTCGTTCGTGGAAAAACAAGTGACAAACATTGTCTCATTTATGAAGGCCAATATATACATGTAGTTTGCTTTGTAGTGTATAATATATCTTTCATAATATTATCATTGCATAGGAACTTCTTCACATCCCTCATACAGAGTGTACAGTTCTTTCAAACCATTTAGCCTGTCATAGGACATCCAAATTCATTAAGTACATCACTAGCATGAAGTACCATTTAAGCAGCACTATATGCTTTGCTATTATAATTGACCGCTCTGCGCTTTCTTGATTCTGGTACAGGAAGGGAGCTCCCAGGCTAGATATTTCGTCTCACGCCTGATCCCAGCTCACAAGGACCCTACTTATGAGCAGGTAATACTTTGAACCTTTGCAATTGTGTTCTGTTTCATCCGAATTCATTCTTGCTGGGTGATAATAGTTGTTACTACAGCTAGTAATGTTGCCCCTTATAAAGTAAACTGCAACCAGCTCTCTATGCAGCTGTAATTTGTGAATAGATGCACTTTTATATGTTTCAGGAATCAAGATTTCCTCAGTTGCGGGCACTTACTCCGGAGCAAAGGGCTAAGCTAAAGAGCAGCTTCATCCACTTCGATGACCATAGTTTCTGCGAGTGGATGCGCAGCCTCAAATTGGTTCCCCCTGAACCAAGCTAATACCAACAATTGGGTCCCGAGAGGTGGATAGCTGGAGAAGGTCTTGGCATTTTGATAGAGTTGCCAGACGATAGCTGAAAGCTTTGTGAAGTAAAATTGTGTATTGCGGGACACGCTAATGCCAAACACATTTTGTTTGGAGTAGTGAGAGTTGTATGATTTTGCCTAATTCTTTCTTCTGATGCCATATCATTCGGTTTACACTTGTCTTACATGCGCCAAAATTACACAATAAGATGATGGTCTACTGCTGTTGGAAGGTTCATTAATTGGATGTTATATGATATATCTGGCCTAACAATTTTTTTGGATTCCCTTTGTTCAGGACGGTGCCAGACTTTGTTCTCCTTAATTAAAATTGAAAACTGCACATTACAATCGCATCCTAAGTGTTTATCTTCCCATTATTTACACTTTTCAAGAAATCTGTGTAATCCCAAATAAGAGCATTTATGCAGACTTGCAGTCTCGGCAACCAATTTGAAAGAAATCAACGCGCGGGGAAATAAATAGTGGAGGCAATTGTCGCACCACGAATACATAAGGCGCGTTATTTTCTGATTATTGTCACGGTCACAAGCACGCTTAACGCTTGTAAACGGTATTATTTTTTCAAAAACTTTCTTTCATCAGCATTTTTTTTAAATTTTTTCTAGACTGTTAACTTTATAATATATAATTAATCCATTTATCAAGGAGCTTATCAATAACAAAATAATCCATAATCGAAAAGAAGTTTCAAACATGGAAAAAATTCATATTAGTTCGCTCTTGCTCGAGTTTAACTTACCTCCGATCATAAAACCGGCTATTTCATTTTTCTCAATTATCAAAACCAGGTCAAATGTATAACCTCTATGGTTTGGAAAGCGGTTCTCCTAATCCCATGTCTAATGAGTTAGCCTATGCCAGCTAAAATGAAGGCTAGCAAGCTAATCTCTCTGCTACTATTTCCCTGACATCCTCTCCTACCGTTGCACCAGTGCTTGAGGTCATCACTGTCTCGTCACCTACCGTGGAAGATGAAGATATAAATGGCGTTTGGGTCGAGCTAGTGCTGCAGGTGCCATGAGCACACAACGAGGTTGAGGTAGGATAGGATGGAGGTGGAAGTGTGTAGAGGGGCTAAGGCGGTGGCTCCTCCAAATCGTCCCTATCTCTATCGCTGTTCGAGCTCCTAGATTGTTCGTACGACAAGGTGCTTGAGAGATGGGGGGCACCGATGAGGCCCGCCTAGCTTTAGCTTATGGCAACGGTTATGGCTGGCAAGACCCACCGTGCTCAAGCTCACGACGGTTGTGGCAAGCGGTAGGGTGCTTGAGGGATGAGGACACTAGCGAATCTCATCAAGCTCAAGCTTGCGTCAGTGGCGATTTAGCAAGATGTGTTAGGCTTCAAGCTCGTGGTGGCAAGGGCGCAAGCTTGTCATAGCTCTCCACATTGCTATGGCTTTGGCGACACGCAACATCTCCATTGCCACATCTGCTAGCTCCTTATTGACACTGCCCGTGATCCCAACCCTAACTACCGCTAGAGTCCACATTCTCTCCTCCTTCCATCGCATCCTCGCGTAGGCTACCGCTCGCTTTACATCCTTACCACCTTATACTTTCTATCACCATCTCAATGGCTCGGTGAGGAGGAGAAGAGAAGCACGTGGTGGTGTGGTTGAGCTCGGTGGTGGGAGAGAAGGTAGATGAGCTATTGTGGCAACCGACGCCACCATCTTCGCATCTTTGGCTTCCCTAAGCGTCCACCATCCTCAGCTACATTGATCGCAGTTCTGAGCTCTGACCTTAGATTTTGGCTGGGGAGGAAGTGCTCTTGGCTACTATAGGTGCAGTTGTTCGGCAGGGCCGCACTCTTCCACCTTCTTACCTCCGCTCACCCATCTCTAGGTTGAGCTCACCGTTGTCTTTTCTCTCTCTGTCAGACCCGAGTTCTTATTTCTTATGTTCTGTGCAACTCCATCATTGTACATACGGGGGCCACCACCTGTGGCTGAGCTGAGGCACGAAGCATGTCTCTACGTTGCTGTCGTCTTATCACTGAAGTCTTAAATGGCCTCCCACTCCTCTGCCTTGCTCATTTTAGGCAACGTGGGTCGGTGAGAGACTAAAAGAAAGAGGGGAAGAGAGAAAGTAAGTATGATGAGGTTTTACTAACTGCTGGGTCCTACAATGTAAGACCACCTCAAATATGCCACGCAGGCTAATATCACCATGCAATTTGATTTTAAGGGAGACGAAATATCTGGTTAAGGGAGGCAATTAAACTTGTTCTCTGGTTGAGGGAGGCAATTAAACTCGAACAAGAGTTGAGGGTCGTGCAATGTACTTTTTTGCTTCTAAGGTGTCCGTCGCCCAATACTAACACCATCCCGGCTCAAAATCTGTGGCTCAGCACCATTTAAGGGCCGACGCGAACATTCAATTTTTGTGCAGGAACGAAACCGGACTGTCTTTCGGGCCATCTTGGCCAGGGTCATGCCCAGGGCAGTCATGCAAGTATGCCCGGCCCGATCCGTCTCACCACAATTGCCCAGGCCCGCGGCCCACCCAGCTCAGATGGGCCGATCTCCTTATCCTTCTCCCTCCCCTCCGCCACGGCGCCACCTCGCTCCACAGCCACAGCCATTTCCCCTCTTCCCTCCACCCACAGAGCACGCGGCGCCCTGTTGTCATGCGCGCCTCACTCCACTAGCCCACACGAAAGCTGTGAAGCACCCCACCACCACCGCGGGGATGGCCATGGCGCCTCCTCCTGCCACCGCCGCCCTGCGCTTCCCCCACCCGTCTTCTCACGCTTCTACCTCTTCCTCTCCCCCGGCCACGCATCCTCTCGGTGGCCGCTTCCTCCTCCGGCCCGGACGACGGAGCCTCCGGGGCCTGCAGCGGCGGGGGGGAGGTGGCCGCGTCGCCGTGCGCGCGGAGCTGGGGGGCTTGCTGGGCGGCATGTTTGGCGGGGCCGGCGGGGACGATGGGGAGGCGGCGAGAAAGAGGTACGCCGACACCGTGGCGCGCGTCAACTCCATGGAGCCCGAGGTCTCCGCGCTCTCCGACGCCGACCTCCGCGCCCGCACCGCCAAGCTGCAGGAGCGCGCGCACGCCGGGGATTCCCTCGATTCCCTCCTGCCTGTGAGTACGCGGGACGATCACTACTCCTACATTTCCAGCTGCTGTTTCAACATTTCAGTTCATTTTCTAATAGTATTACCACTAGTGTTCTGCAGTTTTAGCTGTAAAATTGTGCTCCTTTTATATTACTGGCATACTGCAACAAAGGTGGCCGTGGAGTTCAACGTCTAGATGATCAGTAACTAAGGCCCTGTTCAAAACAGCTGATAAGCTGATTAGCTAATAAATTAACACATGGATTAATTAAATATTATAGATTATAAAGTTAACAAATACCTTAGAAAAATTTATTTAAGGAATGCTGATGAGAGTTTTTGGAGAAATCGTACTTTTGTAAGCGTGTAACGAATAATCCACACACCCATTAGCTAAAAAGAACGGGTCCTAAACGTGTATAGTATGATATGATACAGCACTCCTTTTGCACCTTGTAGCTCTCCTTGGAGAAGGATAAGAAGCAGGAGACAGATAAAATCTATATACATAGAATGTGGCGAGTGGTATCTAAGAAGGAAGCAACCAAGTGTTCAGCTAATAAAAAGTTCACATGCTGTTTAAGACTTTAAGGATAGTGCTATGCAATATCACTTGAAAAAGATAGCAGCTAAATGATACGCAATATCACTTCAATGTTGAGACCTGTTCCTGACCTATTTTTGTTACCTTTTTATTTTTTTTCATTAAATATCAATTTCATTGATTTTCTTTGAAGCAACAAGAATATATTTATATAAAAGTTATGTTCATGTTTATTCTCTACTATCAGATTATGCTATGACTTGGACAAGGGTGCACAAAAAAATGCCCTAAATATGGACGCAAACAACACATGAACTTAGTAACTTGGAAAACAAATGACACACTTCTCAGTGAGAGAACACATCAGCTTTAAAATATTTGAAATTTGTGTGTGAATACAAAATTTTATATTGCATTGAGAAAGGAAAAGTAACATCTTTTGAGGTGGGCCTCCATAGAAAAATAACAATGACATGGCATCCCAAATGGCAACCGCCTTAAGCTTGATGCCTGTCAGCAAAACCACCCTATAAAACTGACTGAATGAGTAAATTGACCCATTTTTTAAGTTCAGGGTGTTAAATGGACTTTTCTTTCAAAGTTCAGTGATGTGAAATGGACTTATTCCAAACTTTTAATACTGTAGAAGTAAGCTAATTCTGTTATATATTTAGATTAGTAAACCTTAAGTTTGTTTTTTGTTGATTGCTTTGCTGGCTATTGCAGGAAGCATTTGCAGTTGTGAGGGAAGCTTCCAAGAGAGTTTTGGGCCTTCGTCCCTTTGATGTGCAATTGATTGGTGGGATGGTTCTACACAAGGGAGAGATTGCAGAAATGAAGACAGGAGAAGGGAAGACCCTTGTGGCCATTCTACCAGCGTACTTAAAATGCTTTGAGTGGCAAAGGGGTTCATGTTGTCACTGTAAACGATTATCTTGCAAGACGTGATTGCGAATGGGTAGGTCAGGTTCCCCGATTTCTAGGACTTCAGGTTGGCCTAATTCAACATATGTCATCAAATCGTTTTGTCATTTTGTTGTTTGTGCCATCTCCTAATTGAAAATTTTGTTTAACATTCGCTTCGGTACTTCAAATATGATTAAGGATACTTCCCTGCTTGAGTACTAGTGTATGAAAAATTTTGCTGGAACTGGAAGGTATAAATACAGATATGTATTTGAATAAATTGAATTATGGAAGCCCAAGGGACCTGATTTTTCATCCACAGAAGCTTGACAAGCAAATTATAGCATGTTTCTCAGGCACTACTAAATACTAGCTTCACAAGCCTGACTAGCATCCTCTCTTTGAATTTTGTGTTTCATTGGATTCATTATTGGCTATTCTCTGTTTTCTTGTGATGGTTTGTTAAACCTTTGCTCTTTATTTTACAGAAAACATGACACCTGAGCAAAGGAGGGAAAATTACTTGTGTGATATTACTTATGTTACAAACAGTGAGCTTGGTTTTGATTATCTACGAGATAACCTTGCAATGGTATGCTGTTTTCTTTGATAGTAATTATTTGTTAATGTCAGATTGGGCACATTGGTCTTTCAAGTGTCACAATCACATTTCCCCTGCCCTGTCGATAGGTGAAGGAGTGCGGTGATAACAGATTCACAGATCCTTCTAACTGATTCTTCATTTTTTTGCAGACTGTAGATGAGTTTGTCCTGAGGAACTTTAATTATTGTGTGATAGATGAAGTTGATTCCATTCTCATTGATGAAGCAAGAACACCTCATATAATATCAGACCTTGCTGAAAAGCCAAGTGATCGGTATTACAAAACAGCAAAAATAGCTGAAGTTTTTGAAAGAGATACTCATTACACTGTGAGCAATGAACTATTTTTGTTCCTGTTAGTTGATGTGTAATCTTCTGTAGATAGATCATGTAACATCTTCTTAGATGATATCATATAGCATATTTTCTATGCTACACCCATTATGAAATATGCTTGTGCTAATATCTTGCATTTTTTTAAAGTGAGTATATCACACAGCATGATTACTCCTAGGCACATTATGCTTATTCGTAATTTTGTCTTCTTTATAAGCTAAATGCTAATTGTGATCTTATAAATGATTTTCTTCAGGTTGATGAAAAGCAGAGAAATGTTTTACTTACAGAAGAAGGCTACGCGGATGCTGAAGAAATATTGGACATAAATGATCTATATGATCCTCGTGAACAGTGGGCTTCATATGTTCTGAATGCAATCAAAGCTAAGGAGCTCTTCCTTAGAGATGTGAACTACATTGTTCGTAGCAAGGAAGTGCTTATTGTGGATGAGTTCACAGGACGAGTAATGCCAGTAAGTGTTGCATCATTGTTATCAATATTGTGAAACATCAACTCATCCATAAATCTGAAAAGCTAATTCATTCTGTTGCCTCTGGATAGTGCATGCATGCTACTTTTGACTCTCAAGTCTCAACAACTCTTTGACAGCTATCCGACATAAAATATTTGCTCCCTCCATTATGTGATGAACCCATTATCATGGAATGTGTGGTTTCACAATATAAGTTTAGTGAGGGAATAGACTAGTCTGTAGCTACTGAATATTTTTTACTCCATATTCTGTACTTTAATGTTGGTAAAAGTTGTAGTTCAAGTATGCTATTTAATAGTGGCATATGTGCTCCAAATCATTAGCTTATTGGATGATCTGTATGGTTGTGTGTGTGGGTTCACACCATTTGTGCAAATCATTCTATTTTAAAATATTGGTTGTGTCTGGGAGAGTGGGAGTTGGATCAGAATTTAGTTTAAATTTGATCTAAATCCCAGTCTCGTTCCCTTATCCTAAATTGAGAGTATATGATGTTAAGAGTTTTTATTTGCACCCTTCTTTGTTATTTCTCCAATCATGGTTATCTTTTTGTTCAATATCTATCTTTTTAGTTTAGTTTTCACGTTTCATATGCTACTTTTTGTCAGGGCAGAAGATGGAGTGATGGTCTTCACCAAGCAATTGAAGCTAAAGAAGGTGTACCTATACAAAATGAAACAGTAACCCTTGCATCAATAAGTTATCAGAACTTCTTTCTTCAGGCAAGTAACAATTCTTTTGTTCCAATGCTGGGATGCTACTCATTCATGATTGCATAATTTGCAAAGTGGCAAGCATCCATTGATCAAACCCTTCCTAACTAGCAAAATACTCATGGAAAAACATGTATAATGTGCAAGCAAACATCAATCCACAGATAGCCAAACCACACTTGCACAAATGATCTAATTATCCACCCTTAAAAGATCGTGCTAAGGGGTTGTGGTGGGATGGCAGACTCACAACCACCACCACAACTGAGTTCTCTATATAGTCGATATACAAGGTGAGCTGAAATAGCTGCTAACCATTGTTGAGTAGTGTTAAATCTGTAACATGTGAAGAATGTATGGCTCATGTCTGCTGGATGAACAACCTCTCCTTTTTTATTTTGGATATATTCAGTTTGTTGTTTCATAAGGGAACTGGTTCATTCTGCGACAGTTTCCTAAACTATGTGGCATGACTGGAACTGCTGCTATGGAGAGCCAGGAGTTTGAAAGCATATACAAACTAAAAGTTACCGTTGTTCCAACAAACAAGCCAATGATACGAAAGGTGCCTGCCTTTTTTCTACTGTGTGTTTAATTCGTAATAGTTGTGAACAAGAAGTCCTCTCAATTCAACTTCCCCAACCCCTTTCTCTGACAAAATTTGATTTCACCTCTTTCTATGCAGGATGAATCGGATGTTTTCAGAGCAACAAATGGAAAATGGCGCGCTGCTGTTGTGGAGATATCAAGAATGAACAAAGTTGGTCGCCCTGTACTTGTTGGTACAACTAGTGTTGAGCAAAGTGAAACTTTATTGGAACAGTTGATTGAAGCAGGGATTCCTCATGAGGTATGCCTGTTAACTTCATTAACAGTAAATATTCGGCTATTTTCTATTTAGTGCAAATGCTATAACAAAAATGCTGATCTTAAAACTCATAACTAAGAACTTCCATGGTTATGGAATCTGCATTCTCATATGAAAAAAAAAAGTTCACTCTGAACGGTTTATTGGCACTTTAACATGAACATGTAGCTTGGTTGAAGTTTCTGGGCAACCTTTTGCTACTTGAATTCGATCTTCAAGTTATGTAGCACCCACTGCATCATTTGTTTCCCCAAAGACAAATTAGTGCTTGAGCCTGCAGCTGGAGCAGATGAACAAACTATCTTTTGCTACCTTCAATGCAAGCTATTGAATAGATCATGCTATCAATAAACTAGTTCTATCTTTAACATGAAGGGAATGAATAACATGCTATGGGCTGCAATACTGTTGTGTGAACAATACACAGTACACACATGCTGTAGCACAGACCTAGAGTCAGAGTCATGCGAATTTATCTGTTAGTTGATTTGGCTTGTTAGGGTTGAGTCTATTAGTTATCTGGCACCTAGTCCTATAAAGGCTACTGACTAATCCATGTTTAGGTTTAAGAAAAGAATAGAAATCAGTTAACCTCTCACTCTCTCTCTAGCCTATGTAATTGCATGTTCGTTCCTGTTTCTGTCTAAGACTCAACTGAAGCCTCTTCTGCTGCTGCTGCCTTATTTCCTTTCTACCCCAGCTACCCTCTACTACAAAAGAGAAAAAAGGAACTTTCTGAAATTAATTCTAGCCTTCTGATTGTGTGCTTGAAATTTTGGAAGCCACAAGCTCATATTTTCATTTCCTAACATGTCAAAAACTGTTTCAAGTTTTACTTAATTCATTGCAGGTCCTCAATGCTAAACCAGAGAACATAGAGAGGGAGGCAGAAATTATAGCTCAGAGCGGGCGCCTTGGTGCAGTGACAATTGCCACAAATGTGGCAAGACGTGGCACAGATATTAATCTTGGAGGAAATGCAGAATTCATGGCAAGGTTGAAGCTACGTGAGATGCTTATGCCAAGGTATTTCATTTTGTTGTCAGAATTGCAACTGACACCATAGATGCTGCTCCTGGCTGTTTTCTAGAGAAAATGACACATTTGATCTTGATTCAGTTCTTTATTTAATTGCATGACTGTTGCTTGCATCAGCCCCGCAAAAAATAGATATAACTAGATGGTGTAAATTAACTGTATTTCAACATATAAATTAAACGTAAGTGGTATATTACAACTTTACAAGAAGCAGTATAACAAGATTTCAACATGTATGTAACTACCAGAGAAACTGTCATGTGTGGCTTCAAGTACCACTGTCGATGCTCAACAGCTGATACGCAAGCCATGCTGTAGCTCATTCAAACATCCAACATTTATCTCTTAGGTTAGTTATTTCTTGATTTGTTTCTTCAAGTTGTTAAATTATCCCTCCGGTTTAGCTGTTTGTTTAGATGCAAGCCTCTCCTATATAAAGAACTTGGCAAGGAGTTAATAAAGATAACCAGGAAATTATCAATCTGCTTCTCGCTGTTGTTAGCATGGTGTCGGACCATCAAGGTGCTAGCTGCCCTTGTCCTCCCGTTGCGCACGGCTATTTCCTGCGTTCTACACCACAGAATCCTCTCGTCGACTCCCGTGACAGAAACCATGTTGTGACAACTGTTAAGAACTTTTGTGATGATGTTTTACATTGACTTACTGTGAGTCTGTGGTCTGCTGACCAGCCAATGGTCATATACCCATACCTGTTGAATCTTCAAGCGATTACAACTCTTCTGATTTTTGTTAGTTTTAACACAGCCTCCAGATTGACTTCACCCACTTGAATGAGTTGGAAGCTGCAATGGACCTACCTCCTATTTTGATGAACTTTCCTAGAAATGGAATGTTGACATTATGCTTCTTTGGATTCCATTCATTTAATTCTGCCAATATGCCTAATGAGACCACTTTGTTCACTAGTAGGCATGTACTTGAACTGGAATTCAATTGTACTGTTTTCAAATGTTTGCAGCACTGCTTATATTTACTTCTGATTCTGAAATCATGTTGCAGAGTTGTTGATCCATTGGATGGTGTCATTATATCTAAAAAGCAGGCCTCACCTAAGAAGACATGGAAGGTAGATAATGAACTATATCTCTAAATGCTCACTTGTTATATGAACTGAACATAAGATTCTGGGATTTATTCTTCAGATAGTTGAGTTGTGATTTTAGTTGTGCCAAAATTGATGGTGCTTTAGCTTATCACATCTGCCCCCTTTCTCAGACAAACGAAAGTTTGTTCCCATGTGAACTTTCAAAAGATGCACTATCATATGTTAAAGATGCAGTTGAAGTGGCTGTCAAAGCCTGGGGAGAAAAATCATTGACTGAGCTAGAAGCTGAAGAGCTGCTCTCCTACTCATGTGAGAAGGTATGGCTTTTGAAGTAAAAAAGTTTTGGATTTTATCTGTTGGTCACTTTATCATCATTGAAATGACATGAGTGCTTGCTGTGGTAGAAAAATGAAAGAAGTAACATAAAATATTTTATGGGTAAATTTTTTATATCTATATTATTTGCGGTTTAAAAGCCAAAGCTGGAAAATGGAATACAATTAAAAAACCCCCAAAATCAGCTCTAAAATTTTGTTTCAAAATTCACATTTTGGCTGTAGCTGATAAGCCAACAAGCTGATGATGAGAGACCTTATAAAATTTTATTTTAATTTTTACCAGAAATCTGAAAGATAGCTGGTTTGACATGATTTTCATAGGGTTTTTCTCTTAAGGTTTATTTCTACCAATTATGACTTAAGCTGATAATGATTCCAACAGCCTAGTGGGAATCCGAGCTGATATTATTTTAAGCCTTTTAGGACAATTGTACTAAAAAATTGCCATGACAACATATATGAATATTTAACACTTAAATTTTGGAATTTGGAGTGGCTATTTTTTTTCAACAAATCACAGTTGTTGCAACTTATTTTTACTATGATTTCACCCAAGCTATACTTATTTTAACACTTAACTATGATTTCACCCATGTATGTGGCACACCTTGCACTGTTTGACCCTCTAACATTTGCCAGCGGCAGAGTTGTTTCTGAAACAAAGTTGGTTCCAAGGGAATGAGCACCCTTGATAGTATTAAATGGCTCTTCCTGGTCTTCAACTCTGCTTCCTCCTGGGTGTTATAAGATTTCATGGAAGTTTTCTTATCCAAACATTGCGAACTGTTGGAGTAGTCGTTCTCACCTAAGAAGCAAGAATAGGGGAGTCCCAAGGGTGTTGGCTCAAAAGAGAGTGATATCAAACTGTCCGCACCATACCATAAATTAGGTGGGATCTATACTAAGAGTGGAATGTGGAGATATACTTCCAAAGGTTGCTGTAATTGGGAACATGAGATTGACTAACTGATGAAATACAGGGCCAAACATTAGAGTGAATCCATATGTAAATTTAACTGAAATATCCAGTATGATTGCAAAAGAAAAAAAACCCTCGGAATGAGATGATAACAGTTTCATGTAACAAGGTGGACACGTCAAAAAGCACACCAATGGCTTGGATAGATGGTGCACACATGGCAATGAGCACCTTTGAATTTTCATTTCGCTCCTGAAAGCCAGCTATGGTTGCTGTGTGGAAAAAAAGTAAAGGTCTGTGTATCAAAGCTAGAGATTAGTTTGTGCTAAGAGCGAATGGCCAAATATAATAACTGTCAGTATGACATGTGCAATAATTTAGAGAAATCATAAAATATTGAAGAAAAACTACAACTTACCTTGACCAGATATTTTAGGAAATGAGATATTATGTCAATGTCTCTATATGAAATTATAGAAAAAAGTTTCTTCTGGAAAACTGCAACCAAGCAATCAGTCAGTCATTCAAGAGTACAGCCTAAATTCACACTTCACATAGGTATAGGCTGCCTATCCACCCAAGAACAATGGCTTAGCGCATGCATTACTCAGTCATGGCCCTGGTGATAGTGGTAGTCTGCTCCCCTCCAGACTCCAGTGACATTATGCTTATTGATGATTGCACACGGTGACAATTCACAAGAACTACTGAGAAGGGGAGCAACCCTAGGCATGAGACTTAGTAGAGAGGCATTTCCGAGTCAGGAGTCAGCACATGCCTGGAATGCTTATGATGTATTGCTCTAATGGCTGAGGGCTGGTGAACTGCAGCTTGTTGAATTGAGTTTGGTGGAGTAAATTTGACTAGACTAGATTAGTATTTTGGGTGCAAAGATAGCAGTTTGACCTAGCTAATAGTATGGGTACCTATCACACATCCTGTGCCCCATGGTTCCCCCACCACAATGAACAGACGAACAGAGAGAAAAATGGATGCAGGAAGCTTAACTGTGTTTCTTTGTATCTCAGGGACCAACTCGTGACGAAGTAATTGCAAATCTGAGAAATGCATTCATGAAGATAGTGGATAAATACAAGGTTTACACAGAGGAGGAAAAGAAGAAGGCTATATTACACAATGAAAATGATATTTACAGATTTATCCATTGTTATTGAAGTGCATAGAAATCATGGTGTTGTTGTCATTTATTCAGGTCATTGCGGCAGGTGGACTTCATGTAGTAGGAACAGAACGTCATGAATCTCGCAGAATTGACAATCAGGTAATATACTAATCGAGCTATCGTTTTTTACATGCAAAAGTCTACCTTTGACACAAGCTCTTTCTGTACTTTTGCCTATGATCATGGTCAAAAAACTCTGAAAATGCTGATAAATGCCACAGCACCCTATATTTGGAGATGGGTCACTTCATTACTAATATTGATTTCTTTGAACACCAGAACATCTACCAACTCTTTTTAGGGGTTTTGCTTATGACAAACTTCCTGTGGATCATCTCATTTGATTTGTTTGCATTATCTGGTATAGCTCCATGATCGAAGTGGCAGGCAAGGGGATCCTGGGAGCTCTCGGTTCTTTCTTAGTCTTGAGGATAATATATTCCGAATTTTTGGAGGTGACAGGATCCAGGTTTGTGTTATCTTCCCTTTTTCCATTCTTCTCTCTGGTTGATATTGCAACAATATCAATATTGTAGGGAAGCAAATGTACATTATTGCATCCAAAAGAACCTTTCTCAGTATTTGAAGTTTCTCTTAGATGTCTATATTCCTCATTCATGAAAACGGAACATCAGAATCTAGATGGTATCCACTGCTAAACGTTTCAGGGTAACGTATCAATATCAGTACTAATACTTGATCCATATGTGGTGTGCAATTACACAGCTCCTGTCTCAAGACCAAAATGGGTCTCTGAAATGTAGAATTGCACAATTTTTGTGGTAGCCAGAAGACCAAATCTAGGGTTTTACGATATTCTACACTTATTCCTGGAGGAAAAATATCTTAGGGCATCATATTTATACTTAGTTTATTCTAATTTGTTTAATACTGAAAAGCTTTAATGATGATGATGATATTTATACTTGCTAGAGTTGCAATATATACCGAACTTAAGCATTATTACACTAGAGCATTAATTGGGGCTTAAAACAGTTTAGTCTCACACCAAACACGAAAGGATGACAAGCATGCATATACATTGATTACAACATTGCATCCTAGCACTTGGATCCACTGTATCACATCCAGGACACATGAGAGATGTGGAATGTCATTTAAGCAAACTTGATGAAACGCTGGGTGCTGGCTTTGCTCTTTACTGCCACTTGTGCGAACTCTGATTATTCTGAAGTTGTCTTCTGAGTTCAGGATTCCAATTTCATGTCCTGACATCGTGCTTCTTTCAATTAATTGGATGGAGGACTTCTTACCTACAACACCTGGCAATTCTTCAGTACCTTCATCTAATTTTTAATCTGTGCCTTTAACTAGTAGCCTCAAGTGTGTCTGGTACAGCAGAAAACCACTTCATGATTCAGTACTAGCTGCTTGTTACTTTGACATGTATTCTTTTCATGACATACAATACTATTAGTTCAAACATTTAATGAGTCAAGAAATAGAACAGCATAGGTTCAATTTTCTGAAAATATTGCCATCCATGATGTAAATAGGGTTTGATGCAAGCCTTCAGAGTTGAAGATCTTCCTATTGAGTCGAAGATGCTAACAAGGGCCCTAGATGAAGCTCAACAGAAAGTTGAGAACAACTTTTTCGATATCAGGAAGCAGTTATTTGAGTATGATGAGGTATTGAATAGCCAAAGAGATCGAGTATATGCAGAAAGAAGACGTGCTCTTGCATCTGATAGTCTTGAATCACTTATTGTGGAATATGCTGAATTAACAATGGATGACATTTTAGAGGTTAGTTACACTTACCAGCTACAATTGTCATAGATATAGTTTGGTAGCTGCTCCTAAGCATTATATGCTGAAGCCTTATATATTAATGGTAATCCTCATTGTTCTAATCTTTTGTCCTATTTGTAGGCAAACATTGGCCCTGATACCCTGAGAGAAGATTGGAATCTTGGCAAGCTGATAGCTAAACTTCAACAGTGAGTTTTTAGATAATGCTTGTGCATATGTATTTGGTCAGAAAAGATTTCAGGGGATCCATTGGCTGTATTTGTGCATATGCCTCTCCTTGTAACATTCTGATTATCTATTTTGCTAGGTATTGCTATCTATTAGACGATTTGACACCAGAATTGTTGGAGAGCAAATGGTCAAGTTATGAGGATTTACAGGAGTACCTTCGTACCCAAGGGCGTGAAGTGTACTACCAAAAAGCTGTTAGTTTGTTTCTGTGGGTTCATGAATAGAAATGTTTTTGCATGAATAAATATTGAAAGATTATGTAAAATTTAAGCCTTAGATTAATGCAAACAAATGTTGATAGAGAATTAATGTTTCAACATTACATTTTAGTTCACACCATCCAAATTACCCTATTGAATTCAGGCAATATTATGAAATGAGGCAAAAAACTAATTTCATCAGAAGACAAGCAAGAGCTCTCCATTGTAAACATTTTAATACACCTTTTAAAATTCAAAAATCAGTCACTTTTATTCAAATGGAAATGAAATAATAGGTTAAATGAACTATTTGCCAATTATGTTAGGAGTGTAAGAATTAAAGGATGCAATCCCTTATTGTCATATCACTGAACTTCCTTTCTCCATATGACAGGAAATTGTGGAGAAGCAAGCTCCAGGCTTGACGAAGGAGGCTGAGAGGCTCCTTATTCTAAGCAACATTGATAGGCTCTGGAATGAACACCTGCAGGCATTGAAGTTTGTGCAACAAGCTGTTGGTTTGAGGGGTTATGCTCAACGAGATCCTCTTATCGAATATAAACTGGAGGGATATAATCTTTTCTTGGATATGATGGCTCAAATTCGGCGGAATGTAATTTATTCTGTTTATCAGGTTAGTCCACCCTCTGGTTCACAAGCTTGCCTGGCCCTTTCAGTGTTTCTGTAGAGAATATAGCATGTGCATTACAAAGAATCAGAAAAGTGCTGCGGTTGCAACTTCTTGACTAGACAGCTCTTCTCTAAATCAGCAAACAGATTTCTCCTTTGTGCAGTGTATTACAATTTTGTCTTTCATGAGCACCTAGCTAGTCGCTTAGGACAATTCTTGAACAATTTTGAATCACAAGGTCAGGTTACAGCCAATGGGCTTTCTTGCACTATGACTTGTACATGCTCTGTCCTTGTCTTGCTTCTGATCCATTTGTTTCGTTGCACAAATATCATTTAGCGCTCACACGTTTGTTCTTGTTCGTCCTATCAGTGGTATACTCATTCTGTGCTGATGGATGTGCTTCATTCAACCCACATAGATATCTGGCGATCTTACTAACTTGCCGTTTATATTTCAACAGTTCAAACCAGTGATAAAGAACCAAGAAGAGGAGGAATCTGAAAAGGGGACAAAGAAGAAAGTTGACAAGGGTGCTAACAAACTTGGTGCTACAAAAGCTGCTTCTTAGCTTCTTGTGACTAAAATTTTGTCCTTAGAGCTCCATGTCGGTGGTCTCCGTTCCCTAGCCTATGGGGATGTTCGTCAGAGTAGAGAGCGGTATTAGCAATGAGATGTGGCTTGATGCTGGAATACAGCTTCTTAATGTAAATCTTTTCTTTGAGATATTGACCAATCAGCCCTGGATATTGTTGTCCATATACTCCCATGCCCCGGCATATTGTTGTTCATAGTAAGCGGCTCCAATCTTACCAATTATAAGGAAAAAAGAAGAGAAAACGTGCCAACTGAATATGTTTTTGTTGCTCAATCTGCAGTTCTGCACAATCATGTGCTCTGATCTGGGCATCTAGCTGACCGTGGAAAAGTAAACTAAGCAACCAAAAATAGTTTTATAGATAAATTTTTATGTGTGTTTTTAGTGTTTTTAGCGATTTAAAAGGTAATATAAAAACAAAGATGAAAAAACTTAAAATTAACTCTAATGTTGAGTTTTAAAATTTAAATTTTAGCTAACTTATAAGACAAGATAACGACCGTATGCAAGTTCGTTGGAACTGGCAATCCTCTCTATACTTGAAAGCAGTGATACGAAATGTTTTACTCTTATTAAACAAACCAGATTCTACGACTTGAGTTCACATGACTATCATTCCTCTTACATAAAAAAAAATCTTCCCACATCGAGCTTTTAAAAGTCTGACTAGGGGAGCTTGGTATTCAGACAAGCTTAAGCTGGAAATAAATTAAGCCCAAGCTCCCCCCGGAATCACTAATATCGTTATCGATATCGATAGTAGCATACGCAATATGGTCTTCAATTAAGAATATTGTTTTAAGATAGAATCAACAACTTTCGTCCTTTATACCCAAAAGTGTATGGCCACCCCGATGATCAAAATTTGCTGTCCTTAAAGGTATGCATCCAAATCTATATTGGCCATGTCCAAGACATGCTAATCACATCTGCTCCTGAACTCTTACTCCCGTCAAGGTAATTGTCCTACAAAAGTACATGATTGAAAAATACATTAGAAAGTAGAAACAAAACAAAACCAGAGTAAAACACTTCCAATTCGAATATAAAAAGTTGCAAGATGGTATTATTCTTTGGAAGTTTACATGTTCAGATCTGCCATTTGTATTATTGGAAGAATCAGCAGGTGGTTGTTCAGAGCCATTTTGATGTACTTGACATATGGGGTGCATATCCTGTGCCACCGGGTCTCTCCAGCTGGCTTGTGCTACAACAAATGGGATCACTTTAGAAAATTAATTCTGGAATGTCATGGGATCATGTCTTGGAGATAGAATTTAATAAAATGTCATGTATCATGTAAATATTCATAGAAAACAAGTACCTGCGCTCATATCTACAGCTCCGTACGCTTGGATGTGATGCTCAGGTGTGCGGTTTTGCAGGCAAAAAGCTGCTGTCATAGCAGGCTGGGGCAGTCTTTCAGAAGCTCTATGTGGCATTGGTTGCCTCTGGTGTATGCTTGCATCGACCCCCTCCCTGTTGAAGGGCATATTGACTTCCTTCGCATTGATCAGGTTAGGTGGCTGCAGCACATTGGAATGCTGCATGCTGCTGATGTTTCCATGCATGGTTCTGTATCCATGATAATTGGCTTGTGTGAATACCTGGGGTGGCTGATAGTGCTTGTTACTAAGCTCATTACAGTGGGGCTCTGGCAGCCGCTCAACTACTTGATGGTGCATACTAGATTCATCGTATTGGGGTTGTGGCTGGTAATGGCAGACGCTCTGTTGGGACAGGTTCGTGGTGACATGATTGACACCAGATGCCAACTGAGAAGGTAGCGCTCTCGGATGCATAATGCGCTGGTGTGGAGCTGGAGATCTTTGTTGTCCTTGAATAGAATTGGTAGGGGCAGATGGGTTTTTCTTCCGATATTTCTGCAGTTTACGAAAACACTTGTCATATAATTAACAATCATAACAAATTCACAAGATAAAAAGAATAAGATGTCTTCTTTCTCAATTAGGTGAGACAAGTTTGGTTTTACTACCTGGAGATAACTAGAAACATTCTCACGTGTTAGTCCTGGATCATTCATAGGATCCATCATCCATTTCATCAGTTTAAGTATTTTTGTGGGCACCGCATCTAATCAAACAATAGAAAATAATTTATTATGTAATTTAAGAACTAATACTATAATCAAAATTATACACTATGCATATAGCAGATGAAAGAGGAATCATTAAAAGGACTAGCATTTGAAACAATTTAAAGCAATAATATTTGAAACAATTTAAATTGGAGCCTTTTTATACAGGGTGCTCCCCTACCATTTAAACTCTCTCTTATATAGAAGATGCTCTGTCTTACCAATTGTGTCATTTAAAACTAATATTTGGTATCATAATCAGTAAAAACTATACATATGTAGCACATGCATTTAAATTTAAGTTCTTTTATGTATTGTGCTCTCCACCATTAATACCAATTGCGTCATTTAAAACTAATATTTGGTATCATAATCAGTAAAACTATACATATAGCACATGCATTTAAATTAGAGCTCTTCTATCTATGGTGCTCCCCACCATTTAAACTTTATCTCTTTTATACAAGATGTTCAACTAGATCTCTTTTATACAAGATGATCTCTTTTATACATGCTTTATACTTGTATGAGCATTAATATACGTACCAAATCAAATTTAAATTTCATGTAGTTTAATTATGAAATTTAAAATTCACATTTAAGATGTTGAAAATCTAAATGTTCCATAATTTATGATTTGAATTTTAAAACATGGCAAGTAGGAGCATTTCTTTAATTACATAGAGCAAGATAAACGAATAAAGTAGTGGTAGTTAAACACTAATTTAGATACAATATTAGTACCGTGTGGTAGGATAAAGTAAAAATAAATAAATAAATTATATTTTAATATTGATGTCTTAAAATACTGGCATTAGGATTTAGGATTTAATATGTGAAAATAACATTAATAGATTTCATCATGAAACATGCTTTTATATGGTTATATTTTTAATAATATTTATAAAAATATAATTAGAAAAATAATAATGATATGTGGATTGGAGATAGTAACTATGTCTAAAACAACAAGTTAAAAAGAACCGAGGAGGTCATAATAAGATTTAGTAAAAAAACAGAGGAGGTAATAATTTTAGTCTAATGTGCTACTAAGATGTCTCACACTACCAGATTTACTACTGATGTATGGATACGAAATGACAGATAAAGCTGTATTCATTACCTTCTGTGGGTAGGAGTAGTTCATACGCTTCCTTGAATATTTTCTTCAGCTTTCTGGTCCAGACGAGCCTCGGCTTCCTCTCCTGGTGCTGGGCAGATTGCTCTTTTAGTCCGCCCTCTCCCTGCCTGCCAACCAGCGCGGCCGCCGCCGTCTCCCGCCGTCGTTTCCTCCTGTTGGTCGCCCTGCTTACCGACGGGGCTATCGCCGCCATCACCGGGGCCACCGTGGTCGTCGAGCCGTTGCTGTCACCGTGCGGTGTTGCCGCCGGCAGCCCAGACGCGTGCGACTCCCTGTTCGTGGTAGATCGCGACTCGAATTCTTCTCCCGTGCGTGAATTGTGCATGGGTACAAAATGGCAGTAGTTGTCTTGCTCTCTCTTCAGTACTGGATCGAGTAAGTGAAAAAAGAAAGAGTTAATCGCCATGCATATATAGATGACAGATACGTTAGTTACTCTATAGGGATGCAAGCAGAGTGGTTTACGAGAAAACATAGTAAATCTTTTTGTACATCACAGAAAAAAGATATATTTTGCAAATAGCAATTAGAAAATTAATTGGCTTACCCAAGCCTTTTACCTTCAAGTATGTATAGATCAATCTAGGCATGATATTCGTTTTTATATATGTGAAGCTGTCATGTATGGATACAAAACTACTAGCTGGTATATATGTCGGTTTCATTATCTCTCTTGCCTTTGCTTTTTAAAATTTTTGTTTGTTATTCCTCTCTATCTCTAAACCTATTTTATCTGTAAGAATTATTTTTAAAAGGGGAAATGGATAGATATCCATAAATACTATCCCTAAAACAGTAGGGATAAAACGTTTAAGCACTAACTTCCGTCCAAACATGCAAGCTTCAACCAGATTGATTAGTTTGGACTTTAAATTCCCAGTTACTCCGTATCTTAGAAACCTTGTCTGCTAAGGACACGACGGATGAAAAAAAAGGGTTCAGCTTAAACCCCAATTAAACCCTAACATACGATATCGATAAACAGTTATTATTTTAGGGGGAAAAAACATACCAACTAGTCTCAGTCCTGCATCATCGCAGAAAAATCTCTTGTGCTCGGGAGTTAAGCTTCTGCTTAACGGATCTGAGAACACCACGAAGTCGAATTCTTTCCCTCGGTCGCCCACAAGCTTCTTGGCGGCGTCGATATCCGAGCAATCCATCGCTGCAACCAGCCAGCAGCAAGCATACACCATATCGATCGATCAACAAATTGAAGTAGCTAGGTAGCTAAACCGGCCATAGTCTATGCAGAATGAGAGACCAATCTGCAACCTAGCTAGTATACATGCTTGGATGGAAGCAAATTGAGGTCGGTCGAGCGTAGACGCCACGTACCTCGATAGTTGCTCCCTCTAAGCTTCACCACGGCGCGCCGCATGGCCTCGTCGGAGACGACGACTAGCCCGTGCGGAAGCGCGAGCATCGGCGGCTGCCGCCCGCCGGCGCCGCTCATGGTCTAGGGGTAACCTCAGTCTATGCTAGGGGGGGAGAGAGAGTCTACCTCATGCTGTAGGCGAATGGGAGTAACCGTCTAGGTCTAACGATAACAAGATATAAATTAGTTAATCAACCTGGGGAGAATGGCACGGGAGTTTGGGAGCCAGGCCGCGAAGGTTTTACGGATAAGGACAGGGAGAAACAGAGAAAATCTAGCTAAGTTTGTTTTCGTTTACGTGTGTTGGGGCGCCAAATTGCATCGGCCGATGGATCGTGACTGCTTTAGCTATTGAAACATATCTGTACCGCGCGCGCGCAGCATCACGCATCGTCTTGTGCGCGCGGTATGCATCCAAACTGAAACGAACCTTGTCACGTCACTGTAGGGTGCAAACGGTCGATAACAATCAGTCTAGACCGTTATATATATATATATATATTGTCAGAAACGGTAAGTAAACGAAATATAAAAATCTCTATCTCCACTGCCAACGACATCGTCCCGCTCCTAGTCCTCGGCTCCTGCTCCGAGTGCGTTGCTACTCTAATCTCTTCCATTCGGTCCTTCTATAAAATTGAATTCAGTTGTGTTTTCCTACCTGCATCTCGTGGCATCCATTGGTTGCTTACACTCCTATCTGATTCCTCAATTGTATGCCGCACTTGTTGGTAATCTAGAGGTTTTTGCATAATTGCCTTCAATTATCCTTACCGGCACCACATGGACCTTAATCTCAAAGAAAACGAATTAAATTTAGTTTTATTTCTGCTTCACAACTTCATATCAATGCGTTGAATTATTTTACACACAATAATTGAATAAATGAGCAATACAAGGTACTATATATGTATATTCCCTAAGCGTTTAGTCTTCAAAAACACAGTGTCTGCACATGGACCACAGGAAGATAGATGATGACCAACTCGATCGATCCCTACGTCCACATGATTTACCCGTTACAATGTATGGGCATCTTGTTAGTATAATTACAAGTTTAAAAAACAAACATCATGTAACCTTCATAAAATAGTTTATACTTATTTATTTTTTTGGGTAAATGGGAAATTTATTAAACAGATGACAAATTCTCACTCATGAGGTGTGAGATGAGATTACAAGAGTTATCACACCAAAACTTTGAGTTTGCTTCACACTGAGGAAAATTAGAAAATTAGCAAACTCATGACTTACCCTATTCTGCGAACCGCTCAACTTTACACAATTCAATTCCCCTTTTTCCGGTCACGAGGAACTTAGCCTCCTTAACCAAAAAAAAAAAGCTAGATAATATAATATAATAATATATTGAAGTGTTTCCTATACAAGCATCGATTAATAGTAGAAAATAAGTGATATAAATGAATTTTAGTTTTTTAAATAATTATGCTGTAACAGTAAAATAGATAGCTTGACGATATATATGTTATTGCAATGCCTCGATTTTTGACCTATCAAAATTTTTTTTATTTTAATTAAAAACATATTTTCAAAAACTTTTTTATTTATTTAGGTTTATGTGTCAAAAATATCAAAATATCGTTGTTTCTTGCAACACCAGACCCAAGCTAAAAAAAACCTTGAGGTTCAACTCTGATCATTCACTCCTAAATTTCCTTCTAACTTAGTCTATTTTTAAAATCATGGATCCTCAAAAATTTTTGATTTTAAAATTTTTAACCATACTGACAAATAATTCTTTACATCCAAAGTTATTAAAATTTTGTTTTTTGGACTTTGCTAACTTGACAAATATATTCCCTGCATATTTAATATTTTCTCGGCAATTGGTTTATTTCTCCACCTCATCTATACACGTATGAAGGCAACGGTTATTTTCTCATCGAATTTAATTACGAGCAGACAAAACTGGCAAAAACCGAGATTCCCTTTAATTTCTTTTAATTCCCATGAGGCACATGCATGTAACCAATTTTTTTCCTGCACTCTACCTCTCTACAAAATCAACGTGTGCCTCTTTAACATTTCTTCCTCTTCCACACTCCAAACCAACATGGAGGTAGCATCAGACATGCAATACATAAGGCAGTGAGAGGGGAGGAGAAGCTCATGAGCAGCATGCATACACACTTCACCCATCTTCTCCACTATCAACCCATGAACAAAACACGACAACGTATGTGCTTATATCTCCACTGCCCACATGCAAGACAACAGAGGATGTGCATGCAGGCAATCACCACCCTATCCATTGTCAAGACCCCACCTCCATACCTCACGACACACACCATGTAGTTGGCAAGCAACCATTGCCCACACACCACCTTCCATCCTCCACCTCACCTCCTTGAGCACACTGCTAGGGTCAATTTGTGCTCCCTCAACACCTCAACTCCTCACTCTAAGCAAAGGAAAGGCAGCAAAGAAATGGACTATGCAAAGAGGAGATATAGGGTCGATCGAGTGTGGCCATGGTGTCATCATTGCTCACCAAGGAGTTATAAGTCCAGGGCCTTGACGGTGCTCTCATCTCTCGCACGTCCCATTTTTGCCTTGTGACATTGCCTACCAAACGGTTGTCGAAGTGCCGTCGCCATCCACCCGGGTCGAACGTAGCCCTGACGACCTGGCGCCTCCCCACAATCAGCCCAGAGCCGCCTGCCCAGTACGCACATGGCACTTTTGCTGCGCCGTGCATCAAGCTCGACTTTCCCCCTATTGCTACGGTTGCCTTATCGTCACCCAACACTTGCTCTGTCGTGCAACCTGTGTGCACCCGCTTTGCCCCAGCGCCCTCTTGCTGTGACCTCCTAGCGCCTGCCTCGTCCCAGACCCTACCCTTACCTATGCGCCACACGAGCCTCGGTGCCGTTCTTGCTACTCGGTCCACCGTGGTGCTGCCCGGTGCTGCCTACCCGCACCGCCGCCATGCACATGCTTCCTGCTTTAACGTTGGCTCACCACCCCACCGCCACGCTGTCGACCTCACCACGCTGAGCACTACTCGACGCGAGGAAGAAGTGGCGAAAGAAAAGGAGAAGAAGAGAATAGAAGGAAGAGAAGAAAGGAAAAGAGAAGGAAGGAAGAAAAAAAATAAAAAGAAAGAAAGAAAAAAAGAGAAAGGAAGAGAAAAGAGCAGGACCCACGTGGGCTCTGCTCTCTCTCTCCCATTTACCTCGTGGACCACCCTTCAGTCACTTATATACGAGCCTCTCCCAATCCATGTCTAGATCGCATTTCCTCTATTCCTACATAGGCCTAAGCCCACCATCAGCCTCCCTCTTCACCAAAGTCTGAATTACCTCCCTAGTCTTAGGCTAGAGCCCGATAGCCACTCTCCCTAATCCAAAAAGTCCAAATTATATCCCTGTACACCCCCAAGCCCCTCTCTAAAAGTCTTCATCACCTCTCTCTCCTTCATCGGGATGAACTTATAAGACAGCCCACTAGCCCCACCAATCCCTTTTCTTCATTTCATAAAGTATATCTTTCATTCCTCTTGAATTATTTCCTTTTCCAATGATAATAATCCTTTTACCCTTTCCAAAAATTTAATAAAACTTTCAAAAGTCATATCTCTTCAACCGTAAGTCTATTTCCCCTCCATTCTTGGTTGACTTAAATTATCGGAGGATTAACTTTCTAAAAACCTTTTGACTCGTTAACTAAGAACTAAGGCAAGCTACTCTTTCATCATATTACTCCTATATTATAAATGCTTTTATTGTAAACATATATGATCAACGTACACATTAATTTATCCGATGATCACCTTACAAGCACATGACCGACAAACCTAACTACTAGTTGCACTATTTTCGATAGGACCCTGATAAATCAAATTCTTGTCAATCCACTATAGTGGTGCCATAATACTGCGTCCCTTGGATGCAGGTGTACATCTACATCATATTTTATTTTATATTATAAATATATGTGCTGAATTATCGTTATGGAAAACATGGATTGTAAAAGATTTATAAACCCAACTATGAGAGTTGGCAATTTTTGGAAAATAGAAGGTTTTATGTGAAAACTTTCAATGCGAATCCTCTCCTACATGACTTGGTTTCCATAGTCGTGCATAAGGACCGATTTCTTTGAGAAATTTATTTGAGCATAAAACAGTACGACCATACGGACAGCATGGGAGCAATCCTCCTCTATACATTAGCACCATTCTGTGTTTTGTTACTGTTAATAGTATTTGATGCAATATTTATATTTCTCGCATGTAGAAGTCGCGGCCAAAAGTGTTTTCATGCCAGATTTCATTGCACCAGAACCCATAGCATAATAAGGCAAGTCACCCTTTGATCATGTTGATCCTAGTACTTTATAAAGTTACATAATTATGTGCACATAAAATATTATGGCTGTAATCGCGAGACGATTCGACTGGTCTAACCTGATTGCTGCAATATATTGCTACCTTTGAAATTGTTATATTCTATTATTTTTAGCCGTGTTATATCCTAAGGTCCATACCACTAGTACATGCGTTTACTTTTTTATATATAATTAATGATTAAGTTTTAGGAATGAATTAATGATTGTGTATGACTGGTTAAATTGATTGAAATGGGGGAATATGGGTTGTGAAATGTGATAAAAACTCGATATGTTGATGTTGGTTGTTTGCAAAATAAAAAGTGGCTATTTTTAGAGAAAACATGTAGTAGGCAGTCATCGCTTGTATGGTAATACTTTGTATTTACACATAAAGATAGATCCCTTGAAGAACTGTATGGAGCATAGTACAGTGTGACCACATGAATGTTATAGGATGCTCCTGGGTAAGTAACTAGTGGGTCATGATTCACGTTTGAATCGTCGGACCCTCCTATTAGCTACACTTATATTATATATGACTCAATCCTCAACTCCACTATATACTCGCCGGTACCCACCATAACATAGTATAAAGCCTATAGTTATGATTGTACTGTCGAATGGAAAAGAAAACTTGGGTATTCACCATCACTCGTTTATTTGAAAACTCAGCGAGATGTCAGTTTGGTTACAAAGTAGAAAAAAAAGTTTTTATAAAAACTTGATGATGTGGAAGTTAGTGCCTTGGTGGCTTGACTACGCACTATCGATAAGGACCGATTCCTTTGAAAAATTCATTTAATCATAAAACAATACGACCACACGAGTAGCATAGGATGCGCCTAGCAGAGTAAGTAGCTAAAACATGAGTATCTTACATGTTAACAATTGAGAAACATTAAGATAGAGAGACAAAACAATTCTAGTAAGATTAGGGTTTGTTTTAACCGTAAGATACGGTTGGTGCTATATGACGTGTCCTGAGTAGAGGAGAGCCTGAGACTGACCTGATGCTTGGTTTAAGAGAGTGGCCTAACTGTGTAACATGGAATGTCTATGGTTTGGTTATGAAAATGTCTTGTAGTGAACTCCCCTTTGTCATCCATGTCTGATTCACGTGCGTTGGGTAAAGCGGGATATTCACGGCGTGTGAGTAAAGCATGCAACCTCTGTAGAATTTAGTTAAACTGTTTAAACAACTGTGTCCATAGTCATGGGCAGATGTGATGTGTTTCTCATAGTGTAGTTTTGTTTCTAAATAAATATTTTGTGGAATGGGTAAAGCGGGATATTCACGGCGTGTGAGTAAAGCATGCAACCTCTGTAGAATTTAGTTAAACTGTTTAAACAACTGTGTCCATAGTCATGGGCAGATGTGATGTGTTTCTCATAGTGTAGTTTTGTTTCTAAATAAATATTTTGTGGAAAAGGTTTGTAAGATGGGTTGTCGTTATTAGAGTTTGCCATTGTGGTGAATGGCCAACCTTCGTGATTGTGAACGAGTTTGTATGACTCAAAGTGTTGGTTGGCACCAGATTATGGTTTGGCCGAGATGGCTGGGATGGTATGCCAAGAATGCTGAGGGCCGAGATGGCCGGTTATGAGTCGATATGGCTCGAGTGGTATTTTTCTTCGAGGGCTGAGATAGCCGGTTACAAGCTGAGATGGGTTGGGTGAATTATCTACTTTAGATGCTAAGATGACATGGTTTAAAAGGGACTATTCACTCATAATTATTGTGACACTTTTGTTAAAAAGCAACCATTGGAATAGAGCGAGGTGTGAGTGTCGTTTAATTCAATAGTGTTTTATAAACAAACATTTAAAAACCTTACTATTTTAAAAACAAATATTTACCCAACCTTATTTATTGCCCTTCATGTCATATTTTTTTCTCATCTTGCTAAATACACTGAGTACTCGTCCTTACTATTATATATTTATATATAGTTAGAGGAGGGATATATCGACGCCTCTATCAAAACCTACTTCTAGGAGTAGATTTAGTATGACTTATCTGGGTTTTAGGTCTAATTCTTAAATCAAACATATGGTTCTTGTCTGCCGTCTTACTCTTAATGTTTTATGTTCCATACCTTTCGCTGCTACTCTTTCGCTTCCGTTTTACCTTATACAGTTTTACTAGTGTTTCTATCAGTCTAGGAATTATCAATGACGGTATAATATATGAGACTTCCACCAATGTTATAATAAAACCTTGTTATTTCTAATATTCACTATTATTCTGTGAGTACCAGTTTATGTATCCTAGATGCTATATTCATAGATAATATTATGACATCTAGCTAATATTTGTAGATTGTCATTGCTTGGAGCGTCACAAAAGTTTTACCATTAGATTTGTAAATATTAATTTGAATTTAAAAATATTGTAAGTAAGATTGTTCCATTAATTTTATAAAGTAAATGATGATCTAATTATAATAGTAAAGTAGTTATAATTAAGCATTAATTTGATTTTGGTATAGTACCTATCTGGTATGGCTCCTAAATGTTGAACCTTATGCTACATAAAAAAGTTTATTGGTGATGATAACTATGTGATAATTGATTTCGTTAAATCGGTCTTTGTATACTGATAAACATTAATAACACATGCACAAACACTTGTGCGCTTGTAACCACGCTAATTTATAGACGAATTAAATATTGCAGAAAAGTTTTGTTTCACCGAACTGTCAGCACTGCAAGATGACCCAGATTAGAGGGCATTTCTAACCTAGCATTTAGAGGAGCATGACATATATAATTTTGGCATACAACACGGTGGCATTTATAAATGCTAGGGTTGATTTAACCTTCGTCATTTTCCAAGCATGCGTTAGGATGCACACGTGTTTGCACGCTTATAAAAATGGCTTTAGATATTTTAGGGGGTGTGTACACAAGGACATGTGTATGTATCCTAAGACATACTAAGGAAATGACGGACGCTAATTACATGGCATTGGAACATAAGAAATCCGCTGCCACTCTAACCACTACATTAATACTAACAGCAATACTAGTATATGAATAATTGTAAGAATAGAACATTACAAGAGGTGGACATAAGCCTCAAGCAAGTGTAAGGAAGCAGGCCCTAAGGCTAGAAGTCCATGTTGGTGATAAAAAACCGCAATGTAGCATAAGTTATCTAAGTCATCAGCCCAAGGACTGGCCCACGACTGGTTGCATCCATGATATATATGCAGACAGAATTTAGTCCTGCTCCTTCATTGCATGCACAGATATGTTTACTAATCAACAACTATACTTTCTTATTCACAAAGAATACTTTGCTCGCTCTAATATTCCTCCTGACAAGTGGGGCACACTCATCTGCAGTGAGAGAAAGTAGGGCATAGTCGTGGTGGTGGGTCAGTTGAGATCTCCAGTGGTGTGCGGGTTGCTCGGCTGGCCCTACACTACAACCACAGGTGCTCCTAGGGGCCTTGCTCATCCATTGGTCGTGGTTGCATGGCCGGAGGTGGTTGGAGCAAAGGCCGTCGGCATGCATGCATAGCTACATGGTGCAGGAGCTTGCTCGTCGGTGTGGAAGCATCTAGGGACTACCACGAGGCTCACCGCATGGTTAGCTTGGCCAAGAGAACTGTATTCCTTTTGGGACGGCGGAATCGAGTGGCTGGAGCTCAAACGGCAGAGGTTGGCTTGTGCGGCACCGTCGGTCGCTAGGAGCTCGATGGCCGCCGGCAGTGGCTCAACGGCGATGGCGACGGAGAGCTCATCATTTGGCGGCGGAGCTCATGCGGCGAGCTCGTGCTTCAGCAGCGGAATGCTCATGGTAATCACCCTGCGTGCACTGTCGCCTGGCGACGCTCTGGCTTCCGAATTTGGTCGCCTGAACCAAGCTAATAAAGTAGCCTGAGACGGTTAGGCCAGGCAGGGCTCAGATTGCTCGGGAAGCGAACCAAACAGAGCTCAGGAGCATCCTCTTCAGGTTGGCAACCAAACAGCCTCTTGCTACTATGTGCAACATAGTAATTAATATATTTACCGTTTGGGACAAAAGTGATTGCAAACTTTTTCTATCATTATTATATGTCGATATAAAATTTTTTCCATTTATATTGTTAATTGAATAATACAAAAATCATTGGATAAAGAATTACTCATCTAAATACACACAGCAAAAAAACCCGCTAGAAGCCAATGCCGTGCCAGGTCTGACCGTTGGTCGCCGATGTCCATAGTGATTAATTTCTTGTTGAGATCTTGCCGATATCTCGAGTACTCTGGCTTAAAATTTTGGGTTTAAACAAATTTATTTACGTTTGGATGAATTTCGATCAAATTAAATCAAAACTTCGATATCTCTCGGTGAGATTTGTTTTGAGATATCTCCACTCCAAATAATTTTGACTAAATGAGAGATTGATCCTCCGAGTGCCTGCTGCGGTGGGGAGGCAGGACTGGTGGATTAGGGACGACACGGATGGGGCCAGTGGTGCTTGCGTTCTCCTCAACCCTCTGCCTCCCTCAACACCATGACCAAAGTTGCCATCACCTTCTCCCATTGGCGAGGACGACAAATAGGTGCTTAGGCCTCCTTCACCTCACGCTTCAGCAAGCGAAGACAAGTGGTCATCAGCAGAGTGGGTGGTGTGACCTTGGATTCGCGAGGGGGCACAACCAAAGGAGGAACGTAGGGCACGTTCATCACCCAAGCAGCACCGACGCGTGGCATGGAGGAGTATCTATCAAAGGCAGTCAGAAATCTGACTACAACTAATTCCTCCATTTAAATTTTACTAAATTTATAGATAAATATAACAATATTTTCAACGTAAAATAAATTAATACATTTTACTACAAATTTGGTTAAACTTTAACAGTTAACATTTTAAAAAAATCAAAACGTCTTGTAATATAAAATAGAAGGAGAGTGTTTTTTTATTATTTTCCCCTAAAGGAGATCAATTATTAGTTACATGGATGTTTTTATGAACACCAAAACTATTTTAAACCATCTATCATATGTCCATCCAAGTGTTAATGTTCCTCTTATCTCGTACTCCCCACGTCCAAGAATGCAAAGATATGGGGTATGAATAGTAAGAGGTAAGATGTCCTTTATTATCATTGAAGGGCACTAATATCAACCATTATATTGGAATAAGGAAAGGCTCAATGTTTCCTTGTTGTGATATAAAAATTCATTATTGGTACAATAAAATTCAGCTAACAAAATTTCAAATTTTGAATAAAAATTACTACAACTAGACAAAGAGTGTGTATTCCTTATTTACTTTCATTTTCTAGTGGAAGTTTTGAATAAGTTTTGAGTCATATCTAATATTTGCTTCGTGTATAGTAGTTTGAAACATCAAAATGCAACCTTTTTTTCACATTCAATGATCATCATATTGAATTTACGTTGAACCACACAGAAGTTTCACCAAATTTGTTGGACTTTGACTATCAAAAATTAGTGCGTATGGGTTTTTATTCTTTGGTAGGTATAAATATTTGGAATGGTATTATGTGCACCATTAATCTGCCTTTTGCTGTCATTTATTAATGGAAAGAGATAACAATTGTTTTTGCTATGAAATTTATACTACTAATAATCAATGGTTAGGATCTTTCATGGCACTCTTACCTCTAGAGATTTAAGATGGAGCACTAAAAGGCTCTAGATACATACTTATGGTCATAGATCAACACCTTTACTATTCATTAGGTGACTGAAATTGAAGAATTTCATTCACCTAACCATCTTATTCCACATCTAGACTGGAGGAGGCAGGAAGAGGGAAGGAGATGATAGACTAACTAGCGAAGGCGACTACTAATTCTAGTAGATAACCTTTGGAGAAGGTAGTGGGAGGGGGTTAGAAGGGCATTAAAGATAGATGTAGAGAGATGGCCGAGTGGTGGAAGGAGTGTTAGGGTGGTACACATGGGAAGTAGCAAGGCGTCGACACCTGACACCAAAGCTGTGGAGATGGAAGAGGATGGTAGGCAAGCATTAGAGGTAGGCATTAAGCTAGTGTGGTTAGGAAGCAAGGACGATGGGGGGCGTCTTGGTGGTGCAAGCCACTAGAGATGAGGAAGGGGCTAGGGCACGTAGCCATAGTTTGGCTTCAGAGAAGGGGGATGGAGGAGGCCTGTATGGCAAACCTCACTGGTATTATTGGCGGCTTCTAGCACCGGTGAGACAAGGAGGTGGCATGTGGGGAAGGGGGCAGCACAAGTAGCAGCAGTCAGTAGAAGGATAGGGAGATGGTGATGCAATAAATCTAAGGTGGGGAAGGAGGGAGACGACGAAGAATGAATGGATGGTGGGCCTCTCACTCGGGGAGAGAGGGAAGGGGTTATGGTTATGATGCAGAAATCTCAAAGGTATCTTAGCCGTTAAAATATTGACTAATATTTTTTCAATTTTCAATTAAATGATATTCCCTCTGTCCTACAAAAGATGGATTCCTATAATCCCAATGCATAGTTAATAGGTAAGAGAAAGGACCAATATATCTCTCATGTAGTATTGGTTGATGGGTAGTTAACGAGTATCGAAGTAATAAAAATTCTCGAGGTTGGTGATAGGTAAGGTAAAAATTAATTTATTTTGGAATAAGGTTTTAATTTTGAAAGTTGGTTTATTTTAAGATGTAGGGAGTAAATTGCAAGCTCCATAGATCATAGATAGATTTGGGACAAAAGCTTGTGTCAGTAATAATCAGTTTACATATTTTGATCGATCTTCAATCATCAATACAAGACAGAAAAACGTCTTTACTATGATGACGGTGGTGTTGAACAAGGTGATGACAGCAAAGGTTGTGGCGAAGCCCAAACCGAAGATAGCCCACGGGCTGTCGAGATAGTCGCCGGAATTCGGCCTTGTACTTGGGCCACTTGCGGCGGCAGAAGGCGTCGACGTCGCGGTACACCGGCGCAAGGTAATGGTCGTCGTAGTTGATATAGGAGCAGACGCCGAGCTGGTTGAAGAACTTGCAGCTTCGTCGTCGATGGCCAGTTTTGTTCTCCATGACGTCGGCCCTGTCGAGGATGAGCACGTCCTCCGCCGTGTTGATCAGGTAATCCATCAGCACGACGTAGCTGGTGAGGTGCTTCTCCGCCGGCACATCGCCTCGGCACTGCTCGAAGGCGACAAGGTTCATGTACCTGGTGCAGGTGGATTCCTCGATGGCGACGCGAGGGATCTCGAACGCGCCGCTGTCCCTGAAGAACGTGGCGTCGAGGATGTTGCCCGTCCCCGTCTTGCGCACGAACTTCACCCCGTGCAGAGTCAGCTCCTTGGCGCAGCGGATCGTCCTCGGCGGTTCGTCGAAGCCGCCGCCGCCGTGCCAGAAGTGCCGGTGGTGGTTCCGCCGCCCCGGCAGGCGATCGGGTGGCTTGACGAAGGTGCAGTGGTACGATGGAGCAGGCGGTCGATGGCCTTCTCGTGCAGCACGGTGGCCGACGCCGCAGGCTTCAGGCCTTCCTTCTCAGTGAAGTAGTCAGTGACGATGCTGGTGAGCGACGGCTTGTGGGGCTTCGACGCCGGCCGGTCCGGGTCGAACGAGCTGTAGGCGTCGTAGAGCTCGAGGACACAGTAGGGGATCTGGCTCTCGAGCATGAGCAGGTCGGTGTGCAGCAGCGGGAGGTTCCACCCCACGCTGAAGATGGGATCCGTGCCGCCGCAGAACCACTGGACGAACAGCTGGAGGACGAAGCAGCCGTCGAGGAGGAGTATCTCGACGAACTAGTCGTCGTCCTCGCCACCGGGGCTGGGGCTCTCGAAGTAGCGCGCGCGCGCGCGCGCCTCGAGCTTGCGCACCCTGTCGACTCAGTCCTGCAGCAGCCCGTGGCGGCGGCGACCGCTCTGACCGTCGAGGAACCTCCGCAGGTAGAACCGCTTCCGGTCCTCCATGGCGCGGAGGTGCTCCTTCCTCCGGTGGTACGGGCCGATGGAGACCAGCCTCTGCTCGTAGTGCTTCTTGTCCACGCTGCTGCGGACGTTCTCCGGGACACGGTAGATCGA
Organism: Oryza coarctata; assembly: GCA_030770085.1. Taxonomy (NCBI): domain Eukaryota; kingdom Viridiplantae; phylum Streptophyta; class Magnoliopsida; order Poales; family Poaceae; genus Oryza; species Oryza coarctata. Next base: position 9,847,614 of record CM061463.1, on the reverse strand, counting down.
GTAGCCGTCCAGTGCCACCGGCTGCTGCTCCAGCATCCTCTCGATGTTCACGAGCACCGTGTACTCCTCCACCGCCGTCGCCGTCGACGATCTCCTCTGATCACCACACCACGCAGGTGACAGGACTCACAAGACAGCAAGAACATCATATCAATCTTTAGAGTAATATAGAGGTGACAAATTATGTTAGACCACTGGACTGTATATACAGAGGTGATAAATTATGTTAGATCACTGGACTGTATATATATAGACCCAATCTTCTTTATAGATTTAAGGTCTTAGTATCATTGTACATATTCTTACATGATATCGGAGCAAGTCTAGACATCTTCGGCACGCTAGTTTTCTCCTACCGACGAGTTGACCTTTTCTCCCCGTCGTCGACGTTTTCTCCCCATCATCGACCTTCTTCCTGATACTCTCTTCTCGCTCTCCCGTCTCGGTTCCTTTATTCTTTCTGTCTTCTCCACAGACGCTTTTCCTTTCTCCTTTTCACCTCCACGCGACAAGGCGACGGTCTCCATCCGTCTCCTTGTCTCGCCTCACACTCGTCTTCGCCCTTCTTCTTGCTCCATGCATCATTTCTCCTCCGACGCTGGTGCACCTCTGCGTTCATCGTCTCCATCGACTGAACTCGTCCGCCCTCCCATCAGCTGGACCTGTCCACCCTCCATCAGCTGGAACCCTTCCTCGGTTCTCGCTTTTCCGACACGCTCAACGGCTCTCGGACGTGAACCTTCACCCCTCACGTCCGAGCTAATTTGACGTGTCCACAGACACAAATCTCTGTTTCCCGGATATGAACCTCTTCTCTTCACGTCCGCTCCACTCCTTAGCCTCCACGAGTCCACGGACGTGAATCTTCGCACGTCCGTGACCCAACCACTCTCTGACCTACCTACTCTATCACCACATTTTCTCTCACCTACTCCACTGCCTACTCCACATCAGCCAACCACTCCCCATCGGCTGGTTGGTCCACTCCCTATCGGTTTCTCACTTCTCTGATCGGCCGATCTCTCTTTTCATTGGCTTCCTCCCATCGGCCTCATACTCCCATCCGCTTCTTGTCTCTGTTCTCCTCTCGTCATGGCCATCGAGTCCGCTCTCAGCTCTGGTACTTTTCCAGTTGCCGAATTTGCTGCATCTCTCGGTGCCCCAGACCACACCTCGGGTACCACCTCGCCGATCTTCTCACCCCCCCTACGGTACTGTGAACGTGAAATCTCACGTTCCTATCTCTTTTAACCTTAACGCCAACTACTCTAAGTGGGTTTTCTTCTTTAAATCCCTCTGTGAAAAGTTTGGCATACGGTCACACATCGATGGCTCCACTCCACCTCGGTCCGATGACTCTCAGTGGGACATCGCCGAGTGCTGCGTGCGCAGCTGGCTGCTCGGCTTGGTCGACGACTCTGTCCTCGACATCGCCATGAAAGATACTGACCCCATCGCCCGAGATCTCTGAGTGGCTATCGAGCGGATCTTCCTTACAAACAAGCAGCCACGCGCCATCTTCCTTCTCAACGAGTTCCATTTAATGTTACAAGGAGACTCCTCTGTCTCCTCGTACTGTCAGCACCTTATGGTAAAGGCTACTGCTCTCTGGGATGTCGGCCACCCTGTGGCCGACTCTCAACTCGTTCTCGCCCTCCTGCGAGGCCTCAACCCCTGCTTTTTAAACACCACCGATGACATCGCCAACGCCACACCCCTTCCGTCGTTTGCCCGGGTCCATGACATACTATTTCTTAAAGAACTCCGTCTGGCCAACAATGAGAAGACCGTGGCCCACACCGCTCTCCTCACTGCAGCCGATAATGGCTGCCGAGCATCCTGAGCTGCCGCTTTCTCTTGCGGCTCTGGCGGCCATGGCTCTAACCATGGCAACGCAGCCTGCACCGGTAAAGGCAAGGGCAAAGGAAAGGGCAAGAACTGGTACGGTCCAATGCAATCGCGACCTGCTTCAGTCCCTACCCAGCCTGCCGGTTACACGGGTCCGTGGCTCTGCTACAACCCCTGGGCGCCCCAGCCCCAGCCACGCAGCCTCATCAGATGGCAACTAGGGGTCCTCGGCGCCCATCCTCAGGCCCACCTGGCATCGGCTCCCATCCTGCCGCCTCAGCCGATGCTACCGACACCACCCACCTTATCGGTTCCCGCTTGAAACCAAGCTAGCCTCGTCGCCGCCCTCAACCAGATGATGCTCCAACCACAATACCCTTGGGTGCTAGACTCTGGGGCGTCCTCCCACATGGCGTCATCGACTGGTATACTCTGTTCTTGTCATCCCTCTTCCTCCCCCTTTGTCACCATCGGCAATGGCCACTCTCTTTCTGTCTAATACCATGGTGACTCCTCTCTGTCTACACCCACCACTACCTTTTCCTTCACAATGTCCTTATTGCACCTTCCCTTATTCACAATCTCGTATCTGTTCGCCAATTCACACGAGATAACAATTGCTCAATCAAATTTGACGCTTCTGGTTTCTCTGTGAAGGGTATCTCAACCCGACGACAGATCTTTCGCTGCAATAGTAGCGACGACCTCTACACCATTTCCACTGCGCCGTCCACTCCACACGCCAGTGTCGCCCTCTCCACCAACCTCTGGCATCTTCGCCTCGGCCACCCCGGCCCCGACGCTGTCGCCAACCTCCGTCGCAGCGCCTCCATCCAATATACCCACAGCAGCTCCACAGTTTGCTACTCGTATTAACTTAGCAAACATGTGCGTCTGCCATTTTCTAGTTCTCTCTCTTGTACCTCACGACCGTTTGAGCTTATACATTGTGATGTATGGACTTGTCCGGTTAAAAATATCTCTGGTAATTAGTATTACCTTGCCATACTTGACGATTACATACATTATTGCTAGACTTTTCCGTTCATCAGCAAATCCGAGGTCGTCTCCCACCTAACTAACTTCACCACCTACGTTTCTACCCAGTTCAACCTCGCCATCAAGGCTCTACAAGCTGATAACGGTACGGAGTTCGTTAACAGTACGGTTACAACCTTCCTCACCTCACAGGGTATTCATCTACGCCTCTCTTGCCCCTACACCTCTCCCCAGAATAGCAAGGCCGAACGCCTCCTTCGCACCCTCAACAACATAAGTCGTACTATGCTACTTCATGCCCACTTACCTGCAAATTACTGGGTAGAAGCACTGACCACTGCGACTTACCTCTTTAATTGACGTCCGTGCTTCTCCGTTCGCCACAACGTTCCATACACTCTTCTTTACCGCACGGCGCCCGACTACTCCTACATTCGCGTCTTTGGGTGCCTCTGCTACCCAAACCTCACTGCCACTGCTCCCCACAAACTCGCTCCCCGCTCCACCACCTGCATTCTCCTCGGCTATCCCTCATCTCACAAGGGATATCGATGTCTCGATCTTTCCACCCGACGGATCATCGTCTCTCGTCATGTCATCTTTGACGAGACATTCTTTTCCTTCAGCCCACTTCATCTAAGATCCTCATCTAGCGATCTCGACTACCTCCTTACCAACACCATGTTGTCCCGATCTCCTCCACCGTTCTCCCCATCGGCCCCCTCATCGGCCGCTGCTGAGGACTTACCCTTCAGCTATCCCACTACTACTTAGTCCGATGTCCCTCCCATCGGACCCCTATCGGCCTCACCACTCTCATCGGTTTCGGCCGATCCTATCCCCTTTCTATCGAGCACCTTACCCTCATCGGCTCCTCAGTCCTCATCGGCTCCTCAGCCTCCATCGACTCCCTCCTCCCTATCGGCTGCTCCATCTCCATCGGACCAATCGAACCGATCGGCCCATCCAACTCCATCGGCTCAGGCCGATCTAGTTCCCCCTTTCCTCTCACATACAGTCGCCGATCCAGAGTCGATGACGCCCTCCCCAACCAGTTCTCTCCACATCTACCACACTCCCATCGACTCTCGTCCCCTCCACATCTCACATGGTTACCCGCTCACAGACCGGGTCTTTCCGCCCCACCAAGCGCTACGGGCTCTCCGCCGTCCACTGCTCTATCTCGCCCATCCCGATGACTTCCCGTTGCACCCTGGCCGACCCTCAGTGGCGCATGGCCATGGCCGATGAATATAAGGCCCTCATGGACAACGAGACCTGGCGCCTCATCCCCCGTCCTCCCGACACCAACATTGTGACCGGCAAGTAGATCTTTAAGCACAAGTTTCACGCCGATGGCTCTCTTGCCCGTCACAAGGCACGCTGGGTAGTTCAGGGTTTCTCCCAACACCCCGGTGTTGATTACGATGAGACTTTCAGTCCCATCGTCAAACCCGCCACCATCCGGGTCGTTCTCACCTTGGCTGCCTCGCACTCCTGGCCGATCTATCAGCTTAACGTGAAGAACGCATTTTTTCACAGTCATCTGATAGAAATAGTCTACTACTAGTAGCCTCCAGGCTTCATCGACCCCTCTCGTCCCAACGATGTCTATCTCCTTCAACGCTTTCTCTACGGTCTTAAACAAGCCCCTCACGCCTGGTACCAGCGTTTTGCTGCCTACCTTTGGCACATCAGCTTTATGGCCTCTGCGTTCGATAGCTCTCTATTCACTCTTCACATCGGCAACGCTACTGCCTATCTCCTTCTATACGTCGATGGCATTGTACTTACAGCATTTTCAATGTCTTTCCTACACAAAATCATGGCCCGATTCCAATTCGAGTTTGCCATGACCGATCTTGGTCCCCTCCACCACTTCCTTGGCATCTTCGTCACCTATTCTTCTCACGGGCTCTTCCTTTCCCAGCGCCAGTACGCTATCGATCTTCTCCAGCGTGCGGGCATGGCTGATTATCACCCCACGGTCGCCCCGGTCGACACTCGAGCCAAACTCTCCGCTGCCGATGGCTCACTCGTCGCCGATCCCTCTCAGTATCCGAGTCTTACCGGTGCTCTCCAGTACCTCACCCTTACACAGTCTAACCTCACCTACGCCATCCAGCAAGTGTGCCTCTTCATGCCCGCTCCGCGCGAACCTAACCTCGCGTTGCTCAAGCGCATCCTGCGCTATGTGAAGGGCATACTATCCAGCGGGCTGTACCTCACCTCCAGCCCCATCGACTCCCTCACCGCGTACTCCGACGCGAACTGGGCAAGCTGCCCTGACTCTCGATGCTCCATGTCCAGCTACTGCGTCTTCCTCAGCGATACTCTATTCTCCTAGTTCTCAAAACGCCAGACTACAGTGTCACGGTACAGCACCGAAGCCGAGTACCGCACCGTCGCTCACGCCATCGCCGAGTATTGCTGGCTTTGCCAGCTTCTCCAGGAGCTCCGTACACCCCTCTTCTCTGCAACCATCGTCTACTGTGACAACGTCAGTGCTATCTACATAACCGCCAACCCGATTCATCATCAACGCACCAAACACATAGGGATCGATATCAATTTTGTCTGTGACAAGGTCGCACTAAGATAGGTTTGGGTGCTCCGTATACCATCGACGCACCAGTTCACCGATATTATGACCAAAGGCCTGCCCACGCCTTTGTTCACCAGTTTTCGGTCCAATCTTTGCGTCCGTTCCCCTCCCGCTATGACTACGAGGGGTGTTAGATCACTAAACTACTGAATTGTATATATAAAGATTCGACCCCCTGTTGGATCTTAGTCTTACTGTATATACATTCTTACATAAAATAACCAGAGCAAGAACCTTTTACCATTACTAGCTAGTTTATTTTCCAGAGATCGATCCACTAGCCTGAAATGTATGTATACTCTTCATTAGCTTGGAAGACGACGCACTGCTCTGTATGCCCCTGCATTTCAAACAGTGATTGGCTTATGAATAGTGTTAATTGGAAATCAATTAATCTTGACAGTCTACAACTACAACTCTACTCATTGTACACCATCTCCTACTGATATGTGTGATTCTCTCACATGTGTTAACACACAAAAAAAAGAGGAGAAGGAAGAGACAGTACACATAGGGACTACATTTTGCTTTCTCAGTAGCCACACGGTCACCCATTTTCATTCATCTATCTGGTTGTAGAAAACGGCCGTACCGGCCGTATATAAATATACGGTAGCAAAAGCGTACCGTTAATGTGATATGAGTTACAATTATAGTGTGCAAACCAGAACTCTATTTTGAACGATTAACTGGCTGGTTTTTGTTTAATCATTCACGCATGGTACTCGTAATCTTTTAGGACTATATTTAGCATCGATATGTTTTCATAAATATTTGGTGTATGGCTGCGAGAGTTGGAAGCTGTATTTTAAGTTAGTGTGAAGTTATAGCTATTCAATTGAAAAACAGCGTGAACATATTAAATTTTTGTAGTTTTATACATTATTTAAATCTCAAAAAAAGACATAATATTATAAAATATGTACATAAATTTGCAAACACTAAATTTCCGTATGATTCTAATTAATCATCCATTTTTCTGATTTGTCGTTGAACGGTACCCTCTTCGTCTAACATCTGCAATATGTCTTCCACAACACCGATAAAGAGAGCAAAGCAGCATCAGCTATGAGCTTTGATAGGAAGATGAGTGGGTTATAAAGGATTAAAGCCCAATGACTGTAACACCGGTTCGAGCCTTTTCACACGAAAGGATAATAAAAGCGTAAGTGTGTTGCCCTTTCTATTTGCTATTGTTAACAATGTTTTGTTGTTTTTTTGTGAGGTCCTTTGTTTTCTATGTTTTGGATCTGACTTCTAAACTTGGTAGCTCTACGTATATAGTTACTAGTGAAGAACATAGGGGAAGTATTAGTATTGTGATGGTAGAGTTGTGTGTGTATAACTTCATTAACCATGTTTAAATTTTGATGCGTATAAATATTACGTAACGCAAATGAGCTTTCAACAGGAATTTTTTGTGATCATGAATGTGTCACTGGTTTTAGTTTTTGTGAGTATGTGTTAAGGGATATATTCGAAGATATATGAGTGTGGTGTTGTGTATTAGCAGTATGTGTACTTACGTGTCTGCCATGTAATCACAAAGAAAAAAACGTAGGACAGAACTAAAGGCGAAACTCTGTGTCACTCCATTCACTAGAGATGATTATACATCAGTGCAGGTTGCTATATGATGTGGTGACATGTTTTGGCACAGGGGGTAGGATCAATCCATCGTCTTCACTTCAGCTCGACCAAAGTATCAGTCACCAACAGACTTTGCAATCCCCTGTTCATTTAACATAAGTCTCGATGGCTAATGTACTTCAGACTCTTCATATGCACATACCAAATCACTCTCTTCTATTATAAATATTTAATGTTAAAATAAATTTTGGTCAAATATTTGAAACTTAATTTGACCATTAGAGTAATAAGTTTATTAAACCTATCAAGTTTATAATATTTTGATATTATTTCTCAAGACAAATCTATACATATTATTTTATATTTTTATAAACCAAGCATTTCACAATTGTGGCCGATCCAGGATTCACAATTTGGATACCAGATCAAAAACTGCTCACAAATGATATCGCTGGATTTTATGAAAAACATTGATAAACCGACAAAAAAGGAAAAATATCTGGATATTTTATCAAAATTTTAAAATTTGGTTGAATTTTTTAAAACTTGACCAAAAACTGAGCGGTTTGTATTATCAGTTCGGTCCGAGAAGTCCGGATTTCACCGATTTCTACTAGTTTTAAAAACCCTGACCAGATCTTATTATAAATGTCAAGACACAGCGAGCATATATTTGCTTTTCTAGCTCTGAATATGATTTACATTTACAAAGTAGCAGTGGTGCAGCTTGTTTTGGAGAGAAAGCGGAGAGCCACCTGCTGCACCATTCCAGATGGATGTCAGCTCCGATTGACAGTGAGCGAAGCACGAGCTGATGAACAGCCCGTTGCTCCTCGACTCGGAGAAGCCTCTCACCGCTGCCACCATCTGGTCCCTGAAACCTGCATTACGTATACAAATGCAGAGACATGGGTTCAGAATTCAGAGCTTCACCTCATCGTCTGATCAACTAATTACTAACGTATATATGATTAATGAGACAATTAATTAATAGCATTGTATATGCTTGGTTATATACCTTGTAGGAATTGCATCTGAGTCGCATTGCAGGCTGAGCGGTTGAACTTGCAGGCTCGCCAGTTGCCGCTGGGGTCAGCCGCGTTTGGGGCCAGGCTCTGCTCAATCTGACGAATCGATCACATATTTGCATTCAATTATATGTACTTAATTAATTAATCGATTGAGTATATGCATTTGCTAGCTAGAACGAGAATTTGCTGATTTAATTTGCAGCGATAAATCATGCAAATCAGCGATACTTTGCTTATATACCTGCCAGACATCGTACGCAGCATTTAGCAGGAATATTGGGGTCTTGATGCCGTCGATAATGTTGAGGGAAGAAGCACTACAGATTCACAACAGCCTCATCATTTTACAATGCAAGTTGGTGATTAAGTATGCTCTTCTTGCATCTAAGTCATCATCTTTGTACGCTATTCTCTCCAATTTTTTATATTTAACGTAGTTGACTTTTAATATATGTTTGGTTAGTTGTTTTATTAAAAATAATATGTAATTATTATTTATTTTGTTACAATTTGTTTGACTTATATTTTTTTATATTTACACAAATGTTTAAAATAAGAGAAATAGTCTATAAAAGTTAATGTCAAACATTAAAATTATCAGAGGGACTATATTAATCAACATGATGAATGTATGATTGCATATCATTGGGTAGTTGTTTGGTGCAAATCTTGGGCAGGTTGGCAGCCACCTCCTGCATGCCGACGACGTCGCCATGGTACGACCTCAGGCTCCTCCCGCCGGCGACGTCCACGCTGCAACGCATGCACATATATATATATATATATATATATATGTAGCTAGTGTTACTGGTCACTCGATCAGCTGCAGGCTTGGAGAAATCATATTACTACGTACGCATCGAGGAAGAGGCCCCCGTCGGAGAGGCACTTGACGGTGGCGGCGGCTGGGAGGAGGGAGCGGAGCTGGTCGCAGTGGAGTATCGCGGCCAGAGCAGCTGGTGAGCAGCACCTGCTCGGCGGAGGCCATGACGACGTCGAGGAGGTGCTGGATCGCCGCCTCCCAGATGCGCTGCCCCGGAAGTGGAGCTTCAGTTCCTACACAAATCCATTAATTCTTCACTCAGCTAATAATCAGAAAAAGGAAAGAATGGATCAGCTGCTGCGATTGATAATCGATCGATCGCCTCGTCGAAGACATCGCCGAAGAAGGACCTTGACGCGGTTCCAGCTGTGGAAATCTGTTCCATCGTACGTGGCGATCGAATTGTCATGGCGACAGCGGAGGAGGAAGAGAGGGAAGAGGGATGGACGGACCGGTGTTTTCCGCGACGGCGGCGCTCATGATGCCGGTGAAGGCGATGCGGCGCTCCATGTGGTCGGAGGAGCCGTGGCGGCTGCCGGTGGGGAACCGGCACGTCCTGGCATTGTTGCACCACCCGCCGCCCTCCAGGTTGACGACCCAGCTCCTGTTGCCGGCGCCGGAGCTTGGGTCCAGGTGGTACGCCGGCGGCGTCCCGTCCATGCACACTGCAGCATCAAGCATTCATATACAGTAGGAGTAACATATATATGGAGATGATTTTAAACCCTTTAAGACTTATTATATAAGGTGTGACCTTGTTTTTTCATGAATGAAAACAGCTACCAAAAAATTCTAAAATTTACAATACAGATTATGGTGTCATCCTCATCTGGCACTCCACAAACATATATTAACTTGATTAAATAAATTTGACATGACTTGGTAGAATTAACGGCCGCATTTTTTTAGTTGGATTAGGTTTTTTCCTGCATACATAGAAGTACAATTGATTGTGCCATATATTTACAGTATCATTTTTATAACAACTCTCTTTTTTAAACATACCCTTATTGGAACCTATCTTATATAAAATATAGTGTATATATTTAAAATATAAATTATATTTGAATTACTTTTAATCATAAAACAAGTCATGACAAAATAAATAATACTTATTTTAATAAGACGATAATTAAATATTACGTCTAAAAACAATAATACTATATATTTAAAAATGATAGGATCAATTAAATAGGATTTAGTGTGGATGATGCATAGCCAGATCAGAAATGTAAAGTCATCAGATAATATGCACGTTTTGCCTACATACAAATGTAGACATTTCGGAGAGGAAAATGAAGCGCGATATCAGCAGCCACACATCCGCCGCTGGAACATCCTAGTCCTAGGCATGGCAATGAAGCATCCGGTGTGGCTCTATGGGCCACGCAAAAAGAAGCGTGAAAGGAACAGAGGATGAAAGAGAGGATGGATAGATAGGTCAGCTGGTCCATAACCACAAGGATGTATATGCATGCATCATGCGTGTCTTCTAACTTAGAAAATTTTCAAACCCTAAATACTACGAGTTTGAGATTACCCTATATGAAACAATTTGTTGTAAATGCTCTCTTCTTATTGTTTTGATATTCCTCGATGACCGCTGCTCGCGTGTTTCTTGGCCCTATACGTATGTGTTATAGGAAAGTGTTCGATTCGATAAAAAAAAGATAGCGTTCAATAAAAAAACGGTAACATTCCAAACGAGGGCCAAGTATTTGAGTGAGAAATAAATAGCCAACTAAATGACAGATATTCTACCCAGAAAAACACACCAAGACGAACGTCACACACATGCATGGTTAATCACATCTACATATTTTCAATTACATATACATGTTGATGCATATATACAGACCGGCTCCCTCGTCGACGGCGGAGTTGAGGATGGTGATGGGCACAATCACGTCCTCCTCCTGCTCCTCCTGTGGCCGCTCATCTGCTCGTCGTCCGCCGCACGGACGCAGCCGGCGACGACGAGGATGAGAAGAAGCTTGGCGACCCGAATCATCTCCATCGTCGTCATCGACCCTCTCACTTGTATCAGTACTCGACCAATCGAAAATACGCTCGCTTCGCTAAAATCCTACCACAAGCCCCGTTCCCTGGAACAGATTGACAAATTGAGCAGAAGCACAGAGCAGAGAAGAACCAGAATGAAATCAAACACTGGAAAAAAAAAAACAACAGAGCAAAGAGAGCTTAAATCGAGGCTGCATATTTAACAAGGCATATCAAGGGGGTTGATTCACCTAGCTACAAGGAAATGAGGCTAATTATTATTGGTACTGTATATGCTGCATGCATGCTCCGCTAGGCACGTAGCAAGAGAGTAGTAGCAAGCAGTTAAGGAGCGAATACTGTCCTTCCATATATGCGTACGCAGCACATCTATGGCAGAATTAAACGCAAAAGATGCAGGCATGGATGGCCAGATTCGCCAGCTGATTAAGGGCGACAGTTTAAATTGGCCTAACTAAAATTTTGAACAGAACGAGTTATAAAACGATGTGATATGCAAATCAAGCAAAGAAAGAATCATGTGAGTGACGAGCTCCTAATTAGACGTGCTGAAGAGACAAAAACAAATGGGAATGCGCCGCGTGTACAGTACGGTGTAGGCATCTACGCGAAGAGAGGCAGACGGACGAATTAAATAAATCGAAGGAACGGCAGGGATCGAAGGGACAAGGAACACGTACGTACGTCGTCGTGTGTTTATAAGGAACGAGGAACTCGTCGGTCGTATATGCATGCGCGTGGGCGCCGGTCGATTCTCACCGGCCGGCCGGCCCGCGTACATACATATATACTGATGATATACGCGTACGTTCGTCTTAAATACCATCGATGGGAAGTTCTGTTAATGCCAAACGAAGGGTACGTCGTTGTGCCGTCAGAGTACTGGATGGACAAGCTTTTGACCATCTCAATACTCAAACCAAACGAGCAAATTTTTTCAAAAAAAATAAAAAAAACAATACTCAAACCAAAGAAGCATTTTTTTGAAAAAATAAATAAATAAAAGATCCATCTCAATACTCAAAACAAACAAGCATTTTAAAAAACATAAAATAAAAGAACATCTCAATACTCAAAACAAACAAGCATTTTTTTTTCAAAAAATCCCAATGCTCATACCAAACAAGCATTTTTTTTCAATCTCAATATTCAAACCAAATAATAAACTTTTTTAAAATATTTTTTTAACCTCAATACTCAAACCAAACAAGCAATTTTTTAAAAAATAAAAATCAATCCATTTTTTAATCTCAATACTCAAACCAAAAGGTTTTTTTTCAGATTAAAACTCAAACCCTTTTAATCTAAATACTAAAACAAGCAAAAAAAAGTCTCAACGGCCAGACAAACCAAAAGGCAATTTTTTTAAAGATTAAAACTCAAACCCTTTTAATCTAAATACTAAAACAAGCAAAAAAAAGTTTCCACGGCCAGAGAAAAAAATAGTAGAATTTGTGTGGCTGCTGGGATTCGAGCCCAGGTATCCACGGCCACAACGTGGAATTCTCACCACTAAACTACAGCCACAACTTATGGATCGGATTGTTTTTCTTATAAATATAACTTGTTTGGATTGTTAATTCAAATTTCTTAAAGCTCTGCTGGTTGGATTGGTAATTCAGGCTTCTTATTAGAATCAACCTGTGCATCTTGTTAGACTGACCAAGTTTCTTATTAAACTCAAATCTGTGAAAGACCTATTTCTATTGCTTACCGCTATCATAGCTCTATAGCGTATCAGGCCAGCAGCCAAGATCGTCAACGCTCGACTAAACTTTTACAAATTTAAGTTACGGCTTAACGCCTTAAACCATAGAAGCGTAGAGGTGTACTCGCTAAAAGTTTTTTTCATTAGCAAATTAAACAGTCCGAATCATCATTCTGATGCCTTTATTTCTTGGACTGAAATAGTCCGCAAAGAGACTTTCCTCTGAAGTATAAACCACACAGAGAGCTATACGAGCATTATACAGTTTCCGTAGAGCTCATCTAAACAGAACATCCTCACTTTTCAAGCTATCAATAATACAATTTGTCAGATCATTCATTCAGTCTAACAACGAATGGAGCAGCCGATCGTGTGGCTCTCTTAAAAATGAGCTGCAACCGACCTTAACAACAATTCAAGGATTCCCCAAACTGGAGAGGAGGGGGGATTTCACCTTTCTATCCGGTGCTGGACAATACTTCCGGATGATCATCACTGAAATTGTATTGCTCATAAACCTTGAACAGCATCTCCCTGCAGGGGACAACTGCCCCCATCTTGATGCAAGCTAGGAATGCACCTGACAACTTTCTGTGGAGGCTGTAAACTTCGTCGGGCGGTGGTGTCAACCTGTGCTTCAACATGGTAACCCCAAGGTTGGAAACACTATGAGTGATGTTGTTTGCGCAGAAATCGTGACCACCTGGTCTTGCGAATGGCACACCCACAATGAAGGCTGCCTGGACATGAGCATCCAGCATGACTTCCGGTTCCTCGCCTGTGAGAAATCCCAGCCTGCGAGACATTTCTAAGACACCATCTCTATCCCTATTTGCACAGGCAACAACCTGCTCGATAATACCACAAATCAGAATCAGACAGCAATCCTCAAAACAGTAAATGAAACTACAAATGGGGTTTCTATAGGAAGTAATTATTAGTAAACAACTGCAATTGATTACCATACGCAGGTAGTCATCTACAAAACGTTTTGGAAAAACACGTGCTGCCCCAAAGTCAATCAGATTGAATTTCCTAGTAGGTTCATCAAAAAGGAAATTGCTCCAATTTGGATCAGTCTGCACAAAGAGAAGTAACTGTTGAGTACTAACAGATTTCCGAGTATCTATGATGCATTACTAAAATTCAAAAGTTACTATGAAAGTGTTGAGTTAAATAAAAGGAAATGTTTCATCACAGTTCACAATGAGTAGCAAGTCAGAAACATACATACTGCAGGCAAAATTTAATATGGCAGCCATACAAAATATTGATCATTGAGCCTTATGAGCTAAAACTGACAGTTGAATGGCTCAATAAATATCTGTTTGTATTACAAAACACAAAAGTAGTGGTTTACATAGCAGTAGTCGTGTATACCCAAAATGATAAGATTATGAAATTTTAACATGGATGCAGATTCAACCACGATATTAGGAATTTTGTACATGGTATAGGAGAAAACATGCCTGCATAAATCGGAAGACAAAAAGCTCATTTATTGTAAGCTCAAGCAATTTACATCCAACATAATTACGAGTTTCCTGGTCTAACTTAGCCACCTTGTCAATTGGAAATCCTGTATAGAACCAAGTAGATGAGGTTATCAAGACAAATAGGTCATAATTCTTATGCTCTTAAAACAAATAGTTGCTTCCTTGCAAAAAAGAGAAGTGGCTAAATGTGTTTGATATGATTGTGAGATAATGAAGTTAATTACTAAAGGGTATTTATCGGGATTTAGTTCATGTCTATTGCACCCTTAGTGCCTTACATATCCAATAAACAAAACGAGTGATATCCATATTATAGTATACTGTTTAAGTTTCACTCCATTAGACCTAAATGCGAAGCATATGGAAGGTGAAATGTCCTATCTTAGTCCCAATTTGGACAATCCATGTGTCCTCATTTTATGTAGCCATGTTCAATTTTGTTTCCAGTGTATCAATAGTTATTTTTAATACACCAGTTAAGTTTTTCCTTAAGGAATACTAAGGTCATGAAGAACCTGCACGAAAGCAGTTCACCCTTGAAGCTTATTGCCAGATGACTGAATATTAGAATACAATACTATTCATTGCACTTATACTTACAACCCTGGAAAAGTATTGAGCCATATGGTTCACAATAACAAAGTAATAAACAATTATATCTCATTATTCAAAGTGAGATCAGTCGAAGGTGATCCATGTCTAAATGTAAATAGAAAAAAACTATAAAGTCAATATGGATCAGAACATTCAGGATATATCACGATTTATCACCCACACTGTCTCTTTCTTTGGCAGAAGAAGTAAAAATATCACGATTTATCAAGAACTTCAAACTGAAATGCCTAAAAAAATTGTCATTATGCGCAATGAATAACTTATGACACTATGACAAAAAAAATTACTAACAAATCCATGAAGCCACTCCATGATCAACTGAAAGTACATGGAACGAACTCTGATGTTAACACTTTTTTACTAGACAACTCATCAATGACCTTAGGGACATGATAACCTTCACTATCACATAGCAATTCTTTGTACTGTTTTTGGTTAGTTGCTTCTAAAACATAATCACATTCCCTTGCCAGCTCCAGCTTCGCCACCTGTAATTATATTCTGTTTATCACAAAAGCACTATGATGGTACAAGTGCATCTGCATTTAGGACTTAAGAATCATATGACATGTGGTGCAAAATACCAATGAGTGAGTAATACAAGTCCTAAGATCCTGCCATACATGGACACAGATTGTGGTAAAATGCTATTTAAAATGAGTATTAAATAACGATGGACTCAATTTATTTTCACATAAAGTATACATGAACAGATTAAGTGACATACTGTTATCTCAAATACTTGCAAAATTAAACAGTTAAACTCCATTTCCAAAGGGGAACAGATTCTAATCCCTCAAGGGGATATCCTCTAATGTACCTTTTTCTTCCAAAGTTAATGTAAATAGCTATGAAAAATTCTTAAAAATTTTGACAATATAGAGCATAGTGGCATACATCGCTTTACCAAAAATTAAGTTCAAATTTGACCTAAACATTAAAAAACAAAAAAAAAGACATTCGGATGTGAACAGCACCACTAGTATTCATATGTTAGATTTGTCTTTTTTATATCTCAATGTGTGTGTTGAGTTTGAATCTAAGATTTTGTGAAGTGATATATGTATGTTATATGAATGTTGTCAAATTTTTTAAGAATTTTTTATAATGATTTGGATGGTTTTTAAACAAAAAAGGGGACATCCCCTCAAGGGATCAAAATAGTTTGCCTTTCCACAGACTGTGTTTACAAGAAGCTATACTTGTAACTCATAGCTGTATAATGTGTCAACTGTCAAGTGAAAAGACAGCAGAACACTGTTTCCAAGATGCAACCCAAGTAAAATTTACCTTCATGGCTCTATCAAGGAAAAGACCTTTAGGGATGAGATTTGTGTACGTCAGAAGCAGCCTGACATTCTCAATATCACTTTCTATACTATCTGCAACCCCAGGGTATTGTATTTTCATGACAACATCTGAACCATCCTTTAAGACCGCCCGATGAACCTGATTAATAGGAAAAAGAAACAGATAAGCAGACGGTTTCTCATTGGCATTGGTTGAGCTATATTGCAATATAGGGGTACCAACAATATGTTCAGGGTAAAAAGCTAGCTCCTTGCAATACTTGGCATTTCTATCTTAGAACAGTTTCTATTCTTTCCGATCAAAAATGAAAGAGCAACTAGTCAATAGTCAAGAATTGAAGCATTTAAGATGTACTATAGTAAAGTTATCAAAGTTATGTATATTTGTTTTCTAACTTCTCAAACAATTGGATTTGTGACTCTTCTTCCTTAAGTGTTAAGGGGATAATCAAAATTTGGCATAGTTTTATTAAAATAATAGAAAGATGATAGCTTGACAAACCTGTCCGATACTTGCAGAAGCTAGTGGCTCATAGTCAAAACTCCTCAACTTGGAGGACCAGTCCTGATCAAGCTCAGCGTCAAGAACTGAATTGAGCTGCTTCCTCGGCATAACATCAGCACCTTGGCGAACAATATCAAGAGCTGCCAAGACCTACGTTATCACAGCCAACATCAATGTGAACGGTTGATCACCAGAATATGAATGGTCGATCACCAGATAGCCAACAAACTAAAAACTATAGCTTAAATCAAATATTGCTGAAGTAGCTTTGAGGTACTACCGGTGGGGGCACAAGGGATTCGTCCTGGATGCTCAGCATTTGTCCCACCTTGAGCGCTGCTCCCCGCATCCGGCACAGTGCCAGAGCGATACGCTCAGCATTCTGGTCAGATAAGAACGGGGACAGAGCAGAACGCTTGCCATCTGTGCCCGCCGCTCTGCCGTACATCACCCGCCGAGCTGATTCCTGAAGCGTGCCCCATGCGAGCCCGGCACCCAGACCTGCAAACCTTAATTTTGCCGGCACAAAGTATGCTAAACAACACAATTTACACACTGTTCGATTAGTAATTTCACAAATAAACAATCACGCATTTCTCCTAGTTCAAATCGATTCCTAGTGTGACATACTGACCCGAGTGCTCTGGTGAATGGGGTGGAGGGAACCCTCCGCTCCCGAGGCCGCCGCCTCCTCTCCACCAGCACCGGCGAGGGTGAGGGCGAGGGTGAAGATGAGGGGTGAGCAGCTTCGCCATCGGGTGATCTGGCCACCGACACAGTTTCGCGTTCAGCTGAGCCCACGCCTGCGAGTGAGCCGCTTGTACCGGCGTCGGTGATCTCAGTCTTCTGGGCCGGTTGGGGGCATTCACCCGCAGGCGGCCGCTGCTCCAACGGGGCATCCGGCGGCGGCGGCGATACGGAACCGGCGTCTTCGATGGAGAAGTACACAACGGAGGAATACGAGGGTCGGGACTTGGCCGCCTCCCCGGCCGCGGGGTGGGATCCCAGCGAAGGGAGGGGCTTCGGGCTGCGCGGGGTGCCCCTGGTGAGTCCCGCGAGGTCGGTGGCGGCGAGGAGGGCGGACCTGAGGACTTCGCGGCCCGAGGCGCGCCTGGCGGACTCGCGGGCGACGAGGGCCGCGCCGTCGAGCAGCTGCCGGAGATCCCTGGACGCCCTCGCGGAAGGAGGCGGCGTTGAGGGCTTGCGGGCCAAGAAGCGAGCGAGCGCTGACGGACGGAGCCGGCCGGCTGCAAGGGGCCCTGGAGAGTGGGGACAGGCAGGCTCGCCCCGTTTTTGGTGGGCCCGTGGCCACGGGTGGTACCCTTTTCTTTTCTCGGTAGCTCGTTTCCTAGTTCTTGTCCGGGAGACTGCCACGTCAGTTTTTTTAGAGGCTGCCACGTCGGTCCAGTGTCAGTGCTGTGCTGGAATATGAAAATTAGAATATTATATTATTTTATAATATTTATTTAATGATATAAATGATAAAATTAAAATTATATTTTAAAAAGGTGATATAAAAAACTTATGTATAATTTTTTTTAATAAAATACACGGTTCAATAAGCGTACGTGTAAAAGTTAAGAAAAAAGCTAGAAAAAACATTAACTAACGCAGCTGAGGAGTTTACTGGCGAGATGCATCGATATATACTCTGTGGAATGGGCAGTAACAAAGCTCATGGAGATTAAAAAGAGGTAAAATTAAATGAAATATGCTTATAATTAATTGATATTAGAAAGTAGTTGAATAAATTAAATAAAAGAATATTCAAAGAGCAGAAACACACTGTTTACTGTCTCACAAAACTACAGTGCCACACTTCCACCTCTTTATACAATGTAAAGCTTCCTTTAAATAAAAAGAATTTTATGAGAGCTCTAAAAGAAATAAATTGAATTAGTTCCTATAAAAAACCCTAAAAAATTAATGTATTTCAAGGAGCCCCCGGTTAGTGGCCAAGCCACCACCTGAAATCATTGGTGTATGCAATAGAATTATAGATATATTAAAAATAGAATATTTGTAGCAAATACTCGACATAGCTATATTTATCAAGGCTCTAAAAACTTATTGGTTCCTCCACTGCAAGTTATATTTGTAGCCCTTCTCCAATATACTCCTAATATTCTACCAATGCTTAAAAATTTCTAACCCAAGTCAAACCGTGTCACTACCCAAGTACCCGTCACTCCAGCCACAAGGATCACTATATTGCTTCAGGTTGATAAATTGGTTGTCCAAAATGACATCGCATCATCACATAGTACTATATTTACATTGGGAACCGTAGCAAAGAATACAATAATAATAAAAACAGTAGTAATGAGATATTGTTATTTCTAGTGCGTGTTATATTTCCGATATATAATTTGTCAATTAAGCAATGTTTTTCCCTAGCAATTAATTGCTGGAAATATTAGGATATGGTATAATGCCTTTAAGACCTAGAAAGATTTGGTAAGTAAACACAATAATCATAGTAATGATCGAAGTAGTTTCTTAGTTTAAAAAAATAGTTTCTTGAAACCGGTGGCAAGTGACAACTGGAATGTAAAGGTGGCAAATGCAATTATAAAGAACTGGTATTTGGTTACTACACTTTATCACATCTAAGATTAATTAATTTGACAGATGTTTTGTTGTCATCATAATAACTTTAATAAGATTCTATTTTAATAAATTAGGTTCCACATATTAATTACTAAAAAATATGATAAAATTCTCTTATGTTTGTTATAATATGGCTAATAATTTGATAATATTAACATAATAATTGTGATATTTTTATTCACACGTGATGATAAAGTATAGCTAACCATAAAACATCCACCGGAGCCGGTCTATATGGGGCCTGGGGTCATTGGATTTGAGAGTGCAGCTGTCACGAGCTACGTCAACTCTGAGGAAGCCCAAGGTCGGTTGTCGAACTCCTACGTTCTTTTCTTTGATTCAAATCAAGTGCTTATTTTGACAATGTCTCTCTAGATACATGAGTGGAGCAATTATGTGGCTTGAAGCATAGGCTTAATTAGGTACGTCCTTAACCATAATTAAGCTCTACCAAAATATTATGAAAAATCTAGATGTATAATGCACCTTTTGTTAACTACACATTGGCTTAGCCAGCTTAATTAATTAGGCATCCTACTTGCATGCATGCCATGGATATATTGTTTCGTGTGCCATGTACTTGCAGGGTGTAAGTTAAACTCTTTGTTTTTGATAAAAACATGATCAAAGTTTGTCCTTTTAAGACAAACAAGTGCATCCTATGTGTTCGTCGTCGTCGTCGGTACAATCGTACGCATATATAAACAACCAAATGATTAACCACTGGCTGATCGATCAGTCTAGCTATGGCATGCGCATATATGTACGTACAACCTAGCTAGCTGGTCGTCGTGGTCATGCATGACACATTCTTGATGTTTCACTTCTTCCGATAGATCCAGGCCGCTGAAGTGCAAGCATGCAGTTCAGAACGGTGTGCATGCAACTGACGATTGGCCATTAATTAGCCTCGATCACACGAGACTATTATGTAATTGCTTAATTTGTTGCAACAGCACAAATCCAAGCAATATTACTACTTAATTACATATATGCTGGTAGTAAACCCTGCATTTATTATTTTGACATTTTACATGTATTTCCGGCCGTCCTTTGATTTTTTTTTCATGTGATAGATTGTTCACAGGTTTAGTTGCAAGAAGCGACATCTACATGATCATCTGCAATGAGTTAAGAATATATACACACTGATACACTGAATCAATCTACTACCGCATATATTAATCGATGGTTTTTCTTCCCCGATACCCCTGCTGTTTGGCACTAAATTGTGAGGCTTTGATGAATGGCCGCCGTCAGTTCTTTTTTTTCTCTAATTAGGATCTGCTTAAATGGTTATGACTCTACGTTATCTAAATAGGTTAAGACTTATCGGTGCTAAGATACTCATGATGCACTAAAAGAAAACTCATTACATATGGCAGAGCACCATAAACTGATTATACTTACAACACATAACAGATAACAAGCTCTGATGATTGCTTTAACGACACATCACATATAAGATATCTCAGACGTGTAATTGTGATTATAACCTTTAAAGATAATCTATCTTTGATGAACCTGTTTTATAATCTATCAAAGATAAATTAGTCATCTATGACGATATAAATTAGCACATATCACAGATAGTTACCTATGATTAATCTTGTTTGAAACCAATCATAGATAGTGTTCACCTGATTTGCTTGAAACCCAACAGTGATGTAGTTATTCTAAAAAGTTAAAGTTAGCCATGCCCTTTGAAAAATAGATAACACATATTTTTAGACCCTCTTAGTCCTAGTAACAACATTGTCATAATTAAACATCTAAAATTCCACCAAAATAATATATTGATATTGATATAGCAACAAAATTACACATACACATACATATATATAGATTTCTCAAATATTTAATTTCTAGAAATCATATATAGCTATAATTTTCATTTGATTCCATAAACTTACCCATATATATATGTACTTGCCACCCATGCGTTTTAAAAAAAACCATGACTATGGTATCTTTTTTAATATAACTTATAGAACTTTTTTGATAAATGGCATATTCTATTATCATTTAACAAACAAGGACATACATACATAAATACATACATAGATAAATACATAAATACTAATATAAAGTGTATGATATAATTATCAAAAAAACAACATTGGTTATTATACAAAACACGTTCACTTTCATTCTACTTGGGTTGGAACATTCCTTTTGGATAAATGATTTCTTAGAGGATAAAAGTAGCTATTTTTCCTATAATATACCTCATATATTTGTCTATATAATAATTATCAGTCTATGTTTAGTCAATTGATTTTGACTTATAGGGTTTCGACTTGAGGTCGTCGTGTAGGTTCAGCTGAGATTTCGATTTTATGGACGTTCTTGGATATTTTTTCTTCTAATATTTTAACTTATGCACTAAAATCGTTATAAATATAAAATCATACTAGTTAATTAACTAAGAAATTACCAAAAATAAAAGGTAATTAATTAATAGCAAAAAAACCTAAAATCACACGTAGTAGTACAACTAAAAAATTCACTAAAAATCATATTAATTAATAAACTAAAAAATCACAAAGATAGCATAAAAAGGTTTCATTATACTCTATATGATAGGAAAAGAGTGAAGCTAAATTATAGATAGTTCAACCGTGGAGGTGCAAGGAGACAGCGGCGACGGTGACGTAGTGTCAGGCTTAGGGAGGTCAGGGATGACGCTCAGACAGAATGGTGGCGGCGATGGTGTAGTGGTGTGCTTGGGGATACCGTGGCGGTGCTTGGGGTCAGCGAAGATGGCAGCACAGTGGCAGGCTCCATAGGCGCCCAGATGACGGGAGTGCTTGGGCTTGACAGCGATAGCAGCACAGTGGCGAGCTTGGGGAGCTCGAGGATAATGAGAGGACACGGTGATGACGGCGACGGTGGCACGGGTAGGGATCGAGCTCTGGGATGAAGACATCGGTGGCTTTGATCTGCATGTGAGTGACTTTTCTTAAATCTAGATACTTTCAAAAAAAAAGATTTTGGATTACCTATGACGAGTCGCATAATAAAATCCATCACGGGTAACTTACCTGTGACAGGCCATGAAATAAAACATGTCACTAGGTTTTGACTTTGTTAACGCCAAAATTTGGACAACCCGATGATGGATTGGAAAAAGTCGATCGGCCGAAAGGTGTCCGATCGCTACAGGAAGAAGCCGATTGGATTAAAGCAATGGAAGACTCGGTCCCGGAATAGAAGACTATCCAGATAAGACTGAGTTTATGGAGGAGCCGTGGAACCCATGACAGGATATTTTATCTTTTGTAAATCTTATCTTATATGGATAGGAAGATTTTAGTTAGTTAGTTAACTTTTTTAGAGATATTTTTCTTTATTTTTATTAGAAAATAACGTCTGATGGTTGTTGAAAACGTATCGGACTCTGTAAACTCGGGGTATAAATATAGACCCCTGGAGACATGTAAAGGGGGAATCCTTCGATCAATACAACCTCGGCGCATCTTCACCCTATTTTATCTAGGTTTCTACCGGCGGAGTCTGGCTCTCGATGCAGGGCTGTATCGGTTAGGTCCGATCTTCGACGAAGGGGTAAGTCCCGCCACTATCTTGATATGTCTCGTTCTGTCTAAGGCTGCATCGATTAGGTTTGACCTCTTAGGCCGATAGGATGTATCGCATTACCCATGCAGTATCTATCAGTCTATTAAGCTCTCTCTGCCGTTGTCAGTCCCGTGCTGTATTGGTTAGATTCGACCTACGAGGTTGCCGACGGTGGAATGAGCTTTAGGCTTATAGGTCTCTGTACGGCATTTCATCAGAGTGTTAGCCGATGAGTTATCTATACGTGGAGCGTCACGCCCAGCGTATCGGCTCCTCGGCCAATACGCGCCAGGTCTTCAGAGACTTTCCCTTGAGTGCCACGCCAAGCGCGTCGGCCTTCTAGCCAATGTGCGCCTGTCTTCAGAGAGACGTCCCCTCATCGGCTCAGCTAGCTGATAGGTTCGCTTCGTCCTTGCTTCAGCACGTCTGATCCGGCGTCCACCATCCCGTCGCCTTTGGTCGCGTTCTCGTACTGTCTCGGTTAGGTCCGATCTTCAAGATTTGGTACCAGCGGCATCGTCACGACGGGCGACGGGTCTCGTGCTGCCATATCCGGAGCGGCATCGGCTTCGCAGCCCGTGCCTTTTATATGATTTCTTACTAGTTCGTATATGCCTTTATCGGATTTCTAGCCGATGAACGACCACGACAGCTTCCGTCAACTACCAGGAAGGATCCCGCGCGCCTTGCTAATCTCTGACTACATTCCTGTGTCTCTATCGGCTCTGTAGCTGATTGATCAGGGTCTCGCGCCTGCTACACCCAAAGGCATCGTATCCTTCGTCGACTTCCGCCTACGCCTGCATCGGCTCCCTAGCCGATAGAAGGGCGCCCTGATTCCTATCGGCGACCAGCCGATAGCAGAAGTCATCTGGACGTAGCCGATGACTAACTCGATCCTATCGGCCCATCGTCTGACTGACCCGTTTGCCTCACCTCTTTGTTAATTATAGGGTCAAATTGACTGGCATGTCCGTACCCGCACCGTCGCGCTGGAGCCGACCGAACCCCATGGGCCCCGGCGTGTGTACTTTGAGCCACGAAGAGAAGCTAACCGGCCTGCGCTGAAGCTAAGCAGACCTCCCAGGCATCGGCGTGCTCACGCCGGGATCTAGCGTCATACAATAAAACCCATTACAGCTAAGTTACCTGTGTTGGGTCATGCACTAAAATACATCGTAGCTAACTTACCTCTAACGGACCGTACGATAAAACCTATCATAGGTAAGTTATCTATGACGGGTCATTTACTAAATCCATCATAGATAATTTTGATCAGAAGTGCACCAAATTTATTTCTTATTTACATATATGAATATTACTAACTTTGACCAAACATGGACCACAATGTATTTATAATTCTATTAATCTTGTTAGAATTTAAATATATTTTAAAACACACGAAAAAACCGTATATTTCACATAAGAACCCAAACTTATATATTACATACACATATTGTTATATAAAACTTTCTTCGTCATGGTCCATACGTGCATATACAGTGCTGTCATCTTGTTAAACTTCTTCAAGAGGAGTTTTTTGGACATAGCATGGACATACTTATTGTACTAGTCCTTATCAACAACGTCGCCAACCTCAAAAATTCTTCGTCTTCCTTCACGAACCACATATTTCTTGCTCATTTTCTTATCATCCTTCGTAGTATTTAGAAATTGAACTGCTCTATTTCTAAACTCCTGAATCAAACAATTAGTATTATACATATATATAATAAAATTAGTTTGGATAAACAAACTATAATACTACTAAACCTAAATTTAGCTCATTATTATTTAACATCTCAATATTAAGACAAAAATTCTCTCTCTTATCCTCTCACCTAAAATATAAGTTAGAAGATATGTTAGCCAACAAATACATCTGTGAAGGTATATATAGAAGATAATCAATCTCTGTCAGTTACTAATATACTAACCGTCAAAGATGTGGTCAAAAGACCTGTGACGGGTTGTAGAGGTGGATACACGTCACAGAGCAAGCCATACTTTGACAGCCTATACTAAAAAACCATTACATATAGTTTAGACTAAATAATCGTTACAGGTAAGGGCTTACCTGTGACCGTAAAACCTACTGAATCCATTAAAGATGAGCTGATCTTATCTTTGTCGGTTTTATATAGCGGCCTGTTACAAATATAACTTTATCTGCTTTGTCTCACTCTAACGGATTTCGATACAGTTCTTTAAAGATGATGCTATCTAAGAAAGAGATTCCGTGCTGGCAGATTAATTATCAGAAAGGAGGGACGCCACGGCGTCTCGCTCATCACATATGCACTGAGTTAAGGAGTACATATGAACAAATGTACTGAAAGCTAGCTGCTACCGCACTGATGTGTAGTTGATAGATATTTTTTCCCGGTACCTCTGATATATAAATGGCTCTCGATTACTTTTATTGAATAGATTCTACGACCTCAGTTTTAGAAAGACTTCATTTCTATTTCGACCTGGCTATGCACCTGGACGTGTAACGTCTCCACGAAAATTATTTCTAGCTATACACCTAAAGGGTGGAGGTAGAGTATAATGTACCAAGCAATTTAAGTACTACGACTAGGATTCTTAAAGGAGTAAAATAAATTTGAAGTGAAAATGTATGGCGATCTGACGGCATGACACTAAGCACTGTTACTTTAACCCTCCAGAAAATTATTGAAGCTTTGACACCAGTGGTGCATGATCCAAGATTACCTAGTTGATCACATATAATTAGGTTACCACTTAACATTAATCTAGCTAGGGCTTAACAATCCCTTCTCCATAGACATATGTATATATATGCTTCAGGACCTATCGTGAGTTTTATCTATTAACCTTTAATTTGGCTTTTCTCTTTTATTTTTGTTTGTAGGTACTAATATTTTAGACTTCATTTTGGCCAGGCTTTACGTCACGTTATATTTGTTTGTAGTTTGTAAATATCTTGATTGGTATTCTACAAATTCAAGTTTCAAATTGAGAGGATTCCTTACATGATACTCAAAATTGGTCGGTTCCTTATATGCCACTCAAAATTAGCTCCTCCCCTCTATGCCACTTGTTCAAGTTTTCCCACCCTTTTGTGCCACTACCACTACTTCATCGCTTGTTGACCGTTAACTCCATAGTAAAAATATGTATTTGCCAAGGGTATATAACCAGTTTGTAATATGATAGGCATTTTCTATTTGACAGAGAAGTTGGTTGGTTTGCATATACATGTAGCATTTTAGTACTAATATAGCTATTGGATACAACATATAAAAAAATTATCACGTGCAATTTTAGCCACCACCATCACAAATGAATTTTCAACAAAAGCATTAAACATGCAGTTTTCCAACAAAAAGCTTGAACATGCATTAAACATTAAGAGCCGTAAAATATTACATGTCATGGCATAAAGGTTCAAATGACCACATACAGTGCAGCACCACTCATTACAGCGCATATAACCAAAATGACCATATACAGTACCAAAATGCATAACCAGCATACAGTGTATCATGACATAGAGTACCAAGACTGCAAAAAAAAAAATCCTAGCTAAAAGGGGAAATATTTAGACATACCCTTCAGATACCCAAGCTTGGGGAGGATGCTGCGCTGCCCGAGCGTTTATCTCGTCGGATGTACTGCTGTTGCTCCTGGAACCACCACCTGCGTCGTTGCCTCGCTTGTCTTCTCCGTGAACCGCCAACTTCTCCAGGCACAGCCGCAGCCGCCTCCTCCTGCTCTGGGCGCGGCTGCCGCCTACTGATCTAACCATCGCCATAGCTTGCTGGTCTAGGCGCAGCCGTAGCCGCAGCCGTAGCCGTCGCCGCCGCTACTTACTGGTCCGACCACAGCCGTAGCCGCCTGGCCCGCGTGCAGTCGCCGCCGCAGTGCCTGCTAAAGGCGCCGTTGCCGCCTACTCCGGGCGCAGCTGCTGCGGGCTCAAGCGTCGCGCCCTAAGCCGGCTCTTCCCAGGTCGTCGCCTGCTCCCACCTCGCCACCGCCGTTGCCGATACTTCCCCAAATCACCTCCACCGTCGCCGCAGGCTACCGTACTGATTCACTCGGTTAGGGTTTGTGTTGGTGTGGTTTGGGTCTGCAGGTTTGAATCTGTTTGGCCATGTCCTCATATTGGTCATTTACGGAAAAAAACTGACATTTGTCAAAATCCTCGTAACAGTCATAGGCGGTGGGGTGACAGTAGTGATATAAAAGGGTAGACAAACTTGAATCAGTGGCATAAATGAAAGTAGCCAATTTTGAGTGCCATATAAGTAATTTGCCATTTTCAAGTGGCATATAAGGAATTATCTCCTTCAAATTTGTAAACAAAGAGATTACCAAAAATTCAAATGGTAAAAATTCACTTTTGAACCTTAGGTTGCTCAAATGCAATTGTAAAATGTGATCTATGGTAAATGGTTTTGACATAGAAGTGTATGAATTTCGCTTTTGAGATAGTCTTTGTTTTGAGTACTATCTCAATAAATAAAATTCAAAACTCATTTTTCTTAAGTCAATTACAGTAGGTTCTAACATGAACATATTTCAGAAGTTTAGTCTATGCAGACGTTTAAAAATACATGTGTGTTCATATGTGAATACATGTGCATTCAGAAATGACATGAACATACAGTCATCACAATGGCACGGATATTCGGTTAAAAAGGAATGCAAGATCATTCACAATGGTATGAATAAATGGGTTAAAAAGGAATGCGAGATCATGTCAGAATGACATGAATATTGGGTCAAAAAAAAAAGAAATGCATGATCATACAGTACCGCTGCACCCTAATATGTAATCGTGATCATCAAACATGAGGATATATCGAGCGAGCAGTGAGCAATTTACATATATAAATAAACGATTATACTAATTTAGCTTATCCTGTACTATAAAAACAGAAATGCCAGCATGCTAAAAACAACACGATTGGCAGCACAATATTGCCGTAATAATTCACATTATAACAGGAATCTCATAATCCCACTCCCTAGCTAGCTAGGCATCTACTACTCCACCAACCTTGTTCAAGAAAGAGCTACAGGTCCAAGTAACCAACCAATTGTAGCAGTCTGATCTGACGCAAGACCATACCATAAAAGCTGATACAGAGTCTCTGACACTGTGGCACCCACACACCCAACCAACAGAAAAGCTAGAGAGGACCGGACTCCCACGCCACGATGCTACAGCTAGAGTACTAAACTTTTTCTTCAAAGGAGAGCTGATTACTAGGAATGGCTGTGCAATGTGCATGCATGGATGCTGCTGCTTTGCCTTAGTTGGGGTGGCCGCCGGCGGTGGAGGGGCTGGAGCCGAGGGGCTGCTGGAGCGCGACGGCGAGCGGAGGGGCGGCGGAGGACGTGAGGTGGTCGACGGAGGAGGAGTTGGCCTCGGCGATGTCGAAGTCGAGGTCCTTCTGGCGGAGGAGGAGGAGCATGCGGCGGCCGTCGATGCGGAGGCGGTCGTTGCGCAGCCGGGCGCGCTCCATGTCGCGCTCCTTGTTGGCGCGGAACCGCTCCCACTTGAGCCGCTGCCGCTCCAGGTGGTAGGCTCGCACCTCGTACGCCACCTGCTGCTCCTCCACCTCCACAGCGCGCCGCCGCACCCACTGCCGCACCTGCTGATGGTCGCCGCCGCCAGCCACCACCGCGGCCAGCTCGCTCTGGAGCTGCTGCACCGCGGAGGGGCCTTCGTCCTCGCCTCCTGCTGCTCCTGCCGCACCCCTCGCGCGCTTCCCGCCTCCTTCCTCGTCTTCATCGTCTCCCGCGGCCGCCGACGAGATGTCGTCGCCACGGCGACGCTTGTGGTGGCCGTTGTGGTGGTGGTGGTGGTGGACGCGGTGGCCGCCGTAGATGCGACGTGACTTCATCCCTGGGCCCACCTCCTCGTCGTCGTCGTCGTCCTCGTCGTCGTCGTCGTCGACATCGTTGCTGCTGGGGACCTCCTCGCTATCGTCCTCGTCGTCCTCCGGACCAGCGGAGGAGTCCTTCATGCCAGAGGAAGGGGCCGTCGCCGTCGCCGCGGCCTGGCGCGCGGCGGACGACGCGGCGGCCATGGGCGCGGGAGGTGGGTGGTGGAAGCAGGCGGTGACCTCGACGCCGGAGGCGCCGCCGTGCGGGGCGTGCGAGGCGGCGGCCGCGGCGGCGCCGGAGTTGTGGTAGGCGCACATCTCGCGGAAGAAGAGGTGCTTGGAGCTGAGCAGCTTGCGCGCCTCGTCCTTGGCCTTGGGGGTGAGCTCGTCCATGGCGTCGAGCAGCGCGTGGTTCTCGACCACCTTGCACGCCTTGCCGCGGCCGAGCAGGTCGATGACGCGCTTGTACCGCTTGTTGAGGTCGTTGAACTTGTCCTCACACTGCTGCGGCGACACCATGAATCCCCTCTCCATCATCGCCCGCGACACCGACTTCCACTTGCCCTTCTTCTGCTGAGCCGCCGCCTGCCCGTGCCCTCCGTGGGTCCCCGATCCGCCCGCCTTCCCGTGCGCCACCGCCGCGGCCTTCCCTCCCGCCGCGTTCGCCGCCACACCATCACCGTCGTCCCCGACGCTGTACACCACGTTGATAAGCAGCCGCACCATCGCGTCGGTCCACTTCATCCGCGTCCACGGGCACCCAGCCGACCCCGGCTGCTGCACCACGCCACCGCCGCCCTTCCCGGCGCCGTTGCCCATCTCATCGTCATGCCCAGGCGCCTTGATCACCCTCGACGACGCCGCTGTCGAGTAAGGTGAGTACGACGGCTGCTGCTGCTGCCTCACCGCCGCCACCTGCTGGAACCCGCCGCCGCCGCCGCCGTGGTGGTCCGGCTGCTGGAACGCGGCGGCGTGCATCTGCGGGTGGGCGAGGTGCATGTCCAGCCCCAGCATTGCCGCCGTCCCCACCACCCCTCTCGGTCCCATCCCACCTCCTCCTCCTCCTCCTCCTCCACCATCGCCTCTCTCCATTTGCAAAACGTACACTACAGCTCCTCCGGTGAGAAGAAAACAACAGCGAGCGAGCGAGGCGAGGGGGAATAAAAAGCCGGAGACCGGAGAGAGATGTGGGTGCGTGACGAGGGGGAGGCGGCGGCCGCCGGTTTCGTGGCGGAACCGTGCGGCTGCACCCCGCGCGCGGCAGCGGCACAAGTAGTCGGTTTTGCGCCGCACCAAGCGGTTCGGGGGTGGGAGCACACAGACCCTGCACGAAAAACCAAAACCACCCAGGGATCCCGTGCGCGCGGTTTCCCCTCTGTGTCTTCACGTTTACCCCTCGTATTGCGCGCGGAAGATCCGAAGCCCAGGAGGGCGGTTTGGGAAACAGCTGCGAGCGATGGCGGACTGAAGCCCCCGGTTTCACCCTGGTTTGGTTTTGCCAAATTTTCAATCTCCCCCTTCTCATCCCGTGAAATTACGAACAGTCCTTATAGATTGCAGGTAGTACAGCTTGTTACTTTCCAGTGATGCATTTGTCAAAAGCTACCGCATCCCATCTGAAGCTCATGGTAGGATTCACGACGGCTCGTGGAGAGTATGACGACTTCGGTGCTCTCTACTTTAGAAAGGTCAAATTGCCATGAGAAAATTGTTTCAAATTTGGTAATGTGATGAAAATATACTTAGCATAAAACATCCCCTGAAACATAACCAAGAACGTGATATATACCATTAATACTAATTCTAATGTCATATGCAAATCCTTTCACCAATATTGTAAGAGTGCATATTCAACTTTACAAAGGTGAACAAATTGCCATAAGAAAAATGCAACAAATTTGGTAATGTGATGAATATGGGTGAAAAACATCTCGTGAAACATCACCAAGAACGTGGCATACAACATTAATATAAATTCGTGTTACATGCGAATCATAACTTTTCCGGGCCGCCATATTTTACGCATGTTATAAGAGTGTACATGAGTTTCAAAGGCAGGAGCACACTTGCATGCATGGGGGCGTATGAAGATAGGGCACTGCGAAGCTCACGCTCCTACTGTACGGACATAGCTGGAACGTTCCAAGGTGTGATAGTTGTCATCTGATAGGCTCTACCTCGTGAACAAAAAGCATGCAGACGTTATGGCTTTACGTATGGGAATTTGATTTGTTTGCAAACACGAACTTAACATGAATGCACTGTGGTGCGATGTGCAAGCATAAAACGTGTTCGCAAGAGATAACTGTGCATACATCTAGCTCTATTACTATTCCACTAATGGAAATTGTACGACTGCACCAAGTGGATCGATCTGTGCACCTCCTACATGTCGAATTTCATTCTCTCGCAGTTTGTATGCCCCTTTTGTTAGATTTGATTTGAACAAAGCTAATTAACTACATGCAGTTCAAGTATATTCCTTTGGACAAGTTTTTTTAGAGAAAAATCATAGAAAGATTTACCACCTGTAAGGGCTTGCCGATATTATTCTAGCTCATAGCAACATTTTGCAATTACAAAAAAAAAACGTATCTATGCAGATTCCAATATTTTGTTTGTGGAGTATATTTTATTACATGTGTACATGAACTTGGAGGTTTAGAGCACAAATGCTTGGAGCCGCAGATATTCTCAGGATAGGACCACTGCGAAGCTTATGCTCATACTATATAAATAGATGGAAACTTTTCAAAATGTGATTGATGCCACCCAGTAGGCTTTGTCCAATGAAACAAAAGTGTACATGCATCTCTAGCTTGTAGTATTTCCTCTTTTGTTTGTTAGAGAAAGATTCCCTTACACGTGGACGCGTTTTTATAGAAAATTTAGAAAAATAATTTATACTACGTGTAAGGGCTTATCGACATTATTGTTAGAGAAACATTTTGCAGTTACCTTGAAACATATGCAAATTCGAACATTTTTCAAATACATTTTACAAGGAATAGTTGAGTATCCGTGCGTTGCAACGGAACATTAGCCATGAAAAAACATTATATGTGAAAAAAAATAAAATAAAAAATCTAGTGCATCTTAAACTTTCTCCCGATATAACATAAATGTTGACGACACAAAATAATCAATTTGTCTTGAGAAAGGCGGCTAACTGTGATAACCCTATCCTCCATCTTTACATTACAAAGATCTTTTATCGGCTACTAAATGAATGAAAAATATTATTTCATTGTAGTACTATTAACTCCGTTTACAATGATCACAGGGTGATGTTATCACTTAAGCACTATTTTGGTATAAAGTACATCTTGACTTTTAAATATATGTTTAAGTATTTATCTTTTATATATATATATATATATTATTAAATGTACTTTAAATATACTTATTTTTTATATTTATATATTTTAAAAAATATATAAATGGTCAAACGTATATATATCCAAAAGACAACTATGTTATATATTAAAAACCCGAAAGAGTAATATAATCATCCAAACAAAGTGCAACTCTATACAACAAAAACAAAATAGTGATAAAACATCAATGACACATCACCAAACATCAATGGGCTTTATGCTTCCTAGTTCTTACACACCTCTCCCTCAGAGCTTCCTAGTTCCTAGGCTTAGGAAGGTGACAGTGCCATATCATGTACATGAATAATTCTATATGATACAAGCGAGTCTGGCACTGCTGCTTTTATATATCATCTTGTAATGAAAAAAATCAACAGTTTGTAACTCAAGAACCGCTGTCAACGATCTTTTATGAAGCAAACTACAAAAGTATAAACCAGAGCAACTTTAGTTGAAAGACAAATTGATTTATCTCAACTAATAAAAAACGAACACTAGGTCCCAAAAAAATGAACAGAATACGACAAAGTACCAAGAGGTGCATCACGTATTCATGTGACCATATCACAACCCCAAAGAGCCGCCGATGGTGCAAAAAATGCATATATCAACAACGAATACTTGAGTAATTAGAGGCTATCTGAAACCTAACAACAGAGGGCATATACTTAAGCTTTGGTCCCTTTCAGCACACAAATAAATGCTATTGCAAATTCCAGCTGCAACCACGAGAACGGCATCGGGGGTTTGTTCACCTCTCAGAACTGCTAAATAGAGCAAGCACGCCTCATCATCGACTGTCTTATTTCAGAATCTTAAGATTGAGATCACCTTGAATCTCTTAGAATTTCACTTGCAAGTTGGAAAGAAAAAAGTCCGAAGGGGGTTTGGAACACAGATCACCTTGAATGAAAAAAAAAAACTGTAGCTGGCTAGCTGCTCTTGTTCGCCAGTTCGCTGCAGTTCAATTCTGCTAGTTGGCAACTCTGCTAGTCGATGTCGAATGCAGGCTGCTCCTTACTCCTCCCTGGAGGCCTAATAGAACTTATGTGTGACCAGCATACTACTAATAGAAGTAATTTGCCATTAGCTTTTGTTAATCGCATAAGTCCCATTCATTAATCAAGTGATTTGTTGTCCACCATCATGCATGTATACAACACAAAATATTTAGGAAATTGCAGGCCAAGATCCATGCATGTTCGTCTGAGACCATGTATTCATGTGCAGTAATGCAAAGAGTGGCACGGTGGCTAGGAGGTCGTCTTTCTCGTGCGGCGGCGTCAACCGGATAGATCGGGACGAGGGGGACGGTGGCCAGAGGTAGGAGGCAAGTCGAGGGGCGACGGCGAGCGGCCGAGTGGGGCGGGGTCGGGTTGGACGATGGCGCGGACGACGAAGGGAGGCAGCGGCGCGGAGCAGAAGGCGCTGCGTGAGGCGGAACAGAATCGCGCTCGGCAACCGGGTGCTTGGCTCGGAGATGGCTGTTAAGCTAGGGGCATTATGCATGGCTTTGCCTCGTGAAACAATCGTGCATGCATTATGCATGGCTTTACGTGCACGAAAGATTTGTCCATAAATACTAACTCAATATGCATGCAGTACGGATCGATGTACGCGGAGAAAGCTCTTTCACGAGCTCAATAAAAAAAAACACAACAACGCCAGATGAAGTATTCCATATCCTTCTCCAATATGTCGCATCATTAATTTTCTTCGTCACAACTAACGGTATGTTATAAACCTTTTTGTTAGAGATGCTCCGAACATAGCCATCTGCATGCACTTAAAGTAGATCCCTTTACCAAGACGAATTTCCACAGAGAATAATAAAAAAAAGAATCATTGTTCCTTCTAAGGACTTGGCAGTATTCTTCTAACTCAGAGGACCATTTTGCAATTACACAAAACCACAATGGAAAGATAGAGAGAGGTCGTGCCCAAGTTTCTCTTCTCTTCGGTATTCCGCGAATGGAAGCGCCGGCCGTGGCCTCGTCACAAAGCAGATGGTCAACGAGTCGGAGCTAGACAGAAACAGAGACTGAACAGTGGGTCCATGGGCAACATCGTCATTTCAACCGAGACCGTGTGGTGTAAAGGCGGCAGTCAAACGCTGCCACCGGCGGTTTAGATATGGTACAGGTACACGCGGTACGTTCTATCTAAATCTTGCAGCTTTGTTTTACGTGAACAGTCATCAATTCTTCTGTTCTTTTCTCTTCTTTTTTTTTTCTCCTCTCAGGCTCTCACTCTCGAAGGATGTCAACTCTTTGATTTGATGGTCAGCCACCCTAGTATCCCACTACCAAACAGACAGAGCTTTCAAGCCATAAAGTGATAGAAGCCCGTCATGTTGACCAGAGCATTCAGGAATTCAGAGGTGAAAACCGAGGGGGGTTTGGCTACCGTTTTTCTCGCTAAGCTGCTGGATTTTCACCGAGTTTGTGCAACGAGAATTCGCAATGCTTAGCTCAAAGCGATGCTTTCTTTCGTGATTCCCTGTGGCACTAGTGCACCGATCGAGTTAATTTCTTAAATCCAGCGGCGTGCGTGTCTTGTAATGTTAGGCAACTACATACGTTGATATAGATTTTTTGAAAAAAAAACGCTCTATATTATAGTCGTGCATGTAGCTGCTATATTTGTCTGGAGGTGATATTTGGAGGATGCTTTGAGCGTACGGGTTAGCAACAATTTTAACTAGTAAAAAGATATAAACTTTCTAGAGGCTGCCGAACAAAACACACAGTACATATAGTCAAATATCGGTGGCATGACAAATATTTTTTTTTTACAATTTAGGCTATTTTTGGAATGGAAAGTTTTTAAAGAATCTGGAGGGAATTGAACAATTTTTTAAAAATTCTCACATTTCGAAACAAAGCTCGTAAAAACACTTCTTTGCACAAACATATGCTTTATAAATATGTATTATATTATGAAGACAACTTTGAAAAAAGCTATTAAACTGCTATGGAGGCTACAAATTACTACATTAATTTAAGATAAATATAATTTATCTATAAAAATAGAATAGAAGGTTAAGAGTTATATATAAAATCAAACATATAGAAATAGAATGTTTAGTTGTATATGAAATCCAAACCTTATAAGTTAAGAGTTAAATATAAAATCAAAATATACTCTACATACGGTGGTATCTATATAAATAAATTTCTAGATGCTCTAAAGCTTAAACTAAGCATTGACCCATAATATTTGATGCCATGAATATATCACATGACCTACTGTATCAAGTTTTTCTCATGGAAATTCTGGATCAGATTTGGGCCAAAGAACCGAATTTTGGTAATTCCATGCTAGCACTGTTTTTTTTCTCATAAGATTTTTCTTTTATTATTATTATTATTATTTATTCTGTAATAGCATAAACTACAAATTTAAAAAATTACTTTAAAAAGATAAGACGAAATTAATACATGAAAACGTACCTTACGAATTAGAACGAGCTTAAGAAGCGTGCCAAAACAAATAAAAAAGGGCAACCGGAAGAGAACAGCGAAAAACAAATCAAAATCGGTAACCGGAAGAGAGCAGCGCCATATAAGCCTCCCCCCACCGCAGTAAAAACTCGGGCATTACTACTGCACGCCTGCACTCCACCGGCGCAGCACCAGATTCAGGAAAGAAAAAAGAAACACTGTACCTAGAGGAAACCGCAGACAATTTGCACGCAGGAAACTCACGCAGCCACTGTGGCGCAGACGGCGTCTCCCTCGTCAGTCGCACGGACGGCGTGCGATGACCACGGCCTACAGCTGAAACAGCCGAACGGTCACACGGGCTCCGCTGGGTGGAGGAGCGCCCAATCCGATCGAAACAGGCCCTGAAAATCCCCAAACGCTGGGGAGGGACAGACAGTGTCAGGGTGTCAGCCCAGATCGGAAGCAAACACGTGCACTCGGGTTAACAGTTGGAACGCACAATCAATGGGCCTTACGGCCACAACTCGGCCTTTTTAGATTCTGGGTTTGGTTTGGTTTGGTTGGGTCGTGATTCTGGGCTCCATCGCGCTGGACCAAAGAGGGTTTTTGTTCCCAGAAGCAAGGATCTCCACCGCGCACGCATACCAGATTACTCACTTCCCGTGGCTGCCGATGTAAAGCCGCAGATCATATATGGCTCAAAACAATTCCAAACACTTGCAAATTTTTCCTTTGGCTGGCCTTCGAGGATAGACTAAACACCAAAGCCAACATGACAAGGAAACACATGGGATGAAAACCCTCACTGCGACCGATGCCCGGCACTAGAAACGGCGGATCACATCATCCCGAGATGCCGGGCAGCTACACGTCTATGGGAAGAACTAGAACTGCTTGAACCCGCCAATATATCACCAACAGTGCTACACTTCCTTGAGGAGGTAATCAACGACCGGAAACTAGCGCCAACCTGGTTTGCAGCCTGCGCACGTACACCCTGGAAAGCGCGTAACAGCCGCATTTTTCAGGGACAACTTTTCCAAATTTCAGAAATCAAGCAGCAAGTTTTTGATACCCTTGACCTATAGGGAGTCACAGAGCCGACTCCGAGATAAAAGTGCAGCTGGATACTTGGTGCGAACGACTAAGATAATCACCGCTCCAATGTACAGTGTAACATAAATCTGTATTTTGACCATTTTTTTTCCATGCCTTGTATATTCCCTCGCCAATCGTTTCTGTTTTTTTTTTCTTGTTTTTCAACTTCCCCTACCTTTCGTTCCCAATGTGATCTAAATGGCAACAAGGTAGAGCGGCCTCTACCTTTTTATGAGGAAACAATTCTGGGCTCCATCGAGGGAGACACTGACAGACGTGGCCATGGCGGGGTGGCGGCCGGCACTTTCCCAGCACCCCTCTCGATCTCCTCGTGGTTCTCCGCCGCAGCCTCCATTACGGACGTTCCAACGCCGTGGGCGACTGGCCGCACGCATGCCGTGGGCTGCTGTCACGTGATGTGCTGTGCTGCGGGAGCGCGCCGCGGCGGCGTAATCCGGTCGAAACCACGGCCGCCGAGACCGAAAAAACAAAGGAAGTAATTTCTAATCCAGCCTTGTACGTATCGCCCGCCGCCTCGCCGCGCACTCGCTCTCACACGAGACGCGGGCATCCACGCCATGTTGCAGCGACTTCTCTGTCGAACAGATCAATTCCACAGGCGTAATACTGCAGAAACTTTTTTAGAAATTGGTACAGATCCCTCATGAATCGGGAATTACCCTCGTGTTTAATGGGGTGCCTTAAGCTGCTGCTGGCAAGGGATTCTCCATCTGATTAAAATCTTCTTTTACCTAGATTTTTAAGTTTGTGATCCATCATCCAATAGGAAGTTTTCTACTTTAATTTTAATCAGATTCGAAAGTTTGAGATCTACATTCGAAGTTTGTGATCCAATAGGACCGTAATTTTGACAAATTGACCCTTTTAGAAAAATTATTTCAATAATGATTATAGAACGGATTGCCAGGTAAGAGTAGGTCAGCAATGGCGCTGACCAATGAAATGTTAAAACAATGTGCGGCCGACACGATACTGCATCAAGAGCTCGGCCCAACAGGTTCTGGATTCGAACCCTTACTCGTCCAATTTTTTCACCCCCAAGTTCTAGGTTCCATCCCTTAGCCTAACATTATATATATATATATATATATATATATATATATATCACTTACCGGTCCTCAACTTATTCCCCTAGGTTTCTTTTTAAAAAATCACATGCTTTTCAAAATTCATTTTCATTTTTAAACTTGGAAGGAACAAATTTAAGAACCTAAATTATATAATTTATCTTAAATATTTAGCCATATGACTACAGATTTACATCTTTATTAGTTTTATTGCTCTCCTTTTTTAAAAAATATCACATGTTTAGTTTGTAAATTTATTTTATTTTTTTAACTAAACGATGCAAATTTACAGTTACTAAGCTAAATATTTAATATACATACTATAATTTAATTCTCAAATTGTTCCTCTTCCAAGTTAAAAAAACAAAATTTCAAAAAATGATTTTCAAAAGAAAAATAAATAAAATTTTAAGCAAAATATTCAATTTTTTAAAATAAAATTAGGATAGCTCTACTCAAGTGGAGAAGAAAATTTTTAATGGAAAATCAAATAAAATTTTAAACAAAATATTTGATTTTAAAAACAAAATTAGGATAGCGCTACTCAAGTGGAGAAAAAATAAATTTTAATGGAAAATCAAATAAAATTTTAAGCAAAGTATTTGATTTTTAAAAAGAAATTAGGATAGCACTACTCATGTGGAGGGTAAGTAGGAAAATACGCCGAAGAAAACATGCAGCGTTGGTTTCACCAAGGGACAACCACTAAGCTAGCACTGCAATAATACCCACGGAAGGTCGTGCTTAGTTTTATTAAAAGAAAGTTCAGCGCCAACCCCATTATCAATGACCTCAAATTAGCTGGTAATGCTGTGCCACTTAGATCTCAGCGCTAACGTTTCTGCCGTTGAGATGTTATAGCTTAGCGTCTTCGACTTCGGCGCTGAGCCAACAATTTATTTTTGCAATTAGTTTTTAGCACGATTCTTTTTTTTAAATAAGTTTTGTAAAGGGTCAATTTGTCAAAATTTTGGCCAATAGGAAGCCTTTTCTACTTTAATTTTTAATCGGATTTGAAAGTTTGAGATCTCCATCGGGAGGCTTCAAAGAAAGCAAAATTATTGGAAACGGGGATATGGAGAGAGAGACGGAGGAAGATCTGTACGTTAGTTCACTACAGCCCACGATATACGATGGGACGGATTATTAACTGGATTATTCATACCATGCTTTTATGGTTATTGAAAATCTTTCTTCATCGTTATCATTTAGATTATTTTTAATCTATTAATTAGCTTCATAATATATTATTTAAATGCTTCATTAATCAACTGTCTAATTCGATAATTCAGCCCCCACTCAACTGTTCCAAATGGTAACTAAATTCATGGTCCCTATTGTTTTTAATCGCCCATAAAACCCTTCTGCTTTCCCCATTTCTGCTTGGCCTCGGTTCTAAATCGGCGATTAACAGTCCATGTTCCAAGTAAATGAGCAAGGAAAATAATGTTCACGATCCTTTTTTGAATGTTGGATTTCACTCACTGCAAAAAATGCTGGATTTCACCATAGTTTCACACAAAAAGCAATCTAAAATGTTCGATACCCAAGCCAAGAAAAAATTCTGGTAATGAAAACGGAAGAGGTTGAATCTCTCTCTCCCCCCAATCCCAAAAGAAAAAAAGAAAAAAATTCCTGCTTGAAAACGGATTGCCTCAAGCTGCTGCTGACAAAGGATTCTCCCCTCTAATTAAAGGTTTTCTATCTGGATTTATAAGTTTGTGACCCATTAGTAAGTTTCTTATTTGGCTTTTTAAAATTTTCAATCAGATTCCAAAGTACGAGATCTCCATTGGAAGGCTTAAAGAGAGGTGACGAGGAGGTATTGACAAGGAGAGAACGGAGAAAAGTCTATACGTTCGCTCACAATCGCCGACGACGTAAATTCGTAATACACGTTTACTCAGTATTTCTACTCGACAGGTAACCACTTCGGGCTTCGGCCTTCCTCATTTTGCTTGGCCCCAGTTCTAAATCCGCGATTTGGCTTTCCATGTTCCAAGCGAATGTGCAAAAGAAAAGAAAAAAACTTATTAATGCTCCTTTTCCAAATGCTGGATTTCACAAGAATTGCACACAAATTTCACGAAAAACAGTTTAATTTCCAAACCATGAAATTCACCATTTCTAGCTTTCTGCTCTGCAGAAGATGAAGGGCAGCCGCATCATCGTTCCCCAACTCTCAACCACCTGAGCACACGAGAACATCACAAGAATTCTTCTCACTCAATTCATGGCTAATATCTCAACTATGGTATTTTGGTGTATAGCTTGCGGCCGATATGAGAATATTTGGGACATTGTTTGGTTGTTTTGCTAACCTAAGTTGCAGCCCAGCAAGACAAATCAATTTGTTGCTGCTTTGCTAGGCTTTTTTTAAAAAACTATAATAGATAAAAATTCAAATTCTATGTCCCATATATACACCCAAATGTTATAATTAGACTCCAATCATCGTACCGAGAAAAAAAAAAGAAATAAGGCTGTAAGACTAAGGTTGTGTTGAGACAAGCGGAATAGCCGTACTGATTCCAGTAACGCACGCTTTTCAATATAATAAATAGTACTTTTAAAAAATTGTATATAAAAGTTACTCTAAAAAATTAAATAAATTTATTTTTTAAATTTATAATAGTTAATACTCAATCAATTATATCATCTTGTTTTATATGTCGTGGATAATCTCATTACTAAGAAAAAGACTAGAAAATTAAGTTTTATTTTTTTTTCTATGTCCTTGTTTTAATATTGTTTTATTAGACTATTTAGAGTCTTTGATATCAAAATTGTCCCGGCAGAATTCAGTCGTCTGTTGCCGTAAACATTGTAGCTGCAGGAGCTCCCTGCCGTACCGCAGACAATTTGCACGCAGGGAATCCACTCTTCACTCCCCCATCAGTCACACGGACGGCGTGGAATGACGATGGCCTACAAGGCTACGACCGGACGGAAACAAGGCCTACAACTTCACACGGTGGAACCCCAAACGCTGGGACAGTGTCAGCCCAGATCGGAAGATTATTGAGCAAAGAGTGCACTTGGATTTGCACACAATAGGCCTGCTCATTTATCGAGTGCAATTTGGCCTTTTTTTAGATTTGGGTTTGGTTTGGTTTGGTTTGGTTTGGTTGGGTACTGGGGGTGCCCAAAAGCGAAAGGCCAGAGGAGGCACTATCATCCCATCGCATCGAGGGACGGAGATGAGACCATGGCGGGGATGGCGGCGCTGACGCATGTTGGCCTTTTTCACATTGTTGGGTTTCTAGATCTTCGCCATCGTGTTCGCCGCCGCCGCCGCCGTCGTGGCCGTTCCAACGCCGTGGGCGGGGCTACCGGCTACGGCCGCCGCATGCCGTGGTCCGCTGCTGATGTGCTAGGCGAGCGCCACCCCCGGCGGCGTCGGCGGCGGCGGCGGCGTAATCCAACCGAAACCGCGGCAGCCGGCGGCGAAAAATTGCGGTTTTTGTTCGAGCTTTGTGTGTATCGCCGCTGGACTGGACGCGAAAAGTGCACGCCAAAAAAAAAAAAAATCCCGCGTGAATCGGGAATGATCTCTGTATTTCAACGGATCCAACGGATGCACTAAAGCTGCTGCTGGCGAGGGATTATCCCTCTAAATTAAATTGCCGCTCGTAAGAAATTCTCCCTCTAATTAAAAATTTTCTAGTATCTAAAATTTATTACTAGAAGTTTGTGAATTTTTTTTGGATGTTTTAATTTTTCAATCAGATTTG
Source organism: Oryza coarctata (assembly GCA_030770085.1). NCBI lineage: Eukaryota > Viridiplantae > Streptophyta > Magnoliopsida > Poales > Poaceae > Oryza > Oryza coarctata. The sequence continues at coordinate 9,806,269 of CM061463.1, read as the reverse complement.
AAAGTAAGAGTTCTCCATTAGAAGGCTCACTGTCGCCTACGACTGTAAATTCATGATCCAAATGTATTTCTACTAGACGGTACACCCTGTAAAAGAATAAATTTCTAGCTATAAATCAGGAATTCGTTTTTTTAACACGTTAAACCCCTGCGGGCTTCGGCCTTCCCCGTTTTTGCTTAGCCACAGTTCTAAATGGCATTTCTATGTTTCAAGCCAATAAGCAAGAGAGAAAAAAATTCATGGGTCTTTTTCAAATGCTGGATTTGACGAAAATTGTACACAAAATTCAGAAAAAAACAACAGTTCAGTTCCCAAACCATGAAAATTTTCCCGTGTTCCCAACAAATTACTTATAAAACCCCAATTAAATTAACCATTTCTGAACGGAAAAATTCAACATAGGTGGGCTGCCCCAGATCTTCTTCGTTCCCCAACCCTCAACCACCCAAGCACACGAGAAGTTCACGAGAATCTTCTCATTCAATTCATGGCTGACCCGAGAGACATTGGACACGGCCACTTTACAGAGAGATGGGAGAAACACCGGGACCAGATCTCGTTTCACCAATCAACTCCAGTCCACAACGTTTATTGCAACCGTACTTTGCTTGAATCAGCCATGGATCACACGCCACGCCCCAAGCACACTGTCCGCGTGACCGACCGAAACACCACCACATCACTGGTTCCCCTCACCACGCGCGGCAGGGGATGCGGCGGCGGCGTGGGACTTGAGCCAGTCGAGGACGTCGCCGAACACCTTCTCGACGTTCTCGTCCGGCTCGCCGACCAGCTGGTGCCACATCCCGGGGTACACGTGCAGCGTCTTGTCCTTGCTTCCCGCGCGGCGGTGGAGCTCCTCAGCGCACCCGGGGTCGCACACGGTGTCGTCGCCGCCGTGGACGACCAGGAGCGGGAGCTCCACCTCCTCGAACCGGGACTGCAGCTCGCGGCACACGCGGAGCAGCTCCTGCGCCGTGGCGGCGCGGGGCGGAGCCGTGGTGCGGTGCGGGCTCGCCACCGCCAGGGCGCGCTTCCACGGCACCTTGAAGGACCGGTCGGGGATGCTCCCCCTGGTGAAGGCGAGCCGCCACGTCGGCGCCACCGCCGCCGCCGCCCACAGGAGGTGCTCGAGCGGCCAGGGAGGCATGAACCGGGGGCTGACCCCGCACATGGCGCCGTTGAGCACCGCGCCGTCGCGCCACCGCTCCTTGTCCCGCAGGTGCAGCAGCAGCGCGATGGCGCCGCCGAGGGACTCCCCGTGGAGGAAGCACGGCAGCGGCGGAGGGTACTCAGCGCGGAAGGGCGCGAACGCGGCCTCGCAGTCCTCGAGCACGGGGGTAATATCCGGTATGTGTCCCTGTAGCCCCTCCGAGAAGCCGTGCCCCTGGTGGTCGACGGCGGCGACGGCGAACCCTGCCTTGGCGAAGTACACAGCCGTGAGCTGCACCGTCCAGCTGGACTCCCCCGTGAAGCCGTGGACGACGGCGATGGCGCCGAGGAGCGGGGCGTCCCCCGCGGGGACCCAGCGCTGGGTGAAGATGCGTAGCCCCCGCGGGTTGACGAAGGTGGAGGAGGAGTGCACCACGCCGTGGTGCGCGTAGAACTCCTCCGCCGTCAGCTTGCCGAAGGGGCTCTTCTCGTCGGCCTCCGCCACCGGATGCGCCATCCTTGGACTTGGACTCGTCGATGCGATGCGAGCAAGGAACCAGGGGGAGAAGCGTGGTGTATTAGTAGTGGCAGGGCAGCGCGAGCCTTGGACTTGTCCGGTGGATGGGTAGATATTAATGTGGCGATGGCGACTCGGCGAGTCATCAAACGAAACCAAATCCGGTAGATGCACGCGGATACGGCGGCACCGTTGGATTGCGCGCTCGTATTTGCTTATCTCATCAGCGCATCCGGATCGTTCGACGTGCGCAGTGTCGTGCGTGAGCGTAACGGATCCAGATCGGCGCTACACTACACGATACTGTTGCGGATTTATACCGCTCTTGTGTTACAGGGATCTAGATAGCTGATCAACAATTCCAAGCTGTTGTGATACTCCTTTCATTCTAAAATATTAAATTAGTAGTATGAATATGTACAGAGAATCTAGATTCATAATTTTAAATGCATATAATCAAGTACTAATTGAAGAGTACGCAGGAAGGATTCTAAGATAAAATTAGTAGGGGTTCATTGGTTGAATTGATTTGCAACAAATTTACTTCCTTCATATGGAAAAGTTTAAATTCATATGGTAGGATTGACCGATAATAAAATAGGCAATTGAATAATTACGAAACTCAAAAATAAAATTTAATATAATCATAAAACCTAAAAACATATGTTTTTAAAATATAGAAATTAAACATATTATAGCCGTATATCCGTAAGGTTTTTTAAAATATAGAAATTAAACAGATTATAGCCGTATATCCGTAACTTCAATCTACTTATATTTTTTATAGAATGAATTAGATAACGAAATAAAATTATTGAACAAAATATTAATTGAAATTAATTAAACCTTAATTAATTAATAATGCAAGATCTAATAATAATTAATAGATCAAAACTTTTTACAACACTATAAAAACACCTTAAATTTCAGATGAAAGAAATAAATCCAAATTACAGAGAAAACTAATTAATCTATAAACATACATAACAAATCATTCATAAACTTTATATTTATTATCAAAATTATGTTGACAAAATTCACACAAAAACTCTTTAAAATTCCTAAAACCTTACCCTCATTTATAGAAAAAAAATCTCAAAAAAAACCTAAATACCCTTTAAATTTCATAACCTTATTCTTAAGCCATTTGATTTGAAACTGACACTCCATATTATATCACGTTAGCAAACACATGTTAGACCATAGTGTTCGATGCATTTTCACATAAAATTGCTCGAACACTATTCCTATGCCTTCGTACTAGTCCTGTTATGACATATATCCCTCCGAATCTCCTATGCCGGCACGCACCACATCTCCGCCGCTATGCCACTGTGCTCTCTCGTGCCCGTGCTTGCTGACACCCACCTATCAACATTATGCTTTCGTCCACACTTGCCCACGCTACTAAGCTGATTTCTTACCATTAACCCATTTTGTCGGCCTGCTAATTTCTCAATCTGCCTATCAAGTTAGCCCACTCATCGACCTATTTGCTTTTGGTCTCTTTTAGTCCAAGCCAGCCCGCTCACGGACCATCGCCAACCCACTTGTTGTGTCACGCTTGTAATATCAATTCAGCCTTTACACAATTTTAGTTTGTTACTGAAACAAATTCTAAAAATTAATTTCTCAATTTTCGTCCAAAATTTCTTTAAATTTTTTAACGATTTTTTAATTTATTTTCCACATTTAGTACTACACACAAATAAATAAATAACATTTATAGATTTTTCACAACTGGGAGTTACCATATTTTTTATAAATACTTTTAATATAAACTAATTAAACAATGTTATTTTTAATATAAACTAATTTTGCTAATTTTAATATAAACTAATTTTATCAATTTTAATTTAAACTAATTTTTTATCATTTTGATTTAATACATATGCTCGTTATGCGTGGTATTTAATGTCTTGTGATTTCCTGGGTCAAATTAACCAATTGACTTGAGGATAAGGATATGGAAAAGACCATGAAGTTGGTGCTTAGAGCATCGCCAATGATTTCTAATCCTAAAACCGTCATCACCTTGCACGTGAAGAAAACAAGGAAAAGCGCACCTGCAGTTTTAGATGGATCCACTTTATTATTAATTTTTTATTGTCTATTGAAGAAGAGTATAATCTATTCACACATTTTAAATATGATTAGAAATCCTAAAAGATTTTTTTAAAAAAAATAAATTTTCATCCTCTGTTGGTGGTGATGCTCTTCGGTAGGAAATGTCGAACGAGAGTGGTAGTATTGCTGGTAGTCATGCTGACAAATGAAGCGGTGAAGCAAGGATCCAGACCAGTTACAGTCACTATTGTGACAGTAACTTAGTAACATTGTTTATCATGATATAAATTGGGTGGTCTATATAAGCACGCTATATTTTTCATAGCACAGTGACAAAAATACTGTACCACAAAATACGGTTGATCATCAAAATGGACGGACGGACTTGCGTACAATCCTTAAGTTGCCTGATCTAAATTGGTGAACGAACTGCAGGATCTTGTTGTTATCGACAAACATTTCTCTCTAAGCATCTAAGCAGAAGTATGGTATGTTTTAATGGTGTCGATATTTGCGATAAACTGATGAAGTTTATATACGTATAACTGTTTAAAAATAGATGTGTTTTATGTGTCTTACGGCTAATAAAATTAAAAAAAGATTTGATACTGGTAACACAATATTATTAAATCTAAAATATAATATTTGGTATTGATATCCACCCATTTTAATCTAAATAATAATATTTTGGTATTGGTATCGGGTTGGAATGTGCCCTCTTTTGGGGTGTTTATTGTCTCCCATAATATACTCAAGTGTATGTAGGGAACATGTCCATCATGTCTGGGGTTTAAATGTATTTTTTCTGTTTCGTAAGGAGCATCCAAAAGTATTGCTTTAACAGGAAGACTTTGTTTTACATTGACAAACATTGCAATACTTTGTTTATATACATAGTAACCTATATTGTATTTCTCATGTGATCCTATAGTTTTTTATCCACTAGATTTCAAAACAATCATTCACGTGTGGGTGTGTTTTCAGTTATGATTTGATAATAAATTTCATAAAATTACATATATTTTAGCAAAAACTATCACAATAAAATTTATCATAAAATTATAAATTTAAGCCATAATATCGCAAATTAAACTATAGATTCAACATTGGCTTTGTCGCAAAACTATAGATTTTAAAGATTGACTTTACCACAAAATTACAGATTTTAAAACCTCCATTAGGATAACAATGTTAGAATGAAGCGTATACAATCTGCTAAATCTATTGTCTTGTGATATAATTTTGTCAAATTAGCTGTGGCGTTATAAAATTTACTGAGTTTTTTTCTATATTCAAATATTTATTTTTTCTCTGTTTGTTAAATGTTAGCGATGGATGTACTTGGGAATATGTGGGTAGTTTCGTGGTGTGCGTGCGTGCTCGTTTTATGTATTTATTATGTAAAAAATGTGAACAGCCCGCTTGGAGACGGAACAAATCTGCAATCTGCCAACCGCCGATTCTCAATGGTCATCATAAATCCCATTGCTGGCGCTAGCCACAAATTCACTGTAGCGTAATAAGTTCACAATTTTTTTTACTGTGGTGATAGAAATAGCGCAACATAAGCTACCCCTCCATCAGTTTGATAATTTATGTCGTTTTAGATAGCGATGTGGTCTCCAAAGTCTACCTTTAACTATTTTCTATCATAATAAATACATAAATAAATATTTTTATTATAGCATTTTTAAGACACATTGTTATACTGTCTTTAAATTAAATATTTTAAAGTTATTAATAGTTAAAAATTGAAAATTTTGACTTTAACTTTGTTAAAACGATAAGAATTATGGGTATTTAGTTAGTGTGTGTTTATTAAGACTGAATTCAAAAGTTAAATCAGTAGAGAGAGAAAATAACCCAAATGCCCCTCTTTAAATGACTTAATTCAAAAGTCAAATTAGTAGAGAGAGGAAATAAACTAAATACCCATCATTAAATGAGGGATTGCTAGAAACATGAGAGTGATTAGTGGTACACTAAATAAAATCTCAATGAGTGGTGGTTGAAGAAAAAAACACTATTCTACGATTGTATTTTTTAAACAAAGTTTGAATGTTAAGATTGTATTTTTTTGACAGAGGGAGAAACAAACTAATGGGCTTTTCTAAGATTTGCTTTTTAACGGAATATTATATTATGATAAACTACTAGTTGTTTTATAGGTCTACTGAGAATGAGAATAGGCTGGGGCTGAGGTCTTAAGTAGAAAGCATTGATTTTTTTTTCTGATTTTCTTGTGGTTTGGGTCTCGAGTAGAAAAAGCGGCTGTTTTTTTTTTAATTTTCCCGGGAAGATAATCTGCACGCAACGTGGGAGAGAGGGGGAGAATGATGACAACTGCGTTTTTTTAAAGTAGCAGAGATTTTAGGAACACTGGAAATTGCTAAGCTTTTAAGAGCCATCTTGATCTCCAAAATTCCACTTCAAATTTCACGATGGTTTAGTACTAATCTACTAGACTACTAGTTAGGTTCATTAGTAAGATAATCAACAAACTTTTAAGATTGTCTAAGTTTGAGCATAAAAGTTGGAACCTTTTCAAGTTGAGATTTTCAACCTTGAATGTTCATTAATTATTTACTTAGCTAGTGAAAGTTCGTTATAGGATGGCGCTGTAAAATTTTCTTTAATGTGAAGAACTGGCACTATCTTAATGACTTCTACGGTGGGAGCCACTTTGTTCTACGAAATGTGCAATTGTTTGTAATAAGTAATGCCAAATACCATACTTCTTCCAACAAATATAAACAGTTTAGATTGTTTCGCATATATTAAGGCCCCATTCGATCCGCTGAATAGACTGAGCTGATTATAACACGAAAAACACAAATGATTATTAGTACGTAATTAATTAAGCCTTGTACATAGATTTTTTTTTTGCAAAAATGTCATTATTTAACAGTTTGGGGACGCTCAAAGAAGGGTTCAAACTCTCCAATGATTTATGTAACTGCCTAACTTACGTATAAGATAATAAAAAAATAGTACTTCAATTAATTATATAAATCGATAAGTACTATTACAATTATGGACCTAACTAACACACCCATGCACACAAACATGCCTATACCTATATACTAAAAGATACAACTTTATACATAGAAACGGCCTGAGCTTAGAACCGACCTAAAAGTCATAACCTTCATTTTCGTCCCAATCCTACAGATCAACGGTTCCCTCAAAAACTTCTCCTACAGCTTCCTAACAAGCTGAAGCCAAAACATGTAAGAGTGAGTATACAAATACCCCATAAGCCATGCATAAAAATTTATACTAATACAAGGAAGAAAACATGCTTCATTCTGAAGCTTATTTATTAGTTCACATGCAACCCATTTCGTAAACTAAATTACTATTAAAGTGTTCATCATTTTATGGCATTCATTTCTTAAGTTTAAATATTTCTCTAAGTCTACTTATGCCATTACTTTTGATTCACCTATAGGCATATCTCTGTTAACTAGGAGAATGACGTATTCGAATACTCGATGACTCTATAGTGTCTGTCCAGTTTTAACTGCACGATACTCATAGTTTGCAAGGCTAGAGATAATAAATTATGATGCTACTCTAAGCTCATCTTTGTTTTGCCTAGCGTGTTAAAGGATAAGTAGATTGTTGGCTTCAAACTTGATCCTCGCATGGGTGTGATCCAACATGTCGTCTCGTCCACCCACTATTGCACGATCGAGGAGAACGTATGCCTCCTAGGTCCGCAATGGGTATTGCAACACCTACACTCATATAACCAAACCATTTTACACATCTCATCAGCCATCATACACCTATAACCTAAAATGCTAATATATCAAAAGGCTATAGAAGTTTAACTCACTAGAGTAGCATACACTTGGTCTAAATACTTGATCATGTAGATGAACGATAACTATGTTGCTTATACTGGCACAAGGAGAATGTCCTTAGAAACTTTAAATAAACCATAGCATTTCCAAAGATTCACATGAAAAGGTATAATTCACATAATAATTGAATAGTACAGTCAAGTAGGGTTCTCAATGGCATAATAGGCTCAATTTAAGGTATGAAAATATTATTGACAATATAGGATAACTGGTTATCAGGTTTAGGATTTGTAAATAAACACATGCAAGCTATAAGTACTTTAAGTTAGTACTCTAGTCAAAATATAATCTAGCTTTAGTTAGCTTCAAATGGTGTTCAAAGGATACATTACTTGCCTTAAAATTTGGCGTATTTATATCACTTTTCTCCTCCTATGGCTATGACGGTTAGGTGTCAGCGGTGAAATTAGATCATTCGCCTTCTAATCGATTGCGACGTAATCTATCGATACACAGTACACAGAGAAAGTAACTAAACAAAATAACTTCAAATGAACTTCAAAACTTAAAAGGTGCATTAAGAGACAAAAAGAAATGTGATGAAAGAATTTGAGAATTTTTGAAGTTTTAACAAGCCACAAACCCTAAGAATCGAAATTAGGTTGCATAAACGGAGCTCAGTTGGTAACAAAACTTATGCCATTAGATTCAGAATAATTCAAGAAGACTAGAATACGTCTCGGATTTTGGATTGGAGGTGAAACGAATATAGAGTTTGACTGGACAAGAAAAGGGAATTTATTAATTATTTTTGAATAGAAAAACTGGAATTTCTCGTTTGTACAGAAGCCAGCCAGCATCCATGGGCGCCAGCGGCGGAGGCCAGTTTCTGGTGATAGGGCGCCGGTTTTGAGCCCTAGGGATGGGCGACCGCATTCCCCACGGCGGCGGTGGGAACGCCGATGGTGATGCAGGCGAGAGCGAGTAGAAGGAGGCGACGGCAGCAGCGATGGCAGCGGCGGCTCCGGCGAGGTCCCAGAGAGGAGTGTCTGCCTGGGAGCACCAGCGGGGCAAGAGAAAGCCGGAGGTGGTGGCGACTTGGGCTGGCGACCCGCGAGCCAGCGGCGCGGCGTGCGGCGGGCGACGGCCGAAACAGGCAGAGCGGTGAGGTCTCGCTAGGGAAGAAGAGGGGTAAGAGGCGCAAAAACACGGGGAAGACGATGGTGAGTTCAATTTCGGACAAGGACGGCCGAGTGTGGCGAATTTCGGAGTAGCCCCGGCTCGATCGAGTGCGGCGACGGTGATTCCGGCAGTCGAGGGCGGTGCGGCTTCTGGCAATAGGTAGAGGAGGAGAAAGCGCTCCTCTTTTGTGTTGGTGTTGACAGCAGAGGAGAAGTGGAGAGGAAGATGGAGGTGGAGAATGAGTGAGCGGGAGCGAGCAGAGCTCAGGATGGCCCGAGCGGATAGAGCTCGAGCTCTAGCTTGGCTTAGGATTTGGCGCGCTGCTGGCGTACAGGCGCGCGGCACGTGGGAGGTGACTCCGCATGGCAAAGCAACTGACCGGCAACGGCAGCTCGCGCCTGCTGAGCAGAGGCAGAGGGAGTTGGGGCGGTGGAGAAGATGGCCTGGCCTAGGCTGGTCCAGTGGAAAAGGAATAGGAAAATGAGAAAGAAATGAAAGAGAAGGAAGTGGACCAAGCCGGAAAAACAGGTCGGCTATAAAAAGAAGGAATGGGCCAAAGCACAACGATGATGCGAACTCGTCCCAGAGGGTTTGAGAAAGAAATTTGCACTTTCAGATGAAAAGAAAAAGGAAAGGAAGACGAAATACAGCCAAACGAATGTAAAAATTGAACGCAACGAAATAACTTGACGTGAGTTTTCGAAAATCAAAGAAAAAGAAAAAACAGTTTTAAAATTTGAGGATTTTTACAGCTGTTATAGCTTAGGTAGCACTTTCATGAAAAAGGGAGTAACTCAACAAATGAGCCAAGTGAACGGAGTCTACGGACGATAAGAAAAGGCTTTGGTGTCTCAAAGGATTAAAATTGGAAGGATAGTTGGGACAGTATAAGAAAAAAAATTAGATATGATTGATTGATAGAGACAAGTAGTAACGTAGAAATATTTATACTATGGATAAATTTAAATGCTTCAAATAGGATGGAGGAAGTAAGAACTAGTTCCTGTTGTTCCGAAAATACGATGTCTGAAGTAACTAATACTTTAACTGTAGATAATAACCAGGAGTAGCTGACTACTATCTTTATAATAGCAGGTACAATAACTGGCAATAAAAGCTTCACGTAGGATTTTTCGATGACCTGGAGGAGAGGGGGAAAGAGAAAGAGAGAATGGGTAATTAGTCGCCCGGCTGCACGCACAGACCGAGGCTGTGGGGCCTGCCCGTAGATGTACTAGCTCAGCTCGGACGCTCAGCCATGGCGAAGCAGCGGCCGCCGCCGCCGCCGCCTTCGCCTGCCTCCACTGGATCACCGCCCTCGCCTGCATCCACCGGGACGCCGCCCTCGCCTGCATCCACCGGGACGCCGCCCTTGCCTGCGCCCGCCGGGACACCACCTTCGGCTTCGCCTGTGTCTGCCGGGACCGCCTCCTACGTCCTCGCCTGCGTTTGCCGGGACGCCGCCCTCGCGTGTGTCCGCCGGGCCGCCATCCTCACCTGCGTCCGCCGGGCCACCTCGCTCGTCTGCGTTCGCCGGGACGCCGCCCTCGTGCTCCGGAGCCACTGCCCCAACCTGCGTCCTAGCCACTGCCCTCACAGGCCGCTCAAGCTGACATCTGGAGCTTCTAGCCGGAGTCGTCGACAAGGCAAGGAAGAGAGATGGAAGACCACCGGAAGGGATGGGGTGAGAGGAAGAAAGAGAAGGTGGGGCTATGGGGAAAGATGGTGGGCCCCAAAAAACAATAAAATATTTGTGTTAAGTAGACAAGATATTTCTATTGCACACATTAGTTTAGTATTATAGATGGCATGGTTTTTTATTGATGTGGCCCTATAAAAGGATAAGAAATTCTAAAATAATGAGATACACGTCAGATTTATGATACCAATCCAGGTGAGATTTGTGAACACCCTCTAACCCTCACAGGAAGCCACCTGAGGGTATGGAATTTGATTGCCCTAACACATTAATTGAGTGGCCGGAGTTAGAAGTTTATCAATAGGAAAAGAACTGAGGAAAATAAAAGGACGACCCTACAGAATGGGTCCCTACAAAATCGATGTATTAACATGAGTATGTGATAATTGATCCACCACATACACTTAAAAAAAACAAAATGTAATGAAGCAATTTAATTTTTTAAATACTTGCAAACATATAATTGAAATAGAGCGTAGTAGTGATGCTAAAAAAACCAGCTCGATATGGACTTCAATAGCTAAACGCACGAGCACTCAGATGATCCAAACTTAATGACAACATCGGGACATAATATTTATTAATAAGATTTGGGCAAAACCTTCATCCCCGAGGCACTGATTACGAGCGCTTCTCTCCAATCTAGCATATTATAGTATATCCAGGTATCCACGAACCTCGACCAGCTAGATCGGCCAGTCATATCCACACCTATGCTAAGTCATCATGTAGTTACACCTGGTGTACATATCTATTTAAAGGAAACCTTATGACATAGTCTGACTCTAACTCTATTATAAACATCTATTACAACTTTAATTTCTAACCTATAATCGACTATATATATATTCAACACAAATAATAACAAATGAACTAATATTGATGGTACAATTAAAATTATATCTAGACTCTCTATTGGGTTTTGAGTAATAGATGATAAGAAATTAAGAAGATAATATAATATGTTATGATTAAGAATTTTATAGTAATTTATCTAGACTATTTTGGTAAAAAAAATATAAAAAAGAAATGACTTGAAGCAATAAAAATATAATTTTATTATTTCTTGAGTCCTTAGGATAAGCTAAGATATTGAGAAGGGTTTAAGTTTAACCGGTTTAAAAAGAAGTGCTCAATCAAAATTTTAAATCTAGATAAGCAAATACTCACACCATGTACGCCTTGGTGTTTTAGTTTTTCTCTCCTAGAATTTTGGATGTTTGTATCTAGGTTTTGTAGAAACTTGTGGAAAAGTTTCACTGTTAAATAGAGAAATCAACTCAAAATCTTTAGCCATTTATATCGGAGTATTTGAAATAAGCTCTCTGTCTGGCAGAGATGCATGTCCGGAGTCTCTAAAGGTTTAGATTGGATACTCTAAACCTCCTCTCTCTCCAAACTAAGTGTTGTCCGAAGTCTCCAAACACTTTAGTCGGAATCTCTGGACTAAGCTATTTTTCTAGGCCAAAAGGTATGAACTATTTTTCTAGGCCAAAAGGTATGTCCAGAGTGTTCGAACATTTTGTGCGAATACTCTGGAGTTTGAATTATATGAGTAACGACTAATTTTGAGAGAGATAGTTTTTAACCCCACCAACCCCTTCTTTGAGAGAGATGCTCATTCATTCTTACACTACGTCTAAGAGTTTTCTAGATGTTCCCCACTCTACTCTCTTGGATCTTGTGCTTAATCTACCTTATAAGTGTGTTTTTTAGATGATTTATGAGAGAGTGTACTTTGAGATTTGGGTAAGAACTTATGGATCGACACTCGTGAAGACTCAAATTTATTATTCTTGGAGGACCATATGACTAGGAGTTGACTATGAGAATTCGATGTGTGAATAGTCCAGGACATTTGTGAATGTCTTTCTCACATCTATAAGGAAAGAGGTAAATAAGTGGATTTTTGAGTTCTTCTTTAAAAGTTGGTTTGGTCGTCTTGGAAAGTAAGAGTATAATGTTTTAGTGAAGACCTCGATAGTCGTCTTGGACTAGGTGCTACACTTTGTTGAGAATTTAGAAGCCAACCTAGTCTCTAGAGTTTAACTTGGTGTGGCAAGGGATCGCATAAGATACAGTTCTTTGTAACTCATCAATGAAGATATAGGATCGGTTAATCTGAACTTCCATAAAAAATTACTTGTCTCCTAATATCTCATTACTTGTTTTATTCTCTGTTATTTTGTTTTCTTTTATCCTCCCTAACCCTTAGGTTGGCCTGCTTTAAGTGACATTTGGATATTTTGAAGAAGTTTCAAAATCTCCGGACGCTATATCCGGAGACTCTAGATAATTCTCTCTGTCTAATAGATAGCCTGGTCCGAATACTCTAAATGTTAGGACCGAATACTCTTGAGAGTTTTAATTTTCGCTGCTATTTTTTTTCAGGTTTAAAAGTATGCACATTCACCCTCCTCTATGTGACTTAAGATCTTTTCACCAATAAAACACACTAGCACTAAGTGTTGAATTTCTTTTTAATTAATTACATAGAAGATGTATACACATATACCACTACACACGCACAACCACATGAGTGCATCATCACACTGCCTAGCTAGTAAATGGAGCGACACACCATTCGCAATTACTGGTGCAATTAATCAGCATTGAGTCTATTTGCTTCTCAATGTGCATGGGTGCACTTAGGGCGGCAAAATAGACCAAACAGAAAAGACTGAGAATCTAACTAATATAATTCAGTTATCAACCTCAATTAACCGATGATCGAGTAGATCAAATTTTGGTCCAAAACTCCAACAAACCCTAGATCCACACCCTCACTCCATGCCTCCCTCCCTCACTTTGTATTGTAGCCAGTAGCTGCCGTCCCACCTCCTATGCATTGCGATGCTTGATGATCGTGACGAGCAGTGGCAACAACCCTACCCGATCGTCACCTCCACCTTTATTTGCGCTATGATGTCTAATGACACGAACTATGGCGACTCCACCCTAACCGACCATCGTCTCTGCCTCCGCCTACTACTCTGCGATGCTTAGTGACCATAGTGGCGAATCCACATCTCCACCACACCAGAACAATGCATCCAACTCTGCCAGTCCACCTGTGCTGTGAGCCTATGATGCTAAGTGCCTCCTCTACTCTAGACACTTGAGAGCACTGCCTCCTACCCTCCTCTACCCTACTCTTGAGGCAAGTGCCACTGAAACTAACATATAATTCGGTCATGACCAAGACCTAGTTGGTAGTTCTTTGATAATTTTGCACTATAATTCACTCTTCAATTTTAGATGACTGAATTTGCTCTAAAGACGATAGACTACTACTGAAATGTTCGGTGTAACCAAATGGCCACCCCTAAGGTGCACTCATCCAACTGATGCCATACAGCTCCACCTACAATGACTCTATTGTACAACCAAACTATAACTCTACTAGGTCCCAATTAATCCTACTAACTCCATCAGAAAAAGAGTTGATTTATAGCAACTCAAAAACAAATTAGAATAGAGGGAAAAAGACCAAAGTAATCACTTATTATTAGGAAAATAATATTACCAAATGGGTAGTTGAAGGTATTGAAGGAATGAGACGTATTTAATTGTGGACCAAGGGTATAAGTATTTTAGAAGATAAAATAACACAACATGTTTTTTCAGCATAGTTAAAAATAGTAAAGTTAGAATACATATACGTGTGTAACTATTAGAATATTTTAGAAATAGACTTAACACTTTTTTTATTTATATATGCAAGTGTACTTCACACTTTTATATAATTACACAGAAGCGCACACGCCACTATATACATACATCCCACATACATATTTATTAATGTTTCTCTAAATCCCTAGCCCTAGTAAATTTTTATTAATTGAGCAATTATATGTTGGGCTAGGATCTAAATACACTTCGATGTATTTGTCCTTAATTCTATATTATAAATGTATTTCACACTTTGTCCTACTTCATTTCTCTCTTCTTTTATTAGAAGAGAACCGAGAGTTATGAGACACGTAGACCAATGGTGTCAAATCAACACACTTTTTTTTTCATTGAGCAACCCTAGTGCTATTACTACAGCACTGTCCCTTTGTTTGACTCAATGTTAGTGCACAACCAACGTATTTGACCTTCTATGCACCCACAGGCTTCAAGGTATTAGGTTTTAGCCACTTTCACTAATTCTCTATTTTTCATCTTTCACCTCTATAAGACTATATAATCTTTCCTTTGGATATAGTGTGCTCTGCTCCACCTTCCTTAGGCAAAAATTTCATCTTAAAACACATGAGTTTATTAGAGAACTACAAGATTTTCTTTTTCTTTATAATATATCAGAGAATTCCCGTGTTCCATATACCATGCCCATGTTCTGTGTGCGAGATTGAGAGGGACCAGGCAACGTGGTGCCTGAGCTGCTGCCTGTCCTCTACTGCAATTGCATTCAAGGTTTTTCTCCAGTACAACGCAAGATATTGTCGTTTCTTTCGGCACTAACACATGGTTTCACAATTCTCTCAGGCTCAGCTGTTCTGTACAATAATTGAATGGAGAAATGCAGATGATCAATGGGATTATGCATCATTAGCACGGCCTAGATTATCTCAATCTTGCATGGTCCATGCCCATAATTGTAACAGTGATCTTTCCATTGCCTCTTTGTCGCCTAACTCAGCATTGGAAAGTACATCCTGAGTATCTCTAGCATTAATTTCATCGCGTATTCATTTGTTGCTTGCAACTGCAACATCGCGAGCCAGCGTAACTGTCAATGCAGCTCTGAAGTGCCCATGGCCCAGATAAATGCTTTGCAAGCTCAGAATTCACATGGTCGTGGGATTAGGTTACTGGGTGGATGCATCCAACTGTTCAAGTCCTTGTATTGGTTCGATGGGGGCAATGTTCATGAGAAGGTGAACATGGTGGCAGGACGGACTGTTACCTCAAGTTCAGTTATGTCAAATTCTCCTATATATTACCAATGGAGTCTTACGATATGATATCGCACAGGATATTTTCTCCCTTAGGCAGGGGCCACTCTACCAATGTATTTGGGCAATAAAAAAAATCCCATGCCGAACAATGGATAGCAAACAGTAAGCTAATGGGGATAACACAAAGGAAGAAATTACCCACCTTGTAGAAAAGGTCCCTATCGATGGCATACAACAGAATCGTCGTTTCAAAGTCGGAATGTGAAACGCAACGGATTAACGAAATTATAATATAGATGACTAGTTCCGAGTGAATCGATAACAAATTTTAATTGGTTTGAAGCGAAAACTGAACAGATTTTTTGGGGAGATAAAAAAACTCATACCTAATGATTTTTGCAAAAACTGTTCGGTTTGAACAAAAAAAAAACGAACAGTTACATGGAAAACTGAACATTGCAAAATAAAGGTGAGAAAAGTTAGAAAAATGAAGGCAAATGTAGAAAAATGGGAACAAAATTTTGGAATGACATTTGCTATAATTTGGACGTGTCAGATTGTAGACAACAAAATTAATAATAATGTAATTATGTAACGCATATACACAATTAGAAACAAGGATCCAAAATCTTACGTCTATACCATCAACACTATTAAAATGTCAATCAAACAACATACTATGACAATAGAATATTATAATATCCATAGCATAACTTGTGTACAGTACACAAATAAAAACTTATAACTACGAATGCAAATTTTAAAGTCCATGAGGTCATCAACACTATTATACTATTAATATACAATTAGAAACATTATAACAATTCAAAAATTCAAAGTCCATGCTGTCATCAACACTATTATAATATTAATCAAACAACAGAATAGACAACATAATATTATAATACGTATGTACACGGTTAAAAACATTACAACTATGATACAAAAGTTTAAAACCGGTGAGCTCATGAACACTATTATAATGTCAATATACAATCAGAAACATTATAAAACAGTCCAAAAAATCAAAGTCCATGCCATCAACACAATTATAATGTCAATCAAACAATAGAACATTATGGATCCATGGCATTGATAACATAATAGTGAAATACCTGATTTTAACAAAATATAACAAGCTATTGTTTTTTAATTATTGTTGAAGTATCAAAATTCACATTGATTAACATTTTTAACAAATATTGATGCCATGTAGTATCACTATGATCAATCTATTCAAATGAATTTTACCAAATCTTTTTCATATCTTTCAACTTAAATTTGAAATTTTCTAAATTCTACTAAGTTCATGTTTATTTCAGGATTCGAACCAGCTCGCATATATCAAAAACCACAAAAACCAAGAGGTGTTCGTTGAATTTGCAAACCCTGTGGCCAGCCCTGATCCAGATAGTAGCAGGCGAGCAGCCAGTGGACCATAACTAAATGCTGAGTTGTAGAAAGACCAGAGATCCAAATAGTGGCATCTTGGCAGCAGCCATCTTTGCAGCACAAGCACAAGATGAACAGTTACAAATATGACATTTCCTTTAGACAACACAAGATAACTATTAATCTGGCAGCCCAAAAGAAAAGGATAAGGCTAAACCAATACGAACTCTCTTTATCTAGCCAAGCTGATATATACACTAACTTACATGGAGAGCACATAATAACATATAGACATAAATTTCAGCAGCAAGCAAGGAAAACATAAAAAGACACACCTGTAATACATACACCATTCTGAAACTGGAGAGAATGCTTTGCTTCAGTATATCTTAGGCTTCCGGACCCTTTGGCTCCTCCGGCTATTCACCGGTACCAAGATTGCCTTTTCAATCCTCGGCTTGGAGGGGGCACTTTCACTTGTCTCCTTATTAGCAGCTGAGGATGACTTCTCAGCTTCCTGCTTCTTGGTAGATGAGCTTGATTTTCCAGCTTTTGGCTTCTTTCCAGTAGAACGAGACTTTTCAGTTTTCTCCTCTTCAACTGGGGCTGTGGTCTTCTCCATTTTGGGCTTTTTTGCAGCTGGGAGTGTGCTCTCAATTTTATGCTTTGTAGGTGTTTTAGAGGCCTCCTTACTCTGGGTCTTGGATACAGCTACAAAGCCCCTGCCCTCCCTCATCTTAAGTTTCTGCCCTCTTCTCTTTCCAGAGTAGACATGCTTCAAAGCTGGTGGTTTTTCAAAAACTGGTTCTTGCTTGACCACTGGACCAGATGTACTCCTGACTTCTAGGGGAAAACAAGCGTTCTCAACTTTGAATGGAGCTGAAGAGCTAGTGACTTCAACTGGTGCAGACTTATTTCCAACTCTCAAATCATCAGTTTCAGCAACCTTCTCAGTTAGTTCTAGTGGTTTCTGTATTGTCTGCTTGGTGTTTTCGAATGGCTGGTACCCTTCCTTGGTTGCTTGATTGTCTATGAGGATATCATCATTGTTCTGTGAAGAGAAATAGCAAGTTTAAAATAAATGTCAGTACAAAAACATTAAGTAAGTTAACAATTCAAAAACTTCCAGGACAGCCCAACCAAGTGATTCTTGATCGGTGGAACAGTTGTTATATGAAGAAATAATGAATGACATAATCAAAATTATCTGGGCATTGGAATTCCATGGTTCCAAAGAAACACAACATACTAGAACTGCATAGTGTAACCAAAAAGTGAATTCCTTTAGAACATCAAGCTGATTTTCTTTACTTTTATAGCCTAATAATTTACTTTGGAGATATCTTCACCTATCTTGATATGCTAGATATGAAATTATAAGTGGAACTGATGTGAAAGAATCCTAACAAATATTGCACTAGTCTTGGATGACTCATGTCATGTATACCATGTTTTATAGGAAAAAACTGATGATTTGCTACTCTGTCACTTTGATTATGCTGCCATTCCGTAAAAATGACATTGTTGTACCATCTGAGTCAATGACATGTGGGCCAGGAAGGCAAATAATCTAAGCTCATTTTCCGGAATGGCAAAATATCAAATCTCCCTGTTTTATAGACTCACAATCAATGACTCCAGTGGGTTCGGTGTGGGGAACCCACAGTAACCCTACTTTACCACCAATGTGAGGGCCATATGCAGAACATTGAACCAAAAATCAATTATAATTGTATGGGTGGGTGGCCCACTTGCATCCATAACTACAATTCTTGTTCCATTCAGGAATAACATTTTTTTGCTGAGCATTGCATTTTTATTATTTATTGGAATTCAATCCAAGAAATCTGCAATATTTAACAAATGAAAAAAATTGTGCTATTCTCTCTACTTGTTAAATGGGAAAATTGAGGATCATAATCCCCAATATCATCAATAGAGGATTTGTTCAGTGTAGTCAACACATTTGTGTGGAAGTTAATTAAGCAAACAGAAAACATAATAAGGAAAGGACCAAGGACACCTTGCACAAATCTCCCATATGACTATTTGGAAGGGAACTGTCAACACCTAGGAGTAGGTCCACTGTGATGGCTTTCTTATGTGACTGGCACCTCTCTCCACTTTTTTCTTCGCTATTGTACTTTGCACCTTCTGTTTGGCAATCTGGTGCCCTCTTTGACAAACTAGATATTACTGCATGAGATGGCTCATTCTCCTCCTTCAATAAAATGTTTAGATTCTTCTTTTTCTGCACTTTAGTATATCTATCTTTCTTATATGAGAATGAACGCTTTTGAGTCCTTAGCCTCTTCCCAGCCACCTGGATATGGGGATGTTCCACCAAAGAAGCCACATTTTCTTGTTTCAAACGAACCTTGCTAAGACGATCTTGTAGCCGAAGAACTTGGGACTGAATACCATCAATTGTCAAAAGAAATTTCTGCAGTGTGAGTTGCTCTGCAACCATATCATACTCCTTGGGCTCAAGCAACCCAACAGTATGGAGCCCACCTTTAACATCATTGCCAACTGTAGGAATCAATCAGATAAAGAGTTTGCATTTGCAATAAAAAATCACGTAAAAATCGGACATTAGTCAATAAAGACAGGAACTAATTTAATCGAACATTAGACAATTAAGATAGATTGCACGTTTTGCAATATTAAAATAACTAATATCTGAATAGCTAGTGTGTGCTGCCCTTCATTGATTCAATTCAAAATTATAATGATTAACACTAACACAAAAATATTAAGATAGCACAATGTTTACATGGCGACACAGAAAGAAGTGGGTGACACACTGACACTGAGCATGATGTTTTACATTTTACATCTGCGTGTGGCTGATCAATTCTCACACATTCATGGCCATACGACCCATTAGCAAGCTTGCCCTTCTATTTTGTTTCTTCACTTTGCTTTCTTTGAATATGCAGTTGAGAATTTAGTTTGCAATGGACCATTATGTACTTCCATCTTATGTTATGACTGCGGTGTACCAGCCCCCTACTCCCCCTATTTTCATCCTGAATGCAAAACTGGTTGTGAACTGTGCATATGTGTTTTCCTGTATATTCTCTTAATGTATTCCTGTATATTCTCTTAATGTATATGTTTATGATTGTGTCCTGCGTATGATTGTGTTTACCATATTGTTCGTTTATATTTTAAAATTTTTCAGTCCTGCGTATGATTGTGTTTACCATATTATTCATTTCTATTTAAAAATTTTCAGCATAGTTTTATTGATATGTGAATGAGTGAATGACTACTGGAGGGGAGCTTCACAACTCTGAGGAAATGCCTGAGGACGATGAAGAGGAGAATGAAAACAAGCGGATCAATCAGGAAAGGAACCTGTGAAGTGCAGTGGGGAACTTGCAACATGCTGGCACTTGGCTAATGATAGACTTACAGTCCTTATGCTCCTAAAGACTCATTTGTAAATTAAACACTAGGATATACACACAACTAGGTAAATAGCAACTTGGTTTAATGCAAAACTTTGCAAACTAATGCTTCCTGTGTTAATTCCAGTACGATCATATGAATGGATACACCACCATAACCATACCTGGGCCACTGCTATCATCATCAATTACAAGGCCGTCTG
The DNA here is from genome assembly GCA_030770085.1 of Oryza coarctata. NCBI lineage: Eukaryota > Viridiplantae > Streptophyta > Magnoliopsida > Poales > Poaceae > Oryza > Oryza coarctata. The sequence continues at coordinate 9,785,928 of CM061463.1, read as the reverse complement.
TTTCAGTGCCCTTATTCTGTTTATCTGTAAAAGACCACACGAACTTCATTATAAACAAATAGGAACTTGGTGCAAAAAAAAGAAGACAATAGAACAAACTGCTGTCCTATTCCTACAAAAATGAAAATGAATTAATGCCCTACCATAAAAGTATGACAGTATCTGGTGCTTCTTGATGTACAATGAGGCGTCCACAGTTTCTTCATGTCTTCGCCTCTTTCGCCTCTCCATAGAACTATTTTCATGGCCTTTGCAAAGCTGTGCTGATTCTGACCTAGAACCATTTGTCTTGTTTACTGCCTTCTGCAATTTTTTTCCTTTCTTGATTAGAGCAAGTTCCCTGTCATACTTTGACACTTGAGATAAAAGGTCCTTCATGCGCAACTCTAACCACTGAAATCTCCACATCATTGGGCGGACAGCACTCCTCCACTCAGCAGTAACCTTTTTCTTTCTGAAAGATAGTTTTTACATGTTAAACACTGGCACAATATGAAAGCATATAAGAATTAATAGAAATTTTTCATAAGAAAAGATACTCATAAAAAACAACTGATAGCTAGCAGCCTATGACTTAAAGATAGTGACAGGAGCAACCTCAACTCTGGTGTTCTGATGTATATTTTGTTACATTCACCAACTTGGAATCATAATGTTCTCAAAAGAAAAAAAAGGAAACCATATGAATTTATAGCAAAGCAAGACGTGGATGAAACACATATGATGCATTTAGATTGTGGGGGTAACTTATGTTGCATACACAAATTTGAAGTAAAATTATGTATTCAGATTGCGGGGTAACTTATGTTACATACACAAATTTGAAGAAAAATGTATGAATATATGACAAAGGTCAACATGACATGCAGAGTCTTCAGGTTGCAGGGGAAACTTATATTACATGCACAAAATGGAAGCATGGCATATGAATGTGTGACAAAGCAAGAAGGTTAAAAACAAGCACAAAGCTTTCCACTATTTGGGTAACTAGGAAGAATTTCTTTCCACCAATTATAATGGAGTTGTAGGGTCTAGCATTTTTAGTCTTGGTTATCAAATGTTATTATTAACTCCTAATTTCACAGATTATTCAAAAAAATGGTCAATTGCATAAAACTGGAGTGGCCAAATGTTACTACTGTATCTTCTCATTCCCTACTTTAATAGCAAGGTTGTTCTAGCCATTGTTCATTTCTTGTCCTTTCCATTACCAGCAGGACTGCAGGGGCAATAGTCTACAGGCACCCAAAACTGTGTCTGTTCTTGATTATATGTCCTATCAATTGGATGGCTCTAGCTTAAAATCAGTTTTGCTATCCTAAGTCCATGCAACCCATCATTCCCATTAAATGGTCCTGAACTAAACTTAGAATTTTGCACCCTTAGACACCATTTGGATCGCAGGAATCTTAGAGAAATTCCAAAGGAACTGGTTTTCCACAGGATTCTTTACTGTATATGTGTTTGGAGTGGACCATAAAATCCAAGTTCCAAAGGAACGTTGGAATACCTGTGTGAATCATGGGAAATTAAACCTTTGGCTAAAACTCCTTGATATTTTCCTACACAGCTATCTTGCCTGGCCTTCCATCTCGCAAAGCTAGCTGTAAAGCAGCCAATTGTTCTCTGTCAGGTATGCTATTGTATCAGTGAGCCCATCTTGTCAGCATCTTTAGAACATTTATTTTTCTGTGTGTGCAATTACACAAGTTCACTTCAAAATATTCCTATTTTTTAATTAGCACCAATCCAAACATCTCTTCCAATAAAAGTTATGGATTTCCCAATCCTCTATGTCTTACATTATATGTCTTTCCTGTTTCTGTGTTTTCTTTTATCCTAAACTTTAATTTCCCCTGTTCCAAATGGGCTCTTAATTGGTTCACTAGTTATGAATACTCAATATTCTAGTTTCCATCAATTGTCATTACTCAGTTCTCCACTTATCTTATCTGTACTCTTAAAATACTGTGAGATAAGTCTAACAATAATTCAAAACATATAAATGTGCCCTATGTTTGTTGTATTCAGAATCTGCCATTTAACTATTATACTTTCACATCTGCACCACTAGACAAACTACTACCACAATTTAGCATAAATTGCATATGTAAGACCAACTAGGCAAAACCCAACGTGCTTATATCCACCAACATACACATTAGATTAAATATAGAGTCACCATATAAAACATCCATGAATCTTAAGAAAATATTGAGAATAAGACTAGTTGTACAATTGCACAGGGCGCCTTGCTAATAAATGAAATAACACCTTGATTTATGAAGATATCTAAAATTATCAAACTTTATATGCTGTAATCATACAGCTTTTAGATGTATGAATCCTAATTATGATATAATTTGGTGGTTGAAACTTTAAGAAAACATTCCTTTTTTAAAATCCCCCAAAAGAGCGGGAAACCCAACTGTGTAGAAAATTAGTTTCTAGTTGCCTGACATGGTCTTCTACTTGTTATTTCTTACTTCAACAATACAACCAATCTACTATCATTCAGCGCATATAAGCCATATGAAATCAGTACACAGGCTCACCTAGGCTGCATCGACGCTTGGCCACCATCAGCATTCTCCGAAAACGGAGAATTCACTTCCGAATCACCATGGTCTGCCTCATCATCGGTCTCACAGCAAGAGTTCCCAAATGAGCTCGAGCATTCCGTGGTGTCTCCCTCTTCGTCATCATTCAAGCAATCAGAATTCACCACATTAATGTTATGCGACAAGGATGCTCCTACCAAAGGGTCTGCACCAGCAAACTTGGTGCAAGTGGTGAAAGGGGCACCGCTGCTCTCGGGAGCATCTGCGCACGCGGACTCGGATTTCACCAGCACGTTGCCCAGGCTCTCACTGACGCCACTCCTGGCCTGAACATCCACGACTCGACCAGATGAGTCCAAGCTCTCACCAGCGCCACCCCCACCCTGAACATCCACGGCTTGGCCACGGCCATCAGAGGAGTCAAGGGTGCAAGGTGTTAGAGCTGAAGGACCATCCTCAGACTTCAGCGTACTCTGGCTCTTGCCCCCTCCACCCTCCCCCTCGGCATCCACGGCCGGCGCCGGCGCCATGGCTGGTAGATGCACCTCGGAACAGCACGGAATTAGACCGCGCCAGAATCGAGGAACCCTGCAGAGAGGAAGGAACGGATCACGCCAAAGCAACCGCAATGAAAAAATCCACTAGAGATGCACAGCCCAAAATCGGACGCACGCAAGTAAATTCGCAAACGTCGCGCCACCAAAACCCCCCGATCTCGCGAGGGATATCCCAACTAGCCACGAAATCGAGCAAGCCTAGGGCTAGGGCTAGGGCCACCGCTCACCGTGGAGAGCACGAGAGGCGCCACCAGCGGCCCGGCTGCCCGCGGCGTTGGAGAAGGGGCAGGAGGAATCGCGGGTTAGGTGATGCCCTGGGCGCTGCGTGGGAGCTCAATCGGCTGGAATCCGCGGCGGGGGCACGGCGCTCGCTTCGTCGGCGCGTTTTTTTTTTCCTTTACGGGGGAGGCGGAGACGAGGGCGTCAGCGACCAGTTTCCAAGACGCAGCTGCGTCATGCTGTCCCCTCCTCCCTCCATGGGAGAGAGATTGAGCGGTGAGTCTTGCTCGATAATCTTCTCTTACGCTTTCGGCCGTAGGTTGGTGCTGAACCGCCGATCGACGGCTCAGATTGCCTCGCGATAGGAGGTTTTCTAGCATCTACTTACTCTTACTGAGTACTACCATCGGATATCGGACGTTCATTAGTGGATGAAATCAGTTTGCCGTTATTTTTTGTTTTTGATAGTACCGAAAACGAATGTGGATACGGATCGTTTTTTTAATACGGAAACGAATATTAATATGTAGCGGAAACGAAAAACGGTCAAAAACTATCCGAATTGTTTTCAAAAATCTAAGACTGTACATTACGTTTCTATTTCTACAAGTATGGCCTGCCCATATACATTGGCCCAGCCCATTGTTACTGTCTAGCCGTATGGCCGCATCCATCGACCAATTAATCTTGTTACTGACTAGCCGCATAGCTGCATCAATCAACCCCATCATTCTCAAAAAGGAAAAAAATCCATCGCATCGAGAAACATGACGATGGCGACGCATCTAGCCATCCAGATTACAAGCTCACAGTATCATTGCTGATGCCTTACCATCCTCATACAACTCCCTATCGCCATCCCATCTAAGTTACTAAACTCATCATATTACTGTAGTCGGCTACTTTTACCCTCACCGTTGTTGTCTCATCGTCATCTCTTCTCTATACCGCTTCATCCTCATTGTCTACTTCTTCGTCATTGGCTAAGACTACCACTACATTCTTGTTACTTCATCACCTTTACATGTAACCATGCAGTGAATAAAATTATAATTATAACGCTCAAGTTTAAAAGGCTAATTGGATGAAAAAACTATCGCCATGGGCTGGGACTGAACTTACTACAGTACATGATACTACAGTACCGTGAGGCACTGTGCTGCTGCTGCTGACTGCTGCCGCCGCTGCCATGGGCCTGGTCCAAGGCCTGCCAGGGCGGCTGCTCTCTCGTCCTCTTCCCTTTCTTTTCTTTTCTTTTCTTTTTTGTTTTTGCTAGGGCGTCACAATAATTGTTTCTCAACTTGGATTCAGTAACTAGTTTTTGTATATTTCTCTGCTGGGATGCTACTTAAATACATGGCGAACCAATCAGTCATGATATAAAATAGTATTATTAGTTGTGAAAATCTGAAAATGTTGATCCATTGTTTTAGAAAAAACAATAAGCTATACCTCTTCGTGGAGCTCACTTTGAGGGGGTTTTCATATTATGATAAATATCTGTTGCTGTATTTATTTTGATTTGTATTCATTTTATATCTGTATTCAATAATATTTAATTCTGTTTCGTATCCAATATTTTTTATTCCGATTTTGATTCCAAAAGAAATATGAAAATGAATACGGTAGAACTAGTTTATGTCTGTTTCTGAACCATTTTCATCCCGTCTCATCACAAATCCACGCTTTCAAAGCTGTATATTTGCTAAGCAAATAATATTTATATCTGCATGTTTTTGTCGGAAGCCATCTAAGATAATATCTATCTTAATTGAATTTCATCGTTAGGTTAACGATGTTCAAAATATGAATATATTTAAGATAATGATTATATTTATCTTAAGATTGTTATCTAGCACACAGAAGTAGACGTTTTTTTAGTTGTAACTAACATCTGATAACATATTTGAAACAATTGTATATTTCTGACTATCTAATTCTTTAATAGTCAAAGTGTCAAAAAAAGATGGTTGCTCTCAGGCCTCTAAAATCGAGTAATTTGATATATTTGTCACTACTTTTAGAAAATGACAATTAAGTGACATGGAATGTCTAAAATACTCGTCTCTCTCTTTCCTGTCTAAAATACTCGTCTCTCTCTTTCCTCTTCTCACATCCCTTTCCTCACCAACGATTGCCTCTACCATGCTATTACTTGTCTCCATTGAACGTAATCACCTCCTCATGGGAGCTATGAGCTATCTTGGTGGCCACCTGTGCGGAGCTTTTATTATTGAAGACGTCATCCTCTTTATGCTCACATATAATTGTCATTATGATATGCATACAGTTAAGAGGCTTGATTTTTGGCTTAGATAGTGCCCAACTATGTTCACAATTGATGTGTTTCTTGGCATATGTGCAAGAAATAAAAGAAAAACGATGAGCCTTATCAACCTCCATGATAGTACGTCAATAACACATGATACCACAGAATAAAAGGATCCAAATTCTCTGTCATAGGACGCAATACTTCATATTTATATTTGTTGCCTCTCCTTTTCTACTTTTCTACTAGATGGTTGACGAAAGGTGCTTAACATTTTCAAGAATTAATTAAAGTCAAAAGTTTGCTATCCTTTTTAATGCTATTTGGCACTTTATAGATAGGTAAATAGTAAACATGCACGTGCAATGCATGTAGTGGCAAATATGACCTTAAACCCTATCAAATTAACAATGCTCCTTTCATATATTATAATCCACTGCTTCAACAATTGAATTCTTTCCTGCTGGCAATAACATGTCAATAAATGCTTCATACAGTATACTTCCCTGACAATAATTGAACTATTTCCTGTTGACAATAACAACTTAATTGGTAACTGTACTCCCAACGTGGGAGTAGGAACAATAGAGTATCAATTGTGCAGTTGATTGGCAAATTTAAAACTGGTACTTTTATAATTAATAATAATAAAGGCGTATTAAACCATAAATCTAACTTGCGACGTGCTACATTGGATGAAAACTAACTTCTCTATAGATTGTAACGTATGATTATCATCTGGAGTCAATAATATTCCAATATATAATCACCCGATTGAACAATATATTTTTATCACATCTTCCATTTTTATAATACATCTACTAAGAATTTTCATCATATTCTAGAGCTACACTACCGGAGCATTCCAACAAAAATATTATCTTCACATCGATAAGACAAAAAAAAATACTACAATGACCTTTCTCCATTCACGGAACCAAAAAAATTCTGCCAGTTGATGGATTACGGTTGTACAACGGATAACACTGTGTAGACAAGTTTGACAGTTTCATGAACCGTATTTGCTAAGAAAAAAGTTTAACGGAATAGATTTACCAGAGAACAAGCAAAACGCTCGAGTCGGGTATAGCATCAAGTAAACATGCCAATCCAGCAAGCCGCAGAACAGTCAAGTTTTAAGTTTCTTAGCAATTGGCAACAGATGCCACTTCCTATTTGAAAGTACTGAATGAAATAACACAAGTTGTAGACTTCTAGTTCTTCGACGAGTTGCTCTCCAGTTCTTTCCTGAGATGCAGACAGAAGTCATCATTGACATCATCGTCATCCCAGTCATCCTCCCATTGCTGAACAACCTCATTGCCTTCTTCCTTGTCGTCCCATTCTGAAGTTCCAAAATTTATACAAGATGTCATTAGCAATGGCCCATTTTGAAATACAGTAACAAGTGTATGTCACGTGTATTTTGATTTGAACAATATATATACCAGTATATTGTTTGGGACGTTTCAAGGAACACATTGAAATAAAAAAAATGCATACTTATTGAAATAAGCCCTGAAATTTTTATGAGGCAAAACTATAAATACAGAGTATCATCTACCTATCATCTATTATTAAGCATCATATGACCTTTAGAAATAAATTAAGCATAATAAGATTAAAGAAACTTCTTTTTCTTGACTTCTAGTGCTGAAGCTAAATCACATCACCATAGGATGAAAACAAAAAAAAATGTCATTGAACTTCTATGACAATCATTCTTCACATGCTAGAGGAAAAATTGAAGCACTGGCAAGTGATAATTATGTATGAGCTTTGTGCTTATAGATACAGCAACCCAATAAACATAATGGAAAAACACTGGTTCATACTATAATCTCAATAAAACTGGTTCATACTACAAATGAGCAAATGTGATACACCAAGTTATTTCCTACAAGATACTGAATTTCCATGCAGATCTCAGACTGCACAATGGAATTCCCTAACTAGCAGCAGAGGTGCGCTAATTGTAATTCCAGACACAAGAATAAATCCTTAAGCCTGAATTTTGGAGGGCATTGAAAGGAATTGCCTAACTAGCGGCAGAGGTGCACTAATTGTAATTCCACCCACACAAGAACAAATCCTTAAGCCTGAATTTTGGAGGGCGTAGACAGGAATTCCCTAACTAGCAGCAGAAATGCTCCAGTCCTAATTCTATTGGCACGAGAATATGTCCTTAATCCTGAATTTTAGAGTGCATAGACGGGCACAATTATGGTGAGGTAGTTTTGTTCTTGTTATTACCAACAGATCAAAGCTATGTGAGGAATTTGACAGGAATGACAGACAGTAATCCCCAGACTACTGAACTGAGAAGTAGACTTAGACGATTGCGTTCGCAGTGAGACCTATCACCTATTCGGAGAGCAAATCTAGTAGGACGCGTCGATCTACCAGTACAGAGTACACACATCACCAGGATCACCTCACCGGCAATAAAAGAAGTAAACGACAAAGGTAGGGAAACGAATCGATGCATGCCATGGTCGATCTCAAACTCCTCGAACTCGTCGTCGTCCTCGAGCAGGTCCATCTTGGCCGCCTCCGCCGCCGCATCGGCCTTGGCCGTCTCCGCCATTGGGGGCTCTTACAGCCTCGCAAGGAAACACCGCCTCCGGAACGAATCCCCTGGACAGGAGCGGCAACGATCGGTGAGGCCATCGAAAATTAAGGCTGGGAACTTGGATCCAGGAGGGAACGGGATGAACTGAACGCACCTTCGTCCTGTCGAATTTTGGTTAAGTCTTGTCATATCTGATGAATGACGGAATGCCACAAATGGGATCCAATATGGATTTACGTTCTGGCTAGGTGGCTTGACTTTGTATGTTCTTGTACAATCTACAGCATATATCGACTTTTGAAAGCTAAAAATCATTTCTTTCCATGTTAAGCCACGTCATCAACATCTAACAGCCGTCAGATCTAAGCATCCCCGCAATATTAACCACTAGATCTTCGTTTCTCTAGAACTGTTCTGCATATATCAGCCATATGTTTTGGGCCGGCCCAGCCCACCTGGTCCCCCAATCAAACCCCTTCCACCTGGTCAGTGTGTTCTCCCCAAGTAAAGCTTGCACCATCGGTGGCAGTCCTATGTTTCATTTCATAGCATTGTTTTTCCAGACTGTCCGTTTTAAGTGCCTCATTGGTTCATTTCACTTGCACGTTTGGTGCTTTGACCCACGCAGGAACAAGATGATACTGATTGCCAATTAGACGGAGCTGAACTAGAAAATTAATTGCTGCCGGTAATCCTACTCTTATGAATTGTTGTATTTTCTTATTTGTATTTTGTTATGCATATTTCTTATTTTTACTACTTGCAATCCTGATATAAGACAACAACGTTTCTTACCACAATTTGGGACGAGCCATAGGTAGAAGGTTTGTTACAGCAATGGGACATACTAGAGGTTTCTCATAGGTAGAAGGTTTGATACAGCAATTTGCGAGAAACCATAGGTAGAAGCTTCTCACAATAGCATGCCTGCTCATTCGTGATGGCGGGGACATGGAGAGCTTCTAGAATGGAGGACAGGCAGCTGGAGGGTGGCGACAGCGGCACTGATCGGGACAAAATGCGTGGGTACAGTATAAGGCTAAAGAACTCTCGAAGCAGATCATAAACGAGCACGATGCCTCGTAGATGGCAGCAATACATCAGGACATGCACTGATACCCCTCCTAAGTTTGATGTCTTCATGCTTCCTGATTATTCACTCCTGCTTCTTTACAGGGCATGGAGTACGTCCCCTATGCAATTAAACAAGATCTTCAGAAAGTAGCAGGAGTAATAATATAATTTAAGAGCGTTTGCGAGTGTGCTATTTCAAGGCTTCACAGACTTGACACCAGATATGCGAAGAGATGTAGCATCATTATAACGACAGTATGGACAAAGGTATTAGGTTTACAAAGAAATTTTCATCTTGATCTTGAGAAATAATTATCTTCTTTGTTGCCGGACACAGGCATTTGATTACTTTGATTCACTGGCCAACAGCATTGGAATTGAACCCCAGTACCTCTGGTGCATTCTAAACCAGCTTTCTTTTTTAATTTCATTTGCATGAGTAATCGAAATTTGGCAATTTTGCTTATTTCATAATAACTTTTTACCATTATAATTTGTTATCAATGCTCGAACATATATATCGTGCATGTTGTAGACCAACAAAAACAAACCTTACTATTCTATGCAATCGAAATTAAAACATCGCTGTATAAATTTCTGTTGACATCCTCATTACATAAGCTCATGACATCTCTTTTTGCAAGCCCCTATGATCCTTCTACAAATATTTTATCCTAATGTCTTCTACAAATTCTGGCAGCAACGCACGAGAAATCATCTAATAACTAAAATGATGCAGCTCCATAAAAGAGAATTAACGTTACCTTCGCAAAGTGAAACAACTGTATGGAATAAAAATTTAAGTATAACGAATTACTAAATAAATCAGCAACAAACATCAGACAACAATTCAGCACGTCAGCACATCACCCACGGTTCAAGAGACAGAAAAGGTTACCGTACATCGACATATATATAGCAACAGAAATTTAAAGTACAGTTGAAAACAACGTGCAGATAGTTCCTCCACTTACTAGATGTAAAATAAGAGTACTCCCAGACTGACTACAGAACACATGATCTCTGTTTCTCAAATATAACGTAATGTGAATAATATTAAACAAAAGTCAATCTCCTAAACAACGGGGTGCAGCGGCAAACAGTGAAGCCATATCCAGGATGACTTGATCTTTAATCCATAATATCCTTGAGTTCCAGGTTCCTGCGTTTTAAAGTAGTTGTCACTGTTTGAAGGGTTTCATGTTCAATCAGATTTCACCTGCAAAAACGTAGGCAGCACATGATCAGAGTGTTTCACTAGTGTAATGAGTTCTCTTTTTTTCTTTGATGAGGATAGGTGGAATATTTGGTATTACAGGAGAGGTAGAGCGGGATAAGCTCCTGCTTGGGCTTCTACTAACAGATCTTCCACGAGAAGGCTGCAAAAAAAAAAAAAGATGGCTTGCAATGAACAAACGATTCAAGTAGGACTTGGTTCACTCTTTAATGATAGCTGACTTGTTGCACGACTTACTGAAGAAACAGGGGATCGTGATCTTGACATCGATCTGCAAAATTTCACAGGCAAAACACATCACTCAGTGTGATTTCATCCAAAAACTACAATTAGAAATATCAAAACAAACCAAAACAGTACAAAGGTAGAGGTATTTAAAAAAATAAAAACAGATTCTGGAAGACCACAGTGATAAGTATGCATTTTTGTATTCATGCTTACTGGCTAATATTGTGCCAATGAACAAAATAAAATTTACATTTCAACAGACTGTATAACAACTAAGCAGGACCACTTTCTTTTGTTGTGAAAAAACCACAACATGTACACATTCCAGAAAAATGCTTACCAAGTACTATAATCTTGTTTTATAAGGATGCAAGAATAATTAAAAGAAAACTTAAGACCTCATGAAATTTAGGTCCATGTCATGCAGCATATGCAATTGAAGTGCCTACAGTCAACAGATTCTCAATAATAACACAAATCCACTCCACATATCCTTACTGTCAGGCCTATCTTGCTCCTAGGACTGCTTGTTGCCCATTTGCCATACATGCATCACAATCCAGCTCTACTATCCAAAGTTCCAAACCATCTTTTTGATTCTCAACACATCCAAAATCTACGAAAGCAGTCCCCAGATTGCCGCATGGCCAGATCTAGGAAAAACAAAAGCAAACCTTGAACATTGCAGGTTAGCCATCCAGCACTGTGTTTTATTCATTGGGCCATAGAGGAAATTCAAGTAATATCAATTTAAAAGGAGACATCATTACAAGCTTTTCAATCATATGTTTTCTGAACCATAGTGGAAGTTTCAAAGTGATATCAAAACCAAAATTCCAGGACATACACTTGTTTCTCTTTAACCATAAAAATGGCATGCCAGTAAAAATCTGATGTTATACAATGATATACCTTTCATCCACAGGTGAGGGTGACCGAGAAACAGACCTGTGGAACAATGCAGTCAACAATCAGTGCTGTCATAATGAGGTTTGAATGTAAAGCAGAAATAAAAATGTAACATACTTCGGACTCCTGCTCCTGCTGTAACTATGACTTCTTGAGTAAGAGCGGCTTCTACTTCTTGATCTGTCATCATACTCCCTTACCTATCATAGAAATAAGATTCCAATCAAATGTGTGTGGCTGGCATATTACCTATTGTCATAGCAAAAAAAAAAATCCATACCCTGATATATGCCCGTGAAAATGCATTTCTGAACTCTGAGTCATCAAGCTTCCTAATCTGCAAGCACGCAAAAAAATAATAATAAGAGAAACATGCCAAATATAACAGGAACTAACACATATGAAAATGCTCCCTTACCAATTACCAAAAAAATATAATATTTTCAGAATGCACTTTGTAAAGAAGGCATGACATTGAACGTACCGCATACTTCATGTCTTCATAGCTTGTATAGTCCACAATTCCAACAGTTGCTGCAACACAAACACAAGACAAATATCATTGACATAGCCCGCAAACTATATGGACAGGCCTCTGCAGGCTCAGTTTGCTTGAGTAGGCCATTTCTTTCATTTTCAGTTTTAGCCTTTTAGGACTTCCTTTATGTTTTTCCCTGACCTGAGGGGTTGACAGGCCTGATGACAAGCTGATAGACGTCAGCCAGTCTCTGTCTTATAATGAAATAATACACAAAGCTTTTGTCTACTCTCAAAAAAAATTTAAGCACGAATCTTGATTTCAGAAGTAAAATGAATGAAAACTAAGATCAATACATAAACAATTATTCCTCATCCCAGTGCCCACGCTACAATGACATAACAAGAGAGCATTTATTACTAACCTCCGGCCTCACGGTATACATCAGAGAAGCAGACATCACCAGCCCGTCGCATATGGTCCTGAATATAGAGGTAATAATGAGATCATTACAGCAAAAACTACAAATAGAAGTTATGTACAACACCAATACCTTAAGATCTTGCCATGATGCCGATGAAGGTAAACCAGTGACCATAACTGCATGGTTCAACAAATAAAAACATCACAATCTTTGTTGGGAGACACCGACAAACACATCCAAGAGACAGAATTACAAACCGCGATATTCAGAACACCTAGAAACACCTCCACGTCGTCCACTGCTATAGCTTCTTGGGCGATCATATGAGTAAGATTGACCTCTTCCACCATGAGCCAATTCCACCTGCATACAGAACATCTAAAGTATCAGGCAAAAGAAAAACCAAGTGGTCCTCTCTTTTAAGATCACTGCAAGAATGGAAAGAAAACATTTTGATATACATACCCGCAACCTGTAGCCATCAAAATTATACCCATCACGGCCGCAAATTGCATCATCAGCATCACGGGGATCCTCAAACTACAAAATCACATATTTTTTGTTAGCATCCAGTACTTAGCTATACGCCTTAAAAAATATACTTACATCTTAAAAGAACTTAGCTATACCAAAACTAAAACCAGTCTTTAAAAAATCTAGTAGTAAATTTTATTGAAGTCAATCAACCCTTAAAGAAGAAATGATATTAATATCAGGGTAATAGTAGGGAATATATTATAAATTTCAATAAAAGCGCAACACATTAAGTATCCTTACAGAAGACATGGCCATTGCAAAAGGACGCTCACCTCAACAAAAGCATAGCCAGGAGGTCTTGGAGGAATCTTCAAGTCAATGTCCAAAATGCGGCCATACTGCAAATAAGTTGAAGAGAAAAAAGGCATGCATGTTATCAAAATTAAGGCTCTTAACAATTGCATGGGATAGAACAGTTGAAACAACTGCACCTCCACATTAGCTTAGAAAATAAGTACAATACAACACACTTAATCTGAATATAACTCATGAAATATATCGTGTGTCAGCACATACCCATCTGCAATATGTCACTAGTTTTTTCACAATGCCATGCAGATTATCAGTTGTCATCTATGGTTAAATTGCATGTAAATATTCACACCGACAGATGCTCAAGAGAATCAATAGTTGTACTATTAATAGTTATTCACTACCAAAACCACAGGAGAATACATTGCTAGTTGAAACAGCCAACAATATTTAATACAGACAAGATAACTTCCTAAATAGCACTTTCTTTAGCGATGCAAGGCCAGATAGCTTATGAATTAAGGAATAATAATCCTGTATAATTCTTAATATTATAATAATAATTTAAATCCTTCAACCACTAATATAATAGTAACTTAAATCCTTCAACCGCTAGCTTTTTCTCATATTAATAAGCTAAGGCAGCTTAACGGGTAGGAAATTGAGCAATATATTATACCTATGCAGCTACAACCTGATTGAAATGGCAGTTGCTTATAAAAAGAACTGAGTTAGATACAAGTAGAGCAGTAAAGCCCACCTTGTAAAAGAGATCCTCAACCTCCCTCTCACGAATGTCCCCGGGGAGATTGCCTACATATATGGTGCGGCTGTTGCGTCTGCTCATTGTTTCTGCATATATAGAAGTTAAAGTTATGTAATTTAAATTATAGATGCAAATATACAAGAGAAAATAGCATTGCAATTTCAAATTTCTGTTAATAAATACTGTCTCAAAGAATATGGGAAAACACTTACAAAGGAGCATAGCACTATAATAATTTGGTGTGCCTAAACTTTTTTTTAAATAAAAAAGAAAATTGGATACCAAGGAGGAACTTCGTATGAATTGATAGAGAAGAAATAAAGGTGTGCGTGTGCATCAAACGGGATTCTAACACAGGTGGGGCGGTGGGCACGCACACACAATGGCGCCCTGGCCAACTGCACTAGTCTTTATATGTGTGCCTAAACTTGTAGACCCATACTGTCAAACAACAGCAAAGATTGGGGAAGGGCAAATTTCAACACTCCAGAATTTGGAGATTTACATATACCAAGGCTGTCAGAGAAGGTAACTTTGAATCCTTCTAACCTTCTTCCATGTTGATGTTCTTATCACCCTAATACAACAAACATAGTTTCATCATCAACTACAGTAAGCTTAGTCAAATGAACTTTAAATTTTTCAGAACAAAAATAAGATATTTTTCCAAACAAAAAAAAATCTATCTGTGCAGTGAGTTGCATTTTTCTTGCTTAAATACCATGTTCAATCATCGTTACCTACTAACAAAATGGGTGTAAATAGGAGTGGTGCAAGCATTCAGGGCTGGCATCTACATCAGGAGGGTCCATATCCGGCTGAAAGATATGCCATCTATCTATTTCCTACTCTAGCAATTGTTATTTACTTTCCAGTTTCTCTATTTTACTGATTATTAGCTAGCCCCTCGTCTATAAAGGTGGCTGAGATTGTAACATGGAGTAATCAACCAATATATAGAACTCTAAAGGGCCCTTGTCCAAACCTTAGCCAAGGCAAACAGCCAAGCAGAGCTTCAAGCCGAGCAGGACAACCCTAACTTCCTCTGTTTCCTCTCTTCGATGCGCCATAATGATCATGGATTTCTATCAATACAATCTTTTATGTATCATTAACATACTCTAGATTGCAAACTTGTATCGAAACTACCTACAGACACGTGCACTAAAAACTAAAAGAATTTAGCAGCACGATTCCTTTTACTCGACTGATAATCGACTTCTGGACTGCACATAACAGTCTGGTTAGCCACATAAGTCAAGATGTTCCCTACCAAATCTTAATACCCATACCTGATGATTAGGGCAACAAAAAAACAAATCTAACGGCGGTTTTAGTAGATGAGACGAACTAGAAAAGAAAAAAAATACAGCCCGTACAGCCGACGAACCCATGGCAAAAGCGATGAAAGTCTCTACCAAACTACCCGCCAAAGAGGGAAAACCGCCGGTTTCTAATTCTAATCTGAAAACTCCTAACTGGAGACACAGACGGCTAAGAATTAATGGCGGCGCGCGCCGGAGTCCTCGCCGGGAAACTCCCGGAGAGAGAACTGCAGCGGAGAGAATGGACGGAACCAACACCACGCGTGCTCGCGATGGTGATCGGAGAGATCAAGGAGAACACGCAGAGATTTCTTTTTCCGGGGATTCTCACCTGCGGGGGGAAGAGGAAGAAGGGAGAAGGGGTGTGTTGGCTGTTGGGTCGAGAAGCTTCTGGGGGCTCCGGAGGCGACGCCGCGTGGAGCGGAAACGGAACATAACTATCTGGCGGCCCGCGTCCCCGATATATGTGCTGTGGTGGGGTCGGAGTTGGACTAGGGAAGTGTGCAGTAGAGAAACTTGTTAATTCTATTCGGTACCAGCCGAAATGGACGGATACGTTTTATTTCAACGCCTAAATTTTTGATCGTAGAAACAACGCAAAATAGTAAATTTGTATGTTAAAATGTATTGTGTGATAAATTATGTTTGAGATATGAAGTTATGAATTTATTCATCTGTCATATTTAATCTTTTTTTATTTTTAAGTATAATCATTAAGTATTAATTTAATAGAATATTATATAAAATAAATAAATTTATATTATTTAATTAAAACCTTATAACGGTATACGAAAGCCAAACCCGGCTCCGAAATTGGAGTTAACAAGCTTAGCGAAAAGTGAAAACGTGTGTGGCTTTGATAAGTGTGCCGTGCGGTGGGATGGGGTCTGGTTTCAACGGCCATGATCGAAAGTCACGGAGAAGAAAACAAAGCTAAGAAAGACATGAGCTAAAAATGGTTAAAACCATGCCTACAGACAAAATTAATCAATTATAACTTTATATGTGAGGTAAAATATCACATCTCATTCACGAAAAATAGGGTGTTCAAATATTGATAGTCTCTCACATGCACATAGATCGTTGATTTTTCTTTATAGAGTAGGATAAGTGTTAACACGATAAATTATGATATTGTTTAGTCTTTTTTAGATGGACCTACATACATGATTGGGCACTTGACATAAAATCTTATGTCCCGCCGATATGCTTTTATGATTAGTGCAGCAGTGATCTTCAGCTCTATCTTTTCTCCATCAACTCCAACAAGCTAAGTTTATCCATGTACTTCAATAGATATATGATTGATTAGGTTAGAAGAAGGAGGAAAATGGTGTAGTTATTTAGAATTAAAGAGAAGCTGGGGTAAGATCAGCTCAACAATAAACACAAATGCGAGAGAAAAAATGATAATATTGCCATCAAAACAATGAGGCCGATGGAGGAGGACATTGATAAGTTAGTAGCTAAGTGGTAGCAAGCGATATGTAGATGTAGGAGACGAGGGAGATGATGGGAGATAGAAAAAAAATAGAGGCACAAGAAGAAAGGGTGGAGATATTATGTTAAGTGGTAGGGTTAGCTAATGTTAGAGACGATACTAGAGGGATAGTGGCACATTGGGTTGGCGAGAGGTGGGAGGCATCAGTACATGTGGCATCACGAGCATATGTGACTTGAGAGAGAGTAAATGGTGGAGAACTGAAGGAGATGGAAGAGGGCTATGAAGAATTTTATTTTTTATTGCACGGAAGATATATATGTGCATACAACACTGATAAAAGCAAATATTAAAAATAAATTCTTGTCAAATGCTAAACATGATTTAAGTTAGATATATATAAAACTCGTAAATTTAGGTGTATGTTTATTTTACAATTGTGATATAAGTGTTCCTACGTAATTTTTATTTTTTGACAAAGAAACAGACGACGTGAGGTTTCCTGAGAGGAAAGAAAAATTGACTGATGAGCAACCCATATGTAACGCATGTTAAAAAGATTAGCAATGCAAGAAGAAAAAAAATATATTCGACATAATGGTCATTTCTGGCGTGAAGTTAACATATTTTTTTAAAAACTAGGCAGAATTCTAGATCATGACGAATTTAAAATTGTTTAATGGAACATTAGCATCCTAGCTAATCATCAAGCGACAACTCGAATAAGAATGAAAGAAATGATTAAATTTTTCCCTTGCAAAATATCCTCTCCCCCGACAAAATGAGATCGACGCCGCGGTGTTCCTTCCCCAACCCAAACCCTAACCCCGATGCTTCCCGGTAGTCGCCTCCCCCGCGGCCGGTGACCCCTCGCACGCCGTCGATGCGCCACCACCCACCGCACCTTTTCCTTGCCGAAGTCGTCGCCTCCTGGCACCCCTTCGACAAGAAGCTCTGCCTGTCCGACCACTCTACCGCTCCCCCCTCCTCCTCCTCCGCCCACTTCGCCGACGTGGCAGCAGCGGAGACCCCGACCCCTCCCCTCTCTGCCAGCGGCGGCGCTCGCGGTCGGTGTCCGGCCGCAGCAGCGACCGCCGTAGATCCGGCACCTGCTCCATCTTCCACGTCACGTGCGGCGCCGGTGGCGGCGGCGCGACCGACTCCAGCGGCGAGATGTGGGCCTCGGATGTCGGGGAGGTGCGGATGAGGGACGTCCCGATGGCGACAGAGTTCGGCCCTGCGCCCGTTGGTGGGGCTGGATCGGGGTCTGGTGGGGCGGGCGCCGCGGCGAAGGTGGCCGCGGTGGATTCCGGCTATGGTAGCGAACCGGGTTACCGGGGAGACGTGGAGCTTGGGGTACGGGGATGAGTTTGAAGAGGAGGAAGAGGACGGAAGGCAGCAGCTGTTTTTCTGGGGCGAGGAAATCCGAGGTGATTAGCGTCCCTGAGTCCAATTCTTGGGACAATCTTTGATTTAGCTCACGTCTTCCTTTTCGTATATAGAGATTGGCATCGTTTACATCGTTAGTGTATGCATTTTCTTTTGAATATGACGCCTCCTATAGTAGATTTAGTTTGTAAACCTCATGGATTGGGATCCTGGCTTGTTGGCTAGATTGCTTGGTTTGGATCGAACAATTATAGGTCATTTCGTTGTTTTTTTTTACATTCTAAGTTCTAACTATGTTCTAGGCTATGGGATGCTTGATTTATGTATATTCTACCGTGGGTTCTAATCAAAAGAATGCTTCCTTTTCTAGTTCGTCCTTATGTATTTGACCACTGCATTCAGTTCCTCCTTTGGTGGTTTGAGTAATGGAATGACAAGAAATGTCTAGCTAGCTGTTTGGTTTTGTAATACAGTTAGTTTGGTTTGGTGGAGAGCATGGATATTCGTTTAGTTGAGTTAACAAAATGTTATATGCTCGAAATTTTGACAATGTTTAATTTGATCTTCCATGCCTTTTAGTTATATTTGTCTCTTGTACAAAAACTAAATCATTGCTTAACGCCTTGACTAGGTCAATGTGTTCAGGAAGGGAATATTTTTATTAAAATTTTAGATAAATTTTACTTGATCCTGTTTGAAACATGTGGGCCAACCATATGTAACTTCTAGTGCAATCCTGTACTCCTGCCATTTGAGGCCCATCCATTCTGTTGTAGTGGCTGCAAGGACTTTGTAGGATTCTGTATAAAAATATATGTGAACAACTCAATCTAGTTATGCTACCTTTTAAACGTTATATGATCAAGAGGTAAAATATTTCTTACTGCTAGGTGCATCACACATGTATTAGGTGCTAATACAGTGGAAATTTTGCCGTGTGCTACACTGCTACCATAGTGAGTGAAACAATAATTGATGGCAGAAGCTTTTATTTTCATGATGGCCTTTTGGAGTTATGTTAATTGTTAGCCACCTCATCAATTTTGGAAGCTTTCAGTTCTAACCATTGAAAGAGTAATGTGCAGTTTTTTTTATTTTATAGTAGAAATGTTTTGTTGTGTTTAACAGTGGAATTGTCTTGGATTTGGTATCAATTCTTTGTTCTTGCAACAGAGGGGCGATCCAATTTTCAAATTAATTTTTTGTATCCACCTAACAAATTTTCTAATTACTACTGTTTTTTTACAATGCAGATTGTATTGCAGATATGAATAAGATGGGCATTGTTGGTGACAATAATTTTGGGGAGCAGAAGAGCCATCACCATTGTAGGTGCAAGAAGCATGATGTGAGAATGCTGGATCCCTTGAGATGAAAATTTAAAAAGTAAAATATCTACATGACCTATTTACCACTGCAGTTCACGGGGATCAATTTCCGTGCTTCTTTCTTGTAGCTTGTGCTGATGGTGCAGTCAAACTAATTGCTGTTGTATGGATATTTGTATAATTGATTTGTTGTTTCCAGGCAGTCGGTAGATGTGTAAGCATGTTTTTGAGAATTCTGTATGTGCATCTATGATCTGTGCTGTGCATGAGCCAGCGGTTGAAATTCCTGGTACCACTTGCTATTATACAGTTAGCGCTGACCCGCTGATTCTATCATTTTCTTATGGGAAAACTCGTGCATCATTAATCAGGGCGTTCAATTAGGCAATAGTTATGCTTAAAATTTAGAAGGGTATATTCTGTTTTGTACTTGTGACGCATGATGAACTTTGTTTTGCTCTTGATACATTCGTAAGCAGTGAGCTAAGCATGGAGTGGCTTCATACATGCATTATGCAATGCTGTATTCAGTATGATTTCGGTATCATGGCAGAACTTGGCCACATTCTAGTGCACTTCTGACTATATTATTGATCAAGTTATAATCTATTCTATCTTATGAGCTAAAGGGCAAATCTTTATTATCTTTTCCCTCCAGTGCTTGCACAGATTGTAACTTGTAATTTAGCTCAGATGCTAGATGCTTATTCGATTCATACTAGGACACGTGTACATGTTACTCACCTTATGTTGATCTACATACATGAAATGCGGCTCCACATTTTACATTTTGCACATATAAATTGCCACTATCATTTGATTTAGGAGTATTGTATAGAACAGGAAAACTGGAAGAGTGCAGCTAAGGCCGTGTTCTTTTTCAGCTTATTAGCTGATTTTGTTTTGTTAATATGTTTCTCGAATTTCTAAACGGTATATTTTATGCTAAAAAAATTATATAAAAGTTTTTTTTAAAATTAAATAAATTTATTTATTAAGTTTATAATAATTAATATTTAATTAATTATATGCTAATGTTCTCTTATATGTAAAATAGAGTAATTTATTAGCATATGATTAATTAATTATTAGTTTAAAATTTTTTAAAATAATTTGTTATAGAAATTTTTTTAAAAACATATATGCTAGTTCGGAAATCATACTGACAGAAAAGAAATGGAAAAGGTCACCCTTAGAAGTTTCGCATGCTGTTTACGTCAACCCAATCCTTACATTATCGATTATTTACGATTTTGCACGAGACGAAAGTTTGGAACAAGTTAAGAAATATAAAATCAAAGTGAATTCCATTGCTGCTACTAGCTTGCCAGTCACAAGCTCGCCTCCATTATACATACTGGTGTGATGTGATGTGATGCTCAGTGCAGCGCAGTGCTGTGCTGGCTACTCAGTCATTTCAGCGAGCATATCGAATAGTGTTCGATCGCGCTATGGCCGCAGCCGCAGCCGTAGCGTCCGATGCCGCCGGCGCTGGCGGCCCCTTCGACTTCGACGCGACCGTCGTGGGCGCGGGCATCATTGGCAGCGGCGCGGCGCAGCGCTCTGCCCCTGGAGCGCATCGACTTGCTCCACCACCTCGGCTCCTCGCACGGCGCGTCCCGCACCATCCGCGACGCCTACGCCAAGGCACACTACCCGCCGATGGTGCGCCTCGCCCGAGTCCGGCTACCGCGTGCTCACCCCGGCGCCGCAGCTCTCCATGGGCCCGCCCGGCGACGCCTCGCTGCTCGCCGCCGTCGAGAACTCCGCCGCGGGCGAGGTGGGGCGGCGCGTTCCGGCGCGTCCCGGACGGGTGGGTGGCGACCGTCAGCGAGCACGGGGGCGGCGTGCTGAACGCGACCAAGGCGGTGACCATGTTCCAGGTGCTCGCCGTCAAGAGGGTGCCGTCGTCAGGGACAACACGGAGGTAGTCGGCATCGTCAAGAAGGGCGGCGAGGCCGGAGTCTTCGTGAGAACGAGCGGCGGCGAGGTGTTCCATGGCGCCAAGTGCGTCATGACGGTGGGCGCCTGGACCAGCAAGCTGGTCAAGACCATCGCCGGCGTGGACCTCCCCATCCAGCCCGCTGCACACGTTCGTCCTGTACTGGAAGATCAAGCCCGGCCGCGAGCGCGAGCTCACGGCGGAGGCCGGCTTCCCGACGTTCTCCAGCTACGGCGATCCGCACGTGTACAGTACGCCGTCGCTGGAGCTCCCGGGCCTGATCAAAATCAACTACGACGGCGGCCCACCGTGCCACCCGGACAGCCGGGACTGGGCCACCGGCGGTGGCGACGTGGCCTTCCATGTCGGTGGATCGAGGAGTTCATGCCGGACCACGTGGAGACCGCTGGCGGGACGGTCGTCCGGCAGCCGTGCATGTACTCCATGACGCCGGACAAGGACTTCGTGATCGACTTCCTCAGCTGCGAGTTCGGCAACGACGTGGTGGTCGGGGCCGGGTTCTCCGGCCACGGGTTCAAGATGGGGCCGGCGGTGGGGAGGATCTTGGGCGAGATGGCCATGGACAGCGGCGGAGGCCGGTGAGAGAGAGGGCATGGCCACAGGATGTGAAATGAGTGACTGGGAATGCACCCATTATTTCACTATGTGTCGGACGCGCGACGGAGAGCATTATCGGTACGTGTGTGTGCGACTGTACGTCTTTTATGTAATAAAAAAGTTTCAATTTAGAGATTTTAAAAAGAGCCAGCTCCTTTATCCACGGGCTCCTGGGCATCCTGGCCTGATGAGGCAAGCCCGGCTTGAGTTTTCGGCCCAAAACATTGCCTCAAAGTCCCAAAAGGGACTAAACATACATATGCCTCAAAGTCTCAAAGTCCCAGCCTGTACAGTGATTTGTTAGCACTGGCTGCGCTGCATCCGGTTTACCATGCAGCCGAACACTGCCATCTATATGTATCCAATTTAGAATAATAGTACAAACTAATAGAATAATTTTAGTATTTGCTTACGAAAAAGAGGGAAATAAAATGCTGATTTTTCTAGCTTCGACCTAAGGCTCAGGTTTATCTGTTTTTAGTCGGACTTTTTAAAGCCCAACCCAAAACCTTGTTCGGCTCAACTTTGAAACGATGACCTCCTACCCTCCTGCTGGGTCATGCCAGCTAACCGGATGTTTCACTTTGTACAAAGCCAGCACAAGTAGGCCGTTTAGTCCTATGGGAGATTTGCTATTTTGCTACTTCACAAAATAGGCTTCCGATTATTTGTTATCCTGACCCACGTGTCATTCACCATTCACCAAGACAATTTGACATGTCATTCTTAGGGAGTGGCAGCATAATTAAACGAGAAATCCTAAGAGTGTCAAAATGCCAAGTTTGCTCAAATAAGGCTAGCTTGTTTGTGCCACCTCTAATTATAAATATTTGAAATTTACTATCTCCAATTATAAGCATCTGACATTTAGCGTAAGTCTTTGTTAAACTTTTAAAATTTGAACTACCAAATTTATAAAAAAATCTAAAAAGTTTATTATATTATATTAGACATAGGTTTTAACAAAAAAGCAACAATATATTTCATCCCAGCATATCAAACACGGTGAAATGATGAGCATGTTCAAGGAGACTCAAACTTGGCCTGATAGGGTGCATGCTAGCCGTCCTAGCCACTGAGCTATGAGCGTATCTTAGTCTATAATACTATGATAGTATTTTTTAAATTCATGCATGTACTAGGTATTTGAGAAATTATTAATAATTAAAATTTTAAATTTAGACCAAAATTTTCTTAAATTTTAAATACTTATGAGAAAAAAGAGTAGCAGAACAAGACTTGGTATGGTCTGATGGCCTTTGCCGGTGGAACTTCGATCTATCAGTTTGACGTGTAGGTGCTGCATGGCTGCATGTTGTGCGGAATACTCTCAAAATATGGGGTATTTCGAAGTACTTCCACTCCAAATTAATCATTTCCATCCCTACATATGTGCAAAAACTTGAGACTGCAGCTATGCTTGAAATATTCAGGAGGACATGCAAGGCTCGTTTTCGAATTAGTACAACACGACATTTGGACATACAGAGTAACAGAGACGTTTTTGCACTATTGCTTCAGGACTCCAAAAACAGACTCCGAAACAGTGACTTGCACTGCATCTCTCATATATTTCCGGTACAGACGCAGTGACGCTCAAAGCATGCATATCCAGCTAGTCCAAGTTTGATGATGGTACTATGCCGACTTGATGTTGATGGAACAATTGAACTCAACGTTTTCTTCTCTGCTGAATCAAACGAAGTTTGGCAAATCTGGGCAGGACATAATTTTGCGGCTGCTCTTGGTGGCATGTTTTTTTTTTCTGATGATATGAAAAGAATTCAGGAAAAAGTATTGTTTGTAAAGTCATGGAGGCGCGTAAAGCGAGCTCATGCGTCCAAACGCTGAAAGTCCCACATGAAAGAGTAAGGGGCAAGTACATTCATTCCACATTTACAGCAATTTGCTGACTTTCTACGGTTCTACCTCTTCTTACTAGTGTTGTGTGTGTGAGAGTTCATATTTGCTTATCTTTTACACTAAACATCGTAGTGTTGGAGTTATTGTTTTCTTTTGTCAGTTTTTTAATTCTATCTCGATTCAATTTCTGTAAGGCAGTTGTAGAGATGAAAAAGTTATTGTGTCTAAACGTACATGTAGTTCATGATTAATCAAATTATTATATTGACTCAATTACGCTTTCACGTAGATATACATTAGAGGTGTAGAACTCCCATTTCATTTTGCAAAATCCAAATGGGCAGTTGGCAAGCGGAGGTGGCAATTGGCTAGAGCGGAGTTGGTGTCATCCTCTAGCAACGAGGTTGAGCTTACGATATATTTTTTCCAAGGTCCAAAGTAGCACCTGTAGTCGTAGTCATCCTCGTCTCTCTCTCTCTCTTTGGGGGAATCCTCATATCTCTTAGCTGATCTTGCAATATATATACTCCGTACTAGCCTCATGGTAATTTCGTGGTCTATAGAGGATGAAACCATATGTCAGGGAGACTACAAGTTTTGTGAACCAACATATTCATCCGAATCACTACAATGCATTCGTAAAATTAGCACGTTGGAGAGAGAATCAACACTTTACTAAACAAAGTCCTTAGCTTTTGCACGTTAGTTTAACGTGTAGAATTAAAGCTGTGTTATCTTGAATTATAGTAAATATGTATTTTCTAAGGGCCTATTGTTTGAGCTACATTTGGGCATACAGAGTAACAGATACGTTTTTGCACTATTGCTTCAGCACTCCAAAAACAGACTCCGAAACAGTGACTTGCACTGCATCTCATATATTTCCGGTACAGACGCAGCAACGCTCAGCATGCGTATCCAGCTAGTCCAAGTTTGATGATGGTACTATGCCAACTTGATGTTGATGGAACAATTGAACTCATCGTGTAGAATTAAAGCTGTGTTCTCTTGAATTATAGTAAATATGTATTTTCTAAGGGCCTATTGTTTGAGCTACATCTTATAAATTATAACCAAATTTGAGTTTTGGAACTTATTTAAGGGTTTTTTAATCCCTTTTTCAGTTTTGGCTTTTATGATATGAAAGTTTCATTATAAACTTATCTTTTATTGCTCTATAATATATCATCTATTTCTTTTAATAATGGATGAAATGTTTTTAATTATGAGACTAGTTGTAAAAACATTTCAATCAAATTTAAGAGTAAATGAGGTTTTTTTTCTATACTTTTATCTTATAAGTTGATACAATAAATTCTCTTCAAATAACTGTTACGTATTAAATTATAGTCAAATAAAATATATTATCTATCATGTCTGATTTAAATGTTTACGTATAATTTTATTTTTCACAACATATATAAAAACAAAAACATTTTGGCAGTATAAAACTATTACATCAAACTAGTCGAGCTCGTTATTTTTTTCTCTAATATGAAATTGATTGGGGATGACAAAAAATTAACCCCCGAGTTCACCGTCCATCTCAAATCCAACGCACCAGATCAACCCAACCCAACCCGCAGAGCGGCTGTGCCCTCTCCTCCCCTCTCGTATTAAACACACATCTCCCACCTTGTCTCACCGTGATAAACCTCGCCGACGGCGACGCTCCCCGTCCTTCCACGCAATTATAGAGGTCACCACCTCTCAGTGAGAGCGAGGCTTTTACATGTAGCTTCGCCGGAGATGGCGTCGGAGCTTACGTACCGCTGCGGGGCGGCCCCGGGCACCGCTCCCGACGGCGGGGAGTACTCCCCCAAGCCCTCCAAGCTGCTCTCCTGGCTCCCCCGCGCGGCCCGCTACGCCGCCGCCGAGCACCGCACCGTCTTCGCCCTCGCCGGGATGCTCTTTGCCGCCGCCCTCTTCTCCCTCTACGCCCCCTTTGGCTCCTCCTACTCCCAGCCCTCCGGCGCTGCCGGTGGAGTCTCCACCACCACCTTCAGCCACCTCTCCTCGCTCCCGTCGTCGTCGTCTCTGCACGGGTCAGCCGGGGGGAAGGTGCCGCTGGGCCTCCGGCGGCGCGCTCTGCGGGTGCTCGTCACGGGCGGCGCCGGGTTCGTGGGGAGCCACCTCGTGGACCGGCTAGTGGAGCGCGGCGACAGCGTGATCGTGGTGGACAACTTCTTCACGGGGCGCAAGGACAACGTGGCGCATCACCTCGCGAACCCACGCTTCGAGGTGATCCGGCACGACGTCGTCGAGCCCATCCTTCTTGAGGTCGACCAGATCTACCACCTCGCCTGCCCCGCCAGCCCCGTGCACTACAAGTACAACCCCATCAAGACCATCATATCCTTTTGCTTATAGAATTCATCCGTCTCAATGCTCCTCCAAGTTTGGTGCAATTGATAGTTGAGTTGCTTAATTTATTTACTTGCTCATTTCTAGTTAAATTTTTTCGATTTAAGGTTGTTAGTCTATTATAATTATAGAAAATATAATTATAATAGGTTAATCATGGTATGGCTGTGTGGTTCATCCCTACCGTCTATATATATACTGATACATTGATAGAAAATAGAATCAATCATTTTCACATTTTTTATGGTATCACAGCGAGGAAGAGGTGACATAGACACAGCATAGAGGAGGTTGAGGCGATCCACGGGTTGCGCGATGCCAACTTTACCACGCGTGCGCATAGAGTACGCATTGGTCACTGGAGGGATGACAATCGGCCGAGTAGTAGCTGTGCGGCCGGTACCACTAGCAATAGCCTGCGTGCGAGCAATAGGGCAGTAGGACCGGCAACACTTGTAGTCGGTGTGGCGTCGCTGGTAGCGGCACCAGACGACGTGGACTTGGCGACCACCGCCCTGCACCAGGGATCGATGGCGCAAGTGGGGCCGCGGGCACGAGGTGGCCGCTGAGGAGGCTATTGTACCTACACGCAGAAAGAAGCTCCAGAAACTGAAGCAGTGATATCATGATCATCGACAAGAAAGTTCAAAGCGAAAGGTGCCATGGGTGTGGTAGACATGTCGGAGAAAAGGAAAAAAGATTAATCGAAAACGACATGTCGAGAAATGAGAATACGGTTCGACTGAAGCTCAAAGCATTGATATCCTTTGTGCTCCGAAGAGTAGCCGAGAAACACACATAGAGAAGAATGAGGGGCAAGTTTGTGGAACACTGTAGATGATATATTGGGATAACAGGAGCAACCAAAAACTTTAAAATGATCATAGGAGGGCGGGACAGAGAAGAGAGCAGAGTATGGTGTGGAGGAGACGAGTGTTGTGGTGGTGAGGTGGTTCACAAGATAGGTGGCAGTGTGAAGGGCCTCAACCTAGTAAACCGGAGAGAGACTCGCCTGAAACAAAAGGGAACGCAGAGTGTTATTGATGGTACGAATGGAATGCTCTGCTTTACCATTTTGTTAGAAAGTGTATGGGCACAACATGCGGAGAGCAACATCGTGGAAGAGAAAAAACTTGCGGGCCTGAGAATTATAGAATTCACGGCCATTATCGTACTAGATGTTCTTGATGGTGATGCTAAACTGTGTGCGAACATACGCAAAAAAGGTGGAAATAATAGAAAATGTCTCGTATTTGAGATGAAGGGAAAAGTCCAAATGTAGTGAGAGTATTTATCAAGAATAACAAGATAATATTTCTATTCTGACACATTAACAATTGGAGAGGTCCATAGTTTACAATGAATTAAATCAAAACTGTGAGTAGCACGAGAAGTAGATGAACCGAAAGGTAGACGTACATGGCAACTGAGTTGATACGCATGACATAAATAATTGATATCATCTTTATTGCAGGAGATGACATTGGACCTAATAAGTTTGGACAGGACGTCGCGCCCAAGATGATCGAGATGGCGATGCCAAAGGGAGGTGGGGGCGGTGAGGAACGCGGAGGTGCTGGTAGATGGTGCAAAAAATGGGTAGAGGTCACCAGAACTATTGCACCTGGTGATCACATTCCTGGTTTATAGATCCTTCACAGAAAGACCAAAAGGATCAAACTCAATGGAGCAATTATTATTGGTGGTAAACCGACGAATGAGAATTAAATTTTTAATAATGTTGGGTGATACCAGAACATTATTAAAAGCAAGATCACGGTGCGGTAATGAAAAACAGTGTATTCCAGTGGTTGTGACCAAAAGTAAAGCGCCATTGACTACAATAATAGATGAAAGAGTAGATGAAGAGGGTGGGGAAATGGTGGAGAGTACACCAGCGTCCGAGGCCATGTGGGAGCCGGCACCTGTAACAGCATACCACTCAGAGGTCGGTTGGTTGAGTGTCATAGTGTTGAAAGAGTACGCCAAGGAGTCCTAGTGCTAAGCCCCTCCGGGAGTGGGCGGCCAAGGCGCCGCCTGGTACGCTGGTGAGGGCGCTTGAAAGCCCGGCGTCGTAGCTCCTTCGTAGTACGTGCCGAATAGGGACGATGGGGCATCGTATGCGTCTCCATAAGTGCTGGAAAGAGCACCAAAACCGCCATAGTGCGGGGCTGTGTGGACTGCAGGTTGGGGCGGCGTAGGTCGGCCGGATGGGTCGTACGGCCACATGCGCACGATTCCAGCCTAAGGGTGGACGAACGATAGGTACACGACTGTACTGGGAGGGACGCCGCCCTGTCCACCTGGGGACGCTCCAGTAGAAGGCGCTGGAGAGCTGGTACCAGTAGAGCCGCCGCGTCCCCCGTGGCCACGATGACGGCCATTACGCTGGCCTCCGGTTTGCGCAGCGGGGCGCAGAGGAGGAGGCGCTCCCGAACGAGGAGCAGCGGTGACACCCGGAGCCGCTGGACGCGGCGTCGTAGCGACGAGAGCAGCCGGTGAGGACGGAGGATGAGCGTCAATTTCCATCTCTTCCAACAGGAGGTAAGTGCACGCTTTAGTAAATGTTAGGAACGGCTGGTGCATCTTGAGGATGGACACCATGTGGCGGAACTTACCACTGAGGCCGCGGAGAAGCGTGAGCACCATCTGCCTGTCGCCGATGGGGTCATCGAATTCGGCGAGGGAGGCAGCCATGGATTCAAGGCAACGGCAGTAGTCGGTGATGCTCAGGGACTCCTGACGGAAGGTATGGAACTACGTCTTGAGGAGAAGGGCATGAGACTCCTTCTGGTCGAGGAATTCCTCCTTGAGATAGCATCACGTGTTGCGGGCACGACCCTGCCGCATCATCAGCGACTGCTGCAGGTCGTTGGAGACGGTGCCGTACACCTAAGTAAGGACGTAGCAATTCGCTTGAAGCCATGCTGGTCGTGCGGGGAACGCTTCATATTCGAGAACGTGGCATGTAAGGGCGTATTTGTCGAGGACGGTGAGGAACATGCCGCACCACTTGGTGTAGGAGTCCGTGGCCTTATCGAGGACGATGGGGATAAGCGCCTTGACGTTGACGACGGCGGTGGCTTGCGCCCAGAGAGCCGCGTGAGCGCTCTCGTACACATCCAGGGCATCGTTGCGAAGGCGGGCCTCCTCAGCCCGATGCGCTTCGTCAGCGCGAGCAGCATCGGCTGCGAGACAGCGGTCGTTGGAAGCAGCGACGCCGTTGCCTTCTTCGGCCATAAGAGGATCGACAGCCGATGGAAAATAGATCGGGAGTTGATCAGATCAGATGGGCAGCGACGGGCGCTGTTCGAGAACGGCGGTGTTGAGGACGTCGGACCTTGACAATCTCTCGCAGCAAAGTAGTGGCGGAGGAGGAGGTCGGCGACGGTAGCAACAACGGCGCCTTTGGTTGCCCACTCCCAGAGGGGCTTGGCACCAGGACTCCTTGACTCACTCTTTCAATACTATGACACTCAACCAACCGGCCTCTAAGTGGTATGCTGATACGGGTGCCGGCTCCCACATGGCCTCCCTGTCAGACCCCAATTGGTGATCTGCTATGCAGGCTAAGTATGACGCTTTGATTGTCAATGACACCTGGAGTCTTGTGCCTTGTACTCCTTGCGTCAATGTTGTGACTGGTAAGTGGATTTATCGTCATAAATTGCTTGCCGATGGGTCTCTTGATCGTTACAAGGCTCGCTGGGTCCTACGAGGTTTTACACAATGACTCGGTGTTGATTATGATGAGACTTTTAGTCCAGTTGTCAAGCTTACGACAGTTTGAGTTGTTCTCTCTCTGGTATTATCTCAGAACTGGTCTATTTATCAACTGGATGTAAAGAATGCATTTCTCTATGGTACTCTCATTGAGACAGTGTACTGCGTGCAGCCCTCGGGATTTGTGGATTCTTCTCATTCATATTTTGTCTGTCAGCTCAACAAGTCCCTATATGGTTTAAAGCAGGCTCCTCGTGTTTGGCATCACAGGTTCGCCTCTCACCTCGTGTCACTTGGATTTGTTGAAACAAAGTCATATACTTCGCTCTTCATATATCACCGTGGTCCATACACGGTCTACTTACTACTATATGTGGATGCCATTGTCCTCACTGCATCCTCTGCGGGATTACTCAAGTATATCATTGAGACTCTCTGACGTGAGTTTGCTATGACAGATATGGATCAGCTACATCATTTTCTAGGCATTTATGTGACATGCTCCGCAGATGGTCTGTTCCTTTCCCAGTGGCAATACAGTCAGGATATTTTGGAGCGTGCCGGGATGAGTGCGTGCAAGCCGTGCAGCATGCCTGTTGATCTCCACTCCAAATTATCTGCTGATGGATCACCTGTCGCTGATGCTACATAGTACCGTAGTTTAGCTGGTGCCCTACAGTATCTGACTTTCACCCGATCCGACATTACCTTTGCAGTTCAACAGATCTGTCTCTATATGCATGATCCTCAAGAGCCGCACCTTACTGCTCTCAAGCGAATCCTGCGCTACTTGCAGGGCACCCTATTTCTTGGGCTGACCATGCACCGATCTTCGCCTATAGATCTTGTTGTTTACACAGATGCTAATTGGGCTGGTTGTCCTGACACTCGCCGGTTGACCTCTGGCTATGCTGTATTTCTCAGGGATAACTTGGTGTCCTGGTCTTCCAAGCGTCAGCATACGGTCTCCAGATCAAGTGTTGAAGCTGAATATCGTGCTGTGGCAAATGATGTTGCTGAAGCTACCTAGCTATGATAGCTGCTTCTTAAGCTTCGTCACCTCCCTCGACGTGCCACCTTGGTCTATTGTGACAATATCAGTGCTGTATATCTCTCTAGTAACTCGGTGCAGCATCAGCGAACGAAGCATGTTGAGATTGATCTCTATTTTGTTCGAGAGAAGATCGCTCTTGGTCACGTTCAAGTCCTACATATTCCTACGACATCGCAGTACGCTGACGTCTTTACCAAGGATCTTCCTACCTCATTATTTCAGAAGTTTCGATCCAGCCTGAATGTTAGCGATGCTCCCGATTAGACTACAAGGGAGTGTTAATTATAAAAAGTGTAATTATAATAGGTTAACCGTGACATGACTATATGGTTGTCTTGTAAGCCGCTCCGACCGCCTATATATACTGATACATTGACAGAGAATAGAATCAATCATTCTCACATTTTTTAAAGGTTAACTTGTTGGGTTGGGTTGATTTCCGATGAATAAATAACGTTCTTTTAAGCATATATATACGGATAACACATAGAGTGCGAATTAGCCGTAATTTTGGAGCTGAGGTGTTCACCTTGATTTTTTTTTGGAATGTCTGGTCTACCTTTCCCTTTTTTTTTTGCCAAATTGATTGCATACTTTATACTCCATTTGATCAAGAAGTCAGGTCTTGCTTTCTGATAGATAAAGTGGCATATCTGGATTGCTCTGAAGAAAGATCTTTGAATCTGGCGTTTCCTAATCCACGTCTCTAGTTGCTTGCAACTTCATGAACTGATGGAAACAAAGTTTGCTTCATGTTGTTCTAACCTCCAGATAGGATTGAAGATCATAATTATGCTTGTACTAGTTGAGTTGTATAATTTTCCTAACTTCTACTCCCTCCGTCCAAGAATATAAAGACGTGGGGGGCATGAATCTGAACATACACATATTCAGATTCATGTCCTCTATGTCTTTATATTCTTGGATATATTTGTTTTTTGTGGCAAGCAACTTTGAAAAATTTAACATTTTTAGTGGAAGAAAACAAGTCAACCTTGATGCTCTTTCTTTTTAGTCAATTTTGCGTACAATTTTTTCCAACTAGAGGTAGTTTAGTGGATTTCTTGCCAAATTGTTAATCAGAATCTCTGCCCCAAAAGGTCAAACAAGCAAGTCCTTTGATTTGTTGAGTAGTATCTTTTAGTTTCTACAAATGTTTATTGCAAGCCTTAATCTTTGAGATGACACAAGACCAATGTGGTTGGAACACTGAACATGCTTGGATTGGCCAAGAGGATTGGGGCAAGGTTTCTCCTCGCCAGCACCAGTGAGGTCTATGGCAATCCTCTACAGCACCCTCAGGTGGAGACTTACTGGGGCAATGTCAACCCCATTGGTAATAATTCTGTACCAATACTTTGATTGACATATTATTTAATGTATCAGCATTAACTAACATATTAACTTACTAGTACCTTTCATGTTTGGACTGAGTTGATTGTTGGAGAACAGAATAAGATTATGGGAACACCTATGCTGTCAGTACTCCATATTAATTTCTTGTAATTTTATTGTAGGGTAGACACAAATACAATTATGTTTAAGTGTTCTGGTAAATTTTCTAAGCACCAAAATACTGGCAGAAAAGTTAGCTTTTACTAGATGGCCCTGTGATTGACAAAGGCTATACTGCTATGAAGCCACTGCTAATATGAACCGTTGAGAATACAGATGTTTGTTTTTTTAAGGAAGGCTACTGTTTGGAATTCAAAATGCTGGGACTTGTGGCTGGGCTAACCTAATATTTTGGGCACCCATGCTTTGAATCTTTTTGGAAGATGACACTTTTGCTTGGTAGAATTAGCTCCAAGAGGGCCAGCTACTTGTTGGATGCCTCCCTAACAAGTAACAAGGGAAGAGTAGGATACAAACTACACCGGCTAGCTTAGTTTTTCCAAAATAGTGACAACAATAGAGCATTAGAGAAGAATCAAACAACAGAAGAGAAAGGACTAGAGCATTTTCTTCAGCTTGACATTTGACAGCAACACTGCAGCAGCCAACTTTTTCCTAAAAGCAGTCCTTATATTTTGTCATATACTGTTTGGTTTCATGTAAGCAATGTTTTGCTTCTTTCAAAAGAGATTTTCTAATGAAAATTATTTATTCGATAATAGGTGTTAGAAGCTGCTATGATGAGGGCAAGCGCACAGCTGAAACGTTGACCATGGACTACCACCGTGGTGCTAACCTTGAGGTTTATGCTGTTTAGGTTATTTGTGATGGATAGCATTTAGACTACTATCTTCTTTCGGAAATACTTATGATATTATGTTGTATTTAGGTGAGGATTGCTCGGATTTTTAACACATATGGTCCTCGCATGTGCATTGATGATGGCCGTGTTGTCAGCAACTTCGTTGCTCAGGTAGCCACCTCTTGCATCTTCCTCTTTTGGCTCCTGAATTTACAGATGGTTCGGTTGTTCCTTTGATACTGAGATCTTGCATCTTCAATTATGGTTTTCAGGCACTGAGGAAGGAGCCTTTGACTGTCTATGGCGATGGCAAGCAGACTAGGAGCTTTCAATATGTCTCTGATTTGGTGGGTCTCTATAACATGATAAGACACCTGAACAATAGCAATGACCTGATATCTACCTGTTACTTTATTTGCTTACATTCTTGAGCATATAATTGCGTTTTGTTGTTTTGCACATGAAAGTAACATCACTGGAATGATCAATATAGTTTGTCCTTTGCGTACTTTTCTGAGATGGGTACACATTTATGATCTGCTGAAGAGCAGAATGTTTGATTTCTTGCATACATATTAGGTATCCAACAACTTTGATTAATGAGAGGATTTGTGGTGATTAGATCTTCCATCCTTTTTTGTTTGAAACAAGGAGCGACCCCGTGTTTAGTTCTTCTTCAATCCTTTTTTGTTGGAAACCAATATTTAGTTCTACCGTCCAATTCTGCTGACACCAAACTGCTAATGTGATGATTCTCACAGGTGGAAGGGTTGATGAGCTTGATGGAAGGGGAGCATATAGGACCATTTAACCTGGGTAATCCGGGTGAGTTCACCATGCTGGAGCTGGCAAAGGTTGTCCAGGACACCGTTGACCCAAATGCTCGCATTGAGTTCCGTCCAAACACTGCTAATGATCCACACAGGCGCAAGCCAGATATCACCCGTGTGAAAGAGCTCCTGGGCTGGGAGCCCAAGGTTCCCCTGCGTGAGGGCCTTCCCCTCATGGTTACTGACTTCCGCAAACGCATCTTTGGCGACCAGGAAGCCTAATCTACAGCAGCTGGTGGCATGTCTTAACTTCAAGATTGCAACAGCACACAGTTTAGTCAAATCTATAAATTGTACCTTATAGTAAGTACATGGAATAGAAGCTAAATTGGGTAGAAAGATTTGAAAAAAAAATGTTGGCTTGGTTCTTTGGCTGCTTCATATTTCACAGACAAAAAGGTCATGGTTGAATACATAGCTAGTTCTTTGGAAACATCTGGGGATGCTACTATGATGGGGGATATGATAGGCACTGCCGTAAGCTGCTCTTTCTTTACCCTTGTCTTTTTTGGTCTTGCTCTTAGAAGTCATGTGGTGTCATACATGTAATATTTGTTGGAAAACTGTTATGTTTCAGCATGAGCATTCCACCTGCTTGCATGAAGCAAATATATTTTTATTTTTTGAGCAAATGTGCACTACATTGGAGGGAAAGGAATGGTTTGTTATACATTACATTAATTACTTAGCAAGTAGGCATATGTCTTGACTCTTGACACCACTATAATACATGCAGTCATGCACACTGCCACTATTGATCATTCTAGGCTGGAGCTTCTATCTTAATTACACTGCAAGCTACATCTCTGCGTGGTGATGCGTACGGCCGGCGAGTCCGCAGAAGCAGCCGCCGCGCCGCCGTGGGGGCCCAGCGCCGCGCCTGTTCGCCGCCGGCTTTTCCCCACCGTCGACGGTGGCGGCGCCCCTCTCGCCCTGGATGAACCTGTCGGGCGATGACATCATCTTCATCAGGCGTTCCTCCACCGTCCAGGTGCGGCTGCGCTCGCTGAGCCAGGCGACGACGTCGGCGAAGATGGACTCGACGTTGTGGTCGGGCTCGCCGGCGGTGAGGCCGTGCCACATCCCCCGGTAGAGCTTGATGGCCTTGTCGGCGCTGGCGGCGCGCTCGTACAGCGCGCGGCTCACCTCCGGGTCCGTCACCGTGTCGGCGTCGCCGTGCAGCACGAAGAACGGCATCTTCACCTGCGACAATCATTGCCAAGATCAAACTCAACTGAACTTAGTGTCATCCTCAAGATGTGACAGCTAATCGATCAGGGATCGAGCCAATCTGGAGATGAGTAATTGAGGAGTACCTGCGACAAGCTGTCCTCTACGTACATGCTGGTCCTGAGCATCTCAAGTGCAGTCTTGAGCCTCGGCTTGTCCTGGTAGATCAGCTTGTTTTTCCTGATCTGTTCGGCATAGCACAGAAACACCAAACAGAGTGATCAATTTATGCTCAACGACAGCAAACCTGTTGCACCACCATATTAAACGTTCAGAAATCTTGTAGTTTTTGCTGGCCCAAACTTATCATTCTAAGGCTTCTTCTATCAACCAAAACCGTGCAATGTTACTGAAACTGAAGCCTGAATTTGACACGCATCAGAATTCAGAAGAGAATTGTGCAACGTTTGCAAGGACCTTTTCACGCTTGACGGGGTCCTTGAAGGCGGCATCGATGACATCCTTGGTGGGCACGATCTTCCACCTGGGGATGACATCCTCCACCTGCGTCAGGAGCGCGATCACCAGCGGGTGCGGCTTCACCTTCTCCGATATCTGAATCAATAATTTTCAGATCATTCTTCAGGCTCTGAATATTCAGAATTTCTGCACGCGTGTGTATCGATCATTGGAGTAGTATAAATGTACGTGCCTTGCACATTGGCGCGACGAGGATGGCGCCGTCCCAGAACGTTGGGTCCTTCATATGCAGCAGCAGCGCCATCGCGCCGCCCATGGACTCGCCGTAAAGGAACCTGCTCTTGCTCCTGTACTCCTCTAGGTCTGCAAATGCAATGCAACGACCAGCACCAGTCAGGCAAGAATAATGAATCGATCAGTAGCTGTCTGGGATCGGTAGTCAGGTCTTTCAGGAGAAACTTTTTTACTGTCCTAAATGAGATACTGTAATATATATTTTTGGTGTGTGAATTCTAATTCTAAAATTTATATACCCTAGAAAAGGTATTTCTAAGATTGAGCTACAGCTGATAAACCATGGAAAAATAAACAAACTACTTCAAAATGATAAAATTTTTACATCCATGTTATAGCGGCTTAAAAGCCAATGTTGAAAATAGAAATAACTTTGAAATGAACTCTAAATTTAGATTTTAAAATATAAATTTTAGCTATGAATGATAAGGCTAGTAAACAGACGTACCAGCGTTATCATTGGGCTAGGCATGGTGTCCAGGAGCGGATTTAGGTTATGAGTAACATGGGCCATGCATGATGTAAGGTTAAACGCCGGCTAAAATACGCTGGGCTGGACCACTACACTGTGCTTGCCTTGATAGAACGTACTATATCCATCTTAAAATATAAATAATTTTAGCGATACAATTATATATATATAATTCTTTATATTTTAGAATGGAGTATTACTGTACTAAATTCAATAGCTAAATATTACTAGCTGCATGCATCACATTATTGTGAGGTAGTAATAAAGCAATTAAGCAGAGGTTGAAGAGGAACTAATGCAGCAAGGTTAATTATATATTTACCGCAGATGGACTTGAAGAAGCGGTGGCAGTCGTCGACGAGGCGGCGGAAGCTGCGGATGTAGCAGCGGGCGCCCATGGACTTGCCGTGTCCCTCGTAGTCCATGCCGAACACCCCATACCCTGCCGCCGCCAGCCGCAGCCCGCACTCTGCATCCAATCCATCCAGAAATCCAAAAACCCAATTCTCATAAAAAAGATTCAGATATAGTCACATCCTCTAGCTAGCTAATTAATTAATTAATTAATTCTGCAGGAATGTAATGTAATTCAGGGTACAGCATGCATGCAGTTGGGAGTGTGATACTGTAAAACATTACACAATGCTGCTAGTACTGTACTACAGCCAAGATTCTCAATAAATGAATTCGTCAAGCCCAGTATTGAATGAACCCAACACTGCTGCTACAGTGGTTTTACTTCATGCTTGGGCTGGTCTAGCTAGTAGCTTGCTGGTGTGCGTCTGCATCATTATGCAACCAAGATCGATCTGCGACCTCAACTCCATTAAGGAATTTTAATGGTGGCTCAACGACATCCAGCCATTGCAGGCACGTACGTACGCCATCTATCTCGTTGCCAATGCTCATCAACAGTTTTTTCGGTTGCCTTTGGAAAGCAACTGTTGCCATCGAGCACTGATCCACGGAGCTGCAGCCAGCGTTGCATTGCAACCACCCACACCCACCCAACTCCCGCGCACCGCCTGCCGGATCACGGTTCGATTTTGCCGACCGGCACAAGAGAAATTTCAGATAATCTTGGAATGAATATTGATCAAAATTTTTGTTAAATTTTAAAAAATTAAAAAAAAGGCTGAAAGGATATCCTGCCAAGGACACCGACAGATCTGAAACTACTAAAATTTCAGTTTTTGGAAGTACTGGTCCGGACAAATGAGTGCGGTTGTTGGTCTCATGACAAAGTTTACTATTTCGGAATACATAATTATACTGGGGTGACCGAAATTTCAGGAATTTAATTTTTTTTGGTGATTTAGAACAGAAATTTTCAAAATTTTGCTAAATTTAGGCCAGAGAACATCCTACCATGACCCATCAGTAAACCCAAAATTTCAGGAATTTCGTTCAGAAATTGTTAACCCTGTCTTATGGTCGGTAGCTATCGTCCTATCGAGGCGATTGACAACGTACGACGCCTCGCCATTGCCATCTCCTTAGCTAAACTAAACACAATAACAATAATGCTAACACAACTAATTAAGCGTCGCCTGCGTTAAATCGCGCGTGATTAATGTTATGGCAGCTAGATTAAGGAAAAGCGCAGGCGGTGTGGTTGGGGCTTAATGGTTGGAGCAGGTAGGTCAGGCAGCTCACCTGTACTACAACCTCTCTTCCTAATTTCTCTCATCTCCTTCTCGCGATCTCATGCAGATGGATGAAAATAAGGAAATAGATGGATGAAATGAATGAAAGCGACTTTCTGCATTGTTGACAACTATGGCCAGCAGAAGATGCTTGAAAGGGACCATCAGAGCGTGTAAGTACGCATGGATATATGCAGGCTTATGCTTAAAACCTGGCTAGCCTCCGGCTCAAGGATGTATCAAGTACATAGTACTTTAATAATAGCAGCATTAGTTGGTGGTGGCTACCAATATCTACCTCATCGATCAGCAACTACCAAACGCCTTGGGAAAGCCTAACTAAACTTTGGAGTTCCTTTGATATTTAGTAATCTTACAAAATTTTCTTAGGAACTAGTTTCAATACAATAATTTTTTTCACGGAATTCTTCTACTCAAAATGATGAAACGAGTCCCAACACGGAAAATATGCTACACAAGCGACATAGTGACTGTATGTAGGTAAGACATGCTTTTCGCAGGAACAATATATCTAACCTCCCTTTTGTTGAGTTCTTCGTACGCAGTATAACACGCGCAGATCGAGCTAAAACCAGGCTACAGTTGATTAACTATGGAGGTCAAGGAGATCGCAGATGCGGCAACAGGATTACCATTGGTGACAGCCAGCAGAGGAGACAGGAGGCAATTTCAAAGGTCAGTGCATGAATGATTGAGGGGAGCAGTTAATTAATTTTGGGAGGTGCATGCATGCATTCCTGCCGCCTTGAATTGAATTGATCGATCGAGATCGAACTACCCAGGACGGCTTTTAAATGCATGCATCGATCGATCGATCGGCCAGTAAATCCCAGCAGCAACCACTGCACTGTCTCGTCACCCCTGTCAGGTAACAGCAGCAATGCCCGCATTTGATCATATCGATAGTCACTCACCAATCCATGGCGATACTTCATGCTTGCAATTTACTAATACTCTGTTCCTACGAGCTAAGTTAACCACAGAGTATGCGCTAGTGCTACATCGCAATGGAGACAGAACGGGAAAGAGGTTCTCTGAACTGAATTTGTAACATGCGGAATAGGTAGTTTGTGAGCATACTGTATAAACACCCATATGGAATATCTTGTAAGTGGTATTGTATACTAAGTACTACCTTGTGAATGGTAGCACTAATATGTCTTTGGTTCCTCTATGAAATAATTCCAGTTAACGCTATTAATTTTTAAATCTACATTTAATCATTCGTCTGTAACTATCATTTATTTTAATATAATTTATTTTATAATTATACAAATTTTAAACATGACTTATATATATATTTAAAAAATAAAACGAATAATTAAACGTATATAGTTAACAACGTCAAACATAACAAACAGAAGGATAAAGCATCTAACATATGATAACATATGACAGTACTATAGCACTATTGAGACATTGTCTTTGTTACTGCTTTCGTTCCTCTTTTAATACATGCATGGAGTAGATTGATGGCCAGCACAGTGTGCGAGAATTTTTCAGTGACAAGCATCTAAATGCACTGAATCAGCAATTACATAGCCTGAAGAAAGCTAGTAGTACCATGCATGTGAATCCATCAATGCATCTAGAAGAAGAGTTATGCTATCTACGCTAGCAACATCAAACTCGTGAACCCCACACACAACATTTTTTTTGGGGCAGGGTCCATAGGCCCAGGTGGCAGCATAACAAATGGAGTAGTTGCAGGAAAAAAAAACTGAGAAAAAAGTTACTTGCGTATGCATAAGAAATGGTAAGCAAAAGCTGAACAAACAAAATGAAAAAAAAAAGTAGACAAGTGTCTGTCGGGTGATCATACCTCTCATGTAGCCGCTGCACTCCATGGCGTAGCCTGAATTGAAGAACACACAGAAACAAACCTCGATGAGATGAGAACGATTCCGACTTTCAAACAGAAACGGATTCGTTTTCGTCTAAAATTTTGCAGAAAAAAAACAACACAGGTTCGTTTCGGTTGGGTTCTGTTGGTCGATGCATGCAGCTAGCTAGGTTTCATCAGGAGAGAGGTCGATCGACCGTACCGTGGCAGAGGAAGACGAGGGCCTTGGGCGAGGTCTTGGCGGGCAGCCAGCCGCAGGTGAAGAGCTGCACCCCTCTCGAGTTCCGCACGTACTCCTGCTCCCCAACCCCATCCATCCATGGCGGCCGGCCGGAATGCCGATTAGCGCGCACATAAAACGGGAAAAAAGAGGGGGGGGGGGGGGGGGGGGCAGAAACCGATATAACAGGTGCAAATGCACGCGTGCTCACCTCGTGGTATTCGACTTCCATCGATATCTCGGCAGACGGGGCTAGCTCACGCGGTCGAGAGGAGGAAGGGCAAGAGGTGGAGGAGGAAAGAAGAGGAGATGGAGGGAGCTGGCTGGCGCCGTGGCACGGCCTTAGAGAAGAAAAGAAAGAGAGATGGCTTGGATGTATCGATGGATGATGACGACGACGATGACGACGACGGATCGGATGTAAAAGGAAGAAAGCAGAGCAGCAGCGGGAGGCCGCGGCCGGGTTGGGTTGCGCTGGATGAATCCGGATCGGATGCTTTAAATTCCGGCTTGTGTGGCAGAGTTAGTAAAGAATTTACTGTATGCTCTGCCTGCCTACTGCTACCTGCTACTAGCACTAGTCTGCTACGGATGGGTAAATTCCTACTGCTACGGACGGGTAAATTCAGAGCTCTACCGTTTGTCTGTTTAGTTACTGCGTACTTGTCGGGCAAGCCACGTGCACAACCAAAACGGTATGTCAGTATTTTTTTTATTTGCATGTAGATTTATAATTTTGAAGTTTAGGGAGTAAGATAATATCCTGTTCTAAGTTTAAGAATCATTAATGTATTTTACTTGTACTTTTTTAAATACCACCTATAAGTTATGTGTCGGCCTCTTGTAATCATTAAACTTAAAAAAAAAGAATTGTTCGAACTGGCTTATGGAATTACTTACTCCACCCCACATAAACTCTTCCAGAACTGGTCGGGTAAGCATGTTGTTAACGTCTTATATGAGAGGAAGACTATTGGAGGAATTAAGGATAGGGTTGAATAGTTAAGATTTAAGAATGTACTATTATATGTATATATAGGGTGGCATGAGTAGGTATTTATATATATTTTTTCCGCAAATGAGTGGCCATGCGCTAGCAGTGTCCAGTGTATCAAGCTACAATTTCTAGTAAATCCAGGTCACCACTATCATTATTTTGGGATCCGTCTCATGCATCATGTGCCTTTCATCCTAAAAAAGACTTCCATTGCGGAATATCATATTGTCATTTCCTAGCTTCAGAATGGCTTTATCGATACAGTCTATACCTTTAGGCTGACCAAACCGTGCACCAAGCGTTGTTTGGTTCAGAACATTCAGAACTGTCTTTGTCAGGTATATGTGCAGATCAGAAACTGTAAGTTGTGTGGACAGTGGACTTCTTTCATGCCCTCTCAACTCCATGTGCTTTGCCTTCTGCAGCGTTTGGAAGTGGGGTTTAGACGGGGCAACTTTTTCATTTACCATAAACATACTTGTTAAACACAATATGTTTAATGTTAAAACTTTTAAAAAAATCAAATAAATTTATTTTTAAATTTATAACAATTAATAATTAATTAATTATATACTAATAACATGTCTCGTTTCATGTGCCACAAGATTCAGCTAAAAGCTGAAGCCAACACTGCCGTCGGACTTCACCATTTCATAGATGTGCTTGCCTTTGCCAGTTTGTCGGACTTCTGTTCACTAGTTGAAAGAGCACGTATAGAAGCATCTCTCCTAATGACCAAACCAGATTGGTAAGATCACGGCCGAAAGAGTTAAGAAATGATGATATTGTAATTTTGAAAGATAAATAATGGTGATCTAAACTAAGATCCATTAAGATTGAGGACGATATTGAGAACCAAACCAACAAGAGTCGGGGAATATTGCATGCGTAAGCAGGCAGTAGGACCGTAGCTTGTAAGTCATAGTGGAGAAAGATTAGTGTTGGCCTATATGGGTCGGCATATCAGCCTCAATAGATTTACATGCACTACAGACCGATTATTAAAATTAGGAAAAAGTCTATATTACTATCAATTATTGCTCGAGTTTAATATTACTCGCTTAGCCGCAAGATATATCATCTCTCTCAACTATCAATATCAATCTCCTTGAGCAATTTTAACGATAATTTTGTCTTATGTAATATTTAGGTGATTGTTAGAAAAAACAATAAATATGATAAGGCCTAGATGCTCCATCATTTTCCTCCTATTTAAGCAGCCATGTGCTACCCTGCCCACCTCGACCCGGTAGCTGGTAGCCCTTTCTCTTTTCATTTGTCCCACAACTCTGGCGGAGCGTGTGAGGACTATCATGTAGCTTGGAGCCACCTCTTATAGTGGAGCGCGAGCATAAGAGGAAAGGCAAAGGGCTGCTAAAGAAAAAGGTGAGTAGGTTGAGGTTGCCTTGCACCATGGCGGACAAGGCAGCCACCATCATCAATGGCATAGCCGTGAAGGGGAGAGCTAACCAAAGTTAGCCAACACTGCCC
This sequence comes from Oryza coarctata, assembly GCA_030770085.1. Taxonomy (NCBI): domain Eukaryota; kingdom Viridiplantae; phylum Streptophyta; class Magnoliopsida; order Poales; family Poaceae; genus Oryza; species Oryza coarctata. The sequence goes on along the minus strand of CM061463.1, from coordinate 9,743,137 downwards.
TAGGTGGTCTTAGGAATAGGTGTAGATAAGGTAGTTGTAGGCTAAGATCCGCCACCTCGATTGTCCTATTGCCAACATATCTACGCGCGAAGGGACAACTAGTTTGGAAAAATGCTTATGTGAATGCCATATTAAGTATACGTTGACCTAGTTAATATGCTAAGTAGGATAAAACTAGGGAATAAACCAAATTAATTTAGTTTTAATAGTTGAAGAAAACTTTATACTCAATTTTGTAGTTAAGGGATGAAAAATAATCTCGGGTCATAATTGAGAAAAGAAAAATATATTTTTCCTTAAAATTGCCTAGGACTAGGCCATTTCTCTACTCTGATATGGCAATGAGAAAATTCCCTAGTGTTTCTAAATTTCCGTCACATTTTTAGATGTTTTTGTCTTCTTCTCTATATATGTCGCTAGATTTTTTTAATGAAATTTCAAATGCATGTGCTTATAATACACACACTAACTTTTATAAGCAAATCAGAAGACCTGTCTTTTAGACTAGCTATATTTTAAGATTGAGAACACACACTAACTTTTATAAGCAAATCCGGAGACCTGTCTTTTGGACTAGCTATATTTTAAGATTGAGGATGTCACTATAGTTATATCGCTTACCACTTAAATAGTGAGCATCTGTATCAAATATATGATTTAAAACTAGGTAGACAAGTTCACCGTAAGGAGCCTAACTGATTGAGCTACTTATGCTAATACTTTTTTTATCTTCTCTATACTAATTCTCCGTTAGTTGATTATGAGTTAACTGTTAGATTTTTTAATGACTATATTAGGTCTGCTCCTTGTACATAAGAGAACTTGAAAATCATAATTCGTATGGCAAAAATAATTTTAGATAAAAAACTAAAGGATATGATTATATGGCCCCAAATTGAAATTTTGAATGAATTTTAATTAAATTTGATGAAATATTTAATGGTATCTCACCTTCTCTCTCCATGGAGATTTCTTCAAATTTTGTTGAAGTTGTTTAAAAATTTTAAAAAATGGTTTCTAAGGAGAAGAAAAATAAGTGCCATTTCCCTCTTTGAAATGTCATTAAATTTGACTGTAATTTTTTGAAATTATTAAATTTTTATTTGTCAAACAATTCCCCCCTACAATTAATTATAACTGAAATTTTTGCATGTGCTTATAACACACACTAACTTTTATGAGCAACTCCGGAGACCTCTCTTCGGACCTATTTTATGATTGACGATGTTACCATACTCATATCAATTACCGCTTAAATAGTTATCCGTAAATACAAGCAATCGTGTCAAATATATGACTTAAAACGGGAGAGGCAAGTTTCATCGTAAGGACCTAACCGATTTAGCTACGTCTAGTTTGCTCTGCTAATATGGTTTTTTATCTTCTCTATACTAATTCTCCGTTAGTTGATTATGAGTTAACTGTAAGATTTTTTAATGACTATATTAGCGCTGCTCCTTGTACATAAGAGATAACTTGAAAAGCATAATTCTTATGGCAAAAATAATTTTAGATAAAAAACTAAAGGATATGATTATATGGCCCCAAATTGAAATTTTGAATGAATTTTAATTAAATTTGATGAAATATTTAATGGTATCTCACCTTCTCTCTCCATGGAGATTTCTTCAAATTTTGTTGAAGTTGTTTAAAAATTTTAAAAATTGGTTTCTAAGGAGAAGAAAAAAAGTGCCATTTCCCTCTTTGAAATGCCATTAAATTTGACTGTATTTTTTTTAAATTATTAAATTTTTATTTGTCAAACAATTCCCCCCTACAATTAATTATAACTGAAGTTTTTGCCTTTGTAATTATGTTTTATAAGAAGCTAGTGGCTCTTATATAGAAGAGAGGGCTAATATAACGGTTAGCTCACAAATATGTATGGGGAGCATCAAAATAGAAAGTCAGAAATATATCAGAAATATATAGAGGATTAGACAAAACTCATGGAGCAAAAAGGATAAGACAAAGATTTAAGGGTACAGAAAGAGTTTTCTCTTATTCAACCGGTTATTCAAATTGAATCCTCGTGCCTGTGCACTGTGCAGTTTCTGACATGGGATTTTTGTAACAAAATGTTAACAACATTTCTGGTTCTCAAACAATGGAATGCATAAATTTTATACTAATGTTTCAGACAGAGCCATACTTTATGGTTTTTTATTGTTCTATTATATAGAAATCATGTATGTAAAGGCTTTCCGTATGCAAAACCTTGAACAATCTTTACACTTAAACGCCAATCGATGTAGCCATGTAGGTAGGCCATGTTTTTGTTGTACAAATGGTTGGGAAGATCACATTAATAATCATATATAGTAGCTTTCATACCGTCAATTAATCAACGAGAGGAATATCTCCACAATATATGAATTCACTATCGAATCCTTTTGGATTTTGTTTGTATAATATTATTGTTTGTGTCGGCGGATGCATGGAGAACTTTTGTTGTCTGCTGTTGCATGTAACGAATCGAGTTTGCATCCCAGGCCTCAGATTCAATCTTCATGGCATGTCAAAAAAGGGTTAATTAATCAGGTTTTAGCTTAATTAATTTCTGCTTTACAGACTTCTACAGGATTAAGATGTGCATATACAGAGCTGGCATCTTTAGTCTTTACTTCTAATTGTATCCTTACAATTAACTAGCTGAACTGCAGAAGCAGTCAATGATGTCAATTGGTGCAGGGTAGGTGACGTAGAGCCGAGTCTAGTCAACACGGCTGAAAGTTTCAAGCCGTTAAAATCGTTCACGTGCATTTAATTTCGTCCAATTTCTTTTGTCATCTTCCTTTGAATCCTTCTATTGTGAAATCTGTTTATTTTCTCTATAGTTAAGAGCTTTAATTCAGGTTGACTTAGTTAAAAAGACAAGAAATGCTGAGTGTCGCCACTATTACATAACCCTAATAGGCCTCATATGTGCTAGTTTATAAAATCGGTAACTATGAGGCAATTTTCAGTCTTACAACCCTCTCACGTGTATCTAAAATTAAAAAATAACACCTACAACATATTATAAGTGTCAGTGTTGATTTTTTTATAGATATGTCATAGGTGCTTGTTTTTGTATTTAATTGACACATATGAACTTAGCCAAGTCGAGTTAGTTATTTATAACAAGGACATGAACCCAAAGACTCTCTCTATCTTATCTCTCCCTCACACTCTCTCCCTCCGTCTCCTCCCTCTCTCAATGCCAACCATGACTACTAGCCAAAGGTGTTGCCAATCTTTACACCGCTGCCGCCACTGCCACCACCAGCCCTCTCTGTCGCTATATCCGACCGCCTAGAGTTCATATGCTATTGGATCTTGCCACCACAAGCTCGGGGGCAGCCGGATCTGACAGAGCACATAGGGGACAACTCCCATTCCCCTCGGATCTGGCATCTCCCATTCCCCTCGAGCGACGGCGATAACTCCCCTTCTTCTTGAGCAATGGCAGCTCCATGAGGTCCTTTCCTCCTTTACCCCTCCTTTTCCCTGGTGGAGTGTCTTAGATACGGTATACCTCCTATACCTGAACTAAGCATCTCCGTGAATACCACATACATATACACATATGAACATATGTCTATGAAGAGGAAAATGTATACGACCAAGTAAGGAAACCGATCCTAGATAAAGCAAGATTATGGAGTCTAATAAGGGGACAAACCAACCTATTTGTCTATATTATCTAAGGAGTTTTTTGAGTTTTACTCGAAAAAGGGGTATCTACTGGTGTAAATATAATGGGCCTCCCAAGAGGGGATGGCATCCAATATCGAGCCAAACACATGCCAAATTGAGCTAAGATCTATGGAGCTTTCTCATTACTAGCCGTCGACTATATCATGTTGTATAGGTTGACACATAACATTGGTCAACAACCACCCAATCATCTACACCATCTCTAGTCGATATCCTATAGTGGTCGAGTTTACTATCAGGAATATTAGGGTTGCCCGTATCATGATAGATAGAGGTAGCTCTATCAACCTACTCTTCTTCAACACACTAGAAGCCATGGAGATCTCTTGAAGCAAGCAAGCCCTTAGATCAAATCTTCTATAGAATCACACCAGGGTCATCTTTGAAACTATTGGGGAAGATCACACTGCCAGTTACATTTGGTGCCCTAGACAACTTCTAGACCAAGAAATTATGTTCGACGTTGCCGACTTCAACATGGCATACAACATAATCCTTGAATGGACATCATTGGCGAAGTTCATGGCGGTTTCTCATTACGCGTATCAGCTTGTTAAGATCCTAGAATCTAAGAGTCATTACTATTCCTAGGAACACGAAGGTTGCTGTGCAGTGCGATAAAAAAAGACTTGATATGGTTGATCAAACTCCATGCCCGTCCATCGTAGAAGAACCTCATCGAAAGCATAGTAAACCAAAGGCCTCTGTGAAGCCTAAAGACACAATCAAGATGGTACCACTCTTCGACTCTAACCTCGAGAAGATAGTCAAGATCGGGGCAATACTCGAGGAGAAATAAGAACTCGAGCTGATCACTTTTCTTTGGGCAAATGAGGACGTCTTTGCTTGGCAACCATTTGACAGGCCCGAGGTCCCTAGGGAATTGATTGAGCACAAATTAATGGTTCAACCAAACACAAAACCGATCAAATTGAAACTCTGAAGATTCGCTCAATATTAAAAGTAGGCTATTTGGGAGGAGATCGATAAGCTCTAGAAAACATGCTTCATCAAAGAAGTTCTACACCTTGACTGGCTAACAAATCTAATCATGGTGCGAAAGGTGAATGGCAAGTGGCAAATGTGTGTGGATTTCACCGACCTTAACAAGGTGTGTCTAAAAGATCACTTCTCACTTTCTAAGATAAACCAACTAATCAATTCGACAGCCGGATACGAGTTTTTGAGTTTCCTTGACGCATATCATAGTCAATTTATTACTTGAAGTTTAGTTTGTTGTATTCATGACGATGGCTGTGATATTATCTTTCTGATTGTGTGTGCTAGCTTGATCCTAGACTAGCATTTATACATAGAGGGTCCTAGTTTAGGTCCTAATAGAAATGTTCTGCAATCTTCGAAAACACAGGTTGAAGCTAAACTCGGAGAAATGCACATTCGGAGTACCATCAAGAAAACTACTCAGCTTCCTTGTTTCCAATAAGAGAATAGAGGCAAATCCTAAGAAGATCAAGGTGATCAAGGAAATGAAATCACTGATAAGACTTAACGAGGTGTAGAAGCTAATAGGGTGCATGGCTGCTTTGAACATATTCATGGCATGGATTGGAGAAAAATGACTACCCTTCTTCAACCACTTGAAGAAGCACGTCAAATTTGAGTGAACCTAAGACAATGAGAAGGATTTTCTTGCACTCAAAAGATATCTCTTAAACCCTTCTGTCCTTGTCGCCCCTCGACCTTGAGAGGAATTATTCTAGTATATTGTAGCTACACCCTACTTAGTCAGCACTATTCTTGTTGTTGAATGAGATGACATACAACGACCAGTTTACTATGTTAGCGAAGTACTCCATGATGCTAAGACATGATATTATCAGATCCATAAGTTACTCTATGGGATCTCATGACATCAAGAAAGCTATGCCAATATTTTCAAGCCCATAAGGTCATGGTTGTCTCTTCCTTTCCACTCGGAGAAATGGCTTGAAGCAATGAAGTGGTAGGATGTATTGCCAAGTAGGTCATAAAGCCCAGTCAATTTGACATTAATTTTGTTCTTGGATAACTATAAAGTCCTAGGTTTTATGTGATTTCATCACCAACTAGACTACTTCGGTGGAAACCAAGATCGATGATACGCTTAGCGAAAGATGGACTATGACTTACGATGGAGTGATGAATAGATGAGGTGTGAGAGCTGGTGCTATATTGATATCACCAACTGGAGAAAAGCTCAAGTATACAATACAACTTGACTTCAAGACTTTTAATAACATCATCGAGTATGAAGCTATCATGGCAGGACTCCGAGTGGCCATTGCACTTAGAATAAAATGATTAATTGTAAGAGGGGACTCACAGTTGGTTGCCAATCAGGTGCATAAGAAATATCAATGTATGAAAGATGGAATGACGTTTTAACGGGATCAAGGTTCGTCACATCTACCGCAACCACATCTTTAGCGCTAACAAACTAGTTATATAGGTTTCTACATGTGAACCACTTGAACTTGGTATTTACTCTAAGTTATGATAAAACCTTCTATCAGTGATATGGATGACATGGATATATAACCAGTTGCTGACAATGGCATGGGGCTACACTACCCACAGATGTTGACAAGGCATATGGTGCCATTGCCAACATCAAGATAGACAATGACTAGAGAATTCCTCTTTGGTCATACTTGTTATTGAACATGGCTCCTGACAACAATATTGTTGCAAAAAAGTTAGACTGCTAATCAAAGCTCTACTTTATTATCGTGAGGAGCTATACAAGCGAGCACCCAATGGAGTATTACTCAAATGTGTCTCTCAAGAAGATGGTATCAAATTGCTTTATGATATCCATGAGGGAATATGCGAAAATCATGCTATAGGACCAACGTTAATCAAAAAAGCCTTTCGACAAGGTTTCTTCTGGCCCACTGCCTTATAGGACACTTGTGACTTAGTCCATCGTTATGAAGCTTGTCAATTCCACAGTAATCATAGCAAGATACCAGCACAATCCCTATAGACGATATCCTTCTCATGGCCCTTCTTGTGTAGGGGGCTAGATATCCTAGGACCATTCCCCCCGACAAGATATGGTGGTTAAAAATTTCTATTTGTGGCAATCGATAAGTTGACTAAGTGGATGGAAGCGATTCTTGTATGGGAAACAACGACTGAGAACACCATGAAGTTTGTGAAAGATATTTATGTAGATTTGGTCTTCCTAATTGTATTCTGATGGACTATGACTCTTAATTTTGAATTGGTGATTTCTAAGATTGCTACATCAACTTGGTGGTTAAGATATGCTTTGCTTTGGTCTCACATCCTTAGAGCAACAACCAAGTTGAACGTAGAAACAGAATATTACTACAAGGCATAAGTACCTAGGTGTACGACCGGCTGATGGCTTGTGATCATCACTGGGTCGATGAGGTCCAATCTATACTAAGGGTTGCATGAACAACACTAACAACATCTAAAAAAAGACTCCTTTCTTTCTTGTGTATGAATATGAGTCTATGCTCTCAATAGAGCTACGCCAGGTCTCTGCTTGAATAGAAAATTACTAAAATGAGAAACAAGATAAACAACATATAGACAACTTCAACCTGCTTGAGGTGCATCAAGAACGTGTTATCATCAGGGCGACATGATATTAGCGGGCACTTCATCAATTTCACAAAAAAATGCATTTGAACTCATGTCTTTGATGTAGGTGACTTCATCCTTAGGAGAGTACAAAGCTAAGAGGCAGAAACAAACTCTTGCCAAAGTGGGAGGGTCCCTACAAGGTGGTATGAGTACTTTGACCATGAGCATACATGGTCGCAAATGATAAAGGCCGTGAGTTTTCATAGAACATCAATCAGCTACATAAATTTTATGTTTAGTCATTCATATTTGTAAGGTTTTTATATGTGTATCTTTTTGTTCTCTATATAATAAAGTTGTGCGATGTTCTCTAAAATTGTGTTCCTTATAATCGCTATAACTTCAGCCAGGCTACATAACCCCTGTGCCCTGTATATGTTCTCTGGTTGATCATATGTAGGGGATGTCCTAAATTTTCAATTAACCAGGGGATAGGAGGTGTTCGCTTTTCATGATAACATATGCTTAGGCTATAAGCTCGATAAAGTTTGAACTTATCGCTGGGGGCTAGGGACATTTTAGTTTCAGTGGAGTGAAGTGTTGCTACCCTTTTAAAAATACTATTTCCAACAAAACAATCGGGGGCTAGGAGTACTCGATAATGTTTTGAGTATCTTGTGGACACAAATAAAATCGACAAATAAAACGTGCACATTTTCTCCCTTATACTTGTTTTGTCAATTCAGAGTGGACTTATGGCTTAAATATATTATAGATATTGATATGTCTCTTGCATAAGTCTTTCATTTGTATGATTACATCACCAAGATGGCCATTGCCACTGTTGTAAAGATGTTCTCCACAGGGCCGATGAAGAATTGGGCTAACGCATCAACTTTGATAGGTGACCTTCGAGAATGTGAGAAGCCCTCATTCATGAAGTCTAGATTCATGGACGAGCGCATGTCTTTAAGACAAGCGAGAACATGGGCGCCTCCAAATCTACCTAAATGTTTAGGCTCTGTTCTCAAGCAATAGTTGATTTGTCGAGGAAGCCTCCTGTGTATGCTGCATGTCGCTTTGATCCAATCTAGATATCCTTAAAGCATTTTATTGTCCTCTAGATGATCAATATGTAGTTCTTAGCAGATGACACGAAGCGGTTTATACGAATTCTCTAAGTAAGTCTTGAACCAACTTCTCTATTGTTGTAGAGTTTCATCTCTTGGTCCTTGGCAAAAAGGAAGAGTTTGGTCTTGGACTTCTCTAGCTTCAGTCTTCTCCCTAGATTCCCATTTTCACGGTTGTGAGCCTCGTCAGAATATTTGATGTCTAAGCATAAATAGTTCTTACATTTATCACCATGAATAGTGGTAGACAAAGAAACATTTGTGTTAGTAGATTTACTAATGAGCTCCTGCTTGAGAAGTTTGATACACACCTCCAACTCTTCAATGTGATGGAAAGTGCCAATATCATGAGAGATTGTGGCTTGGGGAAGTTCGGATTCTCTTATTTACGTGATGTCCTAACCACGCTGTTGGTCAGCTACCATGATTTCTTCCTTACTACGATAGGCATGTTGACAAAGTGAGGAATGAGGAAGCAACATACTCAGGAATAAAACAAAGCCATTTGTCTAAGTACAACTTGATATTGTTTCAATATGAAAAAGGGGTTGGAAAAGCAAAAGAGGATTACACGTCTGAGTAGAGATCCACCACCACTTGACTCGTCAAGTTGACTTGCTGGATTAGCTCTTCACTCTTGTCATCGGGGGTGCCCTTGTCAACAACAACCTTCATGTCCACCTTAGGATGGTGGAGTGTGATACAAGCAGGGCATGCTCAGTGGCAGTGTACATGGCTATCCAAGCGCTTTAGTGCCCCTTGTAGTGACATCGCTGGGAACCTTGCTCAACTCCTTAACAAGGCTTTCTAACAAAGTCAGCATCGTGTACTCAGCGTTGAAGGGTGGTGGTGGTGTCGAATGCCTGAGACTTCTCGTCACCTCGTCTAAGGATGAGTAGTGCATTTGAAGCCATTCTCGGAGCACCATCCTCTTTTCTACCTCCTCTTTCAGTGCTTTCTCCCCACTTTGCGGATATCCTCATTGTCCTTTATCATAAGGTGGAGGGAGGTGTTATCGATGTTCACCATTGCCAGATCTTCTTTGAGCTTGCCAATTTGCTTTTGTGCATTGATGAGCTTGGCTTGAAGACATGCTAGCTCTATGTTGATGGCGTTGGCTTGGATTGCTAGCTCTTGACACGGAGATGACATTCACCCAAAGACAAAGATGGAGCTAGTATCAATCATCTAGAGGTTGGCTGCGATGACACTCGGTGGAGGAGTTGGACGAGGAGGAGTAGGCAACTTTGTCATGAGGGCGGTGGAAGGCTCGGAGGCCGCCTCCTCTTCTCTCTCTAATTGCTAGTCGGAGAAAGCAGGGGTGGAGCTGCAACACAAAAGATTCATGTCAAAGGACTCCAAGATGGCAAGCGACCAAACAACTTATTAAGTTGGTTATTTGCTTATCTGGCTTGGGGTTTGGTCTTAGGGCAAAGTAATTTCCTCTTCCCTCGTGCCTTAACCGGGTTGGTAGTTTAAAGACAACACCAGAGTATCAATTATTACGCTAAAATAAAAACTCCTATTCTTAGGATGAAGTTTGTGGAATAACAAGAAGACATACCGTGGCTAGGCGGGCGGCTTTGTTCGATCTGCCGCTTTGCAGCCACAATTTTCTCTTTCGAGAACCACCGCCACCTGCTAGGGAGCTCGGATCAGACTTCACTTTCTTGGCCTCTTTGGCCACCACCTTTTCTGGTGCTTCTTTCTTGGCAGCAGAAAGCTGGTGATCTACAAGAGGGCCGATGGTGTTGGTCAGTGGAATGTCTTAAGGATATTAGTATATAAGATCTACTAGCAACGTAAATGTGCATTGCAACAGGATGAAGAAGAATGGGTTAATGGTTCCATCCCATGATCACCCTATGATTGATTGTCTTAGTTTTTCCTATGCTGTTTTTTTTTGACGGGGTGGTTTTTATGTATGTTTGTGGCCTACTTTCTCCCATTAGATCTCCGCTTATAGGATAAATGGGAGGTCACCTGATTTCTGCCAAAGAAAACTCTAATATAGAAGAAGTCCAGAAATGCTATTTGTGTGACACACCACCAAACTGTTGTTTGCTTTTGGCCAACTGCAAAATAAAGCGAGCAATCCTGCAATTCTAATTGTGATATTGCCATGCATTTTTACAGATGTGTTAACGCCAAAATTTGGTAAGCCCAGGGAAAGATTGAAAAGACAATCGGTTTAGTAAAGAAGAGTTCGGTTGTTATAGGAAAGAAGCTGATTGAAGGAAACGAGGAAAGATTCGGTCCAATTATAGAATACTATTCAAATGAGGCCAAGTCTAAGGAGGAGCCGTAGAACTCATGGCAGAGTAATTTATCTATATAAATTGTATCTATAGGAATGTTTAGTTAGTTCAGTTTACTTCCTTAGAGATACTTTTCTTTTATATTCTTAGTAAATAATGTCCGATGGTTGTTATAACCACGTCGGACTCTGTAATGCTAGGGTATAAATATAGACCCCCTAGAAGCGTGTAAATCATCTCTTAATCAATATAATTTCGGCGCATCACCATCCTAGCTTGTCTAGGTTTTACCGGCGGGGTCTGGCTCTCGACCCAGGGATGCATCGGTTAAGTTCGATTTTCGGCAAAGGGGTAAGTTCCGCCACTATCCCGATATATCTTACTCTGTTTAAGGCTGCATCGGTTAGGTTCGACCTCTTAGTCAGATCGAGTGTACCACATTACATCCGTACGAGATCTATCAGTTTACCAAGCTCTCTCTGCCATCGTCCGTCCAATGCTGTATCGATTAGGTTTGATCTACGAGGCTGCCGATAGTAGATTGAGCCGTAGTCTTGTAGGTCTCTACCCGATGTTTCATCGGAATGGTTAGCTGATGAGTTATCTATAACTTGAGCAACATGCCCAGCGTATCGATTCCTCAACTGATACGTACCCGTCTTTAGAGACTTCCATTGAATGTCACGCCTAGTGCATTGGCCTTTTCGGTTGATGCACGTATATCTTTAGAGATGTCCTCTCATCGACTCAGCTAGCCGATGGGTTCGCTCCGCCCTTCCTTCAGCACGATCGATTTGATGTCCGCTGTCCCGTTGCCGTTGGTCTCGGTCTCTTACTGTCTCGGTTAGGTCCGATCTTCGAGATCGATGCTTGCGGCGTCGTCATGGTGGGCAATGAGTTTCGTGCTATGGGATGAGCGGGCCCGCTCCTTGTTCATTGCCCACCATATCCGGAGCGGCATTGGCTTTGCAGCCGGTGTTTTTTATACGATTCCTTGCCAGTTTGCATATGTCTTCATCAGCTTTTCAGTTGATGAACGAGCGTTACAGCTTCTATCGGCAACCAGGAGAGATCCTGCGTGCTTTGCTATTATCTGAATACCCTTTGGTGCCTCCATCGGCTTTGCGGCCGATGGATCAGGATCTCGCTTTTGCTACATCCAGAGTCATCATGTCCTTCATTAACATCTGTCCACGTTTTTATTGGCTTCCCAACTGATGGAAGAGCGTCTCAATTTCTATCGGTGTCCAGCCGATAGCAGGAGACATTCGGACACGGCAGATGACCAACTCGACCCTATCAGCGGCCAGCTGATAGCGAGAGCTCGTATCGGCCTATCATCTGACTGACCTGTTTGCCTCATCTTTTTGTCAATTGTAAGGTCAAATTGGCTAGCACGCCCGTATCTACACCGACATGATAGAGAGCGAGCCGAGGTACCCGTGCCGAAGCTAAGCGGACCTATCAAGCCTTGGTGCGCGTATCTCAAGCCATAGAGAGAAGTCAAGAGACCTACACTAGAGCTAAGCAGTCCTCCTAGGCTTCGGTGTAGTTACGCCGCGCGCACGAGATCCGGCGCGAACAAGATGTCAAATGGTCAAAGAGAAAACCTAGTTATTTCATGAAAATCTACTGATGATAAATGCCATGTGTTAGTTTGAACATGTCTTCCATCTTTACAACTCTTTACACAACTCACCAAGATAAAAAGGAAAAGCCTTACATTAATTTTTTTTACCCCTTACATAAAATTTTGTAACTGTGCTGGATTCATTCAAAGTTACAAACAGAAAAAAAAAGTGCAGGATAGTGTTAGTGCTTGAATAGATTCTTGTATTCTATCTGCTTGTTCTTTTCTGAAGAAAGGATCAGAGGCTAATAATATTTGTACGTTCCAGTAATATAGCATTTACTTGGCTAATTGAGTAGTGTTCAGCTCAACAAAGAATTAAACTACTGGCATTTTAATAGGGGATATGCGTGGTGAAAAAAACTGAATTGAATGCTCCAGGAGTACAGATCTTTTACTTGGACATCTTTAGATTCAGAGCTATTCCTATTTAACATATATCCTTTTCAATCTTGAACACGATTACACAAGTACACCAAAAACTAAGAAGTGAACCACAAAATAAAATGTGCTTTGAATTGTCTGTTCCATCCCACAATTTAACCAGTGGAAAAATAATATCACTACTCATAAAGAAAGGCAGAATTAAAAGATTAGGTGTAGAATCGTTTCAACAAAGATCAAGTGTAGAATTAATTCCAAAAAGAAAAAGTTTTGCCTGAAACATTATACTGCGCATATGCATAAATTATCCCTAAATTCTCCAAAACAGAGAAAAAGAGACTCTGAACCCATCACTCCTGGCAACAGTATGAACGGAGAGAGGCTGGTGTGGCTGCCTTTGTCTCAGGAGGAAATGAGGAGGTAGTTCATGTGGTTGGAGACCCCATCTGTCGGCGTTGGACCATGGCCTAAGAAAATCGGACACCTCGTGAGCTCATATAGGTTGGGGGAGGCAACGACACAATAGTAGAGGAGGTGGAGGAGGTCAGAGAGACGGCGTCAAAGGAGCATAGGAGACTAGATATGATAACTCCCAACTGAGTTCCCTAAGATTGGGAGAGACAACGGTAAAGCCACCAGTGTGCAAAGACTCATGGAGGAGGTAGAGTTTGGGGAGACGGTGGCGTAGGAAGAGCATGAGATCAAAGAAGATCTAGTGCCTGCCTCTCGATCGACTTTGGAGGAGGCGGTGGTCTGGCGACGTTGGTGTCAAAGGAGGGTGTAGTTGGCAGCATGGATATTTTTTTAAGGAGGGGATGGGGGTGTCGGCACCGCCATCAATCAGGAGGAGGGTGGGTGTGTGGCAGTGATGCATGAGGGGATAGGAGCGAGGTTGGGCCGTCAGGGTGAGGTGGTGGGTGGGGTATTAAATTTTGTACTTTTGCATGGAAACCCTCAGAGTTGTAGGTTTTGTAGCATGGAACAAAAATAAAATGGGATGTTAGGCGTGGGATGGTCTTTTCTGAATTAGACATAAGAAGGAGGACATTTTCAAAGAAATTCTGGCAGACTCACGTCCACCACCACCACCATGGTATAGATATTGCTGATCATGCTAACAAAGATTTTGGAGACTAAGAAGAAGAGCTTACATTGATTATTCTACCCCGCTTGGTGTCTGTGAGGTCGTAGATGGGCGTGGGGATGTTCTTGGCTTTGCTCACCAAGTCTGTCACCACCTTCTTGACGTGGTACTGAACTTCTACGTCACCAAGTTCTACACCATAGGTGTTGGAAAATAATGAATTATGTTTCAGTATAAATAAGTGTGGAATTTGAAATATAATACACATACTACATACCCTAGTGTGATATCTAGGATACATCCTCATCCCCTAAGTACGAGTACACAGGTGAGGATGATGTTGCAGAGGTTGGATCTGACAACACACAAAGTTTTTGACTAATTCGTATGCCATTAGGCTCTAAGCTCTTAGTTCACTAACCTTATCGATGAAGGTTTTGAGGGAAGGGGATTGGGATATGGGTTTAGTCTAGGAGTTTATCTTCACTAGCTTATCGGTGGGGATATCTAAGTTATCAGTCTCAGCTATATGCTCTAGATAGAACCAACTCTGATGCCCGTCCTTTTTGAGGTATGAGAAGTAATTGGAATAAAGATTCGTTGAGCCTATCGTGAATTAGGAAATAGCATGGACCTGTGGTTCTTGGTCACTGTGTGACTTAGAGTTCATAAAAATCCCTCCATAGATCCAAAAATGGGACATCACCTATGTATGCTTCGTATAGATGGGTGAAGATACTAAGAAATGCTATAGAGTTGGGGTTCTGATGCTAAGGCTTGATTTCATATTAATCAAGTATATTCGATAAAAAATCAGAGGGAGGAGGGATGAATCCACACTAGCAGAAAGTGTTGAGAGTCAAGATAAAGCCAACAATAGGTTTGGGACATGTATGTCCTTCTTTCCGACCCATAGTGCCCTTGCCAAGAATTGACCCTTTTGCCTATAGTTTCTTCATTGCTGCCACATTCATGTCTGAGTGTGGGAGATCTATGGAAGTGGTAGTGGAGAAGACTGTGAGGATTCGATTCTGAGACTTGGGTGCTAGGAAGACGAAGGGTTGAAGTTTAGAATAGTAAACGGATCCCAAATGGTTCTCACCGCTAGAATTTATAAATGCATAGTGATGATTCATATTTCAAGGAAAGTGGCGTTATCTCTAGTGGGATTATAAAGCACATTTATATTTTTTTGACCTCCATTCAAATTTAAAATTTGACAACATCATCCATGTACTTGTTTGGTAGAACAACGTTCTGGATTTGAACTTAGTCAAATTTTTTTTGACTATGTTCATATTTCTAATAATGTGGCTTCTGAGGTGCGCATGATAAAAGTGTTAGAAGAAAATTTGCATAGATGTTGGGAGCTATTGTTAGTATCCTAGATACGATATATCTTCTATGCCTGAACTAAGCATATCTAGGAATACTGCATACATACATATATACATACATACATACATATATATATATATATATAGACAGATGCTTCTAAAAAGGGAAGTGTATACAACTAAGTAAGAAAACCGATCCTAGATAAGGTAGTACTATGCAGTCCGATCCAAGGACCAATCAACCTATTTGACGGTATTATCTAAAAAGTTTTTCGATTTCTATTTAGAGAAAGAGATATCTATCAGTATAAATAGAATAGCCTCCTAGGAAAGGATATCCAATCTTGAGCTAAACATATGCCACATTGAGCCAAGATCTATAGAGCCATCTCGTTACTAGCCGCTGACTACATCACATCATATAGGTCGCCGCATACTAGTTGGATAGGCTCAATAAAGTAGGTTTTTTCAGCCTTGTATTATGTGTGGTTCGACTCACCGAATATGTATAAACAGGAGTAGAGCTATTACTCACATCGAGGGCCCAAATCTATATAAAAATCTCTTTGTGTTTTTTTATCATCATCGTCTCGTGGATACATTGGAATCATCTAAACCATACGCCTACAAATATTGTAGTCAAGTATCACCCGTTGGCAGAGTCCTAGCGGCGACTATGGCAACAATCGCAATGCTTGGTAATGGTGGAGGCGAGCAGCAACAATGTCTAGAGCTCTGGTGGTCTACAAGTTCATATGTTCTTGTTTAATTTTTGGATGTCCTAAGTTGTGATGTGCTAAGCTCCGGGCTGCAACAACAGTTGATCTATTGATTTATGATGTTCTTGAAATATAGGTTTGTGGGTGTTCTAAGTTCTTGATCTATAGATTGCTTTGTGATGGCTCGGTTCGGCGTGATTCTAGCCGAGCCGGTGCTTTTTTTCCATCATTCATCTCTATTAATGCCAGTTTTATAAATCTATATATAAAATCTTCACCTATAAATTTTATAGATAGGTGCTAGCTATAGAAAGAGCTGCCTTCGAGGTGCTTGCTGGAATCTGTCACCTATCTAGGCTCCCAACTGGCACCTATCTGGTTTCCTACAGTAGGGCACCACAATATTGAACTTTCCATATTTCCCTCAATTTTCTCTGCAGTTAATTGCATGGTTTAATCCAAGTTGACTGGTTTGGGTAGATCAAAAGGAAATGAAATTAAATAAAAGCGTGTCAAATGTTACATCGTTTTTACGCCAGTGTTCATGCTGATACTGCAGATATAAGCACATATCTGAAAAAAATTCGTCTTGCACTTATGTTGGGTTGTCACTAGCTCGTTGAACTAATATTTGCCTGAAAAAACTGAGCAGAGCTAGCTAAGCCTGGTACATAATTTGTTTGTGGAAGAGACGTCATCTCCGTGACATATCGAGACATATTTGTCAACTTTATATGAAAAATCTAAAGGATAGGGATTTCGCTCTTGTACGTCGCATACCGCAGAATATATAAATGATCGATCTCGATCGATATTGCATGCACAAATCAAACAAATTGATACGTATCTTCATGGATCTGATCCACAAGTTCATGTTGCATCATATTTTACCTTACATCTCTTTCCAATTAGTAGAGTATCTTTTTTTGTGTAGGTCACAATTTCCTATCTTTTTTTTGTGTAGATCGTAATTTCCAGATATGTGGAGTAGACATTTTCTTACCAAGAAGAGCTCTCCATGGCCATGTGTTCTAATTCCGAAATCCAATCCCTAATTAGATCAGAGTAGATGAGTAATATTTACCAGCTGTAGCGTAATAATCACCTTTCCCTCTTCAGCACTAGCTACCCACAAACGCATGCGTGTATTCCTTTTGTAGTAACGATGTAGTAACACTCGCATGATCGATCTATCGATGATTGTGATGATGATGTTTATCAAACAAAACTAATCAAAGCAGAGCCGTTCCTATTCGATCGACTTCGTGATGTCCAAGAACAACGTTAACAATATCTTTACGTAATTTTTTTTAGCATCGATCGATCGTGCCGAACCTTTCTGTCCTATATGCATCGTTTCCTTTAAATGTTGCCACGTGTGCACAACAATTAGGTCGACTGATTGCTACGTACGGAGTACAAATCGACAAAGAAGTAAAATTCGTGGAGAAAAGAAGAGTTTAATTTATGGAGAAGCTTTACTTAATTAGCTATGGCTGATCCACGTGTTGTGCCCAGAAGGGATCGAACTGGTGAACACAACACACATACGAAGCATGCATGGACTCCAACTTGATCGATCGAGCTGGCCGACTGGACGGCCACGGATTCTCCTCTTTCTTTTTATGAGAAAGGAGCCACGGATTCCATGTCATCTTGATTTGCTTTTAAAAGGGATCATATTGTGTGGTGTCGGTTTTTGTATGTTAATTAACTTTGTGTATGTAACTGAAGCCTTGAAGTTCACATGTAAAGGGAAAGCAAAACAAAAACAAAAAAAGTCAACTGCTGTTTCCTGACGTTTTTGTGCCTTTTCCACGTACGTATGACTTGACACGGTTGGTTTAATTTTGTCGTTCCATATATTTTTGCTTATCTTTTCCTGTAATAATGCAGCAACAGTTCACCAAAGTCTGAAGCCATCGTCGTCGATCGCATCGATCTTAGATAAATATTGTTGATCATTACAAAATGCTTGGCTGTGGGGAAAAGAAGCCGCCTCCTCCCCCTCTCTTCTCCTGCAGTCCACTCAAGCTGCGTGCGGCCGAACCGAATCGAGAAGACGGGGTAAACGCATCCACGAATTTCGGGAGGGAATCAATCGAAATAAAATTAAGCAGGCGTCGGCCCCGCGTGCCAGCCACGTCGATGCGTGCGGCTCCGGCTCGCCGGCTCTACACGTGGCGAAACATGCCTTTTGGCTTTGTGTTGTTGTTACATGGCCCTTGCCTTGCATCTTTGACGTCTCTTCCAAGATCCTTCCTCTTGTTTCCGTGGTCGTAGTCGTCACGTTGCCTCCTCTTTTCTTCTTCCTCCATCTCCTCCTCTTCCTCTTCCTCTTCTCTCTGTCTATATAACAAGCCACCAGATACTCCCTTCCTCCTCACAACTCAAACAAGATTCTTGCTAGTTAGTTCATTGGTAGAGAGCTTAGTTTACACACACACACACACACACACAGATTGTGATATTCTGCAGAGGTTGATTCCATGGAAAGAGTTGCATCGAGCTGTCTCAGCCTGCTGGCACAAAGGTTGGCCATCTTTCATCTTTGCCATGCATGACACACGACGATACATTTGTCCCAGAAACCTTTCGTCGTTTCCTCTGCCGTCTTGTGCTGTATTGATGGTAAATTAATTCGTGCAGGAGGGGCTACTCGGTGGCAGCGGCCATGGTGAAGGGGGCCGGCCGGAGGGCGGACGAGAAGAAGGCGGCGGCAGCGGCAGCGGCAGCGGCCAAGCGCACGATGGCCAAGGCCGCCGAGGAGAAGACGGCGTGGGTGCCTGACCCGGTGACCGGGTACTACCGGCCGGCCGGCGGCGCCAAGGGGGTGGACGCGGCGGAGCTCCGGGCCAAGCTGCTCTCCCAGAGGATGGCTGCCAACTAAGCGACAATTATCTGACTCTTGTTCGGTCGAGGCTATATACTCTGCTTGCTTTGAGATGCGCGCTAGTTGATCATTGGCCTCCTTTTGAGTCAGATGTTCTTTGAGTGCTGCTTCTTCAGTTCGTCTTCCCGGCGTTCTTATATGAAATGAACTACCTTTTTGAGATGATATGAAATTGATAAACCAATATAGTATTAAGAACATAAGCCTATATAATAAATTTTCAGAGGACATATATTGACATGAAATGGTTCAACCTTCAGCAACAACAAAAGCAAATTTACTTCATCTATGTTACAGTATAAACTCCATATGGACCTGGCTAATGCTGTTCCAGAACAAATAATCAAAGAACCGGGGATAAACAAGAGTTCCTGGCTTGCAAGCCTAGCTAATACTGAGTGCAATTAATTATTCCAAGAACACAAATTGAGTACTGAGTGCTAACTTACGCTATCTGTCTATCGTATGCAAGTGGAAAGCTTTTCAGTGTACCTTATTAAAAGCGGAGGGTATATTGCCAACCTCGTACGTACAACCTGTAAAATAAGCAAAATCAAGATTGCTAACAATTAAGATTGCTTACAACTGCTGGTCTGTTTCTGTTTACTTTTGGAAAATTGGCTCCTGATCACCTAGAGAAGTCATGTCCCGTCTTCCAAGTCAACCCGTAGTCGATTTATAGTCGTGCACTAGCAGTGCACTGCGGAGAGAACGCGCGCAGCGCCGGGATTGGTCTGCGGAGAGGATTAAACATGCGCGTGCTCATTTCTTCCCCCCCCCCCCCCCCTCTTATGTGGAATACTCTGAAATTTGTACTCCACCAACTAATCTATATAAAACAAAGCTATTCGTTAGCATATAATTAATTAATTATTAGTTAAATTTTTTTAAAAATAGATTAATATGACTTTTTAAAGCAACTTTTTGATATTTTTTAAAATATATTATTTAGCAGTTAAAAAATATATAAAAGGAAACAAACGTACCCTCTAAAAACTCAATACCTTTTATATTTGTGTCATGCTGTCCTGCTTGTCCATGAATAAAAAATATTTGGTAGAAGCAAAATTTCGGACTAAAACAGTTGAATTTTGGAATAAATTTTGGCTAATTCAAAATTTTGATTTTTTTCAGTCAAAATATTTTCCATCTGGGGAGTCGAAATTCCTTAAACTTTGGAAATCGCGTTCCGAAATATGGAACCTGCGTGGTGGTGGCACTCGAATTTTCTTTTCTTTTACCTCTCTCCATTGACAAATTTTCGCCATGTTTTTTACGTGTTTGTTTCTGCCCTTTAATGTACTGGTTGTGGGTCTCAGCCTAATTTCTCCAGACCCGGCCATTTTCATCCATGTCCACAGCAAGAAACTTTTTTTTGTTGTTAATTAGTAAGTCTTACATGCACAGTAAGGTTATTGAGTCTATTATGGAATTTCATTACACTAGAGATGTTACTACTTATACATGGGTGACTTCTGAATGTTCTTTGATCCTATCCCGATCTGTGATCTTTTCCTCTGCCCGCCGGGACTACTTTAAACAGCGGTTTATGCCTCATTGCCTGTGTAAGTACCTCTAAGTAAAGCATGGAACCTGAAGTTATTTACGCAAGGAACTATTCAATCATGAAAAACTAAAATTAATAATGCTTGTCAACTACAGATTTTTATTTAGCAATTCTAAATTTTGGACTTGTTATATTAAATAAATAGAACGTAACAGGAAAAAATGTATTAAAGTATATTTTATTTGTAATTTTGTACGTATTAATTCTAAAATTTGGACTTGTTATATTGTTTTCTATTGTTCAGAGATATACAAAGTCTGTAATGGAATAACCCACCATGTGGATGTACGGGTTACGACATTAGATGTAAAATGATATAAACAGTGGGCAGTACAATTCTGAAACATGTGTAATCACTAGCATCATACACACTAGCGGCAAATCTTCGGTTAAAAGGATGATATGCCATTTGAATTTGTAGGATAGAACACAACAAACAAGCTTAGAGGTAAATGGTAGGAAATATTATCGGAAGTAAAATAATCAAAGTTTAATGATCAAAACTCATCCTAATTAAAAAAAATCAAAAGAACACACTTCCAACGAATCGAGCTTTATCAATGGTCTGCATAGGCTTAGGGCCGATCCAACCTTAGTATAATTTCCGGTTTGACCATTAATCTAAAAATAGCCTAATAAAACTTCTGTAAAGAATACAATTTCTCTAAAACAACCATTGGATCAAACTTGGTTAGAATAAAGTATATAAACCCTATAAAACTCCACCAAAGGGATTTTCAAATTAATTAACAGTTTAAAAGAAAACAATCTTGAAAGTCAACTGTCTTAGAAATTTTAGCAATTCTGAACAAAACCTAAAACTTGGATAAATTCAAATCTAGCAAAACCAATCAATAAAACTTTTTAGATCTAATCTACAAAGTATTAGAAACGTTTTAGATAGATTAACTTTGAACAAAATCGGAACTTTAATGCCCAAACTAAATAAAACGTAAAACCTAAGAAATCAAAATAAAATATATAAACTAAAGAAACAACTCATAGAAGGGATTTTCAAACTAATCAATGGTTTAGGAGAAAATACCCTCAAAAGTTAGCTATCTCAGAAATTTTAGCAAATTTGAACAAAACCTAAAACTTGGATACATTCAAATATAGCAAAACCAATCAATGAAACTTTCTAGGTCTTATTTATGAAGTATTAGAAAGGGTTTGGATGGATTAACTTAAAAAAAATCACAACTAAATAATGAGTCACAAGTTAATACCAAAATTGAATAAAATGTAAGACCTACAAAATCGAAAGAAATTGTCGACACCTTGATACTTGAATATAATCTTCGTTGCTCAAATATTGTTTACAAGGTGTAGCACAACACCCCTCATAAGTTTCTCATGAAACTTAATAAGCTCTTAACTTTTAAATATCCTAATCGTAGGTTTTTTGGCTTTTTGGCTATTCAGCTTACCCTCAGAGCCTAGCTTCTCTCTCTACTTGTACCCCTTAGATATGACTATCCATAGGCATGAATCCAACTAGAACAAAGAGTGGTAATCACATAAGAAACTCTGTAATATAATTATCCAACTCATTCATATCAAATACGAACTTTAATATTCCCAAATTTAGACTCCTTTTAAATTTTACTCTGCTTTTCACACATACACAATCTCTCTTACGTGCCATTTGAAAACTTTATATTCATGTGTATTATTTTTTAATCTTAATATCTCACATGATCTTCTTGAGACCTCAACTTCTCCCAAATCCAGTCCCAATCCATCACTGTTAATACTCTTAAGGCCTCAAACAACACCTACACATGAACAACTAAAGAAACTATATCTGAATATAAGTTTTCACCTAACATGAGTCACATTAATATACAACAGAATATCTTACATATAAAAATCATCTAAAAGTCATAAACATGAAGCAAACATCATAAACTAATAAATCAACCCAAAATTGACTCCAAACAGAAGTTTGCCTGTCAGACCATCAGGCTTTCTAGTTTGAATGCTCTCATGCCCATGATTGGACCGTAAACTATTAACCGGTCTGATTGAAGTACTATCAAGTCTGATTGGTTCTGTTTATAATTCATTGATACTATTCACCAATTTTACAATTTCAAGTCAAATACAATATTTTCACTTTAATCTCAATTAAACACATCATGCCAATTATTTATCATAGAATCTAAATTATCACCACAATTTCATATAATTAGTCTATATTTCTTCTTGTATAAACTGAATATTAATGTTGGTAATCCAAGGATGCTTGCTGATTGCCCTCCTCAACATGGCCTCTGCTATCTTTTTGTACACTGGAGCTTCTTCTTCTTCAATTTGACCATGGCCCTCCTCATCATGTCCTTCACTAAAATGCTTAACCTTGCTTCATGGCAAGCACATGCGTTTGACACACCTAGTAGTGTCAGAGGCGAATATGTATCGAGATCTGCATGAGGCTAGTAAGTGCTAGATGCCATTTGGTTCACACAACACCATCATCCTCTCTATACAAGCATTCTTCATCAAATTGTATATTTAGGATCTGCAATCTAGGCATCACCAATGCCTCAAACACTAGGCATGGCACCTTATATCTGAACCAAAACTTATTGAGATGTTGGAATGTCCTACCGCAGACAACAACGATGTCTTTTTTCCATGACACACTGAACACTCAATCTATCGAAAAGGAGGCAAGGCAACCTTGCAAGAACATCAAAATTATCCCTTGAGATCTCAAGAATACGAATAACCAGGCTAGTAAGCTTGTCAAGTTGTGTGATTCAATCTAGAACATATGAGAAGATGACCTCGAAAACATGAAGCCTACGAAGAACCAAAGATGGAGTGGAGGAGGGACCAAAAGTTCAGGTAGTCATCGGCCTCAAGAGATAGGTCATGTCACGCCTCGCCCTAGTATCACCAACAGTGATATCTGAGATGTCACTATAAGGGAAGGGTGAACAACATTTCATGAGTTGTGAGCCCAGTACTAGACCTAGAACACGATGTTGGTACCCGTAATAATAGAAATGTATAGTCGCAAATTATAGTAATAATAACGAATAATAAACATATAGCTTAACTAGATAGCATCTTCAGGATGACCCTGAGAACGGAACTAGCACATTAGAGACTACAACGGAAAACACAACATAACTACTATCCAAGCTACAAGCACGGTTTGGGTCTAGAACAAAACCTTATCATTCATCTTTAGTTCCCTAAAACCTCTAAAAAATCAAGTATGAGTACATATGTACCCAACAAGCTATGAAAATGTGAACATGTATAGTCTTCAAAGTACGGCTAGGTTTATTTCACAACTCTCATTTTTATTTTATATATTTGAAACTCCTATAGGTGCATTTATATGGATTGAGGTTCCAATCCCAATCCTATATGCGAGTAGCTTAGCAGAAACTCCAATTAGTGTGGTTTATTATTTATAACCCTAGGTTTGTAGCGACATCAGCATCAGTAGGTTCTTAGAGCCTACAGCCCATCGGTAGTTTTCACCTTGTCACCATTTTATTAGTTTCTTTTTACTTTTCCAACGCCATGGGCTTCTACATAAACCATTATCCAACAATATTTATAGGGCCACAATCCACCTCATCAATTACAACTCCTAGAGTCTTCTGCTCTTAGGCAGCCCATCAATCGTATAATCAAAATTTAATTTACTTTTTTTTATATTACCACCATTAGTTTTTCTCTCAAACCTAGGGTTATCATCTCACCCTCTCACTATAAAGTCATCTAACTTCTTAGACTATGTAAGTTTGTTCCTGACCACATAGGTTAGCCGTTAGCTACATTGTATAACTCTCGAAATGGTTCCTATCCCATAACTTTACTTCATAACTATTTACAAACAAATCTACACAAGAGAAATTACTTTACATCCATTCATGACCATGGGCATGACTGTTTAAATAGTTTGACCAAAACTTCTATAGAAGGTGCACACTTTACCTACATGCCACAAGGCTCTTTAGTTACCCATCAATAGTGAAGACTTACTACAATGCCTTTCCCATGCAAAACTAGGACAACCATTTGATAGAAAGAAGAGTCTCAAACCAAATCCTAGGCAAGTCCCTGACTTCCCATACTTAGGATCCCATGAGCAGCACTTCCCATGGTTACTCTGGTGATTCCATAACTCTTGGCAAATAAGTGATATTAGTGCCACAAGTTACTTAGCTAGAGGTATCCATACCACCCATGTGATAACACTGTACTATGCTAAGCGTAGTTATCCAAAAAATTGGTCCTTATTTGTGAATACAAAGCCTTACCGCATAGGCGACAACTTCGTATCAATGTTTCCTTTAAAATAACCACATTTTATTTCATAAACCACTGACATAAAATGTTAGGTTTTTAAAATAATTCATAACCCATTTTTCCAACACAATCAATTTATCCCAACAAATACTTATTATTTCAAAATAATATGTTCTTTAATTATCAAACAGAATTATCGAAGGTCTCAGTTCTAGTAGTATGAGTCTTAGGTAATAAAACATGGCTAACAAAAGTGAGTGCAATCAATTTTTAGAGGAAATGATATAATGCAGCAAATAGGTCGGCCAAATAGATCGGCTGCGATCAACAGACTTTACATGTGTCTAATTATGCATTTTATAAATATTTAATTTTATAAACTAGGATAAACATGATCGAAGGAGTGACTTAGCTCTTGGTTGACACGAAACTCTTTAGATTCTGCATCTGAGAAATTTTCATCTGCGAACAACGCGCGAAATGAGAGAAATCCAAATAAAACTCTAAAAAGAAATTATTATTATTAATAAATAATAATACCATTGGATATACCTCAATTTTAGAAAAAAATATAAAAGTTGGACAGAGTCAATCAATCAGACTTACAGTTTAAAAGATATTATTTTCAAAAGTTTAAATCAATTTATGTGCAATGGGAAAGCGTTTCTTTTATGGAAAAAAAATATAAGGAATATTCCTCTACGGGGCCTCTATCATAAACACATAGGAGGTTGGCTCATGGTAGACCGGATCTACCAAGCTAGCGGTGGGATGGTTGGATAGACTTGCCTCATAGTCCACGGATTGACGTATGGGGCCCGATAGTAAGTGACATGGCCTGTATACTCTGAGTACACGGGATCGGCTAGAAGAGTAGGCCCATGTAGGTCCTATTTTTCTTATTTTCTTTCCTCTCTCTTCTTTTCTTTTTCTTCCTTCACATTTTTTTCTCCTTGTTCTCTCCTCTTCTTCACTGCTTCTTACTTCATGCCAAGAAATGCTTGGCATGATGGGACAATGGCAGCGGTGGTGCTTCGAGGCTAGCTAGAACAGTGAAGGCAGTGGGAAGTCGGCCTTACCCCTAGGAGGTCGTCCTTGTGGCAACAGTAGGGAAGAGTCCCGCTCATGGGTCCACTTGACCCAGTAAGGTGGTGGTTACCTAGTGTGCAAGAGAGGTGCTGACGAGAATCCGGTAGATGGCCAGAGCGACTGTAAGTGGTTAGAGCACGGGGGATGGCGTCGTGTCCCAAAACAATCGGTGGATAGGCAGCTATAGAGGTGGAGTTTACACAGTGTCTGGCTTTGCTGAGCATGGTAGTGACCTTTCTTGGATCGCTGAAGGCGGCGGCATTGTTGTAGAGAGAGCACTAGCATCGGTTCCAATTGGCGTCTAGGCAACCGAAGGGGTAGCAGGGTGGCACTCGTGTGAGGCAACATCCTGTTCAAGGAAGGGGATGTGGCGATGTCTTAGCGGTCGACTAAGCTCAAGAAGGCAGGGGAATGGACCTAGTGGAACACGGCGGTGTCAGTTGTGTACTCGTCTTAGCTTCTGGCGTGGTGGATGGCAATGTAGAGGGGTAGTTAGAGGGAGCTCAAGGCGCAACAATGGTGGTTAGAGTTTTTGCTATTGTTTCCTAAAGGATAGAAGACCAAAGAAGAATGGTAGAGATGGTTGTAGAGTCTAGTGCTAGGTTTTGTAATCATTTTTGTTATTTTGTGATAAGTCGAGAGACGACGAACGTCTGTGCAGTGACGCAAATAGCGTGAAGCCTTTATTTTTATATTTCCGTCTTCATCGTAACGGGATGGAGCTTGACTACGCTGTACAACTTTCAATGGTAGAGATAAGAGGAGAGTTGGCTTGTTGCTTCATCGCTTATCTCGTCCAAGAGTTTGGTAGTAGAGGGGAAGAGAGATGTCATGTACACACATACATAGCATAGCCTTGTATGGGAGAAATGAAAGAGATAGAAACTTGCATGCCATGTTGAATCAGAGAAAGAGGGAACAAGGTGCATGAATATTTTTTAGCCTGTATGGAAAAGAAAGGAGAGGCAGGACTTTGCTTGACCTAGCTTGCTTGAATGATTTAAAGTGTATAAAGGAGAAAAGGAAATCTATGTGTCCTGTGTTTGAATTGATAGATGAGACAGAGAGTAGGGTCCATATGTTGCTGCTTTGCTCTCACTACTTTGTCATTTGGTGTTTTTGTTTGATAGTGATCGAATGTAAGTTGGGTATGGTATGGGCTGAAAAGATGTGTGAGGAAGAGAAATGAGTGAATTTAGGCTTTGCAGTTTTTCGTCTACATGTGACGGAGAGAAGACATAAGAACTGGTCTATGCGCAAAAGAGAAGACTAGAATATGGTACGAAAGTATATTAAATAGAAATAGAAATATTTACCGGGACGAAGTTCGAATACGGAATTTAAATGTTTTTTAGATGGGAAGGAATTATTTATCGGTACGGTCAAAAATTTCGAAGTAGAAAATTTAACCTCTAAAATTTGTTAAGAGTCAAAGAATGAAATTGGGATTTAATGCCATTGCTAACAAAAATTTTAATGATATATATATGTTTTAAAAAGCAGGCGTGACAGGTCACCATCGCGAAGAATCAGGGATCGGAGACTGCAGCTTCCAAGTTTCATGAGAGATGCAGCCAGTGAAACAACCTTCTCTCTTGGCATGTAATAAGTCGCGCCAAGCTCAAGCTCTCTTAGATTTTTCAGAGAGCCGAGGTCCTGATAGAATTCCATTGATGTATCGTAACTGGTTGTGATCTTCAGAGTTGTGAGGGTTACAATTTGTTTATGCTGCTGGGAATCTTTGCACGTTTTGGTAAAGTAAAATCCACCAACGATGACAACATCCGATGGAATATTTTTGACATTATCATCTATATCGAATGTCTCCAGATATTTGAGTCCTGGAAGTTTGCATGGGAGTCCTCTGATCCTTAAGTATCTTAATTGGAAAAACTCACATATATGAGTTAAATCATAGATATAGAAGTTTGAGTAATAGACTTCAACTGTACGAGTCGCAAGTACTTAAACTGTGATATAGCATGTGTTGAATAGGACCCAAAAGGCTAATTGATAGAGTTTGGTGATGAACTGATCTTGTAAGCGCCAAGTTTTGCTCTGTGGTCTCGGTTGAAGTGAAGGGTAAATGGACGAGCTTCGTGAGATCCTCTCATAGTGTTCTGATCATCTAATATAGGAAGCATCAGATGATAGTTTTCTTCGATGGACTTTGATATGATACGATCAAGCATCATGCACTCGACAATACATCACATTCCACAATCATCGATATCAACAGGGTTGATTATGCTTCTTTTCATCAGATTATTAGAGTAGCTTTCTCCAATTTCGTACTGATCACATCCAAACTTCTCTGTAAATACACCCTCAGCTATCCATTGTTTGATCAGATCATCCTTGTGGACTGAACAATATTCTGGAAATGTAGAAAGATACAATAGACAAGTCCTAAGATCCGGACAAAGACTGCTGTAGCTAAGATTCAGAACATGTCTCATCCATCCTAGAGTAGGATCTGTTTCCAACTCATAACCTAGAGAGCCTAGTATCCTCCCATTTCTCGATCATCATGTCGCCTTGACTAGCCAAAACGCTAGCAACACAAATTATTGCTAATGGTACTCCTCCAGACAACCTTAAAATTTCCTCTGATACTTTTTTTAAATGCTCAGGGAAAGCATCCTCGTTGCTGAAAACTTTTGTGGAGAACAATATTCTCGAGTCAAAATCATTAAGCGGTTCAACCTTGTAGATATGCCCATAAAAATTTGGGCGGCATATACTTCCTAGATCCTCAATACATGTAGTCATTATAACCCTACTACCACATGTACGATATGGAAAGGCCAGACAAATAGTTCCCATACCGATTTACTCCAAATATTATTGATCACAGTGAGGTACCTATCAAGAGAAGTCATAAAGATTGTCATTTCTCGAGTAATTCTAGGTTTTTTTCATGACAAATGATTGGTTATGCATGCCATCCATAAACACAAGTTTTGAATGATATAAGAATGTACTTCAGTTGGAAAAAACAGAGCATAAATTGAACATATTTTGAGAAATGTAATCCTGAAGGAAATATTACAAACCATCAGCAATTTAATTTTGAATATTCCTCTTTAAAATAGTGTTCGATCGATTAAAATATAAATATCTCAAGGATCAACCTTGAACCCGTATTTTTTGGCTTGGTAATAAATAAGGTATAAGAAACATACAAGTGAATATATTTTGATATATGCTCTTTATAAATGATATAATATTAGTTGATAAGAGACAGACGAAAATAAATAGAAAACTAGAGTTGTGGTGGCAAACGTTTAAGTTCAAAGATTTCAAATTAAGTAGAATTAATATTGAATATCAAAAGTGTAACTTTAGCACCATCACACATGCGCCTGCGTGCCCACTCACTACCAAGCTGGCTCGATTGTCAGTGCGCCTGCATGCTTGCTACCTGCCAAGCTAGCCAACTTGTCAGCTACTATTACCGCACTCTCATACTCGCGTTCGTTGGCTGATGTTGCCTAGGCCAACTTTCTCCGCACACCATTGGGTTGCCTCGCTTTGATGGGCATGCACGTGATGCTCGCTCTCGCACCCACAAGCTAGGCCACTGCCATCACTGGCCTCTGTGCGAATTCACGTTCGTGCATGTCCCTGTTGGGCCATCACTCACATGCCTTGGGTGCTGTCCTCTAGGTCTATCGTGGACCATTGCTTTCTCTTTCTCATTTTATTTTTTTTTATTTATGATTTTCTTTGTGAATTTTCTACTCTTACACACTTTGTAAAGCCTGTTACAAAGACTTCTTTACATGGTATCTGTGTGTCACCTTATATTTAATCTTATCATCCAACATTCTTGATTACTCCATCCTCAACTCTTTCCTCAGTTTAGTTCTGATCCACCGTTAATTAAGGCTAACCTCTAAGGATCTACATACATAACAACCAAACAAACCGTAGAGGATAGGTATTGGAACCTAACCCATATTAATTGTACATACTCTTGTTGACAACCGCCAAATCTCTAAACCAATCTCTTAACTAGTATCATAATTCGATTGTTAATTCTCCATCACAAATATACAACCTACCACATAGTTTTACAGATCATCGTAAAAGCCATGGTCTTGTACCTTTTATGAACAACTCTTGTCAGACTTTACTTTATCAATGCATGGCACCTTAAAGTCGTTGATGTGTATGTTGTAGATGAACAATGTTGGATCTACATCATGTACTCAGTTCTGTGGTCAGAAACATAATGTACTCAGTAGTGATTCTTGAATTCTACTTGTCTTCCTGTGGGCACAGTGACTTCTGACTTATCTTCCCGTGGGCAGAATGAGAAGTTCTGCCAACCAGCTGTCCAGCTGATTAGTCCATGGATCCATTGGATCTCTATAAATGGAATTGGTAGAAAGGATGGATATTAGTTCCATGTTAGCATGAATTTGCATCAGTCAAAGTTTTCTGTTTGAATCTCATTATAAATTATAATGTGAATCTAAAAAACAATCGATCAAGATCCAAGAGCAAGGCAAATTACACATCCTTGATCAAGTTGACCTCATTTTATGAAAAATATTTTGTTGATTTAAATTATAGCTACTGTGTTTAGTTAATTCCCAATTGTTATAGCAGGTCTTGTTATTGACAAACTATAATCATGTTTCCGTAGTTGAAAGCAATAGTTGATCTGTACACCTTGTTTTGGCTAGTTGAAATAGCACATCATAACTTAGTCTCGCTTGACCAAAATGTAGAACTTTCAGGGGAATGTTACAAAGCCAAAATATTCTTTTCGTTATGAAATATAACCTCCTAAATTTTATTAAAATTCCTCCAAATCAAGGTAAGGGCTCTTAGGAGAACTTCTAACTAGTGTTAGAGTTAATTAAATAAAGGAAAATATGGTAGATTCAATGTTTTAACCAGCAAGTCTACTGGTGATTCTAAGAGCACGCTAGTGTGTAGTTCTGTTGGCGTGCTGCTTGAATAGATCAGTATACTTTGGTAAGCAAGCATGTTGTTACTTTTGTCTGAAAAACCATACAATAATCCATTTTTAATATATCCAGTCTTTGCATCCGCACCCACAACTACTAGATTTTTTACTATTTTCGTAAGATGACGTATTTTTAAATACCATCTTCTAGAATAACTATGATAATTTATCACTCATATCTACGAAATTGTTTTTATCTTGCTACTTTTAACTGCCAACTTAACCAATATGATAGAAAATGACCTCGCTACCCTCTTAAATTTTCCTTCCCCTTTCTTCCTCTCCAAAGTAGATGAACTACGCCACAGGGACCACGGTCGGCCGCCAACAAGCAGCGTCGCGGCGGTGCCACGAGTGGGGCTCCCTATCACCACCGACCTTAGTCCGCTCCTTGACCCTTCTGCCATTGTCTCCATTGACTTCGGGCTATCCACGCTACTAGACTAAACCCACTACAATGGCCACCTCCACTTTGAACGCTAGCAGCAGGGTCGTCTTCAATGGGCTCAACCGTAGCCCGAGCAACCACACCAACGGTCATTGTCACTGCGACTGCAACATCAACCCATCGCCATGGGCATGGCAGGGGCAAGTGGAGAGTTAGGGGCAGAGAGGAGGAAGACATACTCGTCATCGTCGGCCAGACCTTCCACGTGCTCCATAGCCTCCTCTTCTCCTGCTTGCTGCACTACACAACCCTTGAGGACGATGGTGAGAGCACACCAGCCTAGGAGCTTCCACCACCTCTTTCATGTTCCTCTCTCTCTTTCCTCATTGACTAGGCTGTTGGGGTTCTAGGAGAGGCAACACTCACCCTCGGGTGGAACCTGATAGGGTCAACGATGACGGTCGCAACCTAGACGGTGGCATCCATCATGTAGAGACAGGAAGCCAATGGCGGGAGTAAATCAAGCTGTCGAGTCGCTAGCCGAAGAGGACACTAGAGCAACTCGCTCAATGGGCGATATACAAGATAATGGTAAATAGTCAAAAACCTCGTGTATAGGGGCATTTTGATTTCTAGCTAATGTGCATATATAATTGATGCAAGAAGCGAATTTTGTTTAGCTCCAATTGCAAACTTGAGGTCGTAGCAATGCTTCGCTCTCTATAATTTACCAATATTTTTATCATATATAGCTTCTGTTATATTTTATTTTTAGGCTACTCTAATTCATTTAAAATTGTATGATTTTAGTGTTGCTATTGTTATTAAGATTGAAAGATTTTAGTGGTGAAATTGTTGTTGAGAGCATATTGATCATCATCTTAGCACTGTAGAGTGAAAAGCATGTTTAAATCTGTACCCCACCCCACCACACACAAAGAACGTAAAAAGTTGCGACTATGGTTTGACCATCTACCTACTTCTCAGTTCATCGAGCTTAGGATGGCTATTGCATTTGATGCATTGAAATTTCAGATCTGAACATCAATTAGAAACTGAAGCTAGAGAAAATGACAATGAAATTCAGATTGGAACAAGAGAACTGAATAATCAAGCTAAAGAAGTAGGAAACAATACCAAAGAAATGGAGCCACAGTGAGCGCACGGATTGTTCTCTGGCGATTGGAGAGGCATTGAAAGCTGAGCTGCCATTGATGCGCTCCCAAGCTTCGTGTGTAAGCAGACCAAACTGCTGGGCTGCCTACGACCAAGGACACATCCGGCTCTGCGCCGAGTTTTCCGCTTCGACCCAACAACCAAGGAGTCCACCGCCGCCGTAGCTGATGGGAGCGCCGCCGCCTTGGTCGATGGGGTCGCCCCATGGGTTCAATTCGTCGCCGCAGATGGAGTCGCCACGCCGCTTTAGCTGATGGGACCACTGCAGCCGTCGCGGTGTACATGAACCGGTGAGCTCGCCGGAAGCGGTGGAGCGGCCGGCCGGAGAGGAGTGCGGTGCGCTGGGCCGGCGGCGGCAGAGTGGGGCGGCGCAGAGCTTGTCGATGGCACGCACGCGCGAGGTGCGCAAGCTCGAGGGCCGGCTGAGGCCCATAGGCCCAGCCCAATATATGGCGGAAAAATATTCGGACCATTCAGACGCGCTTTTGAAGCCCTAAACTTTTGCATGCCTGAGATTTACCCCGGCTTGGCCTAATACGATCTAACGGTCCGAAAAGGTATTATTTTATATTATTTTTTAAAAGTGGTTTGAAAACGGTCAGAAATTTTCTGTATTTATGAATTTAACTATTTAGCGGTAACGTAAATAATAGATTTTAGAAAAAAATAATCAAAAAAGATATTATTTTTAGTATAATTTCCGTACCGTTTACACCAGTTCTATACATACATCCTTTCACACCATACTATTGTACCATGGTTAAAATCACACGGTATGGTCACTTATGTCCAACACAAATTTGGCTCAAACAATTAATTTGTGTAAATTAGTAAGACCAACAATTCCGAGTAGGTAGTCAATTAAATTTTGAACACCGTTACAGTGGAAAACCTTCTCTATTCTGAAAATTCGTAGCAGCCGCATGCTGAGTAGACACGATTAATTATTGGACAACCACCTACAACCATTCCTCAGCTGATTTAGACTCTGTCAAGAACAAATGAACTTACTGACATTTTCTGCTTTTGTGACGAAAGCGAATCTGCTCTGATGTGTATACGCTGCATAATTGTATACTTGTATCACACACGTTGAAGACCTAGGAGCTTTCACAGAATCATCGATCCTAGACCCAAAAAAAAAAGAAAGTGAAAATTGGTTCCTTACCACCAAAGCACCAATCACTATGCGGCTTTAGTGACACCGAAATTGTCCATTACTCCCTGTTTTTGCCTCTAACAGTAAAGTCTGATATTCTCTCACTGAATTGTGACAGATAAAATTTTGGGTGAACAGTGGAAGAATATGGGGACATTTTCAGTGCGTAACAAAGTTGACAATCTCATTGGTAAATTCACCGTAAGATTTCAATGGTATATTACTAAACGCGTGAATATGTGGTATTTATTAGATGGCATCTATTAAAAAAAATGTTAAAATGGGGTAAGGGATGGGACATGCGAACCTAGGGTTTGAAATGGTACACATGGACGGCTTCAGATAATTGCCGTGAAGAAGGAACAGTCAATTTGTGGTAGAATTTCTACCACGCAATGATTAAAAACAGGAATGGCATCAAGCACATCGAAACAGTCTAAGTCGCATTAATCGCGCGCGCAGCTGCATATATGCTTGCTCAGGTTCATTTTGTTGTCAAGTTAGCTGCGTACGTTGTCCATCAACAGCGATCGCACGAGAAGTAAGCAACCAATGGATGGTGCTACCATGGTGATTGCTTCGACGGGAGCGATGAGCTCCCTCCTCGCCAAGCTCGCCCACTTGTTGGACACGGAGCGAAGGCTTCTCGGCGATGTCGAGAAGGATATCGCCTTCCTGAGGGACGAGCTGAGCAGCATGAACGCCCTCCTCGTGCGGCTCGCCGGCGCGGACGAGCTCGATCCTCAGACGGAGTGGCAGGACACGGTGCGCGAGCTCGCCTACGACGCGGAGGACTGCGTCGACGTCTACTCGCACCACCTCGGGCACGGCGGCGGCGGCGGTGTCGACGTCACACGGCGGCTCAGGGCCGTGTGGGCGCGCCGTGGGGTCGCCGGCATGATCCAAGAACTCAAGGCTCGTGTGGACGGTCGCGCCAGGTACCGACTCGACGAGACCGCCGTCGCCGTCGCCGTCGGGCCACGGCTGCAACAGTTGTACGCCGGGGATGCCTCTGGCCTTGTTGCTATGGACGGCACGAGGGAGAACACCATCAGGAGGCTCATGGAGGAAGACGATGATCATCAGCAGGTGAGGGTTGTGTCCGTAGTTGGATTTGGAGGTGTGGAGAAGACAACCGTCGCCAACCAGGTCTACGCCAAGATCAAAGGTCAATCTGACTGAGCGGCTTTCGTCTCGGCGTCCCGGAATCCCAACACGGTGAAGATCCTGGAGCGAATTCGTTTCCACGTGGAGGGTGTTCATCATCGGACATATGGTGAGGAAACTGAGGATCCCCACCGCCAGCTCCTCCACCTTGTGAGTATCTGAGACGCACATCAAAAATTCAAAGAGCTGTCGACCTTTCTGAGAGTTAATTTACTTTGTTAGTATACTGTACTAAATTAGCTTTATTAGTACCGTTAGAACTGATAGGTTTTAATCTCTCTCTCTTCTGCTCATTATTATGTATGATAAACCTGAACTTTAAAGCTTATACTTAGGTGAAGTATTATTAGACATAAAGGTTTTTATAAACAATTTATTTTAAGAGAGCTTCTCTTAATATAAACAATTTTTTGAGTTGTATATACCGGTCAATTAAATCAAAAGCTAAGTTTACGGAAAAAAACAAACAATTTATTTTATATTCCAAAACTCCCCCCTCAAACACATGTGTGGAATAAAAGTGAGGTGCAATTAATTATGCGTAAACTTAAGACCTTTAGCTCTGAGACAAGTTTAACCCAAAAGCTTAAGATAATAGAGAAAGACGAATAATTTACTTTATATTCTAACACTCGGTCAATTTACTTTATATTCTAACACTCCCTTTTCACATACGGCCTCACAAACCTGTTAAGTGGACTATAATTTTTTATTTAATTGCGTGCATTAGTCAGAATTCGAACTCAACACCCCCTGGCTCTAGTAACATATTAAGTTGCATGTAGTGATTAATTCAATCCAAATGTTTAACCTAATGAAAAAAAACCAACAATGCACTTTATATTATATCAACGATAGCTAGTTGGCGAGCACCGCAGGATAGTTTTCCAAGTAGCTTAGTATACCCATTTACGATGAACTAATAGTACTCCGTCCAATTTTTTTATACGACATAATTTAGTTCATTTGAACTCGAATGAAATAGCGAACTTCATATAAATAAAATAGAGGTAGTACTTTTTAGTAGCTAGCAGTGGATCTAGAATGAGTATGGCCGGCTGGTTCACCAAACGTACGACCACAGGATACACTTTAACATTCAGACGCCTTTAGTAGCTAGCACATGAGTAGAAAATACTAGCTACCAAAGTTCATAACAAAAATGAAGTAACCCCTTAAACTGCACTTATCCTGTTGGCTGTCCAGACTAAATATTGATCTGAAATTGAGACTTCTCCAATTCTGTCCAGTCTCAAAGAATTTCGTTGAGCTAAAAAATTCTAGACCTAATGTGAATCACAAGTAGAGCCATAGCAAAGATTAACACAATTCAAGCCATTATTATTAAACCGTCTTTATAGTAGAATAAAAAAAGAGCAAATCCTATCTGCTATCCAAATATGGCCCAACATATGTAAGGGCCTAACTACTTGCTAACATAGAAGCTCATTGATCATTTTTCCTCATGTAGCATGCATTGCTTGTTTGCAATGTTTAATCAATAAAGATTTTCTTCATTTTTTTAGGTTCCTTCTTGTAATTGATGATATATGGAATTTAGAATCCTGGGATATTATCAAATGTGTTTTTCTGGAGAATGGCCATGGTAGCAGAGTTTTAATAACTACAAGAAATGAACAAGTAGCAATGGCGTGCGGTTCTTTTTTCCCTCACCATGTCGTCAGGATTAAGCCTCTCAATGATGCTGATTCAAGAAAAATATTTTTCCAAAGGGTTTTTGGTTCTGAGACTCCTTGCCCTGAGCAATTTAAAAAGATTTCTGAAAACATTTTAACGAAATGTGGTGGTATCCCATTAGCCATTAGCAGTGTAGTTAGAATATTGTTAAGTCAAAATTTACTGAAGGAAAATTGGGACTGTACAATTCTTTGTGTTTCGAATTGGAGAAAAATCCAACTATGGGATGGCTAAGGCATGTACTAGACCTTGGCTACAATGATCTTTCTGCTGATCTTAAGACTTGCATGTTATATCATGTGATGTTCCTAGAAGATTTTGTGGTTGAGAAGAATGAACTGATAAGGCGATGGATAGCGGAAGGTTTTGTTAACAGAAGACGTGGATGTGATCCAGAGGAAATTGCAGAAAGATATTTTAATTAACTTATTGGTAGGAGTATGGTACATCCTGTGGATTTAGATTACTGTGGGGAGGTTATTTCTTGCCGTGTGCATGGTCTAATGACTGATCTTGTCATTTCAAGATTCATAGAGGACAACTTTGTTGCGATAATAGATGATGAGCAAATCACAAAAGGACCTTTTGAAGTTCGTAGGCTCTCCATCCGCCTAAAAAATGTAGAATGTTTCAAGGTGCTGTCAAATACGGATCTTTCCAAAGCTCGATCTCTTTCATTCTGGGGTCCAGTTCAATGCAATCCCCTCATCCTGAATTTTCACCTCTTGCGAGTTGTACAACTTGATATGTATTCTTATCACATATATCACCACTTGTATGATTTGGCCGTCATATGCAGACTCTTTCAACTGAGATATTTGAATATAGGAGGCCTTGTGTGGAGAATGCCAAAACAAATTCGAGCACTGCAAAATCTAGAGACACTGGAAATAAATGGCCAGGTTTAGAGTGATTTCCCCAAAGATTTCTGTGAGCTATCATATTTGTCCCATCTAATCATTCCGGTGAACGTAAAGTTGCCTGGTGGAATCGGCAAGATGACAGCCATCCGCACTCTAAAGGTGTTTGATGTTGACGAAGGCTGCTTGGAGAATATCAAGGATCTTGGCAAACTAATCAATCTTAGAGAGCTTGAAATCTACTATTCTGAAATGACGAGTGACATGGATGTCTATATGCTCTCCTCTCTCTGCAAACTAGGCACTTGCAACCTCCGGTCTCTCGTCTTCCTCCCTTCGTCTGGAATTGGGAACTCACATTTTCTTACCGAACCACCCCGGACAATACCTTGTGACATGCTGAGAGACTGGACTCCACCTCCATGCCACCTCCTCAGGCTTCACGTTGAAACAGAGGTCGTCGGAGGAAGGGCCATCATGCGAGACATGGCGTTTGCTCGCCTCAGAAAGCTTTGGTTCAGCTGTTAGGCGCCATGCCTCCTGTTCGAGCCAGGGGCCATGCCCAGGCTAGAGAGTCTCTACGTGCGGTTTGACGCCGATGAGCCGGTGTTGCTCGACGGCATGCTTGATAGCGTCTGTCGCCTGTCCATGCCTGAGCTGTTGTGGGCACAGGTCTGCAGAAGCAATGCGGTGCGTGTGGAGTGTACGCTTATGGCTGGAGGACGGAGAAAACAGTTTTACTCACAGCCGCGGATGCCATTCAGTGAGGAATCTATGATGTATTTGGACAACGCGATGGCTGCATTGACGAGCGTTGTCCGTAGGCACCCATCAAATCCGAGTATTGTTATTGACCAGGACTGATCAGGTTAGCTTATGCCTTCTTGGGAGTGATATGAAGAGGCAATGGAAAGATATGTGCAGTTTTACGTGAGTAGGAAGGTGACGAAAGGTTCTGTCAGTCGAGCCCTGGTTGGTAGCGATGGGGAGCAGGATATGGTATCACTTTTGTACTTTCATTTGTTCAGGGACATATATGGTATTATCTTCGTGGTTTTGGGGTTTTTATATTATTCTAGAGAATAATGTTTATACTGCTCCTATATTATATTCAAACAAGAAAATTTACGGTAACTTCCTGGAGTTATTTTAATTATGATCTAGTTTTTGCAGAATTTTGTGGGATGTGCATTTTCCTCGAAATTATATGTTGGCAAGGTATTTATTTTTATTAATTTATGTAACACTATTCACTATACGGCAAAGAATCTAAATAATGGAATGTTTATTAACATTATCATTCCAGTACAGTGCCTTGAGTTTACAACATTAGATCCTAATCTTTTTTGGTTTGGGGGATGCTACACACTCGGTGCCAGCCCACCGGGAAACGACAAAAACAAGCACGGCTATGAAAGCATTTGCTGGAAGCTAGGAACCCACAACGCAGATGTCCGTATCGGCAAATTTGTTTTTATGACACAACTATCAAAGAGAAAACAAATACTTGATACAACAAAGAGCCGAATATCACACACATGACACACAAAACTATGGCAGACAGCAGCAATTCGGTGCTTCTTCCTGACCTTGAATGGCGTTGACCATAAGAGGCGCCTCACCCTGCCTGGATTGGTCTCTGCCGTTATTGTAGTAGATCGCATTTACGATCAGTTGGATGGAACAATTTACGTTATAATAGATTGGTTTACTAAATGTATAAGTTAAACTATTGTAGAAACAATAACCGAGAAGAGACTAGGAAAGAGCCCAAGCATAATAAATACCGTAACTTTATAGGTGCATTAGTTTAACACTAAAATATATAAATAGAGGATAGGGAATACATAAAAAAGAAATCAAACAGCTTGGTAATAAGCAGTATAGAGAGGCAGTGTTTGTCATATACTCATGTAATCATCATGCATGAGTAAATTAATAATTCTTGGTATCATTAATGTAAGCCATATATCCTAACTCTTTTATCATTAACTATTCTTCTAAAAATTAGTACTAATTACTGGTTCAATAAGCCTTGTGTAAAAAAAACATTCGTTTGCTCCTCTTCTATCTCTTACCCTTCTCCTAAATCTAGTAGTATGGAGACCAGCGTAATTGAATCTGGTGGTGAGGATAAGATTGTCTCTTCCCTTCTCTCTCCTCACCATGGCACTACCCCTCTCTCTCTAAGTGCCACCATTGTAGCCTCTCTCTCTTCCCTCCCCAACCTCAAGGGTGACTGATCCTGCCACGATCTTGGATCATTGGATCGGACCATTATAAATTTAGGTCTATGCTTCTAGGTCTAATGATAAGTGGCATTATGGCTTAATATCAATGGAGTTACAAAAGACAAGGCAATAGTGAACGATAACAATGGACATAATGGTAGTACATGATGATGAATAGGAGAGTGGGCGATAGAGACAACCATAACAACAACCAAACGGAGGATAGTGGGTAGGTGCTAAGGTACTTTGAGGCTCTACTGCACACCACCGGTACTCTATCTGATGGTATTGGTAGTGTAATATAGCATTTATCTTATGTCAATAATGAATATCACTAATTACACTCCTTATCGGTCATTGGATAATCAATATTGGATCAATAATAAGTGCGCATGAATTTAGTTCTTAACTGGCAGTCATTGTGTGTTCTGTCATGCTGTGTGTTCTAACTGACACTGTATTGTTCGGACGGTTTCACTAATTAACTTGATGATACTATATGCGTTATTTCATGATATATAGAGTTGCATGTTTAAAAAGTAAATAGTAAACCTGAAGGGTTTTTGTAATTCAGGGAGATGAAGCAGCATGGTAAAGGAGATAAAGCAACAAGGGAAGGGAAAGGAGATAAAGTAATGTGGCAAAGATGATGTGTGGATAATTAGACATTTGACAAATATAAACATTTAGTATTTCAACCATTCATATACGTATCTTCACTTGGCATCAGGAAATGTGGAGTTTTTTCAATTCTTTATTCGAAGTGAACTACCAGTGATGGTTCCACAAAATCACTTAACCTTTGTTTCTCTAACGGTAGTACGAGTAATTACATGTGACTATTATGAAACGGACCAACACAGATTGTCATTTTTATGTGTTGCTGTATCCTTTCTAACACAATCTACATATCATTTGGAGAAAATATGTTAACGTGTAACCATCGGCAGTGAAAAAGTTGAATGTGTTAACGTGTAACCATCTACATATTGAACTCATTTGAAGCTAAGCTTATACTTACTCCAATCAAGATGTCTCTGTCAAGTATGCCATAGACAAGCCAAACGGCTCCGTCGAGGAATAGCAATAGTGATAGCCAGTACGACATGGGCTTCACGTTCCTTGCGAGGATCGCCTCTATCTGTTTGCCACAAACACAATCAGAGGTACATCCCCTTCCAGGTAGTTTTTCCATGGTGCGCAATAAATATAAACACTCAATATGCACATGCCAAAAGAATCACAAGATAGTCAATGCATGGAGAGGGCAACCATCGCAAGCAATAGTGTTAACTGTGCAATGCCAATTTCACTCGGAGGACATGTACATGTTGATGGGGCCTATATGTCATAACTTCTAAGTGTGAACAGTTTATCAAAACACCTTTGCACGTGTGTTAAACTGTCCACACTAGGCTAAACCTTAAGTGCTCATTCTGAACGCAGCAATTCTCTAAGACTTTCATATATATATAGGATTAGTTTATATTCCCATAAAAATCCTTAAGAAATCATCTGTTCAAAGTAGGACTAAATATATTATAGCTTATTTTATCGAAGATTAAGTATAGATTATTGATCCATATTACATCTAGAAACTTTTTTATAAACATTTTTTGGATCAAACGGGTACTTGATCATTAGAAAAAACGAATATGATATGCCCAAATTAGTGAGTCACATGTTTTATAAGACTAGGGACCTATCATTGGCCTCTATCTATTTAAGCATGGGTAGGTATCTGTACTGAATGTGTACATATGTTATGTGTGTAAAGTGATATGTGCACATATGTGTTTTCCAACTTCGGAGTAATTGTAAAAAAGTCAATATACATGAATTTGTTTATAATGAAAAAATTTTGGGTATGTTAATCAATGAAAGGATTTGTCGACGAGCGATACCTGAATACAATATTTATAGCCATAGATAAGTTAATGTTAAGGTATCCACGAGACGGTAGTGAGAAGAAGACAAATATATTTTTATATATGTTTGGAACTCGATGTAAGTAATAGTCTCACTCTTGCTTAAATATATTTGACGATTTGAAACATATATAGTATAAGGTGAGATCAGTCTACTATATTTAGACTATCCTACTAATACACGTTAATCTATGTGGCGAGATATAGTTAGCAGCTAGCAGTGATACAACTTTTTAAATCTTGGCTCAATGTGGCTTGTGTGGCGATATTAGATGTGTTCCACAATCTCATCGGGAATATCGCTATTTTTCTTGCAATCCAGTATATCTATAAAATCCAGTAGTGAGATTTGTTTGGGTTTTGTTTGCCATTCAAAACTTCAACCCTTCATCTTCTTAGCGTCCAAGCCTTACAACCAAGAGACCTAATTTCCTCATAACTCTCCCTACTACTGTCTCCATGGATCTTCCACAATAGGCTACAAAGCAGGAAGTTAAACAGGCAATGTCAGCTTCGAGTACTATTGTAGGTAGCAGTGGTTCTTGAAAGAGAAGAGTGCGTGTGCCATCTAGCGGTGTAGCTAAGGCCACCCATTAAATAATGGTATGTTTTATTACTATTTTATAAATCTCATCCGAATATGACTTTTTTTGCTTTGACAGAGTAGCAAATGTATCTTATCTTTGTTCATCAATGTCGTCAGACCTCCACCCTAGCTCAGGGATGCTTTAAAATGTTTCATCCTAGGGGCAAAACCCAAGCTAGATAAGTAAGTATCCGATCTTATCGGTATCGAACACTTCTTGTTTTTAAGTCTTCCATCATTGATCTTTATTTTTTTTGCAGCTCCACTCCTACCACCTTGGACCAATAGTATGAGAAAGAGGCGGGGACAGGCTCCGATGCCTCCTTTTCCCTTGCTCCGAAGTCTTTGACTCTCTCTCCACTAATCCCTCTAGCATCTGTCCCTACACCGGTTTCCAGATGATAGGGACCAATGGCGTCTATCTACAGAGACACTTGTTGTTCCTATGTTAAGAAATAGCAATCCAAGCCAATGTCACTGACAATGAGATGGCAAGACTCTAAGGAGACCTTGTGATGGCCACAACCAATAATGTCACCTTCTGCTATTTAGTGTAAGACAACGAGGTCACCCGCAAAGTATGGGAGAAGGAGAAAAGGGACAACCTCTAAGAAGGGCTCAAGGCACACTAGTCATGCTTGAGTAATGTGAGCTACAAGTTAGGGCACCGAGTTCTCCCACCAATGTTTGACAACGAGTTCACAATGATGACATTACTAGACTCTCATCGAGAAACTTCGCCAAGTCCCCACCAAAGTATTAGTGCAAAGTGCGGAAGATGCTAGGATGGTTATGTACAATGTCGTTGGGCACACTCCCACATATGTCTTGTGCCGTCACCCCAAAGTGAATGTGAGTGAGGTCATCGAGCAAGTGGACTTGACAAGCCAAGCAATGGTGGAGCTCTAATCGGACCTGTAAATTATCTTTTTGCTTTTTCATCCTTGTAGTAAAATAATATCAAGCCATACTTGGTCAAATATTTATTATATAAATAAAATATTTATCTCCCTTAATTCTCACTATTGTTCATTTTTTTATCGTAGCGAGGAAAAAGATATTGTAGTGATTGACCAGCAACATGGACAAGCCATCGCACAAGTAGATGAATCCGATAACTCTCTAGCTATCCTCTCATAGGATATTGGTGCCCTTAGCCATGTTAAGGAGCTAGAGACGTGCATCAAGTCTCTTAAAAAGGAGCTTCTTGGTACATCTTTACCAACATCAATCTTTCCTTGTCTATCTTCATAATAGATGACTAACTTATAAACTATTTGTGTATGGTAGTTATTAAATACTTGAAAAAACTCGCAATCGTGAGAATGAAAAACTTGAGAGGAGACTGAAGCTAGAGAAGTCCAAAGTGGACCTCCAACTTTTTGCCAATGACCAAAAGATGCAGCTCTATAAGAATAGAGATATCTAGTTTTGGGCTTATCTGAAGAATACATACAAGCTTCTCTAGGCCGCCTGCCAAGAACTCCACATCGAACATCTAGAGCCCATTGAAAGACTTCAGGGATATCTCGACTAGATCAAGAAGACTAGCCACATCCTCGTGAAGCTTTCTAGCTAGATCAATGAATGCCTAAGAGCTAAGTTTCGATGCTTGGGTCACTTTACTTTACTATAGTATGAAACTGAAATGCCCCTAGCCCCCGAACATAAGTTCTAGTTTGGTTAGCCTTATGACCTGTACACACGCTATCATGAGAAGCAAAACTCCTCCTACCGCTCAGTTAACCAGAAATATAGGGTGTTTTCCTACCTACAGTCAGCCAAGGAATGAGTTAGAGTAACAATAAGAAACACAATATCGAGAAACATCGTACAATTATATTATATATGGGACAAAAAGATAAAAATATATAAATCTTATACATAAGACTGACTAAACATAGTATTTATGTAGCTGGTTGATGTTCTATGAACTAGATAATTGTTTGACTAGTTTTGAGTCCGATCGTACAATCAGC
The DNA here is from genome assembly GCA_030770085.1 of Oryza coarctata. Classification (NCBI taxonomy): domain Eukaryota; kingdom Viridiplantae; phylum Streptophyta; class Magnoliopsida; order Poales; family Poaceae; genus Oryza; species Oryza coarctata. Next base: position 9,699,361 of record CM061463.1, on the reverse strand, counting down.
TTGTGCTCAATCACCTCCCTAGGAACTCGTACATATTAGACGGTTGCTAGGCAAAGACATCCGTGTTTGCCGGAGAAAAGTAATGAGCTCGAGTTCCTATTTCTCTCTATGTACTGCTTTGATCTTAATTGTCTTCTCAGAGTTAGAGTCGAAGAGAGATACCATCTTGATAGCACTATCAGGCGTCATAGTGACCTTAGGTTTACTATGCTTCTATGTGGTGGGCAAGCATAGAGTCTAATCGACTATATCAAGACTCTTTTATAACACTACATAAAAATTTTGGTGTTTTTAGGAATAGTGATAACTCTCTTAGGTCCTAGAATCTTGATAAGCTCATATGCATAGTGACACATTGTGATGAACTTTGCTAATGTTGTTCGTTCGAAGATCACGTTGTATGCCATATCAAACTCAGCAACATCAAAAATAATATTCTCTGTCCGGAAGTTGTCAGGGGCACCAAATTTAACTGGTAGCGTGATCTTCCCCAGCGACTTTGAAGATGACTCTAGTGTGATCTCGTGGAAGGGTTGATCCGAAGGTTTGAGCTCGCTTCGAAAGATCCTCATGGCTTCAAGCATGCTGATAAAGAGTAAATTGATAGAGTTACCCTTATCTATCATGACAACTCTAATATTCCTGATAGTAGGCTTGACCACTATAGCATATCCACTAGGGGTGGTATAAATCACTAGGTGGTCGTTAGCTAAAAATGTTATAGCTTGATCCAACTACTACATACTTGTTGCTTGTATCTGAGACGTAGAGCATAATTCACACTCAATCTTCTTGTACTTCCTTTTGGAATAATATGAGATCAAACCGCTAAAGATGTGAGCAACTACAAGGTCAGGATGAGAGTAGTCTTCGTCCTTATCAGATGACTTGGCGATAGAATTTTTCTTCTCGATCACACGAACTGTTTGGTTAGGCTGCATATCCAACTAAAGAGCCATCGCTTTCTAGAAAACTTGGCAACCGGTTGATGGGATTTTTTTTATTCTTCTCCCACAGCTTCAGAAAAAGCGACATCAAGATTAGTAATAGAAGATTTCATCCTTTTGAGCCACTCTGTGAACTATCGATTGATAGAGAGATCTATTGGAGGTTGGTTCAACAGAGAATGTGTTGTCACTAGGTGTTATGCAGGAGTGATGTTTTTATCCTCAGAAGGAGTAGGTGTAGATGGCGATGCCAATCTAAGTACCTCCTCACCTCTGATGTCTTACATTAGTTTCCTAGCTCTTGGTGAAGTCTTATCGATCAATTCGACATCACGGTCGGATATTGAATATAAGAAAGAGTCCTCGGATCCATATTCTCTAAGCTCGTGAAGTACAAAGGGCTCATTTGGATCTAATCCAATAAACCCCCACTAGGTAATTAGAGTCGATATTAGTAATTTGCTAATCCTGCTCTATATCATTAGATTAAATCTGACAAAAGTAGAGTGGATCACTTGACGATGCAGGCTTGTTATTGAAAGCAGCTTGTCGAGCCACCTCCACCTGGAAAACCCTACACCCAAACAATGAGTAGGAGCATGTCTTTTGGATAGGACACCACAAGCACTTCGTCAAAACCATCTTGCTTGGATGAGTTTGAACTCTCCTTACAAGTGGCTTTGGTATGCAGATCGGCAACTTTAGTGGCGTAGTTGCCATCGGGATAATGATGGTTTCAATCTAAAGATAAGCAACTGATGGCCGGATTGAATCTCTTGAACCCAAGCTATCGCCAAGACCTTTGCAAGAAGTGTCGCTTGTTAAAGTAATCTTTGACGAAAACCTTTGGAACACCAGGACCCCTACCTAGCACACCAATTGTTGATAGGTGATACCTAACTACGGTATTTGTAGGTGTAGAGATGGGTTGATGCCATGGTATCCATGAGACAGTAATGAAAAGAAGACAGAAAAAAATTTATATAGGTTTGATCTCTTAATGTAAGTAATAGTCATACTTCAGTTTATATGTATTTGGTGATTTAGACCACACAGAGTATAAGGAAAGAACAATCTACTGAATCTAGTCTATCCTACTAATATGTGGCGATCTATATAGTGAGATGTAGTCAGCAGCTAACAGCATGGCAGCTCCTTGGGTCATAGCTCAATGTGACTTGTGTGGTGATATTGGATCTGATATTGGATGCCCTCTCCTTTTAGGGGCTATTGTATTTATACCGATAGATATTCTCTTATTTAAGTAGAACTTAAAAAACTATTTAGGCAACACGAACAAGTAGGTTGATTCATATCTAGATTAGACTTTGTAGTCCTACCTTAATCGGACATGTTTTTTTTCCTTAGTCATATATGCTTCTATCTTTAGAGAGATATGTTTGTATGTATGTAAGTATATAGTATTCTCAAATATGCTTTAGTTCATATATATGAGATATGTCATATTAAAACATTGATAGAAACCAGCTCCCTCCTAGAGTTTACTGGTCGGATCGTCAGGCTGGCTGGTTCGATCACACTCATGCCTATAGTCTGACTACCATGCCTATCCTGGTCCAATCGCATGTGCATAGAACACTTCATCAATTAGTGCACCACTTCACAAACCATCATCATAAAATTTAAATCAAGATAATGATTTCACAAGAAGCAAGACCAATTGATTAAGGATCATTTATTCATATGTTAAAGGCTAGTGTGCATGTACAATAGTAGTTCCTAGCATTACTAATTTGGAATGTGCATCTGCTAACATGGAAGAGAGAAGAGAGAATAGGGGAGAGATAAATATCGTTGCTATGGTTAACAACAATTATTAGTCTCTAAAATAAAAATTTTCTGCATGGGGTGGAAAAAAGGAAAAAATATTAATAAAAAAATTGTTTTTTGTTGATTAATGCTTAGAGCTTTTGTTGTCTCATCATTGTAAGGGCAAAGTCTCTAATAAACGTGTATCGCCGAAGAGCTTATGTTCTGAGGCACCACCACACCAAATTAAATAAGTTGTTCTTTTGTTTGTATTTGTTGTAAACTTTGGTATATATGGTGTTTATAGATCCTAGACGTATTTTTAAAAAAAATACCATATCTCACCGATATACCATATTTACGGCACAGAAAAGACAAGCATACAGTCCTTACTGATCACATGTCCATGCACCCTGTACTAAGCTAACCTTTTCCTCTTTCACAAACACATGCACTGTGCAAGCATAAGCAGTTCAGCACCGTACACAGATGCCACTACTAATTAAAGAGAGAAGCCCAATACGTTGTCAGCCGGCGACTGGAACCAGGAACTCACTGTGACCACCTGCGTACTAGAGAACGGTAGCTGACATGGCAAAAATTCAGAGAGCGATGTGCAAGCAGAGAAAGCAGAGGAAGACAAGAGTTTTCAGAGTTCTTGGAGACAAAGTATTTGTGCTGCTAACTTGCCGCAGCTTTTCTAGTTTTCTCTTCCACATATTATAATAAAAGGAAACAAGTAACACTCCGACTTTGCAGCCTTATCCGATCTAGCCGCGCCATCCCACGACCACGGAACACAGACGATCCGGCCGGAGCTCTCGCTACGAGTGGACACGACGTGAATGCAGCACGTCTCTGCAGCCCAAGGAATCCTAACCACGAACAAGTCGTGGCCTCGTGCACATGCAAATTGCAGAATGAAGTAAACATGCCATGCAGCTAAAAACGGGGAAGAAAACATGTAGATTACACTAGGCTCATACTAACAGACGTCGACTTATTGACCAAACCAAGTTTATCTGTGACATACTTTTAAACGGATGTCATGATAATACGAGGACTCCCCGGATGCTTCTTGATGGCCTCCGTTACCGCAGCCATGAGACTGTCCCTGTCCCACTTCCGAAGCTCCTCCGCATGTGACCTCCAAAAGTAACCGCTGCAGAAGAACGTCATACGTTTACGGCGGCGACAATCCTTGGAAACGAAGTCATCCCGCTCATAAATATCAACCTTGAAATCCAAGAGGCTACCAAGGTGCTCGATGCCATCAAGCACACCATCAGCACTCCGAGCTCCCTTTTCATAACAATCTATATTGAAACTCCGAAGCCTTGGCATGGCCCCTGCCTCGAATGCGAGGCAAGGAACCTCATACCTGAAGGAAAAATCCATGAGATTTGGGAATGCTGCGCGACAGATAACAACACCTTCTGGAGCATGCTTCTCAACATGTAGTGTCAGGTGCACCAGCAAGGTAAGCCTGGAGAGAACTTCAGCGCCATCCCTTGGAAACGACACCATAGAGATTTCCAAGCTGCGGAGCTTGTCGAGTTGGGTGATCCAATCAGCTGGGACAGTGGAGAAGGGGCATCGCAGCACATGTAGATTTCGTGGAGGTGGGGACCAACGGGTCAAGACATCCTCATCCAGGCTCCCATGGATTATTAGGGATTGAAGGCTGAGGAGTCTGCAGAGGGAGGAGATTAGAAAATCACTATTACCTACCAAACCAGATGATGTTTCTAGCTTTAGCTCCCTTAGATCGATCAGCTCACCGAGCCCCTTCACGCAATCTGCATCTCTGAGAACAATTGTGAAGTGATCTAATGTACGGAGAGCTCTCATTCTACTGATCCCTCCAACCAGCTCCACAAATCCCAGAACAACCAGGTGCCACAATGTCGAGGGTAACCAACGAACATCCAGCCGCACGTATTCGTTTCCTCCACTGGCTACCTCCAAGGTTTGTAAATGTTCTAGTTTAAGCAATTGGGTAAGGAGTTTCTCACACACAATTCCTCTTGTCCTCAGATATCTCAGTTGGAATAAGCTGCATATGGAAGACGTATCATAATGCTCACCCTTGGAATAAATTTCAAGAAGTAGAACTCGCAGAAGTTGAAATTTTGAGAGGGAAGGGAGCCATTCAGCAGGCCCCCATAGGTTAAATGACCTAGCCTGGGCGAGACTCATGTTAGCCAGCACATGATTGGATGCTGAATCTCTGACATGTACGGATAGCCGACGAACTTCCCAAGGACCTTTTGTGCAAAGATGATCATTAATCATAGTGATAAAGTTCTCTTCTGTGGACTTCAGTATGATAAAATCAAGCATTAGGTCATGTAGTCGACAAGACATTACTTCCCCACAGTCATCAAACTCAGCTATTTGGATCATGTTTCTATTAATGAGTTCGTTGAAATAACTTTCTGCAACCTCATCTTGACCAAGACAATGCATTTTAGTGATAAAACCCTCAGCTATCCACCGCCTCAACAAATCATTCTTATGTATTTTAGAATCTTCTGGGAATATACCAAGATATAACATACAGGTCTTCAGGTCCAGAGATAAATCATTGTAGCCAAGATTAAGGACATGTCTCATCCATTGTAAAGCAGGGTTTGTTGTCAATTGAAAACCTAAGCAATGTTTTTTCTTTTCCCATATTTCCATCAACTCGACCTCTTCATGACTAGCCAAAATGCTAGCTATAGTAAGAATGGCTAATGGCACCCCTCCACATTTCTTTAAAATGTCATCAGAAACACATTTTAGTTGCTCAGCACAAGCATCTTCAGAATGAAAAATTCTTCTCTGAAATAACCTTCTTGAGTCAAGATCATTAAGAGGTTGGATCTTGTAGACATAGCCATGGAAACCAGAACAGCATGCATTAGCTATATCTTCAATGCTTGTAGTTGTTATAACACAACTGCCGTGTCTATTTTTCACAAAACAGCACTTAATAATGTCCCATGCTTCAACTGCCCATATATCATCAATCAACACAAGGTACCTATATCAAAGTCAAACAATATGGAAATACAAGTTATTATCCTCGTACAATAAAAACACAGTAAGATCCACATGATCTCACCTAAAAAAATGTTACTACAAAGAGCCATTAAAATAATTTGAGCAGAACCATTATTGTTCTTCACTATGCATAGTTAAAATTTGGAAAGTCCAGAGATAGATTAGAAGGACGATCGGCTTAAGTGAAGAAGTGTCCGATTGCTACAGGAAAGAAACCGATCGAATCGAAGGAAGGAAAGATTCGGTCCAAGATTAGAAAGTTATCTAAATGAGACTGAGTTTGAGTAGGACGTGGTTTACGACAAGATATTTTATCGTATCTTATATGGATAGGAAGATTTAGTTAGTTTTGTTAACTTCCTTAGAAATATTTTCATTTATCTTTGTTAGTAAATAACGTCCGATAGTTGTTATAAACGTATCGGACTTTTAAACCCAGGGTATAAATATAGACTCCCTAGAAACATGTAAAACATCATTCGATCAATACTACTTCGACTCATCGCCACCCTAGTTCATCTAGGATTTTACCAGCGAGGTCTAGCTCTCGACGAGGGGCTGCATCTGTTAAGTTCAATCTCCGACGAAGGGATAAGTCCTGCCACTATCTTAATATGTCTCGCTTTGTCTAAGGCTGTATCGGTTAGGTTTAACCTCTTAGGCCGATCGGATATATTGCATCACGTCCGTGCAGTATCTATCGGTCTATCAAGCTCTCTCTCTGTCGTCGTCGGTCTCGTGCTGCATCGGTTGGGTTCGACCTACGAGGCTACCGATGATAGAATGAGCTTTAGACCTATAGGTCTCTATACGGCGTTTCATCGGAGTGTTAGCCGATGAGTTATCTATACGTTGAGAAACACGCCCAGCGCATCGGCTTCTCAGCCAATACGCACCAAGTCTTCAGAGACTTTCCCTTGAGCGCAACGCCAATCACATCGGCTTTCCAACCGATGCGCCCCTATATTCAGAGAGACATCCTCTCATCGGCTCAACTAGCCGATAGGTTCGCTTCACCCTTCCTTCAGCATAACTGATCCGGCGTCCACCGTCTCGTTGCTATTGGTCTCGATCTCGTACTGTCTTGGTTAGGTCCGATTTTCAAGGTTTGGTGCTAGCGGCATCGTCACGACGGGCGATAGGTCTCGTGCTGCCATATCCCGAGCGGCATCGGCTTTGCAGCCGGTCTCACATATGCTTTCATCGGCTTTCCAGCCGATGAACGACTGTGACAGTTTTCATCGACTTCCAGGAGGGATCCCACGCCTTGCTACTCTGTATACAATTCTGTGCCTCCATCGGCTCTGCTACCGATAGATCAGGGTCTCACGCTCACTATACCCGAAGCCATCATATCCTTCATCGACATCCCCCTATATCGGCTTCCTAGCCGATGGAAGAGCGTTCTGATTCCTATCGGTGGCCAGCAGATGGCAGGAGCCATTCGGACGCGGCCGATGACTAACTCGATCCTATCGATAACCAGCCAATAGTGAGGGCTCGTATCGGCCCATCGTCCGACTAACCTGTTTGCCTCACCTCCTTATCAATTACAAGGTCAGATTGACTGGTATGCCCACACCCGCACCATCATGCCGGAGCTGATCAAAACCCACAGCCCCTTGGCACGCGTACCTCGAGCCACAAAGATGAGCCAACCGACTTGCACTAGAGCTAAGCAGACCTCTCAGGTGGTCAGCATGCTCGCACCGGATTCCAGCGTGAACACATACTTTTGGGAATCAAGTGGCCTTTGGATTAGTGGAGTTTTTGTTTCATATGGGACATTTAAGCATGATTTTGAGAAATATATAGTTAATATATGAGACATATATGCATCTTCATTGTGTGGTGAGTAATTGGCACCTTGCTTTATCAAGATCAGAGTTTGCTTTGAGTTTGTAAAGCTCTTTTAGTTGAGTACCATTGTCTCTAAAAAAAGGCTTCCTAGGATGTGCATCGCCAACCCATATTGATTTTGACAATAGTTGTTATTTAGAATGTAGGTGTTTGGTGCACGTCAACATGATATATTCAGTTTCTTCAAAACACAATGCTTTCATAACATGGCACTTACATAACTTTTTTCCGAATTTACGCAACAGAAATTCTTGGTCAAATTTGTGTCATGTAGAATATCAATAATTCAAAGGTCTACACTTTAACAACTAGAGGGAGTGTGAAGTTAAAATTACAAATTGTTGGTAGGATCATCCTCTACGGTGATAATTATCACGGAACAAGTCAATAGAGATGGTCCATGGCTGTTATCACTTATCAAAGACATTATGGTCAACCATCTACATTCATATACACAATCATGAAATTCCCTGTTAGAGCATGTAAGCTAAATTTGAGAAAATATTAAGTTGTAAATTGAGCATATAACATTTAAGGTAATATCAAAACGATAAAATCAGTTATTACTGATATAAAGCTAAATGATCAAATTATTAAATTGGTATTCAGGTGCACAGGTTGTTCTACATATACAAATTGATTAGCCACTCCCTGGAGATAAAAAGATCTGGCCATCTATCAATTATGGGACCAATTGTTAATACCAAAATTTGGTAAGCCCCACAGATAGGATTGGAGAGCCGATACCAAAATTTGGTAAGCCCCACAAATAGGATTGGAGAGCCGATCGGCTAATAGAAAGGGTCAATAAAGAGAAAGAGTCGATCGAATGGATGCGGATGGATTTGATTTATTCAAAGATAGAAGATTATCTAGATGAAATCGGATCTGAGAAGCCATAGAATCCACAATAGGGTACTTGTATCTTTATAAAATATAAGATAGATAAGTTTAGTTAGTTTTGTTAACTTTTTAAAGAACATCTAAAGATTACTTGTAACCATATTGGACTCTTATAACTCTAAAGTATAAATATAAACCCTTTAGTACCTTGTAACAAATCCACACAGATCAATACACAATCTCGGTGCATCGCCACCCTAGTTTATCTAGTTTTTTACCGGCGTATTCTAGTTCTCGACGTAGAGCTGCATTGGTTAAGTCTGATCTCCGACGAAAGGGTAAGTCCTGCTACAATCCTGATGTATCCACTTTTCCTAAGATCGCATCCGTTAGGTCCGATCGAATATACCACATCACATTCACGTAGGTTCTATCGGCTTATCGAGCTCCTTCTACTATCATCGGTCTCGTGTTGTAATCAGTTAGATGCGACCTACTAGACTGCTAATAGTAAATTGAGCTTTAGGTCGATAGGTCTTTACACGATGTTTTCTCGGAGTAGCCAGCCAATGAGTTATCCATATATAGAGCCCCACGCCTAGTATATTGGCTTCTCAACCGATATACATATATCTTGCCCAGCGATTAATCTGCTAATAATCGATTTAGTTATATCGATCTAGCATCGAGACCTAGTGGGTTTTGTTTCCTCATTGGCTTAGCTAGCCGATAAGTTTACTTATATACTTACATCGAACCCACAGCCAATAACAGCCGATAGGTTCACCCGTTCCCTCTATCAGTACGTCCGATCTAACTCCCGTTGTTTCTATGTCGTTAGCCTCAGCCTCATACTGACTTGGTTCGGTCCGATCTAGCAAGACTGACTCTAACAATACTATTATCGGTGGTTGCTAGGCTCATCCCTTTAGGAGCTCGGACCTCGCTCTCTAGCGCTTATCGCATATTCTGTTCGGAGCGTCATTGGTTCTACAGTCAATGAGTCTTTTATTTTATTTCTCGCTATTCGTCTATGCCATCATCAGCTATCTAGCTGATGTATGAGCGCTACAACCCCTATCAGCAACCATTCAATAACAAGAGTCTGTATCAGCCTACTACAACTTAAATCAGAGGTTAAATTGACTGGTACGTTCGCAACTTCAGCAACCCAATGAAGATAACTCGAAGCCGAAGGACTTATGCTAAAGCCAAGCAGACCTCCTAGACCTTCGCGTGTTCGCGTGCTATCGCATCAGACCTCCATCGGCTAACGCTCGCGCTACCTCTCAACGCGCCCCTTCGCCTGGTTCGATCTTCTTCACATACACGCGAACATATATTTTTTTGGCACATCCAGTGGGACAATCGAGAGTGTACTCCAACGAGATGAAGGACCTGCACTGAAGCTAAGCATAAGGCCTCGACGTGTTTAGGCACAATCGCATCGAACCTCTATCGACAAACACCAATACAGCCTAAACACCAATACAACATAAAATATAAAATTCCAAATAAACTAAAGGAAACTAAGAACTAGATTTACACCATAACACAATTCCACATGAAAATAATAAAATACGGTTGAATTTGTAGAAAAACTCTTCCTTCCATATCACAAAATAATGAAATTCAGAACAAGAACTAAAAAAAAGAATATCAATAGAATAAAAAGAGACATATTTCCAATCACAACATGTTCATTGTTAAAAATTCAGAATTACTAAATTTTAAAAATAATAAATTTTATTAAGACCCCACTATAACTCTATAATTATTTAGTAAGAATTTTGAAATCTATAAAATTGATTTTAAGAACTATTAATCATAGAAGCAAAACTAATATGTATACAAATGTGAATTTCCTTACATACAAATTAAGAATTTATTGTTCTGAAAGATATATGTAGAATAACATGAATGCATTTTAGAATAAATAATTACTAACAAACTAAAAATACCAAGATAAATTTCATTTTTTGTAGAGAATTGATTTTATGCATGGATATGTATCCCAAAAGTTAATAACGATAAATTGAACTAGGATGGTTACATAAGATTCTATATCTGCAAGAAAAGTAATATATTAGTATTGGCATCAATAGGTCAATTAAATTAACTAATTAGTTTATAAAGTCATGATCTAATCCTTCACGTACCACTTGGCATTCATATGCTGATCAGATTGTTACGTAATAAAATATTTAACCTAAGTATCCTGTTCTTCACACAATTAAGAAATCTATTATAGTTATGCAAGGGGGTAACTATATATAATATCACTGAATGGGTCAACAACTATTATACTATTAGTTTTAATTCATTTGGTGCTCGGTCAATCTTGTAGAAGCTGGGAAATATTATATGGAGATGGAATACCTTGTTTATTCTCTTGTCTAGTAGTTCAAGAGCAAACATAAGCAGTTTGGATTAGTCATAGACTCATAGTTGTTCGATACTTGTTTCAACACAAAAGGTGAACAAGACATGAGCAATTACCAATCTACCTCACCAATCAGGCTGAACATATAAATACAGTTTGTGGGATATAATTGAGGAATCATGTGAAAATTTTGTTGTGTATACACAAAGAAATAGGATGTGTCCATTTCAAAAAATAATAATAAGTATTCATAATACTACTTTTGCAACATATAACATCATAATCGAATTAGTCGTGTCAGTGCACACCTTTTATTTCTGAGATTAGTTCTGACCATGTCAATGAGTTGGTGTTCATCATATTTTCCAGTAGAACCCATCGGGACTTTAATACCTAAGACCAAATCTGACAAAATCTTGACTATATTGGGATTCTGAGTCAAAGATACAAAAGCCGTGCACTCAAATTGGCCTTTTATCTTATTATAGACTTGGCTAGCAAGAGTTGTCTTGCCCAGACCTCCAAATCCTACCATAGACATCACCTTAACTTGCTTATCCCCCTTCTCCATCAACCACTCGATGATCTTCTCCCTTGGGCCATCAATGCCTACCAGGTTAGTGGTATCTGCATAAATCGCTTGCATCCGAGGGTCAATAGGCACAAAACCAGAACAGCTTGGCGCATCGAGTCTATATCTATCACTATAATTGCTTATTTCCACAGCCCGGGCCCTAAGTTGTTCCATTAAGTTGACGATCTTGTAGCGCGCCCTCAGCATCTTAAGTCGTGGCATAAGCCCAGACTTGGCATCACCATCACCAACTTTATGCATAAAAATGTCAATGCAGTCCTCCATGTCAAAGGCCAGCTCACGCACTTGTCACGCCAGTCCTTCTGTTGTACATCAAGTTCCTCCATGTCAGACAGCTTAACAAGCAGAGCGTTCATGCTGCTCATCTCATCCCTCAAGGAGGTGATATCCTTCTTCACATCTCCTATCAGCTTATGCTTCTTCTCCAGCAATGCTGTGAGCTTCGTGAGCAGCGACTTTATCACTCCTGCGGAAGCGCTCACCATCATCCCCTCCATCTTGCTACTCAGTGAGCCAGGTGAAGCTTCACTGCCTAGCAAACTATCAATACTTGCAGATTTGAGAAATCAATTGCCAAAAGAAAAGAGGGAAATGTTAAATACGTGTCCTCCTCCTCTGTCTCCGGCGAGGTTAGGGTTGTTGCTTCGGGCTGGGGTGGGGAAGGGGAATCGGGCTTTAGAGTGAAGGCGGGGCGGCGAGCGGCGAGCGATGTTGTCAGAGGCGGCGGCGAGGGCACCGCCAGCCGCCAGGTCAGGAGAGGGGCTGTGGGAGGAGAATAGTGGGCTGGGTGGAGTGGGTGGCGGCAAGCGGATGGCGACGGGGCCGATAGCGGCAGAGGCGGGGTTGGTGGTGGAGACGCGTGAAGGTCACCTGAGCCGGTCGCAGGAGGTCGAGGAGGCAGCGGTGCCGCGGCGCAGTGCAAAGCAAGACACTCGAGCAATGCGCTTGCCAAACAATGCAGGAGCGTTCGAACATATCACGATCAGGTTATATACCGTGTAATATGTAAAAAAAACTATCTTTTTTTATCACACACTCACCAATATATAACAAGATTAAAATACTATTCACTTTCTCAAATAATAATATATTTTCCTCCGCTTTCTCAAACTCCAATAATTTTATCTATCATTTTTCACACATTCCATACTTGCCGATATATAATCAAAATACTATAATGTTCTGTATTTTCTTAAAGCCTAATACATTTATTCTTTACTTTTTAAAACTCTAACAAATTTATCTCTCATTTTATCAAACTCTAATATAATAATTACTAAAAATATTTTTTCCGGGAAAAAATACAAGCATTAAAAACAGTTTTTAAGACGGAGGGAGTATTATGTAGTTTGTACGCATATATTTCACTGTAGACTGCGATTACAGTGGTGTACTAGTAAAACTGAAAGTCGGAGGAAAGTGAGAGATATGGACCATATGATCACTAACTCGTACGGTAAAGAAATCTGAAATTACTACTTGTACGATAAAAGAAGTAAGATGGAACGCGGCAAAGATGATAGATTGTCGATCCTTGGTCCGACACATTGATCCCTACCCTACATGAATAGGAAAGTAGGAGGAAAGTGAGAGATATGGACCATATGGTCATCAACTCGTACGGTGAAGGAATCTAAAATTACTACTTGTACGATAAAAGAAGTAAGATGGAACGCGCCAGATTGTCAGTCCTTGGTCCGACCTATTGATGCCCTACAAGAGGAAAGTAGGAGGAAAGTGAGAGATATGGACGATATGGTCATCAACTCGTACGGTGAAGGAATCTAAAATTATAGAGCAAGGAAACGCAGCAACGACGACACTGGTCCTACGCATCGATGCCCTACCCTACATGAAGATGCCTTAGCTCCGAAGAAATCGGTCGAGCTCACTAGGTTTGAGAGGAGATCGGCGGTCATCTGTTGTAAAACAACGCGACTATTAGCGTCAACGGATCCGTTTTCTTTCCTCACACAGCATTCGTTTTCTTTTCTCTCCCCCAGCAAAATGGCCCCAGCGCCGACACCGTAATCGCGCCGACACCACCGACGGCAACGCCATCCTCCTAGCCCGCCGCCGCCGACGACGACGACGAGGAAGAGGCTGCGCCAGGAGCCGAGGTCGTAGGCTCCCACGGCGGCGTCCCGAACCACGCAACTAGGTCAAGGGTGAGCCCCGTCGCGGTCCTCCCACCTCCCGCATGGCGAACCCCAGCGACTAGCACTCTTGAGCTCGGTGGCGCGATAGTGAGGAGTGGATCGGCAGCAGAGGTGCCAGAGAGGAGTATAGCCGGCGGCTACGACGTGCACCCGTAGCTGCTTAGCTAGCGTAGCGGCGGGGCCGCGAGGGGAAGACGACGACCGACGGCTGATCTCGACAGTCTCCGCCAAGATCCGTAACCAGACCGCGTCACCCTGGCCGATCCAAGTTGGACCCAGTAGCGGTGAGCTCATGAGGACGAGCTCGACGTCATCTGCCGATTCTCCTCCCCTAGCTCGGTCAGATCGACGCTGTCGGTGAAGAGAGGTCGGGCTCCAACTCCGGATACGTTGTCGCATCCGTCGCGTTGGTGAGGAGACGGTCGCAGTAGCTCCAGCCGGCAGCTGCTACGTCCAGCCGCTACTTCTCCCTCGACCCAGTCGACCTCACTGCCGGCCCGTGCCCCTCCGTGCTCGAGCTTGTCGCTGGGATTGCCCCTTTCCTGCTCCCTCACTCTGCTTTCTTCGCCGGTGACGAGCTCGAGGGGATTGCGTGTTTGGATCTGGAGAGAAGGGAGGGGATTGGAAGGAAGAAGATGAACCCTGGCATATGGGACCCAACTAGCTCGGAATTTGTAGTCCCAGCACATGGCCTCGGGTCACATTTCTTTCTTTTCGGCCGTCAGTAGCTATGCCTCGTTGGCTCTTACATTCAGCCCGTAATACCAACTTTGCTCGGCTGTTTTAGGCTGTTGAACTACCTCATTCGCAGGCTCGCAGCCTGTAATGCCTGCGCCTTCTGTTTTGTTTACTGCAAGTCTGCAAATTTGAAATACCAAACACCTGTCCATTGCTTAAGGCTGTACTAGATTTCAAACTCTCCAAGACAAATAATCACAATTTAAATGCCCAAGAAACTAAAAATTCGTCATGAACATCTTATTCCAAAACATATATATATACTCCCTCCATGTGATGCATAAATAAGTACTCTCAATTTGAGAAATTGCATACACTTAATTGGCAAAAGTTGAAATAATTTCTAATCCACCAGAATAACAATGACAGTATTAACAAGCATGTGTACGCATGGTATCCTCTCTTTCTTTCTTTCTTTCTTTCTTTCTATATAATTGGAACCACTAAATACAATTAATTAATGCTAATAGAGCAGCAAGAGAAGCAAGCCACGTCATCAAATAACGGGAGTCATTCGATTTTCATTCTCCATCAATCCCAGCGGATCATATTTCATTTAATCAATGTCGGTACGGGTGGGCATCTGGTCTTTCGATTAATTTGGTTTCGGTTTTTCAGTTTTTGGTGAAATTCGATTAGTTAAAACTTATGATCGATCAGTCTCGAGAAAAAGTGAAGACCGAGCACTTTGGTCTTCAGTTAATTCGGTTCAGTCTCGGTCACGACCGAACTAACCATGAGACATTTTAAAAGACAAAAATATCACAGAAAAAATAGAAAACAAAGAACTCTAAGAAAGGGAATGAATCAATGAATCATAGCAATATGATACAAGTTCAGACCAATGAATCAAAGCAAAACAAGAATTACATGATGCTTCCTCGCAGCCTCGCCTTTTAGCTCTGCTGTTGGCCTATCATTGTCGTTATGTCACAATCCGACTAGAAGAGGCCAAAGGAAGGGGAGGCTGCAGTTGCCGCATTGCCTTAAGGAGGCTAGAGAGAAAAGGAGGCTAGAGGTGAAAGGAAGGGACATTTGGCTACCGCCTCATCTCAAGGAGAATAAAGGCAAAGGACTGTGATGGACGGTGCGATGCGGTAGGCGTAATGCAGGATGCGATAGGTGTGGAGTCAAGAAAAGTGAGAGGAAGCATTGAGTAGGCGCTATGGGGTGGCCATGTGGGATGTGGGGTCTCAGGGAGAGAGTTAGGGTTTGGTAATGTTGGGCCAGTGATAAATTGGGCTAATGGGCTTTTTTTCTATATTTTAACTTATTCGATCAGTTTAGTTATCGAGGCTAATGACTGAATTGGCCAAATTAAATTGGGTTAGTGAGAATAGTGACCGAATTTGTGATTGATATACTTTGGTTTCGGTCATATTGGTTTTGGTCTCAATTAGTTTAATTCGGTTTTTTGGTTTCAGTCAATTTTGTTAGACCCTATATGTAGATCATCCGTGTATTTGCTTATTGGGCCCAATCCTTCTTTCCCTAACCCAGCATCACTACCGGCTTTTCTTTAGTCGACCTATCTCCATTCGCAATCAGCCTATCAACCAGGCGATCACTCTTGCACCCCAACAGACGTCTGTGATCTCACGAGAAAATGGTGTGGTGCTTAGACAGATCACCTTCCTCTGGCTCTATCCGTTTACTGTGTTTCACATAGTGAGGGATATAAGGCCATTTTGTATAAGGTAATTGTCTATACAATCAGTGAAATTGACTGTGGTGTTGTGAAGGTAAGAGACTAGTTCTCTAGCAGTCCAACATCTTGAGCAGAGGAGGCTAAAGCTTACATCTTCAGCAGACAACTCTTGAGAGCAAACAATGATTAAACTTCACGTGAGCAATATGCTGGTTGTTTTTTATCTATTACTTTTCACCTATGGCATGATTCTGTACAAGTTTGGCATAGCAGCTTTACATTTTAGTACGCTTATGTATATGTCATCATGCTGTACCTTGAATTGTGTTATCATTTTTGTAATAATAAATAGGATTTGCTTGAAATACTTGCTCTTATTATCGCATTATTTACAGCAATCAGTTGACACTATCAGAGCTTGGTTGCCATAGATGCCGATGGCTCCGGTTTGTGGCTTCCTACTTCTGGTACTTGATTTGCCACGCTTGGTGTGAAACTGTGTGAACAAATACGTAAAGAGAAAATTCTTTATTTGTCCTCCAAAGCTGATCGATTCTCCTATTTGCCCTCGCAAAATTGACTCTCTCATTCTCAGATTTCCGTCAAACTACCGTTATTAGGTAGGTGAAAATACTGTTTTGCCATTAATTTGTTTAGGCATGGCCAACAATTTTTGTACTTTATTTTGAGCAGCAAATTTTATATTAGTTTATTATGCACTGATGATTGAATATCTCTCTTCAAATCTAGATGTTATTTTATAATAAAGTGCGATGAAAAATTCTTTAAATTTAGTATATATTGCTGTTCGTGCCGGATTCCCACGCGTCTAGCGTGAACACGCCGATGCTTACAAGGTCTACTTAGCTCTAGTGCAGGCCGGTCGGCTTCTCTCTGTGGCTCGAGATACGCGCACCGGGGGCCGTGGATTTCGCTTGGCTCCGGCGCAACAGTGTGGGTGCAAGCGTGTTAGTCAATTTGACGCTGCAATTGACAAGGAGATGAGACGAACAGGTCAATCGAACGACGGGCCGATATGAGCCCTCGCTATCGGCTGGCTGCTGATAGGATCGGGTTGATCATCGATCGCGTCCGGATGGCTTCTGCTATCGGCTAATCGTCGATAGGAATCAGGACACTCTTCCATCGGCTAGGAAGCCGATAAGGACGTAGACATATATCGACGAAGGATATGATGGCTTCGGGTGTAGTGAAAGAAAGATTCTGATCCATCGACCGCAGAGCCGATAAAGGCATAGGAGTGTATTCAGAGAATAACAAGGCGCACTGGATCCCTCCTAGAAGTCGACGGAAGTTGTAAAGGTCGTTCATCGACTGAAAAGCCGATGAAGGCATATACGAACTGGCAAGGAATCGTATAAAAGGCACGGGCTGCAAAGCCGATGCCGCTTCAAATATGGCAGCACGAGACCCGTCGCTCGCTGTGACGACACCGCTAGCGCCAAATCTCGAAGATCGGACCTAACCGAGACAGTACGAGACCGATGCTAACAGCAACGGGATGGTGGACGCCGGATCAGATATGCTGAAGTAAGGGCAAAGCGAACTCATTAGCTGGAAGGCCGATGCGCTTGGCATGACGCTCAAGAGAAGTCTCTGAAGTCTGGTGCGTATCGGCCGAAAAGCCGATACGCTAGGCGTGATGCTCAACATATAAATAACTCATTGGCTAACACTTCAATGAAACGTCGTATAGAAACCTATAGGCCTAAAGTTCATTCTACCATCGACAGCCTTGTAGGTCGAACCTAACCGATGTAGCACGAGACCGATGACGGCAGAGAAAGCTTGATAGGCTGATAGACCCTGTATGGATGTGATGCGATACATCCGATCGGCCTAAGAGATCGAACCTAACCGATACAGCCTTATACAGAGCGAGACATATCGGGATAGTGGTGTGACTTATCCCTTCGCCGGAGATCGAACTTAACAGAGCCTCGTGTCAAGAGCTAGACCCCACTGGTAAAAGCCTATATAGACTAGGGTGGCAATGCACCGAAGTTGTATTGATCGAAGGATAATGATTATATGTCTTCAAGAGGTCTATATTTATACTCTAGGTTTACAGAGTTTGACGTATTTATAATAACCATCGGACGTTATCTCTTAACAAAGATAAAAGAAAATATCTATAAGATAGTTAACTAAACTAACTAAACCTTTCTAATTATATAAAATATGATTTAAAGAGATATAATATTCTACCATGGATTTTATGGCTCCTACTCAAACTCGGTCTTATCTAGATAGTCTTCTATTTTATGATCGAATCTTTTCTTGCTTCAATTCAATCGGCTTCTTTCGTGTAGCAATCAGACACTTCTTCGCTTAAGCCGGTCGTCTTTTCAATCTATCGCTGGACTTTTCAAATTTTGACATTAACAATTGTATAGAATTAGTTGCCAATTGGTACTTGTTACCTAATAAGTTGCATCCAGAATTTGAATTTTAGAACTTAATTTTAAATTTATTTTGTGGGTTTTTTATTTATTTTCAACCTTGACTTTTGAACAACTAAAATTAGAATTATTGTTCTAAAATTATTTTGATTGATTCGTTTATTTTGGATGCATCTTAACCTTTACTGTGAAAACATAATATATAATTTATTTGTAATTAATCAACAAGCTTTGTTAGTAGAGAAAAAATGATAAACAAGGGCAAAATCAACTTTTCGCCCATCTACTAACAGAAGGTCGACGGAAACTTAATGAAAAGGTCAAATAAGTGATCAAATTTGAGAATGAGGGGTATAAAAGGGAGAGCCAATTTAATGAGGGCAAATGAGGGAATAGGTAAACATTGGAGGACAAAGAAAGAATTTTCTCAATAAATAAACAGAGGTCACGGTTTAAAGTAAATTGCTTACTATAGTGTATCAGAATTGCATAAATAATATATTCAGTCAAACAACAGGATTAAGCAAACTATAAATTAGCTACCTGAACAAAATAGTGCTAAGAGTGAATGGTACATAACACTACTATTAACAGTATTCGGCAGTAAAGTACCAAGAGCAAGTTCTGAACCACAAAACTAAAGCAATTTGAAGTAGTTACCAGACCAAAATATTAACTAGCATCACAACTAGAGAACAGACCAATCACTAGATTAAGGCCACATATGCAACCACAAATGCCTATTAATCTCTATAGACCCATTTCATCATAGAGCATATAAGAGAAGAGAGAATACGTACAGAATACTCACAAATGAATAAGCACTCAAAGCTGTTCTGAAGTAAAGGCGAGGCGCGACAGTATTGCCGCTGTCCCAGAAATCCAATTGCCGCTGCTAGCGCCGCGGTCTCGCCGGCAAGGAAGATGGAGATACAACGCCCTTCTGCACGTCGTGACACACCGCTATGCAGAATCGAGCCTAAATGTAGCTGCGCACGGTCACACCTCCCAGTTTTCTTCTTCTTCCGCAAGACCAGCGCCTTCTCTTGGAGCAGCTCGCAGTGCTTGCAGCCACGGAGTAGACGCAGCCACCAAGATGCACCAGCGCCTTGCAGCAACACCCACAGGTGATCCCGCCAACGCCGGCAAGGAAGTCGCCGACATTCCGCAGAACCAACGAGAACAGGAAAAGGGGAAAATCGGTTTCGAGTGATTGATATGATCCGTTGTGATGGAGAGTAGGCTGAACTGAGGGAGAAATAGGGAGAGCGAGAGGAGCCTCGCTGCGAAATCCGTTGCAGTTCTCGATACACATATGCTGTGCTTTTCTCTTGATTTGTGGACCACCACGCTACTGTTAACTTTGTTGATTTGCCATGCTATCGCTCATCCTCTTGTTGATATGCATTGGCATGCATTGGCCGTCGAACTGTGGGTAAAGCAGAGTATTAAACTAATATATTGGAATAGTTGTATCCGTACATTTTGGTGATTTTATATTAAGAGTAGTTTATAAATAAGTTATGAAAATGACTTATGTGCGGTTAATTAATATAGTTGTGTGATCTGGTAATACCCATTATTTATAAATGTTTTAAATACTTGTTTATAAATGCCACGACTGTTTATGCAAAAATAGTCATTGGCTCCGTTGTGCATATGCATTTTTCCTAGTGAACTTGCATAGTACGGCATATACTCACCTTACTATTCTTTCCAATTCTAAAGGAGAAGTATCCGCTATTTCCAGGGGAGCTTGCTGATGAAGACATAAATAGGTTTTGTGCCCTAGTTGATTACCTTTGGCATGTTGATGTACCTTCTATACATTTATTTTATTTTTGCTGCTACTTATTATTTTTGTTAGGCCCTTTGTGACAAAATAAATGTAAACTTAGTCATAAGGCTTATCATAGTCAATTTATTAATTAAAGTTTAGTTCGTTGTATTTGTGATGTTGGTTGTGATATTATCTTTATGACTATATGTGCTAGCTTGACCCTGGACTAGCACTTATACACAGAGGGTCCTAGTGTAGGTCTCGATGGAAACGTTCTACAATCTTTAAAAACACATGCTAAAACTAAACTCAGAGAAATGTATGTTCAGAGTACTAATGTACTCAGCTTCATTGTCTTTAGTAGGAGAATCGAGGAAAATCCTAAGAATGTCAAGGCGACTGAGGAAATAAAATCACCGATAAGACTCAAGGAGGTGTAGAATCTAATAGGGTGCATTACCGCTTTGAACATATTTGTGGCATGAATGGAAGAAAAATGATTACATTTCTTTAACCTCTTAAAGAAGCACGATAAATTTGAATAGACATAAGATGCCAAGAAGGCTTTTCTCAAATTCAAAAAGTACCTCTTAAATCCTTCTGTCCTTATCACCCCTCCAACCTCGGGAGGAATCATTCTAGTACATTGCAGCTACACTATACTCATTTAGCATCGTCCTTATTGTCGAATGAGATGACATACAATAACTAGTCTACTACATTAGTGAAGTACTCCACAATGCTAAGATAAGATATCCCTAAGTCTAGAAGTTGCTCTATACGGTCCTCATGACATTGAGAAAGGTGTGCCAATATTTCCAAGCCCACAAGGTCATAGTTGTCTCTTTCTTTTTACTCAGAGAAGTGGTTCGAAGCAAGGAAGTGGTTGGACATATTACCAAGTGGGTCGTAGAGCTCAGCCAATTTGACATTAATTTTGTTCCTCAGATAGCTATAAATTCCTATATTTTAACTGATTTCATTGCTAACTGGATCGCTTCGGCAGAAACCACAATTGATGATATGCTTAGTGAAACCTTGACTATAACTTATGATGGAGCGATGAATAGTTGAGACGCGGGGGCTGGTGCTATACTGATATTACCAACTAGAGAAAAGCTCAAGTATACAATACAAATCGACTTCAAGGCTTCCAATAACACCGATGAGTATAAAGTTTTCCTAATAGGACTTCAAGCAGCCGCTACACTTGGAATAAAAGGAATAATTATCAGAGGGGACTCACAGTTGATTGCCGATCAGGTGCACAAGGAATATCAGTGTATGAACAAGGAGCTAATGAAGTAATTGGCATAAGTGAGAAAGATGGAATGACGCTTCAATAAACTAGCTAGACAGGTTTCTAGATGTGAACCACTTGAACTTATTACTTTCATAAAAGTTCTAACAAAACCTTTCATCAATGGTTTTGATGATGTGAATATACAACCAGTTGCTGACAACAACATAAAGGCTACACCACCCACTGACATTTACAAGGATGATGGTGCCATGGCCAACATTGAGATAGTCAACCACTGGAGAACTCCTCTTTGGTCATACTTGTTATCGAACATGGCTCCCAACGATGATATTGTAGCAGAAATGTTAGGCCACCAATCAAACCTCTACTCTATCATCAAAGAGGAGCTATATAAGCGAGCGTCTAATGGAGTATTGCTCAAATATGTCTCTTGAGAAGATAGTATCAAATTGCTCCATGACATCCATGAGGAAATATATGAAAATCATGTTGTAGGTCGGATGTTAGCCAGAAAAGCCTTTCGACAAGATTTCTTCTAGCCCACCGCCTTGCAGGATGCTTGTGACTTGGTCTGTTGTTGTGAAGATTGCCAAATCCACAGCAATCATAGCAAGATGCTACTACAAGCCCTATAGACAATACCCTTCTCATGGCCCTTCTTGTACTAGGGGCTAGATATTCTTGGACCGCTCCCTCCGGTGAGATATGACAGTTAAAAGTTTCTATTTGTGGCAATCGATAAGTTCACTAAGTTGGTAGAAGCGATGCCTGTACGAGAAACAAAGACTGAGAATGCCATCAAGTTTATGAAAGATATCTTTTGCAAATTTGGTCTTTCTCATCGTATTCTAATGGACAATGGCTCTTAATTTTGAAGTGATGATTTCTAAGATTACTGCATCAACTTGGTGGTCAAGATTTGCTTTGCGTCAGTTTCACATCCTGAGAGCAATGCCTATGTTGAACGTAAAAATGGAATATTACTACAAGACATAAACATGTGGGTGTACGACCGGCTAATGGCTCGTGATCGTCGCTAGGTCGATGAGGTCAAATCTGTACTATGGGCTACAGGAATAACACCAACAATGGCTACAAAGGAGACTCCTTTCTTTCTCGTATATGGATCCGAGGCTATGCTCCCAATCGAGTTGCTCTAGGTTTCCGTTTGAGTAGAAAATTACTTCAACGAGGAACAGGATAAGCGGAATGTAGATAACGTCAACTTGCTTGAGGAGTACTAAGAATGTGTTGTCATTAGGGTAGCATGATATTAGAGGGCACTTTGTTGATATTACGAAAAATGCATTCAAACTCACGCCTTTGATTTAGGTGACTTCGTTCTCAGGAAACTACAAAGCCAAGCCGGCAAAAACAAACTCTTGCCAAAGTGAGAGAGTCCCTAAAAGGTAGTACGAGTACTTTGACCAGAAGCATACATGATCGCAAACAATGAAGATTGTGAGTTATCTAGTTCATAAAACATCTATCATCTATGTAAATTTTACGTTTAGTCTGTCATATATGTATGGTTTTTATACATGCATCCTTTTGTTCTCTATATAATAAAGTTGTGTGATGTTCCCAAAATTGTATTCCTTATAGTCACTCTAACTTCAGCTGGGCTACACAACCCCTATACCCTGTATACATTCTCTAATTGATCATAGGTAAGGGATGCCCAAAATTTCCAATTAGTTGGGGGATAGGAGTTCACTTCTCAAGATAATGTATGCTCAAGCTATAAGCTTGACAAAGTTTGAACTTATTGTCAAGGGCTATGGGCATTTTAGTTTTAGACTACAGTGGAGTGAAGTATGGTTGCCTTTTCAAAAATATGATATCCAACAAAACAGTTGGAGGCTAGGGAAGTACTCGACAATGTTTTAAGTATCCTGTCAACACAAAAAAAATTGACAAATAAAACATGCCCATTTTCTTCCTTATACTTGCTTTGTCAATTCAAAGTAGACTTAGGAATTAAATATAATACAGATATTGATATGTCTCTTGCATAAGGCTTTCATTTGTAGGATTACATCACCAAGATGGCCATTGCCATTGAATTGTTATAAAGATGTTCTCCACAAAGCCGATGAAGGATTAGGCTAATGCATCGACTTCGGCGGATGACCTCTGAGAACGCAAGCCCTCATTCATGAACTCTAGATTCATGGACGGGCACATGTCTTTAAGACAGACGAGAACATGGATGCCTCCAAATCTACCTGAATGCTTGAACTCTACTCTCAAGCTATTGTTAATTTGTCGAGGAAGCCTCCTAGGTACACCACATGTCGCCTTGATCTAATTTAGATATCCTTGAAGCATTTCATTGGCCTTCAGATGATCAATATGTATTTCTCAGCAGACAACATGAAGCAGTTTATACAAACTCTTCAAGTAAGCCTTGAATCAGATATCTCTATTTTTGTAGAATTTCATCTCTCGGTCCTTTACAAAAAAGGAGGAGTTCAGTCTTGGACTTCTTTAGTTTCAGTCTTCTCTCTAGATTCTCATTCTCATGGTTGCGAGCTCCTTGGAATATTTGATGTATAAGCACAAATAGTTCTTACGTTTATCACCATTAATGGTGGTAGATAGAGATATGCTTGTGTTATTAGAATTTATCGATGAGCTCCTGCTTGCACAACTCCAACTCTTCAATGCAATGGAAAGTGTTAATATCATGAGAGATTGCGACTTGGGGAAGTTTGGATTCGCCTATTTGCGTGATGTCCTAACTGCATTGCTAGTCAGCTACCATGACTTCTTCTTCCTCACTACGATATGCATGTTGACAAAGTGAGGAATGAGGAAAAACATACTTAGGAATAAAACAAAGCCATTTGTCTGAGTACAACATAATATTGTTTCAATACAAAAAAGGGGTTGGAAAAGTAAAAGAGGATTACATGTTCGAGTAAAGATCCACCACCACCTGGCTCGTTGAGTTGACTTACTCAATTAGCTCTTCACGCCTGTTGTTAGGGATGCCCTTGTCAACAGCCGCCTTCACATCCACCTTAGGATGGTGGAGTGCGATATAGGCAGGGCATGCCTAGCGGATGTGTACATGGCTATTTAAGTGTCTTCAGTGCCCCTTGCGATGACATCGCCAAGAACCTTGCTCAACTCCTTGATAAGGCTTTCCAGAGAAGTCATCATCATGTACTTGTCATTAAAGGGCGGTGGTGGAGCCGAACACCCAAGACTTCTCATCACCTCGTCTAAGGACGAGTAGTGCACTTGAAGCCCTTCTCGGAGCACCATCCTCTTTTCTACCTCCTCTTCTAATGCTTTATCCCCTCCTTGCGGGTATCCTCATTGTCGTTTATCATAAGGTGAAGGGAGGTGTTGTCGTTGTTCACTATTGCTAGATCTTCTTTGAGCTTGCCAATTCACTTTTGTGCATTGACAAGCTTGGCCTGAAGACGTGCTAGCTCTACATCGATGGCGCTGGCTTTGATCACCAACTCTTGACATAGAGATGCCATTCACCCTAGGACAAAGATGGTGCTGATACTAATCATCTAGAGGTTGGTGGCAGTGAGACCTAGTGGAGGAGTTGGACGAGGAGGAGTAGGCAACTTCATCGCGAGGACGGCGGAAGGCTCGGAGGCCGCCTCCTCTTTTCTCTCCAATTGCTGCTCGAAGATAGTGAGGATGGAGCTACAAGACAAACGATTCCTGTCAAAGGACTCCAAGATGACAATTGACCAAAAAAATTGGTTACTTGATTACCTAGCTTGGAGTTTGGTCTTGGGCAGAGTAATTTCCTCTTTCCTCGTGCTTCAGCTAGGTTGGTAGTCTAAAGACATCAACAAGAGTATCTGTTATTCTGCTGAAATAAAGGCTCATATACTTAGGATAAAGTTTGTGGAATAAAAATAAGACATATCGTGGCCGGATGGGCATCTTTGTTCGAGTTGCTACTCTGTGACCACAATTTTCTCTTCCAAGAACTGCTGCCACCCGCAATGGAGCTCGGATTAGACTTCGCCTTCTCGGCCACTACCTTTTCTATCGCTTTCTTCTCATCAACAGAAAGCTGGTGGTCCACAAGAGGGTCGATGGTGTCAGCCAGTAAAAGATCCTAAAGATATTAGTATCTAAGATCTACTTGCAATATGCCCGTATATTGCAATGGGATGAAGAATGGGTCAATGGTTACATCTCACGATCACCCTATGATCGATTGTGCCTTAGTTTTTTCTATCCTATTTTTTTCGATGGGACGGTTTTTATGTATGCTCGTGGCTGCTTGTTCTAGATCTTGGCTTATAGGGTAAATGGGAGGTCACCTGGTTTCTGCCAAACAAAACTGAAAAGGTCCAGAAATACTATTTGTGTGACTCACCTCCAAACTGTTGTTTGCTCTGACAATAGCAAATTGATCAACAGCAAAATAGAGCGAACAACCCTACATTGCTAACTGTGATATTACCATGCATTTTTACTGATGACAAATGGTCAAGTACATTTACGAAGAGAAAACCTAGTAATTTTTATGAAGAGAAAACCTAGTTATTTCATAAAAATCTATGGATGAAAAATGCCATGAGTTAGTTTGAACAGGTCTCCCATCTTTAGAACTATTTACACAACTCACCAAAGATAAAAAGGAAAAGCATTACATTAATGTTTTTTTACACCTAACATAAATATTTTGTAACTGTGCATGCAAAGTTACAAGCAGAAAAAAATGCAGGATAGTGTTAGTGCTTGAATAGATTCTTGTATTCTAACTGTTTGTTCTTTTCTCAAGAAAGGATCAGAGGCTAATAATATTTGTACGTTCCAGTAATATAGCATTTACAGGGCTAATTGAGAAGTGTTCAACTCAACAAAGAATTAAACTACTGGCATTTTAATAGGGGATATGCGTGGTAAAAGATTGAATTGTATGCTCCAGGAGTACATATCCTTTACTTGGGCATCTTTAGATTGAGAGCTATTCCTATTTAACATATATCCCTTTTAATCTTGAACACGATTTCACAAGTACACCAAAAACTAAGTGAAAGTAA
Organism: Oryza coarctata; assembly: GCA_030770085.1. Lineage (NCBI taxonomy): Eukaryota > Viridiplantae > Streptophyta > Magnoliopsida > Poales > Poaceae > Oryza > Oryza coarctata. The sequence continues at coordinate 9,672,873 of CM061463.1, read as the reverse complement.
AGAGTGCTTTGATAATGGTCGCGCCAGATCTTGCGTGCATGACGCGACCACGCCGACACCTAGAAGGTCTGCTTAGCTCCAGTATAGATCTATTGGTTTCTCTACGTGACTTAAGGTACGTGCGCCGAGGTCTGAGAAGTCCACTTAGCTTCGGCATAAGTCCTTTGGCTCATGCTCTGGTCCCTTCATCGTGACAGTGTAGCTGCAGGCGTGCTAGTCAATTTGACCTTATAATTAACAAGGAGGTGAGGCAAATGGATAAGTCGGACAATGGGTCGATACGAGCTCTCACTGTCAGTTGGCCGTCGATAGGATCGAGTTGGTCATCGGCTATGTCAGGATGACTCCTGCTATCAGCTGGTCGTCAATAGGGATTGGGACGCTCTTCTATCGGCTAGGGAGCCGATGAAGGCGTAGACGGATGTCGACGAAGGATGTGATGGCTCTGGGTGTAGCGAAAGCGAGATCCTAATCCATCGGCCTCAGAGCCGATGGAGGCACTAAAAGATATTCAAAGAATAGCAAAACATGTGGGATCTCTCCTGGTTGCCAATGAAAGCTGTAACACTCGTTCATCGGCTGAAAAACTGATGAAGACATATGTGAACTGGTAAGTAATCATATAAAAGACACACCGACTATAAAGCCAATGCCACTCTGAATATGGTAGGCTATGAACAAGGAGCGGGGCCTGATCCTCCCACAGCACGAGACCCGTCGCCCATCGTGACGACACACTAGCACCGATCTCGAAGATCAAACCTAACCAAGACAGTAAGAGACCGAGACCAACGGCAACAGGACGGTGGACGCCAGATCGGTCGTGCTGAAGGAAGGACGGAGCGAACCCATCAGCTAACAGAGCTGATGAGAGGACATCTTTGAAGATATACGTGCATCGACTGAAAGGCCGATGCAGTAGGTGTGACATTCGATGGAAGTCTCTGAAGAAGGGTGCGTATTGACTGAAGAGCCGATACACTAGGCGTGTTGCTTAAGGTATAGATAACTCATCGGCTAACCACTTCGATGAAACGTCAGGCAGAGAGACCTATATGCCTACGGCTCAATCTACTATCGACAGCCATGTAGATCGAATCTAACCGATGCAGTATGAGACTAATGATGGCAGAGAGAGCTTGGTAAATCAATAGATCTTATACGGACGTGATGCGGTACACTCGATCTGACTAAAAGACCGAACCTAACTGATACATGTTTAGACAGAGCAAGATGTACCAAGATAGTGGCGGGATTTATCCCTTTACCAGAGATCAAACTTAACCGATGCAGCCCCGTATCGAGAGCCAGAACCCGCTAGTAAAAATATAGATAAACTAGGGTGACAATGCGCAGAAATTATATTGATCGAAGGATTTCTTACAGGCTTCCAGGAGGTCTATTTATATCCTGATATTACAGATTTTGACGCGGTTACAACAACCATCAGACGTTATTTCTGAAAAATATAAAAGAAAAATATCTCTAAAGAAGTTAACTCCACTAACTAAACCTTTCTGTCAATATAAGATACGATTTACATAGATAAATTACTCTACCGTAAGTTCTACGGCTCCTCCTCAGACTCGACCTTTCGTTCAATCAACTTCTTCCCTATAGTAATCGGACTCTTTTTTACTAAACCGATCGTCTTTCCAATCTACCTATGGGCGTTAACCAATAGTTAAAGAAAAATGGGAAGTTAAAGAACATTCCCTTTACTAGTTAAAGAAAAATTAGAAGTTAAAAAACATGCCCTCTCATAATTTTATATCCCATTGCAAAGCATTTGTCTTTACTCGTTAAAGAAAAATGGGAAGTCAAACTTCCACATGGATTTGGTTGGACGCAAGTCATACTAGTTAGCTAGAGCTCAACCCAAGAGGTGTAAATGATTTATATGTTTTTACAAATTTTTATGACTATCTAAATAACTTGCAAATTTTTATACATGCACCTCGATTATAAATAATTGATGGGACTGTTTAGTTTTTGGTCACCCTAAACTACCGTTATTTTTTAGATGGCTAGGTTTTCATCGAGATCCCTATGTGAACAGTAACACATCTCCATTCTGTTCTTCCTATCCTCTTGAGTGATGCTTCAAGCTCGCCGATGCCTTCTCCTCCCCACTCCATGGCCTCACGAGCGTTGGTGAGGCCTGCCTTGCTAGCATCCTCTCCTTCTCCACTTGCCCAAGTCAATAGTAGCGTGGTGCCCCTACATCGTTGTTTTTCTCGTCTCTAGTGTCTCGCGCCATCGAAAATGCCACCACTACCCACCTCCTAACCACATGGCCTCCCTTGCCTTCGCCGTCAACTCCGTAAATCCCCGTGGCTCTAGCATCACCCCCACCACCTTGTCATTGCTCGTCACCGTCACCCACTGTTGGTTTGGCCGACACCCATAGCCATCCCTTTATGCTTGAGGAAACCCCCTCTTTCTTTCTCCTCCCTAGCCCTCTTACCTTGATCCCCACCTCAAAACTGAACCCTATGTTTTGTACTAGAGTTTTGGCACTTCAACGCCATCAAGAAGTCGTCTCTCATCTTCGTTATTGTCAATGAGTCATCTTCCTCTCTCTATGGAGCTTGAAAACTACTCTAACAATTTCAATCTAACGACCAGGTACTGAAATTTGAAAAAATCTTAGTCAACCAAGTAGCAAATCCTATAAAATCCTATAATTGATTTTCTCTCAAGAGTGACATAGCACTATAGCTTTATGATTAGGGAAGCAGACCAGCAATAGGAGATTAAACACCTAGAGTGCTAGCTCCATGGAGCACATTAAGATCATTGTGATCATTTGGTCTAGAGTTGATAAGTCAATATATAATTAATCACAAAATAATTTCTAAGTCAAACTTCGATATTTATATTATTATTTACGGTTTAAAAATAAATATTAAAAATAAACTATTTTAAAATTTATGATTTCTGGCTTCTGCCTGCCACCCTCTGAATTCCTGCAAGCCCGCCTCAGCTGTCCAGCCCTAGCTTGATGTGATAGAGGCAGCCTAGCAAGCCTGCCGAGAGACAATACTCTCCTTAAAACATGGACCCTCTATCCTCACTCATACGAAAGCCGATGTTTGCCATTATTAGCTAATTCGTCTCTAATCATAAATATAGAACATTTAAAATAAAATTTAATTATTTTTTTAAAATTTTAAATATCAACAATCTTTTCTTACTTAAATTATTAGTTTAAAAAAATAAAAATGAATGTGTATTTTCATCTTAAAAATTAGAATACTACCGTAATATCATAACTTTATTAGATTTAATTTATAAACTTTTTAAATATAAAATTAATTGCTAAAGTTTAAAAGTTTATTTAGACCTTGGCTTGGACATTAATTAATCATTTATTATTAACGAAAACTTCGAGTATTTATGATAGTAAGGAATTTGGCGGAGAGCTGTCCTCGCGGGATCGATGTGCGCCGTGTGTTACTATATACCAAGTTCCCAACATGAGTAATGTGTTAGTTAGTACAGTGTTACTACCAAGTTCTCAAGACTAGTGTTATGTGTTGCGCACGGATTCCTCACCCTTTTGGCATGATCGGCGGAGTAGCCGATGAAGAGCGCGACATAGACAAACAAGCTCGACGACGGCGCCGAAGTCATTGATGGTGAAGACGAGTAGTCCGTCAGGCTTGGTGACGCCGTAGTAGAACCAGAGAAGAGCGTTGAGCAGCGTGAAGACGTACGGTGCCGACTCGAGCCCCTCCGTCGTCTTCCTCCTCACGATCCTGCAGAACGTCTTGCTGCACCCATGCGTACGCATGCAGATATTGAAATGAAAGCTCGTGTATAAATGCATGCAAATAGCCATGGCCGGCCGGCAGAGGCCCGCCGTGGCTGAATGTGGTAGTGCAGACTCAAGAGCTAGCTAGCGTCGCGCGCCGTCTTGCATGGGAGAAAGGAAGACGAGAGCTGCGGCGATGTTGCCTGCGACATAGAGAAATTAAGAGGGAGAAAAAGAACTGCTTGCAACAACAAAGAAACAGAAAGATATCTAGATAGAGGAAGCGATTGAGAGATACGCATGAATGCATGCGCTCAGCATTTCAGCGTCACCACCATTATAGAAAATAATTGATTCTATTCCTATCAAATACACGTGATTAATCTATTATAATTATAATTTCTATAATTATAATAGATTAACAATTCCTCGTAGTCTAATCGGGAGTATAGTTAACATTCAGGCTGGATCAAAACTTCTAAAATAGTGAGGTTGAAATACTCTTGAAAAAGACGTCGACGTACTGCGATATCGTAGGAACATGTAGGATCTAAACGTGACCAAGGACGACCTTCTCTCGAATAAAATGAAGATAAATCTCAACATACTTCGTTCGCTGATGCTGCACTGGGTTGCTAGAGCGATATACAACACTGATATTGTCATAATAGACCAAAGTAGCATGTCGAGGGGGTGACAAAGCTCAAGGAGCAGCTGTCGCAGTCAGGTAGCTTCAGCAACACCATTTACCACAACACGATATTCAGCTTCAGCACTCGATCTAGAGACCGTATGCTGACGCTTAGAATATCAGGACACCAAGCTATCCTCGAGAAATACTACATAGCCAGAGGTCGACCAGTGAGTGTCAGGATAGCCAGCCTAGTCGGTATCTGTGTAAACAACAAAATCTACAGGCGAAGATCGGCGCATAGTCAGCCTAAGAGATAGGGTGCCCTGTAGGTAGCGCAAGATCCACTTGAGAGCAGCGAGGTGCGGCTCTCAAGGATCATGCATATAGAGACAGATCTGCTGAACTACAAAGGTAATGTCTGGTCGGGTGAAAGTCAGATACCGTAGATCACCGGCTAAACTATGATACTATGTAGTGTTAGCGATAGGCGGTCCATGAGCAAATAATTTGAAGTGGAGATCAACAGGCATGTTGCACGGCTTGCACGCACTCATCCCGGCACGCTCCAAAATATCCTGACTGTACTGCCGCAGAGAAAGGAACAGACCATCTGCGGAGCGGGTCACAGAAATGCCTAGAAAATGATGCAGCTAACCCATATCCATCATAGCAAACTCACGCTGAAGAGCCTCAATGATATTCTTGAGTAATCTAGCAGAGGAGGCAGTAATGACAATGTCATCAATATAAAACAGTAAGTATGCCATGTCTGGACCACGGCGATATATGGAGAGCGAAGTATCTGACTTTGTTTCAACAAATCTAAGTGATACAAGGTGAGAGGCGAACCTATGATAACAAGCACGAGGAGCCTGCTTCAAACCATATAAGGACTTATTGAGCCGACAGACAAAATCTGAGCGAGAAGAATCCACAAATCCAGAGGGTTGCACGCAGTACACTGTCTCAGTGAGAGTGCCATGGAGAAATGCATTCTTCACATCCAGTTGATGAATGGGCCAGTTCTGAGATAATGCCAGGGAGAGAACCACTCGAACTGTCGCAAGCCTGATAACTGGACTGAAAGTCTCATCATAATTAAGACCGAGTCGTTGTGTGAAACCCTGTAGGACCCAGCGAGCCTTGTAACGATCAAGAGACCCATCGACGAGCAACTTGTGGCGATAAATCCACTTCCCAGTTACAGCATTGACGCTAGAAGGGCGAGGCACAAGACTCCATGTGTCGTTGGCAATCAAGACGTCATACTCAGCCTGTATAGCATATCGCCAATTGGGGTCTGACAGGGCATCACAAACAGAGCGAGGAAGAGGCGACATGGGAACAGCGTGGAGGTTGAGGCGATCCACGGGCTGCATGATGCCAGCTTTACCACGCGTGCACATACAGTGTGCATTGGTCACCGGAGGGATGACAATCGGTCGAGTGGCAGCTGTGCGACCGGTACCGCTAGCAACAACCTGTGCACGAGCAACAGGGGTAGCAAGATCGGCAACACTCATGGTCAGTGTGGCACCGCTGGCAGCGACCTGTGCAGGGTGCATAGGGGCAGCGGCACTGGACGACGCGGACTCGGGTGACCACGGCCTTGCACTAAGGCTCGATGGCGCAAGTGGGGCCTCGGGCACGGGGTGTGCCACTGAGGAAGCTGCTGTACCTGCACACAAAAAACGAGCTTCAAGAACTGAAGCGGTGAGATCACGATCATCGACAAGAAAGTCCAGGGCGGAGGGTGCCATGGGTGTGTTAGACATGTGAGAGAAAAGGAAAAATGATTCATCGAAAACGACATGTCTAGAAATGATAATGCGGTTCGACTGAAGCTCGAGGCATCGATAGCCTTTGTGCTCCAAGGAGTAGCCCAGGAACACGCATAGAGAAGAACGAGGGGCAAGTTTGTGGGGCGTTGTAGAGGACATATTGGGGTAACAGGCGCAACCAAAAACATTGAGATGATCATAGGAGGACAGGACAGAGAAGAGAGCGAAGTATGGTGTGGAGGAGGCGAGTGTTGTGGTGGGGAGGTGGTTCACAAGATATGTGGCGGTGTGAAGGGCCTCAACCTAGTAACTAGAGAGAGACTCGCTTGAAACAAAAGGGAACACAGAGTATTATTGATGGTACGAATAGAACGCTCTGCTTTACCATTTTATTGGGAAGTGTATGGGCACAACATACGGAGGGCAACACCGTGGAAGAGAAAAAACGTGCGGGCCTGAGAATTATCGAATTCACGGCTATTGTCGCACTGGATGCTCTTGATGGTGGTGCCAAACTGTGTGCGAACATATGCAAAAAAAGTAGAAATAGTGAAAAATGTCTCGGATTTGAGATGAAGGGAAAAAGTCCAAATGTAGTGAGAGCAGTCATCAAGAATAACAAGATAATATTTGTATCCTGACATACTAACAAGTAGAGAGGTCTATAGATCATAATGGATTAAATCAAAATTATGAGTAGCACGAGACATAGAGGAACCGAAAGATAGACGTACATGGCAACCGAGTTGGCACGCATGACATAAATAATCAATATCATCTTCATTGAAAGAAATGACATTGGACCTAATAAGTTTGGACAGAACGTCGCGCCCAAGATGACCGAGACTGCGATGCCAAAGGGAGGTGGGTGCGGCGATAAACATGGAGGTAATGGTAGATGATGCAAAGAATGGGTAGAGGTCATCGGAACTATTGCACCTGGCGATCACGTTCCTGGTTTGCAGATACTTCACAGAAAGACCAAATGGATCAAACTCAATAGAACAATTATTGTCGGTGGTAAACCAACGAATGGAAATTAAATTCTTAATAATGTTAGGTGATACCAGAACATTATTAAGAGCAAGATCACGGTGCGATTAGGAAAAACGATGGGATCCAGTGGCTGTGACAGGAAGTAAAGCATCATTGCCCACAACAATAAATGAAGGAGTAGATGAAGAGAGTGAGGAAATGGTGGAGAGTATACCAGCATCCGAGGTCATGTGGGAACCGGCACCCGTATCAGCATACCACTCAAAGGTCGATTGGTTGAGCATCATGGTGTTGAAGGAGTGTGCCAGGGAGTCCTGGTGCCAACCTCCATGAGTAGGCGGCCAAGGTGCCGCCTGGTACACCAGTGAGGACGCCTGGAAGCCCATCGCTTGGTACGCCGGTTAGGGCGCATAGAAGTCCAACGGTGTAGCTCCCCCATAGTACGTGCCGTATGGGTACGATGGGGCATCGTATGCGCCTTCATAGGTGCTAGGAAGAACACCAAAACTGTCATAGTGCAAGGCTGTGTGGAACGCAGGCTGTGGCGACGGAGGTCGGCCAGACTGGTCGTATGGCCACATGCGCACGGTTCCAGCCCAAGGGTAGGCGAATGACGGGTACATGGCCATACCAGGAGGGAGCCGCCCTATCCACCTAGGGCCGATCCAGCAGAGGGCGTTGGAGAGCTACCACCAGTAGAACCACCGCGTCCACTGCGGCCACGGCGGAGGCCATTGCGCTGGCCTCCGGTTGGTGCAGTGGGGCGCAGAGGAGGAGGCGCTCCCGAACGAGGAGCAGCGATGGTACCTGGAGCCACTGGACGTGGCGTCGCAGCGATGAGAACGGCCGGCGGGGACGGAGGATGAGCGTCAATCTCTAGCTCCTCCAACAGAAGGTGAGTGTGCGCTTCCGTAAATGTTGGGAATGGCCGATGCATCTTGAGGATGGACACCATATGGCGAAACTTGCCACTGAGGCCACGGAGAAGTGTGAGGACCATCTGCCGGTCGCCGATAGGGTCATCGAATTCGGCGAGGGAGGCAGCCATGGATTCAAAGCGGTGGTAGTAGTCGATGACGCTCAGGAACTCCTGACGGAATGTGCGGAACTACGTCTCGAGGAGAAGGGCACGGGACTCCTTCTAGCCGAGGAATTCGTCCTCAAGATAGCACCACGCATTGCGGGTGCAACCTTGCCGCATCATCAGCGACTGCTGTAGGTCACTAGAGACAGTGTCGTATACCCACTTGAGGACGCAGTTGTCCGCCTAGAGCCACGCCGGGTGCGCGGGGAACGCGTCATCCTTAAGGACGTGATAGGTGAGGGCATATTTTCCAAGGACAGTGAGGAACATGCCGCGCCACTTGGTGTAGGAGTCCGTGGCCTTATCGAGGACAATGGGGATGAGCGCCTTGACGTTAACGACGGCGGTGGCTTGCGCCTAGAGAGCCGCGTGAGCGCTCTCGTATGCGTCCAGAGCGTCGTTGCGAAGGTGGGCCTCCTTAGCCCGATGCGCTTCGTCAGCGTGAGCAGCATCGGCCACGAGACAACGGTCTTCGGAAGTAGCGGCGCTAGTGTCTTCGCCAGCCATGAGGGGCACGACAATCGATCGGCAGCCAATCAGAGTCGGATCGGCAGCTGATCAGACCGAAGGGATCGGCAACCGATCGAAATCGTATTGACAGCCGATCGGTCGATCGAATTGGAGATCTTGGGGGGATCAGATCGGCGATGAGCGCTGGTTCGAAAATGGTGGCGTTGAGGGCGTCGGACCTCGACAGTTTCTCACAGCATAGTAGTGGTGGAGCAGGAGGTTGGCGATAGTAGTAACATCGATGACGTTTTTAGTTGCAGAAAGATAGCAGATTGAAACTGCTCTAATACCATAAAAATGTAGGAATGATTGATTTTATTCTCTATCAATGTATCAGTATATATATACGGTCTAGATGGTTTACAAGCCAACCACACAGCTACGCACGTGATTAAACAACTATAATTATATTTTCTACAATAGATGCCGATGAACAAGGTGGGATACATGGCAGCTAATGTAAGCAAGCTGCTTGTTCAGAGACTTGTTGAGGAAGGAGGAGGAGATCAATACACGGTACAAATATATTGATCAACATCCCACCGGTATATATTCATATATATATACGTGCATCGGTGCATTTATGTTCTGTTAGGAAGGAACCGTGTGTCTTTCTTAACTAATCAATTTTTTTAGATAATTCACTGATGATCAATTAGTAGAGCCTAGCTTATTGCGGCATAGTATAATGCTAACTTTAGGTGTATGACCCTTGATCAATTCATCAATGGATTGTTTTGTTAGTTTCTCAACTCATATTTCAGGTTCGGTTCCGTGTATACTCCCTCCGGTCATAGGAAAATATATCGCTTTAGACTTCTTAAAATCAAAAAGGCATAAATTCGATCACTAAATTCTTTTGCATATATAATAAAAAATACAAGTATAAGTTTTTATTTCTATAATATTCTTCGCTACGCCGTTTTCATTTGGTCAAAACATATATCCTGAAGAAGCACCTGAGGTAGGGTTATGGATGGTGTCTAAAATTTAGTGACTATGGATTTGCAGCTGTTTTTCATCACTTTTATTAAAATTCAGAAGACACATTTGTGGGTGTATGAGTTGTATATGTGCATGCATGTCTTCCATGCAATTAAAAACATATATCATAAATAATAATTATTGTGAGATTAACATATATTAAACTCATATTTTAAAGCATCGTTTTTATGTAGTTTCTTAATTTTAGCTTAGGCTCAAAGGCCACTTCTCTTTTCCCAATCTACCCTTGAACCGCCAGTGTGGATTTCTTCCAAATTGCAAGTCAGCCAGCACTTCAATAGACACAACTTGCCCATGTTCATCGTGTCGTAGGGACAAGTGCGCGGGCACGATCGAGCTGCTTTAATTATCGACCTCAAGCAACCGTATTCAGGCATTGTGACAAGAAATGAAAATGCAAAGATGGGAGGAGGAAATTAAGATGATCAATAGCATCCAACTCCCCGATAAGGCAATAATGCATTGCCACATTGAAGGAAAGTTGATACTGATCGAGCTCAAAATGAAAATGGAAGGAAGGAAAACATAGTTATTAGGTCAATAGTATAAAATGGTTTTTCACAGACAGCCTTTTGTCCAAGTGCCCGGTTAATAACCACTTATGAAAAAAAACATGATTGGATGTGAAGATAAATCCATTTCCGCAGACACTCATTTTAAAATGAGTTTCACAAGCAGCTTGTTACCCACCATCATTTTCATATGCTTTTTGAGAGGCTGTCGTCCGAGCCGTCTATAAGAAAGAATCTTGATTATTTTAAGTAGTGGATGAAACTAAGTGCTAGTTGAATGGTGGAATTTTATGGTTTACACCTTTAGAGACTGTACAACACCGTCATTAGATCGTTGTCCAGCCTCAACTTCCTTCATCTACTCCATACCTCCAATATTAATCATGTGCTTCTTCCGTTCTTGTGTTTCCATGAAAAACCTAGCAATATCATTTTACTTATCAAATCTTAATTTTTTATTTAAGATTTTGAGGTTTTTGGCTGCGTATGTCCTTAAATGACATCTGTAAGAAATTATACACAAGTGAACATAGAATTGCCCGTTTTGAAGTAATTTGTATACAACTCTGGGCAATAGCTCATGCCAGGGTAAAATATTAGGCTCTACAATTTAATTAGTAGGTGTTTAATTGATTTGTCTTAAATCAAACCTCTCTAATTTTAAATAAATTTATAGAAAAAATATATCAACATGTATAGCATTAAAGTAGTGTTATTAAATCCCATAAAAATATGTGTATTTATTTAGTATTATAGATGTTAATCTATTTTCTATAAACTTGTTAAAATTAAATAAATTTGATTTATGATAAAACTATTACAACTCACAATATGGAATAGAGGGAGTAAAATGATATTAATTGTTTGATAAGGGGGTTATTCCGAGCCAAGGTGTTGTCCCAAAATATTTCGGAGTCTCTACTTTTTTTTTATTTGACACCGCTTGCCATCTATTTGAGCAAGTGTATGTATCACATCATATCATATAAGATCAATAATTTTTGCCCACCACGAACTCAATCGGAACTATTCACTATTCACACTGCTGGGGAGTCCACGTCTCGCGCAAATCGCGACCACCGGTTGCTACTGCGTGGCCTCATCCTTGCCTTTCGTATAGCTGAAGGGGAAAAATATCTTCCCCCAACAGAGCCTCGGTAAATCCGCGTTGACTGCGAGTCTGAGACCGCATCGGCAGCGCCGCTCCATTCGTCCCCTCTTCTCGCGGCGGCGGCGTCGGCGGCGGCTGCTCCGTGCCTCTACGTCTTCCCCCGCTACACAGCGACGCTTGCTTGGCTAGGGCCGGATCTCAGTGCTTCAGCGATTACACCATTACGGCAGCTTCTCCGTCGCTTCCGCCGCCCAACATCTCTCCCAGGCGCTCGTCTGCACCGGCTAGAGCGCCTCCTATCAACCCATCTGCATCGCTACCCATCGGCGGCACTAGTGTCGCTGGACCGTCACCCAGCCGCTAATTAGCGTTGGCCACCAACCTAATGTGGTTTTCGCCTTTGTTTTCTGCAGGTTCTTACGTCGCGCGGCCAATTGTGCCTTTCAGGTGCAGGCTTTATTGCATTGGTTTGTGTTGACCTACTTATGCTTCCCAGATTTGCCTGTCGACAATTCTACACTGAATAGTGGCTGTTTCAGATGGGGCATCACCCCTTTATGTCAGCTTCAGTAGCTGCAGATTTGTGCTCTTGCTGATTGTTGTTTATTTGCTCTACCCAATGTTCGTTCCTTACGCTCTAGATTATCTGTTCTAGCTTACACATGTTTTTTATCTTCATTTGTTTCTCCCAGAGATCAACCAGACGTTGAAATCTCTTCTGAGGTTTGTGTACTACCCAATGTTTTGTTACTGCTAATCCAATTTTCTTTGTGAGGATGATATCCTGATTATTTTGAGTGATACAGCTTTTGAAGGCAGAGTACCCTGGTCAAATCCTGTAGGGTTATTCAGGAACGACCTAGAGATATCGATCATATACTAGGTATTCACATCTACAACTCTCATAAATGTTCATTATGGATTGGAATTGTGTTGTTCATTCTATACAAACCACTAATAAAAATATTCTTTTTAGTAAACTATTTGTTACTCTAAAAGCACTTTTAATTGGAATAGCAAAGATATGTTATTGGCAGATGTTTGGGCATCATAGTCGCAAATCCATATCGTCAACAGTGATACAGCTCCATAGCAGTAATCCGTGTTCACTGACCTGCAACGGACACAATGATGTGGATAATTTGGTGGATATCAGCTTGCTTTGTAGTTAATGAGTCAATTGGATGACTTTTTTGGGCACGTCAGCACACGTGCGCCTTTATTTTTTTTTACATCGGTATAATTATTGGTTTGCTAACAGGCAGGAGTTATAATTTTCAACTTACACCGGTCGTCTCTTGTACACCGGTCGTCTCTTGTCCACTCAACATACAAACTGCCATAGAGAAGTGTTCCTGTCGTTTGTTAATTTCTTCAAAGGTTTTCTAGGAAGTGAAATTAAAAAGTACACCACTACTTATATATGGAGGCCTGCAAATGACGTGCATATATAAACATATCTCATCTCTCCTTTGAATGGATGGCATGCACAAGGTGTGCAGCTACCGGTAGCTGCAACTTTCCCCATTTTGAAAGGAAACATGCCTTTTTTTATAAGGAAAAACGTTATTACAAGTAAGCGAGTAGTTCAACTAATAAGGCTTTATAGTAAATACTATTTCACAGATCATTTCAATAAAAGCTGTATGCCTAGAGTCCCCATTCTAATCTCTGTTTATTTTTACTGGAATTTCCTGTAACATGGGCCGTAAGTAAGGCCGGAGCCAAATTTTTTATTTATATATTTATTTTTAAAAAAAATATAAAAGTATATATTTGTTTTCAAAATTTATAAAACTATACTCTTCCCGCCCTTAGAAGAGTAATTATTAAAAATCATAAGAGAGCGACATACATATTTGTTACAAAACCTTAGCTCTATTTTTATAAAATGTTAGATCTACATTTCAAATGACTATCAATAAAGACAAACACTCAATAAGATTTACAACATTATATAGATGATCACTTTTTCATCTAAAAACATTAAGAGTATCAAATAGGTATTACTAATTTGATAGCAGTGAAAACTGCATTTCCAAAAATATTTATATTTTCATTGAGGCCTTTCTTCTAGTTTTCATTGCTTAAAAAACTAGTAATGCTAATTTAACAGTAGTAATAATTTTATATGAAAAATTGATGTCGTCAAGCACTGCAACCTTGACATCAGTTTCTATCCATGTCATCTTAAATGTAGATCCAAGGGTTTATAAAAATAGAGCTAAGATTTTATACATCTAATTAATATTAAATAAAAAAGATTGTCAACCAGAAAGATCTTGGCAAACTCTACAATTTTAATATAAAGTTTGACTTCATCCATATCAATGGATGGGCACTATAAGTAGAGACCTATGTAGCCCCCTTCTAAGTTCGGACTAGGGGTAAGATCCAATCATGTGAATACATCGTGAAATCAATGCAGCTTTAATTATTAAGAGAAAAATGAGCGTGAATCTATTCGGGTTACTCAGTGACGTAACATACTATTCATATGTTCTTATTTTTCTTAAATATGAATTATAATGGCTAAGCATTTCAATGTGGCTCTCTCCTCCTCTTTGTCTACAATTCTCTTCTTATATAGTCTGAGTGGTTACCACGATAGACAGAGAGAAATATTTATGATCTGAGACTTGTAGATTTTACACATAGAGTTTATGTATGATTTGTCTAATCCTATCGAAAACATGCTTCATGGGTCTCACTCCACTATACTGTAGTACACGCTACTCGTCTAGCGAGGCCTGCTATGTAGCGAGTCGGTTGGACATATGGAGGACAGAGGATGTGGAATGGTTTAACAAAGTCATCCCCATTACTACACAAGCATGGGGTAGAATCCGTCTTGTTGTCTATCACCTATCTATCAGGATAGATATTTGTCTCGTCCTGGCTGTCATGGGTGCACACACACTGTGCTAGTGAGGGTGAGTAAGCCTATCACATTGAAAGCGTCAGTTAAAATAGTTTGATGTACTTAGCCTTTAGGCTCTCACCACCAAGATCGTGAGAGGAACATATAAGTTTAACTAGCTTATATGGGATCGTCTCCCTGTGGAGACCGATCCAAGCAAAAAAAAAAACCAAGCTAACTAGTTTAACTAGCTTGGGCACTCTAGCCGGGCTATTCAACTCGGACCCATGGGCACAAGCTCATGGCTCCATACTAAGAGTCTGGACGAGACTCCGGAGGATCCGCAGACACCATCTTGATGTCTTTAAGCCTCTAAGATGGGACCCATGGTCCCTACTACACCGACAACCCAACTTCATATGACCTATTTTCAAATTATAAAAGAATTATGCACCACATTATATGTGAAATTTGTATTTAGATTCTAAGATTGGCACGTCATATAAAAATCGTCATAAGAATGATATTTAATACTTGCCCTCTAGAGGAGTATAGTTTTGTAAATATTGAAAACGATAATATATTTTTTTTATTTTTTAAAAAATAAAATATATAAATAAAAAATTCAACCGGATAGGCGGTAGGCATCTAAAAGCTGGTCCACCTTCCTTCAAACAACTCATCTAATAATAACGGGCCCACAAAAAAATAGACCCACATATAGTGTTGAACGGCTAGCCTACTAATTATCAGCCCACCTAAAGTGGCCCTCCTAAGAGAAGTGCTGACAAGAGCCAACTAAACGAACAGTCCACGTTATAACAAGCCCACCTTAGAAGCGGACCGTCTCACTTCGAGCCTTAAAGCCCAGCTAACAAATGGCCCACCTAATCATCGCCCATCATAACAAACGGCCCATTTCAAGAAAACCAGGGAACGTGATAATAGGTCAACCCAACAATGAGCCCATTAAATGATGGGTCCATTTGAGTCCCAGTACGCGACGGTTTAAGCCCATTTGATGGGAATGGTTTGAGCTGGTTTGGGCTGAAACCTCACGCGCGTGGGTTGGTTCCGCATCCTTTCCTCTTCCGTTCCCCAGCGGCCTCGCTTTACCTTAGGTTTTCACCTCTCCGAATCTCTTAGCTTTATTCGCACCGCCGGCGAGCAGCAGCAGGGGACGAGGAGGAGCAGAAATCTCCGCGCGCGACCATGTTCAAGAAGTGAGTTTCTCACTCCATCTTTCTACATATCCTCGGTTCCGCCTCTCTACTTTCTCGTGTAGTAATTTGATCTGTTTTCATGCTCTACCATACCGCCGATCTGATGATTTATGGGATCTATTTATATATTTATTTATTTGCTGAATCGATGCAATAGATTGCCTTGGCTGAACGGGGAGTGGGGGATCTGCGTAGAGCCCTGTTAGTCTTTTGCCGCTTAACAACGGGACTTTGAGCTAGAGGAGAGATGCAGCTTCTGGATGGGTGATACTGTCTAATGTGGCTCTGGTTATTCGTATGGCTATGATAATGAGGGTTATGACTGTATGGTAGATTCTTATGAAGCATTTGCAGGTTGGATTTTACTGCAGTTTTACGCGTCCACAAGTAAATGTTTGTGTTTCTAGTGGTACTTCCGCAGATGTTGTTCCTCAAAATTTTAGATCACTTGATGAAATAATTTCTGTCTAGTGATGACTGTAGCTATCCTGGTGCGGTCTGAGATACATTGGATTCAGGGGTATCATTGCTCTCTTAGAGCATCAAGTAGTGGAACTACAATTTTTTCAAAAAAAACAAAGATCCAGAGAACTACTCCCTCCGTCCCAAAATGTATTTCTAGACGTTTTCACAGAAATTAAGAAAATATGTGGAATTGAATGGTGAAAGGTTATAATTGTTTGAGAAGAGAGTGTAGGTAGAAAAATTAAACAAGAGATGGTTGTGATCGATTGAGATGAGAAGCATGTGGAGAAATAGGTACATTTTGGGACAGATGGAATACAGACTAATTATCATCTACTCAAGTTCCTCTTGGTGTGCCATGTGCTTCACTGGTGTGCTTTTGCCCTTCTTGCCTTTGTTTCCACATGTGCCTACTATTGCTGGTTGTCTCTTGCAATTCACAGTACCTTGTTGCTGTGTTTGTTTTCTGGAAAGGCTTATTTGAAAGGGTGGTACAGTAACCTCTTAGTCAAGCTGTTTAACAAGCATTATCAAATTATCTCTTTTCTAGTAGCATAACTTGAATATGTTCTTTTAGAGTGCCTGCAGTTTCCTGTTACAAGGGAGTAGCTTCGATGTGAAAGCTTCATTTACTCTCTTATTTTTCTTGAACTACATGGCATAAAATTGTTCATGTCTGTTTTCACTTCACTGATGTTAACTTTTTATTCGTACATTTCTGATTGTTTCTATATATTTCATGAATCTGTTTCAACTTACGCTATACTCTAGCCAAAGTAGATGTGCAGACGACCAGATTAATTCTTGACACCTCTTGTTGCCATATTATTTAAATTCTTTTTAATCGACCAGTCCTATGAAAAAGTACTAAGCAATTGACATGCAAATTTGAATCTTTGGCTCCCATGATGATCGAATTGTTCACAATTGTTTCTTAATTGTTGCAACTTACAAGCATATGATTTGATGGTTGCTACATTGGGAAAGCTCTAATTAACTATGATGGTTGTATAGGATTATATAGGTTGTATTCAATTCAAGACTTATATATCTTATGTCGCATACTGTTTGGTGCAATAATAGATCTTTGTGCTATTTTATCTTCAGGTTCTCTTTTGAAGATATATCTGCGCAGAATCAAGTTAAGGCCTCTGTACAGCGAAAGATTAGGCAAAGTATTGCTGATGAGGTTCTGTTATGACAACAAATTTGCATATCCATCTATTTCTTACATTTCAGTTGCAGATTCTGCTGTTTAGCTGACATTGACTCTGCTGCAGTACCCTGGCCTTGAACCTGTACTAGATGATTTACTTCCAAAGAAGTCACCTATGATTGTTGTTAAATGGTAAGTAGTTTATCTTTCAGATCAACATGGTTAGTTAGCCAATCATTTGCTAGATTATACTATTTCAATGTGCACTGATCACAGTTGGTTTCTTTTCTTAGCCAAAATCATCTGAATCTTGTGGTGGTGAATAATGTCCCACTGTTTTTCAACATCCGTGATGGTCCTTACATGCCAACCTTGCGCCTTCTTCATCAGTGTAATTTTCTTCTTTCCTTTTTCCTGGAATGACATCTTCACCAGTTCTTTTATGATTTTAATAATTATGTTGATGCACCATTTTGCAGTATCTTTGCACATATATATGTATTAGACTCCAAATGTTGTAAATGTTTACATGGTGGAGAATATAAATTAGAATGGAAACTACACTAGTTACAGAATACATGAAATTATTTCACTTTCATTTGATCAGATCCTGACATCATGAAGAAATTCCAAGTGGATAGAGGTGCTATCAAGTTTGTTCTCTCTGGTGCAAACATAATGTGTCCTGGATTGACATCTCCTGGTGGTGCCTTGGATGACGAAGTTGAGGAGGATACACCAGTGGTAAAAGACTTGCCCCTATACCTTTATTTATCCAACTGTAGATACATTAAGAATGATTCTCATCCGCAGGCAGTCATAGTTAGCAACATTGCATGTTTATATCTTAGTGTTAGCTGTACCTATTTTCACTAGTCTATCATAAGATGA
This sequence comes from Oryza coarctata, assembly GCA_030770085.1. NCBI lineage: Eukaryota > Viridiplantae > Streptophyta > Magnoliopsida > Poales > Poaceae > Oryza > Oryza coarctata. The sequence continues at coordinate 9,654,888 of CM061463.1, read as the reverse complement.
TATTGTTTGATTTATGCATCATAATTAGCTTAACTTTATTTACAACTTGTCCTTCCTGAACATTCCAACCATGAGGATTTTTTTTCTTCAAACTTGTTTATCAGGCTATAATGGCTGAAGGCAAACAACATGCATTGGCGATTGGATATACAAAGATGTCAGCGAAGGACATGTAAGATCTTTATTCAAGAAATAATCACTAACGTTTACTTCTCAGTCTGTAAATTACAGTCGCGTAGTGTGAAAACCTTACAACTGTGCTTGTTTCTTTACTCTGTTTTTTTGATGGAATGAGGATCGATTCAAGTTCAATACCGATGTTTGGAAATGTTTAATATGTATTTGTGATGGTTTCCTTTTGGTTGCCTGCCTCACATTTTTCTTTCTGTAGCATATGAATCATTTCTCTGTTTAGCAAGCTTCTAACATAATAGATGTTGGCTTATTGGCAATGATGTTCCTGAATTTTGTAGTCGGACTATCAACAAAGGAATTGGAGTTGACAATATGCACTATCTAAATGATGGCCTGTGGAAGGTACTGTGCTCTCCCCATGAATCCTCTTGTTAACCTCCTTTTCAGTGACAAATGAAATTATTGCATTAGTTGTAATTTTGCTATCTATATGATGTGGAAGCCAAGCAGCTTGTAATAATACTGAAACTGAAAGACAAATTGTGTTATACTGTACTCAGCAATTTGTTAATCAATTCCTATTTAAGCTTTGATGGTGCTAACAATATTTCCTTTTTGGACAGATGGAACGGCTCGAATAAGTAAAATCCACTGGGGGAATCATAATTTGCTGCATGGCCATGTCGGAATATAATGAGTGCTGGAATTATGTATCTAGGCATCTGGTGTCTTGTAAACAGATGAAATAACCAGCAGCACCTTGTGCTCGAACATGCTCGAGTTTACTATGATCATCAGGTTTTGGAGATGTGTGGCTAAACGTTGATTGATAATACTGTTTTCAAAACTTCAAACGCTTCAGTTGGATTATCTGCCCAGATCATTGTAAAATACTGGTAACCTTAACCACTAATGATTTGCGCTTATACCTTAAGTTTCGTATGCTTTTTTGTTCTATTGTGAGTTTTAACATTCAAAATTGCAAGGCAAAACGAATAAGTTTTTTTTTTCTACTGGGATTCATGGGCTCACTGTAGATGGTTAATTCTTGTATTGCTTCCGTCTCATACATATTTAGATTCTTTAGTTAACAATCAACGTTTATTGCAAAGACGGTCTGCACCCAATTCGCACTGGGCTTTTGTCAAACCGGTATTAGGTTTGAAAGAATTTTAACCCATAAGGATAGAAAAGGTGGAGGAATAGGAATGCATATAGACTTTAATCTGTAGGGATTTTTTCAAGAAGTTTGAGTGGGTACTAAATTTTCTTACAACTAGTGGGAAAGAAAAAAAAATGGTTTCATATGCTTTAATTCTACCGACCGAATGATATCTATAGAAATTATTAATTCTTAGAAATTCAAATCCTTTATTTTTATTTTCTTCAAAACGAACAAGCCTGAATGGTGAATGGTTAGTCCGTGATGAATCGTAAAGATTAATCTGGAGAATTTTTTTGTATGCGCTCAAAGCTGTACATCAACAAAGTTTCTGTAACTACATATCACCAAGTGAACATAAAGCTTTTTTTTGTATGCACTCAAAACTGTACATCAATAAAGTTTCTGTAACTACATATCACCAAGTGAACATAAAGGAACTTTATTAGTATTTATTCATAGAGATTATTATATGAACAAAAGCCATAGAGCTCAGTTATTTGTACATAATAGAGAGTTCCAGCTCAGCCCAGTGTCACCCATGACCCATCCTGTTCTGTTTGTTTGGCCCATGTTTTCCACGAGCATCCCAAGAGAGACGGAGTGCCTCGCCTCCTAGCTAAGAGCAGCTACCTTCTCTCGCTCCCAACTCCGAAGTGTCCCGCACTCCTCTTCCTCCTCGCCGCGCGTCCTCTTCCGCAACAACCACCGCGCCGCTACTAATCCAGAGCTCCTCCTGCTCGCCGATGCACCCACGGACTCACCGCTGATGTGCGGTCACGAGGCGGAGCAGCAGCACTAGGAGCGAGGGGAGGGAGCATGGCCTGTATCCGCGTCGCCTCCCGCTCCCGCTGCCGCCTCGGGCCCGCCCTGGTCTCCCCGCGGCCCTCACCGCCGCCGCGGCCGTCTCCGGTTCCGCCTCCGGGAGTGGGACCCACCGCCCCCTCGTCGCCTCTCCGCGGTCTCCTCCTCCCCCTCTCCCCGCTCCGCTTCGCTTCCCCCGACGCCTCCTCCTCATCGTTGCCGGCGTGGCTCCTCGACGGCCTAAATGTGCGGTAGATTTCCTCCTCGGCATCCCGGTCTATGTTACCCTGTGTGCTCCTGATGGCGGAATTGGCTCTCGTACGGTGCAGTGGCGGCGCGTGGGGGCTGGGAGGAGGTGGTTTGCAAGCGAGGCGTCTGCGGCGCCGGCGGCTGAGCTGGTGGAGGTGCCCCTTGCTCAGACCGGGGAAGGCATCGCCGAGTGCGAGCTGCTGCGCTGGTTCGGCGGTGAGGTGAGTTCGTCGTCACCCATCGTCATTATTTACTGCTTGCTTCTATACTTTACAATTGTGCTTTCGGAGTTAAGCATACGGCTTTGGATATGGAACTAGCTACCCGTGTGAATGGACAGACCGACCAGTACGTAGTACGATCATGACGAGATGTGATGGTGATACTTGTTCCTTGGTATATTGGATTGATGCTGTACAATTTATCTGGGTGTGTGCAATTGGTCCATTAGTAGTTAGCATGAAACAATTGGTACATTCAGTGAGGTAATTTTCAGTTGCCATATTTGTTGTGAGAATGTTGTTCCAGTGCAATCTATGCAGTGCATTGTACCATGCAGATAACAAGGCATGTTATCAATTGGCTAGGAACAGGCGCTGTTACCATGTTACAAAGAACAATTTTGGTCTCGTTGCCTAGCTGGTTGTTGATTTGATAAATAGAATGATGCTTGGCACATCATTCAGTACTTCAGGTGTAGTATTGTACAAAGCCATGCTGGACTTCAATGGATGAGTTCTCACTGAGTGAATACCACAAAGTGAACAGATTAGAACAGTCGATCAGTTTGAGTGGAATTCACAAGTGGTCTTTGTCATTGTGTTATGTGTGCACTGGATGGATTCACAATTTCACATCTATGTTTCTGACATTGGTAATTAAAACAACAAACCTGACAACAACTGCAAAATTCATTGCTGCCTATAATTTGATCAGTAAGCTTCTAAGTGAGATTTAAAGTCGAAATTAGTTATGTTTCTTCAGGGCCTTTAACCTCATCTCAATTTTTAGAACCCCTACCCTTACATATTAAATGCTATTTTGAAATGACTTTCTTTAACTTGTTCATTTTACAGGGTGACCAAGTAGATGAATTTCAGAGGCTCTGTGAAGTACAGAGTGACAAGGCAACTATTGAAATAACAAGTCGTTTCAAAGGAAAAGTACATCAGATTCACTTTGTTCCTGGTGACATAGTGAAGGTAGCTTTGGGATGCTTCACATAAATCTTAATTTCCCCCCTGTTTTTTTGGGATAAAACTGATGGATTTTGTACAAAACCTAACCACGTTCAATAATTCTTTCAACTAGGATGGAGACCCATGCACATGCGCGGGCATTTTATTTAATGCTTCATAAATTTTATGACTGTAAAATGTGAATATTTAATTTTTGGTGAACATAAACTTTTGAGCTCTATCTCAAAATTTTTTTGGGGGTTGTTTTGAATGTTGGTTATGATTTAGTTGAAAGGATCCTTGGAATCTTGAAGTTATAACATAATCTTTGTTAATACAACATGTATTTGTTCTTGTTAACACAATGAAGTCGATGCATGGGCTATTTTTTCCATGATTCCCTAACACACATGGCACTTGCTACGTGAGGCTAGCCATCCTCACAATGATCCATCAGGATACTCGATAATAATGCTACCTTCAATAGTAGGCTAAACATTACAATAAATTAAGGCATGGGTTTATGATCAATTAAAGGATGTACAGGGGAACATGGTTGGATGCCTAAAAATAATGGGACCACTAATTTCAATGACAAATTAAGGTTTCTGAGAACTTTTACAATTTTCTCCAATTTATTACAGCCTTCAAAAACTGGATGTACAGTTTAAAAGATGGGTTGATCAAAAAGATTGTTTCTCTATAAAATTACCACCATTATTGCCTATCTCTCCCAACAGATATTCATGGAATCAAATTAATTTGCTAAAGGGGCATTACATATCAAAATGTCTATTATAATTAGTGCAAAATTTAAGGGCTAGATATTTTGCTTTTTATGGGAATTTTTATGATTTTCTCTAATTTATTACAGGTATCAAGATGACATATGGCCGCACATGTCATAGTTTATTTAGCACTGAAATATATCCATGATGAGTCTTTAATTATTGATTTAATCATAATTGATACAACGGTTCAAATGAATTATAAATTGAATCTATGGTTTAAAATTTATTATCATCTAAACATTGCTTATTTAAAATTTATTTATAAATTGAATCAGAGGAGAAAAAAGGGGGACGTCGAGGCTAGCGCAGGTACATACGTGCATGCCTTGCACAAGAGGGGTATAGTATGTAGGCCTTTCTTTTTAGACATAAATCTAATTGGCATTTTTTTATAAGATACATCTAACAGTATAAAATAATGCGTCCACCGTATTAAAAGAAATTCAATAGCTAGATGTTTTGCTTTTTCCTTAGAATTTCTAGGGTTTTTTCTAATTGATTAGATAGACACATAATGGATTATGAGTGCTCTAGCTAAGTGATATTCAATTGTATAATATATATTATTAATTTATTTAGATTTTTATGGTTGTTTCAATGACATGCGCATATTTAGAATACAACACAAAATAACATATTTTTTACAACTAAAAACATAGCTAATATGAGTATTAAATTAATGATTTGGTTTTTATCTCAACTAATTGAGAAGGAAAAAAAGGGAAAAGAGCGAAAGGCGTATGTATGTACATACGTGCTTGCATGGTATAGGATGTGGTCCTTTTTTTGAGATAAATCTAATTGCTATGTATATTTATTAATTAGGTTTTTATCTTAACTAATGGAGAAGGAACAATAGGAAAAAGAGGTGACATCGTACGCATGTACGTACATGCTCGCCTAGTATAGGATGTGGGCCTTTCCTTTTAGAGATAAATCTAATTGGTATTTTTTAAAAAAGATAGATCTAAGGTACAAAATAATGGGTCCACTATATTAAGTGAAATTCGATGGCCAGATGTTTTGTTTTTTTCTTAAAATTTCTACAACTTAAAACATATCTAATATGGGTATTAAATTATTGATTTGGTTTTTATCTCAACTAATTGACAAGGAAAAAAAAAGAAAAAGAGGGGATGGCGTGTACGTGCTCGCCTGGTATAGGATGTGGGCCTTTCTTTTTAGAGATAAATCTAATTGGTACATATATTTATTAATTTGGTTTTTATCTTAACTAATTGAGAAGGAAAAAAAAGGCGACGTCGTACGTACATACGTGCTCACCTAGTATAGGATGGCTTTTTTAGGATAAATCTAATTGGTATTTTTTTAAAGATAGATCTAATGGTGCAAAATAATGGTTCCATTGTATTAAGTGAAATTCAATGGCCAGATGTTTTGTTTTTTTCTTAAAATTTCTAGGATTTTTCTAATTTTTAGAGACATGACGCATGACAGTTTAGGAGTGCTCTAGAGGAACTTTAATCAACCTTTATTATATAATAGATCTCAACACAGGTATATTTGAGTTATTCGCCTGAATTTATTTTGCTTAAGTTAATCTGCTTTTCTTAGGTTGGTGAAACTTTACTGAAGATGATGGTGGGCAACAGCCAAACTGTATCTCATGATAGTATAACTTCATCCACTGATCGTTCACATGCAGTGGATGCTGCAAGTCCTTCTGGTGAAGGCAGTGTTCCTAGTGGTACTCTCTCCACACCAGCTGTTAGGCATCTAGCAAAGCAGTATGGGCTCAACATAAGTGATATTCAGGGAAAAGGAAAAGATGGTAGAGTTTTGAAAGAAGATGTTTTGAGTTATGCTGCCAGCAAGGGTCTTTGCAAAGAACCGACATCAGCTTTAGAAGAGAATATTGATCAAGTGGAGTTACTGGAGGGAAGGGGATCATTACCTGATGCTCACTATTATGAAGATAAAAGAATTTCTCTCAGGTATCATGCAAGTTTTCATGATGGGCCTACTTTCATATATTATTACAGCTCCAGTTATAACTCTCACAACTGGCATGAACATTTTTTTTTCTCCAGGGGCTACCAGAGGGCAATGGTCAAAATAATGAGCCTGGCTGCAAAAGTACCACATTTTCATTATCTGGAGGAAATAAACTGTGATGCTCTTGTAGAACTTAAGGCGTCTTTTCAAAATGCGAATAAAGTTCAAAATATCAAGCACACCTTCCTACCGTTTCTCATAAAGTCTCTTTCTATGGCACTGAATAAATACCCTTTGTTGAACAGCTGTTTTGTTGAGGAAGCCAATGAAGTTATTTTTAAAGGTATGCACTTCTGAGTTTCTTGTTCTACTCTGTTACCTTTCATCAAAGAGATGATAATTATATACCTGCATTGTCCCATTTAATAATCTAGCTTCTAGTTAAAACTGAACTGTACGTAAGAAGTATTTTTGTTGTGCGTGTGTCCTCTCATAAACCCTTGAATTATATTTGTTGATCTCATCATCAACCCACCTCCCAATAAAGAACTCAAGCAGCACCTCTTTTGGTCTGGATTGGTTTTGAGTAGCATACCTTATGACAATAACAGTATATGTTTATTTCTTAAGTACCAGATACCTAGTAGCTTCTATGACCCCAAAAAAAAACTAAAAAATATAACAGTATAACACGCACCACTTCCTGGCCTCCAGTTATAGTTTTGAAATATATTATAGTGTACTATTTACCTAGATAGTTGTGAATAGAAATATACATTTTCATAATGCACTAAAGTATTGTTATGTTAATTATCTCTGCAAGTCACCTTATTGTGCTGAAGGTATCATGACCGTTGGGTGGTTTTATTGTTTTAGGATCCCACAACATTGGGGTAGCTATGGCTACAGCACATGGATTAGTGGTGCCAAACATCAAGAATGTTCAGTCGCTTTCAATATTGGAGGTCAGCCACTAGCCAACAACTGTTTTTTCTCCATAAATTCATGATTATTTTTTCCTCACTCCTCTGTAATTTCAGTTTTCTCATATGTTTGTATCTAAAGTCAACTGTAGTCCATCACCATACGAGGACTAAACGATAGAAAAGAATTTTTGAAACATGGAAACAAATATCATATTGAGAAAAACACTACTATGTCAATCATGTTTCATTGTTTTATATGCTACCATTTGGAGCAAAGAGATACAAAGGGATCAAAGGAGCTCCCTTCCAAGACTAATCATAGCCAAACCAGAAACTATCTTTGATGGTCTTCTTTGCAACCAGTTGCTTTACACCACTCCATGCAACTAACCATAGTGAATTCCTTCAATTTTTCAGTGGATTTTTTTAGAAAAGAATTGGTGGTTCATATTTGTGATGGTTGTCGCTGATTTGCAATACAATTATTTATGATAAGAAACATAGTAGTTACTGCTTGATTTAAATGCGCATAATACATTGTCAGGTTAAATATAAACAATTGGTGTAGGACAAATGCCTATGTTACTTTCCATATATAATGGAACAAAAAGTTGTAGCAACTACAACTGTATTTTACATCCACCACATAATTGTGCAGTCAGTTTGCCTCATTACTTTAATGTTTGATTCTTTCTATTTTCTTACAGATAGCATGCATGATCTAGATGCAATGAAGCAAGTGGCATTTAAGGAAATTCCGTAATGGCTAGTATTCAGAAATGAGCATTGCTGCACTAAGTGTCGATGAAATAACTGACTAGCCAGGTGGAATAGCTGGCTTGTACATATATTTTGAAGTCACTTGACCTAAGAAACATGATACCATTTTTTGCATTTAGATGATATATTTCAATCTTATGAGTGGTCCATTTGACACCAGATAACGTATAGCTCATCCGGTTACATCTAGACAAAATTGATTGTCTTATTGGCTGCCTAAGTTCTAATCATCTTGACAATGGTTGCACCAGATCACAAAAGAATTGGCACGTTTACATGAGATGGCATCTCACCACAGGCTGAGCACGGAAGATATTGCTGGTGGAACCATAACACTAAGCAACATAGGTGCCATTGGTGGCAAGTTTGGTTCTCCGCTTCTCAACTTGCCTGAAGTTGCCATTATTGCCCTTGGGCGCATTCAGAAGCTTCCTCGCTTTGATGACGACGAAAATGTTTATCCTTCCTCCATAATCAATGTATGATTGTCATCATAATACCTCCCGCATACCAGGAGCCTGCATTACCATTACCACACTTGCGCTTACTGTGCTTCTATGCCATGCAGGTGACTGTTGGAGCCGATCACCGAGTTGTCAACGGGGCCACCGTTGCAAGGTTCTGTAATGAGTGGAAAAGCCTTGTGGAGAAACCAGAACTTCTATTGCTGCACATGCGATGATCCAATTGGATATATACCGGATGGAGACGAGGGCCAAAAACCATTAATAAAGGTGCGTAGAAATCGTGAAACGCAAGAAATCTGGCATTGAGACTTCATACGGTAAGCCTATGAAATCTTCTTGCTGGACGAAGAGTTTGTCAAGTACATATGTATATCAATGTAATGAACTGACTTCTCGTCTGCAGACCGTGTAATCGCACCCTGTGTATAATACAAACTCTACACCATTGGAATAAGGCAGGAAATTGTTCATGGAAAGTGCTATGTAATTGTAACTACGTGATCAAACTTTTTGCCCTTCTGCCCTTCTACTTTCTAAAAGGATAAATGCATCATATGACCAGGACGGTAATTAGATTGTTAAGTTATCTGGTTTTGCCACGAAATCACTTTGCTACCAAATATTTAATTTTAAATTTTGCTCAATCTAGTGTTTCAAATTTGGCTTTGTTGGCTGAACCTGATCCGCTTTGATATGGTTTTCTAGCCTACATCCGCTTTATTGGCTGAACTCCGCGTACGAGTTTTGCCCTGTATCCGGTTAAGTTAGTTTCGCAGTCACCGTCACCGGGAAAGTTAAGTTCTGACCCCAGGGTAGTCGTCGTAGTAGCCGCCGCCGCCGCCGCCGCGGTGGCATGGTAAGATGGAGGCGGAGGTGGGGTCTGCCGGCTCACCCATGAAGGCCTCCTCGCTCCCATCATTGAGCTCCTCTGGAATATCCTCGGAGCAGCGCAAATTCACTGGATTGCCTTGGTGGATGCAGCAGCACTTGTCGGACTCGGAGGAGAAGGTGGTGGTGGCGGTGCCACCGCCGCCGCCGCCGCAGGCTCTAAATGAAACTCGAGCCATGCGGCGGAGTGTGCTGAGCCTGATCCGCATCTACTACATCGAGGCGATCCGGCGCCTTCCCGCGGCCGACCTCCGGACCACCCTCGCGCGGGGCGTCCTCATCGGCGGCCACTGCTACGGCCCCCGCTCCCCCGTCGACAACATCGTCCTCAATTCCATCTGGTACGCTTCTGCCTTTCCCTTCCCCATCGATGATCGGATCGACGTCGCCGTGATCACCGCTGATTCCCTAAGCCGCGTCGTGCAGCGCTCCCTCGACGGACTCGTGGCCTCCCCCGCCCTCACCCACGACGACGCACTGCGGCACCTCCAGTTGGCCCGCGCCGACCTCCATGCCACCATCGCCTCCGCATGCGGCTCTCCATCATTGCCCACGGAATTGGAAGCAGAAGCTGCGGCCAATCAGGCGGCTGCCGAGGCGTCTCGACACCCAAAACCTGCTGCCTTGACGCACTTCTTGGCCTCGGTGCTGCCCGCCGTGGTGCCCGGTGCGGCGTCGGCACTCACGGGCGAGCCCAGTCGCCGACATTGTGCGCCCCTCCGCCATGCTGGCGCCTTCACCGTTACCAGATGAGCTGCCGCAGTTCCTCACCCAGAGTGGAGTCCAAAGATCATCCGAATCATCAATGACAGGAGGAATAACCTCAGAGGCTGGTACAAAATCTTGCTTCAGCCAGCGAATGCAGCGCTATACAAGTACGCCCACCAAACTGGGGAACAACATGAACTTCATACCATCTATGGTGAAACCTTCATCAGGGATTACAGTGATCATTCTGATTATATCACATCAATTTCATGGCTTCTCCATCCAGCTGCCAGGCCCTGCAAGCAGGGGCGGACCCAGACTTACAGGATTATCTAGTGAGAAACGCCGTGTGCCAATTTCCTCCTTTCGATTCAAAAGCATGTTATTCTGAACATAAATTGAGTTGGGGTATCTTCGGAACGCAGAAGAAGTTTTATAGTATTTTTTATAGGAAACAGTTTAATTTCTCTAATTTTTTGTGAAATTCCTCTAAATCAAGTAATTCACTCATATAAGAGTGTGGTCTCGAAATCAAGTTGGGCCTCTATTGCTTATTGTTAAAATTTGAGAATTTTTAAGACACTCTCTTAGGCAAACTTTAGGGAATTAGTAAAGGTATTCAAATATCCACCTTATAGTGGTATTGATAGAAACATAAATGACATGATCATAAACTGACAAACCACTGACGTATCTAAACACCCATATTAGAAAGATAAATCATACAAGACTTATTCCATATAATTTTATTATATAAGTACCTACAACATACATGTTTTCTTGGCATTCTTTCCATAACTGTTATGAGATTTTGGTCTAGACATCTAATATATAGTGAAACAGATGTTAACATCTAGGTCCCGGGCTACGGCCTGGTGACCCAGAGTCCTGGGTCCACTCCTTCCTGCAAGCTTCTTTTGTCTGCTTATTTGCCGAAGTGCTTCGTCGACCTCGTGTTCACTATCGTGAATGGAACCATCCCCAACTGATGATGCTGGTATGTATGTGTTTAGGGGAACCTTCAAATTCCCTTATATGAAATTAAGAGCTACATAGGAAGTTATGTGGTTTTCCTGCACGATTAGTATATAATACATACATCCCAAAATAATTACAATTCTAAAATTCAAATTCGTCTATTTCTAGAGTACTTATTGTCCAATCAATTATTTTTCATTTAAATTTCTCTTAATTTTACCCCCAATTATCTTTCAATTACAACTAGTAGAGGACATTTATGTTATTTTTTTCTAATAATTTGCTCTCCAAGTACTAGAAATGCACTTATATAGTACTATATGTTTCCACATTTAGCTTATTACTTAGTATTAGCGTGTACATTTTAATTAAACTGAAATCCTCTTTTTGTCAGGAAACCTGTAAATTTTTGCCATCTTGATGAAGTTAAAAGGTCTTAGGCCGCCTGCAAGAACTTGTATTATCTCCTAAGTACTGACATGCTTTCACCTACTTGTTTTATAAAATAAACAGGTGGCCTTTGTTAGATTTATGTTTCCTGCATACCTATATTGACTCTGTCATGAATCATGATCCATTGTTGTCGATTAGCACTGCAAGGAAGTGAAAGTAGGTGGGTGCCATGCTTTGAAAAATCTGTCATATCTTCACTCTTGCAACCAAGAGGTGTTTTTAGACTGTCGGCCTGATCAGTTGTGAATATAGTGGCTTGACAACATCTTGACCAGTTCGTGGCATTTTTTGTTTTCTGCTGTTAAGAATCGTATTTTCAAGAATTAATGCAGTCACTTATCGTGCTTTACAAAATGCAGGTAGTTGCCATGTTGTCTTACCGAGAAACACATAATTGATCACCCAGAGGTTGGCATGCGTTTCTGTGGATGCAAATGGCTATGACTGGGATTGGCCATGCACAGCTGATGTCGAATACAGGTTTTTTGATCCTGACGAGGACGTTGGCCTTGTTGAGTTCTTGGATGGAGTTATAACCCATATCAAAGCCCGTATCAGAGCCCTATCTACTAGGGATGAAGACACAGTGATGACAGTAGTGATGATAATATCTCCTGTTATTCTATGCGAATTGTCGTGTGATGCTCTAATTGGCAGCACGATTATTCACCTACAACTCTCTCGAACCGTTCTTTATTTATGTACAAATGTTTGAAAACTACGGAACTAGCTTAACGTTGGTATTATTATTCTGAAATGTTCCGTGGCAATTATATCATGGTTTATTGTGTTATGACAGTCAATCCAGGAATTAGCAGTTGGTTAGTTTATAGTACCTTTTGGAAATCATCTTGGCAAGGGAAACTCTAATAGGCCCACATAATGTAAGTTTGAAAATATGTCTAACATTGGCATTAAATTACAGCAATGTGTCGTGTATTCCTTGCCAAGAGTACATTCCATTAGTGAGGACTCAAAAGAATGTAAACTACTGTACTAAACAGTGTGCAAAACCTAGGAAACAACACCTAGGAAGCAGCCATCTACTTCCTCCTCGAAATATAATTATCTATTACTACTTCCAGTTTTATAATTCATATAGCTTTAAATAAGGGTGCAATTAAAATTTTAAAACTTTAACTATCAATAACTATACACTAAGATAACATAGATGAGCCTTAAAAATACTTTAATAAAAATAAATATTTATTTATATTGTAATAAAAAAATTATAGTTAAAAGATATATTTTAGAAACCATGTTATTATAAAACGATAGATATTATTAAAGTAAGTACTGTAAATCGATGTTAATGATATTTGGTCGTAATAATTTAAGATAGACTTGGGGCGTGGTTGTTACAGCTTCAGCGTAAAAGTTGAAGCTAACTTAAAATTTGAGATTTGATTTTTATGAATAGTTGGACAATGAAAGTAAAAAAAAAAAAGGCCCTGATCTCCAATCCGCCCGCGCCGACCTCCGTGCCGCCGCCGCATCCGCACGCGGCACTCCATCGCCCACGGAATCGGATTCGGAGGCTGAAGTCGCCGCGTTTCAGGCCGCCGCCGAGGCGGCCCAACACCCAAAACCTGCTGCCCTGGCGCGATTCTTGGCCTCGGTGCTGCCCACCGTGCAGCGCGACGCGCTGTCAGTGATCGCCGGCAGCAACCCAGGGCTCTCCTCGGCTGACATTGCACGCCTCTCCGCCATGCTCGCGCCTTCGCCACTACCAGATGAGTTTGCCACAGCCTCCTCTTCGAGACCGGAGACCAAAGATCATACGAATCATCGATGACAGGAGGAATAACCCCAGGAGGTACTATAAAAGCTTGCTTGAAATGGCAGATGCAGCGCTGCGCAAGTACAACCACCAAACTGCGGAACAAAATGAACTTCACACCATCTATGGTGAAACCTCCCTTAAGGATGAGGATTATGATGATTTGGATGTGTATGTCCATATCAACTTCATGGCTTCTTCGTCCAGCTTCCAGGCCCTGCAGGCTCCTCAACCTGTCTACTTCTTTGCCGAAGCGCTTCGTCCTCCTCGCCCTGGCTACCACAAAGACGACATCATCTTGTGTTGCATAGTACAACCATCACCAACTTCAACAGGTATGTATGCATCTATGGAATCTTCGATTCCATTTTTTATGTTTCATTGCTGAAATTACGAGCTACTTATTAAGTTGTGTGGTTGCATGTGAGGTTTTCCTACACTATTACCATATATATGGTTGCATACATGGCACATTAGTGCGTACGTTGCACTTAAACTTGAGTCCTCTTTTCACCCAGGAGGATTAATATATATGTGGTTGCATATATAGCACATTAGCTCGTAGGCTCTAGTTAAACTGAAATCCTTCTTTTCACCAGGAGGTCTGTAAATTGTTGCAGTATCTGAAATCCTCATTTCACCATGAGGGGTGTAAACTGTTGCAATCTTAATGGAAGTAAGACCTTATATTTTCTCGTAATGAAATCGCATGCTTTCTCCTGCATGTTCTGTAGTGAAAATGGGAGGCCTTTGGACAGCTAATATTGTCTTCTGTATTGGCATAATGGCATTGTGAGAAGTAAAAGTAGGGTGTGATCCTTCGAAAAATCCGTTATATCTTCACTGTTGGTGTATTTAAACTATTGCCTGATCAGTGGCCTGCAACAGTGAATCTGTGAATATCACTACACCATGTCCTAGTGAGTATTGACACACTCTCTGTCGGGGAAAAGTCTTTTCCGACAGACAGTAACGTTAAAGGGGGCCTTCACCGACAGATGGATTGTGGCTACATTTAGGACACGGTGTAGTGTATAGTAACTAAACAACATCTAGACAGTTCGCAGCATTTTTGGCTTTCTTCTGTGAAGATGATTTTTAATATTTTCATGAATCAATTCATGAAATGCAGATAGTTGCCATGGTTGTCTTGCAAAAAACGACAGAATTGATCACCCGGAGGCTGGCATGCACTTTGATGGGAAGCACAAAAAGATGGATGGAAGTGGCTATGACTGGGATTGGCCACGCACATCTGATGTCGAATACAGGTTTTTTGATCCCGACAGGGACGTTGGCCTTGTGGAGCACTTATATGAAATTATAACCCGTTTCAGTGCCCTATGTCGCACCTCCAAGGATGAAGACGACAATGAAGATATCTCTCGTTACTCCATGCGACATGCATTGAACCAAGCATGAAAATGTTGTATCCTTCGTTTAATTTCTATAAAAGCAGGCTGTCGGCATCCATTCTAAAAATATTTTGTTACTAAAGTCAATGCATGAAGTAATATAAGTTGGTTTGTTTATTGTACATTTCGGAAATTACATGCCGGCAAACAAAACCCCAAGATGCCCATATAATAAATTTGTCATTGATATTAAATTACATCAGTTTGTCATGTATGGCTTGGCAAGGGTACATCTCCGTAGTCACAACTCAAATTAACCTTCATTACATCACGAAGGGGAACTGAAGCAACTTCAGAATGTTTAAACTGTTAAATTCTTCATAGATTTCTCATAATCTTCAGCTCCCGCTTCACTAGCCGGCTTGCGGCTTCACCTGGATCTGGATTGCCCGATGCTAGGCGCCTACGGAGCAGCCTGTGCGCAGCTAGGACAGTGTAGATCCACATCAACTAAGTTGTCTATAGCTCTACGTTGTATTGTTGCGTAAGTCAGGAGAGTTTAAGATTTGAAAAACTGTTAGTGAGAATTTAGAAGTTTTGGGTTTTTCAACTTCTGAGAGCTTCTGATAGCTTAAGATTTAAAAACTCCTCCAAAAGAGCCGTAGTCCTCATTGAGATGGATTGAAGTAGGTTATTTGTTTTCAACCGAAAACCAAAAGACAGCCCATCTTTCTCGGTTTCTTTATGTGGGTTTAATTTTCCTAACAACTTTTTAGTTGACTTTTTAGAACAACCAAATTAGAGAGAGAGAGAGAGAGAACCTAATGCACATCGCTAGGAAATTAGGGAACAAAAGGTACGTTCACTTTGTTATTTTTAACCTTAAACACCGTCCCAACACAACATTATCAAATTTTAGTAATTTTGGAATGTTTCATTCTCCAAACCCTATCAAAATTTGGTATTACCCAAGTTTGATAAAGTTTTTTTTGCATCAAAATAAACATGCCCAAAATTAGAAGGTAATAGCAAACAAAGAGAAAGTCATTTTTTGTGACAAATAAGAAAATAAGATAGTTTGTTTGTCAATTAAGGTATTTACTTATTTTTTTGTCAACAACTCTTTGGTCAAAACAAAAAAAACTTTTGTCAAGAACTCTGGTGGAAATATTTAAAATGAACTTTTTGTGCATCAAGTAGCGTTTTTTTATCTACTAGTCACTTCTTTCAACTACTAGATCAACCTTAAAGATTCACATATTTTTAAGGGCAAAACAAAAAAAATCTCGATTAAAATTTAAGAAAGTTATGTTGAGGTGTAGACCTTTGCCAATATTTTTAACAAAAGGAGTATATTCTCTTTTAGGTAAAATAGGAGTATATTCTAGTTACGCATAAAAGCACATCTAGATTAATCCGGGGATGAAAAACGTAAAAGCTGACAGAAAGTTATATGGTAAATTGTGCGTTGTCTACAAGTTTAGTTCACTGGCCAATAAGAAAAACTCGAAAAAACGGACGAATAATGAGGTTGCTTGTTTCAGTTACAGCTTATAGTCTACAATTGACTTTGAATTTTATATCTTAGTTTAGAATTAATTTGGAGGCTTTTTTTGTCACTCATCCTTTTGAACGCTGAAAGCTTGTGCAGAAGTTTTACTAGTATCGTTGCACAGGTATTCGTGTACTATATGCTGAAAATATTCCTTCCAAGCAAAGAAAGGTCGGAGTGTCTTGTATCAATTCTACCGAGCCGAAATAATACCGTTCCTATCCTAATTTTTATAGTATACTAATCTTATTATTTACTTTTATACGATCTCATGTTATAGTTAGTAGCCTGATCCTACAGTTCTAAGAAAATATTATTTAAAATAAGTTAGATTGAAAATAATGTAAATAATTACACTCAAGTTTTAAAAAAATTAATTAAATTTATCAAAAATCAATATTACATGCTTCAATTTATACAACAAAATGTATTTTCTAAAATTTGACAGTATCCCGATATCTTGATTCTATGATACTAACAAGTATAAAACTATCCCTAGCATCTCAATACTGATTAACTTGCTTTCAATTAGACCAGTTAATAGAAACATAATTTAAGAAAATGCTACTCCCTCATTTTTAAAGTATATACGACGTTGTTAACTTTTAAATATAACGTTTTACTATTTTTAAAAAATTAGTAGAATTATGAAAAAAAAGACATGCTTTAATAATAAAACAAAAGTCACAACAAATTGAATAATAGTTTATATAGTTTATGAATAATTAAATATTAAAAATCAATAATATCATATATTTAAAAAAAGAGCAGTATCACAGAAGCCGTGTTTTACCGAAATAGACTGTACTGTAAACTTCAACTAAATTACCACTCATGAAAAGCTTCGTGCCTTCATCAATACCATTATCACATAGCATCTCGAATCAGGAAGACGCCAAAGCTGAGAAATCCCCCAAGATTCCAGAGATACCACTTTTTTGTCCTATACCAAAAGACTCCTATCTTGAGAAACAAGGCGATTAACGATAAGCCTCATCCTCTTCCAGGGGCTGTAGAAGCTACTACTGCCGTGCCAGAACAAAAATATCTCGCCGCTTACCGAATCCCTGACGGAAAGAGAGAGAGAGAGAGACGCCAACTCGGCCTCGCTTTCCTCTCCCCGGACTCTGCGGTGCGTGTTGGTGGAGGCCCCCTCATTCCGGCGTGCGCCGCGGCCCAGAAACAGGCGGCTGCCCCCCGGAAACTCCCCCCCGCTCAGCCCACGGTAACCGCGGCGCCCTCCGCTGCAAGCAACGTGCCGAACAGTGCAGCAGTGGTAGTTGTACTAACCGTGTGCAGCCGCTGGAATGCACACGGCGGCCCCTCTCCTCAGGGCTCGGGAGCCGCCACCGCGCCGAGAAATCGGCACGCTCCGTTCGCTGCTACTGCTACTGGTGCCTCTCTCCGGCGGGGCCTGCGTATCTTGAAGGATCATACTTGTGCTTTGCCATGTTGTTACTGCTGATGTTTGTTTTTTTTTTCTACCTCAAGATAGGGGCGCATTCTGCTTCCTTAGAAACAGTGGCCATGAATGCATTTGGCGAGCTCTATAGGTTAACTTTTCCATCTCCGAAACGATGTTACCGTCGAAACAGAAAATCTCAGATGATGGCCAACGAGCATTTGCAAGAGAGAACAGTAGTACAACTGCAAGACGAGTTAATTGGAAATTTCATTTACATCGGATAATTTGGATTTAGCAAAAACTTTACTGAGACGGGCGGCGCCGACCATGCACAGTTACAGCTTCAACAATGGATTAATTCAACAAAAGACGCAAGAGTACGGTAATAGTAGGACACTGGTTACTTAGTACGAGTAGGAAAAAAATTTCACATCGTCATTTTATTTCGACGCTACTAGAACGCTAGCGAAGCCAGCTCGTAGTCATCGAAGGTCCAGAGCCCGGCCGGCGCCGTGGCATCCTCGGCGACGGCGCCGGAGCCGGCGGCGGCGGCAGGGGCGGCCCCGCCCTCCATGTAGGGGATGCCGAGGAAGTTCATGTAGTTCTCGTACGCCAGCAGCTCCTCCGACAGCTCCTTGACCTCGTCGGAGCAGGCGGCGTCCTCAGACACAGCCTCCATCTTGGGCGGCGGGAGAACGGCGGGCGTCGGCGCGTGCGCGACGCGGGCTGCGTGCGCGGGGGCGGCGGCGTGGACGTCGTTGGGGAAGTTGACCTTGGCCTTGGCGCCCCTGATGCGGCGCGCGGCGCGGTCGTAGGCACGGGCCGCGGCCTCGGCGGTCGGGTAGGTGCCGAGCCAGACGCGCACGCCCTTCACTGGGTCGCGGATCTCCGCCGCCCACTTCCCCCACGGCCGCTGCCTGATCCCGCGGTACTGGTTCTTCCGCTCCCTCTTCGCGCGCGGGGCTGCACAGCCAACAAACCCAAGAAGAGGGTCAGATAACAGAGCAAGAATCAGGGAGAAGAAGAAGCAAGAAAGAGAAGCTGCGAGGCGATGGTTAGTTACCTTTCTCGGGCGCGGGAGCGTGGGGGTCGGAGTCGTCGGCGTCCGGCCAGAAGTCGGAGGCGCACACCCGGCGGCGCGCCGGGATGTAGTCGTAGATGATTGCACCGCCGCACATCGGTTCGGTCCTAACGCAGCCTCTGTTTTTGCTTGGAAACAAGGGGAAGAAGAAAGGGATGGTGTCTTGTTTCGGCGGACGTCGGATTTGGACGGCGGTATGAGGCGACCTGGGGGTGTATATATACCGTGCGAGTTGTGGGCGCGGTAGGCGGCCGGCGTGGGGGCCAGCCACCAGGGAGTGGAACGCAGGCGCGTCCGAGCTGGAACGCGTCGAATCGTTCTCCTGTTGGGTTTGTGTCTGCGCGTCTGCATCTGCACGGACCGGTGAGTAATTACGCGCCGCTCGCCGTCCCGGGCACTGAGCTGTCCGGTGCGGCGCGGAGATATTTTAAACGACTGTAGCCATCGATGATCGTCGTGCCGAACAGTACTCTCGTGTATATGGCAACCGGCAAGTTCAGCAGCAGCTCACCGTTTTTCGTAGCCGCTGTTTTTGTGCAGCCAGCACAGCGGAGCCGGAAGCCTCATGGAACTCGTCATCTCTTTTGGTTTGTATGTCTTAACGTGCCTGCCTGCCTGCATGCATGCATGCATGATGGCCACACAACACGGGTCGATCGAGCGGCCACGCACCAGCGGAGACCGAACACCAACCGAGGCGATTAATGTTCGTACTACGACAAGTCGCCGTGAGCCAGCGCGCGGCGAACGTGCTGTTCCGTACGTACGAACGAACGACCCGGAGCTCGGTCGGTCGCACGCGCACGGCGGCACGGCGCGCGGACTCGTCAGCAGCGGTGCACGGCACGCGACAAAGCGCTCCTCGACGTCACGAAATTAAAAAAAGAAAAGAAAAGAAAAGTTCTACAGCTTCTAGCACTCAAGAGATTCCCCCACGAGGGAAGGCTAGTCTCGTAGCAGTACAAATACACGATAGTTCAAACTTGAAACGTGAAAAGTCCATTGCAAAACGAAGAAATTAAACGCCATGTATGCTCCCAATCAATTACGGATCACTGTAGACAGATTAGCGTCAGTTCAAAGACCGCATGACCGATGGACAAAATGTTACTGCCTACAACAAGTACGAGCCACGATTGTTTCTCACGTTATAATTGTTCCCTTTTGTAAACCAGTCTGACTTTTTTTTCATGGTAGAAAACGCAGTATGACCTTGGACGGCTGGATGCCACCGCTTAACCAGTCTTCTTTCAGAGATTCAACTTCAACTGTCCTTTTTCTTTTCTTTTCCAAAATTTCAACTTCCTAGAATATTAGTTTTAGTCGAATTGGCTCAGAACCAAACTAAAGAACATGGGTCTATATAGTTCTTTTTTCTAGCGATATATAGTTAACAGAATTGATGGAATTCATGACTTCAAAAGTCACATCATTAGAGCGCTAATTTATTAATTTAATGCACAGGCCAAACATTCAAAACACATTTTTATGTAGCATGTGTCAGATCGCAGCAACCATATCATAACATAAGAGTACATCACACTCCTTGCTAGTAGTATTCATTTTACGGAACATAATCATCGACCATTGCGTCAACTAAAAATTCTTTGACGGCTACTTGCAAATCTCAAAACCAATTCAGCTCAAGAGTGCAGACGAAACCACTGTGATGTGACGACACTACATCCTGGTCGTCAACTAAAAATTCTTTGACAGCTACTTGCAAACCTCAAAACCAATTCAGCTCAAGAGTGGAGACGAAACCACTGTGATGTGACGACACTACATCCTGGTCGCGTCATTTTTTTTTTTTGGATGACTGCTGTCCTGCCCCCCAGTCGCCGAGTTGGGTACGTTACGAAGTGTGTAATAGCACGAGCAATTCTCGATGAAATGGAAGAGAATTTAAGTTAAGTTGTTGGGGTCATAACGGGTCTAGTTAAATACGACTCATTTAGTCATAGCATGTTACCTGCTATTTAAGTGAGCCGTGTCGACCTGGCCCACGAGCCAGGGCAATCGCCCAGCCATGGTTGAGATAAACGGGTTGGGCTATCCCGTTGGTCCGTTTAATCCATAGAAATAGAAAAAAAACTGAAATTTTAGGAAAAATAAAAAATAAGAAAAAAATAGAAAATTAAGGGAAAATAAGAAAAATACATGAAAAATATAGAAAAATATGAATAAATGAGAAAAATTCTTTAAAATAAAATGAGTAGTTGACTCATTAAAAAATTTTGTAGGTAAAAACTAATTTCATCAACATAAAAAAACCTTAGAAAAAAAAAGTAACCAAACTCAGAAATTACACCTACTATCATTTTAATCACTTTATAAATTTTTAATTGATAATTGAAGTTTTTTTATGTCCACGGAGTGTTGTGTACCGACTTCAACCTGCTCGTAATCTTTAACCATGGTAAATATTTCCACTATGTTACTTGTCAAACGTGTTCGTCTGTCAATGATTATCATGCTCATGAGACTAAAGCCAGACTGAGAAGAGATAGTGCAACTTAAACTGTCATCACATCCTATGTTAATAATGAAAGCATAGGTATGTTAATTTGTGCTCCCATCACAACGTCATTATGTTTAAATCTTCATTGTCGTGGTTGATGCTATCACTGTCGAGAAAGGAGTTCAATTTAGATGGAGAAGCTGTAGTTGAAGATCTAAACTACTTCGAAGTTGTAGAGGCTAAAGTCTGAGAACTCCTTGATTAGGAACTACATGCAACACCAAATATTTTTCCCATATAGTTTTCTTCTTACTTGCTCTAGCTGGGGATGGTGGGGGTTGCTACAATCTAGCTACACCATACTTGCTTTCATACTTAGCGAAAATATTAGTTAAATTATTACAAACATCTTTGAAATAATTTAAATAATCACTACCAATAAATTTAGACAAAAGTTCTAGTAGGTGTCGATGATATAGCTGCGTCAGCTTCATGACTTGTTCTCTATGTACTTATAACATTACAAAAAGAAACTCCACAGTATCATCCGCTATATCACCTTGAAGCATGATCAATGGATATCGGGTACAATCGATCCTGACAATCCATAATTAATTGTTGTACCGTAAAAAAATATTAAACACATAAGTAATAAATATTTAAAAATACAATAAAACATATATCAAAATAACAAACATTATATTTGGACTTCTAGAGTAGTAATCGATTATCCCTTTTTTTACAAAATTTTTGCTAAATTTTGAATTTTTTGAAAATACAAAAGAGCTCAAAGACAAGATAAAAGTAGGATGGATGGAATGGAGAGGAGAATGAAAGTGGGATGGTATGGAATGTAGGAGATAGAATTTTTTAATCTTTTAGATTTTTTTAGCTCAAACGATTAAAAAACAATTATATTTTTGAATTAAACGGTTTATGCAGGCTATCCGTTTAACATGCTAACCACCGCACCAATGATCGCCAGGCTAGACAGGTCGCATCAAGCTAAACCATCTCGCCCACGGTCCGACCGACCTTACCCATCTATATATGGGTCAACAGTAATAGGTTTAGTTGACCCGTACCATTTGACTATCTCTAGAATTCAGCTAGCCGCCAACAGGTACGGGGACACATGCCAGTTGTTGTAGGACCCAACGATGGAAAGATCGAGGTATCAAAAGGAAGATATTTGGTGGGAGGGGATCTCACGTGCGGGGTCTTGGACAGTTGGTGTTCTTTTGACATAAATGAATTGTAATTTTTCAAAAAACTAAATAGTAAATATGATCAACTAAAGAAGAAAATATTGGAAGGCCTATAGGTTCAAGAAAAGAACGTTCAATGTGAGGAAAAAGAGAGACGCAAAGAAATTTCTTAATTCATTCTCACGAAAAGTCGCTGTTTTGGATATGTCATTTTAGCCCTGTGTATGTCTTCATTTCAGCGAGATAGCTAATTCACGCGCAAAGGAGATCCCTCGAAAGCTGCGGACCAAGGGGCCCATTTAAACATGTATGACGTTGTACAAGAATTTTGGGCCAACGTCGTTATTTTATTTTTTTTTATGTAATTCTTAATAAAGTAGTTGTCAGAAATTTGTATTAAAGGTTATCAAATTCATTACTAATAAGATTCCATTGAAACTTTTAATCTTTGAACTTAAAGTTTTAAAAAACCAACTCAGGATTTGAAACATCCAATTCAAAATTAGAAACTTCCAATTCAAATTTAAAACTTTTTAACTCCAAATTTGGAAATTTCAACTCAAATTTTAAAACATTGAAGTATAAATTCAAAACTTTCAACTCAAATTTTAAAACTTTTAACTTTTATTTTAAACTTTTAACTCAACTAATTATTTATTATTAGTTGACAAAAATTACCCTTAGGCCACCAGCATGTAAGGCTTGGTTTGGATAAAACAAGACCCAAGCCATGTTCTGCACTCTCCCGACTCCCCACCAAAAACTAGCGCTAAGTAGGCAGTGGCAATGGCGTCTCGTTTTTTTAAAAATTTTCTCTCTCTCTAGGTTAAAATAATAAAATAATGATTGATATATTTATAATGGCATGATGTCATGTCATTATGATTTCCACTAGCAAGATAATCTCGTAGCAAATTTTGTCTTGATACAATTACGCTTATCATTGATTTTTACTCGCAAAAATGCTAGCACGACACTGTCATAAGTGATTTTGCATTGAAAGTACATTTTTAGAATTAATAAGCAGTAGGTTACAATTTTTCCATAGTAGAATTATCAGTACTCAACTGGATCGCGTCCGGTCACTCATGAATATTTTTTTTACAAGTATCAGCTTATCGTATCGCTTCACAAGGGTACAGTCACGAAGTCACTGTTCCTAGGCAAGAGATGGCAAGGCCAGGCTGGGTTCGGATAGAGCAAGACCACGCCTAACCCAAGGCCTGATTTCTCTCGCCTGGCCCACGCCTGATAGCGTTGGTGGGTGGCTTGACACCGTTGTCGGCCTACTCTGCACCGTCGCCACCTGCCTATGCCACCACTACAGCAGCTGTCATCGTGTGTGTCTGCCCCACCCTAACCTCACGCTTCTCCATCAGTCGCTGACCTAGCTGATTGTCATCCATTGTCATCCTGTGACCTCGCTCTAGGCTCTAGCTGTCTCCACCAGCTTGCTTCATCCGATGTCGACTCAACTGCTTGTGCCACCTGCGTCGAGCACTCGAGGCCCTGAATGTGAGGGAAGCGGGAGGAGAGACAGGAAATAATTGCTTCATCCATCGCTATCCTAGCCGCTTGCACCGAGCGATGGAGGCTTGAGCACAGTCACTAGATGAAGACAGGAGGAGGAGGAGAGAGGGGAGGGCTAGGGTTCATATTCTAGATATGATAAATTACACGGGATAAATTAAAATCAACGTATATACTATATTGCCCGTAGATTAAATATCCACAAAAATATCCACGTCCACCCACTAGAATTATGGCATCAAATCGTGCGTGCCCATAAAAAAAATGAACCCACGTATATGTCCATCAGATGTAATAACCATAGATAATCATATCATCCTTACTACCAACATGATTAATACTTTAGACTAGCAAGCCACATCTTAAGTGACTTTTTCTATTAGCACCGTTATATAAGTAATTTTAGAGCCTTTTGATCTCTACCTAGCATGGGTAGGGATGTGCATGTACCGGGCTGAATCGAGCAAACGTCATATCAACACAGCTGTTATCACCTGGCCAACGACGGTATCGCCCAGAAGCCAGAGGATACCACCGCATCACCTATAATGCCGCTATCCATACCGGGACGAAACGGGTATATTATATAAAAAGTAAAAAAAAAAGACTATTTCTACAAAATCAAGAAGAAATAGAATATTTTCAAAAATATTTTCACGTATGTGTGCATAAGTAGTGATATGAATGTGGAGTGTGTGTATGTGTGTCTGTCTAGCTATATTGACTCCACCTATGTTTTTATCTTGCTCTGGCCTATCGAATGTTAGGACCAAAACTTACTAATCTATGTAAATACTTAATTGTTGATGTGGTTCTAGACATATTTGAATTCTTTCTTTTGTCAAAATTATGCCCGCCAGATGTTTCTTCCTGAGAGACGAGATTGAATTTCTTCCAGATCCTGAACCTGTTTCTTATACTACATATTTTTTTATGGAATATTTCAATTACAATATGAGTAGGGGGTAAAATTTCTCAAGTACCATACACATGGCCTAATGCAAGTGCCTAATATATACGGCCCAATTCATGCTGTTGGACGGTGATCACAAAATTACTCCTACATTCATTCTCAAAAGAATGACTTTCTAGAATACGTACATTTAAATCCCAAACTCTTACATTAATAGATTAAAAAATATTTAATATGTTAAAATGGCACTAATATTTTTTTTCATAAAAAACATCATATAGTTATATTACAATTAGAAAAGGTAATGATTAGAAATGTGCATTGTACATTATAGACTATGTCAATATCCATAACGATGAGTAAAAAGAACGAAGGTAGTATATCTGCAACAACAAAAATTATCCGTTTTAATTGACTCTTACTATACTTCTTTAAAATATTATATTTAGTAAGAAAATTGCCAAACGATTACTTCTGTCTATTGTGTTTTCAACGGAATCTGGAAACAGCGGCACAGCGCTTGTTGAAGGATTTCATAATAAACGAAGTTTGGGATGCAATAGCAACAGCTGTCTACAACCGCGAAAACAAAACAAGAGCCGGTTGATCTTTTTACAGGACCGGTGGAGGAATGTAGTTATGTAGTGTTAGCCGTTGAAGCAACGAAGAATGATGAGTCCGTTCAGTCCTCGTTCTGATCTTCTGGGAAATTTAGGAGAGGACTCTCCGAAGAGGTCACACAACGGGTGACAGGAGTGCAAGCTAGGGTTGGTGAGATTAACAGCATCGCAATCAAGGGGTGCCGCGGTTGGGAATTGGGAGAAGCAGCCGGCTGTAACTCTGTTCTGTTATCTTTTGTTATTATTTTCTTTTTTAGATAATAGATTAAAATTCAGCATCTATATCTAAATGTGGATATATACAGCCAAAAAATTATAAGAGTACAGACTTTAAACCCTTAAAACTGAGGAAAAAAATAGAAAGCCACAAGACTAAGCTTTCATCTTCTTCTATGTCCTTCTGTCTTCGTGCAGCAGTAGAAACCACAATGAGTCGGCCTTGTAAATATATGACCTCAAACATCTGAAAACTGGTTCATCCACCTATCAAACCCAAAAGAACTACAAAGATGATGCTTCCTAAGAGAACATGACGTCTAGGCCATCGCCGCCATCCAACCGGCTAACTGGAATTGGGTCTTCACCCAAAGCCTTCCACCTAGCACAAAACATCTCAACAACGCCAATAGAGAGGGTACCGACACCTAAAGGTGTTGACGTCGTTGCCACTAACATAGCTAGCCAAGGCTATCGCCCCGATTCATTGCACCCACCTGCACACAAAGATGTTGCCACTGATCCAATCCACACAAGAACCATCACAATCACCTTCTAGCCTTGTTCCAATGCACCGAGCAAACTTACTATCCTTTGATAGGAGCTCCGCACTTTAGCACGATAGGGGGAGGGGAGACGGAACTAGTCCACCTTGCTAACACCACGCCATCCCTTTGCCTCTCTAGATGTTGCCAAATTTGACTATGTATGTGGAGAGAAGAGGAGCTTAGCCCCCTATCACACACCACTGCCGCCACTGTTGTGGATATTTTTTGCCTTGTTGTCGCCATGCCTACCTATTGGTGTGCCTCCTATCGTCGTTGCCGCAATCGGTTGCAGACGCGAGGAGAGAGGACCTAGCCCGCCCTACCTCACAGGCACTAACACTATCTGCACACTGTTGTCCTCCCTACACGCCATCCGTCGCATAGCCGTTGCAGGACAATCATTGGAGGATGCATGCCACCAAAAGGCGATAAACTCCTTAACCTATCCGGCACCACTGCATAACTCACCATCCTCTCACACACCGACACCACTCAACCCCCCTTGCCCTGGTCAATGACACTACCGAGAGGCTCGCCGACACTCCTAACATGCCTTCGAGCGTAGCTATCACCATTGCTATCGACCCTCACCATCTCCATCGTCACCACTACCATTGTCATGCTGCCATGTCAGATCCAAACCCACTCTAGCATTGAAGACCCACGGCCACTATCCTAGAAACCATCCAAGGCCCTAGCGGTTGGCTCTAGTGCCAGTGAGGTGAGGAAGAGATCAGAGGAGGGTGGTGGATAGGGTTTCGAATGAGAAGGTGAAAAATCTATATTATGGTCCAAAGTTACACTTTGATATGTAACATATAACCCAGTTATTATGGTTAATCTTATATGACTACAAAACCATAATTAATTTAACAAGACCACAGTTAGGAAAACAAAATTGGCTAATCTTATATTACTACAACCGGTATATGATATGGCAAAGAACTTATAAATTTAATATAATGTTACATATAATTTTATAACTTATAATTATGGTTGATCAAAAAATAATTGGTATATAAACACAATACATATGGTTATGTGCCACACATAAACTTTTATAAAATTTGGCCCATAATACACGTAATTTTGTTAAATTTGCTCCTTCTTTGATCTACTCCCTTTCGGAGGAAAGTACAGAGTACAGTTTCCCCCTAAGTCAGCAAAATTGTGTCTTTTGGGAAAAAAGTTTTCAAGTTAATTAAGCAACCTTGTCTTACTATCTTGAATGGTGATGAGGGCGATTTGGCGAGAGAGGTGAAAGATATAATTAAGGGTTGATGTCATAAGTATTGCACGAAATTTTTAAAGCAATCATAAACATTGGGACATGGTTTATATTGAGTAAAATATCATCATCAAAAACAGTCACCAGAAAACTCACGAAGTGTTCTAGATAGACCATACATAATTTAGCTTGTTTGGAGGAAGTCCTGCAGCGTTGGGCTAAACCACATTGGATCCTGATAAATACTGTACTTATTTCTAAATGTCATAAATGAAGTGTATGTCTCCCGTTTAAGGTCGTACATACCCACATCCTGTTTGTCACGCCAGTTCGTGATGGCAAGGCAAATACAATTGGGCTGTATATACAACTCACACCACTCCGTTGATCGACAGTTGCCGTTGGCCCGAATATGTTGCTGCCACGAAGGCCCGGCATGGCTGACCTTGTTGCTAATCCAGAACGGGTAGTTCACGCCGAGGAACAGAGAATGACCATCGAGGCTAGTGACGCCCGTCGTAGCCGTGAGAACCAATGGCGACATCGACGTCAAGATCGTATAGGAGCATGCCTTCGGCATAAAACTCCACGGTCTTGAACCAGTCTCTCCTCTTGTAGGTACATTCATCGCCATACGTGCACGCATGCAGGAGGCGGCGACCGTCCGCCGTCTCTGCCAAATTATACCGTCCTATGGTGTATTGATCCCGGTTGACCTCAGGCCCACGCATCAACTCCGGGCCGGAGAGCGTACCGCTGTCACCGGTGGGAATGTCCCAGACGAGCACATCACCATGGCGTGCGGTAGCAAAGACCTTACCCTTGTGCACGACAGCGTCTTTGCATATGTCGTCCCGTAGCCCCGCTTTGTTCATCAAAACAGTCCAACTCTTGTCTCCATCACGCGCGATCGCCACAAACCGGCTAGGTTTTCGAACGAGTGCGATGGCCAGGTTGGCGCCGCCGTAGTTGCTTTGCTAGCACCAGGTGATCAGAGCGCTCGCCGTAGATCTGCTGGACGTCGTCGGGTAGGGTGGAGACAGGCGGCAGCTCGATCTGGTCACCGGTGTAAGGACTGACGAGCTGCGCGTCGCAACAACTGTCGACGGTCGCAATCCAACTGCCATTGGCCGGTGTGTCGTTGATGTGATGGGTGGTGCAGGGATCATCGTCGTCGTGCGACGTTAGCAAGCACGGCATGGGTGCTGCCGGTGACTGCCTTAGCCCACGAAGTGCAGACGGTGGCGACCTGGGCTGCGCTGAAGATGTCGAGGCGACTGACCACGCTGGCTACCAGGTCCGTTCACGGCCGGTCAGCGGGCATCGACGGCGTGGCCATTATCTGGTGATTGGTCGAGACGTTGTGCTTTTGATCCTTTGGTTCCTTACCGATGATTTGGATGTTTGGTTCCTTGCTGACATTTATATCATATAAAACCTATTGTTTTTGCCTTCGTACGTGGAGCTCTCCCATAGCTACAGTACAACAGTAGTTAGGTCTGTTTGCAGCCGTCCGATCTGCTGTACGGAGAATGCGCATCTTCAATCTGAACCATCCATACTACAACCTTATCCTCCCTGTGAGTGGGCTACCGCAGCAGAGGTCAAATCGACTAGCTCCTCTTTCTCATTCTCATCGGTACCGCCGTCCGCCTCCGCCGACTCGCTCCGCCGCCGTCCTCCGACAACCCTCTGCGCCTCCGCCGCCGTTTGACTACCTTGGTGGCTCCGGCCACACTCCGAGCTCCCCCGACGCACCTCTACCATTCGTCGGCGTCCTACCCTCCGCGCCCCCGATGGCTTGGAGCGCGACGCCCCATGGCGTCTCCACCAATCCCGCCCCCACCGGCCTGCCCCACTGTACGACCTCCCACCACTTGTCCTCGCCGGTTCCCCGACGCTCCTCCGCCTAGGGCCTCGCCGGCGGTCATCCCTCCCAAACCTGCCGCCTGTTCAGGTTTGGCTCCTTCTTCTGTTCTACATCATTTGCGTTTCGCACTCGATCAATTTGCTCGTGTTTTACCCTTTTTGATTCAATGTTTTTTTTTAATTTTTGCACCAACAGGACGAATCGACGTTCACTTCCCCTTCTTGACGGAGAACAGAAACCGAGCACGTGTTCTTCCTGCAAATACTATCAGCATATCGAAGGTCTGTACTTTTCCTGTCAATCTTTCCTAGGCTGCCCCCCCCCCCCCCCCTCTCTCTCTCTCTCTCTCTTTCTTTCTCTTCACACTTCGCTTATGGATAAACTATCATTACCAGCACTTTCTGCAAATGCCATTAGATTCAGTCAACAACGTGCTATCATCCCATCCATATAGGTCACCGCAGGTTTGCAATCTCCATGTCAGTCCTCC
Organism: Oryza coarctata; assembly: GCA_030770085.1. Taxonomy (NCBI): domain Eukaryota; kingdom Viridiplantae; phylum Streptophyta; class Magnoliopsida; order Poales; family Poaceae; genus Oryza; species Oryza coarctata. The sequence continues at coordinate 9,625,156 of CM061463.1, read as the reverse complement.
CCTATGTTGCCGTCTCCCTGCTTCGGGATAATCTGTCGTTGCCATTTGGGCCTTTCTACACATAAAACTGCAATCTTTCTTTTTCTCAGTCACAATTAATGTGTGAGAAGTGTGATAGGATCTCTACAATATATTATGTATCAAACAAACAAAATGGTTGGATTAAACTATTAAGTTCCCACATTATCTGCAAGTTGTGATGGGAGAAAAAAAAGGAAATGTGTGCTTTCATATTTGGGCAAACAAAATGAATTCTGCAGGACATAGGTAGTATGTTTTTTAGTTTCTAAAGGAAGACATATACTGATACTGCTGTCTGATCCATATAGGGCAGCCATGGTTTGCAGTTTTCATGTCAAACTTCTCGTATGCTGCCTTCTCTCTCTCAATTTAGACTACGGATGATCTATCATTACCAGATGCCCTTGCCTATTTTGCCTTTTACTAATTTTTATCTCTAGATGGTAGATCCTATGTACTTTTCTTACAATGTGTGAGTTTTTCTTTTTTTACCATATTTATTCTGTGCCGTGCAATGTTCCAACACTCAAAGTAGCTCTAGATGGTAGATCCTATGTACTTTTCTTACAATGTGTGAGTTTTTCTCTTTTTTTTTACCATATTTTTTCTGTGCCGTGCAATGTTCCAGCACTCAAAGTAACTCTGCGAAAAAATATTATTACATCTTAGGTCATCTTCACGCTATCTATTTTTTTCTTATCACTTTGTTAGTTCTTATTAGTATCCAATTCATTACCTCACACAATATTTCATTCTAGCATATACATGACTAAGCATACAATAGATTCTTTGTTAATTCCATCTTAATGTTGGCTCTACAATATTCAGATTATATATGCATCTGAATCTGATGGGAAATCTCCTACTCTACTGCAGGTAGGTCATCTCTTATGCTAATGCCATTTTGCATGTCCTTGCAATGAATTGATTGCTATGCTATCTTTCATCCACCTCTGTGACTTATCGGACAACTATACAAGATTGATCACAATAAAACTTTGTTACTGTACATTGTGTAGATTAAAAGTACAGTTTTATCAAACCAATTGATTGGTGACAATATGATTTACCCATTTGCTTCTACAGATTCCCATGTATAGTGCAGAGCAGTTTGGATGTGGAACATAAGATTGTAAATGCTGTACCTTTAGTTTCCATATGCAATTAGCTTATTCCTTGGTGCACAGCTATTCATTGGAATTAAGAATAGTGATTGTAGGATGATGCTTAGGTCAGCCGTGCTCCATTTCTTTGGCAACAACCAATGTTATCTGATCGACTCTGATGAGGAACATTCATTCGATCAGAATCGGCTCGATCAAATTTCTGATCATCTGATTAGTTGTTGATCAAGCCCAATTAGTCGTTCGATTAGACCATATATCAATTACTTTCTATATGATTTTTGGGCTGCATGTGAATATATGGAGTATGGGATTGAAATATGAAGGATACATTGGCTATAGAGATAATGACGGTCTGAATAAAATATACGATAAGAAGTAAAGAGCGAAGTTTAATCTTTCGAAAAGATGAGATCTAGCGACTATTGATGACCGTATCGTTAGATTCAGTGTTGATAGATTGGACCCGATCAAGATAGTATAAGGATAAGGTTAACCACATTGAAACAATGAAAGCTAAATTGGTCCTATCGACGGAAGGAACGGGTAAAATCATCGGCTAGCTACGATATAAATAGTTAAATTCATCAGCTAGCTGAGAAAATAGAAGGAATAAAACCTGTTAAATCTCGATGTAAATCTTGATGCCAGTCCTATTAGACAGATCGGACTTAATCGTGATGGTAGAAGATCGGGTCTAACAGAATTAGATCGATTACTAGCGGATTACTTGTTGAAGATATATGTATATCGGCTAAAAAGACAATACGTTAGGTGTGAAACTTAGTATAAAGATAACTCATCGGTTGGTTGCTTTAATAAAAAGTTATGTAAAGATCCACCGATTTAAGATTTAATCAACTACCAGCGATCTAGCTGAGATGTCGGACATAACTGATGTAATCTTAAACAAAGTAGATACACTAGGATAATAGCGGGACATACTCATTTGTCGGAGTTTGGATCTAACTGATACAACCTCGTGTCGACAGCTAAAAATCACCGAGAAAAATCTAGATGAATTAGGGTGGCAATGTGTCTAAGATTATATTGATCTGTGAAGATGATTTATAAGTTTTCGAGGGTCTATATTTATACATTAGGGTTACACAAATCTAACACGATAAACTTTTCTAATGATAAAATAAAATCTATCTTGGAAATAAAAAATAATTAACTTTACTATCTATAAGACATTTTACAAAGATAAAAATCATCCTGTCATGGCTTCTATGATTTTTGCTCAGAATGGTCTCATCTGGATAATTTTATATTTTTGAGTAAATTAAATCTATTTTCATCTGTCTGATCGACTTCGATCGACATTTTTTTATAAGCCAATCGACTCTTCAATCCTAAATCAAATCTATCTACGGGTTTATCAAATTTTGGTATTAACAAGTTGGCACAAGGCAAAGTTATAATGAAGGTGATGATATTTTTCTTAGGTTTTTATCGGTCTTAGTGTTTTTGGTAAAAAGACTTAATTGCTAGATAGGTGTATGTTTATAAAGTGAGCATATAGATAATCTTATGTTATGTTAGTTTAGTTAGTTTACTTGAACTATTTAGTTAACTGTGGTGAGTCTTTTATTAAGTCTTATAGAAAGAGATAGGTGGAAATATCCAATGGGAATGAGTATCATCTATAGCTAGGTCGACTCGAGTGTCTTTTAGAGTTTGAGCCCTTTCTAATTAAGAAAAGTTGTGATTTTAGATGGGTTATTTATGGGTTAGATAGCCCTTTAAATAAGTTTTCATAGAGTTCAAGAATATTGATTTTCAACATCTGAATTATGAGATGTCGCTATTTTACGCTATTTTACTGACTGTTAGTAATGCTAACTAGTGGTCTAACCATCCGGTGAACGACGTTATGATTGCTGCGGTCTGATCATAGCATACAAAATTGTTTTTGAGGTCATACAAAGCCACGGGAGCTAAAGCCGTTGGCGGTCTGAGCGGAGCCAAGGACGGTATAATCGATCCTTCTATGACGGTCTGCCTATCAGAAGCTAATATGACTGCTAATGGCTAGTATCTAGCTAGCTGTTAACATGGTGGCTGCTCTAACCGTGTCACTCTTTGATAGTCTGACCAGCATACCATTGTGAGTTGGGGATTTTGATCCTAACGTCTAGTTTGGCTTTATTAGTGTATAAATACACTATCCCTATCAGCAAGGAAAACGTTTTGATACTTCATGGTATTATCTTGAGCTTTTATAAGAACTTTCAGCGTCTAGATTATTTGGTGAGGTGTTGGAGAGTGAGTTGAGCTAAGCTAAGTATATTATGTTATTATTAGAGTTAGTGTGGTATTTAATCATCTCCAGACTTATTATTTTTAGAGGTTGTCACCTCTTAGAGAAGTTTATCCGATTAACTCTCTGAAGGAGATTGTGAAGGAGGCTGAGGGTTAATTGTGAGTGAATTGGTGTTCACCATTTTTAGAGTGAGAAAGAACAATCTCTATTGATTGAGGTTTGTGTTAACCACTTTGGTACCGGCTTTTATCTTACACATCTCTTGATAAGCATATTCGGATGCACTTAACGGAAATTAGAAAACCGGCAAGCTTTCAAACTTCGATGCTCCTTTTATTTTGTTATATTTATGTTGAGCAAGTTTACACACTAGAGATTATATATATTAATATTATTGTAAGGACTAGCTTTTTTTCACTTAGTTGAGACAGGTTAATTTAGGTTTTAAATTGTGTAAAATCATTTTAATTTATGGTTTACATAGTTTATTCAAAAGTTTTTAAAACTATCTAATTGCGCTCTCTAATCCACTTCCTTCATTCTGCAACTCTCCCTCCATAGCAGTAAATGAATACCCCAAAGGTATAGATAGAGGTTGTAAAAACGTTCTCATGATGCATCCCACAACTAAAAACAAGTTGCATATATATAAATACAAATACATCTCCAAAGTAGCAGATGTATTAGGCGCTAAGTGTGAAACAGGAGAGGCTGGAGGTTGGAGATGCAGAGTTATATACATGGAGAGAAGTAAATGAGTAATTAAAAGGTCGATTCAGCAAATCGTTATGCTGAATAGCAAACTTGGGATTATTTGAAATACATGATTTTTGTAGGAGTTTCACTTAAATTAATTTATTTTCTCTAAAATTTTCGTGAAATTTCTGTTCCAAAGAAACATTAGTGGTTGTTCAGATAGTATAAATAAGATATAATAGGTCTTTTTTAAACGGAGGTATTTTGAAGAATTCTTGCAGGAATTATGGCATGCTATAGGTTTTTACCAAGTACAAGGAGGCATTACGCAAGATGTTTAAGTTAATCACATAATTAGGCACTAGACATCTAAGAACTTTTTTTTTGAGGGGGGCAGGCCACTGCCCGTCCCCCTTGGCTCCGCCCCTGATTGTTCCCTTCTGTTAACCAGTTTGATTTTTGAAAAAATGAAACGGAGGAAACGCAGTCTGACTGACTTTATGGCCGGCTGGACGCGGCACGTCACCGCTTAACCAATCTTCGTTCTTCGAGTAGCCTCAGAACTTGATATCAATATATATATTTTTAGATAACGGATAAAGCCTTCCACTTATTACAAGGTTTTTGTCTCAAAAACTAAATATAAAAACAAAAGGATAAAGAGAAAAAACATTAAAAAGACATCATCAATGGGAAAGGGTTACACTTGTTTATTTAGAGAGCAATATATAGCTCTTCTTGTATGGGGATCTGTAGCTAACAGCACACGGGAATTCGTGAGTCGTTAATTTAAGATGTTGTTTGGTTTCATTCAACACAGCAAACGCAAAATTTTACGGAATATATTTCTTTTACAGCATTCAAAGGGGGAAAAGGATTTCTTTTTTCGAAAGACCTGGAAAAAAAAGAAGGATTTCTCGAGTACTGCACTGTGTAGCATCGACTATGCGTTAGACGGTGCTAGGATTGGCTCGCCGAACTGGCTGGATCCAACTGCTCCTATTCTTGTAGGCTTTGCAACGAAGGGGATGGTTCAATGGGCCTTGTTCTTCAGTTTCATCGATGGACTGGGCCATAATAGAAGTCTGGACCTGGGAGGTGTTGTACAAGTGAGTAGTGGGCTTGCATTCATTAGCTTGGGCTAAACCACACGGCATGCATGCATATGATGCCAGATTTCCCCTGCATCTAGTGAAAGCAACTAAAGAACTGGTTACTGCATGCCTAATGGGCATCTTGCAAAGCCGAGAGGTGCTTTCTAACTTGCAAAATTATGTGGTGACCTAAGCTAGCTAGCTGGTAATCAACGGCCCTTCGAAATTTCTACTAGCAGAGAATAGTCAGTGATTTATTTATTTTTTCTTGCAATGGGTGATAGAGAAATCGCCCGACTAGTCACCTCAGGCTGCCGGCTGGGCCTTCACTCGCGCCAGATACCACTCTTAATTAATTCAGAAATCGCGTATTAGGCTGATTAAGCATACACGGTTTTAACCGACTAAGAACGTTACTCATCTATATACGGCTAACATTATTTTGTGATGCTGGTCGGTGATGTGAGGAAGATGATAGGGTAACAGTGTTATAAGTATTGCACGTTCTTAAAAACAATCTTAACCTGTAGAGGACAGGTTTTAATCCATTAACAGTGTCCGACGACTTTCTCTTGTCAATTGTCAAGATAGTCCAGCTATGGCCTCTACCTCGCGCAATTACCTCGAGCTAGGAAGGACGGTCGAGGAGCGCGATGGCCAGGTAGGTGCCATCGGAGGTGGCGGCGTCTCGCATAGCACGGTCCTAGATATTGCAAAAACAGCAGATGTGAGACGGTCACAAATCTAGCTGCCGTTGCCGCCGACCCACCACTCGCCCCAGAGAGCTCTCATGAAGGCGACGACTGGTGCGTCGTCGATGTGCCTTATGGTGCAAAGCTTGTGCAAGTCGAAGGTGCAGACGAAATAGTCGTCGCCATCGTAATAGTCCGCCTCGGCTATCATCACCAAGCACGGCATGCTGAATGGCAGGGAGGGGCTGTTGGTCACGGCCTTAGCCCACGGTATATATATATATATGTATGTATGTATGTGTGTGTGTACGTGGCTGGATGTTGTACGTGTATGTGTGGAACGGTTATTCGAGTGAACAGATAACCAGTTACCTTTATATGCGTGAATTCAAGCTGGACGGATTCGAATATGCATGGACCGTCGAACTCGAGTCGGCACGGGACCAGGTTTATTTCTCGAGACGCGACAGACTGAGTTCGGCTTGCGACACGGCTCTGCGGCCGAATCAACGACAGCTCGCGCCTTCATGAGAGCTCTCTGAGTTCTGGCCTTCTGCGCCTTCGAGGAGCAAATCAATGGGCCGATGCCGATGGTGCGGGCTGCGGCCTACGGCTCAACGGCTGTGTGGCTGCACTTGGACACTCCTTTTTTTTTTTGGTCCTATCTCCCATTAGTACAAGATCATGCAGATACACGTGCGAGGGGAGAAACAAATATAGGGCCATTTTTATTTTGAGAACAAAGATGTAGGGTCGTTAATCCAACACGAATCTTGAAGTAATCAAGACAGCTGAAAAGGAGTTACGTTTTCTAACTGTGCTAGGCTGCTAATCACTTTATGCTAAGCTGTTGCCTTGTCCAAGCGTTGCCTTCGAGGTGGAGCTGCATGCCAACTTGCAACCATGTCATGGGGGGAGATGAGGTGACAGCTAAAAATAGTTTCATCCTAAACTATAACTACCTCTTTACCTATCTATTCACCTTAAATCATCGTAATATTCTCTCGTTTAATGTTTTTATCTATTTTTTAATTAATTATAATTATTCGCTATTTTATCTTTATTTTTTTAAAAAAATAGTATAACTCATTTTGAGACAGTAGTAGTAGAGACCAAAGCAATACTAATACTGAGAGTTGCTGGCTGGATAGATCGAATGTCTCGTGTTGATGTAGTGATGTATCCAGCCCTCATCAGTGAGCACTCCCCAATCCAGGCCACTGTCCTGCTGGCTGGGTCCGACCATTTCGTTGAACATCGTTGTCGATGGGAGTGACATGCTCAGAGAACACGCTGCACGGCCACGTTCTCGCTTACCTCGCACACATGCACGGCTTGGCCCGATCCCTGGCTCCCTGCACTGCACCCAATGCACTGTGCAGTGCATGCAACAACTAGCTGCTATCATGTAATCTATATCCTATGTATAGGCTGCGACGACTGTGACTGACTGCCGAAGCAACAACCCAGCTCACACACAGTTCCCCTGGTCTCGCTATCACATGATGCCCTCAGAAAATGGATGAGGTAGTATAGAGGAACATGCCAATGGACGAAGAAGACTGGCTGCAGTGCTGGCTGGTTAGCTGGTGCTGGACATAGAGCACCACGCAGCTCCTCAAAAGGAGAGACCTGTGACGTGCCTGCCTGACCCCGTGCTTGCTTGCAGTTTGCAGACCAGAAAAATACAGCAAACTAACACAGCGCACGATCGATGCTTTGCACAAGTTTGCATATGGGACTCTTCTTTGATCATCGCTTAATTAAGCAGTTCTACTGTACTAGTACAAGCATTTCTTAACCAAAAACAGACTAGCAACAGTGACCCCAGTGGCATATCCTGCCGTCGTCGATCGAATTACTTCTTGATCGATGAGCAAACTCAAGTTGGTGACAAGTATAAAAACCCCGATTAACTACAACAACGCAAGCGCCAGCTATCTTCATTAACCTCTTTCCCGGCTCGCAAGATTCAGAGCGCCTGTGCGTGCGGTCCTCTATCTACCGGAGTACACGCTGCAGAATGCGTCGGTTGCGTGCCCAGCGACATTGTAAACGATGGATAGCCCAGCGAAAAACAGCCCATGCTGCTGCTGCTGCTGCTGCTGCTGTGCTCACGCCCTGTGGTCTGGAGTACATCCATGCATGTGATATGCAATGCAACTGATGTCGCAGACTCGTCATGTTACGTGCTCACATCACATGCTACCCAGATTTTGGTTCCAATAACTCGATGGTTTAACACGCCGCTTAAAAAAACATCTGGCACGTGCCAATCCAGGTTTACAAAGTTATTAAACGGTATGTTTCACATAAAAAAATTATATAAAAACTTCTTATCTAACTTTTTTAAAATATTTTTTTTAGTTTTATAGAAGTTAATTTGGTCTACCATAAAATTAAATAATCAAATAATTTAAAATTTGCATGAGAAAAGAAAACTCGCATGGAGTGAATATCTGATTCCAAGATTTGAACAAGTTGGACAGGAGAAAAAAAATTAAATGAGTGGGTAGAACGTTTTTATTGGTTTACGCACTTAGTTTCACCGCTATTAGAGCATCCACAATGTGCACCAAAGTGGACTTGTATGTTACAAAAACTACCTATACACATTGCGAGAGTAGTCGGAGTCATTATGATGAGCTAATAGGACTACTCATAAGTAATCATATAAGAATTACCTCTTTCTTCTCTACCCTCTCTCTTCCTCCCGTGTTTGTTGTTGATGATTTTTTTTACTAGTGGGTCCCATTGCTAGAGTTTATGCAGCCATATCATTGTAGTACTAGAAATTACTGACGCCTACTAACACAGGGTCCACACATAAGGACTACTTCACTCATATACATTGCCCTTGCCCTGGCAAGTATATATGATCGGAAGCAAGCTTACGGCCAAACAACTGACGTGTGTTTCCGTTTGTATCTACTAACCTATAAGAGTTTAAATCTTAGGTTTGGTTTTAATGTCCATTAGTATCACGAGCAATATAATTGATATTACTGAGTATAAATGTGCGTACCCTTGCTACAAAAGATGTTTAGGGCACAATTAGAACATAGGACTTTAGAAATACATGAATAGTAAAAACATAAATGTTACATAGGAAGGAATCCCACTGGAATTTAAAACACAAGAACTTAAAATGTGATGTGTTTGGATGGCTTCTAGAGAGAGGGGAAACCGATAAAGAGAGGAGTTGAATTAGACTTCTCAAAGGAAAAATAAAATGTGATTTAAGCTCATGTGATAATTTTCTACGGAATTGAGGGTATAGGAATGCAATAAAAAAAAGAATGTATCCCAAACAACATGTATAGTAACGTTTCCTAAGGGCTAGGGCAGTTTTGGAACATACGATTGTAAAAACACAGAAACAAATAAAAAGATAGAAATAATATATCATGCCAATTGAATTGCCATGGTTTAAAACTTTTGTTTCAATAACATAGAAAAACACAAGAATCATGAGTATAGGAGAAAGAAAACATAAGATATAACATCATGCTTTTTTTTTAAAAAAAATCTATGGATTGGCCCATTCCTACAAATTTTAAAGGAATTTATAAGGTTGGATCCTTAGCTTTTGATAGATAGGTTGTATAGGAATTATTTTTATAGGATATAGATCCTTCAGATATCCTCTACTTTTGCTTTGTTCTAAAGAATGAGGCCTTAGAATTATCTAAAATTCCTATAAATTTCATTCAATCCAAAGGAGCCATTGGTGACTTCCACAGTATCCAATAGTGCGTCCGTGTACGTATGAGCTTAGTGTATGTGTATATACGTACCCCTGAAAAAGGCATGTATGGTCCTAGCCCATGTACTACTAGTTGATCAGTGGTCAGCTGAACATATACACATGCTACTACTCCTACTTTGCTAGTACCTTGATTCATAATGGTTGTTTGTTTTCTCCTTGGGGCTCTAGGGACCGGCCAGCCGCATCGCTGCTTCATCGTTTGGCCGTGTTGGTCGTCGTAGTCACAGCTAGCTGCACATTCAACTGATGCAGCGGTTCGATCAGCCGTTTCTGTAAAAGGGACCGGGCGCAGCTTTAAAAGTGACCTGCCTGGCCTGGCCTGGCAGGCCATTTAACTGGGATGCAGCAGGCCTGTAACTGCAAAGCCTGAAACGGACACACTTGGTGCATGTGCCGCACCAGCACAATACATGTGTACCATCGTGTTGGCAGCGGTCGAGATCTGCTGACATTACAGAGCTACTCCAGCTACTTTGGAGTTCCTGTCGCTTGGCTAATACTAGTTCTCCTACGTGTGTCGAGCTAGAGGAGGAGGCAACTAGAAGGAAATGGAGAAAATGTGGCAGATTAATCACCTAGTACGCGCTTCCGTGGTTAAGATGGACAATACATAGATCTGGAGGAGGGATTGGGGAAGAACTGTCTGACACTCCGATCGCGTTCTTATCGCCCATCTGACACCGCACTGACGATCTAGTGATACTGTGATAGCAGTGGTATGGAAAGGCTGTAAAATTTTCAGCCCAATGGCACCTTTATACAGTAGTATGAAATGTAGAGTACAAAGTTTCAGTCCACGTCCAATGGTACGGCACCAATAGAGGGAGCAGGCACGTAACGAAAAAACTCCTCGTCACACAGAAAATGTTTGATGTGTCAAGGTTACATCTGAAATGGCACGCACGCGAAGAGGCGAGAACTTGACCGGACTACTGTAGTATCTACTCCCAGATGGCGATCCGTTGATGGCGACGGATTGGTTGAGAGCTCAGATCGGCCGTGCTGCTGCGGCTGCGGTCTTGGGCCCGTGATTTTTCAGGCGTCGTAGCTTAGCTTTCGTTATCGTACGGGAGAGCCCCTGCTTGCGTCGAGTTACGTGGTGGCGAACGTGGCCGGGTCAAGCACACCGCTGACCACTGCCACAGTTCATAATTTCCAATGCACTTTGCATTTCTAGTTCTCGCGGCTCAGATTTTTTTCTCCACTTTCCTGAGCATGTTTTTTTAACTCTAAATAATATATTTTTTATAAAAAATTCTATATAGAAGTTATTTATCTCATCTTTTTAAAATAGAATTTTAACTTTCTATAGTAGTTACATTTATTATTTATATTATTAAATAATTATCATAAAAATCAGATAATATTTAATATCCTATCTTTCAACACTTTCCATCTGTTTGGACGTTGGCGGAAAGAGATTCATCAGGAGGAGTTTGGCGGGAATGGCTAAAGCACAAAGAAAAAAGAAAATATTAATTAATTTTGTGGCAGTAAAATATACTGCCCACTGACACCGGACATCTCATTCTCCTAGGCCAACGGAGGCGCCGCATTTGAGGACTGCCAGTATTAAACTGTCCTTTTATATCCGGGAGATATTTTAGGTGTGCAGTCGTTATGTTTTGCATCGAAATCGTTGGTTGGTTCATCGTGTGATCTGATGTTCCCACCTATTTTATCCGATAAAATATGATGCGAGCTAATAGAAAAATATACTGTATATTTTATTAATTTTTATTTTTTTCAAATACACGATAGAAGTATATATACACACCATACAACGTATTAGGATTTGAACTGTAATAAGTAGATTCATAAACTTATGACTCAAACACCACGTCACTGAATATTTTTAGTTGAGAATATCTTTTAACACACATGTTTTGATTATTATTTTTTAATAATAAATCAATATATATAATTGTGTGAAATATTTTTAATAACAAATCTACCAATATCATTTACATCTCAAGTGTTAACATTTTATTAAATATGTTGGTTAGTAAAGATTTTTTACATTTGACCTCATAAATTCTACTGAGGCATAATATATCTAAGAATGGAGGCATATACAGGCCCCGCGCCTATCACGTTGATTTGTTGGATATATTTATAAGTTGGGATATTTTCACCAAAATATGTTTCACTAACTAAATCATATACATTATAAAATAATTTTGGAAATACTTCCAACTCTTGAATCAACCTACTAGCTAATTTTTGGGATGAATTTTGCCGTCAGAAACACCACCGAGGAAACATTTCAATTGCAATAAGTTTCATATGATTTTTTTTAACAAAGAATAACATGTGATGCTCCTGTGATTAAATTTTGTTGCCTAAAGGACAAAAAAACAAACAAACAGAGAAAAGAAGATAATACAAGCAGAGTTAAAAAGAGAAAAATCCAGTATTCGAGAGTTCTTTCTAAGGACTGCTAGTAAGTTGATGAAGAAGAAAATAGAGATTCTCGTTAATTCTATCCTAGTTCTTATAATGGATAGAAATCCGATCTTTATATTATATAAATATAAAATATATTATATAAATATAAAATTGAGGTCATTTGTGTCGCATGACAGATGTCGGACCATATCACAGATTAATGGGTTGCCCTTCACAACCACACCTCAAACGAGCTTTTTTTTAAAGATCCGTGAAAGAGATCATCCAATGCGGCTCTCTTTACCTGTCACAGATGGCCCACCATCTCTGGCCGGTTCTTAGTAGGCATTCTCTCCTAGTTATTGGCAGTAACTTTCCATTGTGCTGTTTAATAGATGGATTTGGGTCTCGTATGTTCTGGCCACATATCGCACCTGTTCATTCACTCCCCGGCAATGAGAAGTGCTTTCTGCACATTTCTCTAAATTTAAGAAGAGCCAACCAAATACCTTAGCACGCGAGAAACATTTGCTAACTAGGAAGGACCCCGCGCGTTGCCGCGGACGGTCAATAAACCTTAAAATAAGGGCATATTTATCATCAGGAAATGTGATATAGATGTAAATAACTTGAACAATTATTGTGTTCTATTGCCCAAACAATTGGACAGCTGATATATGACTTGCACTGCAAATTTTCAGTCCATATGATTATAGTAAATCCAACATTGTTTTCATGAGAATGGCCATGAGATAATAAATAGTAATGTACACTGAAATGCTATTAATAAGTTGTCAACTCATAAGTTATTTCTCCCTAAACTTGTTGAACTTGAGAGAGATGAGTGCAAATATGAAATCTGAAAGCCACCGAAGCAAAGTAATTTGGAGTCGCACATATTTGTGCATTAAGCTAAGGACCTAAGGAGAAGAAGCTTAACCTGCAATTCTGCAACTATATTTGTAGGCTGCTGCAACTATAGAATTTCAGAATTTATATAAATCGCCACAACCTGCAATTCTGCAACAAAACAGGGCATGGGTGCATAGAGATGACATTGCTGAAATATGGAACGAAGGACATGTTTAAGGTTCCAAACTGTATGAGACTAAAATAATTTCATGATTATGCACAGCGGGCGATCATATGACATGGACATACTCTTAACGTCTAAATTTGGACAGACCGATGATGGATTGAAAATAGTAGATTGGGTGAGGAGATATCCGATAGCTATAGACAAAAAGCCGATCGGATTAAAGCAATGGAAAACTTGGTCTTGGAATAGAATACTACCTAGATAGCCATGGAACCTACGGCAGAGTATTTTATCTTTTATAAATCATAGCTTATCTAATTAGAAATATTTAGTTAGTTTAGATAACTACCGTAGAGATATTTTCTATTATTTATGTAAAGAGATAACGTCCGATAGTTACTGAAAAGGCATATAACTCTGTAAACCCAAGATATAAATATAGACCCCTGGAGACATATAAATCAATCTCTCGATCAAAACAATACTCAACGCATCGCCACCCTAGTTCATCTAGATCTTTTACCGGCGAGGTCTAGCTCTCGACGTGGGACTGCATCGATTAAGTCCGATCTCTAGCGAAGGGTTAAGTCTCACCACTATTCCGATATGCTTCGCTTTGTCTAAGGTTGCATCGGTTAGGTTTGACCTCTTAGGCCGATCGAATGTATCGCATAACGTCCGTGCAGGGTCTATCGGTCTATCAAGCTCTCCCTACCATCATCGGTCTCGTGCTGCATCGGTTAAGTTCGACCTACGAGGCTGCCGACGGTGGAATGAGCTTTAGGCTTATAGGTCTCTGTACGGCGTTTCATCGGAGTGCTAGCCGATAAGTTATCCATACGTTGAGCGTCACGTCCAGCGCATCGGCTCTTTGGCCAATACGCACCAGTCTAAAGAGACTTCCCCCGAGTGCCACGCCAAGCGCATCGGTCTTCCAGCCAATACGCGCCTGTCTTCAAAGAGACGTCCACTCATCAGCTCAGCTAGCCGATGGGTTCGCTTCGCCCTTACTTCAGCACGTCCGATCCAGCGTCCACCGTCCCGTTGCCGCTGGCCTCAGTCTCGTACTGTCTCGGTTAGGTCCGATCTTCGAGGTTCGGCGTTAGCGGTGGCGTCACAACGGGCGACGGGTCTTGTGGTGCTATATCCAGAGCGGCATCGGCTTTGCCGTCCATGCCTTTTATACGATTCCTTGCCATTTCGTATATGCCTGCATCGGCTTTCCAGCCGATGAACAACCGCTACAGCTTCCGTCGACTATTAGGAGGGATCTTATGCGCTTTGCTATCCTCTGAATACACTCCGGTGCCTCCATCAGCTCTACGGCCGATCCCTCGTCGACACCTATCCACGCCTTCATCGGCTCCCTAGCTGATTGAAGTGTCATGATTCCTATCGGCAAATAGTCGATAGCGAAGGGCCTTCTGAACGCGGCCGATGACCAACCCGATCCTATCGGCAGCCAGCCGATAGCGAGGGTCCGTATCGGCCCATCGTCCAACTAACCGATTCGTCTCACCTTCTTGTCAATTCCAGGGTCAAACTGACTGACACACCCGCATCCGCACCATCACGCCGGAGCCGATCGAACCTCACGGCCCCCGACGCGTGTACCTCAAGCCACGGAGAGAAGCCGATCGGCCTGCACTGGAGCTAAGTAGACCTCCCAAATGTCGCCGTGTTCACGCCGGACGCGCGAGATCCAGCATGAACATATTTTTTGGCATGCCCGGTGGGACGGAAGGTTTCATTCATCGGCCAATAAGAACCATACTTCATTCATTGGCCGATAGGGTAGAAATCTTCATTCATCAGCCGATTTGACGGGATTTCATTTATCGGCTGGAGAAACCTAAAGACAGTTCATCGGCTGAAGATCATTTATCGGCTAGTGTGATATAATTCCATTTATCAACTAGCGGGACTCTATAAGTGCCTGATTAGAAGTTAGATTTTTACTCTCAACCCGAGGGGCATCTTGTTGTCAATATGTCTAAAAAAAGGTTGACTCCAAGTCATATTCGTTTGAAGAAGAAGCAGATGAGGATATTGTAGTTCCAGTTACTATAGAGGATTTGAATGAAGACTAAAGGCAGCATATAGAGCAGAATGTAGACAATTTTCAGAAGCTCTATTTAAAATCCTTCAGTATGACTGAACAAGGGTTGATTCAAAAGACGCAGTTACCAAAATTTGTTTTGATGAAGGAATCAGGCTATTCATCACCTGTGAATTCTTCCAAACCGCTGCAAGAGATGTTTAACGAATCATTTTACCAACCATTCAGTAATCCATCGAGAGTATGGATAGATACATTACAAGATATGATCAAGAAAACGATACAATAATTATCGACTCAAGAGCCTGACCAAGATCATGTGCCTTTGTCGATAGAGACGAAAGAAACTTGGCAAAATAAAGATCTATTGGTAAATATGTATCCACCAACACAAGATCGATTCGAGGGGTAACGATAGGAGGTACCTCCAGAATTCTTTTAGAGTAATCATTATAGAGAGCATCACAGGCAGAATCAGGTACCATATCTACCTCCACATGATCAGGAAGATATTCTAAGAGAGAAGGATTGGTTAACTAGAATTGTGGACACGGTGAAAGAGCAATTTTGTATCAAGCCTAAAGATTAAACAGTTATGTATCGGCACCTGTATCCAGAATAGTTTGATAGAGTTCCATTGCCTCGCCGATACATAATAACAGATTTCTCCAAATTCTCAGGGCAAGATAATATATCTACAATAGAACACATCAGTTGATTTTTAGCAAAGTGTGGGGAAACATCGGCCGAGAAATCTCTTAGAGTCCGTCTCTTTCCATTATCCCTCTCTGGATCGGCTTTTGTATGGTTTTTTTGTTACCACCGAACTCGATTAAAAGATGGACCGATCTAGCGCAGTAGTTTTATAGACATTTCTGTAGTGGGATTCAAGAAATGAGACTATCAGACTTGACATCGGTTAGACAGAGGCCTAATGAGTCAGTTTTAGAATACATCCCACGTTTCCAAGACATCAGAGTCTGATGTTATAGTCTTGTTCTGAGCGAGGAACAGTTAGTTGATCTGACCTTCCAAGGGCTATTGAGTCACATCAGGTGAAAATTTTCTTCGCAAGAGTTCATCTAGCACATCTGATGCATGTGGTATCAGCTTACGAGAGCCGATTATCAAAAAAAAAGAAGATGTTGACGCATTGGAAGTCTGAGGAAGAGAATTTTGAAGCATGAGCCTTCATACTTTGAAATTGGAGGTATGTGTTAACACCAAAATTTGGACAGCCCGATGATGGATTGGAAGAAGCCGATCGGCTGAGGAGGTGTCCAATAGCTACAAGGAAGAAGCCAATCGGATTAAAGCAATGGAAGACTCGGTCCCGAAATAGAAGACTATCCAGATAAGACCGAGTTCACGGAGGAGCCGTGGAACCCATGGCAGGGTATTTTATCTTTTGTAAATCATAGCTTATCTAATTAGGAAAGTTTAGTTAGTTTAGGTAACTACCTTACAGATATTTTCTTTTATTTATGTAAAGAGATAACGTCCGATAGTTGCTGAAAACACGTCGGACTCTGTAAACCCAGAGTATAAATATAAACCCCTGGAGATATGTAAATCAATCTCTCAATCAATACAATACTCGGCGCATCGCGACCCTAATTCATTTAGGTCTTTTACCGGCGGGGTCTGGCTCTCGACGTGGGACTGCATCGGTTAGGTTCAATCTCCGACAAAGGGGTAAGTCCCACCACTATCTCGATATGTCTCGCTTTGTTTAATGCTGCATCGGTTAGGTTCGACCTCTTAGACCGATCGAATGTATCGCACCACGTCCATATAGGGTCTATCGGTCTATCAAGACCCCCCGTCGTCATCGATCTCGTGCTGCATCGGTTAGGTTCAACATACGAGGCTGCCGACGGTGGAATGAGCTTTAGGCTTATAGGTCTCTGTACGACGTTTCATCGGAGTGCTAGCCGATAAGTTATCCATACGTTGAGCGTCATGCCCAGCGTATCGACTCTTTGGCCGATACGTACCAGTCTTAAGAGACTTCCTCGGAGCGCCACGCCAAGTGCATCGACCTTCCAGCCGATGCACGCCTGTCTTCAGAGAGACGTCCACTCATCGGCTTAGCTAGCCGATGGGTTCGCTGCACTCTTACTTCAGCACGTCCGATCTGACGTCCACCATCCCGTTGCCACTGGTATCGGTTTCGTACTGTCTCGATTAGGTTTGATCTTCGAGATTCGGCGTTAGTGGCGTCATCACGGTGAGCGATAAGTCTCGTGTTGCCATATCCAGAGCGGTATCGGCTTTGCAGCCCATGCCTTTTATATGATTCCTTGCCATTTCGCATATGCCTTCATCGGCTTTCCAGCCGATGAGCGGCTGCGACAGGTTCCGTCGACTACCAGGAGAGATCCTACGCAACTTGCTAATCTGTGTACAATCCTGTGCCTCCATCGGCTCTGCGGACAATCCCTCATCGACACCTGCCCTCGCCCTCATCGGCTCCCCAGCCGATTGAAGGGCGTTCCGATTCCTTTCAGCTATCGGTCGATACCAGGAGCCATCCGGACGCGATCGATGACCAACCCGATCCTATCGGCAGCCAGCTAATAGCGAGGTCTCGTATCGGTTTATCGTCCGATTGATCCGTTTGCCTCACTTCCTTATCAATTACAGGGTCAAATTGACTGACACGCCCGTACCCGCACCATCGCGCCGGACCCGACCGAACCCCACGGCCTCCGACGCGCGTACCTCGAGCCATGGAGAGAAGCCGATCGAGCTACACTGAAACTAAGCAGATCTCCCAGGCGTCGGCGTGCTCGCGTCGGGATCTAGCGCGAATATATTTTTGTCATCACATACATGTTTCTTTGGGACAATTCAAGACATAAGCTGAAACATAATGGTATAGTATAAGTCTTAAAAAAAGCTCAAAGGCCCAGAAGTATGTCTGATGTTATAGAAATAAATCACATTACGATTAAAGTGGAACAGACTGTGATATTCTTATGATTCTACCGGTTAAAAGTAAAGCATGAAGAAAGAAAAGTTTTTGGGTAGGTTAGCCAACAAGTAATGAACATCAAACAAAGGCGCCAACAAAATAGTTTGAGAAAAATCATGAAATTTATGGATGGACAGATGACGTACCATTATGATGCTGAAGCACCATACATGCCAAACATGAACAGATGCCTAGGCTTTGGAAGCAGAATGAAGACAGGCTAGCTGACTGATTCCATGAAAGCACCTCACATCAGGGGAAAAAATAGTGCCCAATGAAGACCCCCAATGAAACATGAGAATACAGAAACCTGAAATTCTCAACAAAATAAGAAAAAGGAAATGATGGTATGCAGAAAATATAGTCTAATCGATCATCCGCATCATCATCAAATGTTTATTTGTTTCGTTAGGGATTCATTACGTTTCTTCCTTCTAAGGTCAAAATTTAGATTTAATTTTGGTTATTAGCATGGATCTATTTTATTTGTTCGATAATCGCTTATGACTGCCTTGTAGGTGGTGATATAGTGTTTTTCTTAGGTAGTATAAAGGCCAGATTTTTAAAAGGTTATACTATGCCAGTACAGTTGTATTTTTTTATTAGTAATAAACAGAATATGTGTTTGAATACCTATGACTATCAAAAGAAATAGGAAAATTATGCGGTAGGGATAAACTTACAGGTATGACCATTTGTAGAAATAGTGGCACAAGAAGTCAATTATGCATCTGCAGAAGACAATACTAAGTCAGCAAGTACATAATGTGTAAAGCAAAAGGAGCTGTGAATGTATTCAAAGCACAACATCTTGCGATTTATGGTAGATGATGACTCAGCCAACCAGTGTCAAAAGACACTAGAATGCTCTTACCCATATGCTTTACGTGACTGAGCAGCAGTTGCAGAATTTGGGTGAGGAAAATCTGAGGAATAAGCGAGAGAATAGCATTAGAAGCTACATGCCGTGGTGGAGCTGTAAAGGGCACATAGAGCACACTAACTGTGAATGTAATATTCTATTTTCAAAATAAGAATGGGCAGCAAGCAGAGAGAGGTGATAAGATATGGTACTGCATCTAGCTTACTATCGTAAATCCCTGAAAAGAAATTAACGAAACATAGTATAAGAGATGCATTATGGTCGCTCAATAAGTCAGATGGACGGAAGGTGCCCATGAATCAATTAATTGCAGGGACATGCAAATGTCATTAGCGTAGGAGATGACCTATCTGCAGTTGAGCAGGCTGACATCGGCTGCTCACGCTTATGGTGTGCACAAAAGTGGAGATTTCCCATCAAATGCAGACATAATCTGAACATTGTAGAGCCAAAATTAAGGTGGAATTAACAAAGAATCTATTGTACGTTGAGTCGTGTATATGCTAGAATGGAATGCCAGTGCTTATAATGTTGTGTCAGGTAATGAACTGGGCACTACTAAGAACTAACAAAGTGATAAGAAAAAAATAGATTGTGTGAAGATGATCCAATATATGAAGCATTTTTCCACAGAACTACTTTGAGAGCAAGAATATTGCATGGCACAGAAAGTATGGTACAAAAACCTGAGAAAAAAATCACACAATCTAAGAAAATTACATACTATCTACCATCTAGAAATACAAATTAGTAGAAAGCAAAATAGGCAGGGGCATCTGGTAATGATAAATCATCTGTAAGCTAAATTGAGAGAGAGAAGGCAACACAGGAGAAGTTTGACATGAAAATTGCACACCATGGTTGCCCTATATCGATCAAATAGCAGTATCACTATGTCTTCTTTTAGAAACTAAAAAACACATTATTCTGTGTTCTGCAGGATCTATTGTATTTGCCCAAACATGAAAAAACTCAATTCTATTTTTTTTCTCCTATCACATATGCCAGATACACACGGGAACTTAATAGTTTAATCCAACCATTTTTCTTGTTGTTTGATACATAATATATTCTTGAGATCCTATCACACTTGTCTCACATGGTTCCTAAGAAGAAAAAGAAAGATTGCATCTTTATATGTAGAAAGGCCCAAATGGCAAGGACAGGTATTATGCCTAAGCAGAGAAAGGGCAACATAGGAGAGGATTAACATGGATATTGCAAACCTGAGATGAACTATATGGAGGAAAGATTGATTGGAAGACTATAGAACTTCAATTGGCTGATATTATTTGGAGGAACAACGTCGATTTGTCCTGTTTGTAAAAAAATGGTAGAATAAAAAAATGGTAAAACAGGACCAAACCTGATGGAGAGCAAAAGGCAAATAATGTAGAAGAAACCAAACCTGGATAAGCTGGCGGTTGCAGGGGGTGCAAGGGCAAGCCACCGATGAAGCCCTAGGTGAAGCCGCGTCATTGAAGTGGGAGAGGATAGTTGGGGATCTGAGCAGGCCAGTGGCGGCGGCGGGGGAGGGGTGTTCATGGCTGACCGCCGGCGAGGCCCTAGGCAGAAGAGTGTCGGGGAAACGGGGAGGGTAGGTCGGGGGAGAATGTAGGGGCGTCGGAGATAGTAGGACACCGACAATGGTCGAGGTGGAGCCCCGTCGGGGGAGCTCGCAGGGTGGCCGGAGCCACCGAGTTGGCTGAACGGAGAATCTGGATCTGAACTTGTGGAGAGCAGCGTTGTACGTAGGTGGTGGGAGCTGAAATTTTTTTTCCCTTCGCGGTGGGTGTGTAGGGCGGCATGGCAACTCCAACGGATGAACAGTGTAGAGTAACGACGGGGAAAACATTAGATTTTATATGATTTATAGGACCTATACCCAATAAATTCAACGTGTAATGTTTTATGTGCAAGCTGTAAAATTTCATTTGAATTTTGAAATATTTTCATTGAATAGGATTTTTTTCTATCTTTCCTAAGAAGGCATATGGTTCTAAGTACAAACATTTAGTGGAAAAAACCAAGGATAGGGTGAGATAATGCTTTGGAGATTGTACAATTAAGCAGTTTTCAGCATTTGGAAAACTGGAATAAGGGAGTAATTGGTTTTCCAAATACATCTCAAGCTCTTTTGGAAAAAATGATAATTTGAGAATTTCTATGTGTACGATTTGAATCATATACGATTTTTTTTCTCTAAATGGCTCTTTGCAATAAGGATAAGACACCATTGAATTCTATAAAATTCCTACATAATGCCTCAATACATAAGAATTTAGGAGCAAAAATAATATAAGGTCTAAACTCATGAAAAATGTTATTTTATCCATCATCGGATTGTTGTGTTTTTATTCATCCAAACTGTCATCCTATATGCTTTGTTTTACGCTTTTGTTCTTATCACAATTTTTTTTATGTTCACAATCTTATGTTTTAAACATGAGGTCTCAAGAGTTTCAGTTTAGTTTGAAAGGAGAAGTTTGGGTTCACGAAGAATCACAAAGCTTCACCAGAGAAAATTTCAGTTCTTCCGCATTTGTACCTTGGATTCCTTTCTTGGTCATTTACAGCTCTTGAGACCTCATGCGACTGGGCAGTTATAATGCTGCCACGTTGGTCACGCAAGAGGCAATCCACCTGTCTGTCAACCAGCTAGCTAGTGTCAAGTGTCAGTGTGTCACTGGGCCGTAAAAACAGCACCGTTTCATGTTAGTTATTCCCGTTGAAATGTGAATTTCATGCTAGTTACTCCTATTCCCGTTGAAATGTGAACGAAGCAGCGTGAACTTGCTGGAATTTTTACATTTTGGCACTTTTTAAAAACTTATTTTTTAAATAAAACTCTAAAAAGCTTGCTCTAGAAATAGACACTTAACTCGGTGCCCATAAGTCTAACGCGGAGGTCCAATGTCCCGACTACGCGAGCAGAGACGCAAAGGGGTTGATGCCAAACAGACGTTAAGGACCTACTTGTAAAATAAGTTTTATAGAATGGTTAAGATAAAATGGTAAAATAAATTTTGTAATTTTTTTCTTACAAATGTATTCTTGATGCTAAAGAGCTGGCACTAAAGGGTTATTTGTAAGAAAAAATATTTACAATTTTTTTATAAATTTATTTTACAAATAGGTCCTCAACACAGTATTTTGGCACCAATCTCTTCACGTCAACGACTTACTACCACGGGGGTAAGAGCGTCGGTACCTGTGTTATCGCTACCAAGACATTAAATCGAACGTCGAGAAAATGATCAATTTCTAAAATAAGCTTTTCTAGAGGTCTTTTTATAAAACAAGTTTAAAAAAAGGTCAAAATATAAAAATTACAGGTAAACTTGCTTCTTAAACAGTTGACTGTACAGGGAGAAGCTGAACGCCTCGACGTCAGCATCGTTACTGTTCATACCGAGTATCTACTGTAGTTGTTGAACACTTGTCACGAAAGTCTCTTCATTTTCATCATTAAAAAAAAGAAAAATCCATACGTTTTTTTTGTCCAGCGAACTAACATGTCGAACAATCAAAATCTCGTAACAGATAAAAGCACTTGTTGATTTCGCAACGAGTTGCGAGTTGCAAACCGGTACATTTCCATACGACCACCCGTCCGCCACATTACGAACACACGCTTAACACCAGCAAGCACGTTAATTACGTACCCTAATGAATACTTAGACCCACTAGTGCTATTGTTTTTGCTTGCACTGGGGTCCCCAAATCACAATTACTTCTAGTAATTAACTTGCCCCAAATCCACCGAGTAATTAGATTAAGACGACATCGACATAATGATACTATTATCTGGGGCGATTTTATGATCAAATCAATCTCCCAATTAAGCTAGAGCTGGCCGTAGGAGTGGGCGAGGTAGGCGAGCGCGCCGACGAGTGGCGCGTTGATGTAGGTGGCCGGCTCGGAGTGCTCGTGGTCGCTGCGTTGGTCGGGGAACTGGTCCTGCAGGTTGGGACCGCCGACGACGGCGCCGACGAGGACGTTGGGGTTGGCGACGCCGGAGTAGAGCGCGGTGAACCCCTGCGAGCAGCCGATCCTGCTGGGGTGCGCCGACACCGACGGCAGCGACGACGCGCGGTGGTGGATCCTCCGCGGGTACTTGGCGCCGAACCCGACCATGTAGGACATCCCCATCGGGTTGCTCCCGAGCAGGTAGTCCACCTGCCTGCGCGCGATGGCGCGGAGCCGCTGCGGCGTGACGGCGGCGCCGCCGCAGGAGACGGTCTGCTTGGAGAAGGCGAGGTACTTGGCGTAGGTGAGCAGGAGGAAGGAGCTGGAGGTGACGTACTGCATGTTGCTGTCGCTGAGCCTGAAGAGGAGGCCGCCCCTGGTGTACTGCGTCTGGTCGGTGGGGGTGCCGGGCACCATGGAGCAGATGAAGCTGTCGGCGTGGCCCTTGTACTCATGAAGCGCCGCCACCTTCTGCACCAGGAACGCCTTGGCGATCAAGATCCTCGCGCCGGCGTGCTTGTTGTCCCACCCGAACGTGTTGTCCTGCTCGTCGGCGCCCAGCACCTGCCCGTTCATCTGGATGTAGCTCAGGTACGTCGGGTTCCTCGTCGCCCTGTGCAGCCATGCCGCTCCCCATAGCAGCTCATCCTTTTCACACACGTACACAGCCAAATAAAAGTCAGCGATACCACAAGCCAAAAGCAGCCACATACTACTACAGCAATACAGCCCTACAGGGCCCTTCAGCCAATGGGAGCAAGAGAGGAGTATGGCTATAAAGTTTTTTGCTACAAGTACGCACACACCTGATACCCGGAGTAGGAGCAGTAGTAGGGGCAAACGTATGGCGCGAGACGGGTGCTGTAGGTGCCCCGGTGCTTGTCCGCGAACGCAAACACCTACACGCTCCCGAAACAGAGTATGTCAAAAGCAGAGCACCAAAGAAACAGGGGCAATGCGCGGGGCAGCAGCATTTGCGTTGTATGGATGGGCACGCACCCTCTTGGCCCTGGCGACGAGGCGGCTGGCGTAGGCCGGGTCGGACTTACGGAAGACGAGCGAGGCAGCGGCGAGCGCCGCGGCGGTCTCGGCCGCGACGTCGGTGCCCGGGGTGCTTGGGTCGACCTTGTACACGGTCCTCGGGGTGTCCATGTCCTCCGGCCGCTCCCAGCACGCGTGGTCCCGGTTCGCATCACCGACCTGGAAAGACAGGAGCAGGAAGTGAGCTGAGCTGATCTAGCCAAAGCAAACATTGTGGTCAACATTGGTCCACACCGTGACATGAGCGTCCTGGACAGACTACAGTGCCATTGCGCGAGGAAAAAAACAGAGCAACTTTTTTTTTTTGCAATGTTTGTACTTTGTGTTGAGAAGGAAAGCTCTCTGTTTGACCAGGAAGACGAACCGGTGACGACATCCACAAACAAAGCGATTAACCGCGCACCAAACACGGTAGGAATGTCGACGGCGAGCTAACGAAGAAGAGGCCGGCAGATGAAATTGGATGACAAGTGAATGTGACGATGGTGTCGGGTGTACCTGGACGTAGACGGTGTCCGGGTGGGAGGTGGCCTTAAGGAGGTAGTCGGAGCCCCAGCGGACGGCGTCCCTGGCGTGCTGGAGCTCACCCTTCATGAGGCCACCGAACTCCACCACGCTCCACGCCAGCATCGTCATGCTGAACGCCAGCGGGAAACCGAACTTCATGTTGTCACCGGCGTCGTAGTACCCTCCCACCAAGTCCACCTGACCAAGGAGGCAGAGCAATGGATGAGATCGATGAGAAGGGAAACAATCAACAATGGCGAGACGGCACAATGCCGATGAAACGAGAGTTCTTGCCTTGATGGAGGAGCCGTCAGAGAGTCCGGAGTCCCTCCGCCAGGAGACGCGCTGCGACGGCGGCAGCTTCCCGGAGCGCTGGCCCTCGAAGAAGAGGATGGATTTGGTGAGCGCGTCCCGGTAGTCGTGCGGCGCCGGGCCGTGGTGCGGGGACACCGCGGCGACTGCGGCACTGTGGTGGGGAAGCAGGACGGCGAGGAGGAAGAGGCAGCGTAGGAGAGCCATGGCTACGAGCGATGGAGAGGTTAGCAGAGCAGCGGAGATGAGTACCCGCTCTGCCTCCTCTGCACTTGGCCCTCTAGCTCTGCTAGCTCGCTGCCGCCTTAGCCATGCCACTGGAGCGCTGCTTTTAAAGACACGAACTGTTTTTTCTTGCGCCTTTTTTTCCGATTCGTTCGCGCCATTTTGTTCTTTTGGGAGAATGGGATGGAACAGTTATTATTACAGGTATTCCTGTCACAGCCTTGCGTGTTCCAAGGGTTTTTTGAGGCTCGTTCACGTGACCATGGTGAGGCGACCCGTCTGAGCAATCTGTACTACTCGTATTGATAGTTTTTCACACCATTTTCGACCATCAAAACTTGTACTCCTACTATTCCGCAAAAACGAGTGAGCAGTTAGCAGTAGGATAAGGCTTTGTTCGGCAGCGACGGATACCGACCTTTACTCCCTCCACGTCCGTTTTACAAATTAAAAATTTTCTATAGAAAATTTTCTATAAAAATCATATTGATTTATTTTAAAAGTTTTTTACAGCTAATAATTATATATATATATATTAATAAATCGTTTCTTTTTTTTAAGCAGAGAGAAGTTTCAATCTGCCCTACCGAACAAAGCCTAGGAGGGAAGCAAGCCAATCTCACGCTCTCAAGCTTTCATCCAGAAAGACAATCTTTTTAGCGTTGTGGTAGCCGAGTAATCCTTTGTCGTGTACGGTCAGGTTTTGGTGTATACCACTTTAAATGTTAGTAGTGATGGTTCGACTGACGGGTGGGCCCCACAATTGTCGATGAGACATCACTGCTCCTGTTAGATTCAAACGCTCCTGATCCCCAGCCCGTCTCTCGCAGTTCAACGCCACCTTCTTGCCGCTGCTACTTCTCCATCTGCAGCGACGCCCCCAAGCCGCAGCTGGCAACACCTCCCTCGAATCGCCGCCGCCCATGCCCCACCCTCTCGCCGCCGCCTCCCTCCAGCACGCAACCATCCTCCATAATCAGAGAGAGGAGACGACGGGAGGGGATTCGAGACGGAGCGAGGGAGACAGAGAAAACAGAAGCTTCTAGCGGCACCACTTACGTCTCGTCATGGCGCTGCTGACTGGAGCTTCTGAATCTCATACGAAGTCACGGTGCGTCGTTGCTTGCATGGCTGGAGGATGGAGCTCTACCATTTGCTTTGTGGCTGGTATGGTGGAAGAGCCATGGATCACAGGGGCAAGGAAGCCCTGGAGCTGGCAATTGGAGGTGGAGCTCGATGTGTTCAACCAGGAGAAAGAAAGGAGAGGAAAGCTAATTGGCTGGCTTAGTGACTCCTTGTCTTGGGGCATCAGAGAGATAGCTGAATAAAATAAGTTGAGTGGCTGAGAATAGAGAGGCAGAACTAAGGCAAATGATCATCAGCTTTTTTTTTTTATTGCAGGAATGACTGAATTGCTGGTAGTAGTATTTAGTACAAAACCACACGATGGACACTTTATGTCTATTTGAACGTGGCATGGAATATATCACACTGCTGCTCATAGTTTCAAAGATGTTTGATTTCTTGCTAATTAATTCTTGAGGAAGAGAACAACTTTTACTTTTATTTTTTGGCTTTTCAAACGAAGAAATCTCAATTCAGCAAAGTACATGTAAGATATTTGCCAACCGAGATAACTCACTTTTATTTTGTTTTTGGAGGATAATCTCAATTCAGCTAAATATATATAAAATATATTTTCTGACAACACACGGACATTTTGTTAGACAAGCAAAAAGCAACAAATTGTACTCCATGGGAACAGAGCCAATCACGTTGTACTCCTGTATTGCTGTGTTGGGAGCTCGGAAACGGCAAGAGAGAGGTTAACCCGCCGCGGCAGGCAGTCCACAGACCTGGTGTGGATTGCCGTTCCTGCATCACCGCCGACTATTAAGCCATTAAACTGATTTGCCGCGGACTATTAAGCCACTAAACTATAAACGGCAGTAAATAGGAGTAGAGTACCCCTGAGCGTAAGGTAGGAATTCGTTTTTACTTGGGCCTGGTATGTGTAAAGTGTTGATCCAGATAGCTCAGCCCAAGTAGAACTGAATTGTACGGTAATAATTGGTAATCTCGTAGTTTGGGCCTTTAGCATCAATGTCCGGACGTCTGCGAAGTGGTGAGCGTGCCATACTACTACCGTCTACCGATTTGCCCCTTCTCTGTGAATGGATAGCACGGCACGAGACGAGACATGCGAAACGTACCGTGCGGCGGCTTACGCCGGAGCAGCGGAACGGAGCAGGCAAGGAGCCACCAGGATCTCGTCAAAGAAGACGGCGGCATCAGGCATGTCCGCCCGTGGGCGCGCTGCTTTTCCACGCCCGAGTTAAGATCTACCAGACCCTGATCGGGCTTGCGCGCGACGTGGAAGGTTTTCACCGCGGATTTCGGCCACTTTTCACGGCCGAAATGATCACGACCGCTCCGTGACGCCGGATCGACCGACGCGACGAGATGGGCGAGCGACAGGTGATCCATCCATCATCGGCGCCGCGCGTGCGTGGGCCGTCGATCACGCGAGTCCTCTGGACACACTTTCGCCGAGCCGGATCGCGGTGCGGGGGCACACCACCACACTCGCGGCATGTTGCCGCGCCGCTCGCCCGTCCATGCAAGGGCCGTGCGGCTTGTGGCCTTTTTTTTGTGCGCGATGCGTTCTCTTGCTGTTCGGTGCGCGCGGCGTCCAATCCATATGAACCCATGCATCACGCGCCGCGCGACGACGTGTCTGTAGACTGAAAGTCATGCTAACAAGTAAGAGCATGTGCAACAGACCACCAAAAATCCATCCCTAAAACTCTGTTTTAGAAGTCCTAAACACAATTTGAGATGCGAGAATATTACTGTATCCAACAGACCACACTCCCTAAAATTTCAAATGTGGGCCACAGGGAAAACAACCAACTGTCCCCGTCTCCCCTCATAATGACCTGACACGTGGGGCCCACCTGTCAGGTCCCTCTTTTCTTCAGGCGTGGCTGAAGGCCGTCGTGCAGAACCAAATAGCACAGCCACTTCTCCTTGCTGCCTTCGTATGCACCACCTCGCCGCGTGGTCAGCCGCCTCGTGCCGCCTCTCCCAAGGCAGCGCCGGGGCTTGAGAAGGGAGGAACCGGCGCCGCGAGCACGAACAGCGAGTCGTGGACGAACTGTTAGCGATGCCGAGCTCCTAGCAAAGCTGGAAGGGAACGGCAATGGCAATGGCGGGTCGAATCGAGGTCCGACGCTGGCTCGAATCGAGGGGCGGCGGCGAATCGAGGGACGACGGCGGCGCGAATCGGCGACGAACCTGCTCGAGCGCTCGATTGGGAGCCAAAACTCCTCCCGATTTGTTCAGAGCGAAAATGACGGAGATGGGATTTCCAATTGTTGGGTTTCAGTTTAGCAACACTGTTGGAGGCGATTTTTTTAATAAAAACACCAAAATTTTTGGATTGGGTGGGGTTTAGGGGACTGTAGGTTTTGCGCTAGCAACCCAGGATGGGGACGAAGCGGTGTGGCAACTGGCAAAACCCGACGTGCGTTTAGCAAGACGTCCATAGTTCTATCTCTCTGCTACTCTCTCCGTGCTTTCTCCATCTTACATATATTAATATAAGGCTACTAGTAGAAGATTTATTATTTAATTTTTAAAACTCGTTTATCACTTTCTTAAACTATAGTACTGCCCTTTATTTTTCGAATTCTAAATATTAATTACACTAAAATAAAGTTTTTTTCTATAAATAGAGATAACGAAAATTAAGTCTATGGTTACTTAAAAATAGGGAGTTGTCCTCTTTTCTTCCTCTATTCCTTTCTTCCAAGTGAAAACCATTTTTTTTCACAATAATCGTTCAAACTAAGAAGCCTATTTTAGAAAACCCTAAATAGCCCACTCGGTCTAAATCCTTATAGTAAACTGAATAGCTTACAAAATAATATTATTAGTAGATTTTTATGTACGTCATTTCATCTTCTTCTATTCATGCTTCCACGTGAAAACCTCTTTTTTTTCTCACAAAAATCGTTCAGACTAAAGAATCGATTTCTAAAACCCCTAAATAGCCTACTCGGTCTTAATCCTTTCAATAAGCTGATCAAAGAACCGTTGCAATGCACGGGCTAACTAGTCTAAGTAAGAACTAGGTATCGTAATCGTTGTAGATATTTATCTGCGTCATTTCATCTCCCTTTCTGCGATTTGGTACTCCCCTGCATCACATACATCCCCTGTCCTCCAGGTGATGCACGCTGCACGCATGCTCCCCTAACTTTGCTATTGCCGCTGATCATGGAGAGTACGTGCTGCTCATTCCATGAAGGCTCTGCACGTAGATTAAAGTGGACAACGCAGTAAATGATCCACCGCCCGTACGTGACAGCGCGCATCACGTTGCTCCAGGCGGCCGCAACTAGCTCTAGCTAGCTAGGTTCGTGAGTTGGTTTTGTCGATTCAGGACCGGCCCATCCACGGATGACATTGCCTCCGCGCACAAGCTGCAAAGTTGAGATGACTGATGAGACGCTGGCTTGCATTAATCACCAGCCTGTACTTCTTTTGTGTACTCCCTCAACCCAAAATACTCCATAGAATATATAGAAATTATTAATAGTATTAGGAATACTCCATTTAATTTAATTGTAGTATTGGTATGCTATATTTTAAGATAATGAGAGTAAAACTCAGCACCAACATTAACTGGTTGCCCCGTGGCCGAGGGAAATTCATTCATCCAGCAAAAAAAAGTGGAAGGAAAAAAATAAATAAGTTTCAGAATTAGAACCAAGAGTGCATATGGGTTACGCACCAAAATTTCATGGAAATATGGAGCCTGGTGCCGACCTTTGGGGCTTTTCTACGAAGCTAAATCGGGCCTCCAAATGTGGTCTCATATGGGCACGAAAACTACTCTAGATCATGGGGCCAAGTTGGGCCTTAACTGAATCACTCACTTGATCAAGTTTTCAGTTTTAGGGTTTTGCTGAGACCAGGAAGTTCAGGTTAGGCAAACTAGTAGATGTTCTCGCACAATTTTGTGCAAAGGTATGTTTTAAAAAGTAAAATTGGATTTATATAGAGCTCTTAGGCTCCATTTCTAATTTTTTAATAGATACAATTGTATTTTACATACAACATATATTAAAAAAGAATTTTAGTTGATATGCAACTCTTAGTATATGTTTCCACGAAAACATTGTGTATAATCAAGCTCCGTTGTCATAATTTAAACCCATCACTTTCTAACTGAGTAAATGTTTCTTTTTTTCTTCAATTTACACAGCAATTCCTAGGCATCCAAAGCAAAATTAATTTGAATTGAACTTGAGATTGTCAGGGAAGTTAATTGAACTGAACTTGAGAATGTCAGGAGCTCGCATTGATTGGTTGAGCTAAGTACGGCTAATAAGCTGTAGAAATATGAAGAAAGAAAAAAAATATAGTAAATTTCACAAAATCCTATATATTTTGATTCAGTTATACAAAAGCATATGTATTTTGATGCGTTACATATAACCACATTTATTATGACCTATAGTTGTAAAAACCATAGACATTTTTTCTTTAATCTATTATACATATGAATTTTAAATAATATCTAATTTTTTTGTATTCATATAATCCATCATCTAAATGTTGTAGCCACTAATTTAATTATTTTTTATTGTGCTATAATATTAAGTTAATTTAGTTAGCGGTGTGTTTTTTAAAAACTTAAGACGACATCTGCGAAATTTACTTAAAATAATATATGGGTAAGTTTTTATATATGTATTATTTATGGTTTAAGAGTTAATGCTGCAAAATGTAGTATAATAAAAAACCTTAAAACTCTAAAGTAAGGTGTGAAATTTAAAGTTTGATTGTGGCTGATAGGTTAAGCAAATGATGAACTGAGGAAAATTTTCTTAGAGACCTCCAAGAGAGGGCCCCAACCGCGCCCCCCCCCCCCCCCCCCAACACACACACAAAATGTCCCCAGTTTATTAGCTATATAGCACTTTACACCTTACATTCGTCAACCACGAAACCCCATTGCCAAAAACAGAGAGAGAGAAATACACCTGATTTAACCCTTCACTTCATACGTAGCCATATATGGAGTACGTAGATACCTGTATCAAATGTTAATTTCTGAATCACGTAGAGGTAGATGTTTCACTTTGGACCCAAAAACAAAGTGAAAAACAAAAGAATCAACAGCAACACGGTAATATTCAATTTCAATTCCAACCGGTTCCTTCACCTGTGAGCACAGCACGCTTATTGCCACGGTGCCCTGTTAGTACTGTCACAGCCCGTCGGAGAAGGGGACGGACGTGCGGGCTATCCATACGTCGCCGTCAATGAAGGAGCCGACCGTGAAGGTGCTCGCCTCCGACGCGCTGGTGATGACGCGGTAGCCCTTCCACTTGACTCGGTTGGACGTGGATGCTCCGGCACCCGTGTTCTGGTACTCGCCGTAGTAGAGCGTGTCGAGCGCGAAGTTGCCGCTCCACTCGAGCCAGCCGGCGGGGTTGACGACGCTGTCGAGCTGCGACTGCATGAACACCGTGCGGGAGTACTGCTTCCATGGGCGGCCGAGGTAGGTCTTGAAGCTGGACTGGACGGCGGCGAGGTCGGAGGCGGCGGCCACCTTGCACTTCTGGATGGAGATGCCGGTGTTCTGGTTGGGGTCCTCCCGTCCCTGCGCCGTGTAGATGTTGCTCTGGTTGGGGAGCGGGCGGCGCGCGTAGAGGTTGCAGCTCTGGAAGACGACGGCGGAGTTGCCGAAGACAAAGTCGACGGTGCCGTAGATGTCGCACTCGCGGAAGAACTGGCGGAGGGAGTGGACGTAGAGGGTGTCCTGGTAGCCGACGAAGCTGCACCGGTAGAACGCCGACAGGTCGGCGCTCACGCGCAGTGCCACCGCCTGGTGCTTTGATGGGCCAGCCGAGTTCTCGATGGTCAGGTCGCGGGCCAGGAAGTTGTTGCCCACCACCGCTGCACCATAATCACCTCAAATAAATTAGAAAGCCTTTCTTCTATACTAGTTAGCGGGTGTACGGGCCTAATACATAGGATCATATCATGCAAAATTCTCTAGTACAGGAAACTGTCACGGTTTTCTCTGGTGATGGCCACGACCCAATTGTCCCAAGTTGCCATGGTCCAGTTAGAAAATTCATGACCATGTTTTGCTCAGTGACTATAGGTGGGCCGTGTGCGCAGCTAGAAGGTAGAACACTTTTTTTTTTGCTCACTACAGCTCCATCATAATTTAGCACATAGCAGGATAGTAACTCAAACAATACTGAAATATTGATGGTGGACAATTATGTTTGCCTGCACGGAGTGAGTAATCAAATGAATCTTAAGACAATGGAACACTGAACCACCTGCAATGGTCGGCTACTAATTTTAAAGATTGTTTTTAGTTTAAGACAAGAGCCACGTATAATTTCAAACCACTCGAGAAACAATAATTATGTGTTATCTTCATCTTTATACTGATATTCTAAATAGTTTTTTGATTAAATTATAATTTTATAATTTATAGTCGTTTAATCTACTACTTTTATAATAAATTGGTTGTAACTTTTTTAAAACTAAGTAAATGTTAGAATGAATTTTATTATGAAAAAAACTAATCCAACAAATCAATGCATGGCAACCGATCAACGAGTGAGAATAAAATTCCTACTGCAAAATCCTACTTAACCAAAGTTTGGTACCAATCAAAGACAAAAAAATTGTTGAACGGCGCTGTCCGGATCCCCGGAACGGTCCACCATGGCCATAGAGATGAGAGGGATGGCCAGCCAGGCAGCCCGACAGATGAAGGCATGATAACTGAAAAGGATATGGGTGCGGTGCAGCGCAATGCAATCAAGCTGCGCGCACATGGCGTGCAGTAAGGACGCGGAGTTGCGGATGCGCACACAGCGACAACCAGTAAATGCCGGGCCGCCCCGCGCGCGTCCTAGTAGGATACACACGATCCTAGCACCGACTTCCATACGCCCACAACGTGCGTGTGGTGTACTACTATCAATCAAACTACTATTTACCGTATCCATTACTTTACAATCAAATTTATTCTTATTTTACTTCTACCTACCTTCTTTCACTTATTCAATAAATTCATTTCTTCTTAATCTAATCTTTATTTAATAAACTAAAAATACTTATTATATTTTCTTCTTAATCTAATCTTTATTAAATAAACTAAAAAATGCTTATTATATTTTACGAGGGAGGAAGTATATCACTATAAAATTCATTACACATGCGACCTGGCATGCCTAAATTGTTATTTGCAAAGGAATAATGATCACGGACGTGCCTTGCAACCTTGGCTACAAGTGCCAAGTTGGCAGGGTTTTTTTTTGACAGTTGACCAAATTTGTGAACAAGCTTTTCTGAAGCTTTCCTGAAACATAGAAACATAGAAATTTTATAGGATTTTTATATAAAACAGTTTAGTTCCTTTAATTTTTTTGTAAAATTGTTTCAATCTGAATAGGTCTTAATTTGTTGTTTAGCCCTCTTCGGTTTAGAGGATTTTCAAAGAGAAAAATTAGAGAGATCAAACTATTTTTTTTTAAGAAAAATTCCTAACCTTCCGAAGATACACAGCGTGTGGTTCAAGATTTAACCGTACGTTCTTCTTGTATA
This sequence comes from Oryza coarctata, assembly GCA_030770085.1. Classification (NCBI taxonomy): domain Eukaryota; kingdom Viridiplantae; phylum Streptophyta; class Magnoliopsida; order Poales; family Poaceae; genus Oryza; species Oryza coarctata. The sequence continues at coordinate 9,591,448 of CM061463.1, read as the reverse complement.
TTTCATCTCAATCAACCTCCATGACTCGTTCTAGCCCCACCCGGCCACCGCGCATCTGCCAACCGTCCCCCATACTGGATCTCGCCTCTTTGTTTGTACCTCTTTGACAATGGTCTAGTACCATTTTTCTCCGGTAGCTAGGATAATCCACCGCATATGGCCACCTCCCGTAGGCTGCGACTTGAGTGGTCCAAATCAGCGCAGGTATTTTTAGGCCTTCCAATTATTATCTAACTACATCTCTTCTTACAACCGCTTCTACCCTAACCATCCAATATTATATCCAACGGCCGACAAGTATTTTCCTCTAATAAAGGCAGAGGGAGCGCTTCTGCCGTATACAATTATAGAGCGGCAGTCGGATAGCATCGTGCATTCGCACTTATCCACTATATCAGTGCGTGCAATCTGCAGAGAGCAGCTGTAGCCCACCTGCAAAATTTTTTAGGGACACCAATTGATAGATACGAGCCAATGATTCATTGGCCATTGCCAAGGACTCGCGCGGTGGGGCGCTGGCTACCGGCAGCAAGGGATAATAATTGGACAGCTATATATTACTTGTCCTGCGGCGTGGGGAAGAAGGGTGTTCATGCGATCCGATCGATAGGTCGATCGATGCTTTGCATGGCTCCACACCTTAATTGCTTCTATCACCACCCCTATATAAGCTGATGCAACACAGCTTCCATGGTCCCCCTTCCACTGTGGTGCTAAACTCCTAGCCACTGTTATCGTAGAACCACACCCTAGATTCGGAACACACTGTGATTAGTTAGCTAGTACTAGTAGTTAGTAGTTAGCATTTGATTTGTTCCGTCCATCGATCCTCCCAACTGCACAGTGCACACATGCATGCGTTCTCTCTAGCTACCTGCATGTATCTATATATCTATCCAACTCGACACGTGGCGGGGGAAATAAATGCATATGCATCTGCATTCAGGCAGTGATCGCTATCTTCTCGTGTGAATTGAGCCTAGAAATGCGTGCACCGCGCAGAAGACCCGCAGCTCCACAAGCGAGCAGCGCACTGACTCGGCTAAGCTAGGAAGTGCAGCGCGCGCGGGGGCCGCATCGACACACCTACACGAGGAGCGAATTGAAGGGGGCAGGTCGCCGGCCGCCCGGACCCGGGCGTCGCGTCGTCGCCTGCGGCTGCTGTGCTGCGTGTGCAACGCCGGGAGGAGGTGGACTGCATGCATGCACGCTGGCAGAGAGCACGCCCTGATCGTCGCGGTGTGGGGGCACGCACGCGAGCGCGATCAGCTGGAATCGCACAGCGCAGGAACCGCGTGCATGTAGCGATTTTGTCCGAGGAATGGATTTTAAAGTTTCGAGACAACTCTCATCGTTTTTTCTATACCATTGAAATAGTTTTAAAAGAATATAAAAAAAATTAACATGATAAATTAATATGTAATACATATTACAATATAAATATAAACGTTAAAATTTAAATTCTACTAGTTAGAAAAAAAGAGCAAATTAAACTCTAGTTAGTTTATCTATATTGACTATGAAATTTGTTTTTTTCGTTATAATTCATAGAAATTAAATTTAAACTTATATGTTTATGAGATGATATATCATATATTAATATATCTTATTAATTTTTAATTCTTTTACTATTTAGACTATTACTGCATGCATGGAAATACGCTCGCTTGGCACACTCTACCGCTAAAACCAATTAAATCCCCATCGTTCATCCAGTACGAGTACGACGATATTTTCCAGCCTAGATAGCTTTCATTTCTTGTTAATCATTGGATTTTTCTGCGTAGGACCACGTCCATATGTGAGTTGATGTGTGCGTGAATTTTCGTACAGCAACTAGCGAGCGTTTCAATCACTTGGAGCTCCTGCTCCTGCGCACTCCGCTGCGAGTCGTGGTGGACGCTTGGAGCTACGCCCTACTTTGGCTAATAGTACTGTTTCACACCTGTCAGCTGTTGTACTGTTTCGTCAGAGATGCATGCCGAGGTTTCACAGCTTTAATCACGTGGATCGAGCAGAGGTTTTCGTCGGTACTCCTGTGTGTTTTTACTATACATATACTTCTAGTATTGGGTTTAAAATATCAGTTAGAATAAGACTTTGATTAATATTTTTTATAAATATATTATTTATATAATATAAAAGCATGATTAAAAATAATTTTAAATACAAATATAATAATATCAATTTTATATTAAAAATATATTCTAATAAAGTAATCGTTAATCTTATCTTAATAAAATAAAATACGAAAAACATGTAAAAAGGGCTCTCCAAATATATCTAAGTTACTACAGACTTACAGCGGTTTGATCATCCACAAGTACAAGTACTGGTTATCTCAAACACTCCGGTGTGTGCGCGTGCTAGTCAGCATCACCGTGGTTGCGCTCTCGATGACTTGACGAACGTAGGGTCGACATGCCCTCGTGTATATATTTGTCAATCCGCAGAAGGCGCATGTATATAGTGTGGTACGTACCATGCATGCATGTATACTCAAAATCCAGCTAATACTTTTGATTACAGAAAGCGACCCACACCATGCAAATTCCTGGGACTGCATTCTATATCAAGGGGTACGGTGGGCATATACTAATTTGTGGAATCGAACTAACGTGTGGGTTAAGAATTATCCTGGATCGGTCAACGTCATCCTTCCTATATTCCTATAATTAAAGCCTTATATTTATAATTGCATCCTGTTGCAGTGACCTGGTTTTCGAAACAATGGAATTTTTAGCCGCTAGAGCATGTGTTCACATCATCGTTATAACCTACAATTATTTGGGCTCAACATAATTATCATCAGACACTTTTGGAAGCTGAATAAAGCCTAACCAAATAATAGAGCAAGAAAAGAACTTTCAAAAATGGAGTTAGAGGCCCGAAAATATGTTGGCACGCATGAAACGTAGATATTTTGGGGGCTGTGCGGTCTTGCACGTCGCACTTGTGATAAATCTATATACGGCAGTCTTCCACTCAAGTCCTATTTACTAGTACCTAATTTTTTAAAAATAAGAATGAATTTGAAGCTTTCAATCTTGGTGAGCCATTTTGAGCTCATAGCTCTAGTACCACCATAAGAGGTAGTTCAAAAAAAATGATTATAGAAAGTGAGACAACATGAAAATTCCTACAACGCACCCATATGTAGGGGTGGGCACATGCCAATTTATAGATATCAAATTTAGTTCATGTTAAGAATAATATTGGTTCATGTCATCCTTCCTATATTCTATGATTAAAGGTATGTGTCAACAAATAATATCGAGCTACGATATTTATGGACGTAGGATTCGATTGGTGCATGAGATAATAGAAAAGAGAGAAAGGCATGGGGATTTTTTATAGGTAATATCCTTACTTATATTTATATATATTTGGTGAGAAACATATATAATATAAGGCTAGAGCAATTTATTATTCTATCCTATCCTAGTAATATACAACAATCCTAATTGCCAATATATAGTCAACGAATAGCAACTAGGTGGCTTCTTGAATCTTGTCTCTATGTGGTTTGTGTTTATTTTCTAATTTGATGTTCTCCTCCTTATGAGAGCTCATTATATTTACACTAACAGATATCCACATCTTCAATTATAACTCTAAGAACTCTTTAGGTAATTTGACCAAATATGTTGATTCGTATCTGGATTGTACTTCACAATCTTGTCTTTATCAGGTATGGTTTCCTTGCTTAGCCGTATGTGTTTCAATATGTAGGGACAACTATCTATTTAGATATATGGTATTTTCGAAGATAACTTAGTACATGTATACGATATGGCATATCTAAGACACTAACAGTAACCCTTGACCTCTATGCAAATTCTCTTCTAACACTTTTATCTTATACACCTCAGAAGGCATATTATAAAAAAATATTAGTGTAATCAAAAAAATATGTTGAATATGTTAAGTTCTAAGAATATTGTTCTACCATATGAACATAAAGACATTATTGTTGAAATTTGAATTTGGATAGTGGTCAAAAATTTGGACATGCTCTATAGTCTCGTTGGGAATATCGTCCCTTTCCACATAAGTCATAATCACCATACATCTTATAAAATCCAGTGGTGAGATTCATTTGAGGCCTATTTGCCATTCTAAACAAAACCCTAGCATATTTATTTTCCTTGCACCCAACCTTTCTTCAAGCCTTAATTTTCTCGAGCTCCTCGTAGTACCGCCCCAATGGATCTTCCCCAATCTAAAATGGGAAAAGAGGCGATGAAGAAGCTAGCGGTGGAGGGCTCGATTCTAGGCTGAGGCAACATAGATCACATTGAAGGAGGTACACGCATTGAACCTACAGGTGACTTTATAGTGACTCTTTGGAATTTCTACCAATATGGCTTCATTACTCGTCCTTTCGAGTTCTTGTCCAATGTTCTTGATTTATATGGAATAACATCTTCTTTGTTTGAATCCAAACTCCATTGCTTTTCTTTCAATTTTTGTTTATCTCTATGAAGCCTACCTTGGCATCACTCTTTCCTTGGTTTTGTGGCAGTACTTCTATGAGCTCCGAGCCATGTAGAAATTGAGGATGGCAAGTCAATGTGGTTTTTGACTTTATGATGGTCTTCACGATGGTCTCAAGGATTCATATATTCTAATTATCCCCACTCATCCAAAAAAGATTAGCGTTAGGGTTAGTTTTATCTTAAGCACATGGTCCTATCTGAGAACATCTCTATCTCCACCAAATTCTTAGTAAGAGAGGATGAGTGGAACGAACTCATCGCCCCAACCCTTTCCCTCTAAGTCTTTATTGATAAGATTTTTGCACTTAAAGTTCAAGGTCTGATGGCATACGAGGTCATTGAGGACTTTGTATGTCGTTGAATATAGCTTTTGCAACTCCATCATCACCCCGTGTATCTGTTCGTTCTCAGGGGACAATGCCAAATCCCAAATGTCACGCTAGGGTATGTAGTATATGTATACTTTCATTTTCTGCACTTATCTAACATTAGAATACAAGCTTAATATCCCAACATTATTTATGTAGACCTTAATGACGCGATGATCCATAAATACACTAGGGAGGTGGTGATGAATCTAGCGGGTATTGTGGAAAACATCCCTATGCCCCATTGCGATCTCCCGACCACCAACCAGGATGCTATTGTCAACATAAGTTACTACTATCTTAGATCCAAATCCATTCTTTTTTAACGTTGTCAGCACTATAGAATTTAGTTACTAATATCTTCAATATCTTGTGCTATTTCACACCTTTGAACTTCTGGTTGACCACCATCATGCTACCGTAGACAAAGAGTCACCAAAGGAGGTGGGGAATTGGGTAGCAGAACAGGTGAAGACTACCCTCAAGTACTGTTGCAAAAAACAACGATACTTAGAAGAGAAAAATATTAGCACCATCCGACGGCACAACCCAAACCTACCGCCAGACAACGGTAAGTCTTCTCTAGTCTTCCAAGCTTATCCGAATAGGGATTTCTATAGTAGATAACTTTTTTTATTTATTAATATTGCCAAACCTTTACTTGCCTAGGGCCGCCATAAGCTCTTACACCCTAAAAGCAAAATCCTTGCTAGATAATCAAATGTCTGGCTTCAACTGTTTCAAATAATTGTCATTTTTCAAGTGATTTGTCATTGATTTTTGTCGTCTAGACCAATAATTCGGGAAAAAGGAGGGGACAAGTTCTGAAGTCCCGTACTTTCTTGCTACGATATCATCGACCCCTCCTCCTCATCTCCACTCTCCAATAATCATTCCTGTTGCTAGTCTCTAGATGATTGGGACTAATGATCTTTATGTGTAGGGGTGCTTCTTGTCTCTATGTCAAGAGATGGCTGTGCAGGCTAGTGCTACTGGCAACAAGATTACAAAGCTCCTGAGAGAGCTTGTTGATGCGCAAAAACTCATCAACAAGGTTGTATGAGACATGAAGATGGCGGCAACCGATATCACCTCCCTATGCTACCTCGTGAAGGACAATGGTGTCATCTGTAAGGAGGGCGAGAAGGTATTGGAGGCGTAAAAAGGGAAGAGGAAGAACCTCCGAGAAGGCCTCAAGACACATTATATGTCTTTGAGCGCAGCAGCAGATAAGTGGAGGCATCGAGTTCCCCTACCATCATTTGATGATAAGTTCACATTGATAACCTCATTGAAAGACATCGTCGAGAGACTCTGCCCAGTCCTCGCTAAGATTACCGCCTAGATCTCTGAAGAGAACCAGATGGCCATGCACACCGCCTCTAGGCATGCTATTGCTTGCATCTCACTTTATAACCCTAATGTGAACGTGAGTGAGGCGATTAGGAAGAATTGGTCGAATTGATGGATGTGGCGAGCCAAAGTGTGGTGGAGATGTACTTCGACTTATAATTTCCTCTTGCCTTTTTGCCTTTCTAGCTTTTCTTATATTAAAATAACGGTAGGCCATACTTGGTCAAATTTTAATGTATGAGTAAGATCGTTTTCACTTGTATCTCACTATTGTTGGTCTTTACCATAGCGAGTAAAAAGAGAACATAGTAATCGACCATCAGCATGGTCTGGTTATCACACAAGTAGAATAGTCCGAGAACTCTCCTACTGACCAGCCTACGGATGTCGACGACTCTACTCATGTCAAGGAGTTAGAGGCGCGTATTAAGCTCCTTGAAAGGGAGCTCCTTGGTATGATTCTACCTGTATTATCTATTTTTCTTGTCTGTCTCCATATTAGGTGACTAACATATAAATTTCTTGTGCATGGTAGACTCAAGTTACTCAGAAGAGGCTCGCAACCGTGAGAAGGAATGGCGTGAGACAATACTAGAGCTAGACAAGTCCAAGGCCATACTCTAGATATTCACCAAAGATCAAGAGATGATTTTCTATAAGAATAAAGACATCTGGGTCTTGGCTTTTCTTAGGAACATGTATAGGTTTCTCTTGGTCGTTTGCCAGGGACTCCATGTTGAGCGTTTAGATCCTATCGAAAGCCATCAGGGATATCTAGACTGGATTAAGAAGACAAGCAACATTTTTGTTGGGCTTACTCAATAAATCAATGATCGACTCAGGAGTGAATCATGTCATTCCAGTTGATTTGGAGAAGCCCATGTTATTACCTGTATCTAAGAATAGTGTCTAAATTGGAACATAGGATTCTTGAACTCGGCTTCACACACTCTCGGTTATCTCCTGCTAAGATTGATGTGTTTGCCCAATTTTTTGTAGGCCTTGCGGAAAATGTATATATGATAGTAGAGTGGTAGTGACCGATGAGGTAATCCTTAATTGCATAAAGCAAACTTAATGAAATAAAAGATATAAGTATTTATAATATTTGTAATATAAGTGATGTATTTAATTCTTAAGTCTACTTTAGAATTGACAAAGTAAGTGTATAGAATGTATTATCTTTATTGTCAATTTCCATTTGTGTTGACTTTGTACTCAATCATCGTTAAATACTCCCTAGCACTCGACTATTTTATTGAAAATCATATTTCTAAAAACCTAACCACATTTTACTCTACTATAGCCTAAAATTGAAATGCCCCTAACCCCTAGCCATAAGTTTGAACTTTGTTAGACTTATGGCATATGCATATGTTATCATGAGGAAATCAAATTTGTGTATCCCTCAGCAGATCGGAAATATAAGATGTCCCCTACCTACAATCAATCCACAAGCATATACATAGTGTAGGTGTTGTGCATCTCGACTGAAATTAGAATAACTATAAGGGTCATAATGTCGATCAACACCACACAATTTCATTCTATAAGGGATAAAAAGATACACATATATAAATATTATGCATGAGACTGACTAAACGTAGAATTTACGTAGCAGGTTGATGTTCCATGAGCTAGATAATTCATGGCCTTCATCATCTCTAATTATGGACGCTTCTAGTTCAAGTACTAATACCAGCTTATAGGGACACTCCCACATAGATGACAGTTTGTTTTTCCCAGCTTGGCTCTGTACTCTCTTGAGGACGAAGTCTTCTACATCAAAGCCATGTGCTCAAATGTGTTTTTAGTGGTATCGACGAAGGGCTTACTGATTTTGTGTTGCTCTAACAACAACATATTCTTAGTGCTCCTCAAGTAAATTGACATCATCTGTATGCCATTTATCTTATTCCTCATTAGAGTAATTTTTGACTTGTGTAAAAACTTGGTGTAGCTAGGTTAGGAGTATAGCCTTGGATCTGCGTAGCCTATATTCCTAACTGTAGCTCTTCTACCTAGCACTGATCACAAGACATGAGCTGGTTGTATACCTAGGTATTGATGCCTTGCAGTATTATTCTATTTACACGCTTAACTTGGCTATTGCTCTAAGGATGTGAAACTGTGGCAAAGTAGATATTGACTCCTAAGTTGATACAATAATCTTGGAAATCACTGCTTCTAAATTGAGAGCTATTGTCCATTAGTACACGATAAGGAAGACAAAATCTATAGAATATACTCTTCATGAATTTAATTGCGTTATCAGTTTTTGTTTCTTTTACGGGCTTCACTTCTATCCACTTGATGAATTTTTCGATAGCCACGAATAGAAACTTTTGACTACCCGCTGGGGGGAATGGTCCTAAGATATCTAGCCCCTAGCACAAAAAATGCCATGAGAGAGGTACCATTTGTAGGGCTTGTGCTGCCATTTTGTCAAGCTTACTATGGAATTGACAAGCTTCGTAATGTTTGACCAGGTCATAAGCATTTTACAAGGTGGTTGGCTAGAAAAAAATCTTGTCGGAAGGCTTTCCTAACTACGGTCCATCTCGCGGCATGATTTTCGCATATTCCTCTATGGACATTGTGGGCAAAGGTTGTATAACTTGTGTCCAATGATAGAGTAATGTTTTGATTGGCGGGCTATCATTTCTATTGCGATGTTGTCTTTAGGAACCATATTCGATATCATGTATAATTGAAGAGGTGTTCTCTAGTTGTTATGTGTTTTGATATTGTCTATCATTTCATCAACTTTGTCGATCTCTGTGGATGGTGTAGCCCCCATGCCATTGTCGACACTCCGCTCTATATCCACATCATTAGTGTCGTTGAACTAAGGTTTTGTCAGGACATCTAAGAAGGTATTGGGTTTGACTGATTCATATCATGAAGCCAGTCTGATGAGTACATTGGCATCGAAGTTGTTGTTATGATGGATGTATTGAACCTCAATCCTCTGATAGGTGCATTGCTAACTCCTTGTTTGAACATCGATATTCCTTATGCATTTGATTGGTGATTGGCTGTTAGTCCCGTTTCACAATTAGCTATTTTATTCCAAAAGCCACGACTGCTTGGAGTCCTACTTGGATGGCTTCATACTCAATGGTGTTAATAGAAGCCTTGAAGTCAAGTTGTATTGTATACTTGGGCTTGTCTCTAGTTGGTGATGTCAGTATGACACTAGCTCCCGCACCATGACTGTTTATTGCTCCATCAGACGTCGTTGTCCTAGTTTTGCCAAACATGTCATCGATCTTGAATTCCAACTTAGTGGTCCAGTTAACAATGAAATCAGCTAGAACTTGAGACTATTGCTGTTTGAATGACAAAATTGACATCAAATTGTCCAAGCACTACAATCCACTTGGCAATGCGTTTTGTGACTCCTTACTTCAAACCAGTTCTTTGAGTAGGAAGGAAGAGGCGATTGTCACCTTATGAACTTGGAAGTAGTGATGCGGCTTCCTTCACATTATGAGGACGGTGTAGAGCAACTTCTAGATCTACGAGTATTATGTTTTTTCATTGATGAGTACTTTACTGACATACAAGATTGGTCATGTATGCCATCACGTTTGACTACCAGGACTGTGCTCAATGAATAGGGTGTAGTTTCAATGGATAGGAATGGTTCCTCTCAAGGACGGTGAGCGACATGGATATGAGGGTTTGAGAGGTACCTTTTAAACTCGAGAAATGCTTTCTCGACTTTCTAGGTTCACTCAAACTTATCATGCTTCTTTAAAATATTGAAGAAAGACATCCTTTTACTCCTATTCGTGCCATGAATTTGCTAAAAGTGGTCATGCACGATGTCATATTCTGCACTTCCTCAGTCTTATATGTGACTTCATGTCTACAACCATGTTGATTATTTTGAGATTTGCCTCAATTTCCCCGTTGGAGATAAGAAAGCTAAGTAGTTTCCCTCATGGTATTTCGAAAGTACACTTCTACAGGTTTAGATTTAGCCTATGCCTCCGGAGATTACCGAATATTTCCTCGAGGTCTTTAATCAAGTGATCTTGGATTTTTGTCTTGACAACGATATTGTCTACATATGCTTCAACATTTCGTCCAATCTAAGATTAAAAAACAGCTTGAACTTTTTGTTGATAAGTAACTCTGAGGTTTTTCAATCCCAAACACATTTTAATGTAGCTAAATGCACCGCATGTAGTTATAAAAGATGTTTTCTTCCCATCCTATATAGCCATGCTAATATGATGATAACCTAAATAAGCATTGAAAAAACTTAACAACTCACATACATCTATCGGATAGATTAGTTGGTGTATCCTAGTGAGAGGGAAGTGATCTTTTGGACATGGCTGATTGAGATCGATGAAGTATACACACATTAGCCATTTGTTGTTTGCCTTTCACACTATGATTGGATTTGCTAGCACTCGAGGTACATCACTTGCCTGATGAAACCTGCATTCTAGAGCTTGTCGATCTCCTCACGGATAGGTTCCTTTTGATGTTGTGCGAATATGTGTAGTTTTTGTTTGATCGGTTTTGCTCAATCTCTTCCCTAGGGGCCCTAGGCATGTTGAATGGCTACCATGCAAAAACATCTATTTTGCCCCAAGGAAAGCGATGAGCTTAAGTTCCTATTTTTTCTTAAGTTTATCCCGATATCAACTGTCTTTTTTGGGATTGTTCTTGAAGAGTTGTAACATCTTGATAGTGCCATTAGACTTTGCTATGATCTTGGATTTACTATTTTTCTAAGGAGGTTTTCCTATGGTTGGCGGGTGTAAAGTCTCATAGGCCATTTCAACACACTTTTTATTGCATTGCACAACAACCTTTTCGTTCTCCGAAACAGTGATAACCCTTTTAGGACCTAGAATCTTTACAACCTGATATACATAGTGAGACACCGCCATAAATTTCGTCAATGCTGTCTGCCCAAGGATCGTATTGTACACGGTGTCAAAGTCAATGGAATCAAACATAATCATTTTGGTATGGAAGTTATCAAGGATGCCAAACATTATTAGCAGCGTAATCCTTTCCAGCAAATTGGAAGATAACTCTGTTTTAATCCTATGGAAGGGCAGTGGAAGGGTAGATATGATGGCTTGAGCTCGTTTTGAGGGATCCCGATGGCTTCTAGTGCGTTGACAAAAACGAGATTGATAGAGCTACTTCCATCAATCATGATATGGGTAGCCCTAATATTCCTAATATTAGGTTCAACTACTATATGATATCTGTTAGGGGTACCATGGACTACTGGATGGTTGTTAGCTAGAAACATTATCGATTGGTCTAACCATTGAGCATCGCTGTTTGTTTCTATGATGTAGAGAATGCCTCACGTCCAACTTTCTTATACTCTCTTTTAGAAGAATATGAGGTTGAACCGTAGCAGATATGAGCAATTGTGAGGTCAGGAAGGGGATATTTGTCATTTTCATCGGATGGCGATAGAATTTTCCTTCTCGATGACATGAACTCTTTGGTCGGGCTGCGTATCTAGTTATGGGGCCATCTTCTTTTGGAAGACTTAGCAACCAATCAAATAGTGAGAACTTGTTTTGTGGATTGAGCATCACTTTTGACCTGGTTCTTTGTCCTGCGACTCAAAGCATCGTTGTTGTTGGGATACTCATTCTGCAACAAGTACTTCTTCCTCAGCTTTGCGCTTCTTGTTTTGCCTTTTTGTTCTTGGGCTGGTCCAAGTCTTTAGAGTGTATGTATCATTTTCTTTGTTGAGGTCTTGTCATTTATCACCTTTCCTTTTTCTTTGCTTCGCCAAAGAGTTTTGTCGGCAAGAGCACCTTGTTCGATAATCTTAAGTAACTTCAGTTCCATACATACTTTTCTTGTCAATAACTCCTATATTGTCTACTGATCTCGGATGATAGACTTGAACGCTCTAATGATAGATGTGTCGGTGATATGTGGGATTGTGTCATGACACTCATTGAAGTGTCATGACACTCATTGAAGTGTCATATAAAGTCATGCAAAGTCTTCTTGTCTTTCTGTCTCACGACGTTTAAATCATCTTCGATAGTGTGTCGCTTATGTGCCTTGAAAGTTCTTCACAATTTGCTTGCAGAGATCATTCCAAGACTCATTTGAGGACCTAGTCAAATGGTTGGGCCATGACCTTGTAGTGACTTTGAGCGCGGTGGGTGGATAGTTCGCAAGTGTTCTCATCTGCCCCAGCAACGTTCAAAATTGTAGAGTAGATCTAGAGAATTTTTTTGGATCCATGATTCCATTATACTTCTTTATTGGGCTAGGATGGAACTTGGATGGCCATCCTATTTCTCTGAGAGAATGGGTAAACACTACATAGCCTTCCCCTAGTTAAAAAGATGAACGATGATTGTCGTATTGAGGATGTCTTCGAGGATTTGATTTTGATGAAGTTGATGATGATGAGAATGATGACAAAGCACTAGATGAGTTGTTTGTTTCTTAAGAAGGTTGACATTGACTATTTTGACCTTCTCGTCGAAGCGGCATTTGAGAATCTTGCCGACTACGCTGCCACTTTACTGATCATTCTTCCTCGGTGGCAGTTTGGAGAACAACTATGATCTTCATATCAATCTCAGCAATTATCATGGCCATCCTTTTGTATGCGATTCCTACTATCTCTCTAGGTCTTCATGGAAGTCGTGATCTTAGGGAGGGTGGTATCACTATGAAGAATTCCGTTGTCGAGAGGGACCTATGCATTTTTTTGTGGACAATGATTATTTCCGTTGGTACGAGGATGAGTGGTTTTGTCATTGTTATTCAAATTATGCAAAGGTGGAGATTTGTCGCCAGTTGATGGGCCTTTTTCTAATTCTTCTCTCGTAGCTCCAACATAGGCAGTATCGAGATTAGTAATAGAAGACTTCATCTCTCGAACCACTCTATGGACTATGGATTAGTGGTGAGGTCTCCTGAAAGGCTGTCTAGCAGAGAATGTGTTATCATCACGTGCTGCATCGGAGTAACCCCTTTGTTCTCAGGGAGAGTTGACGTAGATCTATGGTACTTCGTCTCGAGATCTTGGGTCGGATTCTAAGATCCTAGTGATCTTTTCTTGACCATCCTGATATCTCAGTTGGATATTGAATCTGACGAAGATCCCTCAGATCCATATTTTTAAAGGTTGTGAAGTACGAAGGGTTCATCGGGGTCGAGCCCAACAAACCCTATTAGGTGATTAGTGTTATAGTTGGTAGCCAACTGATCTTTCTTTGTATCACCAGATTAAATCTGATAGGAGTGAAAAGAAAAAGTTATCGGCATAGGCTTGTCATCGGAAGTGGCTTATCAGACAACCTCCATCTGAAACACCCTATGCCTTACCAAAGAGTGATAACTTGTCTTAAGGATGGAACATCATAGATACTTTGTTAAAGCCCTTTTGCTCGGATGGATCTAAGTTCTCTTTACAATGGGCTTTGAGATATAGATCGGTAGCTTCAATGGTTTCATTACCATTAGAATGGTGATGGTTCTAATATGAAAGGTAGATAACTGTTAGCTAGGTTGAATCTCCTATGCCCGAGCTGTCACCACAACTTTTGTCGAAAGTATTGTTCATCGAAGTCATCTTCGATGAAAACCTTTAGAACACTAGGGTTCCTATGTAGTGCGCCAACTGTCGATAGATAATACCTGACTACAGTATTTATAGTTATAGGGTTTCTCTGGAGGAAAGGTAATGGCCCTAATTTATATGTATTCAACGAGAACAACACAAAGCATAATGTTGAATCAATCTACTTTTTTAACCTATTCAAGTAATATACAACAATCCTAGAGGACGGGATGTAATCAATGGCTAATAGTGATGTGGCTCTTTGGATCTTAATTTAATATGGCTTGGGTTTATATTCTAATTCGATGTTCTCTCCTTCGAAGAGATCATTATATTTATACTGATAGATATGTACTTCTTCAAATATAACTCGAAAAACTCTTTAGGTCGTAGGATTGAATAGATTGATTCGTAATTAGATCAGACTTTACAATCTTATTTTAATCGGGAGATATGATATATTAGAATAGTAGGGTGTTAGTGGTAAATCTATGTACCACACTAACTTTTCACGTGATGCGTATTCACGTTTGCGTTAAGGCAATAAGTAAATAATTTTTGTAGAAGAATGATTTGGAAGATTTGAAGAGCCGTTATGAGCTCATAGCTCTACTACCAACCAAAGAGGTAGTTCCCAAATGCTACCTCAACGGCCCAACCTGATCCAGAAGCACTAAGCATGCATGTGTGTTGTTAGTACAGCAATATATTCACCGATTTAGGTTAAAAATATGCAATTGCTAATGTATGTAAATATCTAAAGAAATTATATTAGCCAATTAACAGCTTATAACTGATTGACTTTACCGCCCAAAAGCGCCGCTACTGCCACTACAGCTTTTTACTCCAGTTACTAATTAAGCTAGTGCACTGTTGGTAGTTGGCAATGGCGTACTGTACTGTCGATTGGACGTTGCGAAATTAATTTGCAGCTAGCAATTGAGAATTTGCATGGTCATCAATGCAGTGGGACGGAGGCGTGTACTTACCGACTGTGGCTGAGCGGAAGGTGGTGGAGCCGTCGACGACGTTGCGGCTGGCCTTGATCACCGTCTTGCCGATGCCGTCGCCGATGAACATGAGGTTCGTTTTGCCCTTCCTCACATCCACGTTCTCCATGTACGCCCCGGCCTTGATGTGTATCACGTACCTCTTCTTCGAGTTTGACGGCGCCGCCGCCACCGCCGCCGCCACCGTCGTGTAGCCGCCGCTCCCATCCTTCGCCACCACCGCGTCAGGCGTAATGCCCGACGCCGGCGCTTGGAGTAGCCGCCGGTCTCCCGGCTTCATCCACCTCGGGAACCCGTTCACCATCTGTCCGTATCCCATGAATGGCTGCCGCTGCGTGGTCTCTGATTCCGATTGGGTTGCCGTGTTGGGCGACCGCGTCGGGTTCGTCCAACCGCCGCCGGAGCCGGGCAGCTTCTTGGCCATGGCGAGCGAGTTGCTGACCATGTGGGAGACGTGGTGGATTCTGGGCTCTATGTAGCGGCGCACCCTGTCACCGTCCTTGTAGTCGAAGCCGTCGAGGCAGGTATACTGGTTGGTCATGGCGGCGGAGAGCACCGTCATGACGTGGTCCATGGTGACGCGCTTGGCGGCCATCGAAGCCGAGTCATTGTTGCTGGAGACGACCGGCGACTCGAGGTCGTTGGTGGTGGCCTGGAGCTCGTCCATGGTGGCGTCGAGGAGCTCCATGCAGTCGGAGATGGCGAGGCGGTCTTGCGCGGTGAGGTACTTGTTGTTGATGTAGTGCGAGCAGTTGTAGGAGGTGGCGGCGACGGCGTCCTTGGTGCGGTTGACGGTGCCGCAGATGACGTCCGGGAGGGACTTCTTGTGGAGGTCCGGGATGTCGGCGAGCGTGGACAGGCAGAGCTCCGGGTAGAGCGTGCCCTCGCAGTGCGCGGCTGCGGCCTCCTCCTCTGAGGGGTAGAAGGTGACCGTGTCCGACGCAGCCACGGTGGCGGCAGCGAGCGTGACGGCGAGGAGAACGAGCAGAGGCCCGGGTCTCCCGGCCTGCAAGGGTGGCATTGTGCTGTCCCCTTGTGTGTTAGCTCTTGCGTCACAGTGAGTGAGCACTGAGCAGCAGTGAATGATGGATTGGATTTTGCGTGATGCTCTGTTCTATAAGTAGAAGATGATCAGTGCGAGAACGTGTGTGATTCTTGTTCTGCAATAGTATGAGTTCCACAGAGATCTCTGTTTCAACTTTCATGTTGTCGGTTGGATCACGAACCGATGGTTCGGATCAAGGCATCGGTGAAGGATTTTCAGATGGGATCGCACACAGAGACACACAGACAGTCACACACAAACACACAGTACACAGAAGGGAGCATCTAGCCATGCGCTGACAGTTTTGGACAAAAAGATCAGTCAAATATTTTATCTTTTGCACCAAAGGCCATATCCATTTGAAGCCAAAATATGCCCTATCAAATTATTGGCACTTTAAATAGTATTTTGCTCATATTTGTTTTGCTATTAATATGTGCTAACAACACACATAAGTTGTTTGAAACGTTGGCAATACGAGAACCTACATAGATTTGGTATTGTCAATATTTTAATATGTAGCAAACCAAAATAATCTAAGGGCTTCTTTAAAATACTTCAATTTATGAGATTTTTATAGAAAATAGTTAATTTCTTTATTTTTTATTTGAAAAACCTATGAGCCAAAGAGTCACTGAAGCTTTAAAACGGCAGATGAACTACTTTGTGTCTTTTTTTTTCTGACAGCGGGGCCTCCAATGTTAGGTTTTGTTAAAAAAAACTACCTTCTTTCAGGCCTTAACAGGCCGGTAATTGCCGACGGATAAAATGCTAGCCCAGGTTAACCCATTAACAGGCCTTTCATATCTTGCTTTCATTTATGTTCACTCCACTGGGCTTTTTTTGGTGAACCAGCTGTTGGATATCTCTGCATGTGTGATTCCCTGTTCCTCCTTCGTCCGTGCCCAAAAAGTTTTTGAACAAAAATGCCAATACATGATGATAACAAATAAAATTAATGTACTCCAAGGAAAAATATTAAAAATAACTAAAAAAATCTGGATCCAAAAAGTTTTGGATGGAGACACATCATCTGAGGGCCACCTGTCTGGTTTGCCCGCGTGGAAGGTTTCTCTTGGTCAGACTATAATCTTCTTTCTTTCCGTTCCTTCTCATCACATTATGTAAATGAACTCATTTTTATTAATAAAAGTTCGGGCTGGCACAGGCCCGCCGTAGTTCCTATAAAAAAATGACACGATTATAGAATCCCTTTTTTTTTTAAATCAAACCACTGCTGGAGAGATTGCAGAGTCCTTCCGTCTTCTTGTTGCCAGAGCTGCTAACGGTGCAACCTTGGTAGTTTCTCCTGCGATGTTCTGAATACCCATGCAACTTCAGGGGGTGTGATTGTTAATTTGTCACTGATACCAGTTATAATTTATTATTATTTTTTGAACTTTTTTATTTTTTAATTTTAAAACTAAACCACTTTAAAACTTATTTACGTATTTGAACATCTTAGCTCAAACAATACTGACACAATAGTAGTATTCTTATGTCTGTCTAATTAATATGACACAACAACCTTTATTTTATGTTTAAAACTGGTATGATCAAACAACGTTATTAGATTCACTTCTGGGCTAGGTAGAGTGGCGTGGCCAAAAGACCTAAAAATAAATTTTGCAGTGATTTGGTTTTAAAATAAAAAAAATAAAAAAAATAAAAATTCACTAGTTAGTCACCTGGCCAATAGAGACGGTTATGCGTATGATTCATGTGTTGTAACAGTCTAGAGTCACCCGATGCGGTTTTCTAACTACCCCTAAAGGGTCTCAGTCTCAAAAAAGAAGTTATCATCCATACGACATAGAAGATTCCATAATTTAAACATTCACACTATAGAAAATTTTCCATATGCCCTTAAAGTTTATCAGTTTTCTTATATGTCACCCGAAGTTAGCTATCGATGTATATGTCATTGACAGAATTTTTTACACCATATTGTGTGCCACTCCCGTTTCTCTAATGTTAGGTAGTGACAGGGGGTATTTTATGTAAATGGCAAAAGTATCCTTAGCCCCAAGGGATGAATATGCGCAATGGTATTATCAGCTCCAACAACGTGTTATCCTTCAAGGTTAGCTTGTACCTCCCCATATTTAGACAATAATATTGGAACCACTTAATCTTTGAGCTAACTAATTTAATTGTTTGTAAAGTCAAAAAAAAAACTATCACAAGAAAAAAGAAAAACAAACGAACATACCATTTTTAGAATTTAGTTTTTAATTGAAACTAGTGTTTTGTTGGCATAGAGGGAATTTTCTCAAAAAAATTGTAGCACCTACATAAAATTTTGACACCTATACCATATCAATATCAATACTTGTGGCTGCGCCATATAGCACTTCAAGGTGTGTTAGAAGAATAAAAAGATATATAAGACAAGCCGAGCCATTAGCACATAATTAATTAAGTATTAATTATTTTAAATTAAAAAATAGATTAATATGATTTTTTAAAGCAAATTTCTTATATATTTTTTTAAAACATATCGTTTAGCGGTTTAAAAAATATATATGTGAAAAACTATATATTTTTATCTCTGTGCCACATGCTCGATGCAGCCTCAAACTTCAAAAAGACGAAGATAGCAGGACGAGGTCAATAGCCAATTGGAGTCCTGGACATCAAGAGCAATAAGGTGGGATGGGAGGGAAGGGAGGGATTCGGGTTAGTGATCGGAAATATTTTTTTTCCTTTCAAGTTGAACAGTAAGCTTAATTGAATATGTGTGGGTGAAAAGTGCAATACATCCACCTTAGACATACCTATCAGAGACAAGAAAAAAGTAGTGAGTTTATTCCAAATCTTTTCGGATAGCCCGTCTACCATGTAGTTATATAATCAATACTGATGTACTCCTCCAGTCAAACGTAATATTCACGCTAACGATAAGATTTTGGTTAAAATTTTAAAATTTTTGAACACCAACAATTTCTCAAATACCAAGTTGAAAAGAAAGAAATGATATGCTTTTGAAATTTGTTTGTCAGAACTTTTAAAAAAATTGACTGCAGAGAGTAGAGAGTTTTTGAAGAAATCATATTTTTAAATCGTGGCACGAATAGTGCATATACCTCCATTAGCCAAAAATCAAGGGTGCTCGCGCAGCGGAGACTCGGATGGACCGATGGAATATCTGGTCATGCATTCATTAGCTTTGCACCGACACAGTACCAAACAATCATTCCTCTCTCACTGTAGCCACATGACAGTACAAACAAGTCGACGGTACCCGAGTTAAATCTTATCCAGAACACCGCCGTGGTTTATAATCTCTAATTCTCCTTTCATGCTATACTACGTTGATGGATTCTCAATTCTGCATGACTAGATCAGCAAGCTATCTACCAATACCATGCCCTGTAGCAAGGCCAACAGTTTCCAGTCGGAGCTGCAGCTAGCTGGCCTGCCGGACGCATCCGGCGCGTACGGCCACGTCGTCCGGCGGCACTCACCACCATGTCTGTCGGTCCGGTTCAGAGGTTCGCAGCGTACGTGATAGGGCACGCTGCAGATAGGCTCAGAGTGAGCACCTACCGGCCTGGTTCGATCGGCCCGTCGTCGCGGCGTCATAGTACGTACAGGTCCTTGCATTTTGGCTGCATGGCAACAAGTTGGCAGTTGCATCTACGCCCAGGCCTTAATTGGGATCCACATAAAACGCACGAGACAGCACGCAACGGAACACTCCAACATTACAAATTTCGATGACCCGATACCGTCTCCAATTATAGTATTGACATAGGCTGGCGATCGAACCGTGGTCGTTTGCATACATCCGCGACCAATATAAACTCATCTGTGACAACGTAATAAAGGTGGTAATTAGAGCAGAGAGATCGACCCAGCAAGAACGAGACAAAAATTCGATTAAAATTCTGTTTCCAGCAGGTCATGATCTACTGTAGCGTTCTAATTCTCGGGCTATGGCCAGGATATACGTGCAGTCGTTGTGGTACCTAGTACGGTGCGCGTCTAAGCTAATCGGCTGTTGATAACGTGATGTTTGGAGATTCATATGCTACCTTCGTACGTTGTTTATTACGGAAGGAGAGCAAAAGGAAGTTGGGACGATGATGAGATCATGAGATGGTTCGGGTGGGATATGATCTGGATCCACTTCGTAGCCTAGCACCGTGTGTAGATCAACAGGTATGTTTTGTTTATATATTTATGATAAAAAAATAGTAAAAAATTAGTAAAAAATTTATAATATTAGTTAGAAATTTGGTTTGAATACTTTATGGTTGTTGACGTGAGTAAGTGTGCACAAATAATATAGGACCGGTTGTAATATTTATTTCCTATAGTTTATTTAGTCTATATACGTATGCAGATCCTTAGAGGTTAATTTTGGTTAACAGCAGATCAGGACTAGACTTAGAGAAGAGTTGAGATATGAGTAACTAAGGATATCGGGTGATAATGTTAAATATTAGGTGGTACACGACGGATGGACATTGTATGAAGAGGTCTTCATAACAGACTTTATAAAATTAAGTGTGTAAGTGACAAAAATTCACGAAGAAAATCGAAGAGAAAATGAAAAGAAGAGAGAAGAGAGAAGAAGACAGCCCAAGCCATGGTGGCTTAGCCAGTCTTCCTCTCCTCCGACCTAGTGGCCCAAGATGACAGCTTGACCTGGCGTCGATGACCTAGCTTAGTAGGTGCGGGCTAGCTCATGTGTGGGAGCAACAGCAGGCGTGGCCCAACACAACATTAGCGACCCAACAACAACAGTTGCGATGGCATGACAATGTAATGGCCTAGCTTGATATGCCTACAAGCAAGAGTAGAGGCACGAGAGACGTACAACAACATGGCGGCATAGGATTCGTCACGCAGAAGGAGACCAATTTGACGATGACTATTCTCACTCTCTTATTGACACGTGAGAATGGAGACATAGATCGTGGGGCTCACGACAACTGGTTTAGCACGCGAGCTTGACACTCGGTTACTAGAGAGTGGTCCACCTAGGATGGTGTGCGGTTGACGAAGACTCGCTCGACACGTTTTCATGGATTCTCACGATGAAGATGGGATCCTTTGTAGCTCGTCTTTGTTGAGTAAAGAAGAAAATAGATGCAGAAGATCCTAGGAGTGTTTCAGTGGATCCCAAGGGCGGCCTCCGCGGGAGTGTGTGGCTCGGTTGAACCTGGTGTTGCCGACGATGTGGCATGTTCCAATGCGTGGGTTTTAGATTTGACGTTTGATATTTGCTCGAGGTAGGGTTTCGCCATAAGGATATTTTAGGATTTGTTTTAGTTGTTTTCCAATCATCTTTTACCTATAAAAGAATAGACATAAGTAAGGAGAGGCTTTACGCCTTTAAAAAAATTGGAGAAAAACTTAGAGAGAGTTGTGTGGAAATGAGATGATGTTAGGAGAGATATTTTAGAATTCTTAAGATAATTTTGGAAACTTTGCAAATATATTTCGATCAATAAAATAGTGTTTGTTGTGGAATCAATTTTATCATACTAATTTAAATTTCAAAAACCCATAGTTTTTAAGCTAGCCGGTTTTATAGAAGATACTTGCTCTAGTTTAGACAAAATAGTAGAAGATATCTTAGTACCTATGTCTAGCAAGTCTAACCTTAAAAAACCTATAGAAAAACCTAAGCCTTTTAAAACAACCAAGCCTGTAGAGAAACCCAAATCTATTGACATAACTAAGCTTGTTGAAATAACAAAGTCTATAGCGAAACCTAGGTCTATTGACATAACCAGGTCTATAGAGAAACCTAAGCTTGTTAGGAGAACAAAGTTTGAATGCACATTTTGTAGAAAGGTTGACCACTTGGAAGGAATTTGCTTTAAAAAAAATCTAGAAATGAACATCAAGAATGCCTTAGGACCTTAAGAACCATTCATAGTACACTTGCAAAAGTTTCTAAGAGGTTCTAGTGTGCTTGTCATTATCGTTCAAGTGGTATATTTCGCTTTCTTCATCGAGATGTGTACTCTCGACATAACTTAGTGGGATTAGAACAAACATGAAGAGTCAGCATGCTCATCATTCTGTTGGTAACTCAAACTATTTTTACTCATCATATGACTCAATACTGAATACCTAAGTCTTTTATCACTAACCCCAGTACTAAGTCGTTGAGATTTACTCTATCTTGTATATAGGACTTTAGAGTAGAGAGAAGTGAACCATGGCAACTTAGGTTGCTCACGCCACATGACTAATAAAACCAAGTGGTTTGCCTTTCTCACTTATGCATCCGGTGATGAAACTATCACTTTTGGGGATGCAAGCAATGGACATATGATGGGCAAAGGAAGGATCAATGCCAATAATAAGTTCACGCTGAATGATGTGACATTAGCGAGCAAGCTCAAGTACAACATGCTCTTAGTGTCGTAGTTGTGTGATGAGAATCTCGAGTTACATTTTAAGAAAAAACAATATCAAGTTCTAGATGCTTTTAAGTCTCTTGTATTCAATATCTCTTAAGTTGGTTGTGTTTTTTTGCAAACTTGGATGAACTTTTTGGACTATCTTGTTATCTTATTGCTTCTAAAAATTAAGATCTATTCTTTTAGCATCGACATCTTGGTTACATCGGCTTTGAGTATTTGTCTCAAATCAATGGCCTAAATTTTATTTGGGGATTGCCAATACTAAAAGATGCTAAAGATTTGATTTTTGTACCTTATCGCTATGGCAAGATGGCATCTTCTTCTCATAAGTCTTTTACCTTTGTCATGACGGATTGTCTAGGACAACTTCTTCACATGTACACAGTTTATCTTGCAAGAATCCAATCAGTTAGTGACAAATGGTACGTTCTAGTGATTATTGATAATTTCTCTCATTACTCTTATGTCTACTTTCTTGAGTCAAAGGAGCAAACTTTAATATTCTTTTGTGATCTAGCTCGTCGCCTTGCTATAGATTTTTTTAGATTTTTTCAATCAATTCATAGTGATAATGGGTTTGAATTCAAAAAAACTTTACTTTTAAATCTTACTGTGCTTCTTCTAGAATTGAATATTAGTTTTCCTTGCCATATATTCCATAACAGAATGGTGTGGTTAGAAGGAGCAATACTCTTATGGAGATGGCACAGACCATGCTTGATGAGTATATGTAAGTTTAAGTGTTATTAGTTTTATTTTGGTGATTAATGATAAATCTAATTATGCGAGACTAATGTAATTATTAAGCATATATAGTCTTTTTGGATATAAAAACGAAAATGAGGTATATACTAAACTCCTTATGTTCACATTTGATCTCTCTTATGGATCCAAAATATAGAGTAAAATTCTCCATTGTTCTTTATTAAATATGTGCATATACTTTCCACTATATTCATATACGTGCACATCTTTAGAGGAATTCTTTCTATATTTTGTAGTTTATTAGTATTGATATATCATTTACTAATATTTACATAATTTATATCAGCTTGTCATGCATAAAAAAGAAAAAAAGTTGAGAGATTTATGATAAACAAATATAAGTAATTATTGTTTTGTTAGTTTGAGACAAACCAGTTTTACAGGACTAATATCTTTTCATGAGTTGGTGAATGGGTTTCTCTCAAACTTAATATGAGTGAAGATGGTGATATTTTCTTTGATAATAAATCTTAAACACAATGATGAAACATAGGAAGATCAACATTCTTTCTCCATCTACATATTGACATATATATAATTTTCTAGTTATTAATATATTCTTGTGAGAGTAATACTTAGTCTAAATTACTTTGAGAACTTGGAGATCACGAATGTATGTGTCTATGTTTATCTATGTCAATGCCTCATGCTTTCTACATATGTATATGATAAAACTCTATTGGTTCACATTTAGTTATATATGCACTTTCTTTTCATATATATAATTTATATGTATGTGTTTAGGAGAGCAAATCCTATATATTTATTGTACATGTTCTAGATCTATATTGTTAACCTTCTTTTTAATATTGGATCTTTAAAATTGAGCATTTATGTGAGTACATGATATTTGGTGTTAATGGATACTCAACATGTTAATTCATATTCTTCATATGCAACCGATTGATCATTAAGTGAAAAATGACAACCGATTTGTTATGACTAATGTTTTTCTTTGAGTTGTGCAAAGAAATAGGTCCTACCATGATGAGGCTAATAGATGACACTAAGGTTTTATGGTTATCAAGACAAGAACTTGTCATGTTGATAAGAATAAAGTCAAATTTATAATAAGAAGTAACTCTAGACAAAGGTTAATCAAGACTCAGCATAATGATAGTTCAATCAGATTGTCACAAGTGTTGATCTTAGTTCAAGCATCGACCCCGATGTGGATGGCACAAGATAGAGATATAATGCAACTAAGAATATGTTGTTAGTCTTTTGTTGATCTCAGTGTTTGGTAAAAAGACTAAATTATTAGATAGGCGTCATACTATCAAGAGAGGTCTATAAAGTGAGCATATGGATGATTTTGTGCCATATTTGTTCACTTGCACATAGTGAGAGTATCTAGCCAAGTGTAGTGAACCTTTTCTTAAGTCCCTGCAAAGAGAGAGGTAGGCATATCTAATAGAAATGAGTAGTCTCTTATGGTTATGTTTACTCGAGTGTCTTTTATAGTTTGAGTCATTTATCTTTAAGAAAGTTATGATTCTTAGATGGATTGTTCATGGGTTATACAACCCTTTGATTGGTTCTGAACGTAGCACGTAAATTGCCTATAATGGGTACTTCAAATACATGTCTATTGAGACTCAGATAACAACATATAATTAGGATAACGTTGTGGACCGAAGATAAGATCAAGAGTAACATCGCTATTATACTACATATGTTCAAAACCTGAAAAAGAAATAAAAGGTAAAAATGAGCTTAAAATTACTATACATTAATAATTCCTTCAACTTGACATTAGCACGAATTACATGTGTGAATTGTTCTGAGTGAGTAGGCAAAGTATATTTATCTGCTTGATTGCTTATTTTTAGCTACTTGTGATTGGTAACTGCATTTCAAATTGCTAATAAAGTATAAAGTTTTTTTATTGTTTGTGACTCAAACTTGCTCTGCATGTCATGAATTATATTTCTTTTAAGCTTGTTTTATCTAGATTATAGCATATGCTTTTACATAAATGATCTATGTTTATATATTGATGCCTTTAGATAACTCCCAAAACTGTTATGAACTAAAAATTTGTAAATTGCATCTTATTTCACGCATTGTTACTTCTTTTTGCTCTTGATGTCTCCATTGTCAAAGAGAGAGAAATAAAAGTTAAAGCAAAGTTGTATTTATTATAAATCAAAACTTGCTTTACATCTTGGTGAAAGGTGGAATTTGGCATATAGAAGTAGCATCCTGCATTTGGTTGTATTTATATCTCTTGTATTTTCTTTTGTCACTTCGACTTTATTTTCTCTTTTTTTAAGGTTGACTAAGTTGAGTATTGCAAAGTTTCTTGCTTTTAAATTTTCAAACATCAAATTTTAAGAATTTAATTTGTATTGACGATATTTTTATTAAAGGGGAGATTGTAAAACCATGTGTTGTTTTATATATTTGTGATGGGAAATTGGCAAATAGTTTGTGATCCTAAATGAAAATTTGGTTTGGAGACTTAGTGGTTGTCGGCGTGAGTGTATACAACTAATATGGATCAGGTTGTGATATATGTTTCCTACGATTTATTTGGTCCGTATGTGTGTAGGTTAACCTTAGTCAACAGCGGATCAAAACTAGACTCAAGGAGGAGTTAAGATTTGGAGTGATTAAGAATACTGGGTGATAATGTTAAATATTAGGTGCACATAGCAGACGGATACCATAGAAATATTCGTAACGGGTGTCGTTAAGTGTGCAAATACAAAAAAATTCGTGAAGAAAATCGGAGAGAAAAAGAAAAAAAAGAAGAGAGAATAAGACAACCCAACCCAGGGTGGTCCAGCCAGCCTCTGCTTCCTCTCCTCCAGCCCGATGGCCCAAGATGATAGGTCGGCCTGGCGTCGGTGCGTTGGTGGGCCAGCGTGGCTGGTGCGGGCTAGCGCGTGAGCGGCAGCGGCAGTAGACATGGCCCGTCATTGCATCGGAGGCCCAGTAGATGCAGTCGCGATGGCCCGAAGACGCAACGGCCCAGCTTGACACGTGCGCAAATGGGAGCAGAGGCGCGGGGGATGTACGGTGACGTGTTGGCTTAGGGTTCGTCGCGCGAAAGGAGAGCGGATCGACGGCGGTCGTTCTCACTCTCTGATTGGCGTGTGAAGATGGAGGCATGGATCGCGGGGCTCACGACGGCTGGTTTCGTGCGTGCAGTCGATTTATTTTACTGGACTCGGGATGGCGTGCAGTCGATACGGACTCGCTCGACGTGTTTTCCCCAGATTCCCACAATGAAGGTGGGATTCTCTGCGGCTCATCGTTGTTGACTGAAGAAGAAAATAGATGCAGAAGATCCCATAAGCGTTCCAGTGGATCCCAACAACGGCCTCTGCAGGAGTGTGGCTCGACCGAACCTCGTGTGGTCGACGATGTGGCTAGTCTAGTGCGCAGATTTTAGATTTGAATGATAAAATTTTGCGAGAGTTAGCGTTTTGTTATAATGGTATTTTGTGCTTTATATTAGTGATTTTTTAAGTAACTCTTGGTTTATAAAAGAATATGCTTTGAAGATAATTGGGGGAGAAACTTAGTTGTGTGATAAAAATGATTGGAGATTAGAAAAGTTTTGAAGAGCTTTTTTAATTTTTTAAACATTTTAAATATGTTTTAATTAATAAAATAGTGTTTACGGTGGAATCAATTTTATCTTTTCATTTTAAATTCCGTGATTTAAATACCGCCTTTAAATTCTGTAATGTTGCTCACCTTTTCTCTTCTTCCACTAATTTTTTAGGTTTACGTTATAAAAACAAAGTCTAAAGAGAAAAAATATAAGAGATTGAAATATATCATTTGTTATTTACCTAAGAGTTTTTATTTTTTAATATATATTCATGAAAGTTTCTTAACCAAGCTATTATATTTATTGGAGTTCACCATAAGATATCCTTGCTAGATCAATATTTCCAATAACTAAGATTTTATTTTATAGATATTTTAAAAATAAAATAAATCGCTCCATATACACCTCCTGCGTAGCGCGTTCAGTCTTTGGAGAGAAATTTCTGTCGTGAGAGTACTATGATCCCAGGAAACGAAATGATGCATTGCTCACAGTACGACCGGTGTGCTGTGCCCAACGTTAGGTGGATGGTGGTTCACGTGCGTGCTTGGCTAGCCGACGGAGAGCACTGTACCGCAGCTTTGACTCCGGTGAGCTTCTGTGGGGCGCGCCCGCCACCGAAACCACGTCCGGTCTCCCTCCCGTGCGCGCGGCCGTTCGATCGACGGAAGACGACGCGCGCGCGACGGACGGAGGGGACCCGTACGTCCTGTATTGTCGGCGGATAATTCCCGTGGGCCTGCCGAGACGACTGCGCGCGGGCTCCGCAGCCGGCGTTGGTCCCGCGCGGCGAGAGAGATCGAGGCGTTGCCGTGCATCGATCGTGGGGTGGGGGCGCCGCGCGCGACGCGACCGACCACGCGCCGGCGATTCGCGAGCCGATGCGCAAGCCCAACGGACGAAGCGTCGTCATGGACTGGGCCTCTCTTCTCCGGTGTTTCAGGTACGATCCATGAAAGCCTTTCAACGTGGCCTGCAAGGGAAAAGTCCACCTTTCATTCCTCAAGTATGGATAAGTTTCATTCACATTTCTCTATCATAAAACCATCCTTAATTATTAAAACCGGATCAATTTATATTTCTTAACAGTTTTGACATGTTATTATATAGAAGGTGGCACTTATAGCATTCTAATATTTTAAAAAACAAAATAAAAATTTAAAATAAGTGAGACCATATGTAAGTCTAGACAAAATCAATGAGCCCATATGTCATCCTTTCTCTATCCTTCCTCCTCCTCTCTCTCCCATTTTCTCTTCATCTGTGATGGAGTGTGGCCAACCAGATAAAGGAGGCAACAACGACCCGACTACCAGGTGACAGAGGAGACGTTGGGGCAGTGGGGACCTTCATGGCAATGAAAAGGGGTAGAGGACAACTACGGGGAGACGCCAAAGATGTGAGGCCTGGTAGGGTAGGAGAGATAAGGCAGGGAGGTAGCTAGCAATATCTGTTAGGAGTTGGGAGGAGGCAATAATAGACTTAGGTGGCCTGCAACATAGAAGGGAACCTAGAGGCGTCAAGGTGGGTGTCAGTTGGTGCCTCATAGTGATAGAGCTAGGTGTTGGCCGCCTCCTCATCATGCTTGTCGCCTCTCCTTCCTGCTAGAGTTTGCGGTGGTTGGAGAGATGAGGAAAGGAAGGGATAAAGGAGGAACTTAGGGAGAAGATAGGTGTGAGATGGAGCGAGTGGGACCTACTAGCATGTGGATCCTATTATATTATCTTTTTGTGTGACTGACATATGGTCCATATATTTGTTTTGATTTTTAATTTTTCATTTATTGCTTCTAATGCCACATAAAGCACTATATCAATGCTATATAAGACAAAGGTAATGTCAAAAAAGCCACGTAGCATCACATCTACCAAAACCATTCTTAATACTGCTGCTTTAGAACTCGATTTGCACTAGTTTTAAAAGGTTTTGATAAGGATTTATATCTGGTATTACGGTAGAGGATAAATAAAACTTAATCTACAGTTGAGGTACATAAATTGGAATATTTTGGGCCGGCAATGACCACAACTCCGTGCATTTGGCCCACTTTGAGATGTATGTACAGCCCCTGATTCTGGCATACAATTGAGTCAATGGGCTTTCTGCCTCTTTCTCTTTTTTCTTTTCTTTGTGAGTGTTCCTATGAACATACTCGTAGGTGCTAGAAAGCAGCAAAGAAACACACAGTGCATCCCTGCCAAATTATTTTAGCTGGCAGCAGCAGGCATAAGCTCTCCAATTCTTCCAATTAACTAACCCTACTGGCACCTCTAGAGTTCGTCCCGACCGAGTCGTGAGCTGTATTCAACGTGATTTCGGTCAGATTTCAGCAGCTCCGGCTGGTCACCCGTCCCAGATCCAGCTCGATACATCGGCGGTGAGCTGTGCATTTTGCAGACTTGCACAGAGAGAGAGATAGAGATATACAGGGCATGCGGTCTTTTCTCAGATCTGCCGAACTTGTTGCGTCGTCGATGCCCTCTGCTAGTCCTCATTTCCATGTGACATGCACATCACACATTCACACCGCTGGATATTGTTGGGTCAGCCGTCAAAAGCCCACTTGACGAGGACCCAAACCGGGTGCAAAACTTTTGGTTCGTATCTCCACTAGTTTCTGACTCCCAGAGTCCAGAATGTAGTGTGGATTAGCCTTTGTTTTTTGGTTCGGACAGAGCAAGGTGTCCTCATGGACCAAAAGGTTGATCTAAAAGACACAAGACAGATGGCTGGGCATGTAGTGTCACGTACGACATTCGATGATTGCATGTGGCTCTTGTGCTGTTCTTGTTCTCACTAGTTTCGAGTGTCATCGCCAGTAGATGACGTGACCATTGGACTGATGGCTTCCGTGTGGGCCACGTCACCCAGAAAATCTTTGATTTTGTGATGAACTTTTGAATTAGGGCAATTTTACCATATACAGGAAAGTATCGTCTAGGGTAAAATTTGATATGTTCAGATACTATCTACTTTAAGGTAATAATTTTTAGTGTAAATTTTGATTTGTAGAAATAATTTTTAAATATGTTAAAGTTTCTAGCTCTTGATGTGTCGAGCTCAATCGAGCTAGTTAGGCCGTGTGAACTATAGTTCAAAAATCTAGCATTGAATTAGCTGAGCTCGAGTTGCTCATGACTCATGAGTCTCACAAGGCAAGGTCACTTGACAGATATGGTGGCACTACAAATCGTGACGGATTGACGGGGCTGAGTGGAAGGTAAGCGGCATGTGGCTTGCTAGTTTAGTTGATCGCGTACGACGTAACCACAATGTTGATTAACTTTAGTCCTTAATTGGTTGATTTGTTGAAAGCATGACAAATGTTCCTCGTTGCAGCTGTAAATAAGCTAGCTAGCATATATGTGGCACCTATGAGAAGTCCAATCACATAGAAATGCAAATGGTTTTAGGAACGGATGAGAAGTCCACAGAAAAGCTCGATCTCAGTTGCCTCCAAGAAACAGTGTGTTCACATAGTTGCGACCTTTAATCAGCGGTAGATCCAAGAATTTTAACGAGAATTAGTATTTCGGATTTACTGAACAGTTCAACGAAATAAAGCAAAGATCCTTAGTAGAAAAAAAAATTAAAGTATGTGTTGCTCATTTATAGGCATTCAACATATATTCTCTCTAATTATAAATATTTAATGTTTAGAATCACATCCATCCAAACTTGTAAACCTTTGATTATCAACAATTTCTAAAATTCTTAGTTTACAAATATAAAAATGGTATATCTTGAAATTATAATCTCTTATAAAATTACATTTTGTAAACTTAATATAAAATTACGGTCAAAATCACACATCAGACACCATGAAAAAAGTCAAACGCCATCTGTATTTTTTACAGGTGGGTGTAGAAGCTGGGCCCCTTTTAAACATGGAGGATGCAATAAATTATTTGGAAAAAAGATAGAGATGAAATTAAATTCCAGGAAAATATAACAACAGATCAGTGGTCTTATAAATTCATTTATGTTTTAAAAAATTTAGTCGTACCCTAGTGAAAAAAGAAAAAATATTTATTATTTAACAAATAAAAATAGGTAGCAAGCAGTTAATTATTCGATAGTGAAACAAAGAGGGAGAAGGGCGGATGAAGCAAACAAACTGTTTAATTTGGATAATTCACCCTCCAACCAAAATTTAAGAATATATGAACCATTCGTAGGCGTGCTCTCCCTTTTTAACTCGTATCTCTAGGTTTGGTGAGAATCAAATTGAGGATGTTACTCCTCTGTTAACAGACACATTTTGTTGGTTTAAATACTATTGGTCGTCTTTCCGGTACTAAATTACCATTAGTATTCTATTCAGTCGCAAAAGATTGACTTCATTCATATATAGTCTGCAAGACCTTGGGTTTGAACCAACTAAAATTTTTCATCATGATATGTGCTCCCTCTTGTAATAAACTTGAGCATGTGTTGAAAATGTGTTTTTCTTAATAAAAATATCTTGCAAGTTATGTTTACCCACCTTTTCTTACCAGCTTAAACTAGCTTTCAGTATGATCACATAAAAAAATACTAACAATACATCGACATATGGGACAACACACAAGCGTGCCCTTTTAAGAGAAGTTTTGTGAGGTCACTGATTTTATCTATACCTTTCCTTTTTTTTAGCATATGTTAAAAGACGTATTCACCCGTGTGCGCGTATGTCTCTCTTACAGACGCAAAAAGAAACAAGTGAATGCAATTAATGTAAACAAGGGCGCAAGAGCGCACAGGAACTGTGGGGGAGAATAGGAAAAATTAGGAGGGTGCGAATTAGGATGGAAAACAGTTCCATATACAGAGTAGGTCACAACTTGCACTACCGAGTTGACATGGACAAATTATGCGAGTTCTTTTCTACCAATAATACTGAGCAAATTAATTATATTTTTTAAAAAAATTTAGAGAGAAATTAATTTAAAATAACAAATAAACCCATTTTAAGTTTTAAAATAATTATTATATAATTAATTATACGCTAATGACTTATTTTAGATGAGCAAATTTATTTTGCATAGTGCCGAACTAAATAACTATGTCGAGTTGTTTTAGGTGAGCAAATTCATTCTGATGGAGTTGTTTTTCACCTGGTTGGTTTTTGGCAAGTTAGACTTATTGGTTAAACTAAATAGCTATGTCATCTACAAGTGTTCTGTATCGCGAAAAGGTGGTAGCGTAAAACTTAAGTTGGGATTTATCGACGTCGTAGGAATATGTTTCTCTTAGTCATCTTAAAACATATACAATATGTCGTAGTAAATCTTTTACAAGGAATAATAACAATAACAAATAAAAACCTATGTAATTTTGAAACAGAGTTTTACTGCGCTTTTTATATCCAGTGCTAAAAAGTGCCATTTCTTTCCCTTTCGTACATGAAAATCACGTTTTGTTTTCTGGTACAGAAGCCATTGTTTCATGTGAATCAATGGGCAATCCTATATGGTATAGGATAGGCAGGTGGCTGCGGTGGGGTTTATGATGTTTGTTTCTATCAGTCTATTTCATGGATAAAGTGGAGATTTTGGATGTTGGAGTTTCTCTGTGTATATGTATATAATAAACGCTTGGAAGACTGCAACATTATTTCTATATATTATCAGTAAGTCGTGATCCTACAAATAAATTAACTTTTTAGTCCAACCATCTCCAATATCCACCATAAGCAATTGAGCAGAGTCAAAATATGTAAACGCTTGGTCACAGATAGGCTCTAGTAGTTAGGATCCATGCATAATTAATGGATTGAGCATCCACATCCATAACTTAATTTCTCCAAATTAAACCGACATGACCGATAGTCGTTACAACGACCTTACAATGAGCATCGTATCTACGTAAAAACTAAAAAGCCTCCCAAAAGACAGAGACATGCACGCATGCCCCTAACACAAGATGTCTTTATCATTGCTTGATGGATCAATCAGTGCAGATTTCGGTAATTTTTTTAAGCTAGTTAATTAGCCACCGACCGATCACACGTACGTCCACTAAATCCACCGCGTCGTCAACCAATTCTTGGGTTAGTGGTGGCCTAACGGTGTGGAACACCGCACACCGCGCGCGCGAGCGCAGACCACAGAAATCTCCATTACCATAGCTGAGCTTTATTGCTGTCACATCGATCTTCGGCCTAGGTACGTTTTGCATGCTGTAGTGGCCCTCGTGCCGCCTTGCTTGATCGGTCGGTTAGCAGTGGAGGCGCACCGTGCGAATTGTTTATGTTACGCTTGCGCCAAGCAAATTAATGGTTGCGAGTGGTTTTTGACGGCGCGACGGCGGCCATTACAACATTAGGAATTTTTTTTATATTGCTCTAAGTTTGTTTGAATCATCTACCCCACATTGATTTTGTTATAAAACCAGTAGCAAAATCAGCATCGGTAGTCATGATTTTTTCTAGTTCATGCATGCTAATATATCTTGGTTACACTTTTATAAGTATTCCTATACCAAACTAAAATTACTCGGAAATGTGAATAATCTAGAAGTTGTTGGAAAAAATTGCTATTATGCAATTCGAAACAAGACATGTTTTTAATTAGTTCTACATATAGGCCCCTCAATGCATGCTTGAGCCGAGCTTGTTTTACCTTCGAGGTTCCAAGTAAGCTCATCTCGTGATTTATCAAGCTTGAGCTCGATCGGTCGGGCAGGCGCTTAGGCCACCCTTCCAACCCAAAAGCCAACCCAACTAAACTCATACCTAGACTCGGCATATAGAGTTGGCAAACACATACCTGCACTTCAGATCACGAGATAGGTTGGCAAACACACTTGTGAGCAGTGTAACATATATTTTGAGGATATTTTTTTATAAAATAAATGGATTTCTAGTTAATTGTAGTAATAAAAGCCGATAAAAAAAGGCTAAGGTAAATATACAATACCAAACCATATTAGTTCATCCAATAGAAAATTTCTTTATCTTAAAAAAAATCAAGGTAGATTTAGGAGGAAAAAAAGTCTATATTGCCTCTATTAGTTGGAGGTAATGGGTGGGTAGATGAGAAATGGGATAAAATTTTTTGATTTACAAAGTGAGAGTAGGTGGAAAAACTAGAAATTGGTTTATTTTGAAATAAATTTTGAATCATAGAAGTTGATTTATTTTAGAAGGAAGTACAAAATTTATATTATTAGTCTATAATTATATACTAAAAATCCACTAACATTCTCTCTTAAGTCACCAAGTCACACTTTAATAAATTAGAAAAAAACTAGAATATCTAAGAAAAAAAATCCGGTTTTCAGTTTTCACTTTTGGTGGACACAATATTTTATAACACTAGATTAAATTAAAAAAAAAACCAGCTAACCGCTCCCACACGATACCGTTTATAACGTAACGTAGGCCATAAGAAAAATAACGTACGTACGTACGATCTGTCTCCTCTCGTTGCCTTTTTGCAATCTTCTTTTTCTTTTTCATATATTAGATTTATGAAAAGAAAGATACCGGTTAATTGCCCCCAAGTGATCCTGTGCGTAACGTAAGTGTATGTATGTGCACCCATAAAAACATTTAACTATGTTTTTATTTAAAAAATATCACATGTAACTGCATTTTAACCCTATCCATGTCATCCTTATACAAATAGCCTTAAAAATTACAAACAAATTTAGCTCGCAAAAAAATGACTAGATTATTCCACCGTATATTATCCCCCATAAACATACGGAGCTGAATTAAATACATTCTCCTCTTAGCATTCAAATTTTGTTTTGAAATAGAGTTACTTCTCCACCGACATTCTCTCTCAACCAAACTCAACATTCCTCTAGTTAATTTCTCCAACTAATTTCTCTTTTCAACTAATTATAATATTCATCTATTTAATTTCATCTGTACCCAGGCCCAACCCAAAAAATAATTATATTTTAAGACATGCAGTATATAATATAAGAACAAAATGACAAAAACCATATTAACTCATATTGGCGAAGTATTCCTGCCTGAGAAAATAATTTTCCACGTACTCTTTAGCTCCTGAGGCTATTAGATTTTATTTAGAGACAAATTGTATTCTAAACAATGTGAATAAAGTGTTATCAGATTTAAAAAAACATACTACCTGTTGATTAAAAAATGGGACCACATTCTAACCCTTTGCGTGTGATCCTTATGAAAAATCATAAACAAACTTGACAACTTTATATAATACCATCATATAGATCTATAATAGGGTAAAATATCAAATCTATGGAGTTCATAGATTTTAAATTTTATATCCAATTTATAATCTGTTTTAGTTATATTCCTTTAGTTAAATCAACCATAGATGACTCATGATGGCTATATGTCATCTCATGACAAAGTCATCCTAATTAAAAATCACTGTAAAAATAGAATAATAGAATTTATTAAAATCATTAAATAAAATCTCAAACAGTAAAATCTCTAGGTGGCCTACTTTCCTCTCTTTCTTTCTCACTCTATCGGGCTTAGCTCTTCTCTCTTCGGCTCAACTTCTCCTCTCTTTTTCCTTTTCCAAGCCACCTGTTGCCTCCTAGACCACAGCCTCCTTGGCTTGCCTCATGCCACCTTGGCCCCATCTCCCTCCATGAGTGTGGCCCGCTTCAGTCCCATGCGACCCAACCATTGCTGCTACGCTAGCCTCTGTCTCGCCTAGCATCAATAGGTTGACTTCCTCTATTTGACCTGCATCACGCCCATAGCTGGCATGCATGCGAGCGCCGCATGGCCCATCCACGGGCCTCCCTTGTGTGCTTTTAGCCCTAGCCACATGTGCGCCCACTCCTGCCACTAACAAGCAGGGCTCGTCGCTTGGTCATCCCCTATATCCAACGCCGTCGGCCACTCTTTCTCCTCCCGAAAGACTGAGTGCCACCACCCCCAATCCTGTCTCCTTCCTTTAATCTCTTTCCAAATTTGTCGAGGGGAATCATTCCCTATTCCTCCCTCTTTAATTCCTCTAAATTTTCTCTGTCAATCATGCCCTAAAACGACATCAATTGGAGTTCTTTCCTTTGGCTTTTTCCCCTCTATTTTCACTGCCTCCATTAATGGCCACCGACCGATTCTCTGGCGCAATTCCTTCCTCCTCATCTGCTATAAAAGGAACCCTCCTCCTCCTCTTCCCCCTTTTCCTCCTTGTTCAAACCCTTAAGCTCGATCAGGGTCATCATTGTCTATTTTTACCACCATTGGCTACCTCCAGTTGCTACTTACAGTTGTTATAGGCACCGCTCGAGCGCACAGCCGCCTTCATTGGCTTTGCCACGTCATCCTGTACCTCGGCATCCCCTCTTCCAAGCCCGAAGGCCATCAGAGCTCCTTCCGTGTCATCACCCCGTGGAACGGCGCCACTGTTCTTCTTCCAGCCATCTTTCCCGCCTCGTTGGAATGCTGCCCGTCGTCACTGTTGACTCCACTAGCATCACAGTGGCAAGACCAAGCCGAGCCACCCTTCTGTTGGACGCAAAGACCCCCAGAGTGCCATCATTCTCACCATCCTGAAGCTTCGCTACATCAAGCTCATTGTCGGTCATCGCCATCACTCTCTAGTCGCATAGCGTACGCTAGCAAGCTCTTCGTCCTCTGCTATCCCTTCTAGTGTGCTCGTCGAAGTTTGTTGTGTCACCTTGCCATTGATGTCGGCCACCTCCTCTGCTCACATGTGGCCCGCACATCGGCCTCTCTTGAGATTGACATGTGGGTCCCAACTATCAGCGTGCTCCCTCTCTCTCCTCGCTGATGAAATAAATATAATTTTATAATAGAAAAATAATTTCAATAATCTAGGTATTTTCATTTAAACAACATATAAATTTCGAGTGGATATTTCTCAGTCATACAAACTTCAAATTGATCTGTTCAAGTCTCTATTTTTTTAAATCATGAAAAATTCATTTATGTGTTTTTATATACTGTTATTTCTTCTTGCTTAGTGTTTTAGCCTCGTTTTGCTTAATCACCCGAAGTGAAGATCAAGTCGACAAAAGATATTTTGTTTGAGCAAGGCAAGTCATGCTCGTCTTGAGCATATTGAATTCCAGTTTGTGAAAATTATTTTGATTTAAATTATTGTATTATGCTTTATCAAATTTACCATGTTTATAACTATATTATAGCCTTATTATTTGTATGTTGTTTATCCTTAACAGCCCTAGGTAAACAAAACCAGCTAGTATAAACTCTATATGTGATGATTACTAGAAATTTTAGGTTCATACTTAGGCATGCTTAATTAGAAATAATATAGCTATTTTGAAATGATCTAGAACACCATAAGTTTAGTAATTCTAGAATAGAGGTTGTTTAGCCATGACTTGTTCTCTCCTTCAAAATTCCCAAATTTGTATTTAGTGGTCACAAGGTGTGTGGTTTTTTTAGGAACATCTTGGCCACTATAAGGACCGGTCTTCATGCATTTGGTGCAAAGCATAAACCGTATAACCACATGTCTAATGGATAAGACCTAACTCATAGTTTAGATCAGTCATAAACAAAAGAACATAGGTAGATAGGGCAGATAAAGTTCTTTTGTGAATAGACGTGCCTTGCAACTGAAGGCGACGAGATGCCTGGGGGCATAGATCATATGCTCGATCCAGGGCACCTAGTAGGGGACAAGGGTCTATGTCGGTTGTTTTGTTTAAGGTTGGGATAAGTGAAAGGTTAAGTCATATTGTCTATCTCAAATTCTAAGGCCATGAGACATGAGGTAAAAATACGTCTTATTAGTAAAGTGTATACCTCTGGTCAAAGTAAACATATTCAAATAGCCGCGTCCTTTATTATAGGCACACTAACAATGTACCCAAGTTATATGTTTTCTTCTATAGAATTGAAATAGTTGGATCTACAACTCTACGGGTCTAGGTTAAGGCAAGATGGCACAAGTGCATTGATTGATGTTTAATATGGTTTATAGATAAGTTCGTGATTTTAATTAGAATGCCTTTAAATAATTGAATGCTTTGAAATACTTTTTGCCTACAAAATATCCCTATAAATCAATTTCTTGTACCCCTATGCATGAAACTTATATTTTTTAGATGTGTCTTGATGACTAATGTGGGCTGTACTCAATCTTGCTCAATTATCCCTTATTTGGAAAGAAGTTTTAGGTAGAGTCTTAGTTTATACTCCAATTGAGCGCATGTGAAGATGACCTACTAGTACGCTGCTATTTTCTTTAGTTTGTCAAGGATTATAAGCCTTTATAATAATGTAAATATTATTGATGTAATAAAGATGAGTATTTTCTATTAAATTATTATGGTGTACCTTTTCCTTTTCTAAGCAATACACTAGAGATTGGAAAATGGATATTTTTAAGGCGTGACACTATATTTTAGTTCTAAATACATTTAGCATAGGGTGTTGACATGTAATAATTAGTGTTGTAATAAATTTTCAAATAACTTCACATCATATTTTATGATGTCAAATATCACTTGACAAATATACAACCATAATTTGAATCTATAGATGTTAAAATGAAAACAACATAATTTAGTTGTGTTTTTGAAGTAGATTCATTGTAAATTTCAATCTATGTAAGAATAAGATTCTCAAATCGTTTTGGAATTTTTCAAAACTATTTTGGTTGGTATTTTAGTGAGAAGCATACATGATACATAGATGTGAAAAAATTCAACAAAAATATTTTCTGCTAGTAATCTTGCTACAATTCAAATGGTGCTAAGAGATTTTCAGGGTGGTATCTCTTTAGCTTTCTATAATTTTTAATATAGGGTCCATTAGTCAACCCTTCAAAACAAAAAATTGCATATATCTATATCCACACTACTAAAATTTGAGTAGTTCCAATAAACACAAGAAAGTTGTCTTCACTCTATACCACAAATCGACGCAAAACTTCAAAACCAAAAAACTATTTTCATCATCTCCATCTTCTCCATCTACCACTGACTCTTCTCTTTGTCCTTCTCCAAAGGGAGACAAGCATGGACAAGGCTAACGTTGGTAACATAGCTCAACTGACCTAATCACCAATGCAATCCTCTGAGTGTATTCATGGTAAACTAGGTGTCTAGGTGACACTTCAATTATGGCCCTAATGGGTGTATCATCTAATGGGTGTATCAGCTAGGACCTTGAGCATGCTTGTAAATTCAGATCTTAAGAAGCCACATGGATGGCAGAACCAATATGCTCCATGTTGGTCTTGAGGGGCACGCCTACAATGATCTGGGAGCTACAGACTCAAGGCATCAAAGAAGAAAGTCTTGGTGGCTAAGTTAGTTTCTCTATGTAGAGGGTTATATTATTTTTAGAATATTTATACACAAATTTGAATGTAAGTGATACATGAACTACTGCCGAATATAAAGTGGAGATGAAGTTTTTTTATTGTACTAGACTTATTTTGTGCTACAAGTACAATTCCATGTATTAAAAATATATTGGGCTTTAAAGAGAATGATAATATGTAGCGGTGGTAGTTAAATTTACATGCAACCAAGATAATGTGATTTATAATGGAATTTGAGAGACATTCTTATCATACAGATCCAAGACTTAGTCTATTTTATAGCATATATATTTCTTTTTTAATGATTATAAGATTATCTACAGACCCTTAGAGCAAATACGGCGATACAAGACTTTGTTAGCATTCTCTTTATAAATAATAAATAAGATGTTTGCGCTTGAGAGCGGGCTTCCTTTCCAGTTTAGTAGATAAACAATTAAACTACACA
The DNA here is from genome assembly GCA_030770085.1 of Oryza coarctata. NCBI lineage: Eukaryota > Viridiplantae > Streptophyta > Magnoliopsida > Poales > Poaceae > Oryza > Oryza coarctata. Next base: position 9,552,173 of record CM061463.1, on the reverse strand, counting down.
CAGTTAGGCTCGCAAGCTATGAGAGAGAGAATAGAGAGAGAGAGGTACTAACATGGAGGCTCATTGGACTTGTTATTAATCAAGTAGCACCTTATTCATTTCACAGATCGAGTTGTCACCAAGGGGCAAGGTCGTTGGGGAGACTGCAGTTTGATCGGAGGAGTTCCAAAGTACTCCAATTTCAAATGGTTTGAGTTAATTACCACCAATTTGCTAGAATCGAGGGCCAATTAGACGAACGGATCCGTGAGGCATCCGGCCTCGAAGGCGAAATTACAGACACAATTTTGAACGTCTCATGTAACAATCATGCGCACAATGATTCACTTCTTGTTAAAGCACATGTGCTCATACAAAGTAACTAGTAAATTCTCCCAAATGTCATAATAATAAATAAACAAAAGCTCAATTTGAATCCTACCAACCCAACCCAAAACAAATGTTGCCTTCCCCGAGCAACGCATCCCATGCATGCTTGTGCATATCTAATGCCTGACAAGTTGACCTCACCCAGTTTTCCCTCACACCGTCATCGTTTCGATCGTCCACACGCGCTTATACCGGGACCCCCTCCGTAGCCAAACGACCATCGAGAATCGCCAACTCGATCGCGCCATGCACGTTTGACCTGCCAACCTCTCGAAACCTTATAAAAGGGCACCCGGCGACTTGATCCATTGCTCCATCTCAGCCTTAATTAAGCTCTTAATCTCATATAACCTCATTTGGGAAACTTCACACTCGTGTTAATCATACAACTCGAGCTTAAGTGGTGTGTGAGCGAGCGATCGAGCGAGAGCTATCTTGTGAACGAGAAACATGGCGTCCTTTCACAAAGCCATGGTGCTCTCTGTGACTCTGCTGCTCTCTTTGCTCGTCTTGGCCCGCTCCGACGTCACGCCGCCCACCACGCCGGTGCCGCCGTCCACGGCGTGCAATGGCACGACAGACCCGACGTTCTGCCGCTCCGTGCTGCCGTCGAACGGCACCAGCAACCTCTACACATACGGCCGGTTCTCCGTCGCCAAGTCGCTGGCTAACGCCAACAAGTTTCTTGGTCTCGTCAACCGCTACCTCTCCCGCGGCGGGCTCGCCGCCGGCGCGGTGGCCGCGCTGCAGGACTGCCAGCTGCTGTCCGGGCTCAACATCGACTTCCTGTCCGCCGCCGGGACCACGCTCAACAGGACGTCCAGAACGCTCCTCGACCCGCAGGCCGAGGACGTGCAGACGCTGCTGTCGGCGATCCTGACCAACCAGCAGACGTGCGCCGACGGCCTTCAGGCCGCCGCCTCGGCGTGGTCCGTGCGCAACGGGCTCGCCGTGCCGATGAGCAACAGCACCAAGCTGTACAGCGTCTCACTCTCGCTCTTCACCAGGGCGTGGGTGCCTCCCAGCACCAAGAAGCCGAGGACGCCGAAGCCGCCTCGCCACGGCGGCGGCCACGGGAGGGGCCTGTTCGACGCCACCGACGACGAGATGGTGCGGAGGATGGCGCTCGACGGGGTCTCGGCGGCGGTGAACACGGTTGGCTCCGTGACGGTCGACCAGAGCGGCGCCGGCGACTTCACGACCGTCTCGGACGCCGTGGCGGCGGCGCCGACAAACCTCGACGGCACCAAAGGCTACTTCGTGATACACGTGACCGCCGGCGTGTACGTGGAGAATGTGGTGGTGCCCAAGAAGAAGAAATACGTGATGATGATCGGCGACGGCATCGGGCAGACGGTGATCACCGGCAACCGGAGTGTCGTCGACGGCTGGACTACCTTCAACTCCGCCACGTTCGGTGAGTGTTTGTCAACGCACTTTCTTCTCGTACAAGTTTAGGTAATTAAGTTGGTACATATCGGTGTTCGGCACTAAGGTTTTAATTCCACACTGCAATTTGGCCAGCTGGTTCGATAACTAACGAACTAGCAACTAGTAGCAAGTACAGTGCAGCAGTAAATTAATAATGCGTCACAAGTCAAAGTGTGTTGACACTTCACATCAGTGCAACCGTACCTCACCGCCTGGCCGGAAGTCGGAAGACGATCATTGAAGAGACATCCCATGAATTATTAAATCTTTAGCTGTTAGGTTTATAATGCATAGATGTTTCTGAACCATATAAAAACTTATCTGAAAATCCTATGTTATAGATGTTTCTGAATCATGTAAAAACTTATCTGAAAAACATGAAAATCCTATGTTATGTGCTGATGATTCGGTCCTGATCTGAAAAATGAAAATCCTATGTTATAGATGTTTCTGAATCATATAAACACTTATCTGAAAAATGAAAATCCTATGTCTTTTGTATTGCTACGCATGCAGCTGTGCTCGGGCAAGGATTCGTGGCGGTGAACATGACGTTCCGGAACACGGCCGGGCCGGCGAAGCACCAGGCGGTGGCGCTCCGGTGCGGCGCCGACTTGTCAACGTTCTACCAGTGCAGCTTCGAGGCGTACCAGGACACGCTGTACGCGCACTCGCTCCGGCAGTTCTACCGCGCCTGCGACATCTACGGCACCGTCGACTACGTGTTCGGCAACGCCGCCGCCGTGTTCCAGGACTGCACCCTGTTCAACCGCCTCCCCATGGCCGGGCAGAGCAACACCGTGACGGCGCAGGGCCGCACCGACCCGAACCAGAACACTGGCACCACCATCCAGGGCTGCACCATCGTCGCCGCACCCGACCTCGCCGCCAACACGGCGTTCGCCACCACCAACTACCTCGGCCGGCCGTGGAAGCTCTACTCGCGCACGGTGATCATGCAGTCCGTCGTCGGCGCCCTCATCGACCCCACCGGCTGGATGCCGTGGGACGGCGACTACGCGCTTAGCACGCTCTACTACGCCGAGTACAACAACTCCGGCCCCGGCGCGGACACCAGCAGGAGGGTGAACTGGCCGGGCTATCACGTGCTCAACAGCACCGCCGACGCGGGCAACTTCACCGTCGGCAACATGGTGCTCGGGGACTTCTGGTTGCCACAGACCGGCGTGCCCTACACCAGCGGCCTCAACTGATTAATCGATGATATATGCATACATAGATACACGTCATTGGGATACATACTCAGTGTGTCAGTCATCAAATGTTAGAAGATCAATGTAACTTTAGCAAAAAAAATATTGAAATAGGTAGAGAAAGATAATAATAAGTGGTATAAGAAATACCACAGGATCAGATTATTTAGTGTTTGAAATTTGAATAAATACAGTTTTTAATCTAATCGAATTTTATATTAGGAAAAATAACATTGCTGCTCGTAATGTTTTACGTACAGATCGCCCTGAAGATGTTGTCTTGTATGTCAGATTGGGATTTACTTCTAGCAACCATGAAAATATGAGATACCACATAAATGTCGACATAAGGATCACATAACAAGTCTTATACGAAAAAAAACTCACATGGACAAAGTTCCAAGCTGATAAATAAACAGTATCAGATAAGAAATACAGAGTCTAATTCGACTCGCTACATATTTGTTTATATTCTCATATTGGTCAACATTTATATTCTTTAAATAGAATTGTTATTATCAACATAAACCCAAAGGTCTAATGGACCCAAGTTCTCAGTTGAATAATGCAAGCCTCAAGGTCCTAACTCCTAACCAGCCTAAGGCTGCTTTGGAGTCAACAACAAAGAGAGAGGATTTATCAGTTTTTCACGCTTACTGGTAAGTTTTTTAAAAAATCTATAGATAAGTTACTTTAAAAATCATATTAATTAATTTTTTAAGTTTAAAATAATTAATATTCAATTAATTGCTAATAGCTTATTCGTTTTAAGTATCTTCTACTTCTATATTCTCCTCCACTCGAACAAATCCCAAACCAAGGATGACATGGGTCAATTCAAAGAAAAAGGAAGACATAGGCTTGGCCTTTGTCAGGTCCAACTAGTAAACACGGTAAATTTCGTTGGGGCCGCTGATATGTAGTCTAAGAGCAGAATTGTAAGGTTGGCGTGCATAAAGCAAGGCTCTTTTTAAGATCACGAATTTCCTATATGATCTTTACAGTTGTCCTATGAACACAACAACAGTCCAGCCTAGGATCCAAATGCAAACAGTTACTACGTACCAATAATCTAATTGAGGAGATAATTAACAAAACGTGCTAATCTTCAAGGGTTCAAAGAAACTCCCATCGAATCCCACATATCACTATCGTTCCGTTGACGATGAAAACATCCAAATTACACTAAAAAAAGAAGAAACTGAACGAAATGAAAGGTCTATTCTGCAGCGCTCGGCGACGGGCGGATCAGCTTGGTGATGGTGAGCGCGATGTTGCAGAGCCGGTCGACCTCGCGGTTGCGCAAGGTGAGGATGTTCCGGTGCTCCGGCACGGCCCGGCACCCTCTCTGGCACAGCTTGACCTCCGCCTGGCTCGCCGCCACCAACGCCCTCGCCTCGGGGTACGCCCCCATGTCCAGCGCCACCGTCGCGTCCGTCAGCTGCTCCACTGCCGCCTCGTACCTTCATCACAACGTAGAATAACGACGTAAGGTTCACTCATTGCCAGATCGAGCTGGCATCGCCGGCCGGTGGCCGCCGCAGCTTACGTTACCTCTCGGAGCAGTCCTCGAGGCACTGCTGCAGCTGCAGCGTCTTGTTCTCGATGCTGTCGTCGTCGTAGATGCTGGAGAGGTAGGTGGCCGTCTCCGACGCGTTCTTCTGGACGGCCAGGATGGCCACCCTCGCCAGCCCCACCGTGTCCGACGACTTGGCGGACCGGTCGGAGAGCGTCGCCATGCACAGGTCGTAGTGTGCCGCGGTCTGCTTGCACGCGTCCTGGAGGGAGTAAACGGCCGACGGCGCGGCGGTTGGGGCCCTGACCTCCGGAGCAGGCGCCGCGTTGGCGCCGACGATGGAGAGGAAGAGGGAGAGGACGGTAAAACCGACGGTGACGTGGTAGTAGGAGGAAGCCATTGCTTCTTTTGGTTTTCTGAGCGATCGACACGGGTGTTGCTCAAGTCGGACGGGAGGACATGCAGGGACCCTAGTTCTATGTTGATTGTTTGGCTAAATTAAGCATCTGTCAATTGTTTGTCGCCTGTATTAAGGTTGAACCTTTGGTTGGACAAGAAAAAAACAAAACAGAAAAAAAAAAACAGAGGCTATTGACTTGTTCTTTCCAAAGATTGAGGGCTAATCTGATTTAAGCGTAGTTCGCGGGAGAGTGAGCAGGAAGCCCGGAGATGTGAGACTCACGGATACTTATAAGAACCGGCCAATTTGTATAGGACAGATACAATACAGTTCAGATGCATATAGCTGACTTTCATTGTCTTCTAAAAAAGAAATTAATTCTCAACACCTATCGGTTACTTGGTTGACGATACCTCTATTCTAAATATCATTATTGTTTGAAGTATATGAAAAGTTTATAAGGTGCTTCTCTCTCGTTAACCGTCAAATATGATGTTCATATCTTATATACTGATCTATATACTGATACCAATTTTAAAAATTCAGCTGATAGCAACAAATATAGACATATCATCACTAAACATTATATTTTTATATTAATAAAATCTAAATAGACCTCGGGCTTATAATGCCACACCAAAGTAAAAATGACAACGAAAATAAAACTAGGCCTAAACTCATAAGCACGAACACCAAAGTAAAAATGACAACGAAAGTAAAACTAGACCTAAACTCATAAGCACGATTTGAATATTAAATCAAAACCTAAATGTCTATGTTGCTTTGTCCTAAAAGAACTTATTTAATATTGGGTCTCCATTGTACTATTCTAGATAGTAGATAATAATGGTAAGATCAAGTACACAACGTACTCAATAAGTCAAAAAAATTAATACGGTATGTAAGGATTACTATAAGAGAGGTTTGATTTTATTTTACAATCAAATATGCTTTTAAAAATCATCTTTATATAAGTGTGCTCTTTAAGTTATTTGAAATCTTACAACCCTTAATCTATTTTGTAAGTTACTAGGCAGCAACTTATCATATTTATTGAAAAGAAACTCGCGTCTCAACTCATTCTATAAGTCATTTTACAATAAATTGTCTTGATTCTGATTCAGAGTGTACGATTCTAAATGGTACCTCTATTTTGGTGCTTTCAATTTCTTTTTCTTTCTCAATTACAACTCAATTTTATCTTATGCTACTCCATTCTAGTGCCAAGCGACACTTTGGATCACACAATCCCGTTTCAAATCACTCAGGTATTCCATCGGTCACGTAAGTTGGTTTTGATAATGATTCCTATAGCACACTATTTTTTTTTACAAAACTATTATAAATATAAGACTATGTTAAAGGAATCACTTCTTACCACACATGATCATAGGCACGACTATTCGAATAGGTTATAACATTTGCAAATGGTATATTATTTATCCATATGACACGAGATTACTTTAAACATCTAATACGTATTGACTAGATACGCATGGTGAGGGAGGTTTGCGACAAGCCCTTTTCCAAAGCACTTCTAAGATAGTCGGCTGTTAACTAAATAGGTCATAAACCAAGTGCTGGTTAAGTCATATACTTCCTATTTTTTTTGTCCTGCATACACATTCTAGATGTCACATCCATGACCTCACATCCATTGACTTTCGCACACATACTAGGTCCATTAGTTACTTGGTAAGGTGCATCCCATTCTAACTATATGATTGTACTTTAATATGGTGAAACTATTCAAGAGATCGATTCTTATATGACATGCAGAAATCAAGTCACACAAGCAATGACTAGCCATGACTAAGTTTCATAAAGCCATTTTATTTCGTAAAGCTCCCAATCATGTGTGTCGGTATTTTAAAATATTTTAAAAATTTATTTTATCCTATCGACCAGTTTTAACTAATAATTTGTCATCGATACTCATACTTTTATTGGGCAAGATCACCAGTATGATAAAAGGACGATAATAGTATATGGTCATCAAGAAATAAAGAGGTTATGTGCAACATGTGGATTCAAGAACTATCGGTTTAACTAGTGATTCGTATCCGGTATCATGTACCAGTATGATTTATAAATAAAATAATTTTTATTTTAAAATAGAGGTTTAAACGGCTACTCGATATGGGTTGCTATGCATTATAAAACAACAATATGTGAAAGAAATAAAATTAGGAACAAGCTTAAACAGAGGTTCGAATTTTGAAAGATTAAATTATATTATAATCATAGAAGAGGAATTAAATATTTTTTTTGAAAATATAGATTATTTTTTCGTTAATATACATTTGATATATTTTATGTATTTGACCGATCCATAATCCAAGTTCTGCAAAACGCAAGAACATGTGGAACACACGGTACTGTCGACAAGATGTACACTGGCAGTTTTAACATGACAACGATTCAGACTACTTTCTTTTCAAAATTAGTATTATATTATATACAAACTAATACTATAAAACGAGTATCTATTGCTATTATTTTTATATTATTTAGTAAATATTAAAGTTAAATAAAAAATACTCTTTTAGTCATTTTAGTGATTAATTTTTTAAATTTAGAATGGTTTAGATTTCCTTTTCAAGCAACTAATTGACTAGAGAGTCATTAAATTGGTGAAAACCATGCAAATCAATATATAAATGTTTATATTATGATATAAAATTTAAATTTTAGAAATACTTATATTTTAAAATTGTGCCTCTAAGAAAATAACAAATTAAGTCATTGAGAGATTTTTTTTTCATGTTCATGATTGTACTGATGACTCTGACTGCATACTAGTTACCTGCACATTAAAATATATAAACTTTGGTGTATGCGTGTCTACTCGCTCGCAAGATGATTTGCTGCTCGTCGTGACATTGGACAAATTGTCGCTAGTTGCTTTTTATCATCGATCATGGCATCGCCAACCTCGCTGCCGGCGTCTGCGCCCGGGATCGCCGAGGGCGATGAATCCAACAGAGAAGTTTACGAGCAGCTCCGCCGGCTCGTGTCCACCTACCTGACAGTGCCGAGCGGCCTCGCCATCCCGTTTCACCGCCACCCGGACGGTTAGTACACGTTCCTGCCGGCGATGGTCAGCGTCATGGTGGCGCAGTGCCACTTCACGGCCCGCGACACCGACGTCATCATCACTACCTTCCCCAAGTGCGGCACCACCTGGCTCAAGGCGCTCCTCTTCGCAACCGTCCGCCGCGACGGTGCCGGCGGCGTGGACGCGGCGCTCGCGCAGCTGAGGCAACAGAACCTGCACCAGATCGTCCCGTTCCTCGAGATCCAAGTGTACGTGCGCGACAGGGTGCCCGACCTGAGCTCGCTCCCGGCGCCGCGGCTCCTCGCGACGCCCATCCCGCGCCCGTCGCTGCCGGCCTCCGTCGCCGCCGCCTCCGGCTGCAAGGTGTACGTGTGCCGCGACCCCAAGGACTGCCTGGTGTCGCTGTGGCACTTCCTGAACGCGCAGCGGCCGGAGCCACGGGACGACGTCGGCGAGGACTTCCGCCTCTTCTGCGACGGCGTGTCGCTGGTCGAGCCGTACTGGGAGCACGTGCTGGCTTACTGGCGGTGGCACGTCGAGCGGCTGGAGCAGGTGCTGTTCATGACGTACGAGGAGCTGAGCGCCGACACACTGGGGGCAGCTCGGCGGCCTCGCGGAGTTCGTCGGCCGGCCGTTCACTGCCGAGGAGCGGGCGGCCGGCGTGGACGAGGCGATCGTGAAGGCGTGCAGCTTCCAGAGCCTGGCGGGCGCGGAGGTGAACAGGTCAGGGACGGTTAAGCTGATGGAGGCGCCGATGCGGAACGCGATGTTCTTCCGGCGAGGCGTCGTCGGGGACTGGCCGAACTACCGGACGCCGGAGATGGCCAGAAGGATCGATGAGATTACCGAGAGCAAGTTCAGAGGTTCTGGACTGGTGTTGCCCACGATGACCATCTGAGCTTTGCTACATTGTTGCAACATAATATGTACTCCTTTCCTCACCACAAGAACTGATTGCCAAGATTCTCCAGGATGGCCGGCTTTGGGTAGTGGCAGGAGCACGGTCTCTAGGAGAGCTTCTATGTTCTTGTGAGATGAGAATAATTTGGTATGCTGGCTTCCCTCTTCTCTTCTTCTTGAAGTATTTTGTGTTCAACTAGCTGCGAGACCTTTAGTTTACCTTTCCCAATTCTGGCAGCTGCCGCTGAGTGGCTTTGCGTTGTGTAACACATTTTTTTCGCTCCATATATTGACAAGTAAGCCTTTTGCTTGTTCGGAAAAAAAATGTACTCCCCGCTCCCCGCTTTATAATGTAAAGATTATTTTTTTAAGTTTAATTAAATTTATAGAAAAATATAATATAAGGTTAAATTCGATTTACTGCTATAATAAAAATATAATTTACTCACCTCAACTACGAAATCAAACATTATACGCTACTTAATTCTTCAAACTTAACAATTTACCCCTTTTTCCAAAAACAATGGTTTCATTGTTATGTAGCACCCTATGTAGCATTGCACATATGAAATTAGGCACACTTATCAACCTATTTCTTCTTACTCTTCCTCCCTTCTTACCTCCTCAACAATAACGCCGCCTATCACCACATGCTATTGTTGAGAAACCTTGAGCCCCATGGTGGCTGGCAGCGATCGGAAGCGGTGGTGAGCGAGGGGATAAAAAGGGAGAGGCAAAGGAAGGGCGATGGTTTCCTTTCGGCAGCTCATGGAGAATGATGGCGGCGGCAACATAGGGGTGGAGGTGGTGGATCTAGTAACATCTATAATTTCTTGCTCTCATTGTCAGCTCCATCAGATCAAACTATAGAAAACCCAATGTTGCCAAATTTGCTTGTGTCCTTTGAATGAGATCGCTCACTGTCTTCCTCTACAAGTTCGCAGCACCCGCGGCTTGCCACCTCTTCCCTCACTCTTTGGCAATGATTTCTCAAGCAGGGACCTCCTCCCATATGTGCTCACTCACTTTCATCCTTCACAAGCTCGTGTAGGACCTTCCGGATAGGGTTGATGATGGTGCAAGGAGGATGCTGGTTGCGAGGAGGACAATGAGTAGGCAGTGGATGGTCACCAGCCAGCTCCACCGTGCTCTTATTGCTGCCTCAACAAACTCATCTTCCTTGTGCCTGATTGAGAGATAGAAAAGGAAACAGTGAAGAAGAATACTTAGATCGATATGTGGGCTAGCTAGATTTTTTATTTTTTTCTTCAATAGTTTGTTGCCTAGATTGGTAGGATAAAATTCACCCTTTGCTCAACAAGGGTAAATCATCCAATTTAAAGTGAGGGGGTGTAGAATGTCTAATTTTATATTTAAGATAAATAAATCATACTTTTTTAATAGTTGAGAGTAGCAAATTGGATATAACCCTAAAATATATTCTATGTTGGATTTTTATGTTGTAGAAGTTCTTATGTTTTTTTTATGAACTTTAGAAGTTTGGCTTAAAAAAATATAAACATTTTACAATATAAAATGGAGGGATTAGAGTTCTCTTGAATTTTGCTCTTCACCCTAAGCTAAAGACAATTTGTTTTTCATTATTAGCTTTTGAAACCGAATATGCAACATGTTATTTTTCTTATGCATACTGTTATTTCTTCTGTCTTAAAAAAAACTTTATTTTTTAAGGTTGAATCTAGACAAATATATTTATCTAGATTCGTCCTTAAAGCTGAAGTCTTTTTTTAAGATAAAGGTAGTACTTCATTAGTGTTTATTAGCAAAAACCCACAATCATATGGATAAAAACCACAATTCAAAATGTTATTTGTTTAGTTTATACATTAGTATGAAAAACAACTGGTTTTGTAATTTAAGATTAAAAAATAAACTTTTAAAAGTCAATGTTGGATTTACTCTTCTATCTCTTTACCCTTCTCTGTTTCTTAATTAATTTGACCAGCTTCCTTCGCTGGTCCGGCAAAAATCAACATAATAATTATTCTTTTATTCATTTGCAAGTACTAGGCAACGGAAAAATGATATTATTACGCTGATTATTTATTGATCTTGCACAAAAACAGTTTTGACATACCTGACTTCAAGTTCAGTTCTTGGTATTGCAAAACCTGAATATTCGTGAGCTAATCTTGTGGACGTATACAGTTGAAAGCTGAACATTTCCTCGTATCACACCTAATCTGTCGACACCTAAAGTTCGGTCTGCTTGCTACATCTACCACAAAATTACATTACACTGCCACGCACTAGTACCCCCGAGAGAATAAAAAAACTACGAAGAACAGATCGGAAGCTGAGCTCATCAGCAAACGCCTTGGTAAGCTTCTGAGAAGGGCTCAGGCTTCCACCGCGGCTGATCCGGAGCGACAGGATCGACTTCTGTATCTCCAAGGTCATGGCGCTGTCCACGCTCCCTGCAGATAACGCTTGTGAGCCTTCTGCAGATGCAGCTTGAGTGAGCTCGTGCTCAGCCCGACGTTCTTGCTGCAGATTGGGCACACCTTCATCTCAGGTCGCCTGTGCTGCCAGTCCATAGACACCTTTCCGTGCAGCTTCCTGTCAAGGGCTAGCAGAGCCTTTGCGAAACCGTCATTTGGTTGTGCTCGACGATGTATTTTCTTCAGTAAGTTCCAAGCTTTCGCAAGAGTGAGGCCCCTGAAGAAGTGTTTTGTTAGTGACAGAGCATGGATGAAGTTCTTGTGACAGTTCCACATGCCAACGGAAAATTGCTAGTTACAAGGTTAAATTTCTTACTTTCTGAGCATCAGGTAAGCAAGTACAACCGTGGCACTTCGACTTTTCCCTTCAAAGCAATGAACAAGAACCTTGCCTCCAACGTGATCTACGTGATCAATATAATCTGAGCCTTCTTCAAAAAGATCACTGATGTTTGCATCATCGTCATCACTAATCTGCAAAACATTGAAAAATAAATCTGATTTCCGTGTAAAACTCAGTATAATAGAACATGGTACTATATCAAAGGATGATGCTCTTACTGAAAAGTTTTTGTATTCAAAAAGATCAGGAAATTGGGAATCAGATTGACCAATCTCATTTGAACACAAGCACAGTATATGGGTAATGCCCAAATGCTGAAGGGTGTACATAGACCTTGCAGCCAGAGCCCCACCTATGAACAAGTTGTTGATAACAAGAGAAGGCCGCTCGGTATTTGCAGCGTCAGAGACTAAGACTATCCTTTCGATGATGTGCTCTAAACGCACCTGCAATTTAGTTATTTATGAACATATGTTTTTCAGATTAACAGGCTACTTTCCTGAAAAGAAGTTTCATATATTTAGATACATCAGAAGACCCACCTTCAATTCATATGCATCAGCTACCATGTTGTTCTCGTTGCCATCAAAAAATCCAGAATGAAAATTGTTCTCCTCACAAAATTTGATCACATCAGACTTAAGCGTCTCATTCCATTGTTCTATCTCTTTGAGCAATTCAGGATCATCCTGTCACATCAAATATAGTTGCGACTAAGTTCGGAATAAACCTTGTTGCCAAAAGACAGGCCAATCTTGCATAACACACAGCAGCCAGTTGAATTAGGTAATTCATTTTCAATAGAAACTACTGTGAAGCTAGCTGCATAAAATTTTGGTACTACTTTTGTCGAGTAAACCAAAGACAGGCTAACCAAACTGAAGTTTGCTTATGCCAAACAAACCAGCATGATTACACAAATAGACAAAACAATCTTATTGCAAGTAGAAAACTCTTACCTTCGGAGTCTTGTAAAAATCACGGAGCTTCATTGTCATTGTTAAACTTCGGGGACCCTCTACACTCCCTTTGAAATATTTATTACTCCAACTGTCTCTGGACAGAGGAGATACTGAATCTGAGCTTCCACGGGATCCCACAGAAGAAGGCTTTGTTGTCGATTTCAGTACTTCAGAATCACTGTGTAGTTCACTATTCATATGCTTACTAGGAGGGCAAGGTGTACTATAGTTGGCACCTGGTGATGGAAAATCAGGAACTGTAACATCATTGCTGTCAGATTCTTCAGAGCCTTTAGTAACTATGGACAAGAAAACTCGCAAAACACCATCTAGTTTTTGGTATAGCTGGAGAAGAAATAGATGGAACCCCTCCAGATCCCTAAGAGCTGCACGAAATGCCCCTCGGAATTCATGAATCACAGCAGTATTGTCTTCATCAGAAATGGAACAACAAGAATCAGTGGAAATGATAGATTCATCAGGTCCTGGAATCCCAAGCTTACCACTGGAAATCTCATATAATATATTTGAGGAGTAGTCCGAATTATTCAAGATGAGCTGCACAACTTTGGGATACCGCTCATGATCTTTCACTCGTCTCCCTGCAGGGGGGCGACGGGGCACTCCAGTGTCGATTGCTACAATGTGGAAAGGCCCATCCAAACTTTCAGCATTTCCTCTTACACTTTTCAATGCATCTGGTTTTGGTGACACGGATACAGATTCTGGACAATTTATGGTTACATTTGCAGAGTGAGTCTGCAGCTTTTCACTCTGCACAAATTGAGTAATCGGTGGAATGAAACTTTCTGTAGTGCACTTGCAATCATCCAAACTGTCCACACTGGGTGCAGATCTATCTGAAATCATCAGGTTTGCAGGATTGCCACGCCAACCAAGCTGACGGCATGGGAGTCTGTCCTCATTTCTGAGTATCAGATCTAGCATCAAGACCCTACCCAAGGATGAAGCAGTAATGCAAGCAGCTTCTCCTGGACTAAATGCCTTTGAACTCTCAAGAAGGGGAGAGCCATGAATATAACTGCCAAGACAGAACGGTAACAATTTATATATACTCCTAAATGCAGTTTAGGACGAAGAAATTGCATATTTAATCATACTAGTACCTCATTAGAAGAAGGCAGCGGCTTAACTCAAGAGCTTCCAACAATTCTGAGCATGTCATCTCACCAACCTCATCATTATTTGAAACAGCTACTGATCGTGCATTTTCTGCAGCCTGTCTAATCTCCTGCCACTCTTGGCTAGAATTGTGTACTACTCTAGCCTGCAGTTGTTAGAAAAACCTGAATAAGAAATCAAATCCTGTGCTACATCACAATCAAAATGCATACAATTCATTGAGAGTTTGCAAAATACTTGAGGTGTCCGAACTCCAAGCAATCTTGCAAATTCATAACCCAGCCGTTCTGCCTGAGTTGACATCTTTGATGACGAGAACTTTATAACAGCAGCTGCTTCTTTTGGCAAGACATTACCTGAAGAACTAAATAGAGCAAAGAACACTACACCACCAGAGTTCACAGTCACCTATAAAGACAGGAAGCAGAAATTATCATGTCAAATGCATGGATACATAAAGATGATCCAATGGAGTGATTAGTGAATATAAGGTAAATGAATGCGGTCTTGCATGTCCAATGTTAAAAAAAATTAAATCCATACTGGTTCTATGCTTAATTGGTCTCAGATTGGTGTAAGATAGTATGGAAGTAAATGATTGCTTTTTTCTCATGACTAAAAAGAACGTTGAAAATGCTAACAAAACTGGCAGCAACAAACCTCAAGAGCCTTGCACATTTCATCTTCAGAGTGTTCCGAACTACTACTATGCTCTGTATGGTGCAGAGATGACAGCATATTCCATGAAAAGTCAGGTGATTCAATATCTAGTGCAGAAGCATTTCCAAGTCTCTCCCACAAACTTATTTCTGTAGGCTGACTGTTCGTCAATGGTATCTCTTCTTTGCCTATTAATTCTGCTGTAACCACTTGCTCACTATAGCGGGAAGTTGCAAAACAATAACAGCATTAGCACAACATGCTTACAAAGCCAGGTTAACACATCATCATTTACCTAATTGCATGTCATGTGGAGTTAAAGTAAACCAATATTATTGCAACTAATATAGACTCGTATTTCTAGCCAATTCCCCTTTATAAATGTATTAAAAATCTAAACATAATAAACCAATAAAAATATATAGAATGCTATCATGTGTCACTGGTAATATGCAAAGTGTAAGGATGTTATCTTTTAACGGATAGTTGCCTATGTTCATGGCATTTTAGTAGGTTTGTTTTTGGACATATCATAGTGAATCAATATTTGCTACATGCAGTATATGCATATTGCATAATGCATATCGTACCTAATCCATATTTACTATGAAAATTTTAGTTGAAAACTTCCAACTTTCTAAGAAAAGGTGTTCATGTAATCTTGAAATAAACAGAATGTAGCCAACTGCAAAAGATATGGACAATTAACTTCCTGCTGGAGAATTCTGAAAAGAGGTGAGATCTAGTTCACAACTCAATTTAACACAGTTTTTCAGTCCTAAATAAGTTAGGATAGGTTAGAATTAAAACCCAACAAGAGACCTTTAAATTACCGTTCAGACATATTAATAACTACTTTCCAAGCATTTATATTTAATTATAGATCTTCAGATATATACCATTTTTTTAAAAAATCTTTTTATTGTATTTCTCCATGTTAATTTTAATCTTTCTTTATCTTTCTTTATATTATTATATTAACTTAAGACTTCACAATGTATCGATGTCTCTGTGTCTCCTTTAAACATAGCTAAACCATCTCAACCGATGTTAGATAAACTTTACTTCAATTAGTGCTACCTTTAGTCGATCACATATATCCTCGTTCCGAATTCGATCCATTCTTATATGATTATAAATCTAATATAACATACGTATTTCTACAACACTTAGTTGTTGAATATGACGTCTTTTTATAGGTTAACATTTTACCCCATATAGCACAACAGGTCCAATTGACGTTTTATAAAATTTGTTTTTTAGCTTCTATGGTACCTCTTATCACAGAGAATAACAGATGCTTGACGCCACTTCAATCAGCCCACTTTGATTCTATAGCTAACGTCCGCATCAATATCGCTATCTATCTGTAGTATCGATCTCAGATATCAAAAAATATTCTTCTTAGACACTACTTAGCCTCCTAAACTCACATCTCTCTCCTCGTGTGCGATAGTGCCAAAGTCACACCTTAAATATTCAGTTTTAGTTCTACTTACTTTAAAACCTTTGTACTCAAAAGTCTGTCGCTACAATTCTAGTTTCCTACTTATTTCTACCTGGCTCTCATCAATTAATACTACATTTGCAAAGAGAATACATTAAGCGATATCTTCTTATATGTTTTTTGTAACCTTATCCCTTATCAATGCAAAGAGGTATGAGCAAAGGCTGATCTCTAATGTAGTCCTATTTTAATTAAAAAGTAATCTGCGTTACCATAATTTGTTCAAACACTAGTCATAACATTGTTGTATACATTCTTAATGAGCGAGACATTTTGTTGGGACTTTATGTTTGTTCAAAGCTCACTACATAACATTTTTTGGTATTTTGTCATAAGCTTTTTCTAAATCAATAAAAATCATATATAGGTCCTTTCATTAAACGGTGGTATTCTCTTTCTCATCATTGAACAAATTATTAAAATACTCTTATCATCTATATCTAATCTTATGCTCCATCATCAAGAGCTGCTCTCTCTCATTCTTAATACACTTAACTTTATTGAAGTTCTTCATCTTCTTATCATAAGTCTTAGCTATTCTATAGATGTTTTTCTCTCCTTTTTTCGTACTTAGATGTTGATACAAATCTTTGAAAGCCTGCCCCTTTGCCTCACTCACAGCTCGTTTTGAGATCTTCTTTGCTACCTTATACTTCTCTATATTGTCCTTACTCCTATCATAATACAAGCGTTTATAACATTATTTCTTCTCCTTAATAGCCCTTTGCATGTTTTCGTTCTACCACTAAGAGTCTTTAGTTTCACATTCACTCTCTTTGATCACTCCAAACACCTTTGAAGCAATATTTTATATGCATGTTTCCATCTTCTACCACATGTTATTTGTATCGTCTTCTTTCTTACAAGAGCTTTCTTTGATAACCCTTTTTAAAGATATTTGATGTTTCCCCTTCTAACTTACACCACTTGTTTTTTATAATTTTGGCCTGTTTATCCCTACGAGTATGCACTCAAAAATGAAAGTCGGCTACCACCAGCTTATGTTGAGAAACCAAACGTTCTTCAGATATCATTTTACAATCCACATAAACTCGTTTATCCTATCTTCTTGACAAAGTCAATCTGAAAGTATTGGCCGCTACTAAAAATCACTATATGAGATTGTCTTTTTCTAAAAAAAAAGTATACAGTAACATAATCAAAATTTATATGAGATTCACTGTAGTAAATGTTAAGACGATTATGAGACAATTTAATGAGCTAACTGCAGATAGTCATTTAGATGCTACAAATGATCCTAAGTGATTACTGATATATTTTGCTAAGCTACCTTGAGTCTATTGTACTGAAAAGTGAGAAACTCCCACTTGGCATGGCTTCAATCCTGGAATTCTGACGTGGGAACCCTGATGGCCGGAATGCCCCACTTCGTTTACGTACCAATGATAACCATTTCTCGAATGTTTGTGCCGGTGTTGAGATATCACCACCAAATAACAAAGAAACCACCTATAAACACAAACAGGAATTCAAAAAAGGGGTTCCGCAGTTTTATTTGGCAAGGAAAAGTATGTAAGCAACACAATAAAACTGACAAAATGGAAATTAGCCAAATTGGCACTTACACGAGAGGATAGGTTTCGATCTCTTTCCTCGTTTTCCTACAAGAAATGTAAAATTCTTATAGTTAAGTGTTCTGGTTTCATTCAAAAGTAAATAGTTAAAACACATTGTTGTTGGTGCAGGGTCCTCACCTTACCCCCTATTCAGCCTAATTGCATGATAAGACGGAATATGGCATATTATGCTACATGCGTCTAGAAAATGGCATGTTAGAAATATCATGTTGGAAATGGCATGTTGCAGTATGCATATCGGAAATAGCATGTTGGTGGCATATCGCATTATACCGCTAATGATTCATAGTTGTCTTATAGAGTGCAGATGGAAGTCGACTATAAGGCAGGTTGAAATGAAAACACACTGACAGCATATTCCATTCGCAGGATATGGTTTTGATGACAAGAGGAGATAAAAATACAAGGGTTCTTTCTAAGTTGAACTAGACAGAAATTTGGAGCTGAGCTTATCAAGAATCTCAATCTCTAATGCAGTGCAATCATGACGAATTCCTATTAACAAGAAAAAAAACCATTGGTTTACCAGCTTCTAAACGGCATGGGGTGGTGGGGAATGATCAAACTAATGTCTTACTTACAATGAAAAGTTTCCTTAAATTTGGTACCAAACTGCAACTTTTCTATCGGAGCCAGAACCAGAAGTTACAAATTCTAAGTCAAAACAGAATGGTGAATGGTAGCATTGATTTGATAAGGAGGCAAACAAAATGCTAGCATCGATTGAATCAGGAGGTGAAACAGAATGCTAGGTCAGATCGGATCATGGGGTACCAAGTGGAATATAACCCCAATGAATCGCACGAACCGAGAACAAATTGCTTCCTCTCATCAACGAACGTGTATTTCGCGCAAGAACGAGGGCTTGATAGACAATATCAGCCTGAATCTCAACAAAACACTCAAAGGAGACACCACATTTCAAGAGTTGTCATAGAAACCACATTCCATAACTAGTACATCGCTTCATCGCCAAGCAGCAGACTAGCCAACACCAACTGAGACCAAAGCAGATCAAAGATTCCACCTGGACAAGGCGCGCACTCTCCCCACAAATCCTCCTCGCCAATCCAAGAGCCACCCCAGCGTCACAACCCAGATCAGATCACACGGCACGAGCATGAAAAGGGGGAAAGAGAGGATGGCTCACCCTGGGAGTAACCGACGGCGCCTCGCGCTCCTGCTCCGCCTCCTCCTCCTCTTGCCGCGCCTCCCGCTGTTCCATGGGAGGGGCGCAGGTAGCCGTTGACGACCTAGGCGCGCGGTGTGATATACTAGGTGGTGGTGGTGGTGGTCTGGTCTGCTTTTGCTGCGGTGCGGCCTGCGGCCGGCCTCCTGGCTCCCGGAGAGAGGGAGCGGGCCGTCAAATCCGACGGAAAAGGCGGGATCTCTGCGCGAGGTCTCCCTCCGCCACTCCGACCTTTCCGTCTAGGTGTCGGCTTTTCCCGTAATGGGGAGAGAGAGAGAGGGAGTCAGTGGCCTGTGGGGGAGACGAAAGAAATAGTGAGAGGGAGAAGAGGAGGAGAGGGGTGGATCAGTGAAGTGCGAGGGCAGTTGCTGAAATGAACTGCTTTCGCTTTCGGCATCGGCAACGGCAACGGAATCTCTGAGGGTCGTGTGTGTGCTGAAGGGAGAAATTGGTAAATCTCGGCCGTCCGATCGATCTACGATTCGATCAATCATCACCCGGGAAAGTTGATGGCTTCATCAGTCTTGCGTGGCCCCTTCCTAGAGCTGTTTGCACTTTGGTCCTTTTTTTTCCTTATAGTATATTTTAGATTTTTATATTCATGCTTACTAAACTAAACGTTATGTTTGGTATAAATAATTTTAAAATATTTTTCTAGAACAATCTTTTTTAATACCGTTAAATAGCTATCATAAAAAGTTAGATAATTTATCAATTTCAACTATTCCTTTGATATATTTGGTTTAGTCCAATTTAAATTATAGAATCTGATTTGAAATTCATTTATGGGTTTTCTTTTCTGTTCTGTTTTAACCTTTGGCTTATGATCCATTGAGAGTAGAAGCATGTAGTAAGTTGTACATTAAATTTTTTTTAATTATTATTTAATCACGTGTATCAACTTAGAAAAAGGAAAAGCTCAAGCAATCAACCATTCAAGTAGAACTGTGTTTAAGAAAAAGAAAAGAGTTCGAGGGAAAACTCAACGAGCATTTGCATGCGTGATACGAACAAGAAATGTGGCAAACAGCTTTTGTCGGAAATGTTCACTCGATTGCAGATGCCTTATTCAGTTATAACCTGTATCTGATCATGTTTAGCTTATGAAGTTTCGAATCAGGCAGACTAACATAAGTTATTTTTTGTTACTAAAAGCCGCCAAAGAGTCAAGAGCATAATAGAACGTGTAGAGCGAGGGACGCTAAGGATTAGAAATTGAAGGCTATCATTGACAAGGATTTCACATACCTTCTATTCTTCTACCTAGCGTTATCCATATTACACGTTTCGATTACGTAACAGCGTAAGCTCCACCAATTAATTAGTTAATTCATTGCCACGTGAATTTCGGAGAATTCTTTTATATGTAATAGTTCCCACGCCTAGTTTTAGAGTTGCAATGGAGACAATTAGTTTAATGTTATGCTTTCTCTGCTTATCAAAATGATGTCAACGGCAAATTTGGTTTTATTTGTTTCGAGCCGAATACAGTATTTAGATGGTCCAAATTATTAAACACGAGAGGTGTGATGATGGAATATATGACTCTATGTACCATAATTTAAAATTCTAATATTAACAAATATATGCACACAAATGAGCTTTAATTTTTTTAAAAAAATCAGAGAGTTTACATCTCGTTTCTGTCTCGTTGTGCATGTGTCAAGCGGTACACTTGTAAGCGCACACATGTGAGTCTTCGTAATCATAAGAAAGTAAAACTAAATGTACTTTTTTTCTCCTTAGTAAATATTTCATAACATAGATATTTTAACAAAACAATAACAAAATTATGTATTTAATGTTAAATTAATAATCATCAAGCTATATATTTAAACTATGACATCATAAACTTATAAAATTATCGTGTTTATCACAAAAGAGGTTCCACGCATCACAGCATTGCATCCTGATGAAACTTTTACAACATGTATCTTTATAATAATTTAAAATATATAATTTATGATAATGTGGTTTAAATCTATAGTTATGTGAGATTAAATCTTAAATCTAATGTCATCTCAAGAAAATCTTAAATATCATGTTCTTTTTTTCAAAATATAATCCCTCCGTATTCATTTTATTATCACTGTTGACCATCAATGGTTCTACTTTGAACATTAATATCTTTTAAATGATTATTTTATTGTTAACAAAAGTTATATGTTTGTCCTTATGGTACAACACATATTGCTAATATGCCTATTTTTAATGTACACATAAAAAAATTGCAAAAAAATAAACGCTCATTGTAAAGTAAAAAAGTAAATAGTAGCCGGTGATGATTATTTAAGATGAGTGTTTTCTACTTTAGTAGCACTCGACTTTTATTTTTAATGCTCAAACTATTTATTGAGAAGAAATTGATAAGTTTAGCTTTGCTATGCTGGGATATGTTTTTTTATATACATTTCAGTTTTTTTTTCTTTATCTACCAAGGTTTCTCTTGCTGCACGATTACCTCACGGTTATCATGATAGGTTTCTCTTATTGTACTACTAACTTATGGTTATTATGATAAATTTCTCTTACTACGCGCGATTACCTCATGGTTATCATGATTAGCTCGTATGGTAACGAGGCTTCACAATAACCTCAAGGTTTTTAGATAACAGCAATACCACCGGCTGGCGATCTAAAACAGTAATCATGGCTTCGACACACGTTGCTGTCAGTTTTCAATACATGAGTAGCGATAATACAATTATTATGGATAACTTATCTAGAATTGCTGTGCTCTAAGGTCTTATTTGTTTAAATTTCTTCTTGATTTGGCTAAGTTACGGCAATAGGATGTCCATTTCAGCATAGATATGAGTTGACCCTACGGTAATTAAACTAATCAGTTACTGCATGGAGTCTGATGGAGTACTAAGCTGATGCCTTATCATAAGACCGGTAAAAATATCTTTAATATCGTTTGGAACCTGGCCGTATATTAAGATAGGACTGTTTTTTTAATCAAAACTAGTAATATGTTCTTCTGTTACAACGAATTGAGCTCATAAGAATAAGAATAAAGATAGGTTGCTACGATAGACTAAAGATAAAATAATAAATCCTACTATGATTATTCACAATATAAAATGGAGCGAACAGCCACGCGGGAGCAAAATGTGGGAAGAACTACTGTGCTTAAACTTTGTATCCTACTATGGTTATCCACAATATAGAAAGGAGCGGACAGACGCACGAAAGGAAAAGAATGCGAAGGAGAACGACTGTTCTTTTTAGCAGTAAAGAAATAGTTGATTAACATTTTGTGTGTGTGTGTGATGGATCAACAGTGTGTCCTACTATTTTATCCAGCCATGGGTATTTTGTGAGACCGTGCATGTTCTGACCACCGATAATTTCACCTGCTTTGCCGACGGTTAGAATCGGCGCGCTTGGTCCAATACTCCATGTTTAATAGCGAAACCCTAATTTTTATTTACGTTCACATGGTATCAAAGTCAATCGGGCGAATCGCCACCGTTGCTCAGTCTTTTTGCCGTTCTCCGCTCGCTTAGGCTTGCCACCACTCGATCTTGCCACCCACACACGCTTCTACTCCTATGCCGTTGTTGCCGCTGAGATCTCGCCAAGCCTCACCAGCCCATGCTCTCGCCCTCGACCCTGCATCGCCATTGTTGCTGAGAACCCGCCAGGCCCCATAGCTTCTGACACACCTGTAAAGCAATTTCGTCTCTAGCGTGAGGCCGCTGAATGCGAGGCCGAAGCTACCCACTAGAAGGCCGCTGAGAACTACAAAATCACTCTCGACGCGTACGAGGCCAAGCACGCCGCAATGCACGCACAAGTCCTCGTCATCGTCAACATCAAGATTCTTGTCCCCGAGACATTGGATCGCGCCACCAACAACTACAGCCGGTGGCATACCCTCTTCTTTGTCGTCCTAGGCAAGTATGCCCTAATGGACCATGCTATCTCTAATGTCAACAACTCCGGCCGCTCGATGTGGGTGTAGATGGACTGCACTGTTATTACTTGGACCTATGGCACCATTGCTGCCGACCTTCAATAGACGGTAATACTTCGCAACCCGAGCGCTCACATCACCTAGTCTATTCTTGAATCGGTGTTCCTCAGCTAGTACGAATCACACGCTCTTCTCCTCTCTGTCAAGTTCCATACAGTCAAACAAGGGGAGCTTCAATCACTAATTTCTACCGCCGCCTCGAGACGATGGCTAGTGCTCTCTCCGAGTTTGGGGATATAGTTGGCACACACACCCTCATGCTGACACTCCTCCACAGGCTCAATGGTAAGTTTCGCCACATGGTCTCCAACTTGAAGATGTAGCGGTCATTCTCCATCTTCGACGAAGCTTGCACCCTGCTCCTTCTTGAAGAAATTGACATTGACGATGCCACTGAAGATGCATCACCGCCCGCCTTCATCATCACACACCCTACTCCTCAACGCCCTCCAAGCGAGTTTGCTAGCGGGGACCCTAGGCACAGTGGCCATGGCGGCCATACCTCCAACCTGCTCTCCACCAATCATCGTCGTGGTCGTGGTGGCAAGTTTGCCCCCCAGGCAATGGCGTCTTTAGCTCTAGTCCACGCCATGGTGGCCAACCCCCAGTTGCCCCCTTCTCTAATCCTTGGGCGAGGACTATGTAGCTGTGGCTGCACCCCTATGGCCTTGACCACATAGCAAGGTCAACACCTCGCTACCCCCTCTTGCCGTTTGAGCCGCTGGTTGCTCTCACTGACTCGGCATATCCACTCTACTACACCCTGCCGTCGAGTTTAGGCGCTTCCCTGGGGTTCGCCTATGTGGGCGTGCTTGCCTCGCTGTCAGGGTTGCCTGTGGGGCCCTACCTTCCTCGCTGCCTAGTTTTGCTGCCACCACGTCGCCTCCTTTCATCGCAACAACTCTAGTGCCGCCCATGCTGCCGTAACATTCTTGATTCCCGATGGTAGGCAGTTCTTAGGACCAAGCGTTCCTAATCAATAACTTCAATACCTTATCCTTGACCCCGCCGGCCTTTACCAAGTGGAATGCCGACTCCAAGGGCGGCTCCCACATGCCTAACAGTGCTGGTATACTCTCTTTCTCCCACCCTTCTTCTCTACTCATTCCATCCTCGATCATTGTCGAAAACGGGGCCTTACTCCCCATTACTTCCATCAGGTCATCTGTCATTCCCACGCCACAGTGAACTCTCGTTTTTTCTAATGTTTTAGTCGCACCTAACATTATCAAGAACTTAATTTCCGTTCGTTGCTTTACAAATGATAACAATTACTCCATTGAGTTTGACCTTTTTAGCCTCTCTGTGAAGGACCTGCAGATTCAGAACGTGATTGTCAGGTGCAATAGCACGGGAGACCTCTACCTGTTCTTTCCACGCTGTAGCCAACTATCCTGATCTCACCGCCTTCGCATGCTCCACCGCTATCTGACATCATCGTCTCGGTCATCTTGGTCATGCAGCATTGTTTAAACTTGTTAGCTCTAATGCTATTTATTATAATAAATGTACTTCTGACCATATATGTTATGCTTGTCAGTTAGGCCACCATATACGTCTTCCCTTCAGCATGTCAATCACTCGGATACTTCATCCTTTTAAATTAATACACTGTGATCTCTAGTCATCTCCAGTTGTTAGTGTGTCAGGCTATAAGTACTATCTTGTCATTCTTAATAATTATACTCACTATATGTGGACTTTGTCTCTTCGTGTCAAGTCCGATACCTTTGGTGTTCTACCCAACTTTTTCTTGTATGTGCGCACACAGTTCGGCTCCCCTATCAAGATAGTTTAGTGCGATAACGACCACAAATTTGATCACTTCTTGGCCCGCACATTTTTCCTCACTAACGTTGTCATTCTTTGCTTGTCATGCCCATATACCTCCCAACAGAACAGTCGAGCTGAGCACGCTCTTCGCACCATTAACAATATTGTGCCCTCTTTTAGGCCAGTCATCCCCTAGCCTATTGAGTTGATTCTCTCCACATCGTCACTTATCTTCTCAACTGTCATCCCACTAAGACTCTCGGCAGCCTCATTCTATTCTATGCTTTTCATTGAACACACCCATCCTACACCCACCTTCGTGTGTTCGGGTGTGCTTGTTACTCGAACCTATTCTTATCTCATTGCTATGAAGTGGATTTTACGGTATTTACATGGCACTCTAGACCTCGCCCTCCATCTCTACCGGACTTTGCCGATCGATCTTACAGTTTACACTAATGTTGATTGGGCTGGATGTCCTAACACTCGTAAATCCACCTCAGGCTATGCTGTTTTTCTCGAGGACAATCTCATTTCCTAGCCCTTTAAGCACCAGCCGATAGTATCCTGATCTAATGTTAAAGCCGAGTACCACGCCATAGCCAATGGTATCGCTGAAGCTTATTGGTTGTGCCAGCTCCTCAAGAAACTTCACTGTCCTATTTGCCACGCCACCATCATGTACTATGATAAAATCAGTGCCGTCTATCTCTCCATCAATCCAGTTCAGCATCAGGCATGTGGAGATCGACCTATACTTATTCTATGAACACGTCACTCTTAGTGAAGTTCGTATTCTACACGCTCCTACTTTATCCCAGTACACCGACATCTTTAACAAAGATTTACCGACATCTGTCTTCCTTGAGTTTAAATACAGTATGAATGTTCGTTCTCAATTTTGACCGTGGGGGTATGCTAGAATTGGCCTGCTCGGCCTCAGCCCAATCCACTGATACTATATATACTTTGGCTTCTTACTGTATGTTTACTAGCGAAACCCTAATCCCATTTGTTCACACCAACAAACAGCATTACATCACCATGCGAGAAACAAGTTCTCACCCAAGCGATGAAACAAGTTCTCCCCAAAGTGATGAACTCCAGAACGAACGAATTGTGAAAGCCAACCAGATGGTTGCCGTGTGCCGCCCATTCTTCGAAAATACTACTACTCGATACTCTAATCTCGTTGCGTAGAAGTCGAAGCAACAAACGCGGCGACAGCAACCAACTCTGACGGCGAGAGCTCACATACTGACACCACACGCTCTAGTGACTAGACAGGCGCATCCATATCCTCCACGGCCGCCGGAGTGTCCGCCACGCCACCCTTGCGCTCCGCGGCGGCGACGACTAAGGGCACGGCAGAGCGGGCAGGTGGTGTGCAGCCGCAGCCACGCGTCGACGCACGCCGCGTGGAACCAGTGCCCGCACCGCGGCAGTCCTCAGCTCCGCGTTGCACACCGCGCACTCCGCGGCCACCGCCTCCTTCTCCCCGCCGCCGCGGACGACGAACACGGGTAGCGACGCCAGGACATCGTCCCGGGTTCTCGCGGAGACCGCCGCGGGAGGAGCCGAGGCGTCCGCGGCGGCGGCGGCGGAGCGCTTGCGGGAGAACACCCTCCAGAAGTACCTCATACGAGGAGGACGAGCGCGACGTTGACGACGACGAGGCAGCCCATCAGCGCGCGGCCGTGCGGCGCCCAGAGCGGGGCGGCGTCGGCGGTGGGCACCGCACCCGCGCTCGCGTCCATGTCACCCGAGACGCTCGAGCTCGTTCCCCGATCTGACATAGCGATGGCCTTCCAGAGCCAACAATTCACGAAGCAAGCGATTATGGACAAAGAATTCCGGAATTCCTGGGACATAAACCGAAAAATCGTTGGATACAAGGAACCCCAATCACGATGACTGGGGGAAAAGGAGGGTGGAAAGAAGATGAACGCACAAGCAGCAACATGATACTAGTACTAGACATGGAGTGCTGGAGTGTGTGGTGAAGAGTTTCTTGGGGAAAGATTTAGTTTTTAAGCGGCTAATGGACACCACTGTGATAGGTTTGACTAATAAATGTTCTGATGACATCACAGTAACGGATATTAGGCTCATTTGGAAGTAGTATGAATTTTACTAGATTTTTATAAGAATTAAATTAATTCCTATGAAATTCCTAAAGAAACCCTTCGTTTCAAATAAGGTCTTTAATTGGCCATTGAAGGCAGTCATCAGGCAAAAGTGAAATTTCTTTGCCAGTTTGCATAATCATGGATATCAGTTGCACAAACCATGCATATTTATGAAACTAAGGCTCTGTTTAAGATTTATGACAGAATTTGGATTGTCATTAGCACGTTTTTTAAGATTTTAAACGATGTGTTTTATGTAAAAAATTTCTATATAAAAATTTCTTATATAATCTTTCTAATGTAAAATTTCGTAGTAGTTAAATCAGTTTATACCTTCAAAAATAACTATAAAGGTAATTTTTTAATCTTTCTATCTCTACTATCTTAAACGGGTCTAAATAAAGCGATTTGCTGGGCAAGATGATCTTACGGAATAAGGATCGAGAAGTGACAACATAATTATGACTAACATTGGTTTGGCCCATTGATTTAGGAAGATTTGGTCAATTTGTTATGTCACTTTCCTATCTAAACTTTGGCACTGCAAAACTAAGCATAAAGACGGACCCATAAAATAGAGCCGTAGTTTGGCTAAAAGAATTAGCTAGTGTTTTAAACGCTGTTTGATTTACAAACAAACATTTTTGGGTTGTGTATTTGCTTTTGTTTTATATCCATCAAGCATTTTTTTCAACACTCTAGCTGCAACTTTTAAAATTGTACTTTGTTGTTTACCCTTATTAATATGGAAAAATATTTTATGACACATATAAGCATAAAAAATTGTATTTATTAATTCAAAATAAAAAATAAAGCAAACACAAAGTTGCAGTTTATTTGTACCAAACTTGAACATTTCTATATTTTGCAAGTTCAGTATGCGCCTCATATAAATTTAGGTGACTTACAGATAAGAAAAAATTAGCATAAATAGCAGAAGTGAACATTTTTTTACACTACACAACATATTTTGGGGGCATCTGATATATCTCCCCTTTATAACGAAGTTGCAAATATTTGTCAGGTATAAATTGCACGCTTACCTGTGTTGCAAATTCGTGCGGCCCCTACGAGGATACGGCGGTAGGCGATCGAACTTAGCAATTGGGCAGGGCCACCAGTCGATTAGGTCCCAAGCCTAATGGTTTGTCTGGCCCATACTCGACTGTGCACATATATGTATGGACAACTGGAGCTTTCTCCAGATCATGTCCAGTAGTCTCCAAAAAAAAAAAATCATGTCCACGTTTGCCAGGTTTAACAGGTAATATATTAAGTGGTTAAACTAAACATGAAAAAAATAGAAGACTAGCATGATCAGATGCCTGTTTTGGGGATTTGGGTGAGCTTAAGCAACATTTTTTAAATCCGAATTTCAGATATTTACAAGTTATATTTTGATAAGGACTCTTGATATTATTTTTTTAAATAGACATTTGTACATATTTTTTATCTCGAATTTTAGGGGATTTTTTCTTACTTTTGGATTCATATTTGCAAGCTTGTTTTGTTTAATTTTTTATTCTAAATTTTAATTATTCTCACATTATATTCTACCTGGACTCTTCTTTAATACTATTTTATCTTTAATCTAATTATCAGATATTTTTTTACTATTTGGATTATTTGGTTTGACCTAGACCATTATAATATGAAAACATGCTATAATCAATATATTTTCACTTATTAATATAAAAAAATTTAAACATCCACAGCAGAATGTGGAGGCTCTTTTTTTATTCCTTTAGTAAGGCAATAGAATTGAGCATGATAAGATGTCTATTGTTGGAATTCAGGTGAGTTTAAGCAACATTTTTAATCTGAATTTCAGATATTTATAAATTATTTTTTTATAAGGACTCTTCATATTATATGTTTTTACATGGACATCTGTACATATTTATTATCTTTAGTTTTATGAAATTTTTATCATACTTTGGAATTCATATTGCAACATGTTTTATTTAATTTTTAATTTTAATTTTAATTATTATCATATTATATTCTACTTGGATTCTTCTTTAATATTCTTTCTCTTTAATCCATTTATCAGATATTTATAATTGTATTACTATTTGGATTATTTGGTTTGATCTAGACCATTATAATATGAACACATGTTTAGATTTTTTTCACCAATTAATATAAAATTTCTAAACATCCAGAGCAGAATATGGAGGCACCTGTTTTTATTCCTTTAATAAGGCAGTAGATCGATTGTATCATTTATTCGGCGATGTTCTTCTGAATTTGGAGGGTTTCGGTGTGCTTAAGCATACAACCATGTACCCAAAAAATTATTCGCCATTGTTAGAAAGGACGAGCTATCAAAATTAAAAAAAAAAGTCAATAGTATTTAGTAGCAAGTAATTGAAACTAGGAGAAGTAAGTTTTTTGAGCTAAACTATAGCCTCCGTTCAAACAATCTCTCCCAGTAGATCCAAATTCGTGATGGGAGGATCGTGTGTTGAGATAAATCTAGATTAGCAAATTATGAATTTGGAACCAGCCAATAAATACCAATTTGTTTTCTTTCTAGGAGACCAGGCGTAACTCAAGATCCAAAAAGAATCCATTGATCATCTAGCGAAATTGTAGAAAACCAGGTGTACGTATACTCAGTAACACCAACAAGTCTATGTACAGTGTACGAAATAATCCGAATTCCCAAACTATGGTCCCTACGTGCAGGAACGACCGGGGTAGGAACCTTCCTCCATTCCATGCCTGTCCGTTGTCAGATTCAGAAGGAAGCGGATCGGGTCGAGGCGAAGACCCGCCTCGTCTTCTCGAGATCCGTCTCACTCGGCAGCCTCCCCATCGCCGGCGCGCTGCCCTTAGCCGCCGTCGCGGCTGTGGCGTCCCCGGCTATATAGATCCTAACCTCCGGCTGCGCGTCGGAGCCGGCGGAGTCCGGCGCCTCCACGTCTGCGCGGCAGAGCGGGCACGTGGAGTTCTCCCGGAACCACGCGTCGATGCACTCCACGTGGAACCGGTGCCCGCACCGCGGCAGCGCGCGGGCCTTCTCGCCGGCCTCGAACTCGGCGAGGCAGACCGCGCAGTCCCCTGCCTCGGCGCCCGCGGTGGCGACGACGACGGGGAGCGAGTGGAGCACCGCGGGGTCGAGCCCGCGCGGCGACGGCGCCGCGCCGCCGTCCCGGTCGTCGCCGCCGTCCCCACCAGCGATGGCCAGGCTCCGGAGCAGGCGGCGTTGGCGGCTGCGGCTGTCGTGGGGGTGCTCGCGCCGGCCTCTACTGCACATGTGAAGCACGACGAGCGCCAGGAGGATCCCCGAGAACGCCCCCGACGCGGCGAGCAGGACCCTCCCGGTGATCTCGTAGCTCGTCGGCCTGCCCACCTGTCCGACGAAGGCGGCGTCCGACCCCTTCCGGAAATGATCGACTACCACGAAGTTCCCGTCACAGGGGATCGGCCGGTGGTCCTGGTCCGGGTGAGGGTGGTGAGTCCGGGGATCTTCCGACGCGGCCATGAGCGCAGTGCACTTGGCTACAGAGCTGCAGAGCAAGAGGCTGCAGCTATATGTGCAAATTTCACCGCAGGTTTGGTGGGTGGGCTAATGTGCAGTTTTTGGTTAGCCAGTACGTCGACTGCACTTATACTTGTGGTTAGGACCGAAATGCCCTCGGTAACACCTGGAGAATCCACGGCGAAACCAGGGCAAACTTCACTTCAGTTCCGACGGGCCGTGAGGGGCACGCACAACGAAGCCTCAGTCACTCCGTCGACCTCTCTGTCATAGGCTGACCGTCCGTACGTGGATGGAGGTCGAACGGACGGCCCCGATGCGTCTCCGGAGCAAGGATGGTGCTAAGATGAGCAATTGGGTCTTCAGTCAAGGTCAGAGTTGACGACGACGAGTGGCCACGAGGAGTGAAGTCTTTTGTAAACTTGGGATCCGTTGTTCCACGGCGCGGGGCGACTTGACCCGTTCGGGGAAAATTTTGCGGGGAAACGATGGGGACGGCACGCACTACGATCTCTGAAGTCGGCCGTCGCTAGCGTCTACTGTTACCGCCTCGGCGTATCGCAGCAGGAAAGTTCGCCGAAACAGCGGGCCCGCCGTCGTCGCTATGCCAACTGCGTGGTCTTTTCTGGTTTACGTCTTCTACTGTGAGCGCGGCGGAGAACGAGTGGATGACTGCGGACTGATGTCATCTGTACTGTACCCGCCAGCGTAAAATATCCAAGCGGCCCGTCTGATAGCTAGGCTGTCACTATTTTTGCTACGCTGTGCGCGGAACTAATACGGAATTTGTATTGTATGTACGTTGGTCACTTGACTCCTCGAGTCGTTGAATGTCCCCCTTGTACAAAAAGTCTATCGCACAACGTACAAGCAGGATCGACATGCGCAAGAAAAAAAAAATACTTTACATACCTCGTCAAGTTTGCATCACGTTCATTAACTATGAAAACAGTTACAACGTATCACATTTCTCAAAACCAGTGTAAATAGGTTCTAAGAAGATTTTGACTAACATGACTTCTCGTTTGACTGATATCGCCTCTCGTGGTATTAACGATTCGATTAGAAAAATAAAAACAGTGACACTATAAAATAAAAATAACAAAAATAGTAATAATAAATGGTACCAACTATTACTATGCATCCTTATCTGAAAAAAAAAACTAAGACGGTTTTGGTTGACTTAGCGCTTATGTGGCTAGTTTAAGTATAATCTTCATCGTTAGATGTCATTTCGATTAGAAATTTACATGTCATTTAGATTAGAAATAATAATAATAAACTATGGGACTTACATATCAATGACATAATAAAATAATAATAATAAATAGTGGAGCTCACATGTGGCATAAAAAATAGTAATAATAAATGGTAAAATTGGTTGCAACACATACTTATCTCTCAAAACCAATACAAACTAGATCCTAAGTTAGTTTTGACTGACGTGTAGTATACTCCCTCGTGCATTGATGTAGTGTTTACGTGTCAATTTAATTAAAAAAACTAATAAAAAAACGTGGGGCTCATGTATCAATGGCACCACCAAATAATACAAATAATAATAATAATAATAATAATAATAATAATAATAAATGGTGGGACCCATATGTCAAAGGTGGGATCCACCATCCTCTCCTCTTTTTGTGGCGAGCCAAAGTCCATGCTATTCGACTGAAATTGTTGCTGGCATTGTCGGCTGTGTCCTCACGTCCTCCTCCTCGACCTTTGTCTCTATGATGCTTTGAACTCTGCTAGCCATAAAACACATGCTAACATAGATCAGGGGTCAACTTAATTACATGTAAACACTACATTAGTTTAGGATACATAAACACAAAATAATAAATTGACTCAGAAATAACTACCTTTTATTACATTAGTAGGAGTAGTACTTACATAAAATGTTATCATGAATAGACTCTAGATGGGCAGTACAACATAGGAAGCAAAAGCAACAACAACGACTAAGCAGAAACTAATAATGAAAAATAACTTAAATGACTGAGTACTAGGTACAATATCTAGTCAACTAATTTATTTCATAGGCACGGCATAGAAACTAGGTCCGAAACCCTAGAAGTCTTGATACTTGACCCACTCCTAAAGGAATTTCTCGACAGATGGGTTTGCGCTGTCTTCTTCAAACTCTCTCTCTATATATAAGTAAGGTTAAGTACTTTATATACTTAGCAAGCCATATTAAAAGATGACATGTTTTGGCTTAATAAGAGAGGCTAAGGTTTTTATTTTCAAAAGCAGACTTTTCTTTAAAGGAGTTATTTTGTAAAATACTAGTGAGTCAAAATTTTAGTTGTTGAAAAAAGACTCATATTTTGATCCATTCCATAAGTTACTTTGCAACAACTTATTACCATGATTAAGAGTGATAGCAATATTCAACATTTTCTCATCTTTTTCTTTCTTAGCTTGTTTTTGCTTTGTCAGCAATTAACACATAATTAAATATCATCTCTTAACTATTTCTCATAGTTAATAAGTTTTCACAGCATAAGTTTTATTTTTTTGACACTACAGCATTATGGTGCCAATAGACACCCTAGGTCACACATACCTATTCTTAACCAAGAAGTTTGACCAGTTCATATCCCAATAACCATGTTTACAAAATTTTGGCAAAAAGAAAACTATGCTATGAGAAACACCTTACATCCAACCATAATCGTGGGCACGACTGTTTAAACAATTCAGCTAAACTCTATAGAGCTTGCATACTTTACTCATATGTTATGGACTTATCTCTTTATACAACATGAGCCGATCAAACACGGTTAGCAAAGGAGAACTCACTACAAGGCTTTTCCAAAGCTAACTTATGAATACCTCATGTTACACAGTTGGATCGAATATATTAAAACCAATTATTAGGTAAGTCTCATACACTCATCTACTTATGGCACACTATGAATATCTACTACACCTATTTAATCGCCTTAAAAAAGGCTAGAGCAACACACATCTCAGGTAGTATGATCCACAACACTATTTTATCATCTGTAGTGTTTTATAACTATTGACATATCATATTTCTATATATGATAGCTAATTAATTAACCAAGGACATCCTATAACACTTGAGTGATCACACTATAATATGTTTGAATGAATTTTCTAAAGGAATAAATTCTTAATGATAATACATAGTCAAGCCACGAAGGCATTGACTTCGCATCATCTAGATAATATAAACCATTTTTATTTTATAAACATGCCGACATTGCATTGAATTTTCAAGTAAAATTTGCAAGTACTAAGTTTTTCCACACTATATCACAATCGTAAGCAAGCTAAGTAACTAGCTCAGTAATCACATCTATGAGATGATTATACCAGCACATATTTGGTAGAGTTAACAAGGATAAGAGAAATCAATTTCTTATATAACGTAATTACGACTACTGGGTAGGTCCATCGATTTCTCACAAATTGAGGTCAAACATGATTAAACTGTGATTTAACAATGAATCTTTATATACAAAGAAATTTATAAATATAGGTTAAAAATATTCAAAAATGGCTAGTCTTGCTATGGAAGCGAGTCTTCTCCCTTAAAGGCAACATCCGTATCTTCCACGAACTAGAAACCTATGCGCAAAAAGTAAAAAAATAAACAAAAATCCAAAATAAAATGCCAAAAAGAGAAATACAATTATGCCAATATATAGATCTCATTCTTAGAAAAAAAATGGAGACTTGAATTAGGTCAAATGGAGTTACATACAAAAGGTATGAATTTTTGAAGTTTAATTTTTTAAAAAAATTAAAAAGAATTATGAAAAAAAATATATTTTTAAGAATATTCCTTAGACTTACGCGTGGGGCCTCTATGTCAGTGAGAGGAGAGGGATGGGTCTATGGTAGATTGGGTCTATGGAGGTGGCTGAAAAGGGGTAGGTCCCACGTGGATCCCATTCCTCTTCTAATTCCTTTATTTTTCTTTTTTTTTCTTTTTTTCCTTTTCTTTTTGGTTCCCTCTAGTTTCTTTGTCATGTGTGCGATCCCACTCGGAGGCAGGTGGTGGTGGCAGCGCCTAAAGACGACCTGCGTAGGGATGGGTGTGACCGCATGAGAAGGTGGGGAAGACACCTAGTGAGATTCACGATGGTGAGGGGTGTACTTGGTATGACACAACATGGTACGGCGCATCAACCAGATTTGTGCTAGGGAGGGATGGGCTTGGTATGACACGATTCGTAAAGGCGGGAGCCATACTTGGCACAGTGATGTGATGTGACCATACACGACTAGCGGGATTGGCAACGCACTAGAGTGGTAGAGGCCGCAGCGGGGGTGCACGATGTGTGGGACAAGATTAGGGCACACAAAATTAGCGATGATGCGGTGCTAGGCTTGGCATTCCGTCGAATAGGGCATGTGTGTATAGTGTGGCTCATTGAAGGAGACGAGCATATGGGCACGGTGGGGCAATCGTGCGCTGCTTAGGGGAGTGGTTGGCAAGAGGGACCCGTAGGGTGCGACGGGGGTGAGGGAGATAGGCCATAGGTCTGCTTGGGCACGGCCTAGGAGAGAAAAAGAGGAGGAGGAGAGAGAACTAGGCCGATGGGGTGGTTGGGTTGGCTAAGGGAGAGAAACGAGTAGGGAAAAGAGAGGAGGGTGTTGGCCCAAGGGGAAGACGACCCAAATGAACATGAGGTTTTTCACTTTTTTCTAAGGAATTCTTATAATTGAATTTTTGAGAAAATTTTTGGTGTATTTGAAACTAGCTTGAATTTCAACTTGGGACTTTTTTGGAGAATTTATGGAAGGGACTTATGGAGATTTATTTGATAGAGTTTTGAAGTGGAGTTGATAACCATTCAAATTTGATTATTAGACTCAGAGAAATTTAGAATGAATTTTTAGATGAGGGTTGATTTAAAAGTTGAACCTCATGATTTAAATTTTGGATAAAGATTTTTGGTTCATAATTTTTGGGGCCTAAAGAGATGATAGAAAATAAAATCTTTAGCACATAATGCATGAAAAAACCAAAATTTTTGAAACTATAATTTTTACTAAAATATCATTTATGACTAAGATAAAATTAAGGTGTTATAGCCTCTCAGTTCTTTCACACCCTCCTCTATTCTGACCATGTAGCGATGGCCTCCTAGCTCATTGCTGCAACACGCATTGGAGATAAAGAGAAGGGGTGGGGGACAAACTTCTCTTCCTCATGATCTCTAAGATGGTAGCTAGCGAGGAGAGGGGCAATGGTCGTTGGCTGAAGAGTTACTGGTCTTTCATACCCCCACTCTCCTGCGAGCTCATGAGGTAGGGTCATGCCACTGCCTACCTTGTCATCAACTCCCAATTCGCTCATGCTCCATATGTGTTGATCTGCTCCACCCTCTCCATCCTGGCTCATATCCATCACTACTAGGATCTAGAGGCCACCGGCTCACCCGATGCCCTCTACTCGATGTCCGACATCATCTCCTCTAGTCAACTTTCATCCCACGTCACCAAGCATCCTTGTCCTCAACCTATACTTTAGCCTCAATGTCTTTTCTTGTCCACGAGCTCAAGCTCCATTGACCTCAACATTTCCTCCTACCCTCAAGCCTTCGACACTGCCAACCTCACCTCCAAGGCCAAGCTCGTCCTCGACAGCAAGGCCATGATGCCCTTGCCCAATGGTCCTATTGCCGCTCCCACCATCGTTGGTATTCGACCGCACTATACCAATAGGTGACCCCTTTGCGACAGTCGCCAGCTTTCAGTCCGCGGCATTGCCCGTGCCACTCAAGAGAGAGGTGATGAGGCAATTGATAGAGCTTGGTGATGCCACAGCTGCCACTGCCTTGCTCCTCTCCTGTAGGCTGCCACCATTCTCCCCACCAATCGTCGCCCTACATTGAGATGGGGAAGAGAGGGGATAGGTGGAGAGAGGTGGAAGAAGACATGAGTCCTTGATATGTGGGTTCTGCTATTTTTTTATCTTTTTATTTGACTAACATATAAGCCTCACATATTTTGTTTTAATTTTTTAATTTTGCTTCCAATACCATGTCAACACCACATAGGATGAGGAACTAGTCAAACCAGCCGCCACGTTAGTCAAAACCGCTGTCCAAACTGTCTTGAGACCTCGTTTGCATTAATTTTAGGACATGATGGATGCATTGTAAGTAGTTTTGCTATTGAGAGACACGATGCAAACTCGACCCTTAGATGAAAGACCTAAAGTAAACTTTTTCTATACACGAACATGTTGTCCTTTCATTTTAGGCTTGGGCCGTTTTCACTGTAGCCCCAACCCTTTCCTTTCTAGGCCTCATCGGAACATGCTGAACAAGAACATACTAAATAAGAAAAAGTATATTCTGACTCCCTCTATCCCTCTAATATAGATTGAATTTGATTTACCCTCATTAACCATAAAACCGGGTATATCGTCTCACTCATCTATGTGCAAATCAACTCCTTGGTGGTCTAGATTTATCTATTATATTGCCTACATAATATTATAATATTATAGTAAGTGGTTTTATCTAAGTCTGACTTGGTCACATGTGCTGATATAACACTTATGTGGTAATTATACCAAGAAAAAACAATAGGGCCCATCTATTAGCCACAAGGAGAAATAAAAAAAATGGTGGAACCCATATGTCAGCTCTCTCTTCTCTCTTCTCTTCCTCATCTCTTTTTTTCTCTCTCCTATTCGTTGGTGACAGGAGTTGGGACTGAGCCACAAGATGATTCTACATGAACTCTCGGTATATTCCTCCTAACTATCACTTGATGTGATGTCTACCTTAACCTCTCCTCTGCAGTTTACTTGGTAAGCAGGATGTCCTATTGTTGATGCTCATTTTCATCGAAGAGAAGCCCTTACCATAGGAGCAGCAATGGTATGTTAGGATAGGGGTGATAAGTAGCTTTGAATGTAGGCACCCTATGATGGTTTCAGCGATAAGTGGCTGTTTTGGCCTTGAGAGTGACCATGTGGGTCTTATTTTTTATTTTTTTGTAAGTGACAGATGCGTCCTACTGGTTTTTATATTTAATTTTCTGATTGGAGAGCTGCTGCCATGTAGATAATATATATGACAAAACAACCGTCTTTTGCTTACTGTGTGAACCATCGAGAGAGATAAGTTAACCTAGTTTTAGCTAAGAGAGCCTCTATACCCAATTTTACGCTTGAGTTTTAGTAGTTTAGAGAGCCTCCATACCCAGTTTTAGAAGGCTTGTAATCAAACTCAGCCTAGAGAGTTTAGGTAGTCTAAATAGACTTTCTCGTTTGAATATGAGCGGCGACTGGTAGTGTGGGCTTCACACGATTAGGAGCCTGAGATGATGAGCTGCTTCTAGTACTAGGTTTCGTGGGCCAAAAATGGTGTTGTGTATTTTTTTTCTTTTCTTAACATGCTTTTGAATTATGTATAAACTTTCTACACTAATAGTTCAACATAGAATTATTTTACCACAAATTTCAAAACTGAAAATTAAAATTTTTAAATAAATTTCGAATCAAATTTGATAAAATTCGTACAATATTTTCATCAAAATAAAAACTCGTAAGTATATAGAAGATGAGGCAAAATTTAGGGACACAAAAGAGATTTGGTAAAATCTTAAGGACATTAAAGTAATTTTCTCGTAGTTTAACGTAAGTATCATATATTCGAAGATTCCCCACGCGTTGTTTGTACAGGAATTTTTAGTTCAACGGAATTGTAGTGCATGTGTACCCACAACTGGTATATAAAGTAAAAAAATATTTATTATTGTAGTATATGCGTACAGCCATATAAATATAGGCTATTTCTTTTAAACCAAAGCAAAGTAGAAATATATATATATATATATATGAGATGTATACGAGGTACTATTAATTTTTATTTGCACATAAGATGCTAATTTTTATTTATGAGTGACAGTGGGAATTTTTAGCAACTTATAGGAGGTGTTGCATGACATCATTTTCTCCGAAAAAAAAAAGTAAGGCAACACTTTTTTGAGATAAAAGACATCACTTATGACTGAATATGGCTTCATGTTTCCTTCGACATGCAAATGAGTGCTGGATATATATATATAACCAGCAAAGATGCCTACTACAACAATCACTACTAGCAATGAAAAGAACAAAATGTGTGCAGAAAATCATTAGACCATACACCCTCCGTAAAAAAAACAAAGTCCTGACAACGAATAAGGTAGCTACTAAATGATTGACAATTTGTAGGGGCTTGTTTGGCTAATGGGTTTGGAAAATCCTGTCATCCCATTTCATCCCAACCTTACATTCATTTCTATTTGCTAATTCCACCTCTTCTAACCCGTTATCTAAACACCCCTACGGGAAAAAAAACTGAAAGTACTAACAGCCCTGAGGGAAAATCTTTAGTCAGTTTGATTTTATGATGAACATACCGTAGGATGTGGATTTAATTCTTCCGAGCTTTCTATCTGATGTTGGGCCAGCAAGACCATATGGATAAATATAGATGAATACCCAATTAAATCTGCAGGAACAAAGCTAATTAAACCTGAAGCATATACTATATTATCAATATGGGATGATTACCCCGAGACGAAAGCTTACACAATCAGCAGTAAGGTCCTACCGTCCTAGACGCCCGGATCAACAAATTCCCTCAGACAGATATCAAACATATGAAAACGATACCTAACGAAACCAAGAGATGAGATTATAATTAGTGAAAGATCTAAGCCTGAGCCAAAATAAAATATCCCAGTGTCAATCAAATATTGTTGGGATATTGGCAAATACTTACACAATAAGGAGGAGGACAGTGAGATGGGAGCTCTGACGATACGATGTCGCCATAAGATGACGGAGTTGGTGACCTTGTGCAGATTAAAGCCAATTGCACCCAATACTCCTTCCCAAGTACAGTGAAGGCTAAATTATATTGGTGAATCCGGCGTGCAGTTACGGGCATATAGAGATAATTAAAGCCTCGATGGCGTAAAGGTGCCTGGACGGTGCCGGTTTCAGGATTTCGTGGCGGCCATAGGAAAAGAGAGTTTTTTTACGGTGCTTGGAAGGTACCTCATGTATCTCTTAGATCAATGAGTATCCATCGTTGATTTTTAGATTAGGAATAGATAATAACGTAAACATGGCTAGTTTAGTAATTATTTGTGGCTAAAATCATCCTAACTTACCTTGCAATCTCTTCGGGCGTGAGATCCCTTCACGATCAGCCAATTCGCCATAATCCCCAGCTCCTCTCCTGTTCGTGTTAGTGCGAGGATGGCTACTCTTGATCGAATTGTCTCTAATTCCCAACTTCCTCTAGTTGCATGTGTATTGCTGCTAGAAAATTACCTCTATAATTTTATCCATTGATTGGTATTGGTCAGACAGGAGAGCTGTATATCTATCAATCCTTTTTCCTATGTCCTTGACGATTATCATCAGCTTAAGTATGGGTGATGTCAATCACTCCAATCACTCTATTCTAGTATAAATTCAGTTTAGTAACGGGAATTTTTCAACCAGCTAAGTAGTTTTAGTTTTACATCATTTACACGGTGACATAACCGTTCATCAGTTTTATCGTAGCGGAACCAATCAATACTCAATTTCATCAGTTATATAGGTTCAATGATGCCACTCTAGGTAAAACGGCGAGTCGATGAAATACTCTGTAATTGATTCAAAAGACTAAGTAAAAGATGGCATGATAGATGCTTTGACTAGACTAAAGAGCACCTTTTAGCTCTGTCTAATTGAAGGCTGAAACGAGTCAATGAGAAATCACCGTAATACATAATCTGCCCTTAACCGTAGGAAGTGACAATGGAGACCAATTACAATTCTAACCTTCCACTTTCATATCTGGCCGACCTTCTCACCAATACCTTTTATCACGGTTCGTTGGATTGCTGTCAATCAACGACTCTTATATATTCCAAGCACCGTAGAAAGTCCAGGAAAAGAACAGAGAGAGCTAGCAGTAGGCTATTTGCAGGCCCAGGCCCAAGATGGCGACCCACACTTGGCTGCATTCTTCATTGACGACCCATTCTCCTGCGTAGGAGCTAATCCTGCCGCACATATCAGATCCAACGATCCAAAAAAACTGTGATGACGTGGAAGCACCAAATTGCAGGAAAATAGCATTAACGAGCAAGAATCCCCGCGCGTTGCCGCAGGTGTAATAAGCCAACATTGAACATACAAAACCAGGATGAACAATTCGTCCATACAACATGAAGAAAATATATGTACTCATGATTATCATAAAAAAAACTGACAGCATTGTCTCTTGCAACATAACGGAAAAAGGAACTACACAAGCAATTTTGGCCTACAAAAGTTTAGGTCACATAGATCATAGCAAAGCACCAATCCTCGGGCACCATTGAAAATATGCATGGCTATGACAATGCTCTCTTGCAGTTTAGGTCTTCAAGGAGCTTGCTTAGGTCGCCTATTATCAGTCTGCAAGAATGAAAACACGTGGTTGCATACATGGCTCAAAATAAACCTGCTATAAGGGCTGGTACCAGCCCGAAGAATATGAGTTAAATCTAAAATTCAATTTTAATTTTTTTCCATGTGGATGCTGGCTGGTTATCGCCCAGTTTTTTATTTGAATTTATCTAGTAAAATACAGTAAGAGACCTGTTTCTGGATTTCACCGGTACCGATATTTTTGGTAATACTGGTATTTCAAACTCTAGTTACAGTAAAGACCAATGTGCTAACTTCTAAAATATTTTGTACTGAACTGGTTTTATCCCTTTGAAGGACAAAATAAAAGTTGTGTGGATCATCTTGCAGTGATTTTACAATTGAGACAAACAATTAAGGTAACACATATAATATCTCATAATATTTTCAAGCTGATTCTATCTATAATTGGCTGACGATCCATTTGTTTTAACATCCCTATACATCGGTTCACCCTCATATCTTGTATCTGGAAAATATTTGTTGATCAAGACAATGATAAGCAAGCACTGACCAGGACGAACAGAGAGGTTGGATATTTGCACATACCATTGAGGATTTTTTGGGTTGAGATTTAGCCTGCATATACAAAATCACAAGAAAAATGCCCACCATTTGTATGCACATGTAAATTGTGTAACTACACCCTCCGTCCTAGAAAGAATCAATTCCTGGCTATCCAGATTCATAGCCATGAGTCGATTCTTTCTAGGATAGAGGGGATACCTAATAACAATCTATAACCTTAAGAACTACAATGAGACATGAACAAATGTGCAGTACCATCGTGGTGGATGCAAGGAAACTGATATTTTCTTTTGCCAGTCTATCTTGCCAAATACTCGAGACATTCCTTTGGGCAGCTGACATCCAGCTTGGCGACCTACAGGCTTGCAAAATCAAATAAAATGTGTGAAAATTCAGTACAGACATCTATCCAACAGGTAACATTTATTTAATGATGAATGGAAAATACTGCAGTGCTACATATCCAATGCTTTCTCTAAACAGCAAATCAACAACAGCCACTTCCAGCTGTCAAAGACCAAAAGAACAGCAAAAATGTAGAGATATCTATAGGAGAACTGTTTGTGCCTGAAGAAATCAAGCAAAACACTTCTAATAGGGAAATAAAAGGGACATTTTATATCATTTTAAGTTCTTGTACATATTTAAAAATGAGTAAATTCGAATATATATATATATGGCACCTCCTAAGTTCATTGCCAAGTGCATGGAGATGTTACCTTTCATGAACCAAAGCAGTATGAAGAATCCAAATTCTCCATGTTCCTACCCGTTAGGTTGACAAATCACCATTTAAGACTGCCCGGAGAAAAATCATCATCTAAGAATCACATCAGACATCTACAGCATTTTATGGGCATATCTGAGCTTGCAAGATGGAAAGAACAGAATGTAATGTCAAACATAGCATACATTTAGTAATCAAGGATATCTTAAAATCTGAAAGATAATTGATCATGCGTTATATAATCTATCCGAAGAGCCACCGATGTTACTTGCATTGCCATATTCTATTTGGACTGGAGGAAGAACACAATGTATTTGCCAGTACGCCATGTGATATACCCCTGAAACAAAGGTGGGAGCTGGGTGTGTCCGATAGATGATACTATTTATCGATCCACAGGCTGACAGCTGAACATATGATTTCTGAGGTGTCATTAAAAAAAAGCATAGCTTGTGCTTAGAAGACTACATGGACTCAAGCAGAATCAGGCAACACTAAAAGCTTATTAGATCAAATGGCCAAACTGCAGCCAGTAATAGCACCATCGTCGGCCAAACAAAGCCATGAGTTATGGCACCACAAAATCAGCGGCCAATTGGTACTTGCAGGTTCACATCCGGTAGAGATGAAAAATAGAAAGTAAATACAAAATCCCTATAAAGAAGAAAGGCATAAAGAATGGCACCTGAACCCTAGGAGCAGTCGTGGCGGCGGCGAAATCAAACAAACGGTGTGTACAACCGAGGCGGATTCTATCAAGTTGCAGATGACAAAGGCATCTGTCATCGCTCCAACAGCCGCAGCTCCGCCGGTTCGCCGTTCGGTCATCGATATCGTCGCCGCCGGCTCCCATGCTATGGAGGCGGCGGCGTCCTAGCAGGATGCGGCGCTGAGCACTAAGGGGACAGAGGCGGCGGTGGACAGCTAGACGAAGAAGAGGAGGTAGCGGGCAGCCCAAGAGGCGGTGGGGGGCGCCGCCGCCGAAGAGGAACACAAGAGGAGCAGTGACGCAGTGGGGAATCGGGAGGGGAAGAGCACAGGCCACAGGTGGCATGGATGCTTCTAGACTAGAGATAGAGAGAGCGGAGGCAAGCGGTAAGACGGGAACAGGTTGGAACAATGGCCAGCTGGTTGCGACGCGCTTAGATGGAACAACCAATAGGACCCGCAATGAATAGTAAACTTAGTAGGGATTAACACCTACTTTGACGATATACTATCTTAGGTCTATGCGTTGGCTTCAAGTTCAAAAGTTCAAAACAATATAGTCTAATGTTTCGATGATGAACTAAGTGATCATTGACTTAGCTTGTTATTCTATCTCAAAATCGAAGAACGCATACATTACAGCAAGCTAATGAACATAATTCTATAATTATAAATTATTGACAATCTTTTGAAGATGATATTCGTCGATCGTTGCTCCGATGAGCAAGGAGGCTCTGTTGCTGTAAATTCTTTTATATCTCTAGTGTATCAAGAGATCTGCTATATATAGAAGGGAGACTACATGATAATTGGACGATAGGTATATTTTTTATATTTCTTCAACTTAATTTTTGTACTATATGTGTGTATTATTTGGTTTTTTCCTTGTGATCAAGTTAAGTAAGGTCCTAAAGGATTAGGGTAGTTGGCTTCTTGTACTATACGTGTGAGAATTTATAATTGTTCCTTTTTGATGAAAATTTTTTTAGGTAAAGTCTATCCATCACTTCATCCATGGTTTTAAAGCAGGTCATGCAGTTTTCTAAAACCAGCCCATGGTTGATGGCTTGCGCTAGTTTGGTCTAGAGCCAGTAGCCCTGCATCTTGCCGACTCCCGAAGTGCATGCACCACTGCAAATGGAGATGTTTAAGCCGCCATCCAACTATTAGGCACTACTTAAAAAAATATGTTTGCTCCTCGGTTTTACTTCTATATAAATACCATAAAAATATATTTATAATAATAGTAAGGATTTCATATAACCACATGTGAAAATAATCATATTTTCACACACGATTTAACTAACAAAAATGCTTGTAAAGATTGTGAGGAAAAATAAAAAGATGGAAAGTCAACAACTGAACAAGCATGGCTAAGTCCTCCCATCTCTCTCCTCTCAATTCCTGCCTCTCCTCGATCCATCACCACCCTCCTGCATCCTTTACGTTGCTCGAGAGCAGTGGATCAACAACGACGGCCCTAGGAGAGGTAGATTGACATGGGGTGGAGAGGGAGAGGGGCGGGAGCGATGGTGATAGACTTAGGAGTGATGAATCTGGCAGCCACAAGTCCTAAGAACATGGATGAATGATGGGGGATCAAGAGAGCTGGATCTAGCAGCTATGGGCCTCGAGAGTGGTGGATCGATGCAAGGGGAGGGGCGGCTCAAGAATGCTATATCTAGTGACGATGGTCCCCGGTGGCTTCATCTCAACAACGATGACGATGACCATGCAATGGTGATAGTGACCACTGCGAGGGCTTCATCTCTGTGACAACGGTTGTTATTGCTACAAAGGAGCTTGTGATTGGGATTTTAGGTAATTTGGGGAGTTTGGAGAATTTTTGAATTTGAGATTCTGCAGGATATGATTGGATTTGTATTTTTGTTTTTTTCATAATAAATATTTACACAGGCATGACTACCACATATGAAATTTTCCACAGGTGATTTATTAGAGGTGGGTGGCTCATACATCTGTACAAACGAAATTTGGTCGCCTATAAAAAACTACTTTTGTAGCAGTGAGGGCCTAAGGGGAAGACAAGTTAGCGCCGTCACTATTGGTATCTTTGAAATAAGATGGGTTGCGCTATGAGAATAGTGTGGATGGTATTGTT
This sequence comes from Oryza coarctata, assembly GCA_030770085.1. Taxonomy (NCBI): domain Eukaryota; kingdom Viridiplantae; phylum Streptophyta; class Magnoliopsida; order Poales; family Poaceae; genus Oryza; species Oryza coarctata. The sequence continues at coordinate 9,507,509 of CM061463.1, read as the reverse complement.
AACACCGTTCTCTCATTACTTGATGATGCTGGGCAGGCAAGAAATTTATCCAGTTCTTCCCATTTCTTGTATTGGCTTGAACATCGATTACCAAGAGGATAAGCTTAGGGATTTCCTTCAAACTAACGGATATGTGATACTTCAGAAGGTGGACAACAACTATAATATGAGGTACTTCACGGAAAAAGATATAAAACACATTACAAATGGATATATCAACTTGCTTGGGAAGGGGGCGAGGTTTATAAAGGAATGATGGGCAATGGATATCCAGTCGCAGTAAAGAGATACATGTGTGGAACCCGAAAAGAGGATTTTGCCAAAAAGGTGATAGTGCATTCTCAAACTAACCACAAGAATGTTGTTAGACTGCTGGGGCGTTGCACAGAGGAAAATGCTTTAATGATTGCTATGGAGTTTGCGTGTAATGGGAACCTTGACACCATGCTTCATTGCAGAAATGCTGCCGACCATGTTACCTTCCCTTTGGACAAACGTTTGGATATCGCAATCCAGTCAGCTGAAGTACTATCACACATGCATTCAATGTATAGTCCTGTTCTTCATGGTGACATCAAACCTGAAAATATACTTCTAGATCAAAATCTTGCACCAAAGATTTCAGATTTTGGAATATCAAGACTACTGTCTAGTGTTTGAGCCCAGCATACAAAAAATATAATCGGCTCTATAGGTTACCTGGATCCTCTGTTTAATGAAGCCCTTAGAAAAAGGAAAAAAGTGAGACAAATGTTTGACAAGGAAGTTGCGAACGGGATGCAGAGCATTAAGCTGATTGAAGACATTTCAAAGCTAGCAGCCGAGTGCTTGAAAATGGATGACAAAGCGCGCCCAAATATGGTTGAGGTATAGCAGATAGACTAAGGGTGATTAGAAAATCTTTGCAACTGCGCAAGGTTGGTACTAATGTTGTGGCTTCATCTCCGTTATCGTCTACACGTAATCAGGAAAACATAGGTAAGTTTAATATATATACTCCTATGGTTTAGTGCAGATCTTTTAGTCTTAGTTCTTAGGCATTTTTATTTTCGGAAGCATGCCATGATTATAATGTGTTGTTTTATTTCCATTTCTCCTTATATTTTGCTGTGAAAGTCAGTTGCATCTGTTCCTTTCCTACGAGCTTCTTTCACACTTTTCACACTGCAAAGTGCAGTCAGAATAAAAAGAGAGGAAAAGGTTTTCTTTTAAGCCATATAACTTTTGTCAGTGCATCCAATTTACTAGCATGATACATGCATTAGTTTACAATAAGCTCTTAATTATTTTTCAGAACTTTGGGCCTCTTAATTGGTAGTTTTCTTTTTTTTTCAAGCTTTCACGTATAAAAAGTAACTTAACACAACTCTAAACTACTAAATAATCCAACCATGCATCCAAATATCCAATATACCCACATACTGTCACACTCCGGCCATACACCACGTACAATAATACTAGAAAGGGTGTGTTACAAGATATCAGCATGAACCGAATCCTGTGAAACTGTGATGTTGGTACCAATCTTAACACACAAAGTTGATATCCACGATCAATTAATATGCATCCTTGCAACTAAAAGTAATATAGATAGATTATACTCACATCTTTGAAACAACTCTGAGAGTGTAACCAGTAAGCTAAGCAGTAGTGAAACTTAGCACAGTTAGACCCAATCTACAAGCAACGACATGGGATTAGAAAGGAAACCTAAAATTCAACTTCACTTCTGTCTTCTTAGGCGAGGGGGAAAAACAACAACAATTGAGTATATACGTACTTATCAAACCATGAAAAATATGGGCATGCAGACTGCATAAGATGACTGAGTTTGTTCATAATCTTTTGAAAATATTTTCAAAACACTAAGTGTGGGATTCTTTTAACATGTATTCAAAAAGAGGCACTTGCCTTAATCCTATCCATGAGTTGCTTTGTAGCAACGCAAGTGGGCGATCAAATTTTAATTGATTAAAACAACTCTGCTAGTTGACATATCATGATACCAATGCATAACCTTCTATTCAAGATAGTTCCAACTATTCTTGTCACTTTCAAACCATCGGGCATCAGTCCATCTTACAATCTCATCTCTTTGGCTCCTAGAGCCGTCCATATCTCCAGCACATTGCTTCTATACAAGAAGCCTAATCTATGATGCCAATTGTCATCCTAGTCAACCATAATACTATTTCAGACCATGTAATGGTCATGCATCAGTCATCATGATTGATTCCGGTAATAATTCCTAATTCTATGGTCCACTTTCACAAAGCACTGGCAATTATATTTACGCTAGAGTAATTATCTCACATTCACTCATAACCGTGGGCATGACTATTCAAACAGTTTGATAACCTCTGTAGAGGGTGCATACTTTGCCCACAAAACGCGAGTTTACTCCCTCACTATCCAAGTGGGGGAGGTTCGTAACAAGGCCTTTCAAAAACATTTCTATGATAGTCGGTTGTCAATTGAGCATGTTCCAAACCAAGTATCAGGCAAGCCCCAAACTTTCCATACTTAGGATCTCGTAGGTGCATTCTAGATGCTACCTTGGCAACTCTACATCCAATGACTTCCAATACATCCAAGATCTATTAATTACTTGGCTAGAGGTGTCTCATTCTACCCAATGGTTACACTGTGATATGCTCAAATGAAATTACCTAGAAAACGATTCTTATATGTGAATACAGAGCATTGCCACCAAGGCGACTACTTTGCATCGTGGGTTTTCACAAACCACTTTTATTTTTGAACCACACTGTCACCGTATGTCAGGTTTTCAAAGGTTTCATAAACCTATTTTTCCTTTTTGACAAACAAGTGTAATTATGTGAGACCATTGATACCTATACCCAAGGGCATGGGTGCTGAGGTATCATGGGGGTAGAGCGTAAGAGATAGTGGTATCACCATCCTAAAGTTATTATGTAACTACTAAGTAGGTCCGTTGGTTTATCACGTGAACCGAGGCCGTCAAGTTTATTGTGTACACTAGCAATAAAATTTTATAAATAAAATATTTTAAAACTAGTAGCAATATAATCAAGGGATGACTTGCCTTTGTCTTCATCTTCAAAGTCTTCAAGAATACTCTTCTAAAATAATTTATGTCGACATCGACTATGCGTAAAAGAAGGAAAATCAAACAAAACACAAAAAGAAAAATACTATTATTAAGACATTCGGTATATCTCAATTTTTTTAAAAAAAACTGAGTGTTGAATGAGCGCAAATAAAGATACGGTTAAAAAGATATGATTTTTTAAAGATAAAAAATTAAGGATTAAAAGATTTTTTTTAAAAAAAAATTTAAAATAGAGACTGAATGGTGGGGTTAGGATGATTTATTTAAGGGAGGTAATACAAACTTGTTTTCTTTGGTGTAAGGGTTGTTGGGCTAAGACTTGACGAGCTTTTAGGTTTGATGGGCTGAGGGAGGGGTTTGTGGCCCATGATGGCTAGCCCAGTCATACGATTAGCCTAGGAGCGAGCCCGCGCATAAGCGTGAGGTGGCTCATGGCCTAATGCCACTTTGGCATGGCCACTTCGGTGCAAATCAGGGTCGTTGGCCTCGGGTGGTATCAATGGTCGATGGTAGTCGATGGTACTTTGGCAAATGGCAGTGGCTCTTGATGGAATAATAGCACTGGAGCAATGAGTAGAGAACGGGAAACTAGGTAACTAGTTCAAATGGAGGCTAGGAGGACGGGAGAGGTTTACAATGAGTTGTGGCGAATTTAATAGGGATGCAGCATTTGACGGTGACCAAATGCACAACGGAGGTGATTGGGTTTGGGCTTAGTTTGAGACTGTATGAAGAGAGGAGAAAAGAGAGAGAGGAAAATGAAAGTGCTACGTTGGAGGGTGATGGGGAATGGGGTAGTGGCTATGGTGTTCGATGGAAAGGTGAGAGAGAGATGGAAAGAAGTGGTGGAGGTTGGGAGATTAAGGAAGGTTTAATTGATCCATGGAGCTCTCGAGTCTATTTATAGGCGGATCTCGATGCAAGGTGATAGAGTAAAAGGGTGGTGGCATGAGGCTCGGTGAGTCGAGGCCTCGTTGTTCAAGGTGAAGGAATGTGTAGCATGAGGGTGGCACAATGATGGTAGCAGCAAGAGCAGAGGAATAGGATGTGGGCGACATGGCAGCAAACATGGGATGAGATGGAGAGAGATCACGAGTTTGCCAGGGCCTAAATAGAATGGGGTGGTAAAGCTTCGGGATTTGGCAGTGAAGAGGGCGTCATGCTGTTTCTAGGGGCAACAGCAGTGCAATGATGGCTTGCACAGCATGGGCGAGTGTGGCATGATGACAGGTGTTGCTGGCATGACATGAAGGCATTGTTGCATGTGGCGGCAGCTGGCGTGTTTCTTAGGCGTATTTGATTGAACGCATGGTGGGTGTAGAGTGGCGCTAGTGGTAGGGGACAACCATACCTCTATGTGTCAGGCGATTGTTTGTAGCATGAGCGGTGGGTGGGTTCGGCCTGTCTGTTAGCACGCTAAGCCACTAGTGCATGCTATAGTTGTGAGCGAGTGGCAGCGTGTGAGAGAAGACGGAGTAGGCTATGGGTTGTGGTAGATTAGGCAGTGCGCGGAGGGGAAGAATGGTTGCGTAGAGAGGAAAAAGGAGAGGAAGGAGGTCGTGCGTACCGAGAGAAGGAAAAAGAGGAGAAGGCCTCCCAAACGAGCAATGCCTCTTCCAAATTTCTCAAGGAAAGTTTTGAAAAGAAAATTTTGAGGGTTTAAATTTATATTTGAATTTAAACTTAAGTTTTGAACTCAAGAAAGATAAGAATCTTTTGGAGAGGTGGAATTGAAGAATTTTTAGGATTGGAATTAAGGAAGAATTTTGGAGGAATTTTGAATTGGAAAAATTAAATTTAGGGATTTAAATTTGAATAGAAATTTTGGGATGAGGTTCTTGATTTTTTTAAGATGTTTCCTGAGATCTTTTGGCACTTAGTCCTAAACCATGCCAGATTGAGAATATATTTTTATTAAAATAGTTTTGAACAGCTCAGAAAAATTGGGGCATTACACATCTCTGATCTATCTATCACTAGTCATATTGGATAGAAGTGATAAATGAAACACACCTTTGACCATTACTTTTTATCACTATATATCATTATGAAGTATGGACTAATATTAATTTTATATTAGAGTGAATTGCGTTAGTGGTTCACAAACTTATGAACTGGGTAAAATCTAATACACAAATTTGTAAAATGGTACATAAACTTACATAGTACGTGAGAACCAAGGCCAAAACAAATACACCATGAGTAGTTTTGTTGAGTTAGGATCCACATAAACATGCACATGAGGAGAGTACTACATACACACGTATGCCCTAAACAAACATTGAATAAGGAATGCTATTTGCACAAAGAAAGATATATAAAACACAAGAAAGATAAATGGATAGAAACAGAGAAGGTCAAGGTATAAACTTAGTATAGAAATTATTTAAAAATATAGCCTGTCTCATGCCTGCACGTGACATTTTAATCAGTGTCAACTCAGTAAATTAGCCATAAGTACCGTTTTGGCCTTGTTTTGCACGTACCACACACGTCCATATACCAAAACGAACATTTTGCAAGTTACTAGATTGCACCAACCATATTACTACTAATATAATTTACTCTTCATATTATATTTAATGGTTTATTGTTTTTATATTAAGGTTGATTATATGTGTTTCAAAATGACAGGGTGGGGTACGTAAAATTCCTGCAAGCACCTCAAAACATCGGTTGTTTTGTAGGTATATTGATATAGGAACTATGGACCTATCATTCCTACGAACAGAACCCCTCCAATTTCCTTATCCGCCATTTCCCTGGAGGAACTCAACGAAATTACCAGGAACTTCAGCAGTGATGTTCTAATAGGACGGAGCTTACACACCAAAATTTTTTTACGGAGTGCTGAAAGATGGCCAGGAATCTGCAGTCAAAGAAGCCCCAAACCCAACGAGCATCCTGATGAGGAATTCCTTGCGCAGGTTCTGATTTCTTATTGTGGGACTTATTTTCAGCAAGAGTTACGTTGTTTCTTTGTGGCATCAAGATCATCTCACTTCCATCTCTTGTAGGTTTTTGCTCTTTCAGGATTAAGGCATGACAATGTTATCCAGCTTCTTGGGTACTGTACTAAAGAAATCATTTGGGTTCTTGCTTACTGTTAGACAGACCATTGGTCTGGGCTGTATATATATATATAGATCTGACCCCCTTTATACGTTCGGGGGATTCATAGTCACTGTACATATTCTACATGGTATCAGAGCAATTCTAGACATCTCGACGCGCTAGCTTCTCCCTCCGGCGAGCCGACCCTTTCCTCCTCATCGTCGACATCTTCTTCCCGTCGCCGACTCTCTTTCCGATACTTTCCTCGCTCTCTCATCTCTATTTCTTCTTCTTCCCGTCTCTCCCGCAGTCACCTTTTCTCCGCCCCACCTCCGCACGTCCAGGCGACGGTCTCGATCCGCCTCCTCGTCCCGCCTCGCACCAGTCTCCGCTCTTCCTCTTGTTTCGTGCATCTCTCCTTCTCTGACGCCGGCGCACCTCCGCGCTCGTCGTCTCCATCGGCTGGAAACCTCCCTCGGTTCTCGCCCTTTCTGACACGCTCAACGGCTCTCGGACACGAACCTTCACCCCTCACATCCGAGCCAGTCCAACGTGTCCACGTGTCCACGGACATGAATCTCTGCCTCCCGGACGCGAACATATTCTCTTCGCATCCGGCCACTCCCTGCCTTTTTCATGTTCGCCCCACTCCTTGGCCTCCACGAGTCCACGGACGTGAATCTTCTCTTCACGGACGTGAATCCTCACACGTCCGTGACCCAACCACTCTCTGACCCACCCACTCTGTCCTCACCTACTCCGCTGCCTACTCCCCATCGGCCAACCATTCCTCATCGGCTGGCCGGCCCACTTTCCATCGGTTTCTCATATCCTTGATCGGCCGATCCGTCCTCTCATTGGCTTCTTTCTCCCATCGGCTCTTTGCTCCCGTTCTCCTGTCATGGCCACCGAGTCCGCTCTCAGCTCCGGCACTCTCCCAGTCGCCGAATCTGCTCCGGCCCTCGGTGCCTCAGACCACACCTCGGGCACCACCTCGTCGATCTTCTCCTCTCCCTACGCTGCTGTGAACGTGAAATCTCACATTCCTATCTCACTTGACCTTAACGCCAATTATTCCAAGTGGGTTTTCTTCTTCAAATCCCTCTGTGAAAAATTCGACCTCCGGTCCCATATTGATGGCTCCGTTCCACCTCGCCCCGATGATCCTCAGTGGGACATCGTTGAGTGCTGCGTGCGCAGCTGGCTGCTCGGCTCGGTCGACGACTCTGTCCTCAACCTCGCCATGGACGATACCGACCCCACCGCCTGGGACCTCTGGGTGGCCATCGAGCGGATCTTCCTGGCCAACAAGCAGCCTCGCGCCATCTTCCTCCTCAACGAGTTCCACTCTATGGTACAAGGTGACTCCTCTGCCTCCTCGTACTATCAGCGCCTCAAAGTCAAGGCTGTTGCTCTCCGGGACGTCAGCCACCCTATGGCCGACTCTCAACTCGTCCTCGTCCTTCTGCGAGGCCTCAATCCCCGCTTCTCCAATACCGCCAATGACATCACCAACGCCACACCTCTTTCATCGTTCGCCCGGGCTCATGACATGCTAGTTCTTAAAGAACTCCGTCTGGCCAATGATGAGAAGACAGTGGCCCACACCGCTCTTCTTGTCGCAGTCGATAATGGCTGCTGAGCTTCTTGCGCTGCCCCTTCCTCCCGCGGTCCTGGTGGCCATGGCTCCGGCCACAGCAACACAGCCTGCACCGGGAAAGGCAAGGGCAAAGGCAAAGGCAGGACTTGGCAGGGTCCGACGCCACCACGACCTACCTTGGTCCCTACCCACCCTGCCGGTCCCATGGGTCCGTGGCTCTGCTACAACCCCTGGGCGCCCCAGCCCCAGCCACGCAGCCCCATCGGCTGGCAACCTGGAGTTCTCGGCGCCCATCCCCAGGCTCGCCTGGCATCGGCTCCCGTTCTGTCGCCTCAGCCGATGCTACCGACCCCAACCACCCAGTCGGTTCCCTCCTGGAACCAGGCTGGTCTCATCACTGCCCTCAACCAGATGACGCTCCAACCACAGCACCCTTGGGTGCTAGACTTTGGGGTGTCTTCACACATGGCGTCATCGACCGGTATACTTCACTCCTGTCACCCCTCTTCCTCCCCTTTTGTCACCATCGGCAATGGTCACTCTCTTCCTGTCCAATGCCGCGATGACTCCTCTCTGTCTACATCCACCACTAACCTCCCCCTACGCAATGTTCTTATCGTCCCTTCTCTTATTCATAATCTTATATCTATTCGCCAATTCACACGAGACGACCACTGCTCCATTGAATTTGACGCGTCTGGTTTCTCTATGAAGGATATCCCAACCCGGCGACAGATCCTTCGCTGCAATAGTGGCGGAGACCTCTACACCATTCCCGCTGCGCCGTCCACCCCACACGCCAGCGTCGCCCTCTCCACCAACCTTTGGCACCTTCGCCTCGGCCACCCCGGCCCCGACGCTGTCACCACCCTCCGTCGCAGCACCTTCATCCGATGTACTCACAGCAGCTCCACAGTTTGCCACTCATGTCAACTTGGCAAACATGTGCGTCTGCCCTTTTCTAGTTCTCTCTTCTGTACCTCGCGTCCATTTGAACTTATACATTGTGATGTATGGACGTCCCCAGTTAAAAGTGTCTCCGGTAATCAGTTTTATCTCGCTATACTTGACGATTACACACAATATTGCTGGACCTTCCGCTCATCCACAAATCCGAGGTCGCCTCTCACCTCACTCACTTCGTCACGTACGTATCCACTCAGTTTAACCTACCCATCAAGACTTTACAAGTCGATAATGGTACGGAATTCGTTAACCATACCATTACAAACCTCCTCACCTCGCAGGGCATCCATCTCCGGCTCTCCTACCCTTACACCTTTCCTCAAAACAGCAAAGCCGAGCGCCTTCTTCGCACCCTCAACAACATCAGTCGCACCATGCTACTTCACGCCCACTTACCCGTCACTTATTGGGCCGAAGCTCTGGCTACTACGACGTACCTTCTCAATCGGCGCCCATGCTCCTCTGTTCATAACAACGTTCCCTATGCCCTTCTCTACCGTACGGCGCCCGACTACTCCCACCTTCGCGTTTTTGGGTGCCTCTGCTACCCAAATCTCACCGCCACAGTTTCCCACAAACTCGCTCCCCGCTCCATTACCTGTATTCTCCTAGGCTATTCCATCTCTCACAAGGGATACTGATGCCTCAACCTTTCCACCCGACGGATCCTCGTCTCTCGTCACGTCATTTTTTACGAGACATGTTTTCCCTTCGGTCTCCTTCATCCGAGATCCTCCTCTAGTGATCTCGACTTCCTCCTCACCAACACCGTGCAGACAAGGTCTCCTCCACTGCCCTCTCCATCGGCCCCATCATCGGCCGCTGCTGAGGATTTACCCGTCACATATCCCACCACTACTCGGTCCGATGTCCCCACCATTGGACCCCCATCGGACCCACCTCCATCGACGATACTGATCCTATTTATCCTTTAACCGATACCATTCCCTCTCCATTGGACACCCCACTTCCATCGGCTCCTCACTTTCCATCGGCTCCTCCTACCCTATCGGCTGATCTATCTCTATCGGACCGATCGGAATACTCGGCCTACCCGACCTCATTGGCTCAGACCGATCTAATTCCTCATTTTCCTCTTGTCTACAGTCGCTGACTCGGAGCCGATGATGCCCCCACCCGACCAGTTCTTCCCATTACTCCCGCACCCCCATCGGCTCCAGTTCCCTCCACCTCTCACATGGTCACCCGCTCCCAGACCGGGTCTCTCCGCCCCACTCCGCGCTACGGTCTCTCCGCCGTCCAAAGCTCTATCTCGCCCATCCCGGCGACTTCTCGCTCAGCCCTGGCCAACCCTCAGTGGCGTGCGGCCATGGCCGACGAGTACAAGGCCCTAATGGACAACGAGACCTGACGCCTCGTTCCCCGACCTCCTGGCACCAACATTGTGATCGGTAAGTGAATTTTCAAACACAAATTCCACGCCGATGGCTCCCTTGCCCGTCACAAGGCTCGCTGTATAGTCCGGGGTTTCTCCCAACGACCCGGTGTTGACTACGATGAGACCTTCAGTCCCGTTGTCAAACCCGCCACCATCCGAGTCGTCCTCACCTTGGTTGCCTCTCGCTCCTGGCCGATCCATCAACTAGACGTGAAGAACGCATTTCTTCATGGCCACCTGACGGAAACAGTCTATGGCCAGCAGCCCCCAGGCTTCATCGACCCTTCTCGGCCCGACAACGTCTGTCTCCTTCAACGCTCTCTCTACGGCCTCAAACAAGCCCCTCGTGCTTGGTACCAGCGCTTTGCTGCCTATCTTTGGCACATCGGCTTCGTGGCATCTGCGTCCGATAGTTCCCTGTTCACTTTCCATATTGGCTCCACCACTGCCTATCTACTCTATGTCGATGACATTGTCCTCATAGCATCTTCGACATCTCTCCTCGACCAGATCATGGCCCGACTCCACTCTGAGTTCGCTATGACCGATCTTGGTCCTCTCCACCATTTCCTTAGCATCTCCGTAACCTGTTCCATCCACGGGCTCTTCCTTTCCCAACGCTAGTACGCCATCGACCTCCTCCAGCGTGCGGGCATGGCCGACTGTCACCCCACGGCCACCCCAGTCGACACTCGAGCCAAACTCTCCACCGCCGATGGCGCCCTCGTTGCCGATCCTTCTCACTATCGGAGTCTTGCCGGGGCTCTCCAATCCTCACACTCACCCGACCCGACCTCACGTACGCTGTCCAGCAAGTGTGCCTCTTCATGCACGCTCCGCGCGAACCTCACCTCGCGCTGCTCAAGCGCATCCTACGCTACGTGAAGGGCACCCTCTCCAGCGGGCTGCATCTCAGCTCCAGCCCCATCGACTCCATCACCGCGTACTCCGACGCGGACTGGGCAGGCTGCCCCGACTCTCGACGCTCTACGTCCGGCTACTGCGTTTACCTCGGTGACACTCTCGTATCCTGGTCCTCAAAACGCCAGACTACAGTGTCCCGCTCCAGCTCTGAAGCCGAGTACCGCGCCGTCGCCCACGCCGTCGCCGAGTGCTGCTGGCTTCGTCAGCTTCTCCAGGAGCTCCGTGCACCCCTCTCCACCGCGACCGTCGTCTACTGCGACAATGTCAGTGCCGTCTACATGACCGCCAACCCGGTCCATCACCGACGCACCAAGCACATTGAGATCGATATCCATTTTATCCGTGACAAGGTTGCATTAGGACAGGTTCGGGTGCTCCATGTACCATTGGCACATCAGTTTGCCGATATAATGACCAAAGGCTTATCCACGCCTTTGTTCACCAGTTTTCGGTCCAGTCTCTACGTCCGTTCCCCTCCCGCTATGACTGCGGGGGGTGTTAGACAGACCACTGGCCTAGACTGTATATATATAAACCTGACCCTCTTGTATATGCTTGGAGGGATTTATAGTCACTGTACATATTCTACACTTACGAATATGCAGTGAGGGGATCCTTGCACGATGTTCTCCATGGTGAGTATGAAAATCTCGTAGTTGTGTTCATTCTGAACTAATACACAAAGTTGCATGAGGCACAACATATTGAAATCTTAGATAGCCAAAGGTGATGTGTCGCGATTCATGAATATTGCAGGTAAGAACAGTGGCCCCAATGGATTCCATCGCAGTCCTGTTCTCTCATGGGTGCAGCGTGTGAAGATTGCCTTAGGTGCTGCAAAAGGGATTGGGTTCCTCCATGAGAAGACTGAATCTCCTGTTGTCCACGCCAACATTAAGTCGAGCAACATTTTTCTCTTTGAAAACGATGTTGCAAAGATTGGAGATATCGGTGTCCCCAAACCGGATTATGATGAGATGGATGATCTTCTTTTAGACTGTATTTATCGCCCTCCTGGTTATGATGCACCAGAGTATGCCACCAAATGTTTTGAGTGTTCTCATATTCTTCCACTAATGGGAAAGTTATTTGCACTTGTTTTTATAATGATTTCTTTGTTATGTTAGGCATATGATGGTAGGACTGCTTAGCACCAAGGGTGATGTCTACAGATTTGGTATTGTTCTGTTGAAGCTTTTAACTGGCCACATGGCATTTGACTTTACACTTCCCCGTGGCCAGCAAAACCTCGTGAATTGGGTACATTTGACGTATGCATTAGACTATACAATTTCTTGAGAAGGTGCAGTAGATAATTATTGTTGGTAACATTAATATGCAGGCCGCACCAAAACTTACTAAAGGCAAGGTGGAGCAATGTGTGGATCCAAGGCTTGGAGGAGAATACCATCCCAAGGCTATTGCTATGGTACTAATACTCTCCACCCCCAAACCAGCTGTGCTTTACTGACTAATTTGATGGGAATGCTATAGTTTGAGTTGCACCTGTTTTTCACGGTGACTTGCATCTGTTGCATTACAAATTTTCACGATAGACAAATAAAGGGGTGGTTAATTTTTTCTTGGTACAAGTTGGACACACATAATACACACACTGAACTCACGCCCGCACTCCCACATGGATGATCGTGTGTCTTTGCACACGTCTGAACAAAACTATAGAGACATAGTTTAGTTTGTTTGGCTACATTTAAATCACTTAATCAACACATTTGCCATACACTTAATTAAATTAAACTTATTAGAAACAAACTTTAGGGATTGGCAGGTAACGTTCTTTTTTATTTTCAAACAACTAACATAACAGATTATCTATGACATGTAGGACCAAATTAGTACAATACATGGGAATTAGAAAGGAGGGAGGGGGGGGGGGGTGTTGAAGTGGTGAATGATGCACCTGGGTAACCTGGTTAAGCCGCGCATGTGCCAACAATTCATCCTCAATTACTAGCTTTTCATGCACAATAGCAGGTCCATGGTCCGTGATTACTCTTTGACCCACTCTTGTTGGCCAATTAATTCCCATCCATACCCTATATGTGTCCACTATTTTTGGCGAACTGTTCGTCACATATACTAAAAATGCATCTGACATGAAGGGGACTGTAAAATGGCTTAATGATTTTGGCAGAAAAAATGGAAGAGTCCTACTTTAATAATTTGCATCGTGCCCAGAAAGTTTATTACAAGGGTATAGAGCTCTTTTATGACCAAACACCCTTTTTCTTAACAATTGTGTAATTGATAATAGAAGATTATATTAGACACAATAGCTGCTGAGTTTACACAAAACAACATAAAATAGCTAGTCGTGTTATTCATAGTTTTTTTGTCCTAATCCAATTAGTGTAATTCTCATTCTTTTTTTTAAAAATCAAACAATATTTTTTGAACCTCACAGCTGCATTACTGTATATAAGCAGATTGCGGCTCTCTGTGTTCAATTCAAGGCAGATTTACGGCCTGACATTAGCATAGTGGTTAAAGCTCTGAGTCGTTTACTACAAAGCATACCAAGTGATCTTTCCCATGCTGGTGAAGCATCTGGAGCATGAGGCGACATTAATATGGGAAAACTAGGTGATACCTCATCCGTTGCTGTGGAACGAAATTTCAAGCATGCAACATAATAAGCATTTGAATAGGGGAAAGAAACGAAAAAAACTATGTGACTGACTTTGTAAAAGATTAACTTGTTAGTAGTAATGACAATCAAAGGTCGTACACAAATGTCTCTACTCAGGTAGTAGTGGTTAGCGCATGCAACTGAGTAACTGGGGGGTGTCTGATACACGTGCGCGCGCTGTTTACGTAAGTCACGCACACGTAGTCGGGCTCAGTTATTGACGTGGATTGAAAGTTTCCGTGTGAGACTGATGGGCCTGTCTCCTTTGGATTAGAAGTTCCAAAATTTTGCGTCGAAAGTTTGAGATTCTGAGTTGAAAGTTTCAATCTTTGAGTTGAAACATTCAAATTTTGGATAGTCTTCAGAATTTTCAGTTAAAACTTTTGAAATTTGAGTGATTTTTTAAATAATTTTTTAGTGCAAATTTTTAATATCTGAGTTGAAAGATTGAATTTTCAGTAGAAAGTTTTTAAATTTGAAATAAATATTTTATATTTGAGTTAAATATTTATAGTCTACACTGGAAAAATTTCCAGGACCAGAAAGCCCTATAAGGCATAACAAGGATCAGGTGAAATTTTTTTATTTATATTTTTTTCATATTTATAAAAACAATAGTTTTGTTTTGCTATTTTTAAACACGAAGTTTTTTTACATGGCTAACACGTTTGCCCAACCTAACTAGCAGCCATCAGGAGGCTTGCTATTTTGCGACGGACACCAATTCGCCCAACCTAATAGGCAGTTGTCGGGAGGGCTGTCCGCCTACAAAATGGTAGGCCTCCTGACTTAGAGGGAGGGGCACCTACAAATAAGTAAAAAAATGTCTTAGAGGTAGGAGTTTTTTTGGGTTGTATGGTATAAAATCCTCTCCCAATGGCCAAAAAAATCCATAAAAATCTAGGAAAAAAAAGAGAGGGGTGAGGGAAGAGAAGAAAGAAGTGGTTAAGCCCAACCAGTTTGCGAGCTCCTCTACAAGTAAAATCTTTTATTTATTTGCAATGTCGTTTATTGTTGATTTAGAGTTGCAGTATATGGAGTATTGGATTAGTTATGAGTAGTGTTTGGTATAAAAATTAGGTGTTCCAAGATCTAGAGTTATGTAGCTATGTATTGTTGTAGCCTATTACATGTTGCTACTAGTTTGTTAGACTAGTGGTTAGAAGAAATCGATAAATGGTAGTAGAACTGATAAAGTGGTACTTGGTTTAACTCAATTTTTTTCGTCAGCAGCTATTTTGGTATTTTAGTTTTTTCACAGTGAAATGAATGTTAGATATAATCCACATGGTGTAGATCTATTAGAGTTTAGTTTGATGGCTGAGGGCATTGATAGGCCAATTGAAAGAAGTTTTAGATTGATGTTAAACTGGTTGATGCGAGACTTCTAAGTTGATCCCCAAATCAATGTAATCACCATGTATTTTATAGTGAGTCATGTAACTAAATGTTTCTTTTGGGAACTCATGTCGATGGCCTGCACTACTTCTTTAGAGACGGTACGTGGAGATGGCAAATGAACGTGGTTGGCTCCTTGGCATACTTGTGTTGGTGTATGAGAAGTATAATATCATCCCAATGGTTGTGGAAGATGATAAGGGTCCACATCTAATGGGAGATGATGTGCAAACAATAGAGGAAAACAAGATAGAGCACACAGAAGAACAAAGATAACCAAGAGGAGCGACGGATGAGGTGGAGACAATCGGTAGTATCATTGAGGAAATGGATAGGGGAGATTCAGATAACGAGCATGTTGCAGAAGATGAATCGTACGATGAGGATGAGAAGGATATTATGCCTGACAAATGGACAAATAAGGACTTCTTTGGACTTGATATCTCCGATGGGCATCATGTGCCCTAAAAGTATAAGGAGAACGAGGTTGTTCAGGGTGCTAAGTATAGTTACGTAGAGGAATTAAAGGAGGCAGTGAAGTATTGGGCGGTGTCACTTCGAAGGAAGTTTTAGATCATGAAGTCAAGCAAGTCGGTGTACAAAATGAAGTGCATGAAGTATGGATGTCCATGGGGGTGCATGCATTTAAGGGTAAATGAAAAGATTATTAGCAAGTATTGATTGTAACTGAGCATGAGTGCCACCTTGATGGGGTCAAGAAATACCACCACAATATCACGTCTGCATTTGTTGTAGTTGAGATGTATGGCCTTGTTGTCAACAACCTAGGGTATGAATCAAGATCAATAATTAGGCATATTGAGGAGAAATTCATGTACATCATTAGTTACACGAAGGCGTAAAGGGTGAAATAGAAGATTGTGAAGATGAAGTTTGTCACATTTTAAGCCTCTTATGATAATTTACCTCGTCTGTTTGGTTGCATTGGTAAGAGGTGTGCAGATAGATACTTCAACATCAAGGTTCTCCCATCAATTTGGCAACCTAACCAGCAGGGTGTGCTGCAGTGAACATTCTTTGCATTAGGTACATGCATCAGGCCTTTTGTGCATTGTTGTCCTATTCTTTTGTATCAATGGTACAATCCTAATTAGTAAATACATAGGTTATACACTAACGACAATTAGAGTTAATGGGAACAACCAAGTGTTACTTGTTGCTTTTGCTTTTGTTGAGAGAGAGAACATAGAAAGTCAGTACTGGTTTCCAAGTTGTAGCGATGAAGCCCAATGTTTGCTCCATACATGACCATCATACTGGATTGCTGTGAACAATTCATGACTTGTAGAAAGGTTGCACTGAGAAAGGATGTCCACCTAGGCGGAGTTATGTTTGGAGCAGATAGTGCATGCATCATATGGGTGCAAATTTCTACAAGCAGTTTAAGAAAAAGCACTTAATGGATCTCTTGTGCTCAGAATCAAGAGAATAAATTCAACGAGATTTGGAGGAGATTGGATGAGTTGATAAGAAAACAAACAAACGAGCATACCAAAAGGCCACAATGCGAAGTAGAGGACGCTCCACAAGTGGAGATATCGTTTGATAATTTGATAATGGCATGTAGGGTATCATCGATGTTTGAAGTCTTTACTTGAATCATCATGGTAGATGACATGAGTAGAACCTCGAGTCCTCCATTTGCAAGCGGAGTGCTTCCCTTATCCATGTTATGATTGTTTGGGATCGATGGTGTGGATATGATCTCGACAAATATATTGAGTGATACCAGTAACTATTGTGAGATGTCGTTGTTGTTGATTGTGAGCTCGAATAGTTTCATGAAAAATGACTCTAGAAGACAGATAATATAACAAAAAAACATTGAGTGGGTACTTGGGAAGCTATATAAATGTTCTAGTATTTCAAGATGTAATGAGCAGATTCAAATCATATATAGCTTACTATATTTACCATAATACAACATAATTTATACATAAAGAAAACTAGGGTGAGCCCCCGAGCATTAGACTGTAGTCAGCCTATCATAATATGAGCTCATAAAGTAAATGTTGTATAAAGATGCACTTTAGGTAAACATAGTAAATCATTGATATGAAAAGATAAAAATCTCTCTTTGGTTGAAGAGTCTAAATTGGAAAAGTTACGGTAAATTGCGCATGAAGACATTGAGTAGCTTAGTAGATACATGCCAGGTGTATCTACAAAATCAGTATATTAATTTTAAAAATTAATCTTACTAATTACCTGAATCAACTGGCTTGATGTTTGAATCACCACACGTACTCATCTCCTAGTGTCTATCGTGTAGGTGTAGCGATGCTGCTATTGGCAGACTAGCCTAGCAATTTTCTTCCATATGTAGTCAACTTGGCCAGGTGGGCTTCTCGCCATGCCAGCATCCATCGTGTTTTTGGTTGGTTAATGCATTATCTGATCCACACATATACTAATATATACTTGCATGCATACTACGTATGGTCAAAGTAGACTTGCATATGTACTGCATATATATTTGGGGATAATGCAGGCCGCTTGGTGCATGCAAAGTTAGATATCAATGACTTTGCTTCAGTGTCACATCGAGATGAACGGAGGCTCTTGTAGGTTCAAGAGAGCCACTTGACTAATTCCTAGTAATTGGTAGAATCAATGTTGAAGTACTAAGTTTTGATGACTTAATACCAACCTACATCGTTGTGGTAAAACAATAGCTTGGTCAGGCATAGCATCGACCGATTTGATCTGGTCGGATATTTGGTGGTGGATGTCACTTCAGATGTTGTTGGCTTGAACCTTCTACATGGACTCATGGTCGATGATTTTGAACCGATGTCTTCCATGACAACAATGTCTTGAAGCATGTGGATTCCATTGAATGTAGTTGATCTAGGATCTTGATTCATCACCACATGGTCAGCCAATTTGATCCTATCAAACTTTTTGCGATGGTGATGTCTTGGATTCATATCGATCGTCTTGGACATTGTTGATCAAGATTAGGGTGGTAATGATTTTGATTTAGAGGGGATCAATCTATGGTTGAGTTGTACCCCTCGATCCATAGTCATTGAAGAATCCCTCATCGGAAGATTCGCTTCTTGACACCATGTCTTCACGAATCCTCTAAATACTAGCACCCCCTACATAACACGCCAACTATCGATGGATTGGTAACTGACCACAGTATCTGTGTATATATGGTCTATTTGTACATATGAGGCAAGGTTGATATGTGGGTGCACGATGATGCCAGGAGACATTGATTTTTATATAGGATCGAGCCCTTAGAAGTAATAGCCCTACTCCTATTTAGCCAGGTAGCCAGTGCATTCCACTATATTAATGTCATGAGTACAAAGCATGGGGAGAAAACTCTAATCTAGTTTGCCATGATATCAGAATAGAGCTTGGGCATGGTGAACGACAATTAGTCGTTGTTGGACTTCTTCAATATTGACTCGATAAGATCGGACATATGCTTGTGATGGCTTGTCTCAGGTTGAGATATCTTGTGGCTTGTTCTTCCCCTCCCAGAGTGTTAGCGAATGTACGACGAGAGTGGGGGGGGGGCCGAGCAAGCCTCCTTTGTGTTTGGCATAGGGGTGATCTCGTACGTGATGAATTCAATAGAATGGAATGGACTCAAAGGATTTAGACATTTTTGGACCGCTCAGAGGCATAATACTCTACTCCTATGTTCTTGCTTTCTCTCCCCTTATATATCCTCTAGGGGTACCACAACGACCGAGAGGAGCGAGAGAGATGTACAAAGAGAGGATCATGGGTCCTAACAAACAAATATTAGGTATGGTTAGTCTAATCACTGTTAGGACCTTGGTGCTAGTTGCCCAAGAAGCAACTCCCTCCTATTGTAGCTAGCCACATTAAGCCCATTGACTAGCCATTACACATAGATATGTAAAAAACTATGCTACAGAAAGTAAGACTATAGCTTGACCGCCTATCGATCATGGAGAGCACTATACATCTTGTTATATGTCACCCATCGGTAGGATAGATAATTATCTTGTCGCTCTAACCAGCATAGGCACACATGCGCTAGACCGAACGAAGCGCACCAACCTATTGCATTGAATGTGGTGGTTGGGGTAGTTAGTTACATGCGGCTCCCAAGCTCTTGTGGCCATGTCTATTAGGGGAGTGTGCAAGCTTAGGATTGCTGCATCGAGACTATCTCCCTAGGACAGCTGGCTTAAATGGCTATCCTGGGGTGGCTAGCCCAAGCTAGGTAGCCTAGGGCTGTCAGCTTGTGGCCTACCAGCTCGGTCCAACTAGTCTGCGCTAGCTAGCTCAGGTTATCCAGAGCTTGCCAGCTCGCTTATGTCGGGTAGCCTAGAGGCACCAGCTCAAGGCGACTGATGTCGCACCATGAGTGCTTGCACGCCATGATTCCTTAGGATATTACTGTGCCCTGGGCACCACTTGTCTGCCACCTGGCCATATGGGTGTCCCACTTCGATGACACAGACGATCTTGTATTTGTAACCTCGGTTGCCTCTTGTCTAAGTAGAACTAGGAGTGCTACGTTTGGATATGATCCGAGTAGTCCTGGCTGGGCCCAAATAGGGGACTCTACATCTCCTTCCTTATTAGGGACACATTCCTTATCTTCTTCGGACTTTATCCATACACATAGAGTTTGTTTTTTTTTACAGAAAATGGTATGCGGTTGATGGCGATATGGGAACTAGGGTACACTGCGCCACAGGCACAGAGTAGCTTAACGCTGTGTCATCACACCCCTAAGCTCCAATTGTTCCCACGAATTAGTCCTAGGTGGGACACATGGCCCTTGGGCTCAAGGAGTCTATATCAACAACCAAAAGTGAAGGACCCCGAGTTTATGCCCCTAGGTGCTAGCTTGAGCAACTCCGAGCTCATTGTCCCTAAGATGGCCCTTGCGTGGGGGGTCCTAGGTAGGCTACCCCAAGTTCGTATGAACACGCTTGAGCTCGGGAGGTCAAGGTGCACCTGCTGCGACTACCCTTACATTTAATGCAAAGGGACAAGGCAGGTTATATCACCTCGGTCCTCCTGCGTCCTTTTAATTTAAGGGCGATGGGACATTTATCTATCCATTAAAGTCTACAGCGAGGGGACAAGATGGTGACTGACACACTTATCGCCGTCCCATAGAAGCACTATGCAGCCTGTGTGCCTGGTTTGGTGGTGTAGGTGTGCAAGCGGTGCACTTAATGGCTATTTTGCCTGCCTAGGCCAATTATCATCCACCATTTTCACCAAGACACTGGTTGATGGGCCTAGCAAAGGAAGAGTAAGTGGACAAAGTGGGCGAGGTACACGTCAACCAATTTAGACGTTGCATATTCTTAACACCATAATTTAGTAAGCCTATGGATAGATTAGAAAGACGATCGATTTAGTAAAGAAAAGTCCGGTTGCTACAGGGAAGAAGCTGATCGAACGAAGCAAGGAGGATTTGGTCCAAGAATATAAGATTATCCAAATGAGACCGAGTTTGAGGAGGAGCCATGAAAATCATGGTAAGGTATTCTATCTATGTAAATCACATCTTATATAGATAGGAAGGTTTAGTTAGTTTAGTTTACTTCCTTAGGGATATTTTTCTTTTATCTTTGTTAGGAAATAACGTCTGATGTTTGTTGTAAACGCATCGGACTTTGTAATGCCAGGGTATAAATATAGACCCCCTAGGAGCCAATAAACATATCCTTCGATTAATACAACTTCGGCGCATCACCACCCTAGTTTATGATAGATCAGGATCTCGCTTTCGCTACACCTAGAGTTATCTTGTCCTTCATCGACATCTATTCACGCCTTCATCGGCTCCCCAGCTGATATCGGTGGCTAGCCGATAGCGAGAGCTCATATCAGCCCATCGTCCGACTAACCCGTTCGCCTCACCTACTTGTCAATTACAGGGTCAAATTGACTAGCATGCCCATACCCATACCATCACGTCAGAGCCGAGTGAACCTCACGGGCCCCGACGCGCGTACCTCGAGCTATTGGAGCTAAGTAGACCTCCCAGTCATCGGCGTGGTCGTTCGAGACATTTTCGGGGCGACCACATATCAACCACTTGTAAATGAGGGCATACTGGCCCCCCTTTCCCTATTGTTCGGTCAATGTTGTACACCTAGAAAGTATATTAGGGGAGAACTATGACCTAGAAGAGGGGGAGGAAGTAAGAAAAGCTCACTAAAAATAAAAAAGAATACATAAGTAGGGTATTACACTTTTGAGTGGTTCGAACATGTCTAAAATCCTTTGTATCCACCTTATTGAGCTCATCACATGCTAAATCACCTCTTGGGCTGAACACTAAAGAGGGCCAAACTAGGCCCCTACTCTCGGCATACGATCGCCGATAGCTGGCACACCAAGTAGGGGTTTTTCTTTGCGCACATTCATCACTTTCTTGCCAAGGGGACTGGAGATGGCTAGTGGACATCGTTGCTAGCGCTTTGGCTCCAATAAGCAAGAGGAGGAAGCTGCTAGGCGATGAAACATGCCACCCTCTTAGCATTGTTGGGGCGGAACATTCATTCCCACGCCAGCCCAATGCACGTGGCTCACTCCCGCATTGAGTGGGATGATGCTAGGCCCAACGGGGCTATTGATGCGGTAGCTATGTCAAGAATGCCAGTAGAAGCTAGCGATCCCGATCACTAGAACCCTATTTGATGCACTCAGTATAGAATGTCAGTACATGCTGGTTTCTTAAATTTTTATCATTTTTCCTTATTTATTAGTTGGGATTTTCCCCACTTTCCTACTCGCAAATGTCGTTGGCATGTGAAATCATGCTTCACCATTCCCCATTGCAAGTGGGCCTTAACTAGGGCGTAGTTCAGGTGTTCGCAATAACTTGGCTCCTGTGCGCCAGCAATTGTTGTTTGAACTGGCGGGCAATGACCTAAACAACACTGAGTCTCAGGGGCCTTAGGTGGCCCTACCAACTCAAGGATGGGTGGTTAGGGCTGCCTAGACCTTGACGATGGTTTACTGGTGCCTGGTTTGGATAGTCCCACCCCAGACACAACCAAGGCCTAGGTACCACGAGTTACTCAATCACCCATGTGTGTCGCTAGTCTAGCTGCTCGAGAGGCGAACGGGTAAAATGATCTCAAGTGTTGTCAGTATCGTGCCTATGAAAATAGTTTACGAGCGAGCATATACTTTTGCTTGAACTGGTAGGATCTCATGGAGTAAGGCGAGAACTTGAGCGCCCAAGGCACTAGCAGTGCTTACGTGGTCAGAGGTTGAATCCCTTGAGCACTTGTGTGAATGCCTGGGGATCGAGGAACTAGTTTAGCTATGAGACCGGAGTCCGCACGGGTGCACCAATATCACATTCGATGCCCATGTACTTGCATGCATTACTAGAAGTGATTAATTTTCTAGTATCGTTCAATGTCTATTTATATTTTTCTTGTTGAGCAACACTCCTTTACCTCGTTCGCAAGGACTGTCGATGTCACCAGAAGCCCTGCTCCCACGTTATCTTGTTACAAACAAATCCCATCCAATGCATGGTATAGGAAGTCGAGATCAACCAAACGTTTGATGATTTGATGTCTGTGTTCGGACTGGTCAATAGTCCTAGGGCACTCGGATGGCTCTATCTCCCAAGTCGCAAGTGTCTTACTAGTTGGTCAATCCAAGAGGTCATGGGTTTAAACATTGGTGGGTTTGGCTAGTACCATGATGACATCCTTGTGAAAGGGAAGACTTATCTATTTTGGTAGGTCATAGATCCTAAGTCACTACAGGCAGTGCGATGCTAGAAGCCTAGGGCAAGACAGGCTCAAGAGCTTGAGGCTTGGGCACACGACCTCACCCTTGGCTAACTACGATCAGACCCCATGCTTGGGGACCCAAGGTCTAGGCTCACGATCTCCCTCTCTAGCCAACTATGGATGACCTACAAGCTTGAGGGCTGATCAAGCTCACGATCTCACCCTGACTAACCACGGCTAATGCAAGAGCTCAAAGACTTACTGCTCGAACTCGAGTCTTTGCCCCCAACCAACTGCGACAAGCTTGTGGGGTTCGGAGGCTTATAAGACACTGTCATCAGGAAAACTACAATAAGCACATGCATAAAACAAGAAGACAAGGGGGCACCATTGCTATCACCGACCCACTATAAGGATAGGCATCACTCCCAGTCTCTGCCTAATCGCATGCAGGTAGGATCGAGGGCTATTGTCGGTGATGTGGTTACCAAGGTTCCTAGAGCCGTGGGCATGTAGTAGCTTAGCACTGTGCCATCGCATCCCTGAGCTCCTAGAGTTCCCATGAATCAGTCCTAGGTGGGACAAATGACCCTTGGGCTCAGGAAAACTGGATCAACAACCAAAAGCTAAGGAC
Source organism: Oryza coarctata (assembly GCA_030770085.1). Taxonomy (NCBI): domain Eukaryota; kingdom Viridiplantae; phylum Streptophyta; class Magnoliopsida; order Poales; family Poaceae; genus Oryza; species Oryza coarctata. Next base: position 9,484,057 of record CM061463.1, on the reverse strand, counting down.
ATTGGTCTTATGCCCTTAGGTGCAAGCTCAAGCAATCTCGAGCTCTCTACCTTAAGCATGAGCTCAGGTGATCCCTGTCAACATCTACTCAGGCCACTGCCACATGGCCCTTGTGTGGGGAGTCTCAGGCAAGTCACCCCTAAGCTTGTATGGCTAAGCCTGAGCTTAGGACTTTAAGGTACAGATGTCCTTACATTTAATGTAAAAGACAAGGCATAATACATTTGCCTTGGTTCTTCCGTGCCCTTTTTATTTAAGGTTAATGGGACATTTAAGTTCACTCAAGAGCATTCTCACTGTATAGTTCTGTCCACGAGTATAAGTAGACTAACCATGAATCCACTTGTAAATCAATTAAGTGGTTAATCTATAGACCAATCCACTTAATTGACCTTTAAGTAAGTTTATGGACTCGACCACTCATGCCCTTACAGCTGTCTAGCTCTAACACTACTTAAGAGCGCCCACATCAAACAATCTAACTTCGTATGAACAAATACAGCGCAATACAATAGCCATCCTCATGACAGCCAAACACGTTCCAATGATCGCCCTCACGTTAAACCCCAATCAAAAGCCACATAGATGCGTGTCCGCTCCCGCGGCTACTTGCGTGCACCACGTCAGGTGGTATCTTGCAAGGAATGATCTCCGCACAAAACACGCATATTCCCGCGCCCTTTCCCTGCGATCCCCCGGCTGATTCCATTGATCTGCATGTCCACATCAACTACTCCTGCGTCGCATTTCATTTTGAGGCCACTGATCAAGTTAGTACTCCGTATTAGTCAATTGCTTGGCTCTAGTTTACCAGAAAACTACCTCTGGCTTAAGAAAGACGACGAGAGAAATTTTTACGCCTGGATATGTTTTACCTTTACCGTATAGTAGCCAATAGCCTCGTGTGTCCCGGGCCGAGCTAGCAGTTGTTAAGTAGGATGTCTATTCAAACGCTTCTTGTCATCGTCCAATAGTAAGTTCAATTAAACGAAGTGCAAGGACAATTTGGGGTAATACATAGTTAGTGATGTAGCTTGATTACACATCCAAATGAATTCATAACAATAATTACAATACATATTTTTTTAATATATTTACTCTTTGGTTTTTTAAGGTTATTGGCTTTTGTATACGTTTGATTATTCATTTTATTTAAATTTTTTACATAAATATACAAAAAATTATACTTAAAATATATTTAATAATAAAATAAATCATAACAAAATAAATAATAATATTTTAATTTTTTAATAAGACGAATGATTAAAGCGAATCGCGGTATTAATCATTAAAAAACCAGAGAAATTAATAAATATCTGAACTGCTAGCTTGTTATCCACATGGTATCACATCGCAGCATTGCATCTATCATACAGTCATATGCCATGTTTGACCGTCTTCTACAGCCCAACAATAAAGTGTTGTCCTTCACTAGAGGTGCTCTCCCATGCCACGTCAGACGGATGGCCCCACACCCCGAAACCAGCGGGGCAGCCACGTCCAACTATTCCTCACACGCCCGTCCCGTGCCGTCACCGCCCCCATCCTTCCATCGTCTCAAAACGGAACCGGAAAATAGATAAGACCACCCGAACCTGTCCTCCTCCCTCCCTCCCTCCCTCTCTCTCTCTCTCTCTCTCTCTTTCTCTCTCTCTCTCTCTCTACTGGCCGGTCACCGCCTCCTTCCCGTTGCATTTTGCATCCGATCAACGAGGATCCAACAACCCTTCCGATTCCCACCACCTCGCCGTCAAAACCACACAAGCTCGCGCGCGGCTTCTCGAGACAGGAAGTGAATCGCGGGGGCGCGGTGCGGGTTGTGCCTATGAGCGGGGGGCGGCCGGCGCGGGAGGAGGAAGAGGAGGAGGAGGTGTACGGGCAGAGGTACGTGAGGATGCCGCAGGAGCCGGAGGGGGACGCGGCGGTGGCGTCGTTCCGGCTGCCGGAGTCGGCCCGGGCGTTCGACGAGCTGCCGCGGGCGAGGATCGTGGGGGTGTCGAGGCCTGATGCAGGGGACATCACGCCCATGCTGCTCTCCTACACCATCGAGGTCCAGTACAAGCAGGTCCGCTTCCTCCTGCTCGGGTTTTCGCTGTGGGGTTCGGGTGCGCGATTCGGTGGTGATGCGGGTTGGATTGGGCGGCGTCCGTGGTGATTGGCATTGGCGACTTAGCATTTTAGCATTGTTGCGTGAATTGACGTTTTGGCGATTTGTTTCGTCGATGCTGCGCAAATTTGATTTCCATTGGACCTCTAAGGGTGTTTTCCCCTTTTTTTAATGAAAATAAAAACCAATAGATTTTATGCGGTTTAAGACTGATCGGCTCTCAAAATTTGAATTTTAAAATTTAATTAGGAAGTTAATTTTATAGGTTTTTTAATCGTAGTTTATTTTATTTTATAGCATTTTCTTTTAAATCATTAGGGACACGTATACAAAATTTTTACTTATAAATTATTTTTTGCTTGCTAATAATCTGTTTCGCTTTTTCTTCCGCAAAGCGAAACGATTGCAGAGCCTCCACCGCTGATAAAAAACGAAAAGAAAAAAGAAGGGGTCCCTTTCTGTTGTTTGGATAGCAATTATGTCAATGAGGTGCTTGGTGGAACTTCCACGAAAGAGTGGTTGGTACTTTTGTTTCGCTGATTTGGTGGGGTATGAAATTCGGGCTACCTGAACATTATTACCATTTTTATGCAAATGCAGGCAAATTCTTTGTGTTGGGGGGTCAGATTCAGTGTTATGCGTGTGTCTGTGAAATTTCCATGCTCTTTTCACGTGATGATTTTAGAGTTGACTACCTATGCTAATCTGTAATTCAATATTTTTTGGTGGTCCAGGGAAGCCCACTGTTTGAACTTGTTGTAATGTTAGGTTCCAATTTGGTGGATGCACATGTTATGCTTTGTTACATAGAAACAAGAAGCCCAAGTCAAGGAATATCATGAATTGTGCACCATCACATCTTATCTCCAGTTGATAGGTGCTGTAAAAAAAAACACCATTAGTCTATTCCGTATGAAACTATGGATTCGTTTCCTAAACCTCTTTTCCATAACGAAAGTGGTTTTCCTTTGCTGTTAAAAAATAAGTGTTTTATTATCAAGGACATGCTATTTTTGTTTAACCTTCTTGCATTGTTAAGATTTTATAGTTCTGTGAATTATGAACTTTTATATCCTTTTGATAATATTAACTAGTTCTTCTATCAGTTTAGGTGGCTTCTATATAAGAAGGCATCACAGGTTCTATATCTACATTTTGCATTGAAAAGGCGCGCATTTCTTGAGGATTTCCATGAGAAGCAGGAACAGGTTGGTTACACTGTTTGTTATATGTATTTGCATCTTTATCCTTTCAAGCGGAAATGCCGAATGCTGTGATTACACACCAGAAATATTTGTTACTGTTGCAGTTTTGCAACATCATCATTTTGACATTTTATTGTATGTTGTAGACATATTAGAAAAATATAATTTTCTCTGGTTTTGTCAAGAACCTCGTGGCTTAGATTGGGAGGTCCTTGGCTGCGTAGTTCATAAGCTGCGTTGGGTAATGGTGGCGCCATGGTTGTTGCCTGGCTACCCATGAGATTAAAGATAGAGGAGATGAGAGGTTAAAGATAACTTCATTGCTTCCCTCTTCCAACAAGTACAGGGGTACAAATAGGCTAGTGCCAGCCATTAACTGCTAGCTGGCTAATTAATTCCTTAATCTCCTCAACTGCTACTTAATTGTCTTAAAGACTGTAGACCCTCTAACTACCTAAGCCTCCTTGGGTTCTTCCAGGCCATGCACACCCTTGGGGACTGCCCTAGCTGTCATTAACTGCTAGCTGGCTAATTAATTCCTTCATCTCCTCAACTGCTACTTAATTGCCTTAAAGACTGCAGACCCTCTAGCTACCTAAGCCTCGTTGGGTTCTTCCAGGCCATGCACACCCTTGGGGACTGCCCTGGCTGCTCCTTGTGTTCGATGCTGGCGGCTGTATTATCGGCCCCACATGACATCTCTCCCCTCCTCGACGAGCAGCTCGTCCTCGAGCTGGAAGCTTGGGTAGTGCTGGGTGAAGCTGTCAATGTCCTCCCAGGTGGCAGAGGCCGAGGGCTCACCCTGCCAATGGATCAGGACTTGGCGGACACCTCGGGCCAGCCTGGTGCGCGAGGCGCGTCCTAGAACCAGCTGTGTGGCGCCATGATGCATCGGAGGCAAAGCCGGAGGGGTGGCCGGAGGAGTGCCCTCAAACTTCTTCAGGAGCCCAACGTGGAAGACATCATGCAGCCGGGCATGGGGTGGGAGTTCAAGGCGGTAGGCGACGTCGTTGACGATGGCAGCAATGTGGTACGACCCATAGTACCGGGGCCGCAACTTCCCTTTGGTGACGCCGTGGAGGGAGGCCGGGGTGCGATGGCGGAGACGAAGCCAGACCCAATCTCCCACGCTGTAGTGGACGTCGCGGTGATGCTTGTTGTAGAACCGCTTGTAGACATCCTGAGCTTGCTCCAGCCGGGCCCGGGCATCAGCCAACAGCTCATCTCGTTCTGCCATGGTCTTGGCCACCGTAGCCACCCTGGTTTCGCCAGGTTCGTAGGAGCGGATGGAGGGTGGGTCGCGGCCATAGACGATCTGGAATGGCGTGGTCTTGAGCGCTGACTGGAAGGCAGTGTTGTAGATATATTCTGCCCAAGGCAGCCAGCGCAACCACTGATAGGGGCGATCACCAGTTAGACAGCGCAAATACATGACGATCACCTTGTTGGCTGCCTCTGTCTGGCCATTAGACTGTGGGTGGAACGCCGTAGTCATGTGGAGCTTGACTCCAGTGAGGCGCAGCAGCTCTTTCCAGAAGATGGATGTGAACACCGGGTCCCTGTCCGAGACGATAGACTTCGGGATACCGTGCAGGCGCACGATGTCGGAGAAGAAAGCCTGTGCCACATACTCCGCTGAGTAAGGATGAGCCAGTGGAATGAAGTGACAGTATTTGCTGAACTGATCAACAATTGTGAGAATGACAGATTTTCCACCCACACGCGGCAAGGCCTCGATAAAATCCATCCCAATGTCTGCCTAGACTGCTGTTGGGACCGGCAGGGGAAGAAGAAGGCTTGCTGGGTGCAGGTGCTCTGACTTGTAGCGCTGACAGGTGGCACATGCGCGCACATAGTCCTGGACTACGGCACGTAGGTTTGGCGAGTGGAAGTCGCAGCGGAGGCAATGTAGTGTGTGCTGGACTCCTTCATGGCCGTCATCATGGATCGCAGCGAGGAGTTCCTGGAGGAGTGGGGTGCCAGGCGGGATGTAGAGGCGCCCCTAGAACGCGACCAGGCCATCAACAAGGGACTAGGGAGCCGTGCGCTGGGAGGAGGAGATTTCCTCCTTGATGGTGACCAGCGCGGGGTCCTGATCACTGGCTTGTCGCAGTTGCTCGATGAAGTCAAAGCACGGCCCAGAAAGCGCCAAGATTGCTGCCTCCTCAGTGTCATGGCGGGACAGGGCGTCGGCCATCGTATTGATGCTGCCCGCCTTGTACTCCACGGAGAAGTCGAAGCCCAGTAGCTTGCCCACCCAATGGTGCTACGGAATGGTGGCCAGCTGCTGATCCAAGAGGAATTTGAGGCTGAAATGGTCAGTACATACCAGGAAACAACGGCCCCAGAGGTACGGCCTCTAGTGGCGGATGGCCAGCACCAATCCAATCAGCTCCCGCTCATATGCCGCCAAGGATTGATGTCGAGGGGCAGCAGGGCGGCTGAAGAAAGCAATGGGGTGCTGGTCTTGGAGGAGAACAGCCCCGAAGCCGTGCGTCGAAGCGTCGCACTCAACGATGAATGGCTTCGCAAAGTCGGGTAGGGCCAATACTGGTGCCGTGGTGATGGCCGTTTTGAGGGTGACGAAGGCTGCGCTGGCTGCCTCATTCTAGGCGAACCCCTCCTTCAATAGGGCCGTCAGGGGGGCTGCGATGGCACCAAAATCCTTGACGAACTTGCGGTAGTAACCAGCAAGCCCAAGGAAACCCCGGACCACGTGCGCCGAGCGAGGCTGTGGCCAATCAACGACGGCTTGGACTTTATCAGGGTCCATGGCCACCCCTTGTGCTGAGATGATGTGGCCCAGATACGCGATGGAGTTGACGCCGAAGGCACATTTGGACTTTTTGATGAATAGCCGGTGTTGATGCAGCACGGTGAGGACAGCGCGCACATGGTGAGGTGTTCAGCCAAGGAGGCGTTGTAGATCAGTATATCGTCGAAGAAGACGAGGACGAAGCGGCGCAGGAAGGAGCGTAGGATGTCGTTCATCAATGCTTGGAACGTCACCGGGGCGTTGCATAGCCCGAACGGCATGACGAGGAACTCATAGAGCCCATCGTGGGTTCTGAACGCCGTCTTCTCTACATCAGCCGGGTTCATGCGAACCTGATGATAGCCGGAGCGGAGGTCTAGCTTGGTGAAGAACCGGGCGCCGTGCAGCTCATCCAAGAGCTCATCGACCACTGGGATGGGGTAGGCGTCCTTGACTGTAATGGCGTTGAGTGCCCGGTAGTCGACGCAGAAACGCCATGTCCCGTTGGCCTTCTTGACCAACAAGACCGGGGAGGAGAACGCTGATGTGTTGCACTGGATCAGCCCCTGTGCCAGCATAGTGGTGCACTGGCGCTCCAGCTCATCTTTGTAGGAGGCGGGGTAGCGGTAGAGCCGGACAACCACTAGCGAGGACCCCGGGATAAGGTTGATGCAGTGATCCTGGGATCGAGGCAGAGGCATGCCGGTTGGCTCGGTGAAGACGGTAGCAAACTCGTCCAGCAGAGCTGGCAGAAGATCAGCCCCGCTGCATGCTCATAGAGAAGGGCCAGAACCCCTAGCGACGCCTGTCCAGCACACCTTGTGATCTCGGTGCTAGAAGGACATGGTGAGCGCACCGAAATCCTAGAGGATTGGGCCAAGGGAGGCCAGCCACACAGTGCCGAGGACGACGTCGTAACCAGCCAGGGGCAGTGCGAAGAAGTCGGTGGAGAACGGTTCGTTGTCGATGGAGAAGGAGACAGCCCGGTAGACATCGGGGCACGGCACCTGGCACCGTGACCTTCATGTTGTTGCGGGGTCGAAGCTTCAGGGAGGTGCGCACCGCTGCTTCCTTAGACACAAAGTTGTGGGTCGAGCCGGAGTCCAGCAGAGCGAGTAGGGATGCCTTGCCCAACTGGATGCGGACCTGCATGGTCTCGCTGGAGCGGACGCCCGCCATGGCGAGGAGTGAGATGAGTGGAGTGTCGACCGCGGTGTCTTCTTCATCATTTGCTTCTGCCAAATCAAGGAGAAATAGGCGTTGGCAGACACAGTTATGGCCTCGTCCGAATTTCTCGTTGCAATTGAAACAAAGACCTTGCTGGCGGCGCTCTTCCATCTCTGTCTGTGACAGCCGCCTGACCTGCTGGCCCTCGCTGGTGAGAGGGGCTGGAGCAGCACGGGCTGGCGGTGCAGGCAGAGCCAGTGGCTAGGGCAGCCTAGTCAGTAGGCCGTGGCCTGCCAGGCGCGGAGTTACTATAGGTGGTGCAGCGATGGTGACGCACTGCTCGCGGAGCTCCAGCTTGCGAGCCATGCTTATGGCGACGACGAGGGTTTGCGGGTTGTGCATCTCGACATCGTAGCTGAGCGGAGGATGAAGGCCGGCCGTGAAGGCTTGAATGCGCTGCGCCTCCGTTAGCATACCGACACGAGGAAGGAGAGCTTCGAAGCGATCTTGGTACTCTGAAATAGAGCCCGTGCGCTTGCAAGCCATCAGCTCGCCGAGCGGGTTGGAGTGGATCGGTGGCCCAAAACGGAGGTTGAGGAGCTCGGCGAAGCGACACCATGACGGAGTGCCCTCATCTTGCTGCACCTGCAGGTACCACATCTGGGCACCTGCCTCCAAGTTGTAAGACGCCATCCATACCTGCTCCTCGGCTGCAATCCGCTATTGGTGGAAGTAGGACTCGCACCGGTTGATGAACGCCAGCGGGTCTGACTTGCCATCGAATTTGGGGAAGTCTAGCTTCTGCAATCGGGGTGGGCGGTCACCATGGTGGTCACTGTAGCCCGAGCCCCGTGAACCAGAGGCAGAGGACGCCCGTGGCTGTAGCTGCTGCAAGGCGCCGATCTGCTGCTGCATATTGTTGAGGGAGTTGTTGACCTGCTGCTGCATGTTGTTGAGGGAGTTGTTGACGTTGGTGGTAAGCTGCTCAATCATCTTGGCCAGATCGGCCATTGATGGCTCAGCCATGGGAAGCGAGGAGGAGGCGAAAGAATGGGTGGGCGAGGCAGTGGAAGTTGGCGTGGTGGAGTGGGTAGGCTGATGGGAAGAGGATCGCCGGAATCCTGATACCAGGTTGTCAAGAACCTCGTGGCTTAGACTGGGAGGTCCTTGGCTGTGTAGTTTATATGCTGCGCTGGGTAATGGTGGCGCCAGGGTTGTTGCCTGGCTGCCCAAGAAGAAGGTGAGATTAAAGACAGAGGAGATGAGAGGTTAAAGATAACTTCATTGTTTCCCTCTTCCAACGAGTCTTCCAACGAGTACAGGGGTACAAATAGGCTGGTGCCAGCCATTAACTGCTAGCTGGCTAATTAATTCCTTAATCTCCTCAACTGCTACTTAATTGTCTTAAAGACTGTAGACCCTCCAGCTACCTAAACCTTCTTGGGTTCTTCTAGGCCATGCACACCCTTGGGGACTACCCTGGCTGCCATTAACTGCTAGCTGGCTAATTAATTCGTTAATCTCCTCAACTGCTACTTAATTGACTTAAAGACTATAGATCCTCCAGCTACCTAAGCCTCCTTGGGTTCTTCCAGGCCATGCACACCCTTAGGGATTGCCCTGGCTGCTTCTTGCGTTCGAGGCCGACGGCTGTATTTTCGGCCCCACATGACAGGTTTACTGTTTTGCACTCCATTCACCATGAATTTTACTCTGCCCCACTTGTTTGGGTGGCGTATAATGTTTGTTGCAAGCATCTCTAGTATGCCATTCCTATTTTTATTATAGTCATGAAGAATGCATTTGAAAAATCAGAGAATCCTCAAACCTCTATTACACTGTTCTTTGCACTCTCTATTCACTCCGCTGCTAATTCATACTTGGAGAGATATCACTGCTCAGAACAAAGTTTTCCTTTTCAATCATGAAACTGAACCAACCTCCTTTTTTTTAAAAAAAACAATTAAAGGTCAAGGAATGGCTTCAAAATTTGGGAATTGGGGAGCATATGCCAGTTGTGCATGATGATGATGAAGCAGATGATGTGCATATTCCTTCTCAACATGATGAACACTCTGTCAAAAATAGGTAAGATGCTGTTTTTGTTTATGATTTTGACCTTAATGTACTAAAACAAAGATGTACACTTCAGCAATGAAATCTTTGTAACCAGTATATTGATGCAATTGGAGTAGTTGACTTCCCATAAGTTTGCCTGTGCATATTAAGAAATGAATAAAAACCTTCTGTTGCAGAAATGTTCCCTCAAGTGCTGTTTTGCCTGTCATTCATCCAGCTCTTGGTCGCCAGCAATCTGTTTCTGATCGTGCAAAGGTTGCCATGCAAGAATATCTGAACCATTTCTTGGGAAACTTGGAAATTGTCAACTCAATAGAGGTACCAAAAAGCCTATTTCTCTATAATCTTGTCATATTGGTTTTGATTATAATGTCTACACATCACCAAAAACATCGAATTTGTCAATTAGGATATATTTCCCTGGTGCTGCCTTCTTTGGGTCTGTAACATGAAATAAAATGCAGGTTTGTAAATTTTTGGAAGTCTCTCTGTTATCATTTCTACCAGAATATGGGCCTAAGCTAAAGGAAGACTATGTTACAGTTGGACACTTACCAAAAATTGACAATGGTAGTGAAGACAGATGTTGTTTGTGTGGATGTTTTAGTTTCTGCAACAGTAGCTGGCAGAAGGTATCAAACAATACGCATTGAATATTTTTATGCCTGATTTTTATTATTATTTGTCCTTGTTTGTGACCGGTGAAATTGAACACTTCTTCATAGGTTTGGGCTGTACTGAAGCCTGGATTTATAGCTTTGCTCCAAGATCCATTTGATCCAAAGCTTTTGGATATAGTTATCCTTGATGTATCACCTCACATGGATAGAAATGGAGAAGGCCAAATTTCTCTAGCAAGAGAGATTAAGGAACGTAATCCATTGCACTTTGCATTTGAGGTATGCCCTGGTCTATAGCTTGGTTCCTCTCTCAAATGAAAACTAAAAAAAAAAACCTTGTCATTGTCTTCCCACAACATTAAGACTTCATTGACCCATGGACCTCTTTAACATGATTTGTTACCTGGATAAGTTTACATCCAGTCAAAACAAAATGCTTTATTTGGATCTAATGGTAAAACCTTGTTCTATCTATCTTTTAAATCTGCTAATGCAAGCATGTTTCTGAGTTGGCCACACAGTCTCAACCAGCATCACTCAACCTCTACTTTCAGTTAAAAGAATAATTGATAAAATATGCTATCATTTAGAAAAAAAATTGTAGTACGCATCTTGGCTTTAGTAACATACGCTAACTGGTGACATTAGTGAATAAAATTATTAGAATTTTCTACCAAATATGTAAGCCATTTTGATCGCATTTTGCTTGCCTGATGCTTCATAAGGTACCCAATTCTAGTAACAAAACCAATAATGCTCCTTCCCAAGTACTGTTCTCTGGGTCTGTGTTTGTTATATACAGCCAATGACCAATAGGTTTTGATCATATTTTCCTTTTTGTCAGATGAAATCACACCAATACATGAACATTATTGTAGTAAAATCAGGAATTAAGGAGGTTATAATTGCCCAATGTACTCCATCCATACCATGAAATTTTGTTAAGCAATATAGAGTGGATACACCTAAGACTCTGTCTCATGGTCAATCTTCTTTAGTGTGCAGTTGCTTTGGCAGAATGTGTTAATGTGGGCTCCTTCCTAGGAGTTGGATCTTAATGAAAACATTTTTTAATTTGAGTTTCTTCCTGAGAAACTAGTACCAGAACAGGTTTATTTCTTACTTGTTTTCTGCATGTTCCTTATATTAGTAGTAGTTCTACATATGCACCTTATGGAGCTACAGCTATATATCCTGCTACAAATCAGCTGTCCATAGTTGTCATAGAAAAATGTAGAAACTAATGTATAATAGTCCACTGATGTTAATGAAAGTACTCAAGCTCTTACGTGATATTGACCTTGATCTTCCTACCAACATGGTAGCATGCAATAAATTTGGCATCTGTTTTTTTATCCAAGTTTCTTAGTGCTGTTCCTTGTTGAAGGTGTCTTCTGGGGGGCGGACAATACAAGTGAGAACAAGAAGTTCTGCTAAAGTGAAAGATTGGGTATCTGCAATAAATACTGCTCGCCAACCCCCAGAGGGCTGGTCTCACCCACACCGTTTTGGTTCATTTGCACCACCTAGGGGTTTGACTGAAGATGGTAGTGTCGTACAATGGTTTATTGATGGGCAAGCTGCATTTGATGCTATGGCTTCTTCAATTGAGGAAGCCAAATCAGAGGTTGCTTTTCATCAACTCCACTACTATTTCTGTAGAAAGTTAAAATCTTGACCATGCTGTGGAAGATAATTAAACTGTTGAATGCAGATATTTATTACTGATTGGTGGCTGTGCCCGGAATTGTATCTTCGACGCCCTTTCCACCATCATGAATCCTCTAGACTTGATATTCTTCTAGAATCAAGGGCAAAGCAAGGTGTACAGGTATGTGATTGTTTATTGATGTCATCAATCAGTTCAAGTGCTAAAATCACTGTTCAATTCTGCACTTGTATATAGACTGTCTTGCCAATTTGCAGCATTTATCTGTTTGCAACAGGTTTGGCAGTATCAAATATTTAATGGTAGTTGTCTACATGAGATGATAATATACAAGTGTATGAAGTTTACCTTTGCAGACATGTGGTTGTATGCATCTCTATTTGTGAAGATACAAGCCACATGTCATGCTAACAGAAGAAGAATGTAATTCTCCAAAAATACTCATTATGTGTTCTGAAGCTCTTTGCAAATGATAAACCTTCCTTGTGTATCTTGCAAAGGTTGTCTCCGTTACTAATGTAGTTGCACTTTTATCCAAGAAACGTGCAAAAGTTGCCTCCTTTTCTCACGTAGGGGCATTTTATCTATGGCGCATGCAAAGGTTGCCATCATACCTCACATAGTATCACATTTATTTAAGGCACATGTCATTTACAGATGCTAACATTACCTTGCTACAAAATTTACCCAATTTTGACTGATAGAGAGCTACAAAATAAAATACTCCCTCCAATTCAAAATATAAGTATTTATATGATTTAAATTGTATACCACAATATAAGCTGCTGATTCCTATAATTCTCATCATTTTAATGATTCACCAACCAATGAGGTGCTTGGAAGGGAAATCTATTACAATAACAACAATAAAGTCTTTTAGTCTCACGTAGATTGAGGTAAACTAGAGTTGAAACTCAACATGAGTCTCAAATAATCGTTCAGGCACGTCAATAGCTACTTTTGAAGCGCTCCTATTTAAATACAGATTTTTAGTTATATTTTAATCTTTTAAGTCCTTTTTTATTCTCTCCCTATATTAATTTCGATCTTCCCTACCACATAATATTTATTGGTATCTTGTCATAAACCGTCTCCAATCAATGAAAACCATGAGTAGGTCTTTCTTCTACTATATGGTTGATCTTTCGGATATGAAACTAAATTGGTTCATAGAGATCTACATCGTTCCTCTCTAACAGCATTCGATAACTCTCTCATATAGCTTTATAGGATGACTCATCAACTTAATTCCTTACTAATCAGTACAACTTTAGATATCTTTTTTATTTTTATAGATTAGTACCAATATACTTCTCCACTCCTTAGTCATCATGTTCGATTGAAAAATATTATTGAATAAATTGGTTAGCCATACTATAGCTATATTTTTGAGACATCTTCACACCTTGATTGGATACTATCATGGCCCATCGCTTTACCCCTTTCATCATTTTCAAAATTTCTCTGATATTAGATTCTTAGATCCTCCGTACAAAGTGTCTATTGGTGTCATTCGACTAGTCCAACTAGAGGTGATTAGCTCGTTCCCACCATTGAACAAATTGTCCAAATACTCTTGCTATCTATGTTTAATCTCATCCTTCTTGGCCAAGAGCTGTTCCCTCTCATCTTTAATACACTTAATTTAATTGAAGTCTCTCATCTTCCTATCATAAGCCCTATCCATTCTATAGATGTCCTTCTCTCATTTCTTTGTACTTAGACGTTGATGAAGATCCTTGAAAACCTGTCCTTTTGTCTCACTCACAACTCATTTTACGGTCTTCTTTGCCATCTTATACTTCTCAATATTGTTCGTACTCCTGTCATAGTGCAAGTGCTTGTAGCACTATTTCTTCTTAATAGCTCTTTGCATTTCCTCATTTCACTACTAAGTGTTTTTAGTTTCGCATCCACTTCTTTTAGTCACTCCAAATATCTCTAAAGTAATCTTTTGAATGCATGTTGTCATCTTCTTCCATATGTTATTTGCATCGTCTTCTTCCTTTTAAGAGTCATTTTTGATAATTCTTTCCTTAAAAACATTTGATGTCTCTTCTTCTAACTTTTACCACTTGGTTCTTGCAATTTTGACTTGTTTATCATTACGAACATGTACCAAAAAGCGGAAGTTGGCCACTACCATCCTATGTCGAGAAATTATACATTTTCTAGATATCACCTTATAATCTATATATGCTCATTTATCCTCTCTTCTTATAAGGATAAAGTTAATTTGGTTAGAGTGTTGCCGCTACTAAAAGTCACTAAATGAGATTCTCTTACTAAAGAAAGTGTTGACTATCATCAAATCAAAAACTATAACAAAGTCTAAAATTTCCTCTGCCTCCTGATTCCTACCACCATACCCGAAATCTCTGTGCCACCTCGAAATCTGTATCTGTTACACCTACATATCAATTAAGATCCTCTCCTATAAAAAGTTTCTCACTACTAGTTAAAACTCTAACCAAGCAATCTAAGTCTTCGTAGAAATATCTTTTAGCACTCTCACCTTGGCCTACTTAAGAGACATATATACTAATTATGTTAAGACTATATCATTAATGATAAGTTTAACTAAAATGATCATATTTTCTTGTCTTCTCACTTCCACCATATCATTTTTGAGGCTCTTACTAATTAGAATTTTTACAATATTTCTATTTGAAGTTGTCCCTGTATACCAGAGCTTGAAACAAATACTGTCAACCTCCTTCATCTTCTGATCTTTCTATTTAGTCTCTTGAACGCACAAGAAAATCTAAACAATTCAAATTTCAAAAATTGGCCATTAAAGTGACAAAAAGGGAATCATTTGGCGTAACCTTAGTATTTGCTAAACACCTAGAAATGTTTATATTTTGGAACAGTAGTATTGTTAACCAATAGTTTTTTCTTCAAGTAAAATGTGGCCCAATAGTATTGTTATACTTTTCCAATAGTTTTTTGTTGGCTGTGTTACCCTCTTTGGGACTGGGTGTAAAGGCCAGGTTTTATCTATCCGTTATCTCAAAATTGTTATACCTTTCCTTTTTCACCCTTTCCAGGTGATATCCTTTGTATTTGTCAGAGGTTTATTGTGGGGTACAACATTAGTTATGCTATAGAATGCTCCCTGGAGATTTATGTGTTGGTAGGATTGGGAAAGCAGGGAATATTGTAAGATTTCGAGGGTGTATTGATACTAAACACAGGGAGAGGAGGTGGATCAAACAAGGGAAAATTGCAGAGTAATATTTGGAATTGCTAGTTTGAAGACTGGAATTAGTGCTGAACTGACGGAAGTTTCATTAGGGCATATGAACATCGTTGAGGGGTTAACCTAGGGAATAGGGAGGGGAGTGAATGGTTCTGGGGATGGAAGATGGAAGGGGTTATCGTAGAGAGGAGAATGAAAGATGGTTAGTTGGGAGAGTAAAATTGAAATATGTATATCTTATGGATAGTAGGATCACTAGGGTTTAACAACCCCTAACTGAATATATGCTTTGTTATACATAATTCTGTAAGAAAGTGTGTACAAGTTTCATTTCTTTGCAGGACACTAAGCAGTGTTTGCTATTATGAGTTAAATTCTTATACTTTATATTAACTGTATATCTCAGATAACTATGAATTGATATTATTTTGCAGATCTACATTCTTTTGTACAAGGAAGTTTCTCTTGCATTGAAAATTAACAGCATGTACAGTAAACGAAGGCTTTTAAACATTCATGAGAATGTTAAAGTTCTGCGATACCCTGATCATTTCTCAACTGGCATATACTTATGGTACAGCGAGAACTTCATATTCATTTAATCTATTTCTGCAGTTAATTAGATCCTTATGGCTTCGTTCTTGGCTATGCCTTGAAGGTCACATCATGAGAAAATTGTTATTGTTGATAATCAAGTTTGCTATATTGGAGGTCTTGATTTATGCTTTGGTCGGTATGATACTCCTGAGCATAAAGTTGTGGATGTTCCTCCTTCAATATGGCCAGGAAAGGATTATTACAATCCTAGGTAATGTTTTGTGCTCTTATCATATTTTTAGCTCAAGATTTGCAGGATAATGTTTCCTAATGATTCTATAACCTTTTTTTGCCTATCTAATTGCATTTTCTTATCTTGTTTAAGGGAATCTGAGCCAAATTCTTGGGAGGACACAATGAAAGATGAGCTTGATCGTACTAAATATCCTCGCATGCCCTGGCATGATGTTCAGTGTGCTCTCTATGGTCCTGCATGTCGAGATGTAGCAAGGCATTTTGTTCAGCGCTGGAACTATGCAAAGGTAAGTTTACTGAATATATTAGTCATTCCTGTCACTGTTGAAATTGACAATTCAATCTGATGCAGAGGAATAAAGCACCAAATGAGCAAGCAATTCCCTTATTGATGCCTCAACATCACATGGTAATTCCCCATTACATGGGTAAAATCAAAGAAACAAATGAGGAAGACAGTAAACAGACTCATGATGAGGATATTAAAGTTCAGAGGTTAAGCTCCTTAAAAACACCAGCATCATGCCAGGACATTCCGTTGCTTTTGCCTCAAGAGCCTGATCACCAGGCATCACATAATGGAGATTTTGGTCTGAATGGTTTAGATAATGATCATTGTCATCCAGATCACCCAAATAAAACCCATTGGAAACCGCTAATTCCCAACTGGAAGGCCAAGCAAGATACTTCTCTTCAGGATTTACAGATGAAAGGTTTTGTGGACAATCTTGGTTCCCCTGATGTTTCAGTGATTGGACATTATGACCCCTCGAAACCAAATATGCGTCACAGTAATATGGAATGGTGGGAAACACAGGAGCGAGGAGACCAGGTTGCTTCTGTGCTTGATATTGGAGAAGTTGGTCCCCGAGCAACTTGTTTTTGTCAGGTCAGTTTAAATTTTAAAGTTTGATTTTTTAAGAATAATTTTATGTAGATTCTTTACTTGTCTTGCTAGCAATTATGAAAATGGATCTGGGCAATGAAAAGGTGACGAAAAACACTCTAAAATTATCCTAAAATCAAATTCTAAAATTAAAAATCAGTTTCTTAAATTCTTCAGGAGAAACAAACAGGGCCATTAGCAATGATTTCCTGATGTCTATATTGTTTACTGGATAGGATAGCATAAGTTCACAAATTCAGTCACCCAGGACTTTGTATTTTGCCACATGCAACTCAGAATTATTATTATTATTTTTATTAGAAAACAGTAGTGCAATCCCCTGTGGTTAATTTATAAAATATTAAAAATGTTAACAAAGTTATTTACAGATCAAGAGGATCATAAAGAAGCAAGCTATGATTGCAGAAAAATGAAAATCTTGCCCTCAGCCTAAATAAATGTATGCCTAGCTCCTTGAAAGAATGTTGCCACCCATGCACCGTTAGTACACATACGACCTTGAGAAATAATGGGTTGGAAAACTGAAATTTAACTTCATTCTCTCAAGACAATATACTTTTTTATATAAAAAGAGGACAGAACTGTCAATCCTTAAAATAAACACAATTATTTTGTCTGACAACCTTTTCTTTCAATGAATGTTTTTTTCCTGTTAAAAAGCAGCAGCCATGTTAGTGGGCTATGGTGCAGACTGCCAAGTAGGAAGTGCATTGCGAGGGCAATAGTACAGATATGTGAGCGAGGGAATTGGGGGTCTGTGGTGGTATAGTGGAATTTTTTATGTTGGAAGTTGGAGGGATGTGAACAGTATTAAGCGTATTAGGTCTAATGCAAGGATATTTGCATAGTATCATTCATAGGGCAGAGCTGCAGAGGTAGTGGTCATATTATAGTCTTTTGCAGGGTTTTGTCTCGCGCTGTCTATACTTGCCTCGTGAGTTCTTGCTATCATTACTTCCAACTGAAGAGGAGGGATGGGTGTAGAAGCAACCAATAACCACCACTAATTGAGATATTGTAAGGAGTGAAGATATGTCTTATGCTAGCTTAAATATGTGTCATACCGATAGATAAAAGTGGAACTTGTATATCTTTGTCTTTATAGGAGCTTTGGAGAGTATTTGAGACATGATATTGTTGTCCTTTATTCATTTTGCTTGTATAGTAACACTAAAAAACAAATAGAAATTGTTTTCAACTTTATTAAACATGTCTGGCTAATCAAAAGCAGAATATAAATTTTATCTCAGGTTGTTCGAAGTGTTGGTCCATGGTCAGCAGGAACAACTCAAATTGAAGGGAGCATCCACAACGCCTATTTTTCTCTCATTGAAAAAGCAGAACATTTTGTGTACATTGAGGTGCTGAGTTATTTCTCTTTATTTTTTTAATATCTTGATTTTCAAATGTAATATACAAACTCCAAAAAAAATTTATGTTTGAAAGAATTGAAATTTCATACCTACATGATACAGTACAGATTCATTTCACTAGGCTAAACTCTCAACTTCATTCTGCTGGCCTCTGCAGAATCAGTTTTTCATATCAGGTCTTTCAGGAGATGACACAATAAAAAATCGTGTATTAGAAGCATTATACAGGCGTATACTTAGAGCAGAAAAGGAGAAAAGGTGCTTCCGAGTTATAATTGTCATACCCCTTTTACCTGGATTTCAGGTATGTTCTGTTGTATCAATTATTTACAGTTTTGATGCTTCATGTTGGCCAGTTAATTACATGTTTAATTACAGGGAGGCATTGATGACGGTGGAGCTGCATCTGTTAGAGCAATTATGCATTGGCAATACCGGACCATTTGTAGAGGGCCTAATTCAATACTTAAGAATCTGTACGATGTGATTGGTTCCAAAGCCCATGATTATATCTCCTTCTATGGGCTCAGGGCACATGGCAGACTAGGTGATGGCGGTCCATTGGTCACCAATCAGGTAAAGAAGCCTGGGTTAATTTTCCACTCTACACTATCTGTTTAATATTGTGTTGTTACCTTCCTAGGTCTTGGGTTTAGATTAGTATAATGTTCAGTTTCTTTTCTTTTCCTTCTTTCTTTTGCTAACAGTTTGAATTTTGCAGATATATGTGCACAGTAAGTTGATGGTCATTGATGACCGGATGACACTGATTGGATCAGCTAACATAAATGACAGAAGCTTGCTTGGATCAAGGGATTCTGAGGAATGGTTTTCTCGGTTACCTCTTCTGTCTAATTCTCTGCATGCTAAGGCCCCATTGGGAACACAGGAATTTTCTATTCCTGTGTTCTCCAAATAGGCCCCAACGCTATTAGGTTAAATAAAGGACTGCTGCTAAGTTTGTACTCCCTCCAGTCACAAATTCATGTCTTTTCGACATCGACAGTCTTCCCAACACAGCTTTACCACTAGTTTCTATCATAATGTATTTATAATGAACCATTCAAATTATCTATCGTGAAAGCACTTTTCGAGACTGATGCACACATATGATTTTCATATGTTAAGAGTATAGGCACATCGCTTGCATACATACATATATATTTGCCGTGTTCTCGAATCAATGTTTTAAAAGAGGACCTTGGGATTTTTTTTGGGTGAAGAAGTCCTTTCTTTGCCAGCTGCATCTGGTCAAGGCTAAATGGCATAATTACATCTTGTTAGTAGCATACTTGGGTAATCAGTTTGTGTGTCTGCTGTTGATTCTATTGTTGATCTGTTTTTATTCTCTTGTAGATTGGTATGATTATTGAAGATAAAGAGGTTGTCAGTTCAACAATGGATGGAAGACATTGGGAAGCTGGGAAGTTCTCTCTCAGCTTACGACTTTCTCTATGGGCAGAACACCTTGGCCTTCATCCAGGAGAGGTCTGTACAATGATTCACTTGGCTTGAATCACAAACTAGCTCTTTTAAGTTGAAAGCTACTATACATATATAGGCTTTTTGCTGACTATGTCAAGACTAAGATAACTCACTATGACACCAATTGCATCTATTTACCTGGTATGATTGTACTGGAAACATCTTGCCCTACATGTCAGTGTTCTATGTCCTGTGTACGTGTAAAATGTAGCCTGTGTGCACCTGTTTTCTTCTTTGTGAGTGGGAAAACCAGAAAATTTCTTGCGTTCTATTTTTCCTTAATTCAAATTTTTAGGCCTCAGGGTGGGTTTCACAGACCATTTATGTTGAGACTGCTTCAGTGAGCCACGCTAGGAGAACGTTCTGTGTAAACTTCACTTGATGGTTCCATAAAGAGAATACTGACAGAAGCTTTTATATTGATTTCACAATACATTGTGGTATTGATGCCGCATGTGCAACATAGATTTTGTGAGTTTCATTCTGTTCAATACACTTCTTCTCCTTAACAGGTTAGTCAAATTATGGATCCTGTGGACGATTTGACTTATAACAACATCTGGATGGGCACTGCTAAGGTGAGTGAAACTGATATTTTTCTTGAAAGGCTAATCTTCATCTAGAAACGTTTGAATATGGTTGTTCTGGCATTGCACTGTTTCCCAAAACTTTTGCCATCTTCAGCAGCTGATAATTGTCCATTGCATTTTCTGCTCATATTGTTGTGAACACAATGAACACTGAACACATTTACCTCTTTCTCTGAACAAACTGATACTGTATGGCAGGCAAACACCACGATATACCAAAACGTCTTCTCGTGTGTTCCCAATGATCACATTTATTCTAGGTATGTATCAAATAACCTGTTTTCCAGGTTGCTTGTATTTCAGTTGCAGTATTATGCCCTCTAGTATTTGAAACGAATTTCACCTCTTGCAGATCCCAATTCAGGCAAGGGTTTGCTCACGGGAAGGAGAAAATCGGTCACACAATCATTGACCTGGGTGTTGCTGTAGAGACAACAGAAACTCACAAGGACGGGGACCTCGCTGTCACCGATCCTATGGAAAAATTACAGGCCGTCAGGGGCCACCTCGTTTCCTTCCCTTTGGAGTTCATGTGCCAAGAGGATTTGAGACCATTCTTTGGTGAAAGCGAGTTTTATACATCCCCGCAAGTTTTCCACTAACTTCTCTAATTCTTTCCTCCTTTTTTAGGGTGAATTAGCTTTTCTTTCTAGTACAAGGTTTCTTATAGGATCTTTTTTAGGCTGTACATTTTACAGGGTTTTTACAATTGTAGATGCATATATATATCTTGTGGAAATAGTTAAAAGAATAAAAGCAATGAGAGGAGAAGGACACATAACGGTGTACAGTGTTAAAATCGCTCATCACAACGAGAGAACAAAAGAAGAATTTGCCGGGCAAGGTTTGTTCTACCGTTCACTTCATTCTTTTTCGCACTACACTTGCAAAAGAGATGCAATTGCGCTGAAACTGGTATCTTCACCTTGTAACAACCCCATCTATCAATAATGATGTATTCTTTTGTAATTGTTCTGAATGGACGTTGGTGATTATACACGGTATGTCTTCTATGATTATGTGAACTATGTTGAGTATGAAGCCATTTTCCCCATTTTATTTCCTGACTGCTTTACCCTTTGCGGGAGGGAGCAATGCTCGAACTAAATCAGTAGGAAAACTAAGAGTGGGCCAAGTTCAGTCTGTTGGGCAGCAGAAATTAAAGGAAGGAAAGGAATCAGTAAAAGAAATAGCGGGGCATGATACTCTATTGGGCTCAATCTAAATCAGTAAACCTAACAGTGGACCAAAGCAATCTGTTGGGCCAGCTTTACTCTAAAGCCCACTACCACGGAACATCCGCTGCCTGACGCCTGGTTGGATTTTAGTACCACCTCGTGAAATGACGCCGGGGCAGACTGGCCGGAGGCTATAAAAGAAAGCGCGAGGGGTCGGGTCGGATTTCACCCGTCCCTGCGGGGGGTGAAAGGCGGCTCGTTGATGATCGTTTAGAGACTGACGTGTCGCGCCGACACCCACAAACCGAACACGTTTTGCCATGGTGCGCGATGTCCCGTCCCTACTTTGGGCGGGCTCGCGCGCCAATTTTTGGAAGGCCCTGTGCCCCTCGGGGATCCGGGGCCTACACGACAGAGCCAGGAATAATCCAGAGCGGCGGGATAATCTCAGAGCGGCCCCGGATAATCCAGAGCCAGGAATACGATGTTGAAACGTATTCGAGTGAATTCGACCTTTTAAAGGGCAACCCAGAGCGGCGGGATAATCTCTACTTATTTTCGTGCGTGAAAATACATTCACAGCATTTTGAAGTGCAATTCGCATCCCCTTCCAAATTGAGCCAACGTAAGTTATGTGAGTATTTAGCGTCTTGTTTTCCAAGCCTCCGAAGTGTTATAAAAGAGTTTTTTTGTCCAAGACTCGGCAGGATAGGGACGTTGTAAAGATTGAGAGATACAGGGCAAGAGATAAAAAAGTATAAGTAAATAGATTTTATTAGTCTCCTATAAATATGGTCTTTTTTACATCTAACAATAAAAGTGTTAAAACACAGTAAAATTGGAAATCTAGTCTATCAGTACGACTAAAGTTCATTGTTTGTCTAACTAGCCATATAATAGCGATCGAACCGGTCTTCACGGAAAGATCACTTGTAAATTAGCTTAAACTTACTATAAATCTAAACCATAACCAAATATAAATATCAACAAAGTTTAAGGATGCAGAGTATGTAGCCAAATGATGGGAAACGGGAAAAATGATGCAACGAGTATGTAGGGAAATGGTATAAAAAAAGTTTTTTCATCGTCGAATATACATGCCATATTATAACAACTATATTTAATACTATACATATAATGCTACGTATGACATAGCATTTAACCTCTCTTATTAAAAAAACTATATAAATATATTTATATAAATATTATTGATTTTGTTATAACTTAGTTTTGTAATTAATAATACTTTAAATATAATTTATTTATATATATATTTATACGAAATTTATAAATACAATCAAATATCTATCAAACCTATAGTCAACAGCTCCATATATATAATTAAAAACGGTAGTGGTATATTTAATTGTAAGATAAAGGTAAAAAGGCAATTAAGTGGCTTTGAAACTTCAAATAGTATAATTCAAAATTTCACATTCCAAAGCTAGCGGCATACATTTGTAGATCCGGATGGATAAGATGACTGCAGTTTGCAAGATGTTAATAAGCATCGACTAATTCTATTGTCCTTTACATCTGCACATTACACATACACAACTTGTAGCTAAATCTGTTTTAGCTTTTAACCGACTTGGACAACATCTCTTGTATATTGCAATATATCAGGTAATGGCTAAGTTAACTCAAAGGAAAACTATACTGTACACTTCGATGTTATAAGTCATTCATATTATTCTACTGTCGAATTTGTACAGAAATTGTCATCATTGTTCGCAAACTTCTCAATCAATATTTCCATTGTTTTCTTGTACATCGGCATGTAATGGTCATTGATCATGGTATTGGATAAACGGATTTTGCTGTAAAGATCCCTCGGGGTCTCGTATATTCCCACACTGCACTCATCAGTAGCAACCGGATCATCAGGGCAAGAATCTGCAGGAGGCATGGCAACCATGTGCATGATTCTACCAGGAGGGTAGAATTGCTGCCTCTCCAAGCTATCAGATGGAAAGGATTGCCTATCCTCTACATTTTTTAGGACAGCACTTTCCACCTCCATAATTTCCTTGGCAGCAGCTGCTTCTTCCTGCCTAGTCCGTGCCTCCACTTCAGCATACTGATCCAAGTCCTTGTCAAACTCAAACCACATCTCACCTTCGGTTATTTCTTCTTCTGCATGCTCCCTATAGGTTTCATGCTCACTCAGAAGAGCCTCCTCTTCTGTTTCCTCGTGAACTGAAACACTATCTGCAGTATACTGCAGTTCCTCCATGATCTTGGTGCCACGTTGTTCTACAACATAGGGCTCTGAATTAGCTGTAGATGTGATGTGGGTTTCTGCAGTTATTTCCTCTTTAGAGCTTGCTGCTACTATGCCAAAACCTCGACGGCGTGCACCCATGCATGACCATGAAGAAAATGCTGACCTACTTCTAGCGACAGCCTGTGCGACATTCTGTGCCTGTCTCATCACAACCTGCAACAAAATCTTCATCAACAAGATTGAAACGACTCTTTGGGTTTGGCAGATAGAAATTTCTACATGTTCAATAGACAGAAAGCTATCACAGACCAGGCATATTTCATGCCCTGACTGTTTGAATGGTATCCTTGAGCAGTTTTAAATTATTTCAAACAGCCCTGTCAAACTTCATAGTGCTTGGCCTGACGATATAAAATCATTAAGGTACAAACATGGTTCTAGATCCTAACACAATCCCACTGAGCAATAAAAGCATTATGTGGTGCACTATTACTAATTCATGTAAATAGTACATTTTGACAGCTTTTGGTTTGAATATTCACCTGAGTTTTGCTAGAAACAGGTCGTAGAAGTGCACCAGCACCTGCAACCCTCTCTCTGGCACCAGAAAAATATTGCAGGCGAGTTCCTAAAGCAGTAGCAGACCGGTAAACAACATTTAGGAAGCGTGTCTGCTGTATCTGATCCCTCAAATCATTCAACCATGAAGATGCTGTTACCTGAATGAAGGATAAGACAGGACAATTAGAGGCAGTGAACTTCATTGCTGCTAAATTTTGAAAAAGGAGCATGGCATCATATTCTACCCATGTTTACAGACCCAGTTCATTTAAATGGACCACAAAAATAACATCACATAAATATAAAAAAAATCACATTTTCCTCTCAAAACAATAGAACTATATTTGGAAACACATTAGCACAGAGATCATCTATAGGGAAGAATAGCACATCATGAAATGGATCTACCTCTGAACGGAGATCATCTATAGATGAAGTTGATACTGTAGGAACCAGATCAGCACCATTGACTATAGTTCTCACAAAGTGCTTGCCTGATTCTGCTAATGCCCATGTCATGCATGAAGCTGACCAAAGAAATAACTGTTATTAATCGCTCTAGTCAATCTAAAGCATATCCAAATACAGTTGTATACCAGGAGCAAAGGCAACACAAGCTGTTGAAGATAACTCCTGGTGTTCTCTCAGGATGTAGGTCAGTAATGCAGCAGTACCACCACCCAATGAATGGCCAACAACCTAACAGAAGAAAATCAACTATTATTAAAAAAATTAGTTGAGAACTCATGGACTATCATTGAGACATAACATGACAATTTAAAGTTTCCTGTCATCTGACCTATTTCGCAACATATCCTAGTAAATATAGAACAGTTCCAATTTCGTACTTTATTGACCTACAATTATGTCAGATAAAGAGAAAGCAAAATTGACTTGGATCACCAGGCTCAAATTGATAAACATTGTAAATTGATACAATGATATGATACATATTTGTTTCTAAAGCATTTTATCAGCAGCACAGGAAATTCATTGACAATTAACTAGATTTGTAAAAAATAATGAAAAAACATAATGAGCTAATTTCCACAGGGCAAACATTACTAGGAGGTATTATCCAACTAACGAATACTTGAGTTCTAAAACCATAAACCAACAAAAAGAAGTGTGTACCCTGATTTGGTAGTCTGGGCATTGACTGAGTGCTTGACAGAGGCATGGTGTTATACTTCTTGCAATCCAGCGGGCTGCTGCAACCATCCCACAGTGTGCGTATCCCAACACTAACTTGCTGACACCACCTTCATCTAAAAGTGAGTGATGAAATGGTACTACAGCACCAGTAGCAGCAGTCAATGTGTCCTTCATACTATGTGTCCCACGAATCAACACAAGGAAGGATTTGGTGCATTGATCACGCAGGATTGTATGAGCAGGCTTTAAAATCTGTAGGTATATGTTGTAAATCAGGAATTGAGAAAAAATACCGAGCAATTACATCCCTTTTAGTCTAAACTATAATTGATTGTGCTTCAATAAATCTAGAGAAAATAACTGCTATTTACTCACCCCCGCCTTAGGTTCCTCAATAAGAACATCCTCTTGAGAAAATCCAGCTAATTCCAGGAAGACCGGAAATGGTTTCTTAGAGAAAAGAAAGCATAGATCAATTAATCGTCTCAGAACAATAAGTTCTTCCATTATTTCAGGCCCTTTCAGTTCAATGCAGTTGCTTCCAGCATATACACTAGCGACATGTGAATTTCCCTGAAAAGCAACCAAAAAAAGAAAATGTGTCGCCAGTTGCATAGACACCAAAAGCTTTTATGATCTACATGATGATATGATAAAAAATTTGCACTCAATAATCAACGTTTACACAAGAAAAGGAATAGTCCGTAAGCTCCAATTTCCTTTGTTGAGTTACATGACTAGCAATTCAACTCTTCATCCCTCAGAATGAAAGGTTCATCTCACAGCCATAACCATCTCCTCTTCAGTGAAACCATCCAGAGGAATTCCTTTCCCTTTGACAATACATGTTATTCTAATACTCCACTTAACAGTGTATGTTCATCTATTTGGTAATAAGCAGTTAGGAGCTTGAGAAACAGGTAGGGCACAGTTGCAATGCTCCCTGCCATGGGCTTGCCAAAGAGAAGATTTACACAAAATACCAAACTTTTGTCAACCTTCAACATAACAACTACTGCGACATAAAACTAGAACTATGCTCAGTCTAGTACAAAACCCACCGGCTTCAGACACAAATTTGCAATTTTCAATGTGTATAGAGAACAATCAGCACCGAATTCGCCGGTTTTACACGCGAATTTCTACCTGGCATCTAAGCGTACAAGTTTCTACAGTTGTACCCCGAGCATGGCTCCTATCAGCAACACAGCACTGACTTCGGAGATGCAATTTGAACACAAGAAACCGTCATTTCAGATCCAAAACACAAACTTGCAGGTGCGGCCACAATCGGAACAAACCTACCGCATTTCCCTCAGATTCGAGCAGAGCACGCAAACCAGATGCCTGATTAAACGAAGGGGAAGGCTCTCTCACCTGGCGGCGCATGAGGTACTTGATCCCGAACGCGAGGTCCCCGATGGGCCATTTCCCTAGCGTCTCCGAGTAGGTGAACCGCAGCGTCTCCGCCAGCGCCCCAACCGCCTCGATCCACGTCGCCGGCGGCTGCGCCGGACGCCTCGCCGCGCTGCGGGCCCTCCGCCTCTTCCCCCCTCCTCCCCCGCCGGCGGCGACGTCCTCTTGGGCCAGCCGCCGGCTCAGCACGAAATAGAGCACCATTACCGCGCCCACCGCCGTCGCCATCGTCGCCGTCCCCATGGCTGCCGGCCGGGAAGATCCCCAACGCCGCGGCGTGCGCGGCGGCGGGGGGGGGGGGGGGGGGGGGGGCGCCTGCCTCTCCGGAGATTTTACCAGGGGCTAAACTGCATAAATCCCTCCCCGATTTCTACCTCCCCGCTCTGGCACTGGGCAGAGCAGGCAGATGAGATAGTCGGTTTGGTTTGCTTCGCCGCGTCTCGCTGAATCTGCAGCTGATAACAACGACGGGAGGTGGAGGAGATGGCCTGTCACTGTACTGCTACCAAATTAAGGCTCACGAACTAATCCAGCAGCTAATGTTAATTGATTGTACTGATCACGTCTACGCTATAATGGATAAAACAGGATGTGCCCTATTTGTCGGTGAATATTTTCGGAGGTGTTGCCTACGGGAGAATCCTTTAGCCAGTGGAGTACCCATTGGTTTGTTTTGTTTTCTTTTTTTCCCTTTTCGCCTTTTCTTTTCTTTTGTCTTCTTTATCACCAATAGATTTTTTTTCACCAGACATGTATTTCTATCATTAACTACGACTCCATTCCATATTTCCTGGCGTTTTGTTTCGGACATAATTTTATTTACCAAAAAGTAATTAATTAAGTACTTAGGATGTCTATTTCTTATTATGCCCATATTAAATACCTTACTCAGTGTTTCTCATGTGTTAGAAACCACTACAATGTTAGATGGCATTTTTTGTTTAATACGATTATTGACGGTTTAAGTTTGAGGGAGTTAGCAATGACTAAGAGACGCTATACTTAGGTTAATAATCTTCCACACTACATAGTCCGGTCGTGAATTACCTTTCATGAAAGCACCCATTCTTGCCGGTGGCTGGTGGGATAAAAAATATTGTAAGATTACTATTGTTGATTGCTAAGTAATGGAAAAGTGAAAAATTACAAATCACCAAAAAGTTTCGATTTTCTTCGTGAAAGCTTCCATGAACCCAAATGGAAGCAAGCCACGATTAATTTGTGCTGCGTGGAAGCCAATATAGCATCCAGACTAGCAACATGTCAGATCATTTTAATTGTGAGACCTATTTTGTCCCTTGGATCACACAATCTAAGCAAGTTGTTATACTAAGTTTGTACTCATACAAGTTCGTATATTATGAATGAAGTTTGCTCTTGTTTTTTTTCTTTCATTCATTAGTAATTTCATTTTAGCGTCTTCTAGTTGTTTTTAAGGAATTTTATACACAGCGTGTTGTTACATGAATTGTGTCCTATAGTTGTTATCAATAGGATAAGTTTATTAAACAATAGTATACCTCTCAAAAAAAATATAGTTGTTATTAATAGGACAAACTTATAAAACAATAATGTAGAAAATTGAGTTGGAATATAGGATACCCCTAATAATCTTTATTACAGGAAAAATGGGTTTAAAGACATCTAGGATCCCAACTATATAGCATCAAAAGTCACATGTACGTTTTAATAACACCACAAGGATCGAACATTAGATTTATACCAATTTTATATCGAAACCTTGAAGGTGTGAAAGTTAAGGCCACAGAAGCATCAACTAACCTTGGGCTTTGACTAAGAGGCGGTGTGCACACGAGATATATATGTAGGGGAAAATGGACGCACCACTTAAGCTTGCAAATGGCTCTTTCTTCCACATCTATCATTGAATGAATGAATAGACAGTACTCCTGCCATTTTCTTTTAAAAGAAATTACTTGTTTTCCCTTGAGCCGATAGCACCAGAACAATTACGTTTTCTGATCGCTATCCTTCATTTTTGAAGGCTGAGGCCATTCTCAGTGCAAAGGTTTCGTTTCGTGGTTTTTAAGACTACCATGCTAACTAAAAATATTTGACTTGATCTTTTTTATTTCACGGTTTTATAGGTTTTATATGTTAGTATATTATTTAGATGTGTGACCAATGAAGTTGATGAAACATTTAGAGATGAAACATAAACCCTCTCAATAGGAGTTTTACATGGTTTCAAATATGTTGGAAACGGTGAGAGCCAGTTTCATCCTGACGAAACTGCTTGCAAATGCTTTGCCATGTGACGATATAAACTGATGTGACATCTCAAATAAAACATCTATGGAACTCTCGCTGATAATGGCCTCTGATCAGCCGAATAGAGACGGCCGGTGCGTCGCGCTTCTTGGAGTCTTCCACCCGCCGTTGACGGGCCATCACCCGTTTGCGGAGTGATTAGAACGCAGGAGTTGAGGCCATGGCCCATGGGCGCTTGTGCGCACGTGTTACTCACTTACTCAGCTAAAGGGCTTAATTTGCCTGTTCCAGCGACCAACCGGGCAGTGTGATAATGTCCCGAGATGCATTGCTCAGCCTGTTCGGTGGTGAATTAGGCCGCTTGAATAGAGTGGGCTTTGCTGTCTTGGAGAAGAAAAAAGTCTATACGATGGCTTAAGTCTGATTTTTCTCCTTTAACCACAAAATATAATACATTCCTCAATTATCAAAACCACACCTCCTTAAGAGTTTGTACAGCGGTTTAAGTTGACGTGGCACCAAAGTGTTGAACTAGTTGACCCATACTGAATCAGAGAAAAAAAATATATGGGGCCCACTTGTCATGGAGGGGTTTGCCGCGCGGAGCTTGATGTGGATAAGGCCGTGGCCGCGCGCAAGTGCTGCTTCCCCGGTGGACTGACGGCGCCAGAGGTGGATAAGGCGGCAGGGCAGCGATGGGCGAACAACTGTTGCTCCCCTTAGAGGCGACAGCGACTCCCACAGCGGCGGTGGAGGCCATTCTCTGGCAAGCGGAGGCATCCGTCGGGTGGCGGGATCCACCGGAGCCGCCGGCAGCAGTTCGCGGCCATGGCTGCAGCACCGGGGAGGGGGGCCGCCACTGTCGAAGCAAAGAAGGAATCGGTCCTACCATCGCCCTTTCTGTGCCGGGAGCTCCGCCAGATCTAGCTGTGGACTCGTCGTCGTTGTCGCTGTCTCCTTGAGCTCAGCCGCCGCCACTGCCGCCTCGTTGAGCTTGCCTCTTCCCCGAGCTCAGCCGTCGCCTTCTCCACGCGCTGCCCCCGGCAAGCTCCGCCTCCTCCGCCAACGCTCAGCTCCCACAGATGCTCACCCATGGTCTCTGCCCAGACATGCTCGCGTTCGCCACTGCAGTCAAGTCGGCGTTCGCTCTCCCTGACAGCAGTGGAGCGACACTCGGGAGCTGGGCTCGCCGTCTAGGGCAGCCGGCCGGGTACATGGATGGTTCGGCGGTGGAGGAAGACTAGAGAGACGAGAGTTCTGCAGAAAGAAACATAGGGATGGTCACTTACATGTGGGGCCCATCATTTTTTTTATTTTTTATTGAATTGTCACTGGACGTCATATTACATAAAACCACCTTACAAAATACCAAATAATGAATTGATATGATTTTGATAGTTGGGGAAAGTGCTATATCTAATGTCGTGGTTAAGGGAGCAAATCCAGATTAGGTTTCGATGAGTGTATAAACACTCCCTCAGTTGATTTCATAAGGTATTTTATATCTATAGAGTTAAAATTTGGATTTTGATTAACAATAATTAAATTATGTTTATATTTATTGAATAAAATTATATCAATAGATTAGTATCCCAAATTGCTTTTTCACATATTTTTTCCAAGGGCTATGAAGAATTTATTTTATACGAAATCAATTGTTAAAAGTCTAAACTAGAGGACTTTATAAAATAAACTTACTCCTTTCAAAAATCAACATATGTATGAGTAGTATTTTATAACAAATAAGGCATCATAAGATCCATTACCACATGTTAGCCTTGTTGTGCATGCCACCAATCTGTCCAGCCTCTCACTCCTGGCCACCGCTGCCTGTCTATACTGC
Organism: Oryza coarctata; assembly: GCA_030770085.1. Taxonomy (NCBI): domain Eukaryota; kingdom Viridiplantae; phylum Streptophyta; class Magnoliopsida; order Poales; family Poaceae; genus Oryza; species Oryza coarctata. The sequence continues at coordinate 9,453,494 of CM061463.1, read as the reverse complement.
ACACGCAAATTTTACGATGGTCTCTTCTGAGAGAGAACCATTTCTATTCTCTGTTTTTTTTTGAGAACTCATAACTTTATTAAATAGCAATATTAGATACAAACTACATGAGTTATGAGAGTCTCTTTCAGAGAGAGTTTACCAGCCGAATATTGATCTTTAGGCGCCGTACTAGGATGTCTTCTTGACTCTCTTGCAAGTTTTATCTGCAATTTCATTAGCTTTCCCTGGCACCCATTTGATGTATAGCATTTGTCCCTGCAAAAGATTATGGAATTTGGATAGAAGCTGTGGAAGACTCCAATGTCCTGGATATTGATCAAAGTCATTTTGTTTAAAGATGGAGACAAAGTTGCATTGTCCGAGAGATAGATCGCATTGGATATTTTGTTGTCCTGCATGTCAAGTATCCCATTCAGAGACCTGCAAGTTCAGCATTTGTGCAGAAGAAAATTGTGCATTGCAAGCTTTGATGAGAAGAGCTGAATGCGTTATGGGAGCATGAATGAAAACACCAATTCCTGTTAAATTGTCCTTCCAAGAAGCCTCTATGTATCATCTAGTTCATGCAGGAATGGGAGAATAATTGGTAACATCAGTATTGGTTTCTCCCAGTCGACTTTCTTCCTCTGCTTGCTCCATTTGGGTTGAAAGATCATCGCTTCCGCAGCATGGCAGACCTGTAAAGGTTCCCAATTCTTTGATTTGAAATTAAAATCATTCCTGCCAAAGCATGATTGTTAGCCTTGGAAGAGAGGCTTCAGGAGGGCCACTGCCTAATATGTAAGCCAGCATGTCCTGCAAATCTTGATTAGCACTTAAAGAGTCTCTCCTGAGATTAAGATCAGAAATGAACCAAACCAGTATAATAAAGTTACAATTGAAAACAAAATGAGCCTCATCTTGTTGATAATCACATCTTGCACAATTTGATTGCAAATTGATTCTTTTGTGCAAATTGATTGCAGTAGGAAGAGCACCCCTAAGAAGTCTCCAAACAAAAGTTTTTACTTTGGGAGGAATAGATTTGTATTTCAAGGTTTGCTTGATCAAGTTTATGGTTAGAGCACTTACATTGTGATTATTTGGATGCAGGAGCTTGAAAACTTGCTTGTATGCACTTTTTGTAGAGCAATCACCTGAGGATGTGTGCTTCAAGGCTTCCAGCAGAGTCTGCCTTCTGTTAGACAGATCACTGGCCTGGGTTGTATATATATAGACCCAATCCTTCTTATATACTCTCGGGATCTTAGTCACTATACACATTCTACATGGTATCAAAGCGAATCTATACATCCCGGCACGCTAGCTTCTCCCTCCGGCGAGCCGACCCTTTTCTCCTCGTCGTCGACGTCTTCTTCCCGTCGCCGACCCTCTTCCTAGTACTCTCCTCGCTCTCTCACCCCTGTTTCTTCTTCTCCCCGTCTCTTCCGCAGTCACCTTTTTTTCTTCGTCCCACCTCCGCGCGACCAGGCGACGGTCTCGATCCGCCTCCTCGTCTCGCTTCGCACTCCTCTCCGCTCTTCTTCTTGCCTCGTACATCTCTTCTTCTCTGATGCCGGCGCACCTCCGCACTCGTCGTCTCCATCGGCTGAACTCGTCCACCCTCCCACCGGCTGGACTTGTCCAGCCCTCCATCGGCTAAACCTTCGCGTCCGCCCTACTCCTTGGCCTCCACGAGTCCACGGATATGAATCTTCACACGTCCATGACCCCAATTACTCTTTGACCCACCCACTCTGTCACCACCTTTTCCTCACCTACTCCGCTGTCTACTCCCTATCGGCCAACCATTCCTCATCGGCTGGCTGGCCCACTTCCCATCGGCTTCTCACATCCTTGATCGCCCGATCCGTCCTCTCATCGGCTTCTCCCTCCCATCGGCTCTTTGCTCCCGTTCTCTCATCATGGCCACTGAGTCCGCTCTCAGCTCCAGCACTCACCCAGTCGCCGAGTCTGCTCCGGCCCTCGGTGCCTCAGACCACACCTTGGGCACCACCTCGCCGATCTTCTCCCTTCCTTACGCTACTGTGAACGTGAAATCTCATGTTCCTATCTCCCTTGACCTTAACGCCAATTATTCCAAGTGGGTTTTCTTCTTCAAATCTCTCTATGGAAAATTCGGCCTTCAGTCCCATATTGATGGCTCCGCTCCACCTCGCCCCGATGATCCTCAGTAGGACATCACCGAGTGCTACGTGTGCAGCTGGCTGCTCGGCTCGGTCGACGACTCTGTCCTCGACCTCGCCATGGACGATACCGACCCTACCGCCCAGGATCTCTAGGTGGCCATCGAGCAGATCTTCCTGGCCAACAAGCAGCCTCGCGCCATCTTCCTCTTCAACGAGTTCCACTCCATGGTACAAGGCGACTCCTCTGTCTCCTCGTACTGTCAGCGCCTCAAAGTCAAGGATGCTGCTCTTCAGGACGTCGGTCACCTTGTGGCCGACTCTCAACTCGTCCTCGCCCTTCTGCGAGGCCTCAATCCCCACTTCTCCAATACCGCTGATGACATCGCCAACGCCACACCTCTTCCATCGTTCGCCCGGGCTCATAACATGCTAGTTCTTAAAGAACTCCATCTGGCCAATGATGAGAAGACAGTGGCCCACACCGCTCTTTTTGCCGCCGCCGATAATGGCTGCCGAGCTTCTTGCGCTGCCCCTTCCTCCTGCGGTTCAGGTGGCCATGGCTCCGGCCACAGCAACACAGCCCGCACCGAGAAAGGCAAGGGCAAAGGCAAAGGCAGGACCTGGTAAGGTCCGATGCAATCACGACCCACCTCGGTCCCTGCCCACCCTGCCGGTCCCACGGGTCCGTGGCTCTGCTACAACCCCTGGGCGCCCTAGCCCCAGCCACGTAGCCCCATCGGCTGGCACCCCGGGGTTCTCGACGCCCATCCCCAGGCTCACCTGGCATCGGCTCCCGTTCTATCGCCTCAGCCGATGCTACTGACCCCACCCACCCAGTCGGTTCCTTCCTGGAACCATGCTGGCCTCGTCGCTGCCCTCAACTAGATGACGCTCTAACGATAGCACCCTTGGGTGCTAGACTCTGGGTCGTCTTCACACATGGCGTCATCGGCCGGTATACTTCGCTCCTATCACCCCTTTTCCTCTCATTTTGTCACCATCGGCAATGGTCACTCTCTTCCTGTCCAATACCAAGGTGACTCCTTTCTATCTACATCCACCACTAACCTCCCCCTACGTAATGTTCTTATCGTCTCTTCTCTTATTCATAATCTTATATCTGTTCGCCAATTCACAAGAGACAACAACTGCTCCATTTAATTTGACGCGTCTGGTTTCTCTGTGAAGGATATCCCAACCCGGCGACAGATCCTTCGCTGCAATAATGGCGGAGATCTCTACACCATTCCCGCTGCGCCGTCCACTCCACACGCTAGCGTCGCCCTCTCCACCAACCTTTGGGACCTTCGCCTCGGCCACCTCGGCCCCGACACTATCGCCATCCTCCGTCGCAGCGCCTCCATCCGATGTACTCACAACAGCTCCATAGTTTGCCACTCATGTCAACTTGGCAAACATGTGCGTCTGCCCTTTTCTAGTTCTCTCTCCTGTACCTCGCGTCTATTTGAACTTATACATTGTGATATATGGGCGTCTCCAGTTAAAAGTGTCTCTGGTAATCAGTATTATCTCGCTATACTTGACGATTACACACACTATTACTGGACCTTCCCGCTCATCCACAAATCCGAGGTCACCTCTCACCTCACTCACTTCGTCACGTACGTGTCCACTCAGTTCAACCTCCTCATCAAGGCTTTACAAGCCGATAACGGTACGGAATTCGTCAACCATACAGTTACAAACATCCTCACCTCGCAGGGCATCCATCTCCGGCTCTCCTACCCCTACACCTCTCCTTAGAACGGCAAAGCCGAGCACCTCCTTCGCACCGTCAACAACATCAGTCCCACCATGCTACTTCACGCCCACTTACCCGCCACTTATTGGGCCGAAGCTCTGGCTACTGCGACGTACCTTCTCAATCGGCGCCCATGCTCCTCCATTTAAAACAACGTTCCCTATGCCCTTCTCTACCGCACGGCGCCCGACTACTCCCACCTTCGCGTTTTCGGGTGCCTCTGCTACCCAAATGTCACCGCCACAGCTTCCCACAAACTCGCTCCCCGCTCCACCACCTATATTCTCCTCGGCTGTCCCACCTCTCATAAGGGATACCGATGTCTTGACCTTTCCACCCGACGGGTCATCGTCTCTCGTCACGTCATTTTTGACGAAACATGTTTTTCCTTCGGTCTACTTCATCCGAGATCCTCCTCTAGTGATCTCGACTTCCTCCTCGCCAACACCGTGCCAACCAAGTCTCCTCCACTGTCCTCTCTATCGGCCCCCTCATCGGTCGCTGCTGAGGATTTACCCTTCACATATCCCACCACTACTCGGTCCGATGTCCCTACCATCGGACCTCCATCGGACCCACCTCCATCGGCCGATACCGATCCTATTTATCCTTCAGCCGATACCGTTCCCTTTCCATCGGACACCCCACTTCCATCGGCTCTCCCTACCCTATCGGCTGATCTATCTCTATCGGACTGATCGGAATACTCGGTCCACCCGACCTCATCGGCTCAGGCCGATCTAATTCCTTCTTTTCCTCTCATCTACAGTCACCGACTTGGAGCTGATGATGCCCCCACCCGACCAGTTCTTCCCATTACTCCCGTACCCCCATCGGCTCCAGTTCCCTCCACCTCTCACATGGTCACCCGCTCCCAGACCGGGTCTCTCCGCCCCACTCAGCGCTACGGTCTCTCCGCTATCCACAGCTCTGTCTCGCCCATTCCGGCGACTTCTTGCTCAGCCCTGGCTGACCCTCAGTGGCGCGCAGCCATGGTTGATGAGTATAAGGCCCTAATGGACAACGAGACATGGCGCCTCGTTCCCCAACCTCCCGGCGCCAACATTGTGACCGGTAAGTGGATTTTCAAACACAAATTCTACGCCGATGGCTCCCTTGCCCATCACAAGGCTCGCTGGGTAGTCCGGGGTTTCTCCCAACGACCCGGTGTCGACTACGACGAGACCTTCAGTCCCGTTGTCAAACCCGCCACCATCCGAGTCGTCCTCACCTTGGTCGCTTCTCCCTCCTGACCGATCCATCAACTAGACGTGAAGAACGCTTTTCTTCACGGCCATCTGACAGAAACAGTCTACTGCTAGCAACCTCTAGGCTTCATCGACCCCTCTCGTCCCGACGACGTCTGTCTCCTTTAATGCTCTCTCTACGGCCTCAAACAAGCCCCCCGTGCCTGGTACCAGCGCTTTGCTGCCTATCTTCGGCACATCGGCTTCGTGGCCTCTGCGTCCAATAGTTCCTTATTCACTTTCCATATCGGCTCCGCCACTGCCTATCTACTTCTCTATGTCGATGACGTTATCTTTATAGCATCTTCGACATCTCTCCTCGACCAGATCATGGCCCGACTCCACTCTTAGTTCGCCATGACCGATCTTGGTCCTCTCCACTGCTTCCTTGGCATCTCCGTAATCCGTTCCTCCCACGGGCTCTTTCTTTCCCAACGCCAGTACACCATCGACCTCCTCCAGCGTGCGGGCATGGCCAATTGTCACTCCACGGCCACCCCGATCGACACTCGAGCCAAACTCTTCGCTACCAATGGCGTCCTCGTTGTCGATCCCTCTCACTATCGGAGTCTTGCCGGGGCTTTCCAAAACCTCACACTCACCCGGCCCGACCTCACGTACGCTGTCTAGCAAGTGTGCCTCTTCATGCATGCTCCGCGCGAACCTCACCTCGCGCTGCTCAAGCGCATCCTACGCTACGTAAAGGGCACCCTCTCTAGCGGGCTGTATCTCAGCTCCAGCCCCATCGACTCCCTCACCGCGTACTCCGATGTGGACTGGATAGGCTGCCCTGACTCTCGACGCTCTACGTCTAGCTACTGAGTTTACCTCGGTGACATTCTCATATCCTGGTCCTCAAAACGCCAGACTACAGTGCCTCGGTCCAGCGCTGAAGCTGAGTACCGCACCGTCGTCCACGCCGTCGCCAAGTGCTGCTGGTTTCGTCAGCTTCTCCAGGAGCTCCGTGCACCCCCCTCCACCGTGACCGTCATCTACTGCGATAATGTCAGTACCATCTATATGACCGCCAACCCGGTCCATCACCGACGCACCAAGCACATCGAGATCGATATCCATTTTGTCTGTGACAAGGTCGCATTAGGACAGGTTCGGGTACTCCATGTACCATCGGCACATCAGTTTATCGATATAATAACCAAAGATCTGTCCACATCTTTGTTCTCTAGTTTTTGGTCCAGTCTCTGCGTTCGTTCCCCTCCCGCTACGACTACGGGGGGTGTTAAATAGACCACTGGCCTGGATTATATATATATACCTGACTCTTGTTTATACTCTCGGGGTCTTAGTCACTGTATACATTCTACATTGTCCTGTTAGAATATTTGAACCTGCAAAATAGCTTGTGTTTCCTGATCATAAAAAATAAGACAATTTTTTTCAATGTCCCACTGTTTATTCTGGTCCCAAAGGTCAGCTACAACTACTGGCAAATGTTAAGAGAGGTTGGTTTCAAATGATCATGAATATTTTCCCAAATGGGACACCAAGGCTGGTTCCAAATAGAAACTTGTCTTTTGGCTAACCGCCAAGTAGTGGATTCTGAAATGTGATGTCTAATTTTAAGAATGGAGCTCTAGAAGGGATGTTAGTGGGAGCTTTCCAAAAGGAGGTATTGTGAAAGTATTTACTAGATTTTAGCACTTTTGAAAGGAAGTTGTCTGGTTCTGTAACAATTCTACAAGCAGCTTGAATGAGGAGACTTTGATTGACAAATTGTAGATCCCTAACACCAAGGCCACCTTCTGAGATAGGTCGACAAATATCCTCCCATGATCTTGGACAAATTCCTTTTCTATGATTATCATCTTGCATAGACTCATTCTAAAGGTCATCCATACTTCCAACCCCGAAAATCAACTCCTCGAAGCCACCGTCGTTGCTGGAAGAGAATCATAGTGTGGAGTCTGTGGACCATGAGGAATATCCAATTGCAAGGAAATCAACTAATTCATTTGGGAAAGGCAGACTCTCCACGAATAGCAGAGCTGAACTTCATCATACTTCTCTGCTAGTCTGACATTAGTCTACAGAGCAGATATTCTTTCTCTAGATAACTGAAAGGAATGGAAGCATTAACGTAACAGTTTGGTCTAGACTGAGCATGAATTGTCTTGATTCACAAAGTTAGAAAGCCATTGACTTCTCTTAAGATTATCAGTACAGGAATTTCTTTCTCGTCGACCTGTTACACACCTTTATCCTGTCATCCTCATGCAAAGAACTAGCCAAAGAGCTGCAAACTGTAATTTACTTGATCCGAACTGTAAGAATGTATACAATGAGACTAAGATCCTAACGCAATATAAGAGATCAGATCTATATATATATATACGGTTCAGTGGTCCAGTGGTCTAATATCCCCTACAGTCACAGTGGAAGGGGAACGGACGTAGAGATTAGATCGAAAACTGGTAAACAAAGGTGTGGAGAGGCCTTTGGTCATAATATCGACGAACTGGTGCGCCGATGGTACATAGAGCATCCGAACTTGTCCTAGTACAACCTTGTTATGGACAAAATGAATGTTGATCTCTATGTGCTTCGTGCATCGATGATGAACTGGGTTGGCGGTCATGTAGACAACACTGTCGTTATCGTAGTAGACGACGGTCATAGAGGAGAGAGGTGCACGGAGCTCCTGGAAAAGCTGGCGAAGCCAGCAACACTCGGCAACGGCGCGGTACTCAGCTTTGGCGCTGGACCGTGACACTGTAGTCTGGCGTTTTGAGGACCAGGAGACTAGAGTGTCGCCAAGAAAGACGTAGTAGCCCGACGTGGAGCGTCGAGAGTTGGGACAGCCGGCTCAATTCGCGTCGGAGTACGCGGTGAGGGAGTCAATGGGGCTGGAGCTGAGGTGCAGCCCGCTAGAGAGTGTGCCCTTCACGTAGCGAAGGATGAGCTTGAGTAGCGCGAGATGAGATTCGCAAAGAGTGTGCATGAAGAGACACTTGCTGGACGGCATAGGTGAGGTTGGGCCATATGAGGGTGAGATATTGGAGAGCACCAGCAAGACTCCGATACTGAGAGGGATCGACGACGAGTGAGCCATCGACAGCGGAGAGTTTGGCTCTAGTGTCGACCGGAGTGGCCGTGGGGTGACAGTCGGCCATGCCCGCATGCTAGAGAAGATCGATGGCGTACTGGCATTGGGAAAGGAAGAGCCCGTGAGAAGAACGGGTGACAGAGATGCCAAGGAAGTGATGGAGGGGACTGAGATCGGTCATGGCGAACTCGGAGTGGAGTCGAGCCATGATCTGGTGTAGAAGGGACATCGAGGACGCTGTAAAAACAATGTCATCAACGTATAGGAGGAGATAGGCGGTGGCGTTGCCGATCTGAAGAGTAAAGAGGGAGCTATCGGACACGGAGGCCACAAAGCTGATGTGTCGAAGGTATGCAGCAAAACGCTGGTACCAGGCCCGAGGGACTTGTTTGAGGCCATAGAGAGAGCGCTGAAGAAGGCAGACATCATCGGGACGAGAGGGGTCGACGAAACCTGGAGGCTACTAGTAGTAGACCGTTTTCGTCAGATGACCGTGAAGAAAGGCGTTCTTCACATCAAGCTGGTGGATCGGCCAGGAGTACGAGGCAGCCAAGGTGAGAACAACCCGGATGGTGGCGGGTTTGACGACGAGACTAAAAGTCTCGTCATCATCGACACCGGGGTGTTGGGAGAAACCCTGAACTACCCAACGTGCCTTGTGACGGGCAAGGGAGCCATTAGCGTAGAACTTGTGCTTAAAGATCCACTTACCGGTCACAACGTTGGTGTCGGGAGGATGAGGGACGAGGCGCCAGGTCTCGTTGTCCAGGAGGGCCTTGTAATCGTCGGCCATGGCCACGCGTCACTGAGGATCGGCCAGGGCGGAACGAGAGGTCACCGAGATGGGCGAGATAGAGCAGTGGATGGCGGAGAGCCCATAGCGCTTGGTAGGGCGGAGAGACTCGGTTTGTGAGCAGGTAATCATGTGAGAGGTAGAGGGGACGGGAGCCGATGGGAGTGTGGTAGGTGTGGGGAGAACTGGTTGGGGAGGGGCATCATTGGCTCGGGATCGGCGGATGTATGTGTGAGGAAAGGACGGAACTAGATTGGTCTGAGTCGATGGGGTTGGATGGACCGATCGGTTTGGTCGATCCGATGGAGATGGAGTAGCCGATAGGGAGGGGAGAGCCGATGGAGGCTGAGGAGCCAATGGAGGCTAAGGAGCCGATGGAGGTGGATGGGCTGATGGGTGGTTATGAGCCGATGAGGGCTGAGGAGGCGATATGGGTGAGGTGTTCAACGGAAAGGGGATAGGATCGGTCGAAACCGATGAGAGTGGTAGGGTCGATGGGGGTCCGATGGGAGTGACATCGGACCAAAGTGTAGTGGAATAGCTAAGCAATAAATCCTCAGGAGCAGCCGATGAGGGGGCCGATGAGGAGAATGGTGGAGGAGACCGGGAGGGCACGGTGTTGGTAAGGAGAAAGTCGAGATCGCTAGATGAAGATCTCAAATTAAGCAGACCGAAGGGGAAGCAGGTCTCGTCAAAAACGATATGATGGGAGACGATGACCCGGTGGATGGAAAGATTGAGACATCAGTATCCCTTGTGAGATGAGGGATAGCCGAGGAGAATGCAGGCGGTGGAGCGGGGAGCAAGTTTGTGAGGAGTAGTGGTGATAAGATTTGGGTAGCAGAGGCACCTGAAAACGCGTAGGTGGAAGTAGTCGGGCGCCGTGCGGTAGAGAAGGGTGTATGGAACGTTGTGGTGAATAGAGGAGCATGGGCACCGATTGAGGAGGTAAGTCACAGTGGTTAGTGCTTCTGCCCAATAAGTTGCAGGTAGGTAGGCATGAAGCAGTATTGTGCGACTTATGTTGTTAAGGGTGCGAATGAGGCGTTCGGCCTTGCCGTTCTGGGGAGAGGTATAGGGGTAGAAGAGGTGTAGATGGATGCCCTTGGAGGTGAGGAAGGTTTGAACAGTACGGTTGACAAACTCCGTACTGTTATTGGCTTGTAGAGCTTTGATGGGGAGGTTGAACTGGTTAGAAATGTAGTTTGTGAAGTTAGTTAGGTGGGAGGCGACCTCGGATTTGCTGATGAGTGAAAAAGTCCAGCAATAATATGTGTAATCGTCAAGTATGGTAAGATAATATTGATTATTGGAGACACTTTCAACTGGAGAAGTATATATATCACAGTGTATAAGCTCAAATGGTCGTGAGGTACAAGATAGAGAATTAGAAAATGGCAGTCGCACGTGTTTGCCAAGTTGACACGAGTGGCAAACTATAGAGCTGCTGTAGGTACACTGAATGGAGGCGCTACGACGGAGATTGGCGATAGCGTCGGGGTCAGGGTAGCCGAGGCGAAGATGCCAGAGGTTGGTGGAGAGGGCGACGCTGGTGTGTGGAGTGGACGGTGCAGTGGGGATGGTGTAGAGGTCATCACCACTATTGCAGCGAAGGATCTATCGCCGGGTTGGGATATCCTTCATAGAGAAACTAGAAGCGTCAAATTCGATTGAGCAATTGCTATCTCGTGTGAATTGGCGAACAGATACGAGATTATGAATGAGGGAGGGTACAATGAGGACAGGAAGGTTAGTGGTGGGTGTAGACAAAAAGGAGTCACCACGGCATTGGACAGGAAGAGAGTGGCCATTGCCGATGGTGACAAATAGGAAAGAGGAGGGATGACAAAAGCGGAGTATACCGGCCGATGACGCCATGTGGGAGGACGCACCAGAGTACAGCACCCAAGGGTGCCAAGGTTGGAGCGTCATCTGGTTGATGGCGGCGACGAGGCCAGCCTGGTTCCAGGAAGGAACCGATTGGGTGGTTGGTGGCGGTAGCATCGGTTGAGGCGGCAGGATGAGAGCCGATGCCAGGTGGGCCTGAGGATGGGCGCCGAGAACCCCTGGTTGCCAGCCGATGGGACTGTGTGGCTGGAGCTGAGGTCCCTAGGGGTTGTAGCAGAGCCATAGACCCGTGGGACCGATAGGCTGGGCAGGGATTGAAGCAAGTCGCGATTGCATCGGGCCATGCCAGTTCTTTTCCTTGCCTTTTCTCTTTCCTTTGCGGTGCCACCGGTGTGAGCTGTGTTGCCATGGTTAGGGTCATGGCCGCTAGAGCCGCGGGAGGGGGCCGCAGCACAGGATGCTCGGCAGCCATGATTGGCCGTGGCGAGGAGAGTTGTGTGGGCAACGGTCTTCTCGTCGTTGGCCAGATGGAGTTCTTTAAGAACTAGCATGTCATGGGCCTGGGCGAACGACGGAAGGGGTGTGGCGTTGGCGATGTCCTCGGCTGTGTTGGAGAAGCATGGGTTGAGGCCTCATAGGAGGGCAAGGACGAGTTGGGAGTCGGCCACAGAGTGTTCGACATCCCGGAGAGCAGCAGCCTTTACTTTAAGACGCTGGTAGTACGAGGAGATAGAAGAGTCTCCTTGTACCATGAAGTGAACCTCGTTGAGTAAGAAGATGGCGTGGGGCTGCTTGTTTGCGAGGAAGATCCGCTCGATAGCCACCCAGAGATCCCGGGCGGTGGGGTTGGTGTCTTCTATGGTGAGGTCGAGTACAGAGTCATCGACCGAGCTGAGCAGTCAGCTGTGCACACAGTACTTGGCAATGTCCCACTGAGGGTCATCGGGTCGAGATGAAGCGGAGCCATCGATGTGTGACCGTAGGCCAAACTTTCAACAGAGGGATTTAAAGAAGAAAACTCACTTGGAGTAATTGGTGTTGAGGTTAAAAGAGATAGGAACGTGAGATTTCACATTCACAGCAGTGTAGGGGGTGAGAAGATCGGCGAGGTGGTGCCTAAGGTGTGGTCTAGGGCGTCGAGAGCCGGAGTAGATTCGGCGACTGGGAGAGTGCTGGAGCTGAGGGTTAACTCGGTGGCCATGACAAGAGGGGAATAGGGGCAAGAAGTCGATGGGAGGAAGAGGCTGATGAGAAGAAGCCGATGAGAAGAAAGGGTGAGCCAACCAGCCGATAGGGAGTGATTGGCCGATGAAGGGTAAGCAGCGGAGTAGGTAAGGGAAAGGTGGATGGCAGAGTAGGTAGGTCAGGGAGTGGGTGGGTCACGGACGTGCGAAGATTCACGTCCGTGAAGAGAAGTTTCACGTCCTTGTACTCGTGGAGGCAAAGGAGTGGAGCGGATGCGAAAACTCGGAGAGGAGCCGGATGTGAAGAAAGGAGGTTCGCGTCCAGGAGACAGAGATTCGTGTCCGTGGACACGTGGACACGTCGGAGTGGCTCGGAGGCGAGTGGAGAAGGTTCGTGTCCGAGAGCAGTTGAGCGTGTTGAAAAAGCGGGAATCAAGAGAGGGTTTCAACCGATGGAGGGCGGATAGGTCCAGCCGATGGAGGTCGGACGAGTCCAGCCAATGAAGACGACGAGCGCAGAGGTGCGCCAGCGTCGGAGGAGAAAAGATGCACGGAGCAAGAAGAAGGGTGAAGACGGGTGTGAGTCGAAACGAGGAGGCGAATGGAGATCGTCGCCTTGTCGCGTGGAGGAGCAAGAGGTGAGAGATGGTGGTGGAAAACGTCTGTGGAGAAGACGGGAAGAAGGAGCTGAGGCGAGAGAGGGAGGAGGGAATACTGGGAAGAGAGTCAGCGACGGGAGAGAACGTCGATGACGGAGTGAAAAGGTCGACTCGTCGGCAGGAAGATGTTAGCGTGTCGAGGATATCTAGACCTATTCTAATGTTATGTAAGAATGTGTATAGTGAGACTAAGACCCTAACGTTATACAGAGAGGGTCAGGTCTGGTTCAGTGGACGGACCTTGCATTTACTCTGAAAACTTTCCTTCACACTGAAATTATATGCACCTAGCCTATTGTTGCATGCATGTCAGATAAAATCCCCACTGCAGTATTACACACCTGACCTCCCCTGTTATTCATCGTTACTAGTACTACTACTTGAAACACCCATTCCATGATGAACTGGAATGAATCCCGTTTGTTCTGTCGATCTGAACCGAAATCTGAAATACTGTTTAGCTAACTGTATTATTAGAATCATGATGAATATTTTGCTTCTTTGTATGGATACTGTTCCTAGCGAGCTATAAACAAGAAAAAAATCCTCGTGTTTTTTTCTAGATCTCCAGAAGATAAGATCTGAAAATATATGCGATGCAAATTAAATCAGATATGCATATTTCAAGAGAATACAAAAAGTCTATTCCCAACACAGGACAAAATTTAGACTTGTCCAGGAAATACTGTGGCATCTCTGCCACTTCCTTTCAGTACACATCATATACACAGGACCACAGCTTTGTTAGATTCTCTGAGGTGTAGTGGACGGGTGGTAAAAAAAATATAGTGGTGATTGCCAAGGAAAATCATCTCCCACTACTACAAGTAAAGCATCTTATTATTGTTCCCCTTTCCTTATCTTACACCCCTCTTAATTACTATCTTACAGAAATCCCATGTTACACTAATCTTAATTAACATACTAAACACTATATAATAGCCACCTTAATTACTCTTACTCCTTGACAGGCAAAAGCATAACCTGTTCTCTCTCTGACCACCTTCTTTAGGTCCAAAGAAACAGATGCATCTTGATTAAGCTATATTGCATGCATTAGGGTTCTCATCACTGAACATGGAGGTGATCTGGCTTCCATCTCCCTTCCCTCTACCAGCAGCTGGGTAGTAGTAGTCATGGCTGCTGTAGTATCTGCCCTCATGGTGGGCAGGAGAGCCCACGTACCCGTTCTCCGACACGTACGGGCTCGCCCTTTGGCTGTAGCTATGCGTTGCCATGGCGTAGTAAGGAGCGCCGCCGCCGTAACTGAACATGGCGGCGGGATGGCTCGCCGCCGGCCAGTGCTCCCGGAACAGGTGGTGGTGGTGGTCGCCGTGGTGGCTGTACGGGTAGTCGTGCACCATGTGTATCACGGTGGCGTCGGTGGCCGGGGGAACCTGGTCGGCCGCCGGCGCAGCATCTGGCGCGGGCTCCGCGGCCGGTGCTGCTCCTTCCTCCGGCGGAGGCGCGTCGGCGGGTGGCAGCGGGGCCTCGCCTTCGGCCGGAGGCGGGGTCGCCGGGTCGGTGTGGGAGAAGATGGTGGGGACCCTCTTGGTCTTCCTGATGGCCTTGACGATCCTCTCCGGGTCGGCGATCCCGACCACCGTGACCTTCTGGCTCGCAGAATCTACGTACACCTCGCTGACACCTGCATGCACCAAAGTCATTTCCATGACCACTTCTTGAGATGACAAGTGCATTCTCGCGATGTTCTTAGAGTTTCAGATATATGGATTTCTCTGAACAAAGAGTAGAATTCTGTACCATCAATGGAGCGCAGGGTCTTCCTAATCTTGTGCTCGCAGCCATTGCAGTCCATCCTTACGTGAAGCTCTGTTATTCGCGGCGTCTGCAGTTACAGTTCACATCACAGGTACATTAGCACAGGAACTCTGCATTAAACAGTGTGTGAAACAAAAAAAAAGATTATTCAGGTTATTTCTATAAACTATTGAGCTCACAGACCTCGGATTCTGCAGCCATCGCTGAAGTTCTGAATTGGAGGGTTAGGTTGGGGCTAGCTATCCTCTTGAAGCTTGATGTTCATAATGGAGAGAACTCCTAAGACCTTGGTGCAAGGCAGCTTGGAGCCATGGACCATGCAAGGAATTAGCATTTATATAAGGGGCTGGAGAGAAATGGGAATATTTGGAGGGCAATTTGTGTGGGTCACCCAGGGAATCATTGGAAAGTGAAAAGAGGGGCCCTGTGGTTACTCCATCCTGGCATGACCTCCTCTTCTTTTCCTTGTGTTGTAGTCGTACCCGCAAGTGGGTTCTAAGGCAAAGGTTGGTTTTCTCCATCCTGGTCTCATCTGTGGTGCCAGACCGGGTGTAGTACAGAACTTCAGATGGGTGAGTAGATCCTTTCAGTCGTATCGGTTTCTATATATGAACACACCATCAACAGTAGATACAAATTGTTGCCATGGGATAACCAGGAATCGTCGTGCTTTCAATCGGTTTCCATGGGATTCGATATACTACTGAATTATGTTTCATTTTGGTATTTCTGATTTCTGAATGCATGGTACTATATATGGTCTTGTCGGAATGTTTAAGTTTAGAACAAAACATAACGTGAAAGCCCGTTGGATCTTTCAGTGAGAGAGTCATCAATAACTCACAGTAGGAAGAGCTGGACCAATTCAAAGTATGATTATAAGAATACTAAACATATCAGTGACGTGTTAGTGGGCATTGTAGAAGTTATTTGGGCTTTTTGGAAGATCAGAAATGCATAGTGTTTTATTTTTTTCCCCAAAAGATCCTATATAAAGCTGATGAGGAGGAAGAGGAAGAGACTCTTTGGTTGAACAAATGGAGAGACCCCTTTATGGTTTTTGTGGTAAATTTATGAGCTGGACATTGATGGAGCTGCTAGCCTGTTGCAGGCTTGCAGACATTTCAGTGCGTGCGCCCGAAGTTCATATCTGGTGATGATCGTAATTCTAGTGTCTGTCCATGTGTCCATTGCTTTGTGATGGGATGGCATCACATTGGTTTTCGATGGTGCTCTGTTTTTCTTCTTAGATTCTACCTTGAACTGTGTCAAACCAATGAAGTTTGCACCTTCAACTGTGTCAAACCATCATTTCTAATAATGGAAATTAGAAAGGATTCCCTCTTTCTCAAACAACAACTTTGAGTGTCATTGTAATTGCCAACCAAGCTTTATCAAGCATTAACAAAACTTGCCTAGCATTTATTTAAAAAATAATTGCAAGTTATGTTCATGCCTGCCAAAAAAAATTTCCTAGGAAAATTGCAACCCCAAATGTTACACTAGTTTTGAGATTGCTTCTTATAAAACAATTTATTACGAATACCATTCTCCTAATTCACCTTGTTTCAAGATTCTCTCCAATTACCATTGCCCCTATCTATATGTGTTATATGATCCAAGTGTATCTCTTGGTTAACATAACTATAAACATATTTTTCTTAGTAACACAATATTGCATTAAACTTATCTTTCCCATCTTAAATCTGTTAAAGAAACCAACCGCTGCCAAACCTCAGGCAAGCACAATAGTTCATCTTTCGATAACCTTAATGTATAACAGTGAAGACTTATGATGACTATCGCCTAATGATATGTTGGTCACCATGAGTAAAAATGCCATGCTGACGCCCCTGGCAGGTACAAGCAACGACCACGGTTCCTCACGGCAGTCTAGTAGTATTTATAGGAGAGCGTGTGGGGGTTTACGACCACAAGAATAGATGAGCAATGGTAATTTGAGAGAATCTCAAACTAAGCTAAATTAGGAGAGTGCATTGGCAACAAATCATCTTATCAGGGGCAATTTTAAAATTAGGTTGACATTTGTTCTTTTTTTCAAATTTTCCCTTGTTCATGTTGTAATTGAGAAGAACTGAAGTTATATATAGGATATGTTTTTTCCCTTCATCTTTGGATTTAGGAATATAACCTTTTCTTACTATAATGTGTGTGTCAAATGTCAAATAATGGGATTGAGCTTAATCAGGCCATTACACACAAATGCTCAAAGGTGATCGGTTTCTCTATTCACAATTGAGGATTTCGTTTTCTTCAGCCAAAACAGCCAAAATATGTTCTCTATTGGGTCCCTAGATGTGGTTGGTTTATTCAGATTAGATTTTATCGTCTCTCTGGAGTTGCCATGTGGTATGCAATTGGGCACTCTTTGATTGGAGTGCGGATGGTAGGAATATCCCCTAGCCGGCCAAGCTACACGATCAAAGAAGCATGAGAGGATAGTAGGTGGAGGCTCCTTTGGTCAAAAGAAGAGCGCCCTTTTGAGAGGTGGAGGATATCACTTCTGAAGAATCCCCTTGGCTAAAGAAAAGGATTTGTCTCTATGTGACCCTTGTTAAACATCATCTTATATTCCTGTCTGATATCTTTACAAAATACAAAATTTATTTGGCTTGCAGCACTTGTTATGGTAGAAAATTTCTGCAAGTTGGATGTGTCTGCCCATTAATTTACGCAGACAAATAAGAATTTGTTTTGAGTATGGAAAAAAGAATTTGCTTTTCAGGCATATATAAGTGACATTGTTAAATAATAATGAGACTTAAGTAAAATTGGTAAAATAATTTATATTGAATTAGCAAAATAAGTTTATATTAATATTGGTATTTTTAATTGGTTTACATTTAAAATTATTTATAAAAAATATAATGAGCGTGTGTACATTAATATTAGTCAGGTTGTAAAAATCTGTACCAGATAATGTTTTTTATTTATATGTAGAAATTAAATTTAGAAAATAGATAAAAAATTGCAAAAAAAATTGGAGGACTTTTCGATGAAAATTGAGAAATTAATTTTCTGAATTAACTACAGTAACATACTAGATTTGCTGCAAGACTGAATAAAAGCTGCGCATAAATGAGCTGGCTTGACTAAAGCAGCCCAAATGCTACTGAGCTGAAAAGTTAGTAGACTGGCGGAGTAAATTGATGGCGAAAAATGGACTAGCAGCATGGGCGCACGTAAGGTGAGAGTAAAGTTAACATGTGGACTAGACCTATCTGCGAGCGTGGGTGCAGGTGCGGAGAGACGTTATGGATGCTAAGCAAGCCATTTCTGTTAGCGAGCGTGGGCGCAGACACAAGGAGAAGTTGCGGCTGACATGTAGGGCTAGAATGGGTGACGTGGTGCGCGCGCGTACTACCACATGAGATCCAGAGGCAATGTGGTGTAACAGGATTGTTTGGATGCGCTAGAATCGTGACTGAGCCGGATCTCTAAAAAACGTGTTGCACTTTATAACCCTTGGTATAATGGGTGATATGACATAATATGTAGTGTTTGTTTAGGGTTCGACGGCTAAGAATAAAGAGAATAGTGGTTACAAAATTTTAAGAGTATTTAATTTTTTTCTGTGATTTTTAGGTGGGTAATATGTTAGGAATTTGTACACAGAAAATTGAGAGAATTTTTTTTAAATTTTGCAAGCACAATTTTGAGAATAAATATAAAGTTTATCGATGATTTATGTGGTAATTAATCTCTCTTTTACATGTCTAGCATTTGAATTTAGATTAATTTGTTTACTTATTTTTTTTAGTTTTTAAAAAGTTTGATTGGTTAATTATTTTTAGATGTTGTGTTATTAATTAATTATGGCTTGATGAATTTCGGTGTTCAATGATTTTGTTTTATCAATATCTCCAGATGAAGTTATTTCAGGGTTTATTTCTGCAAAAGGAAAAATTCTGCCTGAATTGGCTTTGCTAGATTTATGCCATGAGTTCTCTAACTTCCAGTGTGGCAGTCACATCAGTCTAAGCTTGTCTCCTTCATTTTTTATTTTTTTAAGGGAAAATAATCAAATGGCACAGCAATATGCCAATATGTATGTCGCAATTACAAGAAAATGGTTGCACACTAAAGTTTAGCAACTATAAATTATGCCGGAGTATGCTTCTCAAACTCTCAAACAAAATGTAGACGTTTAAATGATAAAATCAAATACTTCACAGTCATTCATGGACTACACAGTGTGCAGGCCATCATATCAACCGTCAACGGTCCAGATTGAGCACAATAGAAGATGAGAAGAGCAAGCCTTTCTTTTTTTAGTAATTTTGTGGTCTTGGAGAAAGTCTAGGAAGTATGTATAATCATTTTTAGTGCTAATTTGTGGTACATTAACACCTACAACTATCAAATTCTACAGTAAAAATATGCTATCTCTCGGGCATTTTCGTTGGAATGAAGAGTTTTCTTGCCACAAAATTGTTGAATAATTGCATAACGTGGGAAACCATTTAGTGTAAATTCCATATGTAGTGGAAACTTGAAAACAGTGTTGGATACAAAACAGACTTATGAGATTCGTCCACGTTATCACCCTGAAATTTGCAGAAAACACCCAACTATTCTCTCCTTCAGTCCTCTCTCATCTCTCATTCTCTCTCTCATCCCCTTCCTCACCCTCTTCCCAATGGCGAGGTTGGGATGGTGGATAGGGAGCGATCCTAGCAGCGGCGACGAGCGGGGCGACCGGGCCTGGTGACAACGGCTTGCGAGGATCACCAACTAGGAGGTCTGATGGTAAAGATGCTTTAACTTGTGCTGCACCTCTGCTTGTGATCTCCTCTATGCACAGGACGGTCAATCAACAGGGCATGGTAATAGTTGGTACGACATTGGGGGCTTGGTAGGACAATAGGTCTAACATCTCTAAGACATGAGATAGTAGACCTCATGATGGCGGTGCGTGGGGACGACGGATCCACCACCCCGTTTTGACGTGTGTCCTATGCCAGATCCGCTAAGCCTATCCTCCGCCAGCACCATCTTTATCATTATCACCAATCGAGGGTCAACCGAGCGCATTGTCCTCCATTCGCTGCTGAAGAAGAGAGGAGACGCCTCCGTCGTTCACCACCAAAGAAGGGAGATGGGCCACCAGGGAGGGAGGGACCACGTGCGTGTCAATCGCACTCCTCTACCGTTCACCGTTGTCACGGAGTGAGGAGGCACCTCCGCTGGTCACCACCGGAGAAGGGCCGTCGGGCAGGAGAGGGGGAAGAGAGATAAGGAGAGAAGAAGAGAGAAGGAGAGAGAGTGTCACGGTATTTTCTGTAAAAAAATTTTGGAGAGATAACATGGACAAATCACATGTCTGTTTTGTATTGAATGATAGTTTTCAAGTCCATCATATATGAAGTTTGCACCGTATATTTTCCCGCATAATGTTGATATGTTGAAGCGGGATAACTTGTGATTGTCATTACAATGTTACAGTAAAAGGCTCCAAAATCCTCTTCCTTTTCCGTTTTCATGACAATGTTATAGTAAAAGTTCTAAAGAGACAATCGTAAAAGTAAATGCGACTCTTCTCTTCTGGGTAGCACTTGTCACTCCAAGCTCAATCAACGATGATTCCAGCACTACAGACCCATGGTCCATGGACGTCGCACACAGCCTAAATAAAATGATTAAATTTTAAATGCTCGTTAAGATGCATATTTTCTTACATAATGAAAACGTTTTCCATCTGCCATAAGGCACACAAAATGGTCGTCACATATAGTTTAGTATGAATTTTGGAACTCGATCGTTTAATTAATTTGGCTGTGTACACCTTTTGGCGTATATATAGGCCTGAAATTTGGTTTCTTTTATCGTCCAGAGATTTGCTTCTGTTATCTGTACTTTTTAAAGTTTGCTTGCCGAACTGAAGAATTTACTTGAAAAGGACAGAAAAGTTGTAAAACAACACAGAAGGTGGGGAAATATGTATTATATTGTTCACTTGGTCAATCGCAACTTCATCACTTCACAAAATCTTAGTATTTGCTACACAAAATGAAATTTCATTCTGCATGTAAATCAAGATATTACAAATGTTGCATAAAATGAAATTTGGATTAAAAAGGTTATCAACCACATATATTTCCTGTAAATGGTTGCGAGGATAAGAAACATGTCGTAGCAGCATGATAGCTGAGAATATAATGTGGTGACGACTTTGAGCTAGAGACTGTGCCTTTGGATTGAACTGAACTCTAGCTTCATCCACTGCTGGTGTGTCACTTGTGTGTGCCTTCTTCTCGATTAGTTCGTGGGGAATCTTCGTGTCAAGGTTGCCGTTACGTAAGTTTTTGTCGCCCGAGCTCAATTATTGCCACACGATTGCTTTTCCTATCAGTTTCACACTGCTAGACGTTGATGCAAAGGCAAAAGAGCCAATGCCTATCTCTCTCTACCTCTTGGAAATTCCCTCCATTTCTAAAAGGTCAGGTCCCCTTTTGTTTTATTTGATTTTACCATTTGCAAAAGTCGTACAATGTTGTGCAATCACTCACTTATCAGTAAGCTATTGACAAATATTAGTGGTCTCTTTTTCTCGGATGAAGTTACTGTTGGCGGTGCATTGTTACCCATGCATGTCCCCTCTCCCTTGCGGTGGTACCATGGCAGAGCCTCATGAGGTCATGAAGCTATGGAAAAGAGATATGAAAGGCGACAGATCAAAATAAAAGGACAATAAGACTAAGAGCATACAGAGGAGCCCAAGCTATTGTCCCAGAGGACCGGAGGAAGAAAGAAGACAAAATTGTAAAAACCACTCTAAATATTATCCTAATTTTTACTCATAAGACGATTTATTGCATATACCCTTCTAATTCAAATAGGTTTGATATTGCAGCCTATTACCGTTGCTCACGAGTTCTCATGACCATAGACTCTCAGGAATATAAATAGGCTAACAAAAGCTACAGTCACCATTTATACCGGCTAGGTCTGATTGAGGTCACCAGAAGATGAGCTATTGCATCTATCTTTTACGTTCAGTGGCAAATGATTGTCACTAAATTTAAGATGGGAAAGATGAGCTCGATGTGATACTATGCGCTGAGAAAGAAAATGTGTTTGAAGCTATTCGCGTAAAGGAATATACGTGACTTAATTAATTATGTCTTGTACTGGATCAAGTTCGGCAGATCTGATAGGCTTTGAAAACACGTTGACCAAGAGAAGCACTAAATCACATAACACGTGCAAAAAAAAAAAGCCATGAGAACATGTAAGCAACAAAAATAGGTGAAAATCTCAAACTAAGTTGAATTAGAAAAAGGATATTTACAATAAATCATCTTATAGGTGCTAATTTTAAACTTAGGATGATATTTGGGATGTTTTTATAATTTTCCCTAGAAGAAATGACAAAATGAGCATGTTCTGCATGATGTTTCGGGAAGCACTTGTATATATAACTTGATATTGTTTTCCTACCTTGAATTGATAGGCTCCATATTCTTGGGGGCTTTATTATTGGTGGGTTTTTACTGTTCCTCACTGGTAATAATGTTGGCTACCACTGGAGTATGCATTTTAGTTTGTTTAGAAAGCATATCTAATAATAATTTAAGTAGGGAGTAGAACTAACTCATCAAAACTAATCGGCTCACTCCCTCCCATCTCTCTCCTCTCTCTCTTTCTCGTGTGTTAATTGTAAATATTTTGTATATATGGTAATTGTTTAGTGCTTACGGTTTTAGATATAAGAAAAAATAATTAGTCATAAATAAAAATATATACGTTAAGTCTCTAGATAAACAGATATCACTACAAGAAGCCTAATCAACTGATCTAAGCTCCATTCTTTTTAGTTAATCTACATATTTAACTAAATCGTGATGGCTCAATGTTTTTCTTTTTCTTCAATAATTTATTAGAGACTTGACATGTAGTGACTTGGGAGTGCTGTAAAGAATATTTAATGGATATTTATTATATAGTAGAAAGTAGATGTATCATATTCAATTGTACTATATCTGAGAAATATACGTAGTACAGCTAGGATTTCCGGATGGTAAAGCTGAAATTAACAAAAAAAAGGACGATAAGGTAAACTTGTATGTTTTATAGTAATTTATAATATATGGATTGTAAAAATTTATCTTGTTAAAATCTTGATTAAGTTGTTTTCAATACTCTATAAATCAAAACATATATTTAAATCGATTGTCAGTAGTAGAGGTATCATCAACCCAACTTGTTGCTTTCAGATCATGAACAATGATAAAGATCCATTCCATCTATACAGGTGCAAGAACACACACAACATTGCTGCACTGGTGCAACATCAATATCACCGGTACAGCTATCTCTCACCAAACAGCCAAGATCATGGTGAGCAAGAACATGAGAAATCATGAACTCACCTACCAAATCAAAAATCACAAAGAACTAGTGTCCTGGTCATCACCTTCCTAAGCCAACACTCTCAGCCTACGTGAGATCGCCTATAAACTCCTCATGTGTATCCATACAAGGACGTAGAAGCGCCAATCAACCCCCTCCACAATCATTGTCCTTATCCCTAATTCAAAGGCCTCGCCATGGTCATCGTTGAGACAAAGCCATTGAGGACTGTCACCACTAAATTTAGTGGTCTCGGGGTCTGTCGTCATTGATCCACCAATCTCGGAGCCCATCGCTGTTGGTTCTACCATCTTTTTTTTTATCTGCGCTTTTGGGATCCATGGCCACCAGATCCACTCCTCCTATTCTAGCCTACCGTCGTTGATCTGCTACTCCTAGGCGGTACAGAGGATGAGAGGCTTAGAGGGGACACTTGAGAGAGGAGGAGAAAACTAGGGAGGAGGGAAGATATGGTGCTCCTTGGCCATTATCTTCTTAGTGTGGTGATTTTCTATAGTGTAAGTTATAGGAGGATTGCCTATAAAAAATTAATAATTTTTTTATCGGTGAAACCTAAAAGGGTTATTTATAACGATAATTATGTTTTTATAATAATCGTATCTAAAAATTAATTTTTACATGCGGTCCATCAATGTCTAATCTGGAGCACTTATGGTCAAAAAAATATCACTCAATCCGCAGGTTGTTGTGTTTGCTACGTACTCAATCAGATAAATGATTTTTCGTTCGGAAAAGAAAACAGAGGAATGCTTGCTGAACAATGAAGTTATGAGCATACCATGCATCAGGTATCATTTCAAACTCAAAACTTTCCGCGTGGTACATGATGCAATCGTCTGCGAATTGCGCACGGGCGGGACATGCATGTGTGTAGCTACTAGCAACCATACGTGCCGATTTTTGGACATCACTAAAAAAAATCACAGAATCTTAACCCGACCGAGATGAGACGATGATGCGATGGTCGGAAACGTACGTGACACGATCGCGCGCCGTTGTAGGCGGCCGAAAAGTTCATATTATCTGAACACGTCCACGCATAGAGCGCGATCGAGCTAGAGCCAGTCATCCTGCCTACGAACGTGCAGCAACCCCAGATATTTCAGCTGTCCAGCCGGCCTCGCCGACGAGCCTTGAACTGCAGGAATTATGCGCGTTTTGCATGCCTGCACCGACCGGAAGTGACACTAGCTAGAGCGACTGCGCACACGCAGTAGTTTTTTTTTTGGTCAGTGAAATGGCTTATTACCAGCTCTTCACTTCATTGGTTGCGGGAGATCTCTCACCAAAAGATGAATGTTTGCATGGGGGTTTATATCAACAGTGACAAGCACTTGGTGAAGATAAAACCAAAAATAAAAAGGAGAGGTTCCTCTGCTGCCGTTGGTAGAAAAGTTGATCCACGCTTCTTCCTGTTCTACGGCACGTCTTTTTTAGGTAATAGAAACGGTTTACGTTCTTCACCTCACATACATAGTGCTCGATAATCTTCTTTGAGTCTTTTTTTTTGAAACAAATCTTTCTCTGATTCTCAACCTTCGCTCCCGCAAGTGAAAGATTTTGTTAATTAGTGATTTGCATGGTTTTCTAGAAAACGCATGTCATCACCATGACTCTATCTCCCAGAAAATCAGTATGACTTTCATTTCACCGTAATTTTTCAGGAAACACAAAATTAATTACGTACAATTCTACTTCGCTTGCAAGGTAGGAAAAAACAAAGTAGAGCTCCAAAAGAGGCCTTTAAGAGAGAGTACCTGCGTTGCGTCCAGCGTGAAGTATTTCATCAAACACGTAATCTACACTGCTACAGCGACTGAGCCTTGCGACGGGCCCGACCGGGGTGCAAAGATGTGCCTGTGCTACACAAGGGTGTGTTCTGGTGACCGGTGCCGGCTAACACGGCGAAGGCCAGGGAGGAGGGGAGAACCGGAGAAGAGCGTGGCGATTGGACGAGGCCGGCGCGACTGGGCCACCGTGTGAGCAGCGGCTAGAAGTACACGGCCACATGTCCCAGCTGCAGTTGCAGGCCGCAGCCCGTAGGCCATTATTCTACGCGCTTTGAGTTCTGAGAATGTGTTCCTTCTGGGAAGAGAAGAGGAGATTTTTTTATTTATATATTTTTTATTAAAATATTTATAAAAATATATTTTTTGTTTGAAAAGTTTATTGATCTATACTTCCAACATCCTCTAAGAGTTTTTTTTAAAAAAACAACTTATCAAAAGTTGTGAAATTTTACGTAACATTAATGCAGGGTTGGCTGAGTTTTTATCTTTAATAACAGCAACAGACACTGAGTTAATAGTTGTGATTTGGGCCAATAGATCAAACAGTTCAGCACTATAGCCATTCTTCTCTAACACAAGTGCATATGAATATATGATCACTTGAATTTTGTCTGTGCCTATTATTGTAAGAAAAAATAAGACAAAAAGATAGATGAATTTTAAAGTGAAAAACCCTTCCAAGGTAAAGAGAAAAAAAACTACCGGAGGCAAATTTGTTACATGTAAAGGGTGAAATATATTTTTATGCACAAATTAGACTAGTGCTAGTATTAGAGTCATTATTCAACTAATATGATTTTTAGTTTTGGCCTTTCGGGTTTGTTTCATTTCAAAAGGAAGAAAAAGATTTCGTGATTTGGCCAAATAACCAGAAACTACCAACAAGTTAATCTGACACCCATTCAATAAGAATAGATTAGAAAAACCATTATATGAGACGGCTACAACCAATGCTAATTTATAAGAAAGTTAGAGAACATATAGTATCGATAAGCATGGTTAAAGGTGGAGAATATGGAGGAACATGTGGCTATGGCATGACAATGATATATCTATCAACATGAGAGGAGGTGAGCAAAGCGGGGATGTGAAATCGAAAGTGATGAATAAAGGGGAGGAGGTGATAGGGTGAAGAGTAGAGTTGGCGAACCAACAGAAGAAGTGGTAGGAGACAGCACATGGTGTGAAAGAGTATAGCTGCAATGGTTAGAGGGAGGCGATAGGAAATATGGAGGGAGAGAGAAGAGGGAAGAAAAACTAAGTTCACATTATGATGGCCACAGCTCAAATCTTGGAGCAATGTAAACCGAAAAGTCTAATGGTCGAACATAGTCATTCTCTGATTGGGTTGTCCTATGTGCCCTTTTCTTAAGCATGCTGAATTGTAGAGTCTAATAGCTAATATAGGTCACATGTAGGCTTCTAGGCTTTTTCAATCTTTTAACGAAACTTGCTAAATTATTTTTTGCACATAGAAAGTCTGTGTTTTTTTTCCAAAACTTTTTACAAAGAAACTTTCTATTTGTTTATATTTAATATGAATTATTTAGTGTAGAA
The DNA here is from genome assembly GCA_030770085.1 of Oryza coarctata. NCBI lineage: Eukaryota > Viridiplantae > Streptophyta > Magnoliopsida > Poales > Poaceae > Oryza > Oryza coarctata. The sequence goes on along the minus strand of CM061463.1, from coordinate 9,427,282 downwards.
TGTTTTTTAAGTCAATATTTTCAAGTCACAAGAGAGTTTTGTCAATGCGATCCATTAAAAGTGCCTAACAAGTAGCAACAAGGAATCGATTTTTCCTAATCTAAATATCTAATGCCTATTGGTCCAGCCTATTGGTCCACGTGGCGAAGTAAATTCACAGATAAATGTGGGAGTTGCCGTGGGAAAAAAAAGAAACGAAAAAAAAAACAGAGAGCGCCAGATTGCCAGATCGAGAAGGATCGGGTGCAACATCTGTTGGACTATGGTGCGAATCGGGCCAAACAATCAAACAAGCTACCAAGGCCACTGGCGGTGATGGAGCAAAATAGGCTGCTTGGGGCAATTGTAAATTAGTTTACAAATAAAATACAATATTTCATATACACCTGGCAAGTTAACCGTTAACTGATTTACTGAACAGTTACTACTATACTGATTTATTGAACGATATAATCACTCTTATGTGCTTCAGGTGTGGTTTTACAAAAAAAAGCCGCCATAAAAGTGGAAATTATTAGGATTATTGGTTTTCCTAATACTACCTTATGCAAGTTATACTAGAAAAATAAAAATAAAAATGTCATTAAGAGGCTCTATTAAATATATGGCTTTTATTGGCGTATGGACAGACTAACTAGCGAGCACACCAACGGACGTGCCAATTTCTAGTTTATCTTATGATGTATTGCCAAGTATAAGAAGAAACCACCCTAAGTTGAATTAAAGAGATAATGTGTCTTATTTGAAGGGTTGAGAGGAAGAAAACGGAGAGGAGGTTCAGACCAAAGCCAAAGTTTAGCTGATAAACCAGACATTTTTTCTGACTTTTTTCCTTACTTCAAAAGCTTACTCCACTGTCAATGATTTTAGAAACAAAACATGATCTTGTCAGCCCTAGAAAATCCGAATAAATCTAAACAAGTCCGATTTTAGAAAGATAGTGGATGGGAAATGCTTTCTTTAAAGATTAATACCCTTCTTTTTTTATATAACATTGTTTATAGGAAAAATACATCTTTTGAGTTCAGTTTCACTTAACATATCTTTTAGAAGGGCATTAATAAAACACAATCTTGATTAGTGGCATAACTTGGTTGTTATGATTATACATATTACTCTTAATGATAATAAAGATATGCTTAGATGGAATCTCTATCGGAATGGTCAGTTCACAGTCTGTTCTATGTATTCATCCTTGATTAACAATGGCTATATAGAGAGGAATAAGGCTTTATGGAAATTGAAGATACACCTTAAAATAAAGATTTTTACATGGTATTTGTTTAAAGGGGTGGTATTAACAAAGACTAATTTAGCACGCGGGAATTAGAATGGAAATAAAACGTGATGCTTTTGTATGCACAATAAAACTATTCAACATTTGTTCGTCATATTCCTAATCTTCTTTGGAGAGTTATTCATATTTCTTTTAACTGGAAGCCATTAAATAATTTTTCATATAGTTTCGAAATTGGTTTATTGGTATTGACTTAAAATCTAAAAGCATCGATTTTATGTTAGGCTCTTTAGTTTAGTAAAAATGATATGGTAGTTGATAAATTTTTAATTACATTTTATATGTAGGTACTAGATTCCTTTTTTTCCAACTACAAATATATGATGAAGACAAAGAGATCATATATCTTGCATGCTGAAATTTAGAGATAACTGTCATATAAACTTTTGCCAGTTTTGATGAAAATTTAGCAATAGGATCTGTTTCTAAGTTCTCTCGTGTTTTATCGTCATACTTTGTTGGGCTGCTTTTTATTTTTAATTTATTTAAAAACCTTATAATAAATGAGTGTAATTTCTATTGAAATAATGACTGAATTATATCCATTATTAAAAAAAGCCCCGCTATGGCGAAATCACACAGCACAAACTTACTTTTGCTCACTTTGTGATCCTTTTGAACCTTTTCACTAGCGCTCTTATCACTTTTTCTAGTTACGGTCTCTTTTCAGTAACTCAAAACCGAAAATGACGCGTCGGGCTTCCAGCTATGAATAAAGTTACTTTCTGTTTTTGTTTATTTTCTCCTCGGTTTTATAGTTTGTACATGTAAACCAATAATTTATGTATACGGCATAATCATCGATGATCTGTGCAAGTTGTTGCTTTCCTCTAGATCTACGCCTTTTCCTGGATAAGAGCAATAATTTATGTTTCGGGATGCATATGCAGGAGGAGGTTCTCTTGCTTCTGTGGAGAGCACATCAGCACACTGCTCACATTGTTTGGAATCGCTTGCCTTCGCTTTTGGAGGCTGTCAGAGTTTCAACTAGATTGTGCGTCCAGAACTAGAGATTTCTTTCGTCAGCCGTTCAAAATTCTCAGCATCCACAAGTTTTTCCTGATTATTTCTTGCTAGTGTTTTGGCCTGACGATGATAGTAGGACAGGTTTTCTTGATTAAACCATAATGAAAAAGATAAAGAAGAGACGGTATTGGCCCTTGTGACTATTGTGTACTGTACTATAACCATAAGAGTTGTACTGTAACTCAAGTTTCCTAGTTGCTGCTCAGATCAGAAACTGCATGCACAAGCGTACAATCTGTGCAGAAGTTGCTGCCTGATGCAATGCAATAACCGGCATGTATATGTAAAATTTGCAGAACAATTTATCATTTATTGAAGAGACAAGCTGGCCTGAAATGACATGTGCCTGCACATTGTTACCGAAACATAACCATATGATTCAAAGTGAACATAATTTCTTTGCATGAACGATTTAATTAGCCGATCCATCTACTATTTGTAGTACAACTGTACTAGTGCTTATTACTTGCCCATGTTTTACAGTTTGGTACAAATTTAATCCTGATCGATAAAATCACCGAGAGAAGAAGCAAAAATAAAAAAATTAAATTACAGAAAGCACAATCAAATTACCACCCCCCCCAAGTGTAAAAAAACAGTAGTTAACTCAGCAGATCTATCCCGAGTTCACCACAGTAGGAGCCCAGTGAGCAGCAGCGCGAACGCCGCCGACGCCGACGAAATGGTCGATACGCCAGCGGCCGCCGAGGTGCTGGAGTAGAACGGCGCCGACGGCGGCGGGTTGTAGTAGTAGAATGGGAAGTAGGGCAGGAACGGGTTGGGCGGCGGCGGTGTCGGGTAGGCTCCGCCGGCTCCACCGCCCTGTTGCCAACCGCCGCCGCTGCCTCCACCGGAGGAACCACCGGTGGGCGGTGGGTAGTAGATGCCTCCGCCGCCGCTGCCTTCGTAGGGAGGTGGCGGCGAGGAGTACACGACGGTGCCTCCACCTCCTCCGCCGGAGGAGGAAGGCGGGGGAGGGCACTGCGGTGTGGGGACGACGACCGGCGGCGGGGGTGACGGGTAGTAGGACGGGCTGCAGGGGTTGTCGCAGGAGGCGCAGAGCTTGCAGGTGGTGCCATCCTTGAGCACGATGGTGGCGCCCTCGTCTTTTGCCGGGGCTGCATTGGCGAGGGGCGCCGCGAGTAAGAGGAGGAGAAGGTGGTGGAGCGCCATGGGCGGGGCGGCGGTGGAGGTTAGAGAGAGAGAGAGAGAGAGAGAGGAGGGAGGACAGGAGGGAAGGTGGTGGTGGGGATGGGAGTGGGAGTGAAGTGGAGGGGGGGGGGGGGGTACTTAATTTGGCGGAGGCAGCGCGAAGCAAGGTGGCGTGGTCGGCTGCTGCTCCTCGGCTTGCATGCTTACCGATTGCTCTGTTGTTTTTTTCTCTCCTTGTGTAAAGAAATGGAATTGGAGGGAAGACGACCCGACGAATAAACCAAGGAGCCGTTTTACTTATCTATTGAGAGAACAACAAACACGTACGCTAACGGTAGATAGACGGCCTTTTCGCGATCGTCGTCGTACCATGCGTGCACGTGAACATGTACAGCCGTCGTCAGCCAGGAGGATCGACGTACGCATGTTCGCGCTTCATGTGGGATCCTTCCCGATCCATCCGCGTTCGTTCACATTGACTGTGGCCGGGATACAGCAGCACTACTGCGCCTCATGTGCGCTCCTGCTGGCAGCACCCAAAACACACGCCGCAGCAGGCCGAGGATCCACGGCGCACGCGTCGGTCCGGCCGCCTGATACAATCGTAGCTATAGAGGTTGGACTCTTGTGCGGCGGCGCGCATCAGGCGGACGGGCTCGGCTACATTGGGATAAGCCCGACTCCAGCACGCAACGCATAGCCAGATCGATCAAGCGCGCGCACGGAGAACGAGGCGGGAGCACGCGGGCGGAAGCTGCGTGGAGCCGTGGAGGCAACCCGTGCACGCACCCCGCTACATCGACTCATCAACTCCGGCGTTTTCCACATGCGCGCGCGCGTACGTTTGCGCTCTGTGTGGCCGTGTGATCGGTCGGCGTCGTCAGCTAGCTCTGGATCGGCTTGGGTCGGATCGGTCGTGTACCGACCGTTTGCCGTAAGGAGGGATCTGCAATTCCGGCACGCATGTTGCATCTAACTACTGCTCCTAGTTAATCATGCGTGCTGGGTGCTGCTGTTTATCTTACCTGCCAGTTGCAGCGTCCGTCCATCTTCGGACTGCATAGTACTCCGTAGCAGAATATTTTGGTTGATAGGGACTGCCAAATTAAAGCACGAGTCATGGAGGGTTCAGACACGGTCGCCCAGAATGGGCGGCGACGCGGGCGCGGCGTGTCAACACTAGCGAACAATCACTGTATCTATACGAAACTTTTCACTTGCCTGTCTAATTTGTACTATGTCCTTCTGTTGTACTCAAAAGCAGTTCCTCTCCTCCGAAATAATATAAAAGAGGGAGCATATGCACTAATCTTTCTCCCATAGCAGGTATCTTCTCTCTCAGTGGCTCTTTACACCTCAGATTCATCATGGTACGAACGACAATCCACCTCTTCCAGAAGACACATCGCACATGGGGGGCCGTCAAGCAAGTGAAGCAGCTGAGTGTATAGACAGCAGAGCAGTACTACGGAGCAGCCAAAACGACAGCCAGGGCAGCCAGCCCTGCACAACAACCCCCACCATCCCAATCAAACTCAGGCTCAACCCCACGGCGCTGTTCGTGTAAAACTGCTACGAGTAGCCGAACGGGTAGTCAAGTGGCGCTAGTGGGGTTGGTGGTGCCCGGGCCGTCGTCTCGGCGCATTCACAGTGTGTACCAGACTACGCTCTTCGTTCAAACAAAAAAATCAACTGCTATCATCTCTATCAAAAAAAAAACAATCACTTCTAGCTAGAAGCAGGGTTTATATTTGCAGAATGGAATTCCCAACATTTTGGGCATTTCGGTCCCTCCATAGGAAACTATTTTAGCCGAAAATTTTAGTTTTCTTTTGTGAATTTAGCAAAATTTATTTAAATTTGGCCAAAATTTGTTTAATTTTTAAATTAGTTTGGACCGAAATTTCCGCAGGTTCCAAAATTTCAGTTTGGTTCGTACCCATGATATAATGGGTGAAATTGAAATTTTAAACTCTAGGTAGAAGTTGGTTTTTTCAGACGAAGGATGCAGCAGGGTCGTGCGCGCAGCTCGGCGGCATATGGTTTGGTGGTCAATGGGCGGTCGGGAGAGCGGGCGGTGCGCTAGCTTAGCTAGCAGCTTCCCTGCAGATCGATCGGTCCAGGGCGCCGTTCGCCGGCACGGCGGCTCCTGGCCCTGGTCCACGCACGCACAGAAGTGGCACCGCTACTGATATCTTTTTCCTTTTCATCACATAGGCTACAGGAGGAGACACGCTTCCGCAATCAGTCGTAGGCTCGTAGCGCACCCACACCGCATAAATGTCGTAAGCATAGGCTGCACAGCCGTGTGCCTGCATATGGAGGAAGTGCAGTAAAGATGAACACCATCGCTGCTAACGGACGAACAGATGAGGGAGCCCAGTGAAGGATGAGCACCCGTGTCGAGTACTGGACGATTGATCACAAGAAAGCGAACACGGTCAATGGGCTTCGGAGCCTATATAGGCCAAGCGTACACGCGAAGGCATTGGAGGGTAATGGGGTCGGAGAAGAACGGCAGGGAGGGCAGGGCACGCCAGCGCGCGGCTTTGCTGCTTGCCTGGTGAACTTTTGGGCCGGATCCTTTCACTTTATTAGCGGCCTTCTTCTTTGCTCCTGGCTAGCTGGTCTCGATTGCATCTTTACTTCTACCGCACTCTACTCATCGTAAAATCACTAGTGCCGGATTCGTGTTAAAGTGTTACTAATTGATCGAGTACGTAGACATCCAATCTGTAGGTACTAGCGAGGCGATAGTCGACAGATCATCTTTGCAAACGTCGAACGACGTGATGGTAACCAAAGGAGGCTTTGGTAAACAAAAATCGACCATGCGGTGGGCTGAGGGTGATACGTAGTTATGTAATAAAAGTGCTAACAACTATAAAATTAAAAATATACTTTATTAAAAAAATAAGATGATAAACTTCTGAATAAAAAGTGCGCGGACTAGAAAAAATCCTCCATATTCAAGCACTAAAAAACGCAGCCATACTTCGATGATACAGACAGCTACTAATCATCCACTATCACGGCTGAGCTTTAATTAATCATTGTAACGAAATTGCCGAACATCCATACGTCACGTCTGGTGCTGATCGATCGATCTCATGTGTCATTTCCATTACACGTCATTGTCCGTGAATTGGAGAGTCATAATCATACTTGTTATATATGCCCTGTTCAATCTTGTATAATAAACTCAGCCAATCAACGACAAATTCTTAAAGAAATCTCTCAATCACGAAACTGACAAAAATAGAAAGAGAAAAAAATTAGAAAATAACTTCTCTATGTTTTCACTAAAAAAAAATTATTTGTTGAAGTGATGACCTGAGTCAAACACTCAAATCCCATTCGGGTGAGTTTGAAAGGAAAGAAAAAAAAGATACCTAAAATGAGATAATTATTAGCATATGATTAATTAAGTATTAATTATTTTAAATTTTAAAATAAATTAATATAATTTTTAATATATTTTTTAAAAAAAGTTTAGCTGTTCAGAAATCGTGCTCGGAAAAAGAGATGAGTTTTTCTCCTTTCTCCCTCCTGCCAAACGCAGCCATAATCAGCAACCAGTTATGATTTTGCACTCTGTTTATTTTTTACTTCACAGAAACCTTTGTAGGTACAACAGCAGTAGTAAATCGACCATATAGTAATCTAACCAACAACTTCATATTAGGCGACCGTATGGTAGTTGGATACAAGTTAAAGGCCCATTTCGTGTCATTTCTCTATTGGGCTGTTGGGTCATAACTGCAGGGCAATTCATCCTGACGTCCCCCTGAACCGGAACCACTCCTTTTCTTCTTTCTTTTACTAGATGTCTCAATTAGACTCGTATAGTAGTACAGTACTGGTGTTTTTTCTAGAGAGAGCACGTTATTCCTGCTTGATGGGTATATCAATGCGGCACCAAATGGATTGACACATACACTCACACAGGCAGGCACATAAACTGACGTGCACGGATGTACTACTACTACATAAATGAACCATGCTTTTCCCAAAGTACCAATTGTACCCGTACAGTCGTAGTATTAATACCTCGTGTACCAAGCTGGGACCAGTATATGGTGCAAAGAACCAATACCTTGTCTTTCTTGATGATCAGGTAGGCTTGTTTCTGCAAACTTCATATGACGGTGATATTGGCGAGCCATTCTTTACTCTCTGAAGATCACCAAGATAGTAGTATATTCTGGCCTTCTGGGACTCGGATCGGGTGCGGTCGCAATAGTGAATGCAACTTTGGCAGTACCCAATCGCACAACCATCCAGCAAATTCAACTTTAGTTATTTGAACTTGAACTGAACAGCTTCAGTTCAGAGTTTGCCACCAAAGTACCTACCTGTGTTTTGTCCTTCTAATCTGAACTAGCGCAGTGGCCTGTATAAATTATACCGCTAGCATTTAAAAAATTTTCTTATGTAATAACAAATATATTTTTCACATTTTATTATAAAAATATTAAAAATGACTCTGTTCTAACCGGATCGAACTTATATGCCTATAATTCATAATCCATAAAACAAAACATAAACGCGATGGATCTTTTCTATTTTTAATAATGTAATAAATCAATGATATAAACTTTATAGGATATTTGTTTCTCTTCTACACTCTATCTTTATCTTTCTATCTTTATCTTACTATTAGTAGCATCTTGTTACTCTTCTTAATGAATATCATATATTTATAACCCGTTTGAAATAATAAATTATCAAACGTTATCAATACTTTTTTATTACTGGTTTCTTATATTGTATTTTCATTTTATTCAATTAACGTATGAATTCTAAGAATTTTCAAATAAGGTGAGAATTTATATCTATTTGTACCTTGTAGGATTAATGCATGGCTCCTAGAAGAGTCTTTAATTAATATAAGTATGATATTGACTCTTCTCTCAATTTTATTTATTTATTATTCAGATATAAAACATTTCTAAATTATACTCCAACCTAAACTCTTTTATCAATAATATTTATAAATTTCAGTTATTTTAAATTGTATCTGGACTTTATTTTTTTTCTTTTTTTATTAATGTGAAAATTTTTAGGTCATGAGAGCAAACATGATATCTGTTTTTTTCTATTAATTTATTAAGATAATAGATTTTCTTGAACTTTAAGACAAACCAAATAGTTTTAAAACAAAATAGACACATACTCCTTTTGAGCTGATCCATCAACGTCCCGACAAGAAACTCATGTGCGGCTTTAGGTGTAATACTAGAATCATATGCCATCAATTTCGATTGCATGGTGTTTACAAATGTTTCATTGTGTTTTTTTTGTCGAGTTTGGAGAAGATGATTGTATTCAACAGATAAGGGTGCGTTCATTTGGCTATATGGAAAAAAGTATCGTTTTTTATATGCACATTTTCTAAAATAATAAACGGTACATTTGTTAAAAAAATTCTATAGTTACTTAAAAAATCATATTAATTTTAAAATAATTAAAACTCAATTAATTATATACAAATAACTTATTATTTTTTAATTTTTTCTCCACTGAAACACACCGTATGACTTAATTCATCAACCTCGAACTATGTCATTGTTTCCGTGAGGAAAGTAATGCCCATGCGAACTTGGCAACTAGCTCGAGTACGAGCTCGGTTAGACTTGTTTGTCGTACATTCTTATCGACTGCTCTAGAACCCTGATTTGAATAAATAAACGTACTGGAAGTTACTAATTGATCAAGATCACTAAATCTTTTGAACATCAAATCCCATACGACCACCATATTTGTTTTACGATGAATATTTAGCTTCTAAAATAATTTAATTAATAAACCTTGGTTTAAAAATATTTATGATATTGGTATGAGTGTGTGATGTGGGTCAGATTGCGATATGAAATGGTTTTGTTCGTTTATTTGTATGTAGGTGTCTTCTTAAGTCTTTTGAGAGTATTGTTAGATCTAAACTTTAAAAAATACATACAATCAAGAGAATCATATGAGGTACTAAAACTAAAGAATAATACATGTAAAAATGAAGATTACATATGGTATACGAGAGGAGTTGTATGTGTATTAAAAGTGGAGTTGGTTTTGGATAGACTAAAATACAAACACCGAAAAAAAATCAAAGATAAATTAAAAGGCAAAATAGAAGAGAAAATAGGTGTGTTTATTGTTCACCAATAGGAACTGGTCACGCACGTACTGTAGCACATGCACTGTAGTGGCAAGGTGCTTAGCATGGATTCTTGTTTTGTGAGAGAAGCTTTTTAAATTTAAGTTATTGTAATTGACTTTAAATCCAAGAGTTTGAGTCCTACGGATGTAGAATTTTTGTTATAAATAAAAGAGGGGTTGATTTCTAGACAAGAGAAAAATAAGAGAAATGAGTGATTTGTATATACTTTGTAAAAGATATCTTAAAACAATAAAGTTAATTTCTGCTTTTTTTTCATAAGTGGTCGATCTGGTAACAAAGCTATGATTAAATCAACGGCATCCATGAGGTCGAAGCATTGACAACATGTCAGTCAAATCAGTGGCGAGGAACCAGTTAGACCGGTAATATTTGTAGAGATCTCTGAAACGGAGGTATTTTTTATTCTATAAAAACATTTGGTATAAGAGCATTTTTTCTTTACTTTTGATTTTAATTGATCTTAAGTTGTAATGATGAATAAATATACAATCAAGTCACATATTTTTAATTATGTTGATTTTTCTTATTGGTATAAAAAGATGCAATATTACATTATATCATAAGGCTTTGATATTTGAAAAAAGTTTCAAACCCTATGTTATTCTAGATGAGATCATTACAGATAATAAAACTGATTTTAAAAACAATTGTAAAGCCCATAATTATATTTTGAATGGGGTTTCTCATTCTGATTTCGAATGAATTTCTCATCTTAAAACCGCACATAATATGTGGAAGGCTTTATGTCATTTTCACCAAGTGTCTTCTAATATTAAGAAACTGTGCAAAGATATTTTTCAAAAAGAGTATATAAAATTTAAGATAAAATCTAGAGAATCTCTTAATGATTACTATGTTAATTTTTACAAAATTTTAAGTGATCTTCGTTGTATTAATAATTCTTATGATATTAATTATATTCAATCTCAAGTTTCTTGACATAGTCTTGATATATCTATTTAGGAGATAAAAGTTACTTCTATTTAAGAATATGTCAACATGAATATTTTAACTTTGGAAAATTTGTATACCTAACTAAAGACACATAAAATGAATATTTTTTCATACAAAGTTGATTATAAATCTTCTGCTTTAGTGTCTTCTTCGATTCTTCCTTCATTTCTTTGACAACTTTTAATGCTATATCCGATAACCAGCTCGAGTAAATATCTAAGGAGGATATGGTTTTGCTAACTAGTAGATTTTCTCGAGCCTCGAATAATATGAGAAATAGAAAACCAGGAGATCCAATCTTGGTGGTATGAGTGTGGGAACCTAACCATATTTGATTAAATTTGCCCCAAGCTCTGAAAAGGAATGAAGGAAAATAAAGAATACAAGAACAAAGGCAAGAAGAAGAAGATGACGTTCAAAATCAAGAGGAATCAAGAGAGCTGTAAGAAGATGTTGGACAAAGTATGTGCGGTCTTTGATCAAGCTAGCAACGTCTACTTCAGGAGTGACGATAAAGATGATGACAAATATAAAAACATCTCTTGAGTATGTCTCATGGCTCATAGAGGATCAACATCTAGAGAGTCTAATTATGACAATGACATATTGAGATAACTTATTTTGAATATATTATTGTTTCTCTCGGTTTTAAGATTTAAAAATATGAGAAAAAGATAAAACAACGTGACGTTATTATTGAATCTCTTATTGCTAAAATTTTATACTAAAATCTCTAATTCCTGATGATGATAGTTGCATATCTTTTAAAGTTTTGTTTTTTGAAATTTCTCTTTATGAGATGTAAATACTAATAATTGTTTGAGATTAGAATATAATATTGAGAAAATGACAAATATTGAATCTTCCTTTGCTCTAGGTGTTACTTTGTAATATTGTGTTTCAAATGAGTTGTTTTTAACAAAAAGATTTTGAAAAAAATATCAAGTTGCTTTTTTAGACAGGTTTGATGTTTAATGTCATTATTGCTAAAAGGTTAAAACAACAATGAAGGATTTTGTTATAAAAAATTGCTTGACGTGTTTTTTGAATAAGATAAAGTGAAAAATGCTCTTGTCCGTGTTGATTATTTAGAAGATAATATGAAAACTAATGAAGTACTTTATTGTCCAAATTGTAGAAAACAAAAAGGAGTTTTGGTTGATTGTAAAAGTTGTGCTACTTTATCAAAATAAGTTTCTTATTTAAAAAGTTCATTGAAAAGGCTTTATGATGGCAAAAGGAAACTTAATATGATTTTAGATCAATCAAAAGTAAGCACACATAATAGAGGGTTATGTTTTGAGGCACATGCTTGTTTTACTAATCACCAATCTGCTATTTTGAGAGTCACTAATGAGGAAGAAATTTTGATAAAACTAGAACTAAAAAACTAATTTTAAATCTGCTAGAATAATGTCTTCTCTTTCTTCCACAAGCTAAGCTTCAAATGCAAAATCTTTAGTTTTATAGTTGTACTTTTTAGAAAAAAGATGGATATTTGGTTGATTATTACTTTAGACTTACTCGTAAATAGAAGAAAAGAAATATAAATTAATTTTGGAAAATTTAAATGGCAAAAAACAATTACTGGTTTGAGAGAACAGGCTAGACCGATGCTTAGGTACCGGTCGTACAGGCCTTGATAGGTTTTTGTAAAAAATAAATGTGGTACTAGTTTTACTCATACATATATGACTATTTTTACTTATGGTCGTGTGTCTCAGTACTAGATTCCTAAATTTATTTTATTTAATGACAGTACTGAGGCATCGACAACTGCATATGTATAGGCTTTTATGACGAGAAAAGAGAACATGTAGATAATAGATTCCAGTTGTTCGCGACACATGACCAATGACAAAATTGGTTCTCCTCCCTTGAACCGGTATCTAAGATGGAATCGATTATCTTTGGAGATGATTCTATAAGTATGATTCTTGCTACAGTATCGTTTAAGGTATGTGAAAATTTTACTTTGAAAGATGTTGCTTTAGTTAAAATTTTAAAATACAATTTGGATTTAAGAAATCTAAAAGTAAAACTTTTGATTCTTTTGGTGCTTATGTCTTGGAAACTCCTTGATATGGAAGAGTTTTTAAAGCATATTTTGAGAACCATGTTTCTCCTGAGATTACATGTCTAGTTGCTAAATTTTCAAAGAATTTAATGTTTTGGCATCGTAGCCTTGGACATATAGGTTTTGATCATCTCTCTAGAATAAGTAGTTTGGATCTTGTTTGTGATTTGCCAAAACTGAAAAAGGATATTGATTTAATTTGTTCCTCTATCGCCATGCTAAGATGGTTGTTTCTTCATATGCCTCAATTGTTTTTTGTGATGTATGGTGCACTAGGACAACTTTTACATATGGACACTATTGGTCCAGCTGCAGTGCAATCTGTTAGAGGAATGTGGTATATTTTAGTTATTGTGGATGATTACTCTCGATACTTTTGGTTTTATTTTAGGAAAACTAAAGATGAAGCTTTTGATCACTTTTGAAACATGTATTTTCATTTGGCTCCTGAATTTCCTAAATCCTTGAAAATGATTAGAAGTGATAATGGTGGAGAATTTAAAAATGTTTCTTTTGAATATTTTTTGTTGAAAAAGGCATTGAGCATCAATTTTGATTTCCACATGTTTCTTAACAAAATGGTATAGTCGAGAGGAAAATTCGTTCTTTGGTTGAGATAGCTAGCAAAATGCTTGATGAATATGATTTTAGGCTAAAGCCATTAATACTATTTGTTATGTTTCCAATCTTGTTTTCTTGAGATCTAAACTTTGCAAAACTTTTTTTGAGCTTCGTTTTGGACATCGAACTAAAATTCTGCATTTGCGTGTTTTTGGGTGTAAGTGTTTTGTATTAAAATCTAAAAATTTGGATAAATTTGAGGCACGTCGAACTAATGAAAATTTTCTTGTGTTGGAAACTAACAAATTTATAGAAACATGTGAAGTTATTTTTAATGGAGCTAGTTTGGGTAATTAGACTAGAAATTGCAGGTACTTTGTCACAGTTTTAGGGGGAGGATGCAAATATATTTGAGGGTGAAAGTGACAACGAAGAAGAAGAAGTTGAAGTGGCGGGCTATCAGATCGGGCCCTAGGCCAATCAGACCACTGGTGAGCCACCAATAGGAATGGCAAATGTGCTATGGTTAGGCTAGCAGGAGGCAGAAGGCTCGAGTCCTCATAATGCTGAGTCCAATGGACCTCCAGAGGCTACAACTTTAACGACCCAAGGTTCGCAACACAAAACAGCTTTAGATATTACTGCTCATTTGCACATTCAACGTCAACATCCTTTGGAACAAATCATTGGTAATCTAAATGAATGTACTACATGGTCTAAGGTGAGATCTATTGATTTTTCACATTTATTTTCAGTGCTACTTTTGAAGCCAAAGATATATAACATGCATTAACTAATGAGTCATGGTTTAATGCTATACATGAGGAACTTGAGAATTTTAAAATTTTAAAAGAAATAAAGTTTGGACCTTAGTTGAACTGCCTTATTGTCATAATATTATTGTAACTAAATGAATTTTCAAAAACAAACAAAATGATGATAGTTTAATAGTAAGAAATAAAGCTAAACTTGTTGCACAAATCTTTACTCAAATTAAAGGTTTGGATTTTGCTAAAACTTTTGCTCCAATTGCTAGGATTGAGGCAATTAGACTTTTGTTACCTTTTGTTGCTTCAAAATAGTTTTAAAATTATATTAAACGGATGATACAAGTGATTTTCTAAATGGTTTTATACCTGAGGAATTTTGTGTTAGACAACCATCTGCTTTTAAAAATTCAAAATTTGAAATCATGTTTTTAAATTATCTAAAACTTTTATGATTTAAAACAAGCACCTATATCATTGTATGATATGTTAAAAATTTTCTTGCTTAATAAGGGTTTTCATGGGAAAAGTGCATAAAACTCACTTTGTTCTAAAGCACGGTGATGATTAACTTTTTGTTTAGATTTATGTAGAAGATATTATTTTTGTTTGTTCTTCTCATGATTTAGGTGCAGAATTTTTTAGGACAATGAGCAGGGAATTTAAAATGAATATGATGGGAGAGTTGAGTTTCTTTTAGAAATTGCAAATCAAGCAAACATCACAAGGAACATTTGTACTTCAAACAAAGTACACAAAAAGTTCTTTTACGACGTTTGGAGATGAAAAATTGTAAGCCGATTTTAACACCAATTGAATCTAGTGTTGTTCTATATCCAAATGAGGAAAATGAGTTTATTGATCAAAAGTAATATCGAAGTATGATTGGATCACTACTATATTTCACTGCATTAAGACCAGACATATAATTTATTTAATTATATTTTTTGTTTGTACGCTTGATTTCAAGCTTCTCTTCGTGTTTCATATCATCAAACCGTCGAGCGTGTTCTAAGTTATTTACAATATACTCTTGAATTTAGCATATGGTATTCTATTTCATCATCTATATGTTTACACCTTTTTTTTGGATGCAGATTTTGAAGGTAGTAGAATAGATCGTAAAATTACAAGTGATACATGTCATTTTATTGGTACTTTTATTCTTGCATAGTCTTCTAGAAAATAATTTAATGTTGCTCATTAAGTGTTGAATTTGAATATGTTGCTAAAAGTTGTTGTTGACAAACTCTTTGGTAGATTATAAATTTGAAAGATTATGATTTGAGTTTTGATAAAGTTTTAATCTTTTGTGATAATACAAGTACTATAAATATTACTAAAAATCCAGTACAACATTCACAATAAGCATATTCACATTCATTTTTATTCTCTAAAAGATCATATTAAAAAATAGGATATTATACTTCAATTTGTTGATACAAAATTATAATTGGCGGATATTTTCATAAATATTTGGATTCTTGTCATTTTACTTAAGAGATGTTCATCTGTTGGGCATATTTTAAGGGGAGTAAAGTTTGAATGTTCCTAAAGAAAATGTTAAAAGACGAAAAAGTGAAACTTCGATGTTTACTATAAGAATATCTTTTACTTGGTAGCAATATAAATAAAATTTATTGGTCTCTACTATAGCTTATATGGATTTTAGTATTTATGTGAACCGGATATGAAACATAACATTTAAATTCTTTTATTTGAATTAAATAAATATATAATATTGAAACTAGTGTTAAGTTTAAATAATTTGTGCTTATATCTATCTTTACTGAATATTTACCATATTTATGTATTCAATGAGATGAAAATAATGGGTGCCGAATCCTCCAAAATAGTCTTTCCTAAAAAAAACATACCCAAAATAAATTAAGAGATTAAAATGAGAAAAAGGCTCTGAAATTATAAAAGTTCACCGTGAACCCCGTACCAACCTTTCTGCGCCCAAACCTGCTTCTCTCCTCTGTAGCTTGGCGGTCTGCGCGGTTACTTGCATAGGGTGCGTTTGGAATTAGTTAGGAAAACGAAATATCCACCCAACAACCCGTACCCACCTTTCTACGCCCAAACCTGCTTCTCACTTTTGTAGCCCCTATAAATTGTTATTTACTTGATCTAAAATATATGTGAGAAAGAATGTTTTATTTAACTTATCTAGGTATTTTTTAATAAATTAGTGAATATATTACATTATAAATTATTAAAATCATAAATATATAGTGTTAATTTGATATTAATTGTAATATGTTTGTTTCATATTTATACTCTAGTGCGCACTAGATTGTTATCTACTTGAGCAATTTACTTTATGTGTCTTGCAACACATGTATTAGAATTGTAGTAAACCAAGCTTCCATATTAATTCTGGATAAAATCATTGTTAAAAGGGGAGAACTATCAAAATGCAAAATGCATTGATTCTTATAAATATCGATTTTGTGATTTAACTGAAAATATAGGGGAGAAATCCTTTCTTTTAGAAAAGGGAGAGTTTTTTTCACTTTTGTGATTTTTAGTCATTTGTGCTTTTTGACATTTCTTTGGTTTTTATTCTTCACAAACACTAATTTATATTTTGGAGATGTTGCTAATATACTTACTAAGGGAATATTATTGAATCATTATCATGATTAATATTTTATAATGAATAATTACCTTTATAAATAATTTAATTAATAAAAATTAGTTTAAAAATATTAGTGTGTTAGTGTGAGTGTGTGACTTTTGTGGGTCCGCTTAGAATTAGTTGTACTGTAGTGCTACTGCAGCAATGGTTACTGTAGCATGCATGCATGGATACAGAAGGTTTTATGTCTGATTACAGGTTGAAACCCAACATGGGCCTTAAATCAACACGTTAATAGCTGTTTTATAAACACTTCTATTTAAATATAGATCTTTAGATATATACTAATATTTCAAGCTCATTTTTATTGTCTTCTCCTATGGCAATTTTGAACTTTTTCTAGCTCTTTTCATATTATCTTCACTTATTATAGCATAATGTATCGTCTTTGGGGGTCTCCTTTAGATATAATCAAACCATCTCAACTAATATTAGATAAGATTTTCTTTAATTAGTGTTATCCTAATATCATCGTTTTGGACTGAATCTATTCTTATATGACCACAAATACAGCATAACATATGTATTTCTATACCACTTAATTATTAAACATGTCATCTTTTTGTAAACTAATATTTTGCTCCATACAACCTATCAGGTCTAATCAATATTCTATAAAACTTATCTTTCAGCTTATGCGGTACCCTCTTATCACAAAATATGTCAAATACTTGGCGTCACTTTATCCAACCCATTTTGATTCTATACCCACCATCTACATCAATATTTCCATCCATCTGTAATATCGATCCTAAATATCGAAAGTTATCCTTCTTAACCACTACCTGACCTCGTAAACTTGCATCTCCCTCCTCATGTGTAATGTTATCAAAGTCACACATCAAGTATTTAGTCTTAGTTCGACTTACTCTAAAATCTTTGAATTTAAGAGTCTACTATCACAACTCTAGTTTTTTATTTATTTCTGTCCGGCTTTTATCAACTAACATTATATTATCTACGAAGTACATACATCAATAGATATTCTCTTATATATTTCTTGTAATCTAATTTATTACTGAGATAAAGAAATATGTGCTCAAGATTTATTCTTAATGTAATCCTCTTTTAATCTGAAAGTAACATGTATTACCATAATTAAGTTTGAACACTAGTTATGACATTATTATATATGTCTTCGATAAGGGTCACATACTTTGTTAGGACTTTATATTTGTCCAATGCTTATCACATAATATTTCTTAGTATCTTATCATAAACCTTCTCTAAATTAATAAAAACTATATGTATATCTTTCTTCTACTTTTTAAACCGCTTTATAACCCATCTGATTAAAAAAATTACTTTTATGGTTAACCTTTCGAGCATAAAACCAAATTGGTTTATAGAGATCCGTATTGTATCACAAACAGTACTCGATAACTCTTTTTCATAACTTTATAGTGTTGCTCATCAACTTAATTTCCTAATAATTACTAGAACTTTGGATATCTCTCTTATGCATGTATATTAATACCGATATACTTCTGATCCACTCATCAAACATCGTATTCAATTGAAAAATATTACTGAATTTAGTTAACCATACTATAGCTCTTTCTCGGAGATATCTTCACTTCTTGATTAGAATATTATCAGGGTCTATTGCCATACCTCTTTTATCATTTTTGAGGTTTCTCTAACATTAGATTATTAATCCTCCATATAAAGTGTCTATTGGCGTCATTTGACAATCATTTAACTAAATGATGGTATCCTCATTCTCACCAAAACATAGAGAAATACAAGTGACAAAAAAAGACTATAAAATAAGCTATGAGTAAGCCAAATGGACAAACTTTTAAAAATCTTTATCAACGTCTAAGTAAAAAAGACGAGGACATTTATAAAATGGTTATTGCTGATAATAGAAAGATAGAGTATTTAACAAGTTAAATCTATTACAGGATAGAGGAATAAAAAAATATGACTCATCATGCATGAACAGAACAAGAAGGAAAAAGAAAAAAACTTGTAGCGCACAATCTGTACCTCTCGTGGTTTTGCTCCATTGTCTTCTCAGAAGTCATGGCTGAACAAAGAGAGAAAGAAGTGCAGTAGGGACGAAGTATGCTTCAGTGGTAAAATTAGTGCCAACCTTCACTAGCACTCCGCCTTTTCCCTCCAAAACGCATATCTTGGTGTTCGAGGATAGGTCAAAAGTGGGGAACAAAATTGAGCAATGAATCTCGACGGTCCCTAGTTTACTGAATGGTTGGATGATTGGGTACCGTTGAAATTACAGTCACTATGGTGACTACACCTGAACCGAATCCCTTCCGCAGAATTCTCTATGTAACTCTCATTATGGGAAACGGATACTGGGCAGGGGATCTGACAAAGAAATGAACACCATGCCTTGTTGCTGACTCATTTGGTAAGCGGCTGGATACAAGGAATGAAACTAGGGAACTGTTTGAGGGCTTTTAAGTAGCTACAGATTTTCTTAAAATCTCTAGCTCCTCTAAATAGTCTAGATTTTCACCTGAATTTTAAGAAGCTTTCGTCGTAGAATTTAGAAAATAAATTAGAAGACAGTTAAGAAACCTAACCTTTTCTTAATTCTTAACAGCTGTTTCTTAGAATCACAAGCCCTCAAACATGGCCTAGGGTTGTTCATAGCCTTCATTACAGACCGTTTGGTGAAAAGTTATCATCTCTGTGTTGAAGGGATATTATCAGAGAGAACTCATAGCCGTTATTAGTTAACAGTCTCCATGTATGTGTTTGTGAATTGTGATAGGAGGAGGTTATCACAGGCCTCTTTTTTTAACCATTTCTGGAAACAGCTGTCAGAGACAATCCTAACTCAAATTCATATTTGATCATGGACTATCAGAGACGGATCCAAAGTAGACTTGTTTATCTTTGAGGTATCGTAGCACCTTTGTCTTTTATTCTCCAAGATAGCGGAGATCTGCTGCCTTTCTGAAGGAGATATTTGTTTAGAAGTAAACGAGGATGCACATGACTTGTATTACACACATCCCCCGTGAGCACATGCACGCGCGTCGCTTATACATACATAACAGAAGGACTAACGGAAATGCGCGGTCCCACTAAACACCTAGCCGAGATGAGAGATCCAGTTTGCAACGGTTCATTATATATGACTCCAATAAATCACACTCATTGTAATAATCCATTAGAGATATATTATTATTATTATTATAAATTATCTTTTTCATTATAATAATAGATTAAATATTTTAATAAATAAATTTTATAAATAGTTTAGAATAAGTGGTTTAAGAAATATAGTAGAAAAAAATTTCTCGATAAACAATTTTATAGACATGTCAAATAATTTATAACAATAATCCCGTTGAAGTAGCTAAAAGGTACATGGCTTCATGCCAGTCACAAATGAAAACATGGCTTATATTATGTCAAATACCATTGTCTGTGGAGAGAACTTTATTCTACTATCTCTACTGCTATTAAAAACACAGTCGTTCTACTTTCTCAGTCTCAAGAAAAAAAAACCGCCCACCCTAGAAAAACTAGAAAAAAAAACAATTGATTAAAAAAAATAACAGATAGGCTCTTATTAATCATCAGCCTATCCAGTCTTATGGGCCATACATCATATTCGTATATGGGTCCGTTACATGATATGTTTTCATCAATTTATTGGTGAAAAATTATAAAATCATATGATGATTTAAGTTTTTTATAAATAAATTGGTAAAGGTTCTAAATATTTGGTTATTGTATTTTGCAAAATGGTGGTGAAATTAGCGAAGCGATTCCATGGTTAGATCAGCATGGCTAGGCTCATCAGATCGACTATGTTTGTGCGGTCAAACCGACTAGGTAGCTACAATCTGATCGGTGTGTGTGGTCAGATGTATTGGTCAATGGTCTAATCTGCACACTTCTCTTCAGAATTGGTTTTAAGCTGATTTCTTAGTTTATGATGTTAGTTTTATGTTTATGACTTCGAGATAGTTTTTATACGTGAGATATTCTGTTAAGTAAGAACATGTGTTCGGATATAGTTTTATTAGTTGTTCATTTAAAGATGTTGCTTGAGACCTTACCCATAATAGATAGATACTAGATTTGTAAGAAGTTAAAATCTATACGGTCAAAAAGATCATGCGGATGTTAACGCCAAAATCTGGACGATCCGATGGTGCTAAAGTCGATCGGCTGAGAGGTTCAATGGAGAGTTTAATACATTCATCGGTCGATAGAGATACTGAGACAAAGCCGATCGAAACTGTAGAAAAGTCGATCAGATTAGTAGAAGATTGGATCGGTTTGAAGACAGAGGATTATCCAATCGGGATCAGGTCCGAGAAGCCTGAGAAAAGGAAGGAAAATGATTGGCTTGACTAAAATAAGGTTCAATAGCTACAGTGGAGAAGTCGATCAGATTGCAGCGAAGGAAGACTCGAATACAAATTAGAAGATTATTTAGATGAAACCGGGTTTGCGAAAGAACCGTGGACTCTACAGCAGGATGTTTATTTTTGTGAATTGTAACCTTACTTAATTAGGAAGGTTTAGCTGGTTAGTTAACTTCTTTAGGAATATTTTCCTTTGTTCTTACTAGGAAATAATGTCCGATGGTCGTAGACGCGTCAGACTCTGTCTGTAAATCCAGAGTATAAATATAGACCTCCTGAAAATATGTAAAATATCTCTCGATCAATATACAATCTCGGCGCATCGCCACCCTAGTTCATCTAGGTTTTACCGGCGGGTTCTGGCTCTCGACACGGGGCTGCATCGGTTAAGTCCGATCTCCGGCGAAGGGGTAAGTCCCGCCACCATCCTGATATGTCCTGCTCTATTTGAGGCTATATCGGTTAGGTCCGACCTCTTAGGTCGATCAGATGTATCGCATCACGTCCGTGCTGGACCTAATGGCCCGTTAAGCTCCCTCTGCCATCGTCAGTTTTGTGCTGCATCGGTTAGGTCCGACCTACGGGGCTATTGACGGTAGATCGAGCTTCAGGCCTATAGTCTTCTGCACGGCGTATCATCGGAGTGCTAACCGATAAGTTATCCATGCTCTGAGTTTCACGCCCAGCGCATCGGCCCCTCAACCGATATGCATCAGCCTTTAGAGACGTCCCTTGACGCGTAACGCCAAACGTATCGGTCCCCCAGCCGATATGTACTCGCCTTCACAGAGGCGTCCCCTCATCGACTCAACTAGCCGATGAGTTCGTTCCTATCCTTGCTACGGCATAGCCAATCCGGCGCCCTCCGTATCATCGCCGCTGGATCCGGCCTTGTACTGTCTCGGTTAGTTCTGATCTTCGAGGTTTGATGTTAATGGCACTGTTACGGCGGGCAACGGGTCTCTTGCTGTCATATCCAGAGCAGTATCGGCTTTGTAGCCCGTACCTTCTTATACTATTTCTTGCCTAGGCCGCATGCGCCTTCATCGGTTTTTTCAGTCGATGAATCACTGTTCGGCTTTCCGAAGGGATCCCGTGCGCCTCGATATCCTCTGAGCACTCCCTGGTTCCTCGATTGGATCTGTGGTCGATCTCTCATCGACACCTGTCCATATCGGCTCTCCAGCTAATCGAAGAGCATCCCGATTCTATTGGTAGCCAGCCGATAGCGAGCGCCTGTATCGGACTTGCTCGTCTCACTTCCTTATCAATTGCAGGGTCAAATAAACTGACACGCTCACAAACCTCGAGGCTTAAGGACCTGCACTGGAGATAAGCAGACCTCCCAGGCTTTCGCGTGACCGAGCCGCCGTCCCTCCCCGATCGCGGGATTTTTGGCGGTGAGTAGCGGGATATCAAAGCTATAGAACAATGCATGTGGAGGAGAAATTTTCATATATCATATAAAAGAGTTGTGTGCATATGAAAATTGTAATCAAATTTTGAAAGAATCCAAATTTGGAAAGATTAAAGTTTATATTTGACATAGATGAGTTGGATACTTAAATGGGAGAGTTTCCTATGTGATTATGACTCTTTGTTCTAGTTAGATTTGTGGTTATAGATAACCACATCTAAGAGTATAAATAGAGAGGGAGGTTAGACACTAAGGGTAAGCCAAAAAGTTGAAAAGCCACGATTGAGATATTTAAGAGTTAAGAAATCCTTGTATTATGGTTTTATAACAAATTTGTGAGAAGTGTTGTGGCTATACTATAAACAATACTTGAGCAATAAAGATCATATATAATCATTAAGCCATCAACGATTTCTTTTGGTTTTATAAGTGGTACATTTTTATTCGGTTTCGATATTAACTTGTGATTCTTCATTTAGTTACGATTTTATTTAAGCTAATCCATCCAAAGCCTTTTTAATATTTTATAGATTAGATTTAGAAAGTTTTATTGATTGGTTTTTTATTAGATTTGAAATTGACCAAGTTTTAGATTTTGGTCAAATTTACTAAAATTTTTGAGTATTTTCTTTTAAACCATTGATTATTTTGTAAATCTAGTGGAGTTGTTTATTAGTTTACATATTTTATTCTAATTAAGTTTAAGGTTGATCTAACAATTGATTTTGAAAAAAAATATATTTTTTACTGTTTTCAGAAAGTACTACCAAGTAATCTACCATCAGACTGGTCTAGTCTCAATCAGACCGACCTTGATAGACGGCTAGACATAAATTCTATTAGTTTAAGTTAAGATATGTTTTAATCTTTTGAAGTTTGATTATTTGACTTTCGTTAAAGCTACCTATTATTTATCTTTCTCCTTAATTCGATCCTATAATATTAAAAATGGAGTATGTGAAATGGTATGTGGTCTTAAGTTGTAGTCGATCCCGATCGCTTGCTGAGGCATCCTAGTATGATCCTACGATGCAGCAAGCGTCCAGCCATCTGCCCTAGCGCAAAGCCAGGTACCAAACCGAGTTACCAGTGGTCCTCCTACGGCGAGACATGCATTGAGAAAGCCCCGTCACACAAGAAGGTTGTCCTTGTGTAGCACGAGAAGGGGTTGTCCGTGGTTTGATCCTACGATCTCTCTTGCAAGTTAGCTCCATCGTCGGAGTACAAATCTACGATTAACGTGGCATATTTTTGGTGGAAGGCGATACACCCACCCGGGTATACCAACCAATCACGACACAAAGGACGGCGAGGTTTAATCCTGGACACGACACGACGCGTCCTGTTTGGCTTCATTGCCCCCCCATGCACGTACGCACGCTCCCATCCCATGGGGCCCTCGTGCGCCCACACGGACACGGAGGGTGCGTCTCGCGCTCATCTGTTCGGCGAAGACGACGACAATCGCACACGCAACGCAATCGATCGGCTGCAGGCTGCAGACGCCACCGCACGGAATGAAGGTGGTCGGCGGCTGCGTCGCGGCGCACACCGATCGCCGTTAATGCGTCGAGTCAGACACCCAACTAACACCACCCCCCATCTCTAGTCTCTTCCTTAAATGCGACGCTACCCGTGGATCATCATGGGGGCATGGCTGTGCCCTGATACGCTCCTACACAATGCCGTTATTCACACACGCCCCTAGTTGTCTCTGCATTTACAGATGATCCTCCGTTGAACTGTTCTGCTCTGATCCTCCTGTGGAGTAGTCGTACAAGCTAGCTGCTCCACGTGCTAGCCTGCTTTCAGTTATTTTTGTGGGCTAAAATCCTGGTTCTTTGAGTTAGCTTTTGTGAGTTGATAACGTTGTGACATGGGTTAGGCTGCGTTCGTTCGACAGACAGACAATAATTTTTTCGTTTTTCACGCGCTATCTATACTATTAAACAATATAATTTTTATAAAAATTTCTATATAAAAATTATTTAAAAAATTATATTCATATTTAAAAAAATAGACAAGTAATACTTAATTAATTATACTTATTTTAGCGTGCTTGTGTCATGAGCAAACCATGAATCACGTGTTTGTTTTCAATTTCAAAATGCCCACATCTCATTCGCAGAGTACCGATCACGTCATGAACAACCATTACATTTCGTACAGGACCTTCTGCAGAGTCGATGGAAGGAAAAAATGCGACGAAAATAACCTTAATTTAGAATTAAGGTAACTACTCTCTTAGTCTATGCACGGAGATAAGACTGCGACGAAAGTTGAAGCTTAGTATTACTTAGAATTCACCCTTTTTTATCTCATATATACCAATATAAAATTAAATAGTCTATAATATTCTTTCTTTTATCAAACTCTAATGTAATTGTCACCACTTTAATAAATTTTAATATATTTTTCCTTTTCATAAACTTCGCTATACATGTCGTCTAACTCTAATCTATAATTGCTTTATGGATAAATTCTTTCTATGATAAATAAATAGGGGTAAAAATAAAGTCTCCGTGAGAGATTTTACAGTGATCTCTCTAACAAACATGCAAAACTACTATTGACTAAATAAGTCTTATAGAGTATTTTAATATTAAGCTCTTATCGTCTACTTTTTTTTATCAATCTTATCTAAAATTTTAAATTTTAAATTTTAGAGTCGATTTTATGTTTTTTATTGTAATATATTTTTCAGCCTTAATTTTTAAACCCTTAATAATATAAATATCCATAATTGTTTTTAATTTTTTAAAAGTTTTTCTATAGCTTTTATCACCTATGTCTCAATCGATCAAAGCCTACAGTCTAGTCCTTCTGCATAAGGACATAGAATACTCGGCCTTTCGTAGAAGCCACTCCGTATCGGTTTCCTTTTCCATAATTTGGCTCTAATTACCCTATTTGTATCTTAAAAGGCCTGATGTGTCAGGGAAAGTAAATCAAACCCCTCAAACTCTACTACTACTACTACCACACCACCAAATAGAGGGAAGAAAAGAGAACATTTCCTGATCTATCCTAAGGAGCATCCCTCGAGGCTACTTAGTGCTGACATCTCCAGCATCCAAACGATTCCTCTTTTGGTACAACTTAACATGCTTTAAGATGGAAGAAAAAAAGAACTTAGCATGCTTTAATCCCACGTAGGAGTTTGGACCAATTGTTTAGTTAGTAATGGGCATTAACTCGTGTGAGTCTTCTAGACCTGGTTTCGATCATATCCTTGTGGATATCAACTTATCTTGTACTTTTACATTAGGTTTCTCCATCCACGACTATCATGTAACAATCGATGTCTGGGATGAAAGGAAAAAAAAGAGTCTTTTCTCCTTACATTCATCCAAACGAGATTAATCCACATATTGTTTTTTCACACAGACTCTAAATAATTGCCGCACGCCACTGGACTACTCCGTGTGTCATGGATGCAACAGCTCAAAG
Organism: Oryza coarctata; assembly: GCA_030770085.1. Taxonomy (NCBI): domain Eukaryota; kingdom Viridiplantae; phylum Streptophyta; class Magnoliopsida; order Poales; family Poaceae; genus Oryza; species Oryza coarctata. The sequence continues at coordinate 9,401,404 of CM061463.1, read as the reverse complement.
CGAATGGAGAGAGAACCCGTGTGTTTCGGACCATGTCTCCATGCTTGGCTAACTAACAAAACATTTTCTTCCTCTCTTGTTCTTTTTTGGAAGGTGGGATAGAAGTGGACCTGATGATGTCTCCAAAATATGATCATGACTCTTTCACAGAGAAGATTGTCATTAGAGATCTCATTACAGATACTATTTTTGTTTAGTGACTCATTCATAGGCTGGATGCACAAGATCGCTAGTTGTCGTCTAGAGGCACGTGTTACAGCTGAAGCAAAATGATTGATTTTGTGTCCTTGTCCAATACTACTCCTGAGGAGTAGCAAATACTGCCTCGGCTCTCTGCCTCTCTCTGAGAAAGGCACATTGGATTATTATTACTTTCTCCAATCATTGATTTGTGAGAGTAAAAATTTCATGTTAATTTAGTAAATTTATTTTATCATGACAAATCTTAAAACCTGTATACCTTAATGTTGAGAATTTATAAGCTTTCATTGCAATCTGCAATGAATCATGATAAAATGATATTTGTATATTTTATTTTTTTTAAAGAAAATGCAACTTCTGTAAAATCAAAAGTGGTCTTTTAGAGCAAAGATAAGCGTGGAATTGTTCCTTCCATGCGTAGTACAGTACTCCCTTTGGTGCCCAATTCTTGAAATATGTAATCTTGTATGGACTTAAGTGCACAAGAAGAAGAGAATCCCTGCGCTATTAATGCCACCATCGCACTCGTACACCGCTTTAAATACACGGAAACAGACACGCGCACACCAAACGAGCAAACCAAAACCAAGAAACCCAGAGCGCCGCAGCCGCCCACTCGGCCGTGCCATGGACGACCGCACCTACAAGGGCGGCATCAAGGCCTACTGGAGGCGCCGGGGATACTACCGCCTCGACGCCGCCGCGGCCCAGCGCCGGGCGCCGCTCCCCACCGCCGAGCTTGGAGGACGGCGCGGCGTCGCACCAGTGCAGGAGCAGGGTCTCCGCCGCCGGCGCCGCGGGTGGCGCGTGCGGCGCGGCCTGGGTAGGCGGGTGCTGCGCGTGCTGTCGCCGCGGCGGTGGCTCGTGCGCCTCCGCGACGCCTACGTCTCGGCCATGCTGCGGCTGGCGTCGTCCCCAGCCGTCGGGTTCGGAGCCGGCGCGCCCTACTGCGCCGCGGGGCAGGAGGCCTTCGCTCTGCCGCGGCAGCTCAAGGAGTACGACGAGAAGGTGCTCGTCGAGATCTACCGGTCCATAGTCGCGCGCGGCGGCGGGCCCATCTCTGTCCGCGCCGACGGCCTGCCAGCCGCCGCCACCACAGCTATCCGGTTGCCCACGGCCGCCTGATCAGCAAAAACAAGTCTGTTCCTCTCTACTTCAGCTTGTGAATGTAACTGGTTTTCTCAGAGAACATCTGCACCTGCTTGAGAAAACATCTGCTCCTGGCCTCCTGCTTGTAAACTCAAGTGATTTGCTGCTTGCTTGCTGCCACCACTTCATACTAAATATATCGATTAATTTGCATCGATCTTAATCTGGAATGGCTAATCCGTTGTACTGTTTTAGTATGTGACTAATAGTGCAAGCATAATTGGTTGACAATCTGACAGAAAATGTGAAATGCACACTAAATGTACACGTCATATTGCCAAAGCACTATTCGGAGTTGAAGTCTGCAGCAAGCTTCCTTATCCAGCTAGACTAGTATGAAATTTTAAACTAGAATCATATCTTCTTTTTTAATACAAGGATCAACCATCAGCTTTCCTCAGCCATGCATTGTGATAACAATTAAAACTTGATCTTGGCATCGGTTTGTTTCTCTTTTTACCAGGAAGAAAGAACTGAATTAATCTGGTGAAGAATTAATCTGATGATCAGAGCGATTAGTACTAGCAGAGCTGAGCTTAGCTTATAATTTATTCTTGATCTTATTACTTTATTAGCCCGTGTCTTTTCTCCACTTAGGCCTAACTAAATTCCAGGCCATCTCTTGGGAAAAGGCAGGTTTAGCCCATGCCAAACTGCGCATTACATGTGATGCTAAATGCTAATTAACCTTCTTGTAGCAAATCATGTTAACTTAGTAACAAGCCGTTCAGAAAATAAGCTTGCCAAATAAATTGATGTATTTCGTGAAGGATAATTAAACTGAATGAATAACATGAATTACAGTGGATGCAAAATAACCTTTCGAGTTGGAAGTAAAGACCTTGTGTTGCAACTGGCCTTTGTACTTCAGTGCTAGATCAGAATGCACCACATTGTGCATAGTTTTGCCTTTTGCTGTTGTTGGAACTTGGAATTGGTACCATGTGCCAAAGCCTCTCACTGATATACTGATAGGAAAGATTTTATTGTTGTTCAAACAAACCAGACACTAAGACATAAGTTCACATAACTATCATCCCTTACATGAAAAAAACGTCTGTCAAAAGTTTTACTCTGTTTCGAGGAGCTTGATATTCAAACTACTTTAAGATGGAAACTCCCATAGGTATGATTCACTAATGTTAATAGAAGCAACAACTTTCGGCCTTACACCCCAAGATGTATAGCCGCTCCTTTGATCAAAATTTGTTCTTAAAGGCATGCATCTAAATCTGTCTCCGCCATGGCCAGGGGATCTAATCCGATTTGCTCAGGAACTCTTCCTCCCATCATGGTAATTGCTCTATATAATGACAGACATGATCGAAAAATACATCAACAAACAAAACAAAAAAACCAAACAAAATCCGATTAAAACCTTCCAAAATATATTTAAAAAAATGAATAAGTGGCTACTATGGCATTTTTATTTCAATAGACTATCGTGTACCAAATTTTGTTGAACGACAGCATCTAGATCTTCTTGAGACATGCCATTTGTTTTTGAATTATTTGAAGAATCAGCAGGTGGTGGTTCAGAACCATGTCGATGCACCTAAGATATAGGGTGCATATTTTGTGCCATCGTGCATCTCCAGCTGCCTTCTGCCGTGTACATATGAGGTTGCTTCAAAAATGGAAAATACAAACTATGATTGAGTTCCATAGAACTAATTATGGATTGTCATATGATCATATCTGGAGATAAAATTTAATGAAGTGGCATATAGATTGGAGATATTCGTACAAATAAGTACATGTGCTCATATCTACAACTCCAGATGCTTGGATGTGATGCTTAGGTGAATGGTTTTGCATGTCTCTCACTACCGTGGCACTGATCACTGTTTGATAGTTGATTTGCGTGCAACAAGCTTCCGCTGCAGTACGTTGGGACAGTATTGCACAAGCTCAATGTGCCACTGTTGGACTCTGATGTATGCTTGCGTCAACCCCAACTCTGTCGAAGGGCATATCGAGTTCATTTGTATTGATCAGATCACGAGGCTGCATCACATTTACTTTTAACGCTTCCTATTTTATCAGGATATGAACATATCTTCCTATATCAAGAGCATACTGGAGTAAATATATTACCAGGATTTGAACATATCTTCTTATATTTTACTGTACTAACCATACTTATAAAAACGATATGTGTATTTTGCAAAATTAGAAGGAAGTCAAAACTCCCATACAATTTGTTGTTATAAAACAATACTCAGTGTTTATAAAATCACCTAAAAAGGATACAAATCAGTCCTCACTCTACAATGGTGTGGTGATCAATGAGTATGAGCGTGGGCCTGGGACAGGTTTTACAGGCTTTTGGCAACATGGGAATCATCGAGCGGTCCAGCTGCCTCCTCTGGCAAGTTTCATCTGGAAATTATTTGTTTCATGCAATGTTCGTTATTCCGTGCACATGCATGCTTCATCCGGCCATTGTTTGTTACAAGTATTTTTCAACCATGTTGCTCTCTCTTTATTCATTTGGTCTAGTATGTTTTCTCAACTGTTTCAATAAACGTATCAATTTGCTATAAATAAATATATGTATGTTGTAGTTGATTTATAAATTCTGTTGCATCTTTCTTTTTTAAAAAAATGCTGCTGCTACTATTCGTTTTAAACGCTCACATTGACACACATTTGATTTTTGGCCCAAAATTTGTTTTGTTGTCTTATATGGCGATTTTGTTGCAGCATTTTACATGTTGTTCCAGAGGTTAGATATATCTGTTGCAATAAGTGTTTTATAAAGTTGCAATCGTAGCATATGATAAATTAAGCTCCGTCGGACGTCCGTCTGTTCCATGTCATTTCTCTTTTTATACTATCACCTCTACTACTGTATTAAGCGGTATACTTAATTATATAGGTATTAGGACAATAAGTCACGCACAAAATAGTGATAGGGAGAAAATGGTATCCCCTACCTATGCTTAGAGGATACTGCATGCAAAGGATAGAGGAAACACTGTGGTTTCAAATGTCCTGTCCTTTCTCATTGATCATGTCTTCATTTTGTAGACTTAATAATACATCAGGAAGTTACAATCATATCCTTGTAAAAACTAAAATGCTAGAGGCAATATTGTCTTTTCAATACTATTTGAAATCACCATTGTGAAGGCGCGATGCAAAGAATTGGGATTAGAGTTTTCCGCAGCGGCCACGAGCACATGGACGCAGAATATATAGATTAGGCCGAGTGAGCCGAACAGGCCGACAAGACCGCATGGGTTGAATCTAACATGGGTTGTGCAGCGTGGAATCACAAATCTAACACGCCCTCGCAGTCGAAAATAGGAGCACGGCGAATATTCATATTGGATCTAAACTTGGTGAAGATGGACATCAGCAGATCCTTACTGAAGATGTCGGCGTACTGGAACAAAATAGGGACGTGTAAGACACAAACTTCACCAAGAGCGACGTGCTCATAAATAAAGTGTAGGTCGATCTTTATATACTTGGTTCGCTGATGTTGGACGGGGTTGATGGAGAGGTAGACGACGCTGATGTTTTCACAGTATATGATGGTAGCACGACGAACCGGGCAGTAAAGCTCCTAGAGAAGCTGATGTAACCAGCAAGCTCCAGCAACACCATTGGCCACAGCTCGGTACTTGGCTTTGGTGCTAGAGTGGGACACTGTTGGCTAACACTTGGAAGACTAGGAGATGACATTGTCCTCGAGGAAGACGACATATCCTAAGGTAGATTTGCGAGTGTCAGGGCATTCGGCCCAATCAGCATCAATATAGACCGTGAAATCGGTCGGCATAATCCGGTGAAGATGAAGACCGAGATCCAGGGTACCTTGCAGATATCGCAATATCTTCTTCATGCTGGTAAGATAGGGATCTTAAGGGTCGTGCATATGTAGATAGATCTACTGAATTACATATGCAATGTTAGGTCGGATGAAAGTGAGATACTGGAGCACATCTGCAATACTCTTGTAGTAAGTGAGATCAAGTATCGAGTCTCTATTTTTGGACAGTTTGGATCGAGTATCTACTAGGGTGTTGCAAGGCTTGCAGTCATGCATACTGGTACAATCCAGAATGTCTAGCATATACTATCGTTGTGAGAGAAACAAACCATTGTCCCGACGATTGACAATGATGCCTAGGAAGTGATGAAGTGGGCTCATATCTGTCATAGAGAACTTCTGTCTTAGAGCTGAGATAATCTGCTGGAGGAGTTGCTCGGAGGAGGCCGTGAGAACAATATCATCGACGTAGAGGAGCAAGAAGGCTATATCAGTGCCACAGCGATAGATGAACATGAGGTGTCAAACTTGGCTTCAACAAATCCAAAGGAGATGATGTGAGAAGCAAAGCGACTATATCAGACTCATTGGGCTTGCTTGAGCCCATAAAGAGAATGGTTTAGGCGGCAGATATAATCGGGTTGCGATGGATCAATAAACCTAGATGGCTAGGCACAGTACACGGTCTCTCTCAATGTCTCATGCAGGAAGGCATTCTTGATGTCGAGTTGATGAATAGGCCAAGAGTGTGAGAGAGCCAAACTGAGCACCACACAAATGGTGGTGGACTTCACAATTGGACTGAAGATCTCATTATAGTCGAGGCCAGGGCGTTGGGTGAAGCCCCGGAGGACCCATCTTGCTTTATAGCGAGCAAGCGATCCATCTGACTAAAACTTGTGGCAAAAAATACACTTCCTAGTAATGACATTCACGCCAGGAGGGCGAGGTACCAGTGTCCATGTATCATTTGCTTAGATAGCATCAAATTCAGACTACATGGTAGTACGCCAGTTTGGATCAGATAGTGTCGATTTGAAGGACGTTGGGATCGAAGAGAGAGCTACCATGTTAAGGTTGAGATGGTCAACGGGCTGGCTGAATTCGAATCTGTCCCGGGTGCCCATGCCGTGCATGTTGGTGATGGGCACGACTGTCTGTAGAGCTGTGGCAATGGTACGTCCAGTTATGTGCCTTGGGCAACTAGGGGTGTTCGCAGTAGGCATGGCGAGGGGCCTGGCTGTGTCGCTAGTAACAACCTGTGGCGTAGCGTCCCAAGGGGCAGCGGCACGAGTCCGAGGTGAAGTAGATCCCATAGTAGAGGAGGGTCATGGTGACCTGATGGCACCAGTAGAGGCGCTCCCGGGAGGTGTACCTGCAGACACAATATGAGGCCCAATGGGCAAAGTGGAGTAGTCATCACTGCCTAATAAATCAAGAGTGGTGGGATTAAGGGACGATGTGGACATCTCGGAGAAGGGAGAGAAGTATTCATCGAACACAACGTATCAAGAGAGATAATTCTGTTAGAGTAGAGGTTGAGATAGTGATACCTCTTGTAATCAGTGGAATAACCAAGGAAGATGCACAGGGTGGATCGCGAGGAGAGTATATGTGGAGTGATTGAAGAAAGATTGGGGTAGCGCAAGTAGTGGTGGTGAGCGCAGGTGAGTTGACAATAGATGAAAGGAACGGGTAGATGTCACCCATGCTATTGCACCTGGCGATCATGCTTCGGATTTATAGGTCTTTCATAGAGAGACCAAATGGGTCAAACTCAATGGAGCAATTATTATCGGTATTGAAATGATTAACAAAAATTAAGTTTTTGATGATGCTAGGAGCTACTAAAACATTGGAAAGAACAAGAGATCGTTGTGGTGTGGAGATGATGGATGACTCGATAGCGGTGACAGGGAGCAGTGTTCCATTTCCTACAATGATTGATGAAGGGTTGAAAGAAGATGGATGATGAGAAGAGGTAAGTATACCAGCTGTGTTGGTCATATGGGATCTAGCTCCGAAGTCGACATACCACTCATTGGAGGCCGGAGAGTTAGTGATAGAGTGTTGAAATTGTTGATGAGGGAGGTTTGATCCCACGAGGGGCTAGCCATCGAGGTCCACGAGCCCAGCAACGGCACTAGTAGAGCAGGCAACGTAGTGCCAAACCCCGGTGGTGAAACAGGCGGCCCGTTGCAAGTGAATCCTAGTGGTAAGAAAGGCAGACCCTTGCGCACAGAGCCTGACAGCAACAAGGGCACGCCCTCATAGGTGAAACCTGGAGGAGGGCTAGAGCCTGGCGGCATGGCGTAGTAGAAGGGGTAGGGCGAGCCAGTGAGAACGGCAGGGGGCTCGAACAATGAGGCAGGTAGGCCTAGGGGGCGCCCTTGGAGCATGGATAGGGTCATAGGTATGTGGCTACAACTACACTGTCCCGGTCCAAGGGTTGAGGAAGGGAGCTCCAAGAGGTTGATTGCCATGACGAGGTCCGAAGTTGAAGGTGTTGGCACTATGGTAGGAGCTAGGTTTGCCATCACGACCACAACAACGATTGGAGGGACGCGGATTGGTGTAGCTCCCATGGCAGTCTTGTCCTGAGCCCCCCTAGCTGACCCGCCCGGTGAGCGCTGGTGAGTGGCGACGAAGGCGGGGGATGAAGCTTCTTTAGTGACATCATCAATGTTGATCTCTTCAAGAAGAAGCAATGTGCGCGCTTCGTTGAACTTGGGAAAGGGCTGCTTCATCTTCAGGTTGAAGACCATGTGGTAAAATTTGCCATTGAGTTCTCGGAGTAGAGTCAGCATGAGGGTGCGGTCGCTAACTGGATCTTCAAAGTTGGAGAGATCACTGGCCATCGTCTTGAGGCGGCGACAGAAGTCGGTGATGGATGTGCCCCTTGCTTGACGGTGCGAAACTCGGTAGAAAGGAGGAGTATGTGTGACTCATGCTGGTCAAGAAACTCAGACTTGAGGACGGACCAAGCAGTGCAAGTAGTAGGATTACGGAGCATTATCGTCTGTTAGAGGTTGGCAGCGATGATGCCGTAGATCCAAGTTAGGACTGTGCAGTCCATCTACACTCACGCCAAGTGGTTGGAGTTTTTGACATCGGCGAGGACATGGTTAGTGAGGGCATATTTGCCCTAAATGACGAGAAAGAGGGTTCGCAACTGGCTGTAATTATTGGCGGCGCGATCCAGTGTCTCTGGGACAAGGATTTTGATGTTGAAGACAACAAGGGCTTGTGCGTGCAAAGCCGCATGCTTGGTCTCATGTGCAGCGAGGGCGATTTCATGGTCCTCGGCCGTCCTTCGATGGACGGTGTTGGCCTCGAGCTCGACGACCTCACACTGCAGACCGATTCACTCCACAGGAGTGTCGAGAGCCATGGATTTGAGTACACTCTTCAATAACAGTGGTGATGCGGTGTCGGTGGCAAGAGTGTGGGTTGATAGCAATAGGGTTTAGCGAGATCTTAGCGACTATAGCAACATTGATGATGAGGTGTGCGCAAGTGGCGAGATCAAGCGGTGACAAGCCTAGGTGGACGAAAACGGTGAAGGGACTGAGCAGCGAGGGAATTGGACTCGAGCTGCGGTGGTAGAGCGCTCTAATACTATGTAAACACATGATGTGAATAATAAGGATTAGGGTTTTCTACGGTGGTCATGAGCACACGGACGAAGAATATATACATCAGGTTGAGTGGACGCACAGACCGAATCTAACATTTGCCATACGGCCGAAAATCAAAGTCTACCCACCATACTGAGCTATCCGAACTAATCATCACATTACATGCGTGAATATTCTATTGATGACGTGCTACTGACCGTCAGCGTTCCGATTGTCTTCGGACATTCCTTCCGGCCTTAACTTCGGGTTTTTGAATCCATTCCTCGCGGTTCGAATCCCTTTGCCTGTCATGACAGCTCGTGTTGGGTTTAGAGACTTGCGCCCGTCCAAATTCTTACGGCCGTTCGAAGGGTAGCGCTCATTTGAAGACTAGCACTTGGTCGAGGAGAGTAGGGTTTGGCGAATTGGAGGAGGCCTTGGTCCCTGCTCCACCAACTGGTATTAGAATGTAAAAAATCAATGCTCAAACTGCTCCTATATACTGATAATAATTCTGATAGTTAAATTCTATCAGTAGAGACCCGATTGTCTCAGTTTGTCCGGTGATCTGGTCCGGCAGTGCGCGCGAACAGGACGGGAGTCGGCACTCGCTCTGTGCACAAGTCAATTGTTTAACAGGAACGCTAGACCACGAGTCACTTGAGTCTCTTGCTGTCAGTGGCACCTGGCGGTGCACACGGGAGATAGCCAGACGACCAAGACTATTTTCGGCAGTGTACTTACGTAGCGAAGAGGTGCACGGTCTTACTGACTAATCGATTAAGCGAGACAAAATTGTTGAGTTGTACTACTTCCAGCAGCTGCAACCAAACTTGGCTTCCGAAGTTCCGATAAGTTGGCACATTCATGGAAGGCAGCAGGAAGCATGGTAATTCTCTCGTCAATGATCACCTGTTTCCAATTTATCATCACCAGAAATGTTTCCAATTTACCATCACCAGAAAGAGCCTGGCTCCGGCAGATGACGAGGACCAGCAGAGTACCCAGTAACTTGCCAAGAACATGAAGTTAGCAGTCTATCTAGCACACCCCCAGACGTCACCATCGATGCTCTCTCCTCTACGAGCTTATAAATACGCGTGCGCATTCCTCTGTTCACTGAAACACAACCGGTGGTAAAAAAAAAACGAGCCGATTGGCAAGTCAAAATTGAGAGGGAGAGACCAAACACAAGCGGAGTCAGTGACAGCCACACAGAAGAGAAGAGAGGAGATGGCGAACCTGTTCCTGAAGCAGGCGAAGCAGTACGCGGCGACGCGACCGGGCTACCCGCCGGAGCTCTTCGAGTTCATCGCCTCCAAGACGGCCCGCCACGACCTGGCGTGGGACGTCGGCACCGGCAGCGGCCAAGCCATCCCGTCGGTGAGCCTCCCTCCTCTCCTCCAAATAATCTCGGTCTTAATTGACTAAACTGCAATTTCTTCCATGTTTTTTTAATCCTTACGACTCAAGAAGTCCATGTAATTTTGACTATTCTTCGTGGTGTGTCTGTCTGTACGTGCGTGCAGTTGGCGAAGCTGTACAAGGACGTGGTGGGCACGGACACGAGCGCGCAGCAGCTGTCCTACGCGCCGCGCCTCCCTAACGTCCGCTACGTCTACACGCCGCCGGACCTTCCCCTCGCCGGCATCCACGCCGACGTCGCGCCGCCGGGCTCCGTTGACCTCGTCACCGTGGCGCAGGCCTTCCACTGGCTCGACCGGCCGCGCTTCTACACGCAGGTCGGCTCCGTCCTGCGCGCGGGTGCGGCGCCACCACAGCAACAGGGGGTGCTCGCCGCGTGGTGCTACACCGAGCCCTGCGTCGACGGCGCCGCCGTGGACGACGCCTTCTGGCGCCTTTATTCCAGGTCGCAGCCGTACTGGGCGCCCAACAGGCGGCTGGTCCACGACAGGTATGCCGGCGTGGACTTCCCCTTCGACCCCGTCGACGGGGAGACGCATACCGGGCCGTTCGAGTTCTCGACGGAGCGGCGCATGGACCTCGACGACTATCTGACCTACATCACGTCATGGTCGGCGTACCAGACGGCCAAGGAGAAGGGCGTCGAGCTGCTCGACAAGGCGACGGTGCGGGAGTTCGCTGAGGCATGGGGCGGCGACAGGGCGGAGGTGAAGACGGTGAGGTACCCCATCTTCCTCAGGATCGGCAAGGTGAGGCCAGAATAGGCGATGCACCAGCGAACGGACAAAAATTAATTAATTAAGCTTCAGAAGTACGACTTGGCGTGCTTTGTCTAGCACATAATGGGACCGTACTATATTGTAATGCTGATAAGGTGAGAGATTTTAAATTGCATTATATTTATTTTAAATCACTAGCACAATGCTGCGTTGTAACGAAAAAAAACTAAAATTAGGGCCGAACCTATATATCAATCTGTCCATGGGTATTTCCCTTTCAGTAAGATCCTTTTCAGCATTTATAAAAGCCTGTCATTAGAATGAACTCAATATTAGTAAATTAGTGCACAAACTGCGCTACAGAAGCACCAGCAAACCTTGTTAGAATACTTATACTACGTGTTTCTGAGGCCAATCACCGCAAACAGAAGATTACACAACCACGCATCTTTCATTCCCCTGCATTCCAGTCAAACAAAGAGGCCGTCAACAGAAACTACAAGCCTCAGCAAGGAAATGGCCATATCAACCATTCATGGAACCAAGCAAATCACGGCAGTTTACCAGATTGAGCACCTTGAAGACGGGCTTGTCGTATCTCGCCTCGGCCTCTTCCGCAAGTGCCTAGCCGCCTTTGAATCCACGCAGTAGAGCCATGGACTAATTAGGTTTTGGACATGACGTTCGAAATAACGATAGTGTGACATGCATGTACGCACGGCGTTTTAGTGCATCCAGACGTGACACAGATCAAATGCCCGCATGCCGCTGCCTACGATCTTGCCGGCGGTCTTGCCCTTGGCGACGACGCTTTTGCTTGGTGTAGGGATAAACATGGTGGGCTCACAAATAATTTAGATTTGACTCTAATTTAACTAAACGAGCTTAAGTTTTATTTTTAATACCAATTTAGTCTATTGAGCTAGACTAAAACCGTCTCTAAATTACTCACGATCTGATCGACATTGAATTGGTGGATGGGGTTCTGAGTACCTAGCACATATGGCACGGCCCACTGACGAAATAACAGAAATATGCAATGCTGTTCCAAACATTCTTGTGGTGTTCGGATATATTCGGGAGTGATGTGTTCAGATTCGGATATGGCGAGCGACGTAGCGTGAATGGTCTGGATGCGAGTGATCTGGACGTGAGCCTGGATTCACAACGGAGCGATCCTGGTAAAGTGTGTGTGAGGGAGCAATCCTGGACGTACGCGTGGTCGGCGTGCGCGCGCAAGGAGCGATCCTGACGACGGACGAAGGCGTACATGGTACAAGGATGAACGGAAAATTTCGTTCTTTTCAAGTACTGGAAAAATATCCGTACTTACAATAGGAAACTAGCCAGGTGCAGGCAAATACATAACATTCCTTATAGTAAAATATAAGCTCAACAATTAAGCAAGATTGACTACAACGAATTGCAATAAAACTTTAAAAAATCAACTTTTACTAGTGGTAAAGGAATGTACCACATGGTCCATGTCATCCTTGGATGGATGTAATCGTAGCAGTGTGCCTTGTCCTACTGCAAGCGGATATAGACGTTCAGCTCCAGTTGCCGCGTGCCCACTGGTTGAGGTGAAGAATCCTGGTAGCTCCGAATCCTCGACGATGCATAAGCCACGTAGTTTGACCATGAACTATGCCACAATCACATTTATGTTCTCGTTGCCGCTTCGCTTTAGTGCCTTTATGTATTTAAGCCGTGCTGCTCACGCTATCTATGTACCACTAACCCCATAAGCAGCCAGACAAAAGGTACACCAGAGTCTTACCATCGATGTCGTTAATGTCGCATGATCTAGAAGTGGTGCAATTACGGGCGAAAAAAATCGTGTGGGCATGTATCTCGCTAATGAGAATAAAATTAGATCGCATTATACACTCTAAGTGTATCATATCTGTAGATGGATTTAGATATAATATAATATTTAAGATCAACAAAAACTTAACCAGTTCGAATTCACGTATTATATACGCGCTCATCTGTAGCGTTTTGACTAGCCGACTTTATTGGGTTAGTGTTAGACCAAGTGTCCGGATTATCACCAAACAGGTAGTGCATATCTCCTTGAGGACTTCCGGTGGGAAGCCACCAATCTCAAAAGAAGTTATGCAGGGAGCTGATACGTTATCCCTGTACAACATCGGTGCCAACGAAAAAGAAAGCATGCGATACGTGAGTAAACATTAGACAAACATGATAAACATGGATGAGTTGTGCTCGTCATGGCGCCCATGCGGTCCATGTCGTGGAGAGATGCGGGAGCGGGAGCGGGAGCGGGCTTCGGGAGCATCGAGTCGTCCGGCGCGTACGGCGGCACAGCGATGCCCGACGGGGCGCTCCCCAGCGAGCTGAAGGGCAGATTCCCTGGCTTTTTTTTCTTTTCGTGCATGCAGACAGCGAGAGGTGGTCTGCGATGGTGACGCCGGCCGGGGAGAAGCGACGGTTTCGGTTTTTGTAGCAGGCAGCCCTAATTTTTCCTTCTCTGCTCGCCTTTTATCGCGAGAGGAATTCTTCCGGAGTGGATCAAGCTCAAACTCCGTATGCGAGCCGACGAAGCAGACGACGGACGGGAGCAGGAGACGCACGGGCACGATCTGGCGAGCGATCACGCTTGTGGCCCGCTTGCTTGCCGGCCTGATCGCTTGTGGACCTGTTGCATGGTGTACGGGTGCTGCACGGGAACGACGCAGAATCGGGATTACATCCGCACGACGCGGGCTGGTGACACCGTGCGACGGACGAAAAAAAGATGACGAACGGAATCACTACTTGTTTTTATAATATTAGAGACTAGCATGTTGTTTGTTGTTTGTAGGATGTTATGAGATATCCAAATTATATAATATATAAATATTATTTTTGTTCGAATTATATAGAACTGGCATGAGAAACAACACAACCGTGCAGATGATGAGAGTATGGATGGTGAGAGTATAGCGGGACCATGTGTTTTATAATACAAAGAAAAGGCAATGGAGTGTGGTTCGTGATTAAATCAAAGTGGGCTAAAAGAAGAGAGACAAGATCATTTGATGAAGGAGACACAAACAGGCTATACGAGAGAGCAGGAAATGAGAGGATTACCGATAGGAGGCTATGGGTAGATCAGAAGTCAAGTTTGACATATTATTGTGATCTAGATCAAAATGTACCATAAAAATATCGATGTAAAATGGAATGATACTGTATCTTAATAATTATATATGGTTAACTTTTATGATAATGTCTAATATTCATCACTGAAATTGCAGTACATGGGCAATTTAAAAAGGCAAAAACAAGCTGTGAAAGACATAACATAGATTACTTAACATTTCAAGTTGATCGAATATCGTTACCATTCCAAATAAATGTAGATAAACAAATCAATAAATACATTTTACCTTTTCAGAGACCACTCTTGATGCATCTAATAATGAAAGATTTACTGTGTATTTTGCACATTACTAATGAAATATTTACAATGTATTTTGTACATTCAAATGTGCAAAAAGAAGTGATCACAAATCTACGAGAAGTGCACATTAATTAGTTAAAGCACGTGCTCCTCTTAGCAATGGATTGATCCATGTGACGAAATCAATTGGTCACAGACAAATTCATTGGCCTTACCACGCGGAGCTCTTTCTAGGCCAATTACATATTTGCCACTGGTTTAAACCGTATTATAGATTTATCATTTTAAAATATGTTATAAAAAGGTTAGAACCCCTTATACCTGCTATTGGACTGAGATTAAACTAGCAATGTTAGAAGGTGGGTTTTCACAAAAATTAGGACAAGGATGTATGTGCCACAAAATTGTAAGATCGACGCAAACCCACATTTAAATGCATACACAATAAACATAATTAGAGGTCACAAACATTTTTAGTGTGAAGCATGTAACTGCTCCTGATGCATATTGCTGATGTTGTTACCGTCGCTCAGCTACTGCTATTGCCGCTGTTGCCATCATCGTATAGCCGCTGCCCCTAGGCTACTGCTTGCCTGCCATGGCTGCTCCCTTGCTGCCATCGGCCCTAGGCTGGCATTGCTCTTTGGTCACCACTGTCCCCATGACATCGCCCCTATAGCCACTGTCTACCTACCGCTGCTACCCTCTTTTTATCACTGCTCTCCTATCGCCACTGCTTCCAAGCGAAGAGATTTAGAATTAGGGTTCTTAGAGAGAGAGGAGTCTGCACGATAGGGTGGATTGTACAGATCGGGAGAGATGGTAGTGAGAGGATCAACATTGGCTAAGGGAAAAATGGTCTTATCAAGATTTTTTCTTTTTATGAATTATTTGCATCCTCTTATTTGCACCAAATGAAACGGCAGTGGCAAATGGAAGCAACGCAAGCCAAAACCAGTGGCAAATTTGTAGTTTGTGTTTTTTAAAGGCTTTCCAAGTTAGGGCGTGAAAGTATTTTTTTAATGGCTTTCTAAGTTGGGGGTGAAAGTAATGGTATATTTGCAATTCTTCCTTCTATCATATTTGCTGGTCAATAGAGGAAAATATCTACAGAGTTTAGAATAACAAAAAACAAAAGAGGATGGCATCATGTAAGATGCTAAGAGCATGACCAATAGATATCAAAAAGTTAATCTATAAAATTCTATTTTTAGTATTCCTAATCATAGTTTGAGATGTGATAGATTAATTTCTCCAAAGATATCTAAAAACCGACTCCAAAATTAAAAAGTGGGTCTAAAATAATAGAAATTGCTCTCCCCTCCACGTGTGTGAATCGGGTGAGAATGATGGAAAACGGTGTTCAAAAATCTAATTAGGAAAATTGTTAGAGCATATTTTAAAAAACCCCAAATTTTAGGATTAGAAAACCATATTGGACATCTTGGGCATATGTTGGTGATGCTCTAACAAACTTATGAGTTCGAAAAGTCTAGCATCATGGGAATGGATCGATAGAAAATCAAACCGAGTTTGCGCTGGATGTGGGACGCTAACGTGCACCTGGGGAAATGGAATTAGACGAAGCATTACGCACCCTTGGAACAATGGACACAAATAGGGGGATAGAAACGTTCTATATTTTTTTTATAATAGGTGAAGATGTGTATAAGACACGGTAAGATTTATACGATACTCTATCACCACTACTTATAGTAACAAAAAGTATATTTAGATTGACTACACGCCAATTGACTAAGATATTATTAGATCTCAATCGACCACTGTATCTATTAGATGACCCGTTAATAGTCTGCATGCTCTTTAGCACTATTTATCGTCTTAAGGCTAGCTTCTCACCTTTTCCTCCAATAGTGTCTCCCCATGCCACACTACCTCTAATTATAAGAGGTGTTAGATATATTTTGTCTTTCTCCTCCTATCAACCCTATCCACTAACAACTTACTCCACTTTCATTTTAGCTGTGTCACCATTGTTTTATAGTGCCCCACTACCACCCCTTATGACCATTTTTTTCACCTTCCGGCTTTCCTTCATACCAAAAAGATCCCTCCTCTTCCTCTCCCCTAATTTCCACCCCATCCAAAAACATAACCTACTGTCGTCATTGTGTCCTCCTTGATTTGTTGAGCAAAATTGACGCCACCTTGTGTCCCACACATTGCACTAAAGAGAAACATCTTTGTCAAAAGGAAAAGACCTCACAGTATTGAATTA
This sequence comes from Oryza coarctata, assembly GCA_030770085.1. Lineage (NCBI taxonomy): Eukaryota > Viridiplantae > Streptophyta > Magnoliopsida > Poales > Poaceae > Oryza > Oryza coarctata. Next base: position 9,384,864 of record CM061463.1, on the reverse strand, counting down.
CAATCAACTGATCTTCACATTTGATTGATAATTAGGAAAATATTACTGCATGACAATGTAACTGTAACAGGTTATCAAATAAGTCAAGAATCTATAATAACTATACCAATATAAAAGATAATGTAATTGTAACGGCTATCAAATAAGTCAAGAATCTTTAATAACTACTACAATTGATCAAGAGTTTTAAATTGATGCAATAACTATAAGGGGTTGATACAATTGATCCTAATGGTTACTCTAATTTGATCGTGCGGCTCAAATTTAGAATCAGATAATTACCCCAAATTCCACATAATCAATTAACATTTACCCTTAATTGTCTGGATCAACCATAAGTTACTTCCATTTTCTCAGTGCTTGTATGAGCAAACATAATTCCTAATCGCTATTGACGAATCATATTACAGTGCGAAGTATTTGGTGGATATTATTTTTCTTTATCGACGGTGTGTGTTATACGTCGCATATATACCAGTGTTGAGTAATGTTGAAGTTTTACATTAATCTACACCTCTCTTATCATAATATTCTCCCTATCGTAATTTTACAACATGTAAATTAACATGGGATTCTGATCCATTGGTAATTACGTGTAGTGAGTGATATTGACAGTGAAGGAACTCCAATTTTTGGGTATATGATTAGAGAATCTATTGAAGAAAAAATTTAAATTAAAAAATCTCTAATTTTAGGATTGGAGGAGTTTAGAGCCACTGCTGGTGATGCTCTAACTCGCCAACTCATCACGCGTAGCGTGGGAGTACCGTACTTTGCTTTCTTTTCGTAGTGGACACTCTTCCAGGTGGTCCCGGATTCTTGCACGTAACCACCATAACGACATAGTCTTATCCCCAGTCTTAAAAACGAGATTAAGCAAGCCTAATCCCCCCAAAAATGAAGTACACGATTCAATCTTAATCGAGACGAGACGACAGCCGAACCCGACCCAACACACACCTCGGTAGAACGCACCAGGCTAGGACGGATACATCACCGTCAGATCCAGATCTAACGGCCACCCTTCCCTCCCCGTCCCCCTCTCCCCCCTCTCTCCCCGCACCGACCAAAACTCAGGCGCCCCCTCCTCCTGTCGATTCGTGCCGATCTAGTACTTGCTTTCCCGGCTCTGCTCTTCCGCCGCAAATCTCCAATGGCTCTCGACGCCACCCCAACGTCGAGCGCTGGCGGCGGCGGGGGAGGGGACGGTGAAGCTGACGCAGTGCGGCCGTTGCTCTCGGCGGTGGAGGCGGAGGAGCTGGACGCCACGTACGCGCCCTACGCGCGGCGGGACGCGTACGGGACGATGGGCCGCGGGGCGCTCCCGGCTCAGCGGCAGGTGGAGCTGTTCCTCAGGGCGGTCCTCCTCGTCCCGCTCCGGTTCGTCGCCGGGATGCTCCTGCTCGTCACCTATTACCTCGTGTGCCGCGTGTGCACGCTGTTCGTGGACGGGGTGGCGGAGGGGCGGCCGCGGCTGGTGGGGTGGAGGAGGGCGGCTGTGGTGCACTCCGGCCGTGCGATCGCGCGGGCAATGCTCTTCGTCTTCGGGTTCTACTGGATCCGCGAGACCGACCGAAGCTCCCCCAATGCTGAGGTCAGTATGCGACCTTCCACTTTTCTCGGCATGTGATTTGTGTGGTCAGTTTAATTGCTTTGCTCCAGTATGTACTTCCCTGTGGTGATGTCACATGTATACGCCGTTGTTTGGTGGTCAATATTTCTGGAGATGAAAACTACTGATGATTTTGTGATGCCGATGTGGATGCTGGAGTCTGGGAGAACAGTTGTTCTGTGCTGCTGTTGGTTATGTTAGGCATTCATAATAGAATGCTTACGCTATTGCATTATATGTGTACTGAGTTATGAAGTTGCCACTCAGCATTTCTGATGTCAGGTATCAGAACTTTGCTACCAAATCAATCATAGGGTCCATGAGCAGTTTGTGGCTTATTTTGGAATTTGGATTACTTTTTTTTTGTCAGAAAATGTAAAATTGTGGACTATGTGCACTGATAGTTGCTACCACTACTATGTAAATTGCAAAAACGACAGTAAGAAAATTTTAGGACTTTAGATATGTGATCATTAGTTTTAGGACTTTAGCAATTCCATTTGATATTTGTTCATTAATAGCATGAATGTTGCTTAATATTGGAGTATTACTTGAGACCTTTAGGACTTTAGATTGCTCAAATCTTTAAACATGGTCTTTAAAACATTTGAGACAAAGTGGTTAAGTGCCACAACTGGCTTAAAGACACGAAGTGGAAATTTATAACTTTGTTTTAAAGAAAAGATGATTGGCTTTGCAGAGTGTTCATGTATAGATTGGTCAATGAATGTTGAAGAGATAGTTTTGGAATGAATTTTTTACTTGCTTCCTCAGCAACTACAAAACTATGGAACGGAGTTTTATTGCCGAGGACAATATGCAATTAGACAAACAAGTTGTCAGTATGGACTATGCAACCTAGCATTAAGCTACAATGTATCTTGATGTTGCTTTTGATTATTCAAGGGTACAAAATGTAGAAGCTTAGTTCTATTGTTTTTCAAAATGTTGCAATAAATGGCAACCCTTCAAGGCTCGAAGCATCTTTTGCATGGTTTGTTAATCTCGCTGGACAAAATCTGAAAAGTCAATTGTTTTCTGCATATTTGTTTGTATTGCTTTGTAGAAGTATTGTATATCACTTCTCTCTGTCTATGTGACTGAACTTCCACAATTATGTGCACTGGTTGCCCCATCATGTTGTTATAATCGTTTGCTCAGGATGTACATCAAGATCAGTCTGAAGAATTGGAAATACCAGGGGCAATTGTGTCTAATCATGTGTCTTATGTAGATATTCTTTATCACATGTCAGTTTCTTTTCCAGGCTTTGTTGCAAAGGTACCAAAGTACACATCTATTTGCTGTTATCCATACAATAATTTAGTTGCCTGGTCATTTTTAACTTTACACTCTTATTGTAGGAGTCGGTGTCCAGGTTGCCCCTGGTTGGTCTCATAAGGTACCTACCCTTCCTAACTAATGTGTTTTAGGCATGCCACATTCAGATATTATGTGGTAAATATTCATTTTTGTTAATTCAGTAGTATGTTCAACGTTCTGTTTCATATTTATAAATATATGTTGAGTGTTTCTCAACCTTTTCCATATATGAATATGTGCTCAACCATTTTCCATATATGTTTATCTTGCATAATATAGTGAAGGTATATATTTTGTTTTATAATGCAGCAAATGTCTTGGATGCATTTTTGTTCAGCGAGAATCCAAAACTTCAGATTCTAAAGGAGTCGCAGGTATATAATGATATGCAGTACTTGAAGCCATTATACTGATCACATTGTTACTATCTACTTGCCAAATAAATCGTTTCCAGAATTATTGAAATTCATTATCTGTGCTGAATGATAATTTTTTACTACTACTGGTTCAAATATTGCACAGACTTTCATCACAGTACTTGATGAGCACCTTAACCTGTTACATAGGCATATTTTTTAATTTTCTGTCACATGCATACCTATCTTTGCTGCATTGAGGGCGGTTTCTCACCAATGTAACAACAATGTTATATATAGGCGGTTTCTTCTCACCAATGTAACAGCAATGTTATATATAGGTTTTCTCTGCAATTTACCTAAGTGTCTATACCATATGTAGGTGCTGTAACTGAAAGGGTTCAAGAGGTTTCTCAAGATAAGAATTCCTCGATGATGTTGCTGTTTCCCGGTTAGTGTTTAATATCCTTTTCAGTTGTTTTTAACTTCGTGATGGATGGTGGAAGCATAGTATTCCTACAATTATTGTTGTTTCTTATTGTTGCAAAAAAGTATTATTTATTTAAGGCACTGTTTCCCATCCATTGAAGCATTACTCATTTTATTACAAAAATAATCATCTGGCGATCAAAATGATTATTTGAATTGATCGCAATATGCTGGCTAGAAGGTGTGATGGTCGTTGGTTGAGTTGTAAATAGATGATTTGACTCACTAGGTTTATCAAATCCTGACACTCACATTTACACATTGTAACTGTGTTTTAGTAGAAATTTTGTGAGTTTCACATTTTTTTTCTGTGGTCTCTATTTGTTGAGCATGTGTTAAGGCAGGACACTTGCATGTTGTTTGCATGCATGGTGGTTTGTGTGTGTATTCGTTCAATGTCATAATAAAAAAGCAATATGATGGGCTAGGAGAAAAAAAGAGCTATTTGAGCTTCAAGTTCTGCTCAAGTTTAATACTATTTTACATTGCCTCTGCCCAAACATTTTTTACTACTTCACTGAGATTTAAACTATCATTCTTTAACTTTCATTTTGTTCTTCTGCCTGAAGCTAGGTTATCTAAATGTTATGCAGCAGGAAATTATGTCTTCTTATGTTGCCTTTTTTTTACTTACTACTATGAATGGGGATTACCTTTATAAGAAAAGATATTTAACCTTGCAGAGGGTACTACTACAAACGGGGATTACCTTCTTCCGTTTAAAACAGGAGCCTTTCTTGCAAGATTACCAGTTCAGCCAGTCATTTTGAGATATCCTTACACGATGTTTAGTCCAGCCTGGGACTCCATGGATGGGGTAAGCATCAATTGCATATTTGTGCTTGTTTGAAAATGACAGCATAGGAACCAGGGCTGTACCTGAGAATTTGAGAGTCCTTTGCTAAATTAATAAGGAAGGTATTGTATTATAGAAAGGTCAGTTCCCAAAATTAAAAAAAAAGTTTAGAACTAGGCATTGATAATCGCTGGTCGATTCCATTTTGGTATTATCCTTTTCAGAAGAAGATTAATCTATCCCGATTTGGAGGGATCAACAGGTCTGAGCAAGAACATGCCAAAACACAAATATAAGGAAAACCAATAATAGTATTTCTCACGAATTTCAATAAAAAGTGTCAAGAAAGTAGGGAAAATTCTCAGTAGGAAGGTAATAGAAAAGTTTGGCTATAGATTTTCATCTCACGGAAGTTTTTTTTAGGAAAAAGAAGTTTGATTATAGTAGAGTAATTTTTCCTGAAATATATTAGATTGTTGTAATTGAAGATTGAACCAAAATTAGGGGCCCCTAAATTTTTGGTGGTGGTGTGCAGTTGAGCACTTTACCCCTGCCCCTGGCACTGCAGTATGGGCCTGACCAGGGGCCTGCCAGTAGACACAGGAATCCATCAGCAAATTTTTGGAACCCTGTATGTAAAATTCATGCTGGTCCAGAGTATCCTTTTGCTCCATGATTGATATTTGGAGTATTTTTCTAAGGATACTACTATTGCCTGAACCTAGGACTTGCAATTTGCCACAGATATTTTTTATTAACCATATCATTGCCAATTTCTGTTGAGTTAATATATATAATATTTAATCTCCCTTTGTACTAAAGTACAGGCTATTGATGATCACTAGATTGCTTAATTCTTGTTGTAATAATCATATTTTAACTAGTTTGGTAAATTCTAATACACATACTATTGTATTATGAACACTGAAACTTCCAGACTGTTGTGTTCATACAGTTCACAATTCAAATATAGTTAAAGCATCTTTTCATGTTTCTATGCAACATCCAACCAAGTATTGATGGTTATTATGAGTCCATTTCAGAAGTACTGTATGGCGTGTAAAACGGTACTAGTAATACTATGCATAGGGTGTTGTTTCTACTGGAGCCTTTTCCATTTATGGCTTCTGAACTAACAACTAATATAATTGAGTTATGAAAAAATGATATTCGTAAACTTTGCAGGCACGGCATGTGTTTTTGCTCCTCTGTCAATTTGTAAATTACATAGAAGTTGTTCGTTTGCCTGTATACTACCCATCTGAGCAAGAAAAGGAAGATCCCAAGCGCTATGCCAACAATGTCAGAAAACTGATTGCATCAGAGGTATTATTCATCCTTCTTCCTAAGCTCCATAGATGATTATCTACGTTTTTTTGAATTAACACATCTGGGAGTTTGAATTATTGTTTTCATGTTAGCCATCATATAACAACCTTTTGTTTCTGCAGGGTAATTTAATTCTTTCTAATCTTGCTCTGGCAGAGAAGCGTGTGTATCATGCAGCACTGAATGGTAATATACATCAGAAAGATGATTGAAAGCTGTTGGGTCACTCTTTGTACACTGACAGTGGAGGAGCTTGTATCTGTGTATACCATCTTTAGCTGATGATGCGATTGCATGTTTGAGGGGCATGGTGAATACCTTCCTCCAGATACACATTGTATAAAATCATTAACTGTTATATAGTTCGATAATTGTATTTGGCACATTTTTTGTGCTTGGGGACTCACATATGGACATTGCAAGTTATACTGTTTGCTTCTACAGAACTGAATCATCTACTTGTTCCGTGCAGGATTGCTGTGACAAATTAGAGCTAATTTGGAAACACCTCCCGTTCGTTTTATGTCCAATATTTGTGCAGCTGTGAATTAAAATATTGTTACTGATTATCTTTCTCTTTGAGGAGATACTTGTAGATGTTCGCACCTTTGAAGAAAGCTTGAGCTCGGCTTGGAACATTGTTAATGTATTTATTGTAGTATCCACATGATTCGCGCTGATATGCAGTAATTCTGAGTTGCATGCTACACTGTACACATTAATGGACCGTTCAAGTAATATTCTTGCTCAAATGTTTGGCTTTACCTTTAGCGTCTTTAGCCGAATCATCACATACTAGTTGTACTTTTGCTTATTTATTATTTACAATCGCCTTTTGTCTTTGATATATCTTGTGTTTTCCGACTTAAAATTTTCTTCGTGTTGCGTCCTCGTGATCAATGCTGGCAGAAGGATGCTGAAGTGCGCAGAGGAGTGTAACTCTAGCTGGTAGGTTGGGTTTCAGATAAATGCTGTGTTAGTGCTAAACAGATTACTACAAACAAGTTGAGCACTGGCACTAATTACATGCATTATACAATAATTGCCTCCACATCCATGCTGTTTTATCATCTATAATTTAGTTTATCGTTTGTTGGTTGACAATCAATAAAATCCTAAATATTCCAGAGTGATTTGACAAGAGAGTGCGTGAATCACTCAACCCACTGGGTAGATCGATGTGGTCTTGAAAGCTTGCCCCCAGGGCTCCAACAAGCAGTGCTCGCATTGCTGTTGCAACAACCCGCACAGGATACTAACGACGTTTCGTATAAGTAGAGTAGCCCTAAGAGGCTATAGTAAAAAAAATCACATCACGTGTCTAAAACCAGATCTTGTGATTGAAAAGTAAAACAGAAACATAACATTAATGAAATGTATCTTCTAACCGATGCCTAGTACGGTATTAAGAGCGACGCCGCCGCTCTTCCGAAGGAGTCAAGACGTGGTTTTTTCTTGAAGAAATTCAGAGATTATACAACAATAATGTTCTAAAGGAAATGTGGCGTCCACAAGTGTTATTGTTACCGGCCGAATAGGCTAGGCTTTCACCCGTAATCTTTTTATCCTCTATTGCCGAGATCGTCTGTCAGAATTAACAGCCACCATCAACTATACACTTTCGACGCGTAGCCACCGCACTAGCGCCTTGCCACTAGCTGGCCATTAAGTAGAAGCTCGACATCTGGCGTGCTCCAATTTCATTCACGTTATTCAGTTGGAGATGGAAGGGGTCAGGATAAGAATGGATCCTCTCTTCCCGCATTAGCCCACCAACTTGGCCACCTTGTGGTGGCAAGGCGCTACCACAAGGGGCCTAGTATATAGATAAGAGTCCATCATAGGCCTGCAATGTCCACCTCATGGCATCATCGTTGCTGTCGCCTCGGCCAGATTGTCTACATCACCCTTGTCTTAGACCACCCATCCGTATCATTGTCGTCTCGTCTCGTTGCCCCTACCACCATCGGATCTCCAGTTGGAGCACCGTCCACGCTAATCTAGCCTATCATCCATGTCGCGCCAACTTTGCCTACTGTTGGCCGTGGCCTCCTATCACTTGCGCCATGCCATTCTCGCCACTGCAACCGACGTCTGTCATCATTGTGCTGGTGTCCCGCCACTGCTACTTATGCCGTGCTGGCCTCTTGCCGTTGCTAGCCACACTAACCTATCACGCCGGCCTCCTACCACTGCTGACCACACCTCATTGCACTGTGCTAGCCTCCTGCCACTACCAGCCGTGGCACACTGACCTCTCGTTGGTAGCCATGCGCAGCCTTTGTTTCCACCACTGCTAACCGCTCTAGTCCCTATGCCATGTCGGCCTCCTATAATCCTTACCCCTGCCACGCCGGACACCCATCACCGTTAACCACGCCAGCGCTTTTATTGTACTGCCCTTCGCTCCCACCGTATAGGCTATAACTCTGACTAGATCTAGCTTAGGGATGCTAGATCTAGTCACAGGAGACCAAATTTGGTGGTGTTGACGCTAGATCCATAGCCATCTTTATTGAAGTGCACCATCGTCGGCTCTAATTTGTTAGCTCGTCAAGCTCTATTTCCTCATGCTAGAGACTAAACGTCTCTAGGTTTTGGTCCCATCGTCGCCCTCCTAGTATGTTGTTTGGTTTTTGAGCAACATGCTCCTACAGTGACATGATGGAGAGAGGGAGGAGGCATATGGTGGCTAGGGCGCACATTGTAGCTGCTTATCAATCCCGGTATAATCCCTTTCGGTTTCGTTTTTATCTTTTCGCTATATTGTGGCCGTATGCTACGTTTACACAAAAGCAACGCCCTGATCGAGACATAATTAGTTGCCTGTTTTGCCCTAACACACATCATTCCATAAAGCAGAAGAGATAATTCGTTGATTTTTATAAGATGTATGTGTGAATGGTAGTGATAAGGATTGGAGGGCTGTGGCAAAGTCTATAACTTGTAAAGCGTCAGAATTAAAGTTTCTCATTGACTACAGTAGTTGAAACTCACATGCAATTAGCGCATATACAGCTAATGATAAGTGAAGTGAGCATGATTGATCCAATAAGGGAAACGCTTTTCCGTGTCACTAAAACATGTCCACGGTCTGTTCCGACTTCTGATTAGTTTTAGTCTCTATATAATATCATGATTGCCTGTGAAAGAACACTAATGAACTTAGCGTGCCGGTCGTGGGGCCCTGTAATGCTTGTGCGAGTTCGGTAAATGAGGTAGACAGTAAATAATATTTTTAGCCGTTGTTTTATCTCAGGATCATTCTCCATACTGTATCTCTGGATTCTTAACTAAGAACTAATTCATTACCTAAAAAAGTTAGGCACTAAATACACATTTCTCCAATCCAAAATACTGTTTTAATACATATACATATATATATACACACACACACTCGAATGTACCCTACATCCTCAAATCCATAAATATACAACCTAATACATACTCAGAAAGATAGAGACCGATAAAAAATCTCTGTACTCAAAAAGCTTATATTAAAAATGTACCCACCTTTATATAATAGATATTTATGGGGAATAAGATTTAAACCCATAGAATCATGCACCATAGCATCGCTGGCGCTTAATTTCCCTGTTATCCAAAATATTATCATTGGCGCTAATCTTCCATCTGTGACCCTTGTTTAAAAGGTACAAATAACCCCTAAGATACGCATGCCATGGATGACCAAAAGGCGAATAATCCAACCTCACTGTTGGTGTAGTCATAGCCGCTTTTCTTTTGACAAAACATGGCGTGTCACATGCTCACACATTTTGGATTGTTGTTAGATTCGACTTCCGACAACTAATGTTGGACTCGGCATCAGAGCTACTAGGGGACAACGTACGGTCCATTGGCTCGAGATATTTCATGAAAAATTCTCAAACAGTTATTAGTTGTTATGAAATTATGTTCATTGGCTAATTTTCAGTTGTTGTACTGTAAGTACACCGCTCTTTTAGAATATGATAACAAAAACATTTACTAATGCCTATTTTATATTTCCATGTTGTTATTCACATTTCATGGTTTATATGAATAGTTTTTTAAAGTGTATTCTGATAACTTTTTTTTTCAATTACACAGAGGATGTGCACAAACCACTACGTATATACCCCATAAGTACAACATCTAACACACGCTCAAACACACAAAGCCCAACAACAAATCTCTTACGCAAGTGGATAATTTATATTAGAAGTGTATCCATATATATGTACTATTTGTAAGTAACATAATTATTTAAATTTTAATTGGTGAAAGCATATATGCACCGTGACTTTACCGTGTTTTTGCTCAAAGCCATCGGTCGTGTGCATGTGGTTCCCATTTGTCATAACCAAAGTCACCCCCCTAAAAAAACAGCAGAGCGAATCAAAGACCATGAGCTCTCCTTGAATGCGCTCCGGTGATATTGAGCTCAGACAGTGGTGTTAGCTATACTGATATCAAGCATCTGACGGCAAAGCCATGAACTTGGGTAACAGAGGGCAGTTATAATGTGAGCTTGGGCCTCAACAGTGGTGGTACAAAATAAGTTGTCTGGATTATTATTATTAAAAAAATTCTAAAATTTGTACTTTTGTAATACTCATAGCTTACAATTTTTTTTAAAAAAATTACTCTAGCGATTTTTCATTACTTTCGGCTATATATTCTATAATGTACTTACTAATTTTACGACTTTCACAAGCTACAGGTTAAAATTGCTTGCTAAACTGCCACCAGAAAGTTGCACATACATGTTATACAATGAATTCATCATTTTTTGGTACGTCTTACAAGTTTCATGCAACTCTCTGTTACCACTCCCATTTTAGACAATACATTATATTTCTGTGATCAATGTTATTGACAACATATATTCGTATCCAACATCATCTTCATTCAAATCCAAACGGGAAAGTATTATCTAGGATATGGAAAGAGCAATTATAAGTGTCCAGCCGACATAATGCACCCATACATATTGGTGCTTTTTGGTTTGCTTTAGGGAAAAAAACCTAGGTTTGGTGAGGCAACTGTCATCTTCATATGAAACCATAAAGCATAGAAGTTGTGGCCTAGTGTTGGTCATGTAATACTTAAGCACATAGCGAAGTGTCATATTCATCGGTTATGTTGAATTACGTGTTTCTCGATAGCAATATTTGCAGCACTTCGGTTCTCTGAGCTAGTGGTTCTTCGTGCCAAGTTGTTCTCAGAATGCAACACAACTTGCAGCGAAAAATTAGGAAATTATAATCGGTATAGTGCGATAACTCGTCTTTACTTGTATATTGACGGAACATAATGTATAAAGGAACTACCGTAAATATCCATATTAATACGCCCTCAACTTTTGAATAGCTTTTGCGCCTTTAATATTGGAGTCAGAATACATCGAGATGACGGTGTGGTTCAACCAAAGAGTTCTATGATGACAAGAAGATAATCAATGGAAATAAAGAAATCGTTTGTGCCCGCGGAAGTTTTATTAATAGAAAATTGACAGTGCACGACTTGTCAAGTTTGAATTGGAGGTGATGAGTTGGTGCAGTGTCAAGTTTTTTTTCCTGAATTGTTCAGATTGTCTAGACTATGTAAGTGTAGGAATATTCAATTTGTAGTAGCATTCAAGTATATAGATAAAGGTTTGAAAATTAACAGTTGTCTTGGTTGAAAAAGTCTGTACACTTCAAAAATACGATTTCTAAAAGAGAAGAGATGTCTTGCCGTAGCTTTTTTACAGATTTTTGTCACGGATCATTTGTTACAAACTTATAAAAATGATTTTTTATTCTTTTATTGTATTAGTTAGATCATTTGTTCTAAAATTTTTATGAACTTAATTTCTCAATATATTAATTATTGCATTAATCAAGTAGACAATCTGTCTCAATAATCTGAAATCTGTTTTAAACAGGGTCTATCCGGAGGCACGGACATTAATTGATCATCCAACATTACTGGTGTGGACATGATCCATACACCTAAGCTTAAAAGAAATTCACGAGCAAGATTTGTATGTCATGGTTATAATAATGCTTTAAGTCTCTCCCCTTGGTTTCCTTTCTTAAAAAAAGTCTCCCATGATTTAGATTACATTAAATTGTAGCAGAAGCAAACTTAACATAGTACTATGGAATTCTGGCATATCGTGTCACTGTTTCTTGATGTGCATCTTGAACCGTACGATCTATTTAAAATCTCTCACCAAGAATCCACGTAACTCAATTCTGCCATGGCATGCAAGAACAAGGAACCTAAGATTTGACAATAAATTCTTCGTGTTTGTTGAAATTGACATGCTTTGGAATCTAGAAAATGGAAATGGTTGATACTGCAGCGGGAATCTCACGTGCGCAGCGCGATCATGTCAAAGCCTATGAGGTCTACTTAAGCTTCAGTGTAGCCCTGTCGACTTCTCTTATGTCTCGAGATACGTGTAACGAGGCCAAAGAGGTTCGCTTAGCTTCGGCGCGGGTACCTCGGCTCGCTCTCTGTCATGACGGTGTAGGTGTGGACGTACCAGTCAATTTGACTCTGTAATTGACAAGCAGGTGAGACAAACGAGTCAGTCGAATGATGGGCCGATACGAGTTCTCACTATCGGCTGGCCGTCTCGATAGCCGTTGATAGGATCGAGATGGTCAACGGCCGTGTCTAGATGGCTCTTGCTATCGGCTGGACGCCGATAGAGGGTTGGGACGCTCTTTCATCGACTGAGAAGCCGATAAAGGCGTGAACAGATATCGACGAATGACGTGATGACTCCGGGTGTAGCGAAAGCGAGATCCTGATCCATCGATCGCAGAGCCGATGGAGGCACCAAAGAGTATTCAGAGAACAACAAAACATGTGAAATCTCTCCTGGTTATCGACGGAAGCTGTACCGCTCGTTCATCGGCTGAAAAGCCGATGAAATCGTATGCGAACTGACAATGAATCGTATAAAATACACCGCCTACAAAGCCGATGCTGCTCCGAATATGGTGGGCGATGAACAAGGAGCCGGGCCTGCTCCTCCCACAACACGAGACCTTTCGCCTACCGTGACGCCGCTGCTAGCATTGATCTCGAAGATCAGACCTAACCGATACAGTAAGAGACTAAGGCCAATGGCAACGGGACGGCGGACGCCAGATCGGTCGTGCTGAAGAAAAGGTGGAGTGAACCCATCAGCTAGTTGAACCAATGAGAGGACATCTCTAAAGATATACATGCATTGGCCGAAAAGGCCGATGCACTATGCGTAATGTTTGATAGAAGTCTTCGAAGACGGGCACGTATCGGCTGAGGAGCCGATACGCTGGATATGTTGCTCAAGGTATGGATAACTCTTTGGCTAAACACTCTGATGAAACGCTGGACAGAGACCTACAGGCCTACAGCTCAATCTATTATCGGTAGTATCATAGGTCGAACCTAATCGATGCAGTATAGGAACGATGACGGTAGAGAGAGCTTGGTAAACTGATAGATCTCACACGTATGTGATGCGGTACACTCGATCAGACTTAGACAGAGCAAGATATATTAGGATAGTGGCGGGACTTACCCCTTTACCGGAGATCAAACTTAACCGATGCAGCCCTGCGTCAAGAGCCAGACCCTGCCGGTAAAATCCTAGATAAGCTAGGGTGGCAATAAGCCGAAATTGTATTGATCGAGAGATGATTTACAGGATTTCAGAAAATCTATATTTATACCCTGACATTACAGAATCCGATGTGGTTTAAACAACTATCGAACGTTAGTTCCTAAAAAGATATAATAGGAAAATATCTTTAAGAAAATAAACTAAACTAACTAAATATTTATATCAATATAAAATACGATTTACATGGATAAATTACACTGTCGTGAATTTTACGGCTTCTCCTCATATTCGAACTCATTTAGATAGTCTTCTATAATTAAACCGAATCATTTCTCATTTCCTTCAATCTCTCTAGACTGCAAAATCTTATGTGTAGTTTTCAAACTAAACGGATCATCTTTCTAATCTTTTCCTAAGCTGCAAAATAATACAAATCTCATGTATAGTTTTCAAATAAAATTTGTTAAAGAAAATGTGTAAGTAACTAGCTACAATGAACTTTAATTTCAACAAAATTTGCAAGCTGTAAAAAAATTATGCGACTGTATTTTTTTCTTCCTAACTTTGTGCGACTATGCATGTGCTAATTAATTACTGCATTGCCTGTTAATTTGAACATAATATAGATCAACTTTTTTTGCGGTGATAATATAGATCAACTGAGATGGATGCATACCTGGAAGGCCCTTCTGACTCATTTCATTAGTTATTGCTCCCTCTGATCGTTTCAATGTCTTTTATGCTATGTATGTCTAGTTCTACAGGCTGCGAGATATTGATGGTGCAACCCTCAAAAGTGTATTTAGGACCCTAGTTTAGTTTATTTTAGTATTAATGACAACACACAAATATAAAGTTTTTGAAATGTTGTAAGGTTAACTGGTGATTAAAACTATAAAACAAAGTGGCATTTTTATATAGTAATTATGTTTAATTCTTGTTTTATTGAGTTTATGATGAGGTATACCACATACTGATGCTCAAAATTCTTTTTGTTCACGTGTTCCTGCAGTTCTTTTTTTTGTCAGACTATCTGATTTTATATCAGACCATTTGATCATCAGACAATCTGATATTTTACTGAATGTCTCTCTTTCTAGAGAGTTAGTTTTGCTTTTAGACCATCAGATTATCCGATGTTGGTTTGGAGTGTCCGATGTCTCGGACTATCCAAAATTGTACCAACTTCAAATTCTTTAAACGTAAAATATTTTTAGCTAAGTTAAAATCGGAGTATAAAAAATATATTAACATTACAATGATTTAGAGAGTCCAAAATTTCAGTGAATCTAGTTGAGGACGAAAAAAATACTTTGAGCTCTATCGAATAATCCAATCCCTATCAAACTATCTAATCCTACATAATTTTGAAATTTCACCGAACTTCACTCTCTATCTCTCGTTCTCCTTTTCGTCTTAGAGGGCCAACAATATTGGACTATCTGATCTCAAAATTAGATTCCTGTTCTAATGGCCATGTTTTGGGATCTATACAAACCCCTACCAATCATTTTCTAGAGTTGCTAGATTTATTTTCATTCAAGCTTGTTTTGGGTTGAGCTTGGTGCTAAGGTGCTTAGGATCTTTGAGCTCTTTTCTCTCCCTCTCTTAAATCCCCTTTTTTCTTTGTGACTTGTATCTTTGTGGTTTTGAATTTGGAGTTTGCGATCCTAGTGTGTGTTTCACTGGATTTTAAGTACTAGGGTTTGTTCAAGAGTTATGTGATATTTGTTACTCTTAAAGGTTAAGAACTCTTAGACGGTTAGGCCTCGATCTTGAGCCACCAATCTATGTGTGGTTGGCCAAGAGAATTTTATAAAGGCTAGATCTCATCTTCATAAGGAACGAGATAATTCTAGTGAAGAAGAAGTGTATTTGTACAACATTAAGAGAATAGGGTTGAAAATGGCCTAGCTCTTTTTGAGAATCCATTTAAGGATTTAAACTCCGAGAAATACTTCATCATATAAAACTTAGTGATCTACTTTCTTTTTTTATTCCTTTTGCATTGCTACTTATGCCGCTCTTTGTTGGTTGTGCTTTATTTTACATGTGAGTTGGATTTAAATCTTTAGTTTGTGGCTTGCCATTGTCGTGTTGATTTGCAGATTAGATAGTCTGAATCTGATATATATTGGATTGTTCGAACATGTATTGAATAATCTAATCCCTTTTGCTGTAGCTTCTGATTTTCGCTTTAATTCGTCTCACCCTTCTATAACCTATCAAGGTCCTTTCATCCCTTCCTCTCTTTTTTTAATGTTGCAAGATATTTTTAAGAATAAATGATTGCTCTGCAAGGTAATTTCGATATGATGAGACTTTAGAACTAATTTATTTTTTAAAAATTATTAATTAATTTATAAAAATAAGCCATTTAATAATTTATTTTTAAAATAAAGAAACAAGGGCGTAGTAATTAAATTGTAGTGATATGGCAGGTAAGTAATATACAGCGTCACGCATAGGGTTCAGATCTAAAAAGAAATTAAAAATATTATAATAAAAAAGTGTCAAGAAAATTTTTAAAATGCGGTTTTATCCTACGCCTGGCATTTTGCTTCTTAATCTCTTATTAGTCATTGATTTTGTACATTCGCATGTGCTATTGGTATAGTAAATATACATTCATTTGCATTAATTTTCTTTTTTCAGAAATTATGTAAATTTATTTCTGCTTTCAAAATACCTAAATTAATTTCTACGCGAAGCATTGTGTTGGTCTACCTATTAACCCATAAACTATTATGAAACTAGTTGTCCTAACTAAATTATGAAAATAATTTCAAACAGTCCCCTTAGATGGTTTTTGTAAGTGGTTTTGGCATAATGTGAAGCTTGAAATTGCTTGTGTGGCGCGGATGGTTAGTCCATCTAAAATTGACCCAACAGCTGCCTTTCTCTGCTCGTCAAAATATACTCCTGTTGCAATGGACTTTGCATGTATTTTATAGAGATTAATTTTTTTCTGTGGGCCTATGGGGCTATATGATTGAAAAAGTGTTGAGGGTGTGAACAGAAATAAATCTTAGGTTTTTTTCTCTGGTTTTAGAGGGAGGATGGTTACAGCCTGTGTTTTCGCGAGGGAGGGGGACGGACGGATGATTTTTTCCGTACGGAGGGCGCATCAGAGGTGGGGAGAAGAACAGATAGACAATTCCTCTTTTAGATTAGTAAGATATTCTTAATGAAGCTAGCTAGCTAGGAAATTTTAGCATTACTTACTTTTATTTTTCTCAAGCCATTACACTAATTACAAAGTTATGTGTGTCATCATCATAATTCGTAAAAACCGTTCAGAAATTAGGGGCTAATTAAACTTATTTTCATCCTTTGAGATAGAAGTTAATACCTATCTTTTTAGTAGTAGATTAACTAGACCAAACACATTACTTAAGGCGCTTAGCTAGTACTTTTAGTTTATTTTTATGATTAAATAATAAAATAATCAAGATTTAATAAAATGTAAACTTGTAGTTGGACCGAAAAGATGAGAGGCAGCGTGGCCCAACGTTTCTGACAAGAAGAATTGAGCCATGGCGGCCGACGGTGCGGGACGGCAGGGAAGCAGGCTGCCATGGTATATTGCAGCCATGATGTATCCGTTCACAGCCTTCTTGAGTCAATCTCAGTAGGCAAGCACACAATGCCTCTTATTTCTTTGCAATTTTCTTTTGAGTACTGCTATGAGCGTTCGTCTTGATGCAGGCATGTTAGTATGGATTTCTTTCAATCAAAATGATTAAATTTCAAATTTAGTTCTTAGGAATCAATTTGAGAATAGGTTATTTTGCTCAACTTATAGGGCAGTGATTCATATTGGGGTTTGGGATGAAACAACTAAAAGGACTATATTCTAAGACATGAGATGTAATGTATGCCCTATAATTTTCTAAGGTGTGTTCTCAATGTCCACCACCATTTGTTTGCCCTAGCTTCGCCCCTAATTGTGGTGGCCAATGGGGAGATGATGTGGGATTGGGTGGGGAGACACTCTGCCACGCCTCAATTTTAGTCCGTCCTTGCAGTGCCGACAAGATGTTTGGCCATGCCCTCATCATAAGCTGCAACGACGGTTTTGGTGCCCATCAATTGAAAGAGAACATGCTAGGTCACTCTCTACTTGTTCAGCTACATCCTCATGGATCCCAATCCAGTCTCTAGAGTCATATAGACGCCATTGAGTTGTTATTTGTGTGACATGATAACTGCTACTTTATTGGAAGTTTTCTATCTTGCCGTAAGTAGGGTAAATGATTACGGTTTAACTGGTTGAAACACACACATGTGCCCCAGATTGGAGCAGAAGAGTAGATAGATCAGGAAGCGCAGGTACATCTCCTTAATTTTGCTACTTTCCTAGATTATTGATTTCACCATCTTTCCTGCTTGCCATATTCCCTTTGCTCTCTACTATGGTGACACCTTCCTGATCAGTTCATCTGGTGGGCCTTGTCAGTGTTCTTGCTCATCTTGTGTGCTCTGCTTTGAGAGTAATTGTGCTATAGTTGGTACATTGGGAATTTGGGATTGCCATGTTCTGAATTTCTGATATGTTACATGGTGTGTGTTGTTTGCTTGCAGTGGTAGCCATTCTTAAAGTAAAATCAAGAAGAAAAAGAAAAATTAAATTAAAAAATTATAAAAGTCTTAAGTGTTTGACTCTTTAGATATAAATAGATAAGGTGTTAGGACTCTTTGAGCATAAGAGAGAAAAATTAGGTTTATTTTTAAAATAGAGAAGTGTTTTTTTACATATTTTAATATATTAAAATTAATCTAATTTTAATAGTTTCATTAAGTTATATTACTTACTCATAAATGATTAGTTGTTCATAAATGATTAGGTTAACAGTACGATAGCTAACGGACCGACAACATTAAAATGGTTAGAGTGTTGACAGCACATGAAATGGCGATGTAGATCAAACAGCACATCATAACTTTACCTATATGAGAGGTTTTTTTATTTAAAAAAAGATTTTTTTTATAATTCTATCATTTACTTTCATCTCATAGACTTAGCTATGACTTAATCTGTAACTCTGAAACTCTGTTTTTTGCAGAGCGGTACAAACCGGCTGAGCTGTGGCAGACGAAGGAGCAGAGCTCGGCGGTCGCGGGACTGGGAAGATGAGCATTTACTTGATGGATCACTCGCCGGTTTGGGGCTACGCATCGAGGCACGGCCGCAGCGCAGAGCCGAGTACGCATGCATGGTGGTACCGTGCTTCGCGGATGTTGTGGTCAGGCTGCTTGCCAGCTGGCACAACCTGGACGAGTTGGGTCTCGACGCCGACGTGCTCTGGCTGCCGGCTCATCTCTAGGACGTGTTCAATGGCCGCGGCGGTGCCGATGTAAGCAATCTTGGAACGATCCCAACCATCTGATTGGTGGCCGCAGCGCAGCTTATCTCACGATCCGACGATTCCGTGGCTTCATGTTGCTGTAGAGCTGCCAAAATGTTGCCGTGAAAGGATCCATGTCGTCTTGAAGAATTTTGGGGAGACATGTGAGGTGGACATAAAAGAACATTGGGATCAGTGTTCATGAAATGTCTCCAGAGAGAAGACGACGAGGTGTCAGGGAGGGTTAGCAGAATTGTCAATGGTGGCGATGAGCTCCATTCAGAACCAGTGACCGCTGAATGCTGGTTCGACGGCGGTGTTTGCACTTGTCTTCTCTCGCGTCTTCCTTTGGATAGAGAAATGTGGCTATGGAGTGGTAGGGAAGGAATAACTAAATAAAGGAGAATTCGCTGGGGAAGGTATGGCTTTGTCCAAATCTACTGTGAGCATGTAAATAAGGCAAACAGAAATTAGTTTCATATATTACAATGTAATATTACTCTGGATTTGGTGGAAATCAAACTAGCATTCTGATTTTTTTTAGACTGGATAGTTGCAACTGTGGAGATTCCCACATAATGCTGTATCGCAGGAAGGAGCCTGTAGCTTTGTCAACAGATCAAAAGGTAAACTGTGCAAGCTTTGGCTAGACCGGTAGAGGTGATGGTCCCATTTTTCTGGGACAGTCAATCTGAATCTGAATATGCCTTTGTTTCAGCCTGTCAGGAAGGATGAGAGGGTAAGGGTTAAAGCTTTGGGAGGCAGGGTCATCCAATGGAATGGTTACCGGGGTGTCCGGTGTACTTGCTATGTCCCCATCAATCGGTATGCATATTGATTACCGTGCTAAATCTAGGATGAAGCACCTGCTATCTCTTTTCCCTGTAAATGAGTTGTGTGACATTGCCATACCAAGGACCATGCTTTTGACTTGGAAACTATCATATATTACAATGATTTTGTCCTATTGCTAATTTGTTTTTAGATCTTAAGCGTCGTAGTGCTGCCGAATCAATTGTTTCCATACATTGTATGATGACATTAAGATTTATGAAACTGAAAAAGTCATGTTGCATTACTTATTGTAGTTTTTAGCAGGAAAAAACATCATTGGTGGTTTATTTCATATTGTCTAAGCTGATTTTCTCTTACCAACTTGCCAAAAAAACTATTATACTAGATCTTAATTTTGTTGTTGAATATATTTTGTCTATTTCATAAGATTGAGATATTGCCTTGTTAGGAAAGATATATTTCCTAGTTTGTGAAATTGTAGGAATTGTTGATTGTATTCTCTGTTAATGTATCAATATATATAGGTAGCCGGGGTAGCTTATATACACAACCGCACAGCTACACACGCGGGTTAATCTACTATAATTACAGTAGACTAACACTCCTCCGCAGTTTAATCGGAAGTATCGCTAACATTCAGGCTGGATCGAAACTCTTGAAATAGTGAGGTAGAAAGCCCTTTGGTAAAGACGTCAGCGTACTGCGATGTTGTAGGAACATGTAGGACCCGAATGTAACCAAGGACGACCTTCTCTTGAATGAAATGGAGATCAATCTCAATATGCTTCGTCCGCTAATGCTGCACCAGGTTGCTGGAGAGATATACAGCACTGATATTGTCACAATAGACCAAGGTGGCACGTCGAGGGGGGTGTAGAAGCTCAAGGAGCAGCTGGCGCAGCTAGGTAGCTTCAGCAACACCATTTGACACGATATTTAGCTTCAGCACTCTATCTAGAGATCGTATCCTGACGCTTGGAAGACCAGGACACAAAGTTATCCCCGAGAAATACTGCAGAGCCAGAGGTCGACCGGCGAGTGTCAGGACAGCCAGCCCAGTCGGCATCTGTGTAAACAAAAAGATCTGCAGGCGAAGATTGACGCATGGTCAGCCCAAGAGACAGGGTGCCCTGTAGGTAGTGCAGGATCTGCTTGAGAGCAGTGAGGTGCGGCTCTCGAGGATCATGCATATAGAGGCAGATCTGCTGAACTGCAAAAGTAATGTCTGGTCGGGTGAAAGTCAGATACTGTAGAGCGCCAGCAAGACTGCGGTACTATGTAGCATTAGCGACAGGCGGTCCGTCAGCAGGTAATTTGGAGTGGAGATCAACAGGTGTGCTGCACGGCTTGCACGCACTCATCCCGGCACGCTCCAAAATATCCTGACTGTACTGCCGCTGAGAAAGCAATAGACCATCTGCGGAGCGGGTCACAGAAATGCCCAAAAAATGATGCAGCTGACCCATATCCGTCATAGCAAACTCACGCCAGAGAGCGTCAATGATATTCTTGAGTAATCCAGCAGAGGAGGCAGCAAGGACAATGCTATCAATATAGAGCAGTAAGTAAGATGTGTCTGGATCACGGCGATATATGAAGAGAGAAGTATCTGACTTTGTTTCAATAAATCCAAGGGACACAAGGTGAGAGGCGAACTTGTGATGCCAAGCATGAGTAGCCTGCTTCAAACCATATAAGGACTTATGCTCACCGCCAAAAAATCCTGCGACAGGGGAGGGACGGTGGCTCGGTCACGCGAAGGCCTGGAAGGTCTGCTTATCTCCAGTGCAGGTCCTTAAGCATCGAGGTTCGCGGGCGTGCCACTCAATTTGACCCTGCAATTGACAAGGAAGTGAGACGAGCGGATCCGATACAGACACTCGCTATCGGCTGGCTGCCGATAGGTTTGGGATGTTGTTCGATCGGTTGGAGATCCGATGTGGACAGGTGTCGATGAGGGGTCGACCGTAGAGCCAATGGAGGAACCAGGGTGTGCTCAAAAGATATCGAGGCGCACGGGATCCCTCCGGACAGCCGAACAGTGATTCATCGGCTGAAAAAACCGATCAGTGCGCATGCGGCCTAGGCAAGGATTAGCACAAGAAAGCATGGGTTGCAAAGCCGATGCCACTCTGGATATGACAGCACGAGACCCATCGCCCGCTGTGGCAGCGCCATCAACACCAAACCTCGAAGATTGGACCTAACCGAGACAGTACGAGGCCGGGCCAGCAGCGATGATACGGAGGGCGCCGAATCAGCTATGCCGTAGCAAGGATAGGAACGAACTCATCGGCTAGCTGAGCCGATGAGGGGACGTCTCTCTGAAGGCGGGTGCGTATCGGCTGGGGGACCGATACATTTGGCGTTACGCGTCGTGGGACGCGTCTAAAGGCTGATACATATCGGCCGAGGGGCCGATGTGCTGGGCATGAAGCACAGAGCATGGATAACTCATCGGCTAGCACTCCGATGATACACCGTGCAGAAGACTATAGGCCTGAAGCTCGATCTTCCATCGGCAGCCCCGTAGGTCGGACCTAACCGATGCAGCATGAAACTGACGACGGCAGAGAGAGCTTAACGGGCCGATAGGTCCAGCACGGACGTGATGCGATACATCCGATCGGCCTAAGAGGTCGGACCTAACCGATGCAGCTTCAGACAGAGCAGGACATATCGGGATGGTGGCAGGACTTACCCCTTCGCCGGAGATCGGACTTAATCGATGCAGCCCCGCGTCGAGAGCTAGAACCTGCCAGTAAAACCTAGATGAACTAGTGTGATGATTCGCCGAATTTGTATATGATCGAGAGATATCTTACATGTTTCTAGGGGGTCTATATTTATATCCTGGATTTATAGATAGAGTCTGACGCGTCTACGACTATCGGACATTATTTCCTAGTAAGAACAAAGGAAAATATTCCTAAACTAGCTAAACCTCCCTAATTGAGTAAGGTTATAATTTACAAAAGCAAGCACCCTGCCGTGGAGTCCAAGGCTCTTCCGCAAACCCGGTTTCATCTAAATAATATTTCAATTTGTAACCGAGTCTTCCTTTGCTGCAACCTGATCGGCTTCTCCACTGTAGCTATCGGACCTTCTTTTAGCCAAGCCGATCCTTTTCCTTTCTTCCCTTGGGCTTCTCGGACCTAATCCCAATTGGACAATCCACTGTCTTCAAACCGATCCAATCTTCTACTAATCTGATCGGATTTTCTACAGTTTTCCATCGGCTTTGTCTCAGTATCTCCATCGGCCGATGGCTGCATCAAACCCTCCAACGGACCTCTCAGCCGATCGGCTTTAACCCCATCAGATCTCCCAGCCGATTGTCTTTAACGCCATCGGATCCGCCAGATTTTGGCGTTAACACATGCCCCCCAATTTCGGAGTTTACCAACAGACTATGAAATTCCGAGCCGTTAGAAACCTCCGTAAACCAGGATGACCCGTTAAAACCCCATTAATCGGCTCAGATCTCTGCCTAGGTCGTTCCACCTCTATAAAATATATCCCCTCCTCAGGCTTCTTCCACACACTTCTTCTCATCAAAAACCCCAACCTCGACGAGCTCCACAGGCATCCGCAAATTTCTGCGAATCTCGACGGGCTCAGAAGACTGAAGGCGAGCTCTCGTAGATTTCTTCATCAGCCGCTACTCCTTCGTTTGCGCAATGGCTTCCACACACATAATCCCTGAGAAAACCATTATCTGCTCTTTCATCCTATGTTTTGCACAATTCTTTCCCATCCCAATTTCTCATCAGTAGTCGGGTTCTGGTTTCTGTAGGATCTTAAGAGTCAGATCACTATTCCAATCTCTGACCGCCCCGGTCACTTCTTTCTTGGCCCTATGGGTAACGAGGATCCGACTGATTTCATCACCTCTGAAACAGAAAGGATCCCGTTCAAGAACTCATCCATGGCCATCACCGATTGGGCTCACAGCTTCAGATCCTGGCCTAGCAAACTCCCTGAATGGAGGAACTGGTACCTTAGGGTTTCTGCCTCTAAAAAGATTTTATGGGAGGATCTGGAAATAGACTATTGCATTAATCTTTCCTTAGCCGATATGGAAAGGAACGAACCTCTGCTTGCATCGGCTTCTTACTTCTGGTCGAACATCTTGAATGACTTCATGTTCAGGCATGGGCCGATGACTCCCACCTTGATGGATGTTACTATGTTGACCTGCCTCAACACCACCCACTACATAAATCTGTTCAGCCTCAGATTCAAACATAAGCATCGACTAAACACCAAGAACGTCGGAGGTTGGACTAAGTACATTTCCTTCCATAAAAAATCCTCTGGCTCAGTCGATAGACGTGAACATGTATCGTTCTTGAATCTTTGGCTAGAACGATTCTTCTTTGGTGGTTCGACTCTCGGTCCAACAACAAACATGCAATATCTGACAGAGCGTCTGGCCGATCACCGCTAAATTCCCCTAGGGCATTATCTTTTCGGAGCAACTTGTCATCTACTCCATCAAGTTGCGACCAAGCTGTCAACAGGCCAACTAGTCGGACATATCGGCGGATCCTGGTGGTTTATACAACTTTGGCTGCATGTCTACACCTCCAAAGTCATTGCTAGGCCCCCATTCTCTTCCATGACATTCTCGACTAACTACCCAAAAGAAGATGAGGCTAGCTGACACCGATGTATTTCTTTGGGTGAGGCTTCATCGGCTCTTCCTAGAAGCAAAATGACTCCCTCGGACTCAGCCGATGGTTCAAGTGTTTCTACTACGGCTTTACCAAAGAGGTCACCATCTGGTTTGCGTACGAGGATGACTCATCCTTTGAAATGCCTTCCAGGTTTCATCTGATGAATACCTTAGCCGATGAAGAATCGAAGACCATCTTTCTATCCTCTATAACTCCTTGTCTTCTGCCGATCGGATTTTTAATGAGCCGATCCCAACATCCATCATACGAGTTCTATCATCCTTCGGTTAGCGCTCGTCAGTTGGGCTTCGGCCAACTCCCTATCGGCTTGTTCTTCATTGGCAAGCTCTGAGCCCGCGTAGAAATGAAAAGCGGCTTGGAGTACGACCGACTAAGTTCGATGACATCGAACTTGTCCTTAGGGACTATCTCCACCTTCGAGCCCTGCATATCCAATACCAAAATCTTCGCTCGATGGTGGTCAAAATGGGGAAGGCAATTATATAGTCTATCGACTGAACATTATTTCCTTCGCCTCAATCCCGACTACGTGGAATCTGATGAATAGGTATACCTTCTCCTTTCACTATCATTTCTTCATCGTATTGAATTTCAACTGTGTCTTGATTCCCGCGATTCCACAGGCAAGCGACAAAGATGCACGTTCGACCAGCGCAAGTGGTCGGTCGATTATCTATCAAACTCCATCGGCTAGATCTCTCCTTAGGCAAAGCGGTCTACCTCCATCGGCTCTCCTCCGAGTGTCGCAAGTGTCAGGGCCAAAGCGCAAGAAACCGGCTGCTCGGTCAGTTTCTAAGAAACGGAAACCTGACGCCGATGTTGTCATCGTTGCATCGGCTTCGCGAAGCCCTTCCCCTGCGGTAATTCTAACTCCTTCTGTATCTCCGTTGGTATGTGTTAGCATCAATTCTTTATTGCCTTTGTTTTATCCTGACACCTCCGCTTTGCAGCCTGAACCATCGGCTCCTGAGGTCCAAACGCCAGACCCTGTTACTGGGGATGAGTCGATGGTATCCTCCAAAGTTTTGATATCCACTCAAACCGCCCCACATCAAGCTGACACCCGCACAAGAACTACTCCCACTGTCTCTCAGGTACGTCCATCATTCA
Organism: Oryza coarctata; assembly: GCA_030770085.1. Taxonomy (NCBI): domain Eukaryota; kingdom Viridiplantae; phylum Streptophyta; class Magnoliopsida; order Poales; family Poaceae; genus Oryza; species Oryza coarctata. Next base: position 9,359,418 of record CM061463.1, on the reverse strand, counting down.
TGTCATTTTTCTTGACTTATGATCTCCATATTTGCTAATGTTGTTATGCAGTCATTATCCGATCTGTTCTCCTTCGACATCGGCAAATACCTGGAAGCAGAGGAAGACTTGGCCACCAGCACAGCGATCGAACCATTTTTAAAGCCGATGCACGTGAGCAGTTGTCAGATATTATGCATCGGCTGGAGGTCCCGATTGACTCGCTAGTGGAAGATTGTGGGTCGATTCGGGGAAGACTTGCAGAAATTCAACACCTCTTGCTTGCGGAACTATCGGACGCACTCACGCCTGCTGTTTACTTAGAATTCCGAAGGACCCAGCTGACTGCATCAAGATGACGCATAGCCGATCGCCCTGAGCAAAGCCACCTGGCAAACAACAATCGGCTGACTGTCCTTGATGAAAAGAAGAAAACTTGATGAAATGTCAGCTGATCTCCAACACACCAATACCAAGCTTGGCCTCTTGAAGAAACGAGAAGCCGGTTTGATGACGGAACTCGATAAGGTTCGTGAAGACATCAACTCCACCGAGTCCCATCTCATCGGCCTACCAAAATCGATCCAAAACCAAGAGGCCAAGGTAGCAGACAAAGTGTGGCTAGCAGTTCGCCGGCATAAGAACTTGAAAACTATCCCCAGATCAGACGAGAATGACATCTGCGCCATCAACGATATAGATCAAATCCGTTTGTGCGCGATTGAGGCCATTAAGAAATTCTTGTAAAACTTTAGCCTCGGAGAAATCCAGATGTCATCTTGAACATTAACTTTTGTAGTAAACTTCAATCAGCTTGATCAACAACAGTTGTGTATATATATTTTCTGATGACGACGTCTTAAACGATATCGGCCATCTGTAACCGATATAATCATTCGGCTACGCCTCAGCCGATTTAAACAAGATCACTAGCCGATACTAATTCTGAGAACCCGTCCATCTTGAAAAGGAGAAATCGGCTATACTCAGCTGATTTAGATGTCTTCTCGATCGAGTGACCGTTCTCTAGACTTATCATCCCAAGACCCAATTGGTAACTTCCGATATGTCGGCATCTCCTCTTTTCTTGATAATCGTCTCTCGTAAGCCGATACCACATGCATCAGATGTGTTAAACTGTTGAACTCTTGGGCAGAAAATTTCCACCTGATGTGACTTGATAACCCCTGGAAGGCTAAATCGGCTAATTGTTTATCGCTCAGAACAAGACTATTATATCGGCTTCTGATGTTCTGAAAACGTTGGATGTATTCCAGAACTGACTCATTAGGCCTCTGTTTAACCGATGTCAAATCTGACAGTCTCGTTTCTTGAATCCTAGTACAGAAATGACCATGGAACCATTGTTTTAGATCGGACCATCCTTCAATCGAGTTCAATGGTAATGAAGAAAACCATACGAAGGCTGATCCAAAGAGGGATAAAGAAAAGAAACGGACTCTAAGAGCTTCCTCTGCCGATGCTTCTCCACAATGTGTTAAGAATCGGCTGATGTGTTCCAATGTAGATATGCTGTCTTGTCCTGAGAATATTGAGAAACCTGGTATCGGGTATCGGCGAGGTAGTGGAACTCTGTTAGACCATTCTGGATATAGGTGTCGATACATTACTGTTTGATCTTTGGATTTGATACCAAATTGCTCTTCCACCGTATCCACAATCCTAGTTAACCAATTCTTCTCTCTTAAAGTATCTTCCTGATCATGTGGAAGTGGATATGGTACCCGATTCTGCTTGTGATATTCTCCATAATGATTTCTCTAAAAAAATTCTAGAGGTTCCTCCTGCCGTTGCCCCCCGAGTCGATCTTGTATTGGTGGATACGTATTTGCCGATAGATCCTTGTTTTCCTCCATCTCTGTCGGCAAAGGCACATGATCTTGATCGGTCTTTTGAGCCGATGACTCTTGTATCGTCTTCTTGATAAGATCCTGTAGTGGAGCCATCCATACTCCTAATGGATTACTGAATGCTTGATAAAATGATTTGTTGAATATTTCTTGCAACGGTTTGGAAGAATTCACAGGTGCTAAATGGCCTGATTCCTTTATCAAAATACATTTTGGTAATTGTGTTTTTTGAATCGTCTCTTGTTTAGTCATACTGAAGGATTCCAAACAGAGCTTCTAAAAGTTATCCATATTTTGCTCTATATGCCGCCTTTGGTCTTCATTCAAATCCTCCATGGTAATTGAAATTGTTATCTCCTCATCGGCTTCATCTTTAGATAAATATGTCTTGAAATCCACCTTTTCTTTAGACATATTGACAACAAGATGCCCCCTGGGTTGATGAGAAAAATCTGACTTCTAATCATGCACTTGTAGAGTCCCGCTGGTTTATGAATGAAATTATATCATCAGCCGATGAACGGTCTTCAGGTTTCTCCAGCCGATGAATCCAGTCCAATCGGCTAATGAATGAAGATTTCTACCCGATCGGCCGATGAATAAAGTACAGTTCTTATCGGTCGATGAAATGAAACCTTCAGTCCCACCGGGCGTGCCAAGAAGCGTGCTCACCGCCAAAAAATCCTGCGACCGGGGAGGGACGGCGGCTCGGTCACGTGAAGTCCTGGGAGGTCTGCTTATCTCCAGTGTAGGACCTTAAGCATCGAGGTTCGTGGGCATGCCAGTCAATTTGACCCTGCAATTGACAAGGAAGTGAGACGAGCGTGTTCGATACAGACGCTCGCTATCGGCTAGCTGCCGATAGGTTCGGGATGCCGTCCAATCTTCTACTAATCTGATTGGCTTTTTTACAGTTCTCCATCGGATTTGTCTCAGTATCTCCATCGGCCAATGACTGCATTAAACCCTCCATCGGGGACCTCTCAGCCGATCGGCTTCAGCACCATCGGATCGTCCAGATTTTAGTATTAACAACTTGTTGAGCCGACAGACAAAATCTGAGCGAGAAGAATCCACAAATCTAGAAGACTGCACGCAGTACACTGTCTCAGTGAGAGTGCCATGGAGAAATACATTCTTCACATCGAGATGATGAATGGGCCAGTTCTAAGATAATGCTAGAGAGAGAACCACGCGAACTATCACAGGCTTGACAACTTGACTGAAAGTCTCATCATAGTCAACACCGGGCCATTGTGTGAACCCTGCAAAACCCAGCAAACCTTATAACGATCTAGAGACCTATCGGTAAGCAACTTCTGACGATAAATCCACTTCCTAGTCACAACATTGACGCCAGGAGGGCGAGGCACAAGACTCCATGTGTCGTTGGCAATCAAAGCGTCATACTCAGCCTGCATAGCAGATCGCCAATTAGGGTCTAACAAGACATCACAAACGAAGTGAGGAAGAGGCGACATGGGTACAGCGTGGAGATTGAGGCGATCCACAGGCTGCGCAATACCATCTTTGCCACGTGTGCACATAGAGTGCGCATTGGTCACTGGAGGGATGACAGTTGGTCGAGTGGCAGCGGCAACAACCTGCGCGCGAGCAGTAGGGGCAGCAGAACCGGCAACACTCGTGGTCGGTGGGGCACTGCTGGCAGCGACCTATGCGGGGTGCACAGGGGCAGCGGCACCAGATGACGTGGACTCGGGTGACCACGGCCCTGTACCAAGGCTCGACGGCGCAAATAGGGCCTCGGGCACAAGGTGTGCTGCTGAGGAAGCTGCTGTACCTGCACGCAAAAAATAAGCTCTAGGAACTAAAGTGGTGAGATCATGATCATCGACAAGAAAGTCTAGGGCGAAGAGTGCCATGGGTATGGTAGACATGTCAGAGAAAGGGAAAAAGGATTCATCAAAAACAACATATCTAGAAATGAGAATGCGGTTTGACTGAAGCTCAAGGCATCGATAGCCTTTGTGCTCCGAGGAGTAGTCAAGGAACAGGCATAGAGAAGAATGAGGAGTAAGTTTGTGGGGCGTTGTAGATGACATATTGGGGTAACAGGCGCAACCAAAAACTTTGAGATGATCATAGGAGGACGGAACAGAGAAAAGAACAGAGTATGGTGTGGAGGAGGCGGTTCACAAGATATATGGCAGTGTGAAGGGCCTCAACCCAGTAAGCTGGAGAGAGACTCACCTAAAACAAAAGGGGATGCAGAGAGTTATTGATGGTATGAATAGAACGCTCTGCTTTACCATTTTGTTGAAAACTGTATGGGCACGACATGCGGAGGACAACACCGTGGGAGAGAAAAAACGTGCAGGCCTGGGAATTATCGAATTCACGGCCATTGTCGCACTGGATGCTCTTGATGGTAGTGCCAAACTGTGTGCGAACATACGCAAAAAAGGTAGAAATAGTGGAAAATGTCTCGGATTTGAGACGAAGGGGAAAAGTCTAAATGTAGTGAGAGCAATCATTAAGAATAACAAGATAATATTTGTATTCTGACACACTAACAATTGGAGAGGTCCATAGATCACAATGGATTAAATCAAAGTTGTGAGTAGTTGGAGAGGTAGATGAATCGAAAGGTAGACGTACATGACGACCGAGTTGGCACGCATGACATAAATGATCGATATCATCTTTATTGCAAGAAATGACATTGGACCTAAGAAGTTTGAACAGAACGTCGCGCCCAAGATGACAGAGACGACAATGCCAAAGGAAGGTAGGGGTGGCGACGAACGCGAAGGTGCTGGTAGATGATGCAAAAAATAGGTATAGGTCACCGGAAATATTGCACCTGGCGATCATGTTCCTGGTTTACAGATCCTTCACAGAAAGACCAAATTGATCAAACTCAATGGAACAATTATTATCGGTGGTAAACCGACGAATAGAAATTAAATTCTTAATAATGTTAGGGGATACCAGAACATTATTAAGAATAAGATCACGGTGCGGTAAGGAAAAATGATGGGATCCAGTGGTGGTGACAGGAAGTAAAGCACCATTGCCCACAACGATAGATGAAGGAGTAGATGAAGAGGGTGGAGAAATGGTGGAGAGTATACCAGCGTCCGAGGTCATGTGGGAACCGGCACCCATATCAGTATACCACTCAAAGGCCGGTTGGTTGAGCGTCATGGTGTTGAAAGAGTGCGCCAGGGAGTCCTGATGCCAACCTCCATAACTAGGCGGTTAAGGTGTCGCCTAGTACGCTAGTGAGGACGCCTGGAAGCCTACCGGTGAGGGCGCTTGGAAGCCTGGTGGTGTAGTTCCCCCATAGTACGTGCCATACAGGGACGATGGGGCACCGTATGTGCCGCCATAGGAGATGGGAAGAGCACCAAAACCACCATAGTGCGGGGCTACGTGGAACGCAGGCTGTGGCGGCGGAGGACGACCGAACCGGTCGTACGGCCACATGCGCCCTGTGCCAACCCAAGGGTGGGCAAACGACGGGTACACAGTCGTGCCGGGAGGGACGCCGCCCTGTACACCTGGGGTCGCTCCAGCAGAGGACGCTGGAGAGCTGCCACTAGTAGAATTGCCACATCCACCGCGGCCGCGGCGGCGGCCGTTACGCTGGCATCCGGTTGGTGCAGCTGGGCGCGGAAGAGGAGGCGCCCCTAGACGAGGAGCAGCTGTGGCACCTGGGGCTGCTGGATGCGGTGTTGCAGCGACGAGAGTAGCCGGCGGGGACGAAGGACGAGCGTCGATCTCTAGCTCATCCAACACCAGATGAGTGCGTGCTTCCGTAAATGTTGGAAACAGCCGGTGCATCTTGAGAATAGACACCATATGGCGAAACTTGCCACTGAGGCCGCGGAGAAGCGTGAGGACCATTTGCTGGTTGCCGATAGGGTCACCGAATTTGGCGAGGGAGGCAGCCATGGATTCAAGACGACGTCAGTAGTCGGTGACGCTTAGGGAGTCCTGGCAAAATGTGCGGAACTGCGTCTCAAGAAGAAGGGCACAAGACTCTTTCTGGCCAAGAAATTCATCCCCGAAATAGCATCACGCATTACGGGCGTGTCCGGGCTGCATCATCAGTGACTGCTGTAGGTCGTTGGAGACGGTGCCGTACACCCATGTGAGGACGCACCAATCCGCCTGGAGCCACGCCGAGTGCGCGGGGAACGCGTCATCCTTGAGGACGTGGCGGGTGAGGGCATATTTCCCAAGGACAGTGAGAAACATGCGGCGCCACTTAGTGTAGGAGTCCGTGGCTATGTCGAGGACAATGGGGGTAAGCGCCTTGATGTTGACGACGGAGGTGGCTTGCGCCCAGAGAGCCACGTGAGCGCTCTCGTACGCGTCCAGAGCTTTATTAGCGCGAGAAGGATCAGCCGCGAGACAGCGTTCTTCGAAAGTAGCAGCACCAGTGTTGTCGCCAGCCATGGGGCGCACGACAGCTGATCAAGCCGGATCAAAGATCTCGAAGAGACAGCCGATCAGCCGATCAGATCGGAGATCTCGGAGAGACAGCCGATCGGCCAATCGGATCGGAGGGTCAACCGATTAGAGTCGGATCGGCAGCCAATCGGCCAATTGAATCGGCGATCGGATGGCCGATGAGCAGCTGATCAGATTGGAGGCCGATCGGATCGACAATGGGCAGATCGAATGGCCGATGAGCAGCCGATCAGATTGGCAGTAGAAATCGAGTAGCCGATCAGATTGGGTGGCTGATGAGCAACCGATCAGATTGGGTGGCCGATGAGCAGCCGATCAGATCGGATGGATCAGATCGGCAGTAGAGATCGGCTAGCCGATGAGCAGCCGATAGTTTGGAGCCCGATCGGATCGGCAATAGGCAGGATCCTATCGGGCCGATCAACGGATCCGATTAGATTGGATCAGCGGGCGATCTGGTTGGCAACGGAGAGCCAATCGGATTGGCAATAAGTAGCGATCTGATCGGTGGCAGCGCGGACGATAAGACTGGCGACACCTAGTGGTGGTGATCGAATCAGCGACGGGCGCTGGTGCAGAAGCGCAGGTAGGATCAGATCGGCGGCCACACCCGGTGACGAGGGCAGCTACGGGGTGGGCGATCAGATCGGCAGCGCTGGCGATGAGACCAGCAATACTCTCGGTGACGTGCAGTCGGCACCGGTGGTGACGGTCGGATCGGCGATGGGCGCTGGTTCAGAAACGACGGCGTTGAGGGCGTTGGACCTCGACAGTCTCTCACACAGTAGTGGCAGAGAAGGAGATCAGCGATGGCAGAAACAGCGGTGGCGTTTTTTTGTTATGGAAAGATAGCAGATTGAAACTGCTCTGATACCATGAAATTATAGAAATTGTTGATTGTATTATCTATTAATGTATCAGTATATATAGGCAGTTAGAGTGGCTTACACACGCAACCGCACAGCTAAACACGCGGGTTAACCTAGTAGACTAACAGTTGTTTGGGCTTTAAAGCTTGTTTGATACAAGTATGTTGAGACTTTAAAAACTCTTCAGCAGACATCTTATACTACCTGGATATCGCAACTAATCTTGTTGATGAACTTGCAATGAGGTCAAGCACATAAATGTTATAGAATTGAGTATGCATACTTAGTAGGAAAAGAAATTACTTGCCAAAGTAGAAATGCCATCATTTATCGAAGCAACAAAGGTAACTTATGTCATGTTGATGCAAGTGGCACTTGCAGCGTGGACCATGAATATATGGGTCTTAATTGGATCTAATAATTTTCGCTATTATGTTACACACTTAGGACAACATTTTTCCTCCACTTCACCTGACATTTGGTACAACCAATGACAGTTCAGCTGAGTTCCCTGTGCATTGGATAACATTTGTCCAAATTTATTGATAGTTTGCTTAGTTGGTTAATGTGACTGATGTCGCAGGTGACAGATATTTGAAACGATTTGTCATTCCAAAACCGAAAGTTACAGCTGTTCCTCAGTTGAACGATGATGACTGCTCATTCTAGCAAGCGATGGCCTGTGGGATGTTGTGCCAAATGAAGAAGTATGCAAAGTTGCGCGGCGGCAGATCCTTCTGTGGCACAAGAACAATGGTGATTCACTCTGTTCAGCTGTTGTCTAAAAAAGATTTGTTACCAACCATAGGCTATGTAGTGATAATGCCTGATTTTCTTGACAAGAGCGTAATATTGATTTTTGTTTGCAGTTTGTTCAGTGAAAAGACAGCTTTGATGGCAGAAGTCATAATGGCACTGCAGTACATCAAATTTATTCTTATAATTATTAACGTATATTTTCTCTGAATACCTCCTCTTCACTTCGATTCATCAGAGATAATATTCAGACTTCTTGTTGATTTGTTGCAATGGAGTGAATGTATTTCATACTTGAGTGATCTGCCATGTGTTAATAAATTTGCTTTCCAATTCTATATGATTCGAAATAATAATCAAGGTATCACACTCAGAAGACGTATTCAACTCTGCATTCCATGTTTAGCTGTATGGCTTGTAATATTTTAACTTACTAATCAATGATTGAAATTTATTTTACAAGACGTACAGTATTATGAGCAATTTACTTGTTCTGACTAGTACAGAGTAGAGCAATCCTTCTTTCTTTTTTTTTTCTTTTGAAGAGTTTGATAAACCTTTGCTGTCTTGGCACATTTATTTCATCTAAATGCTTTACTTATCATGAGATATAGGCATCTTTTATTGCTTTAGTTGAAATGTATGGCCTATCCTGCAGCAAGTGGTACTCCACATAGATGAAATCCTTAGTTCACATGACAGAACAGAATAGTAAAATTTATGATGCATTATGTGTGTGCTGTTCCTAAGGATTTCTAACTCTTTCTTGCAATATAGTTGGAACAATATTCGTGAGCTTATGTAATTTTATTGACAATAAATTATATGCGATTATTACGACACCATAAGAGCGTAATTCCCTAAATTCATGCGTGCAAAAGGGTATTTGACAATGATGATATCATAAGGCATAACCAAGTTGGATACATTCTTTACGACTCCAATTAATTGGTGAGTGGTGGCCGTACTTTTTGTCTGCCGGAAGAGCACATACCCATAATAGAGTACAAATATTTACCTCTTGGTATGGAAATGGTTAACTGTTTGTGTGTGAAGTAAGAAGTTGCGCATTAACCAAAATTAAAAAATGTGTACGTTCACATGTATGATAATACCATGCAATAAAGTGATTTGTGTAATATGAGGCCAACGGATAGGCTGAAAATTGATTACTACCCGTTTTAGGATGTTGGTGCGTAGTCACAACAAATTTTCCATAGTCCATCCATGCCAGTAATAAGCACCGAACATAACCTACAATTGAATCATCTAGTGTTAGTTATTGGTGGCTTCAGTTGTTTTTATGTATCTGCTATAGATACTGTTGACGGCGACGTAGATTTAGCATTGGATTTCATTGTTTTGTCCATAAACATGAAGTCCTATTTGTTGAAATTATCTCAATGACTCACATCATATAATATATATGCCACGAGTGCCCTTGGTGCAACAGCTTTCTGAATGATTGCACTGAGCACAATCCAAGATATGTATAAAAAATCGATATACCTTCCGTTGCTCTTGTGCACTTGTGCTCACAGCACGACCACCTGATAGCCCCACACACAGTGATCACACAACACACATTCTCTCTCTAACACACTGTGTCTGTTGTTTGTGTATAAATAGCCCTAACTTGGCTTCCTATAAACAACAAGTCAGAAAACCCCAGCATGAAACACATAACAGAAATGAGTTCTCTGGATGTTTGTACTCCTAGATATAGCAAGTTTCAAAGGATCTACCATCTTTTCCTTTTTCATGCACACCCATTTTGTCTCCAAGTGTTGTACTTCCTCTTCATCTCCCTCTTTGGTTTCTTGATGCTGAAAGCTCTGCCCATGAAGACCAGCAAGGTCCCAAGGCCCATGGACTTGGACCTAATCTTCACGTCGGTGTCGGCGACGACGGTGTCGAGCATGGTCGCCATCGAGATGGAGTCCTTCGCCAACTCCCAGCTCCTCCTCATGACCTTCCTGATGCTTCTTGGTGGTGAGGTGTTCACTAGCATCCTTAGCCTCTACTTCACCTACACCAAGTCCAAGAGGATAGCAGCACTATCTGACCATAGTGACAAGCCACCACCATCCTCTACCCTAGTAGAGCTCACTGACATGGACGTCGTCGTAAGCTCTACCACTGCACAGAACCAGATGGAGCTAGGGTTTGGTCAGGACAAACGCAGTTACACTCACACGTTATCGTCGTCGTCGCCTACAGCTAGGTTACTAATGTTGATAGTGATGGGCTACCACGTGGTGGTGCACCTCGCCGGCTACACGCTCATCCTCGTCTACCTCAGCGTCGTCTCCGGTGCGAGGGCGGTGCTCGCCGGGAAGAGGATCAGCCCGCACACCTTCTCCATCTTTACTGTCGTCTCGACGTTCGCCAATTGCGGCTTCGTGCCGACGAACGAGGGGATGATCTCATTCAAGTCGTTCCCCGGCCTCCTCCTGCTCGTCGTGCCGCATGTCCTCCTCGGGAACACTCTCTTCCCCGTCTTCCTCAGGCTGGCCATCGCCGCGCTCGAGAGGGTCACGAGGAGGCCGGAGCTCGGTGAGCTGCGGCGGCGGAGGGGCGGCGGATACGTCGTCTACTACGACCACCTGCTGCCGAGCTCGCGCACGTGGTTCCTGGCCCTCACCGTGATCGTGTTCGTTCTGGCTCAGCTGGTGCTCTTCTGCGCCATGGAGTGGGGATCCGACGGGCTGCGGGGGCTCACCGCCGGCCAGAAGCTCGTCGGGGCACTCTTCATGTCGGTTAACTCCAGGCACTCCGGCGAGATGGTGGTCGACCTCTCCACCGTGTCGTCGGCCGTTGTCGTGCTCTTCGTGGTGATGATGTACGTATGTTTGATCTCGTTAATCAACCATCACATCCATATGTGCATAAATACAAATATAATCAATTACCATATCAAACATATATAGGGTAGTACGTAAATTTAGTACGCGGGGAATGGATTTTACGTCCTCGTGGGCGTCCGCTTTCATTTCTAATTATATGCGATCTAAATTATGAAAAATTCTGTAATTAGATGCGATCAAAATAATTATGAAAAATTCTATAAAAATGTGGGATGTACGTTCTTAGATGCCGTGTCACTAGTCAACAAGTGGTTGACATTTTACGCGCTCAATCTAACCAAACGAGGCTGTCATGGATCACTATCAAAAGCAGCTTAATTAGTAGTAGTACCGAATTAATATGTGGCTACAAATGCAAATCAGTTAAATGATAGGAAAGTGTGATTGCTACTGCTAGATAGGGATAGTCGTCGAGCCAAAGCCTAGTTGATGCTTTCAGTTGTGGCGCCCTTGGTTTGGCACTTTCACGAAGATAATCCACATGAAACTTCTCCCAGCCATATCTTGCAACAACATCTTAACTACACCTTGTTTGATTTCCTCTAAATTGTGGTTGCAATTTAACAAGTGAATTGATGTCATATGTACATATGTACATCGTGTGTACAGTCTATAAACCAAGCACATATACATGATACACTTGAATTAATCACTGAAAACAGGGAACTCTAAATTAATAATCTTGCATGTCTGAAAATGAGCATATTGCTACGCTGAATTACTTAACTTTCTGCTTAATTATATGTTCTTATGCTTGCTGAAGGTACCTACCACCTTACACTACCTTTCTACCTTTCCAAGACAAACACCAGCAAACGGGAGATCAGTCCAGCCAGGAGGGCAGAAGCAGCAGAAGCATATGGCAGAAGCTGCTCATGTCGCCGCTCTCCTGCCTAGCCATCTTCATCGTTGTCATCTGCATCACGGAGCGGCGGCAGATCGCCGATGACCCCATCAACTACAGCGTCCTCAACATCGTCGTCGAGGTTATCAGGTATGCATGGTACTCTAGCTTTTTGGCAAGTATATACAAGAGATATACAATGAACTGATCAACCATTGTCTAACTTGTATATATGTGACCATATGTTGTATGCATGCAGTGCGTATGGCAATGTGGGGTTCAGCACGGGGTACAGCTGCGCGAGGCAGTTGAGACCCGATGGCAGCTGCAGAGACCTGTGGATTGGCTTCTCAGGGAAGTGGAGCAGGGAAGGGAAGCTCACTCTCATGGCCGTCATGCTCTACGGCAGGCTTAAGAAGTTCAGCCTGCATGGCGGTCAGGCATGGAAGATAGATTAACACCTAAACTTTCATGCGTCTATAGCTCTATAAGCATGGATACATGATAGCTACTAACGAGGCATCGGTCGGCCGTACTAGGCTAAAAGAGATAGACTGATCTTCCCTTCAAAAACTGATCTCCACGAGTTCTTGAACGAGGTTAGTTTTATATAGGAATGATCAGTGTACTATGTCAGGATCAAGTTGATCTTTAGATCTGTCTGTTTCCTGTTATGCGTGTAAGCAAGTAGCAATGTGACACACGTGTTAGCTTACGAGTATATATATATGGAGGATGAGACGTTTTTTTCATGCCACTATATTAGTCACGAAGGACATCTTGATTTTTTGAACTGTCTATATTGAAAACCCCACTTTTTAATGGCCTCCTCTGAGATTTGTGCAAACAGTGCCTCCGCCTTATCCTCTCCTTCTTCTCGTTCAACTCAACATGCTCGAGCAGCCAGCCCGTGCCGTTGCCACGCTCCTCCCCACCCCTTCCCCATCATGGTCGTAGAAAAATCCAAATTATGCAACGCCTAATAAAAATGTATATATTAAAGGTCTTTTAATACTTTTATAATTGGATGATTTATAACATTTTCATTATGGCTCTACTATATTAAAATATAGTGTATGTTAATATACTTAGAGTATTTTTTTCATACTTTAATACTAAAAGTATTAGCGTGATACACTCCGGGTAATTGATGGGCAAGGGCGATCTGAGCAACCGCAGGCCCCTAAAAATCAGGACCAAAACATTTATGCTTCAATCCAAGGCAATACGTTCCAGTATGTTGCTAGATCTCTTATTCCAAATTTCAAAGTTCCCCTCTTGACCTACTAATTTGGTTAGAACGTACTTCGTTTCTTTAGCTCTAATAAGTATTCGACAATAATCATGACAACTTCAAATAATGACTTTGGGGACACGCGATCTAAACAGTAAGATACCATTTTCCCTGAAAGTAAACAAAATTGAATCGTTGTATTAGGATGCACCATTGACACAATTTACTCTTTTATTTATTATTGATATTTTTAAATATTCGCATTGGCCTTAAATTCTTATGCATTGGCCTGAATACACTGACAAAATTTTCTTTGAAGAGAAGAAGACGCTCTATGTTTTTAAGAATTGTGTTTAAAAATACATGTAATTCTGGTCATAGAGGGCTAACTAGATCAAGGATAGGACTACTTCTATCCCAATATAAGTCTATTTTTAAGTGTGAGAGTGTATATAGGATTGATAAGATTGTGGATGAAATAGGAATAAATTTGAATAAGAAGTGGTTGATAAGGTTAGTAAATTATAGGACTGTGCTTATTTTGAGATAAAATTTGAATATAAAAATTCAATTATTTAGAGACGAAGATAGTATTAGAGAAATTTCTTGTCACGAATAAGTCAAATTAACTTGGAAAAGAGGTGACAGGTTGATGTTTGAGTGGAAGCATAAGGCAGAAGTGCTGCTACTCCCTGTTACCTGAATTTGAAACGAGATAGCCACACATGATCTATCTCTCATACATGAACATGGACGAAAAATATTCTGGAGGAGAAGTAGTATTATTCACAATCCTAATTAAGAACTACTTTTTTGTTGAATTCATCCCCCAACATGTTTGATCTTGTTTTAAGTACAGTGCACTCTTGGTGGATTGAATACGAGCGCTATTTCTTCTCTCTCATACAGTCCCAAGCCAGCCTGGTTCATAAGTTCATTAGGTTGGTTAACGAGCTTTATCTCATTTATATTATCTTTTAGAACTTTAAATTTACCAGTATATCATATGTAAACACAATAATAAATGCTAACTTGTGATTAACTTAATTACTTAAATACAAATAGTTTGAAAATAATTAAAGTACTAGACTAATTAATTAAGATTAATTATTAAAAAGATATGGTCTTTTGTTTTAGCTCACACACTGGCTCATTAAGCTAATTAGCTAAGACTTTAGCTTGGCTCGATTCATTATGATTAAAAGTTCAAGCCGTTCTGAGCCGATTAGAGTTATGGGTTTTGAGATTTTTTTCCACCCCTTTTTATAAGGCAGGCAAAGAGCAAGACTATTCTCTTTTGTCTTAAACAAAACTTGGGAAATGTGAGAGCCTAGTTAGGTGAAGGGTTTGTTCAAAGAAATCCTGCTTATAAGTCTAGTCAAACCTGGGAAATGTGAGAGCTAAAGTGTTGAACTTTGAGTATTACTTATTCTAAGAATATAATGTAGGGTAGATCTATGGCTATTAATCCTTGACTGAAAAGAAGTGAAACGGAAAAAAAATGTTGAATTGCTCAAAGGAAGTTCATATTTGAGAGTTTCATCATATGACAATAATTAATTTTTCCACTTTTCCTAATCCACACTGTATGTTTAGAAATTTTGCAAAAGAAATTCAATATACTCGAAAGTTATGGTTTTGTTAAAGTCCTCGGACAAATTAAAAATTGTATTTATGTTTTAAATAGACCAACACAAGCAAATGAATGTATATATACTAAAAATGAAATTCGCATGAAAGATTTGGTGATGGCCCTTATATTCTTTTGGAATAAACTGGGTATTGCACGATGTGTGTTGGCTACTTGGTTCTGCGTCCCTTTTGTCCCTGGTAGATACTCAGCGCATAATTTAGTTAGATTCTGTTGGGTTCACGTCAACATCGAGTAGTTGAGATGGCAAGGTAAGATTGAGATTAACACATGCTTACCGTTTGGATCAACTCGGAAACAAAAATATGGTAAAAAATTGTAGCACTACGTACGCTGTTAAAAAGAGACGATGAGTGTGACATTTTTCAGTTCAAATTAAATCAGACGCGCGACAACGAATAATGTGTCATTGTTCAATGCAAATCAGGGAATCACAGTTCACAAAGACAGTCAACTCTGAATGATGTTCAGTCAATTATTTGCAAGAAATTACTGCAAGCAATATATCTAAAAGAAAATTTCCTGTTATATATATATATATGCAATGCTTTTTTTTCTATTTCCTCTTGGTGTGAAACTATTGTAATAACATGATGTTGGGCTTTGTTCATCTTTGACACATCGACCAATTATCAATTATCTAAAACAAATCTTGTTATATATATTAATACCTTTTTGTGGGATATGTAATCTAGCAGTTGATTCTTTTATTTCAGGAAAACACAAATAATATAAAAATTTCGCAACATGAAAGTGATAAAAATAATGGATAAGTTGCAATTTCATTCAATCAACATGGATGTAAGATTTACCGATGTTTACTGCAAAACATGCCCATAGAATCTTATAAGATTCACGATTTTATCATTTACTTGAGCATGTGTTGAGAAAATGCACTCGCTGATATACCAACATTATGTGAGTGTTTCGTATTGTGTGCCCAGGTGCATCTTTGATTAGGAATACAAGTACAAAAGTAATTTGAGATTGCAAAAAATGTCCCATGTACCTCCGCGGCTAGGAGTAAAACAAAACATCCAAACATGACTTTCAAACCTCGCGCAAATTCTCCTTGAGAAATCCAATGCATCACGATCATTTTCTTCTATCTAATCTCATAACCCCTGCATTTTTTTCCACACAAGCAATGCAAAAACCCACCAATTTCCAGCAATTTTCGATAACTTTGCTATATAATCTCGAAGGATTCTCCAAGCCACGGCATTCAAATTTCCAAATGTACTGTACTTGTTTTCGTCGTTGCCGCGGCGAACTACCCATTTTCCCCGCAAGAAATATCATCTATTTATCTATCTACTTATTTATTTACACCATCTAAGCCTCCCATTTATAATTCGCACGCCGCCGCTTGCTCGGCCTCTACCACAGCAGGTCAGCAGCCGCCGCAGACGACGCCTCCCTCTCCCTCGTGCTGCTCCCCTCCCCATCGCATCCGCCTCTCTCCAGTCCACCCACACCTCCCTCCCATCTGCATTCCGCTCCCCGGGGGCGAATCCGTAGCGGCGCTCGCTCGCGCTGCTGAAGCCCAGGGGCAGGGGCCCGACTCCCAGCCATGTCCGTCCCCAGCGTCGCCCTTCCGCGCCGCCGACGACCGCTTCTACTGCCCGCAGCCGCGCCGCCACTGCTTCAACGCCTCCACCAGCAGACGGCACCGCCGGCGGCGGCGGCGGCGGCGGTGGCGGTTGAGGAGGAGGAGGAGGAGGCGACTAACCTCGAGAGCTTCATCGCGTCCACCGCCGTCCGCGTGCCCGCGCGTAGTCTCCCTCGGGTGCGTGCGTGCGTCCTCCTCGTGAAAGCCGGTTTTGCTTGCTTGCTTGCGGCCTGCGGCCTGTGGTTTTTGCTGGCCAGCTGACTGGTTTCTGTGGGGGGATGTGCGCGTACGTGCAGACGAGCTCGCGGGGGAGGGGAGCGGCCGGGGCGCCGTACTACGAGCTCGCGGATCTGTGGGAGGCGTTCGCGGAGTGGAGCGCGTATGGCGCCGGCGTGCCGCTCCTGCTCAATCGGACGGACGGCGTCGTGCAGTAGTACGTCCCCTTCCTGTCGGCTATCCAGCTGTATGCTGCCCGGCCTCCGCCGCCGTCAAGCACGTATAACATCTCTCTCTCTCTCTCTCTCTGTGCCTAAATATGAACTTGCTTGTCGGACGGCACTGCAGTATGCTACCGTACCTTGCTTGTTCAGAACTGCCGATATTGCTGGAACGGCACCTTACATGCCTACCTTGTGGACACAAACTAAAAGAGGATAAGTGGATAGAATTAATGAAATACCTATTGGATATTTCAGAATCATATAGGTTAACATTGGTAGACAATGACTTACTCTTTTTTATGATTGCTGCGATGTTAGGTTAGGCCAAGCAGGTTAGAATTGGCCATCATTTTTCACCATGTGTGAGATGGGAGAATTTCACTTTTTGGTTTATAGTAGATTTTGTATCAGCAAATATGTTTCCTCACTAGCTGCTGTAAATAATATACGGAGATTTGCAGCTGAGATATGCAAACATCACTATAATAAATTATAAACCAACAAGAAGATAAAAATTGGCAAAGAAAGTACACCAACCTGAGAAGTCATGGATGAAATGATTGATGATTAGGAGAAGGTTCTTACCGGATTGAGTGCAAATCGAATCTTCTGTTGCCGCATCTTCCACCTCTAGAGGTTAAGGTCATCTCCTGCAAAGCCTGGATTGTGCTGGTGACTTTAAGTAACGCTTGCTTTTTTTTTTTACTTCTCTAATTCATAGGGCCATCTTACTCATAATGCCACACATGACCATGTCTCATGGTCTGGTTGCATGTGTTACCTACACACATATTCATTTACTGCACTAGTTTGGGTGTGAAGATTTTGCATTTTCTGAAATAAGATAGTAAGAACACTGCATTGTGGAAAATCATGATTATCACAAATCCACCATATAACGTTGTATCAAATAATTGGATTATAATCTTTTTTATGGCTGCATGTGCATCCGCACCGACCTCTTGAAACCTGCAGATCCAGTGTGAGCCATAGTTGCCAGAATTCGTGGTTTACAATCCAATAATTCCTAAAACTAGGATTCGTTAGGGCCTCAGAGAAATACCTCTGTGATCCACAATTCAGAGATGGGGTTTGTGACCTTGGTACTTTTGGTCCGCGTATGGTAATTTACAGTACGTTGATGAATCCATTGTCCTGGAGACATGTATGAAATAATTGTCCTACCACAAAATATCCTAACCCTGAAAACATAAGAGAATTGAAAATCATGGGGCTGTGACTCTGAGCAGTGGGCCAGACCATTATAACCAGACCTGGAAGGACCCTAAGTCCCTAACCCCTATTAGCTCACTACATGTCTACATACAGTCATTGCCGTTCCCAGCCGTCAGGCTATGCACCTGGGCCTCCCTCTAGCTACAACACCACGATGTCACCTCCTTTCCTCCCCACCTCCCTGAGGATCATGCTCACGATAGAGGTGCTAACCAGAGTGTGTACTGGTGTGCCACGCACCATGATTGTGGCCATTTACATCATTTGTGGGTTGTGGGGGATTTATGCATATCCAGAAACTACGGTGTGAACAAAGAAAGTTGTGTACCATAGTCTGTAACTAGGTATGGATATGGTGCCATATGATGAGCTACAATAGAACACTGCTTGTAAAGCCTAGGATTACTAGTATCCTGAAATGGTTATAGCTGTAAATGGGAGTCTCTTTTAAAAACACAATAATGATAAACCTGTATCATAAGCAGTGCTATGCAGGCTTAAATCATGAAGTGTTCGTAGCCACACCTGTTATTTGAAGTCCATCCATTTCCTAATATGATCATATTAATCTTAATATTTTCCCCAAGTGTCAATATTTACTCTTGGTTAATGTTTGAACACATTTTTTTGTTGTACAAAGCTTTCTTCTTTCCTTTGAGAGACCATGAAATTTATTTCTGAAAAAAGTTTCGTATGTTTTCAATTTCAGTCAACTTGGTGAAGACAATGATGGTGACAGTGCTCAGAATGAGTAGTAAGAGCGACCATGAGCAATTAAGAGGCCGTTGTTTAGTTAACAGATCAAGATGGTTTCTCCAGTGATGATAGTGAGTCTGGCAACCAGGTATTGTACCCTGTTTTCCAATATATGGATCATGATGCACCATATGGAAGACAACCTTTAGCAGACATGGTATGCTTCTTTTTTTTTCTTTTCTTCTGGTCAATGAATATTTCATCTGTGTCCAAGATGATGGGATTTCTTCTGTTTCTGGCTGCAGACATCATTACTTGCTAATAGGTTTCCTGATTTATGGACATATAAGAGCTGTGACCTTCTACCATCCAGTTGGATTTATTCCCTGTTACTCCTTTAGCTACTAGATCCATTGCCTAAGAGATTGGCTTACCCATTGGACGTTGAGTCAGGTATCCCATATACTGGATACCGACAGGACCAACATTACAAGATTTGGATGCTTGCTTTTTAATCTACACCAGCTGAAGGTAATCCCCAATCCCCTTTTTGTGCTCAAAGCTAGACAGAGATGTTGCTTATTGCATTTTATATCATGTACTAATTAGATATCCTGTTACAATCTAAAACAAAATAGCTGAGCAATTAGGAAACCGGAATCGTATTTTTAATTAATATGCAACAATGGGCAGGTACACTAAGTGGGCATCCTGAGACAATTGTTTTTCATAATAGCAAAATTTCTGATGATCCTGGGAGGGTCACACTGCCTCTCATTGGTCTAGCGTCACACCAGTTTAATGGTTCCATGTGGACGTCAAATCAAGAGCATGAGCAACAGTTAGCTAAATCGCTTCTGAAAGCTGCAGATGACTAGCTTTGCCAGCGGCGAGTAGATCATCTCGATTACCGGTTCTTCCTTTCGCACTAAAACACTTGAAAGTTCCCTGCGTTTTGGCAAAGTAGCTCAGCCAGATGCCCACTAATTAAGTGATGAACTTAACATGCAGCCATTGAGCCCACGGGCACTAATATCATTCTCTCTTTTTCAATTATTACTATGGGGCTTCGTTTATGTTATAAGGCGTCGAGCCCTAGGTAGCTGGCCCTCGGCTATGAAGATTGTAACCTCGGTCCGTCTTCTCCGGAAGGTTTTGTTCCTCTGTCGTAGGTTTTCATTGAGAAAGTTTAGATAGGTGATAATCTTGCTTAATCCCCCAAGTGTGCGGTTAGGCTCGAAACAAACTGAGCTAAATGCTCCTATAATTTAGAAACCGAAAACAGAAAGCTACTCTATCTTTCGTAACTCAGCCACTTGCTGTTACCGCGCCCAGCGCGTCTCCGTGCGCGCTCTTCGCGCGAGCCACGCGTTTGGTCGCCCGGGCGCACATCTCTGCATGTTGGCACCTCACACAGGTGCGCCCCTCTCCCCCTTGAGGTGAAGGCGGGGTATTTGGTGTAGAATGGCTCGACGTTCTCCCACATCACCGAGACCGGGGACTCCCCCTTCCACTGGATCAACACCTGGCGGACGTCGCGAGCAAGGCGATAACGAACAACACATTTCGGTTCCAGGACGGCCGCACCATGGTGAACTGGTGGCAGTGGCGGAGGAGCAGTCGGAGGTGGCCCGTTGAGCCTGACATGGAAGACATCATGAAGGCGGGTGCGAGGCGGACAGCCACGCCGTTGATCAGTTCGGTGACGCGATATGGCCCATAGAAGCGTGGCTTGAGCATACCAGAGACAGCCTAGGGCAGTGAGGACGCTGCACGGTGCGGGAGCCGAAGAAGTGCCCAGTCGCTCACCTGGTACGCGACGTGTCGATGGGCTTTGTCGTAATGGAGCTTCTGGACCGCCTGAGCTTGCTCAAGCTGGTAGCGGATGTCAGCGAGGAATTCTTCACACTCCTCCATGCTCTTGGCGACGGCTGCCACCCTTGTGTCCCTCGGTTCGTAGGATCGGATGGATGGTGGATCACGCTCGTAGACGACATGGAACGACGTGTCCTGCAAGGAAGTCTGGTAGACAGTGTTGAAGATAAATTCTGCCCATGGTAGCCAGCGGAGCCACTAACGTGGCCGGTCCCTTGTGAGGCAACACAAATACATGATGATGACCTTGTTTGCAACCTCCGATTGCCCATCCGATTGGGGATGGAACGCCGTCGTCATGTGCAGCTTGGTACCCATCGCATGAGCTCGCGCCAGAATGTCGAAGTGAAGATCGGGTCGCGGTCCGACACCATGGACTACGGAACGTCGTGCAGGCGGACGATGTCGGTGAAGAAGGCTTGAGCGACGGACTCGGTGGAGTACGGGTGCGCCAAGGGAATAAAGTGGCAATACTTGCTAAACCTGTCCACCTGTCAATATGACGGACTTAACGCGAACACGAGGCAGAGCTTCGACGAAGTCGAGGGCGATGTCTGTCCATACGCCCTGTGGGATTGGCAGGGGCACGAGAAGACCCGCCGGGTGCAAGTGCTCGGACTTGTACCTCTGGCATACCACGCAGGCGCGCACAAAGTCTTGCACCAGCTGCTTCATGTTAGGGAAGTGGAAGTTGCACCATAGGAGGTGTAGCGTGCGCTAGACCCCTTCATGTCCATCCTCGTGGACCGTCGCCAAGATCTCCTGGATCAGGGGAGAGGTCAGAGGGATGTACAGCCGCCCGCCGAACTGCAGCATGTCGTCGACAAGGGACTAAGGCGCCCCACGGGAGCCGGCGCGGACATCATCACGGAAGGAGACGATGGCAGGGTCGGTGTCTTGTGCTTGGCAGAGATGCGTGACAAAGTCGAATCGGGGGGCCGACAGCATTAGGACGGCGACCTCTACCATGTCGCAATGGGACAACGCGTCAGCCATCGCGTTCGCCGTCCCGGGCTTGTACTCGACGGTGAAGTCAAACCCCAACAGCTTGCCTACCCAGTGATGTTGAGGGATGGTGGTGAGCCGCTGGTCCAACAAGTATTTGTTGTAGTGGTCCGTCTTGACGATGAATCGGTGTCCCCACAAGTACGGCCTCCAATGCTGCACGGCATGCACCAAGCCGATAAGCTCCTGTTCGTACGCGGCGAGGGCACAATGGCGAGGTGCGATGGGCCTGCTGAAGAAGGCGATCGGGTGGCCATCCTGGATGAGTACCACGCCGAAGCCATGGGACGACGCGTCACATTCGACGATGAAGATCTTGGAGAAGTCCGGCATGGCTAGAATCGGGGCCGAGGAGACCGCAGCCTTGATCGTGTCAAGCGCCGCGGCCGCTGCCTTGTTCCAGGAGAACCCTTCCTTCGTGAGGATGGCTGAGCAGCGCGGCGACGGAGCCGTAGTTGTGGATGAATTTACGGTAGTATCCCGCCAAGTTGAGGAAGCCACGCACCGCTCGTGCCGAGCGAGGCACCGGCCAGTCGCGGATGGCCTGCACCTTAGCCGGGTCCATGGCGACACCCGTCTCGGATATGATGTGGCCGAGGTACGAGACGGAGGCGGAGCCGAAAGAGCACTTGTAGCGCTTGACGAAGAGCTTGTGCTGCCGCATCTCAAAGAGGACGACACGGAGGTGTCGAAGATGATCCGCCGAAGTCTTGCTGTAGATCAGAATATCGTCAAAAAATACCAGGACGAAGCAACGAAGGAACGAGCGGAGTACATCGTTCATGAGGGCTTGGAATGTCGCTGGAGCGTTGCACAGCCTGAACAGCATCACCAAGAACTCATAGAGGCCGTCGTGGGTGCGGAACGCCGTCTTGTGGATGTCCTCTGGCCGTATCCGCACCTGGTGGTACCAAGACCACAAGTCCAGCTTGGTGAAGCGCGCGCTGTGGAGCTCGTCGATGATGGGAATGGGGAACGCATCCTTGACGGTGAGGGCGTTCATCGCTCGGTAGTCGACACAGAATCGCCACGACCCGTCTGCTTTCTTGACGAGAAGGACCAGCGAGGAGAATGGCGAGTCGCTGTGACGGACGATGCCTTGCACGATCATGACGGCACACTGCCGCTCAAGCTCGTCCTTGTGGGCCACAGGGTACTGGTACGGGCGGACTGCCACTGCAGGTGCATTCGGTTTGAGGATGATGCTATGGTTGTGGGCGCGCTTGGGGGGAACCTGGTAGGCTCGACGAAGACGTCGCCAAAGGAAGCCAGCAGCTCGTCGAGGAGGAACTCGCTGGCTGCCGTGGTGTCGAGGACCGGTGTGCCGGAGGTCGCCACGCCCGACCAGCAGATGGTGCGCCCATGGTGCTGGAACGACAACGAGCGCTCGGTGAAGTCCCACACAATCGGGCCGAGAGTAGCCATCCGCTACGTGTCTAGGACCAAGTCGTAACCTGCAAGCGGCATGACAAAAAGGTCGACGAGGAACTGTGTGTCAGCAATGGAGATCGGCGCGTTCCGGATGACGTCGGGACAGGTGATCTTCTCGCCATTTGCCACTGTTGCCGTAAGACGGGGCCGGGGCTAGATGGCCAGCTCGGTCCAAAGCGTAAGCGTGGCCTCCTTCACGATGAAGTTATGTGTTGAGCCTGAGTCGAGTAGCGCAACGAAGGAGGTGGCGCCCAGCGACACGTTGATTTGCATCGTGTCGCAGATCGGCACGCTAGCGACCGCATGCAGGGAGAAGACCGGTGCCTCCATGTTCGGTGTCTCGTCTGCCATGGCGGCGGCGTTGGCGACGATCTCCACGCCGTTGATGTAGAAGAGCCGCCTGCAGATGCTGTTGTGCCCGCGGGTGTACTTCTCGTTGCAGTTGTAGCAGAGGCTGAGACAGCGGCGCTCCTCCTGGGATAGGCGCTTCACCGAGCGGCCCTCCACCGTGACCGTGGGCGCAGCAGCCTTGTCCTTGTCGACCGAGGGAGCCGAAATGGGCGAGGCGTGGAGCTGGAACCGGTAGCAGGCCGTGAGGCGCGGTCTTGGCTGGTGCCGACGCGTATTGCTCTCGTAGCTCCAGTTGACACGCCAAGCTCATGGCAGCCGTGAGGGACTGCGAGTTGTGGACCTAGACATCGAGGCTGAGCGGGGGAAGAAGGCCGCTCATGAACAACTGCACACGCTGCGCCTCGTCGAGGAGGCTGGCTTGGGGGAGGAGCGCTTGGAAGTGGTCCTAGTACTCCACGACGATGCCGGTGTGGCGGCAGTCCGCGAGCTCAAAGAGAGGGGCGGCGTGGAGGGGCGGCTCATACCGCAAGTTGTGAAGCTCCTTGAACCGACGCCATGACGTTATACCCTCGTCCGTTTGGATTTGGATGTACCACATTTGCGCCCCATCCTCGAGGTTGTAGGACGCCATCCAAACTTTCTCCTCCATGATCCGCTGCTGGTGGAAGTACGACTCGCAACGATTGATGAAGATGAGCGGATCGGACTTGCCATCGTACCGAGGAAAATCCATCTTCTGGAATTTCGGCGGTCGGTCATTGTGGTGCTCGCTGGAGCCAGGCTTGCTGCCCGAGGACGACGTGCGGTCGATGGTGAGGGCGGTGATCGCCTTGGCGTTGGCCTCCACGGTGGTCTGTAGGGTCTTGACGGCGTTAGTGAGCGCCTCGACGGTGGCCTTGAGGTCGTTGTTTTCACCCATGTTGGCGGCACACGACGCGACGGACGAAGATGCGGGGAAGGGCGGCGCAGCGGTTGAGGGTGGTGGAGGGGACGCGACGTCTGGTGGGGATGTGGAACGGGAAGGCGAGGATCGCTGGGACCATGATACTAGGTTGTCAAGGGCGTCGAGCCCTAGGGTAGCTGGCCCTTGGCTACGGAGATCGTAACCTTAGTCCGTCTTCTTCGGCAAGGTTTTGCCCCTCTGCCCACAGGCTTTCGTCGAGAGAGAGACAGGCTTTCGTTGAGAGAGAGATTAGATAGGTAATAATCTTGCTTAATCCTCTAAGTGTGCGGAAAGAGAAAGCTACTCTATCTTTCCTAACTCAACCACTGGCTGTTGCCGCGCCCAGCGTGTCCCGTGCACGCTCTCCACGCAAGCCACGTGTTCAGCTGTCTGGCGCACGTCTCTGGCTCAGTGGCGCCTCGCCATAGGTGCGCCCCCACATGACGTAACCCCATATTTATTTTTACCTAGTCTGCTTATGTCACTGGTATTTTGGGTTATTTTGCAGTAACTAGTTAGACAGGGGCCACCAAAATTATTTTCAGCATCTCGTAAGATGCTTGAGTGAATGGTATGTGGCAGAGCTAGGTAGGCAGTGAGTGGTTAGAGTGATGTATATCGGTCTGCTTCAGATATAGTGATGCTGACGATAAAATATTTCAACATTTTGGTTTAATTGGTACATGTTTACTCATTTTTGCCTGCATGGGTTTGAGATAATTGTAACTTATCATTGGCATTTGACATGTGAGAATGAAATGATATATGGTTGAAGAATTATGTAGCATCTGTTTCTCTGTCGTGTGCCCTTCATGTGATAAAAAGGGCAATTCTGGTGAATTTCATGACCTTCTGTACTGAATTATACTGTACTAGTTATCAGAGGCTTAGGTACCAGTTACTGATACTCCCATTTCCATGTGCCTAGCTAGAAATAAAGTTATTTTTGGACGGTAGTATGTTCTACACGTCGAGCAACATGTCATGTCCTTGTGCATAGCTGATTCTACAGTAGAGAGCAACCCGTCGAGCCTATTATGGATGAAACTATGACAATTATTCAAGGGTACAATTAAATGATTTAATATTAAAAAGTTGATTTAACATTTTAAAAAAGAAATGCTGATGAAAGTTTATAAGCTTAGAAGCCCATCATACGGAAAGAACGGGACCAAGTGTGGTGTGTGGTTCCTGTAGGCAGATTAGTAGGGCAGATACAGTGGCTATGAAAGACATGGGAAGCAAGGCATCGCATGTTACAAAGATTAACTAGGGACTCGTTCACGTCAGGATCTGCGCCCTCTCTTACCCCCACGGAAACACATCAACCCAGGAAATCACACAACGATATGCATGAACGAGAAAGCGAAACAGACACGCATAATTAACCACATCGCAACATAGCATTGGCGGCTAGGCGCCCGGTGGCCGCCTTCACGGGCGGCGGAGGGCACCAGAACCCACTCCATTGCCGGCGCCGTGCTGCACAGTACCACGGCAACGGCACGGGGCTCAGGTTGGGGCTGGACTCCGCCGCGGGCTCCAGACTCGGTGGCGGTGACACCGGGAGCGCCACCGTGGGCGCGGGCAGGGCTGGGACAAGCGTAGGTGGGCGAGCTATCCACCACGATGTGGCAGAAGCTCTTGGATTCCGCTTCCGCCGGAGCGTGGCGCGGCGCGCGCACGCCACGGTCAAGAGATGCGCGGCCAAGCAGAGAGTGCCGAGGCCTCGCCATTGCAGATTTGCAGGTTGCTCTAGCGACCGTAACGTTCTGGGACTACCTGATACGTACGTCGTCCTAGGTCTTGTTTGGTCGTGGATGGCATGGTTATGTGTGTGCCAGGAGAGCTAGCCTTTATAGGCAGGTTTGCGCCAGCGATTAGTACCAGTGGCTAGCAGCAGAAGTGGAGGGGATAAGTTTATCAATGGTTTTTAGAGGTTTTTTTTGAACCTTTTTATTTTTTGTATTTTTTAAAACATGTAATTTTAATTTTTTTTTTCTAAATCTGAATCTTTTTAAAAAAATTCCTGATTTTTTAAATTTTAAAACACTTTCACGCCCACCGCTTATAATATGCAGTGATGTTTAACAACGTCATAGGTAGCTTTTAAATATGAAAATAAACTTTGAGAGGATAGTATTAAAATTAGAAAAAAAATTAAAAGTTTCAAAAAATAATAATTATTATTTTTTAAACACAGATGAGGACAACCAAGACCATAACACCATCTTGTTTTGGTAATTGCCAAGTTGCAGTTGAGTTTTTTTTTCTTTTTGGAAAAATTAGTACCGAGAACGTCCTTTATAGGGTTTAGTGAGTTTTCACAAGTAGCACACACTAGTCCAAAATGCTACTAAAGAACTAGAGGACCAAAACACAGTACGGATAGCAGAAAGAAGATCAGAAACATCATGACTCATGACCGCCTCTATTGGCTCTTGAATGCTTATGGAGAGATGAAGTGCACGACCGTTCGTTTTAGAAATGCTGTTCCAGAATCTTTGGAGTGTTTGGTAATTAGTGTGTTTAGAATTTTATCAGGTGGAAATGCCTCCGTAGTCTGTAACACATCCGGTGTTGTAAAAATCAGCTGGTTAATTGTTTAGCCGTCTTGAATAGCTAATCCTCTATTTTTATTTAGAGATATTATTGTATTTCTGAAACGTGAGGTAAGTGTGAGATATCAAAGTCAGAACCATCCTTAAAAAAAGGCCACGATACAGGCCTTATATTTAATATATTCTATCTTTAAAAGATAAGATTAAAATTATACAATAGACTCAGGTTTCCATCACCGATGGATGCTTTTTACTCGGTCCACATCATACCTGTTGGTTTTTTATCCATGTCAACATAGCTAGCAATTAATCTCACGTGCTCCTCTCTTTAGCTATGCTTTGCTACCGAACAAACAGTAATTTTTTGTGACCAGAAACAGCTAGAGCTGAGGAAACTCACCGGCCAACTACTGTGGTGGCGATATGCCTAAGTGGGACTAGAAGAAGAATTGTGTCATATTACTGTGATTCAGTTCTTCGAGGGGAAAAGAAATAGAATATTCAGTACAAAGAACACATATTCACATCTTAATTATAAGCTACTATTTTTTGAGATGGACATAATTATCATCGTACATTTGTAAGAGACGAGAAAAACTACCTAAATTAGTGGAGAAAGAGAGAAACATTAAAAATGGAATTAGGAGATCGAGAAACATGTTAAAATATATTGGCTTAGATTGAAACGTCTCTAATTTTTTGAAGCCATGTGTGAATTCTCATCCTGCACATGGGCTTGGGTAATTTGCGGGTGACGTGCATTTCTTGGTAAATTTCAGTGACGATGCGTCAGGCTTGTTTTATTTCTACATTTTCTAGTGTAATTTCCAGCAAGTAGATCCGAGGTACCAGACCAATGCATAGGAAGAACAAGATCATTGTAACACAATTTCAATTAATTTCGGAATCGTTTCCACACTGATAATCTGTGATGATTAATGGAGATGGACTCTGCGAAATGCGTTTCAGAAAAATGTAAATCACATGAACATATACCTCAATCAATCATTCCAATACTAACACAAAGAAAGCAACACTTTGTTTTCATTGTTAAAACCTTCATTCACTTTGAGTATGCAATGCGTATCATTGGTGGACAATTAATGCATCATGTCTGTCTGCTTGCAAGCGAAGATCCCTTGTTTTGATGCCTCAAATTTGTATCAGTTAAGTTGATTCGTTCCTTTTCTCCTTTTGTTCTTCTGAGCACTTGTATATTTTCTTATCTTCCCAAGAATCTAGTGCTCCAAGTCCACGATTGGATGATACATACTTTCAAGTGTACCTGCTCATCTTCATAGGAACGTGATAATATTTCTGTTATCATAGTTAATTGCTTATCATACTAGGGAAAAGAAACCAGGATGGATTGTCTAGCCAGATTATTGCTAAAATTGCCTTATCTAGAAATTTCTCTTCCTAGGACAGGATCTATGATCATGGAAAGACAAAGTTTTCACATCTCTTGCGCTTAATTGATCTAATAAATGTACTTGAGAAACAAAGAAATAAGGCTATGAAGTTGCAACTTGTTAGCCTTGTCTTCGAATTGGATTGGCTGGGTTGGTTTTCGCAATTTAGCCCATACAAACATTTTTACAAATAGACCCATAATGAAACTTTTCACAGACATGGTTAGATGTCCCCTATAGGGCCTTAACATTTGGTGCCGTACTGTCTGTCTGAGGATTTGACTCTACGTAGAACACCACAAATCATACGTACAAGAGGTTCCATGGTGCCAAATTCTAAGGCCTCGTGCTATGTCATGGCTTTGTGCTTCTTAGCTATTTTTGGAAATAGATCTATTAAAGACTTGCAAAATAATATTTTTAGAATAGTCTATATTATAAAAAAAAACACTACTCGAGGCCTAAGCTAGAGTGATAAAAGTGGGTTCAGGTAATGGTTTTAACTTTTGCTAGAACCCTTAAATAACTTTACTAAAGGTTTCACAAAAGCAAGACGTTAATATGAAAATTGTTGATGATTCTTTACTATTCCTTTTTTCGGTTCCATGGAGCATGTACTCATATACGGCTATGGATGCACACCACATGTATCACGCTACATGCACATACATGCTAGTGTACACCATTTAACACATCCTTAAGAGATGGATGCTGGTGATGAATCCATCTCACTAAATTCTTACTACAAGTGTATCCACAAATGTGTAATTATCAACATTAGGATTTATAGAATCATGAATTGAACTCTACTGTGAAAAGATGTTTTTGCTTTCACCATTTTTATTATACTGGCGGATACCATTTAATAATGTATTCATGTTGTCACACTTCTGATCATTATTAGGTATATAGCTGCAAAGCGAGGTTTGGTTTCTCCTAGGTACCTGATTTTTATAGTACCATCATGGCCTACTATTATTTCAAAGACTAATAAAGATCAAATATTGAAGAAAAACCTAAAAATGTGGGTTGCTTTGGTTCTCTACCCTACCAATTTTAGTAGTGCCAAAATCTAGACAAATTTTAGCACCATAGATTCTATGATAGGGTAGAGTACATATCATCAGGTTTGGTCTGCTACCAATATGCTGATAAGGTGAAAACATTCTAAAGTGTTGCCAAATCCAATATTTTGAGGCTAGTTTGGTTTGATTCCAAAACTTTCACCCTACCAAAACATTGAAAACTCAACACCCTGGTTTCCGGGCTGTTAAAAACTCTATTTAAAAATTTTGATTCACTGTGTGTTAATTAAGGAAATAAGTGCCAAGATCTCAATTAGATCCCTCCTTGTCACAAAAAATCCCTATCCAAATTTAAATCTCAGAATTCAAATTTTACAATTTGAATTTCCTTCCGAGGTTCTATTTGCAATTTCTCCTAATTCCAAGTTATTCAATACATCTCCTTTCAAAATTCCAATCAAAACCCCTACAAAAACCTCCGCCTTAATTTTTAAATTTCAAATTCAAATCCTCCTTGTGATTTCCCACTCTTTTTCTCCTAAACCTCCTCCAATATTCCTTCAAATTCAACCTACTTTAAAAATTATTCAACTCTTAGTCAACGACATTTTGTTTGAGATTCCTAGATTTTTGTGAACCCAAGTATTTAAATTTGGATTTAAATATCTCCTCTAGAATATCCTTACAATCAAATTCCTTAAAAAAAATCAAACTCTACTATTCACTTAGACCTCCCTCTTCCTCTTCTCTTTTTTTTTCCTCTCGGCCCAACCCTGCCAACCTCTTCTCTTCCGTCCTCTATTCCTCACTCGCTCGACCTAGAATAAGCTGGCCTAGCGTTGCTCAGCCTTTCCTCACGGGTGGCCAACTCCCATTCTCCTCCTATGCTGCGTAGCTGCTATAGCCTAAGGCCCATGAGCACGTCTCGCCCACACGGCCGCCTCCGCACGCTTGTCCGCTGCTTAACTCCTTTGTCCAGGGCTATGCGTCAGTTGCCCAAGGCTGTGCATCAGTTGTCTGCCTCCTAACACTTGCTCGCACGCGTGCCATGTGAACAGTTGTATCCCTTCTCTATCTTTTCCTATGCAAGCAACGTGCTCGAGGGAATGCCGCCAAGGAGAAAAAAATTCCCTACAACTAAAAATATCTTATTCTTCACGTCCTATCCGCATCCAGCCATCCCCCACTCCAAATCGTCCAATCCACAGCCCAATCCATTGCCATCATCCCCTTCTTCGTGACACGCTGCGCTCGTCGTGTTAGCAAGAAAGATCTTGCCTCCAACCACAATATCGTGCCACCATCTCTCTTCCTTGTCATCTCCCACCACCCTATGCTTATAAATAGGTCCCAACCCTTGCCCCTTTCTTCTCCTCATGGCGGTCGCTACGGTCTTCTCTCTCTCGCTACACCGTGCCTAAGCACCTTGGCCATCCTCCTTTCGCTCCCTCCCAAAGCACTACTTTCGAACCTACCCTAAGGCAGCCCCTCTGCCGCTGTATGGTCTTTGGCAGCAAAATGACGCTGTCGAATCTGAGCTCCTCTATTGCTCATCGATGACTACCTCTCGTATCTCTAGCCCTAATTTGAGCCACATAAACTTCTCCACTTCTTTTACTCGTAGTTCTAGTGGTCTCCAATCTTCAAGGTTCATCACCGTTAGTCAATTCGACTCCGGCAACAGTTGGCCATCGATCTCGCTTGGGGTCAACTGCCCTAGTCCATGCTGACGTGGCTTCCTATGTGGTGGCCATGTCATTAGCCATAGGCCACCCCCACACCGGCCTCCCTTGGGCTAGTGGGCTAGCTATTATGCTAACCACAATAGCAAAGAAATGCCACAAGACCGAGCCCGTCAAGCTGCTCTCTCTCTCTTGGGCAAGGACTATGGGCCAGTCTAGCAGGTCGAAGCTTAACGACCCTTATCTTCCACTCCATGGAGAAAGTCTACATTTCTTATTCTAAAAATAATTCTTTTTTGAAAATCTCTTAATACTTCTCTATTATAAAAAAAGTTTTAAACTTCAAAAATCCATATAATCCCATCCGTAATTCCGATTAAACTCATTCAAGTTTCAAAATTTTTCCAAAATTAAGATCAACCCAATGGCATTATTAGATTTTAATAATATTTTTTAGGGTTTTGTTTGGTTTTCTCTCTTTTACGTGTAATCAACATCGATCAAAATTATTACAGACACTAAATTTCAAAGATTTTGAATACAAAGACAGAGACAAGTCACCTTTTGATCATATTGCTTCTAGTTTTTAAAATGTTTTGTTTACGAAATTGTATTGCTAGTGTGCATGTTAATTTGATCGGCCTTGGTTTACACAAAAACAGACAGACCGGCCCAATTTTTGCACTCTACATGTAGGTTATTGATAACTTTATCCCTTGTTGCTCCACTCTGTGGTACCTCAACAACCGTGCTCTTGAGCATAGGTACCGACAATCCCATTCACTTCACACTTATTCGTTGCTATGGGAAAATAGGATTTCAAAAGTTTTGAAAACCCAACACGTGGTGTCGATGTGTTTAGGAAATGAAAATGGCCTACGAAAACCCCACGATACAAAGTGATTGCCTATATAGTAGTACTTCATATTCGTATATAAGTACCGATTTCTTAGAAAATTTCATCTAAGTATCTCACAGTATGACCACACGGGTTGTATGGGATGCCCCTGGTGAAATAATTAGTAAATCCAGGATCATTGCATTGCTAATAGTTGAGGAGTCGCTAGGGTGCCAAGAGGGAATATACCCATGGAAGGGTGCCCTAGGGCAATATACCAACGATTTTGGGTATAGGAAGTACTTGGTCAAGAGGACCCTTCGAGGTGGAAACGGACAATCCTATAATTGATTTGAAAATATATTATCACAAACCTCCCTTCACCAACTGTGCGTGTCTAACATTTGCTGGATGATTGGAGTAAGCTCATATCGTGCGGGTAAAATGTACACATTTTGCAAAGGTTAAGAACTGTTCGAGTAATCATGCCCATGGTATTGAGTGGATGTGAGATGATTCTTCTAAGTATAGATTTATTTGATAGTGGTTTGTGGAAATGACTAGTGGTATGGGAATCACTATCAAAAATCGGTCTTAGTGGATGATAGATGACCTGAGTGATCTGAAACTAGCCTGTGTGACCTGGAATATCAAGTGGCATAATAGATTAGTCTTCTCAAGTAGAAGTAACGTGCTTTGAGAAGATAAGTGGCTCTAGTAACTGGAGTTTAAGACTTGATATTAGTTGATGTCCTAGAAAGAACGAAAATAAAAAGAACCTAATAAATAAGATTGGAAGTAAAATCTGCTTGAGGGCAAAAGTCTTTGAGCCGGCATGAATGATTGGCATGGTATTACATTTCGTTGGTTCAATTAATCAACTAAAATTTGCCTTGTTTGTTTGATTTGTTGCAAAGTAACTCGTGGACCGGATGGAGGTAACAACCTCTATCCATCCATCTGGGTTTACAATTCACACTTAATGTTTTAAAAAATATTTTTAAAGAGAAATATTTGTGAAATAAACCTCAACCTTCTTTTAAAGCTTACTTTATACACATTTACCCTTGATTTGCTGAGTATATAAGTAACCAACTTTTTTTCCTTTTCAGAAGATGACGTCAAATATTATTAGGATTTTCTTCCTAGACCTAAATCATTGCTTGAGAATGGAGTTCTAGTTGCGCAATTGCTTTTCTATTTGAAGATTGCTTCTCAGGGTTTACCAATATTATGTTCTGGTACTAATACTGATATCAGAATCAGTTCACGTCAATCTCTAGTGTCACGGTAGGTGTGGCAGGGCATGGTGTGACAAAATCTATAATCATATTTTTTGTGTGTTCAGATTGAAGTCAGTATGTACCAAATCAATGCAAGTTGAGAAACCTTTTCTATAGAAATTTGATAGTGTCAAAACTTATTAAACCTTTGGCACTACTAACTGGTAGATACCAATCCAAAATTGCCTTCCGCTCCAATCCAAATCAATTAACCATTCAAGTTACCAGATAGTTGGTAGGGCTCATTTTGGCACCAATCTAAAATGGTGCATAGAGCCTGTATGTATAGTTCACTGGTATTTTGGGGCTTCATTTATGTTATAGCCCCATATTTATCGATACATAGGTCTGTTTAATTCACTGTTATTTTGGGTTACTTCATAGTAACTATAGTTTGATAGGGGGTCGCCAAAATTGTTGTGCATCTGGTAAGATGCTTCTTAGTCGATGATACGTGGAAGAGGCGCAGAGCTGGGCAGGCAGTGAGTGATTAGATTGATGTTTTTTTTTTCGAACGAAGTAGAGTGATTATATCGGTCTGCTTCAGATAGTGATGACGAGAAAAAATAATTTAAACATTTTGTTTTAATTGAGAAATGTTTTCTATAAAATATTTTCAACATTTTGTTTTAATTGAGACACGTTTTCTGTTTGGTGCCTGCATGGGTTTGAGAATATTATTACTTACAATTGACATGTGAGAATTAAATGATATATGGTTGAAGCATTATTAGCATCTGTTATTCTGTCTTGCGCGCCCTTCGTGTGATAAAAACTGGCAATATTGGAAGCCTCCTGAACCGAATTATAACCAGTTACCAGAGGCTAAGTTACCATGTACCAGTCATATTGGAAGCAACTGCCGAAGCACTCTCTGGGTATATCCTATCATTTTCTAAAGCCATTTTCAGTGTGAAGTGGCAATGCTGATTCAAGTCATTCAACAGAAGAGCAAGTTGATGACCACCATGTCGACACGCCGATGACTAGATGGCTGCTCACCTGTAGTACATCTTCTCTGTCAAGTTCATCTGCATCAGATTAGCAAAGAAGAGAGTGGCTATGTACGATATCGCGTGTCACAAGATTGCATTAGGGCACTATTAAACAAGGATAACGTATTCACGTCAGGATCTACACCCTCTCAGCCTCTCTCCCACCACAGAAGCAGAGCAGCCTGGGAAATCAAACCTGGAACGACGACATGCATGAAAAGGAAAGCGACACACACACACAACCACACGGCAATATAGCAATGGCGACTTGACGATCCGTACGTGGCCTTCAGCCTTCAGGGACGGGCACCTGGACCCTCTCCATCTCCGGCGCCGTGCTTCTGCACGGTATCACTCGCCGCCTTGCCACCGCCGCAACGGCACGGGCTCAGGTTGTTGGAGCTGATCAGCTCGCCGCGGGCTCTCGACTCGGTGCTGACCCCGGGGGAGCCGTCTACAGGAACGGCCGCTGATGGCTGGTTCCCGTGGCCGCCGGCGGGGCTGGGGCCATTGTTGGTGGGCGAGGTATGCAAGACGTCCAAGCCCGGCGGCGGGTGGCGCGCGCACGCCACGGTCAAGAGGTGTGCAGCCAAACAGAGGGCGAGGAGTGCCAACGCCAAGGATCTCACCATTGCAGGTTGCTCTGTATTGGGGTTTGGGACTTGGGACTTGGGAGAGGACCTTGCCTTAGACGACGTCGTAGGTGGTTCTTGCTCAGTCGTTGATGGCATGGTAAGTGTGTGCCAAGAGAGCTTTTATAGGCAAGGCTTGTGCTAGCAGTTAGTATTAGTGGCTGGCATTATAGTGGAGGGGGAATCAGTCTACCAAAGGTTTTAGAACACCAGATGACAACCAAAGAGGCAAAGACCATAGGTTCGGTCTGACATAGCTAAAATTTAATAGATTAATAGATTATTTAATTTTTATGAGAGTTATTTAAAAGTATAAACGAATAAATTAACTACTACCAAGTTGTAAATGATGTTCTTAAAATATATTTTAAAAAACCTATATAGAAAATTTTGGTACAAAACGTAACTTTTACAAGCTTGAGAAGCATTCATATGAAAAAAAAATTCAAAATATAGAAGTCGAGAAGAACAAAGCCTTTGGATTATTATTTTGGTAATTGCTTATTACCGTACGGCTTAGCATGGAAAACGGTATGTACAGGACAGCATATTGTATCATTGATAAATGTTCTTGTGAATTTCCACAAATAGCACACTAGTCTAAAATGTTACCAAGAGAAAACTAGAGGAGCAAAATGCAGTACGGATAGCAGAAAAGAGAATATTAGAAAAGTCATGCCGCTTCTGTTTGCTCTTGAATGTCTTCGGAGAAGTAAATTGATATGACAGTGCAGTAATATCGTAACGTGATGATCATGCTTAAATGATGGTGTTATTTACTACATATAAGTGGTTTAGTCATAGGTTTTGGCAAATGTCATCGGGTTGCCTAATCCGAACCTAGCACTGTAAATCCGACCTTGGTGATGTGGGCTCAGGTTTTCTCGTGCATTTCATGTGGGGCCAGATGACATGGCTAGCACGTAGTTGATCCAAATAATAAAATTGTTTCCATCAAAAAAATAATAAAAATTGGTGTCATCTAACTACAACAAAAACTTTTCATGGATACAATTTTTGTAAAGGTGATTTTCAATTCTTCTCTAAAATTATGAGTTCTATAGTATAGAAACACTTTCGAAAGTTATTTTTAAAAAAAATACCCTGAATACTTCTATCCTAGAGACATTTTAAAGACACAATTAAGACATTTTAGACATATTTACTAAATTTGTCTTGTAGAGGCATCTTAATCTACTCTATATAACTTGCTACATATATTTAAACCTCTCTAGAGAAACTTTTTAGGAGGCTGATCTATACTTAAATAATTAGATATAAACAACACAAGACATATATGGCGCTAACAAGTTGAGGTGTTTTTTTTCTCTTTTTTCAGAATGATTTGCTACGGTAGCAGCACATTTTAGTACTATGGCAAAATGCCTCATTAGAGACATATAAAATACCTCTACACAAATACCACAAAGCATAATGATATATTATAAAATGCCTCTTCATTTATAGAGAGAATTTACAAGTCACTTGTGAGGATTTTTAGAATGCCTCTACAGCACTAGAGTACTAGAAAAACGTCTCTACTATTTTTTTTTGTTGTAGGTGTTAAACAAAAATAATAATTATAGATATGGTGTGTAGTGTTATGAAGTGCACTAAACCTGGTGTTTTCTAGAATTTACTTGATAAAATAATGTATACCAGATCCATCATACAGAAAAGTGTACACTATATAATCTATAAAATAATAATTATGGTATTGATAGTGATTATTCTTTCATAGACAAACTATTTGGTAGTTCTTAGGAGCCCATAGCATTTTTTACAACACTGATAAAAAAACACAGTTCCAATTAGCTTTGGAACTTTCCATACTGTTATTTTTAGGGGACACTGCAAAATGTGTACCAGAAGAATGTAAATTAATTACATGAACATGTTCCACAGTCAATCTTTTCAATACTAATACTAAGAAACATCACAATTGTTTTACGTGTTACAACCTAGCTTCACCGATTCATGTATAATATAAATTGCGTATCGTTAAAGTGGACAATGTATGTCTGCATGCAAACGAAGATACGTTCTTTTGATGCTTTATATTTGTAAAGTTTTGATTCGTTATCCTTTCATCTTTTTTTATTTCTGCTAGTCTGACCACTCGTTTTTTCTTATCTTCCCAAGAATCTAGTGCTCAAAGTCCACATTGGAGGTTACACACTTTCAAGCCTACCTTCTCAACTTCATAGGAATATGAATATGTCTAAATTTCTATTATCATAGTTAATTGTTTATCGTTCTAGGGAAAAGAAACCAAGATCGATTGTCTGGCCAGAGTATTGCTAAACTTGCACTATCTGGAAATTTCTTTTCCTGGGACAGGATCTATGACCATGGAAGAACAAAGTTCTGGCATCTCTTATGCTTAATTGGTCGGGTAAATGTACTTGAGAAACAAATGGGGAAAAAGTTTATATCAGAAGGTGCAGCTTTGTTTCTAGCTTTGTCTTACAATTGGTCTGGACAATGTTAGGGTTTTCACAATTTTGCCCCTGTAAAACTTTTGATAGAAATAGACCCTTTTATATAGCACCGTACCATTTGGTGCACTTATGTCGAAGGATAAGTATATATGATATGTTTTAAGCAATGTGATCGTCTGACATTACGTCCCCAGATGTGGTCATTAACATACGGGCCATGGTGGAATCCATATGGTCTGTGGGCCCGTATGTCAATGATCATGTTCCTCTAACTTTTACGTTTGCTTCCATGTTTTAACTTTTACGTTTGCTTCCATGTTTCATAGGGCCATACTATCCTATATGCAATCTACAGGTGCCATACAAATTATACAACATTGTGTTATGGGCATATGACTCTAAATATTATGGTCTTGTGCCTAGTGTATATTTTCAAAAATAGTTCTAAGAATTGTTTTTAAGGCCTATATTATAAAAAAACACGTAAAGTGGGTTTAGGTAGTTTAAGCTCAATTTTTTGTTGAAAGGTTAGAAAAAGCATATAGTTAATATGA
This sequence comes from Oryza coarctata, assembly GCA_030770085.1. Taxonomy (NCBI): domain Eukaryota; kingdom Viridiplantae; phylum Streptophyta; class Magnoliopsida; order Poales; family Poaceae; genus Oryza; species Oryza coarctata. The sequence continues at coordinate 9,321,895 of CM061463.1, read as the reverse complement.
AAATTAATGGTTGATGCTCCTTTTTACCATTCTTTTCTTGATTAAATTGAGCATGTACACACAAACAAACCATATATACCACACTATGAGCACATACCCACTAGGGCGCTTCATTTAATACATGCCTAAAAGTTGGTGAATCAATGCTCTCGATAAATTCCTACTAAAATCTACACATATGTGCGTAATTGTCCACACAACAGGATTTATATCCTGGGTGAAAGCAGACGTTACCAAGACCCTTTTGCCTTTCTTTGTTAGACTGGTGGACATCATTTAGTAATGCACTCCCTTTGTCACAATTCTAGTCCTTATTACATGGATGCACAACTGCAAAAAGAGGTGTTGTTCCTCTTAGGTCACTGATTTTTTTTATAGTACCATGGCATCTACTATTGTCTCAAAGATAATATGTGATCAAATGTTGAAGAAAATACTAAAAATATAAAACCTGATTATAGTTTGGATCTGTTTTCTGAGCGTTTCAAAATACAAAATCAGTTCACTGGCTAGACTTCTTTGAGCTAATGGATTAAAACCCGGCCTCTACATCGAAACCAGATGTACACAACCAGGATAGACTTCTTTGTATAAGCATGCAATGTAATAATTTTTAACCGAGGAAAAATTGATTTACGAGTTTATTTCATAAAAAAATATTACCATTTTGCATTTATTAATAAAAGAGACCAGATGCGCATTACACTGCTAGCTGATACTTAGGCTCACTTTACTTATATATTTTTGGAACAAAGCCACTTTTTGTATGTTATGTTCTTCCATTCTTCCATCTGAAATATCATGTGCCCAAAGAAAACCCAATCTTTTTCTGTATTTCTTCACTTAACTGGGAGATGCTTTCCCAGTATGAAAAAAGACTTCAAGATTGACGATTCTAGAAAAAAAATGTGATCAACGATTAGATCATATTTTCCAATGGGTGGGCATATCGCGATGAAAAGGTTCACTTTCCTCCACAAATGAGATTTTATCCCATCTTTTTCAATGATGTTAACTATTTGGGTGGTACGTACCTCTTCCCATCTTTTATTTTCACAACGAGGAAGCCTTACATAGAAGTCTTGTTCCAAAAGATGTCAACATTTCTTTCCTTCCAAACTTCTCAAGCAATTAGTAAGATGTGGGCATTTCTCCCCTTTTGATCAACATGAAACCACTGTTTCCAGAATCACAGCATGTCTATGTGCCAGTTATCTAGCCGCAACGACGGCGAGGCCCCAGAATGCAAAGAGGGCTGCCCTCCAAACGTGTGTTTCTTTGTACCAGTAGACATGAAGAGATGGAGCAATAGATGTCTCATGTTCATGTTTAATTTGTATGCATAGGAGGTAGTTCTTGTTCAGCTATACTCGTTGTTGCGGACTGTTCTGTCTATAACTTGCCTTGTTCTACTAGTCATACAAACGATTTGCACTTCCACTAAATGGTGACCCAGTTTTGCCAACAGAAGTCAGTTGGAGGAGGGCTAGATTTGCCTACATAGCATGTGTGTAGACAAATCTATGTAGGACGGCCAACGAGACAGTGGTCAAATTTGATTGAAGCCCACACCTTGTAAATAATTACCTGTTTCAGATGGCAATGGCAATTGAGGCGTTGAATTCCACCGCATATGCCGTTAAAACCATGGTATATCCAGTGCAACAGAAGATATATACTTTCTTAGTAACAATATGAGGTATATATATACCTCCTAAAAGTTATGACATTGTGGATTGTATACTTTTGCTATAATTAGTTCAATTGGTGTAGAATTATTTTTTTTACCTTTTAAGTGATGGCCGAAAGACCTTCCTATTATTCCTTTATGTAGGTGGATATTTTATGGCCAATTTTCTTCTTAGAGGATATAAGTCCAACGCGATGTCCAATGGCCTCTTACCTTTGAGCCATGGTGATGTCTAGAAATTAGCACTGTATGTGGCAACGTCGAGAAAAATGTTGCCTTATCTAATTGCACGGATTTTCCATTCCTTCCAATTTACCATGGCTACTCCCTCCTAAGCTATTCAAGCCAAAACCATTTTGAGGGGTAGAGCAGCTAAGTAAATATCTGAAGATTTGTTATTGCATTATCTAGGTGAATATTTTGTGCCCAATTTTCTTCTCAAAGAGCCATGAAAGCACACTAATCTAATAAGTCTTAACACGATGTTCTATGGTATGTTACCTTTGAGCCATGGTGATGTTCAAAAGTTAGCCTCGTATGTAGAAATATTGAGAAAATGATGGTCATATTGAGAAAATGATGGTCTTATCTCATTGCATGGATTTCCCATTCTTCCCAATCTCCCATGGCTTCCATCTCACTAGACTATTTAATCCAAAACCATTTTGAGGGTTAGAGTACGTAAGAAAATATCTAAAGAACTACTATTCTATTACCTAGGAGAATATTTTGTGGCCAATTACCTTCTTGGAGAGCCTTGAAAGCACACTGGTATAATAAGTGATGCGATGTCCTATGGCTCTTACCTTTGAGCCATGGTGATGTTGAGAAGTTAGCCCCTTATGTGGCAGCATTGAGAAAATGATGGTTATCTCATTGCACGGGTTTTCCATTCCTCCTAATATCCCATGGGTGCCCCCTTCCTAGACTATTCAAGACAAAACTATTTTCAGGGTAGAGTGCATGAAGATTTAGCACTCTTAATTTTCCCAAGGTGATATGACAACAAGCACAGTTGTAGGCTCAACTCATGGTTGCTCTATTTTGTTTTGTTGTGTTGCATTGCTTATTTTTTACGTTACAATTGCAATGCAAACATATCCATAGTTGTATTTGATTTTAAAATTAAATTTTATTAGACAAAATATGTTATATACCCAATATCATTTCTCTTTTAGTTGTTTTATACTTTCAAAGCATACTAATTGTCATTGTAGTAGGTATGGTATACCTAATACACATGCACTTACTACACTGAGAATATTGCACATCTAGCACAATACATAAAGTTATTTCCCAACATGGATAAGTATACACACCTAGCACAATACATAAAGTTATCTCTATAAGTATATAGCCAAGGAAGTAATCATGTCCTGATATGAAAGGACTTTATAGTTCGATCGGAGAATGACATAGCTTTGCCTACCTGTATCATAGCTAGAATCTCAAAGTTCTATTTGGATAAGGTGACACACTCCCATATAAATTCAAGGTCTCCACACTCCCATATAAATTCAAGGTCTCTCAGTATAAAAATCCTTGCCTCTTACTCCTCATTACATCTTTGCGTAGACCTTGGTATTAGCCAAACCCAATATCTATAGATACCATAGATAGGGTCTTACCCATCTGTGGATAATGTAGACCCTATGTATCATCATGGAAGGCTTATCTAACCAAACAAAAAGAGGTAGGTCAAGCCATGTAATTATGGATAGGGTAAGACACGAACGTAATAATTTCTTATGTTGCAAGGAATATGATAGAATCCTATCTAGGTACTTCCTTATACATATTAGGAAACCTAGGTTGCATTCAACTAGGTTATATGTAACCTTATCATATTTGGTTAGGGATCTGATCATGTAACCCTGCTCTCATTCTATATAAGGTGAGTAGGGAGCCCCTAATGAGGGCACCAAAAATCTCGACCACAACCTATGGGCGAAATACAATTCATCAAAATAGGAGTACCATATTACCTCTCATCGAGGGTCTAAACCTTTATAAACCTTTGTGTCTTTTGCCACCATCGAGTTTTATGTCCGACACATAGTCTTCATTTTGACAATAATATTATTTTCAACATATATTTAAATATAACGTGCTTATCAAATTCAACTAGACATAATAATATTACCATAACACAATAAAATTGTTTTTCTAGACATAATGAATGCAACTAGCAATTGAATATTCAATCTAAGCACTATCGTCGGACACTGCTTCTGTCATATGGTTTACTAGCAAAAGCAATAGTAATTCTAGATTGCTTGTTGCGAATGAACTCCACTTAATGAAATCCATCTAGAGAAGCTCCCTAGGACACTAGGATAGCTCCCTTCACAACAACCGATAAAATTCATGTAATAAAAAATCTGAATAAGTGAAAGTAGAATGTGTTCCACCTTCATCATGACTGAATAACTGGATTGTGGTTGGCAATGTCGGCAACAATACTTCTGGTAGGCTCATTAGCGGTGTCGATGGTGACCAGGGTGACTAGATCAGCCTAATGGCCATATTCGATATCCCTCTAGCATGCTAGGTGACTACAATGAGGAGCGGCATCAAAAGTATGACGGAGGGATGGTTGGCAATTCCAACGATGAATGGGTACGACATAGGATCTGGAGCCAAACTGTTGTTGGATCTGAGGTGTCGGTCAGAGGAGGATGGAACATGGATGAGGGGTGCAGAAGTTTGGACCATGTGTTATGATCAACAAAATGCAGTTTTAGGCTCATCCAGACTTGTCAAACAGCAGAAGACCGAAGCTTAGTCTTCTAGTCTTTTCATTTTTTTTCTCAGTTATAAAACGTGGAATCTAATTATTCTTGTAATCTTTGGCCGTGTATATTCACCTTTTGAATAAAGAGTCCAAATTTTTAGCCATTATCTATATTTTTTTAAAAAAATCCCACTCCGTAAAACATAAATAGTATTACAACAATGAAAGTTGACATCATCACCTTTTTGATAAGAAGGATGAAGCAATTTACAATAAAAGAGGCAACATCTTAGGACATTGTTGTTGCAGCATTTTAAATCAACAATTGCAACAAATACCTAATAAATTATTGCATCAAACAACCAACCCACTTGACACGCACAGATGCCATCAATAACAACATTGACTCCTAGCTATGCTGCAAAGAAAATGTCAACCCCTTAGACAAACCTTAGAACAGAGGCATAATGTCCAACTACTGTCCTATCCCCTTTCCAACCTTTGTGGCATATCTTCTTGCCTCCAGGGTGAACCTCTAGGGTCTCTGGTATCGATAAGACCAACGACGGAGAAAGTGACGAACTGAAGCACTCTAACTTACTTGAAGTTTGATAAGATTATATTACTTGAAAGATTTGTAGTAGAAAGCAACTCCTGATCATCACTAGACTATGCAAGTGCACAAAGGAACTTCTAAGTTATGTCAAAGCTAATTTCAGCTCTTGATCATTATGGGACAGTGTCATAGTCGACACTAAGAATAGTGAATTTCATCAGTAACAAGATCTATAGTGGAAACCCTCCCTCCCCCAGTCTTTGGCCTGAGCTGTATGTGGTAGAAACTCATCCACATACGGTTTGGAGGCCGAGCCCCACCCCTTCAATAATAGTGTGGCTTAGGTCAACTAACACAAAAAAAAACTAACCTTAGACTATTTCCTAACCTGATTGTTATATAGTTCACTTTATTTTTCGAGAGATCTTGTATTGGAGTTCACCTATCAATTTGGTCAATCTGATAGTTAACTCATTCATCTTGATTTTCCCACTTATATCTAATTGATAACAAAGCTGAATGGTTTTTTAGTTCAATACCTATCGCGCTAGTGCGCTTTCCCGATTAATATGATGGGGAAGAGGAAGCTTAGAATGAAAAGGAAGTGATTTAAATCAAACTTCTTCGTTCTTTTAGTCTTCTTCTTGCATATAAGAGTGCAACTCTTGCCCATATTTGTGATTTGATGTTATTGTTTAGATATTCTCTTTGAGAAATATTTATTTTAACGGATCTCCCTACTACCTCTCCGGCTTATCAATCTAGAAAGCATAGGAAATCTAATTACTGTAATCTTACCATAAATAGATTCAAAAAAAAGAAGAAAAAAGAAGTGAGCAACACGCTAGAGTATGGGACAGGAATTATTTTTCTGGAAGCATACATACGAGGCGTTGGTCTAATGCTTGAAGGCTTGTGCGCGCTACGCTTGCCCGAACCCACTCCCCAGCCTAGTTGCGCGTTCAAGCCCACGTGCGCAACTAATTTGTTCCAAGTCTGTTTTGGCCTTTTTCTTTCTTTCTTTCTTGTTTGGAAGGCCAAATGTTTCTCGGCATAGATAACGTAGAGTTGGACTCAAAAATCAAATTGCATGCTAGCTCAGCTAGTCACATTTTTTAGTCATATATATTTAAATTTATATGTACTAAGTTTCTACATATAAAGTTTTTTTATACGGGGCTAAATAGAAATTAGATGCATTCCCGCATGTATAATTTGAAAATCTCATCCTAAGGAAGAAATAAAAATGTTTCTATGCGAAGGTTGTGCGCGCACGACAGCCTTTTCGAAGGAAAAGACAGCCTTGCTGCTTGCCAGTTGGGCCATGATGCATTACCATTAAAATGATCCACCGCAAGATTGCTTCTGTTCTGCAATAGCTCGTGGTTTGAGTGAAATGGATCAGCTTTGTGTGAATCATGGCTCTTAAGTCTCAAAGTCATCAACTGGATGTAAAAATTATACTCATAAAATGAACCAATTTGAATTTGAACAGAGTTTTGAAGAAGGGAAATTTTACCATTTGTAAGAAAGTACTATATATGTCAAAATTTACACTTAAAATTTTGATATCATGTGATGCATAGCATATCAAATTTACATTTAAACAAAATATCTTCTGATAGCTACTCATAAATATTAAAATTATCTTTTAAAGAAATATAAGATATGTTTATGTCCTTAAAAGACAGATAAAAGACACTTAGCATACATTATCGGCTTGCTATAGATAATTGAATTGAATCATCAAATTTCATGAAATTTCCGATGTCTTAGAGGAGCTTGTTCTGGCTTGGCCCCTCGGGTGCTGGACACACCACTTCTGGAGTCTTGAGACAAACACGAGATTGGGCGACGACCATTTTGGTCCACGCCAAAAGGTGCAAGACGCCGACGCCGGCGACCGTTATTCCTGTTACTAGGCTCACACCGACACAGTGACACTGACAGCTAACGTAGAAGGGGCTCATTTCCCCTGCAGAAATTAGACGACGCGTAGAAGAGGCCTTCGGCACTAGAGGCCCCGTCGGCTGCCGTTGCCGCAGCCCCAGCTGCGGCCGGCGCGGTGCACGCCGAGGTGGAACCTCAGCATGGCCACGAGGAACGCGCCGGCCTGGTCGGGCGCGAGCACCCCGACGATGTCCCGCACCGTGCGCTCGCGGAGCGCGTCGGCCGCGGCCAGCAGCACGCGGAGCGAGCGCCCGACCGCGGCCACAGCCTCGTCGGCCTCGCCGTTCCGCGGGTGTTGCCTGCGCAGCGCCGCCAGCACGCGGGGCCCCGCCAGCGACTCCTGCACGACCGCCACCTCCCTGTCCACCTCCCGCTCGGCCTCCGCCGTGGCGGCACGCAGGTGCTCCAGCGCGCGGCGCTGCTGGTGGGAGTGCGAGCCCGAGCCCGAGCCCGAGCCGACGACGGCGCCGTCCGCGAAGCGGAACACCAGCGCGGGCTTCCACCCCCAGGCCCAGAGGAAGGTGCGCTCGAGCGGGTTGAGCCAGCGCGGGTCGAGCGCCGCCACCACGTCGCGGTCGGCGAGGCGGGCCTTGTTCTCGTAGTAGTCCGACACGTGGTACACCGCGGCGTCCACGAGCGGTGCGAGCACCTCCCGCCGCCGCGCCGGGAGCGCGTCCGTGAGGTCGGCGACGATCTGCTCCTCGCGCCCCACCCATGCCTCGTAGAACGCCACCATCTCACCCGAACCGTTCTCCATGCCCGTTCCTGGACCTGCGGCGCGGCTGCGGCGCCGGCATCTAGCCGTGGCCCGCCATAAATCGGGCACGGTTTCTTGGCCTGGAAGGGATGGACGCACACGCGGTGCTTGCGTAGGCGCGGATGCAATTGCGGTCGGCGAAGGAAGTGAAGAGACGAGAGGGGCGCGCGACGCCAGCCGGACCACGTGGGGAAATAGGAGCAAACAGAGCGTGCCGACTCCGCAGCTGCAGTTGGTTCTTGGTTGGCTTGTGGTCGGCGGGGGATGGGGGAGGAGAGTTGTGCGGCGACACGGCAGTGACGGCACAGGGCGTCTTGGCCGGTTCTCCGCGTGGGCGTTGCTGTTGCCTCGCGACCAGCGGCGGACACGCAACGGCGCCGGGGAGGGGATGGCATGCCCGTGGCACGGAGACAGGAGGTGGCGAGCCGGGAGTTGGCTGCCTTCCCAAGTTGCGACAGGTAGCCTCGTCTTAGCACGTGACAAGAGTTGACGAAGTCACGCAACTTTTAGGTGGGTATTCCTATTCCGGATCCGGTAACCTCCGCGTCGTAGACTCGTAGGTCCTCGCAGCAAATTTGGCTTCTTGTCTGTGTGATATTTATTGGCATGCGTAAGCACGCTTTGGAATTTGGAACATTCGGTGTAGCAAAACGAATTTTCGAGGTGACAGAAATCTTAAGAGTAATCCTCTCAAAAAAAAAGGAAATCTTAACAGTAAAGTACAAAATTTTCATTTTTTAAAATATTATGGTGTAAATTTTGCTACATTTGAGTATGCCTGTGACCATCAAGTGAAAATTATGTCAGAATTAAATCGAATCAACAAGAGAAAATAATCCGCCCTATTGAAGATTTTCAATAGTTAAGATCAATGGATTATAGTTGTGTGTTTGAGGACATAAATGAATTATTTAACTAAGTATAAAATTAAAATTTTGTTATTGAAAGATTAGATGTTGAAATTTTATATAATTTTTTTAATAAGAAATATATCATTTAAAGCGTGTCCGTAGATTTTCAAAAACCATAGTAGATGTTAAGCTAGGCCTCATAGCATGTGGAATAAAATAGAGAGAATTGGGAAGGAACGGAAAGGACAAACTAACCTACTGCATACGTCAAATATAGTGAATAAAAATTTTCAAGAGTTTGCACAGTAGAAACTCTTCTCTGTCATTTCGTATATGATCTTACACTACTCTCTCGGGGATCGCACGATCTACTGTTTGATGTACATCTAGAAAAACATAAAAATTGGAAAAAAACATAGAGATATGATAAGATTGTACGTGCAAAAACGTATTATAAAACAGATAAATTTTGTTGGATTACTTGCTTGGAACATAGAAATGAAAAGAAAATAGGGATTCTAGAATGAGAACAGTAATTAAGGTCGCTTGATTTGTAGGACATAGAAAGTTTAGAGGATTTCAATCCTATAGAAAATATTCCCATGAAAGACTTTAAAACAATGGATTAAATCATACTCCTTTCTTTAAAATTTTTTTTATGGATTGAGCAATTCTATAGAGATTTTAGAGACAAATAAATATGAAATCTTACCTCATTTTTTCTTCTTTTTATAACTTTAAATTCCTGTGTTACTCCTGTGTATTAATTATTAAAATGTTTCTATGTTTAGTGGCACGACATTCCTTTTTTTCTATTTTTTGTGTTTTCACAAGTCTGTGTTTTAAAAAGATGCCCTAAGTGTATTCGTCTTAAGAAGCCATTGGCAATTGGCCAGAAGCCCACAACATGACAGTAATTACCTTGTGCGATCAGATTTTCCTCGGTCTTACGTAATAGGAAGAGAAAAAAGAGGTCTGGATGGATTTATTCTTCCCTGTACTTCTCCAATGAAATCATGGGCGTAGGGATTTTCCTATGTTGCAAAGTCATGTACAGTTCCCAAATGCTTGGGATTTTGAATCCTGAGCTTTTCCTTAGAAAAAACTCCAATGGAGAGGAGGCCTAAGAATGTCCTGAGACACTGTAGTAAGTTTTTTTCCTAACTTTAAATAATTAGACTAATAGATTATACCATATTCTTTTCTTTCTAAGTATGATTAATCGAACACAACGCACAGACTTCACACTCACGCCATCACACGAGCACACAAATGTACAGACGCACGCTTAGGCCGTGTTTCGCGAGTTAGGATGGTTCGGAGCTAGTGGATGGAGTTAATTTCGTCAGGTAACTGTATAGGTACTGTAGCTCCAGTATGCATCCCGCGCCAGTTGACTGCAGCTGTCGGTGCCGTCACGGCGCGTGTGCTTGCCCGTTGCCAACGTCAGCTAGCTGGCGTGCAGTTGTTGTCAAGCATGCGTGCTGCGTTTGTACACAGCGAAAATCGGACGAACGGATTGGAACATGAATTTTAGGGTTTTTTTCCTTCGCCCATTATCACCCGTCGTTTGGTTAAAGAGGGAAAAAATAAGGAATATTAATTTGTACCTCTTACCTATAATATCATGAAAAAAAACTACTAATAATTGCAACTTCCATAAATAAAATGCATGATAATAAATATAACAGAATAATTCAAATGTGATATAGAAGTACATAAATACATAACGACACCAACTTATTTCACACTAAATAAAATTCTCTATACCGACACAAAGCACGTGACAAAATTTCATCTAATAGTTTAGCGAAAATGCTTTCACGCAATACACTTGTAGTTTATTATATGGGATTAGCATTATATGTAGATGGTTATTTTAAAGAAATTTCAGTTTCTAAAATTGTGCTTAGCAATATACACCTGAATATTAGCATCGGGGTTATACGATATTCCTTTTAAGATTTAACATTATTTCTTCACAATCCCAAATTGACTTTTGATAATATTGCGCAATAACTCGTGTCGATAATTTTATTTTTCAAACCGATCCTTGTGTACCTAATATGTGAGTATGTATTTACAACAAAATTTGATAAGTTCTGTAGATAGAATTGAAGAGCCGATCGATTTATGAAAAGAGTCCAATTAATACAGTAAAAAGCTGATCAGACGGATTGAAAATAAATTCGGTTTAGTCAAAAGATAAAATGTTATCTATATAGGATCGAATCTAAGGGAAAGCCATAGAAAACACATCATGGTACCTTATCTCTATAGAATAATAGAATATGTCTTATAAGATAGGTAAGTTTAATTAGTTTTATTAATTTTTTAGAGATAGAGATAATTTCTTTTTATGTTTAGAAAACAACATTCGGTTTGTAACCGTATCAGACTCTTGTAACTTTAGAGTATAAATATAGACCCCATGTAACCTTATAAAGCATCTACACAGATCAAATACAATCTTGGCGTATTGTCAGCCTAGCTCATCTAGTTTTTTACCGGTAGTTTCTGGCTCTCGACGCGATGCTGTATCGATTAAGTCCGATTTCTAGCGGAGAGATAAATCCCGTCACTATCTTGATATATCCATTATACCTAAGGTTGTATCGGTTAGATCTAATATCTTAGTCCGATCAGTTGCATCACATCACATTCACATGGTTCTATCAATTTATCGAGCTCCCTATACTACCATCAATATCGTCCTGCATCGATTAAGTCCGACCTACTAGACCGTTGATTGTAGATTGAAACGTAGGTCAATAGGTCTTTACGCGAACGTTTCATTAGAGTGGCCAGCCGATGAGTTATCCACACATTGAGTCTCACACCTAGTGTATCGGTTTCTCAGTCGATATACATATATCTTCAGAGAATTTCTCTCATTGGCTCAGCTAGCCGATGGATTCGCCTGTTACTTTCGTCCACATGTCCGATCTAGCCTCTTGTATCTTTGAAATATCGGATCTCGCTCCTTACTATTCATCGTATATTCTATTCGAAGCACCATCAATTATATAACCAGTGTGTCATTTATCTTATTCCTTGCTATCTGCATATGCCTATATTGGCTTTCCAGCTGATAAACGAACGCTACAACCTCTATCAGCAACTAGCCGATAGGAGGATTATACATACTGCTCATCAACCACTATATTTTAAAGCGCCATTGGCTCTGCGGTTGATGGGTCCGTTGTCTTATTCCTCTTTATTTGTTTATGTCTTCATTAGCTTTATAGCCAATAAGAGAGTGCTACAACCTCTATTGGCAAATAGACGATAGCAGGAGTCTACGAGTGTTTATCGAATACTTTATTCTAGAGTGTCATCAGCTCTATAGTTGATGTGTTTTTTCGTTCCCTTCGTCGCCATCTATCTATGCCTTCATCGACTTTTTAGCTGATGGATGAGTGCTTCAACCTTTATTAGCAACTAGCCAATAGTAGAAGTGCATCAGACATAGCCGATAACTATCTCAACCCTATCAGCGACCAGCCATAGCAAGAGTTCGTATCGGCCTATCGGCCGACTAGCTCATCGGTTTATCTCCTTGTCAGTTGCAGAGTCAAATTGACTGCCACGTCCGTAACTCCAACAAACCCGACGAAGGGACCTCAAAGCCGAAGGACCTGCACTAGAGTGAAGCAGACCTCCTAGTCCTCAGCATGTACGCACATCATCGCATCAGACCTACATCAGCTCACACTCATGCTCCTTCTCAACGCGCATCTCTGCCCAGTCTGATCACTCCACGTGCGCATCAATATATCTTTTGGTATGCCCGGTGGAACCATCGAGAGTGTACTCCAATGAACCGAAGGATCTACACTAGAGCTAAACAGATCTCACAGGCCTCGGTATGTTCGTGCACCATTGTATCGAACCTCCATTGGCTCACGCTCGTGCTCCCTCTCGGTGTGCACCTCCGCTCGGTCTAATCTTCCCCACGCGTGCGTCAACAGTATAGTGGAAGGAAGCTCATCCTACATAGATATTCGGAGTCCACCAGTAAATGTTTTCCTACTAATGAAAATCACACGTGCATTAGTAATAAGAAGTGGTAATGTATGTTTTTTGTTTAAGTCAAAAATTATTACTAACCTAACGGTAATCTTGGGAAATGTCCAGATAAAATTGTATTGCTTCAAGATATAGGCCGCTAGGGCATACATACATTTCAAGACTCTATGGAAATAAATGGACACTATTGAGCTCAAGCAGGCCCATTGGTTCTTCGTGTCTCTATTTAAATGATTTCCTGCTATGGTATACAAGAAAATCGAAAGTGCGAACATACCTCATACGTGCTGCTTAAGTGCAATCTTGTTATTAGGAGTCCATGAAGGCTGAGCATATGGCTTGCGTTGAGACAAAACATAGCATGACACTACATTGTATTTCCCATTGTTTTCATCATTCAACTGATCCTAGTTTGGACCGGGACTCGCGATGCTACACTCATGTTGGTCTCCATACCCGCTACGAAGAGGTCTATTATTTTGTTGGCCTCATTGCTGTTGTAGTGTTATCGTGACTCATCCGTTCTCCATGATTCGCTTTCCATGCTCGATTTTAGTACTATAAAAAGAAATTATTATGACATGTTTAATTATCCTAAAAATTTGCATGATTAAAACGAATGGCAAGTGCAATTATCTAGAGAATTTGCATGATTAAAACGAATAGCTTTGCTGCACAAACTGGTTGTGCGAATAGGTAATGTTACATGTTATCACATAAGGATATTATTGAGATTAAATGTATGACATCAAACAAATTAAATTAATTAATTCAACTAACACAAACAACAAGCAACTAATAAACACGACACATATATCAGAACATGCTACCAGATGCAAAACCACCTGCCCCCACCAAAACCACTCGGCCCTTCTCGGGACCACCCAACGAACCCGGATGCACATCAGGACCACTCTAGGGTGGAATGTTGTGGCCAGCTAGCTGCAAGTGAGCGATACATATGTAATATAAATGATCTGTGGGGGTGCCACGGCTGCTTAAAAAACCCACGATAGTATGGATCATGGAATACTTTAAGCGTAGCGAACCACACCGAATTGCCTCGTATTTATCTGTCATCGACCACAACCTGTATGCACGCCTCAGTACCTGTAGCCCTCTCCTCCTCCTCCTTCCTCCTAACATGGCTCTCCATCGACTCAACACATAGAGCAGTGAGTCTTTGGAGAGCATTGCCAATGGACTCGCTATGAGTCATCTTGGAAGACCCACCCGAGGAGCCACTATCACACATAACCCTCTTTCCCTTGCCCTAGCTTATAGTATATGGCTTTGGAGGATTATAGGTAGCTCTCAACATGTCTATGTGAATGGTATGCCACTTTGATGGTTGTTGCTATGGTGCTGGATCTACGCTGGTGACATTGGATTGGTTTACAGTAATGGTACGACTGCTAAAAACATCATGGTGCAAATCGATGTACTTTAAAGGATTATTTTTGAAAGTAATCATGCTTTTGTTCATATGAAAAAATAGCAAGAAATATTTTATATTTTAATACAAACATCAAGAAATATTTTATATTTCAAACAAACTACATGTGTTAGAGTGTTTCTAGCAAAACTACTTTATATTTTGAACAAACTACATATATTACAGAGTTTCCAACAAACAACCTACTAGATCCTGACATTAGATACCAAAACTAGTAGTCATCTTTTCAAAAACACTCTATGAAAGCAGTGTATATTAGAGTGTTTCTAGCAACAAGTGGATATATACTTGTGAGCATAAACAAAGACATGTCTATCATCTGAAATCTTCTTTTTTTTTCTATGTAACTATGAGTCTCATATCATTTGCACTATGTATTCTGAGACAAGTCACTGTCCTCCTTATATTCTCGGAACACACATTTGAGTGAACAATTGAAAAATTACCTTTTTAGGAACAGTTAGACATCACCTAAATCCCTAAATAATATAATGTTTGGATGTTCTTCATGTAAGAGTAATTTGAACAAAGATGTTGTTTTCTGTAAACCTTGCCCAGTACATCATGAAAGGCTTTGAGGTTGATATACAAACCTAGACAAATGCTTTTAGTATTGTTCTTTGTTCTACAATTGGCTACCATAAAGTAAGCTACAAAACATGAATTCTACAAGCATCCTCTATTGAGAATCAACTTTGTGTAACCATAATAAAAGATGTTTGTTTACTAAGAAAGTATCAGTGTAGATGAAGCTCTAGCTAATTGCATCTCTTGTTTCTTGAAATACCAAAGGCAACACGTCACTACACTTTGTTTAGAACAACAGAATTCATTTTTTTCACTTGTTGCTAGAAATTACTCAAAAAGTAGTAGTAATCACACTCTATGAAACTTTCATGCTAGAAAATGTAATGTCCAGAACACCTCCAACATGTAAGTTCTATCTACTAGTTTATGGTGTAAAAATATAGTTCTTACATTTGGTAGAAAAACAAACAACGGGACAGATGAATGATGCAACAAATGTAGGTCCAGCTACATTAATAACAAGTTGAATAGTCTATAAACCTTTCATTAGTCTCATGACAAATAAAAGCTGACAATTTGTTCAGCTCCAACCTAGCTAGTCCAAATGGTTCATACCATACAAATTCAAAATTTTAACCTACCATCATTAAAGAAATGAAAGCAACACTAGTTGAAATTAGCTTATATAACATATTGCCTTCATTTACACAGAACCATTTATTTCAACTATGGAAGATGGAAAGTTGCAAAGCGATAGTGCCATACCCCATCTATTTTGTCCCACCATTCGTCATTGGCAATAATGGCCAAACTCTGGGGGTTGCGACTGAGCCCGGTCGCTTGCGATTACAACCATCTCCATATGCTCAATCATTTTTTATATGTATCCTAGAAATACTTCACCTAAGACCTGTATACTCTCTTCCGACACTTTATAAGCATTTTCTAGGACAAATAATCTAGAGCTTGTGGCTTGGGGGTATTGGTGGTAATGTTTTGTGCTTCAATCTCCTCAACTCAACTCACAAGAAACACGTGGAGTTCCATATCGGTCCAACGGGTTCATCCCTCCGCCATCTACCAACCCAAATCAAGTAACATTCATGGAATGTAAAGAGACTGAGAACGAGTGCATTACCTCGTTGGAATTGACGTCATGGATGAGGTCTCAACCAATTGAATGGACGATGGCTTAACGGACGATGGCGGTAGAGGTAAGTCACCGAACGAATGCACGAATGGCTTCTGGAGATTTTGTGCACACCTTGCTAAGGGTAATGGCTGCAACTGTGACGTTGTCGTATGCAGCCTTGGCAGAGCTAGTGTCCGAGGTGTAAGAGTCACAAGACCCTTTACTCGAATCCGGCTCAGTGAGTCTGTTGCATGGACGACGTGGTCTTGAAGTACGATTAGCAAGTGCTCCCGCTGTCCCTTCTATTTTTTCCCTGTTGTCGGCATTCCTTGGGACAGAGGCCTTGACCTAATATAGAGGACGGCCAAGAACACCGTCACATATGACGCCTTGAAGGAGCTCTTTGCCGTGGCAAATCCGACCCCTTTTGTGCTGCACGGGAGCGCACAACCAAGACAAGGCCACACGGAAAAGGCTGCCCCACCTAGACAGATGCCGCTGACAATGTGCATAGTGAGCACACCGGGTGGCTTTCATCGCCCTTGATGAGGTCGTGTGCAGCTGATTCCCAATCAAGTATAGCTCGATGTAGATCGTGCAGACCCATCCACAACCTGTCACTTTCACCCGTGTGCTCACCATGACCGCACAACAACGACCAGAAGACAATAGTAGTCGAGTGCGCCCGAGAGCGAATTGGGACAGCCTTTGATTTGTCGCTTATCCTCCTCGAGACCAAGGCTGCATGTGGCATGTGGAGGAGGCAGGCGATGAAAGGGGATCACAGAGAGGATGAGGACGAGATGAGACGAAGAATGGGACAGAGAGGATGGTGGGAGCCAATGGAAGTGAAGTAACGGCCATCCACACTGTAAGCTACTGTCGAACACATTTATTGCTGGACTAAATATGCGCAAGCTATTCGAAAGTCCAGTTTCATAACTCACAAGCTGAGCTACTACTGGTTCTCAACAGGCTTACTCGAAGGAAGCCTTAAAATATTGTCGAAGACATCATACCCTGCTAAAGTGCCGGCACACATATACACGGAAAGCCTGTATATGTATCTACTCCTAAAATTGTTGGACACCGACGCTTAGCCCCCAAAAGGTAAGATTTGAACCTGATGGGAACACAACCACACGATTTGCCATCTGACCGGTAGTTTTGATTTATATGTTCGTCGTTTTCTCTATTATGGACTCATGTTAGCATGCATGCTTCATTAACGTCAAATCCACTTAGTTAGCTAGATCTACATAATAAAACATACTACTAGTACCATAGTAGTCAAAATCATCGCCATATTAATCAAACCTAGGGTTTGGCGTTATGTATACCCAGTTTAAGCTGATGATGATCAAATGATCAGATTTTGAGTTAGAGTAAAAACTAGACAAAAGATTTTTAGAAAAAATAAAAATCTAATAAAAATACTCCCTCTAATTTTTAATTTTTTAATGTTCCATATCTTTGACTTTTTAGACATATTTAATCATTCGTCTTATTTTAAAAAACCATATAATTATTATTTATTTTAGTGTTGTTTGTTTTATTATTAAAAGAACCTTAAACATAACTTATATTTTAGCATATTTATATAAACCTTTTAAATAACATAAATAATCAAACATATATTTAAAAATCAATGGAGTCAAAAAGAGGCAGCATATATGGGGATTGGGTCCAGTCATATCATTAGTTACCACTTGTCTCTATTCATCTCCCTTTCTCTCTCACCAGTAGATTTTTTTTACAAAGAAATTATAACTTCGAACCTTTCGACTAAGAATATATGTAGTTGTATTTATAAACGTCGGTATTTAAATTCTAATAAATGAAATACGTCGTGCAGCTGTAACTCTCCCGTCATACTAATTGTACTTCCCTAGTAAATGTAAGCTCATGGGTCTCTCTGCGGGATACAACTTGCCTGTCTAATTGCAAGCTCACAGGTAAGAACAGAGAGACAGACTTAGGTTAGTGTTTGTGAATCCCCTTTAAAAGAAAATATTAGAGTTTGTGAAGATTTCTTCTGGCCAAATCCCTTTCATGCTGTTAGGAAAAATCTCATCCCATATATGTCCGAGATTGATCTCTTGTATTTCTATGAGTTTTTTTATCTGGCCACTCTTTTAAGTGTTGTTCTGTAACTATGGAGAAGTCTATTTTGTGCTTTTGGAGTTTTGGTATGAAATGAATGAGTTTTTTGCATCATGATATTTTAAGTATAAATGTAGGAGTATATCGTACGCTTAATAAACATTAAAATCCTTTACTTGCAAAAGGCAAGATAGGCTTTTCTACATTATTAAATGGACAAATCGCCATTAATTAACATAACAGGCATGTGAGGAACAAAAAACAGAAATTCAGGAGCATATAAGATATCATGATATGATCTGCCAAAATTTCCTTGAACATGAAGCGAATCAGTTGAAATCTCAAAGGTGCAAATGAAAAATTGTCGGTGCATTGGAGGTCTCTAGAGTCAAGCCACAAGCAAATCCCAATTGATATGGTACTGGAGGAGGAGGAGGAGAGAGGCTAATCTTTGATCAAATTACAAGATGGTACATAAAAATTAGTGCATCTTTAAAGGAGACCTTTGGTTGTGTTTCCTACCAACTGCCAAGTGTTGAGTTAATACCCCTTGAATTAAAATTTGATAAACTGATTCATACCACGTACGAAGAATATAGGTTAGTTCTGTCTATAAAGCAAGTACGAATTCTATGTTGATAAACGACATTAAACAGGGACTACGATTGGACGAAAGGGAAAGCGAAGATTCTTACTTACGTGAAATTAAACCACCTTGGACTAACCTTTTCCACACAAGTGATTTCCGCTGTACTACGATGCTGTCTCCACGACTTATCAGATAGCCATCCTTTTTCATTCTTTGCTTGTGGTTGCTAATACTGGTGTCTGAGGGATTAAGTGGGAAACCACATCATTAATTTATGGAAAAGGGAATAGCTATATTGCTTATATCGCATCAAAGAATATATATTGTTTATAAGTACTAATTGTAGGAGGATGATTTTACTGTCCTTGAGTACTCGCCAGGGCTGAATAGTTGCCATCTATGGTTTTAGTATAAAATTGTAGTACTTCTAGTACCTCAACAATACGAAGGTAGTGAGAAATACTAATATGTTGTTTGGTTTAGCTAAAATTTTTGAAATAAATCGTATAAGACAGTATAAGATTTTATATTGATAAAGCAGAAATAAATTATAAAACCATAGCCCTAGAAAGGTGCGCCCAACACAAGCATCTACTGCTGATGAAAAAAAAAGTACATCTCAACACACTCAACTACATCCACACCTTTGGATTTGAGAAGGACGGCGAGAGAGAAGATGGATCCGCTCTCCCTCGCAAGGTCCACCAACATAGCCATGTTATGGTGACTAGAGGGACACCGTAAGGACAGACTGTCTAGAGTATAGATAGTTAAGAAATGGATCCTCAGATGACACCTAAAAGAAGGTTACAACACCAACGATGCTGTCATCGTACACCTGGAAGGCAGGACTTAGTTTTCACCTAAAGTTCTATCAGGAAGAGGAGAAGAGGTGCCACGACAATGTCCCTAGAAGGTTACGTCACTCGATAGCGTCACCACTACCAGCCCTGAGACGAATTGGGCTTTTACTCAAAAAAACTTCCCGTCCTTCCTTATCGCTATGTCCATGTTGTTACCAATAGCCTCCACCATCCATCCCCTTCTATGTGCAACCACCACACCAACACCCCATCATTAATAGGCCTCCTCACCGCTTTTTGGCACAAGCCCCACCACTATCCACTCACCCACATCATCGCCTCCTCAGGGCAAAA
Source organism: Oryza coarctata (assembly GCA_030770085.1). Taxonomy (NCBI): domain Eukaryota; kingdom Viridiplantae; phylum Streptophyta; class Magnoliopsida; order Poales; family Poaceae; genus Oryza; species Oryza coarctata. The sequence goes on along the minus strand of CM061463.1, from coordinate 9,302,363 downwards.
GCTACCTCCCATCACCGACAACCAAGCATGAGAGGAGGGGGGAAAACTCCAACACCACCACACCTTTGTTGTTGTTGAGGCCACTCCTTCCTACCAGCGTAGTAGTCAGCAATCCTATCGTCAACGACTAAGCTTGAGTGGAGAGGGGACAACCGGCAATGTCGCTGCACCCAGTAGTCGCTACAACAGCTCCGTCCCATCACCATAGCAATCGTCAACGCCACCACATCTCATCATCGATGGTCAAGCACGAGGGGAGGATGAACAACCACATGCCACCACACCCGAGCATTGCTATAATTGTTCCTACCCCTCCTCGCACCCTCATGTAGGTAATCTCGACCTCTTCCATCCCGTGCATGCCGATGAAGCCACAATGGCCCCACTGAGCTATTGTCGTCATGCCACCTACCAGCATACACCAACGATGCTACTGGCTACCATTGCCTTAGGCCATCATGCCGCCGTCGCCACAGCCCCACCAAGCCATCACGCACTGTAGCCGTGGCCCCAATGAGCTACTGCAGCATCCCTCCAAATTGATTTGGCCAGGGGAGGCACTGATCCTGGTAGAGAGGAGCTAGATCCAACCACTAGCCTCCCATCGTCAATGGCAAGACTCTGCTACCACCACGATCATCTTCATCCACATATCTAGCCGGCAGTTCGCTAGATCCATGCTATCACCACCCTATGGTCATCACCTTCACCTCCACTACGAATTCAATGAGAAACATAGGGGAAAGGAGCCCTACCGTCACCGTCCTTGCAACCACAAGGCTTTAGCAGCCTGCTCGGGCTACAGTGAGATGAGAGAGGGTGGCGGTGGCCACCTCAATCGCCACCCAAGCCGTCCTTTAGAGGCAATGTGGATTATGGATTATGGACTAAATTATTACTGCTATAATTCCAAAAATAAGATTTCTCAAAAAAAAATCTTCATCAGTATTGCTTGGACTACTTTTCCCAAGTTATTGGTTAGCTTTATATTATATCATATTTAATTAAAATCTTTAAGCAATAGATCATCAACATCCATCATCCGTCATTTTATCTATTTCAGACTAAGCCTAAATTTATAGTTGATCAGGATTATACATAGAGAGAGAGAGGTGGATGAAGCGCAAATTTTAGCACTTAATTAATGCTAATGTACCGGGATATTTCATAGATTATTACAAGGTACATCAGCGTACCTACTCAAGGACTATAAAATAACTCTATTAAAATTGGTAACTCTGGTTCCTCTCAAGAGTTGTAAAAATGGTTTGTTTGAATTGTTTTAAACGATAGGCAATATGTATGATAATAATCAAGATGAATATATAAGTTTCGAATAAAACTCGAAAAGAAATCTTGGATTGGGTGAAACGTGTTGTACAAGATCAGCCACACAGAGAGAAAAACAATGATTAATTTGCTAGCTAGCTATATGGTCTCTAGTTAATTAACTGTATTCTTCTGCCACTTTTATGTAGGAGAACTGGGCATCATTGCATTTAAAAAGTGAGGCAACCTAGTTCACGCAACCACAATGAAGCATCCATGCGTAAATATTTTTATCCTACCATAAAAATGCACCGTGTTGAGCTAGAATAGTTCGTCCTACCTCACCAACTTAACTTTTTCGAGTTGAACTGACCAATGCATGCAACTCAATACATCAAGCAGACAGGCAGGGCCGAGTTCGATTCCATTCATCCATGATCATTTCCAGCAGCTATATATAGGCCCTCCCCGATCCCGTCTCAACTCACAGGCCAACAGCCAGAGCATAACGCCTGCCCATCGCAGGCACCTATAGCTTAGACAAGAAACAAACGACATCAAACAGCTTAGTACTCCATGGCCAAGTCGTCAGCCTCAACAACCTTCGCCGCGATTGTCATCGCCCTCCTCCTGGCCGGGCATGCTATGCCGCCGATGGTTCATTGTGCGGCTAGCGGCGCGGCAACCACAGCCGCCGTGCGCAGGCTGCTGGTCCCGCCGCCGACCGGCGACAGCTACCTCCACAGGAGAACATCACCCGGCCCCAGCCCTGCCCCCGGTCACCAGGGAGGCGCGGAGCCGGCAGATTAAGCAGCGTGGTTAAGTTTACATACGTACATATATATATGTGTGTGTGTGTGTGTAGACTTACGAGCAGACAAGTACGTGTACCGTGTGGCATGGCATGCAGATCTCGCCAGTCGTCATGCTATTTGCCTTTAGTTTGTGCTATATGTGAATAACTCTTTCGGGCTTCGCACTCGTACGTGAAGACGATTGAAGAGCTTCGTTTGTACGTGATCATGTATTTCATATCGTTGTAAGCAAATTCACGACGTTGAATGATATAACTAAATACAGAATGTATTGTTTGATCAGACCGTGCAACGTACAGACCCTTTTATTTTAAGTCTTTTGAGAAAGGAATATGTCCTTGTGTTGACAACGCACGGACATGATCAGGTCAAGGTGGTCAGGTATAGTGAACACAGATGTAACAGGCAAACGGGTATGAAAAAGCAAAGACATCAAAATTGAAGAAACGCAAAGCTTAATTTGTTGTCTACATGAAGACGATCGGACACCTTGATGTAGTCATCCACACACGCCTTCTCCACTTGGGAAACAGGGTAAGACCGGAAGATCAACCGTGTGTAGCTCACGGTCGCACCCTGCTTAAATTCCTCTCTTTATTCAACCGAAGATTGCCCCCACCTTGAAATCACGAATTTCCCTTTAACTCAAACCATTCGAATTAATTTTGAACCACAAGATTTTAACAAAAACCCAAATTTTCATTCTAAGATTCATGCATTTAACTTAGTGGCTCCGGCTCGATACTTCTTCCATGGGTTTAGAGTCGAACCAAACGCTACTAAAATTCTTAATTTTTTTTAAGAGCAGAACATTTGTATTTGTTTAAAAAAATATCTACGAAGGGCAGTGATATCTTTTTCCTAACTCCACAACTTCATATCTATTTCAGATTTGGAGCCCTAACCAACAAGCCCTTGGTCAATTCATAAGAGTTTCAACTTGAAAACCTCCAACCTTTTACTCATTTTTTTCTGTGAAATTCAGCAACTACAACTCAAACAATCCAATCGCAACTCAAACATGAGACAACATTTGACTGAATTTAAAACACTGGGCAGCATGATTGAAACACTTTTGAAACCCCAATGTGTCTGACCGCAACATCAAGTAACAAAATGTGCTAGGAGCGACCATAGCATACGGGCCCTGAACGAGACACGCACCATGTATGAAAGCTCCTCCGAGAGACCAAATTAAGCCCACGGAGCAGAGCCCCACGTTGGCCTCCCGTGTTCCCACCTCCCGCGCGCGTCGCGTCTCCACTCTCCACTCCACCACCCGGTCTCCCTTTTCTCCATGGCGATCTCCACGGCACCTACCGGGGCGAATCCTTCCATCCATCCTCCGCCCCCCGTAACGCCACCGCGCTTCCCCCTCCCGCCCCCAGGAACTCCTCCTCCCTCCCACTCCCAGACGAGCAGCGGCCGCCTCCTCCGCCGCGTCCGTGGTTCGCCATGGCGCCGTCGTCGACGGCCCCCACGTCCACCCTGCCGCCGAGCGCCTTCAAGCGCTGCGGTGGGCGCTTGCGGGGCGCCTGCGTCGGGTGCTTCGGCGACCCGGAGATGAAGCGGCGGCGGCGTGTGGTGGGCTACAAGGCGTACGGGGTGGAGGGAAAGGTGAAGGCCTCGCTCCGCCAGGGAATCAAGTGGTTCAAGCGCAAGTGCTCCAGCATCTTCCGCGTCTGATCGAACAACAACGCCGCCGATGTGCCTCTCGTCGCCCCCCTTCGTCGAAGGTAATTTTGAAAAGAAGGGGAAAAACAGAGGGCCTTACTAATCAATGCGGATTCGTGGTTGCGGTTCCTATTTTGAGATTGATCCTGTATTGTACGATCGATTGCATTCGAGAGGATCATAGATTCCAAATTCCAGATGTTGCAAATGGCATCCATCACCTCTCATCCATCCATAAGACCAGAATGAATTCTTACTCTCTCTCTCTCTCTCTCTCTCTCTCTCTCTCATAAAAAAAAGAAACTTAATGCTTGCAACAAAAATAAGAATTGTCAAGTTACTCGCTGTGGGATCTTAAATTGGTTTGGAATCGGACAACCAAATATGGACGGAATTGCTTGATAATCTGCCTATTTCATAAGATCGGTTCTAACTGATGTGTAAGTGCTAATTATGCTGTCGTGAATTGCCATGTTTTGTTTTGGACATTGGAATATCTGTCGTTAACCTTCTTGTTGATGCTGGATTGCACGTGAGCTTCAAGGACATACTTCGCGAACAAACTAGATCTGTTGATAAATTCCGGCCCTAAATAATTTTGAAGTTAAAGGATGAAAACGGAATTTCAGGAACAAGTGCGGATCCAGTTCAGTTCAATAATTTTGTAGAACTGGTGTATTCAACAGCAAGCCCAGATATGAAAAGCACCGAAGAAATGTTCAGCGGTATTTGGTTTTCAACCACATATTATCAAAGTTTGTCACACTAAGATTAGACAAATTTGATTAACTTAATAACGGGTTACAGTTGTGACAAAATTATATTTTAATAAATTAGATCTCACATGTCAGTATGATAAGATTTACTTAGTCTTGTCATAATGTAGTTAAGAATTTGATAGCCTTAACTTTAGATAAGCATAACAATTTTTATTGCTATATGATGATAAATTATGGCTGACAACCAAACAGTATATTCATCTATTCTATAGTTTATTAAACAAATCAAAGATATTTATGAGGCTATTAGATAAAAATGTTGGTCCTCTCTCATTTTACATTTTAATCGCTTGCATCAAAGTCAACAATTCAAAATTTTAAATATTTTTATATGATGTTAATTTTATAGTTGTTAATAATACATTGTAAAAGAAATTAATAGGCAAAAAATAAGGTTGGAGACCATGTTAAAAAGTAAATATACCTTAAATTTTTTAAATGGGAAAGTATTTGACTTTCTTTTAGCAACGACAAAAATTGGCCAATTTCTTTAAGAATGGCCAATTTCTTTGTTTTTTCTAACTGGAATGAATTGCGTTCCGCAAACTCCAATGTCTCAAAACTGCAAACCGCCAGGTTGGTGCATTATTGTTTATGAGCCAAGAATGTCATGGTCCCAGCTGATAAAGTTTAGGGAACGTGATGCAGATATAGCTAGCTATTGGATGCTCCTCTTTACATGTGGATCAAAGTTAGTACAATAAGTTTGAACCTAAGTTAATATTTCAAGCTTCATGCAACTCAAGAATATAAAGTAAAGGATATTTTGGAAAAGATAAATTCAACTTCAACTTTGCTAGTGGTAGCAAACTAAGTAAATTTCAATTAAAAAATAGTACGTATCTACAAATATTAGATATTTTAGTTAAAATATAAATATTATTAGAAGGTACGGCCAACTAGCTTTTTGTTGTGCAAAATGCTTTGTATCAAGCCATGGTACTATAGCCCCAACTTGCATTGTAGCAGTCAGCCTAATGTAGGCATCACACTCCTGTAGCTTTGGTACTGTAGCAAATGACCTCTAGAGGCCTATATAAAGGACTGCACCTACTATATAATATAGGTTTTGATACTTTGGAATATAGAATTCTTGTTCTAAGGTTTGTGTGATACTACTCCACCCCTATAGAAAAGGAAAATAATTTGAGTATCTTGCTTAGTCGTTCTTGCGATTGTTTCTATGATTACAAGAAAATGTTTACTCCATGTGAGAGAGAGTAAATGAAAGGATCGAAGCGTGTGGTTATGTGAATCTAGTGTGGTAGGTTGTCATGACCAAGATTGTGGTTGGCGGTGTCTAGGTTACATAAGTCTAGTTACATGGATCCTGTTACCCTTCAATCCTACACAGTAAAAATCGGACCAAACTCTACTATCCGTATTAGAACTTAAGTTTACATGGTAGGATTTATCCTATCTACTTTATATTTCTGTTTTTATTCCTATCCCATAAAAGCCATACAAAAATATTGTGGTTATCCTAGATTCAACTAAAATTTTCAGTGAGTTTTGCTAAGTATTGATCCTCTAGACACTTTGCTTACTTACTGATCAAAATTCCTTTGTGTACCTTTGTGTTTGAGCCTTTCCACATATCCATATTTGCCCTAGTTTGGTTTCAAGAATATGTCTCAATAGCTTTAAAACAAAATTTTTAGTAATCTAGGAGAAGAAAAGACAAGAAAAGAAATTTTTTAAAGAAAAAGAAAAGTTAAGAAAAGAATTTAAAAAATACCCCATAAATCAAGTTCATCCATAATGTCGTGATGCAAATCAGTACCTCTTTTTCATCAATTGCATTCAGGCTATTGTCTTTCTATAACTTATGCAACACGAGCTATTTATATTTCATTAATACATACTGAAATAGCTTATTTCTTCAGTTACATCAAGTTCCATTATCCTTGTGTGTTGAGTAGTATAAATGTTCCTTGCATCAAAATCAAAAATCAACAACTAGGTAATGGATTTATAGCTAGGATTGCTCCACAAAATAGCCACCGAGGTGAGATTGAGAGAATAGACAGTATTATTTAGGATAAAAATATTTGTTTGGTGAAACTAACCATGGTATGAGAAGAGTTGATAGAGTTTCTATTATATGGTAGCAACGATCCTAAAGAGTATATTGAGTGGGAGCCTAGATTTAGGAAGATTATGAGGTTTGAGAAAATTTTAAAAGAAAAAGAAGTAATGCGTGACACATCGCAATTCATTCCAGTAAGAAGAAACAAAGAAATTGGTCAATGAAACTGACCAATTTTTGCTGTTACTAAAAGCAAGTCAAATACTTTCTCTATTTGAAAAATATAAGCATACTAATTTTTTACATGTACTCCAACCTTATTTTTTTACATATGAATTTCTTTTACAATGTATCATAAAAACTATAAAATTAACATCATATAAAAATATTTTTAAATACGAATATAATGTTACTACATATACGATATAAAAACACATATATTGTTAGCTTAATTATTAGTCAAAAATTTTAAATGTTAACCTTAATGCATGTGATTAAAATGTAAAATGGGAAATTACAGCATGAGAGATGACCAATATTTTTATTTGATAGCCTCATAAATATTATTGATTCATTTAATAAATTATAGTAAAAGATATATGAGACCTGTTAGAATGAAATCTTGCCACAACTGTGATTACAAACAAACAGCTGCCAAGTGACACAAATGGCGAACAAGTGACCTAAGCTCACGCCGTTGTCTTGCCCAACACCGTGGCCTTCCATGCCCTTCTTGTCGTTCTTGCCGAGGAGCTCGCTGGCTTACAGGATGCAGCATAGGATAGAAATATTGAGAGGGAGTGGAGATGATTTTTTTAATTTTTTTATGTAACTGATATAACAACATAATTTACACGTCATATAGAATAAAAATTAGATCAACATGTTTAGAAACCGTCCTCTAGACCACCAAACGATTTGATTTATATTGGTTTTAATATTTGAGAAACATTTTGTGAGCACAATCGGTCCTTCACATTTTATATTCTATTTTTACTGTTGAAAACACTAATGAAAGCAAGCTCATAACTGTGGAACCTAAAATGGGCTTCGTCGAATTAAAACCACACCAAATTCAGATATAAATTTCAACCCAGACCTATGATTGCTGCTCATCCAACCCAAGCGGTGTTTGAGTTTTATTCCTATTCCTTAACCATAAAACTGAGCATATAAGGCACTCAGAACTATTAATACCAATATAAACGATGTTTTTATGTGTCGATTTAATGTTCATCACATGTAGCGGCTAAATGGCAGATTACGTGGCCCTTCTATTAGAAAAATAAAAAATATTGTTGGCCCACTCTTTATTCCTCTTCTATCCATCGGCCATCCTTCCCAAGCGCTCTCTCCCCCATTTCTCGTCGGCCATGTTCAGCGAGGTACGAGGCACGGTGGCGCCGCTGCCTGAGGCCGTGCGGTTGAGCAACTGCGATGGCGGCGCGGAGAGGTAGAGGAAGAGGTCGTAGAGGAACCTTCCCGATGGCGTGAGCAGCGCCGCGTAGGCTGGGCGCGTTGGGCGTGGGCGCGTGCCGCTGCTGCGAAGACGACGAGGAAGACGAGGAGAGGAAGTCGTTGGTGAGGAGCGAGCGGAGGATGCGGCCGGCCTCAGGCCCGCGAAGCAAACTACGGTGCGGGAGGCGAGGCGGCAGGCCAGCACCCCCGGGTCGGCGGCGGGCGGGCTCGTGTGCAGCCGTCGCGGGGCGAGCAACAGGCGGCGGGCGGGCGGCGTCATGGGGGCAATGGTGGTGTGGTGGGGTTGCATGTTTTTGCGGGATTTTGGGGGCGAAATCGTGGGGGTTTTGCGTGTGCGCGACTGCTGCCGGGATGCAGCATTGACCCGCCCTGGCGTCCGCGGCAGTCCGCAGCTCACCGGTAGGCGTCCACTGGAAGGTGGCAGTCAGCCTTGCTGCCTAGCGCCCTTCTCTCCGCTGATGCGGTCCCCCCGCGCCGCGACCGCCGGCGCCGATGCCGCTCGGTGTCGATGCCTTGACCGCATCATGCGGGAGGGCCTCCGCCCAATGGTATACAGGGCGGCAGCCGGCGGAAGAGGAGCCGAGGTGGCGGTGACCTCGTCCCCTTCCGAGCAGCGGCGTGGCCATCACCGAGCTCGAGTGGTCGCCTTATCTCCTACCCATCCTCTCTCCTGAGCAGTGCAGGCGGCGGCGCCACCTCGTCTCCTCTCTCCTCCACCGCCATGCCATCGGCGTACCCGGCCCAGACCGCGGCTGAGCTCGAGGAGGTGCGGACACCATCGCCACGTTCCGTCTCTGCCCGTGCCCCAGCGTCGCCAATGCATCCAACCGCGTCTTTCGTCGACGACGGCTACGACTACACCCCCCCCCCCCCCCGGGGCTCCGCGAGCTCCGCCCCTTCCTCTCCTCCATCGGCGGGGCGCCTTCGCCGCCTTCCTCCCCAGTCGCTCCCGCGCCCATACTCCATCTCACGGCGCCGGCAACTGTGACTCCGCGGGCGGCGGGGTGGTTGGAAGAGAGGGGCGGAGAAATGAGTTACTTTTGACATGTGGGTCCACCTGATAATTTTTATTATTGAATTTATTTGAGTAAAAAAGAAAGAGTATGACAGGTGGGACCACTGCTACATAGACGCCAGTTTGGGAACCGCTAAAAGACATAAATTAATCCAGTTTTAGACGTTGATAAAGCTCGATTAGTAAAATGGATTTTTTTTTTGCCAACCCAAGCTGGTACGTGCGCGTGCGTCGTGGCCTCGTGGGGTGGCCCGTACCACGAATTCAGGAGCATTTCCGTGAAAACGCCGTCCCGTCCAACCACCACCACCCGACCGTTGCTGTATGCGTTGCGGTGGAAATGTGCAATGCGCCCGTGCGGTTACCGTTGCAACTCGTAACTTTTCGGAACCCCGGTTTCAAAACTCGAAAACCCCGCGCAACGCATCGGCCACGGGCCACCCCACCACTTCACCAAACCAACCACTTTCCCACTTGCCGAGTGCGAAATCGAGACGAAATTGCGGTTCCAGACGCGGAGGCAGGCGCAAGGGGAGGTCAAGATGGACCGAAGAGAGAGCGGCGGCGGAGCCAAGCCAGCCAGGCGGTTCTCCTTCTCCTGGGCCGACGAGGTGGAGCGCGAGGAGCAGGAGCAGCGGCAGCAGCAGGAGGAGGAGGATGAGGACGAGAACCATCAGCCTCCTCCGAAGGCGAACCCGTTCGGCGCCGCGCGCCCACGCGAGGTGGTCCTCGCCGAGAAAGGCGTCGACTGGCGCGCCCGCGACCGCGAGATCGACGACGCCTCCCGCCGCGGCAGCGCCATCCTTAGCAGGTACGCGCATGCCCGCAACTCGCAGGGGTAGCACCGTAACACACGAAAGCAGCCTTGCCGTTGCTAAATTCGATTACTCTGCGGATCTATTCACCAATTGGCCGCGTGCCCCAGTGCGCTTGCGTTTTCCAGGAGTCGCGTGCGCGCCAGCAAGCGACACGCGGGGGCTGCGCCTGTGCGGGCGAAGCTGCACGAAGACTCGACGCCGGCGCCGGTGAGCCGCCGCAACATCAGCGTACCACCGATCAGCTATGGCAGCGCATGGGGCGGCAAGAGGAAATGCGCTGGCCAGGACAAGCCGCATCATCGGCTAGTTCGCCCGGCCCCGGTGCCTGACCATGGTCGGAGAGTTTTCGGCCAGCTCAACATCGGTGAGGAAGGCGAATTCACCTCCAGCGAGAATCGCGGCTCAGTCTATACCGAGCAAATCGGAGCAAGTAAAGCGACAATTGTGGACGACGACATCACAGACAGCACGGTGCCAGTTTCGGCTGGAACGGAGACCGGTGGGTATGGTGTCGGTCGTCGTCGTCGGAGGAGGAGCGAGAGGAAGATTGCATCAAAGAACGCGAAGTAGCAGCAAACTCTTCTACTCTAGATGCAACGGAGGAGCTGAATTACGGTGATGCTACTATCTAGTGAATACTGATTACGGAACTCTGCATCATTTACTACTACACTCTCCGGTTACTACTGATTACTGAACTGACCGGATCATTAATCATGCACCTACCCACTCACTACCTAGTGTAGTACTATTATTTCTCTTTGTAGCTATAGTGAAGTGCTCTACGTCATTTTAATCGTCGTTTGCTTTGGAAAGAATGTGCACGTTGTTCTACTAAACTTTTCTCGTATTCTGCTTTATGGATATTAGTCGCTGCACCAAATAGCTGTCTGCCTGTACATATAAGCTCGTTGCAATGCCTGTTCAATTATCTCCCATGCGTCCCATTCTGAGTCTGCATCATGGTCTCGGAATTTTCACATTTCACACTCGTGAGTTCTGACCATTTGCAATCCACGTTAAACATAGGCATGTAATGATGTGAATGTCCAACAGAAGCGGTGATTACACTTATTCTTGTACATCACTCGCTTTTCTTCACCTCATCAGACACGACCAACCAAAAAGCCAAAGAAACAGAACGCTACCAGCGTGTAGTACGTGAGTACGTTAACTATCTTACTCGCCAGAGACGATTCAAGCTCTACCCCAAAATCAATACGGCGCCATCAAGAAAACGAGATGGTGAAATGAGAACACATTTGTTGTCACCTCGACTACAAGTTGCCCAGGAAGAACAAGTCTGACAGCACCTCATCGTGCTGCTGAACTCCATGCAGGCCCACCATCTCCTCGTAGTCCCAGGTGAGTGAGACCCACGTGTCATCGTTGGCGAACCCGTCGTCGAGGCCCACCCAGTCCCAATCCATGGACTTGTCACCCATGTCCTGGCCCACAGCCTCGTTTGGCCCACTTGCCCCACAGCCACCCTCTACGGAAGACCCATCCTGGCCCACTTTACGCTTTCGGCTCACCAGGCCCACTGGCCCACTCACCATCTTCTCGCTGATGCCCAGTGGGTCCTCCTCGAGCCCATCTGATGTGAGACCACTGGCGCTCGCCTGCGCCTGCTCCTCGCTGCCGCTAGCTGCCGAGACGTCGTCAATGCCGTTGTCGTCGCCGCCGCCATCATTGTGCCCGGCTTCTGGCGCAGCAGCCTTGTCGTTCTCCTTCGTCTTCATCTTCGTCGCCTTCTCCTTCCCGCTGCTGCGGCCCGTCCGGCCGCCGGGCAGCTTGCTGAGGTCGACATTGACCACGGCAGCGCTGCCGCCGCGGAATTCGGGCACCTTCCGGCTCAGGTGTGAGTTCCAGTAGTTCTTGATCTCGTTGTCCGTCCGCCCGGGCAAGTGGCCGGCAATCAGGGACCATCTGGTGACGAAAGCAAAACCGCACAGGAAACCAATCAATCAAAGCACTAACATGCAGTAACTCTGTACTTGCAAATTGTAATGGCACAGCGAGAAACATGTCGCATGGCTGGGTTCGGCGCTCAGCTTGCATGCGTGCGCCATTGCAGACTTGTAGGAGGAGCACGATGCTGCCGGCCCTGGCCAGAGTAACAGCGGCGGCAATGAATGCGCGCTGCCGGCGATCCAACCAGCGAGCGCTTCGCTTTCGCGGTGAAATCGCGACATTGATGAAAGGTCCGTCGCAGGCAGCGATGGATGGACACACAGAGAAGGAATCAATCAGGCAACGCAAAATTCAGCCATGCTTTTAGCGGCATGTGATAATAAAACTTATACTTGTTTAACTTGAGGTTATTAAATTCTTAACTATAAGTTTTAAAAAATCTTATCATACTTTTCTAAGACATCTATTTTATTGGAAGAGAATTTTACCTACAACCAAATAATTGCCAAATTATCTAACCTTATACGTGACAAGTTGTGATAAAGTATGGTCAACAACCTTCGATTATAATCCAAAGCGATTTTGAATATGGAAGTTTTGTTTTTAAATATAACTTTGGGTGGACTTTCTTACTGTTTTGTTACCCCATCATACATGTAAAAAGCCCGGTACAGTACAGTCTAACTGTCTAAAACATAACGAGAGGCCACGCAGCATAAGAAGTCTCACCGAGATAGGAGCCAAACACTGACTTAATTTGGCTGCATATTTGATTCATATATAGCTCCCAGATACTAGTAGTACAAACCTGTTCCTATAAAAGTTCCCACGTGAGAAACGAGTCAAAGAATGGATCCAAATCCAAGTCACTTATATCATACCCGCAGGTAAAGTACGTACGAACCCGCCACGTATTATGTACGCGTGCTACGCATGGAAATACAAGTACTTCGTAGTAAGTGACAATCAACTGGCTGAGCCCACATGGTGTCCATTCGTGCTTGGCTGCTTGTAGTCTACGTTCCTCTCACCAACGTGAAAAATACGTCAAAGTATCCCTCCTAGAAATTGGGCCAACAAATATGGTACATTATTTTATGGTAAACCAAAGATGGACCAAGAGATCTCCCATTCTTTCCGAAGTCTATTTTTTTATTGAAAAAAAATTGTTGTCCGCATTAATTTATTCAATAAAACTTCTCTATTAGGAATCTGTATCAACGAAAATCACTATCATATCACTCAATATGGTATCAACGAAAATCGCTATCATATCACTTAATACCGCCATAGACATGTTATTGGACTATTTTAAAAGTTAAGGGCACTTACGGCCAAATTGAACATGAAAGAGTTAATTTGATGACAGCAACTGAAGCCTGTTAGGAACATAGTAATGCAAAATATAGAAATACGATATAGTGTAAAGTGCAAAAACGCAAAACACAGGAATGATGAAATTTAGGTTGTTTGGTTCACAGGAAAAATCTAGGAGAGAAAGAGAGAGACATAGGAAAATTTCCTTTAGCTCACACTCGATGTTTTATTTACGATGGAAATGGAGGATTTGGTCCCTTTCCAAAGGAATTCAGCAGCACCAGAGCACCTTTTCTTTGTCCCAAATGGCCTTGTAGGGAAAAATTCCAAAGGAATGCAAACCTCCAAAATTCTTTCAAAAATACCTTGTTCCAAACATGGCCTTGGATCTCTTTTTCAGAGTATTTGTTTATGGATTATGTGTCCTATGGTTTTCAAACTAGGATTCTCTAAAATAATTCTACATCAGTATTGGACAACTTGTTCTAAGTTATTTTTCAAATTTATAGGTAGGATTTGTTTTCCTATAGGATTAAAATTCTCTAAATTTCTCACATTTCAAGGGGGTCTATAAAGAGTTTCAGTCTGAATCAACGGGACCCTAGCTAACGACAGCGGAAACGGACCCGCCATCCGTGTCATCTGTCAGCAGCATGGAAATTTTCTCTCTGCACCGGGGGACGGGCGCAAAATTAAAGCCTGTCGCTGACAGCATCAGTACGCATCTCCATTCCCCGGTAAGTATTTCCCTCTTACGCTAAGCAGCACTAAATACGGCGATAAGGCTGAGGCGAGCGAGTGAGCGCTAGCTGCGCCTGTTACGCGACAGTGGATTTAGCCACCCGTCACCCCCGACCCCTCTCCCTCCCCGGCCCCGTAAACGTCGGTCGATCAGCAGCCGCAGCAGCAGCTCATGGCGGAAAAAGTCCGGCGCGTCGTGGATCACGCGCGCGCTGCGTAGCCCGTAGAAAAACGCGGGCGTGGCCCGGCGCGTGGAAAGCGACCGTGGGGTAAAAATTATGGGAGTAAAAATGTAAAATTTCCCTTCTTCTCAGGGCTGCGGTAGTGATGGAGGCACTGTAGATCAAAAGGGCAGGAGATCGATGGTAAAAAAAAAAGAAGGTAAGAGTGATTCGCTCTAAGACAAATGAAGGTCCAGGCTTTGTACTTGCGCAGGAAATCGATCAATCACCATTTCTTTGACAAACGTAAATGCAATCAATCACTGCAATCTTGTACTAGTAAAATATGTAAGTGCCTTATATTTTTAATACGCTAAAAAGAGTATTGTACTATATGGCTATCTCTTTTTTTAGCTAAGAAGCATAAGAAAAAAAAAGAAAAGTGTAGCAAAATAGGCTCTCGTATGCCGCGATTTTGTTTCTTTTCGTCGGGGAAGGAAAGAGATAGATTAATTGAACGAAAGCAGAGCTTGGTTGCTACGTGCTTGGAACAGAACTCCTGATTCTAGTTTCAAATAAGAGGAAGCCATTCGAAGCTGAGGCAATCTTTTACCTCACTTGCTCCAAAACAGAGAGGAACAATGCTCAGGTTTCGTGCGTGACACGGATAAGACGAATTTGCATCCACTTGCACAGCAAGATTCGGGGGGGAGGGATTTCTTTTTTCCTACCAGCTCTTGTCAACTTGCGATCATCTACAACTAAGCTACTAGCGGGGCGTGTAAGGCATTAGATTATGGTCGGTCGGCTGGAGCGAGCGAGGGACGCAGGTTGTGTTGTTGCAGTTTGCAGGGGCAGAGGCTGGAGGGAGGGAGTACCTGTTGCCGAGGGTGGCGTGGAGCTTGAAGATCATGTCCTCCTCCTCGGGAGAGATGTTGCCCCGCTTGAGGTCGGCCCTGAGGTAGTTGATCCAGCGCAGCCTGCAGCTCTTCCCGCAGCGCAGCAGGCCGGCATTCTTGGGCAGCGACCTCCACGCCCCTTCCCCGTGCTCCCTGATGTACCTCGCCAGCTTCTCGTCCTCCTCCTTCGTCCACCTCCCCCTCCGAAGCCCCACCTTCTCGCAGCACGGCGCCCTCCCCATGTATGTGTGTGTGTGTGTGTGTGCGTGTGTGTATCAGTATCGCCCCCGCCGCCCCAAACTCAGCACGCGCTCGCCGTTGATAGATGAGCCGCAAGAAAAAGGTGGAGCCTGACGCGCGGCGCGGTGGGCTGGATATATGCGGCCGGCGGCCGGGGGAAGAGGAAGACGGAGACGGAGAAGGGAGCGGTGGACGTTGACGCGCGGCTGGTGTCGTGTGTGTGCTGCGGCTGCGGCGGCGAATTTAATCGCTGCGACGTCTCGCTCAGCGGCGGAAGCGGCGCGGGACGCGCGGCGGCGGGGGTGCCACGTGGCAGGCCAGGCGGGACGGGATGGGTTGTGTGCGTGCGTGTTGGGGGGTCGTCTCGTCCGTGTACAGCGTTTCCGTGCGCCGCTTGGGGTCCGCGGAAGTAATGTGCTGGTTGGTCCCTGCATGCCAAACGTGTGAAACGGGTTTTGGCATGTGTTTGAAGAAACGTTTAGTGTTTTGTGCTAATTACGATAGAGCAGAATTTTAGGGTTTGTTTGGATATTGGAATTAAGAAAAGGACAAATTTTAATGGGATGGGAAGGACAGCTTATTATCTGATATATTGATATATTAGGCAATTTCAATTTTTTTTATTTCAGAAAAACAAAAAGAAGGATAGCTGTATTAGCCGCTCTTCCTCATTCTCTTGCTCTATTTTTTTTCAATGGCCGTTAAATATAAAAATATATATATAGTAGTACATATTTCTTTATTTTTAATACATTCGTCATATTCCTAAATTCAAACATCATGTTTTATTTCATTTGCCTTTGTACGGACGGATATGGCACCAACTTACAAAAATTTTGTTGGGATGCTTAAAAAAAAGAATTTCAAAAGATTACATAGCCTGCACGTGGTAATTATGCTTTTTTTAAAAAAAACTACAGATTAAGGCGTTGTTAGAAGTGATTGCTGCCGTTGGGGCTATGCCAGTTCAAATTTGCTGCAATTTGTAGCGGGTTTTAATTACCGCAACTAGAGCAGCTGCAGCAGCTGTCACGACCAGCGATCAAGGCCTAATATGTTGACCTTCGTGTGGAATATTTACTATTACGAAAAAGATACAAAATATTAAGTGAAAGCCCACCAATTGAAGACTGATTACATAATAATTCTATAACGTGTTGAATTAAATGGATGAAAAGAAATGCTAACTACTACAGCTCAACTCGTGAAAAGAAAAGGATATTCATTAATCGAGTAAAAGACCAAAGTAAATCCACTCTGTTGAGCCATCTGTAAATAAGAGTATCATGTCTCTTCTTTTAATTTCCTAGCGATGAAGGGTTGTTTCGTTAATCAACCGACAGGGTACAATGCTCCATGTTATAGTACCAAATTAACCGCCAACAATGTGAGTTCTTTTAATATAAAAGGAGGCATTTCAGCCGCTTCAATTGAAACAAATGCTAATTCAAATATATGGAAAACCCTGCGTGATAGTGACTCCATTTATATCAAGCCAACGTGCGATGTTTCTTTCAAAGGAAAACTCACATTAGATGCTCACATGCCGAAAATGTCCGGTCCCTACACGAACTGTGCCTCTAGCCTTTTTACCTTGCACGACGATGAGACGAAGAAAAAAAGGTTGGCAGCTTTCCACGTGGCCGCCGCGCTCCACACAGCTGAAGATACTCGCAACCTTTTTCACTTTTGATTTTTGGCTCTTGACACCTGACAGATGCTACTGTAGCTAATGGCAAGAAAATGTATTTTCTTTTTACGAGGAATCCTTTTTTTTCCAAGCATATTTTCTTGTGTAAAACGGCCAAAATTGTACGGCCCAACTTGGAGATTGTTCGATCAACTTGGTGATAGATGATGCCGTGGCGTTCAGTCGTCTCTCTCTCGCTACAACTTTTGCTGCTGCTGCTGCTGCATACAGATCAAACAGGGCTATCGCTGTGCTACATTGTCAACATGTGCCAGCTGATTACTCCGTGCTAGCGGTAAATAATTTTCTATGG
Source organism: Oryza coarctata (assembly GCA_030770085.1). Classification (NCBI taxonomy): domain Eukaryota; kingdom Viridiplantae; phylum Streptophyta; class Magnoliopsida; order Poales; family Poaceae; genus Oryza; species Oryza coarctata. The sequence continues at coordinate 9,285,210 of CM061463.1, read as the reverse complement.
TGCTGTGATCTTACTGTGATGTCAGTAATCTTGCTGAATGGTGATGAGAGATGAGTATCTGACGATCTCTCGCCCAGCGTGCACGGCTGCACGCAGTAGTAGCAGCCAAACAAAACGAGAAAAAAAAGCACGCGAGAGTCGCGAGAGGGAAATCCCAACGGAATCGGTGGCGAGTTAACACCACAATTAATCAAGACGCGAGTTGCGGTCCAAGTGTCCAAGTCGCTCAGTCGCTCGATCGATCGCTCATCATTCGTCCAGCGAGAATTGAGAAACACGCAGCATTAAGCAAACGCGAGCGGCGGTCCCGGCCGGCTGTGAAGAAGAAGAGAAGATCGCAAATGTTACGGAATCAATTCGATATCAAGACGTCTTGATGCAAGCGTTGAAGCTTAATAAGTCTCCGCACGCATGAATGATCGATCTGAAAAGAGTAGTGGAGAGTACTCCTGATTTTTTGACAGCTTTCTTCAGTTTCTTGGCAATGGCCCCGTCCTCTTGCAAGTGACCACTCTAGTGTGATATTTATGTTCGTCATGAATTCGTTATGTTAGTTTCTATATGGGGTCGATGCGGGATTGCTCGGAATTTATACTCATGTGCTCGTTTTTGTTATTCTGGAAGGGTTCGTACTAGCTGCATGGAACATGTGGATTCCTAAAGTGATGTTTCATCGGCGTCGCGAGATTCCGTTGTAGAGTTTGTTCAAAATGGTGAAATGGGGAAAGGATGGTTCAAAACAGAGGTACGTGTAGATTCCATGCAATTATGCACACGGCTGATGGGTGAGATCAAGATACAGCGAGGTCGTTGATCAGCGATTGACATTTGTAACGGTGCTTCTAAACTGCCCTAGAAACACCTAATTTGCATCAGTACGTTGACACTTGGGGGAGATACATGAGTGATGGTGCTGAGTGTATCTACTATTCAAAACGTACGTGATCCATCTACTGCATGCTTGCAGAGCTGTAGGTATATATATATATATATAGAATATACATATATATATTTATTTAAAAAAGTTATAGAGATACCCAATGCCCTATGAGAGTTTTTTTTTTAAAAAATGTATTTTGTAAATAGCGTGAAATCTGATGTGATAAATGTGCGTAGGCCCTCGTTAACAGCGGTCAATGGAGGTTAAAAAATTTACAGTCGACCCTCTTTCGCTCTAGCTGAGAGTGTTTTTTCTTACGGTAGAAGGTTGTCCATAAAATTTCGTGACAGAGCGCACGAGGGAGGAGGGCTGCATTTTTTAGGTGCCCTCTTCCTTTCATTTGCTTGAATGTTTTTTTCTCTCTAGAGAGCGGTCTAGTCTACAAAAATGCCAGGCCCACCCATGGAAAGGGAGAGGGCCTGGTATCCCTCTTGCCACTCTAGTAGAATGTTTTTTGGCAGCTAGCTATATAAGACCTCTCTCAGCAGCTTAAAAATCAAGTTTAATTAAAAAAAGAAAAAAAGAAAAAAGAGGTTTGAGGGGAGGCGAAGGAAAGCGGTGAAGGCTAGCTGGCTTATGTATTCGTAAGAAAGTAAAATAGTTATACCATTTAAATATTTATTCTTAATTATAAAATGAAATAATATATATAATATTGTTCTAGATTCGTGAATATCACATTACTTTCATTCTTTATTATGCGCGCATAACTGTTGTTAGTATGACTTCTAAGTCACAATCAACACTGAGTAATCATAGTCATCATTCGGTAGGTGACTATTACTTCGCTTTCAACACAACTCGAAAGTCAATTTTCTACATATTAATGTCACGTTGCGTTCAAAGTAATTTTGCAATCATGTTACTTTTATGTGCGTGAATGTCACGTCGTTTTTAATGCTCTTAGTCTTGTATTCCATAGCTAACATAACCCACGCTATATAACACCTTCATATACATGATGAACATCAAGTTTTTTGCTCGCTAATAACCTTGTAAATCCCACACCATCTGTTTGCTATATCTCATATAATATCAAAGAACAATAACTTCTAAACACGATTTCACTAAGAATCTTGACTGGTGAAATAATCTTTTGACTTGGCTAATTTCATCTTAGTGTAACCATTCATTCTACATATACAATAGTCGATGCTAGCTTATGATATCTTGGAATAATATTCTTCTAATACCTAAACTATTCTAATAATATATTAATTGTATGTCACTGGTTTTTTAATTGTTTCTTATTACAATATTTTTTTAACTTGTCAGATCTACGAAATGATATATAGCTTTATTCAGTAGGTTGATATAGAAAATCTAGTATTTAATTTCAACCGTTGGTTCTTTGAGGGCTATTGTTTTTCCTCATCAAAATCAAATGAATGGTATATGAGGGGAAATAAGAAGTATAAACAACATTGATAAGCCGAATGGTCAGATTAGAGGCTTTAACCTCTTATACTACCTCTATGACTGGTAGTGAGATCAATAAGTGATGATATTTTTATTAGAAGATATTTTATTTGTCTAAACATTCTTCATAATGATTTTGTTATAAGTTTAATATATAATTTTGTTATAAACTTGACTATAATAACTATATATGCACTTTTTCCTATAGAAATTGTAAAAAAAATGTGAATTCAAATAATGGACAAACCTGAAGAAATCATCGTATAATTCTACAAGACCATATAACATGAAATAATTAATAATATATATAGACTAAAGTAGATTACGAGCGAAAAGTCGGCTCTTCTAGTAACCTATGACTACAAGCGGACGATATATGACGATATTCACAAGTATTAAATAGGCGTCTCTACTGTTATCTGTTACATTATTTATATATATTTTTTGTCCAAAACATGTAAATCTCTGTAATAGTGTATATGTGTGTAAACTTATTAATTATTTGACCATCTAATGGTATAATAATTTTTTAAGTATTAACGTTGAGTTATCTCATAATTCAAGTATCTCAATTATATTTTCTTACATATTAATAATTTTTTACGATTAAATTTGTAAATAAAAATATATTTATTTAAAATATCTACGGACAAAAATGCGAGATGACAAGAAGGCCATCTGAAAAATAAACAGTCCCCTGCCCTCGCAAGTCTAATAATTTAGGAGGTGGCCTCATAGACGAAAATACAACCAAGCATAAAATAACCAGGGCTAGCTGTAAAAATGGCAGCCCTCCCCGTCCTACCGTGTCACTCTACAGGCATTTCCTGCCAAAAAAATACCTTTAGCTAGGATTGCCTGTAAATTTTTTTTGTCTTCCACCGACTAACCGTTAATAAAAAACAACGAATATTTATCACATCAAATTTCACATTCTTTGGGAAATTTTTTTTAAAAAAAACTCATAGACAGCTTTGGGTCTAAATATGTAAATTTTTCAAAAATAATTATATATTTTAAATATTTTAATAATATATATATATATATAAAAGTCTATAGCTGCAGAGCACTCATAGAAAGTCCAAAATACACCTGTTTCCCTTCGGCAACCATCGCGGAATTATCTACTCCCTCCTTCTTTTTATTATTTGTCAGACTTATTTTTTAAAATAAATTGAAGTTTATAAAAATGGGACATAAATATATTAAAGTTTTAAAAAAGTTAGGAATAGTCTTTTTAAATTTTATACCATAAGATAGCTATAAGTGAAGTATTTCTGAAACGGTTGTAGTATGATAAACCCGCATACACTGTGGATACATACGTGCCACATTGTCATATCATCAATCGGTCTAGCCATCGAGATCGTATCTAGCTACGGTGCAGCCCTTGGGCCTTGCGGTCCGATCGATAACGATCGAGCCCGACGTACGTACGTACGGGGACCTCATGACGCTGCTGCTTGTTCATCACGCTGGCCATGTACATAATTACGTGATGTGTACAGCTGAGATCGACCTTTGACAGTATCGTACGCGCACATTTGTATGTATTAGAAATAATGAAAGTGTGATTATAGAGTTATGCTTCCTACTTTTTATTTGGTCTATATATATGACTTGAGAAAATCTTGATCAACCGTGATCGAAACTAGATTTAAATAGAAGTTAAGGTCCGAAATGATTAAAAATACTAGATGATAAAGTTAAATATAAATTGGCATACGGTACATAGACACTATATGAGAAGGTGTTCGCAACAGATTTTAAGAAATCAAGTATATAAGTGCTAAAAATTAACAAAGAAATTTAGAAAAGAAAAAGAGAGAGAAAGAGGAGGCCCTAATGAGCGGCCCATACACGGCCCAAGGTAGCAGAGCGACGTGAAGCTAGCGCAAATGAGCATCACAGGCATAACCCTAGGCAGCAGGCGCGATACGAAGATAGCTCGGGTGATGGTGGCCAACCTACGTGCAACGTAGCCTAGCGGAGTTACGACAGCTTGAAGCGCGCACGCAGAGTGGCCCAGGCAGTAGTGGCACGACAAAGAGTGGTAGTGCGAGCACGCGTGACCGTGGTAGTGGCCTAGCATGCGCCAAGCAGGCATGACGGCGGCTAATAGGCAGGGCCCATAGCACATGTGCAAGTATGCATGCTACCACGTGTGGTGGCATACGGGATCCCTATGAGAACACACAACAAGCTCCGGTTGACGTATGTGGCATGGCTGGCCAAGTGCGGTGGATATTCTACGGCTGAGTGTCGGTTCATGTGACCCTGTATGTGTGGCTATGCTATAGCATCTAACACGTTTGCTTTGCATCTATAGATTAGACCAAGAAATGAAATTTCACTTGAGTTAAGGTTTTACCTAGAGATGTTTTAGACTTTGTTTTAGTGGTTTTCAATCACCATTGGCCTATAACATGAGAGGCATAGATAAGGGGAGGCTTTATACCATTAAGAACCTTTGAATAGAATTAGAGAGAGACTTAAAGAGAGTTGATAGAAGTTTTGTGAAGAAGATGAGAAAGTTAGAAGAGTTTTGGATAGCTCTTTTTGAAATTTTTAGATAATTTTGTAAGTTTTGTGAAAGCTTTAAAAACATATTTCAATCAATGAAATAGTGTTTATTTTGAAATTAATTTTGTTCTTCCAATTTAAATTTTCATACTATAATTTAAATTTTGGGTATTTCTCCCCCTTCTTTTACATGCTTATGATACGAGTTTTTCTTCTTTCTTCAACTCGTTTGGTTCTTGATTTACCTTATGATTAAAAGAGAGTCAACATTTATGGTGCTTTAGAAAAAAACTCAAGAGGTTAAAAGTGTCTACAAGAGCGAGGTCTTTTTTACCATTTGTTATTTATTTGATCTTGTGAAAGGTATTTGGATATTGTAATTGATATCTAATAACTGTCAACTAAGTGATGTTCATAATTCATAGGAGTCCACCTAGAGATCTAGTTTTTTTATAGCTATATCTTCTAGGATAATAATTAGGTGTTATTTTAATCTAGTTTTTCAATAGTTAAGATTTTGATAACATAACCAGGTCAAGTGTTCACAAGTATTTTAGGGGCAAAGTGAATCGCTCTATATTCACCCCTTTATAGCACTTTCTGGTTTTCAATTGGTATCAGAGCCCGTTAAGTTCATTGTAAACTAACAATAGCAACGAACCATGCTATGGAGAGATACTATATAAAATCGCATGTTTTTAATGGAGAAGATTTTGTTTATTGGAAGGCTCGAATGAAAGCATACCTCTAGTTGTTAGGATACAAAGTATAGAAAAAGGTGACAAAACCTTACACTATACCTAATGAAACGACTATCACTGATGCAAATCTCAAGGAGGTTAATGCTAACTTTAGTACATGGAAAGCATTGATTGCTAAGTTAGGATAGGATGAGTTCAACCATGTACAATACCTAACATCCGCCCATAAAATTTGAACAACCTTGTGTAATTTCCATGAAGTTACTAACGAAATCAAATTGATTTGTCAAAACCATTTGTACTCGAAGTTTGAGATGCACATTGAAAAGTTTATTGATGATTATTTCAAGTGTTTTAATAGGATTGTTTCCAATTTGATATTAGTTGGCAAGATACTTATGGACAATAAGAAAGCCCATCATATCTTGAATTATCTTGATTGTGTTGTTTGTAAAATAAAGCTACAACTATTACAGAGAGTGCGCCTTTGAGTGACCTTATTGTGGATATGCTTTACTTAAAGCTAAAAACCCATGACATGGATATTCTTTATCGAAAAGACCTTAAGCACTCAGTGGTTTTGATAGCTAATCTTTCTTCTAGCACTTCTGCTACTCACTTAGCACTTGTGCGTGATGATTTTTCACTAGCCGCACTACACACAATATACAAGGAGCAACTAGAGGAGATTCTGGAAGATGATCTTGCACTTTTTGCTCAAAAGTTTTCTAAAATCTACAAGAATGTGAGAGATAGAAAAAGAGATAGGACTAGCCATTTTATCACTTGTTTTGAGTGTAGAGAGCATAACCATATTTGGGCAAAATGCTTAAAGCTAAAGAACATGGATGACAAGACTCTCAAGCAGTTTGAGGGTCAAGGACGTTGGGGATAGAAGGAGTTGATGAAGAAGGTGATCTATAAGGTACTGACAACACTTGATGAGATCTAGTTGAGAGATGTTGACACCAATGATGACAATAAAGAGAAAAAGGACAATGACTTCTTCAGCGTGTGCTGTCTTGCTAATACCAATGACTTCATCAACATGTGTTTTATGGCACTTAAGAATGAGGATGACTCAAAGGTATGTCCTGATGATACCCTCTCCCTCGATGGATCTCTATGTGATGATTTTTGTTCTGATAATGTCTCAAATGATGGTGATCACAATTAGCAAAAAGTATAGTTCTTCCATGCTTAAAATTGAGAAACTAAAATCTAAGAATAAAGAAATAGAACTAGAAATTGCTAGGCTTCATTCCATAATCTCTGAGTAGGATATGTATCTTTCATGTGATTCATATATGTCTAAGATTAATCTACATACGGGTAGAATTGATTCGTATGCTTTAGGAGCTTGGACCCTACTAGTGCTAGCGCTGCTTACTATGAAATGAAACTAAACCTTAGTTTACTTGAAATGTAACTAAAAGAATAGAAAGAAAAGTATAATTGCATTGATAAGCTTTGCAAACATCATATAATACAATCTTGTAAAAATTGCTCTAGGCTTACAATAGAACTAGATGGGGTGAAGAAATAACTTAGTAAGCTCAAAATCAAGAACAACTTGCTTAAAATTTATTCTTCTAAAACCATGTTCAACTTAGTTGTTCTAACTGCCTCATTAGAACCTGAATTTAAAATGCTAAAGTTATTGTTGCTTATGCTAAATCTATTAATTCATGTTCTCCTTTCATATCTCTTAGGCTAGATCTTTTTAGCATAACAAGGGAGTGTGTCTTGAGTGAGGAATCCCAATAAGTTTTGGGGATACGAATAGTGGATGTGTGATGGGAAAAGGGCAATCAAAGCTAAAGGATGTGGCATTAGTGAGCAAGCTCAAATACAACCTACTCTCAGTATCAAAGTTGTGTGATAAGCATCTCGAGGTATGTTTCAAGAAAAATCAATATCAAGTTCTTGATGCTTCTGAATCTCTTATGTTCAACATCTCTCTTGATGCTTATGAATCTCTTGTGTTCAACATCTCTTGAATTGGTCATGTTTTCCACACAAACTTTAATGACTTTTCTAGATTCTCTCGTTGTCTTATTGCTTTTGAAAATCGAGATCTGTTCCTTTGGTATCAATGTCTTGGTCACATTGGCTTTGAGCATTTTTATCGAATCAACGATCTGGATTGATTCCGGGATTGCCAAAACTAAAAGTTACTAAAGATTTGGTTTTATCACATTTTTGCCATGGCAAGATGATAGCTTCTTATCATAAGCCTGTCATCTTGTTCATGGCGAATTGCTGAAGAAAATTGTTTCACATGGATACAGTTAGTCCTACAAGAGTCTAATCAGTTGGTGACAAATGGTATGTTCTAGTAATTGTTGATTATTTCTCTCGTTACTCTTGATTCTACTTTCTTGAGTCAAAGGAGGAAACTTTTTGATTATTTCGTGATCTAGCCCATCATCTAGCTTTAAAGTTTTTAGGATCTCTTCAAACAATTTGTAGTGATAATGAGTCTTTGAATCTTAATGAGCTTCTTCTAGAATTGAACATCAATTTTGCTAGCCATATGTTACACAACAAAACAATGTGGTTAAAAGAAAGAACCGCACTCTTGTGGAGATGACACAAAGCATGCTTGATGAGTATACCACTCCAAGAAGATTTTTCATTAAGGCTACTTCTGCAGCTTGTTTTGTCTCAAATCGAGTGTTTTTTCAGAAACCGCCTTGCACAAGACACCTTATGAGCCTAGATTTGATTGGCGACTAAGTGTTTCACACTTTAGAGTTTTTGGTTGTTGTTTTGTTCTCAAACCTAGGAAGTGGGACAAATTTGAGTCATGTACTTCTTATGCTATCTTTCTAGGCTATGTTTTTTATCCTTGTGGCTATCGAGTATATGTTCTTAAAACTAACAAGATTGTGGACACCTCTGAGATCACTTTTGATGAGGCTATCCCAAGTGCTAAACTAGAAATTTCAGGATCTACAGATATGACCAAGAGCATCTTTGCGGAGGAGGACTCTAATGAGGATAAAGTTAACTCCGTCCTTCCACCTCTAGTTGCTACACCACCTTTATTAGAAGGTGGATCCCTTATTACAACAACATCACCTTCAGAAGAAGCTCTAGTTACTTCATCTTCATTAGCTGTACCTAAAAAGATTGATGGAGGCACTTCAGGACTAACGGCTCCCTGACATACCCAAAACCAACATATGTCTCAGAAGATGATTGGAGGCCTAGGTGAGAGGGTATCTAGTTATTGGTCCTATGACTTTGCCTATTCTGTATTTGTTGCTTCTTTTGAGCCTAAAGATGTTTGTCATACATTATCTGATGAGAATTGGATCAATGTGATGACGAGTTGGAAAATTTTAAAAGAAATAAAGTTTGGATCTTGATTGAGCCTCCTTTAGATCTTAATGTTATAAAAATTAAGTGGGTTTTTAAAATCAATCAGAGGGAGGATGGATCCATAGTCTGAAACAAAGCCAGGCTACATGCATAAGGTTTCACCTAAGTTGAAGGCTTAGATTTTGAAGAAACTTTTCATCAGTTGCTAGATTATAAACTATCTGAATCCTTTTGGCTTTTGCTACTTCTAAAAGTTTCAAACTATTTCAAATGGATGTAAAAAAGTGCCTTTTTAATAGTGTTATAGAAGAAGAGGTTTATGTCAAACAACACCTAGTTTTAAAATTCTAAGTTTACAAATCATGTTTTCAAACTTGAAAGGGGCTTATATGTTTTGAAACAAGATCTTCATGCCTAGTGTATAAGGTTGAAAACCTTTTTATTTAAAGTGGTTTTGAAATGAAAAGGTGGGTAAAACTTTTTTCATCCTCAAATATAACATTAATTTTCTTCTAGTTTAGATTTATGTTGATAAAATTATTTTTTAAGGTCCTCTCGTACTCTTGTGGCTAAGTTTTCAATGACAATCAGTAGGGCATTTTAGATGAGCTTGATGGGAGAACTAACCTTTTCCCTTGGCCTTCAAATCAAGAAAATTAGACAAAGTACTCCAAACAAAGTACTCTATCTATTAGAATAAGTACTCCATACATCTTTTGATCGAGCTCAAAATAAACAACTGCAAGCTGATCGCCAATCCCATGACAATTACCTCAACACTGGGCCTTGATAAGGATGGTAAGATAGTTGACCAACATGAGTACCAGAGCATGATCGGCTCTCTCCTCTACCTGACTACGTTAAGGCTAGACATCCACTTCTCCATGTGCCTATGTATAAGGTTTCAAGCATCTTCGAGAAGCTCTCATTGTCGAGTGGTCAAGTGCATTCTCCGCTACATCAGGTCTACCCTTAAATATAGTATTTGGTACTCATGCTCTTACACTCTTTCGATTTGTGTCTTTTCCGATACTAATTGTAGTGGGTGTAAGATTGATTGTGAGAGTACCTCTAGCACTTATCATTTCTTGAGTACTTCTCTTGTCTCTTGGCCTTCTCACAAACAATTCTCTGTTGCTCAATCAACAACCGAGGTTGAGTTTGTTGCTACAATAAGCTTTTGTAGCCAAGTTCTTTGATGGTTTCTATTTTAAAATATTACAACTTGTCTTTTTATAATGTTCCTTTGCTTTGTGACAATACCAGTACCAGAATTTGGTTCAATATTTAAGGACCAGGCATATTGAAATTCGATATCACTTTTTCCGAGACAATGTTGAGAAATGCAATATTGTACTAGAGTTCGTTGAATCAGATGATCAGCTTGCGGACATTTTCACAAAACCTCCTAATTGTGTTTGTTTTGAAAAGCTAAGAAGTGTGTTATGGGTCATTCACCCTTATAGTTTGCATTGATGGGGTTTTTTTGCATTTGTATCATGGTGCATGAAGGATCTTTTCTATATTGTAATATACTCTATAATAAATTAAGAGTTTTGCTTATTATATCTTATTCATATATATGTTAGGCATGCGTTTTTTTAGCTTGATTTACTATATAGCTTATATACTTTTGATTAGTTGTATGATCATGTCATGTTTATGAATCACGTTAAAACTTGCTTAAATTGAAATAAATTTAAACTTAATTAATGTGTAAGTGTTTGATTAGTAGCTAGCTCTTTTTGGAATATATTTCTTATGTACATGCCATATTTACTCTTTTTTTAACAACTACGATACATATATTTGAAATGCTCATGATTTTATATACAAGCTTTATATCAATCGTGTTACTTTTGCTTACATGTTTCATAGATATATTCATTCACATTTGTTTGGTCTACTAAGTATGTTTACGCATGAACGCATGAGTGATTTTAAAAATAGCATAGAGAATATGTATAATGGAAACTTCAGATACATGCCTTGATTGAGACTTAAACGATGTCAGCTAAAGATAAAATTAAGAGTACAATCACTATTATGCTACAAGTGTTAAAAACTTGAAAATGAAAAGTAAAATTGAGATTAAAATTGCTATTACATGCTATGTATTGATATTCCTTGAACATGACATTAGTACAAATTATATGGGTTGGTTTTTTTTATTGAGTAGGCAAGACATATTTATGAGTTTAATTGCTTTTTTTAAGCTACATTTGCACTTTAACTTGCTAATAAAGATAAAAACTTTTTACTTACTTGTGATATAAACTTGCTCGATATGCCATGCATCATATTTCTTTTGAGCATGTTCCTGCATTTTCATAAGTAATTTATATTTATTTATCGATGACTTTAGATAATAACTCTCAAAGCTCTTATCAACTAAAAATATGTAGGTTACATTAATTTTATGCATTTTTACTTTTTTTTCTCTTGATATCTCCATTGTCAAATAAAAATTAAAACAAAGTTATATTCATTTAAAACCAAAATTTTTTACTCTCTAAGTTTAACCAAGTTCTTTGGTTTTAATTTTTAAAAATAAAATTTCAATACTTTGATATAGGTTGCCAATGTTTTCATTAAGGGAATATGTAAAACCATATGTTGGTTTATATATTTGTAATAAAAAATTGATAAATGTTGAAAGTGCTAAAAGTATGGTCAAATACTAATATGGGTCGAGTTTCGAAGTCTATGTACTTGAGTCAACCATGATCAACAACGAATCGGGACTAACTCAAAGAGAAGTTAAGGTCCGAAGCGATTGAAGATGTCGGATGGCAAAATTAAATATAAGGTGGTACATGAGATCTTCGCAACTCATAAGACTAAGTGTGTATGTAATAGAAATTTGCAAAGAAATTTAAAGAACAAGAAAAGAAAAGGAGAGAGAAAGAGGCGGCTAGCAGCGGCATCGGCACAAACAAGCGGGCACAGACGCGGCCGAGGGCAGTGTAGCGATGCAGATATGGCTCATATGAGTGGTAGAGGTGAAGCACATGGCAGCAAGCGTGACACGAAGACGATCGAGGGATAGGGATAGCGGCTCGTGTGTGCGCGACTCGGCCTAGCGAATGCGTGGTAGCCCAAAACACGCAAGGCGTGAGAGCACAGGTGCAGAGATGCCCAGCAACGGTGTGGCCCAGCGCGGGGGCATGAGAGCGCGCTGGCGTGGTTGTGGCCCAGCGGCGTGAGCCAGGCACGATGACGGCTGACGTGCGGAGCCAGTAGCACTCACACGAGTGAGAAAAAATTTTGGCTATGAATAAGCCGTCAAAAAGATGAAATTCTGAACATAGTTTTATACTTTTAGACGGAGGGTGGATATGCATGTCATCGTGCCACCGACGGTATCGAGAGCACACAAGTAGCTTGGCTGTTGACCGCCATGGCAATGGCTGCACGCATTTTTACTTTGTTGCTGAGTAACTGGGGATCTTTTGGTCCTCAATCTTTCCCTGCGCAATTGGTCTACCCTTGTCACAGAAAGGAGGTTTGTGAACATCCGTACAAGCTAAGTTACAGGTGAATCTGTCATCATCTCTATCACCAACTACTACTTTGTGAAGAAAAAAAAGATAAGCGTGGGTTAAAAGGTTGTTCTATCAGCTCAAAGACGTGGAAAAATGGATGATAAATATAAAAACTAATGACAAACAAATTGATGACAGTATTTTTTAAAAAAAATAAAATAAAATTGATGACAGTTTTTTTATAAAAAAATTCCGTAACAACGCTCGGGCCTTTTTAAAATGTAAGCTTTGAACATCAGTATATTTTTAAATAACTTCTTTTTGAAAAATGGAAATATTATAATTTTGTTGGGATTTAAATGTTTGCAATAAATTAGTAAACAAAGTTTTTAAACGGGAGCGGTCAAGGTAGCGTTTTGAAGGTTGCGTCGGTGCCGAAAATGCCACTTTATTTTTTTTTAATTTACCAAACGGAGCTTTCTACAACCTGAACTTTATTTAAACTGCCCAAACGTACGATTTTGTGACCATGCGTGATTTACCAAACGTACCATTTTAACTGGCCAAATTCACGCTTGACCTGAACCTAGAAAAAACAGAAACGTAAAGTTCACATGCCCCAAGGCCCACACAGCTCACCAACCAGAACGGACCAACAGTAACGGCCCGTTTTGTGTTACTCGGTCTTTTCCTTGCTGGACCATATTGGCCTTCTGCTCAGGCAGACTCTGCCCTTTTGTCATGGGCCGTACGCCGCGGATTCGTTCCTTTGCTAATTGATTCCGTCACCTCCTTTGCATTAGTCGGATTACCATGAATAAATTTTAGGCTCAGTACTCAACACAAATCCGGAAAATTCACTGAAACGAGAAGAGGAAACGATGGGGGAGCGACAGAATGTTGTCAATTTCATTGCGCATAGCTACACGCTGGTAATATCCATATTTATATCCCAATTAATAATCGGCCCAAACTCCATGTCCTCTGATTGCCCTGCCATACTCTCACAGTCTCGATGACCTACAAAGAGCATATAATCCAATAAGCAAGACTGTAAGAACAGTTCACATCAATTGTTCACTTAGTTCTTGAGAAATCAAACAACAAAATTCCCTTTCTACTCACTGGTGATGCTGAGAGACTGAAGCACACTATTCTGCCCCGCCTGAAGTGCACGCAGGCTTTCGTGGGGGAAGCTGGTGATATGCCGTGCGCTTCAGAGATGAACAGCAGAAGAGAAAAACAAGTTAAATTTTCGAATTTTGGATTGTGCACATATTGCTTATATTGATTGGGCAATGACAATTTCACACTCAGTTAATGTTTTCTTATTGGCAGGATATTTTGTTTGATAAGTTCATTTCATATGGGAAATGGAATGTTCAGAGGATCCATCGCTTTTGCTTACACAATGAAGAAGCAAAAGTAGTGTGCATTGTAATGGATGCCTAATAGTCATAAATCTACTTTTGTGTCATGTACTCATATGCAATCCAATAATATACCTGCAACTTGGGTTTCAGGGGCTCGGTCGGGCCTTTCGTGCTGTTGCTTGCGCCTTGCTGCAGAAATAGGCAGGATTGAATTTTGATTTAGTTGAATCATAAATTTTACTGCTGATTATTTTCTTCTTGTTCCCCGAAAAACACACTTCTTGCTTTTGTACATTACCTTGCCAAGTACCCAGTCAGCGGAATCGAAATAGGCATGCTCATGGTCCTGAAAAGTGTTTGCAGCACAGAAAACATCAGTCCAAATTGTAACCTGCAGGTTGCTCTTGAAAGATGCTTTGCTGATCACACAGCATATTTGTATGAGCATGATATCAACATACCTTATTAATGAGAGGTTTCTTTGGAGAAATCCCTCCATATTTGTTCTGGGATGATCCCTGCAAACAAAGTAAAAGTGCACAATGACAGCAAAATTTAGACTTGCGTAAGCCGTGGTATTCATATTTACACGTCTGCGGAGCCACAAGCTAAATGGTTTGTTGAACATCACATCAACAACTTGCACTAAATGATAACGATATAATCAAGGAATAAAGGTATCCCACTCCTGAACTCCAATGGGTAGTGTCTTAATTAGGTCACATGTTGAAATATGTAACAGACGCAGCAGTTGACAGTGTTAGGAAAGTATATGCTGGCCAAATTTTTTCCTAGTCGTAGTGCTCAAGTATTTCCAGCCACACTGGGCAATCAGGATGCATCTAGCCATCTAGTGCTTCTGTTATATCCATTTTAATAAAGGGTACTGTGTTTGTTAAGGACAAAGATGTGCTACCTGCAATCTATTGTCATCTTTGATGGCTAACTCCTAGATGATTGAATCCTGATTGAGCGATATTAATTTGCATGAAGGTTGATAATTATAACTTTTCTAAAAAAGGCCTTTCTTTTGAAAAATAAGGGCGACGACACTGTCGCATCTTCTGGTGTGAGAATAGGTAAATGTCAGATTTCAGAAAGAGGCCATTTTCACTTTAAAATCATATATTGTTTTGTGCACATGTTTCTTCTTGGAGAAAATTGTCGGTCAAGGTATTTCGCACAAGCTTTTCTTTTCGGACACAAGAAAGATAAGGTATTATTTGTTATTTGCATCAAGCAATTTTCATAGTTCCACACACTATTTTCTTTTCACGGACAAAAAAAAAACCAGGCCACTATATTCTCACCCATATATAAGAAAGAATAATGGTGATTAGTTCACATGATCAGTCATATAGGTTACATATATATTGCAAATATAAGGAGACATCAAACTGACAAACTTTGACCATATATCTGAAGTCAAAATAAAAGAACTCAACATAAGGCAAGATTCTATGTACTTGACGTTTCAAAGAGAGAACACGATTTATGTCGCGAAAAGGCGCCTGTTGTTTTGATCTATGCATGGACCTGGTATACTCGTTGGCAGCTTTTCAATTCAGCTGCACGACTCGGGGACCAAATTTAGCGAGAAATAATAAACACAGTCTATGTAACACAAGTTGATCAACAGAAAGGCTAGTACTTGCAGGCATAACTATAGCCATGGAATATCCCAGTTGATTTACTGGATTGGACGGAGCCCCACGTTTTGAAAATTTTGGTTATTCTTCTTGTCACGAATGCAACAAACATCGAGACCAAATTGGCCTCCGCTTTCTTTCTCTGGTTTGGTTTCCGTGTCGGTATAATTGTACTGTTGGGTTCCTTTCGCTACCTTGTATTCAAATGCCACGTGACGTTCTCAGCGACTCGGTGCTGTTTTCGTCTCAAAATCAACGCGGGGATACGGTGGCAGATAAGAAAGTTTTGAACTACCCTTTCTTGCAGAAAAAACAGAGAGAAAAATTTTGAACTCTCGAAACGTTTTTGACCTATTCTTCAGTCGGCAGTCCATGATGGGAGTTATCGATCATTTTCACAAACTCTTCCTCCGGACGTATTAATTAATTGCTATCTCACCGCGAGGGGGTTACCCACCTGAATATTAGATGAGATTTATGAACGGTAATATTTACAGCCATGAATAAATAAATGCATTTCCCGATTAATTGTGAACATCTATCACTTTTAGGGAAAATCACCAAAATACTCTCCTCTCCATCACCCAAGTAATTTATATTCGCGTAGAGAAATAGGGAAGGAAAAAAAAGATAGTTCGTTACGATAACCGAAAGCAAGAAATGTTCATGGCATATTGCCATGGTAGGCTGATCATGCTCAAGTCAAGAGAAAAGGAGCCATGGAGACAGCACAGAGATTAGACAGATGATGGGCAGGAAACTAGGAATTGAGTACAGTACATACCTCGTCCCGCTGAGTCGCGGCTCTGTTGTCTTCACCGAAGCTCGCCATGTCCCCAAGAGCTAGTACTCCAACCACAAGCCCCTCGGAACCCCCAACTGAACCAGAGGAGGAAGAGAGCAGGGGATCGAGCAAAACAAGGCCAGAACTGAACTGAACAAAGGTGAGCAAGATACAGGAGAGGAGGGGGAGAGGAGATAGATGAGGTAGGTGATACGAGAGCAAGGTTGAGAAAGGGCGGGCAGGCACGCAGACGACGCGGGCAACAACGGCGAGGAGAGCGAGGGAGGAGGGAGAAGAGAGACGCGAGCGAGATGACGGAGGCGGGGCAGCGAAGGGCGAGATATGCATTCACGCGGGAGGCAACGCGCGCCACGGGCAGCTGAGGTGAGGTGAGCGGATGGAGGCCGGTCGGTTTCGAGGAAGCTAGCGAGCGCGGGGTCGTATTCCGTGGCGCGGGTGCGGCCCCGTCCAAGTGGCAGAGGGGGCGGACGGCGGACGGACTCCTCGTCATCGTGGCGTGGGAGAGGAGGGGTCAAGAGGTGAACCGGACGCCTGGTTTATCACTCGCCGTCCGTGTGTGAGTGTTAGAACCATTTACCCAGCCTTTGTATAGGGTTAGATTTTAGTTTTATTGTACACATTCTTATATAGTATCTAAGTAAATCTAGATATCTTCAGCGTGCTAGCTTTCTCTCACCAGTGAGCCGATTTTTTCTTCCCGTCGTCGACCTTTTTCTCCCCGTTGCCGACCTTTTTCCTGGTACTCCCTCCTCGCTCTCTCATCTCGGTTCCTTTCTTCTTCCCGTCTTCTCCGCAGACAATTTTTCTTTCTCCTTTCCACCTTCACACGATAAGGCGACGGTCTCCATCTGCCTCCTCGTCTCGTCTCACACCCGTCTTCGCCCTTCTTCTTGCTCCGTGAATCCTTTCTCCTCCGACCCCGGCGCACCTCTGCGCTCGTTGTCTCTATCGGCTGAACTCGTCCGCCCTCCCATCGGCTGGACCTATCCACCCTCCATCGGCTGGACCTATCCACCCTCCATCGGCTGGAACCCTCCTTCGGTTCTCGCTTTTCCAACACGCTCAATGGCTCTCGAACGCGAACCTTCTCCCCTCACGTCCGAGCTAATCTGATGTGTCCATGTGTCCATAGACACGAATCTCTGTCTCCCGGATGTGAACATCTTCTCTTTGCGTCCGGCCCCTCTCCGTGTTTTTCACGTCCGCTCCACTTCTTGGCCTCCACAAGTCCACGGACGTAAATCTTCTCTTCACGGATGTGAATCTTCGCACGTCTATGATCCAACCACTCTCTGACCTACCTATTCTACCACCACCTTTTTCCTCACCTACTCTGCTGCCTACTCCACATCGGTCAACCACTCCGCATCAGCTGGTTGGCCCACTCCCTATCGGCTTCTCACTTCTCTGATCAGCCAATCTCTCTTCTCATCGGCTTCCTCCCATCGGTTTCTTGTCCCTGTTCTCCTCTCGTCATGGCCACCGAGTCCGCCCTCAGCTCCGGCACTCTTCCAGTCTCTAAATCTGCTCCAGCTCTCAGTGCCCCCGACCACACCTCGGGCACCACCTCGCCGATCTTCTCACCCCCCTACACTGCTATGAACATGAAATATCACGTTCCTATCTCTTTTGACCTTAACGCCAACTACTCCAAATGGGTTTTCTTCTTTAAATCCCTCTGTAGAAAGTTCGGCCTACGATCACACATCGATGATTTTGCTCCACCTCGGCCCGATGACCCTCAGTGGGACATCATCGAGTGCTGTGTGCGCAGCTAGCTGCTCGGCTCGGTCGACGACTCTGTCCTCGACCTCGCCATGAAAGATCCCGACCCCACCACTCGGGATCTCTGAGTGGCTATCGAGCGGATCTTTCTCGCAAACAAGCAGCACCGCGCCATCTTCCTCCTCAACGAGTTCCATTTCATGGTACAAGGAGACTCCTCTGTCTCCTCATACTACTAGCGCCTTAAGGTAAAGGTTGCTGCTCTTCGGGATGTCGGCCACCCTGTGGCCGACTCTCAACTCGTTCTCACCCTCCTGCGAGGCCTCAACCCCTACTTCTCAAACACCACCGACGACATCGCCAATGCCACACCCCTTCCATCGTTTGCCCGAGCCCATGACATACTAGTTCTTAAAGAAATCCGTCTGACCAACGACGAGAAGACCATGGCCCACACCGCTCTCCTCGCCACAGCTGATAATGGCTGCTGAGCATCCTGCGCTGCCGCTTCCTCCCGTGGCTCTGGCAGCCATGGCTCTAACCATGGCAACGCAGCTCGTACCGACAAAAGCAAGGGCAAGAACTGGCATGCTCCGATGCAATCGCGACCTGTTTCAGTCCCTGCCCAGCCTGCCGGTCCCACGGGTCCGTAGCTCTCCTACAACCCTTGGGCACCCTAGCCCTAGCCACGCAGCCCCATCGGATGGCAACCAGGGGTCCTCCGCACTCATCCTCAGGCCCACCTAGCATCAGCTCCCATCCTACCGCCTCAGCCGATGCTACCGACACCATCCACCCAGTCAGTTCCCGCCTAGAAACAGGCTGGCCTCGTCGTCGCCCTCAACCAGATGACGCTCCAACCACAGCACCCTTGGGTGCTGGACTCTAGGGCATCCTCCCACATGGCGTGATCGGCTAGTATACTCCATTCTTATCATTCCTCTTCCTCCTTCTTTGTCACCATCGGTAATGGTCGCTCTCTTCCTATCCAATGCCATGGTGACTCCTATCTGTCTACACCCACCACTAACCTCCCCCTTCGCAATGTCCTTATTGTACCCTCTCTTATTCATAATCTCGTATCTATTCGCCAATTCACACGAGATAACAATTGCTCGATCGAATTTGACGCTTCTAGTTTCTCTGTGAAGGATATCCCAACTCGGCGATAGATCCTTCGCTACAATACTGGCAGCGACCTCTACACCATTCCCACTGTGCCGTCCACTCCACACGCCAGTGTCGCCCTCTCCACCAACCTCTGGCATCTTCACCTTGGCCACCCTGGCCCCGACGCTGTCGCCAATCTCCGTCGCAGCGCCTCCATCCAATGTATCCACAGTAGCTTCACAGTTTGCCACTCATATCAACTTGGCAAACATGTGTGTCTACCATTTTCTAGTTCTCTCTCTTGTACCTCACGACCGTTTGTGCTTATACATTGTGATGTATGGACTTCTCCTGTTAAAAGTGTCGCTGGTAATCAGTATTACCTTGCCATACTTGACAATTACACACACTATTGCTAGAATTTTCCGCTCATCAGCAAATCCGAGGTCGCCTCCCACCTAACTAACTTCACCACCTACGTTTCTACCCAGTTCAACCTTCCCATAAAGGCTATACAAACCGATAACGGTACGAAGTTCGTTAACCGTACTGTTAAAACCTTCCTCACCTCGCAGGGCATCCATCTACGCCTCTCCTGCCCCTACACCTCTCCCCAGAATGGTAAGGCCGAACGTCTCTTTTGCACCCTTAACAACATAAGTCACACTATGCTGCTTCAAGCCCACTTACCTATAACTTATTGGGCAGAAGCACTAACCACTGTGACTTACCTCCTCAATCGGTGCACATGCTTCTCCATTCGCCACAACATTCCATAAACTCTTCTTTACCGCACGACGCCCGACTACTCCCACCTTCGCGTCTTCTGGTGCCTCTGCTACCCAAACCTCACCATCACTGCTCTCCACAAACTCGCTCCCCGCTCCATCGCTTGCATTCTCCTCGAATATCCCTCATCTCACAAGGGATACCGATGTCTCGACCTTTCCACCCGACAGGTCATCGTCTCTCGTCATGTCATCTTTGACGAGACATGCTTTCCCTTCGGCCTGCTTCATCCGAGATCCTCATCTAGCGATCTTGACTTTCTCCTCACCAACACTGTGTCGTCCTGGTCTTCTCCACCATTCTCCTCATCGGCCCCCTCATCGGTCATTGCTGAGGCCTTACCCTTCAGCTATTCCACTACTATTCGGTCCGATGTCCCTCCCATTGGACCCCTATCGGCCCTACCACTCTCATCGACTTCGGCCAATCCTGTCCCTTTTTTATCGGACACCTTACCCCCATCAATTCCTCAGTCCTCATTGGCTCATCCACCTCCATCGGCTCCTCAGCCTCCATCGGCTCCCCCCTCCCTATCGGTTGCTCCATCTCCATCGGACCGACCGAACCAATCGGCTCATCCAACTCCATTGGCTCAGGCCGATCTAGTTCCCCCCTTTCCTCTCACATATAGCCACCGATCCCGAGCCGATGATGCCCCTCCCCAACCAGTTCTCCCCAATCTACCACACTCCCATCGGCTCCTATCCCCTCCACCTCTCACATGGTTACCCGCTCACAGACCGGGTCTCTCCGCCCCACCAAGCGCTACGGGCTCTCCGCCGTCCACTGCTCTATCTCACCCATCCCAGCGACTTCTTATTCCGTCCTGGCCGACCCTTAGTGGCACATGGCCATGGGCAACGAGTACAAGGCCCTTATGGACAACGAGACCTAGCGCCTCGTCCCTCGTCCTCCCGATGCCAACATTGTGACCGACAAGTGAATCTTTAAGCACAAGTTCCACGCCGATGGCTCCCTTGCCCGTCACAAGGCACGCTGGGTAGTTCGGAGTTTCTCCCAACGCCTCGGTGTCGATTACGACGAAACTTTTAGTCATGTCGTCAAACCCGTTACCATCTAGGTCATTCTTATCTTGGCTGCCTCGCACTTCTGGCCGATCCATCAGCTTGACATAAAGAACGTCTTTCTTCACGATCATCTGACGGAAACGGTATACTGCCAGCAGCCTCTAGGCTTCGTCTACCCCTCTCGTCCCGACGATGTCTGCCTCCTTCAACGCTCTCTCTACGGCCTTAAACAAGCCCCTCGTGCCTAGTACCAGCGTTTTGCTGCCTACCTTCGGCACATCGGCTTTATGGTCTCTGCGTCCGATAGCTTCCTATTCACTCTTCACATCGGCAACGGTACCACCTATCTCCTTCTATACGTCGACGACATTGTACTTACAGCGTCTTCGACGTCCCTCCTATACCAGATCATGGCCCGACTCCACTACAAATTCGTCATGACCGATCTTGATCCCCTCTAGCATTTTCTTAGCATCTCCGTCACCTGTTCTTCTCACGGGCTCTTCCTTTTCCAGTGCCAGTACGCCATCGATCTTCTCCGGCGTGCAGGAATGGCCGATTGTCACCTCATGGCCACCCCAGTCGACACTCAAGCCAAACTCTCCGCTGCCGATGGCCCACTCGTCGTCGATCCCTCTCAGTATTGGAGTCTTGCCGGTGCTCTCCAGTACCTCACCCTCACACGGCCCGACCTCAACTACGCCATCCAGCAAGTGTGCCTCTTCATGCATGTTCCGTGCGAACCTCACCTCGCGCTGCTCAAGCGCATTCTGCGCTACGTGAAGGGCACACTCTTTAGTGAGCTGCATCTCAGCTCCAGCCCCATCGAATCCCTCACCGCGTACTCCGACGTGGACTGGACAGGCTGCCCTGACTCTCGATGCTCCACATCCGGTTACTACGTCTTTCTCGATGACACTCTAGTCTCCTACTCCTCAAAACGTCAGATTACAGTGTCACGGTCCACGCCGTCGCCCACACCATCGCCGAGTATTACTGGCTTCGCCAACTTCTCTAGGAGCTTCGTGCACCCCTCTCCTCTGCGACCGTCGTCTACTACGACAATGTCAGTGCTATCTATATGACCGTCAACCCGGTTCATTATCGACGTACCAAGCACATAGAGATCGATATCCATTTTATCCGTGATAAAGTCGCACTAGAACAGGTTTGGATGCTCCATATACCATCGGCGCTCTAATTCGTTGATATTATGATCAAAGGCATGCCCACGTCTTTGTTCATCAGTTTTTGGTGCAGTCTCTATGTCCGTTTTTCTCCCGCTGTGACTGCGGGGGGTGTTAGACCACTGAACCACTGGGTTGTATATATATAGATCCGATCTCTCTATATAGAGTTAGGGTCTTAGATTTATTGTATACATTCTTACGGTGACGCTAGAATCTGGAGTATTTTGGTTCCATGGATATTCGTCCTCTGCTAGCTTGGAGAATATACCATGGGTTCTCCGTCTAGACTCTACAATATGCAGTTGATTTTTTTTTTTACAGGTGAATGCTTTAAGGACTGCATTAACCATCCAAAACACAGGAACAACAGAGGCAGCCGTAGCATTAACCATCCAGGAAATGCACCATGATCAAAAGCCTAACGCAACTAATTATGCTTTATTTATAACCTAAATAAGACTACCACAATCACGATATGACTTCCTGATAACTTCTTCGAGAACTCAATGCATCTATGTATAGCGTCATGATCAAATCACATTTCCTTGTGGAATATGTCTTACTTCTTTATGAGCACATGAGGTTCACTTTGGCTGGTGCATGCTTGTTTTTTTTCTTAGCTTTTGAACCTAGCGACCAAGGCTAACCCTAACCATATGCCGTGACGCGCGCGCGCACACACAAAGGCAAGAGAGGTAGGAGTCATTGATTCAAGATGGCCATGACCCATAGGTGCTCAACTTTGTAGGGGAAGCTTGTGGCTGGCGGCTGAGGGAGAGGGTGCGGTGAGTAGAAGTTTGGATTTTTCGATAAGAGATGGGCATGTTGGGTGTAGGCGGGCTTTAGAGACATGGGTCGTGAAACATATAATCCGGATTTTCCATATATAGCAATAGCTGATATTTTATATATTTTATATATTTAAAATTTTGTTAGTAAAATAAGTTGTCCAATAAATTTATACCGTCCACCACCAATGGTATAGCACAGTATAGGTGTATATATTGGTATAAAATGATTTTATTGACCTCTACTAACTTCAAAATTTTTCATATTACAATGTTATTGATACCTCTAAAATTTTTAAAATCATGCCATAAATGCTTATGGAGGGTTCACTTTTAACTTTTCAAGAAACACGAGTGCATGTCCCTACACACTCCTAAATGCGTGGTTGCTATTTAAGGGATAAATCTATATCCTACAAAATACGTACCAAATTGTATATTCTTAATTTTCTATGTGTATATAATATATATATTAACAATTTGAACTTTATCACACACTAAAGATAGTCCATACTTCAGATTGTGCTAGAGTGCTTTGCAGTTTGCACTGTACTTGTCTGTTGGCCATTTGGCCGATTTACTAAGGCATGTATACGACATATTCAAGCCCTCACACTTGTGGGTCCTCGTGTGCCATAATAAGCCCATACTAATATCTAAGTCGGGAAGCTAGAAGTTGCTAAAAATGAATGTTGGGCCCACACCTAAAGCTCTAAGGTTACTCCAAGGTCAAACTAGACGAAGGAATGCCAAGTAAGTTAAAATGGAGAACATACAATAACAGTATATCAATGTTGTCGAAATCGTTGGTTTGTTGTAATCTTATATGGATAATTTAAAATACTATAACAATAGATAGTAATTTTGTTAGAAAATTACAATTTTGTTCATCCAATAGGATTAGGCGTACCTATCAAACACACGTGCAATATTTAATTTATTGATAGCTGAGTCCATATGGTAGACCATGAAGCTAATAAAGTTGTAATTTTATGTTTAAATCGTTCACTATCACTATAAAAATATATGGTTAAAGTTGAGTCCGTATCTTGAAAGGCGATCCAAACAACCATAAGCCATAAGCCAGTCAACCAGTTGATTCATCATCCACCATTATGTACAACGAGATTATTAATGTCGTATTTTGAGAACTACTCTATTAAGGCCCTACAATTTAATTTTCTTGTACACACATCTCTTTCATCTTCAACTGTTCAATAAATGGAAGAAGAAGAAGATAGAAACGAAAGAATCCCCTATCCTCCTAATTGATTTCTTATCACTAAATCAAAGAATCCTTTACACTTCACGATTCATAGATGGTATCAAGGGCGGGCCTCCACTGTCTGGGCCGAAGCCCATGCCTGGGAAGATCCTCTTGCCGCCGGACCTGCCGCCTTTGCTCCGTTTCTTCCCGCCGGAGACGACGAGCCGGCCGATGGCCTCCACCTCCCGGTCACCCAGGCGCGCGCCGGACCGGCACGCTGGGACGAGGAGGTACACCTCGCCGGCGCGCAGCGGCTCGTCGGCCGCCAGCGCCCGCACCCGCCGCTCCTTCGCCACGTCCGTGGCCCGGGCGACCACGTGCCCCGGCGCCTCGATCATCAGCTCCGCGGCTCCCGTGGCCTCCTCCACCCAAACCGGACGCCCATCCATCCCAACCACCATAGGCCGGCGCCTTCTCCGCCGCCATAGACGCACCGCGACACCAGCAAGTTACCCATCGATCGATCGTTCGATGCGCGGTGACTGAGATCTTTGGTTTGCTGAATCAGATTCTAGCTTAATACCAGCTCCGTGCTGCTATCGAGGAGTTCGTCGATCTGCTTGCTTAGTTGGTTTGGCGCGGAGCGAGGCTGCGGCACTGCCCCTTTTTATAGAGGAGGCGACCATGCGGGGAAGAGGAAGGCGGCGGGAAGGGAGGGGAGGGTTGGCCGGTCGGGATCGGATCGGATCGGATCAGCACCGAGACGACACGTGTCCAGGTTTGCGCGAGTCGCGTAGCGCGTGCTGTGTTGGATAGGAGCTCGGAGTAGTGGGAGTGGAGTGTTCGATCCGAGTCCGACTTTGACTCGGCTTATTAGTTTGGACCGCGCATTGATCACCGAGGCCGTAATTCATGGTAATTAAGTAATCGTTCCTGGGTTTGATTAGTGCGTGCTAGTTTAGGTTGAAGGTCGATTGAAAGCATAACGGATCAGCTAGATCTGTTTGGACCGGTGAGTGTTATTTAAATATCCTTTAAACTCCACAAGCAATAAGTCTCTTTTTCGCATAAGTAATATTTTAGATCTAATTTAGCTATGTATGCATATTTATAGAATGATGCATGATGAAACAATATATATTGTTGATTTTATACAATGTATTACAGCAATTTAAATACCATACAAATAGTATGAATATTTGCCAAAATGACATATTTCTTACCTAGAAAAACATTGGGTATTATGGATCTTAAATAATTATTGGTTTACTTTTAAATAAAACAATAATTCAGATAGACTGAAAATCGGTATGTGGTTTAAAAATTATAATAATTTGAATATCTAACTGTTGATTTTTTAATCTTAAATTATTTGCTTAAAAATAGGGGAGAGAGAGGAAGAGGCTTATGATGCGGGAGGGACCTAGATCCTCTGACGTTGTAGAGCAAAGCCACCATGTGGCGTCCGTTTCATCTCAGCCGTCAAAGATTATCGAACGTCCTCCATTTCAGGCCCACCACAAGAGCCATCACATCAGGCATTGGCCATGGATTCGTTCGTTCTTAGTTGCTCCTGTGACGGTCGCCGCGGCCGCCGCCACATCTCCGCATCGCACCACAAAATCGCGGCATCCTCCCCATGGTAGCAGGCTTGCAGCGATGCAGCGGTTCAAGATTCAGAGACCCCCAACTCTAGCGCACGGTTGCTTTGCTTTCTTTTTGACACCAACATCATCTTTGAGAAATTCGAAGTTCAATCCAAAAGGATAGAAAGAAGTCTAGTTGGTTTTCAAGGATTGTGCTGGCGATTAATCTCTTCACCTTTTCTTCTCCTTTTCTAGTGTATAGACCGGCAATTGGATGAGGTGGGCAAAATTATTCATCTTAACCTCAAGAATACAATCCCGGCCCAGTTGTGAGTCGAGCTTTGCTGGTGGCCGACGGGATCTACAACGAAATTTGAAAAAGATTCGTAGGAGGACCTCCTTGCTATCTCCGTTCAGAAAAAGCGAGGCAGATCTTGGCCATGAACCTCAATCCTAGCCCTGAGGTGCACAGAGCATGCGATTCCTTGCCGTGATTGGACACGTATGGGAGGGGGAGGATTTGATCGTGGGCTTTGATTATTTTTTTAAGGCAGAACTAATGGACTAAAAATTAAAATTCTCTTCTCGTGTCTCTCGCTATTCACTTATAGAAAGGTCACCTTCTCAATCTACCGTATAGGAGACGAAGAGAGCCATCCGTGGAAGAGGTGACAGAACTATTTTTATTTTTGTTTCTACTGGGATTTTGGATGTACCCATATTTTATTATTAAGATTTAATTTTTAGTTATATGTTAGAAGTACAAACATATCTCACACCTATCAACCTGATTAAAAATACTAAAAATAGAATTTTAGGGATGATTTTTTTGGATAACTTTTGGCCATGCTCTAAAGATAAGGATAGGTGAAGATATTAAATGGAGAAGGTAATAAGTTGATTAAGATTGGTAGGTGGTGAAGAATTAAATGTATTTAGAGATAAATTTAAACATCAGAAGTATCTATATTTTAAAAAGAAAGAAAGTAGGTTGGACTCTTAGATTTGGTTTTAAGTTTCGTTATTGGGTTTGTTTGGAAACTGAAAGTCTTTTTTGAACTGGATAATGGCTACTAGACATAAATGAAGTTTGTGGGTTTTATATTACTAAATTGTGTTTGACAAGGTAAAACTTTTTTAAATAATATATATGGACTGAAGATTAGGAATTAATGAACACATGTTCTGTGTGGGAATAAAGCTAGGGGTAACTAACTCAACCAGTGGACTCAGGACGCTATAGGTAGAATAAAAGGATGTTGTCAATTTATAATCACGATTTATCATCATAAAAACAGTGCATTCTGATGCAAACAAAAGAACAAAACACGCTGATTTGCACCATAGTTTTTAAAGATGTATCAGAAAATTAAAGCTCAAAAGTTACATGTGAGCTTGGTAGAAGAAAATGACGAATTCATGAGGAAAACTCAAAAGAATGGAACTTTTACTATCAATTCTATGTATAAAAAAATCCTGTATAGTAATATAGTGTCAAGGAAATCTTTCATCTGAAAGCTAAGAATGCTGTTGAAAATATTTTTTTCTTTGGTATATAAAAACAGGTTTATCTACCCACGATGATCTAGCTAAGAGTAGGTGGAAAGATAGCCTTGAGTGTTGCTTTTAATAACAATATAACATCTCCACTTCTATGACTGTCCTTTGGTGAGATATATTTGAAGCGCAATTTTTATAACTTTTGGAATCCATGTTGCTCCTGCCTTTATCCATTTTGCTCTCCCTCTGCCAAGCATGACATACTTAACACAAAATTCTGCAGCAGATTAGCTCAAAAATATATTGAATTGAAGCAGCTGCTAGTCGAATAATCGAATGTCTTTATTCTAAAATGTTTATTTACAACAATAAAATGATCCTCTATCAACAGTTTCTGACAAAATTTTCGAGCATTAGAAGGGGGAGAATGAATCGAGGTTAAATAATAAACCCACGCCGGAATTTGACGGCAAACGTATGGGGCAAAATTGCCATGAGATTTACAGTTGGGTGAATTCCTTCCCACCAGTGACCTTAGTTCTATGAGCTCGTTTCGAGGCTGATTTCTTATCGCGTGTCCGCTTCGCTGGTAACCTCTTGGATGCGGAGGCTTTTCCAGGTTCCTTTGCTGTGTTATCTGGGAGCATCTTTCTGGGTTGCTGACGCACCGAAGGAGGCAGGGGAGGAGGCGGACTTCGTAGTACTTGTTCCCATAGTTCTCTGTGATATGCTTGTTAAGCTCAAGCGCATAAAGCAGGTTAGATTAGAAAACAATGATGATGCTCTGAATATAAATGTGCCATAATGGCTCGTGTGGTTTTCCTTTCTCGCTTATCTTCAAGGCAGATTACCAGACTAAACAAGCTATCACAAAAAGTACCTGGACAACGAAGTCACGCCTTTCACAATCCAGAAACATATCTTCAGTCCAATTAACTCTTGTCCTTATTTTATCTCTCACTGTGCTAAAGCTTAGCTGATCTCTGGAGGTGAAGCGATCAACTTCATTAAACCAAAGGCATGTGAAGAGGTTGGTGATAGGGATGTGCTCCCGAATAATTACACAGCCCTCAGGGACATCTGCAGATCATCATATACTGTTATAACGTAAACTGAAGGTTTACTACCCAGAAGCAGCTAGGAAGAAGCACTTACCACTCGTGATAGGAAGCTTAGCTGAAGAATAATGGGTTAAACCCTCTCTCTTGTAGAATTCTATTTGGAAATCAATTGAAGCATTGTCATACTTTCCACCAACCTTGTTGGCCTCTGCTTCCTCAAATACATCAAAGCGCCTGTAATGCCTGGAAATAGCAAAGCTAACATTCTTTCTCCACAAGAATCTGTTACATAACAGTGCTCTTAGAAAACAGACAATAATGCCAGAGTTCAGAAAAAACTTTGACAATTGATGCAAGTTAGGTCTTTATACATTAGATGAAGAATGCATAGCAATGGCAACTAGTGAATTTATTTTCAGTCAGCATACCTAAGTATTCCCTGAGCTATATGCAGAATGCAATCATGTACAACTTAATGAGAATATATGATATTTACCTCTCTAATAGCTGATAAGGATCCCTCACTAGTTTAAGCTTCCCATCAATCCAAAGTGAATACCATACATTAGGAAATAGACGATGAAGTAGTAATTTTGGAACCTGTTTGACGAAATGATCACAAGGTCAGAAATGGTTCAAAACTAACAAATTCACTCACATTAAGCATGACATTCTTTGCCTTTACAAAGGAACATAAATATAGTTTTCAAATCAGGTTAACACTGAAGATGGTGAAAAGGCCATGGGGGGTCTATGGCTTCATTTCAATTCGTAGATAAGAGAATAGAAACTTCATATTCAAAGTATCAGCTACAGCCTATAGTCTATCAATTATAATCTGCACGATGCAATAAAGATTCAAAAGAATTGACCTCAAGATCAATTTACACGTGCGTACCTTAACAGTGAGTGCAACTTTAGTAATTACACTGCCAGGATCAAGGTGCAATTATTACTGTATAATATATCATAGTCATGTATGATGTATAAGATTATTATTATAATTCTAAACAGAGGTGCAGCCTCCATCTTTATAAATGGAGATCAATGTTTTTATAAACCAAGTACATATAGACTTATCTTAATTAGTCTACAACTTATAATTTACATGGTCCACAAAACAGAAAATTAACTTGCACACTTGTGCCTTTCCATTGTAGAATCCGGTGCCTCACAGATGTAACTAGAAAATAAAAATTTTAAAATATTTGTACCTTTCCATTGCGCCTTGCATCTGAATATGGAAGATTGTGAACAACAACCACCCGCCATAGCCCAATTCTTTTAGAATTATCAATTGTTGTAGTGTTCTTTATTGCTGCTTCTGTTTCTTCATCCAGAAACATGAAGAAGCAAACTGTATCCTTTGAAAAAATACTGATGTTTTCTGGTTGTTGCATTATATCATAATTTCCTAGAAAGCACAAATATGTAAGGTGAAATGAGACACGTAATTAGAATTGACACAAAAAGATGATATAGTTACCAAAAATAGCAGAAGCAACAACTATCCCCTGGCACTGCCACATCTTAGAAAGATCAGCTCTATCTATGTCAAACCCAGTATTGACACAAGGTATCTTCCCTCGCACAAATCTGAAAATGCAGTAAAGTTCAGTTACATTGTAAAATATTAAAATGTATTGATATTTGTACTTTTGTAGATAGCTATCATATAGAAGTACAGAAGTTAAAGCAGATGAGCTATGTAAACATACCCACAATGAACCGTCATTGAGTCTTTTATGTCATAAGACTTATCTCGCTCTTCCAATGATGGATAACCTCCAAACAAAGAACCACTGTTTGACTCTTTCGAAATCAAATTATCATCAGACAAATAATTTAAGTTTCGAAGGACTGGTGATGCTGATGGTGCACCTGGCATCAATGCTAGGGCCTGCTCAACAGGTACATAACAAACAGGACATGCTACAAAAGTACACATTATTACAGTTAGATTGAAACCTTTTTGTAACTCTGAATTTAATTAGTCAAAATGGCAAACTTACGTCGTGGTCCAGTGCGTTTCCTGTCAATAGGTGGAGGAGAAAATGAAAAATTTTCACAAGGATTGTGCTCCAGAACAACAGATGGCGGAAAGCTCCATGAGAGACCCCGAAGTTTTTCATGACTACTGTCATACCGTTTTTCTGTCTGTGATCCTGTATTCAAACCATTCCCACTCAAAGAATCCCCTTGGATTATTGGTCTACTCGAAGATGTCCAAACAGGATTCACAAAGCTCCGGACTTGGTCAGAAAATCCAAGCATGGTTTCAATACCAGGTGGTGCATCTTCATCTAGCATAGGCCACAATAAGACTTCATGGTTCAGTTTTATGAGAAACATATGAAAGTGAAAACACAAGAATTAGCCCAAAAAACTGTACTTAGTGTTAGAGATGGCATCTTACTTTAGTCAGCTTTTGAATAGTACATAAGTTCAGTCTTGTTTGTACAAAAAAATATATATTATATTGTTTGACACATGCAACATGAGACAAAAAAAAACTTATCATGATTACACAACAGATGTTCGTTAGAATCACCAACATGGCAGATGCATGTGACAGATGTACTGTAACGGTTACTCAAAGCCCTGACTAATGCCATTAGAATGGCAGACAGTTTCCTTGTTTTAATTAGTCGTAGAGAGAACTTAGCATTTATACCTTATTACAGAAAAGGCAACCATTATTTATTTCACATATTTGTAACAGAGATGGAATAGGCTAATCAAAACTAGAGGCTAAATGCTGTTGACATATAAAATGAGGCACTACTACACATATTTGAAAGGGCACCCATGTTAAGTTATCAAACAGTACATTGGGAATAGACAGAACACTACTAGCTGTTACAGCAGTGTCAAAAATTCCCATCCCATGATGCATTAAAACAGGTGAGAGGGACCTAGTATTGCAGTCCTTCAACATGCCCTAATTAAGACATTGCCTGAAATGGCTAGATGCAAACTGAAACAAAGTTATTGTTATTTTAATCATGAAAAAATGTGCAACTGCAAGATAAAATGAAGGTCTAATAATCACAAATACATTAAATCAGGAAAAGTCAAACAAGACATTAAGAAAAGTAGAGGACTAGTTGCTAACATAAGCATGCAGTTGACCAAATGGTCAAACAAAAAAAATTCTAGCAACACCACAATTCTACAATGCCAGTACTAGAAAGGCATCAAAGATTGACAGAGTTATCAACACTAACATCTCTCATTGTGAGGTGTGTGCTTTCATAAATATCTAAGTCACAGTAAATACATCTAACACCATACGTCCCAATAAAATATGAAACGCAATTCCATAATTATATAAGCGTCTGTCATAGCCACTCAAAACTTGGATCACTACTCACTACTCAATATTGTTATTTAATGTTATATAGAATAACATAGTAGTCCATTTTTTTGCATCACAACAGCCAGTTTAAGTCAGATATCATGCAAATTAAAGAATGCAAGTAAACAAGGGTAAAGGCGATCAAATGCTTACACAATAAACAATCCTGTTGACTTAAAAAAGATAATAAGAGTACATCCTGCCCTTTTTATTTTGCCATTAATAAAGTTGTTGATCGCAATTTCACTTCACTATAGCATTTGTACTTGTCAACTACACACGATAACACTCCCTAACACCCTATAACCCATGTTAAATGACTAAAATTCATAAAGCCAGATGTTTTCCATTCCTGAAATGGAAAACGACATCTAAATGTATGATAAAGTAGTAAATACTTTTACTAGGTTGCATTACATCTTTTGAATGCATAACAAAATATTTGGTCTAATAGTCATACAGATATAATTAATAAAGCATGAGGTAAGATGACCACTACCTTTACTGACAAGTGATGAGAAGAGGAAGCAGAAGACCACGGCAGCGGCGACGAGGAGGAGGAGGAGCATCCGCCGGCGACGGCTGGTGAGCTTGCAGATCCGGGCGATGAGGAGGCCTCGGCCCCCGGCGCCTGCTCCGCCAAGGGACATCTTCCCGGGCTTTCGAGGCCCCAGCGGCGGGGACTGGCCGTTAGACTGCTGCAAGGATCCATAGCTCCCCGACGACCTGAGTCCCAGCGACGCCACGCCGCTCATGCCGCCGCCGCCGCCGCCTTCGAGGCCACGGCGCCAGCTCTCATCGTCCACCAAGTCTGGCTGGCGCAGCGCAGATCACACAGACTCTCACACCAACCACCACCCCCAATGGCGGTCGATCCAATCCCACCACTAAAACCAACAATGGAAACTGCAACCCGTATGAAAAAAAAAATCGCCGCCCGTGGTTCCTCAAATGAAACAGCTCAAATCCACGGAGGACAACAACACGGCGAGATGCCCCGGTTCGAACCAACAACAACAGCTCGGAAAGGGGCACCCAAAAAACGACCAAAAATTCCGGAGCGATTGGGCAAGGGCAAACACCTCGAGACCGAGATCTACCACCGATTTGGAGCAAATTGGGGGACAAATTGGAGAATGCTGGTGGATTGAGGAGGGCTTGCGCGCCGGATTGGGGATTCTAGGGGACAACGAGCACGGAGAGAGAGAAAGAGGAAGAGAGAGATCGTGGAGCGTGTGATAAATTTTTTGAATTTTTCGGGGGACAGAAATCGTGAGTGGGATTGTGGGAATGGGAATGAGCTCTGGAAATGGAAAGGGACTAGAGCAGGGTTAAGTGCGACGGAGTGGTTGGCTGGTTTGGTTGGGTTTATATACGGCCGTGCACGGGAGGAAGAAGGGTTAGCGGAGATGCCAATATCAAAGTCGGCATTAGCGCTTATCCAGTCTGCCGCAATTCTGGTTAGTAACTGAGTTAATAATCCACTTGTAATATAATTGTGTGTTTTTTCCATGTGCGAGACAACCGTATAATATGTTTTCATAATAAAACTAATCAATACTTAATTAGTCTTGTAATACTCTTCTTTTTTTTTTGCCAGCTATGTTTTCCATAAGCATAACCGATGAAATCTAGATTTCTCATTGTCAAAATATTATAATTTAGTTTAACTATTTTAGCTTGTCGAGTTTCTCAATGGTTCGAGGTAGCCAAACCGTGAAACCAAACTGTTATCATCGGTATTTTAAAACCTTTGCTTCTAACGCGCTTACCTGATTGTTGGTTGGTTGACATAGTATATAGATGGATATTTTAAGAAAACATTTATGTTGTCTTAAAAAAAATAAACAAATATAACATGTTATAACAAAATTCTAGCACACAAATGGTACTAGACGATACCATTGTCTATTGTTTTCCACATTTATTTATATGTGAATAAAAATTATTCTTTTTATTTCTTCGTATGTGCAAAGCCGACAGTTAGTAGGAGTACTTCACTCTCCTGTTTGTTCAGACAGGTGTGATTAATCTGTCATTAAAGCGTCAATCACAGTATTTGAGCGCCGGCCGCCGGGAGGTTGGGCATTATGGGCCCGCCGAAGTACACACCGCGCCCGGCATGGAACCGAATTAAAAAAAGCTCCCCGGTCAACTAGTCACGTCACAGTATTATCAAGTGGAGAATGTTCAGCTTTAACTTCCGGGAATCTATCTGGTAATTACCCTTTTTTTTTCTTCTTATGAAAAATCCATTGTTTTCTAGTATATTGTAAGGTCTTTGGAGCTATAAGGTGAATTTATACGTGATTTTTAATATATTGTACTTTGTACATTTAAATATGTATAAACCAACAGGACACAAGGCAATTATCCTAAGCAAGACCTGAATATGAAAAAAAATATATTCTTCTATGTGCTTACAATGGTCTATGAATTCATTCTTTACACAAAGGACTCTAATATATTCAAAACATTAGTTGTGAAAACCTTAGTTGACAAAAGAAAAATGCAATTGAGTAGGCTGGAACACGTGATTTTTCTTAAAAGCTTCAATTTCCATAGATACGAAGAGTCAAAAGATTCACATGTTTGGAAGATGTATTTTGGTGCCTCTCTTATTCTTCTTCCTCTCTTCAAGCATAAATTTATATCCTTGTAACTACCTCCTGTTACTTTTATTTTTAATTTATTTATTATATTATTGAAATAGACTATTTGCTCCACTGTTTAAAAAATATGTTTTTCTAAAAAAACTTTATGGTATGTACTTATTTCTTAAAATATATAATTTATCCATATAATCAAATTGATAATTTATGATAATAATTTGTTTAATAATCTAATTTTGTCTTACTAAATATAAGTGTCCTTTGAGGCACTATGATTGTTGTCCTGGTGTAATTGTTTTACAATGACTTCTAAATTTGGTTATTTCATTTTTCACTTTTGTTCAAAATTATGTAAAAAGGATATGTTTAGTTTAATCAGCAGTCTATTCATTTTGAGTCCAAAAGTATTAGTAGTATGTTGTTCTCTTGGATTGGATGGTGGAACGAGGCAGGTAAGCTTTCTTCTCTAAGAAGGTGATCTTTCTATTCTCTCTTTGAGATCGAGAGATAATTAATGGTGGTCTTTCGAAACTATACTTGCGTGCCAACAAACTGATACACTTTGACGAGCAACTCGCCTTGACTGCGACATCAGTCGGTGTACGGTGTATGCACTATAGCACATACAAGTATATTTTTAAGATGTACGTGCCAGTAGTACATTTTTTTATAGTACATACGTCTATTGACGGATCGCCAGATTCGTTGCCTACTTGTCTTTCTTTCTGCAGTAGGTGCGTGGGAAGATACACAGCATCCATGACAGATATAAATGTAGGACGAAATTATTTCTTTATTAAATATATTGAGATAAACCATTTATCTCTACTCGGATATAAATCTTATCTTTAATGAATTTTATATTGGACCACAAGAAACTTATCTTCTATACATTCATTTTTCAACACTCCCCATTAAACCTATATGCGACCAACTCTAAAAACTCATAACAAAACAAAATTCAGTGAAAAGATAGAAGTACTAGTGTACTAAGTAGATATGGTATATCTCATATATACATATGTACAATGCTGAAAATACCATTTATGTTATATGCAGAAAGTGTCATTCAGATATGGATAGAATACAAGAAAAAAAAAGAAGGAAGTCTGACCTGGATATGGAAGGAATCCATAATCCAACTCAAGAATGACATAATCATATTTACCCATTTAATGTTATTATGTTCAAACTCTATTTGAAGAAGTGGTCATCCTCCCCTATAAATATAGGGCTTCTTAGAAGATGAAAGCATCCAATCATAGACTATATTAGGACGAAGCCCACAACTAGCCACCGACTACTTCTCACCGCATATTCCAGCGAGATTAACTTAGGTAGGCTAAATTATATAGCTTGTTCCACCATCTTGTATTCAGTGTGATACATTCCATCAATATATACCTAAGCTGGTGTTCGAACATGTATCTTTATTTTTATATCTTTGTGTATATCTTGATACCACATAATCCCTATATCCTTAAATACTATAGTCAGGATCTCATCCATCAATAAAGAAAAAGAATACATAGTTATAGCTTATGCATTGCATGTTGTTGTCTTGTTAAAAAACTTTTATAAAGAACAATAGCTCCATTTACTCAAGAGAAAATAAGCACAACATTATATATGGACTTACCGGTCCACATATTGGGCCATGTTTTGGCGTGCTCTCCTCCTGAATGTTTCAAACCTCAAAGTTTTCTTATCTCGATTCTCTATACAAACTTTGAAAGAACTACCAGCTAGCCTAGGAGAGACATAGTACATAATTTGTTAGATTATCACATGATTTGAATTATAGTATCTTTACCTCACCTTGCCTCTCAAGTTTGTGAGGTAGCACACTTGTATTAGTAGAGTCTATAAATCAAAACCAATCTTCCTATGATAGGACATTCATAACATATCTAAGTAATTGTCATTGAGCCAATGGCCCAAGCATACCTCTAACATAGTTAAATGTCAACATATAGCGCATACTTGCCTTGATGATAACATTTGGTGCATACCATTACTCCTATGGCAATAAACATATCTCAAATGTATGTATATGCAAGAACCAATCGGATTCTCCAACCTTTAGTTCCCAAGACTTATCTCATTCCACTCTAAAACGAGAATAGGGAAAACAGAGAGTATTACATTCTATCTATATTATATACCACAATACCTACACTACTATGTAACATAATCTATTTCGTTCTTCTAATATACCATAGGGATAAACAAGTCACAATGGAACTTGCAATTTTCTATGATTATGTCAATAACAGTTGGGATACACTATTGTACCAATCAAAGTAATTAGCTAATCTAAAATTTTAACATTGTGGGGGATAGCATATAGTCAATAACACCAACACTAGGTATACCTTTTAGGTATTACAGGACAACCAACAAGATATATCACGAATGCACACATTTCTAATGATAATCACAAGATGCACATATGCTTACAAACACCGATGTATGATCTAAGCTCCTCATTTGATTCTTATTGGATTATAGTCGGGTCATCATTCCTCTAAGTTATTATGCAATTATTGGTATATTCAGACTTACTAATTATTTTGGTTCTTAGAGTAAAATTCAACAATGAGGCCACCTTATCAAAGAAAATTCCATCAATGGGTTTCTCCCTAAAATAAGATGGTACTCTTACTGGAATATCTATATGGTATGAGATTTACATGCTGCAAGTTTAGTTCGAAATCTATTCAAGATCTCCATATGGATTTTCCAAATCCCTCAACTACATGATTTATTTCATGATATTTTGCCAGTACCATTATATAGTGAAACATTTCGACTCATGCAAGCGAGGTCTTGCCTAGGACCTTCTTGAACCATTGCACATCAACACCTCATTATCTAAATTAAAAATTGAAACAATGTTCATGACTTTTAGTTAGTGATTCGGTTCAACCTTAATTTCATTTCCATTTGACACGATATGAGCAACACATTCTCGTGCCATGGACTTTGTTTTGGATACATGTTTTCTCAGAGATAACCATTAGCAAGATGCGATATAGTGTCAACACATTTATTCATACTAAAACATGTAACTAGATCTTCGTTATTTTCCAAAATGGTTGATCCATAGTTATGCCATGTTCCCAGCAACATAATATGTGCACATTACTAGGAGTGTCATCTCCACAATGAGTATCGTCATGAGATACATCATCTTCCCCAGGAGAGTTATTTGTCTAGAGAATTATAGAAGTATTCTTGCAATGTGAATTCTCTTATGCTCTGATTAAGGCCAATAGATCGCGTTCATAGGTTTCCCTCCAGAACACAATCCTCCTCAACTCAGTTCACCTGGCACTTCCAATATACCTGCTAATGGCTATGGATATCCCCAAATGGATATACAAAACAATTATTTGCAGAGTATAGGCTTTCCTTTGGAAATGCAAGGAGGAAATCTGAGGAGAATGTTACTTGATGAAGTGGAACAAGGTGGCAATGTCCACTCATGGGCATGGCTCTGTGCACAAGGTGGCCCTAGTTACAAAGGATGCAGCCTCACCTTCCGTGGGAGATCTTGCCACCGAGCCAGCTCTAGAAGCCTATTTTCATTCTGCCACAAGTTTTGTGATTGGCAACGAGTGATCAATTCCTGTTTGGCCATGAACCATGGCTACCTGGTAGCATCTTCATAGTGGCAAGTGTATTAGCGCTCTTCTCCTTTGTGCATTGGAGCAATCGCATGGTGGAAATGGCATTACATGGGCATTCCTAGGTGCGTGATATTAATGATGAACTGTCAATGTAGGTACTCTTGGAATACCTACAAATTTAGGATTGTGTTGCTTATGTGCGCCTACAACCGGAGCAACAAGATAAATTTATTTGAAAACTAACAGCCAACAACACCTACTCATCTTCATTAGCCTACCAATGTTCATGGGTAGGACCCACTTAGGCAAAAGTCTGATGTATCGACCTGAAGGTTATCCGAGAGTGGCCGACTGATAGATACATGACACATAACAGTAGCTTCATTCTTTTCGGAATATAAGTTCGGAGACACAAATTAATTCACATGGCTATACAAATTATGCACCGATTCTTTTGTTTTTGTTCTTTTTACACAGTTAGCTTACAACATTTGATAGCAGTTTGTTTTCTCATTTCTGTTGTTTTGCCTTCTGTAAAATATATTCAAATGCATTCTTATCTTTTTTATAAATAGGGGTTGATGTATCAAATATACCACCATAGCTTTTTTTTAGGGGGGGGGGGGCACTGTAGTCTTTTGAATAAAATTGCTCATAAAATTGCTTGAATTGTTACACCAGCTTCATTTTCTTACATGTTCTGAATTGCTGGGATGTTCAAATCGTTTTTGCCAGTCGGTCTATTTAAGTACTTTGTGTGACATTGTCAAGTCAATAGTACTTTTTTTCTTAGATGCCGTCAAGGCATTAACCAGTCCAAATACATATTGATGCAGAAAAGTGAACTTTAGAAGCTCAGATGGCTAACATTAAGAACACTTAGCCCAAAACTCGCGTACTCCCTCCGTCCTTTTAAAAAAACAATTCCTAGCTATCAGCCTAGTGGACAAGCGCTTATTTAAATTTATTATAGCTAGTAATTGATATTATTTTTTACGGACGGAGGGTGTACTTAGCTAGAAAATCTACACCGGTGAAAAGGAGAGGAAAAAAAACGCCCACGTGAAACGAGACAGCCAGAGTCTTGGCGAGGTTAAAGAATGGCCCAAACACGTTGAACTGGGCCTTCCTTGAGATTCGTGCAGTGCGACCAGAGCGATCGAACCATAGAGAAGGGACTCAAGGTCCATAGGGTCATTTAGCGCACCGCAGCGTCTCCTATATAAGCTTCCCCATCTCGCCACTTGCGAAAACCCTAGCTCCATCCGCCGCCGCCGCCGCCGCCGCCGCCGCTGCAGTTCAACCGGTCGTCCTCCCTCAGAGTCGCGAGCGCTCGTTTCGGTAACCGGACGGTTCCTCCAGTACCCTCGCCTCATTCGATATTTCGCTGATTGATCTTGTTCATCTCCCCTGATTCTTGATTCGTTTGTTCATCTTGAAGGATTCGAGGAGATGGCCAAGTCGAAGAACCACACGGCGCACAACCAGTCGTACAAGGCGCACAAGAACGGCATCAAGAAGCCCAAGCGCCACCGCCAGACCTCCACGAAAGGGGTAAAGACACGTCCCCCTCCTGCTCTTTTAGCTTCGCGTGCGCCATCTGTAGTTTGCTAGAATTCTCTGGTAGATTCGTGTGGCTGTGCAGACGCTGGTAGTTTGTGTTATTGCAATTGATCCATGACTGCGTGTAATTTCGGTAGAAATTTCGGTGTGAAGCCCATCGTTAACCCCAGGATTGTTTCCCTAAACGGGCCTGCTACTATTCATGGATCAAGTATGTGAATTTTTGAATGAAGGTATCGCTGTAATGCTGTTTTGGTAGCGGTGAGGAGTTGTGGATTACAGGCTCATCCTTGATGCCATATGCCGTTGATTTATCTTTATTTGGAGTTGTGCTATTTGAAATCATAGCTTGATATAAAATGATATAAAATCGATTCTGTGATTAGTGTACTAATAGAAGAATGTAATCCCGTACCAGTGTTTTGTTTGGTCAGTGACTTTGTAGTGCTAATCACTAGAGTTAACTAAGCTAAGTAGATTTCATCTCTCTGAGCTAGTATGTGTTTTGCGATGGGTAATTTTATCGAACTTTGTCTCTTGCCTAGAGACATCATATATTACAGCTGCTGGTGCTCTTCTTGGGATTATTAGACTGAATGTTTATGTTGGTGATCCAGTTGATTAGCATAGCTACATAGATAGCCTTATCTAAATTCGGAGATTTATTTTGGACCAGCGTCAAACTCAGTCTGTTTTATTTCAAAATGTTTTCTCCAGCTGTCCTGTGTTTGAACTTGTTCTTTATGTCAAATTTATGTAGTTACTGGAATTTATGTATCTTGAATTCTTATCAATTGTTGGTTAGTAGTATTCAAACCCAGATTTTGTGCCAGTTTCACCTATGTTCTGTCATTGATATCTTCTTATGCCATATTTTGCAGATGGACCCAAAGTTCCTGAGGAACCAGAGGTATTCCAGGAAGCACAACAAGAAGGGCGGTGAGGCTGAATCCGAGGAGTAAGATGGAAGTTATCCTTTTGGAAAAACATGTGTTTTGCCCGTTTTTAACTCAGCAACCATTAGATCTACAGTTTCATTAATGATGGAACCTATATGCTATTCTGTATGATGGGAAGGTTCTTTTGTTCTGTCTGAGCATTACTGTGATAGTTGCTTTCCAGTGCTACCGATTGAATTGTTACTGTTGAGTTCTGCCTGAGGATTGCGATGTTATCAACTACAGCCTTATTAGAATTCCTTCTAGCTAGGTATATGGTGCTTCAATCAGTGGAAGCCCCTCCTGGTTGCTGACACGAAATTTTAACATGCGTGATATTGGATGGATATCTATTAGCGGGTGCTTAGGTATGCATCGTCCAATTGGTTGGGTGCTTGGATGTGCATTCATCCAAATCACCCTGTAAGCTCAACCGTTAAAATACCATGGATCGTTGGTTCATTCGTTGTGAAATGAGCTAGTGCCTTTGCAAGTTTGAGAGGTTTGTCACTTGGTATTAAACGTATCATCTACACAGCAATACTTTTAATGATTGTACATTCACCAGCCTACACACTCGGGTTTCGGAATCAAAAATACTCCGATGCATTGAACCAGCGTAACACATTCGGACTTCGGAATCAAAATTACTCGGATGCATTGAAAATACAGTTTCAAGTGGACTGTAAATTTAGAAGATGTCAACGTACAAAAGATAGCATTTGCTGGCTTAACATCGAAAGCTGCCGCCAAACACCATATACTTTTGTTCTCGATCAACAAGCCAACATACCATGCTAATATTTACACGCATCAAACCAGAAAACTCTACATTAGTTGAGTTTTATTACCAGTACTTATCTCAACAATTATTCTTTTGGCCTCTTGACAATCAGCACGGGGCATTTGCAGTTCTGAGCACAGTGCTTGCTCACGCTTCCCAGGAACGCCCTGCATTATTCGCACCCACGTAAGTCCATAGGCCAAGAAAGGATGACAAAAACTGGAGGAAGTTACAAGCTGAAGTAACAGATGAGCCAGGTAATGATGCAATTACTGGCTAATTTGAAGTTGACACATGCATCAGATGTTAATTACGACGAATTCATACCAGATATCATGGGGGGAGGTCAAGGTCCTTTTCATAGCTGCCCCTAATCCTTATCCATATGGATAATGGATGGGTAATTAAGAAAAGGATGAATTGAGTGCGTGGCAATCAATCACACTAGTACACTAGTACCTC
Source organism: Oryza coarctata (assembly GCA_030770085.1). Taxonomy (NCBI): domain Eukaryota; kingdom Viridiplantae; phylum Streptophyta; class Magnoliopsida; order Poales; family Poaceae; genus Oryza; species Oryza coarctata. The sequence continues at coordinate 9,243,655 of CM061463.1, read as the reverse complement.
TGGATGAGGCCGTAGCCGTGGCTGCCCATGACCAGCAGATCGGCGGCCATCTTCTCGGTGGCGGCGCAGATGACGTCACGCGGGTCCCCGCTCTCCACCAGCGTCTCCACCGTCACCTGCACCGCAACATCACGCGTCACCAAACTGCTCGCCCGCTCGCTCTGCTCCCACATTTGAAGTGGAGTAGTAGCAATTGATGAGTGCTTAATTACGCGAGGGAAGGCGGCGCAGATGTGCTTGGCCTTGTCCACCGCCGCGGCGGAGACGGCAGCGGCGTACTTGTCCATGCTCGTCATCACATCGAGGTCATCATGTACCCTGCAGAGACGAGACGAACAAATCCAGCGATTCATCAATTGCAGCTCCTCCGTTCGCTCGATCGATTAAAAGCTCAGAGGCACACAAGTATCCATAAATTGAGTACCTGAGCTGTCCATGGCGGCGTAGACGGGGCGCGGGCGGCGGGCGTGGAGCAGCACGAGCGTGTCGCCGGCGCCGCTGGCGGCCGACGACGAGACGACGTTGGCGAGGCACCAGGAGAGCGCGTGCATGCTCTCCTCGCTCTCGTCCACGGCCACCACGATGCGCCGCCCTGCGGCAGTACCGGCCGCAGCAGGTGGATCAGCAGGAGGGGCATCATCAGCGGCAGACGACGCCATATCACTCTCGGCCTCCCTCACCACCCGACTCAGGAGCTCGTCGACCTTTAGCGCGAACGATGAGACCGAGGAAGAGGGGATTGGATGGAGAGAGACGGCGAGTCGAACGACCGATTTACTGGAGAGAGAGAGAGAGATTGGGAGAAGACCAAGTGCCGTCACGTCACGCCTGCCGATGTGCATCTACCTCTCGTGCTGGGTTTCGGCAAGGCAGGCAGCCACTGGTTTCGGTGCATTTTTGCCCTGTTTCCTGGAATGCCCATAGGTGTGAGTGAGGTGATGCGTAGTGGGAGTGTGAAATCACCGGAGGAAGGGGGGTATTGTTGTCATTTCGTATGTGATATGTGTGGTTGGGCCGGCCGCAGCTCTGCGGCTGTTTCGGGTGTCCAGTATATGTATTCCGAGTCCCACGGCAGTGACGGCTGGATTGCATGTGTGGCCTGGTGAAACCGGATATAATGGTAAAACTGCCTCGTCTTTTCTAGGTCAAGGTTTTCCGAAGGAAAACCTCTGAATCCCTTTACTATTAGTTTAATCGGATTCGAATATAAAATGGATATATTAAATCTTTTAATTATTAAAATCAGTGTAAATCGACTTTCTTAATATTTTTATGATTAGTTTTGATTTATTGATCAAACCGACCAAAGTTAAGTATAAAGAAAAATATAGTGTCCACATATCAGGGCCTCTGAGGGTTTAAGATTTAGGGTCTACTCTATCATCTTCTATCTTTCTTATCTCTTTCTTTTCTCAACCATGATGAGCTTGACAGTGAGTCACCAACCAATGTTGATGGGACAAACAACATGCTGCTAAAGAAGAATGATGACAGCGATAAGGCTAATGGAGTGGGTGGAATGGACAATGGCAAAGTAAACATCAGCTCACTAATGAGTCTATTATGGCGTCGCGTGCTGCCGACTTCCTCATCTACCGACATCGGTCACAGTTTGAGCTATATGGGCGTTGCCACAAGCATGAGCTCAAGCGTATATAGGATGTTGGGTTGCTGATACTTTGCTTTGCCTATGCCGCTTGTTGGCATCCTCCCTCTACCAGCCGTATCGTCTAGAAGACGCTGCCAACCCTCAAGGCTCGTTGTTGCTTGCCTCTAGATCTATTGCCCTGAAGCCTTGGCCTTCAGTATATGGTCATCGATGTCACTATTCGCCCTTGCCACTCTCTCCGTCGGGCTGATGCTCAATCTAAACTTTCAATATATGTACATGTCCACATTTGATGAAGTGATTACACTCTATATTAGAAGTTTAGCTACAAATCTAGCTAGTGCACTACTGGAAAATTTCGCTCTCTTGTCGTAATCCACCTCCAAATAAACACAAGTAACTTTAAAATTTTCGTAAAACCAGTTACTATGAGACATCACCAAATAAACAAATATATAATCCATCTTCCACCCCCTTATTCTTGTCACACTATCACCGAGGGATATAAAATAAGCACCCACGGTAGCAATCCTGATCATATCCACGCACTGTCCCACTAAATTTCCTTTCCACTTCAAAAGATGAGCCTGCTGCAATTCATGCAAGGATCATATAAATAATTAAATACTATATGCAAAGTAGCATTCATAGTAGTAAAATGTAACAGTTAATATGAGCACCAAAGTTCAAACAACAATAAATCAGTTCTTAGTGTTAATAATAGTTCTTAGCAAGAAAGATGTTTCAGGAAAGAATAGAGGATGGAATGGATGTAGCATTTTCATATTCCTACAGACCAAATGATCCTGACAAGATTAGTTACAAGGCAGCATCAGCATCATGGTATCCTTTACATGGCAGTAGCGTGAAATGGAGAAAGTAGGATCACAGTAAATAGATAAGTCAAACAAGTCAGTACATGATGCAACATGCTAACTTTGGTATGATGATGTGAACATTAGCACATCTGCACCAAATATTCAACCATCAAACTGTGGAAAACAATCATCAAATGAAAGACAAAGAAATGGCGTCATGTGACTGCAAGTGAGCTTGGCAAGCTTAAAACTTTGCAAGAATAAAGAGAGACTCTCATGATGGCCAGAGTGCAATCAGTCTTCTGCAATATCAGGATGCAGCATTACGTCTGAAATGCGATACAGCCCTGATGCAAGAGGGCCACCTCTACTGTGCTAGCTAGATCAGTTAACAACTCATAAGAAAAGGCAAAAATGTGAAGCATATGGTGCTTGAGGTTTGACTAAAGTAGTACAGATTTCCACAGAAGCACCAAGTGGTGATGTGCTTTACAAGCTGTCTACATGATTCTTGGACATTGAGATGAAGCCAAAGGAAGGAATTGGCACAATGACAGAATTCCCCGAAGTTCAGGCCATGATGATGACAATCGCCAATTATCTTGAACCGTATGAAAAGCAGTTATCGGAAACTTCTGATAAGACAAGTATTATCATAGACTATCTACATGAATGCACATTGCAAACTCTGGAGTGCCATGTTATAGTATTATACAGTGCATCAAAAGCAAGACATAACCACACCACACTATCCACAGTAGCTAGGTTCCTGGTTAGTGGTCACTTCACCTAACGTTTCAAGCAGGGTTTTATGTTGCAGAAAGAAAAAAACATATCTGGGTTCCAAAATGCTGGAAATTCCTGAAATTTATGACGAAATTTTCATATTTTGACTAAATTCAAACATATTTTGCTAAATTCAGGGAAAAACATTTTTTTCATCCAAAATAATTTAGCTATATATGCTAAATTCAAACAGATTTGACTAATTTCAATCCAAAATATAGAACCCTGATTTCAAGAGAGTTTGCACCACCCATACCTAAAAATTGAAATCCAATTGCTTTTACAGGGACAGAATATTTATATTATTCAACTTCACCATCTCATAACCCTTACACAAGGTTTGAGCATTATCGTACTTGGTTACTCTGAACTGACCAGATATCGTGGTTACCGGTCTGGAGAACCCGATGGGTTACAAGAATAATAGACGAAATGATTTAAATTAAAATTTAAATTGCAGACCTTATAAACTGTGTATTTTCCTAAAATGTTATTGTACATGACAGTATGCTTTATTTGTCGGGTCTGCGAATATTACGTATTAATCATATCGAAAATTTCTCTACCGTTATAAAAGCGGAATCGTCCATCTCCTATTTCCTCCTCCCACCGCAAACATACAGTGCGAGATAAAAAAAAAAGGGGACCAATAAAAAACTCCTGACCCATTCCTAGTTGTGGGTCGTGTAGCCCATTCTCAATAGCTGTAATATACGGATATATTAGTGACAAATCCAAAATTTTGTAATTTGACAGGAATCCAGAGGCGGCAAGCAAATGGCAATGGCGGTAAGCGGGGCCTACCCAGCTCAGTCGGTTGGGGTGGTATCCGGCACAAAAACAGAGGTATCTGGTAGGCCCGGTTAGTTTAGCCAATTACACGGGCTCGATCTGCAAGGCGTAGCGGTGTAGCGCACCGGGGCAAGCGCGACGACCACGGCACGCAGCGCTTCGGCTAAACCGGCCCACGCGCGCAGATGGCCGCCCCTTGACCTCCGGCCACTGCCGCGCACGAAAACACCGCGGGGGAACTCGCCACGAACGGGGACACGTCGTCGCGCGCCCACGCACACGTGGTGCTCCTCCCACGCCCGCTTTTTTAGACCCGGCGCCACCGTGTCGCCTCCACCTCCACCGCGATACGGTCTCGTTGTCACGCACGCAGCCGAGGCCAGTGTAGCCAAGGAGCGAGCTAGTAGCGAGGAGGAAGAGGAGATGAGCAGCAGGCTGGACACGCGGACGCTCAAGGACAAGCGGTGGCTCGTCGACCGCGTCGCCGACAGCTTCATCCGCGCCGCTGGCGGTGTCGCGGGAGGCCTACTTCGTCACCGTCGAAGGTATATATCTCACTCAAGTCTGCATCCATCTTCTGCTGCATGTCATGGCAGTACAAAGTTGTAATGGTATACTACGTACTACGGTGACGCGTTGTACGTTTGTTGGGCAATAATCTGCACTGCAGGCCTTGGAGGGGAGACGACTGAGCTGGACGGCAACGTCGAGAGGAGCAACTTCTCAAGCGTCCGAGGTATTATCATGTTTATAGCCTTAAATATAGTGTGCTGTGTGTTGCATTAGCCGGGAATTGACATGTGTGCTGTGTGTTCGACGCTGGCGCAGGGGACGATGGCGACAAGTCGCTTGATGCGGTGGTAAGCAGCCAAGCAATAACCTCAGTCTCGTTTATTTTGATTCGCTATTTTTTTTCTCATGTTGGTGTGAACTGTCAAACTCTTGTCATGATGCTTTCACAGGTAAAATCCGCTGGCAAGGAGGCCTTCCAGTGGGGGTGAGTACAGTCACCTCCAAGAGATCACTAATAGTGGAAGAAATGAAAACACATTTAGAATATTCTTTTTACATAAACACATTTAGAATAAATAAAACCTTTGATAGCAATACACCGGTAAAAATAGAATAAATCAACCAGCTTTATTGCTCTGATGTATTCGCTTCACTACCAAGAGTAGGCAAAGTAAGTAGGTAACCCTGTTTTCTTCTGGTAGGATTGGCAGCCGGAGTGTACTCTGTACTGACATACAGCCTGATAGAGGTCAGAGGGTGCCAATGACGGGGTTAGTGCTATCTCCTCAACTATCTTCTGTTCAAGTCGGGTGCTAAACCTTGGCGGTTTGAACCCCACAAGCGTGCATTGCGAACTACTGGTTTTGTGTTGATGCACACAGAAGAACAGCGAGGTCGCGGGTGGCGCAGACGGGGGACACCGGGAACGCTGACCACATGGTCCACTTCGCCATCACAGGCGCAGCCCTTTCCAGTGCTGCGAGCTGCTGTCCGGCAGATTCTGATCGAGCCTGAATCCTCATGGCATCATGATTTGCAGGAAAGGTCTCATCAGAAGCACCATGATGTGTACTCCCCGGTCGCCATGTTCCTTTTGTTTTCTCCCTTTGAAACAATCCCATCTTTTATGTGTAAACTCGATCTATGCCGAGCTTGCTAGTGCTGGAACCAAGCATTACACCACATGTCATGTTACTTAGTTTCATCGTTTGTGTTGCATGGAACCACGAATATTTTGGAGTCTGAATCCTCATGGCTGCCCCGTAATAAAGAAAGAATCCTCATGGCAAGGTACAGAACTGTGCCGTGTGCCGTTTGTGTGTTCTACGACACTACAGGAATGAGAGGCAAATGTGCGATCTGAGCATTGCTGTGGAATCAAATATATCAACACGTTCAGTTTCAACTCTCAACAAATCCTACCCGGAATTTCCATTCGCAAAATGTGGAACCACACAACACCTCAGATATCACATGCAAATCTTGTACATAAAACTGTATAAGCACTTTTGAGAATCAGTTCTTCACATAAGAGCTTAAAAGTACTAGAAAAAAAAAACTAAACAATCGATCGGCCAAAAAACCTGCAAGAGAATAGGAAATTGCGTTGACAACAAAACAGCCCGACAAAGAGAGCACAAGGGGACATGTCCAGAAAAAGATATATAAACGCATTTCTAGCAATTTCTTCGCGGATGTACAAATATAGTATTGCATTAGGCCAAAATGAAGCAAGAATGGACGAAAGATGGAGCCCCAGATTTTGGTCTCGTCTTATATCATGGTTCGACGGCACTGGCATTAGCAGGAAACAGCCAGCAGGGAAATGACTCTAGGATCTATTTCTATTTGGGCAACGGAACCATGAACTGGCCTGATCCAACAATGCGGACAATGCACATTCCAATTTTTGGCCAAGTTATTCATCCCCAGCACGTCCCAATAATAGCGCAGAAAAAAACTAATTGAAAACGTGTATTTATATTCTTCAAAGAAAAAACCTGTACTTACATATGATGCATGTAAATAGCCTCAGCAATGCATTCTTCCAGTCCCTCAGTTGATGAATTGGTCCGTGAAAGCATCGTTTGGCCACAGTACACAAAAAAACAGCAGCCCGCTTTGAACAGCAAAATCTTCTCTCAACAGAGTCAATCAGACTTAAGTATCTCCTTTTCGAGATGCACACCTTGCTGCAAACAAATATGTACGTACCAACATAAACCGAGATATTAGAATGGGCCATGGATACATGTGGACGCTTAAATCATGGTTGAGGAAGCCGCTGACGCCTCAGATATGAGCCAGAGAGGTTGACGTGCTTGAAGGCAAGCACTGATGTCGAATGGATGCAATTCAGCTCCATCAAATATAAGGTTTACTCCTGGTAAGACCACATCCTTGCTATCTGCGTCTTCTGTATCTGGTTTCCCACCATAAGCTGATGATTGTTCTTCAGTCATAGCTTTGGTGGCAGACTCCTCAGGAGCAAGCGCATATGACCTTTCGAGTTTTAAGAACATGAACATTTGTTACCAGTAAATAAATGAGAAGAATCATACCAAACATAAGAACGAAACCATGAACTCTGAATACAAATAAAAAAAACCACAAATACCTGATAAAGGTCCCGTCAAAGCCCACAACTTCTGTGTGGCATCTCTGCCGCCCAGCAAGTTTCAGCTTCTCGTGTACACTTGGTACTGAAGGATCATTAACTGGATTCCATCTGCCACTGATGTTGTTGATTAAAACACGAGGCAAATCCTTTGAGCTTCCTCGCTTGTTGAACAACTTAGCAACTGGACCAGTGGCTTGATATTCACTGCAAAGTTCTCTTAGCCACCGCCTTACAGTTTGCATCACATTATAATGTTCAGTGAGATCCTCCTTTTGAAGTATACAGGATGCAACCACCCTTTCGCAAATCCGCTCACATAATTTTGGACTGAACAAGGGGATTCCCAACTCCAAGCTCAAAGGCACCCACTCATAACTTCCATTTTCTAGGTGTGATTTATCCGATTCAATAAGCCTGTGAAGTCTTAATAAACGAAGGTAGCCAAGTGTGCTCAACTCAAATTTACTGGATAGGTCTTTTAATACAGAGGACAAATTTAAGACCTGTTCCTGTGGCAAATTAGTTTGAGCTATCACAGATGCAATTGACTGATCATCACTCTTCAGGGGCAAAGGGATATCCACCGTGACAAGGTTTCCTGATGCATTAAGATCATTTATGCTAAGTGGTTGCACCAGAACCGCTGATTGTTTAAGCATTGAGTTCAAGCAATGCAACAGTAGGTTGCCCTTGACTAAGTTCCCTTCAAACTTCCCTCCTAGTCCACCTACCACAGAGCTATCCCAAGACCATATCAGTGCCTTTTCACAACCGGCTAATGGTTTAGGAAGCAATCTAAAGCGTTGTCCTTTCATGAAGACAGCAGATAATGGTCCACAATCCCCTTCTGTATACAAAACTAGCTTCATCCAAGGTGTCATAGAAGAGTACGAGGGTGGACCAAAATGAATTGGGCCTGATGGACCGGGAAGAACTGATGAAGTAGGAAGAGGTACCATAGACACAATGATGTCATAGTCCCGGAGAAACAACCGTTCCAGTGTTGCTCGTGGAAGTGAAGCTAAGCTCTCACATCGGAGGATATCAACTTTGTACTTCCTTTTAGTCTTAACAACATTGATATCAGTTGAGCTGTCAAGTTGGGTAGTCCCATTATCCTCAACATCATTTCTCAACATGCCTTCTCCGCTTTCCAATAAAGTCATTGATGACGTCAACATATTCCCATCATTACTATTTAAATCAGAGTGTTTATGCTGGGACAGTTCATCAGGGCCATCTTCCAGAGTGTCCTCAATGTTTATCTTGGCCACATGGGCGCTAACATTATCTTGCAAGGAGCTTGTTGGAAGCTTTGCTTCACCAGCTTTATCAATATTCCCACTGGTAGAAACTCCACCAGATTGTAAACACTCCAGGAAGCATCGCAGACTGAATGCATGATTAGCAAACTCCTCCAGCACACCCTCAAACTTCTTTCCTTCCAAACTAGCCAGATCACTGCATAGTTCCGCAATGCAAGAATCACCTAATTTTCCAGCTTCGTATAGTGTGACAGCATGGGATTTTAAACCTGCAGTACATCGAAAAAGGTGCTCAGTACAGTGGTACAGTACATAATGGGTAGTTGAGTACATATTGAACTATTAATCATTAAGAAAAAAATAGAATTACTAAATTAAGAAAAAATCGTTAAAGTTGAGACTGTAAGATGGGCACAACTCAATACTTACTAATTCCGAATTTCGGAATTATTAAATCACGACAATACAACAATTAAGACTCCAAACCAAATATAACTTTGCATTTATTAAATACGAATTCCAGAGTTATTTAATCAAGAAAAAAACTAAAATTAAGACTGAACAACAGATGCAACTTTTTATTTATTAATTCTAAGTTTGGATTTATTGTTCTTCATACTCAAAAGCTATGTGGACATATAGTAGCTTTTAAAATAATTTGAGTACGAGTATGTAACATAAATAATTTATGCAAATGCACAAGTTACCGACTACTCCCTCCGTCCTAAAGCAGCCTAGTATTGGATTAAATACAACTTTAGTCACAAAGTTCTCGGGTCAATGGGATCAAGAAATAGGGTCGGAGAACATGGTACACTACTTATAAGAGGTATTTATAAGGTGGGAATAAAAATATCTCTACGTTCCCAGGATGAGGACGACGTTACCAGGTCGAGGAACGCTGCCATCGACCTCGTTTCCTATGACTATGAACACAACCTAGTATTACGAATCTAAACTAAGTTATGTCTAATTTAATATTAGGTTGTTATATTTTGGGACGAAGGGAGTGGTTAAAACTAATTCTAAAAGTGTTCCCTGTGACAAAAATATAAAGGTTGTCCTTAACAAAAAAGATTGACATTTATTTATTTTGTTCAGAACAACATTATGATGTGTATGAATTATGATTCATTTTTACCGTGGCAAGTGCACAACATTTAGCTAGTAGTACAGAAAGTAAGAAATGCTCTACATATATAAGAATGTAGAATACAATAGCCCCATCTTGAAGAGATTTCAGCTAAAAAACTCACATTTTAAATAAAGATAAAATACCTAACCTGGGGACAATGAGCCCATCATCAAGTATGAAGTAACATTCGCATCCACAACCAACCCTACATGGGCAGTTCCAGAGATTTTCCTTGGTCCAGCATCAACACTAAGCAAATGCTGGCCAGACTTTTCCGAATTGATACTTGCATTTGAACCTTCTTCATCATCACTCAGAATGTTACTGGGAAATGTAGGCGTATCTTCAAGTACAGAGTCAGTATCCATTAGTTTTACAGCCCAGCCCAGTCGACAAGCAAACGATGCAGCAGCCTGCAGCTGATAAAGGTCGGCTTGTAGAGTCACAGCCAATTCAGCTACAGTAGCATTGGCGCTTGACACAACAAACACAGCATAAAGTAGCCTGAAAGTTTTTTTTTTTAAAGTAAGAACTAATCACTTTGATGGTAGCACAGAATGACTACTGAATTAGTTTGAATATCAAATGGAAGCAAGCACTGCTAGTACATACTCTTCGATTGGGTCTTCATATGATTGATCCTTGTTAGAAACAAAGCCTTCGAGCCTGGAAACTGAAACAGAAAGGATATAACATCTTTCAAAACTAGATCAGTAACCTGAATACAGGTTTTCCTAGTTGAAAACAGAAAACACATGCTTCAAGTGCAAAAAGGAACAAAACTACACATGCAGTTTACAAGTTATTCTGACATAGGAAGCTCATTATAAGATGAAAAAAAAGGAGTCTCAAAACATTCCTTGGCAGTCAGTAGTTACAAGACAAGAGTATACTCATATCATATTTGTTGACATTAAAGTTAAACAAGGTGAACTAATGAATATATAGAATCTAGATACAAGACAAACAAACAAAATAGTTAACTTAATTTTACTATATATGAGCTATAGTTAGTACTGGATTTTCATTTGAAAAAAAAATCATGAAAATGGTGAATACCTTTAAAGCGGTCGTCAGGGTAAACAGGGACATCAAAGTACACCAATCCTCTTTTATAAAGACCATCTATAACCTTTGGATCAAACAGCACATAGGAATTGGCTTCTTCTTTGCATATTTTGTCTATTGTTGCAGTCTCTTCTTCTGAAAGTTTCTACAATAAACCAATGTGATCAGTTCCTTTTTATGCTATGTGAATAATAGCTTCATATAGAAACAAAAACTCAAGAATTTCGTTTATCCTCCAAGCTAAGAAAAGAAGTTTCGTCACATTGCTATGTACGACACACACGCGCACGCGTAGAGAGAGAGAGAGAGAGAGAGAGAGAGAGAGAGAGAGAGAGGCAGAGCTCACCTTAAACTCTTCTATTGTGAAGTTCACAAGACAAACTCCCCACCAAGGATCGATTGGGAAGTCAACAGGCTGTGTAGGCAGTAATTCTTTTGCAATTGATTTGTTCAGCTTCCACATTAGTTTCTGAAGAATTCAGCAAGAAATAGTATTATTAGGGTGATCAATCTTGCTACCATATATTATTACATCATGAAAAATCACTTTAGATTCACAAAAAAAAAAAAACCTGGCAGTACATTCATGACTTTTCTCATGAACTGGACTAACTGGTTAGCACAATTGCACATCATGGTTTAATGTTTTACATAGAACCTTAATCTTTCACAACTCCAATTCAACCTGACAATGCAGAAGTGTATCTAAACAATAGTAAGCTTAATGGTTTAGGATTCAGTTACTGCTTAGCTGGGATATGATCTAGAGGTAACATTCATTATTCCAACAGTTTTATTATTTGTTGCGACCCTTTAAATTGTGCGATAGTGTTTCAGTGCAAAGCAGATTACTCTAAAAGTCAAACAGTTAACTATTTGAAACCAATTTATGGTTTTCAAGATTGCAAGGCAGGTGATAACGTGCAAAAAAGCCATGAGATCATGGATACTACCTTTGATCTGCATTTGTTCATAATGTCAATAAATTCATTTCTTCCAACACCAGTAAGCCTCAGGGCATCAGCAGCAGTGAAGTTTGGAATGCTGTCATATGGCTGTTCTGCAATAACATAATCAAACATGTTAGAACTATAAACAGGAACAATATCGATGAATAAAGCAGCTGGAAGTATGCTCGGTTATGATAGCCATCTCCATGTTTCAAAGTGGTTGCTAACTAATTGCTTCCAAAAATAAATCAATTGTAGTTGAAGGCCAATTCTAAGAACTATGCTGAACAAACCTGAAGAGTAAAATCACATTTGTTGTAGATTTGACCAAAATAAAAGCTTATCTGTGTTGTTTCGAGGCTGTTATAGCAGTATTCAAATAAAAACAGATGTAGGTTACACAAAAATATCAAGAAATAGGATGAAACAAAAAATATGCAAATTTTACATAATAGTTGCCCACACAGTGACGCTGTACACCTTGTATGCGGTACCCATGGAACTTAATAGTAAAACTAGACGAAGAATTATCTATCAATACATTCCCCGTTCTGCAACTAAAAGGAAACCCCCTTAGGCCAGGAATAGTCCAAAGTTGTAGTAACATAAAACATAGACATCAATGTAATACCTTTTTTTAGTTTTATTACATGTTAAATAAGACAAAAAATAATTAAACAGTTAAGTGTGATCCGTATAAGAGGATGCTAAACAAATACATAGAATGACATGAAAGTAATTATTTCTGTTAACAAGAGATTACCACTCTTCATAGCTTCAAATAAGATGTCACAATAATATCTAAATGGTGAGATCCTCGATACTCGGCAGATATAGTCTGCAAGATGATATGGGTATAACTGCAAAACGTTGTGATATGGTGTATCAGCTGAGGATCATCAGAACTTTTGGGCAGACTCTTCAAATATAGGAGACCACTGCTTTTCTTCTATACGTAATTTAGCACATCAAATAAAACAGCCATAGAAGCTTGCAGAGACAATTAGAGAACCCTCCATAGGAAAAATAACATAAAGGGTCAAGTAAAGTATCTAAACTATCAAACACATAGATATAACAATGCTATCTAGGAGACAATTATCAACAGAGGAATGAGTCATGGCCCCAAGCACCCAACAAGGTGCAACCATACTTTTGCATTATCGCCAAATGTGCTAGCCTAAAATTATATCATGAAACAAGCAGTATTCTGGAACATACTGCAAGATTCTTCCGGAGGTAGCGCATCATTTCCTCATAGTACTCCCCTTCCCTGCACACTCTACGGGCAAAACAAGCATTCCATTGTAATCGTTTTCGGATGCAGTAATCCACAATCCTGCCATCAAAATTATTGACTGGAGATTAGGCCAAAAAATTTTACTCTATATCAACAAAAGTAATAGGAATGCAATTCATACACCTAACACTTGAGCACAGTCATCCAAGAAGGCCTTTGTAAGGACTAAGGAGATAACACTTAAAAAGCATTGGGACACCACGGGGGAGGAATGCACCAGGATGTACAAGTGCACGTTAGCTCGAAAAGAATTTCACGGATATACAAACAAAATTTTGTCCCTTCATTGACCCATTAAATTTTTGTTTACGTTTCCCGAATGCCATTGATGGTGATGAAAGTACATTTGTTGATTATGTGATTAGATTGCTTTCTACTTTGTCTCAAGTCACTTTGCACTTGCAAATATACTTCTGTGTAAGTCACGTGGAAATGAGTTGATGACTCATTGTAATTTGTAAATCCCCTGTGTTTGTAAATCCCCTCTTATAGTGATCATCAGTTGTGTGAAAGGTTTTTGCAGACACGAGAAAAGTAACTCAGCTGTTTCAATAGACTTACAGGGAGTGCAAGTTTTTTTCTTTTATCACCTTTCAATACATGATCTATACAGATTAGCATTTAAGACTGTCTATTCTCAGGACATTTTCAAGGAGGCCATTTTGAAGGGAAGAAACATTTTCACTAATGGTTGTAATCAATTCAGGTCATAATGGATATTCCTGCATCCTTTCAATGGATACCAAGTGAGTCTTTTAAGTCATGAAGAATTGTTATTTTCATGCTAAATGATATGCACACAGGGCTACTTTGTTATCACGATGGAAACATGATAAACTTCAATCAGTACAATCATCACCAACATACAGTAGGCTAGCAATACTAAGCAGTAGATCATAAAGAGTGAACGACCAATCAAATCTGATGTGCTATTCGCTTCTAAAAACTGGATATCCAGAACCAGTTGAAGCTTGGAATTCTTCAACCCCCACCACCTATTTACTACTATTAGGAACGCAAAAGCTTCATACGTTTGCTCTAGAAGTAACTACGGATGCACAGAGATCCACATATCTGGCTATCGTAAAGGGCAACTCTAGAAGTAACGACAGATGCACAGGGAAGGGATCAACACAAGCAACTCTAAAGGCAACCCGGCAATTGTCCAGTTCCCCACAACAATTGAGATCAACACAAGCACCTCCGAAGCGCTCTGCCCGAATGCGGCTAGTAAGGAGGAGATCTAAGCAACAGCTTCCAGCTGGTGCACGAGCGTTAGTCTAGGCAGCAGCTCCAAACGGCATTGCAACTACTGGTGCAGATCTCGGAAGCGACTAGTAACTAACACAAGCTGCGCTCAAGCAGCAGAATCAAAATCCTCCATGGAGGAAAGACGAGGCAAGTACCTGCGGTGCCACTCTTCCTTGGTGTGAAGCGTGGACTGGAGGCGCTTGGGGAGAGACTCCCAGGGGCACTCCTCCCGGATGGCCTTCACCACCATCTGCTCCTCCACCGTCGCCGCCATCCACTCCCCACCGCCGCGGGACAGGTAGGTGGGCGTGGGGCGGGGGCACGGATCTGGCTGCGTGGTGGCGGGATCAGGTCACCGATCACGCGGGAGAGGAGGTAGTGGAGACCGGCGGCACGGGAGTGCGACGAGGTTGCTTCCCCGCTAATGAGGGGTCCTCGACGCCGGCGTCCTCCGGGCGGTGGCGCGTCGCGGTGCTGGGGTGGGGGAGGAAATGGGAGGGGAGCAGCGCGGTGGGGCGGGAGCGGGCGGACTCCTCCGTCGGGTAAAACCGCAGACAAACCTTTGACGCTTTTGGCAGTTGAAATGTTGATTTGCTACGCCTCCACCGTGGTCTGGCCGGTTTCCGTGCTGCGGGTTCTCGGCAACGAAGTCACACACTCGCACGGGTCGACTGGGTCGTGCAAGCATAGGCAATTCAGGTATCTTCGCCGTCCATTTTGGTGACCAATGGCAGATAAAACAGCTACAGTCAATTTATGAACAGTGTTTTCGCTGAGAAGAGTACGGCTCCCTCCGGAAAAATGACTTCACCTTTGTTTTTTTTCACAAAGAATTTATTTTTAAAGTAATTATTTTATTAGAGTTTTAAAAAATAAGAAAAAAGTATTATAGTTTGAGAAAATGAAAAATAAATACATTATATTTCTTTAACCTTTTTGGATGTATATCGGTATGTGTGAGAAGAAAAAAGATAAAGTTTTTTAAAATGAAGATAGGATCACTTAACTTAAGGTTACAGTCACAATAGCGACCATAACAAAATTTACGTCTAAAAATAAGATAGAATGTACTATTGACTTTAGTTTTACAATTTACCAATAAATTTACCACAATATACCATCGCAGCTTCAATCGGTTAGTATATAATTTTAGTCTAATGACCAAAATACTCCTAGCATAAAAACTTTCAAATTTTGTAATTTTTTTTAAAATATCAGATGGTAAGTTTTTGATGATGTTTACAATCTGATATTTCAAAATTTTTGGCTAAATTTTGGAAGTTTTTGTTATACGATATTTTGGTTATTAAAATAAAATTGTATAGTAGTCACGAACACAAACTTAATTACGATGATAAATCATAGAATTTAAACGATAATATACTATACAACGATAAGTAATAGCTCTAGTAGATTCAGTAAGAGAGAATAGAACGCCACTTCGCAAGGCTGGCCTTTAGCCATTGGAAGTAATCTAAGTATCCTGGTTTTGCTTGTGCGCTCCTAAAGATAAATGGCCAGCCAATTTAAATGTATTTATTATTTGTATATTGTTCAAATTTGTAAAAATAACTTAAAATCATACCCTACCTCTCTTCATAATATAGTCGTTTCCATCTGCTCTCCCTTCAAAACAATCCATAAAACAAAGTAAGGGGATTATGGTGCTAATACTAATGACATGATAAGGATAGAGGGTGACTTAGTGGTCAGCTTTTACGTATAAGGATATAGGGGTACATAGGTGCTTCTCTAAACTTGTAATTCTTATATTCTTGGAGAGTTAGTAAGCCAATTAATTTTGATACTAAATTTTTTAGCGATTAATTTTGATAATAAATTTTTTAGAGGCTGCGTAGACAGAAAATCTAACTCTACCTTATACAATCTTTAGATTGTTTGATATGTTTTAAGATTCGTGTGCTCCCCCCTCCTCCTTCCTTACTCTTATGCGCTACCGCCTGTCGATTCCACACCTTCCCCCACAGCCATCGTCCCGTTGGACTCCTCTCCATCCTCGTTTGTTCTCCTCAAGTCAATGGTGATAAGGTGCTCCTACCTTACTATCTTCCTCGTCTTCGAAAACTCCCCACTACCAAAGACATCATCGTAGCATTGCCTCCTAACCATTTGCTCTGCTTTGGTGCTAGCACCAACACTAGCCCATCACTCGCTATAGACCCCATATATCTTGGTGCCTATCTATTCCACTACTGTTTTCCACACCCATTCCTCTAAACCTAAGCACTATCTCTCTCTCTTCTTTTCTAATAAATAAAACTTAATGTTGTCGCAGCATAAGGAAAAAGCATAGCAATTTTTTGTGGAGCAAATCTTAAAGATCAAAAATTTATAAGATTGTGACCCTAATTTTGTTCAAATATGATTTAGCAAATCCAAATTTTCTACGGATCATCCTTACCAGGTTTTTTTGTGTACAAAGTTTTTACATCCAAATGTTTTTGTGAATAAAGTTTCAACGCTAGAAGTGTGATCCAAATCGGGATCGGACATTCACGCGAGGAGGCGTGCGCGCGTGAACGGATTGAACTTTTCGGACCTAAATGCCAACTGGATCGCGAATTAAACTTAGATGGGACGCAACTACACAGTGCACGCGCATTAAGTAGTCCTAATCAGATATCGTTTCTGCCGATGCTATAAACAGCATGCATGGCTTTTGCCCTGTGCGTCTATTAAAAAAAGGCAAAACACATAAGTCGCGTGCTTTTCTTGCTAGCACTGTCAAGTTAACCCACCAAATAGAAACACAACCAACCACAGGGACCACAAAACATGAAAAAAATGACTTGGTTGGCTTCAACAACTTTTTTTTAAGATACTCATTCCCCCCCCCCCCCATAATCCTACATCAATTAAAAAATAGAAGCATCATTACATGTAGTTTTTCTAAGTAACAAATTACTTGTCATTATATCTAATTCATATATATAAGTTACATCTAAAACATGCGTAAGTTACATTTAGAGTCATGCAAAATTATTCCTTGTGTACCCTAAATCTATACCAAATCATAAAAAAAACACAAGTAACGAAAAGAACTACACCATAAAGATTGTGAAATCTATATCTATCCCTTTAATTCCAAGGGTTATACTTTTTACCTTAAGATTTACTACATCCATCAAATTATTTAAATTTATTCTTGTTCTTAACTTTTTCTAACAGTGTAGTACTTCTATTTTCAACTCCTATATGACGTACATTCACTTTTTTGGAAAAATAATATAGCAACTATTTCAAATTAAGTTATCCACCATATAATTACTTCAAATGCTATGAAGGTTTACTTCTATTACTATTACAGAGGATAAGTTACATCTATAATTTGATTAACTTACTTCTAAATATTTTAATATATTTAATATTGAACTTGTTTCTTTATATATTTCGAGTACAGAATGATAGTTCAAATGAATCTTAAAAATAATATATAATTTAAAAAGATATAAATCATCAAATATTTTCTTACCAAAAAAAATAGACTAGTACAAAGCTAGCTCATTTGATGGTTCGTGTTGCCTCTATGGCTCTATTTCACGTGAATAGGCATACTTATTTCTATACACTATTATTGGTTCGGCCACGTAAAATTGCATTGGAAGGCATTGTCACCAATCGGACGGCCTACGCATCCGTCCCCCGTTAGACTACCAAGTGCGCGGGGCCATGGCTCCCTCCAACATGCAAGAAAATTTTTGACACCCTCAATTTTCTACTATTAAAACATTATATGTTGATTGTTAATTACTCTCTAAATCTAAACAGATGCATATGGTTATATATCTCTCTTCATCCCATCAATTTTCACTGTTATACTCTCTATCTTTTTTTTTAAAAAAAAGGCCTTTGCCCTTCCCCTTAGACAGACACGTAGCCCCATCTGCTCCAAATTCTTACTTTCTCTCACGGACTATATCCTCTATTCACCCCCTTCGTTTCGATCTTCCTCATCAGTAGATATTGTTATTTGATGGCTTATTCAGTTTAGAAGAATTTTACATGAATTTTGAAGGAATTGAACTTTTCCTATGAAAATCATGCAATATCTATGTATTCCGAAGGAGCTTCAAATGAAATTGTAGCAAGGATTTGAAGAAGTCAAGCACAGGTAAAAGGAGATTCACTACTCCACTAGTACTCATCTAATCTCTTAAATCCATGGTTTATTTTATTTTTATTTATTGTTACTGTAGATTTTTTTTTGCATAATGCCTCGATTAGTCTTTCAAGAAAAATATTTCATGCTTTGAACAAATGTTTTGCTTGTCTTCTCGGCACCCCCTGGCTCCGCGGCTGCACGTGCGTACGCACTCGTTAGGTTTTATGAACTTAGATGGTAGATCAATGTAATAGAAATCCTTTATTAAGAATAAGAAATATAAGTGATGTACGTGGCGAGAAGCCGATAATCACATTGTGCAGAGGGCACGGAAGATCGATCAATCAATCAGACAGCGTTCTTGATGGCGGCGCTGTATCCATCCTGATCATCATAGTACCTGGACCACAGCATCACCCCGCCGTACTTGCTCGACGTCTTCAGCGCCGTCAGCACCTGAGACTCGAGGCTCCCCACCGGGATGAAACCGCTCCCCGCCGCGCCCGGAGACGCCGGCAAGCCGAGGAAGATGTACTTGGCGTTCACCCCCGCCATCCACTGGTGCCAGGCCTCGACGAGGTTGGCGGCGCTCCCGGCGGCGTACTGGCACGGCGGGTTGTTGTAGAACTGCACCCACACGTAGTCGAACAGGCCGGTGTCGAGCGCCTTGCCGACCCACTGGTCCGGGAAAGGGCACTGCGGCGCCGCCGACAGGAGCACCTCCTTGCCGGATTTCCCCTTGCCGGAGGTCGCCGCCCTCGATGTCGAAGTCGACGCCGTCGAGCACGGCGTCGCCGAGGGGCCTCTTGCCGCCGGGCGCAGGCTTCCCGCCGAGGAAGCTCTCCCAGAGGTACTGCGCGAGCTTGAGGGCGTCCTGCTTGGAGGTGAGCGAGTAGCCGCCGATGAAGAGCATGACCTTGACGCCCATGGACTGGCAGCGGGCGATGTCGGCGGTGAGGTTGGCGCAGGCGCCCGAGTAGGCGTCGCAGTGGCCCGCGAGGTTGAGCTGCGGGGTCTGGCCGGAGCCGAAGCTGCAGAGGAAGGCGAGGTTGACGAAGGCGTAGTTGCCCGTGGCGCAGGTCTCGGCGAGGGTGCCCTCGTTGCCGTTCTGGCCCCAGTAGATGGCAATGCTGCCGCCGTGGGCGCCTCGGGAGAAGACGAGGAAGATGGCCGCCATGAGGCAGGCCACCAGCTGGGAGCCGGAGCTGCCGCCCTTAGCCAGCACGTCCATTGTTGTGTGAGCTACTCGATGACGATGATTGCTCGGTTTGGAGAAGAGAGATGCAGCTGCTTATATAGCAATGCAAACTTTAACTTTCTTAATCCTATCGATTTGACCCGTTGCAATGAACGGTGAAATTCGTCTCTTCTAGCTTTCTGCTAGTATATTTGGTTTCGGGCCTTTTAGCCAGCTCAACTCCGCACTTGATCCGAGCTTGGTCTCAATCGTACTTACAAGGAACCATACGTACTTATTTGGAAAAGAATGAAAAATAATTTTGTTACTCACAAGATATTAGTGCCTCTACTAAGTAACCTTGTTCCGCCAAATTAGTGGAGATGTCTAGGACATTTGTTTTGTCTCTTCTCCACCAAACATGCATAGTATCTCAGATTTTTCTTTTCCTTTTTGTGACGGTATGTCAGTCTGTCAGATATATTTCGAGACTGAGTGATTTTTCTGTCCTAGATCGAATTCACTTTCGTACAGTCCACCACCGTTTGCTGGTACAACATGAACCTTGCAACTATTTCGTATTCAACCTCAACTTCTGAACTTCCATGCATGTACACACCCCACAGTCTGCTCTGGTTTTCACGGTCAAAAACTGCTTCTCTCACCTAAGAAGATATCACCCGAGCAAAGAAAAAGACAGCCTTTGCCAAGTCCCCATTTGCCTCAAATATCTCAAAAGCATGCCACGTGGCGCAATACGATTGGCTGAGGAGGCGATAAGAAACGAGTGCACGTCGAGGCCTCTCCCCTTCTCCGCATGAAGCTCTGTATATAAACCCTCATCGCTTCGACCCGTGCAGCGCCTCGTTGCAACAGCACAAACGCACACATCACACACAAAAAAAAATCATACCAACCGTAGCATCCCATATGGCGTCCACGCTGACCAACGTGGGCCTCTCTGCCGGCCCGGCGGCGACGTCGTCCCTCGCGAGGCCGCCGCAGCTCGCCGGAGCCGCCGGACGCGTCGTGTTTGCTCGCCGCGGCAGATTCGCCGTGGTGAGGGCTAGCGGGCCGTCGACGCCGCCGGACATCTCGGAGAAGATGTCGGAGAGCATCGACAAGGCGAAGGAGGCGTGCGAGGAGGACAAGGGGAGCGGCGAGTGCGCGGCGGCGTGGGACGAGGTGGAGGAGCTGAGCGCCGCCGCGAGCCACGCCCGCGACAAGCTCAAGGAGAACTCCGACCCGCTTGAGAACTACTGCAAGGACAACCCGGAGACCGACGAGTGCCGCACCTACGACAACTAATTTATTTATTATTATTATTATTATTATTATTATTATTATTATTATATTCGCTATTTAATTAATTAATTTGTAAGCTCTGTGTTAAAGCTAAAAATGGATTGGTTCTAGAAAACAGAGAGGGGCTGGTGTTATTTATGGATAGTTGAAGGAGGATTAGGGGAAAAAATGGGTTCTTATACTTGCCTGCCTGGATTTGCATGGATGATGGAACTTTTCCTGTCTTTATTTATGCATGTAGCAAACTGTTCGTTATATTTCCATATGATGGTATAAATTAATCATCAAACTTTTCAGCAGGAACCTTGTGGAATTTACGTTGAATTTTTTTTATGTTTTTATGAACAGTGCCTTTTGGCTATTCTGATCTCTCCAGGATCTCTATTTATTTTAAACCCGCTAGAACTAGAGCCGGCTTTGCAGGGGTGTATGTAAGATTGTGCATGTGGGCAGCCTACGAATGCATTCCTGACATACCCACTCCCTCAGTCTTAAAATATATAAAAAAATAGATACAAACTAATATAAAATATAAGAAATTACTGAATTAAACACTATGAATCTGTAGCAGAGGTTTGTGTTTAGATTAGTAGTACTAGGTTATACCTAATCTAATACTATTTTTTTAATTTTTTAAGAGTCGTAATAGTAGTTTGTGTCTAATACTATTATATTTTGTTAATTTGAGTCGACGCGTGCAGTGAGCCAACAGGGAATCCTTTCGGGCCTTCAATTTCCATTTTCCGCGTGCCCGTTTGAAGCGAAGCCCATGCTTTTTTAGCCCAACAAGCAGCGTGTCGATCCAGAAAGTTTATATGCATAGAGTTTATGCATACGTGCTTTCTAATTTTCGATTTATAAACTATTGGTATAGAAACGTTATACCTAGAAACTGTATGCATTTAAATTTAAAATGAACAACAAAAACAAGTTTAAGAAGAAAAGACACTGGACCATGAGGTTCGCTTAGACTCGTGATAGCGTTAGGCCGGCGCAAGGCCGAAAAGAAAATGGGGGCCAAAACAGGAACATGCTAAGGCAAAAAAAAAAAAAAAAAAGCAAGGACAACGTGTTCGTGTGGTGACATTAGTCTTTTCGACATTGGACGCCTATTTGTAAGGTCAAGGCGAGCTATAATCACGTATGGATTCTTCTCTTAAACGTAGTTGTAGATAATCACGTATAATGGATAGAATTTTTGTTTTGTACAATGTCCATTTTATAAATATGTGGGGGTAAGGCCAATGGATTCGTTCACATTTGAACACCATAGTCCATGAAAGAAAAAGAAGAAGAAAGATCGGTTTGAGGCTATAACCCTAAAACACTAAAAACTATAATTCATTTTTATCATGGAGATGTGATAGTGAAATCATGGAAGAATAACTTTAATATTATAGTTCAAATTAAGATATCCATAAATAGGCTTTTAACATAATTTTAATGATATCATGTCGATGTTTTATGTATCTTTAAATGTGTGTTGGGGGTTGTAATATTAAGTGTCGTTTGTTTTCAATGGTTAATAATAAATTTAATTGTGTAAGAAAAATATAATTATTAATCATATTTTTTTATAATATCTTTATTATATAAAAATAAAAATGAGGTATATACTGTCCTTATATTTTTATTTGTTCTCTCTTACGGATCTAAAATGTAAACTTCTATATTATTCTTCATTAAATATGTGTATATGTTTCCATCATATTTATATGCATACATATTTGTTCATTGGTTTATTAGTATTGATATATCATTTACTTATATTTATTTAATTTATATTAGCTTGTCATGCATCAAAGGAAAAAGGTTGAGAGATTTATAATCATAATTATTGTTTTGGTATATTGTAACAAACCAATTTTGTATAACTAATCTCTCTCCATGAGTTGTCAGATATGTTTCTCCTAAATTTAATGAGTGAAAATGGTGATCATGATAAATCTTATTTACAATGATGAAACGCAAGGAGATCAAGCTAAATGTATCATTTTTTCTCTCCATATACATATTATTATATGTGATTATCATGTTTTGGTATATTCTTGTGAGACCAATAATTTATTTGAGCCACATCCTTTTACTCTAAATTACTTAAAACATAGAGATCATGAAGATATGTGTCTATGTTTATCTATATCAGTACCACGTGCTTTATATATATATATATAGAATAAATCTCTATTGGTGTACCGTATGCATAACCTTCTCATACATATATATATATATATATATTATATGCAAATATTTAGGGAGGGCAAATCCTATATATTTGTTATGCATGTTCTAGGACCATGCTGTTCACCTTTTATTTAATTTTGGATCTTTAAAATTGAGCATATATATGAGTAAATAATATTTGGTGTTAATAGATACTCAACAAATCAATTTATTTTTTTTATATGTAACCGGTTGATCATCAAGTGAAGGATGACAACCGATTTGTTATGATTAATATTTTTCTTTGATTTGTGAAAAGAAATATTTCTTATTATGATGAGACAAATGGATGACACTATGATTTGATGGTTATCAAGTCAAAAACTTATCATATTGACAAGGATGAAGTCAAACTTATGATAAAAAGTAATTCTGAACAAAAGTTGATTAAGACATGGCATAAAGATGGTTCAATATGTATTGATCTTAGCTTAAACATTGACCCAGATGTGGATAGCTCAAGATAAAGGTATAATAAAAATAAGAATATTTTTATTAGTCTTTTGTCGGTTTTGGTGTTTAGTGAAAAGACCGGATTATAAGATAGGCGTCGTACTATTAAAAAGTGTCTATAATGATCTTATATCATGTTAGTTCACTTGCATATAATGAGAATGTCTAGCCAAGTATGACGAACTTTCTCTAAAAGTATCATTTAAAAAGGGAGGTGAGCATATTTGATAGGAATAAGTAGTTTTTTATGGTTATGTCTACTTGAGTATCTTTTAGATTTTGAGTTATTTCTCCTTGAGAAAAGTTATGATTCTTAGATAAATTGTTTATAGGTTGTATAGCACTTTGAATAAACTTTCCATAAAGTCGAAGAAGGTCGAATTTTGACATCCAAGTCATGAGGTATTGTCCTTTTTTTTTATCGGTTGGTCATACTGAAAAATGGTCTACGGTGGGACC
This sequence comes from Oryza coarctata, assembly GCA_030770085.1. Lineage (NCBI taxonomy): Eukaryota > Viridiplantae > Streptophyta > Magnoliopsida > Poales > Poaceae > Oryza > Oryza coarctata. The sequence goes on along the minus strand of CM061463.1, from coordinate 9,219,808 downwards.
GCTCCCTGGTCCAACCAAGGTCTTCCAGAGACGTTTTAATCTCACAAAGGAGGTGTTGGTTGAACCGAGGCGAAAGGTTAGTCGGACCGGGAGTTTATAGAAAGATTTTTAAGGTGTTGGTTGGACCAAGAGTATAGGCCGGTCGAGAAAGGTATTTGAAGGTACCGATTGGACTGGGATGCATATTAAATATACTACAATGGCTCTTTTTTTTACCGTTCATAGGCTAAGTGGTCGAACTAGCTCTCATGGCGGTCAGACCGGCAATGTCCAGAAGTTAGAGGATCTCGTCGACTAGTTTGGTTTTGTGAGTATATAAATACACCCTCTCCAGTAGCAAAGGTAAGACTTTGACACTTTATTGCATTATTTTTGAGCCCTTACAAGAACTTTCACACTCTTAAGCACTTAGATCATCTAGTGAGGTGCTCAAGAGTGAGTTGAGCCAAGTAAGTACATTGCTTTATTTTTAGAGCTAGTGTGACACTTGATCATTCTCAATAAGCATCCTAAACCTGTTACTCTTGAAGGTTTTCACCTATTAGACGGCTTGGAGAAGTTTACCCGATGACATCTTTAAAGGAGTTTATAGAAGAGACCCGATGATTGATTGTAAGTGGGATGTTGTTTAATATCTCTAAAGTGGAGGAAGAACATCCCATAGTGTTTGAGTCTTGTGTAGACCACTTTGGGATTGGCTCATATCTTATCCATCTCTTGATGAGGAGATTCAATGGCTTGGTGGATTGAGCGGTGAAGCTGGTCTCGCCTCAACGAGAATTATAAAACCGACAAGTTTTTAAAACTTGGGCGAAAAATCGTTTATCTTTTGCCTTATTTATTTTGTTATATTTAATTTGAGTAAGTTTACGTAGTAGAAATTATTTATGCTAATATCACGCAAAACTCAATGTATGTTAAGCTTTTTTTACACATAGTTGAGACTAAGTTGATTTAGACAGAGAATTGTACAAAAATTATTTTGATTATCTTCCACATATAAAACATGGTTTTAGATATAAAATTAAATCGTCTTGATCCTATATGGGTGTAATTGTAGATGTGTGAGTTTGATGTTACATGGGTAGTAGTATACGTGCAGTCATCTATCGTGTAATAAAAAAAACATATTTCAAAACTTGGCATAAAATGTCTTGTGCTGAGTTAGAATCGTATAGCACTACAGTTTCAGCCATTTGCTATATTTGGCCTATTCTTTGGAAACCTAGGAATACCACCGTAATCAGATTCGCATCCTAAGTCTCGGGAGACATTTGGAATTAGAGTAATGTTTTAGCTAAAAATTTATATGCCCGAATGGGATCCAAAATTCCCAATCTAGACAAACCATTAAGAATAGGATAGATCTCAGAGAGAGAGAGAGAGAGAGAATTGGATAGCCTTTCTGATTTTGCTAGTCAAATGCTGCTATGTTCAAAAGGGTACAAAGTCATTTAATTTGCCCTGATAGAGGGCATAGTACTCCCTTCGTTTCAAAATACAACACTTATTTTGAGTGGGCACAAGCTTAAGTAAAAGGTACCAAATCAAAATGAAGAGTTAAAATAACCACGCTACCGAGAATAGAAGGGTAGGAAATGGTTAATGAGAGGCTTTAGAAGAGTATTTCCTCCGTTCTCATATTATTAGATATTTTAATTTTTTTTCTAAGTTAAACTTTTTAAAATTAATTAGCTTTATAGAAACGTATCAACATTAGCTTCAAATTAATTTTATTAAATCCATTATATTTGTTTTAGGTAAAAACACTGCAAAGTTTTTTTTATAAATTTAATCAACTTAAAGAAATTTGATTTAGATAAAATCAAAATACCTTACAAAATGAGTATTAATTATGGAAAATGAAAAATTGACTCAAGAAATTCAGATGGAAGGCTTACATTTCGCAAAAAAGGATTAAAGAAATACCTCATAAAAATGGATGGAGAATCCCAGTAAACCAACTTAGTCCAAACAATTGATAAACATAGACAATAATTCTTAGATGATGGAACAAAAATCCCATTCACTGCATCGATCATATGGTGCACACAACCATCATATGATGCGCCCAACCAAACATAGACAAAATAATAGGCAAATATATTAATACAAGTTACCTTGTTAAGTGCTCGGCCTATCTAACAGTGAAGCTGGGTACGCAGTGTGGATACAGATTACGCAGAACTCTTGTACCATTACATGAAACTACTAATAACAACTTTTGGAGGTCTCCCCAGGATTGCTTAATGATTATACATATTGATTTGATACGATGCCATATACACATGATCTGGCAAAATAATGAGCCAATTACTTAACCCTGAATTGAACAACATTGACCTGAAAGATTGACCATCATCATCAACACGATCAACACAATGTCTATTACTGCCTGCATGACCAATTTTCTGAGGCATCGCTCAAAATAAAAAAATCATGGTCCAATAGTGCCGGTGTCGAAGTAGAGTGTCGTCCCAGATGATCCGCCTGCAACGCCCTCCATGAGCGCGAACCGCATGCCCTCTGATGGCTTCCAGTGTCTCTTCCTCTGGTTGATGAACCAGTTGTTGATCTGCTTTGGGTCAAGACCAGTCCTTGCTGCGAGCCTTAGCTTATCTTCTTCCTGTCAACACCACAATATCAGGCTTCCTGTCATAATATGCCAACAACCAGGTTTCGGTTACAGAAATGGTAGTGTAAATGGTGATTATACTACCGTAGGATATGGCCAGCAGTAGTGCGTGTTCCACCATTCCAGAAGGGCTGACCGTGCATCTTTTGGCAGCTTTCCTTTCTTTCGCTTCTTGAGGAACTCGGACCGAAGTCGACTGAGACAGCCACTGTACTTCTTCAGAAGCATTTCCTTCAGTTCATGATCGGCTAAGCGGGAGCTTTGCTCTTGCCCTATGTCTAGCATATCAGTCTCCCCTGAGCATTGGTCATCGTTGGAGGAACCCACCATTTCATCTTCCATGAATTGTAAACAAGGAGCAAGTTAGAAATAACCATTTACATGACATTTCTGAGAAATATGCTTTATGGAGTAGATGAAAATAACAAAACAAGAGAAGATGGGCATGACTGCATGAAGCATATTTTCTGTAACTGTTTAATAGTGTTGAGTGCGATGTAGAGGCTGGGTTTTAATCAGTCCATTATCTAAAAAACAGTGTTGAGTGCAGCAAGTTACAGTTCACAACATAGAAATCAATTCTGTAGACAGAGTTCAAAGAACTAGTATCTAGCTATTTTTGAGAAAATTAATGTCCAGAACCCCAGAACATATTTGGTTTCCAAGAAAAACAGGGGCCAAAATATGTACTGCTAGGGACCCATTTGAGCATGTTCGGAGATGTTCTTTCAAGAACATGTATGTATTTCGAATTATTTCATCGCATGCCATTAATTCACCAGAGAAATGTATTAGAACATAAAACAAAGAAACTTTTATTTAACTTCTACAGAAGCAGGATTATTAAAGCTCCACTTAATTATTGTTCAAATATTGGACGGTACTAGCAAGATGCTATGTTAAACAATCAACTTAAACATATTTGCTACTGCAAAATTTGTGTCAACATGGTACAATTTTTCCTAAAAAAATGTAAGAAACTTCAGTTGTCAGCATATTATAGCAGGCACCAGTTGCACCACATAAAGCTCATTTGTAACTAAACTAAAAACATGGTATTTGTAATACTACAAATCAAGAGATCCTTTATTATACCAATATCACTAGCTTAATTGTGTTTGCTCAACAATCATCAATCCACTTAAGATGTTCTCATGAGCTCAAAAATGCATGGAAGGAATTGTTTAACAGATACACATCCATATGGTACAAGTTAAGAACCGTTTCTTATTGTCCTTTGGAGAAAATTTTTTCTGCACTCCCTTTTTGAGAAGAATTGTTATTTGGGATAATTCTGCAAACCCTACATACAACCTTTTGTTCTACAGTGAAAAGGTGAATTTTTGTCCGGTGCCGCTTGAAGAATGCAATTCATAAAATGCAATGTAAGTGTTTTTTAGTATCATGTACACAGATAAGGACAATTTCATTGCTTTCAATGATTTTAAGGAAATGCAATCTCAGTTTGCCCTGTCTGACACCACTATATTTATAAAGCTATCATCGACTTGCATTTGAAAAATGACTTTTTTATCAAGAAATACTAAGTGCCTCTCCCTACAACCCTGTAAGATTTTCAAAACAATTATTCTCGCAGCATGCAACTAATAAGCCAAAAGTTAATGAGATTTTCAAATCTCCTTTTCCAGTAGTGAAAGGAAAATTTCACAATAAAAAGTGAATGGTGAAAATTGGCATGTGTGATTCACATGAAACAAAGATAGCCTCTTAACACCACTCAACCATAATCTGTGTTCATATGGCACAAACCTCTGCCATGTTTTTTTTTTACTATCCAAGAAAAGTTCCCGTTTGCAACATGTCTTCTTTGCACAAATCCACTGTACAATTATATTATTGCAAGCCATCCTTCCCATATAATATTGCGAGCTTAGTCTGCAGCAGACATACATCATGTTTTTTGAAAACAGCAGACATACATCATCGATCTATCACTTCTGGGGGACCTACAATAAGGTAGGTATATCAACTCTCTTGGCAGAAACAAGGCTCTGGCTGTTTAATTCTTTGCCAGATTTTCAATGGGGACAACTTAAAATGAAAAAAAAATCAAGTGACATTTTTAACAGAAATTACTTTTCCATCATATAAAAAAATAAGAGCACAAAAGGCATGCAGAGAGCAACCCAACAAGCATTTTGTGAGTAAAATCAGTTCATCAGTTATCACACCTATACTCCTTTAAAAGACTCAGGTAATGGTGGTGAGTAGTGAATCTGCCACCATCTACTCCCATAATCAGCTGACATGTGGGGATACTAAAATGCGACACACATAGAATGTCCATTTCCGAAGCTATAGAGGAGAGGATAAAAGCATATTCAACCTACTCCTTGCAACGAATGGGTATTTAGCTAATACCAATAGATATTTGCAAGCTAACATGAAACACTTCCAGTAGCAGTTTGGCACATAGAACATAAGGCACAGGTAATCTCAGGATAGGAGTCCAAATCAATCCTAATCACTATTACTACCTCTTGCTACATAATCACTATTACTCTGTTAAATGACCAACTTTTTCTATGTGAATATATATGAAGGGTAGGAAGTCATTTTAGCTACCATCTTAATTCTTGTGCCCAAATCCAAAAAAAAAGGTCATTAGTGTTGGAATAATCCAGGATGATAGGCAAATCATAGGCATGTTGTTCTTTAACCCACTTGTTTTTTGGGATCTCTGTACTGAAAGCAACAAAGTTTGAATAAAAATTGTAGTGATGTAATGATAAACGGGGAACTGCAATATATTTTCAAATCAAAACATGTCATTATTATCTAATTATATAATATTAAAGTTAAGCATTCCCATATCAACTCATAAGACTCATTCCGACATCAATGCCAAGACTTGTTCTCGTTCCCATATTAACCTAAGACTCCAATGCTCATATTGCATTCTTCATTTTTACCTTGAATTGCGTCAGTTTGCAATCCAGCAAGTGCTCAATCAGTAGTGATAAAAAGTAACTCCATTGGCAATTCATCTTCTATTGTCCAATAAAATCTTTGTTTTGCAAGCTCCAGGCGAAGTTTTCATCAAGGAAGAGGTAGGTCAATATTTACTTAAACAGCACCTTAATTATATCCCTTGATACTAAATCACTTGTCCCAAATGGCGTTAACTGCATGATAGTATCACTCAGAGATAAAGTAAACAAAAAAGTTACCCAGCTAGAAATAATACTGCATCATCACATTATTCCCCAGATTATTTGCTCCACGAAAAAAATCCATTTTCTCGAAAATATTTTTTCTACTATATTGATTACACCACTTATTTTAATTTATTTGTTAATTTTATTTTCCAAATATTTAATATATCCCTATAATTAAATATATAATCCTTAACAATAATTCATCCAATATTCTATATCAACGGCTCTCACGAGGAGTACATGCCTACTATATACCCCTTCCTCATCAGAAAAAGTCCCATCAGTGTTTATGTCTTCCACTCATCCGATAAGACAGGAATAACAACAGTTCTCTCCATAAAATACTGAATCTTGATTGCTAGCAGACGAAGTATAACCAAGGATTTGTCCAAAGTTCCATTACGCTTTCAATTCTCATCCGTAACAAACAAGCAATCCAATCACACCAACATCTTGTCGAGAAGAAAGGAAACAAGTTTGTAGTACTAGTGTACATTTTTACACATCAAAAAAAATGCAGAGAAAAGAAAACGAGCCACCAGAAATAATCACTGCAGTGGTGATGTTGATACGTCTTGTCAAAGTACAGCAACCGAATCCGGCAAGAGATCTCCAAACCACGGACCCTAATAAAAAACTTTGTTTTACAGTTTTTTCACCGCTGCTCAATACAGCCTCTGGTTGCAACCGGCAGGTGGCTAGCTATACAGCTTGCAGGCAAGAGCAAGATTCTCTCTTTTGTCACAGCCATCCAATCCAAGCTAGCTCAGCGTCCATCAACTAGCCTAGCTACTAAAGCCTATAGCTATAGCTAGCCACACACATAGAGAGAAGCAAGACATGAGATTGATGAGATGGCTATGTAGAAGTATGCAAGAGAGAGAGAGAGGGAGAAGCTAAGCTACAAACCTTGGACAAAACCCTACACAAGCAACTTCCCAATGGTTTTCCTTCCGCCCTCCCGCTATGGACTCTCCTCTGACACTCTTGTGCCCCAATTGCACGGACACGATTTGACGTCACAGGAGAGCACATACGCCATTGTTACACGCACACGGATTCTATACTCTCCCAAGGCCTAGCTTCTTTTCACACAGGCACCAAAAAACAAATCTCTAGCACACGCAAAATCAACATGCAATGCGCGCGATGTACCAGCAAAGGTTGCAGTAGTACATCCAGCCCTGTATGCATGCATGTCTGTGTGTTCTTGATGTATTAGTATTACCAGAGTACTGCGTGGCGGTGGTCGCCGGCGAGCTGCCGCCGCTGCACAGGTTGCTGAGCTGCGTCTGGATGCTGCTGAGGAAAGACGCCGCCTCGTCGAACGGCCGCGACAGCTCCTCCTTGTAGCGCACCAGCACCCGGCAGTACGCCTCCTAATAATCAACACGGACACAAATAAACCCCACACACGCATGTTCAAATGTTATAAAAAAGTATCAAACAACGGATTTACTAGAGGAGAAGCTAATCGACTAGTCTCGTCATCACAGAGAAATCACACGGCGAACTGAATTAATTATCATCTCTGCATACATAATTAAGCACGCGATAGTGGTCAAGGATTCGAACCATGAACTCGTCGAGCTCGGGGTCGACGCCGATCTCCCCGGCGCAGCCGGCGCCGGCGCCGGTGCGCCTCTCCCGGCCGATCTCCTCCAGCAGCGACGTCACCTCCGGTGGTGCTCCCACCTGAAACCATCAAGAACCGATCGAAACCATGTATACAGTGACATACTATTCTTCTTCTTTTGCCCAATTCTTGGCATGCACAAGAAAAACTGGCACGATTTCACGTTTGCGTAGGTAGAGCAAAGCCGAGGCATACCTTGCGGCACTCGATGTAAGCGGAGAGGAGGTTGGGGTAGCGCGGGTGTCCGGCGATCTGCGCCTTCATCAGCTCCGTCAGATTCGACGGCGCCGACGCCGACGACCCGGCTCCGATGACGACGTCGACGCCGACACCGGAAGCCTCGCTCGCCGCGCCGCCGACCCGCGAGATCCCCGGGTGGATGCTGTACAGATCCTCCATGTAGTAGCAGCACCACCAAGAAAAGCAGCAGCTTTACCTATGCATCGCACAACTATAGAGGCCTATGTCCGCACAAGTGGTAATCTAGTATAACTGTAGCGAGCGAGCTGCTCCTTCCTGTGTTCGCGCTGATGTTCTAGCTACACACGGGGGCAGGGAGGCAGAAGCTCACGGGGGAATTCAGCTGCTGTTTGCACTGCAGCTATAGCTGGAGAGAAGGTGATTGTGCAGCAGGTGCAGCAGCAGCTTCAGCTTCAGCTTGTGATATCTGCAGGGAATACATGTGAGCAGAAGCCAAGCCCAGGCTGGATGGATGGATGCGGAGGAGAGAGAGATTTGGAGAGAGCTGGTAGATTATTATATATTACTACTTTAAAAATATATATATATAATAAAATTACAATTATATATCACGAATCTGAATAAAAAATATAGTAATCTAATACTATAATTATATATAATTATATAGTAAGAATGTATACAATTCTCATAAAGTACTACAAATATGAATGGAAAATATAACAAACTAATAGTATAATTATTAATATTAATAATGTCTAATCATAGTATTATATAACTATATATTTTGAAACAAATAAAGTATTATATTACATGTGCAGCATTTGGAGGTATACAGATTATGGAGTTGATCATGGCCTGAATTTAATATGGTTTTCTACATGTGGTGTGCTTACAAAATGCCAATTTGTAAGTTAATAGTTAGTTTTTAACCATAAAGTTATCAGCTAGAATATTGGAGATGTGATCTATCCTGGACCTAACTATAAAACTTTCCTTAAATAGCTAGACTATATAGAATTCTTTTTTAAAACAATTATTGTTTTGGAGCATACCATGCAATACCAGGAAATTAGTTGCGTTCCGAGGTGCTATCGGATGGAAGATTTTTTTTTAATTTTACATGCACGTTTTTCAAATAATTAAATGGTGTATTTTTTAAAAAATAGTTTCTATATAAAAGTCTCTTATCTTATATTTCTAAAGGAGATTTTTTTAATTTTATAGTAATTAATTCCATCGTTTTTACCACTAAATAACAATCTAGATAATCTTCTTTCAGTATTTTTGAACAAAACTATAGTATACAGGAGGAACTTGCATGATTGCACTATCTAGCAAATGGATTAAATATTTTGGTTTTGTTGAGAATAGTATGGTCCACCTTGTTTAAAAAAAAATAGTGTCGTCATCACAAGTACGGGATAATGAGCAAAATTATGAATGAAAAGGACCATCTGGTGATAGCAGGGAGAGTGTACGTTTTGTCAAAAAAACAATTATGTGGTATAAAAAAGAAAAACACTACAAATAATTTTTATAATTCAGGAAATATATAGCATACAAATTTCAAGTTCATGTTCGGTTTGTATTGTAAACGTATTATAGTAACACCTTTGCGTATATAGGCCAGATGTGGATTTATGAAGGAAAAAATAACTAGACAAGGCCAAAGTTATTTGGTAAATTTTGTTAAGATATTATGACTTCATGATTTTAGCTCCTGACATGATAAAAATCAATCCCAAATTATATCTATTTACTGTTGGATAAAGTATCCATTAAAATATATTTATTTATGTTTGAATCTAAAGGAGAGGGAAATAGACGAAAGGATATAAATGTCCCTAGCCTCACCGTACCTCCCCTTTTCTCTTACAGGCACTCATAATGGAGAGGTGTCCATGGGTGGAGGAGCTATGGTGGGAGAGAGCGCGGTCGAGACATGTCACACTCCAAATCGAGCTAACGCATGGATGATAGTAGAGGAGCATGGTGGGGATAGAAGGTATTTGAGAAGTGGCCCTCTCTGGTAGCATTGTCCTAGACCCTCTATATTAGGCCAACACGTGGATGGTAGTGGAGTACCCGAGATGTGGCCCTCTTTAGCAGTGATTGTCTCTAGGTGTAGATTGGTCAGTGCTAATAAGGGTGGCACGAGGAGGGATTGGTCTAGTGATGGTGAATTGGATGACACGAAGAGATTGGCAATAGCCGGAAGAATAGCCGATCATCATGAGTCCAGTGTGATGTTGGAAACTTGGAGGTCTTTCACACCGCCATTGCCTTTTGCTATAGGAGTCTAGAAAAGGGTACATCAGTGCCACTAAGGAATCGAAGGTGTCCTACCTCCTCATGGACCTAAGGCCATGTCATTAATAGGCTGGTAGTTGTTGCCATGAGCACCTACAAAAGGAGAGGCAGGGAGGAATAAGAAACTAACTAGTAGGGCCAAAGGCATTTCTAACCTCTCTTATTTCTCTTCCTTATTTAATTAAAAATAAACATTTTAATGGACGAATGCCTAACAATAAACAACTATATATTAGGAGTATCTTCCCCCCCAAGATCGGCTTTTGCCATGTCTAGGAGCTAAGATCATGATTTCACGATGTCTTGTAGCAATTTTTGCCGTGTTGTTTTTAGAAAACAAGTATATATAATATCTTCATCAATATTGAATGAAGACACAATATTGGGCACAAGAAATTATATACCTAGGTCATGTTTACATGTTGTATCTCCTAATGGAGATGTAAGAAATTTTTATATAAGTTTAGTCCTCAGAGTGATAAACCTACTTACTATTGGCATAAAGGGGTTGGATTTTATCTATCTATATATATATATAGAAAAAGAGTATGGTTAGAAGGATGCATGGAACCCTAATCTAGTTATATTGGCTAGTCTCATCAAGAATTCCAACAACATGGTGGTTAGATGTGGAATCGACAAGAGCTTAGGGAGGTGATGATTTGGAGGCTGACTCTAGCATGGCTCGAGTTGGATCGTGTTGTCATGGCTTTAGTTTACTCCTCTCCAATTGTCTCATGTTCGCATTCCCTCTATTCCCTTTCTAAGGGATATTATATTTATATCCCTTAGGTTTACTCATAAAGTTATTTTTGGAAGACTTCGGTATAGTTCTATCCAAGTTGTATCAACTCTATGTGGTCTTGCTGAGATTTGTTTCATATTATTTATCTGCTCAGAGGCCACCCATGTTATGAGGAGTCTTTCCAGAAAGACATATAGCATTCTATGTGTAAACAGGTGTTTCTTATGGCTAACGGGGTATGCCATATTTTATACACTCACCTTCAATGTATTAGCCTTTTTCCCTAAAAATGTATTATAGTTAGCTTTTTTTAATGTCACTTTTGTATGATACTTAAAAAATTAAAAATTTTGACAAATATATAATTGGATTAAAAAAAATGTAGTTTCAATTTTTAATTTAAATTTGAAATTATATATTCACTTCTATCCAATAATGGTAACTAACACTACTAAAAAATGTTTTTTTGGGTGGTCAAAAAGCATTTTCTTAAGCGGGTGAGCTGCTTTTCTCTAACAAAAGGCATATGAAAATCATCCATTTTGACAGGCGGTCCCCTAAGAGATCCGCTTATGAAAAGATTATTTTGCTAAAAAAACATAAATTCAAATCCAACCAGCTTTAAATTTCAAAATTTCAAATTCTCATATCCAATCATAGTAAAGAAAATCACCGAATGAAACAATATTTTTGGAAAAAAAATCCACAAAGGCCTCCAATCCGCCAGTGTGTATGAGATTGCTTGGACTTGGTCGTCGGCACCGGGGATGACAACACTTGGATCTGCCCACTACCGATGTGGATGAGCTCGCCTAGTTCCACTCGTCTCTAACGTCGTCATTGCTTAGCTTCGACATGGACGAGCTTGTTCGCCTCCACCCCTCCCTTTCACCCTCACCACGCCCGCCATCATTGCCTACTACCGAGGCACTCCACTGCCAGATCTGGTGGTCCTGAGACCAGTCGTCGTCGTCAGGGTCCTCCTTGTCATCAAAGGAGGAGTAGGAAGGAAGACACTAGTAGGATGGGCAAGAAAGGTGTTGCCACAGCCGAATCTAGTGGCCCTAGTTCGTGATGGGCTAATCCAGCGTCTCGAGCTCCATGGAGTGGCGGCATCGAGGCTAACGGTGGCAAGAGAATACCACAGGAGAGGTGAGGGTGAAGTGGTGAAGAAGCTGCCAAATTGTCATGGTCATTAAGGAGAGGGTGTGGAGTCATGAAAGCCAGGGAGCATGAGCATCTTAAGTAGCTCACAGTCGATACCTCCCATGCCTTTGCTGCCTGCATGCCACTAACTGAAACAGGAGTAAAGGCCCTAGCGGTGACTCACCTTAACAATCTCCTCTGAGGAGAAGGCGGCGGAGGAGGAAGCCATAGAGGGAAGCATGAGGACCCATTCTGCATCGATGAGACACTGGTGAGGGAGATGTAGAAGTGAGGTGAGCGAGGAGGTAGATCGGTGAGAGTTGTAGATCGCAAGACTTTATAAAGAGAACTGGCTATGAATTATTACAAGTGGTTTTAGACCATATGAGCTTTTCTCCATTATTACAAGTGGTTTTCTTGCCTGTCTAGAAAAATAAAATAATAAAATCTCAGCCTGTGAAAATAGTTTTTTCTTAGTGTAATTAACAATCCCTAGCTCTATACTAGTTACCAACTATTACTTTGAAGAACCTTAGTATCCCTTACCTTTAAACTACCTCCATTCCATTCTTAATGTGTCCTAAAAATTTACTCAATCCCTTCTACATCTCCTGAATTTTGTTTTATCCCTTATATGACCATGAGTTTTCATTTTGTTTCCTTCTATATCCATTCCGTTAATTCATCATGATTTGACTTTTAATTTTTTTTTCAAAGTGAATATACAGTCCTCTCTCATATTTATATGCAAGCTTAGTGATAAAAACGCAGTTCTTAGGTGAAAAAGCATTCATCTGTAAAAAAAGCAAAGGGGATATAATTAGTTGACTAAAAATTTGAAAAAAAATAAAATTTCAATCAACTTTGGTAAAATTCGTACAACATTTTCACCAAAAAAATAAACCCAAATAATAAATAATTTTGGTTCTTAATTTCTAGATGAAACTCTGGTATGGATTTAATAAAAAAATATTTTTTTGCAAATTTTGCATTAAATTTTTACTATAAATTAAATATTTTTATGTCGAGATTTATGAAGCAAGTAGTATGGGTGATACAATTATTTTAGAAAATTTTAACACAACTTATAGTCAACTATCAAAATGTGCATAAAAGAGATAAAAATGAAAACTAAGATGCATACAGAGGATGGGACAAAATATAGAAGGAGTTGAGAAATTTCTCAATGGCATGTAGGTAATTTTCTTATTTAAAAAAGGGAGGTAGTATTAAACCTGCACAAAATCCCCTCATTAGGAGATATAACAGTTTGCAGAATTGGTTCCACACCATAGACCATAGGTCGGATAAATTGGGGGAAGGTTTATGCGGCAGGGTCATGCTGGCCCTCGAGAACAGGTGACATGGCGTCAGGTTGCTCCGCCCCCGCGATATGAGGAAACATATCATTGATATATTCTACATGATTTTATATTACAGTTATTTTTCCTAATCCTGTGTTTGACGGGATGCTTATTGTCAAAATTGAACTGTTTGGTATGGATTTTATGAGTCCAAAATCCACTCCAGGTTTGCATTGTCGCCCCTCTTCCCCTAAAGAATTGAAGTACTAAGGGAAAAACAATGTATTAGCTATTTTATTCCTTACAATGTTTAAGTCTTAAAGTGGGGTATGAGGTGGGTCCTATTAAGAAATAAAAAATATGTTGAATCGCTCATATGCATAGAGGGAGGAGAGAAAAGAGAGATTATGTCATAAAGATTGGTTTTTTACATATTGTTGGTGCCCTAAGTCTATCACCGCATCCCAAACAAAGGTAACACATTCTACGCAAAACTATAGCAGAGCAAATGGAGAGTATGCAGTATGCAACACCATAGACAAACTAGCTAGCTGATCAACGGTCAATTTGGTCCATCCGCTCATATCAATAATTTGTCACGTTTCAAGTTAATTATTATATCTATTCCAAAATATAATTATTTTTAAATATGCAAAGAGACAATAGTCTATTATTTGGGACAGAGGTAGTATTGGTTAAAGTTAACCAAATGATAAATTCATAAGGTGCAACTGCAATTTTAATTACCTAAAATTTGACAAACTTTTTGCTAGAAATTAGTCTGATAAATTCTACTAGTAGGTTTATACTAGTATAAAGCTAACCGAAATATGAGGTTTGCCACACCAGACATACATGAAGAAGGCTGTTGGAAGATAAATTATTAATATATAATTAATTTAGTTTTAACTATTTAAACTTAAAAATTAAATTTATTCAATTTTTAAAAAAATCTATATAAAAATATTTTATAAAACACGCATCGTTTTCATAAAAACGAGAAATTATTTAAGAATTAAAAGTTGTTTAGCACACCCTCAGTTATAAGGTTAAATTTTGTACTTTACACTATTTGTCACATTAATTATTTTTTATTTAATTTTTTATATATTTTACTCCAATCACCATCCACTCTCTAAATTAATAAAAAATAGAATAATCCTTTTTGCTGTCGTTAATTTCTTTTAAAACAAAGTAGAATCTTATGTTTAAAGGACGGAGGTGCTGGGAACTTGAACGCAGCCGAAGAAGATGATGTTGCGAGCAGCCGAGCACACCGCATCGACTCTAGCTACTGTTCACCGTTCCAAACTGGTGAGAAACAACAGTAGCGCTTGGGACCCACACACACGACACGGCCGCTGGGTAGGGCCCACCGTTCAGGAGAGCACGACCACTCTGGCTGACATGCAGGGCCTACCAAAAAGGTAGGCCCACCTGTCAGTCATAGCTGTGAAGATTCACGAAGCGGAAGGGGGGCAGCGTCTGTGATCAACTGATCAAGGGGAGTAGCCCGCCCGTTTTAGCAGGCTCGCGCCGTCCCGTCCGCCAGTAACGTCGACGTGACAGCGCGCCACGTGTCCTATCCTCACTGGCTTGGCTGGTACAGCGTTGATTTTTCGACCCGAGAGGATAGCCCTGCTGATCCATAGGTTCTTCCCTCAGATTTTTTTAACCTGTTCTTTTACGATACTCCTAACATGGTAACCATCTCTAAAATATAATATTTTTAAATTATTTAATAAAGATTATGATTAAAAAGAAAAAAATTAATGTTCTTTAATAAATAATAATAAATATATGTGGAATATTATGTAAGAGTAAATGAGAATAAATTTAAATTAAAAATAATTGATAGGATAAGTAGTACAATAAATATTTACTAAAAATTCTTATAGCGGGAGAAAGAGAGTATATAATTGAGGATTGCTAGCATAAAATTATAGAAGAAGAAGAGTAACTACCTTTTAACTAATTACCTTTTTTTATTTTTTGATGGTGGTTGTATGCTTTGCAGGGCGTAGGGTGGAATACGGATAACTTCAGTTTTAATGATTAGAGACAAATAATTATAATGTAAGATAGAGAGAATTGCTACTATAGGGGATTGTAGGCTTACAACTACAGTAAAAAAACTATAATAATATATCCACATAGAACGAAGAAGGTTTTATATTTTAAACGCGGCCTTATTTGGTTTGCAGTCATATTGCCACACAAATCTCTATTGTTATTGGGTCTGCCTAGCTTCTGCCTCCTTGTTACGATTGACCAGAGCAATTGAGCAGCCCATAGCTTGTTAGAAAAGTTTTCAACCACAACTATTATATATGCCATATTTACTTATCTATTGGTCTATATTTCACATGCTTTATTTTGAATCAAACTTTGTCTATTTATGAAACTCTACATAATCCTAGTTCCAAGTAAATCATTAAAGAAAAAAAAGATGAAGAAAGCTAGATGGTCTCTAACTCCTATGTTGCTCCTTAGGTGGCCAGTAGGTGATTCCACTCGACCGTCGTCAACTCCCCTCATTGGTGTTGGTGGAGTGCCTTCCTTATAGCTTTCTTCCCTAACTCTCTTTGTTGCCCGGCAATGACGCATATCCGTATGTGGGATGTCTAGATATAGGGGCAGTAGCGATTATGTTAGTGTTTGGACGATTGGATTGGATAATCTAGTTGCGATGGATGGAGCAACTTCGACATTACTGGGGTGGTTTTGGCTCCTTAGTTGAGGCAGTGAGTGGGCAGGTCGACTTTGATGATGCCAGGCTGATTTTGGTAGCAGCAGCAGCCCAAGCCTCCCTTCTCCTCTCATGGCATCTCTTCGGTGTGAGGAATCAGATCGCATGACGAGGTTGTGGATCCTATTCCATGACGATGTAAGTAATGGTGGCGGTTTGTCTCTATTATCATTCATGACTCATGCCTCTTCATGGAGTTTCTCTCCTCTTCTCAGCGGTTTGACATTTGTCATCTTGTGGCTACTCCTCATGATGGAGTCCACATCTTCGGTCAGGATCTTCTATACCAATCTATTGACTAGAGTCATTTTGTTTCTGAATCATAGAATTGCTTACGCTACTGTTCATCCTCCATTTACTTGGACCATATAGATTTTGGACGCTATTAACTTGCTCATGACATTATCATCATAGGATAGCACATCTAAAAAAAGTTGCATGTTGTGGTGTTTGTGGCAGTTTGCAGTTAGGTTAAGGACTAGGACGTATGGCAACACCGGCTCAAAAAGAAGGGCAGTAGTATGGGGGCTTTGTTTTGGGGGTGGTTATTGAGTACGTCCTGGCTCCAAGGTGAAATCCTAATGTCTAACCATAAACTACTTGTACTTGTTAATGACAGTATATGCTTACTTGTGTTGAAGTCATTGTCCAAAATTTGAAGAATATGCTTTCCAAGGTGAAAATCCATAATCTAGCCTTCGTTTCTATAATCATGGCAATGGAGGGCTATTTTCGTGGTCTAAGTGTTGCTATGGGTGAGTGAAGCTAAAGATCATTTGTGTGTTGTCAGTTCGCTTTGGCATGATACTTGTTGTTATTTCTTTTTTTTCATTAATTATAGGCTATATACATCCTAGTTATTCAGAGTCCGGAAGTAATTTTAAATTAATTGTATCATATAAATGCAATTGTCTAAGATAAATGAATATTCATTTATGAAAAAAGGAACAAACATCGTGACTTTTTAGGCACAAGAGGCACATGAAAGCTTTGGGGAGAGTAGATGAGAAATATAAAATGTTATGTTTGTAGTTTTTTCTCTCTCTAGTTGTTAGAGAGATGATACGAAAAGATTGAGAACTCACACAAGCCATCAAATGCATCTTGAACTACCAGTCATGGACATGCTCATTTTGAATTTCGTAACTTAATTTTAGAAGAGGATGCCACTTTTCATCACTTAGTCTTTAATAATTTTTAAACTAATAAGAGTAAAAGCATAGAAGTCTATTTTATCTTTCTCGATCACATGCATTCATGCTTTAAGTTATGGGAAGAAAATGTCTTCCAAGCAGGACCTGAGCAGTAGTCATGCAAGAAAAAAAAACACCTTTTAGACTCCTTAATTTAATATGTAAATAAGTTCACATTGCAAAAAGATCAGATTAAGCAATTTATTTCTAGCATTAAAAAAACCTTTATCATTTTATACCGGTAGCCGGTAGCCAGCCATATTTATGGGCAAAATGATTATAGTCCCTACCATGGGAAAATAATCTAGTTCAGAACTTTTCAAAATCATTAAGGTATAACTTTAACTATATAATTCTTTCCCTGCACATAATTCTTTTATATGAATAGAAGAAAAGTTACAGTGAAATTATCATTTGTTGCGACAAATTTGACTATATAATCTTTATATGCTGAATAGTTGCATATTCTACCAGACAACGACTATAGTAAAAATAAAATTTGGATCTTCCAAAATGTGAAACTAAATTTTATTGACTTATCCTATCACGACACTCTTTTGTGATGAGATTTTTTTTTAAAACTGCAGGCATGGTTACAGATCCCAGGACAACCAAGGACACAGTGAGGAACAGAGAAATGGAAGAGAGAGTCAGGAGTACGCAGTTTATAGTAGTGTAGCACCACCCCATACCAGGGAAGGAAACCGTACCTGCTGCCGCTGCCACTCTGCAGCATTCGCAGCCGTGCATCTGCCGAGTTCCTTCCTTACACGTGCGCCTCGCAAATACCGAGGCATCATTAAACACTTCAACCAAAAAAAAGCGATTAACTGACTAAGTATGGGCACCTCATCTATGTCCTGTGTGTTTAGTAGGAGTAGTAGACAGAAATGTCGATGGCCTGAATGATCTGAACCTGATTGAGGATCAGGAGACGATGATGAGGCAGGAGCAGGACCACAAACGGCCGGTCGGCTGGACCACAAACGAATTCCTCTTCATGTTTATCATGCTTTGGTTCCTGTTTAGATAAAAAAAATCATGTGCGATACAGAGGGAGGCCTAAATTAGTATAGATCATGATATATATCCAAAGAGTGGTTCAAACCAATGGAGTGACAAATTTCAATCCTGACATCCGTGTATCCTAGCTAGCCTAATCTCCAGCAGACCGATCTCTTTGCCGGCTTGCAACAAATTTTAATATTGCGAAGCCTGCGAAAACGGTGGCAAAAGTGACCAAGTTCGGCATAACCAAATACGGATATACATTCTTCCAGAGTTTCAGTACTCGAAGGACTTCTGTCTCTGTTTTTTAGAGAGAAAAACAAAGGCATTATGGTTAAAGTCCCGAGAAAGCTTACAGCAATGGTGAATAAATAAACTAGGAGTACTCTCTTGGGACAGTTAGCATCAGGCGGCACGGTAACTGAGCTTACTGCTGGACTACGATGACAATAAGAGCCTAGTAACCCTCACAAGTTCAAAAAATCTAAATAAAAGTTTAAATATTTTATAAATTTTGTTTATTTTTTATGGCTTACACGGTTACCGTACGGTAACCAAACTTGCTGTCGGGTTATAGCAATCCCTCCCCAACCAGTAAGAGAAAACCTGGTTAGTATCAGGTGAGCGTACGTTCTTACAAAGTTCCTGAAACAATGCCACTTTTGCGGATGCTTTGGAATACAAGAATTTTACATTGTTTATGTAAAAATAGATCAACCCTTATGAAAGTCCTTCAAAATTCCTGTGTTTCTGTGTTTCAAAGTACCACTTAGGGTTCAGTGCAAAACTACAAATTGTACTGCCTATCGGTATCCTTAATTACATATATTTAATTTGATCTCTGTTAGTAAGTAGGTGATGTCCTTCACTCCTTTTCAAGGGCTTTTTTCACTATTAATCAAATTTATTGTGTTGCAAATGTTTTTTTATATGCCTAGAGTTATACACAATGATCAGAAACTAGAATAAGCTGATATTTAATTATGAGAGTGGTAGTTTTTATTTAGAACAGAAAATTAAAAAAGAATAATTAAAAATGTCTAAGAGTTGTGCATGTAAGAAAGAGTTGATAAGGTTAAAACTAAAGTAAATTGCATTGATAGTGCTTAAACTTATTAGGTATTCCTATCCCCATGCCTCATATCTAATATTGTATATTTTAGACTAATCTCGCTAAATGTATCAACCAAATTTGCTACAAGCCCCACACCATGTATGACCACGTTGCAAGGGATTAGTGATCCAAGATTAATTTTGTAGAAAACCTCCTTTCCCTGTGATCTAAATCCTCTTCACAATTGTTCCCATTCGAAAGTCCCTTACCTTCTTAAATCTTTTGCTTTCCATTCTTTCATCTCCATTGTCATCGTGCTTTTGTTCTCCCTAGTTGCCTCTCTTCCCAAAAGGCACCACCATCATCCTAAATCCACTAGCTTATAAGCTCAATGGTTCCCCTCTACCATAACAATTTCCCTTGCATGCCACTCATTTTGGGTATGTAACGTGTACGACAAAAGTGATGGCGAGGTGGTTAGGAACTTTTATATGGTGGCTTTTATCGATAGATGATACCTAACTATAATATTTATAGATGTAGAGTTCAGATGATGCCAAGGTATCCACACGATAATAATAAGAAGATGATACAAAGAGATTTTTATATAGGTTCGAGCTTTCAATACAAGTAATAGTCATACTTCTGTTTATATGTATTTATTGAATTAAACCACATAGAGAACAAGGCGGAAGAAATCTACCTTGTATAGCCCATCCAACTAGTATGCAATAAGCTATACAACGAGATGTAGTCGATGGCTAGAAATAAGATAGCTCCGTAGATCTTGGCTCAATATAGCTTATGTTTGTCTTGAGATTAGATGCTCTCTTCTTCTAAGAGACCATTTATATTTATACCGGTAGATGATCAGAATTCAGAAATCTCCTTAGGTAATACAGCCGAGTATGTTGATTCATTCCTAGACTAGACTCTACACTCTTGCCATATTTGAGATCGGTTTTTTCCTCAGTTGTATACACTTTCATATTTAAAGAAACATGTCTTTATGTATATAGGTATGTAGTATTTTTGGTGATGTTTAGTCTAGGTATAAGATGTATGACGTATCTAGGACACTGACAGTAGCCCCTGACCTCTATGTAAATTTTCTTCCAACACTTTCATCTTGCATACTTCAGAAACCATGCTGTCGGCAATATGAACATAGTCGGAAAGTGTTTTGACTAAGTTAAGATTCAAAAACATTTTTCTATCATACAAGTACGAAAGATGATATTGTTATAATTTGAATTTAGATGGAGGTTAAAAATATAAACACATTCTACAATCCTGTCAGGAACAATGTCACTTTTCTTTGAATACAAACCGTCGCTGCACATTTATAAAATCCAGCAGTGAGATCTGTTTGCCATTTCAAACTATGACTCTTTGTCTTCCTAGTGCCTAAGCTTCTCAACTGACGAAATCCTAGTTTCCTCATAGCCCTTCGCACCATCACTTCCATGGATCTTCCTTGCTTAGATATGGATGTGGCGGTGATGAGGAAGCTACAGGTGGAGAGATTGATTCCCGGTTAGAGCACCTTGGCCCAGAAAGAAGGAGGTACATGCCTAAGATCTGTCACTGGCTTTATCTTGATTCTTTCCTCTTTCTGCCAGTGTGGGTTCATTCCTCCCTCTTTCGAGTTTTTTATCAAATGTTCTTGATTTCTATAGAGTTCATCTCTTATAGTTGAATCCTAAATGCACAACCTTAGCATCTTTGCCCACCGATACGAAGGTAGGTGTCACCCTCTTCCTAGATTTATGGAGATGGTTATGAAATGATTAAGAACTACAGGTCATTATGGGTTCTAACTCCGCGATGGACTCAAGGACTCCCTACCTAGATATATTAGCAACAGATTTGGTTTTATTTGCAACATAGAGCCGAATTCGACAACCTAGATATCCCTACCTATGCACCGATGAAGATAGATGACTAGAACGAACCTATAGCCAAATTTCCTTCTCTCTAAATCTTCATTGACAAGATCTATGAGTTTAGAGTTCGAGGCCTGATGGTGTACGAGATCATCTAACACTTTTGTGTGTATTCAAATCCAACCTTTGCAACATTGTCCTTATCCTGCATTTTTATACTTAGAGGACGAGGACGCATCTCGAATGTCATACCGGAGTATGTAGCGTGTATATTTCACTTAATTTTACACTTGTTTATGTTGAGAAATAACCCCTTATTTTCAACATTTATGGTGTAGAACTTAATGACGCGGTGATCCTAGGCCGTATTAAGAAGGTGGTGATAGACCTGGCAAGCACCGCTAAGAACATCCCCACTCCCCTTTGCGATCTCCTAGACATCGAGTGGGATAATGTCATGAATGTAAGTTCTCACTTTATTAATTCCTAAGTCATTTCTTTTTTACCGTTGTTGACATCATAGAACATAGATACTAATATTATTAGGATCTTTTATTAGTCGATGTTGTTGGCCTCTTAGTGGATCATAAGCTCTCTACTGAGGATAAGACATCAACAAAGCAGGCACTGGACCAAGTGGCCGAACATGCAAAGTCCACCCCAAGTATTGCTACTAGTAGCAGTAGTTCCTCAAAAGAAAAATGTTGGCATCGTCTGGTGGTGCGACCAAAACCACTCTCCATATAATGGTATGTACCTTCATTATATTGTAGAATATATCCTGAGTAGGAATTTTTTTATTTTAATGGTCTAAAAGATGTAACTTGTCTTTCTTATTAATGTCTTTAGACTTCTACCCTAGCCCAAGGACGTTGCAAGCTACTTTGCCTCAAGGAAAAAGCCCAAACTAGGTAAACAAGTAATCGACCTTTAGCCAATTTCTAATGCTTGTTCATTTTGGGTCTGCTGACATTGTTTTTTTTATTCTTCGTAGCTCTGGTCCTACCATCTTAGACTATCATTCTGAGAAGGAGGAAGGGACAGGTTCGAGGTCCTTATCTTCCTCAAGAAAAAATCTCCCTCTCTTCTCAACCAATCCTCTCTCCATCAGCTGCCACTGCCACTGTTCTCCAATGATTCGGACCAGCACTGTTTTTTTGCTAGGGTCCATGTCATCAATTTGCCAAGATCTAATGATCCAAGCTGGCATGCTGACAGGAGATAGCCAGGCTTTAGGGCAAACTCGTTGAGGTGCTAAAGTGTATCGATCCGCTTAAGAGTAACTTGGTGACAACGTCCACTAACAGTACCATTCTTCGACTTCTAGTGAAAGATAACAAAATCATTCGTAAGGTGTTCGCGTCGAAAATGTCTCGGGCGACCACGCCGACGCTTGGGAGGTCTGCTTAGTTACTGTGCAGGCCAGTCGACTTCTCTTCGTGGCTCGAGGTATACGCGCCGGGGCCCGTAAGGTTTGCTCGGCTCTAGCATGATGGTGCGGGTACGGGCATGCTAGTCAATTTGACCCTACAATTGATAAGGAGGTGAGACAAATGGGTTAGTCGGACGATGGATCGATACGAGCTCTCGCTATCGGCTGGCCGCCGATAGGATCGAGGTGGTCATCGGCTGCGTCCGGATGGCTCTTGCTATCGGCTAGTCGTCGATAGGGATTAGGACGCTCTTCCATCGGCTGGGGAGCCAATAAAGGCATGGATAGATATCGATGAAGGACGTGATGACTCTAGGTATAGCGAAAACGAGATCCTGATCCATCGGCCACAGAGCCGATGGAGGCACCAAAGGGTATTCAGAGAACAGCAAAGCATGTAGGATCTTTCCTAGTTGCCGATGGAAGCTGCACTGCTTGTTCCAGCCAATGAAGGCATATGCGAACTAGGAAGGAATCGTATAAAAGACACTGGCTATAAAGTCGATGCCGCTCCGGATATGGTGGACGATGAACAAGGAACGGGGTCCGCTCTGCCCACAGCACGAGACCCATCATCCACTGTGATGACACCACTAGCACCGATCTCAAAGATCGGACCTAACCGAGACAGTAAGAGACCGAGGCCAACGACAACGGGACGGCGGACGCCAAATCGGTCATGCTAAAGGAAGGGCGGAGCGAACCCATCGGATAGCTGAGCCAATGAGAGGACATCTCTGAAGATATACGTGTATCGACTGGAAAGGCTGATGCACTAGGCATGACGTTCGATGGAAGTCTTTGAAGACGGGTGTGTATCGGCTGAGCCTACCGGCCGAACGTCCTACGCGGGCCTACACCTAAACCTAACACGCCGAGGAGCTGATACGCTGGGCGTGATGCCTAGGATATGGATAACTCATCGGCTAATACTCCGATGAAACGTTGTATAGAGACCTATAGGCCTACAGCTCGATCTACCATCGGCAGCCTCACAAGTCGAACCTAAATGATGCAGCACAAGACCTACGACGGCAGAGAGAGCCGATAGACCGATAGGCCCCGTACGGATGTGATGCGGTATACGCGATCTGACTAAGAGGTCAAAACTAATCGATGCAGTCTTAGACATAGCGAGACATACCGAGATAGTGGCGGGACTTACCCCTTCGCCGGAGATCGAACTTGACCGATGTAACCCCGTGTCGAGAGCCAGAACCCGCTAGTAAAAACCTAGATAAACTAGGGTGGCGATGCGCCGAAGTTGTATTGATCAAAGGATATGTTGATTTCTTATAAGTATCTAGGGGTCTATATTTATACCCTGATATTATAGAGTCCGACACGGTTACAACAACCATCGGACGTTATCTCCTAAAAATATAAAAGAAAAATATCTCTAAGAAAGTTAACTAAACTAACTAAACCTTTCTATATAAGATACGATTTACATAGATAAAATACCATACCATGATTTTCACGGCTCCTCCTCAGACTCGATCTCATTTGGATAATCTTCTATTCTTAGACCAAATCCTTTCTTGCTGCCTGCAATCAGCTTCTTTTCTGTAGCAATCGGACTCTTCTTTACTAAACCGATCGTCCTTTCCATCTTTTCCTAGGCTTACCAAATTTTGGCGTTAACACAAGGATGGAGAGAAGGCGCTGGAGGAGGAGAGAAGGGAGAATCTCCAAGAAGGGTTTAGGGCGCACTACTCATATTTGAGTGATGTGACCTGAAAGTTGAGACACCGAGTTCTACCACCACCGTTCAATGATGAGTTCATGGTGATGGCTTCGCTTGAAGCTCTTGTCGAGAAATTTTGCTGAGTTCTTGTCGAAATCTCCACACACAGTGACGAGGAGGCTTGGACTGTGATGGACAATTCCGCTGGGCACACCCTTGCCTGTGTCTTGCTCCATCACCTAGAGGTAAATATGAGTGAGGTAATCATGAAGGATTTGCCCGAGGAGATGTGAGAGGAACTTATCGAGCAAGTAAACTCTACGAGCCAAGTGGTGGTGGACTTCTACTTAGAATTGTAATCTTTCTTTTGCTTTTTTATAAAGCTTTTTTTGTATTAAAACAATATTAGACTATACTTGATCTAATGCTTAAGTAAAATATTTTTCTTCCCTGATCCTTACTGTTGATAATCTATTTTACCGTAGTGAGGAAGAAGAGATCGTGGTTTAGTGCTTCTAGCTATGTTAAGGAGCTAGAGGTGTGCATCAAATTTCTTGAGAAGGAGCATGTTAGTATGTCTTCACTCGCACACATATTTTATTTTTTATCCCTAAGTTAGGCAACCAACTTAGAAACTCCTTGTGTGTAAAGGAGCTCCTCCAAATTTTCTGAGTTGGGTGCAGCTGCGATGTATAGGAATAATTCCTCTAAGGTTGGGGGCAACAAAGACATGAGGGTTTGAGAGGTATCTTTTGAGTTTGAGAAAAACCTTATCGGCATTTTGGGTCAACTCAAATTTGTCATGCTCCTTCAAGAGGTTGAGGAAAGGTTGTCCCTTTTCTCCGATATGTGCCACAAATCTACTCAAAGCGGCTATACACCCTGTGAGCTTCTGTATCTCCTTTAGACTTCTTGGTGATTTCATTTCCTCAATCGCCTTCATCTTCTTATTATATGCCTTGATTCCCCTACCTAAGACAAGAAAGCCGTGTAGTTTTCTTGATAGTACTCTGAATATGTACTTCTTCGGGTTTAGCTTTAGCATGTGTTTCAAGAAATTACAGAACATTTCCTCGAGGTCTTCAATCAAGTGATCTCGGATCTTGGTTTTGACAACGATGTCATCTATGTATGGTTCAACATTTCATCCGAATTGCGATTGAAAAGCGGTTTGAACTTCTCGTTAATAAGTAGCTCTAGCATTCTTCAATCTAAAGGGTATTTTGAAATAGCAGAATATACCGTATGGGGTTACAAAAGATATTTTTTCATCGTCTTTCTTAGCCTTGCTAATATAATGATAGCCAGAGTAAGCATCGAGAAAACTCAACAACTCACATCTGGCTATCGAATTAATTAACTAGTCTATCCTAGGGAGCGGAAAATGATCTTTTGGATGCACCTTATTGAGGTCGGTGAAATCCACATACATCCGCCATTTATCGTTTGCCTTCTACACCATGACTAGATTTGCTAGCTACTCAAGGTGTAGAACTTCTCTGATAAATCATGTATTTTGGAGCCTGACAATCTCCTCCTTAATAACTTCCTTCCGATTTGGCATGAATCTTCATAGTTTTTATATGACTAGTTTTGTGTTCGGTTGAACCATCAACTTATGTTCAATCACTTCCCTAGAGACCTCGGGTATGTTGGATGGTTACCTGGCAAAGAAGTCCCTATTTGCTTGGAGAAGAGTGATGAGCTCAAGTTTCTATGTCTCCTTTAAGTCTTGTTCTGATATTGCCTATCTTCTTAGGGTTCGAGGGTAAGAGTGATAGCACTTTGATAGTGCTATTGGGCTTCGCAGATACCTTTAGTTTACTATGCTTCCGAGAAGGTTCTTTAGTGGTGGGCTGGTGTGGAGTCTGATCGACCATGTCGAGACTCTTTTTGTTACACTACACAATAATTTTAGCATTCCTAAAAATAGTAAGGACTTTCTTAGGTCCTGGAATCTTGACAAGCTAGTACGTGTATTGAGATACCGCCATAAATTTCACCAATGTAGTATGTTCGAGGATTGCGTTGTATGCTATGTTGAAGTCGACAACATCGAGCATAATTTTCTCGATTTGAAAGTTTTCAGGGGCACCAAACTTGACTGGAAGTGTGATCTTTCCTAGCAACATCAAAGATGATTCTAGTGTGATCTCGTGGAATGGCTAATCTAAAGGTGTGAGCTCATTTTGAGAAATCCCCATGGCTTTAAGTGTGTTGACAATGATTAGATTGATAAAGCTACCCCTGTCTATCATGACGCAGGTAACCTTAATATTCTTAATAGTGGGCTCAACCAATATAGGATATTAGCTAGGGGTAGCATAAATGGTGGGGTGATAATCCGTCGAGAACGTTACAGCTTAGTCTAACCACTGCAAACTTGTTGCTTGTCCCTAGGACATAGAACATATTTTGCATTCAACCTTCTTATACTCTCTCTTGGAAGAATATGAAGTCAAGCTGCCCAATATATGTACCACTATGAGATCAGGAAGAGGGTAGTCATCATCCTCGTCAGATGATTTGGCAATGGAATTCTCTTTCTTAACCACACATACTCTCTGGTCGGGTGATAGAACCATTTGGTGAGTCATCTTCTGAAAAACTTGGCAACCAACTAGAGAGTGAGAACTTGTTTTATGGATTGGACACCACCTTTAACCTAGTCCTTTGACCTGGGATTCATAACGCTGTGGTTTTTGGGATGCTCGTTGTACAATGAGCACCTCCTCGTCCACCTTGTTCTTTTTATTTCATCTTTTCTTCTTGGGCTAGTTTGGGTTTTTAGTGGTGCTCACATCCTTTTTTTCACAGAGGTCTTGTGTTCTACCACCTTTCCTTTTCCCTTCCTTCACCAAAGAGCTTCATCGGCAAGAGCACCTTGTTCGGTGATTTTCAATTACTTCGTTACTGTAGTTACTTATCTTGTCACCAATTCCTGTATTATCTACTGATCTCGGACAATAGACTTAGATGCTCTTATAACATACACATTAATTATCTATGGGATTGTGTTGCAGCACTCATTGAAGCGCCGTATGAAGTCTTGTAGAGGTTCGTCATCCTTCAGTCTCACAACGTGTAAATCATCCTAAAAAACATACCTCTTATATATGCCCTGGAAATTTGTAATGAATTGCTTGTAATGATCATCCTAAGATACAATTAAGCGTGGTGGGTAGATAAGTTGCCATTGTGTTTTCATTTGCTCCAGCCGCATTTAAGACTGTAAAATAGATCTAGAGAAATTCCTTAGTATTTGTGCTTTCATCGTACTTCTCTACTAGGTTAGGTCAGAACTTGGATGACCACCTCACTTCTATGAGAGAATGGATAAACGCTGTACAACCTCTGCCTGGTTGAAAAGAAAAATGACGGTTTTCGTGTTGAGAATGTCACCAAGGATCTAGGTCTGATGAAGATGATAACAATGGTAAGGATGATGATGAGCTTCTGGGCAAGTTGTTATGGTATGTTTCTCGAGAAGGCTATCATCGGTTGTCACGATCTTAGTGTCGCTATAGTGATTGAGAACTTTGTCAATTACACCCGCCACTTCATCAATCCTCTTCTCCTCAGTGTCGATGTAGGGAGTGGCCATGGTCTTTGTGACATTGTTGGTGATTTTCGTGGTCGTCCCTCCGCTCATGATCATTTCGAAGTCTTTTGAAGTCATCACGCAATTTTTGATCTTGGCAAGAACAGTGCTACTGTGAATTGTCTTGTCGTCAAGGAGAACCCTACGTATTCTTCCAAGTACGATGATTGTTTCTATCACCCTAAGGGTCAACAGTTCTATCTTTGTCCTCTTGGTCACACGCAAGTGGTGATTTTCCACCAGTCGATAGTGTTTTCTCCGGCTCTTCTCCTACAGCTCTAGCAAAAGCAATGTCGATATTAATGATAGAAGACTTCATCATCTTAAACCATTCTATTAACTGTGGGTTAGCGAAGAAATCTAGTGGAGGTTGGTTCAATAGAGAACTTGCAGCCACCAAGTGTTGTATAGGAGTGACATTTTCATCCTCAAAGGAAGTAGATGCAGATGACTATCAATCTGAGTACATCCTTAGCTCGAAGGGCTCGCATCAATTTCCTAGCTCATGGTGAAATCTTCTTGATCGTCCTAACATTATAGTCAGATAATGAATCTGAGGAAGAGTCCTCAGATACATATTCTCCAAGCTCGTGAAGTATAGAGGGCTCATCTAGACATAATCCAACGAACCCCATAGGCGATCAGAGTCAATATTGATAATTTTTTGATCATGCTCTGTATCATTATATTGAATATGAAAGAAGTGGAGTTGATCACTTGTTAGTTCAGACTTATTGTCGTAAGCGGCTTGTTGGCAACCTCTATCTTGAACACCTTGTACTTGGACAATGAGTGAAAACTCGCTTTGTGGATGGGGTACCATGAGTGCTTTATCTAAACATTTTTGCTAGGACGAGGGTTGACTCTACTTACAAATGGCTCCGATATGCAAATCGGTAGCTCCAATGGTGTAGTTGTCACTGGGATAGAAATGATTTTGATCTAAAGGTAAGCAACTGCTGATCGGGTTGAATCTCCCAGACCCAAGCTTTCACTGAGACCTTTAACAAAAGTGTCACTTTTCAAAGTCATCTTTGATGGAAATCTTCAGAACACCAGACCTTTACCTGGTGCGCCAACTATCGATGGGTGATACGTGGCTACGGTATTTGTATCGATGGGTGATACGTGGCTACGGTATTTGTAGGTATAGTGTTCGGCTGATGCTAAGATATCCACAAAATAGTAATGAAAAGACAACACAAATGGATTTTTATATAGATTTGGGCTCTCGATATGAGTAATAGTCCTACTTTTACTTATATGTATTCGGCGAATCAAATCATACAGAGTATAAAGTAGAAGCAACCTATCTTATTTAGCCTATCCAACTAGCATGCAACAACATATGTGGTGAAATGTAGTTAATGGTTAATAAGAGAACTCCATAGATTTTGACTCAATATGGTTTGTGTTTGGCTCTAGATTGTATATCCTTCATCTTTGAAAGCCATTGTATTTATACCGGTAGATAATCAGATTGATTTGTTTTTAGATTGGACTATAAAATTTTACCTTATTGAATATCAGTTTCCTTACTCGATCATATACACTTCTGAACACATATCCATATGTGGTATTTTTGGAGATATTTAGTCTAGGTACAAGAGATATAGTATATCTAGATATTGACATGTTCGATGTAAAGTAGTGGCTCTAAATTGAGGTAAAGTGATGGTGACAACAGCAATAGGCAATAACACGTTGGATTTGAGGGAAGCGCGTAGGGTGAGAAAAGAAAAGTGACAATGACGATGATGACTAAAGGGAACTTGATGCCTTCGAGCAGGATCAGTGGTAGCTATCAAGAAATACATAATGACAATGGTTGCGGCGATAGCGGGGAAACGGTGCATGAGGATTTGAGAAGATGTGTGATTTGGACAAAATGAGAGCAATTAAGAAAAATATTTAAATCATATGGGATATTTTTGTGAAATTGGCCGTGGCCCTATGAACTGATAATTGTAACGGGGCTATACTTGGCATGCTACGCCGGTCGTAGGATTTGGCCGTGGCAAATTTATATATTGGGTGATATATTTAGAGGTCTACGTTAGCAATTTAAAGATTAGGATAAGATAAATCATTAAACAAGCTTAAGGATCGCTCAAGTCGTTTCCTTCTAAAACTACTGAAGTTCAGAATCTGGACTTATTACTTTCCGCTAGCTCTACATACGCAATTGATTGGTTAAATGGCAGTGGGCATAGATTCGGGAGGTGACAAGGTGGCCTAGTGGGATCATGATATCGAAGATCTGCACCAATTATTAATCCTTGGGGCGCATCACATGCAGTGTCTTCAGTTGTTGCTGACCCCAATTGTTTATGCCTCTTGTAAAGTGTGATAGAGTGGTGTGCCGTTTTTTCTAACGGATACAATCATTAGTGTGAGCTTTAGGACATAAAGTAGAAAGGGGAATACCGGTTACTAATGAGGGTGATTTAAGATAAAGAGAAAAAAATTGTAAAACAAGGTTAACTATTAATGTATAATTAATTAATTATTAATTATTTTAAATTTTAAAAATAGATTAATATATTTTTTAAAGAATTTTTTATAGATTTTTTAAAATTCGACAACATGTGCATAAGAAGAGTTTTTCTCTTGGTCTCTCAGTCTGAGTGCTCCCTAATACTGCAACTCTACAAGAGATGGCACCTGAAGCGAAATTGGAAAGTCTTGAAATTTGTGAATATATATCAAAAAGTGGGCGGTGGCATTGCTCAATTGGCCAGCGATAGCATGGTTTGCTTGGCGCCTTCAGCTTACAGAAGATAGCAGATTTTGAATTTTAGAATTAGTTTAGAGGGATTCTCGCCCTTTATAGTTTTTAATCTTGACTTTTTAATACTAAGAAAATAGGTGTTAAAGTCAATTCCGTAAGACTACATAAACTTTTAGCAAACTATTATAAAACTAATTTAGGGTGATATATCAAATTTATCACAAATCTAGGTATCTAGGGTGGAATATTATAAATCTATAAATTTAGTAATGAAATTATCATAAAACCATATATTTTAGTGTTTAAATCCGTACCACTACTATTATGTTGCCGCTAAATATATAGTTCTGATGACTTTATTACTTTTGCACTTATGAAGTAAATATATACTTTAGTCATAAATTTGTTTCTACAGCTACATTTTTAGGATACATCGTTTTAATCTCACAGTGTAGTCAATTTTGTCTAGATACCTCGCGCGTTACAGCGGAGAAAGCAAATCATGTATCTGTAATGTTAAAAAACAATATTTTAAGTTCTGTTAATGTAGAATTTCAGTTGTACGTGACATATATGTTATAATCAAGCATATGGAGTCCGATGTATATTATTTTTCTAGGTAATAGGTCTGTTAAGATTTATAGCAATAACTATAGACAGTAAGATCAAAGAATGAGAGAGATCTAAAATCTATTATTTTCTACATGACGTGGCTCAAGCTTTTATATACATATGCGCTGCTTCAGGCGTGTATTTAAGGCTCGTAGCTTAGCCAGCAAAGCTCAACTAATCTAGGCTCTATTCCTACGTAGGCTGCTTTAATTTTGTTGCTTGCTACTTTACGCATGCGTAGGCTTAATAGTGGCATGATCATTTGTCCAAATAGTCAGGATGGTGGGAATGGATTTCGTCAACGCATAGGCAAAATTTATACTTAGCTTCCATTAAAAAAGAGAGAGAAAAAGACTGACATCTTCAGGTGCGAGTATCGGAGTATGCAAGGCGAGAGTACTACAGAATGCTGCAATCCGTAAGCGCTTTTGGTGGGCTAGTTACACCAGGTCCAACTGCGGCCTCTGTACGCCCACCTAGTTTTGTTCAGAATCTTGATGAGATATCGACGATATTTAGTTTTGTTGAACACACACAAGGTTTTCCTCGACTAGCCAGAACTCGGATCCGTTCGAATTTCTTCAAGTTTGGTTCATATCTCTTCAAATGCCTTCAAATTCAGTCAAAGCTCGTTCAGGAATTGAATCTCTCGGTGAGACTTTTCCCCCCGGACGAGGGAAAAGAAGTCCTGGTTACAACATAAATGGGGGTGTGAAACAATTTACTTTGAGATTGAGAAGAGAAGGCTTATTGATTTTAAAAACAGTTACAATCCAGCAACGATCAAACTGCACACATTATTGACACTAATCAGTGTAACGAGCTAGTTTTTGAGTCATGGAGGCATGGAGTAACACCCTCTCAGCATGGACTGCGACCATAACTTCGGCAGAAGATTTATCAATGCATTTGTTTCCAGAAACAATTTATTCCCAAATCTCAACAAGGCCTACATGAACATTACAGAGTAGGTAATATCTCAAACATGTTATTCTTACAGCACACATACATCCGGCATCATCCTCTAGGCCTGTTTGTACGGAGACAATTAAACTGCATCCAAAGCACCCTTCAGTATTCAGCTCAAATCTGAACTAAATTCTGAAAGTAAAACCCCTAACTAGGCAATCTTTGGTTTGCATGCATACTGTACTAGAGGCAGGCAGCCAAATTAAGTTCACTTCTTGGGCGCAGGTTTAGGCTTCTTGGCATGCTTGTTCTTGTTCTTGCCTTGGTTAACGATAGGTGAAACAGGTTTCGACCTATGAGTGACGACAGTGCCCTTGTACCATGCCGCCTTCACCACCCTCTCTGCAGGATCCTAACATAAATAAAACAACCATAAATTCATCGCAAGTTAATTATGAAGAACGCACCCTCGCTTTATCATTTCTTAAACTAGAGATTATCATAGAGAAATATGTATCCTTAGTTGGCGCAGAGAACGGAAGTCGTACTCCCTATATCAAAAAAACGGAGAAATGAGTGTGTATTAGAGAGAGATAAGAGAGTTTGCACCATATTTTGCCTGTTGAGACGTTGTCAGCTTCAGTTCTCTGTCGATTACTTGTGCTTGTGTCTAAAATGCCCCGTTTCTCCTACTGATATTATTAGGAGGCTTATATACGGGGCTTAATGACCGAACTGACAACGGAAATGTGCTGAAATTCGTGCCCCGGTCATATCGCCAGCATCTGATGCTTCTGGCTGGCTGCTATAATCAATTAAGAGCGTGGAATGGAATACGTTGATTTGCAGAAATGAGACCACATTATATATTCTCTCCTAACAAATTTCGTCTGTAAGTAGATCGAATTTAGTTCTTATCTTGTAATTAGTCCATGACAATTGCATGCACGATCGATCCCCACAAATTAAAGTTGTTCTAAGGTCACTTCTGGGAGACAAACGAATCAGATTATCATTGATCACAGCGGGAGTGTGATAGGCATTACAAATGGTTCTTTTTCCATGGCTTAGTTTGGTTTTTCAGGCATATTTGCAGCAGAAAAACTTAGAGATGAAGCCACAGCTCTCTTTACTTTGCCAGAAAACCATTCATACACGAAAAAAAAAAGATCGAGAGAATTAAGAACAGAAAAGATCGTAAGAACGAGAGATCAGTGTCCTTCTGAAAGCAATTGGCAATTTGCGCTGTCTGACCACAATGTGCATATCTGTGTGTACCACAACGACGTGGTCATGCATGCATACAGGATGATTACACAGTTAACGCTGTCGTTGTTGCATTGCTCCTCATTAAATTGGAATCCGTGGATATGGAAGGCATAACACATGTTTAGTTGAACAATAACTAACTTTGCCGAACCACGCCTTTTCTAATTAATATGTGGCTTCGTATAGAAGAGTGTGTATAGCAAAACGTTAGCAAACACGTAAGCAAAATTCGCCAATAATTTGAGTCTTTGACACGTGATTTCATATGAATAAAAAGATGTGGCTAGCCAAATTATGGTATTGAATCAAATAGTTGACTAAGAAACTATGAAGTTTCCAACGTTAAGTGTGGAAAACTGAAAACATCCAAACCCACATCTTCTAGCCTCGCTCTTTTCTTCCCGGTTGAGACGCGTTTTACGGAGAGTTTTCTGGGAACAAGTAAAATACAACTACTAGTTTATTAAAAAATACAACCACTATTCACCATGTCATATATATACATCCACCTTCTTTTTCGTTTTATCTAATTAATTAACAAGTAGTTCCATGCTCCAATATGGCGTCAACTGGGATGGCCAGATTCAACCCATAGCTAGATCCACTCTACCCACACCAAATCCGACAATTGCGATAGCGGTGCTGGTGCTTATGGGTGTTGCAGTGGTAGGATTGTTGGCTCGACCGATGGTGTTAGGGATGGCTAGATCTAGCGATCGAGCCATTAGCAGCATTGGCAGTGCGGTAGTAACAGTTGGTGCAGTGAGGCATATAGCAGCGGTAGTTGCTTTGGAGGCCCAAGTGTGGTGGTTGGCGGAGATCAATGATGACAACGTGGTGTATCGAAGTTGTCCATTGAGCCGTTGGCACTGGTCCTACCCATCTCCTCTGCCAGTGATGCCATCTATTTGAGCTGCAACATTTCGGGTGCCCGTCGTCAGCCACTAATCCCATTGACCCTGCCCACCATTAGTTCGAGAAAGACGTTGCTGTTTCTCAATGCCAATGAGGAGGTTGAGTTCAAATCATCATAGATCTGAGGTCAGGTCCTCAATACTGTTCGACCATCAACATCGGTGATGTCTATAGGTGTTACACACCTTCTAGATATGATGTCACTGACGCCCTTCACTTTCATGCCTCGAGGTAGACTTTTGGAGTGAAAACCTAATTCTCGATATTCAGAATTATGATAATAATATCCTATATGTCGAGACCTTCTTAAAGACGTCATATTGGAGGTTACCTATTGGTACAGTATCCTAGGTGGCGGTGTTCCCGTTAAATTGGACTCGATGGCTATGATAGTGGTAAGCTCTAGATGGATGATTGATTTATAACGTAGTTATTCTTTAATGTTATCTTTGTTTTGATTTAACATCAGTTACCTATAGTGGTGTGAGCGAAGTTTGATTGACACAATTGTCGATTGTTGATTTCTAAGATTTTGTTTTTTTATTTAAGAAAGATAAGGAATATATAGAATTTTAAACCGTTGGAAATTTATGGAAGTTTTATTTCGTAGTTTTCTTAGTAGTTTTTTTACTCAAGTTTTGATTTTGTAATTTATAGTTTTTCCCTGCAAACTATGTAATAATTAGTAGCTTTTTTGAAGCAAAGGGAAGATTGAATTTCATTACTAACATTATTCGATACATAAAGTTATAATGTAAATTAAGAACAAAATAAAGGAGAACTTTGGAAACTGGGCTGAATGTAGCCAGGTAAGCCCAGCCCATTAGAAGGACACGAGCCAGGTTGGGTGATCCAAACTAATGGCATGCGGTTGACGAAAAGATGAATGCTACTTTGGCATGCAGATCGATCGGCCTGACATCGATCACAGTTCACATTGAGCCCGCGAGGTGAAGGAAAAGAGGGGGAAAAAAAGAAAGTCTCCAATTTGCTGAAGAATCATTTTTGATAGATGCCTCGCATGCCTGCATGCATCACGGGCCATATAGATGTCTATTATGCTAATGTGGCAGCTTTAATTTATGCGCCAAATAATGACAGGGAAGAAGCGTCGCCCCCATGATTTATTAGTGAATTTATACCCTAATTGACGTTCGTTAATTTAGTTCCTTGTTTAGTGGGTGGCCTGGGCGACTCTGACTCGTCCCCTGCTGGCTCTCGATGCTTCCAGCTACTCGGTACTCTTCTTGTCCACTGTGTATTGTCCTCGTCACGTGCAAAGCGTGCACACGCGCTCTGCGTGTATTCGGCTATGGTCACTGCTCACTGGTAGATTTTTGTTGTGGTTAGAGTACATTTCTTCTTTCGCACTCGCAAGTGCACCTCTCAAAAAACGACAACCAGTGACGAATAATCCTTTTAACTCATTAAATTCGTGTAAAATAACAAATATGATTCTAGATATACGCATACTACTCGGTGTTTTATTTGCTATTTTTTTTACAAATATAGAAGTTGAATTTCAATTTACATGTATATATAATGATATATCACATATCAAATTAACTTAACTTGTCAAATTATTTATTTTTTAATAATTATCTAGATAGCAGGTAAATTAAGGGATATCCGTTTGAGAGTTTTAAATATATGTTTACAATAGAACAGAGGCGGATGTCCCATACAGCAGGGGACTCAATCACAGGCGAAGCTAATGAGAGGAAGCAAGTAGGGCATTTTGGGTTCCTGGAGCAAACAAGCACGCATGTACCCGTTTTCCGCCTGCCATGGCACTGACAGCCGTCACCCCACTCGTTCCATGGAGGAGGAAGAAATGAGATCACTCTGTTTTTGACTCACCTTTTTTTTTTTTTTTTGCGCGCTCTGCCACTGCAATATAAACACCCATTTCAATGGACAAACACACATCTATTGAAGTTATATAGTTTGTTCCACAAATGCAAGTAAGGCCGGACAAACTTTGTTCTTTCTACAACGTAATTCATACTCGGACACTTTCGCGTCTACTCTCTTTATCTTAAAATACTATTATTTTTAATATTATGGACGGAGGAGTATATTTACAGCTTAGATTGGAGGAGCAAGTTAGACCTATTACGGTGGGTTTTATTGTATGATAGCTAAATTATTTGTTATTCTTTGTAGTATCTAAGTTTAAATGGGTATGACTTAGTAAGGGTCTAGATTTAATTATAGAGGTTGGGTAGTTCCGGTTGAACCGTGTTTTGCCTAGGCCTAGGTTGTTAGTTTCAAATTGTGTCTTAAGTGGTGGCTACATTAGTTCTTGGTCCTAATCCTAAACCCTAAACCCTTAGCCTCCTCTTCATAACTATAGCGAGCAGGGACGTGTTGTTGGCATTGGGCATATCATGCCATCTTACGAAGAAAAAGGTAAGAAAGAGTAAGGTGAAGAGAGAACGGAAGGAGCACACACATAAAATAGTTTTTACAAAACATAGAAGACCCAATAACAACACGCACAGAGGTGGCCAACTTACGCAACTGGACTCACATTTTACAAGATACGGACTATCAATACATAACCCAATCACACACTACTCGTCTCAACTCCTAAAGAGTTGGTGTCGGTACAAAAGGTCTGACGACTTCTATCTATTTACATCTTAACAACTACTACAAGACACACGCACATAACAACTAGAACTCCTGGCAACTGCTGCTTAGTTGCTGCTTCTTCGTCTAGTCATCGTAGAACTCACGTTCAATGGGCTCCTCATCGAAAGGGATAGGGATGGGGGAAGTCAGAGGGACGACGATTGTGGAAACAACTAAATGGGGAGCAACTGCAAGTGAGGTAGAGGTAGAAACAACAGTAGAAGGTGTGGGTGTGGGTGCAACGGCTGGACAAGCAGGAGTAAACCAGGCAAGGCACTCATGAGTTGTGAGGCAACGTTGGTGTTGAGGTGGAGAGGAAGGTGGAGTAGTGGAAGAACTCTGGGAACTTTCAGAGCTTGGGTGAGTGGAGAACACTATATAGGAAGTCATGGTAGGACGGCCTTTGAGAGGCTTGTACTCTCTCTCGAGGTAATGGTAAGCCCTCAAAACTCTATCGTATTACTGGTCCAGAGTGCTCGTCATGTCCATGAAATGGGATAGATTAGGGGATGCGTCACGGCAGGTGCAAGGGTAGATACTGGCAGTAGAACCACTAGCACGATGAGGAAATAAATGGAAGGTAGAGAAGTGGAGACGAGAGTAGTAGTGGTCACAAAGGCGTCTGATGGCCATATAGGACACATCCTGATATGCTATCTGCATGGTGGGTTTCACCACTATAAAGCGGTGATGGCAAAGTCCATACTAGAGTAGGTGGAGACGAAGGGTAAGGCAATAATGAGGAGTAGTAGTAGGGATACTAAAGCCCGTGAACTTTGAAACAGTGAACCCTAAAAGTCAAGCTAGGTTTTGGAGATGGTCGATGAGATCTCCTTGTCCTTCGTCGAAGGACATGTGCACATTGCTAGTAGCCATCTACAAATTTGAAAAAAAAAGTGGGATTAGTAAATCGGTTTTAAAGATTCTAACGAGGAAGGTGAGTAATAAGAATTTAAGTTTTCACAATTAGCTTTTAGAACACATATTTCTTAAGGATCTCTTAAAATGTGGGGTTTTGTCCCTAGGGGCCAAACCTAAGCTCTGATATCACCGTTGTGGCGCCTCTCTCCCATTAACCAATAAGTAGGTCAATAGGAGTGAGACACTTATACATGCATACTAATACTAGTCTTAGGAATTCAATTGGTATCAATAGGACATAGGTGGATAATCAACAAACTTTATTTTATATATTGATAAAGTCTAATACATAGGCTGCAATCATGAATAGACCTTGAGCTTGCAACACTAAATCAAGCAAAAGACGATAGCAGAAGCAAAATTAGACCCAAACCCATAAGCACGGCTTGGGTCCTAGATCGAAACACTAAAATTCTTCATATGTCGCTTGCTACTAAAGGAATTTCTCTATGGTTAGGTCTTTATTATACTACTTTTATAAGTAGGGGATAATAATAGCAAGAGTAAGTACATGAGATACTCAGCAAGTCATAGAAATTAAGATGGCATGCAAAGGTTAAGAAGAAGGGTTTGGTTTTGTTTCTCAATCCAATGTGTTTTTAAATCATATTTGTAAATTCTAAGTGTGCTCTTTAAGTTATTGGATAGAGACTCACACCTCAATCCATTCTATGAGTTGCTTGACAACTATTCACTATATTTATCAAGAAGAGACTCTTGTCTGAACCCATTCCACAAGTCGTGTTGTAACGATTTGCCTCGATTCTAATTCAGAGCATATGGTCCCACACGGTACCTCCATTTCTGTGCTTTTAATTTCTTTTCCTTTCTCAATCAAAACTCAACTTCATCATATCCAACTCCATTTCTAGTGCCAAGTGATACTCCGGGTCAAATAGTCCCGTTTCAGACCACTCAGGTCTTCCACCAACCACGTAGGCTAGTTCTGATAACAATTCTCATACCACTACAATTTTTATCAAAAAATCATTTCAAATACAAGACTACATTAGAGGAATCACTTCTCATCCACCCATGATCGTGGGCAAGGTTGTTCGAACAAATTATAATCTTTGCAAAGGGTGTACGCTTTACTCACATGTCGTGAACTTACTCCAAACACCCAATACGTATTGAATAGATACGCATGGTGAGGGAAGGTTCATGATAAGGCTTTTTTAAGCATTCTTAGGATAATCGGTTCTCAATTGAACGGGTCATATACCAAGTATCGAGCAAGTCCTAGACTTTCCATACCTAGAGTCTCGCAGGTGCATTTTAGATGTCACCTTAGAGACTCCACGTCAATTGATGTTTGCACACATCCAAGTTATACTGATTACATGGCCAAGGACCTCCCATTCCAACCATGTGGTTCCATTTTAATATTATTAGTAAAACTACTTAAGGGATTGGTCTTTATATGTCATATAGAAGTTAGGCTACAAAGGCGGTGACTACACATGACTAAGTTTTATAAAGACATTTTATTTCATAAAGCTCCTATCCACTAGTATCGGTATTTCAAAATATTTTTAAAACCTATTTTATCCCATCAATAAGTTTTAAGTGATATCTGTGTGGTCAATATTCGCATTTTGCTAAGAACAAGCACCAGGATAACAAAAGGGTGACAAGGGTATAGGGTCATCAATAAATAAGGAGGGTATGTGCAATAAGTGGGTTTATGACTTATCGAATAAACTAGCAATTCGTGGCCGGTATCATGAACCTAAGCATTCATGGTTCACAAATAAAATAATTTTAATTTTAATAAAATATGGGAACAACATAATCAAGCGTGACTTGCCTTGGGTGGCTTGTCTTGGTCTTGGTATTCTTTGATAAAATCCTTGACTGGATATATAATCAGAACCTTATATATATAACTAATAGTACTATTAGATGAGTCTCATTTTTAGAAAAATTTTGAGAGTAGAACAAGCTCAAATGGAGCTTCGGTTAAAAATATATGAATTTTAGAAGATTAAATTATTTTTTGGATTATAGAAAAGGAATTAAATATTTTCTAGAAAAAAGATTTAAATTAGAGGCTGATAGGTGGGTTTGGGTCAAGTGAGGTACAATAGACTTTTATGAGGCGAGTGTTATTTGGTGGAGGAAATAAGGCCAAGGGGTTTTGGGCTGAGTAGGGAAAGAAGGCTGAAGCCTCTTGGCTCAATGTAGAGCCTAGCTTGGCCAAAGGCGGGCATGTCGTGTTGGCACGGTGGACTCGTAGTCATCCGACATGGCTGCAAATGGTCACTAATTGGGTAGAGGAAGCCGGAGAGGAAATCGACGATCAACGGAGGTTGACGGTGTTCGATCAAACGATAATGATTCCTGATGAGCTACGGTCATTGGAGTATTGAGTAGACGACGGGGAGGAATGTGGATGGCTTGGATTTGGTTTAGAGGGGCGGGAGGTGGCTGGCGATAAGCGGTGGTGGACTCTAGGGAGGGTGTGTCATTTGGTCATTGTCGGTGACCAAATGGGCGGTGGAGTAGCTAGGCTGTAGGCTTGGTTTGGGGTGGTGTGGAGATAGAAATAGAAGATGAGAGAATCCAAAAATACTTCCTCAGGGAACACGAAAGGGCAATGGCAATGGCACCTGGCGAAGAGAGGGATGAAGGAAGGGGAGGTGGTGGCGGTAGGAGAGCTCAGATGGAGTCTAGATGGTGCAAGATGAGGTGAAGGGCTCAATAGCCTTTTATAGCCACGAAGCTACATAAGGTGACAATGGAGTCAAACAGTGCGACACAGTGTTGTATGTGAACGACAGGTGACCGTGCGGTGTGACACGAGGTGGTTGAGCACGGCACAACACCATGATGGTGTTGGTCGGAACGAGGGGAGAGAGAGAAAGCAGGTGAGACGATGGTCGCGATGGGACAGAACAGAGGGAGTGCATGCTCACCGAGGCTTGGACCGAATACAGTGGTGTCGTGCTAGGGTTTGGCAGCGTGTCAATTCCTGAGGCAAGAGTGATGCATTGTTTTGCATGCGTGGCATGGACAAAGGTGACGTGTTGGTGGGCGTTGCTGACGTGGCAGGAGGGCCTAGTCGCACGCCGCAAAGGCTAGTGCATTTGACTTAGTACTTGGCGCGTATGGAACGACGCTAAAGATAGGGGACCATGACACGCTACCATGACATAGCGTGTTAGGCGGCTGTGCATGGCGTGGGCGTTAGGTGCACCTGACCTATCGATCTAAGTCACGAATACGCACGATGGCTGGAAGCAAGCTAGCAGCACACAATAGAAGACGAAATGAGCCATGGGCTGTGGAGGACATAGGCTACATAGGCCAAGAGAGAAAGGAAGCCGTGCGGGCCAAGAGAGGGAGAAAGGAGGGGAGAGCGACCTAGTTGAATAATATTCTTTTTTAATTTTTAGAAATATTTTAAAAGAAAAAAATAAAGGTTTGAATTTGGATTTGAATTTAAAATTAATATTTGAACTTAGTGAATTTTGAAGAATCTTTGGAAGAGATTTAAGGTAGATTTGGAGAGAATTTAAGATGCATACGTTACTAAAAAGGTTTTTATTTAAATAGTTTTTTTTACGAAAAACACGTATGTTATAGCTGCGAAAAAAATATAAATGAACTATTCCTACTTCTCATCACATTATGTTTTAAATGAAACTTTTCTGCCTTTTTTTCTGGCTGCAACTTATAAGTCAAGACACATGACCAAATTGAAAAAAATTTATTTAAGGCAGTACTTATGTACTCCCATCTTTTGCAAGTAAGAATTATATATATATATATATACTTAGTGATTTAAAAATCATTATTATAAAATAAACTACAACGAAGAGAAAAAAATCACTCCAAAACTAAATTTAAAATTTGACAATTACTTATAAGCTGAAAGGGAAATGATTGATGGAATATACTTCAAAACCAAGACTGAAAACTAGCATGAATAAGCACCCATATTAATTTAAAACTAAGCTATAAAATTCGAATTTGGTTATGACTTAAGGGCTAACCGGTAGCGAGATGCCAAACTAATTTCGTATATAATATATCATTGGGTAGTAGTTGCATAGTTAAAAACCCTATGATATAGCCCTTCCTGCCTTCGATATTCGTTCCCCTTTTACCCTCCCATGGACGTAGGTAGCTATATATACATGGTTCCACACCACTCGAGCACGCCGTCACTGAGCTGATCTAGCGCGCCAATGGAGCCGAGCACCCAGAACAATGGCGCCCAAGCCGAAGCAACAGCCGCCGTCGACCTCGAGCAAGGTCTTACCCGACAAGGCCTCCTCACCCAAACCCTCCTCAACTACCACATGTCTGAGGTGGCGGAGGCGGAAGAGGGCAGCAGCAAGCAGCCGCCCCGCGTCGGCTGCGTCCCGCCGCACGTCCGCGGCGTCGACGGAGGCGAGGCATACACCCCGAGGTACGTCTCCATCGGCCCGATCCACCAGGGCAACCAGACGCTCCGCCACTTAAGCCGCAACCTCAAGGTCTCGTACCTCCACGCCCTCATCTCGCGCCGCTCCCCGGACCCCATCGACGAAGGCGACGTCTTCACCGCGCTGATGAGATACAAGGCCGGCGTGGCGAAGATGGAGGACAAGGCCCGCGGGTTCTACAAGGAGCCCGTCAACCTCGCCTCCGAGGCGTTCGTCGACATGCTGGTGCTCGACGGCTGCTTCCTCCTCGAGCACATGCTTAACCTCGCCACGGGGTACGAGGAACCGATGCTCCACCGCAACCACTGGGCGCCGTCGCAGCTGCACTCCGACATCATCCGCTTCGAGAACCAGGTCCCCTTCTTCGTCCTCGCAGAGCTGCTCGTCCTCTCGCCGCTGTCCCGGGATCCCGACCTGGAGGCATGCCGCGGGGAGAGGCAAGACTTCCTCCGCAGCATCGGCGTGCACTGCCTCCTCCGCAAGGACGACGAGGAGCTCAAGACCCTCCCCCGGAGCGACGACATCCACCACCTGCTCCATCTGTACAGCCTGTCGCTCACGAAGGCGCGGCTGCGGCGGCCGCCGGGGCACGCCGGGTGGGGCGCCGCCACGTGGCGCGCGCTCTGGAAGCTCCCCATCGTGACGCTCACGCCGATCGCCTACCTGCTGTGCTCCGGCGGGGACGACAACAGCAAGGAGGAGGAGGAGGAGGCGGCGGTGAAGCTGCCAAACATCCCGAGCGCGACGGACCTGCAGAGGGTGGGGATCAAGTTCAAGCGCGCTCCGCGGAAGCCCGACGGCGGGTTCCTGGACGTGCGGCTGGAGGACGGCGACACGCTAGTGATCCCGATGGTGAACATTGAGCAGTTCACGGCGCCGCAGCTGCAGAACCTGATCGCACTGGAGCAGGCCACGCCGGAGCTCCCCGACGACTGCTCCTGCTACGCTTTCTTCATGGACAACCTCGTCGCCAACCCCGCCGACGTCGCGCTGCTCGAGTCCGAGGGCATCCTTAAGAGCAACCTCGGCAGCCACAAAGCGGTACGTACGTACGTACAAACTGCCAGGGCGTTCACATCCTTTTCGAACGCATTTTTTTAAAAAAAAAAGGAGAAATTTTGAACAAAGAAAAATAGTATTTCAAAAGGATTTTTTTTACTAAATTGAAACTAGTTCAATATTTTTGGCCAAAGACACATCCTACCAGTACCCATAGGTAAACTAGAAATTTCAAAAATTTAGAACAAACAAAATTGTGAACCTTGCAAATAGTAGGCTCAATGGTGTAATATTTTTTCATATACTCTCCGGTAACTATTTTGACATTAAGTATGAGATTTGGTTAAAATTTTAAACTTTAATAATTAGTTACTTCTAAAAATTCTTATATCAAAAATATAAAAAATAGTATGAGCAAATTTGGCTTTAAAAAGTACTATTATCATACTATCATAAACTTTTTAGAGCTTATAAACTTGTCATAATATGAATTTATGGTCAAATTTATAGTTTGAAAACCATGAAAAAGTTGAAACGTTATATATTTTTAATTGGATGGAGTAATTTTTTTGAAATTATTTACATGACATTGGACGTATATACTAGCATGAAGCATATCCATGGCTGGTATGCAACAGCAGCTAACTGAAACAATGGCTGCTGCTGTAGGTGGTGACCTACTTCAACAAGCTGTGCCAGGGGAACAAGCTGGAGGTGGAAGGAAACTACCTGCGGTCGGTGTTCGACTCCCTGATGGAGCGCAACAGGAACCCCATGTACGCGTGGATCCGAACGCTGAGGAAAAAATACTTCAGCTCGCCGTGGGGGATCATCGCCATGGCCGTCACCCTCTTAGTCTTCGCCTCCACCGTCCTGCAGACCTACATCTCCATCGTCCAGTACTACTTCAGCAACAGCAGCGATTACTAATATATAGCTACATATATAGTACTGCATATACAACCGCATTTTCATTGCCTTCAGAGATCGGATTGCGATGTCGTCAGCTGCATGCATCGAGTGAGAGCGAGGCCATCGATCCACAGGTCGTGCTAGCTTGCCTGGCTTCGCTTGCATGTGCATGCACATAAACTTGTTTGTGATCAGTTTGTTGCCCTTCTTTAATTTCTCATGTAAGTACATGTCTGTGAGGTGTGACACAATCAGCTGGGGCGTTAGCTCAGCGCAGCTTTGATTGCCGTCGCAACGATTGCTAATTTGCGCAAAAGGTGCAAATAAAATTTGATGTGTACCAAAGTATCAGCACCACGCATAACATTGGGCCTAGGACCAAACCTTAAAAAAGGGATTTTATCATACGCACGCGTCAATAATTGTGATCGGTTGGATCACAACTCAAGATTTGTATTGAGTTCTTCGATCAATCTTAATCATGTTTCTTGATGTCAGTCACTTATGCGTGTGTACATAAGTCTAACCTACCTACCTTTCCCTCTTGATCGCTGGGTAGCTTG
Organism: Oryza coarctata; assembly: GCA_030770085.1. Classification (NCBI taxonomy): domain Eukaryota; kingdom Viridiplantae; phylum Streptophyta; class Magnoliopsida; order Poales; family Poaceae; genus Oryza; species Oryza coarctata. The sequence goes on along the minus strand of CM061463.1, from coordinate 9,175,141 downwards.
ATTGTAGTATTCTAGTAGCAGGGGACTGAAGGAATAGCGCCATATACAAACAGAGAGAAGAACAGGGGCACCACATCTAAATACGCGAAAAACCGGGCTGGTGATTCCGTGAACTGGTGTAGATCAGGTGGCAACCGAACTTACGCAGATGTAGTAGCGACACTGTTGAAATTAGCCGACGAGCATTTCGCACGTACGCACCTGGCCCACACATTCCTCATTTCCTCTAGAGCAGCGGGACGCCGGCCCTCTCCGTCTCGCGCCGCGCGGCCGGCGGCCTCCTCCTCACCTTCCGGGCAGCCGGCGCTGGAGACGAGGGCGGCTGTGCCCGACGACGCCCACCGCGTCCTCTATGAGATCGACGGCAGGATCGGGTGTGGCCAAAAACACTACGGCGATTCCTGGGTACATTTTAAATCACACTCCCTCTAATTCTAGATGCATGTCCTCTTAGGTTATATACATAGGAATTAAGAAATCTCCACCACCAATAAGCAAATATTTTCCCACAAAAAGAAAAGATAATGTTCAATTTCCTTTTTCTTAAAGATTTTTTTTTGTTTTTTGACAGTGCGGACGACATACTTTATTATGTGATAAGTTTCAGTAATTTCTAGTGTAGGAATATACTGTATTCGAATTTTTCACTATGACATTTATATCAACTTCAACCATACAAGGAAAGTAATAAGTGCAACCCCTTCATTAGGTATAATGACCATGGAACCCAAAGTATATACCATTGGATCTAAGATGTTCATCTAAATCTAACTAGTGGCAATGAGGTGCATGTGCACGCCCGCCAGGGTTTTTTTTTGGGAGGGAGGGCTAAGACAAGATGAATTGGCAGCAATCTTATGCAACATGGAGCCATGAACCATGAAGGAGGTGTTGATGTTGTCTCTACACCCTGACAAGGAACACGACGACAATAAAATGTACTGCTAGGATGACATCGAAGGTGCAGTCAGTGGAAACGAGCTCAATGATGACAATGATGTGCATTGATGAAGGTGGATGGTTGAATCAGGGATAGCCAATCCAGAGTTGTTGACAATCTGGTGCCCTTGAGCTCCCCTCATTTGCACCATCGTTGGATAGGGTGCTGCAACCATTGGATCGTGCATCCACGAGCCCAACTGTTGCCTCATCAAGCATCCTCGAGTGTTGTAGTCATTGGATATAGTGCCCCTGAGCCCCATCACTACCGGAGTTTGAGCCAACACCGCCTCATCGTTGTTGATCCCTTCCAGAGAAGGGAGGCCCCTGAGCCCTTCTACCGCTTGTCCCTATTGAAGAAGAAGAGAGAGGGGCGTTGTTAGAGATTTTCTAGAGAGAAAGGGAGGAGGAAGAGATGAAGAATTGATAAGGAAGAGAGATGAGGAGAGAGAGGAAGAGGGAGCCGAGGACTAAAACACAAAAACATAGACATGCGAACATTTTTTTATTCAAAATATCCAATGAGATATGGCGTTCGAGTTGTATCAAACATCTTAGATTCAACCGTTCAAAATGAGGGTTCCATGGTTGCACCAAGAGAAGGAGTTGCACCTAATACTTCCCCTAATATCTTAAACTGAATGCACCTAATATCTTAAACTAAATTCCGTATGTAAAAATAGAGTAAATTGCATATTAAGCACTATATGTTTACAATGATTACACATTGGACCACCTTTAATCTAAGTTTTTTTTTTTACTTTAGGCTAGATTTTATTACCCAAACATTGTAATTTGAACTTGCAGCCCACCTACCAATGCCAACCTCATACCTCCATCTCTCCTTTCAATCTCTCAAGCAACATCTGATAGGGCTTGAGTTGAGACTAGATTATGAGAACGAGGCAAAGCAGGGCTAGTGCCAAGGATCCTGAGCTCAAGGTTGACGAGGTAGAGCTCAAGAGGCCCGTAGGAAGCGCCAGTGGAAGGAGACCTCAACCTTGAGTTGAGGTTGGCACAAGTAGCAATTGAGCTCGAGTAGGTCCGGTACGCTAGTGGGTCTCAAGCTTGGGTCAATGCAAGTGGAGCTCAAACTCGAGCTTAACCTACACATTCACTACAACCACATTACAAGAGCTCAACCTTCACCCTCGTTCCATCGTCCCAAGCTTAGCCTCGATCTCCACTAGGCTTCTTTCAGGCTCGATTTCTGCCTGAGTCGTCCAAGGCTCAAGCATGACCTTTGCCCATGTCGCCTTGGGCTTGGGCTTGAGCTTGACCTTCCTGATGTCAATGTCCGTCTATGTTGCCCTATCGCCCTGTCACCTAGGGCTTGAGCTTGACCTTCCTTACGCTGAGGTCATCCTCTACCTATGCTTCCCCATCGCCATAGGCAAGCTCAACCTCCTTCGCATTGAGGTCAACCTTCTCTTGTGCCACCCCATTCCCTTGGGTATGAGCTCAACCTCCACACATGCCTCCCTGGGATCAAGAGGAGAGCATCTCGCCAGTGTTGTAGAAGATGTGGTCGCTAGCACCCTCTCTCTTTATCTCTTCTCAATTTATCCCCTAGTATTATTGATAGGTGGGTCACTAATCCATAGTGCAATGATTTGGTGATAAAATCTAATCTAAAGTAAAAGATTGGACTAAGGGTAGTCCAATGTGAAACCATGGCAAAGATACATGACCCAATATGTAATTTACTCTAAAAAAGTATGAGTTGTATCCATTTTAGACACTCAATTTAGTATTTTAATAGTTTAATTTGTAATTTTGAAATAAATTTGTAAGGTGTAATTAGTGTGGACGTTTCTTTTAATTTAAGATGTTTGTTGATGACATGGGAACAAGGGTCCCTACCACCAAGGGTGTGGAGCGGCCTGGTGCCACACCATCACATCCATAAATGCTAGGGGTTGCCACGAGTCGGCCCCTAGGCAGGACACATGGCCCTTAGATCCAGTGACACAGTGGACTAGCAACCGGAAGCCAAAGACCTTGAGCTTGTGCCCACAGGTGTGAGCTCAGGTAATCCTGAGCTCATTGCCCTAAAGCACGAGCTCAGGCCATTTCCGTTGACACCTGATTGGGCCTTGTCACGTGGTCCTTGCGTAAGGAGTCCCGAGACATATCGCTTTGCCTTGTCCCTCCTATGCCCTTTCCATTAAGGGCAATATGATGTTTATCTATCCATTGAAACTTGTGATGAGGGGACAAGATGGTAACTAGCTCACCTACTATCCATCTTGTCAAAGCACTATGTGGCCCATGCACCATGCCATGCGACGTGGGGTGGCAAGCAGCGCGTTTGACAACCATGCCACCTTCCTAGGCCCATTGCTGTTTGCCTACATCACCAACACACCGATGGGTAGACCTAGCGGTGGTGCACGTAAGATGAAGTCGGCTCTAACAAGCTTTTTGTGCATTGACGGACGAAGCAAGCAAGGAGAAAACTGATTGAGTAGATAGTGCATACCAACCACCTGTACATGGGGTCCATCGGGCCCATTCCCTAAGTTCGGTCAAGTAGTGCCCCTCGTCATATATAAGGGAAGGACCACGTCCATTAGAGAGGATCGAACAATTTTTATTCTCACAAAAGCTACATGGTGTAATCTCTCGTTCCACTAAATAATAAGCCAAGAACACATAGGAGTAGGGTGTTATGCCTCTGCATGGCTCAAACCTGTATAACCGCTTTGCATCCATCTATGCTCGTTTGATCTGAGTGAGCTTGAGCGTCACTAAACCCTTGGCCAAACTCACATAGGGGATACTAGCAGATCCCCGCTATTGGTGTTCATTCGCGTGTGACCTAATCAGTACGCCCACATCGTGCCATACAACATTAGCTGCCAAGCGTCCTCTCATGAGCTCTAACAGGTACGTTGGCTCACCAAGTTTTGTCCTGACCTTCCAGAGAAGTACGACAACTCCATCAACCTTGTGGTGTTCCTACAAATATACACTATCTCCATCCAAGCGGCGGGCGGGTCCAAAAAATTCATGGCCAGCTACTTTCATATGGCTTTGAAGGACATGGCCTGCTCGTGACTCATGAACATCCCCACGGGCTCTATTTGCTCCGTCTGTCTGTCGATGCACCCGAGCATGGAGTTTGATCTCTATGCAGTCAAGCAGCAGGAAGGCAATACATTGAGGCATTACATCCATCATTTCAACCAGGTCCACAACATCATCCTACAGATCCTTGCCTTTAAGCATGGTGTCCACGGCGAGAAGATGCTAGAGAAGTTGAGCACTTATTAGGTTGAGATGACCAAGGAGCTCTTTGCTTTCGTGGCTAGGTGTGCTATGATGGCCAATGCACGAGCGTGGAATGCTTCCAGCTTTGAGTAGCCCTCTACTAACAATGTAGGTACCTCCTGTTCCGCTAAGAGGTGTGAGAAGAAGAAGAGAAAGAAGAAGCACCCTAAGGACTTCATCATAGCAATGGAGGACAAGGCGAGCAAGCTGTCGTGCAACGATGCCGATGGTAGTAAGAAGAAGACGACACCCGCTGATCGCACGACCAACAAGTGGTGCGACATCCATGAGATCAACTAACACGACCTCATGGAGTGCTGGACAGTGAAAGCCATCACCGAGCTTTGTAAGAAGGACAGTGAGGATTGCCATGCAGAAGGCAGTGGCGGTGACGGTGCCAAAGGCAATGACCTCAGCTTCCAAGAGCCAGAGCATACCATCATCACTCTCAATGGTAGCACCTTTTGTGCACCCCTCTCACTGTAGCATCAAGGTGCTTCGACGCAAGCTATGCTTGGCCATATCAACCATAGAATCGTCCTAGTGTCTTAAGTGGTCAGATGTCCTGATCACCTTCAACCAAGTGTATCTCCCTGAGAACACCTCAAGAGCAAGGTGACTATCTTTAGTTGTCACCCCCACCATTAGCAACGTCATGGTGGATCATGTCCTCATCAACGGCAATGTGGAACTAAACCTCATGTATCCCGAGGTCTTCGAGAAGTTGCAAATATCCCCGAAGCATCTGGAGCCCTCACTCCCTTAGAATGGCATCACCCAGGGGCATGCCTTCCCCCAAGGGTATATTGAGTTGCCTATCACGTTTGGGAGCTAGGATAACTTCCTAATGGAGAACATCATGCTCGACGTCACGTGCTACAAGCTCCTGCCCAATGCCATCCTCGGGTGTCCAGTGCTTGCCAAGTTTATGGTGGTCATGCAATATGTGTATCTTGTCATGAAGCTGCCTAGGCCCATCAGCACGTTCTCAGTGCTCGGCAACATCTAGAGCACCATGATCTACGTCAAGCAGCGGTTCTCCGAGCTAGACTCAATGAACCCTAGCGACGACGGCCGACTCGAGACCTCGGGCCCATCGTTTTCAAAGTCACGACTTGCCACCAATGGCTCTATCCTCGTCAAGGAGGTTGTTGTTACCGAGGACCTGTCTAGAGCCGTCAAGATTAGTGGTATCCTAGACCCTAAATAGAAAAGTGTCACGCTTGTAAATTTCCATCCAAATTCTAGCACTTTTGTGTATTGAAATCCCTATCGAGGACCACCCGTGGCACACAAATGATAACTTTGATAAATAGAGTACATGACTATATTAACTGATCAAGTGTAATTAGTACAAAGGTAGATAGGACCGTCTTCACTATAGATTTCTTCCTCCGGTGATGTTGGTTATATCATGGTGAATATATGGAATACTGCGCAATTTATACAGCAAATATGCAAATGCACGAGATATAACAAAAGAAGGGATAATTTGGCTCTTTTGCAAAAGCGGCATTTAGAAAACATTTAAAAGTAATAAATAGTAGAGTAGCTAAGCAATATTAATCTAACATTTTACAACTATTCCTAATTGCACAGGCCCATCTTTCCCATAACTGAAACTAAGCAAATTATCATCATGTTTCCATTATCAACATTATTATAGGGCAGTTTGAAACTAATCACAAAAAAACATTGCAAGGCTCGCCCTTAATGGTGTGCATGACTATTTGAATATTTTACTCTAATTACAGGTATAAAAATTTACCAAGAAAATATACGTCTCAATATCACCATGGTACCATAGAAAGGAATGGTGATAAGACCTTATACATAACTTGCACAATGAGAAATAACACCCACTAAGTATCTATCAGTAGGGAGGCCAATTACCTAGGAAGGAAGGGAGACTACCTTGTGTCCAAAAAATAATAATGGACTTATGACTGCCAACCTTAACCAAACATACCTAGTGCTTTCCGTTAAACATGATATATTCAGAGATCAAGCTATTATCCATTCTAATTTATGGTTAGTACGATAACTGCTTTACAACAATAGCTCATGAATCAGTTATTAAATGTCATGAGCACAACTAGCAAAACCATCAATCCATGTGCTCACAATCCACCATTAAACAAGTTTTAGTTGGCGTAATAATTGACCAAACACAACCACTCTTGTGAGCTACCATTAACGAATCATTAATTATGATTTAATCTTTAGTTATCCTACAAGATAAAACCAGTGTTTCTAAGCATATCTAAGCATGTATAGTAAATCTAGCTAGTTTTTTTTATATAGGACACACGCTAGTCAAGTTAACCAAAGTTAAACAAGGAAACAAGGATCAACTCAAAGGACCATAACAAAGGGTTTAGGTTTAACCATTCCTTAGACATTCAAAAATAAATACAATCTTTCAATGAAAGTGATAATTTAAATATAGGATCAACATGCTTGAGAGATTTAGGATCTATGTGACTTGCCTTACTGATTGTCCAACTCTTCTAAACCTTTCTCGAAGAAAACAAGTTGCTCAAAAATGTCGGTATCTAAAGGCAATAACAAAAACAAGCAAAAACAATACATAAGAACACATCGATGGCAAAAGATATATCATGATTTCAGATGAATTTTGCAAGTTAGAATCACCTCAAACAGAGGTCATATGAATTAATTATGAATTTTAAAAGATTTAATTGATTCAAAACATTTATAGAAATCATTAAATGATTTATGATGTAATAAAGAATTAATTTTGAAAAGGAAAGAGGGATTATTGCATCATCAAAGATTGGTCCACAATAGACTGAGTGCACAGAAGTGGTCTACGAGATCCAATGACCTAGATCGGATCAAGGAAGATGAACGGCTGAGATTGATTCGAATTTGAATCACCACACATGTGGCTAGGAAAGGAGCCACGTGTGGAGAGAAGGTGTGGTGGAGGTTGAGGTGGAATGCCATGGCGACATGTCAATCAATGGGCTTAGGGATAATGTTCGCCGGTGATGAGGACCGCGGCAAAAAAATACAAAGTCACTAGGAAAGAGAGGAGAGCACGACGAATTCTTTGAGCTAGGACATGATGAGTAATAGTGATGGGCAGCAGGCAGCGGTGAGCTTGAACAACGATGACGCACGAGTAAATGATGACGGCAACATTCCAACGGTGATTAGCGACAAGCGAAGGCCGGCTGGGCTTCGTCTCCTTCTTGTGATACCCTAACTAGTGGTGGTAAAGCTTGGCATCTCTCTCATCAGTGGCGAGCGAAGAACGAAGGCATCAAAAGGCAGCAACACTCAGCTTTGCGGTAGAACGGGGCTAGAGGGATAAGCGAACTTTGCTTTCTACTTGAGATGAAATTGGAGGCCAAGGGGGTCGGATATATATAGCTCAGGAAGGTAGAGTCCAAGTTGGACTTGACCGAGTTGCAATGGAAAACAAAGAGTTCATCGGGAAATGGAAAAGCTCAAGTTTGAGCTCAATTTAGAGGAGAAAGTTCCCAAATTTGAATGAAAGCGAGAGAGAAAAGGGAGGGGATCAAAATCCCTCAACTAATTGGAAAGGGGAAGGCCGGGAATCACCAGATTTGGAAGGCTAACGGCGGTTTGCAGAGACAGTCTCCTACTCCAGGTAAGAAATGAATCCGATAGGTGGGCCCTACCTATTGGCGAGGGATAGAGAGAGAAAGGGGCTCACGGGCATGGGTGGCAAAGGCCAAGAGAGAGGACTGGGTCGTCCCAGTTAGCCTAAATAGAAATGAAACCTATTTCTTTTATTTTAAATCTCTAAATTGGTGTTTTATTTTTTTAAAATACTTTCCTTGCTCAAAAAATCCTAAAGATTTATAATTAAGCAAAATATTTAATGGAATTTTATCTATCCCCTTTTATGTTGAAAATTTTCCATAGATTTTAACCTAGGCTTTCTTTAGGATTTTAAGCAATTTCTAAATATTGCATTCTTAGATGATTTGTTTAATTAACTTATTTGTATGGTGTAATAGAAAGCGCGCATCGCCTTCATTTGAGCTAACACCAACATCTTTACCTAGCAACCATCAAACATACCCGAGTCCATAGAAAGGTGATCGAGCACTGCTTTGGCGTGCATCCAGACATGTTGCTCATCCAGCAAAAAGTGCGATGACAAGCGCCAGAGCGTCATATCTTCATCCAAGAAGACATTGGCAAGCTTCTTGCCACCAACTTCATCCACAAGATTATCCACCCATAGTAGTTTGCCAACCCCATCATAGTCCTCAAGTCAACACCAAGCTGAGGATGTGCATCGATACACTGACCTTAACAAGGCATGTCAAAAGATTTCTTCCCCTTACTTAGTGTACATTAGATTGTCAACACCATTGCGAGATGTGACCTTTTGTGTTTTTTAGATGTACATTCTAGACATCATCAAATTCACATGGCAAGGAAGATGAGGAAAAAAAACTAGCTTTTATTACCCTTGTGTGGACCTATTGCTATGTGTGTATACCTTTTTGGGTTGAAAAATGTCGATATTTCATACTAGCGTGCGATGAGCATTACTCCCAAATCGTAGATAGGTCATAATGTGGAGGTCTACGTCTATGACCTAGTCATAAAGACTCGTCACCGAGCTACACTTCTTGAGGACTTGGTAGGGGCATTCGATAGTTTTCGCTTGACTCGCATGAAGCTCAACCCTGAGAAATGTGTGTTTGAGGTTCCCACAAGCAAGTGCTTTGTCTTCCTTGGTTTCTAACTGAGCAATTGAGGTCAACCCTAAGAAAATCTGAGCCATTAAACAGATGTGTCCCCCAACGCGCCTCAAGCACGTGTAGTGCCTCACGGGCTGCATGGTGGCCTTGGGGCATTTCATCTTCATGCTTGGAAAGCGAAGGCTCTTACTCTTCAAGTTGCTCAAAAGACTGGTTGTTTTGATTGTACGCCCAAGGTTGAGCAGGCTCTACAAGGCATGAAGAAGTACCTAACTTCGATGCCCGTCCTTGTGGCGCTGAAGAAAGGGAGTCGCTCTTACTCAACATCTTAGCTACCCTACAAGTGGTGAGCGCGACATTGGTTGTGGAGCGTAAACTCAAAGAAAATCCATAGGCCATGGAATCTGAGCTCCCATAGCTCAGGACAGAACTTGAAGATCACACATGTCCACAACATGAAGTCTCGAGCAGGCACCTGTAACCAAGCTCACAGGTTGTTGGGTCCATGCTCCCATTGCGTTAGGGCCATAGCGCCTTGTGTACTTTGTTAGCGAGGTGCTTTAGGATGCTAAGACCCAATACCCGTAGGCCAAGAAGATGCTTTATGTAGTGTTGATCACCTCAAGAAAACTTCAGCATTATTTTCAAGTGCATAAAGTCTCAGTGGTGACCTTGTACTCGTTGGGGCAAATCTTGCACAACCGCAAGGGCACCAATCCTGCCGTCAAGTAGGCGATTAAGCTCATGAATTTGACCTGCACTTTGTCAGTTACCACATGATCAAAAGCGAGGCATTGGCTGACTTCGAGGTGGAGTGGACACCGGTGCCAGAGTTCAATGAGGAACACTTATCCGTTGACCCTAGGCATACGAAGCCTAAACAATGAACCTTGCACTGGGTCATGCAATTCAACAATTCCCTCATGCTTCAAGGCACTAGGAATGGAGTGGTTCTCACCTCCCCAATGGGTGAAGTACTTTGATATGCCATGTAGCTTCACTTTCGTGCAATCAACATGGTGGAGTATGAGCTTCTGCATGGCAGACTATGGGTTGCATTAGACATCGAGATCTAACACCTCCTGGTCAAAGGCGATTCCCAAATAGTCATTAACTAGGTGGCGAAGGAGTACCATTGCTCATATCCTTAAATGACGGCATATGTAGATGAGGTTATAAAGATGAAGTGGCACTTCGATGGCTTGGAGCTATGACACGTGCCCTGCCGAGATAATATGCTCGCCAACGAGCTATTCCGGTTGGCCTCACCTGCACACCCATCCCAGTAGGGATCTTTGAGGAGAAACTCACGCAACCATTTGTCACACCCTAAAAATCACTTAAATATAAATTGCAGTGAAAAAGAAATTTTAAAGAAATTATTTAATAATTAAAAGAAGTTAATGAATAAAAATTTATGAAAATTTGAGCATCAAATTGAGCTATATAAATTTTTATTTAATACTTTGAGTGCCCATGTATTTTCTAGATTTTTCTTAGAAATATTTGAGCATGGAAAGTATTTTTAATAAATGAAACAATATTTTGATATTCATTTATTAAAAATCTAACAAAGAACCCCTCCTAAGTCTTGGGCCTTTTTCGGCCCATCCTCCTATCCTTCTTCCATTCTTGCAGCTCGCGAAGTTGGCCTGTTTCTTCCCCTTCTTGAGCTAGACGAGTGGTCTTTCTCCTCCTCTCCCCTCCCTCTGGCCTAGCTCACCATCGAATGAGCCATCTCCTCTCTGCACCCGCAAGGCTACGTCAGCTCAGTCCTACATCAACCTTCTCTGCCTCAGCTCGCAAGCACAGTCAGCCAAGCCACGAGCACCAGCATGCGAGCCAGCCCACTGAGCCACTCTGGCCTCTTTTTTGCCCGCGGTCGCTAAAAAGGTAGGCATACTATGTCATCCCTTACCTCCAGACCAGAGTCTATTCATCCCAACACCATCTCCATGCAACCCCACTCGATTCGGCTCATCTGTTCGCGATTTGTCCAAATTGGTTGAGGGGAAATCTTCCTCTCAGTCTCCTCTATTGTTTCTCCCAAGTTTCCAATGCCAAACCACATAGATTCGACACGGAATCAAGCTCTATCCTAAACCAGTGAACCCTAGTTCTTCCACCACCTTATTCTATTGTTCTCGGCCGTCCAATCCACTCTATTTTCATCCTTAACCCTGAGCCCCGCATGCCCTAGCCGTTGCGTCATGTGACCTTTCTCTCTTCATCATCAACCACCACACCAGTCATCAATAGCTGACATTATAGCTGCCACCGAGCTGCTCCACCTCCACTGTTGACACCGTAGCAACAAGACAAAGCCCAACCATACCTCATTTTCTTTTCCCCTAGATGTCACTGGAAGCCATCATCGCCGTAGACCCCATAGCTACTGCCGTTTGGAGCTTATCGTTGGCTTCTCCCTTCGCCATCCATCATTGCGTAAGGGTTGGTAAGGATTGTTGTCGCTTGCTCAATGCATGTGTTCCCTCTGTTCTGCCGTTGTATCGCCATTTGCCATGCACCACCACTTTCGAGTTGATTGGCCATCGTGTCGAACTGGCCATCTATGTGGCTACCTTGTCAGCGCCACCTTGCCCTCCTCACATACGTGGCTACCCTATGGTGTCCTGCGTGGCATCCTCTCTCCATCCGTTCGGATCCATTCTAGACCGTTGGATCTCAATCAACGATGGTAAAAGTCATCTCAGTCATTCATCCCTGTGAACTGCTATGGACTCTCTTAGGGACCGAGTTTTTGATGAACCCATATGTCAGTGACATCACCCTCCTCTCTCCTGGCTGATGTCATAATCGATCTTTTTCCATATAAAAATAAATCCAATATGATGTAATAAATACTTTTGGTCTTTTTAATAGGTTTTAATTAAAATAAAACTTCATTAAATCATAACTAATTCTTATGAACTCGGAACAAGGATATTTAAGCCTCATGATTCATCTAAATTCGAGATCTAAATATTTATAAACTTTATTTTTATTGTGTATTTGGTTTTTATTAGTCTTTTTCTCATTTTGGCGTGCTAGCGTGTAATTTCCATCGTTTCGAAGGCTCGTGAGTTCGTTGGAAGAATTCCAAAAGATTAATTAAAGACTTTTGATTGCCAAGTAAGTTACGTAGATCCCAAAATCTCTTTGAGCATGTCGATCCTATATTTAAATTATTAATTTATTTCAAATATGCATTTATTTTCTAATATCATTGGGTGGTGTGAACCTATATTTGTTATGGTTAATTTGCATTGATTATCTTATATTTGGTTACCTTGGATTATAAATTGACTATCTTGGATTTTGTAAACTAGTTCATAGTATTTTGCTTAGCCATGCTTAGAAACATTAGTATTATTTTATATGGGACAAACTAAAGATTCATCTTTGATTAATGATGGTTAATTAATGGTAACTCAGTTAGTCATGGTTGATTAATTAATGTTTTAACTAAAACATGACTAATAAAATGTTGTGAGAACATGTTTGTGATGGTTGTATTCATGAAGCTACACATGTCGCGCGTACCAATCGGGCCGCACACAACCCACGTGCCTTTTTCAGGTCCGTACTAACACAGCACAATATGAGAGCCTCTTAGGTCATACTTGGGTCGTGATATCGACACGTGGACCGACACAGCATGACCCGCTATAGGGTCCGTGTTTAATAGGGACATGCCTTAGTAGGTCATGCCCAACCAAGCCATAGGCCGTACCAGTCTGACCGGCCCATTTGGCCATCACGAGAGTGGGGGCCAAGAGATAGCACTTCATGTGAGCCGTGAGCCATCCGCTTCATGCCATTTCGATGGTAGCTAGGCCACACGTCGCACATCCAGGTCGGTATTGTAGATCCAGCCTAGCTCCACCAATTTTTTTCCCATAAATCTGGTGCTAGTGGTGAGGACTAGTCATCACTATTTTTTTTTTCTTCATCTATATGTCAGGTCCTGGCCAAATTGAGATCCCAAAGAAGTAAAAATTTCAGAGAAAATTAGGCAAGTGACTACCGAATGGGAATCCTAACACAGCAACAGCAAAGAACAGAAGATAAGGATGTAAATTAGCTGAATTAATGAAAATAAGGTGGCAACCGCAAGACAAACAGAATGGGGAATAAAACTAGGGTTTTTCTTGTTGTCTATCCCCAGAGAGAACCACGGCTTGTAAAGAGTGTGCCGCTACAAAAAGACAATTGTGACATAGCACAGTACGGCAACATCTAATGGCTACGGCAGCCACGGAGAAGCCTAACGATCGTCCGATTTCATTTAATCCTCCCAGTGAGTCGGTACCGTGTAATCTCTACCGTCCATTCCATCCTTGAGTAACCTGCATTCGTGCTCACGAGCACACACCGTTGCATCGCGCGGGTTTCACCCGAGTTCGGTGGCTGCACATGCGGAATGAACGGCTCGCACTTTCGCAAGTTCAGACTCCATTCCTGGCATGATCTCCCGCAGTTTTGGAACCCCAAAAACCCTAAACCCATGGCACCGCCCGCCGGGGTGGGCGCTCGCCTCGTCCTCCGCCGCTTCCTCGCCACCACCGGCGCCGAGGCCGCGGAGGCGGTGGCTCCCCACGCCGCGAAGGCGAGGCCCCGCGGCCGGCGAAGGTCAAGAAGGACGCGCGGCCGCTGGGCCGGCGGCTGTCGGAGCTCGGGGACGCGGCGGGGGAGGGGAGCGTGTCGCGGGTGCTGGACAAGTGGGTGCGCCAAGGGCGGGAGGCGCGCGCCGCGGATCTCGCCAAGCACGCCAGGGATCTTCGCGACGCCCACGCCCTCGAGGTATATGAATACGCGTCACCTGCTTTGCCATAGATGCTTGGGTAGGGTAGTGTTGTTTGCAGTTACTTTGCACCTCTATCTGCACAGGAAAGATGCGGTTTGCGGCAGCGAGTGCCGAGTAGAGATTGAAATGACGTTGCGTGTGGCGCTGGAGTTGAGCTGTTACCCAATTCCGTACAAGTTTAGGGATAGGAATGATTAATTAGGCCAAATCGAGCAGGAGAAAATTGACCTAAATTCGTCAGATGTTTAGGATTTGCATGCATATCCGCTGGTATACAGTATTTGCACCTGTTTTCATGAAAATAGTCATACTGTGATTCTGAGAATGTATTTCGGTACTTTTTTTAACCGGAATCCTGAACTGAAATGACCAAAACGCATTTCCTCTTCCTCACTCACTTCTTCTCCTGCTACACATCCTTCCAACCTTGCCATGCCCACCTCTGTACGGCAGGAACATATGCGCTTGCCCACTCCAAGCAGTTGGCGCGAACAACAAGAAGAACATAATTCCGGGATGATATGTAGCAAAATTAGTTGGTTGACAAGAATGCATCCATGAATCGACCACGCAACGTAATTCAGTGCATGAGTTTGTATTGCGATTTGGATTATTAGATTGCATCGGAATGACGAGTGGAATAAGACACCTGCCCCAAGCAACGCTCGAGTGAGATGGGCGGCAGGTCAGAAAAGGGGACCACAGTAAGCGAGCTCAGAGATGCTGGCGAGCAAGTGAGGCAGGGCAGGGAGAGGGCGATGTGCTCAGAGAACTCGGGGAGGAAAGCTTTGGCTGGCGAACTCGGGGATGAGGGCAAATGAGGCACGCAATGGGCCAGGAGAGAGGAGAGGGTGCAGCCAGTGAGCGAGCAAAGCAACGTGCCGGGAAAGGGTCACGCGGTAGGATGAGTGTGGCAGCCGGTGAGCGAGGCGCACGTTGGCCAGTTCGTGAAGACAGAGGATGACGTGTGAAGCCCACCAAAATAATTCGCTAACTAGACCACCAAGTAAGCTAATACTTGCCCGGTTTAGATTCAGGGGTGTAAAGCAAACGGTTTGAAAAGTTGAGAGATGAATAATATCCGGTTTGGAAGTTCAGAGGCGATTTAGACTTCTGTGGAAGTTCAGGTGCGTAAAATGGACTTTTTCCAATATAATAATATGTCGTTACAACTGTATGCTTAGTTATCCTCAAGATCACAAAAGATTAGTAGTACTGAACTTCTCAACATATCTTGTTTCATAGCAGTCTGTATGTGCTGCTATTGGTGTTTAGATTATGTTTATTGTGCTTATGCAATAATTTTTCTTGGTTTCTTTGGCAGTTGATGGATTGGATGGTTAATACAAAGGGAATGAACATGTCACATGCTCAACATGCAATAAGAGAATGATGATGTGGCGTGTTTTAATTGGTGAGGGGATGTTAGAATAGTAACCGAGTCGGATTATCCGTTGTTACGAGATTTTGTAGCCTTTCATACAATTGATGACATGGTATAAGCATCCATTTTATATCGAACGACTAAAAATAAATAGTGATTATAAAATATTATAGGTATTTAGGTTTTTCTTTTGAGATTTTTATTATAAATAATGGTAAGTTGTTAAGTACTGATACACAGAAAATTAAAAGAGTTTTTTTTAACTTTGTAAGGATAATTTTGAGAATAAAAATAAAGTTTGTCAAATATTTGTGCAGAATTAATCCTTCACCTACTAGTGTTTAATTTTAGATTATTTTTTTTTTCAATTTGGTTTGTTTGATCTAAAATTTAGCTATGGTGTTTATCTAATTTTTTAAAAATTTGATCAGTTAATTACTGAATAGAAGTTTGACCAAGGTTAATTAAACATTAATTAATTAATATCTTGATATCTAGATGATTTCAGTTGGGTTTGACTACTTTATTCTACAATTTTAAAGTAATAAAACTGTATTTTATGATTAAAGTAAATTTTTAATTTTTAATTTTTTTTCTTCTGATTGTTATTTTTTTAGTGATCGAAAAGATTTGTGGGATCCATAAGAATGCTTGTGCACGCGGAATCGGCTTGTAACTCACCAGACAGCGAGGGATCGATGATGGCGACGGTAGCCGGAGAGGGGGAAGACGACCTCGATCTGGCACTGGGGACTCCTCGGCTTCGTGCGCTTGGGTTCATGGGTCATCTTGAGGTTGCGACGACTATGACCAATTATCTCAGCCGGATTCGCCTCGAGTGGCTGGAACGCGACCGAGCGACGGCGGCGTCCACCGGGCCAGAGGGTGTGAGCCGCGGCGATGCCACGTCCTCGACCTGCAGGAAATGGGACGGTAAATCGACGCATGGATTAGGCATGGATTAGATACTGCGTTCCCGTGGTTGACTTGTAGCGAAGCTCAGTAGAGCGGCAGCGGTGGCGGTTGAACTCTCATCGGCGTCGGAGAAGACGCCTCCATTACCGGAGTTCCCGAGGTGTTTTCTCTCGGTTCCTCCGCGGAACGGACGGTGGGTGAGAAGGAGAGGCTGATGACGGAGTAGGAGGCTAAATGGTGGAGGATGGCGTGGAGGTCGACGGCTAGGGTGGCAGCTGGTAGTGTGGACACATCCATGCGTGCATGGCCGCGTTCCAAGGGGAGGGGCTGCGCTGCTTGTGTTCCAGGGACTGATAAGTGGGTCCCACGCCCCCTGGCCCCACTAGAATTGATAGGAAGATGAACACACTCTAGAAGCTATGTTTGAAATAGTGACTGCTAGCTGTTTTCAACCCTTCATTTCATCTACTTCTTTTGGACTTCAAATTGGGAATAAGGTTGCGGCAGGTATACAAGGATGTGAACTAACAATGAGCCAAGTTCC
Organism: Oryza coarctata; assembly: GCA_030770085.1. NCBI lineage: Eukaryota > Viridiplantae > Streptophyta > Magnoliopsida > Poales > Poaceae > Oryza > Oryza coarctata. The sequence goes on along the minus strand of CM061463.1, from coordinate 9,158,570 downwards.
AATGCCAAAGGTCTTTTGGTTTTACTATAATAATTTTGTAAAGTAGGCTAGTCGATACTGTTCACTGGATAAATAATGCTTATAGGTTTTGTGGTTGTTATTTTATGTGATTTAATTTAAGCTATTCCTCCTCCTTTCCAAAGTGCATTGCTTAAGGAGCTGTGATTGAATTATGATGAGGTTGCATACATAGCTACTTGGAAAGGTTAGTTTCAGCTCATAGAAACTGTCTGAAATTGATTTCACTTAGTGTTCTTGTATGCAAAATTTTGTGACGTTGAAATGTGAATTAGCTTTAAAGGGACTTGTGATTAGCAAAGGATATATTCATCTACAAATTTCTTAATGGGGATTTAAAATATAAGCTTTCATTAAATTTTGGTGTTAAAACAAATAATACTATACGCTATAGTTGATTCTCTAAAATTTGCTGATTTGGAGTGATCTAGTTGAGGTACCAATTGAAGTGGTAAATTTATGCAAAAATCGCAGTAGGCTTAATGTGTTGTGTTGTATTTTAGAGAATTTGTCCATGATTTCCTTATGAACCGATTTTTTTTTTTTTGAAATTTCCTTTAGTCCATGAAATGCATATAAAACCTATTATGAAGATGCATTTAAGAGCCAAAAACAAGCCCAAAATAAAGAAATGCACATACAATTAAGTTTATAATATTTCCTTCTCAGGGTCAACTTTTAAAATTTTATTTCCAATTGTTTTTACTAAATTGAATTTTCAAGGTGAATTCAAAACATAATGCCTAGATGGATGAATTACGGTTGTGAGTTAATAAAATTTAAGACATATTAGCACCTTCTACCCTAAGGTCACAAGGCCATGTTATGCATTTCCAAATGTATTAATCTAGCTGGTTTGACTTTGAAGCGATGTGGAGCATTTATGGTGTTATTTAAAATTTACGGTGGAACATTTTAAAATTTAGAGCTACGGTGTTATTTAAGTTGACTTGCTAAAGATATTTTAAAAGTTAAAGAAAAACTCTCTGATGGTCATTTCATTTGCAAACTAAATCCTCTCAACTTCGTCCTGAAGAGACTACGTGTTTTGCTTTGGTTCTTTGAGAGAAAACTCTATAACTGCTTCTGTCTTTTAACAAAATTTTCAAAATGGAAACTTGAACTTTCCTCTAAATTTTCCTGGTAGGAATACTGGTATGTTACAGCCACGCACTTCCATGGCCGCACTCAGCCGGCTTTCGTCCTTGTACGCTATGTTCGCTCCCCGGCTCGTCGCCCCCTCCGTTCGTCCCCAATGCCCACCTTGGCTCGATAGATTCGGGGATTCGGGAGTGCTAGTGTGTTTTACTGTGTGTAGTAACTAGTAGCAAGTGATCTGGTTCAGTCAGGTTGCTGATCGTGTTGGTGTTTGCACTGTGCGTACGCAAACGCAAGCATGTATTCTGTGTGCACATGCAATGAATGTTTGTCAGATGTAAAATGAACATGGTCGATGTAGTTCTGTTCAATGAAGAGTTTTTGTTTTTAGGTTTTCATCGGTAAGTTCAACATGCTCTATATGATTTGTTTGTGTTGCATTGCGCTTATTTTTGAGATACGAAGAAATTCAGTTATATCATATTCAAGCGAATCGCTTTCTTCCTGTGTAGAGAAGAAGACGAATGACTGGTGTGCATCCCTCGCTGTCTGTCGATTGGATGGTCATAAACTCATAATGCATATCTTTATGGTTATATACGTTGTGCATGGATTTGGGTTACAGAATTTGATATTGTTGCTGTTACAGCATTCTCATTCGTGTAATCCCCATAGCTCCCATTGTCAGATTAGCATGCTCTAGAGTGTGTTATTATTTAATTGACAAATGCTCATTTAGTTGCAACTGTGTACAATACTGTATGTCTGCTAAGTACTCCATTGGTTTTGTATAGCTACATAGCACATTCTCCCATGTTCTTTTCGATCTGTCTCTACACTAAAAAACAGAGTGCAGGAAGTTACCATTTTAAGGCTACATTCTAACTTAACGATTTCTCTTTGGCAGCTAAAACAGAATAATTTATTAGTATATAATTAATTAAATATTAGCTTAAAATATAATTTTTTTAAAAAAAACCTACAGTTTAGTCATTTGAAAAGTTCCTAACATGGACCACAGAACACAGCCTAAGTCAAGGAATTTGATGATTTGTTAAGCTTTAGATTGTAACATGTCACCTTTGACAATGACACATTTGAACCTCTGAGTTAATACAGGTAAATCATCGAACCCCTTATATAAAAAGTGGCAAATCATCAAATCCTCCGGTGCGCTCCCAGTCCCACTACTCCATACCTAAACTAAATATCACTTAATTCATTGTCACGATTATGTTGATGGTGTATAATCAGTAGCCAATCCATCATAATGGAGCTGCTTGTAGTGTACATAGAAGAAACGGAAATTAGAGGCTCTTAAGAATCCAATTTGGCAACACAAACTGAAGTCAAACTCAGAGCCAGAGCCGATAAAAGTTCAATTGGACACTACCAGAGACCTAACCAACATAAACTTTGTAAAAACTAAGACATAATTCTAAGGATGATAGGGTTTAATTTTTTAAGTTCATGACTGAATAGACACGGATGCACACCCATGTGAAGGCTAGGTCTAGGAAAGACTCATAGGGATAAGGGTAGGGATGAAAATGATCAGTAAAACACCAAAACCATTTCTGCTACCTACTATCTTTTTGCTATTTTTTTCTTAGAAATAGAATCGAAACGATAACAATAACAGTATTACCGGAACATCAGAAAATATTAAAAACAGAATTGTCGGAATAGAAACTTGGAAACAACATATCACACCAGTAAGCATTACATTATAAATTAATATCATAGACATATATTAGTGAAGATTTAAATTAATAAGTAACTAATTTAAATACTTCATAATGATATTATATTATGATATGTTGTTGACATATTATATGGTAATTTCTTCGGAAATTCCACATGAAAATGGTAAAACGCTAAAACCGTCGCAAAAACCCTATACCATTTTTGCTGATAATATAGAATCGGAACAAAAGAGTTGATAAAACAATAGTCCATACGGTCAAGAATTTCCACGCTATTTTTATCGCTAGATAAGGCATTAAGAGAGAGTTTAGGCCTTCACTAGAATCTTTTTTGTCAAAATTTTCTATAGGACATAAAAAAATTGTGGTCTTTGTTGTTGATAGGCACCGTTAAAATGTGAATTGGCTTAAGGAGACTTCAAAAACCTAATAATTTGCTGAAGGACTCCGTAGCAATTATTTTATCATTTTTAGGCTAAATAAAAAACCATTTCAAAAATACCAAAATGCCCCTCAAGCCTCCCTGTGAACTAGTCATGGCGACTCAGAGTTGATGTGATATATGGTGATTGATGCTTTTATCTATCAAATTTGACTATGAAAAGCAATATGATGAATGTGGGCTATGAGGGGTATTTTGGTCTTTTTGGAAAATTATCCCTTCATTTCACCCAAAAGTGAAAAAAAAATAATCGTCCTAGCATACTTCCGTAAATTCACAATTTGGGCCTCCTTGTTTATGGGGAGGTGCTTACAGCCCGGCGTTCGAGACTCGCCGCCCCGATTTCCCCGTCTCTTCTCTCCCGCATCCGAAACCCCCCCCAAAACCCTAAACCCATGGCGCCGCCCGCCGCCACGGCCAGCGCTCGCCTCGTCCTCCGCTGCCTCCTCCCCATGGCGGCCGCCGAGGCGGCGGAGGTCGTGACTCCCGCAGCCGAGAAGGCGGCAGCGGGGGAGAAGGACGCCCGATCGCTGTACCGGCGGCTGTCGGCGCTCGGGGGCGCGGGGAAAGGGGGCGTGTCGCGGGTGCTGAACAAGTGGGGGCGCGAAGGGCGGGAGGCGCGCGCCGTGGATTCGCCAAGTACGTCAAGGAGCTCCGCATGTACAAGCGCCACGCCCATGCCCTCGAGGTATAATGCAATTGTGTATCACTTTGCTTGGCGATGGACAACATGGTTGTGTGCGCGATTCTGCTTGGGTAGTGGTGTTTGCGCCTCTATATGCACGGGAAAGATGCCATTTTGCATCAGCGAGTAGCGATCGAAATGATGTTGCGCGTGGCAATGGAGTGGAGGTGGAGCTGTTACACGATTTTGCACAGTTGGGGGATAGGAATGATTACAGCCTGAAATATTGTATGCTTACGCATTTAAGCTTAGGCAGCGATGAGCACAGGGATAGGAATTTACCCTGAATGGACATAAAGTTTATCCATATCCGCTTCATGAACCCAAATCCTTGTGATGATTGGTTCTGTAGAATGAATTTATCAAGAGGTCAAGCATAGCACACGATGATGTAAAACGTGTTGTGAAGTTGTAACTATAACAGGTCCAGGTGATAATTCATGGCAGTGACATGACCATGGAGATGAAATCTATAACCTTTGGCCCTTTATAGATCCTATGGAGGGATTTCCTAATGCCAACTGTAAAGCAAACCTTCGCTTGTTGTATTTCAAATGGCTGAGGATGGAGGAGTCTCTGAGGAGGGGAGCGGCGAAGGGAGGTGAGAAGGTGGAGGTGGTGTTGGGATGGCAATGATACCTGGTAAGAAAGGGGATAGAGTGGTGCATAGATGTGAGGGGATGGAAGGAACTCGAGGCAGGGAACGGTGCAGGGAGGTAGCAGCATGAGTGGATAATTTGGTGCAGAGAGGTGAGGTGCCACAGGAGAGAGAAAGTGATTGCATCGTTAGTGTAGTAGCGACACAGAGAAGGCCAGAATTGAAGGTGAGGGGGTGGAATGCACTATCCAGATATTTTGGTGTCTAGGATTTTTAAGGTATTCAAGGTCAGGACAGTGGACTGCTCCTCGCCAATTCGCTGACTGACTTTATGTAGATGATGTGGCACTCTTTTGCATGAAAGCCTGCCTGCTTTTGACATGGTAGATGTTGTTCAGCATGTTAAGGAGGTGAGTGTGCATGCTTTCTGCGTATATTGAAATATATATAATAGCATGTTGTTTCAACTATATGCCCTGTTATCCTCAAGGTCAGAAAAGATTTGTAGTACTGAACTTCTCAACATATCTTGTTTCATACCATTTTGTATGTACTTCTGCTATTGTTGTTTGGATTTTGTTTATTATGCTTATGCAACAGTTTTTCTTGATTTTTTTTGGCAATTGATGGATTGGATGGTCAATACTAAATGTATGAACATGTCATACACTAACCATGCCATACGTTTGGATCTCATTTATAAAGTGCGTGGCATTGAATCAGCAGAACAATATTTTGCTGGCCTCCCTGATCCAGCCAAGAACCATCGAACTTATGGTGCACTTTTGGACTGTTATTGCTCCGCCGAAATGGAAGAGATAGCAGCAGACATCTATCACAAGATGGATGAACTTGACATCTCATCCAGTACTCTTCCCATCAACAACGTGATGTCTCTTTACGTGAAGCTAGGCCAGCATAAGAAGGTTACTAGCCTGTTTGAGGAGATGAAAGTGAAGAATGTTAAACCGGATGACCTCACATGCTGCATTCTGATGAGTAGCTATGCAGCATTGAACAAGATAGATGCTGTTGGAGAGGTTATAAAAGAAATGGAAGAAAAAGAAGTGGCTCTAGGGTGGTCTGCATGTCGCTTCCATCCATGTGAATGCTGGAATGGTTAAAGAAGCAGAATCTGCTCTGAAGAAACTTGAGGAGCAGGAGCTTGTTGGTGTTCAAGATGGCAGGCAGCCTTTTGATTTCCTTATGAGCCTATATGCATCAGCAGGCAAACTTAGTGAGGTCAACAGAGTGTGGAACTTGATAAAGGCTACTTTTCAGAAGGTGATTAACACCAGCTACCTTGGCATGCTTCAAGCTCTTTATAAACTCAATAATGCTGATCGCATGAAGCAGATTTATGAGGATTGGGAATCTAATTATCAAAATTATGACACAAAGCTGACAAATATGATGACCCAAGCACATTTAAGAAATGGCATGACCAAGGAAGTTGAATTATTGTGGGAGAAGGTCAAGGAAAAAGGTTCAGATTTTGATTCCAAAACGTGAGTTGTTTCTGGAGCATTACATGGGGAAAGGGAACATGACCTCTGCTCTGGACTGGGTTGAAAATATGACCAAACTTCCCAAGAAACAAGGGAAGCTAGATCAGGAGAAGATCAGCAAGTTCTTGAAGTATTTTGAAGAACACAAGGATGTGTAAGGTGCCGAAAGGTTTTGCAACTGCTTGAGGACGGTACGAAACATTGACAGCAAGGCATATGAATCCCTCCTGCAGACCTACTTGGCGGCTGGTAAGATGGTTCAGTCCGCCAAAGGATCAAAGAAGATAAGATTGAGATATGCTATGACATCAGGAAATTACTCAAGAGGATTGGCGACAAGGGACGGTGAAATGTTTATTGTTGGTAATTCACTTTGTGTCGGTGATTCCTTCTTATTCTCCAGCGAGCAGCACAGAGCAGATTTGTTCAAGAGTGAACTGTTCTTCCTTCTTCCTGTGTTCCATGTAGAGGATATTTCATGGCTAGGATGCTGTTCCAGCTTTTGGTGCTTTTTCAAAAAGCAGAGGCATGCTGGGGTAAAAGTTTTTCTTCAAGGTGCAACGTGTAGTCTTGTCTGAGAAGGCTTTTTCCAACACTTCTTTTTCTGCTTACTTTCTGAACGAAATGGCTGCTTCAGACATACAGTACTGAAGCAAGAATCCTACTACAGAATCGTTGCTGTTTCCATCTCTTGTAGTCAGTGTGCTATCAGTTTGATGCCCTGACAATGATATGTGCTTGCTGGTCAGAAGTGGGGTGTGGATAAGTCTTTGTGAACAGGGAAGCCATTCGGACGGGAAGTAATTGCGTGCAGAACCGAGAGACAAGGCGTCAACAGAACACCTTGCATAGGCTTCTGCCGTGCCATACCATGCAAAAGGGATCGAATACGTTAAATCAAATTTGAGGTAATTTATTTGGTCAAAAATTGGGGCGAGTTCAATTGGGGCAAGATGTGCAAAATGACATAAGCTGTTTGATACCATATGATTACGTAGTAAAATTGTAGTTGCCTTATTACCCCAAAGTAGTTTGAATCAGTACGTTCGTTTATATTGTCAATTTGTCATGCGATACCATAGGTTTGAAATCAAGATGAGACTAACGTGTAATATTTATTTCGGGGTTTTACTGTTAATGCTATTGGTTTAAACATGATGCACATCAATAGAAATATAAAAATTTGAATGCCTAGCCATGTATGTTGGCTTTTAGCCAATTTGTCAAGCTTCTGGAGTAATTACTGAAAATATCAATATCATTAACCAGTGAATGTGAAAGTATCTGCAGCAAAACTAGAGACTATCTACTATCTACACATTTGCATGACGTGGACAATGAGAATCCTGCTACAACGGCAGTGCAACCTAGTAATCAATTGGTCATCTCTAGAGGATGTAGCTCTTGATTCTTTTCTTTCTTTATCCACTTATTTCCTCACTTATATCTATTTTTTTCGGTCAGACGTGGATTGATCAATCTATCCTTCCAACTGGAGCAGTACTGATTGCAAGCTCTTCGGCAAGTCACTCTGGTTACAGTAGGTGAACCACAATTTCAGCGTGAAACAGACGTGATAGAAGCTGAAGCAAAATTATTGAGTTATTGCATCAGAAAAGAACACGTTTGAGAGTCCCATGATAACTCACCCTACTCAAAACCTTTTGCGTGAAGGAATTTGACTCCATATGATGACAATAACTGCTCATAGCAAAAACTAGTCGCATCAAACCTAAGCACTATATCCATTATCTACAGGCAGTAAGGAGAACACTAGGCATGATCAATAACAATTACACAAGGTTACTGATCTTATTTTTGTCAACCAGAATGTCTATTTTACAGAGAAGATTAACAGATCAACACCAAGGCTAGTATCACAGGTCTTAAAGAAGAAAAGATGGAGGTCACTTGCCAGCTCCAGGCCCTCCCAGCGTGAGCACTACATCGTGCAGGTCACTGCTGCCCCTTTCTGGCTCAGACTTGATCTTCGCCGCTGCCGCTGTTGGGAATGCTTGCCAGGCATGGTGGCTGCAGTCTGGCAGCACGAAGCCTGTCGCCTGTGGCACTGGCCGGGCATGAACCGGGATGGTGTGAGCAAGCACTGGGCGCTGCTGCTGTGGTGGAATGGCTGAACTTGTCAGAATCGGGTGGTGCACCATCGGTCTCGGAGCTGTCACACCTGGTCCCTGAGATGAAAGTACGAAAATGCGAGGATGAACAATGTGTGCCATCTGCTGTTAGATTTCATGTGTGAATTGCTTACAGGAGCGAAAAGGACTCCTCTGAAGAGCTGTCCATTGATGACGGTGGTCATGAGGTACCCTGAATCGAAGGCTCCATCAATGGTCCCATGAACCTCAGCGCCGATCTGCAGGTAAGCAAATCATCAAGAGACAAACAATACGTCATACCAGAGGTGGAACAAGAGTGGTGTGAAAGGAGTGACATACAAGGGGTGGAGTAGGTGGATGGTGGTGCGTCTTGGGTTCAGCTGTTAGGAACTGCACTTCATGCCGCTGCTGTGGAGCAATGGTGCGGAGGAACTGATCCCTCTTCAAAGTCCTCGGCGACACACCTCCCATAGCCCTCAGAGTGCCATTGGTGTTGAGGCGAACAAAAGGTTGCAATGCTGAGATTGATCTGTTAGGAGATGCTGGAAGTTTCTGAGCTCCATTATGCTCCTGATCGGATTGGGATGGTGAGGAGTGCTGAGAAAGTGACAGTGAGTGCTCCTCCTGCTCTGACTCGGTCTCTTTCGGTCGGACATCGCCAGTTCTCCTCCTTTTCACATGGCCATTCTCTGAAAGGGATGTAAATGATGTGCCCATTGGACGTAAACATTAGGAGGGCAACACTGACAAGTAGATTTTAGTTTTGAAATAAATTTACTTACCTAGACCACGCAACAACAGATTCCTTTGTTCGGTTTCTACTTCCTGAGGTTTTGGACCAAGTTCTCCATTGCTCATGTTTGGATCCCTTTGCTGTAATATCCCATGCATCACATTGAGTTTTAGCAGAAGAAATTAGCGTCACTCCTACTTGTAAGAAAGTTAAGCTACTCACATTTTCGGCTCTCAAGAATTTTCTCCTCTCTTGGCTCCAGTGGTTACTTAGAACTTTGCACATCGAGATGTTGTAACGGCCATTTGGATGCTCAGAGCCCAATTGAAGAATGAGCAGCTCATTCAGGGGCCGTTCATCTTCACCACATCTGTCAATTTACAAGGTTTGTCAAATTGCTCCCAGATATATATTTATAGTGTAATGTTTTCATAAGCATACCCTCCATAAATCGCGATATCGGTATTCAGGACGACCGCGCTATGAGAAAACCTTCCCTGTGGTTGCTGCCCACATATCTCAAGCTGTGTCCATGACCGATTTGCAACATCAAGAATCCAGGCATCACTGTAGTATTGCTTATCACCAACTCCTCCAATAACATAGACCTACACGATGCGCATTGCTTAGAAAGTGGCACAAAAGATTTTACTTTTCCCCTCACAAATGTTATTCCATTGTTGTTCCAATAATTGGTGCTCACCTTAGATCCAACACCTACAGCTGCGTGGCCAGCTCGAACACCAGGTGAGGCCCCTTTTACTGCAAACTGTAAATCAACAACAAATTATCAGATAAGAGCAAATTTCACTGAGAAGTTATCATCTAACCATTAACCTAAAATTTACAAGTTGGTGTAAGCAAATTGCAGTAGTTTCAGTCTAATGAGTAATGACTAGTCATCAACAGTTAGGAAAGTGTTTATTCAGCACTGACAGGTTAGTTAGATATGTTAATTATGTTTCTTTTCACAATGCAAATCATTACTACTACATGTGAGTTGTGACACTGTTAGAGCTAGACCAAACCAAATTACCGACAAAACGCAATACACACAGAGGCAGAAGAAGTCAGCATCAGAAATCAATAAGCTCCTGAAATTTTGCATGGTGGCATCTAATCTCAGCAGGCAGGCAGGACAGTGTGAAGACCGAAAGCAATGTGGCGATCTACACACGAAACATCAGCATCTGCCCAACATACGTGACAGGGACCGGACGCTTACCCTTGACCACGCCATGGCGTCCATGTCCAGGACGTCCACCTCGCCGTGGTAGCGGTCGCCACAGTCGCCGCCGTAGACGAACAGCCGGCTGCCGACGGCGACGGCGCCGTGGCTGTCCCTCGGCGCCGGCACGTCGCCCTTCACCTCCGGAGAGGACCACGTCATGGTGGGCACGTCGAGGACGTGCACGTCGTTGAGGTAGTTGCCCTCCCCTTCGCCGCTGCCGCCGAACACCACCAGGCGGTCGCCGCCACCGGCGGAAGCCACGGTCACCGTGTGGCTCTCCCGCGGCGACGGCGGCGTGCCCTTGCACGCTGGCTTGGTCCACTCCTTGGTCCGGAGATCGAGCACGTGGAGGTCGTTCACCTTCTTGGAGCCGTTCGTGCCGCCGAACACCATCATCCGGTGGCCGACCAGCGCCGCGCCGTGGCTGTCGCGCGTCCCAGGCCGCGTCCCCGTCGTCGCCAGCGAGCTCCACACCATCGTCTCCAGGTTCAGCGTCAGCACGTCGCTGAAATGCAGCCCCCCGCAGCATCCCTACCATTCACAAGCAAAAAAAATCAATCGCATTTCGTCACAGCAAAAAACATTGCAAAAACTGTTTTTTTTTCTCCAGCGAAATTGCAGGTTAAACTGTACTCAGTTGCATTGTCACAGAAAAACATTTGCATAAAAAATGCTATTTCTCTAAGTAATTATAGGTAGTAGATTGACAGAAATCAATTGCATTTGTCACAGCAAAACATTGTGCAAAAACTGTTTTTCAGCATAATTGCAGGTTAAACTGTACTGGTACTACTAAACTAGTGCTAATTAAGAGCATTAAAAGAAAGATCTTTCGGTCGGTGAATCACAGCATATCATGAGGCAAGAAAGGGGGTGGTCCAAACGCCAGGGGGAAAGAGAAAGAACAGCGACGAAAAGGTCCTCTTGTTTCTTTTTCGTTTGTTTTTTTCTTTGCAGTACATTTGCCCTGCTAACTTCCACCGGCCTATTCAATGAGTTCAGTCATCACTGCAAAAATGAGTTCCTGAATAACTCTCCAAAGAAATGGTTTTCAGTGTTTAAATGTTCAGGGAACTCTCCAAAGAAATGGTTTTCAGTGTTTATAATGTTCAGGGAAAAAAAGGGGTTTTCATTCTTCTTCTGTACTACTAGGAGATTATCTGAGGTACTTAAAAAGACAAGTAACATTATACTCCTATATTGTTTGCAGGTGATGATAAACTGACAGTAATCTATCTATCAAAAGGTAAAGCTACTTTCTTTTGCTACAACTTTTCATCCAGGAGGAATATTACAGCAAGGACCGACTTCTCACGGTCTTCACTTTAGATGAAAGCTGCTGAACATTTTGTTTCATCATTCATTCACATCTTTTCAGTCACAGGGGAGCTGAGCTGAGCTGCAACAGGACAAAACTCAAAACTCCAGAAGATTAACATCCCAAAAAGACGTCTCTTTTCTCCTCAAAAGAATTCACAACCTCTTCATCATGTTCAGTCTAATCTAAAATCAAAAACCATGGAGAGACTTCCGATTGCAGAGAAAGAACAACCATCTCATGAGCTGAAGGCGAATTAGCAGCTACTACTAGCAACATGCAAATTGAGGATGTGGAACGCAAAATGGAGCAGAAACTAGCAGAAGATGTGATCAAGCGAAGCACTGAAGCAGCAGAGGAATGTGCAGAAGCAGGATTGCCTAGTCATTTTATCAAGAGGAGTAGGAAGGATGGAATGATGGATACACATACCCCAAAGACGTAGACGACGCCCTCGAAGAAGCAAGCAGAGTGCCCCCATCTCTCCGGAGGGTTGAAGCCGACCACCTTGGGATACAGCCACATTGCCTTCCTCCTCCTCTCCATCTCTCAAGCTCTACCTCTCTCTCTCGCTCTCTCTCTCTCTCACACACCTCACACTTCTTGTCTAGACTATCTCCTTCCTACTACTCCGAATGAAGGAGAAGAAGACGACGGCCACGACGACGACAGTGTGAGAGAGATAGATGGTGATATGTGTACAGAGCGCTGAGAAGAAAAGGGAAGAACCACCGTGTAACAAGTAGTCACACCAAGAGGTCCCTGTTGCTGATGAGATTTGCCACAAAGGAGAGGGGGGGCTCAGCTAGTGAGGCATCACACATCAATCCATCACTCGCTGTCACTCACTCACTCACTCACTCACTGCTACTGCTACAAGATGGACAGGAAAAGATAGGGGCCTCTCAATTCATGTCCAAGGTTTGCTTGCTCCTCCTCTCCACCACCACCACCACCCACTGTGACAACCAACACGGCACAGCGATCCACTGCTCGCTGCTGCTAGCCTGCTACTCCAAGGGAAGAAGAAGAACAGCTCCAGCTCCAGTGGCCACGCAAAGTTGCAAAGCCGTCTAATGCTGCTGTGTGCGTGACCGTGTGGTAGTAGCAGTGGTGGTAGGAGTAGTAGGAATAGCTAGCAGCATCTATGTAGGAGAGAGGATTGAGGGAGATGTGCATGGGGAAATGTGTGCATGGGAATGTGTGAGGCGTGGTGGCATAGGAGGAGAGAAAGCGGGAGTATCTTGGTGAGTGCACCCACGTACATGCACGTTTACGTAGAGTTAGGATTGAAGCAGTCCGTAAAAATTTGGGTTTTCTATCTCATTCTCCTGGTTTATTTTCTGAATTTTATAGCTATTAATTTTTAAAATCTAAATAAGTATCAGGACTTTTGAAGAAGTTGGACATTCTGAAATAATTGAAGCTGTAACTGTCGGAAACTCCTAAACAAATTCATTGAACGTTGGGTTGGTGTGAGAGAGGAGACCAGAGAGGGGATTTGGGATTTATCTAACTGAAAATGATGGGGAGGCGTGTGAGGGCGTCTGGTCATTGGAGTGTGTGGGATGTGATGAGGCGGCGTGTCATGGGGTTCGGTGGTGGTCTATAGTGTGGTGTGGTGCAGATTCTCTAGGTGGATGGGATTGCGGGATGCTCGGTGCTGGTACTCTCTCTCTCTCTCTCTGCACAGAGAGAACCCTCACTCTCCCATGTGCTTGCTTTGCTTTGCTTCCGGTGCTTCTCACACACCTCGTGGTAAACAAACTTGTGTCAAGCGTCAACTCGATAGTGATGAAGTTTAGGAGCACGCCGTGCGATGGACTGCAGGAAAGATACAGGTGGTTGAAAATTTTTGTTGGTGGATTTTTGTTTCAACGTACGTAAATTCCTACTGCATGTAGTTCTAACAAAGGTTTGTGGTTCTCTAGCGTTTTAGGGATCATTTGGCACTAAATACAAGAACAAGAAAATTATAGGATTAGAATGTCATCCCTTGTTAAATTCTCAGGATTCATAAAATATATGAATGCTTCAATTGTGCTGTTTGGTTTAAACAAAAGGAGTAAAGGAATTTGGAGAGAAAGAAAGGGAAAACTTTCAAATCCTCCAAAATTCCAATGAATTAATGTAATCAATATAGGAATTTTATAGGATTTTAGAAGGATTATTTCTTTGTTCCAAAGGGCACGTAGGAAAATATTACATAGTAGTGAAATCTTCCTTTGGAGTAAGTGTCAAAAAAATAATGGAGGGATCCTTTGAAGCAACAAATATTTATAGGATTTTTTTTAGAATTCAAACCCTACAGAAAATTTTTCCTATAGAGCCTGCTGGTTTGGAGGATTCAACTAAAAATTTTCCTCGGTTCTTTTCTTCACCTTTTGGAGAATTTTAAACATGAATTCAAGCCTCATGGTTTTGATTTCTTAGAGAAATTCAATGCAGCGTATCTCTTTATCTCTCCTCTCAACTCTATTCTAAAGATTTTCATGTGAGTTTCCTATGGGTATCCATCAGTCAATTCGACTACTTCCTCTGTTTTCAATTCATGTATCGGTATGATTGGATATGTCATGACATCTAATTCATATAGTTTCCTATTCCTTCAGGTTTGGGCGGGTCACATCAATTGAAGATTTATGCTCTGCTCGGTTGTGATTGTTGCGGTTGTAACACTACGATAGATAAAGTACCAAGAGCAGCAAATGAATGCCAACTACTACGATTGTGCTACTAAAATAATTCGAAGATTTTTATGATAATGAACTAAAATTCGTGTGTTTTAAAGAAACCATTAATTTCATTGTATTTTTAACTGCGGTCACTATAAAAGTCCTAACCCCTAAGTGCTGTTACCTCCGTCTATCCCAGATTCATGTAGAAAACGAACTTTTTAAGGCCAATGTATTAGTAATAAAGAGTACCTACATGACACTGGTAAGCATAAATATAAGTACTACTAGGTACTAGCAAATGCTGGCATTGCCTCCGTTTGGTCCTGTTCATTTGAGCTATGCAAACACTTCTAGAGCATCCTGTCCTGCGCAACACCAATTCCCATCGCGCTTGCTCCTTAGCTTGCCTCCAAAGTAACCACTCCTCTCGGTACAACCACAGACCGAAGGATTGAATACCTCATCTGTACAGGCTGTAGATCAAAACCAAGCGAGCGTTAGGACGCTGATGGCGACAAGAGAAAATAAAGGCTCACACACACTTAGCTAGCCTGCCTGCCCGGGCGAGCGAAGCCGAGATTGATAGATGAGCTTTGCTCTAGCTGGAGTAACAGCCCGCTTGCCCCCAAGTCAATGCGATATAGTAACAGGGGCTCGTCGTGATACGTTGGCAGGGAAATAGAGACAGATGGACCATGAGACATAGCCCCCACCCGCCTTGCAAGCTCACCATTAAGGGTTTCTTCGATTTAGAGTATTTTCGAAAAAAAATAGTGTAATTAAACTTCATGTAAAATTTCTATATTCTAAAGAGATCCTAAGGTCCTATTCTTTTCAAATTATTTATCACAATATTGAAATGGATTATTTGGTCTAAGTTTTGAAAAATAATTTTTTTTTCAAAAAAAATCCTTCAACTCTATTGCTTAGATCACTTGTATTGATCTATTTATTAAGTTTATTTTTAAAAATATTTAATCTATTTCTATAATTAAATAAATAACCCATGACAATAATTCCCTCGATAATTTAAATTAAATGGGGGCCTAACACTACATTTGGAATCAAGGAATACTAGAAAATTTTAGTAGTGAATTTATTCTTAAAAAAATCATTCTAACCATCAACAGACAGTGCGTCCAAGGACATGGAGAGTGATTGTTCAGAATGATTTATATTTACCATTTAAATTTAGGATCATTTTGACCTTAACTACTCAGTTACCAATAAAAAGTTATTCAATAACGGTCAATTATTTGCAATTTATGTCTATTGTGAAGGCCTATTCTGAACGATCACGTCCAATCATAAAAGATGTATATTCAAAACTAAAATTTAGAACCATCTAGACCATATATAAATATTCGGTTACTGATAAAAAAAAAAGATGCAGTGTTCGATAGCTGGCCGATTACCGGACTTCACAAGCCGGTATATTTGCTAAAAACCGGTAGTCTATATACCTGGTGAGCGAAGTGTCCAGCGGATGGAGAATCACGTTTCAGCATCGCCTCCAAACTAAAGGCCCCAGTCTTGCGATGTAAAAACACCCGATCAT
Source organism: Oryza coarctata (assembly GCA_030770085.1). NCBI lineage: Eukaryota > Viridiplantae > Streptophyta > Magnoliopsida > Poales > Poaceae > Oryza > Oryza coarctata. The sequence continues at coordinate 9,142,883 of CM061463.1, read as the reverse complement.
CGAAAGCAGCCGATGTCGATATCTCCTTTCTTTCGCGGGAGCGAGTAGAGTGGCTGGCGGTAGTAGCGGTTGACCGAGTGGTGCGTAGTCTTTGTCACGTTCACTTGAAAAGAGCCGACGAGAGAATTCAAGATGTTCACTGGTGTTTACAGTGGAGCTAAGAACTGAAGAACATGTTACATGTATGCGTTTATGACTGAAAATTATTGACAAGGACTTCATCGGTCCAAATGATAGTGGGTGAGTCAAAAGGAGTTTCGGATAGGATCATCGATCGGCGACAACTCCTACATATGCCCGCCATCACGCTCCAAACTCTGGGAAAAAGCTGTGAAAAAAAAATTAAAATGGTTTGGTGATATGCAGTATGGTAGTATGTCAAACATCAAGTAATTTATTAACCAGTAAAATGACAAAATATACAGATAAGTGCTTTGTTTTCTCCTTTTATTTTTTTATTAACCATGTGTTTTAGGCGAAATTTTCTATCCTACCCTTCTAGTAATATACATATATATTACCATGAACCAAAATCCCATAAGATTAAAGATGGGTTAAGGGTATAAAGATAAAATATTATATTTTCGTGGTCACGTATGTGTGGAAGAAGCAGACATTCACATACACATGGTGAGCTTACTGTAAGAAGAGAGGACAGATGACTGATTTTTTTAGAGCAGTAAGATATGGAGTAGCTTCTGGAGATTTGTTTTTCTTGACCGTATACTTATGTACCCTGGAGCACTAGAGCCTTACATATTCTCTCATTTCACAAATATCGATGATTTATGTTTTAAGGTCTCAGTTCACAGGATTCCCTTATTAGTTGGTGTGGACATGTCGGCATGGAACATATATATTGCCGGAAGATAGTATTTCAAGCATGTAAATTTATCTGTTATTGCTGTTTTTTAGTGTTTTGCTAACCACCCGTCAACTAGAATTTTTTTGAAAACACAATCAAATTTCCAATCTTTCAATATGTGCATAGATTTAGGATCTAGTCTTCTTCTCCAGTGAGAGCTTCTTGACTTCGGTGGTTTGTATAGCAATATAGCAATAGCAGAAGCACCAAAATATATTTCGTTAGGATTTGGGTTTAGGAAAGGAGCCCTTTAAAGAGAAAACAAAGTCCTTGATTTAGAGAGAGCCTTAGGAGGCCGTGGTGGCAAGTTGCTGCTGAGCCACATGTTGAAACCAAGCAGTGAAGTGGATAGAGGCAATAAAAAGTTAAAGAGGTTAGGAGGCGATGGCTAGATCCCATGATGCTAAACGCTAGAAACGGCATGTTGAAATGGGGCTATAAAAGAACTAAGCAAGAAGCTAATCAACATAAGGGATAAGAGAGAAAAATGATAGCTAGGGGAGAGGAGACGACTTATGGGCTATTAGAGATAGTGCCATTGTCTACATCACGAAAGGGAGGGGTAGGGCATGCATTGCAAATATAAAAAAATATATTGTTTTTTAATTTATTGGAATCCTTTACAAAACGTGGTAAAATGAGAAATGCCATCATAATTACTTGTCCTTAATTGTCCTTTTTTCATATGCCCTTCCTTGGCGTTCAAGACGCTTCGATTGGTTGTTGCCGTCCTTTTCATCACACTCGCTTTGAAAGGGAAATAACGAAGGGCAGTGTAGCTATCATGAAAGGGGCAACTCACGCGGCCATTTTCTCTACTGGGTCACGTCTCTTTGATTGAAAGATTTTAGGTTTGGTGCGTCCAATGCAATCTCCATTTGAGGAGACAAACAAGATATGTCCAATTCTGCTGAACTACAATCACTAGCTAAATGATGCTCCTACTAGCTAACACAGTTCCTTGGATAACAATTAATGTTCTTTTTACATATGCTTGTTCAAGAAACTAATTATGACGTCATAAGGACCCAGGGTGACGTCAAGAGACATAACAAAAGACAATTTTGCCACTTTTATCTCATTTCTTGTGGGCGCACCGCCCATAATTTCTTTTGCTCCATGGTCCTTGGGATTTGGGATTGAGAGCAGGAAGGTCCCAACTCACATCCATCTAGGCCACAGTGAGCACAGCACAAGCAGCTCTAGGTTTTCTCTATCTCCATTTTGTTTATGCACATAGATTCCGACTCCAGAGGCAGTTTGTGTTCTCAAGGAGAAAGGCCTCGGAATTTGCAACCACCACCAAAACCAATGACACGCACTAGTCCGTAACCTGCATATTCAATGGGCAAGGCTTCCAGCTTGGTCCAGGCCTTGCTTTCTTCATTGCTTCGCCGTGTTCTTTGCTTCCAGTTTTTTTCTCGTCGGGAAGAAGCGGTGAGCACGAGTTTCTTGGTACACTATTTATTTCAATTTGATTGTGTTCTAATCAATTTCATATTATACAATTATTACTCTTATTAAATGCATCCTAATCAATATTCCTAAAGTAAGAATTATTTTTATATAATAAAAGAAATACTCGGTACTAGTATAGTTGTATTAACAAAGGGTAGGAAGATAAAGACATATTTAAAAGTGTTTTAAAATGTGAAAACGATAATTAATTTAACAAAAAAACTTAAATGCTACAACAGGGGGTACCAAATTCTCGTACGCTTATTTGGAGTAGCGAGACTTTTTGGATGGATCAGATGATCAGCATCAGCTTGAATTGGTTGATTGATTGACCCTGCAGGGGAGAGGGGTCCAACAACAAAGGTGGTTGCCAACAAAATAATCAAGCCGTGTTCCGTCAGGCTTTAAATGATTCCTCCTGGTGGTGTACGTCAACCGGGATGAACAGCTTGAGCCTGGAAAGAAAAAAAGGATCAAGATCTGCGGTTGGATCAAATCAGTGGCTTTTTGTGGGGTGTTTTTTAATGGGATCGTCCGTTAAGAAATGGAGACACTGACAGGGAGCCCAGGTATAATGTGGGCCAGATCTTGTCTGCCTTTTCCCTTGCTTAGCTTTTTCCCCCTCCTTCCTTCCTTTCCATGTAGCATTAATGTGAGGAAATTTTGGAAGATATATCCAACATTTGAGTGGTTTTAGTTATCCAGTGCCGAGAGCACTGAAGCGCTGGACCCTAATCGTTTCTAACAACTATAAAAATTAATTAATTAATTATAAGTAAAAATTATATTTATATATATGCACACACTTAGCAATTTAAAAGTGATTACTAAAAATAAAATATAATAAGAAAACTCTAAAATTAACTTCAAATTTAAGTTTTAAAATTTAAATTTTCATAATGTGTTCAGAACTATATATTAGGGTGAAAACTTACTATTATTTCCTATGAGCACGCTAGAATGTTTTTACGAAAAAGTTTATATATAAACATTACTTTAAAAAATATATTAATATTTTTTAAGTTTATAATAAATAAATAATTAATTAAATATTCACTCATGAGTCTTATCTTACATGGTCATCTTTTTTTTATTCACTCACTTTTAAACACGGTATAAGTAAAGAGTCAAACCCCTCTCTCTCATGTCTAAGTACCTATTTCATATCAAAAGATGATCCTCACATCAACTTAAAAAAACATATCCACCATAGTTATCCATCTCATATTCGCTTCTATCTTCTCCTAGCATCAAACTGCCTCTTAGCTGATTGAGCAGTTCCATATACGAGGCGAGTGTTGCAATTGCAAAGCTTTGAAGGGCAACCAGTGGACCTCATCCTCTAAATCTGTCCGGTACTCCGGTGACTGTAGACCACAATTGCTAACATGATGGATTTGGAAACGGCAGTGGCACCAGTTCAACGCTAGAAAAAGGTCACCATTTCAACTAAGTAAAACCATGTTCTAATTGAATTGATTGACTAAATTATGTAATGGATATATATATAAAAAATACATCTATTCACTGTAAGTAATCTACCAAGGATCTAAGTCACCGCAGGTCACATGAAAAGTTATAAAAAGTTGAAAATTGTATTTTGGTGGTAAATCTAAACATTCTTGGTTGTAGCATATATCTGTCTGAACTTCGGAAGCGCATATAGTTCGCTCATAGTATAGATATAACCTAAGATCATGTAAATAGGGAAATAGAAGATTAGTATTTCTCTCTTCATCACTGGTTGCACAATATTTTTTTCAACACACAATACATACGTTCACGCTCACAACGCGCGCACACTCATTCATATGAACATACACACGTACATCGTGAAGACTGCACCAGCTATATTTTAAAATTAACGAAATCACGCCTTGCCGTCATCGGGTATAGGGGCGGACGCACCCACTGAGCAGGGTGGGATATTTGGCCTATCTACGAATCACATCGGCCATACACCCCTAGACCCTAATATTGTTTGTGTTAATTATAAGATGGTCATCATGTCGCTAGATAGTACTATCACATAGTAGTATCCTCTAATATCACTGGTTGACTTCAAAGCACGCTTGATCACCATGAAAATTCTAATTATAAGGACCTTTTAAAATGTAGGATTGTGAAAATATAGAAATAGGAAAAATATAGAAATGAAATATCATCCCTATTAAATTCTTACAGGAATTAAAAACACAGAAAAGTTTCAAAATTGTTGTTCAATTGATACACAGGAGAAACACATGAATTTGAAGTCATACAAAGAACAATACATGACCTCATGTTTATTTTTTTCCAAAATCTTTATAGGATTGTCCAATACATAGTAATTTCAAAGGAATTGATATGAATTAATTCCTTTTTCAAAAGTTTTCATATGATTTTTTCTATAGTATTAAAATCCTCCAAACTTTCTATGTTTTTTCTACAAATCAAAGATAACTTAAAATTGGATGAACTAATACTATAATACTAAAGATGGGTCAATCAAGACTTGATAAGAACTTAATCATGCTTGAGCATTACTGTCGTGTTCATAGATGTACATATTCTCAAATATTAACTCATTTTTAAGATATCAATTATGATTCATAAATTGACTTATAAATCGATAGGTTTGCCATTATTTTTGATGTAATTATATACTACAAATATTATTGCTTAATTAAATGAGAGGTATATGCTTTTCTTAATATATTAACTGTACTCTATTTTTATACGTTTATAATATAAATATGCTATATTACTGTATCAAGTTATTTTTATCGATCATCTATCACGGATAGGTGGTTGGTTGCACAACAATTCGATGATACTATCCTCCGTCAATCCGATTTTTTTTCTTTTGCAAGGTGCAAACCAGAACTTTGGTTCAATCTCGTGCACAGTAGTCACAAAAACCCCAATAAACTACTCCTACTCCAGAGCACTCCACTGTACTCGTACAGCCGGGAGTAGAGTAACAGGCAAATCAAGTACGGTTCACAAAACCTAGGCAGAAGCGTGAGTGACAGGACGACCTCGTAAGGAGCACCGATGGAAGTACGTGATGGCTACGGCGGGGAGCACCTCCCCTCCACTCGATGCAAATTAAGCTCGGAATCCGAACCCCCTCACCTCACCGGCCGCGCAGCGTAGTCCACCACTCGCCGTAGGCCAGCTACGCTACTGGCGGTACAAGTGCCTCAATATCTAGGCGGCACCAGTAGTCCGGTGAATCGATCAACGAGCCAACGACGCGTCGTCACGGGTGGAAACCGGGAAACCCCGGGCGTGCCGACGCCGCTACCGACGCTATCAGTAGCAGCCTCATCGAGGCCGCGGGTGGGCAGTTAGAGACAACGACCCAGCGCAGGCAGCGCCGTACTGCCATCCCGGAGACGGTTCGCCCCGCGCGCGGTGCGGGTTTGAGCCCCCTGCGCCAGCGCCACCGGCCGATCGAGGCGAGCGGCGGGCGCGCGCCGGCGCCGGCGCCGTGCGAGGTCGAGCGGGTAACGCAACGCGTCGGGTTGGTGGGGAAGGGAGTTCGATCGCGTCAGGCAGGCGGCCGTCGCGTGGCAGCGCGGGAGTGGCGAGCGGGTCGCGCATGCGCCGAACCGAAAGCAAGGGCGCGCGCGCGCGCGCTGTGCTGTGCACGGGTCAAATCCGGCGTCCGACATGGCTTGGAAACTGGAATATGGGTGGGTGCGTGCGTGCGTGCGTGCATGGGCAGCCGCTGCTGTGCTGCCGTGCGCGCTGCCGGTGGTGTGTGCCTTTCTGCTGGGCTCCGTCAAACAACGCAAGCGTAACTATGCGCATCGTCCCTGTATCACGTAGACACTAGGGCTTTGTTCGGTTTGGAGAAATTATCACGTACTATTGAAAATCGGTAATAGAATGCTAAACAGTGAGACTATTCTTCTTGTTGCAATTATATTGAATTCGTAATCAATAGAGAGGGTTTGCACGTCCAAACGAGTTGTTCACATAACCTTTCAAACATTCTCAACCGGGCTAAAAAGATGCCCAGTGCACCTCAAAGCTATGTCTGACTGAAAGTCTGAAACCAATTGATTAATTTTCTAAGCCACAGACTGACACGGCCAAAAGCTCGAAGCTCGAAGCCCTACACGACATCTTGGCAAGCGTCCAAATTTCATTGCACAGTTGACAGTTCAAACAACAAAAATTTAACTCCCAAGAATAGCGTAGACTTTCACCTTTTCTAGTACTAGTATGCTATACTCAACTAACCAACTAGCCGTAGAATAAAAGGAAAGTGATCCATTTACTCCTCTAAGGGCACATGCCCCTTATCCGTTGCATGACATGTAAATAGAAATGGAAATTTCTGAAAAAAATAACATCATGATCATAACAGTAGTATCGTGTATCATTGTACGGACGTATAAAAAGTTTAGTGAACAGTATTTATAGCGTTGGAAGCTAGATTTATTACTTTTATTTTCTCAATATGTAAATTAAAATTTTATGTTTTGGATTTATTTGTAACTATTTGATGGTTAAATTTCATATTTGGCTGTCCATTGAAATGTGTTTTCACTTTTGAGTTGGATGGCATTACCTTATGTTGCAATTTGGATTACCCCTTCCTCTTTATCTCTTCACACTCTTTTTTCTAAAACCCCAATCAATACTATCCTAGGCAATGGCGGTGCCCATTCTTAGGTGCAGTGGGGTGAAGGTGGAGCTCAAGGTAAGCCTAGGAGCAGTGGTGGTCAAGATAATAAATAGCGAATAATAGGTCGATGGTAGCTTGGTTCTATATAGTGGATTACCAATAGCAATATTTTATAATCAAATGTAATATATAACATATTAACAAAGCAACTATAAATAAATTAGCGGTAAATCAATAGACATGTAACTTAAGATTGCAAATAGAGATTTAGTTGCACTTAAAAAGTTGATGTGTTGTTCTAACTTAATTTAAATTAAGAATTAAATATATTGTTTTGCTCATTGGATGTCACAAATCATCGTCCGAAGCATCAATCTCATTAGCATCATGGTCACACTATAGCTGTTGCTAGGTTGAATTACAGTTTGTTATAGCATCCCGCTAAGTCAAATAACGGCTACAAAGTTCTGCCCTGCTATCTAGTAGCGATAGCTTTAAGGGGTCACTACCGCTATAGCGTCGTGCTATAGCAATAATTATAAACACTATTTATTAGAGGCAGGATGATAAGGTGTCAAAGACCAATAACAATGGAGCTTGCGCTTCGAGCAGTGGAGCAAGGAGGGGCGATATGGATGGAGATAGAGCTTGAGCAAAGAGTATGAGCCCAGCACAAAGCAAAGGTAGTTGCAAGCAGTGAACCTTCATGGGCAAAGGTCAAGCTCAAACAAGCACTATTGTTGGAGCTCAAGCAATTAGAGGACAGTATTAATTGAGCTCAAATAATATAGGGCTAGTGCTAATAGATTAAGCTGAAGCGAACATAGATCAAGCCCATAATCCAACCAGACCACCCTGTTGGATTAAATTGCTATATCTCATATAGGCTATTTCATTGGATTTGTCATTCGATTTTAAGCTCACCTCTATGGCTCTGCCGATACTCTCTAGCTTAATCTCTTGTTTTCTTTGGCATTCTCAAGCTTGAGCTTGTGGTGTCAACGATAGATAAGAAACAGGTTACCGTGGTGACTTGATTTTTCTCACCAACTAGTGGGCAGTAATCCAAATCAAAACGTGTGAAACAATGCTCAAGATATGGACAAAAATGTCACTTTGGTAAAGACACGGCTCAAACTGCTATTAAGCCTATTTGATTGTAGTACTCGGAGAGAAGAACCGCAAGAAGGCACATGCCCTCTAGCCGTTATCTACGTTAGCGGAAGAAAAGAACAGCAAAAGTTATTTTTAACATTAACCCAGTAACTAACCCCGTTATCTCACTGTGCACGCACGGAATAGTAACACCACAGGTGTCCAGTGTCTACATTTGCTTTGACTGATACTCCGCCTCCATCGATGCCTATCTCCACAGCAGTACAAGCTGTGAGTACGCCTGTGACCCGCGTGAAGCAACATCGGTCATGGGCGGAGACGACGTGTGAGGTGACACGCCGCGCGGGCGACTCGGATGGGACGGACGGGGGCCGGCGCCCACGCAGACGGACAGGCAGACGCATCGAGCGAGATTCGTGAGGCCGACCGATCCGCGGTAGAGGAAAAAGGGAGGAGGAGACGCCGGCTGTGGTGTGGTTGGTGTGGCGGAGTGGTGTCACATCGCACGCCATCCATCGGTCCGGGGGCCTCTGATGTGCCAAGGGGGAGGGCGATTCGACGGACGGACGGGCTGTGACCGTGACCCGCGGCAATGTTGGGTTGGTTCATTAGCAGGTCCACGAAGGGCTGGTACTTACCTTGAGATCGTGTCCGTGTGCTCGGTCGGGAGGATCGGTGGCCATTTTGATGTGTTGGGATCCGTGGGACGAGTATTATACGGCTAGTATAGGAGATGTAGTGTGAATGTTGATTTCTCGAGCTGGAAAGACATGACCCGGCGAGTGACCAAGCAGGATCACGGCTCACGGATCCGATGCTCGGATAACAGGGGAAAAAAAATCTATTCATATGGATTCTCGATTCCTAAAATAATAGAAACCATAGCAAAACTTTTAAAAAAGTGTTTGATTGCAACACATAAAAAATATATGATTATAAGTGACAAATGATTCAAAATATGAGATATGACATTTTGATTAATTTTCTCCAAAATCTCTATAAAATTATCCATTCTATAGAAGTTTTAAAGGAAAATATATAATTCAATTCTTTCTTTAAAAAGACTCTCTTAAGATTTTTTTTTCTTATACGATTTAAATGCTTCAAATTTCCTATATTTTCATATAAATAAAAAAGGTTCTTAGAGGTGGTGTGTTTGCCTATATTTTTTTTCAGTCATAGTTAAGTCCATTAATTTAAGTCTTGTTTTCACCTTATGAAACTAAGAAAATCCATCATTTTCACATTTAACTTTAAAAACCGAAAAGTTCTATAGTTGTTTTGATTTATATAACAATGGGTTTTTTTGCCGCTATTGTAAGGTGCCACTCGCCCTATTCAACAACACAAGAATGAGTTTTTTTTAAGAGAGGTTAAGGTTTAGTGAATAAAGGGGTGTGATTGACCGAGAAAAAAAGTATATAGGAAAATTAAATAAGAAATGTCTATGAAAATTACTATGTCAGCGAAACATGTATACACTAGCAAAATATCACATGATTTTAATAAAAACGGTATAAAATAGTGTTATTTAGCTGGTTTTAAAAGTTGAGAGTGAAGTAACGTGATAAGAGTATGCTGCATTGGTTATTTTTTTAAAGATTGTTTACCAGACCATCTGAAAGTTTTCCTCAAGAGACATATAATATTATTCTGAACTTGTAAGGACACCTTTAGGAAATAATGGAAGCACTGAAAATTGGAACCAACAATTTTGTTAAACTACACACGTCTCGCTTCTCAAAATCCCCAAAATGCGTGCCCTACAAAAAAGGAAGCCCAAAGGAAACTGTCCAAATCCAGCCCAAGTCAGCCTATCCTACAACAGCCCGTCCCATTCAGCCCAACATGGGCCCCCGTGCTAGCTTCCGAAGCCCATATAGCCCACTAAAATTCTCTCTTCCAACTAGCGTAAGCAGCAGAATCGAAGTAATCAACTCCGCAGTCGCAGCCTCGAACTCCTCGTCTCCCTAGCATGCTCGCCGCCGCCCGCTAGATCCGATCTATGGGTCCCCGCCCCGTCTCCCCCCTCCTCCTCGCTCGCCTCTGCCTCGCCGCCTTCTCCGCCGCCACGTATGCCTCCGACGAGATCCACGGGTGCGGCGGCTTCGTCGAGGTCCGTCTCCCTCGCGTCACTCTGTTAGTTCGGTTTGGCTTGGATTGTTCTGATGCAGCTTTGGGTTTGGGCGTGCAGGCGAGCTCGGGGTTAGCCAAGTTGAGGAAGGCGTCGGACTCCAAGCTCGACTACTCCGACATCACGGTATGCGACTCGCGCACGACGGTCGGTTGATTTGCTCCGCATCCGCGAATTATAGCTGCGCTGCGCTTGCTTGTCGTGGTTGTTGATCGAGACTTTGCTGAGTTGTTCATGGATGGCACATTGGTTGTAATTGTTCGTTGCTTGGGGGGGCCCAGGGGTGGGGGGAGGGGGTGGTTCGCTCTCAACTGAGACCTCGTTGAGAGCTGACGATTTGCTGGGCGACCGATGCCACTGGATCGGATGGCTGCTGTTAGTTCAGCTAACTGTTTGCATTTCGGAATTGCTCGTTGTCTCGTGCAGTTTTGGCACTTGCTACTGTTTGCTATCAGTGGGATTCTAGTAGTATGATTCCTGATGTTGAACATTGTTCGAAGTTTTACTCTCTTTTCGTTTGGAAATCGGTGTCTTGGAGGATTATTATCAGATAAATAAATGCCTTTCTGCTAACATTCTGAGACCCGAGACTATATGTATGCATCATAATTTCTTTTCTCTGGTACCTTTGCCTTTTATGAATGATGAGGTAAGATTTTGCTCGTGATGGGTGGCGACATGGAGTGGTCTGATCTGATTGTGCCTTGGACAAATGAAATATGACTGCTTTTTTATTTTACAGCGTTTGAAGATTTTATGTGGATAAAAAAGTTTGGATTTGTTGGAAATGCTGTGAACAGTTGCTGTAGCATGTAAGCATTATTGACATTTTTAGTGCTAAGCATGATGGTAAATTGATAATATATTTGTGTCTCAATATTAGTTCTATTTGAGAACTTCCTTTGCTTCTTTGGATATATAGTGCCGCATCAAAGAGAAACTCACGTCCCTTCTATTGTATTTGTGTCACTGTCACTTTTACATCAGAAATATTGATTGTTGATGGAGTGCTAATTTCATGGTCACACACATTCTATTCTTCATGCTTGTGGTTTCTGGTGTGGTCAGACTGATCTCCTTCACTTTCTGAATCAGGTTGAGCTGTGCACTATTGATGACTTGGTTAAGGAAGGCACTCAATGTGCCCCTAATGGATACTACTTTATCCCAGTCTATGACAAGGTGTTGTTTTTGTTATTCTTTGCCTTTATTTTCGGTTTTGACCTTTATAAATGATCTGAAAACTTCTGTAAAACTAAGAAAAAAAATAAACAGAATTAGATTACCTTATTACGCTAACAAGATTCTTAGCATTGTCATGTCGAAGATAATATTCTGTTCTTTCAATTGTTTTCACGCCACAGGGTTCATTCATGGTCAGAGTTAAGGGGCCCAAGGGTTGGTCATGGAAGCCTGAAACTGTAAGTTGATGTCTGGACTAAATCTGCACTCTGTTCCTTTGCTTCCATCACTATTATAATTTTGGATTTGAACTTCTTTTGTCCTATGAAATATTCAATTCACATCTCAGGTTCCTGTTGTCATCGATCAAAATGGATGTAATGGCAATGCAGATATAAATTTTCAGTTTACTGGGTCTGTTGCTTTGTCCATTTGGTTTTGACTTCTTTATGGTTTTCATTTGAACAATTATCACATTTAAGTTTTCAACTGTGAATACACCATGCAGGTTTATCATATCTGGCAAAGTAGTGGGAGCTGTTGGTGGGAAGAGCTGCACCAAATATGGAGGACCTTCTGGTGTCAAAGTCGAGCTATTGACAGACTCTGATGAGTTAGTTGCATCTGCTTTAACATCATCTACAGGAGAATATTTATTTGCAAACATAATTTCAGGTTTGACTTGCTTTTTATTTAATATTCTTCATGTATATAAAACTTATCATATATGCACATACAGAGTTTGATGTGAGGAATGCTACTCGTTCGTTTCCTATGTGCCCATATTGACATCATCCCTTAAACACAATTTTAACCGCTAATATCTATCATAACATATGTGTAAAACATGATAAAGTTATAATACAATGGGAGTAACTTTCGAGAAAAATCCGCATGATTTTCATGTATCAAATCTAAATGTTAAAAATACTCAAAGTTTCAAAAGTTGACTGCAAAATGATATGTATCTGCGACTAGTGGAAGTACTCTATAAATAATTTAATGACATGGTTTTCGTTTATGGTACTATTAATGTGATCTTCCCTTTTTGTTGAAACTCCACTGTAATTTTAGAACAGATAATTTACTGATGTTCATGCCATACATTCAGATTTACACACTCTTCATTATTTGTTTCTTACCAATTATATTTTCTTGTAAAATTTATGCAATTAGCCTATTAGGACATGTACAATAATTGAGCCAAGTGATAGCCCCAATAAACTCCAAATCATCTAAAAAGAACACTAAAAACAACAAATACAATGACAGTCTCTCGTATAGGCCAACACAATTAATATGAGCTACACTCCGATTTCATGGAAAACTTTCTGAACAGTCTCTTCATAAAGAGACAGCTACTTTCCCTCGCCATTCTCTCCCCTACATCTCAGTGGCAGTGCTATGGCTGGCTCATTTAGTACCTTTGTACATGCCTTAGGGCTTCAACCTTATGTAAGCATGTGGACCATGTGGGATATGGTCCCTGTTCTGACAAGTCGGGGATTGTTTACCTATATCCACTTACCACCTTTCCAACTCAGCTTTTTGTATTGGCCTTATTAGCGGCATAGGGCGCTAGCTCAACCCAAATATTGCTTTCTTTTTGACAAAAGATTCTGGCCAGGTTCTGAATGCACCCCCACATACTCAACATATCCCCATGTATCTTGTTCTGACTTTTTTTTATTTCTCTTGGCATGCACTCTATTGTTAGATTTATCATACCTAAACACCATTTTTATGTTTATTCTCACTCTTGTCCAGGGCGCTATAAATTGCGTGCTTCTCATCCAAATTATGAAATTAAAACAAGGGGTTCATCAGAGGTTGGTATTTTATATCTGCTTACATGCTGTTAGATTTTGCCACCACATTTGTACTACAACGGCATGTGTTTTTCCATGTAGGTGGACTTGCGATTCGGAAATGCTGTTGCAGATGACATCTTCTTTGTATCTGGATATAATATTTATGGCTCTGTAGTTGCACAGGTAACTGTGCCATCATAACGAATGGCACAAGCATGGCATTGAACAGACCATTTTGAAATTTTTAGCTCTTTGTTTTTTGGATTGCAGATTAACTTATTCCATGCATTTTCCATGATAGGGAAATCCAATCTTAGGAGTTAATCTGTATTTATATTCAAATGATGTAACAGAGGTGCCTTGTCCACAAAGTATTAGTGATGCACCCAGGGAAGGTGCTCTTTGTCATGCAGTATCTAGCGCCGATGGAAAATTCACATTTAGATCATTACCTTGTGGTAAGTTGGTAACTTATTCAATCTGCCTGAAAGTCATAGTGTATCGTAACTTGTACATAGAATTTCTTTGTTTGATATGTTTCCGATGCATCCTTTTGCCACATCTTATGATGTTTTTTCAGGAAAGAATAGTTATACACTCAGCTACTCATTTAAGTAGCATTAATCATCTCTAAATAAGAAAATATAACCATGGTCATGCACAAGTTGTCCTCATGCTATGCTAATGGTAAATTCTTTATTAGCAGCTTACTATATGAGAACTGTACAACATTATGTCCATACAATTTCTATTCCTCATTTGCCGCTGAACTCAAACAATCACTTATTTGGCACTAATGTCTATCTAGACTTTCATGTCAGTGGGACAATGAGTGACAAATAAGGAAATGGGTAAATTTTGAACGGTATATGATGAATTGATCCCCCTTTGTTGTTTAATTTCAAAATGTTGAATGCGACTAGTATCATTGGATTAGTCAAAATTTGTAAAAATTCCTTAATGTTTGCTCTTCCAGTATTACGAGTGTAAAATGCATGTTACTAAAGGTGTTTGATGTTTGATTAGCATGGGAAATTTCATTACTAATAGATAGTTTTGTATGTGCTGCATTCTTGTGAGGGTGAGGTGATTTTTAAATGCAAATGGTTATTATTTACTGCAAAATTTGCAGGTAACTATGAGCTATTGCCATACTACAAAGGGGAAAATACTGTTTTTGATATCTCTCCCCCTTCACTGCTTGTTTCTGTTGAGCACAGTCATATGACTATCTCCCAAAAGTTCCAGGTAATGCTTGAAGTTGCTTTATGTCTCGTGCCTTTGGGACTATGAAGTTATGATCAAATCTTTAGTTGGAAACAACAAACAAATGGCTACCTATCATTTAGTGCCATGGATAAACATAAATTGAAGCTAACCACAAGCTAAATTAGTGCATAATTGCTGAATAATGGATATGTGAAATGGAGATGTATGGCTCATTCAATAAAAAAATATTGCAAGGTTAACAGGATCCAAATGTTGGATTAGCTCGATGTAGACTTGACATTTCCAAACTTTCAGCTACTTAAGCATTTAAGTTTGATATTTTCTTTTCTTTTTATTTGTTCATCAGTGTCACATTATTGTCTCTTTCACTCCTTACAGTGGACCTTCCCTCCATTAATTGACTAGTGATTCCTCGTTTATATCTTACTAGGTTACTGGGTTTTCTGTTGGAGGGCGTGTTGTTGATGGATATGGTGCTGGCGTGGAAGGTGCTAATGTTATAATGGATGGTCAGTTGAGAGCTGTAACAGACAATCTTGGGTATTACAGACTTGATCAGGTACTATCACCTATCGAATTGTTGGCTGTCACATATGTTGTTCTTAGAACCTCTTTTCATCATAATGTTGCGAATGACTCTATGTCAATGTGGTGAACGGTTTTGTTTTTCTTAAAGTACTCAAATACTTGTTGGCTAATTCGTTTCTTATTTATTCAAGTTTGGTGTGGTACAAGTGTGCAGAATACAAGATTTATTTAGAGCACTATTAAAAATTGAAAAAACAGCAAATATACTAAAAGAACAGAAAATTGTATAGTATAAATATGTCAACCAGTTTGGAGACTCAAGTTTAAGATGCATTCTATCATAAGCTGATCCAATTTTTGTTTAGGAACTGCAGTTACAGGATTATAATATCTCAATTGTCATGTAGAATCCTAGATTTTGCGCTTTAACTGCATTTTTGTAGTAATTAGCCATAACCAGCTTGGAGACTCAAGTTTAAGATGCATTCTGTCATAAGCTGATCCAATTTTGGTTTAGGAACTGCATTCACAGGAATACAGGATTATAATATCTCATTTTCTCATGTAGAATCCTAGATTTTGCACCTTAACTGTATATTTGTAGTAATTAGCCATAATCTGTTCAGGTAAAGTTATCACATTTAAAAGTTTCGCATATCATGATGGATGTGAACACCCTACATTTAAAGTGTAGCTTTGTGGGACATGAAATTCTAGAGTTTCGAAGCTGTTCTATTTGATGCTAATTTTGATAATTATATATAAGCAAAAGATTACAACAAATAATCTGTTGAAAGTATTATTCACAAGAAGTCTATTTTTACCGTTTTGATATAGACAATCATGTTGAAAGTTGATTTGTTCTTCAAAAAATACAGATAATCATGATACATCCACTTCCTTATATATCTGTGGTCGAAATTTACGAAAATTGAACTCATGCATACCTTAAACTGTTGGTCTGTTTTTTTTTGGTACTATGAATGACATACATGAGGGAGTCCACAGTAAAAGAATTGAATCTCTTGATAGAAGACATGAATCATACACCCATGCAAAATATTGTAACAAAAGAACAAGTGCATCACTAATTCAAAGCACTGGAGTTGACATAAACTTGGTATTTATGGAAACAGTGGAAAGCAGTGTCCCATTTACTCTGCATAATTTTTCCTTTCTGTTTTCCATATGGGTTATACTCAACAGAGATTTGATCTAGCAGAATTATTTTAGGGAACCTTTTTTTTTGCAAGGATATTTTAGGGAACTCTGTTCACATAAACTAAAGCAAGTATTGAAATTGATCAACTTCCCTAATCTTCTTCATAGAACATGATCAATGGACAGCACTAGGCTAGACTTATGACACCAGAGTAAAAAAGTTTACTTTTGTATTTCTGTCTCATAACCTAGTTCTCATGGGTTTCTACGTGGGTAATTCATGGTCCATCATTGCTGTCATATCAACCCCCCCGCCCCACACACACACGCACTCTGCATATCTTGACTCCTGACTTCCTGTCCAATTTGTTCCGCTTCTCTGGATGTGTCATAAGTCATTACTTTTTGTTAGTGCTTGCTGATATAATGCTCAGATGTATTTTGCTGAATAACCAAAATTTCGCCATTTTCGCACATAAAATTGCAGTATAAAGTTCTTCTTGGTTCTTGAATGCATAAGATTATTATACTGTGTAAAATTATGCTTGACGATACATAAGATTAATTTACGTGCTGCAGTGTAATACTGGTGGAATATGTTATGCACATAAAATGGAAGTATGCATTAGCTGCACCATTTCCCTGTTCAGTTCAAGGCATAAAATGACTAGGAACTAAAACATTCAGATTATTTGGAATGGGCAATTTCATAATTTCAGTTCTGTAAGCATTTTGTTGCTCAAGTTCAAAATAGAAACAAGTCTATAGCTTGTGCATTGTTTAATGATATTTGAATCTAATTTGTCATTTCCATTCGACCACACAGTCATTGTGTTGCCTTTTATAGGTTACCTCAAAGAAGTATACTATAGTTGCTGAGAAGGATCATTATAAATTCAACTGTTTGGAGAATGTCATGGTAAAGGAGTTTTCTTGAGGGAGCATCTTAAATTGTTAAATTCCAACTAAATGGCTGAGGTTTCCCTTTTTGACTAAACACCTTTTTTTTCCATTAGATTTTGCCAAACATGGCTAGCATTGATGATATCACATCAGTTCAATATGATGTATGTGGTATTGTTCGAGCAGTAACCCCAAACTCCAAAGCGATGGTAATATCTTAACCTAGTATTTTGTTTCAAATGAGATTACCATAAAAACCCCAGCTTACAATTTTGATGGGGATGGTAGGTGACTTTAACACATTGGCCTGAAAATGTAAAGCCACAGAAGAAACTGGTGAGCGAAAATGGAAGATTTTGCTTTGAGGTATGTTGGTTTTTTATTTACTGTGAAAATTATCTTAAACTTCTAGCTAATGGCACTTTATTCACATATTTGACTACTTTATATTGATATTGCATGCCTATATTATTTTTTTTGCAAATCATGCATGTACATGCTTTAGAATCTTCTGAATGATCTGTCTTTTATGTATATAGATTAAAAAATAAGTAAAATCGCACTATACTTTTTCCAACCAGTTAGGACAATGAATGAATAATTGTGTTCTTTGTGTGAATAGCTTCCTCTTGTTAGGAAGGTTGCTGATATACTTGTGAAATTTTGTCTTATATTGGCCTGAACCATCCTGCAAGCTCCAGCGTTGCTATAGTTATTAAAGTTCAGATGGCATCATTACTAATTCTGCTTTTTTTTTTGCGCTTGCAGGTTCTTGCTGGTGAATACCGCTTATCTGCCCTACCTGTAGATACCAAAGGTTCTTCCAGTCTTATGTTTTCACCAGGATTTATTGATGTCAACGTCAAAAGTCCATTGCTTGATATAGAGTTCTCTCAGGTAAACAAGAATGTTACTTTTACCTATGTGTGTTCTGTTTTTTGTTCTTAGAAAGATTGTTTAACTAGCATAGTGCTTGATTGAGGATTATAGATTGAGATAACATCTGAGTATTATCTCTTTGTGAACAGTCACAAGTCAACCTTCATGGTAAGGTCCTCTGCAAAGAGCAATGCAACCAAAATATTCTACTCTCACTTGTTAGATTAGCTGGGGGAATCAAGCAGGAAAAGACGACAATTAATTTGGAGCAAGATAATGTTAATTTCATGTTCAAAAATATATTTCCTGGGAAGTATCATCTAGAGGTAAATCTTGTGTAATGGTCTCTGAAACTGAATTATTTGCTGTTTTGTCTCAATCTCACATCTCTTAACTATTCTTGATACGGTTCTATTCCAGTTGAAGCATTCATCAGCTGAGGCCTCTGCTCCGGATGATTGGTGCTGGGACCAAAATGTCATGGATATAAATGTCGGTTCTGATGATGTGACAGACATTGTGTTCGTACAGAAGGGCTATTGGGTAGAGCTAGTCTCAACTCATGAAACTGAAGCATACATTCAACATCCAGACTCTTCTAAACTTGACTTGTTGATAAAGGTGCCCCATCCTTGGGACTGATGAATCCAGAACATGTTTGAAGTAGTATAACTTTTGATTAAAATAATTTACTTTTAATATTGGGCAGAAAGGATCACAAAGGATCTACATAGAAACTCCTGGGCAACATGAGCTTCATTTAATTATTTCTTGCATTTCCTTTGGGAGCTCGCCAGTAGTATTTGATACCAAAAATCCAATGGTGAGCCCCTTGCATAATTTGTGCTTATGTTTGTCCATGCAATGGTTAGTTTCGCACACTAATGCTAAAATGTGCTCTCTTTTAGCTGGTTCATATCACTGCAAAGAAGTATCTTGTAAGAGGTGAACTCCATGGGGAGACAGGCTCCCTTCATGAAGAAATTGATTTATCTGAAGATATTGGTGTTGATGTATTTAAGAGCTATGGGAGTTTCATCGAAAAAATCTCTACCACTCCTGTTCTTAGAAAGAGTTATCAAAATGGCATTAGTGCCTTTGAGTACTCCATTGGGGCTGACTTTGGGGAGGACTTCATTTTTGTTCCCCGTGATCATAGGTATAGTGTTTATGCATAGTGCTTTTGGTTCCCTCCCCACATTGTTGACGTTTCTGATTTCTTTGCTCCTCAAACACTTGATTAGTTTTTTTAATCTATTATACTATCTTTAATACTTTATTCAGTGTCTTTACAGCACTAGAGGGAAAAAGATCCTTTTTTATCCATCAAGTCAGCAGGTGAGCGACTCTTGATTGATAAACAATTCAAGTATCACATATGTTCTAATACGTTCTTGATATAACCTACAGTTTTCGGTGGCTGTGAATGGGTGCCAAGACACTGTTCCTTCAATAACTGCTAAAACAGGTCTATACCTTGAAGGATCAGTGTTACCTGCAATTTCTGATGTTGACATCAAGATTCTAGCAGCAGGGAAGAGCAAGTATGCACCTCTGAAGGAAAGGGATGTAGCAATGGAGACAAACACAAATTCTGAGGGATCATTCTTTGCAGGCCCCCTGTATGATGATATTGGATATACAGTGGAAGCTTCAATGGTTTGTAGTATTATTTTTCAAGCATGTTTATGTTAATTAAATAATTCCTTTACTACACAAGCACCAGGCGGTAGAGGCTGGAGTTGCTGGCCATATGCTGCGGTTATGTATGGTACTAAATCGTTGTGTGAGCACTGCTTGCTGCAAAAAACAAAAACTCTTTGTCGGTCTTGCAGATTGCAACTGGTGGTGGGGTATGGTGGTATAGAAACTAGGAATTTAGAAAAAAAAGGCTTGGTTTTTGCCTCTCTTCCAAGTTCATATGCATGAATATATTCCCCTGACTGCATCATACTGAGTTACTGGCCTAATGTCATTTTCTCAGTTGTGTCTTTCTTTTGACGAAATCAGTTTTGATCACCTAATTTTGTTTGTTATGTGAACTGATTTTTGCATACCCCTTTCTTCAAACTAGACACAAATAACAAGAGCTGTATATGTGAGTGCCTGTTTGTTTTTATGTACCTGTCAAATAATTGACAATTGTCTATTCTGGTTAAACTGTGGCAAGAATTGGTTATCTGCTGACTTCCCTTAACTATGTTCAGTTTCCAATAGACAGTTGTGCTTGGTTATACTATTTTCAATTGAGTATCTGAGTTGAGAAACTTGTGGCAAACGTGAAATGGAGTTTATTTGCCTCTGCCCTGTGACAATATTATATAGGAGCTACATGTTTAATCATAACTGGAATATGGGAACATTTAAAATCGGCAGTCACCAAACATTTTTTTTGTTTGATATACTCTGATATCATTCTCAGCCTTCCTGCAGGCTGGCTATCATCTAAAGCAAACTGGCCCGTACACCTTTTCTTGTCAGAAACTTGGTCAGATATCTGTACGGATATATGGTGAACAAGATGCCAAGCTTTTACCGTCTGTATTGTTGTCTTTGAGTGGTGAAGAAGGCTACAGAAATAATTCTGTTAGTGGTTCTGGTGGAACTTTCAGCTTTGATAACTTATTTCCTGGAAGTTTCTATCTCCGACCTCTTCTCAAGGTCTCTCTCTCTCTCTCCCCTATTTTCCATTTTCCAAAATGTGAGCTGGAGTTTACTTTTGAATGACATGACTCATGAGTAAACTGCAACATGTACTTTATTAGCTTGTTCTTTAAGCTTTTACAACCTTCATCTATCAGAATAGTTCATTTGGGGGCAGTATCCAATCCATCTACTTTAATTAACTGATTTGTCAAATTTCTGAAAGGAAAAGATCAAGGAAATTTTCTTTTCAGTCCCTGTTATGCATCAAGCATGGCCTGGTCTCACCAAGGAGACTTGCCGATGTCATACACTCATATTTGAACTAATTATGAGAACATTTCAAGCCACATAGTGTTGACTGTTGAACATAAATATGAGTTGCACGATAAAATATAACTTAAGTTTCTTTTGTGGAGAGCCTTAATGATTTGGTGTTTCATTTGTAGGAATATAAATTTACTCCCTCAGCAGTTGCTATTGATCTCAATTCTGGTGAGTCTAGAGAGGTTGAATTCCATGCAACCCGTTTTGCCTACAGGTATTCTTTTTTTCCATTATGTGCAGCTGATTTTTTGGTGCTTTAATTGCCCCCCACATCTTGCCTTATATGGAAAGAAGTCCATGCCTTTTCTAATAAGTTCACATCAACATTATTTTTCCGGGTAAAGTTGTGTTGAACCATTGCTGACCTATACAAGGGCTAGTTTGAGCTATCTAATGCTTGATATGTGCAGTGTTTTGAATCAATCAATTATAATCTAGTAGTCCATACTTTGTCTGCTGGCAGCATTTTCTGTCAATACACATACTAACTTTACTGCAACCAATCTGTTTTCACTAGCTTGACCAATATTGCAATGTAGTGCCATGGGTTCTGTAACATTGCTGACTGGCCAACCAAAAGAGGGGGTTTTTGTTGAAGCAAGATCTGAATCAAGAGGTTATTATGAGGAAGCTACTACTGATTCTTTTGGTAGGTTTCGCCTTAGAGGACTTGTCCCTGGTTCAACTTACTCCGTAAGAGTGGTTGCAAAAGATAATCACAGGTTTGCAGCAGTTGAGCGTGCTTCACCTGAATATGTGTCAATTGATGTAAGTGGGACTTTTTACTATTATCATTTATACATCTCAACACTGCAAAAATGTTTTGGAACGATTGCTTGCATTCTGAAATCGTGTAACAAACTGCATAAACAGATTGGTCAGGACGACATCTCTGGTGTTGATTTTGTTGTTTTTGAAAGACCGGATGTTACAGTTTTGAGCGGTCATGTGGGAGGAGATGATGTCAACATGTTGCAGCCACATCTGTCTGTTGAAATTAGTTCAGCTGCATACCCTTCTAGAATAGAATCTGTACTCCCTGTTCCTCTCTCGAACTACTTTGAAGTGCAGAATTTGCCAAAAGGCAAGCATCTTGTTCAGCTTCGTTCTGGTCTTCCATCTCATACCCATAGATTTGAGTCAGAGATAGTTGAAGTTGACTTAGACAAGCAACCTCAGATTCATGTTGGTCCTTTTAAATATAAAACTGAAGAGTGACATCACAAACAGGTAATTTCTCGCACAAGCCTGAACACTGCAACTTAATTCTGTTTATTTCTGTTTTCAAACCCTGTTCTTATGATTAAATCCATAATTTGCTGGAATTTCTAGAGCTAGCTATACTGAAATGAGGGATAGAACAATATTAAGATTCTTATTTAATCAGCGCCAATAAATCTTTGTAATGTCCTGTACCAGATGTTATGTTGTTCTATTCCCAATTGCACTGTGGCTGTTAAGGATATGATGAAAATTTCTATTTCGTGCAGGAATTAACTCCAGCCCCAGTATTCCCTCTTATTGTTGGAGTTTCTGCGATTGCGCTGGTCATCAGCATGCCAAGGTTTCTGCTATACACTATATATTTCATTGGTCTAACATTAAGTAGTTGTGATCATAAGAATTGTTTTAATTTATATGACATTGATGCTTGTAGGCTAAAAGACCTGTACCAAAGTGCTGTGGGAATGACTACCCTAGGCTCTGTGGCTGCGCTGAGCAAAAAGGAGCCAAGAAAGACAATATTGAGAAAGAGGGCGTGAGGCGTAAATTTGCTTCAGATAAGTGTTGAGAAAACGTGTACGGACAAATTGGTCACGTTAGGAGTAGAAAATAGCCGTTATTTGCATTTCAAAGGGGTAATTTTGCAGATAAAAATTGACAGTCGATATGTATGTACCACCATTAATGACAGATTTTGATGCCAATCTTGGGCATGTAGTCATTGGAAATGTTGTACGATAGTACCATGTACAATTGTGCCACATGAAGTTTTGAGTCTTATTTTATCTTTCCTCAGCTCAGTGTTTTGTTTAATTAGTGTATAAATATCTTATGCGTTAAGAATAAAAGGTCAAAAAGCTTAAAGCTCTTGGTACACATGAACATCTTTAAATAGAAATAGTGTAGAAATAGTGTAGGAATACTGATTTATAAGAGTCTTAAAAATGATGTGTTGGAGCTGAGAAGGTAAGTGATATCATCATTTTAGTTAAACTTATTATTAGTGATGTGGTTTTAAATATAATTAGTGTGTATATTCCTTAAGTAGATCAGAATAAGAGTGCTAAGATAGATTGGGTTATGTAGGTGTAACAAGTATATGTTTTGAGGCGGCATATGGAGATTTTGGGTATGTTTATAAGAATTAAATAGTGTAAGTTAGAAGAGAGGGTATCAAATATCTTTAAGAAAAGGGTTATCAAAGAGGACACTTTGAAGAAAGAAGACGATGTAAATAACATGTGGGAGAAAATGACAATATGTATACGGAAAATTGCTTTAGAGGTGTTTAGAGTGACATTAGGGAGTAAATATGAAACTAAAGACTCTTGATAGTGAAACGAAGACGTGTAAAGAGCTATTAAGGAGAAAGAATGCTATAAACACTTTATATTATAATAGAAGTGATGATAATATAGAGAAGTATAATATGGCAAAGAAGATCATAAAATGAGTTGTGAGTGAGGTAAAGGAACGGGTTTTGAGTATCCGTATCAATGTCTAAGTACGAAAAGAGATACGAACATCTATAGAATAGCAAGAATTTATGATAAGAAGACGAGAGATTTTAACCAAGTATATTAAGGATAAGAGAGAGCAGCTGCTCTTGGTGAAGGAGTATGAACATACATAGCAAGAGTAATTTGATAATTTATTTAATGGTAGAAAAGATGATACCAACTTTTAGTTGAACGACTCTTTGGATGACACTAATATGAGTTTTATATAGAGGATCCAAGAATTTGAGATTAGAGAAGAGAGAAGTTTTAAAAATATTGAAAGGGGGTAAGGCGATATGTCCTGATGGTATTCCAATTAAGGTGTGAAGACGTCTTAAAGATATATCTATAGTATGGCTAACTAATTTGTTCAATAATATTTTTCAATCGAATACAGTGTCTGAGGAGTGGAGGAGAAATATATTGATACCAATCTATAAGAATATGAGAGATATTCAAAGTTATATTAATTACTAGAGAATTAAATTGATGAGCCACACTATAAATTTATGGGAGAGAGCTATCGAACAACGTTTGAGATGAACGACATAGATATCTATGAACCAATTTAATTTTATGCCCGAAAGATCAACTATAAAAGTACTTTTTTTAATAATACATGTTATGGAGCAGTTTAGAGAGCAGAATTACCTACGTATTTTTTTATTGACTTGGAAATGCTTATGACAATATACCAAAAAATATTATGTGGTGAGCTTTAGGTAAATATAAAGTCATAATAAAGTATGTATTTCTTATCAAAATATATATATAATAATATTATAATTAGTGTTCGAACAAATGATAATAACATATATTACTTTTCGATTAAAATAGGGCTACATCAAGTATCAGCCTTAAGTCCTTTATCTCTTTGTATTGGTAATGGATGATGTTATAAGAAATATACAAGAAGATATATCTTGATGTATGTTTTTTATGGATGATGTAGTGTTAATTGATGAAAACCACGTAGAAGTAAATAGGAAATTAGAGTTGTGGTAGCAGACTCTGAGTTCAAATGTTTTAGAGTAAGCAGAACTAGGAGTAAATATTTGAGTTGTGACTTTACTATCGCACACGAGAAGAGAGATATGAGTTTAGGGGGCCAAGTAGTGTTTAAGAAGAATATTTTTTAATATCTGAGATCGATGTTACATATAAATGGGGATATTGACGTGAATGTTACCCATAGAATCAAAATAGACTGGTTGAAGTTGTGACAAGCATATAGTATTATCTGTGATAAGAGAGTATCACAGAAACTAAAAGATAAATTTTATATAACGATGATTAGACCTATTATACTATATAGAGCAGAATATTAGTTTAAAAAACATTATATTCAATAGTGTATTGCAGAAATATATATGCTACGTTGGATTTGTAGTCGTTTAAGAATTGATTGATATACATGATCGATTAGAGATAGTAACAATAATTAAAAAAAACTTGTCCAACATTGGTTAAGCTGATTTGGCTATATTAAAAAAACCTCTAGAGACGCTAATATATTATAATATTATAAGTCAAGATAATAATATGAAGAGATAGATAAATATAAAAAAACTTAAAAGAATGGTATATATATCTAAAAATTTATATTAAGAATAATTGAAAATCTACCCTATTGAGTTGAGAGTTGAGATGTATATTTGTTTATGTTTAGCGTATAACTTACTGTCATCTACTCTGGCATTAGTTTTTCATGTTTTAAACATGTTATTTTTCTTGCCGGTGGTGGTTTTGTGTTTCTGTGAATAATAGGAAGAAGCCGCCTAGGCGCAAAGAGATAAGTATTGCCCATTAGGACAACCTGCTGTCAGGAGTATTGCCCATTAGATAAACAAGTGGTCATCTGTTTAGGGTATAGCTCCTGTTTCCAAATACTGGTCAGCTGACACATTATATTTAAACCCCGACCGTTTATCTTATTGTCTTTTCTACAAAAATATCTATAAAATACCTAAAAAGGTGTATTATCAAAGTGTTTTGCATCCTGTACATAAAAACACACCTTTGTTCCTTTTAGTTTGACCATTTAAAATTATTAGTAGTCAGTTGAAATGGTGCTAGTTAGTGGTGACAAGTATTTGGCAACGGAGGAAGTATATTCTAAATATTAGGAAGTATTCTCAGCTATGGAAGCATCCTTGGTAAAGATTTGCTTGACAACTCCAATGGTTCCTTGTGCAATAATAATTGTTTTATACCAATATTGAAAATTTGTAACGTGGACTATTAGTTTTCTCTTGCCATTCATGCCCAGTGGACTACACCATTATTTCTCTCTCTTTTTATTTGAAACTAATTTTTCCACCAATCTCTGATATATCTTCATGATATTGTTTGATATTGGATATTACTCGACTATATCTCTATATAATATCAATCAATGTTTTCTTGAAGTATTATGAAGATATAATAAAATCTTAAAGTATTAGGGAAGTATCATTGAGTCTCATTGTGTAATCATAAAGATAGCATTAAAATTTTATATATAACCATAATATGCAAGGTAACATGGAATTGTTTTTCTTCTTTGTTTATATTGTTTTTGTGATTTTCCTTCTTTTTCATATGAAATCTTGAGATTTTCCTTGAATCTCCATAGCACTTTGATGACACTGCTTGATATAGGATGTTACTTAAAATTCATCCATGATCCTTAATAATACCTTTACATGTACCTTAGATTAATATGTTATCTTTTAAGTATGGGTGTAGTATCTTCGAGTTTCATTATATAATCATAAATATAACATAGAGAAAGATATCATGATTAAAGAGATAATAGATAATACCTGATGAAACCTAAATGTACAATAAGTTCATAACGTCACCTCAAGTATTATATGCTCCTTTTGATCGGTCAATCTAGCTAGGTGTATAGGCACGTTGCTCGGTTTGAGTACGAGGATCAACATGGCCTAGCACATAAGCATGGCCAAACTAAGCGGCCAAATAACTTACATGCGCGTTGGCTTCTAAGAGCAAGTACTTAGAGGAGCCTGCAGACAAAAGAGGAAACACATGTTGAGAGAGGAGAAGAGAGCATGTCTATAAACTATACCGTCTAACACCAGAATATCACTGGCTAATTGCTCTTATTACAATAATGTAGCATACACTAAACCATTTTGACACGTGCCACTATTATGCATGATTTTGCTTTTATTATTTTTTAATGTAACTTAGAATTCGTAACATGTCACTGTGCTCATGCACAGCACTGTCTGTCCCCAGGGACATGTCTCCACTGCCTATGTGCCAATGCCCCCATAACTAGCTAAATGATTAATTATCATCGCCATTCTTTCTTTTTGTCCTCTCATGAGACATTTCTTTGGACTTGCTTTGACTTGAAGGCTCTGCAAAAAAAAAAAAGAGTTGAAAGAAAAAAAGAGAGAGAAAGGGAATGCAGTATTGCTGGTAAAACAACCAAACGGGGCCCATGCATGCCAACCAGCAGCCAACCAACTTATAGCCAAATATTCCAGGAAATGAGCAATCATTTAATTAGGTGAGAGCTAGCTGATCTCGAATGCTACGTGGATCTGCAATGCAATATGTGTACAAGTGCAACTAGTGATTTTGTTGGGAGTTAGCGTCGAATTAGAGTATATCAGCCTGCTAGCTTGCTAGCTATCCACCAAATTAACAACCAGATTGCGACACGGCGACTGCTACGTCGCTGTTCAAAGTGTCCATGGCCTTTGTTCGGTCAGATTGCATTGTTCTTAACGAAAGACCGACCGGCCGGCTGATAAAGGTAGCTTTTCAAACCAGGAATCCCAGAATAAACAAAATAAAGGACCGGAGGATGTATCTAGTCTAGTTGCAGTTTAATATGGTCAGTTTCAGCAGGTGTTGGGCACCAAGAAAATGAATATATTGTTATAGACGAAAATATACTGGAGGAGTTAACATTTTGCATGGCACCTGGTTTAATTTCCTCGATTCTTTCAATACCAACGGAAAAGCCAACTTTAATTTCGTTATCTCTATGTAATCACCCATATTGAAGTCATCAGGAGATCAAGTCACTATCTAAAAGAATAAGGAGATCGAGTAATATGGAATACTTAAGCAATACTGCAATAGTAATGTGCTAATTGAGGATGGATTTAAAACTGTGCATCCTTGTAACATGGCCACACAACCACCTTATCTACGCTAATAAGAAAGCATTAATAATATACCTATACTTTACAAACACTACATTCCTAAAATAGCTAGTGAATTAGACATTTTCATTTATATTGTTTAATTCAATACAAATACGTTATATTTTAGATCGGAGGGATAAATATTCTAATTTACACGACACCGCCGTGATGGGCACCAAACCGCGGCGAAACACCCATGCCGGAGTGAGTGACGGTGCAGGCGCGTGACTAGGCCGGTGGACCCACCTGGGAGCCACTGCCAGGTGGGGCCCACGCGGAGACCGCGGCCACCCACTCACTCCACGGCCTCGGGAACTCCACCCAAGAAAAGCGCGCGACCGAACCGGCGCAACCCCTCCGCTCCGGCAACTGACGTGTGGGCCCTACATTCCATCCGTCGATCCGGGGACCCACGCTCCAGTGAGCGAAGCGAACCGCTGGATACGAGCGTGGTTGGTTGGTTCCGGCGTCCCGCGCCTACCCTGACACGGCCGCACGTGCCGCTCGTCTGCCCGCGCGGATGGTGAAACGCAGAGCCAGAGCGCACCAGTGTCGCTGGAACGTGTGACGCTGGCTCGAGTGGCATTCCGGTCCGACCAAGGCGATCTCCGTGTAACGCTGAAACCTATGTAAACCCGACGCATAGACCACCGCCGCAGGCCGCACAATAGTCAGTGTCTTAAGACTGGGGAACTAACACTTCCATTTATTACGTTAAAAAAACTTCTATTTATTTTCTCCTAAGATTACACATGCTACATCCTTATTTGCCTACTGGCATCACCGATATTATGTGTGAAACATGTTATATCATTTTTATGACTATAAATTAAAAGTGTGAATCAAACAATCTATTTTTTTCTCAGCCAATTGTGTTTTTAGGAATCACTTTTTTTCATTGGTTTTTTTCAGAGAGGCACGCTTAGTGTGATGTGAGCATGACATAGAGGAGAGGACAATAGTGCTTTTAAATAGTAGAGATATAATCTAGATAAAAAATAATAAGCATAAATTTGTTTTAGAGAAACCAATTTTACAAATATACTATTAATGCATGTATGGTAAAAAAAATTATTTGTGAAAAATGGCATATCTTCATGACTAGATATAATAATAATAATAAACAAATAAAGAAATAAATAAAATAAAATAAAAAGCGTGACGTGATAAAATGACTGTATATTGCTGTTGTGTCCCTAGCTCTCTGTTCTAGAGTCTCCATTACTACTCCGGGCTATGGTTCATAGACCCGGTCCAGACAAATGGTGACGGCGGCGTTGGGCTGTGAGTAGATGGAAAGTGCGTCGCCTACTTCACATCCGCCCCTCCTCCAACCCCTACCCGCCACTATAAAGGCATCCTCCGCTTTCTGCCTCTTCCTCCTCCGCCTCCGTCTCCGATACACCAAAATTTTAATTTGATTTCTCACCGGAGAATTCCGCCTCTCCCGGGCTCATCCTCTGCCCTCGCCTCCCAAGGTGAGCAGCTTCCCAGCCTTACCCACGCATACCTGCCCCATTCTACTGTTCTACTACTACTCTGCTAGCCTCCTCCTGCTCTCGCTGCTCCTTTGCGGCATTAGCTCGAACAGCTGGCGGTCCGGATCGCCTTGGGGGGCGCGGATCTGCTTGAGATCTGCTCCCGCAGGCGCCGCGGCGGGCGGGATCACTCGTTTCCCTCTCGGGGATCTCGCCCGTCGTGTAGGGGGTGGTTGAGCTGGGTTTTGGGATTCTGTGTGAGGGAATGAATGGCTTGTCTGCTTGCCTGCCTGCTTTGTTGTGTCTGATCTGAATTCGACCGCGAAATGGCGCGATCCTGGTTTGACATCGAGGGGTCTAAGACTTTGTGTCGTGGCATCAGTGGCTTTACGAGCGTTTGTCGGGTACTGGGGATTTGGACTCTTTTTTGGTACGGATCTGAGGAGATCTCGTGGTTTGCTCCTGTTGGATTTTGTAGAATTGGGAGTTTGCAATGCCAATGCTTAAATTCGTGGGGTTTATAAAGTTAAACCTGAGATTCTGTTCGGTTGGCTGTTTGTCAATTGTAGTTTTTACTGGGAATGTGGCTCTCATGACTGTCAAGCCTTGGATGTAAAGACATGATTGGATCAGTTTGCTCATTGTTGGGTATACTCGCTTGCTTTAGGCAGGTGAAATGGACAGTGATGATGATTAAATTTCTGATGCATCATTTTGCACATCCGATGCTGTGTATAGATTTGTGCTCCTTGAGATGCAGATATGCCGCAATCCGATTTCTAGCTTTAGTAGGAGATGCGAGATACATCTAATGCATAATATTTGTAAACTAAACTGATAGTTGGGCTAGGCATTTTTGTGTTTGATGTAGTAATTTTTTAGGATGATTTTGTATTGACCGAGATTTTCAGTAGATATTATAGTCTTTAGCCAATTCTGCCATATGATTGTGCTTCTGAGGTTGTTGAGAACCAGTGGGTCTCATTTTGGTTCAGGGGAACTGTAACATAGTTTAACCTTTTCTTTGATTCTTTTTTCGTTTTGTTTAAAGCTTCTCCTGTTTGATGTCATGCAAGTATCACTTGTGATCTGAGTTGAGTGATTGAAAAATCAGTTTTTCAACATCATAAGCTGAGTGTTGAAAAGTGCGATATAGCTCATTTCAGACCTACTGTTACTGCAAACATTATCTATGAATGATGATTACATAGGCAATGTGAGAATTCTGGACTAAAAAAAGAATTTTTCTAATATTTTGTAATTATGTTATATACATCATACGTTTATAACTATGACTTGTTCCATAGTTGGTACGAGGCTATGATCTGTGTTATGTGGGCCCCAGGATCACACTCCAATTTATTTTTCTTATCTAGTAGAGTTATGTTTCTAGGTCCTGTTTTAACAGTAAATTATTTATACTTGTCAGTGGACTATTGTGCATAACATATGAGTATATTGAAGCATCTGAATATAACATGAGAATGTTATGTCATTTCATAAGCTATGGCATCACCTCAAACCTTTTTTTTTCTTTGCGAGTAATCCTAACCTTTGGTCATTGTGATAACATGAGTACATTGTATTGTGGTAGTTTAAGGACTATGAGGAGACTTGTGATTTCTGATATCTAGTTAGTAACTATTCATATTGTATCTTAGGCTAATACCATTTTATTTGCAGGCGAAGTAAACCATGGCAACAGGTCAAATTTTCTCCAAAACTACCCAAGCGTTATTCTATAACTATAAGCAACTTCCAATCCAACGGATGCTTGATTTTGACTTCCTATGTGGTATGTATTGTCCTATCAAACTTGGCTAAAAAACATTGCACTGTGTTTCTGTTTTGCTTCTTGCTTACTGACCTTGCTCTGCTTTATAGGGAGAGAAACGCCATCTGTTGCTGGAATAATCAATCCTGGTTCTGATGGGTTTCAGAAACTTTTCTTTGGTCAAGAAGAAATTGCCATTCCAGTTCATCCTACGTGAGTTCTCTGCTCCTAGTATAAGTTCATGTATACATTTTTTTGCCGCAAAACAGTAGGGGAATCCCCTATGGTTATCATTATATTAAAAACAAAATATTTACAAAGTTCATGTGTACATTAACAAAAACTGTTTTGGGTTGATCAATGAGTATATCAACAGATTGCTCCTGTCAATGTTCATTTGTAAACAATGTAGTTACTCATTTATCTTTTTGCAGAATTGAAGCTGCCTGTAATGCACACCCAACCGCTGATGTATTTATCAACTTTGCATCCTTTCGGAGGTTAGTTAGCATTCTATATTCCTTTGAGCAAAACTACATGATCCTAGGACAATTACACGTGTTCTGTATTTGCTGAATTTGCAGCGCGGCTGCTTCTTCAATGTTAGCTTTGAAGCAGCCAACAATCAGAGTTGTAGCCATCATAGCAGAGGGTGTTCCTGAATCAGATACAAAGCAGCTAATTAGTTATGCACGTGCCAATAACAAGGTAGGGACTATGGCTTGCGTGGATTTAACTGCTTCACAAACATGATATTTGCACCAGATTCTCGCCATAAAGGTCTTACAAATCAAATATTAATAAATTAGTGTCTCCTTATAAAATAAGTTGTAAACACAATGATGGTGTTTTGCTCATTCCAGATATTGGTGTTGGCATGCTATTTCGTAGCCTGCCAGGGAACTGAGGTTGGCAGTGGCCTGCATGTTTCTTGTTTATTTTGCTAAGTAATTGTTGTTGTTTGTAGGTCATCATTGGACCAGCAACAGTTGGAGGAATCCAAGCTGGTGCTTTCAAGATTGGTGATACTGCCGGAACCATTGACAACATTATTCAATGCAAGCTTTACAGGCCTGGATCTGTTGGCTTTGTATCTAAATCGGTATGCATTTATTTGATTTTTTGTTAAAGTTGTTTGTACAAAAGAACTTTACTTTCTGTACTATTTCCCATCCATAGAAAACAATGTTCTACTAATTTGAAAAAAATAAACACATCTGCAGTGCTACCAACTTTCGATCTGTTAAATATCGGACCTGTTAATCTGTACACATGTAATTTCACATCTTATCTCTTAACATAGTACATTGTAATGCTCATAAGTAACCCCATTGCCAAAACTGAACTTACATTACATTAACAGGGTGGCATGTCAAATGAGATGTACAACACCATTGCCAGAGTGACAGATGGTATTTATGAAGGTAACTGGTTTATAGATATATGTAGAAAATTGTGCATTGGGTTATCACATGAATATGGAACCTATGCTAGCTTTTTTTTAACATACTCAGGAATTGCGATTGGAGGGGATGTTTTCCCTGGCTCAACTCTGTCAGACCACATCCTGCGTTTCAACAACATTCCTCAGGTTTGAATTTTAACTTAAACATCTTTTACACATATGTTAGTGCAATCCTTCTTGTGGGGCATTAATTTCGTCATCTTTGCCATGCAACTCTGCATCAAGGGTAACTTATATCTTGCATTTGAATCGGATAGATGTTAAAATTAGTTCTTTTGGTCACATTCTGTAGCTTCTATTTTTTATGAGACAGTTCCTTTACCATAATCTGGTTCTATCTATATTGCCTTCACACCCGCTGAGCCATATATAAATCTAGACATGGGGATTGTTCAGCATGCAAGTAATCTTTCCTCATAATGCCATCCATGCATTTTATGTAAATCATGTCTGGATTCTTGGAGCATTGCTGTACCAATAACATCTCATCATGCACCATATTTATTGGAGTTAGGTCAAAATGATGGTTGTTCTTGGGGAGCTTGGTGGAAAAGATGAGTATTCACTCGTTGAAGCCTTGAAACAAGGAAAGGTTCAGAAACCTGTTGTTGCATGGGTTAGTGGGACATGTGCCCGTCTATTCAAGTCAGAAGTGCAGTTTGGCCATGCTGTAAGTATCAAGTAACTGTTCCTTTTAGGTAATTTCTGTGAACAGTATTTTAGGTGATCAGAGATAGATTTATTGATTGGCCTAACAGGGTGCGAAGAGTGGTGGTGAGTTGGAATCAGCACAAGCTAAGAACCAGGCACTAAGAGATGCCGGGGCAGTTGTCCCTACTTCATACGAAGCTCTTGAAACTGCGATCAAGGAGACATTTGAGAAACTGGTAAGCAATACTTATTACATGTCATGGCTAGTGTCTTTTCAGCTTTTTAACCTTTTTGAGAATTTGTACTATGAGTATCAAGCCTCTGAAGCTAAATATATTTCTCAGGTTGAGGACGGAAAGATTTCTCCTGTTACTGAGATTACACCACCTCCTATTCCGGAGGATCTTAAAACTGCAATAAAGAGTGGGAAGGTCCGAGCTCCCACACACATTATCTCCACTATCTCGGATGACAGAGGTTAGATTGGTGGCAACACATTTTTCTATATATTCTCTATGTTCAATCTTTGTCATACTATCCCTACCAGGAAGTAATATAGGCGCATTTGTGTGATACAGGCGAGGAACCTTGCTATGCTGGTGTCCCCATGTCTACAATTATTGAACAGGGTTATGGAGTTGGTGATGTTATTTCTCTTTTGTGGTTCAAGCGCAGTCTTCCTCGTTACTGCACTCAGTTTATTGAGGTAAGCAATTGGCAAAATATGATATGGATAATCTATCTTTCGAATGATAGTCATCTAGCCTTCATTTGACACTAGAAGGATTTCATTTGTCCTGACAGATGTGCATCATGCTTTGTGCTGATCATGGCCCTTGTGTATCTGGTGCTCACAATTCTATAGTTACTGCTAGGGCTGGAAAGGACCTTGTTTCCAGCTTGGTATCTGGTGAGCTTTTTCTATATGTACATGCAAACACTGTCCATTCAATTGTTTAAATATACGACATCATGGGTTATGAATATCACTATTGAAATATTGCAGGTTTATTGACAATTGGCCCCCGTTTCGGTGGTGCAATTGATGATGCTGCCCGGTACTTCAAAGATGCATATGATAGAGTGAGCCAACTTATTTCTTATCCCTTTGCACTGCCATGTTTCATATGGCGGTATTTCACCGCCATGTTTCATATGTTGCTTAGTTGTTCTAATAGGTATAGATCAATTTCTTGTAGGGTCTCACGCCTTATGAGTTTGTTGAGGGTATGAAAAAGAAGGGAATCCGTGTCCCTGGGATTGGTCACAGGTATGTTATATCTGTTTGCTTGACAGGACATTTTGTAAGAATCCTTCACCCCCAATGGATTTAAGTCTTTGACAATATAAAAGCGCATAACCACTTGTTGAGTCATACTGTTTGATCTTTCTCAAATTTCACTTGCCTTGATTAGGATCAAGAGCAGAGACAACAGGGACAAGAGAGTGCAGCTTCTACAGAAATATGCCCACACACATTTCCCTTCTGTCAAATACATGGAGTATGCTGTCCAGGTTGAGACCTACACCCTGTCAAAAGCCAACAATTTGGTTCTGAACGTCGATGGTGCGATTGGGTCGCTTTTCTTGGATCTTCTTTCTGGCAGCGGAATGTTCAGCAAACAAGAGATCGATGAGATTGTTGAGATTGGTTATCTTAATGGACTCTTTGTGCTTGCGCGTTCAATTGGCCTTATCGGGTGAGTCTTATTCCTGTTGCGTGCCTGTTTGAGTGGGTATATCTATAATTCTATATGAATGCTATCTTCTAGCTCCTGCCTTTTAACATTATACTAGATGGTACATTGATATGATATGTCCTTTTTGTTAGTCTGTTTATTTTATGATCTCCACATTGCTGAACAAATCTGTCGCTTGGTTCACAGGCACACCTTTGACCAGAAGAGGCTCAAGCAGCCACTCTACCGCCACCCATGGGAGGATGTCCTCTACACCAAGTGAAGACTTAATTGTTCTTATATTTACCTAGGTATTCCAGCCATGTACACATTTCAAAAAAGTCAAGCGAAATTGCATAAAAGTGAACGGCAATGAAACTAGGGGAGAAGAATGGGGTCACCGATTACCGCTGTGGTTGCGTGTTTTACGTTAGTTGCAAATTTCAGATCTGTTCCTGATTTTTGTCAAAGCAAGAACCATTAGGACATGAAGGACATTGGAAATTTACTATGTGTACTATCGATTTTCTCTCAACAAAAAAGATTTAGTTTGATATTGATGTGTTCACCAGTTGGAGAGTGTTGTAATGTTTGTGATGTAAGTTTGCCACTTCGATAGGCATCGTTTTTGCTAATAAAAATAAAATTTGCATGTCTTTCCTGCTTCGAGCTCTAGTAACTGAGGTTGATTGATACCATTGTGCAATTATCCATTGTTCTCTGAAACAGGATTTTATTTGCAATCAATCCCATGTCCAAGAATGCAGCAAGCAATCCCATCGTTGTTGCAGCCGACGCTGCATTGTCACGATCACCTCGTCGTCGTCGTGGTGCAGCTGTGGTGGCCGGAGAGACAGACACACCGACCTTGAGGGTGATGTCGCGGGCCATGAAGTCGGAGGCGTATGAGGCGAACGTCGGCGAGTCGGCCGTGCCGGAGTCCCCGCCTCCGGCGTAGTCGGCCCACTAGATCGACGTCTGCTGCCTCCCCTCACCTTCCAGCATGATGAAGCTCTAGTTCACCGGTACGCTCACCTTCTCCCTTCAGAACACAATGACACAACCCAAATTAA
Organism: Oryza coarctata; assembly: GCA_030770085.1. Taxonomy (NCBI): domain Eukaryota; kingdom Viridiplantae; phylum Streptophyta; class Magnoliopsida; order Poales; family Poaceae; genus Oryza; species Oryza coarctata. The sequence goes on along the minus strand of CM061463.1, from coordinate 9,107,013 downwards.
TGACCATAACAATCAATCATAATCACAAAAATCTTGTGCATTTCCATTTTCAAAACAAAATCAACTCGATTGAAGAAACTAATACAGGACTGCACCTCCGATTAGAAAAAAACGGTTGCTCATTTTGATATCAAAAGATTACTCTCACAAGCTCATCATTTCATCACTCATCATTGGTCATCAGAAGAAAAATGCAGATACAAAACTACATGCTCTGAACAGAACGAAATTGCATGGTTTACTTGTCGACGCCGGCGGCGACGTGAATTCTGATCCACTGGTCGTTGCCGAAGGCGACGGAGTCGATGGCGTCTTGTATCCTGGTGAAATCAGCACCACCCTTCTGGTTGACGAAGATGCTTCTCGCCACAGTGGCACCACCACTTCCTCCTGCTCCTGCAGCACGGCAAACCTGAGGACTAATGGCCATGAGAGCTAGGGTTCCAATTCCAATGGCCAGGGCTATTATAGCCAGCACCTGCTTCATCTTTCCTGACAAACTGACAGGTCACTACCGAGTACCGATACAACATGCAATAACCAAGAGCTTGATCTAAGGATGAATTGCAGAATGACATGCAAGAGCAATAATGGGGCCGGATAATTGGAAGGATTATGTTCTATTTGCTGGGTCAGTAGTAGTCAGGATTTGTTAGGCAATCGACTCCAAATATCACGTTTCTATATATAAGCTCCCGTGATATTTATTTGCTTGTCTAGATGACCAACGAGAGCAGACATCGCTAACCAGAATTCTGTTGGGTCGAAGCATCAGAATTCAGAACAGAGAGCGGCAGAAGTGTGCAGAGTCATCCGGGTGCGAGTGCTATTCATCTCATCTTTTTATAGCGACAGAGTTTCACTCGCGAAGGCACCAAAAGATTAAAAGAAATTCATACAAAAGATTAAAAGAAATTCATACCATGTATGAAAATTCAATTCAAGGAAATATTTACTGATATCCACGGAATACGTTACAGAAATGCATTGGTGCTGATCAGAGGTTATTGCGTGATTAATATCGGTGTGATTCAACGGTAAATAATAAATGTGTAAAATTGAATCAGATAATATCAGTGATTTGGTTGGGCAGCTAGCTTGACTGAAATGCTAAAATCGATCGTATATAATCATAATTTTTCATGAGGTTAAACCTCATGTTAAATTTCTTCTAAAACTTACATGAAATGATGCATTTTATATAAATTTTATATGATTTAGTAGTAACCAATCCTTTGTTCTGTATTATCAAAACACAAAAAACAAACAAATACAACAGAGAGAGAGGATGAAGGATTAAAAAACTAAATATTTTTTTAAAAAGAAACCTCTAACCTAAATTATTATGCAGTGTCATATACCGTTAGTTTAATACCCTACCTATCATTAGTCTAATCACCGTGCTGTTAGTACTCTAAAATAAATTAACTTTATTGCATCAATATATACATAAAAAACATTACTATTTCACTAAATCATAGTTTTTTCTTACAAAATTTCTATTCATATGGCCTCAACCTATCATCTATTTATACTTAAAATCTCCATCACGGTGTGCCACCTTGTGCTAATTTTATCACCTAGCATTTTTGATCGTTCTGAACCTTATCTTTCCCTAAATCTAGTTCTAGTCCTATCATTAACAAATGTTAGTCCCAAGGACTCTTAACTCTAGTTTAACTTTATCATATGGTGTCCTGATCGTATTAGACCTCCTTCTCCCTGAGCGTAGTTTCGGTCACTACCATTTGAGAAAGGTTGACTTGCATATAAATAAATAAAACAACCGTTTTTGGACACAGATATTATAAACTAATCCACGTTAGTCACACACACTCACATAACACCATAAATATTTATAAACCAATTTTTATTAATAAAATCATTTGCAAAGACAATTGTTCATTATAAAATATTAATCATGATAATAATTCAACAGTTTCAAAGAGTGATTTATTTAGGAAAAATAGTTTATAAAGTTTTTTTTATGTTTTTCCATCGAATTAAGAGATACCAAGAGTTGTATTTCTACCACCTTAAAAAATCAACTCCTAATGTCTACTACCACAAGCTTCTTTTGGGCAATCATAATGCAAGACACTAGTTATAATTTCCAAATCCTCCACACCATAAAAAAACTAGTACTGTACACTACTATTTCAATGCAAACACTACTAATTCATATTTAAATCTAATGTACTCTTCTCTCATTATGTCTTGGATGTTGTGTAGAAACTATGTACAAGTGTTTTTCTCCTCTTTCTTCATTTACTCACATGCCACATTATATTTTTATCCTATGGCAATCCAATTAATTCTATCAACACTATCCTATTGTCGGTGAAGTAGGGACCAAGGGTCCCACCCTAGAGACCTAATGGCATCAAGGTGGCGTCCGCGAATCCCTTTAGGCCATTGGTACAGAGCCCCGGCTAGTGCCCGATGTCCAAACTAAATAGCTTGGGTTAGAGTGCGTATGCTAATTGGTCTAAGCTACTTAGCTCAGGCCGGCATACATAGGCCATTCACTCCAAGCTAGCCAACCTTGGTCTCCCACCTTGAGTTGGTCTCCAAGGAGGGAATATGTGTGCTCCTCTCGCGGCCTTGGTGGCAAGAGGCTAAGGGCTAAGTATATCAAACTATTTCAATTACTACATTTAATGCAGTAGGCTTACTCACCCCTAGCATGGCATGTGCCTGTCCATGACGGCTAGGGCGACAAGACGAATATCTACCCTAACAGATAGGTGATGTGTAACAAGACGAATACTGCCCCCACACCCGTTGTAGAAGGAGGTCTTGTTGAACCATGCCACATTCTCTGCCCTCCATGTGTTCGACTGATTCACCGCACATCGGACCCCGTCTGGTGAGTGTGGCATGCATCGCCGCACAATGGAGTAGGGCTCGTGGACCGTGCTTATGACATGATTAAATCAATTATACCTAAAATCTGTATGTAGGACCCACAAGACTCGGGTCATGAGAATTTCTCTCTATCTATTATGGTACCAATGAGAATATAGAAGGGGTGGATTGTGGGTAGAGAGAAAAGGAGAGAGATACTTTGAAATGTTTAGCCACTGTAATCCACATCTAAGAAAGCAAGAACATAGGAGTAGGGTGTTATGCTACTGAGTGGCCTAAACCTGTCTAAATAGATCTGCATTCAATTTCTTCTTAGCGATTGAAACTATGTTGACTCCATGATCTACTTGTATGATTGAGCCCTATCTACTAATCTGAACTCAGAAGGAGGCCTACGTATATCCCTCCTCCCAGTGCCAATCTATTGATAGCTGGTGCACCAGGTAGGGGGTGGTTGTCCTCTTTCGCAATCATTTGAGTTTTTGGCTGTTCTCGCCGGAAGGGACAGAATATGGCGGGTGGATACTGTTACCACCACTTTGAATTAGAGGAGTTGGAGGAGGCTGTGCAACACCCTACACTGCTGCCACCATCACAGCGCAAGCCGGTGCCCCTTCGGTGGTACTGGCATGTCTCGCACGTTTCGCGCTATCTCAAGCCGAGGGAGGAGGCGCTGGCCCTAGCATTGCGATTACGGCCACCACTTTACATTGGGAGAATCCCCCATAAAATAGAGCAACTTGTGGTTGTCACACTAATGGGAGCATGCCATCCACCATTTTGGCGCCGCCTAGACATAAAGGGAACAAGCCTGGGAAGCACTTTGCTTGCCATCCAGGCACTCCTCATGCTAACCCTATTCTAGGCGACAGGTGCTGAAACTCCTAAAGGGAGGTGGTTGCAAGACATCATTGATCTAATTGGCAAGGAGCTTCGCTAGGTGGCCACCAATAGTGCACATAGTGGCTGTAGGGCTAGTTCATTATCAACGTTGCTGTTGGATTGGTTGTCGTGCGGCGTTGACATCGTCTATGGCCATGTGCGTGACCCAAGATCCCCGATCACTCTTGCACAACTAGTGGGCCCCTAGGACCTTCACCGTCACATTGATGAATGGAGGGCTAACAAGGATGCCCAAGTTACTCTCTGAGAGTGCATGGGAGCGGCGCCAAGACAACATGGTCGTGGAGGACCAGGCATCCTCCAGCCATCCCCACCATAGTCATCACTCCATGGAGCACGAGCCCTCGTGCTCGGTGTCCTATTCTAATACCATGCCTTTTGGTGCCGGATGGCGAGCCTTCACTAAGGAACTATGACATGTTCGTCGACCGGCTAAGTTTCGATCGATGATCTCGGAGATATACAACGGCTCTATTGACCCAAGATAATTTCTCCAGATCTACACCACTACCATCCAAGTGGTAGGAGGCGATGTGCATGCCATAGCCAACTACTTCCATGTGGTCTTAGAGGGTTTGGTCCACTCCTGGCTAATGAACCTTCAAGAGGTTTCATCATGTAGTGGGATGAGCTATGCCATCAGTTCATCATCAACTTCCAAGGTACTTACAAGCGTCCTAGCATAGTCTGATCTCTACAAAGTCTAATAGCGGGATGGCGAGACACTGAGGCATTTTATCTAGTATTTTAGCCAAGTTCGTAATACCAATTTGTAGATCCCAATGCATGCCATCATCTTGGCGTTTCAAAGTGGGGTCTATGATGAGTGTACTTAGGAGAAGCTCATGATGTACAAGATTGAGACCACTGTGGAACTCTTCATGTTGGCCAATAAGTGCCCCACAATGGCGGAAGCCCGTGTGTGGCATCTCCCTTGCCCCGAGCGTGACTTCGATAATAGCACATGCCCTTTCTGTTTGGCTGACGGGAAGAAGGAAGAGGAGGAGAGGAGTTCAAGAAGAAGGTGGGCTCCCCTAAGAAGTTCGTGCTTGCGGTGGACAACAAGTCGCACCACCCACCTTGCACCAAGGGCAACAAGAAAGCCCCTCTACAGAGCAAATGGTGCGAGATAGATTAGAATGAGTGGCACGACCTCATGGAGTACCACACAGTCAAGGTGCTGGCTAAGTGTAGCAAGAAGGAACGCGAAGATCATGTTGCCAAGGTTGGTGGTGCTGAGGGCTTGCAACATATTGACCTCGGGTTCTAGGAGCCCGAGTTCACTGTCGTGACCTTGTACGTCAACGCCTTTACCCAACCTTCATGCTACAGCATCAAGGCCCTACAGTGCGAGCTCTACTCGGCCACCCCAAGCTCAGAGGCCACCTAGTGCCTCAAGTGGTCAGACACTCTGATCACATTTGACTAGTCCAACCACCCTGCAAACATCACAGATTTCGGACAACTAGCACTGGTAGTCCCATAATCAACAACATCAAGGTGACCCGCGACCTCATTGATGGGGATGTAGGCTTGAACCTCTTCTCCCTAGATGCAAGTATCTTCAGATCTCGTTCTGCCACCTCAAGCTATCCATGCCATATCATGGCATCACCTCAGGCCATTACATGCCCCTCAGGCACATCGAGTTGCCTATTACATTTGAAGGTAGGATGAATTATAGGACGGAGATTGTCGACTTTGACGTCGCTAGTTACCATCTCCCATACAATGCGATATTGGAGAGGCCTATGCTCAACAAGTTCATGGCACTGATGCATTACACATACTTGACCATGAAGATGTCTGGGCCTATCGGCCTAATCACCATCCTCGGCAACATTGAGAGGGCCATCACTTTGCGCGAAGCAGTGCTTCGATGAGCTCGACACCATCTGCCAAAAGGAAATGTCCTAAGCAAAGAGCTTGGGACCCTCAGCCTCCAAGCCACGCTTGGCGACTAGGGACACTATCCCTACCAAGGAAGTCGCCATCTGCAAAGGCAGGTCCAGGGATGTTAGGATTGACGGCAACATGGACTCAAAATATGCAAGCATACTCATCACCATCCTCAAGGCTAACACTAACGTGTTTGTCTGACAACCGTCAGATATACTCGTGGTCCTAGGAAGGTAATTGAGCACCATTTCACTGTGTGCCTTGACGTGTAACCCGTATACCAAAAAGTGCATTGACATGCACCCGAGAGCCAACTCTTTATTCGTGAGGAGGTAAGCAAGCTGCTTACAACCGGCTTCATCCATGAGATCATTCTCCTAGAATGGCTCACCAATCCCATCGTTGTCCCTAAGGCAAATAAAAAATTAAGGATGTGTATCGACTACACCGACTTTAATAAGGCATGCTCTAAAGATCTTTTTCCTCTACCCCGCATAGATCAAATAGTTGATTCCACCGTGGGTGTGACCTTTTGTGTTTTTAAATCCCTACTTTGAATATCATCAAATCCGTATGGCTAGAGAGAATGAGGAACAAAGTGCGTTTTTTTACCCTGTGGGGAGTTATTGTTATGTATGCATGCCCTTTGGCTTAAAGAACGCTGGCTCGTCATACGAATGTGTGATGTGCGTCACCCTGAAATCATAGATAGGATACAATGTCAAGGCCTACATCGACGACATAGTTATCAAGACCCAAGACTAGGACACTCTTATCAATGACTTCGTGGAGATGTTAGGCAACCTCTGCACCACGCGCATGAAGCTTAACCTAGAGAAATGTATTTTTGAGGTTTGAGTCAGCAAGCTCCTTGGTTTCTTGGTTTTAAGTTGAAGGATTGAGGCCAAACCTGAGAAAATATGTGCTATCAAGCTGATGCGTTCCCCAACACACCTCAAGGACGTGTAGCACCTTATCGACTACATGGTCGCCTTGGGGTGATTCATATCAAAGCTTGAAGAGCGAGGTCTCCCACTCTTCAAGTTGCTCAAGTAGACAGGGTGCGTCGAGTAGACTTCGGAGGCCTAACAAGTGTTACAAGACTTGAAGTGGTAGCTTCTATCCTTGTCACACCGTGCGAAGGGGAGCCACTTCTTTACATAGTGGTCACGCCTCAGGTGGTAAGTGCAGTACTCATTGTCTAGCACAAGGCCGTGGTGGGCCCCAAGCAGCATGTTGGATTTGAGATCCTAGCCAAGGCCACGCGGTCTGTGGTCTTCGATCTTCCAATGGAGTCTGGACATTGCGTAGTGCCTAGTCTCCCAACTGAGCCTAGGTCATGCACCGTACCCGATCTCCCCCACGAGTCTGGATAGGGTAACAACCACGAGCTTCCAGCTAATCCTAAGTGCCCGTCTGGCGCTGAGTAGGCTGCTAAGCCTGACCATTTGTATGAGCTCGAGCTTCCTCTAGGCCCCACTCAATCGAGGCCCTTAAGGGCTGACTCCAGGTCACACTCGATCTACACCAAGCAATGACTAGTCTATTTTATTAGCGAGGTGCTATGCAACGCCAAGACCTAGTACCTACAGGCTCAGAAGATGTTGTACGCCATCCTCATCATGTCCAAAAAGCTACGTCACTAATAAGCTCACAAGATCTTGGTGGTAACCTCATACCCCCTCAGTCAAATTCTCTATAATCGTGAAGGCATCGGGCAAGTCGTAAAGTTGGCAATCGACCTCACCAAGTTTGACTTGCACTTTGTCAGTCACCATGCCATAAATAGCCAAAATTTGGCCAATTTCATGGTGGAATGGATGCTAGTCCCTGAGCTCAAAGAAGAGCACATATCCACCTATCCTACTCAAGATGACATCGGACAATGGACCATGCATTGGCGTGGTTCTAACTTCGCTAACTGGAGAGGTTCTCAACTACATGGTATAGCTAGATTTTCATGCCACCAACAACATTACAGGATACGAAGGGTTGCTTGCTAGCCCTAGGGTCGCAACGGGCCTTAGGGTCTGACGTCTGCTAGTGAAAAACAACTCCTAGCTCATCGTCAATCAAGTATTGAAGGAGTACCAATGCTTGGACCCCTAGATGGCTGCGTACGTTGATGAGGTATGGAAGATAAAACAACATTTTGATAGCCTCGAGTTGAGTCATGTGCCTCGGCGAGACAACATGCTTGTTGATGAACTATCTAGCATTGCGTCTTCCAGGGCTCCCATTCCGCCTGGGACATTACAAGAAAATCTCACACAACCTTCCATCACAACGGCCAACTTGGATGAGGCGGAATCCTCGTGCCAAGGTGAGAGGACCCAGGCGATCGCTTCAGTGGGAGTTCCCTTCAAGGAGTTGCTGACCGATGAGCATGCTATGCTTACCAGTAGTTCTTAGGAGCCCTCATAGATGGATGAAATTCTCCAGCTCCTAAAAAAATCCTTCTTGATGATGATGCTACCACTGAGCGAATTACGCACCAAGAAAAACACTATCTTAGTGAATGGGGATCTCTATCGGCTTGACGCAAATGGCATGCTCTTTAAATGCATCATTAGGGAGGAAGGCAGAGAGCTACTCGTTGATATCTAGGAGGGCAAGTATGGTAGCCACACATCATCCCACCTGATGGTCAGGAAAGCTTTTCAGCACTGGTTTTACAGGCTAACAACCCTTTAGGGCATGCTAATTCCATGCAAAGCAAATACACGAACCGGTGCCAGCTCTACAAACTATCCCCTTGTCTTGACCATTCACAGTCTAGGGGCTTGACATTCCTTGGCTGTTTCCCTAGGTTATTAGCGGATACGAATACATCTACGTCATTATTGACAAATTCACCAAATGGTCTGAGACATTCCTAGCCATCAAGGTGGACCAACATTCTACACTCAAGTTCATACGCAGTCTCACAAGTAGCTTTGACATCCCTAACCGGATCATCACCAACTGCAGGGTACAATTTACGAGCTCCCTTTTTGGTAGTATTGCGAAAACTTTCAGATCAAGTTATGCTTTACCTCGGTCGCACACTCGACGAGCAACGACTAGGCCAAGTGTGCTAATGCAAAATCCTGAAGGGGCTCAAAACACACACCTACAATAAGCTCAAGAAGCATGGTACAGGTTAGATTAATGAGCTCCCTATCATGCTTTGGGTGAATAACGATGTGGCTCCCTCTAATGCGGCGGTGAGTCTCGCCTCCTAGGCCTCTAAATATTCCTCCCTGTGGTGAAGAATGGTAGTCCTCTGGTTGAGCTTGGGGTTGCCCCAAGTCACATTGTGCTCTTGGGCTTTAAGCATGGCCACAGGGGAGTTTGCCTTGTTGGCATGAAGGTCAAGATGCTCTCGCTCGTGCTTGAGGCTAGCAACATGACGCTTGATCTCAGCCTCTATATCTTGGATGCCCTATGCGTGGTCAGCGATGTCAGCTTCTTGGAGAGCTAGCTCATGCTCCTTTGCCTTGACCTACTTTTTGCGTGTGGTAGCACGAAGCTTACGCTCTATGCCACTTTCGTGATCTTCTTCAACCATTCGATCGCGGCCTCAGTCTCCTCCTATGAGGAAATGGCCTTGGCACCCACCTCTTGGAGGGCCTCTCATTTTACCTTGATCTTTTTGTGTTTTGCCTCATTGGAGGCTTGGGCCATATCAACTTGGCCCTTAAGTAGCAGGAGTCCCTCATCTAGCTAGTCGCATTTTACCTCGATCATTTGGTGCTGGCGCTTGAGGTCTACCCTGTCTTTTGTGGCCACTGCCTTTAGCTAAGCCACAACGTCCTTTGTGGCATTGAGCACGTTGGGGTAAGATCCCCAAATCGGCTTGATGCGAGGTAGCGCTTGGAATGGAACGAGGGCAGGGCCCTTGAGCTCAACGAACCCTATTCCAGCCATCGCTCCACCAAATATGGCAGTCTTGGCTACAATGATTAGATTTCCCTTCTATCACAACAATGATGTCTTCAACCACCACAATCTCTGCCTCAACTTCAGGGGCATCTGGCCCGTGCTTGGCCTCTTCCTGCCTGGGCTCAAGCCCAGGTCCTAGTAGCGGGTCCTCTTCCATGGCATCCTTCTCTGGCTTAGTGGCCCCAATCTCCTTGACTGAGCTAGAAAAATAAGATATGATGTCACAAAAAGGAAGAGAAGAGAGAAAGAAAAAAAAGAGAATGTGATCCTTATGTGGTGGACGATCCCTAGAAATTGCCACTAAGGCCTCGATCCGTTGGGACCTCATGCCACTGGCTTTGCTCTCTTTGCCAATGGGGTCTGCCTGCTTTGTGATTGTGTCGAGACCCTTTTTGGGTCCTAGTCGCCACCAGCCCACGCATCCATCGCAGGCTGTAGAGGCCACGATGAAGTTGGGGCGAGCTTGATGGTACCAGTCTCTTTTCTCTTCTCTTCTAATCACTAGGGCCATTGGCCCCGGTTGGATCTGGGTCACCGCTAGCCCTAACGTTGGCCAGCACTTCTCTACTAGGTTGTGCCCCCATGGCCAACGGTGGTGAGCTACTTCGCTTTTCCTCATCTTCTTGTGACACCACGTGGTGTTGCATCGATGTGCCGTCATCGTAGATGTGAATCCCTCCTGGGGCAGGCGGTGCAAACTTGGGCTTAAGGCCCTGCGCATCAAATGTTGGGAGAAAGGTCAGCATGCTCGTGCGATTTGCACCATGGCAAAGTGCCAAGTCAGTCCAATGGGAGATCTAGGTTGGCGTCAATAGTGACAGGCACTAACACCTTGACCAGGGCCTTTGTTGCCTTGGCGTTGAGGGTCCCCATTGCTTCAATGTAAGTCTGAGTAAGGTCGTGCAGATTGGTGTACATCCACATGGCCTACACCCACTCTTGAAGCAAGGCAATGTGGTGGTGCACAAAGTTGGAGATCACCATTTTTGAGGCAAGGCCTGTCACGCACAAGCTGGCGATGTGTGCCAACACCGAGTCCATCCGGACATTGGTCAGGGGCATCCCCTCCCAAATTTTCTTTTGCGCCTTCATGATTAATGTGGAAAGACACAGGTGGTCACTCTCTGGCATGCCAATGTAGACCTAGTTTTGGCACCATTCTTCCCCCTTGTTCTTTAGCGTGTAGGAAATGTACAAGTCACTAGTTCCCTCGCACGACCAGAACCTACAACACCCTGACACCTCCAGTTCTTCGATCTTAGGCTTCTTGTTCCTAGATGACCTCAGCATGAAGAAGTGCCAGAAGAGGTCTATTGAGGGCATAACACCGACAAACATCTCGCACAAGTACATGAAGATGGCTAGTGTGACTATGGAGTTAGGGCTAAGGTGGATCAAATGGATGTTGAAAACTTCCAACACTTGGATGAAGAAAGTGGAGAAGGGTGACACTAACTTTGCCGTGATGAAGGATGAGAAAATCACTACCTTGCTAGATTCCTCGGGCTAAGGAGGGAACATGGTCAACCTAATATTTGTAGCCCCTCTTTGCTCGGTGGGGACTGCCATCCTCCTTGCTACTAGCGCCAGTATTGAGTCTCTATGAGCTACGCGCCACTGTGTGGTTCTAGCCATGGTCACCAGTAGAGTAGATGGGAGGGAGAATGCCAAAGCACAGGAACAGTGAAAGGAGTTGAGGCAGCGGAGGAAGATGGAGAAGACGAGTGTAAGGATTCTATTGAGAAGACAAAAGAGCGGAAAAGAAATGGAGGCTATGTTGTCCCTGATTTATGGGGGAACCCATGAGGAACCATAATTTAGTGCGCGAAACTAGCCAGTGGGCCTTCTACTCTCTCATACACCTTGAATTTCCCACAAAGTAGAGAGCATGTGTGGACAAGACAAGGTAAAACGAAACAACGTGTGTTGTTTTGCCTCCCCACGTCCCCTATCAGGCCAAGAGATGGGAAGTTTTCCCATTCACTTGACCCATAAAAAGAGAGTAAAGAGTGCTATACTAGCCCAAGATGCCTCAAAAGAAAATAAATTGAAAGGTCACAACTTGACGCCTTCAGGCCCCTGACAAGATGGGCCCATCCCTAGCCACCATGATGCTACCTGACGCGGGATCTCAAGGGCTACCGACAAAGAAGTGGGGACTAGGGATTCCACCTTAGAGGCCTAAAGGTGTCAAGGTGGCATCCATGTTTTCCTTAGGGTCTCGCCCCTAGAGCCCTCAGTACGAAGCCCTGGGGTCTTGTCCATCTTGGGGTCTAAGCTGAATAGTCTAGGCTGTAGTGCCCAAGCTATCCAGATCAGGCCGGTCTGCCCAGACCATTCACTCTGAACTAGTTAGCTTAGGTCTCCCACCCCAGGCGGGTCTCCACGGGGGAACAACCCCGTGTAAATTAGTTAAACTTGCATACTCCTCTTGTGGTCTTGGTAGCAAGAGTCTAGGGCTAAGCTCATCAAACTATTCCAACTACAACATTTAATGCAGTAGGCTTACTCGTCCCAACTAGCACAGCGCGTGCACGCCTATGACTGTTAGGGTGATAAGACGGATATCTACTCCGACAGACGAGCGATGTGTAACAAGATGGATATTACCCCCACATCCGCTGAGTGGGAGAGCCTTATTGAACATGCCACATCCTCTGCCTTGCATGTGTCCAATCGACTTGTAGCACAACGGGTCTCACCGAGCAAGTGTGGTACACGCCATCGCACAGTGGAGTAGGGCTCATGGAGCTTGCTTTCAATAGTATTAGACCAACCATACCTAAACTCTGTGTGTAGGAGCTATAAGTCTCAGGTCATGATCATTTCTATTTGTTTATTGTAGTACTCTTAAGAATATATAAGGGGATAACTATGGACATAGAAAAAAGGAGAGAGCCACTTTAAAACACTTAGCCACTATAATTCATATCGAATAAAAGCAAGAACATAGGAGTAGGGTGTTATACCACTGAGTGGCCTAAACCTGTCTAAATAGATCTATATTTATGTTCCTCCTAGCGATTGGAGCTACATTGAGTCCATAATCTACCTATGTGATTGAGCCCTACCCCTTATCCAAATACAGAAGAGGGTTATGTAGGTCCCCGCTTCCTATGACTATCCACCAACATATGGTCATTGCATCATAAATGCCTTTATTACTCAAGAGGTAGGTGCTTGTTGCTACACTGCTACTCTCTAAAATGAAGATTTTAAGAATTTAATGGTAATTTATAGCTTTATTTCTTTGGTAGTTGTGTAAACACACAAACACAGTAAAGAGTAAAACAACGATATCTGAAGTTCTAGTAGTCAAAAAAATTACTAAATTTTACCAGCTAAAAGGTAACGACGATATCTACAACTTTCTAGTTATACGTTTTTACAGTAAAAATCATTTTGACTGCCAAATAGATGAAATACAAAAACCCTAAGAATCTATCTACACAGCCAATCCAAAAATCAACACCTAAACCCCTTCTCAAATCCTTCTTAACTATAACTTAGGGCATCAAAAACATCCTTAAACACATGCTACAAAGAGGAATCAATCCTTAGGTTTTCCTTAGGAAACCCGCAAGAGGAATGGTGAAGAACACCGATCTAGCACCTCTTCTCTTCCTTGTTCCGTTTTTCTACTTTAATTCTTGATCCAAGCTTTGGTGCAGGAGATCTATAGAGGGAAAATTAGGAGGGAGAAGAGAGAGGAGAAGGAATACTCCTAGAGGAAGAGAAGATTGACAAGAGGGCGATGGATGGGAAGGTGGAGGTGTCTACATCCTTAGGTTATGGTGGGGCACCAGCTAATGGATTCTTTGACCTAAACACATCTAGCTCTCAATTATTATTTTTATTTTTGGGGTGTTATAAGATAGAAGGGAGAGGAGAAGAGGATTGTGGTGGTTTGCCTCTAAGCGACTAGATCTGCTGGTGGGGAGGCCAATCACGTTAAATTTGATGCCCTCTAGAGCCAAATCTTGCACCAAGTAGGATGAAGAGAGAGAGGAAGACGATGGCGAGGCAAAGAGTGAGAGGACAGTGAAATAGGTGGAGTAGAAGGGGCCGGGCGGAGGCAAGTGGAGAGAAAGCACATTGCATGCATGGATGTATATGTGAACCAATCTTCTAAGCTTTTATACGGTAGTGTACATCACTGTAGGCTTGGGATAAAACTCGTAAGTGATATCGGTTCATTGCAAGAGGTTCTACGTAAAAAAAAGTATGAGTCTATTAGTATTTTTTTTCTTATCTCTCTTATCCACATCCATATTAGCACAAATAACAAGCATTGGATTTACCTCTGGCCTTGCCCTGTCGTCTTCTTTACCCTACGCCGCCTGCGCCGATTGGTTCCCCCATTTCGTTCCCATCGATCCCTCCTTCCTCCGCGGACACGCCTCACGGCTCCTTGCGCCCTAGTCGAGGATCTCCCCGTCTCCTCCCTCCCGTATCCTCGCGGGTTCGCCCGCCCGCCGCCTGCGCCGATCTCCGTCCCACCGGCAGCGGTGCCGTCGTCCTGCTGCAGCTTCCGCCGCCGGTGAACACCCGTGGCCGTACCTACGCACACCCTCTTTCTGATCTCTCTCTGCCCATACTTTTTCTTCTTTGTATTAATCTTTATCTTTTCCTCTGTATCTGACAGCTTTTCTCTTTACCTTAACCTTGGTACTAATAGCAGTTTGATCGTTCCCCAGAAAGGTTGGGGGTTCAACTGAATCCCCATGTCCCCGGAGCAGTTTCTTGCGGCTGCTGAAGAGAGGGTGCATTTGATTCTTGATTCCTACTAGTTACGAAGGAGGAAAGCTGTTTTTTTTTTAATTTCATGGAGTCGAAGGAAATGCATGACCGGGATGTGTTGGTTGATCTGGAGAAAGGGAATTGCTTGCTAATGAGAGAGGACAATAATGGGACTGATGTGAATATGATACCTGGCCAGGCGAAAACCTTGCTAAACGGTTCATGGAATGATCTTATAGCTATCAAGGATGATCACCACATGCCTTGCTGCTCTTCGCACTCTCAAGATTTTGCTGCTAAAAACGGAGATGATAGGTCGTCTGACAGAGAGATGAAGGTTGGACTTGTGGTTAAGTCGAAAGGAGAGAAGGAAAAGAAGAAATGGTCGAAGAAGCCGCCACGACCCCCAAGACCACCTTATGCTTCACCATTAGATGCTGCTGATCAGAAGCTCATTACTGAGTTGTCTGAGCTCACAATGTTAAAAAGGGCAAGGATTGAACGGATGAAAGCTTTGAGGAAGATGAAGAATTCCAAACCATCATCCTCAACTGGCAACCTGGTAGCTTTGATTATTACTGTTATCTTCTGCCTCGTCATACTTTGGCAAGGTACATTAACTGAGTATTTAGGATAAAAATGTTAATGTTTGTCTTGTTGTATGCGTCAGCAGATTCTTCTCTACCATGAATAAAACTGGATCACATATTTTGCTTCCAAAAGCTATCTTGTGACTAGAATTTTGTTAGTTAGTTGACTTTGACCTAAAATTAGTTATTGCTGCAATTGTTTGTTTGTTTGTTCACATTGCAATTATATCTTGTTGAATATAATGGTAGTTGAGTAATTTATTCAGTAGATCAGTGCATCATGTAGAAGGTTCTGAAGGAACTCTTGTCCAAGAGTTATGTCTAATGAGTATAGTATATGGTTGGACCATTGGAGATGAACCTTGTTAGTATTGGTCATTTTAGCCAGATTGTAGCATATGCTTATGTTCTATTCATTTGATAACCGTGGTGATATGCCAGATGCTGTGGTAGTCATTTTGATCTCATAAGTGAGCCTGCTCAGCTGTTCTGTTTCTTATTCCTTGTACCTACTTCAACATCAAATATGTAATTTTCTTTCTGCTTCCCATCTGTTGTGCAATGATACCACATTTCCTTTTATATTGCAATGCTCTTGCTCTTCATTTAATATTTGGCCAAGCATAGTAATAATGTGTGTTCAGGTGGGATGTAGGATTTGTTAGGTTCCACTCCTTTGCTTGTCTTGTAGACCATACCTTCACATGTATCCAGATGTAGTGAGTAAATGCATGGTTGTTAGTCTTTCCTATTTGGTGGTCTATCTTCAGCCATCAGTGATTTACTATTTCTCAATCAACAGGCTTGCCGATGAAATGAATTCACTGTAAGTCATTAGACTATTTCAAACCAAAGTCATGATCTTCAGACAGGACTGCCTAAAACTCATTGCTTCGATTCTACAGGGGTTTTCTTGAGGCATGGGGCAAGCATTAGCTTTCATGGATCACCTATATCGTCAGGCTGATCACATGGCAGCCTGATCTCCATCCAGTTCTACAAGAAGAATGAGATGGCTATCAGCCCTCATAGTTTTTCTGCAGCTCCAAAGTGCGATAACCTTCAATCTCATCGCCCATGTTATATTTTCCTATTCTGTGACTGAAATTATGTTCTGATCTGCTCATGACAATTGAGATGTACATGATAAAGTGGCGATGCAGATTATCCTGAAGTATGTCGCGCCATGCCTTGTTTAACTCATCATTTTTATGCTTCTGCAGCAACACAGGAATAGCAACGAGATTGGAGATCCATGTTGAAGCTAAGAGGGTTACAGAATGAGTACCATAGTTGCCGTCACTGCCTTGGCCTTTTCGGTGTCATCCTGCTGTAAATTAAAAATCATGTTAGAGTTTTTGTGGTCTTGGTCTTTAAGCACCATGTAGATCCTAAACTACAAGTGTTGACTAAGACATCACTGATCACTGAGTCAGCTTCTGTTATGACAATACTAATCAATCTGACTGATATAATGTTAATTCATTTTGTTTATTCTTAACTGTGTGGAGAGTGATTGGAAGACCCAGTCTACTAAGTACATAGTCAATGTATTTACCCAAAAAATACGATGGATCTATCAAGACCTGCAGTTTGCAGTGGCCAATTTGAACGTTGCTAGCTCTTGCTCGAATCTATGCATTTTACCTTGTTTATTGATTGGTTGGAATCTGGTCCCCAGATTTGCATCATACCAAAGATCAGATCTAATCTATTACACCCTTTCTAATGCTGGTGCAACTAATCTGCCAAATCAGTGTGCTGTGAGGGGTTTTATGCACCGCTCATTCTGCGGGCGCTGGAAATCGCGAGTCATTCGATTGAAATATTTTTGAAGCATAAGAACCTGTATTTTTTTATGGGCATAAGAACCTGTTTTACGATTTAAGGAATATGTATTCGATTGAAATATTGGTTTGATGCAATTACACCAACCTACAGTTCTGACTTGGGACACCGAGATAAACAGAAGACATGATTCAGGTGCAGGGAGTCAGGGACTACTCTACTGTAAGAGAGTTAAATGCAAAGCGGAAACTAGTCCCAAATTAGTTTGGAGTTAGATCGGTTGGGCTTAAACATATATATACCGCTGTTAAAATTTAAATTTTAAAACTTAATTTTAAAATTATTTTAAAGATTTTTTAATTGAAGTTTTTTTAAGCATTGGTGTTTAATTTGTTAACAACACAAGTTTAAAAGTTTTAATCATAAATTATTTTTTCCCGCTAATACATTGTATAAGGTATTTTCTGTATTTAGCCCAAGCCAAATGAGTAGAATAACTGAGAAAAAAAACTAATTTGAGGGAACGTACATCAACAAACTTCCTCCCTTTGAGTCTTCATAAAACATTTGCAGTAGGCATGGTCAGTATAACCGTGGATAAGCAAAAGGGAAAAAGGAATCATATAATCTGCATATTTTCTGTCCATTATCAACATGGTAAATTTTGAAGTTTTCTACAACCCGCAAGGTACAAACAAGAAAGGAAATAACAATCTAGAAGGCCTATTATTGGTAGGATTTGTCTTTTAGCACAAGTGAAAACAAAGTGCTAAAAGCATAAGATTGAAGCTTTCAGATTCCTTCTAAGGGTTGCTATAAAGCATGGGCACAGTTCAGAGTTCAGACTGCTGCTTAGAAATTCCACTGCCACTACTCAATATCTGACATTTTCCAAGTAGGACACATCAGGAAGAAATTAAAATTAACTTCATTGCATTTTTCCAGGTAAATATGACGATAGCTGATAGTTTTCAAAGTAGTCCACTTCAAGAAAAATCAACTTCATTGCACTTTCTTAGGTTCTGCTTGGGGCTTCCAAAGACCAAGACGATACTTGTGAGCAAAACTCAAAATTAACTTCCTCTGCATCACAAGTAAAAAGGAATTAAGAAAAATTAATAAATTACCTAGAAATTATTTTCCAATATAGAGAAATTAAAAATCAACATGACAACTTAAAAAAGTGAACATAGTTGATAAATAGAGATAAGCCTAGGAAGATGGTTCCACCAGTCAGATCCTACAATCAACTTTACAAGTATCATCAATTAACCCAAGTAGCCACCGCACCTTTTATGTGTTTGGATGGATGAACAACCTCAGTATACAATTTAGTGGCTTCGGCACCTTGGATACTTTAGCTGATTTGTGGGTGCATATGCAATGGTCACAGTTCTACTTGAGATTTTGAGAATTTAAAATATGTTTGTGCTATAGGTTAGGAGGAGCTAAATGTTACCCACAAACCTACAGTGGTGTCTATTTCCTACAAAACATCATGATCAACAAAGACTCCACATGTCTCAATATGCTGGCAGCAAATCATTCAAAAAAGGTATAAAAAAGGGACAGATTATGGAAACATAGTAAACTTCCTAACCATGTGATTAACAACAGACTGCCAAGATTATCTTTCACCAGACAAACATAAACTGGGAGGGGAGGAAGAAAAGATGAATAAGAAAGAGTAAGAACATAGATCAGGAGGGAGATAAACATGGCAAGAACAAGTATGACACATCTCCAAACTTTTAGCCTATGTCTTCAATTTGTCTCTAAAAATGGCATCAGGTTACCATTACCTAACAAAAAGAAATGGATATTTCCTTTAGCATGCAGGTCATAAGCTGCATGTGTGTTCACTTCAGAATATCATGTAAACCTCAAATTGGATATTTCATATCAACCAAATATCCACCCTAAGTGAAAATGCAAATCCATTGAACTTTATTGGGATCCAAATACTACAATTGTACCTCTGTATTAACCATATGCTTTCTAAAAGCAGGGTTATTCTGGCCTTCGGTCTTAAAATATATATATTACAATTGTCTTGAAGGAAATTTATGGTATTTTTGCACTTCAAATTTCTAAAGACATCTTAGAATTGCCAAATTCAACAAGGCATTTAAAAGAGCATACAAACAAAGTGCCAATTTCATATCTTAATCATATAAAAATGCGATCACCCTATGAAGAACATGATACAGAATACTGCAACTCTCTGATGAGTAATTCATGGCAAGTCATTGCTAATAATATAAGACACATATCAACACATCAGGTCAAAGAGGTAAGTTCCCTTCAAAGCATGAGGCTATGGCAGAACTACTTAGCTTTTGCAATTTGGATGCTGAAAACAGACCAAGAAAAAAAATCCTCAAAGCAATGATATAGTCCTTTATAAAACCTTAACACTAACATAGCTTATTATTCACAAGAACTGTTTAAAAATTTTAAAAATAAAACGTCATTGATTTGATGGTCAAATGTTTAGCCAGAAATGCACAGTCTAGAGACAAATAAGCAAGAAAAATAAAACGCTGATTCATTCAAAGCCAAGAGATCACGCACAGATCAAATTACCCTCTGAAAATGTTAACCAACAAGCATGCCAAACTACATAGGGTTTTGGCTGACCAATTGACTAAAACACGTTGCAATCCAATCAGATAAAATAACAAGAACTCTACTGAAAAGCAACACTTACGGTTGTTAAGTGCCAAGTGCCAAAACCCTTGTGGGTTTGTGCAACTTGGAGCATAAAGCATGTGGTTTTTGTGAAATTTACTCTAAAACTAATAATGCACCAACAATTTTTTCAGACAAATCAGTGTATAATATAACGAGCCATTGTTTTAAGCACACAGGAATGTTCATTACAACCAAACAAACAAAACGACAGCATCAAACAATCGCAATATTGTACAGCAAAATCTAACCGAAATATACCAATCGCATTACCAAAATCCTGAATACTCAGTCCCTGACATAGCCAACATCAACCTCAAGCCGTTTTGTTCAAATCTGCTCATAAACCAGAGACTCGATTAAAGGCATACCAGGGACAGCTTAGAACGTACATGCTTGCAGGGGATGCCGAGCTTCTTCAGCCGCAGCGTGCGGGTCACGAGGAGCCTCTGGAGGTCGCCCCCCACCGCCTCCTCCACCTTCGTGGCGTGCGCCTCCACCCCCTTCCCGACCCCGTTCAGGAACTCCACCACGCCGACCTTGGCTGCCGCACAGAAATGGAGCTCCAGTCACCACGAAGAACGGCGGAAGAACGAGGAGGAGAGGGTAGGGGGTTACCTTGGTAGGGCTGGGGGTGGAAGGATCTCGCCGGAGCTCCGGCGCCGGCGAGGAGGCGGCGCACGTGAGACGCGCACGCGTGAGCCATGGGGTGGGGGAGAAGCTGGAGAGAGACGGGGGGAGGAGGGGGCGAGGGTTTTAGGAGTTTATGGGCTTTTGTAATGTGGGTGCCCTCCTTTTGAGCCGGAATCCAGGCCCAAATTTAATGGAGCAATCGTTGTGGGCCTCTCTGAGTGCGATGTGATTTCATCATCGCTTCATTTCCGTGTAAAATATTATAATATGCAAGGTGTATTTCGATGAATTTTAGTACTCCATCCACTAAAAAAATATAAACATACTAAATTTAGTTGTTTAGTAATCAATTTTTTAATTTTAAATTGCTTGGATCACTTGATTGATTTTAGAATTATTAAAATGATGAGAAGAATAAGAATTAATGTATGAATGCTTATATTATAATATAAAATTTTAATAAATTTTAATATTTTAGAATAGAGGGACTAAAAGTATATTAATGAGCTGCCATGTCTCTATATTTGTCTAAGAGAAATATCTGCTCAGCCCATTTCGTTCGGATATCTCCGATTACTTCGGAAATCGGAATGAGAGTGAAGTTGTATCCATTAATCCAAATCAATTCAAAGGGATTTGTTTCCCTTTTTTTTTGTCCCCTAAAATAGCACCCCCGTTGTCCCATCTCTAATGATCACACATAAGATGGGATGATACCGATTGAGGGTACAGGGAAACCCATTGTTTAAACTTGGCTTATTTTGGGGGAGAAAGCAATTTATGTTTGAGGGACCATATTAATGTCCAAGTACATATCATCACTTTTGTGGTTGGAGTGACAGTTATAGAATACTAATTATTGCATAAATCGATCAATTTGCACCAAGAATAAGTGAAGCCATCACTCATGTGGGATGTTTTCTCCTGAGAATGCAGCATTAACTAGAAAGCTATTTTTTTTTCGCAAAAGCATTAACTAGAGGGTTGGTACAAGGGAATTTTCTAATTGAACGAACGACAACTTCATACAAAATTTATGCCTTTCTAACGTAAGCTAGCAAGGAAGCGTAGATCCAGGAATTGAATATGTGATTTCCATTTCCAACCAACTCCTTACATAGAAGCCACTGCTTTTTTATATCAAAATTTCAGGTATGTATAATGCACAAATTTTTCTTTGTATGCCCTGGAAATATCCACAATGTACTGGCAGAGACTTTTGAAAGGATAAAATGAATAGATTTTTTTACTAGTTTGCTTGGAAACTTGCGGCCGTCGCTGTGAAAGCGCGATACTTCTACGTGATAATCGGTGGTTCCCTCGTTGATTTCGCACATATGAGAACATCCGGTAACCTGGTCAGAACTTGCAATGAGGCCAAAGTGCGATGTCCAGTCATGATCTTGGCAACATTGCCGGCATCAGGCATGATGAAGTTTCTGGTACAGAGGCCGGAACTTCCGGTCTAGTCAGACTTCACCGGAGGGCTCGGCGTCAATGTGCTTCAGCGCATGCAAAACCTGTTTTTCATGCCAACACACGTATTGTTGACTACGCTGGTGAGTTAGATACACCAAGCTCCACCCCAACATGAAGAACCCTTTTTCGTGACAACAATAAGCCTTCATGAAAAAGACATAATTTTGACAAGATGCCTAATGAACCCATGGTTTTTGAAATATTCTACTAAAACCTAGCAAGGGAAGCTAATGACTATAAAAAGGAAACTAGAATAACTTGGCGTCTAATGAAACCGGAGTTTACTTGACATTGTTAAACATGGGCTTTGGCAATCACATATTAATAAGAAGGCCATGTTTTAATTCAAGGGTTGCTGATATTGTTAAACATGTTTGTAATTGTACAACCCTTGGTTACGTAGTAAGTTAGAGTACTACAGTTCGATTTCATCTGAATTGGCTTCAATATCATATTAATTCTACTTTTTTTAAAAATAAATTACTTCAGGAACGACAAAGCTGAAGTAAAAGAGGCTAACAACAAGTAATATGTACCTCGATTTTTTTAGAAAAAAAGAAGGCAAGGATTTTAATTACTATTAGAGTAAACATATTAATAGGAAGGAGGTAGTGAGTACCTCGATCGCTCATATGCTTTTAGGTGAGGGGTCATCATCAACCATGTTTCTTCTAGGAGTGAACAACGAAGAGATCAAGCCTGCACCAAATATATTTTCTTTTCATTTCTGACACTCTCACCTAAAGTATTACCAGAATGGCGACATGCTCTGACCACTGCTTAGATCATATGTATGACCAGCAACCCTGGTTAAATTAATGGCAATTGTTAGACCATTTCACCAGCAGGCACAATGATAGACTTTCTGAGCACAGTGACGATTCTCATATGGCCATTTACCAGTGATAAAATGATGGTCAACTGCTTGTCACTTTCTCTTTGTCCACAAGTGGTGAATATGGTAAACTTGGATGCACACACACACACATATATATCTTTACTGTCCTCAGCAAATCAACGTCCTTGACTGCTGAGTAAGGCCGCTTACATAGCCCTTTTGCATTTTACTGCCGCCAAGCAACAGAATCAAGTGTGAAACTGTCAAACTGTAGCTAGTTTGGTCAATCATCCAAACCATTGATCAGCTAATCAATTTGACATCTGAACTTATCTTTTAGCATTCCTCACAATCAAAGTCACTGTAGCTGCCTACAAGCTTTTGTTGCTTATATATACGTACGGTGGCTGGCCTCTTACAGTTGCACCTTGCAACCTGCATCAAATAAACAAGAAGCTAGGCTGAACCACACGGAAAAAAGAATTCTTTGAGTACCAAACTGCACATACACATATGGCATCAGAGCCCTCCTCCGGCCACACTAATTTCTACCGATTTGTTCGCCGGTGGCTAGCGAATCCGCTAGGTCACCAGCACCATCATCTCCGGCGAAGCACCAGTACTGGGATCTCATCAACCTACCCTAGGATCATCCCAAGATGCCCGTCGTCGTCGGCGGCGCAAGACCGGGATCGCCTTCGAGACGAGACCATGATCCTAGATGTCGAAGGAGGGCTCCTGAGGTCGTCTTCTACCTTCCCTTACCTCATGCTTGTAGCCATGGAGGCAGGTAGCCTCCTCAGGGGCTTCATCCTGCTATGCGTCTACCTTGCGCTATGCTGCCTGCCGTTGCTGCTGCTGCCAGAAGAGGTGAAATTGAAGGTCATGGTCATGGTGTGCTTCTTTGGGTTGAGGGAGAAGAAGGTGGCTAGGGTTGCGAGGGCGACGCTGCCGAAGCACGTCCTAGAGGATGTAGGAATGGAAGGCCTTGAGGCTGTAAGAGGGGTGAAAAGTGTGGTAGGGGTGAGCAGGGTGATCCCTAGGGTTATGTTGAAACCATTCCTTGAAGATTACCTAGGGGTGGATGTGGTTGTGGGAAGAGAATTGAAGATGATTAATGGTTTTTATGTTGGTTTATTGGAGAACATGAGTGAAGGAAGGTTAGGGCTGGCATGTCTGGAAGGAGCAGAGATGGTAGGGTTTGGAAGCAGTTCAAGCTATTCTGGTCATGATCACCACTATCTTTTCTCTAGGTGCAAGGTTAGATTAATCTGCATATGCATGCATGAATTATATGATTTCTCCTTGTTTTGCCTACTTCATCAATTGCAATACTCTTATTTGTGATACTGCACATGTCTGATCTTGTTTTGGTTATTCCATCGATTTGATGAGTTTGAATTGCAATAGATCTGTTAGCTTTTATTTTCAACATGATATGCCTGATCTTTGATATGATCATAAAATGACTGTAAAAAACCTTTAAAATTATCCCATCAGATCCTCAGATCCTAAGTTGAGAATTCACAAATCCATATTGGTTTATTTGCATACCATTCTAGGGATGGAAATGGATCAATATGTTGAAAACCATTGAGCCACCGTAGTCAACTAAATCAAGTAAAATGTACCTTTACTAGTTCATGTCATGAATTTAGTTAAATATGAACCAGTAGTTTCAGTTGATTTGCAAACTAGGGTGGGTCAATATAATTAATTCACTCCATCCCTGTACCTATTACAACCAGCTGGAACATACCAATTTCATTATCCATGAACTATTAATATGTGCATATGTTCCATACAACAAAGATATCATATTTCGCAGAGATACATAGGTTTGACACCATGATGTCAGACATATGCATGATAAACTTACAATATATGCACCCATGTATATCAATATCATATACGGTACATGGAATTGGAATTCTGGAACTGGCGAGTTTAACCTACCACCATGAATAATCAATTGTGCACTAGGAATAATATAATAAACTTGAACAGTTTTCCAAAAAAAAAATCTGGCTCGAACCACGTAGCATGCAATCAAGATATCACTTTCACATGCATTAAATCCAATGACCACGAAACATATCTACGTGATCAGTTCTTGAATCATTTAACTCACTGTAGCTAGTCTCCTACATCGTTAAGGGACATCTTACTTGCATAAGTTAGGTAGGCATTTTGTAGCAGGTGGTAGTTGAAAAATGTGTAATGCCCCATAAATTCCAAAAGTAAGAATTTTATTCGATCACTATATATAAATGCATTCATGCATTAGCTGCCATATAGGAATATAATATGATCCAAAAAGAAAAGGTATTATGGTACCTTGATGGTACAAAGGTGACATAAACTTGCTTGGACATACACAAACTGCAATGAGTATAAATGGTTACTGTATATCCCGCCAACTTTATTAGCTTCGGGATTAGTTAGCCTTCATATGAAGTACAATACTCCATCGATCATTCAAGTAAATGCTGTTTTAGACTGTGTAAGTGTTATCAAACCTCAAAATCTTAAACCACCAATATATATGCAAAAAATATTAAGGTTTGATACGTACAAATGGTATATTTATCATGAAGAATATGCTTTTTCATAGTTGTATTTTTAATTATTTTTATAAATACATGATTAGAGAAAACATTGTGCATGAGAGACTGCATCAATGTCTTAAATGATAAGTAAATTTAGAAATAATGTCTTTTGCCTGTATGCTGGAAAAACCAGGGGAAAGAAAAAATCTGATGAATTAGTTTAGGCTAACTTCATTAGATTATGATCGCATGGTGCAAGTAACTGATCACAGTAAGCTTAAGAATCTTATTAATTGTTGCTGGGAGAAAGTGAACCAAATCATTAGCTGTCAACACGCTATAGCTTGCCTTCATTTTCAATACCATTAATGCTAACCAGCAGGTATATATAGACAAATAATTTGTTCCGAGTGGGCGAGAGAATTCTATCCAAATGTAGGAATATGATTTGCACATTTCAGAACTCAAGGATCAAGGGTTAATCTGTGCGTAGTCCTGGAAAAATGACTGAATAGAATGAGTTGGAGAGCTGCTTTCACTGAACCATCCGAAATCCTGAATGTTCTATAATCTAGATATTTCTCCCTTGGAAAGCACAGAGGCATATCGCTTCTATTATTTGTGATAAGCTTGAACAATTCTGAATTCTATAGAAAAGTCAAAGTTTGGTAGTAGTTTAATAATTCTGGAAATTCATTGTACCGATTTACCATCTGCAGTAAGTATTTCAACTTTTGTGAGCTAATTCTTTTTCATTCTTAACTTTAGTCTGGAATCTATTTTCAATGCTGAACATATGCAGCATACAAAACATATGGGTGAGAAACATAACCAGGCTTCATTTCTTTAATGCAGGAGGTTTACTTGGTTACTCGAGAAGAAAAAACAAAATGGTCACCCTTGCCAAGAGACCAGTACCCAAAGCCCTTGATCTTCCATGATGGAAGACTGGCCTTCAGGCCTACCCCTGAAGCCACCCTAGCTATGTTCATATGGCTTCCATTTTCCCTCCCCCTCACCATTTTCAGAACACTCATCTTTGTCACCCTTCCATATCCAATTTCTGTCGCAATTGGATCCATAACCGGGGTCAGAACCCGTGTCATCAACCCCCCTGTTGGTCAGGCCAAACCTGATCACCCAAGGAACCCAAAGGGCCACCTCTATGTGTGCAACCACCGCACGCTCCTGGACCCGATCTACATCTCAGCAATGCTCAACAAGAAGGTATCGGCCGTCACCTACAGCGTCAGCCGTCTCAGCGAGTGGATATCACCCATCCCGACCATCCGGCTCACCCGGGATCGTGACGAGGACCGGAGGAGGATGAAGAAGGCGTTGCAGCATGGCGACCTGGTGGTTTGCCCCGAGGGGACGACCTGCCGTGAGCCGTACCTTCTCCGGTTCAGCCCGCTGTCGCTGGAGCTCGTCGACAAGGTCTACCTGGTGGCTCTGGTTAACTGGTCCAACATGTTCTATGGCAACTCCACTGGAAGATGCAAGTGGTTGGACAGCTTCTACTACTTCATGAATCCGCGCCCGGCTTACGACGTCGAGTTCATGGACAAGATGCCAACCAGGATGATCATTGATGGCAGGACCTGCGAGAGCAAACATGTGGCCAACATGGTGCAGGGTGAGATTGGCAGAGTGCTTGGGTTTGAATGCACCAAGTTCACCCGTGAGAAGAAGTACCTGACGCTGGCAGGAAATAACGGGGTTGTCGATGCAAACCAGTGAAGTGCTTCAGAAATGCTGAGCCAAGTCCTCTCACCAAAATAATAATAATTACATGGCCAGGTTGCTACCTCTTGGTCATGGTATAACTGTTAAACCATATCTAGAACTTGATTGAATGCTCAGAAAATTTATACATGCATGTGCCCATCACAAAGGTAGGTCTGGCTGTCTGTCATGCATGACATTTCAAATTATAGGTTGCTTTTAAGTTTCCTTCAGGTGCATAAATTCAATTTAACCCATTGTGTACTCTTGGAGTGCTATAATCATATTCTGTTAAACTTTTTTATTTACAAAACTTACTTCTATATATGTACCAAATTCTAAAAATTAAAGAGGATCATATGTTAGTTCTGAAGTCTGACTCTGTACAATATTGTGTTGTGTCATTGTGCATATCATAAGGTTTGACAAATGCAGATTTTTTTACTTGTATCAATGACATTGCAGCCAGAAGGATCAGTGCTCAACATAGACGACATTTGTAGGATTCATAAAATGGGATTAATAACTCAATACCTACTAAAGTCATTCAGTTGGGGTGATATGAACACCAAGCTTTTTTGCCACTGTTTCTATTCACAAAGCATGCTATCTTCTTTGTATCTCAGTTATGAATAGAGGTATATATGATCTTTTCTTTTCTAAGTGTATTGTGCTCTGTTCAGACAAGAAGAATATTAATATCATATCAGTAAAGCTGGTCCCTAAACATTAGCCCAACTGGCCTAGTTCTGATACTCAACTTTAGTCAGGCCACTAATCTTTAAAATTTTATCAACCAGGTTCCCAAGTTTTCATTTTGGGATCTAATTAATTAACAAAATTAGAGGCTACGGATCTAGGTGACATACTCTGAGTAAATATGTAAACAACAGGTCTATGCTGATTTTTACTAACAAAATGCACCATATGTAAACAACAGGTTTATGCTGACTTTTACCAATAAAATGCACCATAGTCAGCCTTCTTAGCCTGTGAAAGTTTCATAGACGATACATAATTCTATCCAAAAGCTCTGTGTACAAGGATAGCAATCACAAAAAGAAGAGAAGGATGAAAATAGGCGTGAAGGAGCAGCTCAAAGGGTTCTGCTATTGCACTCAGACATATGAACAATGGCACAAACAAAGCAAGAAGTTCTCCTAGAAGCTTGTACAAACAATGACACTCCAATATATTATTTCAGTTCTAAATAAATTAATGTTAGAGTTAAAATTCAATAAAAATTTCTAAATTACAGTTTAGATATATTAATAGATATTTTTTAAGTATTTTTATTCAAATGTAGATCTTCAGTTATATCCTACTCTTTTATTCTTTATTATTGTCTCTCTTTATATTAATTTTGTTCTTCTCTATCTCTCCTTGCATTATTATTATGACTTAGATTCTACAATATATTAATATCTCTGAAAGTCTCTTTTGAACATGGTCAAACCATCTCAATCATTATTGGATAAGCTTTTCTTTAATTAGTGTTACTCCTAGTAAATCACGTATATCCTCGTTTCGGATTTGATACATTCTTATATGACTATAAATTTAACGTAACATACGTATTTTTATAACACTCAGCTGTTAAACATGATGTTTTTATAGAATAATATTTTGTCTATATAGCATAGTAGATCTAATTGTCATTCTCTAAAACTTATCTTTTAGCTTTTATAATACTCTTTTATCATAGAGAATAATATATTTTTAGTGATATTTTAACCAATCTGTTTTGATTCTATGCTTAACGTCCATATCAATAAACTCATCTATCTGTACCATCGATCTTAGATATTGAAAAGTGTTATTGTTAGTCATTATTTGGGCTTCTAAACTTATATCTTATTTCTCATATACGATAATGCTAAACTTATATCTTAAATATTTATTTTTAGTTCTTTTTACTTTAAAATCTTAGGACTCAAGAGTCTGTCGTCGTCGTATTAGAGAAGCTTGTACCAACTGTGCCCACCCAATATCAGTAAAGATTCTCAGTTGTTTTACTCATATTTTAACTCTTTCTTCTTGGATAAGCCACCATTCACCTCTCGTTACTATCTTTGCAATCATATTTACCAATCACTCTGAAAGATAAGGATTTCATCAATGAAATGCAATGTTTTTAATATAAAGTAGAGGGTGTAGCTAGGAGGTAAGAAAGGCCCCCACGCAGCAGCCTTGAGGGATTGCAAAATCCACCCAACCAACTGATTTACTGTCATATATGCTACCAAATTAATTCCAACGCCAATTCAGAGCTATCTGAATAAGTCCAGTTAAAATATGCAATCAATTTTCGGGCCCACAGTTCTATCATTCCTAGGATTAATAATTGTCACCGTAACTCGTAAATGAGTTTTGTATATTGCATGAATGCGCAAGTTTAAATCGTTAGTAATATATCAAGAACTAACAGCAAAAAAAAAAAACATTGTCATGATTATTTGTTTTCCATATGCAAGTGGGAAACCATAAACCATAAAATTGACAGAGAATAAATAAATCGGTATTTATGTAGATATATTTGCTTTAACAACCAATTAAAATCTTGCTGAAGATCCAGAGGTACCTAATGTAGATTTTCATTAGATTTCGTCTACAATTGTTTGGTTCTGAACAGGTACTGTCACAACACCAAACTCCAGCACCAGTTTCAGTAAACGTTTGATTTCAACCGATGGAGCGTTTACACTCAAATGAGTCATGCAATTCTAAAAATAACGTGAGGAAATTCAGTTCCAACATCATCCATGTGTTGAGACAAGATATGCAATACTTCATCTGCCAAACAAACTTGGGGTCTGGTACTGTCAGCCGCGGTAAAGATATACATCTTATCCATTACCTCTATCCAACTAATTCCAGTCTCCTTCGTTCTCCCTACTTCTCAACAAACTCCTGGTAAAAGCATACTCACCCCATTTACTACCTGAAGCATATATATTTGCAAGCATGATATAATTCTTCACAACATCAGGATTGATCTCAGTGATCTTTCTTGCGGCTAGTCTGCCCATTTTCACATTGTGCATTTAGACTTGTATATATAGGCCCGACCTCCTTACGGTAAACGGGGTCTTAGTCTCTTTGTCTGTACACTGCACTTCTACGTAGTATTAGAGTGAGGTTCAGACATCTTCTATACGCTGGCAACCTTCTCACCGGCAAGCTGACGTCTCATCTCCGTCGTAGACGTCTCCTTCTCCTCAAGACCCCCCTCCACTACACGCTTCCCTTCCACCTCTTCCTCTGGTGTTTCTTTTGCTTCTTTGCCTTAGTCTTTCATCCCCATCGTCTCCTCCGCGTGCGGTTTACTCCTCACCGTGAGCTCACCACTGTGGTTTTCCTCTACCACGGGCTTACCCTTGCTCGCCACCGTCATCGTGTGACGAGGAGATGGTCTTCATCCGCCTCTTGGTCCTGTCCACCTCCACCTTCTCTTGCATTCTCACATCATCCTTTCTTCGAAGTTGCGTCGGCGCTCCTCCGCACTCGCGATCTCTATCGGCTGGAACACTCTTCCGGCTCCTGCCATTTCAACATGTTCACCTGTCCGCGGACGCAAAACCTACCTCCCGGATACGAACCTTCTCCCCTCGCGTCTGCGGCCTTTCTTGTTTCCAGGTCCGCGCCACTCCGATGCGTCCACGTGTCCACGGACGCAAAACTCTATCTCCTAGACGCAAACGTTTCTTTTTTGCGTCCGCGACCTTTCTCGTTTTTGAGTCCATGCCAACCCGACGCGCCCACGTGTCCGTGAACGCGAAACTCTGTTTTTCGAACGCGAACTTTTCCTTCTCACGCCCGTGACTCCCCTCGTTGCGTCTATCAGCTCCACACATGTGTCCATCGGCTTCGCCTTGCCCTCATCGGCCTCGTGCTTGCCTACACTCATCGGCCTCGCGCCCACCTATTGGCTTGCCCATTAATCCAACGCGTACGCATGTCCACCAACACAACATCCTATCTCCTAAATGCACACCTTTCTTCTCGCGCCCGCGTCTCTTTCATTGGCTTCTTCCTCTCACCCATTCCCATTAGCTTCTACCCGTTCCAATCGGCTTCTTTCCCACAGGCCTCTCATGCACTCTAGCTCATCCGCACGTGATTCCCTCACGTCGTGTCCACCCTTATCATAACTACCGAGTCGGCTCTTGGTTCTAGCACTCTCTCTGTTGTCGGGTCCGATTCTCTTCCGACCATCGGCGCTCTCGACATTGCCTCGACTACTCCGATGTTCTCCCTACCCTACGCCGCCGTCAACGTGAAATCCCACGTCCCGATTTCATTTGACCTAAACACCAACTATTCCAAGTGGGTCTTTTTCTTCAAATCCTTATGTGGCAAGTTTGGTCTTCGCTCCCACATCGACGGCTCCGCTCTCCTCGCCCTAATGATCCCCAGTGGGACATCACTGAGTGCTGCGTCCACAGCTGGCTGCTCGGCTCTGTCGATGACTCTGTTCTCGACCTTGCCATGGAAGACACCGATCCTATCGCTTGCGACCTATGGGTAGCTATTGAGCGACTCTTCCAAGCCAACAAGCAACTTTGTGCCATCTTCCTTCTAAATGAGTTCCATTCCATGGTATAAGGGGACTCCTCTGTCTCCTCATACTGCCAATGCCTCAAGGTCAAGGCCGTCGCCCTCCGTGATGTCAGCCACCCTGTGACTGACTCCCAACTCGTCCTTGCCCTCTTGTGCGGACTCAACCCTCGCTTCTCAAATACCGTCGATGACATTGCCAACCCCACCACTCTTCCCACATTCACCCGGGCTCACGACATGCTGGTTCTCAAGGAACTTCGCCTAGCGAACGATGAGAAGATTGTCACCCACACCGCTCTCATCGATGTAGCCGGTTTTGGCTGCAACAATCCCAACGGTTGCCACCCCACGTGCACTGCTGCCTCCTCTCGCAGCCCTGGTGGTTCCTCTGACGGCCATGGCTTCGGCCAAGGCAACAGGGCCTAAGCCAGAGATAGCGGCAAAGGCAAAGGGAAGGGCAAGGGCAAGAGCTAGAGCGGCCCTATGCAACCACGCCCCGCTACTGCCACTACCCCACCAACTGGCCTCATGGGTCCGTGACTTTGCTACAACCCCTGAGCGCCTTAACGCTAGCCGCGCATCCACATCGGCTGGCAGCCCGAGATCCTTAGTGCTCTCCCCTAGGCCTACCTGGCATCTGCCTTAATGCAACCACTCCCACCTCCTGCACCCTCGCAAGCCTCCCAGCTGGCTCCTCTGTGGAACTAGGCTGGCCTCATCGCTGTCCTCAACCAGATGATACTCCAGCCCCAGCACTCCTGGGTGTTGGACTCTAATGCGTCATCACACATGGTCTCATCAGACGGTATACTTCTTTCTCGCCATCCTTCCTCCTCTCCTTTCATCACTGTCGGCAATGGGCAATATCTCCCATTCACATGCCGCGGTGACTCAATCTTGCCTATACCCACATCCAACTTTCCACTCCACAATGTCTTAATTGTTCTCTCTCTCATACACAATCTCCTCTATGTCCGTCAATTCACCAGAGATAACAATTGCTCTATTGAATTTGACGCATATGGTTTCTCTGTGAAAGATATCCCGACCCGACGTGAGATGCTTCAATGCAATAGTGGTGGCGATCTATACACCATTCCAACCGCGCCATCCACTCATCACGCAAGTATTGCTATCTCCACCAACCTTTGGCATCTCCACCTCGGCCACCTCAGCCCTGATGCCGTCTCCACTCTTCGTCATAGCGCCTCTATCCAGTGCACTAGCAACAGCCCTACTGTATGCCATTCCTGTCAACTTGGCAAACATATGCGGTTGTCATTCTCTCCCTCTACCTCTTGTACCTCTCGATATTTTAAACTTATTCATTGTAATGTGTGGACTTCTCCAGTTAAAAGTATTTCGAGCTACCAATATTACCTTGCTTTACTTGACGATTACACACATTACTGCTGGATTTTTCGTCTCTCTCGTAGGTCCGAGGTCACTACCCATTTAATCAACTTTTTCAACTACATTTCAACTCAATTTAACCTGACTATCAAAGCCATATAGGCTGACAATGGGACAGAGTTTGTCAACCGTACCATCCAAGTCTTTCTTACCTCCCATGGCATCTACCTTCGCCTCTCCTGTCCTTACACCTCCCCCTAAAACGGTAAGGCCGAATGTCTCCTTCATACCCTCAACAACATCAGTCGCACCATGCTTCTTCACGCCCACTTATCCGTACCCTACTAGGCTGAAGCACTCATCACAGCAACCTATTTGCTAAATTGGCACCCTTGCTCCTTCATTCGCCACAACATTTTTCACACTCTTCTCTATCACAAAACTCTCGACTACTCTCACTTATGTGTTTTCGGGTGTCTTTGCTACCCCAATTTGATAGCCACTACCCCTCATAAACTCGCCCCACGCTCCACCGCTTACATCTTCCTTCGCTATCCCTCCTCTCACAAGGGATATCGCTGTCTTGATCTCTCCACTCACCGCATCATCATTTTCCAACATGTTATCTTTGACGAGTCCTGCTTTCCCTTCGGGTTAATCAACCCTGAACCTTCGCCTGGTGATCTTGACTTACTCCTCACCAACACTGTACCTACCCGCCCCTTACCATCCACCACACCTTCGTAGCCCACTCCGATGGTTCCCGAGGATCCATTGAACGACTCCACCATCCTTCTATGTGCCCCTGTCGTGCCGATCGTACCTCCATCAGCTTCCCCACCTTTCACCATCATAGTGCCAATCATCGCCCCGGCTAACCTAGTCCAGCCCTTCCTTCGGACCTACAGCCGTTGGCCTCGCCCCGCTATCACCTCTGCCCTGTCCACTCTGTCACACGGCCCCGTCCCGACCACCTCTCACATGATCACCCGCTCTTAGACTAGGTCCCTTCGTCCACCCTAGCACTACGGGTTCTCCGCAGTCCACTATGCCATCTCGCCCATTTCGACGAATCCCCGTTCTGCTCTGGCCAACCCTCAGTGACGCGCGGCCATGGTTGATGAGTACAAGGCACTCATAGATAACGAGACCTGGCGCCTCGTACCTCGTCCTCCCGGCGCCAACATTATAACTAGCAAATGGATCTTCAAATACAAATTTCACTCTGATGGATCCCTTGCTTATCACAAGACGCGTTGGGTAGTTCGAGGCTTCTCCTAACGCCTCGGCATAGACTACAACAAGACTTTCAGTCCCATCGTTAAGTCTGCCACTATTCGAGTTGTTCTTACCCTCGCTGCCTCGCGCTCCTAGCCGATCCACCAGCTTGACGTGAAGAACGTTTTTCTTCACGGTCATCTAGCAGAGACCGTATATTGCTAGCAGCCTCCAGGCTTCATCGACCTAGCTCGTCCTAACGCCATCTGTCTCCTCTAGCGCTCTTTCTATGGCCTTATCTTGCGTTGTTAAAGCGTATCCTTTGCTACATGAAAGGCACACTGACTACTAGCCTCCACCTCAACTCCAGCCCCATCGACTTTCTCACCGCGTATTCTGAAGCGGGTTGGGCGGGTTGTCCCGACTCTCGACGCTCCACATCAGTTACTATGTTTTCCTTGGTGACACCTTAGTCTTTTGGTCCTCTAAGCGCCAAACCACGGTGTCCCGATTGAGCATAGAAGCCGAGTACTGTGCCGTTGCTCATGTCGTCATCGAGTGCTGTTGGATTCGCCAGCTTCTCCAGAAACTTCATATACTCATCGCCTCCATGACAGTTATCTACTGCGACAATGTGAGTACCGTCTATATGACCGCCAACCCAGTCCACTATCATCGCACAAAATACATCGTGATTGACATTCACTTCGTACGTGACAAGGTCACTCTAGGACTTATTCGGGTGCTCCATGTACCGTCAACGCATCAGTTTATCGACATCATGACGAAAGGCCTACCCGCGCCTTTATTCACCAATTTTCGGTCCAGTCTTTGCGTCCATGTCCCTCCCGCTACGACTGTAAGGGTGTTAGACCATTAGACTTGTATATATAGGTCCAACCCCTCTTATATTAAATAAGGTCTCAATCTCACTATGTACACTTCAATTCTACATCTAGAAACACAGCATGGTTAGGATACACCTCAGCATGGAACTGAAAAGTTGGACGGCCTCATTTCCATACCCGTCAATCATTGATGTCCATGAAAACTTGTCCTTGCAACCCATCCTGTCGAAAACATTTTTTGCATTTGCTATGCTCCCACACTTTGAGTACATGTCCAAAAGGGCATTGCACATTTGTAGGTCGTCACTGTAATTTCTCCGAAGAACAGCCCCGTGGACCTGCTTCCCGCATCTCAGAGTCGCAAGATCAGCACAAGCTGATGTAATGCTAGTCAGAGAAGCAATTTGGCCCGTCATTTATGTCAGGAAGGAGGTGCAAGGCCATTACAGGACTGCACTGGCTATACCCAGCAATCATGGTATTCCAAGTGATCAAGTTCCTCTCAGGAGTTTCATCAAAAAGCCTTCTTGCATCCAAAATTCTTGCACAAGCACAGTACATATCAATCCGTGAATTTACAACAGCAAGGTTCACATCAAGAGCTTTCCTTATGAACTGCGAATGAAGTTGCTGCCCAAGACATAAGTCGATTACTGATGCAGATGTATGGAGTGCAATAGAGCATGTAAACGGAGAGCATGGCCGTCCACGCCACGACGACGCGGTGGGGCATTTCGTCGAACAGGGCGCGGGCGTGGCGGACCGCGGGGACCTGATGAGGGTGGTGGTGGCGTGCTTCTGCGACATTTGCTGGGCTTTGGACTTTCTCTCTCCCGAGAGAGCGGAAGGCTACCGCGGCATGTATCCATCAGCTGTTAAAAAATGATGATTTATTGGGCCGCACCAGGCTTAGGTGGCCCAAAGAAAAGCCTTGTTTGTTTCGAGCCAGGCATTGCTGTCCAGGACCAGCTCGATAAAGAAAAGCTGGTCTGTTTAAAATTCGGGCGACGAAAATTATGAACATACCACCTCCATTCAATATGAATTTTGTGAAGTTCATATATTCATCCATAGGAAGTCATGCTTATAATCGTAAAAAAAAACCTTAAACAAGCATGTTGCAAAGAAAAGAATGTATCCCAGGGTCTCCAAAATGTTGGCAGATATGGGAAATACACCATTTTCAAATATAGGACACTTTCGCTTTTTATATGATATTTGGTTATTTGTTCTATTTAAAAGCTTTCGAAGGTATCATTTATTTTTTATTATTAAAAATACTATAACTTATATATTTTTTATATTTATACTAAATTTTTGAATAGGACGAATAGCTAAACGTAATATCTAAAAATTAAAGTATTATATATTAAAAAATGAAGGTAGCATCAATTATTGTGTTGTATATTTTAATGTGTACACACTGTTGTCTCCAACATGATTGCATAAACGGTGCAAAGTAGAGCCTGTTCAATCTTCACAGCTCGAGCAAAGAGAACTGAGAGCTGCAAAGGTAGGGGCTACATATATGTGCCAGCTAAACTGAAACTCTGAAAGTCCGGGTCCAGCCTAGTGCATAAAAAACCTTTACCTACCGAGCTGCTCTCTCCTCACAACAATTCTCCCTTTCTCGCTCTTGAAATCACCCAATGCAGTCCTAGGTAGTGCTGCTGCTGGTTGCTTTGCACCCTTGTAGTACTGCACAGGTAACCTCTTTTTAGCTAGTGTTATCTTTTGCATGCATCCTCTCCTCCTCCTCCTCCTCTTCTTCTTCTTCAGAAGATCGTAATATCTGGGGCATATATTCCATGCCATTACTTTTGGCTTTGATTTTTTCCCTCCTCTCTTTGGGGGGGGGGGGGGGGGGGGGGGTGCGGGGTGTAAAGCTAATAGACGATGAGCATCAGAGATCGATCATGAGCTTTCATGCTTCTCTTGTTTCAGCTGGCAAGTGGTAACTAATGGAGGACAAAGATGATAGATTTTGTTACAACGGCAACAAATCTGTAAGTTGTTACACTGCTTTGAAGGGTGAAATTTGTATTCATTGTGCTTCTCTTGTGTTGCCTAATAATCTTATTCCCTTTGTCCACACTTTTACTGATCCAGCTGTTCTCGTGCACTTTGAAGCGAAAAGGCAAAGACGTAGCCATTATGTTGGAGACAATCAGCTTTGATGAAGCAGCATTCGACTTCCCTGTGGGCATATTTGGAACCCAAACGTCATATCTCAAACTCCTAGTTCATGCTAGCATTTGGAAGCCTTCGTAGTCTATCAACGGTGCTATCCTGATTGAGCCTTTTATCTATCGTACTATCTCTATCTCTAAATTTAATAATAAATGCTGATATTTTTTAAGAACGTTCTTGACCTTGCAAGACTTCTTTCTAATCTTGTAAGATTTGTTATCCTCTATTATCTTGTTACAGCACTTTCTAAGTCTTATATTCTCACTACTCTAAACCTTCAATTCTCATTTCCAATGATCAGCTTCATTCTCCACGTTCACATCCATTTCTTTCTTCTATCCCTCCTGAGCTAGCTTTTCTCTCATCATCTGCCAAAAAAAAAGTTAACCATGGCGCAGTGCATGTGATTCTCAAGGAACTTGTATAGAAGACTTTGCTAGTCGTTTGAATGAGCTAAATATTCCGTGGCTGTGTTAAACTCGCTCTATGTATATACATCTGTCCTCTGGACACTTGTAGTGGTTTCTTGATTGTGTTGGGGTCCTTTTGTACTTTTAAATTTTGGTATAATTCCGGTTAGGTCAAAATCTACAAGTGGAGAAACTAATTCGAAATGGTTTGAAAGCATTAATATATTTGGAACATATGCACTCCCACAATAAAATAAAAATCACATGCAACTTCGGCTGTGTGTTTTAAGTACGGTAACTTTTATCTTTAAACTAGTGATATGACCAGCACCACTGGGAATAGGCGATACGACCTTATGATTTGGGACTGGCTAGGAGTTTTTTTACTGATTTGGTCTTTTGTTTTTTTCTCTCTCGTGCTATTCGCAGGCCGTGGGAGGAACGAACAGAAGGACTTTCCATAATTCTGGTCCAAAGTTAGACCAAAGACACCAAGCCAACAGTCCTTGGTAGCGTGGTTTTTTTAATTACATATGAGTAAAACATCCCTTAACAAATAGAACAGTAATACGTATCGAACTTTGCATCAATAGATTGCATCCATAGTAGAAACATTATTACAAGTAACCGTCTATTTTTTTAATTGCTTATAAGTACCCACAAATTTTAATCGCTTTTGATAGTCCGGAGCACACTAAGATTCGTGCTGCTAACATAACTCCCTATCTTACCTTCTCGTGAGTTTATCTTCTCTAAACCAAGATCAACACACTTGTACCCCTTATCTATAGCAGTGTAAGCCACCAAAGACGTCTTTGCCACCCTGTCTCGTAAAAACCACTCTAAATCTTACATCCTCTATCGATCCCATTAGCGTTGTCCTCTAAACTCATGGTCCAGTGGCACCATTACTGTCTCACCAACCACTCGTATCCACTGCCCACTGCCAGTTAACTGTCACCCAACTCTAATTTAGATTTATAATTTTATAAAATTGATAGTCGTGTGTGGTTACAGAAGAGGAAGAGCTTACCAATGCTTGATGAAAGCTATGCTCGTAATCGCTGTTGCCGGTGCTCTCCGTGATCTAGAGGTTATTTCCAGATGATTGAAATTTCTTCAAGTTTTAATCACATGATGTCTTGCAAATACCTTATTTCAAATATCTTTCTATTTTACTGATTTCATTACGAACGCATGCGTGCCTTTTGAGGATGATTAGAGGTGTATGTGCTTTCCTGAATACTGCGTGCCTTTTGTAGCTAAACAGACACTATGAGACTTTAGGTACCCAGCTTAAAGCATGATAATAACTTTAGAGTGGTTAAGCGCTTTAGACATGGTACGAAGAGAGGCACGGTTTTATTGGATTATTTCTCCGTACACTAGCTCCGAATTGGCCCAGTTGCCGAGCAATAATGAAGAGCTCTCGTTATCTTCTCCTGGGAAATCATTGCGTTGCTATCTGGGCAGGCTTTCTGCCACTCCTCATTCATAGGCCATCACTTCTGTCGGGTCATGAAAGTGTGCAATTCATAGTAGTGCTCGTAGCTACCCAGCTCATCTGAAACTGAAAAGGGTGCAATTCATTCTCATCTGAAAATTTATTTGACGAGCTCATTTGATGTGATGCTTAAGCACCCATGTGACTCGAACAAAATATTACCTCTTCTTTATTTTTATCATTTAATAGACTTTATTTTTAAAATAATTAATACGTTACAATTTTTAGTTTTAAAAACTAAAGTATATTATAGTCTTTTATTTTTATATTTTTATATTGATATATATAAGATGAAGAAACATGAAGTCTATTTAAGAAGGAGGGAGTACTATCTCTCATTGGAATTTATAAATGGATGAAAATAATTTTTAGAAAAGTCTCAAAGACCACTTATAGGAAGTGTTAGTGATGAACATCTAGTACCAATGTTGCTAGATATATTTATAAATGTAGATATTATTCTAATCACTTAAATAACATACACTTACTGGCTCGTATCGTCTGGCCTAGCTAGGCCAAGCGCGCGAACGTCATATGCGCGTGAATGATCCATAGAAATTGGATCATCATGATTACACAAACGCAGTTTCTTTTTTAAGTTTTATTTTACTATATCTAACGGTTAATTTGTTTTTTTTGGAGTTGTATGGAATCTATGATAGATTACGTGTGGTTATATGTTATAGAGATAGACGTCCTAATAACACGTCTTGTACCGAGTTATTACTTTAACTCGATACACGCGAAAACAATCTAGGATTTTATCAGCTTCTTTGTGTTGCGTCGTCGCACGTCTCCTACTCCGTTTCGCTAGTTTCGCTCATCGACGTGTACTAGTGGAATGAGTGGAATGAGTGGAATGAAAGAGTAGGTCTTCAAAACTTCATCCTCATGAAATCATATACTAGGATAGAACGAATTAGGTTTTTAAGAAGCTTTTCACGTGGCGCTGGTTATCCAATATGACTTGTATTCCTCTTTATCAGTATAGCATATCGTCGTCATCCTCCTATAACATGCATCATGATACCGACTGCTTCTGTTAGCGCTTATAAAAGAAATATTAGTACGTGTATACTATGATTTCTATATTTAATATATTCATATTGATTACTGTCCTATATATATATATATATATGTTTTAATTAGATAATATAGTTATATTACTTATATGATTAAGTTTATAATTTATTTATAAAATAAATCAAATCTGCATATCTTATATTTTTAACATCTCTACCCTATCCCCTCTGTCTCCTCTTAGATCGATAACATGTAATCATGGTTTTTGTAGTACGTATATTTCGTTTTTATAATATCTGAGTAAATCATCCAATGTCTTTTCATCGTATCAGGTTGATCCAACGGTTTTATATATGTTTTTAATAATGGGAATCCTAAATCGGCCTTATATATATATGATATATCTAACTGGCCACTCTTATACTACTAATATACTATCAGTATACATTAAACCCTATTTTCTCCCATCATCTTCTACCTAGCCGTTGCCACCTCAACCTCCTCACTAGGATTGTTGATTCCCGGTTTACCAAACGTCTAAACCTACTCAAAACAAAGAGCTAATTAACGAGCTCAGTGTTGTGATTAGCTTAACCACCCATAGGCATAATAAAAAGATGAATACGTCTAGTTTTGAATATTTTGTTCGAAGAATGTACAGCCTACTTCCCACGTACTTGTCCCTTCTACCCTTTTTCCCACCTAATTGGCAACCCCATGGTCACCTAGGTACCATGAGTGCCAATATCGAGAACATATGGCACCATCATAATCACTTCTTCTCCGTTGCCTTGTCACTTTTCTCCCAATCCTTTTTCTTAGCGAGGTTCGTAGCATCGCTGTTCGCCCTATCTGTGGTGGCTTTTGCCTCTGCCCGTGACTAGCACTCTCACCACCGTCCTCCATTCCTGCGCACGGCTCTCTAGCGGCACTGTCACCACAATGTCACCCACCACTAGGTCACCATTACTCAACATCTACCGTCTAAACGTATGGAACTCATCTCCTCCTTTTCCACGTCCCGCCATAACTCGAATGCTAACAAAGCTGCTCGTCAGAGAATGTCGATGGGCATCAACTATGGAGTGGATTTGAAGGTCAAGAATTTGTAGAATATGTTCCTAATTTTTTTCCAATGGTATTTAGCGAATCCCGTTTGAGTTTAACACAAACATCCAAGTAATCATTTTTGCAAGCAATCTGCTCACCCAAATAGCTTACACCATGATCGTTTGGTCTACTTACAACTTATAAGATGTAGTACTACTTATAAGAGACTAGAAAATAATTTATATATGAAATATATATATATATAGTTAGCAATTTAAATTAAATATTGAAAAAATAACTATGATAAAAAACCCTAAAATCAACTCTAATTCAAATTTTGACAGTGACTATGTATAAGTATTCTGGCTAAAAGCATATATATTTAAGTGCTCAACTACAGCGACGTTGGCTTCTTATGTCTTAACATTTTCTCACTCGTTTTTTACACACACATTTACTGAATTGTTAAATATTATATTTTTTATAAAAATTTTCTGCTTAAAAATTATATTAATTTATTTTTAAAGCTTTTTAGCTAACAATTAATTAATGACATAGTAATTATATATTTTTTGTTTTACGTGTGGAGAAGGGTATCATCCCCTCTTCGAGAACGCAGCCTACAGCCCACATTTTACACAATTGCAAGGACATACCGGTTGCCGTTGACAGCCCATGACTTCGCACAACTTATTGAGAGTACATCTGTACATGTTGGATTCACCACAAGTTGCTGCGCTGTGGAAAGCGGAGAAAACGATCGAAAAGGGACGAACTAAAGAGTGGCGTGTAGAAGTGACGAATCTGCGGTCCCGTTTCGTGTCCATACAAAACTATTCCAGGTTGAGGCCGAGGTGACAGCGGCACTATTTCGCGCCCAGCGGATCGAGCGCTTGTCGTCACGGCGAGGCCTTCATCGTCTCGCCCTGATCATTTCACATCCAGGCCCCGGCAGCTTCAGCTTCATCCCGGTGCCGCCTTTAATACCCTGCTGCGTCCTGCGATGAACAAACCATCTAGACCGTGTATTCCATGGATGCATATGTTTTTCCATCGTGTATTCGTGTGGCTAGAACGCGTCAGTAGCGATGTAGCTGCTGCGGCCAGTGGTAGCTGTCCGGCCGTCTTGACGTGAAACCGCCAGATTCTTTGCTGCCGCCTAGCTACTGCCTACCACGCTGGCACTGCTCGTGTGTGCATGCATGCATATTGGTACATGCTCAGCGGTCAGCTCTGCCCAACTTTTTCACTGATCTCCAAAGCGTACTGATAACTGTGTGCAGTAGAACTATACACGTCACTTGGCGTTATGTTGACCAATCGATCGCCCTGCAGGCTGCGGTGATTCGGCCGGTGCCGGTTCACCTGGCTGGCTACCACCACTTGTCGACTCAACAAATCAAGCAGCACGTACGACACGTATACGTGCTGCATGTACGTACCTGCAGCTTGTGTGCCTCCAACGATGGTATGTGTACTGTATGAACGTGGCGTCCTCGGCCATATGCAGGGGAGCGGGTCGTGCCTGCGTGCAGCGTGTTTGCTAGCTATTGCCACCGTTTTTATTCATGCCAGCCTTGCACCCACACGCACGCGTCGTCTGCACTGCAGCGCGGCGCGTACGCACGTCACGGCCGGCACAGCGGCGTGCGCGCGCGTCGACGTCCTCCGAGCGAGCGCGCGGGCCCGTGTCGCACGGGCGCGGGTTGACCTCTCTACGGCGGGCGGGGGCAGCAGGCTACGTGCAGTAGTAAACAGTACGTCGTCACAGCCGCGGCCGCTGGGCACTCCACCGTATACAGGCTATACTGACACATTTTGCATTTCGGTACTACAGAATGAGGAATCAAAACGTTGGGAAAATACCTACAACTATTTTCCTAACCATATTTTTTTCTCATAAACGAAATAAAAATGTTAGACCAAAAACAAAAACAGTGTCAGAAAAATCAAAAAGGGAAATATCGGTATCCATGGAAAGCTGGTAATTAATACCGGAAGCATTAAACTATAGGATTATACATTTAACTTAACAAGATTATTTAATATGATCACTTAAATTTAAACCTATACTAAATAAATTACGAACTATTTCTTCTTTAATCATATACTTTAAAAAAATAGAGAATTGGTTGAGAAGTTCATGATTGCCTATATTATGAGCCAAACAGAGACATGTGGTGGCCGTGGATGGGCAGGGAGCACACAGGAACACAAACGGGGAGCGAGCATGCCAAATATTGCAGTGCGGAACAAAAAAACACACCTTCGTCCTCTCCAGTTTTGCGCCTATCACGCCATGCATTTTTTGAGCGAGAAATGGCTAGATAACGTTATGTTGGTAG
Organism: Oryza coarctata; assembly: GCA_030770085.1. Taxonomy (NCBI): domain Eukaryota; kingdom Viridiplantae; phylum Streptophyta; class Magnoliopsida; order Poales; family Poaceae; genus Oryza; species Oryza coarctata. Next base: position 9,063,885 of record CM061463.1, on the reverse strand, counting down.
ATGAATCAAATATAGCTACTTGCCTATTTCATTTGTGGGGTTTTTGAGGATGTGAATTAAATGCTAGCATGCTTTTTTTGAGAGAGAAACAATGTGCTTTCTTATGTGAAATGGTTTTGTATCAGTTAATCCAGGGATGACACAAGTGTAAAACTAGGATGACATAGGGATAACACTAAGTTAGCACGGCACCTAAGCATGTTACACTACAAATGCCCCAAATGACTCTTTTTATCATTTATTGGCTAGCATTGAACAATTCAATTGATTGAATTTAGCTTAGACACCATCATATGAAAAAGCCTATATCTACATTGGCATATATGTTTATATATTAATTCAACCTTTTGGTTTTAAATTGAGAGTAGAAGTTATGAAATATTCCTAAACACAATGATATATGAATGATTATCCTATGAGTTTTGTTTGGTGGATAATTTTGACACAAATAAAGCTTTTGTTGGTGGGGGACCAATGCCCTTAGGTAAAATGCCTAAGCATTGGAAACTGGTGCCCTTTTGTTAGTACGGGGTTGGCGCCAAGTAAAATGGATGATTATTTAGGGGACCAATGCCCTCCAACAGCTCTTTTCTTTCATAGGATGTTGCAACATCGTCAACAACCTCAAAGCCAAATTGGCGGTTCACCATGGACATCTTCCTCTGGCCTTTTGGATGAACTGCATACGTCCTACAACACACTGTTTCCTCCTCTTCGACCAGACCACAGCGACAATAACATTACTACACTAAGCTATTCACCACTGTGAGCATGAGCTAGTCAGTAGATGGAATCATCCGTATTGCATCCAATGTCCTTAGTTGCTCTCATGTGTTTCAATGAACCCATCTCATAGAGTGTGGTAAGTGTACATTCAGTACTCAACAATGGTATTATATAGATGCATGCATACGAATATATTTACTATCACTATTATAGAAAAGCATATCAGTGTTCGTTCATAACTAGCATCGGTGTTGGTTCTCAATCCGGCATAAAACTTTTAGCATTGATGACCCACTATCATCAGTGTTGGTTACCAAACCGACACAGATAGGTATTGAGAGTGTCTTAGTAGGGTCCTAGATAGACACATCTATACTAAACCTAACCAATACCTGGTAATAATATATGCATATCAATACTAGTTTTAACTAAGACCTACTGATGTGCTCATATCAATGCCGAGATTTGACATTAACCGGCACTGATGTTTGGTTCCAAAATAAAAAAAAGATTGTGTGGTTTTAGAATTTAATTTCACAGAAATTCATATCCTTTCCCCATAGCACAAAAATACATCAAGTACTCGCTATAAGAATTTCTTTTATCGAGCAGCAATTTAGAGGAGGCACAGAAGAACAAATGAAGAAGGTACCTGGTGCTACATCTCCAAGATAGGCGACAGGATCTGGCGATGAGGGGGTGGCGGCCTGGTGGATCCGGTGGTCAAGCGGCGACGACTGGCTGGATCTAGCTATAACAGGGCAGCGAGATGTGGCGGTGAGAGGTCGATGGCCTGGTGGATTCGACAGTGAAGAGGTGACGGTCGGCTAGATCTGGTGGTCATAGGGCGGTAGGATCAAGCGGTGAAGGGGCAGCGGCAGGATGGATCTGATGGTGATGAGGTGACGAGCAGCAGAATCCGACAGCGATGGGCGGTGGGACAATGGATCTAGGCAGGGATGGGAAGAATGACAACAAGTTAGAGGAGGAGGCAACGACTCCTTGAATAGTGGATGAGGAGTCACATACCTCTGTCGATGGTGGGATCTAGCGGTGAAGGGTAGATCTTCTTCCTCCTCTCAACAGACGGTGGGATGTGACAGCGATAGGCGGTGGGATATGGCGGCAAGGGGGATTGAGAGCTAGCAGTGACGGGCGGCAGGATGTGACCATGAGCCGACGACAATAGGAGGTGAGTGGCGACGACAGGGGACGAGCTGGCGATGTGTGAACTCCTCCTCAAGAAAGTCCAAGGAGGAGGACTTAGCAGATTCCCAAAGATGGTGTAGCCTTCTTATAAAAGTACTAACATCATTACTGGTAGAAGTCATATCCGGCACTAATGACGGAGTTGGGTGGGATTTATATAGTTAAGTCATGAGTGCTAGGTCATAACAATATCTGACACTGATATTGAAAGTGTGGGAATGATTGTTTTTATTTCCTATCAATGTATCAGTATATATAGACGATCGAAACGACTTACAAGACAACTATACAGTCATGCTATAATTAACCTACTATAGATATCACTCATATCCACTATTAAATCTGCATTAACCTCAATACCTTTCGGTAAAAAAATAATTTTATAGACGACAACCAAAAGCATGGCTTAATCAGAGATGTTCTGTGCTCCTAGGAATGTATTTAACCAGTGCCTCATCGCTAGCCACCAGAAATCAGCGGACTTCATGCAATCTTCGGTGAACATACTTTTTTTTATTAAGCATTCTTGTAGAAGACAAAAGGTGAAATCCTATGGGAGTCTAATGTATTTGTAAACATTCATATCATACATAATTAATAAAAAAATATAGGGTTTTCTATTTGTTTTTGTTATTTTGTTTTTCCAAACAGGACTGATGCCCTTTTATTGGTAAAATGGATGAGCATTTAGGAGACCCCAAGTAGTTCTTAGTTCAATCCTTCAAGTGTAATCTCGTAGTCACGTTTTTTAAATCGTTCTCTAAGTTTTTGCATAAATGATCAGACGCGAGTTGTGTTCGCGAGGTGGTTCAGGTAGTGGTACAAGTAGTCGCCATGTTTCCTTTATTTCCGTTTGTTCAGCTTCAGTAGTAAGGTCGATTGTGGGATGGCGCGGTCAAGCCGGATTTGAGCGGCTACGGCGTTGATTTCTGTTGTTAACTGAATCTCTTAGGTTCGGGGTATAAATAAAGGAGAAGAGAACCGAGAAAAGCTGCTGAATTTCGCAGCACCAATCCTGTGTCTTTGCAGTGTTATTCTCTGTTCTTCAGTTTCGCTGTAGCAGTCCAAATAATTCAGAGAGCAAGCTGAGAACATCTTCAGAGCTATGAGCATTAGGTTGTTTAACCAATTCTACAGCAATCCTCAAAAGGCCGAAAACTGTAGGTTCTATATGATGAGCTATTTTCTTCTATATGATATGGCTGAAATGAAAAGAAGGCTTCATCAAAGTCACGTATTTGATCTGCCCCTATTGATCGACTGCTGTATGTATAAGAGAAGACCAACACCTACTGAGATTGCTCAACTTAGTTATAACTCACACAAGAAATACAAGCTGAGTGTTAGAACACTGGACCACTGAACCACTGAATATATATATATAGACCCGACCCTCCTTAAGGTATATGGTATCAGAGCAGATATAGACATCTTCGGCGCGCTAGCATCCTCCTGCTGGCAAGCCGATAGTTCCTTTCCGTCGTAGACCTCCTTCCCGGTATTTCTTCTTTGTTTTCTTGTCTCGGCTCTCTCTTCTCCCCGTCTCCTCCGCAGACGGTCTTCTCTTTCTCCACCACCCTCTTCCCTCCCTTGTTTCCACCACGTGACAAGGCGACGGTCTCCATCCATCTCTTCATCTCGTTTCACACCCACCTTCGCTCTTTCCTTGTCTCGGCGCATCTTTTCTCCTTCGACGCCAGCACAACTCTGTGTTCGTTGTCTCCATCGGCTAGACCCGTCCACCCTCCATCGGCTAGAACTCTCTCTCAGTTCCCATTTTTCCGACATGCTCACCTACTCCCGGACGCGAAACTTCTCCACTCACATCCGAGTCACTCCGACGTGTCCACGTGTCCACGGACACGAATCTTGGCCTCCCGGACATGAACCTCCTCTCTTCACATCCGCGTCTTCTCCGAGTTTTCGCGTCCGCTCCACTCCTTTGCCTCCACAAGTCTAAGGACGTGAAACTTCTCTTTACGGACGTGAACCTTCTTACATCCGTGACCCACTTACTCTCTAATCTACCTACTCTACCACCCACTTCTCCCTCAACTACTCCGCTGTCTACTCCCATCGGCCAACCACTCTCCTCATCGACCAACCACTCTTCTCATCAGCTTACTCCCATCGGCCACCTTACCCTTATCGGCTTCTTGCACCCGTTACCTTCTCGTCATGGCCACCGAGTCGGCCCTTAGCTCCGGCACCCTCCTAGTCACCGAATCTGTTCCGGCCATCGGCGCTCCTAACCACACCTCGGGCACTACCTCACCGATCTTCTCACCACCGTACGCCGCTATCAACGTGAAATCTCATGTTTCCATCTCTCTCGACCTCAACATCAACTACTCCAAGTAGGTATTTTTCTTCAAATCCCTTTGTGGAAAGTTCGGCCTTTGGTCTCACATCGATGGCTCCGCTCCAACTCGACCAGATGATCCCCAGTGGGACATCGCCGAGTGCTGTGTGCGCAGCTGGTTGATTGGCTCGATCAATGACTCTGTCCTCAACCTTGCCATGGAGGACATCGACCCTACCACCCGGGATCTCTAGGTGGCTATCGAGCGACTCTTCCTTGCCAACAAACAGTCGCACGCCATCTTTCTACTAAACGAATTCCACTCTATAGTACAAGTAGACTCTTCTGTCTCATCGTACTGCTAGCGCCTCAAGGTAAAGGCTGCCACCCTCCGCGATGTCGGTCACCCTGTGGCCGACTCACAACTCGTTCTCGCCCTCCTGCGAGGACTTAACCCACGCTTCTCCAACACCATCGACGGCATCGCCAACTCCACACCCCTTCCGTCGTTCGTCCGGGTGTATGACATGCTAGTTCTTAAAGAACTACGCCTGACCAACGACGAGAAGACTGTGGCCCATACCACTCTCCTCGCTGCAGCCGACCATGGCTGCCGATCACCGTGTGCTGCTGCCACCTCTCGCGGCTCTGGTAGCCATGGCCACAACCATGGCAACACAGCTCGCACCGGTGGCACCGGCAAAGGCAAGGGCAAGGGTAAGGGCAAGAATTAGTACGGTTCGATGCAACCACGACCAGCTTCAGTCCATGTCCCGTCTGCCAGTCCCATAGATCCGTGGCAATGCTACAACCCTAGACATCTCAGCCCTAGCCACGCAGTCCTATCGGCTGGTAACCAGCGGTTCTCGACGCCCATCCTCAAGCCCACTTGGTATTGGTTCCCACCCTACCGCCTTAGTCGATACTCCCGCCACCACCCACCTAGTCGGTTCCCTCCTGGAACCAGGTTGGCCTCATCACCGCCCTCAATCAGATGACGCTCCAACCTCAGCACCCTTGGGTGCTAGACTCTGGTGCGTCCTCTCACATGGCGTCATCGGCCGGTATATTACTCTCTCGCCATCCCTCCTCCTCCCCCTTCGTCACCATCGGTAATGGTCACTCTCTCCCTATCCAATGTTATGGTGACTCTTTTCTGTCTACACCTACAACTAACCTTCCACTTCGCAATGTCCTCATCGTCTCCTCCCTCATTCACAATCTAGTATCTGTTCGCCAATTCACACGAGATAACAATTGCTCCATTGAATTTGACGCTTCTGGTTTCTCTGTGAAGGATATCCCAACCCGGTGTCAGATTCTTCGCTGCAATAGTGGTGGTGACCTCTACACCATCCCCACTACACTGTCCACTTCACACGCCAGCATCGCTCTCTCCACCAACCTCTGGCATCTTCGCCTTGGTCATCCTAGCCCCGACGCTATCGCCAATCTACGTCACAGCGCCTCTATCAAGTGTAACCATAGCAGCTTCATTGTTTGCCACTCTTATCAACTTGGTAAACACGTGCGACTGTCTTTTTCAAATTCTATGTCTTATACCTCGCGACCTTTTGAGCTAATACACTGTGATGTATGGACTTCTCCGGTTAAGAGTGTTTCTGGTAATCAGTATTATCTTGCAATACTTGATGATTACACACACTATTGCAAGACCTTTCCACTCACTAGTAAGTCCGAGGTTGCCTTCCACCTCATTAACTTTACGAACTGTATCTCCAACCAATTCAACCTCTCCATTAAAGCCCTGTAGGCTGATAACGGTACGGAGTTTATCAACCGTACCGTTCAAAACTTCCTTACCTCCCATGGCATCCATCTCCACCTCTCCTGTCCCTACACCTCTCCCCAAAACGGCAAGGCCAAACGTCTACTTTGCACACTTAACAACATGAGTCACACAATGCTACTTCATGCCCACCTACCCGCAACCTATTGGGCTGAAGCACTAACCACTGCGACTTACCTCCTCAATCAGCGCTCTTGCTTCTCCGTTTGCCACAATGTCCCCTACACCCTTCTATACCGCAAGGTGCCCGACTACTCTCACCTACGTGTCTTCGGGTGTTTCTGCTACCCCAATCTCATCGCCACTGCTCCTTACAAACTTGCACCTCGCTTCACTGCCTGCATTTTCCTCGGATACCCCTCATCCCACAAGGGATACCGATGTCTCGATCTCTCCACCCACCGGGTCATCATCTCCTGCCATGTCGTCTTTGATGAGACATGCTTCTCCTTCGGTCTACTTTATCCTAGATTCTCATCTAGCGATCTCGACTTTCTCCTTACCAACACCATACCCTCCTAGTCCCCTACATCAATCTCACCTTCAGCCCCTCATCGGCCGCTCCTAAGGACTTGTTGCTCAGCTATCTCACTCCTCTTCGGTCCAATGCTACTCACATCGGACCTCCATCAGTCCCACCACTCTCATCAGCTCCGGCTGATACTGTCTCCATCTCATCGGACACATCAACCCCATCGGCTCCTCAGCCTTCATCGGCTCATCCCCACCTATCGGCCCATCCGTCTCCATCGGCTCGCCCCTCCTTATTGGCTGCTCTGCCTCCATTGGACCGCCCAAACCAATCGGCCCATACACATCCATCGGCTCACCCACCCCCATCGGCTCAGGCCGACCTCGTTCAGCCCTTTCCTCGCACATATAGTCACCGATCTCGAGCCGATGCCGCCCTTCCCCAACCAGTCCCCACCCCACCTCCTAAGCTCCCATCGCTCCCGTCCCCTCCATATCTCATATGATTACCCGATCACAAATCGGGTCCCTCTGCCCTACCAAGCGCTACAGGCTCTCAGCAGTCCATTGTACTATCTCGCTCATCCCGACGACTCCTCGTTCAGCCCTGGCCGATTCTTAGTGGCGTGCGGCCATGATCGACGAGTACAAGACTCTCATGGACAATGAAACCTGACGCCTCGTCTCTCGTCCTCCTGGTGCCAATGTTGTGACCGGTAAGTGGATCTTTAAACACAAGTTCCACACCAATGGATCACTTGCCCGTCACAAGTCACGCTAGGTAGTTCATGGTTTCTCCCAACGTCCTAGTGTCGATTACAACGAGACCTTTAGTCCCATCGTCAAACCCACCACCATCCGAGTTGTTGTCACTTTGGCTGCCACGCACTCTTGGCCGATCCACCAGCTCGACGTGAAGAATGTCTTTCTTCACGATCATCTGACGGAAACGGTCTACTGCCAGCAACCTCCAGGCTTCGTCGATCCCTCTCGTCTCGACAACGTCTGCCTCCTTCAGTGCTCCCTCTATAGCCTCAAATAGGCTCCTCGGGCCTGGTACCAGCGCTTTTTTGCCTATCTTCGGCACATCGGCTTTATGGCCTCCGTATCTGATAGATCTCTCTTCGTTTTTCACATCGGCACCACCACCGCCTATCTTCTCCTCTACGTCGACGACATTATTCTTACAGCGTCCTCACCATCCCTCCTGCACCAGATCATGGCCCGACTCTACTCCGAGTTCACCATGACCGATCTCGGTCCTCTCCATCACTTCCTTGGCATATCTGTCACCTGCTCTTCTCACGGGCTCTTCCTTTCCCAGTATCAGTACGCCATCGATCTCCTCCAGCGTGCGGGCATGACTGAATGTCACCCCACGACCACTTCGGTCAACACTAGCGCCAAGCTCTCAGCTACCGATACCTTTCTCGTCGTCGATCCCTCCTAGTATCGGAGTCTTGCTGGTGCTCTCCAATATCTTACCCTAACACGGCCCGACCTCACCTACGCCGTCTAGCAAGTGTGCCTCTTTATGCATGCTCCGCACGAACCTCACCTTGTGCTGATCAAGCGTATCCTTCGCTATGTGAAGGGCACACTCTCCAGCGGCTTATATCTCAGCTTCAGCCCCATCGACTCTCTCACCGTGTACTCCGACGTGGACTGGGTGGGCTACTCTGACTCTTGACGCTCCATGTTTGGCTACTGCATCTTTCTCGGCGACACTCTAGTCTCCTGGTCCTCAAAACATTAAATTACAGTGTCTCGATCTAGCGCCGAAGTCAAGTATCGCGCCGTTGCCTATGCCATCGCCGAGTGTTGCTGGCTTCGCCAGCTTCTTTAGGAGCTCCGTGCACCTATCTCCTTTGTGATCATCGTCTACTGTGACAACGTCAGTACCGTCTATATAACCGTCAACCTGGTCCATCATCGACGCACGAAACATATAGAGATAGATATTTATTTTATACGTGATAAGATCGCACTAGGACATGTTCAGGTGCTTCATGTATCATCGGTGCACCAGTTCGTCGATATTATGACCAACGGTCTCCTCGCGCTTTTGTTCACCAGTTTTCGCTCCAGTCTCTGCGTCCGTTTCCCTCCTGCTGCGACTATAAAGATATTAGACCACTAGACTATTGGACTGTATATATATATATTCAATTCCACTGTATAAAGTAGGTCTTTTTCTTAATGTACACCCATCACATTCATCGGAGCCTTCAATAATCTACTGTACGCAGCCGTGGAGAATACATAAATGTCTTCGATTATAGTTCATTTACATCAGGTCATTTTTTGTGTGTGCGCTGATCATCGGTGGTGCAGAATTAATTAATTAATCCGATGACATTTGACGGAGATTTTTTGTTTTTTGTAAGGCTCAGTTGACGGAGATCGATCGCAACAGGCGCGTGAGATTGAAGGACGTGTAATCCATCTCCACACTGGACGTGCGTCCAGACCAGGTAATACGTGTAGTTTCATGAATTATGCTAATGCAGCAAGAGACTAAATATATACTATACATGCATTGATCAAATGAACAGGAATTTGTGTGCAGTAACCTGAACATGCGTGAACGATACCACTGTTCCACGGCCACCAACGGTTCTAGCTTACTGGAGGAGGCATCAGCATCGACGAGCGTCCCACCCGCGCGCGCTTCAATTCAAGCCTGCCTGGGGCCAACGCGGTATTGAGGTGAATACACATAAATTTTTTTAGTTTTTAAACTAAACATTTGGTTTTAAACAGGTTCATAAATCTGAATAATTCCTCACGTGTCTCTTAAGTTTTGCTTAATTTCTTTCATATTTCTAAATTTTGTCTTATCCTATATGCCCTTGATTTTGTAATAGAAAATCGGTGTTCATAGTTGTTGATTTTCTTATAAAAAAATTATCCATTATCTTCCCCCATCAAATCATTGAGATGCTGCATTACAATATTAGTGCTAGCACAAACTAGTAGAGTATGGATTAATATTTACAAAGGCATAATGGCTAATGTAAACATACTGTGTCTACTTACCCGAGAGCAATTAGAGGTTACCTAAGAGCAATTATGAGGGCGTCAGCCTTCGGTGCACCAGCGTGGGCCACGTGGCCACGAAGATCAGCCATGACGTGCGGCACGACGCTACGGTGCAAGGAGATGCGCTGTTGGGCCTGTGAGTGCGATGGTTCCAGCAGCGGCAAATTTGACATTTTGACACTTTTAGGACAAATATACCCTGCACAAAAAACTAATCGTAGAAATAGACAATTTACTTGGCGCAAACCTTAAAGGTACTGAGCTATAACATCTCAACGTTATGGCCATTGGAGCCAAGCTCTTGTCCAAGGTGGAAGAAGTTTGCTATTTCATGAGAGATCAGCGTCAGACTGATTGGCGTTGGCGTTGACCTACGACTGAGACAAAAATGTATGCAGGCCCACATATTTCACAGAAGCATGGGTAGCAAAGTGATTAGCTATTTTGTTACTCACCCAACAGACCAGGGCTTGAACCCCAAGCCCACCATCTATTTTTTGGATTTTTTTCTACCGTTTCTATGTTGCCAAAAATGCTAAGTGGAATAATTAAAGTTAAATGTGTAATATTGGGAGATTTTTTTTATTATTTAATTAAAAATTATGGAATACAAATGTCTGCTACGTTACTCACCTTTAGTAAAAATATGAATATGCCTTGCTCTATTTTTTTTCATTCCCAAAATATTTGTTATTGTCTTATTAATTGGAACATCCAAAAATTAGAACATAGTATGACATTTAAATTTTTATTTATGAACAACAAAGACCTCGATTATAATTCAGACCATACACACTATTTCATATTTTTCAAGTTTAAAAAACAAAAAATAAAGCATGTAATGTTAAAAGAAAAATATGAGAGTAATTTCAACATGAATCATGTAACAATTTAAATTTATGATTATAAATTAGAGATACCTTAATAAAATTATGAGGACACGTACTACAAAACCGTTGATACTTTTTTTCATGTTTAAAAATAAAACAAATTACAAGCAAAACATGTAATTTTAAAACAAAATTAGGAGACTAATTCCCAGGTGTAGAATTGGTAGAAAAAAGATCCCTAAATAAGAAGCAAGGCTAGGGGTTTGATCAATAGTATTTTAGGTGAGCAACAAAACAGCCAACCATTTTGCTACCATGCTTTTGTGTGACATATGGGCCTGCACCCCCGTGGCATGGCAAACTCCTGCCATCTTGGATAGGAGCTCGACGTTAATGGCCATGGTGCTAAGACGTTATAGATTTTAAGTTTGGCGTTGAGAAAATAGTTTATTTTTACAATTAGTTTATACATGATCCATTTGTTAAATAAGTTTTTTTTAAAGATCAAAATGTCAAATTTGCTGTCCAGGCGACCACTCGCACGTCAATCTCGATGTGTTTCAGAGAACTACAAGATATTGACGGCGGGCTTAGCTAGGGTGCATGCTTCAGTTTTTCGTTTCCCAAATTCATGATCTGCGGATTGGGTGGGGAGTGGACGGTTCGAGTTGCTCGACGTCTCGACACTCAAGCGAAGCCTATAAAAGAAGGAAAAAACTAGGGAATTTTGACCGGGGCTAGTGCCCTCACTGGTCATATAGGAAATCTGCCCCTGGTTTACTATTGTTAGCATGTATGAAATTGCCGAGATAGAGACAACCACGGGTAGAAACATACTTACTACTAAATCACACCCCACACTTTACTGTAAAATACATAGATAAATATATGTTAATTGTTGGATGATGATTGGATATAGGTGTTAAATGTTATAGAAATAATATACAGGTATAAGTTAAAATATTATGTAAATAATATGAGAAATAATAATTTGGTATGTATATGTCATGTTTCAAGTTTTAAGATGTACTAGTAATTGCTATAGTTATGTTAAGTTTTATATATTTAGTGGGGTTGATATGATATATTTATATGTTAAGTTTTACGATATAATTACTACGTTGAGTTTTAGGTATATAGTGGTTATAGATTGTTTACTTTTTCTCCTTAAAAACTCACATGTAAGGTTGTGCTCACGGATGAGGGTTTTAAAAATAATTTTCTCTGACGTAGGTCACCTATTTATAAACATAATGAACAATAAAATAAATTAGAGGTCCATAGGGCTACCTTTCCTTTTTCGCTTTAACTATGCGTGGCACACATTTTATGATGGTATAAACTATATATATATAAACGCGCGCGCGTACGACAGTAATAAGCTTGTGATCAAATCTACCAGATCTCACCCGAAAAAAATTATATGCAGACGGGCTGCAAACCCACGGCGCTGCAGCCCCGACCTAGATAGATGAAGCGTGGCGGGGGAAGCGATCCGACGGATTGAGCGATACGGGCTCCATTCATGCGCGATCTCGACGCGCAGAAGCGCGACTCAGCTCCAGGCGGCACTTCTCGGCTCAACCTGGCTCTTCGCTCGTTCCATTTATCGCGGACTCAGCTTCCAGGAAGCATTCACATTCCATTGACCACGCAGGCGTGGAGCGGGACGTCCCGCCTTCCTGCGCCAGATCGACGCCAAATCGTCGGCCACAGCAGGATAATCGACGGATGACGCAGCCGCAACAGCCACCATGGGAGGAGGAGGCCAAGAGAAGGACCCAACCACCGGGCTTGGAGTTCAGCAAGATTCGAACGTGGCTGCTAGAAAGTTACATTTCGATGATTAGCATTTGGTGCAACCTATAATGAGTTCTGGAGGGATTTTGGTGCATCCATGGAGCTATACTCCTTTACTATGTTGCACTATATTTTATTTTCATTTGCACCGTGTTAATCTAAATTTTCATTTATGTTGCCAGTTGTGAGCATGAATTTTCATTGATGCTATCAGTTGTCAGATATGAGATGTAAAATCTGTTGGATGTGGAGCACAAATCATGCACTCAATTTAGCTCATAATAGCTCACATAGAGAACAGAGTACATTATTCTGCAACCTGGTCATGACAGTAACTCTGCTTGTGTGTAGTAGTAGCAACTCTGAATCAGCTTCCAGACAGTTTTATAGTCAGATTGCACAATATTCATGACAATATTTCAGATTCAGATTTCACATTCCAGATTTTTGAAAGGAATCAGAGAAACAATCGCAATTTTTAATATAACACATTGCATTGCACATTCTGATATCAGATTTACCATTCCATACATCACCTTGCACATTTTCCGAACACCCAACATGCTACCTGACTTCCAACTGGGAACCTAGAAAGTAATCAGGAGAAAAGACCATTCGATTTTCCCTGTTGTTCATGTCCAACATTTTGCCTAGGACAACATTTCTACAGAAAATCTACAGAGAAATATCCTGTTAATCTGCTCCTCGATCTCATGTTTCACCTCGACCACCATCATCGAAATGCTTGAAGTCATGGATTCGAAATTCCACCATCTGTCATGAAGAATCCATCAATAAAAAACAACAATTGTGTTCATAGTTGTCCTTAGTCAAAATCATATTTCTGAACAAGAGCGACTAGAAAATTTTGATTTTTAGAGGAATTGTACAGAGTGTAATATTTTCATGCCAATAAGGGTGCAGTTCATTGAGGTAAAAAAACACAAGTAGTTCACACAATAAGGAGTACATTGAGGTGAGCTTTGACAGGGGGCCAGTACCTCCACTGGTCATATGGTAAATTTGTCCTTGGCTTACGTATTGTTAGCGTGTATAAAAATTACTAAGATGGAGACAACCACTGTTAGAAACATAGTTGCTGTTTTTTTCTTCAAAAACTCGCACGTAGGGGTGTGACCATAGGGCCTTACCTTTTCTTTTCGCTTTAATTATGCAGCGCACACATCCTACGATTGTATAAACTATATTTATACTTATGACAGTAGAAAGCTCCCGTTGAAAGATGTACAAGAGCATTAAGCGTGTGATCAAACGTACTAGAGCGTGCGCACCAGGCCGGCAGCACATCAACAGCGGTTTGATCAGGAGATCGAGACCAAAAGCCCCCCTCGACGATCCATAGCTTATTAAGCAGGAGACCCTTGGGTTGGATTAGACTGCATTAGCGTCGCAACAGCCACTAGCACGTGTTGTAGGACCTGTCGTCGCTCAGCTGGCAAAGTGGAGGTAGGTCTCGTCTCAGTGCTGCTCAGAATCACCGGTGACGTCGCCCAGCGAGCGAACCCGTTGGTACCGTCCGTGTCCGATCAGGGGATTGGACGGCCAGGATCTCGCCCTTGCGCCACATGCGCGTTTGTAAGATTAGCTTTCGGTGGTAGTGGATATTCGGTGGTAGTGGATAAGGGACTAGATTAACCAAAGAGCCGCGGAGCGATGGCGATGGGTATCCCGCACGCACGAGGGACGCCTCCCGGTCTTCACGTCGACCGCGACACGTGGACGGAATGGAGACCAGCGTTTGGCCCGCCCACCAAACACTCGGATGCTGTAGGAACCTTTGACGACTTGTCCTCCTCCCATGGACAAGCGTCTAGCGCTCGGCACTGCCATCTCATCTAGCTGCCGAGTTGTACTGTAGTACCACTAGTTTGCTAAACTACCTCCTAAATTTGGAGAAATACGTGGCACATATCAAATCCCCTTAATTAGCAAAACCAATCTTTTTTTTAAATTAAAAATCAATAAGTTTTTTTCCACGAAACATCGTTCAGAAGCTCATTCATATAATCACATACTCTATCGTTATTAACATCCTGTAAAACTGGATCGGTCATTTCTTAAAATTGATAGAGTATTCACGGTGTCTCTGTTTATGGATATGGAAGAATAATTAGACTAAATACGAGGAATTTAAATCTTAGGTTTCATCATTAAAAAAATTAATCAGTTGAGCTATATCCACATAAAAAAATTAATAAGTTTTCGTGGAACGGTATTTTTTTCCTTTATGCCTGAACTCTGAATGGAGCTACGTGAAAATTTTGTTAAGATTGCGTTGAATGTTTGTCATAACTTCATAAGAGTGAGCTTTCTACCGTTAGCTTGATTTACCTATTTTACCCTCCAAACCCTTGTACCTCAAAAAAGTTCCTTTTATTTCTAGAGCAGCTTATGAAATGGTTTTCCTGGCATGCCCCCTTCTTCTTCCTCCTTATTCCTCCTCTCCTATCTCCTTGTTCCCATGAGAATCCAGCGGGTATGGAGGCTCCAGTCGTCTGTCCCTCATGCTCGATCCGCCTCTATTCTCGGGGTCCTACATACAGCTTGCAAATACATAAGCATCTTTTATTTGTTATAATTGTTGTTTACAATTAACTGTTATACTTTTGGGATTTTTCATTCAGCTCCAATTACTTTTGGATGATCACATTTCGCGTTAGAGTTTCTTTTAGCCACATGAATTTTCTGGTTAGTAGACGACTTCTGGTTCATGTACGTTTTAGATTTTATGGACTAGATACTACTTTTGACTATAAATATAAGGGTACAAAGTTGATGTTAAATAGTTGGGTTATTCTAAAATTATGTAGAAGAGCTTAAGGTCAAAACTAATTAACGATTATTTATGAACATAGAAGTATATGGAAAGAAATTCGGCACCTTTTGAGATTTTTGTTTTTTTCCTTTATTGTCCACACCAATTTTCCACTTTTGCTCCTACCGCCATATATTGGTGTCCGAGTTTGACGAATATGCACTTTCTCACTATTTAATGTCTCGGAAAAAAATAGTAAAACTTAGACCATCAATAATTTTTAATGCTTAGGTTAAAAAAAGTATGTATAGATTTGTATTGTAAAGTACAATTATAATATTATAAATTTATTCAATTTTATATACTTATTGTAATATAAATTTTATTGTCAAAGTTTAAAGAGTTCTACCGAATCCCATTCTAAATATAATATTGATGACACGAGAGAGTAATATATATGTCCTAGAGTATTAGCACTAAATCTGATTTGGTGCTATCATACTACTCCAGCTCCTCTCAGCTCTAGCTCTATAGCTTCCATACAGCTTATTCCTTGGATTATCATCTGCACTGAATTTTTCATCCCGATCGCTGTTGAGATCACGTAGTCAAATTCGGCTAGTTCTCCTAATGGAATACTATTGCACACTAGGCTATAAAATCCCTACATTTACTTTTAGTTGACAACTGTTGACTGTACTATACAAACTATGACTACTATTATTTGTTAACAAATTTACATGTCAAACATAAGTCCACTCATTATAACTGAACCATATAAAACTTAGTAGTGGTCAAAGTTCGAACAGAGTCGGCAGTGTCATGTAAAAGTAAACGAAGGGATCGAAACTAAATTAATAAGTATGCATGATTTAACTAGAAGGGCAAATTTTCCTTTTGTACTACCTTGTAAAAAACAGGTTGATCACCGATCGAGCTACAGTATCTTACTATCTTTCACTCAACGAAGCTAAAGGCGGTGGTGCTATAACAGCTTGGGCACATTTATTAAAAAAAAAACAGTTTGGGCACATACACATGACACATGCGTACGGTGAACCGATGATAGTATGCCTGTTTAACTTTGTTGGCACATCATTTTTTTCTCCAAAATTGTATATAATTAAAGGTCACCGATTGATCGAATTCATTGTGCATCAATGTCATGATGAATATTTGAGCTTTGAACTTGGGAAACTTCTCTAGAAGACGACCAAATGCAGCGAACAGAACGCATGATATATGTGACTAACTGGCGATTGCATGCATGACTAAAACCAGTCACACCAACCCATCAACGTTTGTACTAGAATTTGACTACCACTCTACTCTACCAGTATACCATTCTAGAAACAAGAGAACGTTATAATGTAACTACATATGTAACGACATCTTTAGCCGCCAAGAGCCAGAATTTTATTTGGTTACTTTCTTACATATTTTTTTCAAACTTTAGTGGTTGAGTAAATCCCGGTTATCTTCCAATAGATTTCTTTCCTCGAGTTGACCAGTTGAGATATAACTGTTTTTTCTTGGTTTGCTAGGTTAATAGTACCAGGACGCAATTGTGTAAGTAACGTAAGAATCAGAGCACAGTAGTACAAAGTACAAACCCTTTGCTTTCGTCAATTTCTTCATTAACAATCAATCACTAATAGTATTACAAATACATTAACTTGGTCATTCATAAGAGCTATCTACCGTACGTAGGTAGTACAGAAATGATCAGTACGGCTGCTGTGACCAGATGTCCTCCAAACTCCACCAGTAGTCTCCGGTTTCTGCCATTTGGAAGTCCGGCAGCAGCGCAGAGTCGGCGCCGTCGTCGTCGTAGGCCCGAGCGAGGAGCTCCGACCAGCTCCCCTCGAACATGTCATCAGCATTGAAACTGATCCCGGCTCTCGCGCTGCCGCATTGCTCGCTGGACCAATCTGCCGCTGCGTTGGTGACGCTGGCCATGGCCAGGGGGTGGTTCGTCGACGACGGGAACTTCTCGCCGTGCGGCGCCGACATCGATGTTATCGACGACGTAGATGACGACCCTGCGGTGCTCGACGTTATCGACGTCGTCGTTGACGAGCCAGGTGAGTGGCACATGTCGCTGTGAACAACCACCAGCTGATCATGGACCGGCGCGGCACTCGGCGGCCCGGCGTGTTCCAACGAGGTGCTCGGCGCGGCGGCGGCCTGGATCCTCTCGACGAGGCGCGGCATCCAAAGGTGCCTCATGACGTCCTTGAACTGTCTGCTGTTGACGTCGCAGCCTAGCTGCTTGGCGTGCTTCTGCACCCTGGTCCTCCAGTAGTTCTTGATCTCGTTGTCCGTCCTCCCCGGCAGTTGCTGCGCCATCTTGGACCAGCGGTTCCCCCACCGGAAGTGGAGCTCGAGGATAAGCAGCTGCTCCTGCGGGGTGAAGTCGCCCCGGCGCACGTCGGGGCGGAGGTAGTTGAGCCACCGGAGTCGGCAGCTCTTGCCCGTGCGCCTCAGCCCCGCCGCGCGCGCCAGCTCGTTCCACCGCCCCTCGCCGTGCGCCGCCACGTACCCGGCGAGCACCGCGTCCTCCTCCACCGTCCACGGCCCTCTCCGCAGGTCCTCCCCCTCCAGTACCGCCGCCGTCCAGCCACACGGCGCGTCCATTTCAACCACTGAATCGAGTAGACCTAGCGAGGTATGTAGCCGGCTAGCTGCTGGGAGTGAGCTCGAGCTGGAGAAGCGAAGAGATGAGAGGAGGTTGGTGTGAATGAGATGAGACGAGGCGGGGATGTAGCTGGGGGATTTATATAGGAAAGGGAAGGCGCGGGGCGGCGTGGGTGGGGTGGTCAAATGGGAATATTTAGACATGTGGCCGCAATAGCGCTAGTTTTAGCCCATAAGGCGTGCGCGCGTTGTTGGGTTTGGATCCGTCTCCAGCTTTCGCCAATTTGGTAAACAAATCGAAGAGCATAACAGCGTGACGAGCTTGGTTTGAACGTTGACCTGCCGCGGGACGACCTTTCTACGGCTCTGGACAGAATTGAAGAACCCCATCGACTGGTCGCCTTTATTAGTTAGCCCCTTTCTGATTTGTCATCTCTGGGCTAATCCATTAGGCGCATACATAAATGCTTGATCAAGTGGCATCCATTTCAAAATTACAATAATGCAATTTTTTTCTCTCTTGAGAGCCGATTCTTCTAAACTAAACTTGAAGGTATACTTGCCCGTGCACTTTTATTGTGAGGAAGCACTGCCGATACATGGGACACGGATCCTCTGACTTTACCCGGTAAAGTCACGCTTTAGCCTATATCCAGCCGTCCATTTCATCCAACGGAGCAGGTTTGTCTGGGTTGGTTGTTTGGTCTATCATCGACATTTGCTTGCTAAGCTAGTAAGCTATTTGAGGCTTTGGAATAAGAACAACATATGCAACCAATTTTGGCAGCATAATAATCACTCTGCACCGGCAACATAAATTAAATAACATCCAAATGACCAACGTGAAAACGCAATAAAGATCTCTGCTGCTCGAAGGATATGGCGTAACTCATTTGAAAAAGTCTTTGAATTAAAATTTGGCCCATTTAATCTCCAAATATATATACTACTACATTCGTGCCAAAATAACTATAATTCTAACATTTAAAAGACAAATTAGTAGGGAAGAAAAAATTCATAGATACACTTGTTATTTATTTTTAAAATAAAATTTAAACTAAAATTTCACTTCTTTTAGAACTGAGGTAGAATTCAAATCATAAATACATTTAGTGCATAATAAAAAGTTTGCCACTAATAGATTCATATTTCAAAGTGTGTTTGTAGAGTGTTTATATATTTTTAAGCCTCTAATTTTGTCTTTGAATATCGATAATGACATTATTTTAACTTGGATTATTGCTTTAATTACTTTTGGCTAATAAACTTAAACGTAGCACAAACAGAGACAGACAGTGCATTCAGATGTTAATGGGCTGGTCTGTTTGGATAAACATATTTACTCATTAACAACGTGACTTTACTAGCTACTCCTAACAAGTACTAACTGAGAGAAATGATGGCAAAGTAATCTGCTCCGTTGGATAAATAAACGGTTGATAAGGGCTGAAATAAACGGTGGATAAGGACTTAGCAAAGTCTGAGGATCCGTGTCCCGATACATGATTGTGAAAGTATAGGTACATAACTCTGTTTACTTAGGATTTAAATCTTATAAATATTATATACACGTGAACATATAGATTCTTATAAATATTATATACACTTATAAATATTATATACAGTGAACGTATTTTCAAGTAGATTTTAGTAATACAAGGGATTTATTATTAACATCCATTTTAAACATGGGTTGAGAAAGCGCACTTGTGATGGCATAAATATCTAGTATGTCTTCTATGTATTTGATAAAAATAAAAGTTTATACTTTTTATTGCCTTTGCTTTTTTTTTTACAACCTTTACGAGCTTTGTTTAAACAAATACAATACACAGTGTACACGTAACAGAATGTCAATATCTCAACAGGAATGCCATATATCACTCAACACATTTTATGAAGGAAATCATAAAGATTTATTATCTTCAATGTGCTTCATGATTTATGTTTCATGGTCTTCATCTTCAGCTTAGGCCAGCTCCCGAGTTATTAGGAATTCGAGATTGGAATAAAAAATTTAAGGTTGTGTGTTGGAGGGGTAGAAAAGTAGGAAGTGGAGGGTGCTCCTTGGCTTAGAGGATGGATAGTATGGCGGCAGCCAGTGATGCCGTCTCAACCATGGGAGAGGAGAGGGTGGTGAGCTAGTGTTCACTATGGGGTGTGTGGGATCCGAAGTGGTTAGGAGACGGAGCGAGTGCGCTCGCCACTGCTATGAGGGAAAGAGAGGAAGGAGGGAGGAGGCTAGCCGGGTGGGTTTTACCGGTGTTGTTGATGACTTCTAGTGTTGACAAGACCAAGGGGTGGTGTGCTAAGGAAGGAGACGTTGGTGGTAGAAGTGGTGAGGGGATTGGGTGGATAACAAATGTGTTGGGAGTGAACTAGGAAGAAAAGGAAGAAGAAAAACATGGATTATGTTTAGAGAGCATTGTATAAATCTTAAAGCAATTTTGACACATAGAATTCATATGATTTGAATAGAGGAAATGTGTAGGCAAACCCACACGAAGAATACGAAATACAGTTTCCTCGCCCCTCTGAAAACAGTGACTGCAACCAACTTTTGCCCGTTAACTGATCTGCTAACTGCAGTTTGAAAACAACTAATCCTAAGGTTAGTATCTGTATGTCATGTCCAGTCATGGCCTGTTCTAATGTTTCGGAGGACTAGGTGAAACAAAGATTAAGGCCCTCACAAAGAATAAATTTTCTTTTCATCTCACCAGTGAATCTAATATTCAGTACATTTTTTAGAACAAAATATTAACTCATAACTAACAATCCAATTCCCTGCCGATATTTTTCATAACTTGAGAACACTGCAATATGCTACTAGAGGCAATAGTAGTTCTATAAAAATATAAAAATACACTGTGAAGATCATACAAAGAACTAGTATTAGCCCTAAAAAAATTATTGATTTCTCCCTTTTAAGATTCTATAAAAACAGATAAATTCTTCCTCGGTGACATAGTAGCAAGTAAGAACCAGTAGAACAACAAGAACAATATAGTAGCACGTACCTTGATGTGCAAATTGGTTAGAACCTGAAATAGTACCAACAAAACATGAAGAACTCAAGCTCTGATCTCTGAAAAAACAACTGCAAATATATTAGGCTCTTTAGAACCTTTGCAAAATAGCAAAAATATCTTAATTCTATATGTATTATTGCAAAGAAAATCATACCATGAGCAGCCTACTGTCCGCAAGAATCACCAATCCGAACCTTTATCTCTCTCTCCTTGCTCTGAACCAGATCGTTTGGAAGAGAGGAAAACTAACTACAAGCAAGTCATCAAGTTTGAACTCTTGGTCCTCTTGGACGGTGTGGAATTTAACAGCAAACAAGATAAAGAAATCAGAGAACATACCATGGATGCGACGACAATATCAGGTAATTTAGATTAGAGCCGTTGTAAATTGAAGAGACGAGATGGTTGGAGATCGATAAAATCAGACTTCTCCCCTCCATTCATCTTGGCGCATGGAGCGAAGAGGCAACAGGGGCGGCGTCACTGGCGCTCGCCTCAGGAAAGGATTTAGCAAACGAGGATTGGAGGGGATAGAAGATGAGCGGGCGACGGCGAACGCGTGCGTGCGTCTGGACTCTGGACCGACACTTTCCCTGAATCCCGATTTCCTTCGGTATGGGTATCATTGGGCCAACATGGTCGTTGGGCTTTATTACCGTGCCTATACATATGGGCTGGGGGCCCCTACCGCGTGGGAGCCTAGTGGTGCTCGCCCTGACTGACCTGCCTCAGGGCCGGCCCTGTGTCCCGTATTCTCCTTGTCTCACCAACAAAATGCCTAGCTATTGCCATCTTTTCAAGCGTGCTGGCACTGAATATTTTCAGGTTAGTCACTGTAAAATTTAACTGATTTTATTTAGGCACTGATATTCAATAAAAAAATTAAACAAAACTCTGATCGAGTAGGAAAAAAGGATCTGCTTCCAATGCTTCTAGAAAATGACGAGAGTGGGCATTAATTAATCCATGAAAGATTGAACAGTATCATGACATATATTGTATTTT
Source organism: Oryza coarctata (assembly GCA_030770085.1). Classification (NCBI taxonomy): domain Eukaryota; kingdom Viridiplantae; phylum Streptophyta; class Magnoliopsida; order Poales; family Poaceae; genus Oryza; species Oryza coarctata. Next base: position 9,042,245 of record CM061463.1, on the reverse strand, counting down.
ATATATTTATTCCAAAGCAGTGAAAATTCCTTTTCATTAAGGAAAGAAATTACAGTATTTTTCACATGGCATAAGATGTTTATACATACATGACATGTTCATCAAACTGATGGAATACAAATTGGAGAGAGCGACGAGACAGCTAGGGCTGCAGGTTTTCCGAGAGCTGATGGATTAGTGTCCTCCAGCCAGGGTGGGAGTGGTCGGGAGGGAGGTCGGGCCCCTCAGGCTCAACCGCAACCTTCGATGACGAGTCGACCGAGAGATGGGTCAACAGGTCCCACATTAGCATAGTCGACGTCGACACCGATGTGGATGACTCTGTGGAGCTCTACCTCTACCATGGCAATGTGCTCTCTCTCAGCAGCGTGCACATGGTGGCTTCGTAAGTGGATACAGCTCGTCAGGTGCGCGTGCAACAACAAGGTGATCTAGGTTGAGATAGAGCACTGTCACTTTGGTGGCATGCTCATCCATACGGGTGACAAATCTCATGCAGAGGGTACTCTCCATTTCATCGAGCTCTCAGAGTAGGCAGGTCAACACCTCTTGCGGAACGGGGAGCATATTGGAGTAGCTCTTATCCACTTTATTTTGTTCTGTATTCATCGATACCTCACATTCTACACGTTACATATTAAGTGTGGCCTAGAGATCATGACGTAGTCATTAAACATAACCTAGATAGTGGTGAAGCTAGGGAGAAATGAAAGGGGTGCACCACCTCATCACATAAATGACACTGTACATAATTTCTAAGTAATGTTGTACTAGATAATATATTTTTCATTAGTCATTAGCATAATATCAGTGATAATGATATACACCGACAAAGGAACAGTGACAAAAAGTGACCATACCAAAATGAATAAATCCACTAATATTTGCAAATACACCACTTGTCCTCAATACCCTGCAAGAAAGGATAATATAAGCATATTAAGTTTCAATAGAAAACTATAGAAAAATCATGTGAAAAATAGATACACTACCTTTTCATAATTCATATTTATGTTCCGTCATGTTGATAAAATGATCAACCAATGTTTTATTGGTGACTTTCTTCTTTTCTTCTTTTTCTATATAGCAAATAAGGCTATGACTCAAGTAATCATCACCGATATGATTACGCAAATATGTTTTCACAATTTTCATAGCTGAAAAACACCTCTCAACCGAAACAGTGGTAATAGGCAATCCTAATAATAGCTTCAAAAACCAATAAACTAAAGGATAATAAAGATGTTTCCTTACCTCCACCAATTTTTGTGCAAGCTCACCAATAGTTTGTATGCTGGAGAATTTATTATCTTCTCACACATCAGCGATGTAGAGATAAAGATGATGTCTAGGATCACTCAACTCCTTGAAATTAAAATCATTAGGATAAAGTGTTGCTAGTCTCATCAAGTCATCAACATTAAAATCATGGAATGATTCTCTTGGACTGAAAGCAGCTGAGGAAACAAACAATTAAGATGTCTCATTGAAGCGTTTATTAACGTTTTGAAGTAGCCAATCAATAATATCATTAAAACAATCCACTTCATAATGATGTTTGTTTGTAATTCCTGTTTTTTGCCTTGGTTTCTTTGGATTGATGTACACTCCTCCCATTTCAAGCTTGATAATATCATATTTGTCACAAAAGGCATATACATCACCAAGTAACTTTTCCCATCCATCTTTCCTAAGACTATCCAAATGACACCTAGTTGATTTGACACACTTAACAACATTCACAATGTCTTGATCCTTCCTTTACAGTGCTAATGACAACGTGTTGGTGATAATTAATATAGTTGACATAAGTTGCAAATAGAAGACAAAGTCAACATATTGGAAAAACACTAGAATGCCACTTGCTTGATCTCTATTTGCTCTATCTCTATCATCTTTTTCCACAAATTCTCACTTTAACTATTGTTGGGAGTAAGTCAAGCAAACTTTTGAGAGTTTTGTAATAAGAACTCCAACGAGTATCTCCTAGTCTTTAAAGACATTGTTCTTGCTATAACCCGGTTCAGTTTGAAGCATCCCACAACCTAATGCCTTGTATACTTGTTCATAATTTATTTCTCTAACCATGTCTATTCTTTTAGATGATCCACCCACCACATTCAACAAAGTAGAAATCATACAAAAAAAATTACTAATGCCTTTTTGCTTTCTCACAATGGCTACAACAACTAGCTAGAGTTGGTGAGAGCAAAACAATACAGATAATAAGCCAAACTACTTTCTCTCACGATGAATGACCGTAACCCATTAAACTCACCTCATATATTGCTAGCACCATTATATCCTTGGCCTCTTACTTGCTTCAAATTAAGCTTTAAGCCTGTAAAAAGAGAATCGATAGAAGCCTTGAGGTAGTACAAAGTTATTTCCTTCACCATTTCAGCTTGTTAGAGATAATGAGTGAGCTCAAATTGGCTCGCAAGCTTCTCGTGAGCTTAACGAGCTAGACACATAGAGAGAAATATTAGCAGGCCATGGCCCATAGCCTAACTTGGTGGCTCAGATAGAGCACTCCATTGTCCATCCCATGGCAGGCCTAAATCTAGTTTTCAATTGCCGCCCACTGCCCACCTTGCTGCTGCACCTCACACTCACACAGTCGTGCCACTCCCTCTATCCTGTGGTGCTGTCACCCATCCCAATGGCCAGTGTGGTGCTTGCGGCTCACCGGTTCATGTCCTAGGTGGCCAGGACTCAGTCGCCCCATGCGGCCACGCCACCCATTGCCTTGGCCTCATGATAAGTGCCCCACGCCACGTGTCCTTGTTCACCATGGAGGTATACAATGTGCAATAGAAACGATCTGCACCGATAAGTGTGTTGTTGTAACCTTACTCTATGTCTCTTATTCCAAATAGTTTTGGACTTTTTTTATACACCTTAAGTACTATTGTATCATCTAGGTTTAAATTGCATATTATATTATATGCAAATTGTATAGTATCATATGATTTCTTATATGCCTTCATCATACGAAAGAAAAGAGCTGCTAGGAGGCATTGGTCCCCCATAAATGCTCATCCATTTTACTTGGGGCATTGGCCTCACCAACAAAAGAGCACAAGATGTAAGTTAAAAGTGTCATTAGTTTGGTTTCGGTGATTAATGACAAATATAGTTGTGTGAGACTAATATAATTATTAAGTATATTTTTTATAGTCTCTTTGGGATATAAAAATGAAAATGAGGTATATACTAAATTCCTTATGTTCTTATTTGATCTCTCTTATGGATAAAAAATATAGAGTGAACTTCTCCATTGTCCTTCATTAAATATGTGTATATGCTTTCCACCATATTCATATGCATGCACATCTTTAGAAGAGCTTATTCTATATTTTATGGTTTATTAGTTTACTCATATTTATATAATTTATATTGGTTTGCCATACATCACAAAAGGAAAAAGATAAAGAGATTTATGACCATAAGTTATTGTTTTGATAGTTTGTGACAAACTGGTTTGGTGGGACTAATATCTCTCCATGAGTTGGTGGATAGTTTTCTCCCAAACTTAATATGAATAGAGATGGTGATATATTCTTTAATGAATTAATCATAATGATGAAACACAAGGAAATTAAGCTATATGTATCATTCTTTCTCTTCATCTACATATTGACATATATGTGATTTCCATATTATTGATATATTCTTATGAGACTAATATTTTATTTGAGTCACATCCTTTTTAGTCTCAATTACTTTGAGAATATAGAGATCACGAAGGTATGTGTCTATGTTTATCTATATCAATGCTACATGCCTTATATATATATAGGATAAAACTCTATTAGTTCATATGCAGGTATGTATGCACTTACTTTTCATATATATATATTTTGTATGCTTGTGTTTAGGGGAGCAAATCCTATATATTTATTATGAATGTTTTAAATCTATATTGTTCACCTTCTCTTTAATATTGGATCTTTGAAATTGAGCATATATGTGAGTCCATGATATTTGGTGTTAATAGATACTCAACAAATTTATTTATATACTTCATATGCAACCTGTTGATACTCAAGTGGAGGATGACAACCAATTTATTAGGTCTAATGTTTTTTTAGTTGTGCAAACGAATAGGTCCTACCATGATGAAGCTAATGGATGATACTTTGTCCTAATGTTTATCAAGCTTAGAACTCGTCATGTTGATAAGAATGAAGTTAAGCTTGTAATAAGAAGCAACTCTAGACAAAGATTGATCACCAGGTATAAAGATGGTTCAATCGAATTGTCATAAGTGTTGATCTTAGCTCAAGCATCGACCTTGATGTGGATGGCGCAAGACAAATGTATAATACAAATAAGAATGTTTTTATTAGTCTTTTGCCAATCTTGGTGTTTGGTGAAAAGACAGAATTTGCTAGATAGGCGCTATACTACCAAGAGGGATCTATAAGGTGAGCATGTGGATGATCTTGTGCCATGTTAGTTCACTTGCATATAGTGAGAGTGTATATCCAAGTGTGTTAAGCCTTTTCTCAAGTTCCATGCAAAGAGAGAGGTGGGCATATCTAATTGGAATGAATAGTCTCTTATGGCTATGTCCACTCGAGTGTCTTTTAGATTTTGAGTTATTTATTCTTGAGAAAACCTATTATTCTGGGATAGGTTATTCATGGGTTGTATAGCCCTTTGAATAATCTTTCCATAGAGTCCAAAAACGTTGAATTCCAACACCCAAGTCATAAGATATCGTCGTTTTTATGTCAGTCGATCGTGCTAAAAAATGGCATGCGGTTGGACCGCCGAGTGAACTGCGGTCGGACCGATCGGGGGTCAGTCCGGGGTCTTCTAGAGACATTTTGACCTCACCAAGGGGGGTGCCGGTTGGACGGGAGTTTACAGAAAGGTTTTTGAAGGTGCTGATCTAACTGGGACTAAAGGTCGGTCAGACCGAGAGTGTACAAAAAGGTTTTTGAAGGTATCGGTCAGACTGAGACTTCAACATCGGTTAGACTAGGATGCGCATTAAATGCGTTGCAATGTCTCTTTTATTTTAAAGTTGCAAGGGCTAGGCGATCGGACCAGCTCATTCATGGCGGTCGGACTGACAATGTCCAAAAGTTAGAGGATCTCATTTCCAACGGCTAGTTTAGGTTTGTGGGTGTATAAATGCACCCTCTCCAATAGCAAGGGTAAGGCTTGGGAACCTTATTGCATTATTTTGAGCCTTGCAAGAACTATCATACCCTTAAGCACTTAGATCATCTAATAAGGTATTGAAGAGTGAGTTGAGCCAAGCCAAGTGCATTACTTCATTGTTAGAACTAGTGTGACACTTGATCATCCTCAGTAAGCATCTTAGACTTATTACTCTTGGAGCTTATCACCTCCTAGACATCTTGGAGAAGTTTACCCGGTGATCTCTCCAAAGGAGTTTGTGAACAAGGCCCGTGATTGATTGTGAGTGACTCAATGTTTGTCATCTCCGAAGTGGGGGAAGAACAACTCTCAATGATTAAGGCTTATGTAGACCACTTTGGGACTAGCTCCATTCTTAACCATCTATTGATGACGAGATTCGGAGGCTTGGTGGTTTGAGAGGTGAAGTTGGGCTCGTCTCAATAGGGATTAGGAAACCGACAAGTTTTTGAACCTCGGGTGAAAAATCATTTGTCATTTGCCTCATCTACTTTGTTGTATTTACTTTGAGCAAGTTTATATGCTAGAGATCATTTGCACTAATATCACCCTAGGCTTGCAAACCTTAACATAAACTAAGCTTCTTTGTGCACATAGTTGAGACTAGTTGATTTAGTCCTTGAATTGTGCAAAACAATCGTTTTGATTCTCTTCTGCATATAAAACCTGGTTTTAGCCAAAAGTTTTTTAACTACCTATTCTCCCCCTCTAGTCGGCCTCCTTGATCCTACACAAGGGCTCATAAATGCTTAGCCATTTTATCTAGGGGCTCCAGTTGTCACACCCTAATCCAGCATCGCCATATCAACTCTAGATAAGGTGTACTTGAGGAGAACAACACAAACCATCTTTTGTCAAACTGTGATATCGATATCAGTCTTAGGATACATTGCTGGTAACCATAGAAACATCTATGAATCATTGCAATCCTTAACTTATACCTTAACTTAGGTTGCAGCTTTGGGGTATCCAGAGAATGCAACTAGCAACATAGAAGCAACAACAGTAGAACCAACAAACTAACTCTCAACACCATAACCAATGGCTGAGAACCAAGACAAAACCCTAATCTTCACTTTACTTAAACTTCACCTTCTTGGTGGATGAACAATATATAGTGTAAGGGTGAGCACTTACGTACTCACCAAGTCATGGAAATCAGGTGTTTATTGAGGGCTTCAAAGAAAGGCAAGGTTGTTTTACAAAATCTTTTAGTTGAAAGCATTTTAAAAGCACTAAGGTGTGGTTCTTTTTAAATTTTTGGGTTGAAGATATTTGCATCTCGATTCAACCTAAGAGGTACTTTTCAAGTAATCATTTGAATTTCATCGACTCTCCTAAGCCAGCTCCTCATTTCTTTGGCTCCAAAAGCCATTTCTCTTATTTTATCGACTACTCGAGCCTTAGTGAATTATTCAGACTCTCAGAGTTCAAGTGCCCAGGTAGCATGTCACATTGCTTCTCCTTGAGAAGCCTAGTCTATGATGCTCTTAGGCATTTCGGATCACATAGATCCATTTTTGACCAGTCAGCTTATCCATCAGCCACTCATGTTGATTCTGATAATAACTTTTCACAAAACACAGACAAATAAAACTACGCAACAGAATTCACCTTGCATCTATCCATGACTATGGGCATAGCTATTCAAACAATTTAGTTAACCTCCGCAGAGGGGTACACTTTACCCACATAATGCAAACTTATTTTGAACACCCATCGGAATCAAAGGTTCACAACAATTCCTTTCCAAAACCAACCCAATGTTACCTCATACCAAATAGATGGGTCAAACCTTTCACAATCTAGCACTTAGGTCCATATCAATCACCCATTACTTTGACTAGTAATTAGCAACTTCAATTTTTTGCCTTATCAAGAACCCAGCAATGCCCTAACCACCACATCCTTGTGTTCTACAACTATTGACATGCGAGGTTTTTCTGAATCGACTAGTTATTTAACCAGCATGTCCCATAACACTATATGTTTGCAATTTCATATGCTCGGATATAATTCTGATAGGAATTTATCCTTATATGTAAATATAGAACAACACTAGATAAGCACAACCCCTGCATCGTGATATTTCACAAATTATTTTATTTTACAAACACACCGACACCACAGGGTTATGGGTTATGATGAGAAGAGGGTGTGCTAAAACATAGATTTTATAGCCTTCATGTTCACGGACGCTGGTTTTGAAATATTGTGTGTACACCATATCTCAAAATGTCTTAGATTATCAACACAAATTGATGTATTTATATATATGATCATGTTGTCCAATTTAACGTAACTTTTTTATACACCAATTTAAGTTAATTACCACAGTCCAATTCAACGAAGCAGCACCACAAACACCTGTATCCTCCACGGTGATGGCCACCAACAGGGGAAAGTTTATTGTATGATATACTCTAGTTGAATGACCTATGGGCCCCACTCCCTCACTCCACTTGGGAATAAGGACACCACTCCCCTAGTTTTTTTTCCTTCATTCGCAAGTTCTGTGTGTGCGTCTAGGCATCGAGCAAATTGAACCGTTTGTATGACTAGTAATAGAGAGGACGGAATCAGATACCACACGACTAGCATATTTAAGAGACAGAAGATGGACCAAATTGTAATAAAAAATAGAGTAGAGTTTAATTGTCATATTATTTTGTACTTTAAACAAGATGTAAAATTCTAACTGAATAATACTATAGATAAGCTAATTAAATCGGTATTCGGAAAGCTTTGCTACTACCCCTATCCTATATAAGACGGGCAAGAAGCCCTCCCAAGAGCACAACACAGCCTCATGAATATCAGAGAATTAATACACTCGATGAAATACAATTCAACAAAATAGAAATAAGATAAAGATATGAATTTGTATAAATCTATTGTGTTCTGTATCTAAAGTCCGTTTTATGTGCTACTTAAATTATTACCAATATAAAATACGTATCGAATAGGGGTTGCGTCGAGACTTTGGACGACAAGCACGGTGAATTCCATTGCCGGCACCACCGGCATCACCTTCATCCCTAGCGGGTTCTTCCCTTCAGGATTCGCCGCCGCCACAATAATCTGTGCGGTTTACAACTGTCGGAGCTGACGACCAGATCAATTACCCAACAATGCAAAACCGGTCGCATGCACACGCATGTGCCTGCCTAGTCGCCATGGGTCCTTGCACGCTTATCTATCCATCGTCATCAACTACGACACCGAGTTCTACTGCCTGCCGCCGACACGGACGAGGAGTTGTTGCGTCAGTCATCCGCACAGAGTACAAGCGCATGCTGACCCGACACCCAAAGACGATTGATTGAGCTGCCGTGCTGGCCGAACAGATGCCGCGTGACCGATTACGTCCTACAATGCACCCCAGATGCAGGACGTACATATGCCAACGGCTAACAGAAGCAGATTAATTTTCATCAACTACACATGCGACAAGGAAAGCTACGTGCAGTCATCAAGCCACCAGGAGCAAGCAAACAAGCATGCATGCAAACGCATGTATCCATTGAGCTGCTACAGCCCATAAATTATAATGCCGGAACAGGCGCACACAGGGAGGATGGTCAGATTGTCCACTAGACTACGGTGTGCTTACACGCCGACAATGCGGGGCTATACCAACCACAGCCACGCGCTACACAGCACTTTGATCGCGCATGAACTCATCAACAGCTACGTGCATTTACCAGGAAGAAAAAGCCAATCACTACTACGATTGTCATCTCGTTGATTCAATCTCCTCCGCGAGATCGATTTTACCTCTTGAAGTCCGAAGCAGAGTCCAGCAGCAGCAAATCGACTCGGAGTCGACGTGACGGATCAATTTTTGGTGTTAAAATACAATAGAACACGACAAGTCCAGCGGCGCACCTGGAAGAATTTGTTTCGGTCACATATGTTCCTGGTCGGTCACTTAGCCTTTCATGGTTCGGCACTTGGACTACCGGGTCTCCAGAACAAACAGAGGCAGCGTGTGTCTCCGATTGGAAGGCTCTCGTCACATCAGCAACTCAGCCAACCAACAACCAATCAGATGAACACATGCAAATCATGAGAACTACTCGAGCATCTACTCCACACCGAGCACTCGGATCTTACATTGAATCAGTCAGAATCGAGGATACCCATCGTGGTTCGGTTTAATCGACGACTGCCTACTCGGCATGATGATCAAGATGGCCAATCACTCTTCACCTCATCAACCCAGCCATGTAGTTAGAGTATAAATTATTCCCCCTTGCCAAGGAGCAAGAAGGCCGACCGCGGCATAAGGATAAGCGACACGCCCGGAGGCTCATAAGCTCAAGCATGAGGATTTTTATCTCGAAGAATAAAAAAGCTAAGTCCCTTTTTATTTCTATAATATTTTTGTCCGAGTAATATTTTCATTTTCCCTTATCTCACTATATCAATTCGTTCCCCTTGAGTAAGTTAGTCATGATTCTACACATGTTATATCATGTTTTTTTACAAATATTTTATAATACTTACCTCAAATAAATCTGAGTAGAAAAGTACCGAGCGTTCTATTTTTTTCTGTTTGATGCACATAGGATGATTGATTCATACCGTCTTGAGGCTAGCTGGATAGAGTATATAACGCAAAGCGCGTACTACTAAAAAAATCAAAAACATGCTTAACAATTTGTTTTTTTACTCTTAATGATAGTAAAAGTATCCGAGCAACTTAAATTCTAATCCGTGAAGTTTTACTCTATATTGGGTAGAGTGTTTAAACGTTAAGAGTCAACTACTCGGAAGATATTAAAATCAAACACAAGAGAAATACATATTTATATGCATTGCAAAATACTTAAATTGTACATACTACTCATCCTACATATTTATAATGCAGGGTTCAGAAGTCGCTCGGACGAGATACACTTGGTCTATATTACTCAGGAGATTTGTCACTTGTGAAAAAAAGATTAGAAGATTTATAAGAGGTTGCACTAGGCGTAATAGGCTTAGACCTTTGCGTTTTATAGTGGGCTATGTCGGTAAACTTGGCACACCCATTGGGCCAAGCTAATTACATAAAAATTATAATACAAGTGTTGTTTTCGCTGAACCCTACAAATACATAAATTATGATGTCCCTCATGTTGCTATAAAATAACTAAATTAGACGTCATAATTTTTATGGGTATCAACAATATACTCTTAAAAAGAGCAGATAACTAGTCATCAACAAACTTAGGATGTATATTTTGTTTGAGGACACCCAATCTACGGTGCTCTAGACTTCGAGCTATGCAGAGGAGATATACAACGGTTATGCTTGACTTTACATTTAGTTATTTTCTAATTAATTATAGAGTCAAAAGCTACAACTAATAGGCCCTCCACAGTCTCTTTATCCTAAAGGAGGACTCAAGAATAAAGTAAAAGAATTCATAGGGAAGCTGGCATTGATCATGGACCACGAGGCCACTGCGAAGAGCATTAGTACTAGGTACCAACATGGCTAGCATTTTCGATTAGAGATAGAAGGTAGGTCAAATTGAGTAGAGTTTGATTAACATGTTGTTTTATATCCTAATACATAATATATAATCTAAGATAACCAAATAGATATTTGACTATTTTCTGCCTTATAACTCTAGCCTCAACCATATAAACATCAGAGAATCAATACATCGATAAAATACAATTCACTAAAATAATAGTAGGTATTATATCCATTAAAATAATAATAAAATATTATGGCAGAGAACCTTCTAAGAGCACGACTCAACCATACAGAGAATTAATACACCCAATAAAATACAATCCATTAAAATAATAGTAATATATTATATCTATTAAAATAATAATAGAGTATTATCTTATATTGAAGTTTTGTGTACTGCATCCATGTGTTGTAGGCTTCTTAAATTATTCCTGATAAACACTGGTGGACGCACCAGCCCTAATCAAATTTTGCCTATTATGTATAGCCCTAGTTGTATGACCTACAGGCCCCCACACCACCCGGGAAGAAGGACCCAGCTCCCCTAGTTTTCGTTCTTGTTTCGCAAGTCCCGCACGTGCGTTGAGGTGTCGAGTGATTCAAACCGTCTGCTCCCCTCCCTTCGGTGAATCCACATATCAGGAATCAGGGAAGCGAGAAGTTGGCGTGAACCCTAGGTCTTCCATCAAAATCTCACACTTCCCGTAGTTCTCCGCTTCCCCACAGCCTGCAAGCACCTGCGCCACGCGTGAGACTTGACTGGGGTGTTGAGCTGCTTGGCCTCGGTGGCGCACCATTGGCGACCACCGCCACGCCATGAGAAGTGGTCGGACCAGTTGAACGCTCCGAGGAGCTCAAACCCCTCTTGCATCTTGCTCTTGAGTTCCTCACCCTCAGCGGCGCCGGACGAGACATCGTAGCGCCTGCCGAGCATGCTGCCCATAATGTTATTGAGGGTGGCAGCCTGGAGGTAGGGGCGAAGGACGACGACACCGGAGGCGGAGTGCTCGGCGACAATGGCAGCGAGCATGGCGGTGGCGTCGGCCTGGCGGCCAGGCTCGAGCAGGGCGACGCGAAGAGGGGAGAAGAGGTGGGTGGAGGCGATGTGACGGAGGAGACGCGAGTACTTGCCGCCGGGCATGAACCCGATGGCGCGCGGGAACAGCAGCTCCCTCGCCGACCGCTTCAGCGGGTGGTCCGCGAACGACGGGTGAGCAAGCAGCTCCCTTGCCATCGCCAAGTTGAACGACACGGCCGTCGACGTCTCCCTTACGGACGCCATGATCGCGACGAGCATGCAGTGAGGGAGGCCACTCGAGAGCGTGAAGATGCTCAGGGAGGCCGCCACTGGGGACGTGGCCCACGCGAGCACCGCCGGCAAGAACAGCCATGTAGGTCCGCAGGATGTCGGCCCAGAGGAGCACCGGGAGCTGGTATGCCCAACACATGGAGTCGCAAAGGACGAGGCGGCGGCGGCGGCGGCCATCACCATGCAGGACACAGGGTGTTCGATCGTTACAGGGAGTGAAGCATCCAGTGAGTGCAGTACTGGGAGTAGAAGTGGATGGATGGGGGATTGTACGGGAACCTAGCCCCCAATATGGAGCCACTGAAATGATTGGAGAGAGTCAAACGTTTAGCTAAAATAGAGGGTCTGCTGCACACGTTCTCAATTGTTCTGTAATGTTTGGTTTACAGAACCAACCATATGATCAAGGCAGGTTATGAGTTGTTGATGCTATGGAGATTAATTTAGTCATGATAAAAATCCCATATAAGACCCATCACATCTGATTTAATAATACTCCAACATTTCTTAATAGAATCACTGTTTAAACCATCAGGTCCTGGGGATTTTTTGCTTGGTAAGTCTTTGATAATAGAGTCAATTTCTTTTGGCAAAAAAGGAGCATCAAACCACTCCATATTATTTGAAAGGTATTATACGAGCAGGATGTCAAAATGCATGGAGGTATCTCGTGTGACCCAATCTTTATTTATCTCTGCTGGTTGTTCTCCTCTCCTCTCCACATCCATCTCGAGAAAACAGAAATACCGAGCAGTTGGTTAAAAATAGTTATGCCCCTCCTGAGGAAAAAAAGTTGTTGATTAAAACAACTGTTAGACTGTTTTATACTCAATTCCAACCCCAGTCCATTCTCAGTCTATTCTAACATAATATCCGTTGTGAAGTATGAACATTACTAAGTAGGATCTTACAAGTAAGATTGAAAAAGGCAAACTTGCTTTTGGTTGATGACCGAAGTATTTAGTACCATCACGATCTTTAAGCATGGAGATGTAATTTTCCTTTGTTTAATTGTGGCAGTGGTACGGAAGAAATTGGCATTTTCATCACCAAATTTTTCCCATTTGATGGTTCCGCTCTGTTCCAACTTCCAACTTCCAATATATTCTTAGTTCCCCAGTGGTCAGATCTCTAATGGTATGATCTTCCAATAAGTCTTATGCTCATTTGAGTATTATTGACAGTTTTTTTTTAATTCTTGAGAGTATTTTGACCAAAAATTTAACACGCTCATCAGATTTCTGAATTTGGGATTCAAACAAAGAGCAAAGAGCACTATCACCTCATGCACTGGTAAGCTCCATCCATGTTTCACAATTTGTGGAAAATTGGGGTGATGATATAGTACAACTAATTAAAGTCCAATTTTGAAAGTGATATGCACATATAGCACATTAACAACAGTATAATCCTTCGCCTATGTCATGATGCATGTGTACGTTTGCATGTCTTCGGTAATAATTATTCGGTAGTCGTCAACCTATCAATCTGTCTATCTATAACGTTATAGATGATTAGTCACTCTGAGAAAAGCTTTTTAACATGAAAGATCTTACCATTGCTTAGATAGATTGTATGTTGTAACCTAAATCGTATTGAGAATTCGTGTCCGACCATCACAAATGACATTGGCATTTTTAGTTTTTCAAAAATTAAATAATTTAAATTTTTTGAATTAATAAATGTACAAATGTACTCAGCTTGGATTCCGCATGAACTCTAAGTTTAATATTTTTTATTAATTTAATTTTGATATTAACTCATAACTATGGTGGACTCTTATTGTAGTATAATCCTCTATAATTCTAAAAATAACCAATATATTTTACATCTGATTAAATTTTAATTTTGTAATACCCCGGTAATGCGTGGGTTGGCCGAGATGCGCCGGCACTGCCAATGTGTCCGCCTCTCCGATGTATTGATGCATTGATTATATAGTTGTTGGGCCGACTTTGGTGTTCAAGAACAGATTAATTAGTTAGTTTGGGGTAGAATTACCTGTTATATATAGAGGAGTACATGAAAGCTGAAAAGGATTGGGAATGTCTAAACTGAAAACGATTGGGAGTAAAAGCAAACTCCTGCGGTCGTGGGCTTGTGGCCTTTCCAAACTACGTAGCGTTGGCAGTTGGCAATATGGGCTAGCAGGGCCTGCGCACCAACTCTCGCACATGCAATTCTGCTTCCGGCCCAAGTACGCACTATCTATCTGGTGCTCGAACAGAATACAATTGGACAAACACGAAACCAATTAATCCAGAACAAGTGCACAACCCAAATATCCACTCCGTTTTAATGTCGAGAACCAAGGCACCAAGCATCAATAATCCCTCCACAGGTACAGTCTCACACCTCCCCAAATTTTACCTAGCTAGCAAACCCCGAAATCTATATAAATACCACCACACCCAATATCCCTAGCAAGATGTAGCTGCAACACATGCAACTGCCTGCGACATGTGCAGCACACAGAATCGGGGTGATCCATATGCCCCTGCACGCCATCAGCGTCAGTTGGTGCAGCCGTTTCGGGTCGTTTTGTGCTTGGGAGCCGTGGTGGTGCAGAACACCGGCAAAGTCGCGGCGTCGGCGTCCTTGCCGTTCAGCTCCACGCCGCCGCCGTCGAGGTCGGCCGGCGAGCCCATCTCCCTCGCCTTCCCCCACAGCACCATGTACAGCCCCGCGACGATGAGCACGGAGCCGATCGCGCTGCACAGAGTAGGCAGCGGTCAGTGTGGTACGTATGTGCGTGCAGAGGATCGCCGGAGACACGAGACGACGGAGGACGTACCTGCCGACGTGTATCTTCTCGTCGAGGATGGCCCAGCCGACGACGGCGACGACGACGAGCATCAGCGGGCTGAACATGGACACGAACAGCGGCCCGCGCACATGGATGCACCACGACATGAGCGCGAACGCGATCCCCGACCCGACCACGCCCTGCATCGTCATCGTCGAACAGCTCTCGCGTCGGCAAACGTAAATCGGTTCGGTTGCTATAGCTTGGATGGCGTCAGCCCAACTTACGATGTAGAGCACGGAGTAGAGCCTGATGTCGAAGCCGAGCCTCCACACGGCGATGCTCCTGTCCATGGCGGCGCTGACGCCGGCGCACTGCACGCCGGCCATCAGGCACATGATGGTCGTGCTCGTGTACGGCGCCGAGAACCTCTCCGACATCTTGGTCTGTATAATGAACCAGACGGCCCACGCGGCGCAGCTGAGGATGATGAGGACGTCTCCGATGACCGCGGCGTGACCGGCGGCGGGCGCCGCCGCGCCCGACGTGGCGTGCTCCGCGAAGCGCCAGTGGATGGGCGAGGCCCAGAGCCTGAGGAGCGGGCCCTTGTAGAACGGCATGATCATGGAGCCGCCGACGCACACCACCGTGCCGACAACCTTGGCCTGCCCGGCGGGCGCCCTCAGCCTCACCGACTCCATCCGCAGCGCCGCCGCCATGGCGAACGTCAGCGCCGGGAGCGTGTTACTGAGCGCGCACGCCACCGTCGGCGTCGTGGACTTGAGCCCAACGAAGTAGAGCACCTGGTTCAGCGTCGCACTGCACACATACATCCAAATGCCAAATAATTAACAGCTGCAGTTAATAATCACATTAATTTGGAAATAAGATTGCGAAATGTGTGCATTCGTGCTAAATTTTGGTCATGATAACTAATGTTTGGCCGTTATTTGACTAGATAGTAAAAATGGGTAAAATCTAGTCACATGATCACAACATAGTTGAATTTGCTAGCCAATTTAAAGCTGAATGCGACAAAGGCCAAGTTTTCTGACTCAACTAGTGAGGCAGAACTGACCACACCCCTAAACTTCTCCCAAAACATACCAATATTATACCCTGCTACATTCTGTTTAATTTCCAAACTGCATATTCAGATTATAACTTGCAGGATCAAATTAAAATTCAGGGAACATATATCCGTCTCGTCCAAAAAGCAATTAGTTAACCTGCTAATTAATTAATCAGTGTTGTATTAGCTGCAATCTTTTAAAATGGCTTGTTTGGGTTATGGTGATCAACTGAAGTGCAGTCTGATCATTCAGTTGTCAGTTCGTCATTGTATGCATTCTTTTTAGGGAGGCAAAGGCATGCTCAGGCGGCAACACAGAATAAGCATGTTCTCTATCCCTGGAAGAATAAGGAACACATGTGTAGTGCACAAACATGGGACCTGAACTTGAGGGGAAAAGAGTCAGGGTTGCAAGTAATTGGCTCCTTTCATGGGCAAGCTAGCTATTCAATTTTTTTTCGTTTTAAAATTGCTGCAAGTTCAATTAATTTAGTGCCATGTTTGTACGAGTTAATGAAGAAGAAATGATTTGTTGAAATGGTACGTACCCAAAAATGGAGGAGAAGAATATCTGGACAAGTACTTTCTTTGTGATCACCATCCCACTCTTCCTGCATCCATGTAGTTGTAGTACTGATTAAAGCCACTTTCAAAGTTGATTCAAAACGGTTTATTTCCAACAACGAAATCTATGATTGAGTGATTGATTCCACGCAAGAGCTAGATACAGCTGGCTATGTGAGATTAGCCTCGTGAAGCAATAAGTTGCTAAGTGCTTGAACATTTAATGAGGTTAGTAAGTTACTACAGTTAATGAAGCTCTTTGGGGCCGTAATCCCAGTTGGCACCAGGTGTGCTACATGTAACACTACTTGACATGGAAAATATATATATATAGAAATTACAGCGAAGCCATGACTAAATCAATTGAATGATATATGAGCCGCCAAACAAAGATTGACTTACTTTCGTAATATATGCAGAACAAAACAAACTCGACAGGACAAGAAGTCAAGAATAACATCGTCTACAAGAGGAAATTTCACACCTTCCTACCATTGTTACATAGATTCAGAAGTCCCAAAATCAATTAAATTATTTCCAAGAAAAACCGATGTATATGCATGAATGCGCTCTCTGAAGATCAGAACGACATCTCAGAGATGAACTGAATTATTACTCTGAAGAAAGTCCGTTTCTTTCTTTATTTCTTATGATGAAGGTATAACAAACCAAGAGTCAAATATTTGCCATGTAGAAAAAAATCATTTCTTTGAATGTACTTCCCACGCATGCAGGAATGAATAAATTCAAAGGAAGAAAAAACAGCATCCATGACAGAATATTCAGAACAAGAAACACAGGGATCGTCAGAACGAAGGACTACAGTAGCTAGCGAAGGTGAGTAACGTAGGTTACCTCTCGAAGTAGTAGGCGAAGGGGGCGAGAAAGACGGCGGCGATGATGTTCCGGTAGGCGATGAGGACGTAGGGGCTCATGCCGGTGTCGAGCGCCAGCTTGGACACCACATTCATGCCGGAGAAGCCCAGCTGCACCATCACCATGGCCAAGGTCGGCAAGCTATCCCTCCCCATCTTGTCACACCCTCCTCTCCTCTCTCTAAACTCCCTTACTTCTCGATGGTGCAAGAACTTAAATTCCAGAGAGATGTAGAAAGAGAAGAGAGGTAGAGAGACTAGCTCGTGCAGTAGCTCTATAGGTTGCAGCTGAGAGGACAGAATGCTTGTGTGCATATATAGGTGATCATGCACTAGGTGCTGGACAGACAAAGCAGTGGCAGATCTAGAGAGGCCGAGGAGTGGTGTGATGAGCTGATGACTTGCTGCAGTGAAACATGGTAATAACAGAAAAGGGTAGTGCACAAGCAAAATGGCAGCAGCAAGCTAAGCTAGCGAGCGGCGCATTCAACGCAAAGCGTGCTTATTAGCTAGTACCAAACAAACGGGCAACCCCTCTCGATGATCTCCTGCTCTTCTCCCCAAATCTTCAAACGGCTAAGAACACACGCACACGCGCGCGCACCCAGCTGGCTCCGATCCTGTATGTGCGTGCTTGGATACACACATGCATGCAGCACAGGCTAGCTGTGATGTGTGGGAGAAACTTGCACGAGATCGCGCCGTGCCCGACGGTGCATCGCATTACCAGTAAAAAAAATGTTTGGATAAGCTCCGGTCAGTTTCTAACAGCGCCAATCACATCAAGTGTTTTCCGTGGAATGGAATAATTTGAAGGGATTTTTTTTGGAGGAAGCCCGCGCAGGACATGTATAAGTTGTATTACTACCGGTAACTTTACTTAAAATATTATCTGATAATAATTTAAATTCGTTCGGTACAAAAGATTAGGGAATGAGAAATAATTGGCCTTTAGCTTTCCTTAGTTTAATTCCTTTAAAATAAAGCTCGTGTGTACACCAAAGGAGAGGTGAACGTGCCGCGGGAAATTTAGCTGGTGAAGCCGAAAACGGCTAGCGAGAGGATCAAATCATTGCGGACATAGCACCGTGCATCCAGGGGAAATGGGGAATCGGGAGGTGTTTTGTTTGTGTTAGACAGACCTGATCTGTTGTGTATATATATATATATATTCGATCTCTTTTTTATACTCTTAGGTGTCACCGTATATATTTTTTATATTTTTATATGGTATCAGAGCGAGTCTAGATATCCTTGACGCGCTAGCTTCTCTCTCCAGTGAGCCGACCCTTTCCTCCTCGTCGTCGACGTCTTCTTCCTATCGCCGACTCTCTTCCCGATACTCTCCTCCCGGTACTCTCCTCGCTCTCTCGTCTCCGTTTCTTCTTCTCTCCGTCTCTCTCGTAGTCACCTTCTTTTCTCCGTCCCACCTCCGCGCGACCAGGTGACGGTCTCGATCCGCCTTCTCGTCTCGCCTCGCACCCATCTCCGTTCTTTTTCTTGCTTCGTGCATCTCTCCTTCTCTGACGCCGGCGCACCTCCGCGCTCATCGTCTCTATCTGCTAAACTCGTCCGCCCTCCCATCGGCTGGACTTGTCCAGCCCTCCATCGGCTAGAACCCTCTCTCAGTTCTCATCTTTTTCGACACGCTCAACGACTTTCGGATGCGAACTTTCTTCTCTCACGTCCGAGCCAATCAAACGTGTCCACGGACACGAATCCCTGCCTCTGGACGCGAATATATTTTCTTCGCGTCCGGCCACTCCCTGCCTTTTTCGCGTCCGCCCTATTCCTTGGCCTCCACGAGTTCACGGACGTGAATCTTCGCATGTCCGTGACCCAACTACTCTCTGACCCACCCACTCTGCCACCACCTTTTCCTCATCTACTCCGCTGCCTACTCCCCATCGACCAACCACTCCTCATCGGTTGGCCGGCCCACTCCTCATCGGCTTCTTATATCCTTGATCGGCCGATCCGTCCTCTCATCGGCTTCTTTCTCCTATCGGCTATTTACTCCCGTTCTGCCATCATGGCCACCGAGTCCGCACTCAGCTCCGGCATTCTCCCAATCGCCGAGTCTGCTCCGGCCCTCGGTGTCTCAGACCACACCTTAGGCACCACCTCGCCGATCTTCTCCCCTCCTTACACTGCTGTGAACGTGAAATCTCACGTTCCTATCTCTCTTGACCTTAACGCCAATTATTCTAAGTAGGTTTTCTTCTTCAAATCTCTCTGTGGAAAATTTGGCCTCCGGTCCCATATTGATGGCTCCGCTCCACCTCGCCCCGATGATCCTCAGTGGGACATCGCCGAGTGCTGCGTGCGCAGCTGGCTACTCGGCTCAGTCGACGACTCTATCCTCGACCTCGCCATAGACGATACCGATCCCACCGCTCGGGATCTTTGGGTGGCCATCGAGCGGATCTTCCTTGCCAACAAGCAACCTCACGCCATCTTCCTCCTCAACGAGTTCTACTCTATGGTACAAGAAGACTCCTCTGTCTTCTCGTACTGTCAGCGCCTTAAGGTCAAAGCTGCTACTCTCTAGGACATCGGCCACCCTATTGCCGACTCTCAACTCGTCCTCGCCCTTCTGCGAGGCCTCAACTCCCGCTTCTCAAACACCGCCGATGATATCGCTAACGCCACACCTCTTCCATCGTTCGCCCGAACCCATGACATGTTAGTTCTTAAAAAACTCCGTCTGACCAACAATTAGAAGACAGTGGCCCACACCGCTCTCCTTGCCGCAGCCGATAATGGCTGCCGAGCATCCTGCGCTGCCCCTTCCTCCCGCGGCTCTGGTGACCATGGCTCCAGCCATGGCAACACAGCCCGCACCGGGAAAGGCAAGGGCAAAGGCAAAGGCAGAAACTGGCAGGGTCCGATGCAATCACGACCTGCCTCGGTCCCTGCCCAACCTGCCGGTCCTACGGGTCCGTGGCTCTGCTACAATCTCTGGGCACTCCAGCCCCAGCCACGCAGCCCCATTGACTGGCAACCCGGGGTTCTCGGCGCCCATCCCTAGGCTCAACTGGCATCGGCTCCCGTTCTGCCACCTTAGCCGATGCTACCGACCCCACCCACCCAGTCGGTTCTCTCCTAGAATCAGGCTGGCCTTATCGCTGCCCTCAACCAGATGATGCTCCAACCATAGCACCCTTGGGTGCTGAACTCTGGGGCGTCTTCACACATGGCGTCATCGGCCGGTATACTTTGCTCATGTCACCCCTCTTCCTCCCCCTTTGTCACCATCAGCAGTGGCCACTCTCTTCCTATCTAATGCTGAGGTGACTCCTCTCTGTCTACATCCACCACTAGCCTCCCACTTCACAATGTTCTTATCGTACCTTCTCTTATTCACAATCTTATATCTGTTCGCCAATTCACAAGAGACAACAACTGCTCCATCGAATTTGACGCGTTTGGTTTCTCTGTGAAGGATATCCCAACCCGGCGACAGATCCTTCGTCGCAATAGTGGCGGAGACCTCTACACTATTCCCGCTGCGCCGTCCACTCCGCACGCCAGCGTCGTCCTCTCCACCAACATTTGGCATCTTTGCCTCGGCCACCCTGGCCCCGATGCTGTCGCCACTCTCCGTCGCAGCGCCTCCATCCGATGTACCCACAACAGCTCCACAGTTTACCACTCGTATCAACTTGGTAAACATATGCGTCTGCCTTTTTCTAGTTCTCTCTCCTGTACCTCGCGTCCATTTAAACTTATACATTATGATGTATGGATGTCTCCAGTTAAAAGTATCTCCGGTAATCAATATTACCTCGCTATACTTGACGATTACACACACTATTGCTGGACCTTTCCGCTCATCAATAAATCTGAGATCGCATCTCACCTCACTCACTTCGTCACATACATGTCCACTCAATTCAACCTCCCCATCAAGGCTCTACAAGCCGATAACGGTACAAAATTCGTTAACCGTACCGTTACAACCTTACTCACCTCGCAGGGCATCCATCTCCGGCTCTCCTGCCCCTACACCTCTCCTTAGAACGGCAAAACCGAGCGCCTCCTTCACACCATCAACAACATCAGTCGCATTATGCTACTTCACGCCCACTTACCTGCCACTTATTGGGCAGAAGCTCTAGCTACTACGACGTATCTTCTCAATCGGCGCCCATGCTCCTCCATTCAAAACAACGTTCCCTATGCCCTTCTCTACCGCACGGCGCCCGACTACTCCCACCTTCGTGTTTTCGGGTGCCTCTGCTACCCAAACCTCACCGCCACAGCTTCTCACAAACTCGCTCCCCGCTCCACCACCAGTATTCTCCTCGGCTATTCCTCCTCTCATAAGAGATACCGATGTCTCGACCTTTCCACCCGACGGGTCATCGTCTCTTGTCACGTCATTTTTGACGAGACATGTTTTCCCTTCGGTCTACTTCATCCGAGATCCTCCTCTAGTGATCTCGACTTCCTCCTCACCAGCACCGTGCCGACCAGGTCTCCTCCACTGTCCCCTCTATCGGCCCCCTCATCGGTCGCTGCTAAGGACTTATCCTTCACATATCCCACCACTATTCGGTCCGATGTCCCAACCATGGGACCCCCATTAGGCCCACCTCCATTGGCCGATACCGATACCGTTTATCCTTCAGCCGATACCGTCCCCTTTCCATTGGACACCCCACTTCCATCGGCTCAGCTTCCATCGGCTCCCCCCACCCCCATCGGCTGATCCATCTCTATCGGACCGATCGGACCACTCGGTCCACCCGACTCCATCGGCTTAGGCCAATCTAGTTCCCTCTTTTCCTCTCATCTACAGTCGCCGATCCGGAGCCGATGACACCCCCACCCAACCAGTTCTTCCCATTACTCCCACACCCCTATCGGCTCTAGTTCCCTTCACCTCTCATATGGTCACCCGCTCCTAGACCGGGTATCTTCGCCCCACTAAGCGCTACGGGCTCTCCGCCATCCACAGCTCTATCCCGCCCATCCCTGTGACATCTCGCTCCACCCTGGCCGACCCTCAGTGGCACGCGGCCATGGCCGATAAGAACAAGGCCCTAATGGACAACGAGACCTGGCGCCTCGTCCCCCGTCCTCCCGACACCAACATTGTGACCGGTAAGTAGATTTTCAAACACAAATTCCACGCCGATGGCTCCCTTGCCCGTCACAAAGCTCACAGGGTAGTCCGGGGTTTCTCCTAACGACCCGGCGTCGATTACGACGAAACCTTCAGTCCCGTCGTCAAACCCGCCACCATCCGGGTCGTCCTCACTTTGGTTGCCTCGCGTTCCTAGCCGAGCCATCAGCTAGACGTGAAGAACGGTTTTCTTCACGGCCATCTAATGGAAACGATCTACTGCTAGCAGCCCCCAGGCTTCGTCGACCCTTCTCGTCCCGACGACGTCTGTCTTCTTCAACGTTCTCTCTACGGCCACAAACAAGCCCCTCGTGCCTGGTACCAGCGCTTTGCTGGCTATCTTCGGCACATCGGCTTTGTGGCCTCTGCGTCCGATAGTTCCCTGTTCATTTTCCATATCGGCTCCGCTACTGCCTATCTACTTCTATATGTCGACGATATTATCCTTACAGCATCTTCGACATCTCTCCTCGACCAGATCATGGCCCGACTCCACTCTAAGTTCGCCATGACCGATCTTGGTCCTCTCCACCATTTACTTGGCATCTCTGTCACCCATTCCTCTCATGGGCTCTTTCTTTCCCAATGCCAGTATGCCATCGACCTCCTCCAGCGTGCGGGTATGGCCGATTGTCACCCCACGGCCACCCCGGTCGACACTCGAGCCAAACTCTCCGCTGTCGATGGCGCACTCGTTGCCGATCCCTCTCACTATCGGAGTCTTGCCGAGGCTCTCCAATACCTCACTCTCACTCGGTCCGACCTCACGTGCGCTGTCCAGCAAGTGTGCCTCTTCATGCACGCTCCGCGCGAACCTCACCTCGTGCTGCTCAAGCGAATCCTACGCTACGTGAAGGGCACCCTTTCTAGCGGACTGCATCTCAGCTCCAGCTCCATCAACTCCCTCACCACGTACTCCGACGCGGACTGGGTAGGCTGCCCCGATTCTCGACGCTCTACGTCCGGCTACTGCGTTTACCTCGGTGACACTCTCGTATCCTGGTCCTCAAAACGCTAGACTACAGTGTCCCGGTCTAGCGCCGAAGCTGAGTACCGCGCCGTCTCCCACGCCGTCGCCGAGTGCTGCTGGCTTCGTCAGCTTCTCTAGGAGCTCCGTGCACTTCTCTCCACCACGACCATCGTCTACTGCGACAATATTAGTGCCGTCTACATGACCACTAACCCGGTCCATCATCAACTTACCAAGCACATTGAGATCGATATCCGTTTTATCCGTAACAAGGTCGCATTAGGACAGGTTCGGACGTTCCATATACCATCGGTACATCAGTTTATCAATATAATGACCAAAGGTCTACCCACGTATTTATTCACTAGTTTTCGGTTCGGTCTCTACGTTCCCCCTCTCGCTACGACTGCGGGGGGTGTTAGACAGACCACTGGTCAGCCTAGGTTATATATATATATATATAGACCCGAGCCCCTTTATAGGTCTACAGCTTGTCTCAGAATTTGCTTCCAGATTGAGCGGGCGGTTCCTTGGTGGTCTCTCCGACCGTGCCTGCGCCCATACTACATACGTGCGCGCATTTGCCAGCGATCGACGTGTCATGCAACTCCTGCAGCGTAGCCGTAGCTAGCGTGCGTGCGTCGCTCGACTCGATCGTGTCTACGTCCTCTCCTGCTGCCAACGGACTCATGGCGAGACGAACCGAAACCGTTTCCAAAAGGCCTCCACTACCAAAACTGCCAGCTTTGTTTTTTCGTCTTACGCATGCATATGTATACATACTGTACGTACATAAATACACACACATATATTTTGTGTGTGTGGGTGGGTGGGTGTGTGTGTCACTATCTAAGAATACACTTATATATAAGACATATATAAAGCAGCCTAATTAACCTTATAACCTAAACTCTTGATTAGTAAGCGTACCAAAGTGGCTTGCGAAAACTGCCATGCCAACTCTTTTTTTGAAACCCTCTTCCATGCCAACTCAAAAAACGAGGAGAGGGCAACCTGATCCCCCTTCCAGCTAGCATTCAACCTCAACTCGAGGTGGAAACTGATCGATCGAAGCATCATGCATCTGATGACTAATCCTCTTTGGAACACTGGGCCCCTAAAAGGAGGGAAAAGAACAGCTTGACACCTGCGTTTCTAGGTGAAGAACCCCCGTTTTTAGGTGCGTGCGTGCGTGCGGTCAGATCGATACAGAAAAAAAAAAGTGCGCCGGTTAATTTGTCACTTGTGCGTGCAAAACTGTATTTGTAGTGCATTAGTTTTGTCATCGACAACACGGTAGTTCCATTATAATCTCTGAAATACACTTAGAAAAAACTAATGATCACCACATGTGTGTATTTGAAGCTCATTAATTAGGTAAAACTTCATTTAACTTAGCTAGAACGTGGATAAAAGAAATCAGTGGCAATCGGTCATCGTAAGCATTAGCTCTGTCGTCGTAGCCAACGACATTATTGAATATTATATTGTTGTTCTGCATATTGTTGCTTTTGCTAGTATATCCAGTAATATATACTTCGTTTGATGGTAATTAAAAAATATCAAAGAAAATTGAGTTGATATTTTTGAACCTTAAAAGAGTAAAGAACACATATTACAAATGATGACCGGTCGAGAACCAAAGAAAATCCAATTTAATTCAGGTTTGATAATTGGGACTGTTCGGTTCAAAAGCTGACTACCATTAGCCAATTTATAACAAATTTTCATCACAGCAAACATATAAATGAATTTTCATCTGGAAATTTTGGCCTTTTAATGTAACTATTGACACATGAGAAACAGTTCAATTAAAGCATACTCAAACATTTAGGTTTGCATCAAAATAAAAAAACAGAATTCAACTTTCATCCGTTAAATTTGACCTTTTTTCATCGAGCTCAACTTTGACGAATGAGAAACTGTTTGCTAAACTGAAGCCTCGTTCAGGATGGGTTCTTCTTACTTTGATTTATAATTGCTTATTTAACCATCCAAACGAAAATAAGTTAAAAAAATTGATTGATCGTATTGATATGGTTTTATCCCATTATTATTGCTTACCATTATCACCAAACATCCCATTATAGAGGGGGAGTTCTTGCTTACAGAAGTTCTTTTTATGTTTATGACAGCTAGCTAGCTAGTTAGGCAAAGAAAAGTTGGCAAGAGCAGTTTACATTTAGTTTCCCCGCCTGGCAAATTAATATACTACCTACTCATTTGATCATTGAGTTTCACATTGTTGTTTTTGGAAATTTTTGTATAATATCCTATTATTTATCTAAATTAATGATACATTTGAACTATTTATGACACTACCATGGTTCTTTTTCCCGATTAATCTGTTTTTCATAGCATTGAAATTTATCTCAAAAATCAAAGTATCAACCAATTATTCAGAATCTTTCTCAAGATATATGCTGCATTGGTTGAGAACATAAATTATGTTGTGGGAACAGTTTTTTTTATTTTAAAGATTCCAACACTTGCATTGTTTTTTATACTTAGTGTTATGTCCATGTGTTAGGAACAAATGTTTTTACCTTTTTTTGGTGGGTCATGGAAACACCCGTTTTTTAGGTGGTGTGGTTTTTTCGCCATAGTGATTTTGTTTTACAGTAGGGTGAGTACGATGGTTGGGAGCAGGATGATAATTACTAGCACTTGGACGATTTTCATCTAGGGTCACTCGGCGTGATATTTCAAGAAGAGCTCAAAAGTTGTTGGTGTCGGTAAAAAGATTACAATTAAAATGGCTTCAAATGCACGGCGTGTTGTAGTGAAAACAACTCTTTGTATGCTACAGATTTGAGAGAGAGCTTTAGTGCAACCATTTGCACTATAAATCAATCATGTACTCAGCTTTTAGTGTGAATAAAGTCTTTGAGTTCTAAAAAAAAATGCAGAAGCACCCTAGAGCTTTACCCTCAATACTTACTACTGGGGCTTTGGTTGGACTGGACCAAATCTTGACGACAGTCCAACCACGTACCATTACGTCACTGCAGGATCTTTTCTTCCCCTAAAATATGCCGGAGTTACTACTAAAACCGAACTGAGGGTCATGTCACAAGTTGTAGTCTATAAATCCTCTCTAAATAAAATAAGAGAACTCTTGTATTAGTCTATAAATCCTCTCTAAACATCGGTCAAGCTCATCATAATTCATATAGTAGTAGTACAACCTACAGAATTGACTATATTTTCTTGAATGTCCATACACACGTGTAGTATTGTGTTGTTGCTTACTTGATTACCAGTTGCTTAGAATTGCATTTATGCACCGATCAACACCGATCGATCCAATCACCACACAAAGAAAAGAAAGACCAGGGTCATGAAGAGCAGAGGACGCAGCCGCCCGAGCACGCCGATGGAGTTCCTCGCCGCGCAAGAACGGTGGCGGCGGGCTCTCTTGACGGCTTGGGATGGTAGCGGTGGAGCCTTCTGTGACCGATCTAGTGTGCGGATTTAGTTTCTAACGTCACGGTGTGGTCAAGCGAGAGCAGCGACAAGGCTCTCGGGCAAAGGCGTTGATGGGACGGTGGCTCCGGTGAGGGTGGTATCTAGAAGCAACCCCTTGTCTCCCACGGTATGACTTGGGGGCGACAGGGCACTCGAGCAGATGCACTGGTTGGGGGCCAGCGGCAACGAGCATATGTGGTTGCGATGGGAATGGCCAGAGCGGATGCCCTTCGAGTAGTTACAGTCTTCTTCCGTCTAGATCTAGTGATCGGCCTTAGATGGTAAGGCGGCATGGTACTGGTTGGCTAGGTGTCCCGTCGATAGGTAGCATGCGGGCATTCTTGGAAGAGAAATGGTCGATGGTAGCAGCACATTAGTGACGTGCGCTGCAGTGGTGCCAAGGTCCTAGGAGGCCATGGTAGGTGATGGTGGTGATGGCAATTGATTAGCTAAACAGTGACGGTGGTGGCTAGTCAACCTGGCAACATAACAGGGACCATGTTGGGCATAGCAGCAACGCCAAAGGGAGGTGTTAAAAGGTGATAGAGGTTAGCGGTAATAGGCTGCGATGGCAACTCGGCGAAGGATGTGGTATACGGTGACGATGACCTGCAAGTGAGATAAGCTTTGGCGGGTTAGCAGAGGCCGTAGTTTGCGGCAAAAACAGCATGGCGACGACGGTTCTCTCACGAGATAAACTTTGGCGACTCGACAGAGACAAGGTTCCGCGGCAACGACAATAGGACAGCAGCAGCCTCATTCGCGTAGGGGTGTTGGGGCATAAAAATCATTAAGACTCTTACATCGCACACAGCGATCTGAGATCTATCTATGTCCTAGCTTGGTTGATTAAAGATGTGTCAGTCTATTTGATTCTATAATTAATAAGAAATATAGGTAAAAATTAGAACCTTAAATCAATCGATCTAATGGTGATATGAGCTTCTTCCATCAGTCGACGGTGATGGGAATGATAACAATTACGTATTAACGATAAGATTAGATTGAATATAATAAAAAAAACATATTTAGTCGATAAATCTCATATAAGCATATGAAACGTTGAATTAAACATATCGACTTATTATTAACCTATTAACAAACCTAACCGACATAGTATCAGAATTGAATATAATAAGAAAAGCATATTTAGTCGAATATAAGCATAATGGATACACTAGATTAATATAAGAGATCGAAACAATGTAGTTTTGAACAGAGTCAATATATGAAGATAAACCTGTAATTGTATTGATTGAACTAGGATAATCTAAAATATCAAAACAATATAGCCTTAGATGGGACTAGTCTAACTGATACAATTATCGGGTGGTGGGGGTTACCTCTTTGCTAGAGATCAAAACGATACAACTCTGTGTCGAGAGCTAAAACCCACAGAAATAAACCGACAAAACTAAGATTGGCGATACGTCGAGAGTATTGTTGTATTGAGATGTGTATTTTTCTTATAATAACGCAAGGTTTATATTTATACGCTGGCATTACATAAGTCATATGCGGTTACAATAACAACCACAAAACTAATAAACATTTCGATAAAATCTTATTTAATTATAATAGACATGTTTAAAGATTTTTTTTTAATCTTCTACCAACCGATGTAGGCTCAATCATTCATAGGTCAATTAATCTATCTGTATCTAAACTCAAACCTGCTAGTCGATGTCTTCAGCCGATTCATTAATCATCGGCTTCAACCGATCTATCACCATCAGCATTTATCAAAAATCATTGTCTTTCATCAAACATACCAAAGCTGCTATGCCAATACGTTAGTATGTGCTAATTTTTACCGTTAACAACGGATGATGTGTCGTACTATGTGTCAACAATGGTGTAGCGACAAAGTTTGACGAGATAAGCTATGGTGGCTTGATGGAGGTGTTGCTTTGTGGTGATGATGATATGGCAGTGGTGTACTCGTTCACGCTGTAGGGGAGTAGGTTGAAAGGCAACAGTGACTTAAAGTAGTTTTGGTGGTGGCTACAGCAGTAGCGAGAGGGAATGGTGAGATAGTTTCATGCTTTTGTGAGGGTTGAAAATAGAAAAAGTTTAAATCTTAGTCTTTTTTTTTCTTTTCTTTTTGGTTTTTATTTTTGTGTAGATTTAGAGTGTATATACTCGTATAATGTTTTATTGTATAAAACTACTTGTGGACGTAGATCAAATTTCGTCTTAAAAAAAAGAGCAGAGGACACGGCGGCTCAACTCGCGCAACAAGCCAAGGCGCCACCCAAGACTAGCTCGGTGTGTTCCGTTTCCAAGGTAGTATGGGAGAGATAAGATGGCAAACCATCAGTTCGCCAACTGCATTCCACCCGCAAACGCAGAGCGCCCAACAGCAACGCCGGCCGGTCGACGATATGCGCTCCAGCTCGATCACGAAAACGCTTGTACCGCACGCACGCACGCGAGAGAGTGAGTCCAACGTGTGCAGGCAGAAATAATTAGTACGAGACGTACACCTGGGGGCTGGCTCTGCAGCATAAAATTGTCATTGGCAATAAATCGATCAGCGGAACCGCGCCGCGTGCTAAGCTTAAGCTGCCATATATCTTACGTACGTGTCACCTGATCATGTCGCTTTCGCCAGGTTTATTTCGTCCAGTTTTCGGTTTCTCTCCTAACTCATGCTCCGGCAATCAAATTAAAACACTGGTCAAATTGATACTACTAAGCCCTAGGCCGAAAAAGAAGGGTTAGATTAACTTCGAGTGTGGCAAAATCTGCCAGGTATTTTTATACTACTAATTTTGTGTGTTGTGTGCGAGAAAAGATATGTGAAATCGTGAAGAGGAGTGAGTGCTTGCATTTTTTGATGCGACAAAAGTTCCCCGAGTTAATGCCCGAATTGCCGTGCACATTTCTAGCTAGCGATCGATCGAAGGATATCAACAGATCTGCGGTAGCTGACGCGGCGACGCGTTTGCGCACCAATCGGGCGTCTCCATCGGTCAGGCAACCAGTAGCATCGGCATGGTCATGGATGGATGCATGGCCAAGCCCAAGCTGACATCGACCGGCGTCAACCAAAAGCGAATATTTATTGGGCAATCAGATGACAGGAGTTTCATTTGTCCGTGCTTCCCTTGTGCACACGCATCTGTAAATGCATTGTTAGCCTTTTATGCTACAAACTCATGAGCGTCTGCAAACTGCAGCAACTAGAGCGGAGATTCCGGCCGGCCGTGAGATCTGGCAAATGGCGCAATATGAATGGGTAAGCGCAAACGAGTGCTACCAGCTGGATGTGATGGAACGATCGATCGATGGCCAACTGACGAAGGCCCTTCCTTTTATGGGTTTTGCTTTTGCACAACTGCATTTGCTGCCTTCGTCGTTCTAGCTAGCTAAAATTCAACTACTGCCATAAAAGTATGATGAAGGTATTTTTATATAAAAATCATATTTTGATTGGTTAAACCCTTATTCTAACCTATATGTTAAAATGAAGAGATTACTGTATGGGCACGTTTGCCATCTGATCATACTAACTTAGTTTGCCGAATCTTGTAACAATCGGAAAATTGATGCGTCAAAACTCAAAAGATAACGCATGGCAGTAAATTTGTGACTAGAAGCAACCACCCTTTTACCCGTTTTTAATTATCATCACAGCGAAAGAAGTGCATCCATGCATAAACCCCATGAACTACCACGGGATTTCACATGCAAGTGCGTTGCACCCAACACGCAACAGTACGTTTTTTTTTCTTTTGAGAGGTGAGACTTTCGTACTTTACTCATTCAGTAAAACTCGGAGAAGAAACAAAGGTTACACGAAACTAGACTAGCGAAGAGAGGATAAATGCGTTCAAGGCTTGGGCCTGGGCCGTCGTCGCGGGCCACGCGGGTGAGAGATCAGAGATGGAGGATGGAATGAAGACAATGGGCTGGCTGGGCCGCACCAGGGAGGAAGGCAGGGATGGCTTGCCGGGCTGAGCGGGCGAAGAAATGGATGGGCCGGCCCCTAGTTGCGCAAAACTCCCGCACGGCGCGCCCTTTGTTGAGTGGGCCTTGCCAGTTTTGTTGGCGATAGAAAGGCCACAGCCCGCTGAAGAGAAAAAGGCCACGACGTTTTCTCTCCCCCGAAAACAAAGCCCAGTGCATTCTCTCTCAAACTGGCAAAGCCCAGGGAATTTTGCTACTGAAAAAAAACCAGATAAAAAATGATCCACGAAGACCACGGAAAAAGGTCCATATGCTCTCCCTCAACTCTTGCTCGAGATTGATACCTCCTTCAACCGCAAAATCGGCTATTTCGCCGACCAAACTACATGGTGGCGTTAGCCTACATGTCGTAGGTCTTCCTTGGTGAATCAGAGATAAAACATCATAGAGCCTATAATCAATGAGACCTTGCCATAATCTTTCTTATAGACAGAGGAATGGAAGGGAGTGATGGGACGACAACAATAGCGATGAATGCACGTATACCATGGCTTGGCTTAGCCAGAAGTGGTGACGACCGGTATGGATGATGACGGAGTTATACATAATGTGAGCAGCAAGAAAACTCAGGTCTAGAGAGCTCGACAGCCATGATCGATAGACATCAAGGTCATGGCATTGGAATGAGGAGCTCACTAAACCCTGCAACTGTGAACAGCAACAGAAGGAATGGCCATAGGAAGGAGCGGCAGGACACTGGTCACCAATAGGCTAAGCCCTCCTCGTACTCTCCCTCGCTACCTTCTTCCTTGACTCTCCCTTTTCATCCTAATCTCGAGTAGCACTACCTCTTTATCAAGCTTAAGCTACACCCATTACTGAGCTCAAGCAGCATCCCCTTCGCCATCCCCTTCGTCTTCACAAGCAATGACATGATAAGATCTAGGAAAAAGTTGTGCAACAAAGAAATCAAGGATGAAGAAGTGATACACCCTTAACAGCCTACCCATCGACCATTAAGTGAGAGAACAAGAGAGCTAGATAGAAAAGCGAGGGAGGAAAGAGGAAGAGAAGGGGATAAAAGAGATAAGATGACATATAAGCCATTACTTTTCTCTTTTTAACTACGTTGAAGATGCCACGTTTAGCATAGTTGACTAAGTCAAATATACCCCATAGGGCAAATCCAAGATGCAAATGACCAAAGAAGGTAAATTAATTAGTTTTCAATAGTTGAAGGAGGTGTTTTACCTGTTTTTTTTAGAGGCAGGTAAATCGAACTCCAGCAAGAACTCGAGCGAGGAATGTAATATCGACTTTTTCCAAGACCACGTGTGCCCATTTTGTTGGGTAAAAAGGCCAGCAAGTCAACGCGCCATCTGGTCCAACTTGTTGGATCTGAGTTTTAAGCCCCTTTTGTTGTCTGAAAATACATCACATCACAGCGCAACACATAGATACAGGCTTAAAATACAACACATCACAGTGCAACACATAGCAACACAGCAAAAGAGCTTGGCAACCATCAAAAAAGAACAGCAAAAAATACATCTCCAGCACCTAAAACCCATGCTTTCCACGCCACAGCACCAAAACACACCTCCAGCAAAATTAGTTTGTTGTATAAATGTCACAATACAGTAAAAATAGAGCTTAGCAAATGCACAATACTCAATGACCCATGTTCAAACCCTGGCCCTACCTTTCCACTTTGACTGTAGATAGAGCAAGTGCTCAAAACGTGCAATATGTGGATGATCAGATTTTCCCTATGATAAGCAAGGGCTCTTAAATGTCTCTGACGTGGAACTTGAACCATTCATACTGCAGACATCACGAGAGCAAATGATGGTAAATGCGTAATGGCAGTTAGCACTACATGAAACATGGACCGAAAGATATGTGCTAAAATCAGAAGCTTTGTATGATAAGGTGGGAGGAAAGGATACAGATTAGAGGGCATCATCGAGATAAAGCGCAAAGTCACCACCACCTCCCATTGCCAAATAATTGGTGGAGCAAAATGTGAAACAGTTGTTTGAACCTGCAGTTCAAAAATTTAGAAATAATCCCAAGGAAGCAAATTTAAGAGCATACAAGGATCCTAAAAATTGCTGCAAATCCTGTGAAAAAAATATTAAAATTTAGCAAATGGGGACATAAGTAACCGAATCTACAGAAATATAGAGCCTAGAGGGGCACTATGTCTAGTTGAAAAAACAACATTGCTTAGCCCCAAACAGAAGGTAGATGTAGCGGTTAATCAACAGAATCTGAGCCATCACTAAAACACCACTCAATTTAGTGTGTTTCGTCTAGATCTCAATGAGAACTTCAGTGTAAGTTATGAGTAATACACACATTATCCAAGCCAGTTGATTGGTGAAATCAATGCAAGCAGCACCCACAAAAGAATAGAATAACCAAAGCTAATGAAATCTACATCTATTGGGATTAACAGAAATCAAGCAATAAAAAAAGGTGATAGGTTGATCTTCTCCATTCAAGTGACTCTAGAAGGAGAACTACCCTGCTATACTACGGCAGAGAACACTTAAGAGGTGCGGGCAGCCATGGCGGACGCTAGAGGGGAATCGCAGCCTAGTGCCATGGCGGAGTGTTCGGTATGGGGAGTTGGGGACTGGGGAGAGAAGTGTGTGTGAGAAATTGAGGGAGGTTAGAACATGCACAATGGATGATATGGGGTAGCATTCTTGTAAGGCCCATCTAAGACGGTACGAATTGGGCTCTAACAGTAAAGAAGCATGATGGTACAACTCTCAAATCAACCTAGAATCTTGAAAAAACCAAAAGAAAACAAAACAAAAACAGAATTGATTTAAACATTGGTACAGTTGAATCTTACAAAAATAAAGACCATGGAAACTACTAGTAATAAACATGAAACGAGCTTACGGGAATTTTTACACACAAAACAAACTAATGAAACATTCCCCCCAAAAAAACATTATCGGACAAAAATATGTTCCTTGCAACAAGCTATAAGCTAGCATGCATGCACAAACATGAAGTCTTGTTAAACAACATGGCTGTTTTTTTTTCACACGGAATAAACTAACTTTTTTAGATAAAAGGTGTAAAATCAATGAATGAGTACAACATCCTGATAAAGACAACAAACTTGCCAAAAAAATTCGGAACACAGAACCAAAAGCCATCTGCTTTCACAGATTTTAAACGTGGATCCACAGGCATTAGGCCACTCTACTTCTGGAACCATGCATGCCTATGACAAAGCTTTTGAACTATGTTTTACTGCAAGGAGAAAAAAAGACAGCAATCTCTAGCTAGGCTAGTCCACTGCTACAAATGAAATGAATTGTCAACAGGCAGACAAATCACAGAACTCAAATTACTATTAGATGACAAAACTAAACAAAACTACCAGATGACAAAACGCTGCAATGTACCGGATTTAACCTTCTCCGGAGCGTCGAACAGCGCCTTCTTCCTCCTCTTGTTGAACCACTGCAACGAACAGCAGCAGCATCACCCCCAAGAAACAAACAAATCAGAAACTTGAGCCAAGAAAGCGGCACAAATTGGGGAATGGTTCAGAAAAAGGGAGCTGCAGTGACAGGAAGTTTGAGACAGCGACAATGATGGCGCAGATAGCCGCCATGACAGGAACAAAACACTGTATATCTTCTGATTGAAATTTGAGCTCCAAAATAAGAATGAGTTCACAGTCAAAGACCATCCTCTCTGCAAAAAAATCTATATATCAAAATGATACAAAATGTAACTCCTATCTACTTTCAATGACCATATATTTCAGTAAACTCATGACCATGTAGATAGATTAGGATCATCTACTTTTATTATCTGAAGCAAACTCGACACAACCATACCCTTCCGATTTCCTTGTCACTGGGTGTCATATTACCTTCGTTGTAAAAAACATTAATCAGCAAGGAACAATGTCCATAGACACAAAACTAAGCACTACTAGCAGCTGACAAAAAGAAAAAGACTCACTGAAAAAAATGCAAGCTAACAAAACTAAGTACCCAAGGACTTCAAGTACCTAACCAAAATACCTGCTAGCTGAAAATTAAACTAACAAAACAAAGTATTCATCATTGCTAATAAAACTAAACTAACAAAAATCTGAACATAAAATAGTACAACTCCCATGATTCCAACCACAGAAATATAAAAATCCAACTAAACAGTTCACATCTCCCTTCAAAACCTAAACAAGAATATTTTGCTATGTAATTGAGAAACCTCACCTTCAGATACTGTCCAATGTACAGAACCACCAAAGCCTTAAAAATCTGGGTAGGAAATACCAAAATTGCTTAGTTGATTATAGTGCAGATTAAAAAAAATCAAAACCTCACTCACCCATGTCCACTCCCACCCCAATTGAGCCAATTCTTGCGTCAAATCCTCCATGCATCTATTCCTCCTAAAAAGCTTCCTAGCCTGTGGTCAATGATTGGAACATTAGAACAGGACATTGCTTTATCAAAAATTAACAAAACAGAACCTTAATTAATTTCATACCAGTATTTCATGATTGCATCTAGAGCATCTACATATGCAAAATTAACACAAACTATGAATACATTGACTTGTTGAACAAAATCCTAACTAGGGGAGGCTGGTACTGACATGACCAGTGACTAGTTATGCAACTAGTCACTGATTCAGCTTAGAACCAGTCTACCCTGTTTAGGTGAGAACAATGCAGCTAATAAAAAGAATAAAAAAGCCTAATCCCTTAACCCTACAATCTAAATCCTAAAACACACCAACCCAAAGTAATTATGTGAGCAAGTAAGTGAAACGCAGTTAGCTAACGGAACCTACTTGATTCTGCCCCATATAGCAAAATAGATCTTACTACTAACTGAAACAAAGCACAAGTAAAAAAACTATTTATGAAACTACTCTTTTTTTAACCAAAACTCATGAAACTACTCTTGAAAATTATTCTAGTCCAGATGATAGAAACTTGCTCACATGTGACAGCATAAGAAAGACAGCTAAGCTAAAATAAATACAAAACCCACAGCTAAATTCACCACTAATTAGTTCCATACCTCGTCTACCATATCTCCTCTCCTGACATTCAGCCTCTTGTATTGAAGTGCTAGCTTCTTTGGTTACCAGCTTGTCCAAACAAAATGAAGCATTGTAAGCTATAAAAAAGAGAGAGAA
The DNA here is from genome assembly GCA_030770085.1 of Oryza coarctata. Lineage (NCBI taxonomy): Eukaryota > Viridiplantae > Streptophyta > Magnoliopsida > Poales > Poaceae > Oryza > Oryza coarctata. Next base: position 9,006,363 of record CM061463.1, on the reverse strand, counting down.
TTGCTTGACCATAAAGTAAAAACCTCTTGGAGTCATCAAGCCCTCCATCTAATTACAAAATAGCACGGTAGAAATGTCGCAGAGCTGACTCCTCGCCTTCTTTGTAACAAAAACTCAAGGGGCGAAAGAAAACTAATTAAGTAATGTTAATAGATGAAAAAACTAACAAAACTGACAAAAATATTTCTAACAAAACTAAGTACTCTTCACTTAAAATACTGGAGTGATACAAGCTAATTTCCAACATTTCTAACAAAACTGAGTTCTCTTCATTGCTAACAAAACTAGATGACAGAACTAGTATAATACAAAGTCTAAAATTTGCATGTGCTAATATTTAGTACATTGATACTATGAAGTCTAATAGAGCAACAGAAAATGATTTATTGTAGATGATACACATTTTTTTAAAAAAATGTGCTCCAAAAGAGCAATAGTTCCATGATTGAAAACCTATCCACACAAAACTAACGGAACCTAAAATTAACAAAATGGACAACCAAGATCTTGGTTTTGTAGGGACAAAATGGATAGATCTGAGGGAGACTCGAGGTAAGGTGAATGAGTACCTCCTGCCTGCCGCGGCTGAGGGGGCCTGTTGAGCACGTTAGCGTACTGCTTCGCCTTCCTGACCTCGATCGTCTTACCCACCCTCCTCCGGAGCTGTGGCCGTCGGCCGCTGCTGCGTTCCCGCGGTCAAGGCAGCGAGCCGGGGTGAAGCGGGTGGCTCCAGATGGCCGGATCCACCGGCGGGGTGGCCAGGGACAACAGATCCGGCCAGGGCACTCTGCTGAGCTCTCCTCGCTCCACCTCCGCCTCCGCCTCCGCCCTCGAGATGGACGGCGGCTCGCTTCCCTCGGCTCCAGACGGCCGGATCTGCCGGCGGGGAGGCCAGGGACAACAGGCCAGATTTGGAGAAGGGCGGAGAGGAGAGGGAGATGAAGAGGGCACGCGGTGGTGGCTCGCACCCTCCCCTCCGGCCGGCCTGATCAGCAGGCGGGCCAGGGCCGCTAGCCTCTGGGAGAGCGACGGCGACCGCAGCGACGCGCGTGATCGGCGAGGTGGATGGTGTTGGCGTGAAGAGCGGCTGAGTGGGGGACCCGTCGAGTGGAGGAAGGGATTCGCCTCCGAGCTGAAGAGTCCAAACCCAAATCTAGCTACGGGCCCGCTGCACGAATCGTGGAACAAACCGATGGCTAGGAATTCGGCTGACAAAACAAAATAAAACATTAGGCTTTTGTATAGCAAATCCCTAAAAAATACGCTTGATAAGTACAATGAAACTTTTGGAGAGGGTTTTGGGGGCAATTTAAATAGAATTTAAATTTGATTTGATATTGGTTTTTGGAGTTTCCGTAACTTGGTTTGGGGTGGAGAGATAAGGAACAAACTAAGATATTTTCATTATGATTACTAGCTGAGTACTTGTGCTTTGCATGGGCCCTCAAATAGGTTTATGTACCTTTAAAAAGGTTAAATTATATCTTTTGGCATTGTATATTGGACAGAAGTAGATATGATGATGATGTACTCCCTTCATTTCAAAAATATAACATTTTTAAGATTTAAATCTTCTTCTATAATATAATAATTTTTAGCACTAGTTGTCCCATCGATTACTTCATATTTAAATTTCTAGGGTTGGCAACGAGAATGGTTAGAGACGAGTGAGGCTAGAACAGCCCCACCCATGGTTTGACATACAACCTTGTCTCCATACCCAGTATCTATATTGAGTCAAAAGTCGCCCAATCCTCGCCCTCTTCAGGGACCCGACCCCCGACTAGGCCTCACAAGTCAATAAAGAACGAGGACGCTAGCACTACCATGATGTTAACATTAAAATTTGGTAAACCCTACAGACAGAATCGGAGAGTCGATTAACTTATAAAAAGAGATCAATTGATTTAGGAAAAGAACAGGTTGGATGGATGAGGATGAATTTGGTTCAGTCAAAAATCGGATCTAAGGAGAAGTCGTGGAAACTACAATAGAATGATTGTATCTTTATAAAATATATCTTATAAGATAAATAGGTTTAGTTAGTTTTGTTAAATTCTTAAAGAGTTTCCTTTTCTGTTTAAAAAGTAACGTCCAGAGGTTGTTTGTAAGCACATCGGATTCGTGTAATCCCATGGTATAAATATAGACCCCCTAGAGGCTTGTAAATCATCTCTCATATCAATACAATTTCGGCACATCACCATCTTAGTTCGTCTAAGTTTTTATTGGTGGGTTCTAGCTTTTGATGCAGAGCTGCATGGATTAAATCCGATCTCCAGTGAAGGGCAAGTCCCACCATTATTTTGGTGCATCCGTTCTATCTAAGACTGCATCGGTTAGATCTGATTTCTTAATCCGATTAGATATATCACATCATGTTCGCGTGGGTCCTATCGGATTATTAATTTTCTTCTACCGTCATCAGTCTTGTACTATATCAGTTAGGTCTGAACTAGTAGACTAGTGATAGTAGATTGAATCATAAGTTGATAGATCTTTACACAACGTTTTATCGGAGTGACCAGCTGATGAGTTATAAATACACTCAACTCATGACTAGTGTATCTGCTTCTCAACCGATATACATATATCTTGCCCAATAATTAATTCGTTAGCAATCGATCTGGTTCTTTTAGATCTGGCATTGAGAACTAATGGGTTTCGTTTCCCCATCAGCTCAGCTAGACTATGAGTTTACTTATATGCATGCATCAGACCCACAGCCGATGGGTTCACCCGGTCCCTCCGTCATTATGTCTGATCTATTTCCTACCGTTTCGATGCTGTTAGCCTCAATCTTATACTGTCTCGATTTGGTCTATCAAGGCTGGTTCTAACGATACCGGACCTCGTTCCTTCGGAAAATTGGACCTCGCTCTTTAGCACTTATCGCATATTTTGTTCAGAGAGTTATCGGCTCTACAGCCAATGGGTCTTTTATTTTATTCCTCGCTATTCGTCTATACCATCATCAGCTTTCTAGGTAGTGTATGTGCACTACAGTTCTGTCAACCACCAGTTGATAGCAGGAATACATCGGATTCACAACCGATGACTATCTTAACTCTATCGATACATCCAGTCGATAACAAAAGTCTAGATCAACCTATCGATTGATTGCCTCAATAATCTAACTTTATCTATCTTCCTTGTCAATTAATGGTCAAATTGACTGGCACGTCTGTAACTCCAGCAACCATAAAACCTCAAAGGGTCGAAGGACCTACATGAGAGGTAAGCAGATGTTCAAGGACTTCCCGTGTTCAGGCGGAATCGCATCAGACCTCCATCGGCTACCTCGCTCGCCCTCTCGTTGTGCTCCTCCGCCTGGTCCGATCTACTTTGTGCACAAATATATCTTTTGGTTCGTTCAGTGGGACAATCGGAATTGCACTCTTATGAACCTCGAAGCTAAAGGATCTACAATGGAACTAAACAAATTTTCCAGGCCTTCGCGTGTTCGCGCGATCGTATCAGACTTCCTTCGACTCACGCTCGGTTGCCCTCTCGGTGCGCCTCTCCATCTGGTCTCATTGTCTCACATGCGTCAACTGATGGGTTGTCAACCTGGTAGATAGTTGCATTCCTTGTTGATGATCCATTTTGGCCACTACAAACGATGGAGACATGGATAAGGATTAGGACTTTTGCCATATACAGGATCTAGGGTATCTTCGAGAAGGCGTTAGGATTGTCTAGGTCGAGGCAATGCACATATGTGTGAGAGGGAAGCAACATTACAGCTAACCAGCTAGCAAGAAGGGTGCCCATGATTATGTCGTCACTCTAGGTGAAGTTGTTGGCCATGGTGTGGTTGGGATTTTTGCCGATCAAAGGCATGGGCATTGAATAGAAGCTCCGAAGGGGTGGTAGTGGTATCAATGTCCATGGGGAATTGCAACTTTGGAAGCGAATCAATCGATGAAATGGCATAGACAAAGCAAGCAGGCCACGTTTGGCTGGAGAATGGAATAAGGTATGGTAATGAGCTCCATCCCAAAATCGGGGCCTATATGTCTAGTGGCAAGGAATGCCACAACCTATTGTGGAAAGAGAAAGGAAAAAGTCTACTTTAGGTCGAGTTATATCTATATCCTCAACCGCAAAACCAGATACAAAGCATCCTAACTTCTAAAACCAGTGTAAATCGAGTCCCTATGCGGTATTGAGAGTGATTTTGGCTGATGTGTCGCCTACTTAACATGTTGATCTAGTCTTTTAGGTGACTTGGCATGTTGATCGGGTATTTTAGCTGATGTGACATCTACATGGTGCTTATGTGGCATTCCAATAAAAAATTAAAAATATTTTAAAATAGTGGAATCCACACATCATATTCTCTCCTTCCCTACTCTCTCCCCCTCTTTCGCTCCCTCTTTCCCTATTTCCTCCTGCTCTTATAAAGGCAAAGGAGGTCACTAGTGTAGACCCTAGGAGGCTGATCCTAGTGACGGAGATGGCCACCATAGGATGAAATAGACGCCTCCTCCCCCATGTGGCAATAGCGTCATTTTGAGCGAAGTGATGAGCAAGGGCTGGAAAGGTATAGATCCGGCTATGGTGACGACAACTCGACAGAGAGGGCCATGAGCTAGGCCCCCAGGTGACATGGAGTCGGCAGCGAGAGCTTAGCGAGAAGGTTGCAATGGTGGTGGGTTATCGGTGAGGAGAGAGTCGCAAAAATAGGGGACGAGAGAAGGGAGCCAGCGAGCTTGAGCTAACGAGAAGGCAGTGGGCAGCCGACAAGGGGGCCCATAGCAATTGAAGAGAAGAGGAGAGAACCAACGAGCTAGAGCTCACCATATCGTTCAAGGGAAGACAGTGGACAACCGGCGAGGAGGGAGAGGAAAGCCCTAGCGTCGACATGTCGTTCCCTACGCTGATGAGCCGTTGTCTATCCTTTCAAGCCCTTGATGGCCATCTTCACTACCAATGGCCCTAACCATGCTCGTAGCCACACTGCTCCTCATCGGTGCCACTGACGTCCTTGCCAGAAGAGGAGGAGAAGAGAGAGAATAGATGATGGAGGAAGAGAAGAAATGGAGAGAAAGAAGGGATGATGACATGTGGTCCTCAATATCTTTTTATTTTTTCCTTGATAGACTTACATGCGGATTCCTTCTATTTTTAAATTTTTTATTTTTAAACTAAAATAGTGTTAGGTAAACGTTACATTAACTATATAAAATATTGAGTTAACGTGTTATGTAGATAGAATGTTAGTTGAAACCATACTCAATAATGCTGGTTCTAGAAGTTAGTGGATATTCAAAACCTATTTTACAGCTAAGGAGACGAATAAAACTCGATTTCAAGAGAAAAAAGGAGGGCACTTTCTGAATAAGAAAGGTGACAGTCTGATACGCATAAAGAAGACCACTAAGTGACAACGACGAGGAAACTTAATCTGGGTCTTCAGGCTACTTCCTCGAGGTTTCGTCTTCCGACAAGTCGCTCCATTGCCATTGACAGACTATGGAGATCTAGTAAATACTCGTTTCTGTGTTCCACAATATTTTTGTCCATTTGTGCTCAAATATCAGACTAAAATGTAAGAAGTTGCAAAAAAAAGAAGTACTAGTTTGCGTGCCCATCGCAGTACTAGCAATTCCGTAAAGACGATTTACAGATCTACGGTATCTTCAAATTTTGGGAGATTTTCATCCATTTTGTTCTTCCGGTCGGTCATCACGGTCCATTTCGGCCGCCTTTGCTTCCTCCGCCTCTGCCTTCGCCCTCGCCTCAGCCACAGCCTTCGCCGTCGCATTTGCTTCTACCCTCTGCTTCAGCTTGTCGACCACGATCTCAAGGCGGGAGGACTCGTCGGAGCCGGCACGCTTGACCGTCATGAGGCACTCGGCGACGTCGGCCGGCGTGATGCTCTCCCTGTTAAGGATCTCTTCGACGGAACCGAACAGCTGGTGCTCTTCGATGCCGAGGTAGTTCTTGGCGAGGGTCTTGAACGCCTCGAAGCCGCAGTAGGACATCTCGATGTGCATGTCCATCCTGCCCCGCCGGATCAGCGCCGCGTCGATCTTGTCGACGTGGTTCGTCGTGAACACGACGATCCGCTCTTCGCCGCACGCCGACCACAGCCCGTCGATGAAGTTGAGCAAGCCGGACAGGGTCACCATGCTGCCGTCGCGCTCACGCCTGTTGTTGTCGTCCCTGCTGCTGCTGTCCCTGTCATGGCGCCTCCGTCGCTGCGTGGCGCGGTCGCCGGTGAGGTCGAGGGAGCAGTCGATGTCCTCGATGACGATGATGGACTTGCTGGTCGTCTCGATCAGTAGCCTGCGGAGGTCGTTGTTGTCTTTCACCACGGTGAGCTCGACGTCGTAGATGTCGTAGGCGAGGTAGTTGGCCATTGCGGCAATCATGGTGGACTTGCCGGTGCCCGGCGGGCCGTGCAGGAGGTATCCCCGCTTCCACGGCTTGCCGGCGCGCCGGTAGAAGTCCCTGTTGCTCCGGAACGCGTTGAGGTCGTCGATGATCTCCCTCTTCTTGGTCGTATCCATGGCCAACGTGTCGAACGTCGTCGGATGGTCGAAGTCGACGTAGCTCCATGCCTTGTTGTCATACCTGCTGCATAATTACATCAACGCAAAAATCAGCAAGATCGACATGCACAACTGCGGATATACTGGTCGTGAGAAGCGTACAAAGAGTCGCCGGATTTGTTGTTGGTGTAGAGGCGTCGCCGGCGGTTGCTGAAGAGGATCTCGCGGCCCTTCCGGCGGACGTGCGGCAGGTACTCGTCGACGACGAGGCGTCGGTCGCGCTGGTGGAACGTGAGGCGCTGGCACTGCCGGGTGTGCGCCCTCTGCTGGCCCTGCGAATTCTCCCGCACCACCGACGTCCACCACACCGTGGCGCCCTGGAACTCATCGGCGACGTCCTGCCCGTCGCGCATGCTGATCACGACGCCGTCGCCCTCCGGCGCGCCCTCGGCGCGGAGCTCAAGCGCCTCCTCCGCGCACGTGTCGCTCAGGTACGCCTTCACCTCCTCGTAGGTGTTGTCCTGCTCGGTGACGCGGCCGTACCTGGAGTAGTGCACGCTGGCGCCGGGCTCAGAGATGTCTACGGTGACGTAGGGGTCGACGACGGCGAGCAGCCGCCGGGCGTGGCGGCGGAGGAAGAGGTCGAAGTAGGTCTTGAACAGCCGCCGCGGCGCGTAGGCGGCGAGCAGCGGCGCCAGGAGGAACCACAACGAGCCGAAGTTGGACAGCACCGAGCCCAAGTTGGCGAACGGCCAGCGCCGCCACCGGACCAATTTGCCTGCCTCGACCGTGATAGCCATGGACGGCAGCAACGACGGCGCCAAGCAGCGGTGTGCACGCGTGGACGGCTCTATGAGTCTCTGTGCGCGCGTGCAGGTTTACGTAGTGTGCTTCTGCCGTTTTTATTTATAAATTAATTAATCACAATAATATTAAATTCCAATCTTTTTTTAAAAAAGGAAATTCTCTGATCCCATCTGGTCATTTATCTGCTAAGCTCCAGAAAAACTGAAATACTCCTCTGGTCTTAACTAGCTGTCAGTTCTGATTATAACTAGTCTTACTTTGACTAACAATATTTTTTAAATAATCAATCTATTTAGTATCAAGGTTACATTATTAGATTTATAATCAAAGAAATTTACTGGTATCTTACATCCAAATCCATTCCCTTTAACATCGATTGAAAATAACTATCAAAGTTTATTTTGTTAAAACCAATAATTATTTGTAAACGGAAGGAATAAAGTAGCCAACTCAATTTTCTAATGACAATAATCGACTCATAAATAATTGTACCAGCTTGTAGTAGAAAAAAAATGGTCTTTACCGGCTATAAAATTAAGATCTAAGTGCAACGCATGCGAACCAAGTCTTTTCTCCACTTATTCGTCAACACTCACCACGAAGGCACTAAACCAGTACCTAACCAAGATTTGTTTTTGATACTTTGTCTCTGTGACTCATGACAATGACGTAAAGTAGTATAGTACATCATAATTCCACCGGTAGATATATGAGTTGACTCTAAGTCAATCAAGAAAATTGGGTATTCAACCTTGGCTTGTTTCATGCCTTTGTATCGACTGCTTTCATATGTCCCATTCAAACAAATCAAACACCAAAACAAACAGTGATAAACTGACAGAGACTGGAATGTAAGAAGCTAGGAATAAATAACTAAACAATAGACGTGTCATAGCCGTCCGATGTGAAAAATGTTGAAATAATTAGTTTTAATCAAATCTAAAAACAATATATTATAGTCTTGCTAACAAAATGATATACTAATACGATCATAAAAAAATAAATATAAGATCCAACAATAACCAAAATACGTACCATGAATATCTAGAGTCAATCGCTTAATTAGAGCTCGATCCCATTGTGTTGTTGACATGGTCATCCATCACGTTATTATTTATCTTGGCAACAATTGGCTTGTACTTCCTAATGCCGAAAAAATTGTTATTGATGGAACCACATATCTTTGTGCCGAGAGACCACCCTTTTTAGACGTGGAGAAAGATGCATTTGAAAGAAAAAGTAAAATATAATGGAAGCAGCTAGTAGTCGTGCCAAGCATTTCTAAAAATGATCGCTTGATTAGAGCCCGAGCTTATTGTGTTGTTACCGTAGCCATCCATTACGTTGTTATTCATCGCGGCAGCAACAGATCATTGTGTGTCTTGTTCTTACTGACGCCGAAGAAACTGATATTGATGAAACCGTACAGTTTCATGCCAGGAGACCACTCTCTTCCATCACGGAGGAAGACATATTCAAAAGAAGAAGACAATGTAGTGTGGAAGCAACTAGCAGTCACACTAGGCGCTTTCCAAAAACCTTATTCTCTCTCTCGGTGCAGGGTCTCAAAGGACGATAGTTCTGGAGACCTGCTCTCCCGAGTGCCGATATATGCCAACGAATAGGATGAGCAAGACTAGAGGCGGCGCGGCTCGTACCGTGCCCCTGACAAGACCGACCCGGCTTGACATGGCGAGGCGAGCAAGGACGCATGTGGGTTCTCCCTTTCTCCCTCTCACTTGCTCAAGGAGGAGAAGACGAGCCAATATTATAAGTTGAGCTAGCTCTCCAACAACTAGCAAAGTAGGACTAAAGAATTCCACTCCTACCTCCACTATATGGCCTTTGAGATTTTTAGAAATTTGTCATTTAATTAGTTGAGCCATGGGTCCTAAATTCCATCAATCCTCCACCAGATTTCAAAGGTCAAACGAGCTATAAATGTTTCCAACATTGTTTAATATACTAGTGTTTCAGTAGGGGTTGTTAAGTTAAAGACCCGCCTAGAAATCTAGACTACACTTATCCATGACTTGAATAATGGACTACGCCTTGACTTGCAAATCTTGTATGAACATGTTTTACTCAGAGTCAAACTAATACATGATTGCCAATTAGGCTATCTCTCGGGTGGAGCGTATAAGTCATACTCACTTGGTATATTAATGAGCTTCATAGAGATCACCTAAATCTCATAGACTGCGATCAACAATCGGGTTCACATAGGTGTATGCTTTTAAGGATACCTTGTAGAACAACATCTCTTGCTCTCATAAGCCAACATAATACATTAAGACAAAAGCCAATCCGTCGAATAGTGATGAGAGTACTGCATCTTCATATACAAAGGGTTTTAAGAGTTTGTACTCTCCTTCAATTACCCATGATTTGTCTGTATTGAACCTAATTCATGGGATCTCCAATCACATAAGCCAAGTTAAAACCATGAAATAATTTACGTGGGTTTCATACCCATCTCCGTTGATATATTTTCTTTCACGTTACATAATCAATCCTTTATGAAGGTATTTGTGAGATTCTTAGCCATTTAGACATAACCCAAGGCTCTCACTTTGGAGTTTCTCAATTTTCTGATAGTCTTCAAACATCTTTTTACATGTCTTGAGGACTTCATATTACCTTTAAAAGTGTTCACTTTGGTGATCACTGTTTGATTATCACAATTCATCACAGTCGCTGGTATTGGTTTTTCAACCATCGGTAAGTCTATCAAAAGCTCATGAACCACTTTGCTTTAATAGTAGCTATATTTAATGCAATGAGTTCTACTTTTATGGCTGACCTCGTCAAAATGATCGGTTTGTAAGACCTCCATAAAACAGCAATGCCACATAAGGTGAAGATTTAACCGCTCGTGGCATTTATCTCATCTACATCTAAGATCCAATTTGATTCACTATAACCCTCAACTAACGATGGATACCCAGTATATTAAATTCCAAAGTTCATCCGACCTATTAAATAGTGCATCACACGCTCAAGTACATGTCAATGATCATTACTTGGGTTTGAATTAAACCGACTCAATTTGCTAACCACAAATAAGATATCAGGCCTTGTTACACTTGCTAGATACATAAGAGAGCCAATAATTTGAGAATATACCAACTAATATTTGATAACACCTTTGTTCTTTTGAAGCATTATACTCGAAACAAAAGGTGTTGAAGAAGACTTAGCTGCACATGTACCCAAAGTGGTTAGGCACTTTCTTTACATAATGGAATTGCGATAATATAATGCATCCTCACACTTGATCAATTTAATGTTTAAAATAACATCAGCTACCCCTAAATCCTTCATGTTCCAAAAATCAGTATATCATCAACATATAAGCGCAAGAAAACTCTTTCACCTTCACTATGGTGATAATACACACATTTATCAGACTTGTTTACTATAAAGCCTACAACAGTCAAAAGTGCTATCAAAATTTTTGTAACACTGGTTTGGAGCCTACTTGAGACTATACAAAGACTTCAATAGATTACACACATTTCATTCCTGACCTTTTGTCTTTTACTATAAATCCATTAGACTAATTCATATATATATCATCGTCTAACTCTCTGTTAAGAAAAGTCGTCTTAATGGACAAAAAAGACCGTATGAGGCAGTTAAGGAAAGTAGTACATGAATAGTGGTCAGTCTAGCGACATAGTATAAGTATCAAAGAAATATTCATCTTCTTTTTGTGTGCATCCCTTTGCCACAAGACGAGCTCAATAGTACCATCAAGCCTAAACTTATGTTTGAACATCCACTTACACCCCACAGGTTTACGCCCATAGAGTCTCTCCACAATCACCTAAGTCCCACCAGCTAGGATATAATCTCTCTCGCTACAAACTGCCTCTTTCTAATAGTTTGCATCCGAAGATGCATACGTCTTAGAAATCAACTTAGGAGTATTGTCAACAAGGTACATAGTGAAATCATCACCAAATTATTTAGTAATCCTTAGCCTCTTGCTCCTTCTCAAAGCTTCACTGTCACCATCCTCATGACTTTGTTCATGTGGTTGTTCAAACGTTTCAAAGATTTCAATAGGTTCAAAATTTGTTTCACTACATATGTTATGCAAATCTTTCCTAGGAAATATATTTTTAAAAAATGTAGCATCATGAGACTCAAAGATCGTATCGACATGCATGTAAGATATATCTGATTTAACCACTAAAAATCTATAAGCAACACTGTAATGAGCATAACCCAGAAAGACACAATCCATCATTTTTGGCCTAAACTTGTGCTTCTTGTTGATTAGCACATTAAACTTTCCCAAGAAATCCCAAGTGCACAAGTAAAACAATGATGGCCTTCTTCCGTTTAATTTCTCATATGGAGTTTTCTCCTTATTTTTCATTGGAACTCTATTCCGAACAAGACATGAAGTCAGCATGGCCTCCCCACACCATGTCTTAAATAAACCTACTATGTCTAACATAGCATTCACCAAATTAGTCAACATGTGATTCTTTCTTTCAGAAACCTCATTTGATTAGGGTGAATAGGGAGGATCCCTCTAATGAACAATACCATGCTGCTTACAAAATATTCGGCACCAAGATCTGACCTTAGTCATTTGATCTTTTTGTCTAGCTGGTTTTTTACTTCTGCTTTATAAATTTTAAAATAGTCTAAAATCTCATCTTTAGTTTTCAACAGATAAACATAACAAAATATAATTGCATCATCAATTAATGTCATGAAATATCTCTTTCAACCCTTCGTCAACACACCATTCATATCATAAAGATCAGAATGAATGAGCTCCAGAGGTGTGAAATGTCTCTCATCAATGGCCTTATGAGGCTTACAAGATTACTTTGCTTACACATAACTTTGGTACTTCGAACATTTGACGATGAAAAGTTTTGAGATTAGATTTAAAATTGCAAGCTGAGAAATAGAACCAAAATTTAGATGGCATAAACATGAGCGCCAAACAGTGGTCTAGCCTCTATTATCAGCATCACAAATATGGTTTACTACCTTATTGCAAAAATCCATAAGAGAAAAGCGAAACAAGCATCCGTATTCATAGCCTTTACTAATAAATAGTCCATATCTAGACAATACTATTTATTGAACTCAAAAACCAACTTAAAACCATCCTGTAGCACAAGGGAACCACTAACTAAATTCTTGTCTATGAAGGGCACATGGTGCACGATATTTTTCAAAGTAAACTTTAGATCTACCGTACCAACACCACGAATAAAAACAGGTGACTTGTTCTCCATCAAGATAGTTGCTCGGTTGTGGCATTATAAGAAGAGAACAGATAATAGTCAGCACACACATGCATATTAGCACCCGTGTCAATCCACCAATTAATAGATTAACTCACTAAAATAACAGTAGTTAACTTATCGTACTCAACTGAACCATCCTAGTGTTGCCAATGGTGACAATGTTCACAGCCTTGGAAGACTGCCTCGATTCCTATTGTCCTTTGCGGTGTGGGCACCTCTTTGCCTAATGTTCGGTTACACCACTCATGAAGTATGATTTGTTCTCTGTATTCATCTTACTCTTAAAGTTGGTTGTTTGGTTGGGCTTGAATATCTTTCTCTTATTCTTGTTGTGGCTAGGATGACCCTTTCTACAGTATTAGTAGCCGAGTGGTTCTCACCTCTACCATTGTATCCATCCTTTGCCTTAGCTTTCTCTTCAACATCAAGAGAAGTAATCCGGTTCTTGACCACGATCTTCTTCATCTTATGTTTCAAAGATCAGACAAAGTTTCTCCATGACATTAGGAGCTTAGCAACAATGGTGCCAGTTACAAACTTGTCAGGGAGTGAGTAATTAATATGTGTGAGTTCCTCCATAATGCCTTGTATTTCATGAGTCTGCTGTACCATAGAATAGTTGTCCACCATTATATAATATGTGTATTACTCCATGATATATAAACTACCTTTAAGCCACATACTTAATTTCAAGGGCATCCCACAATTCCTTGTCATCAGTGATATGATGCTTCCCATAAATAACACATTGACAGCCACATACATGCTTTCCTTATCAAGGGAATGTGGGCCCACTAGCCTGCGCTTAGTGATGTGGATCACATCCATAGATGTAATCCACAAGGAAGCCTTTGTCTGTCACCTTTTGTAATGGTCACTAGAAAATTTATTTGGCCTCAAAGCATCGGCAAAGTGAGATGATTATAAATCAAAGTGTTTAAAGCAATGTTTTTGGATTGTAAAAATAATTAGCACTTTAAGTTTTAGTCTAATCTAGAAATAATATATCATAATCTTATAATTACGAAAAGATTAATCTACTAACATGATCATGAAAAAAAAGCAAATACGAGATCTAACAACAACCAGAATATATATTATAGTTGTATAGAGTCAATAGCTTGATTAGAGCTCGAGCCTGTTGTGTTGTTGCCTTAGCCATCCATCACGTTGTTGTTCATCGCGATAGTAGTAGATCATTGTACGGATTGTTCTTGATGACACCGAAGAAACTGCTATTGATGGAACCACACAGCTTTATGCCAGGAGACTGCGCTCTTTGGTCGCAGAGGAAGACACATTCAAAGGAAAAATACGGTGTAGTGGAAGCAGCTAGCTATTGCAATGAGCACTTCCTAAAAATATTATTCGCCCTCTCCTAGTGCAAGATCTCGAAGTACGACAGATCCAAACACCTACTCTCTCGAGCACCGGTACACATTGACGAATGGGATAAGAAAGACTAGAGGCAGCACGGCACTGAAAAACTTAGACCCGAGAGTATATTGATCTTATATTGAGATAGGGTTATGGGATCAATATATATAGCCTAGAGGCGCATGGTTAGGGCGGAGCCTTATGACCTCAAAACCATAAAATAAAATTGTAAAAGGTGGCGCAGCATGTCTCTTACCGCGCCTTGGACAGGACCGATGAGATGAGCGAATGTGCATGTGGGTTTTCCCTTTCTTTCTCTCACTTACTCAAGGAGGGAAAGAAGAGCCAACCTTATAAATTGAGCTATCTCTTCACCAACTAGCAAGATGGCGCTAAATGATCTTACACCTACCTTCTTTACTATATGGCCTTTAAAATTTTTAAAAATTTTCTATTTAATTAGTTAGACCATATGCCCTAAATTCTATAAAAAAATTCATAATGGATCTCTCTATCTCACGATGAAAGAGATGACTAGCAGCATCATACTTAGAGTCGAAGCAGGAATTAGAGCTGAGTGGGAGACAAACCAGGAGAAAGCTCCAACCCTAGTGATGTTTCATTCTAATTAAACAAGACGTCACATAAACAAATCTAAATATAGTACTAAAGTTATAAAAAGAGATAGAAGAGATTTTATTTAGAAGAAACTGGGTATACACTCTTCAAAACCTGTGAACTGTTCCACACCAGCATTAGGGACAGAAATTTTACTTCATTCAACAATTGTCCAATCCCTACAACGTGCTTTAATTGTCATAACCAGCCTATAAAACACCAAAATGGAACTATACATTGGAGGAGCTTGTTTCATTCATTAGCTCGAAGCACTTTAGATGACGTGTCACTCTTGAAACAACAAAATGAAACTCTCCATTGAGATTGGACTAATATGTACATATGTATATATAGCCTCTACTGTAGCAAGATTAGAAACCAACATATGTTTTGAAATACAAAGAATGTTCAATAAAGTATTAGCAGCTAGCTGCACCATAAATTACTAACATTATCTTTACTAATAACATATTCGTGTTTTACAGCGGTTCAGGACTATAAGATTGATATGTCTAAGATTATAGATATGCTAGAAGGATTAATTAACATACGAATATGTTATGAGCGTAAAGATAAAACATTAGATATATGTGGATATGCCATGGGTGCGGTGAGAGGAGGTACAGAGAACGAAGAGAGAGAGGACAGACAAATATGCTTTTTAGAGTAATAGAAATAGAGAGAGGATGAACAAAATATGCTTTTTAGAGTAATGAAGATTAAGATATTGGTTGAGCACTTTTAATATGTCAGCTGAAATTATAAATAACATGGTAAATTGTGAAATTAAGTACCCAAACAACATAATGTATTGAACACCAAACTAGATTAGGGACTAGGAAAAATTAAAGGTTAAGGATTTAGGGTCCTAGGAACTTGGGAGAGCTGACCGTGGCGGCTGTGACTTGGCAGATGGCGGATTCGTTGAACATGGAGACTCATCGACGCCGCAACAGCAGGAGACGATTAGGTGGTCGGCGTCACGTCACCATTGCCGTCACATGCGAGCTGGGAAGCGATAAGGCGTCGCCGTGTTGTGGCCAAAGGCGGGTGCAGGATTCTAAGAGTTGGTATTCAAGATTTAGCAAAAAAAAAATCAAGAGAAAGCATAGGATCAAACAAAACACCAGTTGAATTTGTAAAACACATGCTAACCAATTAGGCAATAAGATTTTTATACTATAATGAACATCTACTTTATAAAAACATGGGTATTTATCTGAATCTTGATCCCCTAGGCCCACCCCTCGTGGCATCTAATCTAATGCACGAAGAAGCCAATGCGTCGCCTATCCCTCTGATCCATCTCTTGAGTTATCTTGGTAATGAGCTGAGGGCCTGTACAATGGATAGGTGAGGTTTTGTTGGCCCAGTCAGCCCACCTTTACACCCGGTTTCGCCACTACTCATTCATAAGTCTACATTTTTTTCTCTGATCCTAAATTTTATATTTTCATTTGTATATTTTTAAGCTTCTAAATATGTTTTGTGAAAAAAATTATATATAAAATTTTTTGTAATACTTTTTCTAAAACAACTTTTTATAATTCATTCTATTATACCTTAAATAACTATAAAAAATCATATAATCCCTCAATTTCAATTATCTCAAATGGGGCTAAGTCATTCTGAACCTGAAATGATAAATCTTTATTTGCCTCAAGGTTGATCCAATCTCTTTATTTCCCTTCATTCTTTAACTGATATGTAGCTCATTATGATTAAATAAAAAGATCATATAAATTTTATTAAAATAGTAATTTTTTTAGAATGGTCAAATGGTCAAAAAGGGTAACATGGGTGGGTACTATTGGTGGTATCAAGTGTTCAATGGACCATACTCGCAACAAGACGGTGACCCCTCTATCCTGCTACTTTCTGTCGTCATGGCGCGCCTGTCCGAAAGCCACAATGTGCCGTGTTGTGTCGTCCGTGCCGACGACGCCGTCCATCTCGTCGTCCCCAGCCGAGGCAATGGCGGCGGCATCCAAGTCCCTCCCCTTGCCCCAGAGCACGGTGTACAGGCCCACGACAATGAGCGCGGCGCCACACCGCCATAAGCAAAGACAGATGATTGTGAGCAAACGATCGATATGTAACAGAGTAAGTAGGCTGCAAGAACGCAACGATGATCTTGATCGACTGCGCGCGCCTACCTGCCGACGTGTATCTTCTCGCCGAGGATGCCCCACCCGACGACGGCGACGACGATGAGCGTCAGTGGGCTGAACATGGACACGAACACCGGCCCGCGCTCCTGGATGCACCACGACATCACCGTGCACACCATCCCCGACGCCACGATCCCCTTCATACTTTACATGCTTGATCAGTTTCCGGTCATGGTCTGCCACTGCCAGGACGGGCGGGTTCTGCGTATGTGATGCGTGCATGGTGAAGTGATCTCTTTCGACTACCGCGTAGAGCGCGCCGACGAGCCTGATGTCAAGCCCGAGCTCCCACGCCGAGAGCCTCCGCTCCGCCGCCCCCGCTGTGGCGGCGCACTGGACGCTGGCGATCAGTGCCATCAGCGCCGTGCTCGTGTACGGAGACGCGAAGCTCTTGGACAGCTTCTTCCGCGAACACCGAGAAATTCATCGTTTTCGCAGCATGACAATCAGATTATGTATGATCAAATTAATTACCTGGATGATGAACAAGATGGTCCATGCGACGTTGGAACCGATGACCAGAACGGCGCCGAGGACGGCGGCGTGGCCACCGGCGTGTGCGGCGGCCATGGTGTCCTGGACGTACGGCCAGTGGACGGGGAGGCCAGCATTCTGACTAGAGGGCCCCGGTAGAAGGTCATGAGCATGGATCCGGCCACGCACACGGCCGTGCCGGCCACCTTGGCCCGGCCGGTGCGCCCCGCGACGGGCTCCATCTTGAGCGCCGCGGCCAGGAGGAAGGCGACCGCCGGGTGCGTGTTGTTCAGCGCGGAGGCCACCGTCGGGCTGCTGTAGTTATGCTAACGAAGTAGAGCACCTGGTTCAGTGTTGCCCAGCCAACATGCGGGCATACATACATACATACATACATACATACATACATACATACATACATACATACATACATGAGATACTTTGTCAACTCAACCACTAATATTTATAAAAGTAAATTATTTCAAATAAAAATAATTGCATACTTTGATAATTTATGAATAGTAACATTATTCTTAAATCATCATTTTTTTCTATTGACAGTTGAAGTTTAACATGGTGCTATTCTAAAAATATTTATATTTCTGGACAAATAAATTATATTATTTTGGAGTAGAGAGTGGCCATGTCGACTGACTTAAAATAAGTATTCAGTACTACATCCAGGTAATATCTCTAGTATACCTTTTGTAATTACTATCAGCACAGTCAGAAATAAAGTCTTTTTAAAGTTTGGTAGTATATACTAGTAAACTTTTTCTGGATACGACAATGGCTGATGAAAATGTTGTTTGGAGTAAAAATTATAAAACGTTTATAATTAAGCTAGTCAACAATTCCATTCCAGTATTGACCGGAATCCTAAATGTGCCATTCCGTTCGATAAAACTATACACGGGCAGTAACATACAGTTCCAATCCAAATACAATAAAACAATTACGGGTGCGTCTGTCGTCATCACCAACTCCTTAAACTAATATGTTGAACCTGCTTGAAGTAAATCAGGGCATTATTGCATTCAAACATCTTATACCTCTAATCTCTACTTTTAATGGTCCAAAAGCAATAGTTGAAAAATAAAAAAGACAAAAGTCCTAATTAATTTTAAAAATGAGTTCTAAATAGTTTATTATTTGCAATGTGTTGATGAGATTTTTTTAATCCCGTAACAGAGTACAGTCATTTTGCTAGTTATAACCAGAAAGGCCAAGATTTATCATAATTTACTCGTTCTAGTGCCATCCTAACCAGCAATCCCTCCTTGAAGATACGCTATATGCTGTCTTGTTAAAGTTTTGAACCATGTTCAATTGAACCATGCATGTTAACTGATTTATCTGTCATGTGTAAGCCCATTATTACATTTTTAAGCATTGCTACATGTAAAATTAGTTGAAATATTATATATAAATATATATATATAAATATATATATTAGGCATATTATATAATTTATATATTAAACCTTGAAATAATACACCAATATTGGACCGTATGAGAATGTTACATATTCCATGAGGCAAACCAAAATAGACTCTAGGATGGAAGTCTGGTTCTTGTTGCCCCCTCCGGCATTAAATGTAAGTCATTTTTTAGACTTTCAGCTGTATACTAAATGTAAGTCGTTTAAGAACTCTTCTCTGTTATCTTTTATACCGTATTTGTCCTTGCTAATAAATATTACCTCCCTCTCACAAATAAATGATTCATCTTTTAATGTAGCATAAATAAAGTGCAACAAATTTATTTGAGTTAGGAGTCTTTTTTAATTCTTTTTGTACAGGACTAAAATGACCTACATTGATTTGGAATCAAAGGGAGCATACACGTGTGCTAAATTTGTTTTCCTAATGAATATCCTTTCATAGATCACGTGTTTTTCGCTATGATTCAATGTGCGTATAGGAGTATATATAATTTAGAGAAGCTGTGGTTTGAATTTGTCATAAGCCCCAGTTAATTCTATCTCTATAATTTTGGAAATGCATAGCATCTATATGATTAATTAATGCTACTATTATCCAAGGATGGGGCACTACATTAAATTCTATGTAGTGTAGCTATTAATAACTTCATTGAAGTACATAAAAGAAAATATTCACAATGCTGTAGCATATGAAAATCTGGAATAATATCTTCTTACTAATAGCAGTTCAAGTTTTCCTGCAGTCACACAAGAAACTCAGTTTAATTACCACTTTGAATGGCATTTAAAAGTCTACTTGGTTTAATTTGGTTGTACACTGAAAGATGTAGATGTAGATGTAGATATAGATGTAGATGTGTGTGTATGTATGTATGTATGTATGTATGTATGTATGTATGTATGTATGTATGTATGTATGTATGTATGTATGTATGTATGTGTGTGTGTGTGTGTGTGTGTGTGTGTGTGTGTGTGTGTGTGTGTGTGTGTGTGTGTGTGTGTGTGTGTGTGTGTGTGTGTGTGTGTGTGTGTGTAGCTAGGTCATTTAGAGAGTGGGTGGAATTGAATCCAACATATGAATGAGAACTTAAAATACAGGTTTAATGACAATACTAGCATTATATGTAAGAATTTCATTTCACTTTAAAACAGTCCTTTGAACATTAGCAAAGTTGGATATCTGAAGAGTACATAACTAGGTTTGGAATTAATCTTTGTAAATTTTCAAAAATTTGAGAGCTCAAAATGTTCAAAGTTGGATATTTGAAGATTATACACATGTTTAATTAGTTGTTTCCAAAATATTATTATAAATATAAATTTATAAAAAGGTAGTACCAAATTAAAGTAGTCAAAATGTATTAAAATACCAAAATAGAAGGAAATAACTAGCAAGCAAAATGAATTATAGTTTGCCACTCAAAAGTGGCACTAACAACATCTTGGGACCAGTCCCACATATCGGTGTCTCTTTTATGAAGCAAATCCTTATTTCCACTCTACATAGAGCGCAGCAAGACCTCAATTTGCATCAATCATAGGATATCTGAGATTAAACATCTCCACTATCCTATGATAGAAGGGAAGAACATAATGTATCAATTACGCCAATATGGTGAGTGATAAAATGTTTAAGCCAATGAAAATTGAAATTTTTAATTAATTGCCATGAAACTAATTAGAATGTACCTTTCAACAAGGAACGCTACAAGAGCGAGGAACACATAGGGGCTCATGCCCAGAGGCCATGGTCAGCTTGGACATCACATTCAAACCAGCAAGCGCCAGTTGAACCAGCACCATGGCAAGGAGTGGTAAGTAGGTACTGATCATAGTAACCCCCATAACTAGCAATTTTGTGCGTACACCCTCTCTTTCTCTCCCCAAGGTTGAACAGTTCTTGTGTTATCGAGTACTTCTTGTGGTTACCAATGCTATGGTAACACACAAGATTGTTCTTGGGAAAGAAAGATGGTGGTGTAGAGGCACTCCAGGTTGATCAGAGAACACATTGACGCATATATAGATGGAGAGTACGCGCACGTACTAGCTAGCCAATAGTAGTACAGGAGTGAAAAGCCATTACAGGCGTTACCATTTCATATGAAAAAAAAAAGTAAATGCATGCTATACTCTTAAATTATTCATTTGTTCATGAGGATCATGCTATCTTTGGAGACATATTATATATCTCTTATTACTCCTTTCTGTTTTGATGAAGTGCATCCTCATTTGCCAGTCCATCGGTGATATACTCCATATCTTAGCACGAGCTGCCACATTTCCTGGTGACCTTTGCTGACCAAATAACGCGGGAATGAAATTACCGTGAAGGGATAACAGTTCATTCTAGGTAAACACGCAAGATGGTTAATTCAACTAGTCGTCAAACTATGCATGCCCCGACTATTGTTATTGATACTTTAGATATTAAAATTTTAATTGTATGCTGGATATATTGGTTATTTTTTAAAAGAAGACTACATATCAGGTACAACTTGCTAATTATTTATTTTGAATTTTAGAATTTTAAATTAATAAAATTCTAAGTTGAAAGTTCATTATGGTTACAACTCCATATTTATTAGTGTATATTTTGGAGTTAATGAATTCTCAATATAATATCTAATTCACTTAATTATTAAACCGATTTTCTTTTATTAATGTGGAAACTCTGTCAGAGTAATTAGTATAGAGTAATTAGTATAGATAGGTAGGTCGATAGATGACATATAAAAATAAGGAGACATCCCTTAAAGAGAAAAAAAGACTTTTCTATGGATAAATAGATAGATTTTTGGACCCTCTAAAAAATATTGCGGGAATTTGAAGAAAGAATGTCCATAAAAAATGGAAGGAAACTTCGCATGTGGTCTAAAGTTGTATTGCTATTTATTGAATATCTCTATGGACTGGATTATTCCCATGGCAATTTCATAGAGCATATTCATGTGCCAACAGGTTAGCTGAAATTTTTCTACAGTAAAATGCTCGTGCATTGGAGTATGGATCAAAAATAAAACATAAAACACTGAATCCAATCACCAACCTGTTTTTCATGGTTCATTGGAGAAAGCGCTGGTTGCCTGATTAGTGCGATGTGAGAGGAGTGGACGGACGAGTTCGCTTTTAATAATAGAGAAATTCCATCCCCGAAACATTTCTTCCTTTCAACGAGACTTTTAGCTAGTGTTTGATCGGCACAACCAAGTATGATGAAACGTCCCAGGATACATATGTTCATGCGTTTTTTTTTTTTTTTGATTGGATGTTCATGCGTTCGATTGGTTCTAACAAGGCGCGATGGGTTCCCACACAAGACGGTCTTTTCAAATGGGCCTCTGCCCTCTGGATGGTTGCCTATAACTGCACTTGACCCTGGTAGTTAGACAGATTGGGCCACGTAATTGGGCTCACTGACAAGGCCCACTTAAACGAGAGAATCGGTTTCGTCGGTGCTGAATTGTGGCCGAATCTCAGACTTTGGCAGCAACCTTTGAATGCTGATCAGTGTATCACGTGAGCGAGCGGCGCGGAAGTTATGGCAGCACAATCACAAGCCATCTGTGTCTAACCTGTTTTTATGTCAGATAATGTTTGGATTCTCCTTGTCCAAAACATACTACATAGGTTTGCACCTCTCATGTGTACGATTAATTCTACCTTTATGAATACTGACATTAGTTCTTAATGTAAGGCTAGTCATGATTGATTCCCATTATTGAAATAAGTGTAGCATTATTGCTGAATAGCATGCCATCACTGTAATACTGTAATACATTGAGCAAAAATGGAAATTTATGTTCCAATTAATTCTCGATGATGCAATGTGCTTGTGTTTTCCTCTATAGCGTGGTGTAAAATAATTACACTTGCTTTGAGTTTTACCTTCGGTAAAAAAAAATCCAATGGATGAATTCCAAGAATTGAAGAGAATCTATGATGTTGCCAGGTCGATCTGAACCGGGAAGGACAATGACAGTGTGTCGTCTCCGACGAGTACCCTGCTGACACCCGACGGCACGACGGTGTACGCCGTCTTCTCGACGATCGCGAAAGCCTTGCACACGTTGAGCGTGAACGGCACCTCGACGGCGGCGCCCGCCGCCACCTGCATCCTCGCGAACGCCACCAGCTGCTTCAGCGGCGCGTCGTCCACCTCCGACGGCGGCACGGTGTAGACGTTCACGACGTGGGTGCCGTCCCTGACGCCCGTGTTGGCCACCGTGACGGTGAAGTTCACCTCTTCCTGGCACCTGTGGCTGTCGACGTTGATGGCCGGGCACGCCGGCGAGGTCACTCCGGCCTTGTAGGTGAGCTGCTTGCAATACTCCCAGGAGCCGATGTTGAGCGTCACCGGAGCGGCGGTGGTGCCCGACGCGTAGGTGAAGTTGGTGTAGCTGAGGCCGTGGCCGAACGGGTAGAGCACGTCGGCGCCGCCGTAGAACTTGTAGGTCCGACCAGGGTAGCCATGCTCGGCGTCGGGCCGCAGCGCCATCGACGTCATCGGGATCTTGCTCACGTACTCGTTCTTGTACCACGTCAGCGGCAACCTTCCTCCTGACAATTTTGGAAACCCAAAGAAATGTTTCAAAAATGCATTGAAGAACAGGTGAATCTACACCCAATTATGTACCTGGGTTGTATTTTCCGAACAGCACGTCGGCGATGGCCCTGCCACCTTCCTGGCCGGGGTAGCCGGCCCACACGACGGCGCCGATCTTGGGGTTGTCCTGTGCGAAGGAGACGTCGACGCCGCCGGCGGACATGATCACCAGGACGATAGGGCTCGGCGAGGCCTCGGCGACGGCGTTGATCCAGCTGGCCTGGTTCCACGGCAGGAGGAGGTCTTCCCTGTCGTTGCTCTCCCTCTCCACGCTCATGTTGAGGCCGGCGACGACGATGGTCGCGTCCACCGTCTTCACCGCCGCGGCCGCCTTGTCGCACGACGCCCCCTTGTCACATGCGTGTACCGACGTGGAACTCACCACCTTCCGTATGCCGTCGTATGGCGTCACAACCCTGCAAGGTTTACCTGGGTAGAAACCAGAAATTTTTTTCTTCAAAAAAACATATTTTTACAGAGAGAATAAACTGCAAAATATTTGTCAAATGATATGTAGTTAAAAAATTGTTTTTTAATTAGTAATGAAAGTTTATCTGACAGGAATACCTCTGTAGTCTCCAAGCATGACGTCGGTAGCATTGATGTGTTCCAAGAGTCCCACCAATCCCACTGAATTAACCTTCTCCGGTGACAGTGGGAGAAGTGCGCCATCGTTCTTGAGAAGCACCATTCCCTGCCTGGCGGCGTCGGCGGCGAGCTCCTTGTGCTCCTCTGTACAGACGTCGCTTGCGCCGAGGGACTCGAACTCCGGGATGCCGTCGAAGAAGCCGAGCCTCATCAGGGTCAGGTAAAGGTTGCTCAGGGCGTTGTCTACCGAGGACTCCTTCAGCTTCCCCTGGCGGACGGCGTCGACGCCGTAGGTGGTGAAGAAGTCGTGGACGCCCTCCCAGAACATGCCGCAGTCGAGGTCCAGCCCGGCCTTCATGGCGGCGGCGGTGGCCTCCACGCCGGTGTAGCCGAGCCACTTGGCGTCGCGGACCATGACGCGGACGGAGTCGCAGTCGGAGACGATGTAGCCGTGGAGCTGCCAGTCGTGGCGGACGGTTTCCGTCAGGAGGCGCGCGTCGGCGCAGGCCGGAACGCCGTTGATGCGGTTGTAGGAGCACATGACGCAGCTGGCGTCGCCGTCCCGGATGCACATTTCGAACGGCCGCTCGAACGTCTCGACCATGTCGCGCTCCTGGACGCGCGCGTCGAACGTAAGGCGGTCGGTGCCGTTCCACGCGTCGACGTCGTAGGCGGCGTAGTGCTTGCAGCAGCTGGAAACCTTGATGGGCCTCGAGAACGGGTCGCCGGCGGCGGTTGAGGCGGCGCTGTCGATGTCCTGCATTCCGCGGACGAAGCTGACGGCGTACCGGCCGACGACGAAGGGGTCCTCGCCGGGGGTCTCGCTGGCCCGTCCCCATCGCGGATCGCGCACGACGTTGATGTTGGGGCTCCAGTACGTGAGCTCGGCGTGTCCCAGGTTGTACATTGCCCTGATCTCCGTGGACACCACGCCGCCGATGGCCCGCCACAGCGTCTCGTTGAACGCCGCGGCGCTGTTGATGACGAGCGGGAAGCTGGTGGCCCCCGGCACCACGTCGCCGAACCACGTCCCGCCGGGGCCGACGTCCGACACGCCGTGCAGCGCCTCCCCCCACCACAGGTACCTGGGCAGCCCGACCCTCTTCGCCCCCGCCGCCCGGTCGCCGAGGTTGCTCACCTTCTCCTCCAGCGTCATCCGCCCGACGAGGTCACGCACCCGGTCCGCGTACGGCAGCGACGCGTCGCAGTACGGGAAGCCCGCCATGTCGAGCCCCGCCGCCGCGAACCTTGCCGGATCGCACACCTTGGTGTAGTTCCCGCCATTGGTGGTGATCGGCCCGTGTGCCCGGCTACCGCCGCCGGCCACATCACCGGACACAGAAGAGAAACACGCGGCAATGGCACACACGAGAGTGGCCAAGAATCCAAGGTGGCGAGGGGACGACGACGACACCATTGCGACGAGACAATGTCACAATGGCGGCCTGGTCCCCTTGCTCAGTTGCGCTTAGGATGGAGTGAAGAGTGAACAGTATACGGTATTTAGCGGGAAAGAACAAGTTGCCGCAGAGGGGACTCAAAAAGAGACAGGAATTGAAAGCTGGACGGAGCTGGAGATCTGGCTGTTCATAACGTCGCTATTCAATCCGAGCACATGCAGTGTTCGATCGATTAGTACTTATCTTGTCTATACACTATAGCCTAACGTGCGTGCATCACGTTCTTCCATTCAGGGACAATCGCTGATCCACCGCGATATATTTGATGCAGGAAATGCCGGGTGTTTTCGTTGAAAATATGCTCTTGTCTGTAAATTAAGTGATCTTTTGCATCACACATCTCGATCTGCCAAGTACCCTGCAGTATTCCGCAATGATTAACGCTAATCACCGAGCTTGTTGGTCTCAGATGTGGAAACTACATGCCAAATCAAGAATCCACTAAACCATTTTCATGGTATGGTTGGGGAGGCATGAAGTCGTGAATGTATGAATCTATGTATCAGCATTAGGTTCAAATATAGTTGTCTGTATTTTTTATTGATGAAGTAATCATAAGTTATACTTCGTTAAAAAAACTGTTTTCATTTTATAAAAAGAATTCAATAATCCACTCGTTGTCTCCGAACTCAATTAGAGTATTTTATCACTTCTGGTCTCAAGCGCTACGGAGTACTATGTTAATCAATGTAAAAGGAGACGGAAAAATATGTACTGTTCAAGACACAATAAACCGACCTTTTAAAATGTGTTCAAAATAAGGGTCAGCTGGAAGCTCAGTCGAAACCCAGTCTCAACAAGGATCATGGCCTAATCCCAAGCCAGCCCAAGTCAACTTATTGCCAGTTGCAATAGGCCAGGATTCTACGACCGAGAATTGGGCCATTACTGGCAATGAATGTATCGAAATTTCCAAATATCAAATCCCATACAAATTTCTGAAGGTTGTCCAGACTCCAGAGTGGCATCAGCTTGTATCTTTTTTCTTATATCAGATACGCCAGAATTTTATCGAGAATTATCATTGCAAAATTCGTTCCTCATGGTGCTGCTGTTCCGCTGTGTGTGTCTATATGTTCAACAAACAAGCAAACAAAACCGAGATGTTTTAATTCAACTTAAGGATGTGCCAATATTTCTTTCATGTCATCTTAAATGGCTATAAACATGTTAACAACATACATCAATATGTGATATATATGTTGGTTGATCTCAGGCTACCGAGACTTGGTCGCATGGAGGCCCAATCCACCCCGTCAACATGCATGCACAAATTAGGAAGCATGGCATGATCGGAGACCGATTAACTAGCGTTATGGAGTAGTCATGTTTCCCCTCAGTGCTTTAAAAGTAAAGCAAAGAGTTAGGTTGGGGGTACAATGATGATCTCTCCACCTCTCAATCTCTCTCGCTAAAACCCTAAAACCATCAATTTTAACTAAACATTGGAAGAGACCCATTGCTCGATTCCTTGCCCTATAGGAGGAAGCTACCACCTGCAGTCCATCACCGTGGAGGCCCTTCGGCATCTAGCCAGCAAACCCACCATGCAGGATATCCTTTAAGTAAGGAAGCCGTCGGCTACGCCTTTAGCATCAAGCCAACGAGCACACCCAGTGGGATCTACACATGTACAAGATCCTTGATTTATCTACACCGACACGATCAACCATGAATAGCGACACCGATGGCTTCATCTCTCATCTGGTCAGTACATCACCATCACATTCCGCAATAGAGGTGATCATGTTTACACTAAGAGTTTAAACTCACAATGTCAATATAGGTTAAAGTTTTAATAATTGGACCGTATGTTTGTAAATATTAAGTATTTATGACAAAAGAAAATACATTTTCAGTGTCATATCATTAGATTCGTGTTTGAGAGAATTTTCACATAATGAAGTTATCAATAACATATTGTAAAAAAAAGATTAGATAACCTTCATTCTATATTTTTTTGAGAGGAGGAGGAGGGTCTAGCAGATTCTTCATGGTTAGATCACACCAATATCCGTGCTAGGCTTCTCCTCTAGCTCTAGTAACTAGCAGTGGCCCGATCAGTTAGGGTTTTTGGTTCGAGGTGTGAGTAGGGAAGGGAAAGTTCACCAAAGTTAGAACGATGAAGTGGTGGTTTATTGATGGGCAAGTAGCGATGGTGCCACCGAAACCACAGGACCAATGTTTGACAATAAAAACATGAAAGATGGTGAGATAGAGGCATCTCGCTATTTCTTGGTTTAGCGAGGAGAGGGGGAGGAGGCCTAGGCGGGAAATTAGCTCAGCAACAATGGCGGCAATTGCACTAGCTCAATTGGAATCAATGACGAAGAGGAATAGAAGGGGATAAGAGCGAGTATCGTAGTTGCACGCATCTCAAATTGATCAACTGTCTAAAATTCACTAGTTTTTTTTTTGGATTTTCTATCGGGTAGGACAGTCCTTATAAAGCAATAACCATGTAAAATAATTTATATATACCTCATTTTTTGGATGGATTGAGTCACACAAGCACAGCTAGTCGTTGGTGACCAGGCTAGTTATAAGGAACAGAAAGGCGACATTAAATGAAACAGAAAGGCAGCTCCATTGATCAGTCCCACTCCAATGATTGAACATACTAATCCGTATATGAACTGTGTTGCCAGCAAGAGATCTTCCGTTTAATTTCTGTTTCAGACAATCAATAGATCTTTCAAAGAAACTAACACGCACTCCCATGGGCGGTGCTTCAATTCGTCGGCGGGAAAAGGTTTTGTCCTCTCGGTTCTCTGCGTTGGCGCGGCTCCAAGATCATGCCCTTGAGAGCTCCAAGATTTTGTTTCTTTTTGTTACCCGGAAGACGCACATGGATAAATTTACATGTGTTAGCTGGCTTCTTTAATACAGGCCTAATAGACTAAGATCAGCGAGAGAAATGTGTAGAGATGGCTCATAATTAAATCCAAATTGATTATTGATTGTGAGAAAACATATGACATTAATGAATATCAGGTTGCCGTGGTCGTCTCACATCCATATTATTGGTCAATATTTTAGGAGATTTGGTGTAAGGCATACAAGCCAGTATAGAGAGCTGGCTTAGACATAGCTAGTTGTACGCTCACATTAGTCAGTGTCCGTAAGTATCCGAGCTTCAGGCAAGGAACTGTAATATAATACCCCGGTGCTTTAATTAAGCATTTTCAGAAAATAGTTAAGATATCAAAAAATTAAGTTTCAAACCATTGCTCGTATATATACGGTCTATTTGACAAGTTTCCATCTCTACTGGAGTTAGAGCCCAACTGACGTTCTGGACTTCGTTCATCTAGTTATTTTTATAAGTTATGACCTACTAAACAAGTGGATTAGAGACTATGAATGAGTAGAATTTCTTAATCTGTACGAAATATACTGTATACTTGTGGGCTTGGAATTCGCACGTGGGTTTGTCAGAATCCATATGCGTGGGCTGGAGACGCAGCGAATGGAAATGATGCCGACATTGCGACCATGCCAAGAATGTGATAGCCCAAAATGTACAGACTGTACATGTTAGGGGCCTTGGGAGAGTTGGACATTTGGTGTTTAGGCCTTTCCAAAGCCATCACCGGAGGATGAGGCAAGATGGGGCAACCGGCCTCAACAGAAGCTAAGTAGAGTACTTAGACAAGGACATTGGGCTGATTATGCCTGGACAGCCTGGTCCTGCTTACTATACCAGCCAGAGACATCCAGTATCCATACAGATTTCTAGTAGATCGAGCTGAGGTCCGATACTCATTTATCGGAGGCCAAACTAGTAGTCTTTGAAATGAACAAGAAACAGGACACCCAGTCACCCCACCCGCAGCAACGTTGAGGACCGATCGAGCCATCGCTCAGACAGCACAACGAGAGAGAGAGAGAGAAAGGAACAACGTGGATGCTGCGTGCCGTCGTCGTGTACAACATTCGTGACAATGTATCATCACCAACAAATGCTTGATTGTTAGGATTTCGAATATTGATAAAGTGCTTTCTTTTATTTAAATACAGTATAAATAGACGAGTACATCGTCTGCTACTAAAAAATAATCAGTAATAAATACATTTGAAACCGGTGGATAAGTTGTACTGTAACAAACCTAATCCACTGAGCTATGATCGGTTTGCTTATTTTTCAGGATGCTTGCATATTCAAATCCAAATAAATATGATTTTATTATATGTTTTTAGTATTATTGAACAAGGTGTATGTGTGTAGGTGTGTGGATCATTTAGGCGGATTATTCATACGGTTATTTGCTCTAGGTTTAAAAAATATGCTTTCTCATAAAACTTCCTCTAGATTAAACCATTGGTTTTAAGCAATTTGTTGTTTTATTTTTTAAAATATTTAATTTATCTTTATAATTAAATCAATAATCTGCTCAATGATCTATCTTAAACAGACCTTAGTGTCTAAAAAGTTTAGCAATATGTTCATATTTTAAAATACTTTCATACATACAGTATGCGTTATAACTATTAACAATATATTTTATAAGAAATCAATGGTCAAATTTTAATATCAAAACTTTTAAAATTAGAATATACCTTATGAGTTGAAGTCAACGGAGGTAGTAATTTTATTTCAGAACGTAGTGATCTTTGGTGTCAAGTGAGAATGGAGTTCGTCTAATTGCGCACGTATACCTTGAACAAAACAGGTTTAGAGTGTTAGACAATCTCTTGTTATGTACGTACCTAATCATGCAAAAGGCAGATATGATTTTCTTTGATTTTCTAATGTAAGCTAAGACAATTTTCGGATTTCTATGTTAGAGTAGCCGGCAGGATCTACTTCCACATTTTTATGCTCAAGGTTGCCATCTACGTTCATTCCAAGTACGTAGCAACAAACAGCAGTGCGCATCGCTTCATTCTCCTTAGATTCATCTTCTCCAATGCAATAATTATCCACATCCATCTTCTTTGCAGAAACTCAAAACTGCAACCTTTTTCAGCATGCATGCATGGGTGCTCCCTCTGATACAAAAAAAATTGGAGCATTTCAATTAACCAACCCTTGCATTGCATGCCAGGCAGACACTAGAAATCTTAGAATCCGATCCATGAATTTGGCAAGGGCCCAAGAGAACAAATGGCTACAGTCCAGATTCGCCCGGTGGTTGTAGTGCTCCAAAATAAAAGAAGGCTTGCATTGCATGCCCACTTCTCTGAAACTTTGGTTGTGACATTCTCTAATCTGCAATGGCACCACTTTTTTGTGGATTTTTATGGGCGAGAGCATCTTTTGCAGCTTTTGTTCACCAAAAAAACATTCCCTGGCAGGCAATCTCTCTCTCTCTCTCTCTCTCTCTCTCTCTCCATATGCTTGATCTTAAGCTTTGAAATGAGCAGCAAGCAGAGGGGAGAGCCTGTAAAGCCAAACAAACAGTGAGGCAGCAGAGCACAAAAGTTCTCTTGCCTTTATGCACACCATTTAGGCATTGCGGTCCATGCTTGATGTCACTGTGCCTGCTTGTCTGCTTATTTCTTCTTGATCCCTTTTGAGCAATGCTTATTTCATATGTATTTTTATCGGTTATGGGCATCTGACTAGGCTCAAGTGATGGTTCGTCTAATCTAGCTTAGTTTTGTTGCAAGGTGCTGGGTGTGCAGGGCCCTATCATAGAAAATTTTCAGCGGCATTAGGCAAGCGTTAGTTTGATAACGCACGACATGATTAATGTAGTTGAGACCATGTCTATCTGAATAGAACTCATGCAGACAGATAGACAAGAACACGCATCTCTCTTGAGGAAGTATAATTAGGCTTTAGACATGGCAATAATTAGTTCAAGGATTCTATTATACTCACAGTTAGACAGACAAAAAGGAAAAAAATGTAGCTCGTGCAAGCCAGGCAATCTATTTGTGTTATACCTTCCGTAGCAGGCATCATAAAGATATTTCAGTCCCATTAAGTTACGGCCAATCCATGTACTCCCCAAAAAATGTCTGAACTCTGAAACCATTAACTAATTTCTAGCACAATTCCTTCTACGATTCTGTTCTTCTCAGCTAACAGCAATAGAACAGTGATTATATACTGATATCTTATGATCATCAGATTGGGACACATACAACATTTGTTGTTCTTTACCTGTAGAAAAGTAGTTGAAGGCACGTTCTTTTGGGAGGTGGCTAGAGTTGTTTTCCCGTTGTTTATGAGTTTGGTATTTAAACTGCTAAATGATATGTTTTTTTAAAATTCTATCTAAAATTTTCTTTAGAAAATAAATAAATATTTTTTAAAATTTATAATAGCTAATACTTAATTAATCAATTCATCTGTTTTCCATTCCATAAAAAATTTCACCCCACCTCTATTTTTTTAAAAAAAAGACTACCGCAGAACTCACAACCTGCAGGTCTTTCTTGCAAGTTGCCATAGAACAGTAACACTTTCTGACAGCACAAAAAACACATCCACAGCAAGTCGAATGGGATCGATTGTTTCGGACAAGAAGGTTGCTGAAAACATGCGCGCCAATCAGTCACTCTCTCCTTTGATTTGGACACCATGGCGAATGTCCTATCCAGTCACATGTGGTCCATCATCCACAGAACTGCATGCAGCCTGCTTGCTTACAGCGGCAAAAAAAAAAAAAAAAGCACAAGGCGCATTGGGCTACGTTCGACTCTGCGATTTTTCATTGTTTTTTGTGTATATTTTTTAAATGTTAAATAATATATTTTTTAAAAATATATATAAAAAAACTTTATCATCTTATATTTTCAAAATATAATTTTTAATTTTATAGTAGTTAATTCCATTATTATACATTAAATAACTATTATAAAAATTATATAATCTTTTGTTTTGCACCACCAAATAACGGTATGGCCCTGCAATGTGATTGGCTAGCTATTCCTTGTTCATGATCTGAACAACTTCTCCAATAATGCAGGCCATGTTGGACCATCCCTTTTTGAGGAATATAAATATAATACTATATGCCTTCTGCCTTGTGAGGATCTTGCCCAGAGATGCAGGCCACTGCTGCAGGATTGATTTCTGGAGCAAATGGAATGTCCCATGTGTTGTCACTTGTCAGAGTTCAGGTGGAAAGTTCCTTGTGCTGTCACAGTTCACTTACTGCGTCCTACTCACAAATGCATGCCAGTCTGCGCAGGGTAACTATTTTTCTTCATAATTAATGTTGATTTGCATACACAAGCCAAATTAATGATGCATACCCAATATCACATATACTGTCGTATGTATTGTGTTGGCTGGACTCTCTGGATAGGCATGTGCTAATTAGTTTTCAGCAAAATGAATTTCTTTTTTGAATTTACGGGATTTGATCCCACAGTCCTGGTTGCTCAATTATTAGACAGCTCTATCAAACACTGTAGCATACACATGCATTCAATTGACAGATGAGTAATATGCATGGTAGGTGCTTTCAGTAGAGATTATCGATGGATCTCGTCATTTTACCATCAAGAAGAGGTAATTTGATATTTGCAGCGACTAGCGCGTACATCATCCATCATGTTGAGCATTTTCGACAACGGAATTCCAGAGATGATGTGTTATTGCAGAGGCTGACTACGCCCCTAGTGGTCAGACCAACTTTATACGACTAAGTTACCATCAAACATACTAAGTTCCCTTTGTGTGATCGCCAATTAATCCTCCGATACGATTGCCACGGTACCACCCCAGGACGGTTATAAAAAACGACCGGAACAGAAGGAGTTTAAGAGATGAAATTGCTTATTTGCCACAAAGCTGCTTGCCATAGTTTCATTTGCCCCGAAATTTATGGGCTTTACAAAAATCACACAAAGTTTAATGTCAGTCCGCTTCTTTTCCCCGACACAGCATGATATTCCAAATATGTCATGATCTTCTTCTTCTCCACTCTCGTCTTTCTTCTCTATCTCTAGTGTCGATGACAGTCCTAGCTCTGGAAGACGGCTCCTCTATCCCAAGGCCTAACTATGCTAATACTATGTACTAGGTATAATCGTTCACCTCTATCCTCCAGATTGAGGGTGAATAGTAGGATTATCAAAAATTAAATCTTTTTACGAAATAAAAAACATATGATCTGGATGAAGTTAAGATTCACTGCCATATACCGCCGGTCTGATTGACTATCTATCATTAGTCCGATTGTCATGTTATCGGCCCTCTAACTGCCTTGATGCCACCGGTTCGTCCATCGTCTTGCTGCCAATCTAACTGCTTACAAATAAAGAACACAACTCGACGAAATTATTAAAATTAAATCAATTTTATTGTATCAAGATATGTCTACAAAGTGTATATAAGCACTTATCTTTCTTTCAAAATTAAATATTAACTTTTTTATCTTCCAAAAATTATTCTTCTAGAATTTCAATCTCTTATCTATTTATACCTAAAATCTTATCTACCAACTAGAAGTAGAGCTCCTATTACTATTTGAAGTCAAACCGTCAAATTCTAAGACCAACTAGGTGTAGAATTTCTATTCATTTAACCTCTTATATTTTAAACATTTTACAATTTCTTAATTTAATTTTCTCTTTCTTCTTAGTCCCATTCTAAATTTATTTGTGATTTCTCCTATACTTATACACACAAATTGTAAAGCCCATTATGAAATTCTCCCATAGTGTCCATCTACCATATGCTATCTTGTGCTTAAATTCGTTATTTGATATTCTTAACCATTCTAGATCTTAGCTTTCTTTAAATCTAGTCCCGATCTCACAATTGATAGATGTTAGCTCTAAGGACTTCTAACTTTAGTCCAACTTTGTCGAATAGCGTTCTGATCGTGCTAGACCTCCACTCATCCATAAGTGTAGTCCCGGTCATCATCATTGAGAAAGATTAACCTCAAGTTAGCTGCACATAAATAAACAAAACAATCATTCTGGCCATAGATATCGTAACCTGACTCACATTAATCACACACTCCTACAACACCATAAATATTTTTAAACCAATTTTTATTAATTAAATAATTTATAAAAATAATTATTTATTATAAAATATTAATCATGACAATGATTAACACCTCTAATGCCCTAGGCCAACTAGAGCCCTAGCTCCTTTAGTTGGTAGCCTTTAAGAGCACCTCTTGACTCGTGTCCATGCTCTACCACACCCAATCCTAAAAAATGCTTGAACCATCACTTTTCTTGAGCACTGTGTGACCTTTTGCCACACCAGCTCGAAGTTTCCAATGAAGAGAAATATTGAAGGATTTAGAAGCAAAAGGTCCGAGCAAAGAGGATTGAATAGTTGAGGGTTGTGTAGCTCATGGTATGATTAGTTCAATTTAAAGAGTTTAAAGGAAGTTAGAATATGTAACAACTATAACAAATACAAATAAACTCTTTTACATCGAGTTTGTTTTTAACTAAGAGTAGTACACCATAAAAGTGTCACTTACATAACAATGGTCATCGACTCTAGCGATTGTCGATTATATGTTACCTTAGGACCTAATATATGTGGAAGGTAGATTGAATCGATTTTCTTTGTAGATTATTAATATACAATTTGTTACGGGCATACTTCCCCTAAACGATATTTTTTTAATTGTTTTCTTCATAAGTATTTCTTAGAATACATATTAAAATCAACTTATCAACTTTATGATATTCAATTAATTCAGTTGTGCCTTTGAATAATGGTCATAAACTTGGTTTCATCTATAATCTGTAATCTATGAAGAATTCAAGTGGCAGAAACCGAGCTAACTGACAAGTTATTCGACCAAAAAAGCTGGCACATACCAAATGGACACGACACGTCCAGATATACTCTTAGGCTGCATTCTTTTTATCGGATTACTAATATTTTCTCTCTTTTTTCACACGTACATTTCTCAAAACTAATAAATATGGTGTATTTTTTATAAAAAATTCCT
Source organism: Oryza coarctata (assembly GCA_030770085.1). Taxonomy (NCBI): domain Eukaryota; kingdom Viridiplantae; phylum Streptophyta; class Magnoliopsida; order Poales; family Poaceae; genus Oryza; species Oryza coarctata. The sequence goes on along the minus strand of CM061463.1, from coordinate 8,971,152 downwards.
ATAGTAAAATTATATTAATATATATTTTCAAATTTTTAACTAATATTTAATTAATCCTACAATAGCTCCGTTTTAATAGACTGATGTTCAGAACTGAACTGATAGAATCGAAAGCAGCCTTTTCGACCAACTAAAAAAAATAGTCGATCGTACACAACTATAGCACATAAAAAGATCTATTTATGTGATGACGTACCAAAACCTGGGGCTGGAGGATATAAAGTGACAGCATTGATGAATCACTTTTCACGACAGAGGTACAAGCGGCAGTACTATGACTCTGCTTAAAATAATTATAGGCTGCCACGTAGGAGCATGATAAAGGAGGATTAATGGAGTCCAGGCTAGTAAACCGGTCAATCAAATCTTACACAGCATTAAAAACTAAGCCGTACATCTTATTAGTAGTTAAAAAATAATTTATAAGTATATTCTTAGTGATTAAAAATAAATGCAGTAAAATAAACTAAAAAAATCATAAAATAAGCTTTAAAATTACGTCTTTAAATTTAAATTTTGGCTTATAAAAACAAAAAGTTGGGAGCTCTAATTGACAGTACACATGTCATTTCAACCTAAAATAATACTTCATCTGTTTTTAATAGATGTCACTATTAATTTTTTAGCACAACGTTTATTGTGATTTATTTTATTATTAAAGAAAATTTAGATATGATTTATATTTTTATACAATTATACTAAATACGTTGAATAAGACGAATAATCAAACATCATGAAAAAAAATCAATGATCTCATCTATCTAAAAACAAAGTGAGTGTATACATGGATTGATCTCGGGTGAAATAACTCCAACTAGCTTATTCCAAACTAAACTAAGGTGAAGTTTCTTTAGGCAGCAGAGTGGATCGAGTTTCCTATCTAAAGAAAGGTTTGTTCTCGGAAATCAGATATGCAAATGCCTCTATAATTAAGTAGGAGGTATATACCTTATTAACTCCAACTCTTGTGTCAATGCCATCGAGAGAGCACATGAATTTTGTAGCAAAAATTAGCTGATTTTGCATAGAATTTCTGAGAAGAAAAATCCTGCGTTCCACAGTTCTAAGAGATGGTTGCATGTATTCGTTCCTCAGTAAAAAGAACGGCAGGAAGGGTGGATGAGGTATAGCTAGCTTGCATGTTGTTGTGTGAATATGCCTACCTAGCTCGTACAGATATGGAAGGGATGTCCTTGTTTGGCAGAGGCCGACCAGCTGGCCCAACTAGCAAAATCGAAAAGAAATGTTGGGCCAGTTTCTACCCGGAGAGAGAAGAAAAGGCAGTGAGTATACATTCAAAAAATAATGATAAAAAAGAAAAGCAGGGAGCAGAGAGTTAGGATTCAGGAAGCATCACGCCGTACCCGGTAGAGGGTACCAAATGAAAGAAAACATATGAAAAGTGCGAAAGTAAAGAAAGCATATGGTAAATGCATTAGAGGTAGCAAACGGAGAGGAACAAAACTAGGGCCAACCGTGCATGACTGCATGTATTACATTACATGGGTTTATACTGCAAATGGAAGCTAGCCATAGGCAAGCTGAGCCGCAAAGCGAGCAAAGCCAGCATCAGTCGTACCCTACGTCGTCCCTAGTCCCTACCTAAACCTATCTTAGCCTACAATAAACCAGAAAATTAGCTAAGCGTACGTATAGTAGCTAATGATCGATCAAGAACGTAGTAAAAACAGGTTTAAGATGGGCATGTGTAGGTGGAAGAACACTCAACCACGGGAGAGCAGTCGTCGATCGACCACCTCTCGATCGGATCGATGGATATTACACCTCCGTGTGCAAATGGCAGAGAGAAATGCATGCTGATCGCTCACTGGCCGCTATAGCCAGAGACCGACAGGAAGCAATGACACACACATGCACGCACGCAGCGCTCCAACTGGGTTTCTGGGTGACGCGCGCGCGCATGCATCTTCTTCAGCTAGTGTGTATAGTTGTAGCGCGCGCATGCAGAGACGACGTGGGAATATATACACACACACATAATCAAATGGGAGAGGGCTAGCTAGCTAGCTGGAGAGGGGAAGCAGCCGTGGGTGGGCTACGTAGTGGCCGTGGTAGCGACGCTGCTACTGCTACTGCTAGTGCTCGTGCTAGTGCTAGTGTGCGTGCCTTCTTGATATAGCTCCCTGCTTCTCTCTCTCTCGTTCGCCTTTTCTCCCCGCCGTGGCCTCGCGTGCGCTTGTGCGTTTCCACCCAGCGCCCAGCGATTGATTGACCTCGCCACCACCGCCCTGCCTGATCGCGTGCGTGCGCCGACCCATCCATCGCGCCCGCGCCTCGCGTCGATCTGCCGGTGGAGGCGCCGGCGAAGCGCGGGGGCGGTCGATCCACCGAGGCGGCAAAGCGCTCGGACGCACCCAGTCGGCCGGCCACCGAGGCGGGAGAGGCGCGCGCATGTGTGGAGCTGGGCGTACAGTGCATGCATGGCCGTGTGGCTGTATACGTGCGTGTGCGCGTGGGCAGTGGTCGAGTTGCGATGCCACTGTAGCTTTTCCATTACAGTCCCTTTGGAAACAATTATTTTACGAATTGACTCGCTGCAAACTTATCTTTTTTCACTGGGCCAGCCAAGGAACGCCGCCCTAGAATTTATTAAGACAGGAGACAAACATTTTACACTGGCACGACAACATAGCTGTTGATACGACAACCATGATGCCTTGCAACAAGAAGTCAGCACCACCCCTCTACAAGGTGGTCAAAACCGACGCAAACTTATCTAGAAAAGAAAAAAAAATCTGAAATGAGGCCAAAGATCGGCACCAGCACCGTTCTGGCTGACGTATCATGTTAGCACTAAAACCTTGGAACGCATGGTAGCTAGGGCATCATGGTTGTTGGCATGTCCAGAGAGTTACCCTAGTCTTACTTAATTAGCCCTGAGTGTTAGCACCAGTCCCAACGGTAGGAACACGGACTTTTTGCGCCTTTGTTGTCAAATGTCTAGAAAGAACTGAAAATTAGTTTCACATTCATATCCTTAAACTTTTTTTTAACACTTTTCATAGATAAACCATATACCACAATCCCTAAATCGAGAAATATGCAATTAAGGATCTAAATTCAAATTTGGTTCAAATCCAAATTATAGGCTTTATCCCGATCTATAGAATGTTCCAATATAAAATACATTGACCTAAATCGACGGTAAGACTGTGCGTGTAAGTATAAGACGGTAAGGCTGCGCGTGTAAGTCTAAGAGTAGCCCCCATGACCGATTTAGCCTTTGGCTATCGGCATCCAACGAGCCTAGTGCCGACCTCTCGGAGAAGTTAACATCGTCCTTACCACATCAGAACCTGTCTGTGAGGAGTGGCATCAGCATAGTCGATACCGATATATGGTGTTTGCCTTCATAGGATACGTTTTTCATGTATCTGTAAATTAGTTTTTATGCAAGTAGTGTACATGAAAAATATTACAGGTGAGTGCGACCTCCTCGATGGAACCATACACATACAAAGTTACACGCACGATATACGTGCATGCGCTGCGGTTGGGTGGGAATTGCGAGTGGCGGCCGGAGATTGCCTCGGCGACGGGGCTCCTTCGCGTTGATGAGTGCCACCGCTTCTCGCATCGTTTGCCTACTCTGCTAGTGGGCTGGCCGGCTACCTGATCCATCCATGTCTATGTCTGCTACTCCATGCTGGCAACCTGGCATTGGTCTGAAGGAAGATACTGGAAAATTCCATGGATCCATGGAATACGTACTACACTGTATATACATATAAACATGAGAATGCATGGATTTTAAACTCTCAAATCTCACTGATGTTCCCTTATTGCTTACAAGTCATCTACATAATTATAAAAAAAGGTTAACAAGATAGACTATACGTAATATATCACTTTATAAACATATATGTTTAAAACTTGTATAAGTTGTTAAAAAATAATAAATTTTTAAATATTTGTTACATTTATTTTTTTATAGCGTGCAGAAGTTAAATATATTAATCTATGTTACTAATTTTTTTATACTATTTAGATTACATATAGCAAGGAAAAGGACATTTCCTCATGTATGAACAGATATAGTAGCTGCTATAGGCTATGTACTACATCAGTACATATATAGCACCAGCTGTGCTGCTTACTGCAATTGTCTGCTTCGGTATCTATCTTGTCGCGCCGATGGTTCTGTCTGGCACTGTCGTACGTAGTGTCGTTACTAGTGGTCTCCATAGATCGTGTGTGGGCACTGCTGAGTACTGGCATGCAAACCGGCCGTTACGTACGCTAACTTCATGATGTCCGGCATGCAGCGATGCACCGATCACCGGATGGAGTTCATCAAATCATTAATCAATTCAATGCTTCCACTGCAGATCGATCTATGTTGATTATAATTAACCACACAAAGGCAATCTAATTGAGAGGCATCAGATGTATTGCCGGCAGCAGGGATTCAAGGCCATATATATAACGAGCTTGTTAGTGATGAATTGCATGATTTACAATGATTACATGTACACCACAAGCATAAACTGCGAGTTGTCACCTCAGTGGTGCATTAGCACCTACTGCTACCCAATTCAGTGCTCTGTAATGATCTGGGTATCTCATCTCTGATACACTATTGTTTCTCTACGTGGGCACACACAACTCTGAACCCATCTCCAGATCGAGCTCAGCCGCTAGCTCACTGGATCATCTCGATCATTTCCTCCCACTCAATTCAGCTCAAGCCTCAACTGTGGCCGCTCGTGCACGCAACCGTATATACTACCGCCCGAGCTACTACAAGCTACTGGCATTTCCAGCCAGAACTCAACCTATCCTAATTATGGAGCCAATCATGGATGGATGCAGTCATGGCTAAGATGGCTTGCAAAATGCAACTTCTTCTTCCTGCTCACCTCTAGTTTTTTTGCCTGCTCCACTGTTACTGGCTATGACTCATCGGAGACGATTGGCATAGCTTCAATTCCGATCTTGCCTCTCTCTCTCTCTCTCCCTCTTTAATTTGCGCCCACAAGAACACTATCCACAGCTTTATTTTACCTTTTTTGAAAAACAACATGTTTGAGCAGGTACTTCTTAGTTGGTTAGGTGATGCTTGTTTCTTGGCCCATCTCCACACAGCAAAAGAAAATAATTTTGTACAAATCAGATGCGTGTCTGAAGCAGCACTTGATGGTAGTAAAAAACAAGGTTTATGTTTGGAGAACAGTTAATTTACTGTTGATTGCACCTTTTTAAGTCATCTAGAGTCGTCAAATTATTCAGCCTTGTGGATGGCATTATTAAGACAGAAAGTCATTTGGCGTGCATCCGTATAGAGGTAGAGGGCCCTGAAAGTTTTTGTTTAACTTTGTGTTCTTGTTTTCTGCCGCATATGCAATGGCAGCTGTTAGCTTTAATTTGTAGTACGTTGTACGTACCTTTTGATTGAACTTTGAGGCAATGAGGCCATCAACCCATTATTGCAACTTGCCATAATCTGAGATCGTTTAGCGGCGCATTGCGCACGCATATGCTTCCCACTCCTTAATTAACAATTAAATAGCTGTTGAAAGTCTGAAGACAAAAAATACAACCCTGATCCTGAATTTTAGAATTTGATTTTAGATTTAAATTTTAAAGGATTTCTTTGTCACATTTGTTAGACAGCTCTGCTTTTACTATTGACGAGAACACAGATAAAAAATATGTGCCTAAAATCATTCTAAAAATCAATCTTTAAAATTCAAGTATCTTTGGATTGTAAATTTGCAGCACAACCAAAGCACAGCCATAATAAGCACATACTTTCTCACAAATTTTGAAGTTCAAATTAAGCAAGATCTCTATAGAGAAAATGAGAAAGATGCTGGTGCACATTTATCGTCTCTGTAAATTAAAACATCAGTCACCCATGCATGCATGTGGCAACTGTTTGATCGATCCATGGCAGAAAAGCAAACCATTCTACATATATTTCAGTAATTCTCTCACACAAATCACATCTTACTATTACATTTTCATCTTTCTATATACACTAGTAATTTATCCTTTAATTCCGTGCTAGCTTTAAATTTCCTTTTAATTTATCTGCACTAGTTTAATTACTTTCACTCTCTTCCTTTTTTTTAATTCTTTTCTTCTAAACAAGTAGCTGCAGGATGATCTCTATCTCAACCATGCATCATCAGTAACACTTGAGGGTGCTGCTCTCCTCGTAGTTCCGCGGCACGCCGCCCATGAGGCAGCCCACCGGCGGCACGGTGGGCGTGGTGGCGTTGCCATAGACGTTCCAGCAGAAGGAGTCGTCGACGGTGTCGCCGGAGGTCGGCAGCAGCTCGACGTCGGAGAGCGTGATGTTAATGCACGGCACGGCGTCGCTGCAACCGAAGTGGATGGGTGGGCTGCGCACGTCGTAGGTGCCCCTGATGCCGGCGTAGGAGACGCCGTTGACGAACACGGCGGTGGTCTCGTTCTCGCAGCTCTTGGAGAGGCAGTAGTACTGGTCGATGATGATCGGGTTCCGCACCGCGTCCATCCGCACGTTCTCGAACGCCACCGCCGACACCGAGCCGGAGCCGCCCTGCCACGTCTTGATCCGGACGCCGTTGTCCGAGTGCCGGATCACCGCGTTCCGCACGGTGACGTTCGCCACGCACGCCCGGGTCCCGGCCTTGCCGAGGCTGCCGATGCTGATACCGTGACCGGGGCCACAGGTGACGTTCTCGATGTGGACGTTGAGCGTGCCGGCGCCGATGGAGACGCAGTCATCGCCGTTGGAGACGACGGTGTTGGTGATGACGACGTCCTGTGTGTTCTCGACGTGGATGCCGTCGGTGTTGGGGCTCAGCGCCGGCGAGCTGATGGACAGGCCGTCGACGCGCACGCCGCGGCAGTTGTCGAACCGGAAGTGGAACTCCGGGCTGTTCTGAACCCTGAGCCCTTGCACCGTCACGTTGTTGCTCGTGAAAAACCTCATCGCCTGCACCCAGATTACCATCATGATTAGCACTAACTACACCATCACTAATCAGGCAGTTAATATGGTTAAAAGTCGTTGCATTAGGCCACTCACCACTGGGCTGTCACATGGTCCGTGGGTGTTTCCCCCCTGAAGAAAAAATGAAAAAAAATGGAGGCTATTAGCTTTAGATACGCGCTCCAATATTGCAAGTGTAGATTCATCCACTGCAATTGCTGGTTAGTTACCTTGTGAGGCTTGCAGGGGAGATCCCACCATTTCTGTCCCTTGCCGTCGATGAGCCCTGCGCCGACGAGCGACACGCCGTCGGCGCGGTAGAAGATGAGCCAGTTGCGTTTGTTGTTCGCCGGCCACGTCGCCGGGTCGCTCGGCGCGACGATCGTCCCGTCGACCTGCAGCGTGACGCTGCCCTGGCACGGCCCGGTGAACACGGTGGTGTGTATCAGGAACGAGTGACCGGCGGCAGCCAGCACGACGCCCGGCCCGTCGTCCTGGCACGCGGTGTCCCACGCGGTCTTGAGCGCGTCGGTGTCGTCGGTCACGCCGTCGCCGGCGGCGCCGAAGTCCTTGACGATGTCGTACACGGTGACCGCGCCAGCGGGAGCGGCGGTCGGCCCGCCCGGCATTGGGTCGGACGAGGGCGGGTTGGCCGGCGGGGCCGGGGGAGAGCGCGGCGACTGGCGAGGAGCCGGAGCGCCGTGGTGCTTCGACGGTCCAGGGGCGTGCCTCGCCGCCGGACCTGGAGCTTGCGACGGCGGGTGCGCGGAGTTGTGCTTCGTGTGCTTGGTGTGGTGGTGGCGAGCACTCCTGGCACCATCGGCGCCAAGGAAGCTCGAGGCGACGGCGAGCGCAAGAAACAGCGCGATGGCGGCGGTCCTACGGGCGGCGAGCTCCATCACCGCAAGCCTATCAAACTCCAAATCGGAGATCTCTCAGTGCAGCTCAGAGCTGAATGGTGAATCTTGGTTCTTGGATCGATCACTACCCCTGCTTATATATACGAGCTCAGTATCCAAGGTCGCTGTCGCGGGGATCTAGGGCGACGAGACGGGATCTACTGATGAGCTGGCTAGCTAGTCGACTCGAGGGAGGCTAAGCGAGCTAGTGACGGTTGGATTGGGCTTGGAGAAGGGTGGGGAGCGCGGGAGCGAGGATTTATAGGTGGCGAGGGGGAGAGGGAGGCGGCCGGCGCGTGCATGGCCGCGCGTCGGAGGAGGAAGGTGGTGGTGGAGAACTGGAGATGGCGGGAGGGCGGATAGTGGAGGCCTCATCAGAGGCTTGTTATGTGGCTGCTCTTCGCCATTTCGCGCGGAAGGGCGCACATTTTTCTAATGGCGGCGACCGACCGACCGCGAGCTCGCTGGCCGGCCACGCCACATACACACACGGCCCCCCGGCTACTGCCTTTTCTCCACCGCAACGTCGAGTGGAGAGTGCACGCTCGAGACGACGAGTCCAAGACGAGTTCTACTGCTACTTCTAGTACTATACGGAGAAGTGACAGCGGCAGCAACGTACGTAGTAGCAGGATCAAAGCTCGCACTCGCTCACTGTCTCGATCGATCACTCAGACGTGGCAAGAAACGGCACGCGCGTGTCGCCGTTGCTGTTTCGCGGCATGTTTCCGGATGTAACGCGACGCCGACGCATGCGATGCATGGATATCAGTCAGCACACGACGTACTACGTATCGCTTTCGTGGGCATGCGTGCATTTTGCGATCGAAGTCGGGCACAAATCTTTCATTCTTTCTCCTCTGGGGTGACCACTCCTCGACTAGTCTACCACCATCACCGTAGTTTAATCCAAATCAAGCAGGAATGGACGTGAATCTCGCCACTGGATTGGCCGAGCTAGGTGCGTGCGTGCGTGCATCCTTCGCGGTCAGGTCAGACATTGCAGCTGCGACTGCGAGAGAGCGAAAGCGTCAGTGTGTGAGTGCATGTGTGATCTACTAGAAATATTTTTCTTTTGGAGACTGTGATCTAATAGAATTAATCGTGAAGGCCACCACTAGAGGAGGAGATCAAGAAAGGCTAAGCTAAGGTGGCGCTTTACAACTGCATTATTAACCCGAGGGGCGGTGGCGATCGCCATTGGAGGCATTGCTCGCCAAAAAGCTTCAGATAACTGCTACTAGCTGCAAGTACATGATACATTCGTGCGCTGGCCAAAATTTTGATTGCTCGGTTTTTCATTGCGGTAATTCCATGGCCACTAGATTCTGGTTGTGCTCCCGTGGTCCATATGGTCCATTTGGTTTTTAACTATTGATGTAGCCGTGTTTCAGTGCAGCACTCAGGGCTCAGAGGTCGGTACCTAGCTGCTAGAGATTAGTAGAAGGTAGCGTAACATACTACTGTCTAGCTTAGCTAGCTAGCATCTATCATTGCAGCTTGATGGTGTTAGTTAATACTAGTTTAAGACCGTCGTTTTTTGTTTGCCTAAACAAAAACAGTATTCTGTCTTGGCAACTCGCTTGGTGCCTGGCCGACCAATCATCATGTCTGTAAAATTGGTGGCCATTTTGCAAAGTGGGGCTAGGCTCTCAGCAAAATTGACTATGAAAGGAATAGATCACCAAGAAACAGGCAAAAGTCTGAAGTTGGAGTATCAGACTGAAGAAATTGAATGGTAGTAAGAAATAAGGTGCATGCTGTAGATTCAGCTATGATAGTTCCACTGAAACAGTAGAAACAAGCAGAGAAACCAAAGGCTTGGCTTCCCCTGACATATCTGAACTGAACCACCTATTGGTTTCTTTCTCCTTTTTTCTCACTACTAGACAGCACAATCAGTTGCAAAATCAGATATCTGTTCTTGCTACACTTGGCAGTATTAGGGAGCAAAGGATTCCAATTAATTCAGTGCAAGCAGTTCTAGATACGGAAATGTTGAACTAATGGAGTACTCGGTTGGTGGCAAAACAAAAGAGCATCCTCTGATGGATTTGTTAGAAACGGGAATTGTCAAGCTGCACGCCTTGGGTGGATTGGTTTCCGGAACAAAGCAGAAGGCACCTGATCCATCGGATGACGAAAGGAAATGCAAATTATATGTTCAATTATATCTAGAACATACCAGCAACTATTCTGAACATAAATCTAGTCATCTGAATTAAAAAAAAACTTGTGCACGCAAGTGCATGCTGCTTGCATAGTGTGATGAGTGGGTGAGATGCATCCCATTATACTCTTCAAAAAAATAGCACAAGAAACAAAAGATGTAACAATGCTATAAAACGTTCCATTCTAGTTCCAACTCAGCAATGAGCGATTCATGATTGAACTCGGTCATACAGACACTGCCACTACAAAAAAAATATTCGGTAAGTGATTCAGGAAGCAATCTATTCGTACCATGATTGTTTGACGAGAAACGAGGCATATAAACTTACCATTGGAATGCTCCTCATCCTTCTCGTAATCAAGCATTCAAGCCTATAGAAATCAGGAGTAAAAAAAAAACTGGAATTATTGAGGTGCATCCGTGTCTAAAACACCCAGCCGTTTGCTTGTAATCAAGCATTCAAACTAAAAGAAATCAGGGGTATAAAAACCACATCGAATTACTGAGATGCATGTGTCCAAAACATTTAACCATTGAACAGAGTGGTTTAGATGTTTAGAAGTGGCACACAACTATATCACATGCATAACAACAGAATAAACTCACAAGTTTATCAGAGAGTTAATACAAAAGAATGATCAAATACAATTGAATAGCTTGTATCGGAACATATATAAGTCTTCAACTGTGCACAAAGATCTTTTTTCGCTTAGCCCTACAAATTGACTTATCTGATGGTCGCTGAAAACTGATAGAGATTGGAGAATGAAATAGGGCTCAAACATACATACGTGTTCTTTCTTGCTTGATACAGCACGAGAAAAGAATGAAGATATCAAGTCAAGGGCAGACCAATATACAAGCCCCAATGGATAACCACCCACTTCATGTCTTCATCTGCTTTACAGGATATGATGGCAGAAGGCATGCCCAAGATAGGGTAAAAGTAGAACAAAATTAGGGTCTATTCAATAATACCGCAGGCCATGCTGTTCTACGGAACCAATTAGACCAAGGTAATACCCGATTAGTCAGTGAACTGTTTGCTCATAATCCTAAGAAGGCGCATTGCTTCTTAGCATGCTGTGGAACCAACTTCACAAGAAATTCCATTGATGCTCCTTTCAGCTCTGTTCAAGTTCAGTAGTTAGCAAATCAGGATATAGCATGTCAGGGCGTTTAGATTGGTCTGAGATTAACAACAATCTGAATTTACCACGCGGCTTGAAATTGAAGAGTTGGGGAAGGGTACGGCCATTTGGTAAGCAAGCATTTGGATCTCTAAGTTCATTGAAGAATGGATGAATTAACACCTCCAACTGGTGCAAGAAAGAAAAAAGGAAGACGTGAAATAAGTACATAAACAATATGTACAAATGATTTCCTAATATATGTATTAATACTTACTGCAGTGCACCGGAGGTGTGGTGAGTACTGCAGAAGCCTAGACACAAGATCTACAGCTTCAGATGGCATTCTTTTATGAAATATCTGGTGAAAGTATGCATAATTAGATTCCACATTATAAATAGTAAAAAAGGGGACATTAACTTTGAAAATAAGATGAAAATTTTAAGATGTGAAGGCTCCTACCTTGTGCCAAGGATGGGCTTTGATTTGTGGGAACTTAAACTCGGTGTAGTTTGGGTTCATATGTTTAATTTCTTCCCGTGTTGGAGTACCCAGTACCTGAATGAAGTACAGTAAATCTCCTGCATGAGCTAAACGAAAAAGGGAACACTACATAAAAGCATTTTCCACTAAACTAAATCCAATGTTACCTTGATAATTTCAACAAGCTGGTCGACGCCACTGTCACCAGGAAAAACAGGCTATCCAACAACAAATAAGTCAGAGAAGTTGCTTAAAAATTGGATTATGGATGATGACAATTAGGTTGAGCTCTTACCTGCCCTAGAAGTAGTTCAGCAAGAACACAACCAGCAGACCACACATCAATAGCTGTTGTGTACTCTGTAGCCCCAAATATGAGTTCTGGAGCTCTGTAGTATCTAGAACAGATATATGAAATATTTGGTTCTCCTTTCACCTACGGACATGGGAAGGTACAATTAAGAATTTCAGTTGTCTTATAAAAGATATGTGACCTTTTTTATGAGATGATATGTGAATGAAGATTACTATAAATGGTATTGAGGGATCATACCAAGACTTTTGCGCTGCCAAAGTCACACAATTTCAACTGATGAGTATGTGGATTCACCTATGACAGGAATATCTTATGTCAGATCTCATTAAGCTGAAATTATCATCTATAGAAAAAGGTTTGCTAGTAAGCACTAGGCACTCAGACAGATGGTAACCAGTTAACCATTACACATACCAGTATATTCTGTGGCTTTATATCTCTGTGGCATACTCCCACACAGTTATGAATGTATGCCAAAGCTCTACAAATCTGAAAGAACAGAATTGGCAATGAACAGTTTTTAGTTAAAATCATTATCAAAACAATAGCACATAGCTACTGTTGTAAGGTACCTGCAACCTTTACCTGGTACATATAAAGTTTAACATAGATCAATGGCATGCATTGGCTCATCTTATTGTAATGTCTAATAACACGATGAACAGTTTCTGGCACATATTCAAGCACCAAATTGAGGTATAGCTCCTCCTTTGCAGTAGTTGAGCAAAAGTAATGCTTCAAGCATGCAACATTTGGGTGATCAAGAACTTGCATTGTTTGCAGCTCACGGTTCTTGTACCTCGCATCTTGAAGAACTTTCTTTACAGCAACTCTCTCGCCAGTTTCTAGACACTTAGCCTGTCAAAAGATAATTTATATAAGTAATCTCTAAACAAAAATGGTACTAATAACATGGCATATACCAATAACCCACCTGGAAGACAACTCCAAATGAACCACGCCCCACAACACGCTCTGTGATGTAACTAATTGTCTGTAATCCAATAAAAAACTGGTACTATAAGATTTGGGTATTCTGTCATAGAGATCACAAAAGTTTAGAAATAGACTAACAATGACACATAACAGCAATGTTTTTAACAATATGGGCAGTGTTTGCCACATAAACTCTACTATTGCAACATGAAGAAGTACTACAAACATAACTAGTGATCACAGAACAGTAGAGCAATGCTATGTTAGTACCTGTTTTGGCTGCCCATTTCTTCCAACAACAGTTGTCACAATAGTATGGCCTATGTCCATACTATTGCCATTGACCACTACAGCTTCAACTTCATGCTGTATATGCAAATAGGATGGTATCATCATAAGGATTGAGTAATATTGTGATTAATCTCCGGAATAAAATCACCTTATCTCTTATGCTCATCTCGCTGATATCATCTGTCAGACAATCAGTGGCTCCACTAGTACTAGTTTCAGGAAAACCTGATGAAGGACCTACTATGCCCACCGATGTCATAGTAGCTGAGAAGTTTTCTACTTTCTGGTTCACTCCTATGGATCAAGATCCTTTCTTACGGAGCTATACAAAATTCACCTGCAACAACAATCATTTTAGCAGGAAGCACAACCTAGGCACTAATAGCGAGGAAAATTGCACATTAGAAACATATATTCCTGAAACTCTACTAAAATAACTCTACTCAACACAGCCTTTAGTACTTTTTTTTATTGCAACTCTACTAAAATAAAAAAAATATTAATGGTTGGTCTTAACTACTAAGAGTTAGAAGGATCTTCTGGTACCCAGGATGCTGAACTGTTTAGCACTGGGTGGGTGGTTACACCAAACAATTTGATAAGAATAAAAACAAGCTTAACTAGCTAGAACAAGCTCAAATTAGCTTTTGTCTGTGGTCAGTTCATATCTCCATGATCCTACAAGACACTTTGTCTTCCCAAGTTTTGAGTGATGAATATCTTGACAGTTGGGGTATACACAAGTACTGCAAAGATGAAAGAGCATTGCCAAAGCTGGAGCTTTTTCATCCCGCATCCAGACCACCAAACTTTGGTCAAAATTAAGAGCAATTTCAGTAATTCACCCTCATTTACTTACAAAGCATGACTTAATTAACAGCTAATTATTAGAATTCATTCTTTTGATCATCAACAAACTTTACATCAAAATTGGGAGCTTTCAGATAATGCATCATATTTACTCCTTAAAAAGTACTAAAGGAGATGGAGCAATGTTTTTCTTGACACCCTCACTTTGGAAGATCTTCTGTGGCTAGTTTTATGTAGACATGTTATATGCATGATATTGTGTAAAGAAAAGTGTACCCCTTTGTACAGATGTACATTTTTCAGATTTGAGCATAGTATCCCCCAGGCATCCACCCATCCTCAAATATGACATGCATTAACATGAAGGACTTCAACAAAGCTCGGACAGTCTAGGTTCTTGGGTTTATTCACCATAAAGAAATGGGTGTGGTTCCGCACCACACCCTACCAATTACCAAACAATAATACATTGCGCAAAAACTAAAAAGCGGGATTGTCCCTGCTTGGTAATTCGCTTCGTACTGTAATATAGCACATAGAACCTCGTGGGTATTTCAATTCAAAGCAACACAAGCAGAATTATCCCTGCTTGCTCGGTAATTCGCCTCATAGAGTATAGCACGCAGAACCTCCTCCTTGTTATTCCAATTCAAAGCAGCGCACAACTCTAACGTAATCACGGACGAAAGCACCATTCCGAACAATAACCAGCCAAGCAGATATAGATACCAACGAATCGCTTTGGCCGAACAATAACTAACCAAGCGGAGAGAGATACGAACGAATCGATTTGGCGACGGCAAGCCGAGACGCCTGTCACCTGACGAGCGGAGCGTCGTCCGGCGGCGGCGGGGCCCTGCAGGCTGGATCTGGAGGCTGGAGCGCGCGCCGGGCGGACGTGGGCGACGGCGATTAGGGCAGCCCGTGCGGTTGCGCCGAGGGAGGGCGGCAAGATCGGGGAGGCCGATCCAGAGGGAAGGGCGGATTCGATCACCAACCCTAGGTCGACTCTACCCCCGAACCGGGGACGGGGTCGCTGTAGCTTGTCCGCCGACACGCCGGCTCGGGGTTGTGAACTGCACCGCCCCAAGCCTGGCCCACCCATGCCCCCCACCTAAAATCGACGGCATGCCACTTCCAGGGTTTTGATAATACGCTACTGCTCTCTTAAGTTGTCACAACGCCACTTCGAGAGCCTTTAGGTCAGTTTTTTCCCCCCTGTTTTCTATCTTTTTCACAGATTTGTAAGACGAATTGATTGTTTTACCTATGCCGCTCGTTCAAATGTCTATCTCCCTCCTGTCACGTCGGAAGCTAGAGTCGTCGATGAATTTATTTAGATCTAACCTAAAATTTTTAATTGATTAAAATATATAGTAGTACGAATAAGGGAAGGGAGCACGGAGGAGCCAAGCTCGGCCAAACCGATTAGACGACAAGAATAATCGATCGATAGGACAGGGACAAAATAGTCTGTTAGCGTAGCAAATCTGTGGATAAAAAGACGGAATGGACAGGGGCAAAATAGTCTATTCGCGTGGCAAATCTGATAACAGAAATTGGAAAAGAGAAAAAAATGTAGCCTGGGACCTATCAGTGACATTTTAACAATTATATTTAAAGAATGGTAAATACAATTCTATTAAGTGACGTATCGTCAATTTTCTCCTCTGCGGACTCCTCATGGAAGCTGCCGGGTCAACACCACCGCATGCCATTCCTCCCTCAATGTTCCTTCATCTGCCGGATGTCCACAGCGCTGCCTATCCCCCTCCGAGGCCCAAGGATCGCTGGTGCTTCGCAACCGCAACGACGAGGTGAGAGCTTTGGTGTCAGATCGTGGCACGCACACAAGTTGCTCGATGATTTGCTTGCCTGGAGCAAGCTGCTCCGTTCCTCTCTTCTTTTTATACTTTTTTTTTCAGGAAACGGTATTATATATGCATATTTAGGCTGCATTAGTTAGTTAGTTTGCAACAATTGGGTCGAGTAATCCTTTAGCGTATAATTAATTAAGTATTAAAAAAATTTAAAAATAGATTAATATAATTTTTTTAACAACTTTATTTATAGAATTTTTTAAAAATATAAAAAAGGTGTAAATAAAAAATGAGAAAGTAGAAATTAGAAAAGGGAAGGAACGAATGCACCTTAAAATGTGATCGTACCATTGTAGGCCATAGGATAACGGGACGCAAGGAAGATCACCTCAACCTATCTTGCAATATCATGTCTGGCACCGTGGCAGCAGGGGTTCTGTTCGGATGCTGCAGATTGAGTACGCTCAACCTTAGCTCCAACAAATCTTGAAGGTGTGTTGCCACCAGATGTTGCTCACCTCTTGTCACTGACAGCCCTCAACCTATCAACAAACAATTTCTCTGGCGAAATTCCAAGGAAGGTTCTCACCAAACTGGTAAAACTCAAGACGGTCGTCCTCTCCTTCAACTACTTCAGTGGAACCATTACGGACACACTCACTGCACTCCCGGAGCTCGAGGTAGTTGACCTTATCTCTAATGCATTTTCTGGGACCATTCCTACTACCCTCTGCTCCCTGAACTCCAGCATCAGGCTCCTCTGGGTGCTCTACCTGCAGAACAACTACCTCATTGGCCTCATTCCAGAGGCTATCTCCAGCTGCAGCAGGCTTGTGTCACTTGACCTCAGCCTGAACTATATCAATGGCCAAATTCTCTCGTCCATTGGCGAAATCACTGGCCTTCGTGACTTGGCTTTGTGGCAAGATATGATGGAGGGTGAGATACCAGCCTCTTTGGCTGGCACCCACGGCCTTGAGAATCTCATCCTTGATTACATTGCTCTGGTTGGTACCATCCCACCGGGTTTGGCAAATTGCACGGAATTGAAGTGCTTGTCCTTACCCAGCAACCAATTCTCTGGGCCGATACCTAATTGGCTTGGCCGACTCAGCAAGCTTGAAATGTTGAGGCTTGGGAATAACTCCTCAGTGCTGATGCCACCAGAGCTGGGCGACTGTGAGAGCCTTCGGTAGCTGGACCTCAATAGCAACAAGCTGAGTGGCCCTATAGCAAAAGAGCTTGCAAAGCAGTCCGGGAAGATGGCCATGAATATCTCCACTAGTGCACTAGCACATACATTTTGGTACCTGCGCAATGACGAGCTAAGTTTTTCCCAGTGCCATGGCGCTGGGAGTTTGCTATATCTCACAGGCATCCAGTTTGATGACCTGAGCCGGATGCCAACTAAGAAGACATGTAACTTCGCTTGGATTTATATCGGATACTGTGGTTTAAGCCATAATCTTTCAACAATGTTTCTGGATTTGTTGTCATCTAATCAGCTGGACTCAGAGATCCCCAGTGAGCTTGGCTGCATGTTTTACCTCTTTGTCATGAACCTTGGTCACAACCAGCTGTCCGGTGCAATTCCCCCTGATCTTGCTGATGCTAAGAAGCTCATAGTGCTTGACCTGTCACACAACAAGTTGGAAGGGCCAATACCCAACTCGTTCTCAGCACTATCGCTGTCAGAAATCAACCTGTCAAATAATCGAGTGAATGGTACCATCCCAGAGCTTGGGAGCCTTGCAACATTCCCACCAAGACAGTATGAGAATAATTCTGATTTATGCGGTTCCTTCTGCCACTGTGTAAGCATCGAATAGTGTTTCGTGATCCAGGCAAACATCAATCCAAGAGTCGGAGACAGGGAGCCATAGTTGGTGGTGCTCTGGCTGGGGCATTTCGCTTACTGTTTGGTGAGTCATTTTATTCCGTACATGATGTACCTTGGTAATTGTGTTGGAATTTTGAATCCTCTTGCATATATATATATTCCCTGGTAATTTGTTGTACAAAGTGTTGTTTTGTGAAACATGTAACTACTAAGAATGTAGTTTTGTTATTTCTTAGAAGTGCTGTAGTTGCTTGAAAATTTTGCATTAGAAGTGTAGTTTTGTGGAAGTATGTGTCAGAAAAGTTTTGTGGAAGTTGTTTAATTCGTTTTGTTGTTTTTGCAGCTCTGATTATAAGCCTATGCAGAGGGCAGAAGCCCAAGGCACACGTTGCATATGGATATTTGCAGCATGAGAACATGTTCTCTATCTGGAATTTTGATGGGGGAAATGTGTACGAGCAAATTATTGAAGCGATGGAGAACTTTAGTGAAAAATATTGCATCGGAGCAGGTGGTCATGGATCTGTCTATGTAGCCGAATTATCAACTGGACAAAAATTTGCAGTCAAGAAGATAAATGTAACACAGGATGGCCATTTGATAAATGAGAAAATGTTCTATCATGAAATAGAAACCACGATGCAAATACGCCGTAGGAACGTTGTGAAACTCTTTGGTTACTGCTCTACTGCACGAGATATGTTTATTGTCTATGAGTACATGAAAGGAGGAAGCTTGCCGATAGTTCTCAAGTCCAACATAAATGCAAGCGAATTGAATTGGAAGCATAGGTTATGTATTACTCGGGATGTGGCTCATGCCCTGTCTTACTTGCATCATGATTGTTCAGATCCTATAGTCCATCGAGATGTAACAACCAATAACATCCTGCTCGATCAATACTGGACGTTGATGGATCAATCCACACAAGGCTCACTGGGACAAAATGATATCTGGCACTAGGTAATCAAAATCATGTTGTGTTGAACCTATTGTTTGGATTATTATTTTCTTTGTTGCAATATCTCATGCATTATTTTTTTGCATCCAACTGTGTCATACTCTTAATATACATTCAAGAAGTCACCACAATATCAATATAGAATTATAGATTATTCATTAGTACATTCTAACATAAGACGTTCTGACTGAACTCTTTATACTTCAGAGCTTGCATGCACTACGAGGGTGCCGGAGAAATGCAATGTTTATAGCTTCGGTGTGGTAATTCTCGAGCTGCTCATGGGATCACACCCTGGGGATTTTGTTTTGTCAATCTCGTGCCCTACCAAGAAAAGCACACCGATGAAGGATTTGTTGGACACCTGGCTCCCGCCTCGATAAGGTGAAATTTCAAGAGATATATTTACACTGATCACGGTTACTCTCCAATGCCTGCATCCGAATCCATCAACTCGTCCAACAATGCACTCTGCAATTCATAAGTTCTCTAAGTTTGCTGGGACGGTTGATCTTGATTATCTACATGCTGATGTCATGGACTCCTGCCTTCTTTGAACTTCCTGGATAGTACATCATACGCATGTTTTTTTTTTGTTTGCGTGATAATTTATTTGCACACATGTTTTTTTACTGTATCGCGTGATGATTTATTGGCAATTTGGCATCACATATTACCATCATATGTACTCTTTCCATTTTAAATTCAATTCCTTATCGCTCTATTTTTACCATAAGTCAAATATTTCTGTCTTTATCTATTAATTTTTAGAAATTTGTATAATTTAACAACATAAAATTACATGTCATGAATATTTCTCAGGGTGAATTTGAAAAATTAAATCTGGTGATGTTAAACTAGAAATTTATAATTAAATCTAAAAAGGTTGACTTAGCACAAAATTAGAATTAGAATGATAAATAATTTAAAAGAGAGGGAATACATTCTAACTAAATTAGGTCGGACGAGAGTAAATTCAACCCATAGGTGCACGTAAAAATTTGGCCCAGTGCTGTGCATATATAGAAAAGCTAATTTGCTTGCATGTGCCCGCGTGCACTGCCGACTGAGACCGAGACCTAGACGGACTCTACAACTCCGTGCTCGTGCGACTGTGCCTGCTGTCTTTTGGGGCTTTTGGATTGTAGGATATTTATGGAGCATGATTTTTTTAGCATTTTTAAGTGGTTTAGAAAAGATCGAAAGCTATCCAAAATTTCTATTTGAAAGTTTACTCTGTACTGCTTCTTATTAGTTATTTATCAATACTTTTAAAATTCGAGTAAAATTTTGCAATCGAGCCTTTTCTACATAAAGTTTTATTTCAAATTTGAAAAATTAGAGTAAATTTTCTACTAAAAATTTGAAACTTTCAACTCAAAATTTAAAACCTTCAATTGATTATTTTTTTAAAAAATACCTAAACTTTGAAACTTTCAGCTCAAATTTAAAAACTTTATATTGAAAATTTTAAAAATTTCTATCTAAATTTGAAACTTTCAATTATATTTATTATTTTATTATAGAAAGTAATTAACGTGGGTAAATTAGAGAAAGAAATGATGCTAAAGCGTCACGGGCTCAGCATGTTGCATGCGTGACTTAGGACTTAAAACTATTCTTTTATTTATTAAATTTATTTTTAAAAATATTTAATTTATTCATATAATCAAATACATGTCAATAATTAGATTAAACAATCTGTTTCAAATAAGCCTAAGCCCCAGTGTGCGCGTACTTTTTTTTAAGACCCCACACTCATACCACACTCACGCATACACACGCGTGCATATCAACACACGCTCTTAGAGACTTAAAATATAAATCCTCCAATATATAAAAAACACATAGTATTACTAACCAAGACCAATGAAGTCAGTTCCGAGGAAAGAAAACCCCGGGTGAGCGTGAGCGTCGAACCTGGCAGACGCTAGGTCTCAGTGTGCGTGTAATAGGCGTCTCTGCCCAATGATAAGCCCAAATTTCGCCCATAATTGCAAGTCAATTCAGCACAAAAATAGCGTAAATTCAGCCCAAATATGCACGTGAATTCGGCCCAAAAATTGGTCTATTATGCGGACCATAAGTGCCCGTTATTTTAGCCCAAAGGCGTGCGAAAATTCGTCCCAAACGTTTAGGTAATTTTGGCCCAAATATGTTTATAAATTTGGCCCAGATATTATCGTAAACTGGGCCATTGGGCATATATCTCGTAAATTTGGCCCAGATATTCTCGTAAATTTGACCCACTCGGCCACACGTCGTCTCCTCGAGCGAGTCGCCCACTCCCGTCCCTCCCTGCGGGGCGCCTCATGGAAGCTGCCGAGCTCGCGCCGGTCCGCCGCCGCCGCCCCCCGGTTCCTCCTCGGCACCCCCTATTCCGGCCTCCTGTAGCGCGTCGTATCTCCGCCGCCTCCCGGTGGCAACCACGCGGCGAGCAGGTTCGAGCTCAACTCATAGCATGCAAGTTGCTCGATCAAATGCTTGCGTGGAGCTAGCTTCTTTATTCCTCTCTTAGCCAGGTTCTAGTTTCCTGTTATAGATGTACACTTTGCTATTTTCCGTATTTCTTTAAATAATTTTCTGCTTCCTGGATCTCAAATTATTTACTTGATGAGTTCTTAACAATGATATTAGATATTGGGTTCTTTCACTTGAGAACCTCCTATCCCACACACGCCAAATGATTAAGAAATGGTATGCATACGTTTAATGTGTTTGTAACGTTATTGACCTTTGAGTAATGCGTCGTAAAGGATATCACCGATCCTCTGTTAGTTCCTCAAGACAACCAACTCATGGTCCATATGTCAGCTTAGATTGAAGCATACGGAACTAAGCAGAATCAAGGCGATAATAATAAGTTTATTGCAAAATTTTCTGCTCATGGATTTATGAAGGTTTCCTTGATTTTTTTATGAACTTTGGGAGGAACATCTTCGGTTTGTTTAGCTCATTTTTGACTTTTATCCAAACATGCTCAAAGTCAGCAGTTCAAATATGACTGTCATGGTAGATGGTACCACAGCACACCGGCACTAGATTGCCAGCGCGCTCATCGGTCAGCAAGCATACGTTTCCACATCCAATTGCCAGTAGGAAAACCTACCACATACTTTGTACTTGTTTAAGCCCATCTTGTTGTACTATAGTCTAGTTATACATACTAAGCTCAGGACTGGTATTAGGGTGCTAGCTGTACATACGAATACAAGATCCGGATGCTACGTACATATGTTACAGGAATCAAACACCAAAGCCTCCAGTGACTGCGTCGCCGTTCGTTCGTTGGCCAGAAATTCCTTCCATGCATATATCTCATTCTCTTTGCCTCTCCTCCTCGCAACCTACCACAAAACTAGCCTTCAAGTCTCCATGTCTTCACTGTTCAGACTCACAATGCCCAACATGTATTTGCTATGGCTCATTGTGCTACTCTTTGTCTCGGCTGCTGCAGGTGTGGATGACTTGCAGCTGCTGGAGCAATTCAGGATCGCTGTGCCAAACGAGACGGTGCTCGCAGGCTGGAGCAGCAGCGACGGTGCATGCAGGTTCCCTGGTGCGGGCTGTAGGGATGGCCGGCTCATGTCAATATCCTTCATTGGTGTCAACCTCCACATCAACTTTAGTGTTGTTGCGAGCACCCTGCTACAGCTCAGCACTGTTGAGGAGGTCACAATCCGTGACACCAACATAGCCAGCATCCTCTCGGTGGCCAAGGGCATCACGTGTGAGATGAAGTTGCGCCTGCTGGACCTGTCTGGCAATGGATAGCTCACTGGCTCTGTGGCCGACGCGGATGCATTGGCCGGTGTATGCAGTGGTTTAAGGGTACTGAATCTTTCAGCTACCAGAGTTGGTGTTGTGAAGGTCGATGGGCAAGAGAGCACACACATGGGGTTTGCCAGGCTGGACGTTCTTGACCTTTCAAACAACAAGATTACCGGTGAAGGTGACCTCAAGTGGATGATAAATGCCGGTGCTGGTGGAGTCCGACAGCTACATCTCACCGGGAACCTTATCTCTGGGGAAGTCTCGGCATTCACCATCTGTTCCAGACTTGAGTACCTCGACCTGTGGCAATGCCATATCTGGCACCATGGCGGCAGGGGTCCTGTCTGGATCCAGCAGACTGACTACGCTCAACCTTAGCTCCAACAATCTTGAAGGTGTGTTCCCACCAGATGTTGCAAGCTTTTTGTCGCTAACTTCCCTCAACCTATCAAGAAATAATTTCTCCGGTGAAATTCCAAATAAGGTTCTCTCAAATCTTGTCAAGCTCAGGACGGTTGCCGTCTCCTTCAACTACTTAAACGGAACCATCCTAGATGCACTCACCATGCACCCGGAGCTCGAGGTACTTGACCTTAGCTCCAACAAGTTGTCCAGTACCATCCCTGCTACCCTATGCTCCCTGAACACCAGCAGCAATCTCCTCCGAGTGCTCTACCTGCAGAATAACTACCTCACTGGCAGCATCCCGGAGGCTATCTCTAGCTGCTCCAGGCTTGTGTCAATCGACCTCAGCCTCAACTACATCAATGGGACAATTCCCTTATCCCTTGGCAAAATTGATGGTCTCCGTGACTTGGTATTGTGGCAAAATATGCTGACGGGTGAGATACCAGCCTCTCTAGCTGGTATCCACATCCTTGAGAATCTCATTATTGATTACAATACTCTTATTGGTGGCGTCCCTCCGGGTTTGGCAAATTGCGTGGAACTGAAGTGGTTGTCTTTAGCCAGCAACCAGCTGTCTGGGCCAATACCTGAGTGGGTCGGCCAACTCGGTAAACTTGAAATCTTGAGACTTGGGAATAACTCCTCAGAGGTGATATCACTGGAGCTGGGTGACTGTAAGAGCCTTCTGTGGTTGGACATCAGTATCAACAAGCTGAGGGGACCTATAGCAGCAGAGTTGGCAAAGCAGTCCGGAAGGATCAACACGACGATTACTGGTGCACAGGAAGATAAGATTTGGCACCTGCCCAATTGATGAGGATATCAATATCTTCAATATATCCTTACCTATACAAATGAAACATACTACACTTACTTGTGATCGTGATTGCTAACTTAATTATTAGATAGGTCTTATGTATATGTACTACTTATTGAGAACACTGAAAGAAGAAAGATTTATAGGCTGATTTTGGACTACGGAATAAGACCAACTTGTGATGGTCAACAGTTGCATACAACTCTGATTTAAGCGTTCCTAGACTTTACGGAAAGCTTATTAAGTTTGCTTTTAAATGGATCTGGCCTCACGTCCATATCTACTCAGCAGCAACTGTAATTGTCGTTTTAATGCTAAGACCTTAATTTGTCTACGATACTGCATCATTCTATTTTGAATCGATGGCCCATATATCCAGTTAAATCCATTAGAACATGTCGAACATGACCCAAACACTCAGTCATTCTCTCACCTATATATAATTTCTAGAACCATCATAAAACAGGATAGATTTGTTAGATTGAAAGTTAGCCACTATAGTGCTCGTGTCGACTAAATCGTCCATATGTTCGTATTCAAAAGCCTACTTTTTCGTTGTATTTTTAAAATCTTCATTTTAATTTAGCAATTCAATATACTATTCTTTCTTATTTTTCAATTTCTTGTGGGACGAGTACCCTTGTGGATAAATTGATCGCACTTCACAAGATCTCATTCAATGGAATTGGTTGCCATGGTACAACATTTTTGGATGATTGTAGTCGAACTGTGAACGGGCGTTCTAACCATAAATCAAGTTATTCATCTTTATGAAAAGATCAGTACTAAAACTGTCGTCACCATTGATAAGCTAAATATTTCCCAATGGCACGGCAGTGGGAGTTTGCTATATCACACGGGCATCCCGACCAATGACCTGAGGCGATGCCAACTAAGAAGGCATGCGACTTCACTCGGATGTATTTTGGGAGTGTGGCTGACAGCAGTAAAGCCAACTTGTCAGTGATTTTTCTGGATTTTTCATTTAATCAACTCGACTCAGAGATCCCCAAGGAGCTCGGGGACATGCACTACCTCATGATCATGAACCTTGGCCACAACCAGCTGTCTGGTGCGATCCCGGATGAACTAGCTGGTGACAAAAAGCTTGCAGTGCTTGACTTGTTGCACAACAGGTTGGAAGGCCCAATACCCAACTCGTTCTCAATGTTATCGCTGTCAGAGATTAACCTATCAAACGATCGGCTGAATAGTATCATCCCAGAGCTTGGGAGCCTTGCAACGTTCCTACGAAGCCAGTATGAGAATAACTCTGATTTATGTTTATCATTCAGTAGTGTCCCACTATGCAGGCGACTATCAATCAAAGAGTAGGAGGCAGGGGACCATTGTTGGTGGTGTTGTGGCTGGGGCATCTCTCTTGCTGTTCGCTGGGTTATTGATTTCGTACATGATGTACCTTGCTAATTTGGTTGGAGTTTTATTTTGTAGCCTTATCCTCTTGCATATATATCCCCTGGTAATTTGTTGTACAAAACTGTAGTTTGGTGAAACTATGTCTTAAAGCTGTAGTTGCTTGATAATTTTTGCATTACCAGTTTGTTGGAAGTGATTTTGTTCCCTTTTTTTTTCTTTTTGCAGCTCTGATTATAAGCCTATGCAGAAAAAAAGAAGTGCAACGCACACGTTGCAAATGCAGATTTGCAGCATGAAAAGGTGTTCTCTCTCTGGAACTTTGATGGGGGAATTGCATACGAGCAAATTATTGAAGCGACGGAGAACTTTAGTGATAAATATTGCATTGTCACTGGTGGTCATGGATCTGTCGATGTAGCTGAACTATCAACTGGCGAAAAAATCGCAATCAAGAAGATACATGTAACAGAGGATGACCATTTGATAAGCGAGCAAATGTTCTATCGTGAAATAGAGGCCATGATGCAAATACGCCACTGGAACGTTGTGAAACTCTTTGGTTACTGCTCCAATGCACGAGATAGGTTTATTGTCTATGAGTACATGAAGGGAGGTAGCTTGTCTGTAGCACTCAAGTCCAGCAGACGTGCAAGCGAGTTGGATTGGAAGCACAGGTTGTGCATTGCTCGGGATGTGGCTCATGCCCTGTCTCACTTGCATCACGATTGTTCAAATCTTATAGTCCATCGAGATGTAACAACCAATAACATTCAGCTGGATCTGGAGTGCAGAACTTGCTTATCAGACTTTGGCATAGCTAAAATACTGGACGTTGATGGATCAAGCCACACAAGGCTCGCCGGGACAAAAGGATATCTTGCACCAGGTAATGAAATTTTATTGTGTCCAACCTACTGTTTTCATTCTATTTTTTTCTTTCGTTTAGCAGCAGCTCATTCATATTTTTGTTGCATCCAGCTGAGTCAGACTCATATGCTCTACCCTGCTTAATATGCATTGAAGAAGTCATCACAGTGTCAATATATATTGTAAATTACTAGTACATTTTAGCATTAGGTTCATTCTAACTAAACTCGTGATACTTCAGTGCTCGCGTACACAACGAGGGTGACGAGAAATGCGACGTTTATAGCTTTGGCGTGGTTGTTCTTGAGCTGTTGATGGGATCTCACCCGGGGTATTTTATTTTGTCAATCTCGTGTCCTACCAAGAAAAGCACACCAATGAAGGATTTGTTGGACACCCGACTTCCGCCTTCAGAAGGTGAGATTGCAAGAGAGACTAGGACTGATCACGGTAGCTCTCCAGTGTCTACATCCCAATCCATCAACTCGTCCAACAATGCACTCTGCGATTTACAAGCTCTCAAAGGTTGCTGGGACGGCTGATCTTGATTATCTGCATGCAGACATCATGGAATTCTGCCTTCCTTGAACTTCCTGGATGTATGATACATGTGTGTTTTATTTTCACTGAATGCCTGATGATGTGTCAGTAATTTGGCAATACATTTAACTAGGTTTATTTTTAACATAAAACTCCTAGTTTATTTAGTTGGAACCGGATATGGATTACCCGTGAGTTGACCTACGCCTCACCGCTGTATTTAACCACCATTAATGAAAGGTAACATTCTACTTAAATTAGACCAGACGAGAGTAAATTCACTAATTCACCCGCCTTAACTCGCAAAGCGTTACATTTGCAGGATTCATTCCACCATTACTTGCAAAGCAATTTATCCACCGTTACATTTAACTACCATTCACTAATTCACCGGTGAAAAATTCAGCCATCTGGGCCAAATATTGGCCGAAACTAATCTGAGGCCCAGTTAATGCCAAAAATATGGAAAGCCGAAGTCCCAAGCTAATCTGCGTCCCGCACGAAACTGTCATGGGTAATTCCGGTACTTCCGTTTCAAATGAAATCCTTAGGCCGACGCGGAGACGGAGAAGCCACAGCCACAGCACAATGGCGGCCACTCTTCTCCCCACCTTATCGCCGCCGCTCTCCTCCTCCTCCGGCGAGCACCACCGCTTCTCCGACGCCTCCTCGCACCCACCTCCTCCTCGCCGGTACGGTCTCCTACCTTCCGCTCCCTCGCCACAATGCCCTCCTCCTCCTCCTCCGCCGCCGCCGGCTCCCGGGCCAGCCCCGATCGTGCGGGCCTCCTCATGCTCGGCATCGAGACCAGTTGCGACGACACCGCAGCCGCCGTGGTACGCGTGGGCTCACTCCCCGTCCTTTCCCCCCATGGCAGACCGCTTGCAGTTGTGGTGGAGACGCGTAGGATTTATGCTAAGTGCGTGGGCTCTGTGTTTTCTTGCTGGTTGCACGTTAGAGGCGATGGCGAGATCCTAAGCCAAGTGGTGTCTTCCCCAGTAAGACACTGTTCCCTGCTTCCCTCTGCAGCTCACTTCGTTTCTGTATAATGGTCATGTTAATATTGTGTGCGATGCTGATCGTATTGTTTTGTGTTTACAACATTTGGAAGGAAGATTTACTCGTGAAGTGGGGAGGTGTTGCTCCTAAGATGGCTGAGGAAGCTCATGCTCTTGCGATTGATCAGGTTGGACTTTCAGAGTTTCAGTTCAGAACCGGTGTTGATCTTGTGTTTTTCCTTTTTACATTATTTATATTAAAAAGTTGATAGCTTCATCTATGACATTGCCTTGCAGGTTGTCCAGAAAGCACTCGATGATGCAAATGTGTCAGAAAGTGATCTTTCTGCAATGGCTGTCACTGTAGGACCAGGGCCTAGTTTATGCCTCAGAGGTATCCCTTTTTCTTTTTATGTTTACACTTGATCAAAATGAAAAGGATTACAATGTTATTTACCTTCATATTCTCATATGATGGCATGCTTCTGAATTTTCAGTCTGTTACAGAATCTTGTTTTCATCTTTCAATCGTGCTCCCCTCCTCCTCAAGCCCACGTTCTTTTCATTAGTCCACTGAGTAATTTAGGTGCAGTGCGTTTCTCATCACCAACTTGTTTGCCCTTTAGATGTTGTTAGCAATTCTGTCTTGTGCAGTCACTTGCAATGTCAACCTGTACAATAATCGAGTGTTGAAGTGATATATTGCAAATACTACTATTTACCAACCCAGTCATAGTTAACCCTATTGTTTTTAATCTCGCTGAGTTTCTCTTTCTTACATTTCTTTTTAAAGGTTATTTGATGAACCATGTAAATTGCAGTTGGGGTTCACAAAGCTCTAAAAATAGCAAAAGCATTCTGCCTGCCTATTGTTGGAGTTTATCATATGGAGGCACATGCATTAGTTTCCAGGTATCCAACCTTGTTTTTCATATCTGAGCACTGAAGATGACTGAAGAATAAGTTTCTTTATCAGTTCATTATCAAACAAAAGCAGACTTTGAGATTTTTTAGCACAAATGATGTAATGCTTTTCAATGTCCATTTGTTAGGAATTTTATGTTTTTGTTATTCTTCTGTGGATTTTGTTCTACAGCACAACTAGTAATATGTTACGAACTTTTGTGTTCCCACTGTCTATTATTCTATTTTAATGTCCACTAGGTTGGTAAAGTAGCAAAATTTGAACCAAAAGGTGAATTATTTCTTTTTCCACTGACATTACTTCCAAACATTTAATCAATATCCACCACTATGTAAAAACCACGGAACTATTTCAGCAGGAACAAATTTACATCTATAAACTATTTTTCAGTGCTATGTGTTTTGCCAAATGAATGTATTGTAATGAAATGCAAGGTATGGAATTTAAATTATTATTACTTAAGAGCTTTTACCAGAAATGCTAAGAGCCTAGGATAATGGTGATAATGTTTATACTGAAGTAATTATATAATCCTAAAAAGACTATCATAACCAATTCACCTTCCATTGTTGCTATATTCAATGCATTTGGATTAATGTAGTTTTATCTTTTATGTCAGGTTAGTGAACAAGGGCCCCGATTTCCCATTTTTGGCTCTCCAAATTTCAGGTATTTACTAATTGAAGTGTTTCATCTCAATATTCTGTGGCACTATTATTTTTTGTTGAGTTGTTATAGTAACACTAAGGCCCTTTTTTTTTTTAAAAAAAGTGATGTTTGGTAGACTTTGAATGTATAACATAGATTCCACCAGAACTTCCATAAAGTTATTTATATTTCCCTTTTTTAATACATTATCAATCACATGGGTTTTGGAAGTATTGCCACCATGTTGTGCAGTTTTTTGCAATCTAGTGCTAATTTTGCTTCAAAATTATCGGAGGCATCCAAAGCTCACTAAGCATGACCATGCACTTTCCCGCTAGACATGGGTGTACTTCTAAAATAGATGGACACCAGTGCTTAGTTTAGGATTTAAACCCTATTCAAACTTTCAAACTAATATATTTGAACCCCAATAAAGCAGATATACTCATGTTGATATTTGCCCTAGAAAAACATTGTGTTTGGTGAATTTTATTTTATGGTGTTTAGTCACCTAACCAGTTAATATATTTAGGAGGGAACAATCTATTTGTTCTTGCTCATGAACTTGGTCAATATGTTCAATTGGGAACTACAATAGATGATACAATTGGTGAGGCTTATGACAAGTCAGCAAGATGGTTGGGCCTTGACATACGGAAAGGTGGTGGTCTTGCTCTTGAACAGCTTGCTCTATGCTCGCCGCCAAACCTCGCGGGGGAGGGTCTGACTGGACCGAACGGAGGTTCGACTGGGGAGAGACGGCGGCTCAGTCATGTGAAGACCTGAGAGATCTGCTTAGTTCTAGTGTAAATCCTTAAACTTCGAGATCCGAGGACGTGCCAGTCAATTTGACCTTGTAATTGATAAGGAGAGAGGATGAGACTCGTGAGCCGGTCGGCCGGTGGGCCTGTTCGGCTCACTCTATTGGCTAGGTGCCAGTAGGGAAGGCAGCGCTCGGGCATTGGCTGAACAGCCGATGGAGACGTGAGAGATAGACGTGTGGAATATACTAGATGACCTATCGGCCAAAGAGTCGATGACGCTCCACGGTATTCGAAGCGTGGAGCGGGGCCCGATCCCCCGCGAAGCCACGTGGGCCAGCGACCGTGGTAACAGTGCCGTTAGGATCAGCCTTGATAGATCGGATCGAACCGAGACAATATGAGGCCGGGGACTAATGACACGGAGACGACGGAGGCCTAGACTGAACGTGACGACGAGAGAGGAAAAGCCGAGGTCATCGGCTACCTAATGGCCGAACGTTCGATGCAGGGCTACACCTAAACCCATCGGCTGCTCGAGCCGATAGGGAACGAGACCCGCTAGATCTCGATGCCGGCCATGTCAGACATGAGCCCTGGAAGATTGGACCGAACCGAGACAGTACCAGAAAGCGTTCGATGTGTTCGGATCGATCTTTAGTGGAACGATCGTTAGACGATACGCGAGACAGGTGCGAGGCCTACGGTGAGAATAACTCATCGGCTACTCACTTTGATGAGACACCGTGCGAACACCCACCGGGGCGCCGGCTTGAACCACCGTCGCCGATCTTGTTGGTCAAACCTAACCGATGCAGTACGAGACCGTTGACGGAGGAGGAAGCCCAACGCGTCGGCGAGCCTCGCGTGGACGTGATGCGGTACGCTTGATCGGGCTATAAGGAATCATATAAAGGACACACGGGCTGCAAAACCGATGCCGCTCTAGATATGGTGGACGATGAACAAGGAGTGGTGTCCGATCCTCCCACAACACGAGACCCATCGCCCACCGTGACGACGCTATCTCGAAGATTGGACCTAATCAAGATAGTAAGAGACCGAGACTAACGGCAATGGGAAGACGGATGACAGATCGGTCATGCTGAAGAAAGGGCGGTGGGACCCTACCGGCTAGCTGAGCCGATGAGAGGACCTCTCTGAAAATATGCGTGCATCGATCGAAAGGTCAATGCACTAGGCGTGATGTTCGATGGAAGTCTCTAAAGACAGGAACCAATACGCTAGGCGTGTTGCTTAAGGTATAGATAACTCATCGGCTAACTACTCCGATGAAACGCTGGGCAGAGACCTATAGGCTTACGGCTCAATCTACTGTTGGCAGCCTCGTAGGTCGAACCTAACTGATATAGCACAGGATCGACGACGGCAGAGAGAGTTTGGTAAACCGATAGATCTCGCACGGACGTGATGCGATACACTCGATCTGACTAAGAGGTCGAACCTAACTGATGCAGTCTTAGATAGAATAAGATATACCGGGATGGTGGCAGGACTTACCCTTTCGTCGGAGATCGAACTTAACCGATGCAGCCCCGCGTCGAGAGCTAGAACCCGCCGATAAAAATCTAGACAAGTTATGGTAGCGATGTGCCGAAATTGTATTGATTGAAGGATTTCTCATAGGCTTCCAGGAGGCCTATATTTATACCCTATCATTACAGAGTTCGACGCGGTTACAACAAGGATCGAACGTTATTTCCTAAAAAATATAGAAAGAAAATATTTTTAAGGAAGTTAATTGAACTAACTAAATCTTTCTATTATAAAATACAATTTATATAGATAAATTATTTTGCCGTGAGTTCTATGGTTTCTCCTCAGACTCGGTCTCATTTGAATAGTCTTATATAATTGAACCAAATCTTTTCTCGCTTCATTCGATCGGCTTCTTCTCTATAGTAATTGGACTCTTCTTTACTAAATCGATTGTCTTTTTAATCCATTTATGAGCTTACTAAATTTTGGTGTTAACACTCTAGGTAATCCAAATGCTGTTAAGTTTAGAGTAAGTTTTTCAGATGTAGATTTTTTTTTTGGGAACCGCTGGATAGATATGTTGTGGTATCCACTTATCATGACTGGTAGGTCAACATGATGTTCGCTTGCCTTTTCTTTTGTAAACTTCCAGGTTCCAATGTGACAACACAAAGATTGCAATTTCTCTTATGCTGGTCTGAAGACTCAAGTTCGATTGGCTATTGAATCCAGAAACATGTATGGCTCTATTATCCATTTCAGTTTTAGTTATTGTGCCATTTTCTTTATCACAAGATGAATATGCCTTCTGGTGTGCCAAATAAGTATTGTATTTGATATGCTGTTTGCTCTCCTTGACTTTAACTCTCAATAATGTGTAATACTCTTTTTTAATTTTACTGAAATTTATTTATTTCTAGCACTAAGAAATCAATATGGAACTATTGCAACTGATCCTACAAGTTTGGTAAATCCACCTCAAACATGCAAGGTCCTCGTCCTTTTTTAATTGAAGAACACCTACATAGGCATTACACTATAGCATATATACAATAACCTGTGCTGGAAATGCTCTAGATCAAACAACAGGAACAACTCAAGTGGGAACAGTAATGTTTAACAAATAATAACAAGAGTTTGCAAGTTGATAGAGAACTTGTTCTTAGAACAGGTATACATTTTCCCCCATGGAATCCATCATAACAAGGGTATAGAATGTTTTTGTTTATTTAGTGCTGAAGGAAGATTTATCATTGTTAGCTGAAACAGACATGGCAATTTAATTGGTTGTGATTATTGGCCTTGTAACTCTTCTGTTGTTTTTGTGCTATGGTAGATCTGCAGATGATATTCCTATTTCATCTGCGACAGAAGAAGACAGACAACTAAGGACGAACATTGCTGCCTCTTTTCAGGTTTTACACTATAGGCAATGTATCTTCATTGTTCATTAAGATTTTGGTAGTTTTCTGATGATTTTGACCTCTGCAGCGAGTTGCTGTTTTACATTTGGAAGACAGATGCCAGCGGGCAGTTGAATGGGCATTGAAGATGGAGCCTTCTATTAAATACTTTGTAATTCAGATATCTTGATGTTGATTGATTTTAGGATACTTACATTAGTTCATCATTTGTATTATTGACTCAATTATTAAAGGTTGTTTCAGGAGGCGTTGCATCAAACAAGTATGTCAGAACTCATCTGAATCATATTGCGGAGAAGAATGGCCTCCAGCTCGTATGCCCTCCCCCAAGCCTTTGTACTGACAATGGTTACAAGTTTATTTACATGACCACGTGAATAGTAAATCAGTAATATTCAATCATATTATCAACAGAAGCATCTAGGATTTCAATGCCATTTTTCATGCAGCTCATTGCATATCTTCTTTTTTTTCTCTCAATCTAGACTATACATTTTTTTTTAATTTTGTTGGTAGGCCCTACATTGTTGTTATACTGTATGTTTTCGTCCTATTGATTTTGAAGCATTTGAACTTATTTTTTGACTGTCTTCCATATAGACTACAGATTCTTCCTAATTCCATAGTTACTTTCAAGCAGTTTCCCCATAATTCTGACAATAATAACATGTACTGCAGGTGTCATGATTGCTTGGACTGGTATTGAGCACTTCATTGCTGGCAGATTTGATGATCCTCCTGCTGTTGATGAGCCTGATGATATGCAGGTAATGAGAAATAAATATGCTCAGTTGATGAGTTGAACAAAACCATGCGCTATTAAGCACAGTAAACTTTTTTGCTTATTATGACTGGTAATTTAGAAATGCATTTATATATGACCAACTCTTTGCTGCAACCCCCAAAAAAGGTCTTATTAAAAGGAATTGGTGTGGCAAATGGCAAAGAGGAAGAGTGTAAAAGCTAAACCGATGGCATTTCAATGAGCATCCGTTATCCAAATGTTGTGACTTGGACATATTATATTTTTTTCTTGACCTTAATTTGGATAAATTTGGCACATGTCTCCTTTTTTGGATAAATTTCGCACTGTAGTTGAATTTTGATAATTTTGTTTAGCTCAAGTCATCCCGAGTCTAATTTTCACCCTCTACTCCCAAACCTTAATACTCAAATCTCAAAACTACTGCAAATCGCCTGCCAAAATCTGGTTTTGTTGGCAATTTTGTTTTGCCATTGTGACCTACCATATTATAAGCTTTGCCATATGGTCATTGAACAGGTGACCTTGTGTTATATCAGAATCACATCCAAGCCAGTTGACCCACATTTTCAGTCCCTAACCCATCTTCCCCATCCTTCTTGCGGTATCTCGCCGCCTTTATGTTCCTCCTCATGTCTTTGCCAATTTGATGCCCATGAGAGGAGCGTAGTGTGCTGCCAGAGTGGCGAAGGCAGTTTATCTTGTTGCTGGTTGTGCTGCCTCCTTCCAAGCAAGTCGTAGAGCAGAGCTATTCAGCGCTATGACAGTCTGACCTAAATAGGCAACGAAAGAAGAGGATGGGATAAGCAGCTTGTAGCGGTGGCAGAACCACCATGAAGATCAGATATTTTTTTATCTTGTATTTAACAAACGTAAACGGTTTTGGAATTAGGATGACAATATATGTGAAGAGTCAAGGGAAAAACACGTTTCCTTGGTAATTAATATCACGGAAACTGGGATTATTTTCGCATCATCACAATCAGATCATCTGATTTTCTTGATTCAAATGTAAAGCACTTCGAATTGGGTCTATTGTGTGTTATATTGTACTTGGTAAATTTTACTCTACTCCTGACGTAAAATAAATTTGACCAGAGAGATTAGTTACTACTGTGTGATTTCTTTGTTTTGAAGATTGGCTGGCTATTATCGTGCCTGATAAGTGTCTTTGCTGCTGGTACAGTACGACCTGCGTCCAAGGTGACCTCTTGGTGAGGAATATTCATAAGGAAGAAGTGTTGCACGGTCGATGAAAACTGCTCGGGTCCATCCATCACTTACATCGATTGTTCGGGTATGTATGCGTGTGTATCCAGGCCCATTAGGCTAGACCTGACCCCTCGTATATACTCAGGGGATTCATAGTCACTGTACACTTTCTATATGGTATCAGAGCGAGTCTAGACATCCCGGCGCGCTAGCTTCTCCCTCCGGCGAGCCGACCCTTTCCTCCTCGTCGTCGACGTTTTCTTCTCGTCGTCGACTCTCTTCCCGGTACTCTCCTCGCTCTCTCGTCTCCATTTCTTCTTCTTCCCATCTCTCCCGTAGTCACCTTTTCTCCGCCCCACCTCCACGCGACCAGGCGACGGTCTTGATCCGCCTCCTCGTCCCTCCTCGCACCCGTCTCCGCTCTTCCTCTTGTTTCGTGCATCTTTCCTTCTCTAATGCCGGCGCACCTCCGTGCTCGTCATCTCCATCGGTTGGACTTGTCCAGCCCTCCATCGGCTAGAAATCTCCCTCGGTTCTTGCCCTTTCCGACACGCTTAATGGCTCTCGGACGTGAACCTTCTTCCCTCACGTCCGAGCTAGTCCAATATGTCCACGTGTTCACGGACACGAATCCCTGCCTCCCGGACGTGAACATATTCTCTTCGCGTCCGGCCACTCCCTGCCTTTTTCGCGTCCGCCCTACTCCTTGGCCTCCACGAGTCCACGGACGTGAATCTTCTCTTCATGGACGTGAATCCTCACACGTCCGTGACGCAACCACTCTCTGACCCACCCACTCTTTCCTTACCTACTCCGCTGCCTACTCCTCATCGGCTGGCCACTCCTCACCTACTCCTCATCGGCTGGCCACTCCTCACCTACTCCGCTACCCACCTCCCATCGGCTTCTCACGTCCTTGATCGGCCGATCCGTCCTCTCATCGGCTTCCTCCTCCCATCGGGCCCCATCGGACCCACCTTTATCGGTCGATACCGATCCTATTTATCCTTCAGCCGATACCGTTCCCTCTCCATCGGGCACCCTACTTCCATTGGCTCCTTACTTTCCATCGGCTCCCCCCACCCTATCGGCTGATCCACCTCTATCGGACCGATCGGAATACTCGGCCCACCTGACCTCATCGGCTCAGGCCGATCTAATCCCTCCTTTTCCTCTTATCTATAGTCGCCGACTCGGAGCCGATGACGCCCCCACCCGACCAGTTCTTCCCATTACTCCCGCACCCCCATCGGCTCCAGTTCCCTCCACCTCTCACATTGTCACCCGCTCCCAGACCGAGTCTCTCCGACCCAATCCGCGCTACGATCTCTCCGCCGTCCACAGCTCTATCTCGCCCATCCCGGCGACTTCTCGCTCAACCTTGGCCGACCCTCAGTGGCGCGCGGCCATGGCCGACGAGTACAAGGCCCTAATGGACAACGAGACTTGGCGCCTCGTTCCCCGACCTCCCGGCGCTAACATTGTGACCGGTAAGTGGATTTTCAAACATAAATTCCGCGTTGATGGCTCCCTTGCCCGTCACAAGGCTCGCTGGGTAGTCCGGGGTTTCTCCCAATGATCCGGTGTCGACTACGACGAGACCTTCAGTCCTGTTGTCAAACCCGCCACCATCCGAGTCGTCCTCACCTTGGCTGCCTCTCGCTCCTGGCCAATCCATCAACTAGACGTGAAGAACGCCTTTCTTCACGGCCACCTGACGAAAACAGTCTACTGCCAGCAGCCCCCAAGCTTCGTCGATCTTTCTCGGCCCGACGACGTCTGTCTCCTTCAACGCTCTCTCTACGGCCTCAAACAAGCCCCTCGTGCCTGGTACCAGCGATTTGCTGCCTATCTTCGGTACATTGGCTTTGTGGCCTCTGCGTCTGATAGTTTCCTGTTCACTTTCCATATCGGCTCCGCCACTGCCTATCTACTTCTCTATGTCGATGACATTGTCCTCACAGCGTCTTCGACATCTCTTCTCGACCAGATCATGACCGATCTTGGTCCTCTCTACCATTTTCTTGGCATCTTCGTAACCCGTTCCATCCACGGGCTCTTCCTTTCCCAACGCCAGTATGCCATCGACCTCCTCCAGCGTGCGGGCATGGCCGACTGTCACCCCACGGCCACCCCAGTCGACACTCGAGCCAAACTCTCCGCCGCCGATGGCGCCCTCGTTGCCGATCTCTCTCACTATCGGAGTCTTGCCGGGGCTCTCCAATACCTCACACTCACCCGACCCGACCTCACGTATGCTGTCCAGCAAGTGTGCCTCTTCATGCACGCTTCGCGCGAATCTCACCTCGTGCTGCTCAAGCGCATCCTACGCTACGTGAAGGTCACCCTCTCCAGCGGGCTGCATCTCAGCTCTAGCACCATCGACTCCCTCACCGCGTACTCCGACGCGGACTGGGCAGGCTGCCTCGACTCTCGACGCTCTACGTCCGGCTACTACGTCTACCTCGGTGACACTCGTATCCTGGTCCTCAAAACGCCAGACTACAGTGTCCCGCTCCAGCGCTGAAGCCGAGTACCGCGCCGTCGCCCACGCCATCGCCGAGTGCTGCTGGCTTCGCCAGCTTCTCCAGGAGCTCCGTGCACCCCTCTCCACCGCGGCCGTCATCTACTATAACAATGTCAATGCTGTCTACATGACCGCCAACCCGGTCTATCACCGACGCACCAAGCACATCAAGATCGATATTCATTTTGTCCGTGACAAGGTTGCATTAGGATAGGTTCGGGTGCTCCATGTATCATCGGCACATCAGTTTGCCGATATAATGACCAAAGGCCTGTCCACGCCTTTGTTCACCAATTTTCGGTCCAGTCTCTACGTTCGTTCCCCTCCCGCTGTAACTGCGGGGGTGTTAGATAGACCATTAGCCTGGGCTGTATATATATAGACCCGACCCCCTCGTATACACTCAGAGGATTCATAATTACTGTACACTTTCTACAGTAATAGTAGAGAAGCTTCCAGTAGAAGAAGATCTCACAAATCGACGTCGATGATACAGCGTTCTGCTCATTAGTAGTTTAGTGAACATTGCATTGCAGGAGCAATACACAGTTGCTAGTGATGTAAAATTGGGTTTTGTTTAGGAAGTATGCTATATTCCATCGATAGTTTGTATATTCGATATATTTCCATTCACTTAGTTAACTTGTTGCCAGTGATTCTTTGAGGTACCGATACCAGAAACACAAACGTTACTATTGGCATTTCCTAGTGCATTTCTATTGTTTGGACTCACATCATATATAAGCAAATACACTACCCTAAAACAAGTGGGTGTACGCTGGAGAGAAGACACTGCCTGTTTGATTTCAGTAATCCAGTTGAATGCTTGCATAGTTGCATTGCTCTTTAATATTTTGAAAAGGAAAAGGCAATGCCACTCATTCAAGTATTGAGAAGCTAGCCATTGAAGGTAGTGTTTCCATGTGCCATGTGGTTTATCGGTTTAGTTGATGCATGCAGTTTTAAGTTTCAGTCGCAGTATTGTGATTACTGAGGCGCGGCTTGTTTCAAGTGGAGAATAAGGGCTCACGCATTATCCTAATGAAGTTCGATGAGGCATACGCCTTTGTTTTTTTGACACATGGAAGATGTGGAGCCATCGGGGCCTGTGACTGTAACTGTGAGATGTATAAATTGTCTGAAACTTTGGTGTTGGTTGTGGGCTTCTGCAAGACTGCAACTGGTGTTTCTCTGTCCCTGACAAATACAAATGCTTTTTCTTTCTTTTGATTCATTCCTATCCAGTCCTCGATCATTGGATGGGCATAGAACTTTTAACCAGAAAAATAGGCGTTAGGAAAGTACGACTATGCTTTCCTTAGCCATCTCTATTTTCAGAAGCTTGAAGAATTGAAGGTTCCTTGTTTTTTTCCTGGTTCCGTGCACGATAGAAGGCAAGGATGAGGTCGAAATCAGATCAGAGCGATAATTCTAATTGGGGGGATTCCCGCAAACTGAGGAATGTGAAGGCACGTTCAGTTTCGTGCCGCATTGCATCCAGAGTGGCTGTTTATAATGCGCCAGAGCGATAGGATCCTGTTGCACTTCAATGGTAATTTGAGATCGAAATCTTTTGTAGTACTGCAAAAGGTACCGTAGATATAGAGTTGCTACAGTGTTCTAATACACTGACACTGTCCCCTACTGTAGCAAACTATATATAAAACAAAACATTATACTCCTTTCGTTTTTTAAATATATAACGTTATTCACTTTTAAATTAATATAAATATATAAAAAATATAAGTTGTAACTTTAATAATAAAATAAATCGTAATAAACTAGTATGTTATATTTAAACAAAAGACCATTCAAACAGGAAGAGATCGGCAGCTAATGCCCGATATTGTAGATCTGTTTCATATCATCATGCTATAGCAAAGTATCTGTTATATTATCTCCATTCTAAGGTAATTGTATTTCTAGAATTTAAATTTGTCTCACAATAAGTATATTTCTAGAGTATTAGTTATCTATCATTTAAAATTCTGTAAATTTTAACTCTAACTCCGAACTCCTAACCGTATCTTTTTTTAATGAGGGATATTTAGGTTAACTTTTTTTCCTACTACTATGCATTCCAATGGTTAGAAATGTGCTTATAATAGGACAGAGGCAGTAAGGATTTACTTCCTTCGTAAAAAAAATCAATTTCTAGAATGGAGGGAGTAATCATGAAGAGCAGTTGCAGGAGAAAAATCCCAGAAGGAGCAGCGGAAGTGCCCTTTTCCCCACTTATTGTTGAGGTGATTTGCTGATAGTTGTAAGATATCTTAGAGGGTAGTAAATGCAGGACACTATTGGCAGTTTTTATATGCTCGGTGTCACGAGAAATTAGTATTAGATCTAACTCTTCTAACGCAAATACTACTAATTTAATATGTTAATCTATAAAAAGAGAACTCATTTGTCATTATATCTTAAATATCAAGTAGAAACCAAGTCTCATGAAAGACCAATTTTTTTGATCTTTTCTTATTTAGGCACCCATTGAAATAAAGAATTTCTAGAGAAAATTTATAGGATTCAAAGTATATAAGATTTTTTTCTATTTGGTTCTTTGAAACAAAGGATTGGAGTTTTCTAAATGCTATAAAATTTTAAGGATCAGCTCAATGTATATTTTGGAGCAAAGTTAGCCAAAGCTTTAAGTTCTTAGGAAATTTTATTTGAGTATATCTTTTATCCGATTCCTATATTTTTTTCTACAGTCTATTCAAACAATTATTACTATATTTTTTAATATTTTATAATTCTCTATTTTACACTTACATTCCTATTAAAATCTCATGTTTTTTTTCTACTTCTCTCTGCTTTCTTTGCTACACATCTGTTATCTATGTGGCATACCATTTAATATTAAAGTATTTAAAAGACATTAGTTGGAGGATTGATACTTCAACAATTCTATAAAATTTATATATAATAGCTATTTAGAGAAAAGCTAGCATAAAGTCTAATCTCATAGAAACTTTCTTTTAATATATCTCTCTTTTAAGTCTTACATTTTTTTTCTATGATTTATTCAAACTATCATTTCTATATTGTTTAATTATTTATTTTATACTTGTATTTCTGAAAAAAAATCTAATGCTTTTTTCAATCCCGTGTGCGGCCCCCCCCCCCCCCCCCCCCAGTCAGTCACTTGTGTTATATATCCTCTACGCATGCTTCACATCAAAGAGTGACTTAGCGTCCTATCCTGATTCGGATTCTGCGCGCGATTTAGCGTCCGCCTGCCTGCCCACGTCTACTATTTTTTGTGGCAGGTCGTTTCGGACCTCCGCTGTATGGCAGTCAAGATGATTATTATCCCTACAAATGAGGTGAATATGATATCCAGTTCTGTATTGTAACCAATATAAAACTGATCAAAGTAGAGTATGCATTATGAATTAGAAATTGCTAGATGACATTTGATAAAATTAGAGAATATTTCTTACACAGTTGGATTTGTGCTAGGATTCTTCTCCTCTAACTCTAACAAGCTCTCTTCTCGAGTGTCGACGACAGTCGAACTAACAACGGGTCGCAAGGCGGTGGTGGCACTACTAGAGCAAAGGATGGAGAAGGGTGGTAGGTGGTGTTAGAGGTAGAGGCGAAGGGAACAAGAGAGGCTAGGAGGAATACCACATCAATAGCGGATCCAATAGAGAGGGCTAGAAAGAGGGAAATACAGAGCACTCGTTGTCGTTGCCTTAGAAAGGACAAGAGGAAGGAAGGGGAGGAGGCTTGAGAAGAGGAGCTCGTGGCATCGGTGAGGTGGAGGTTGTGAGAGCGAGCAACAGAGAGGAGAAGAGAAGAGTATAGGGGTGAATAACTATAGCGCACGAATCTTGAAACAATCCAATGGTTTAGAGTACACATGATTTGAGGGAGTTTTTTTTCTGTCAAAAAGATGGCTAGACAGTGCCTTATGAATTACATGAATAATTAAAAAAAATCTCATTCCTATATATATTACTACAGGCTACACTTTAAAACAGTAATAGATACCACCGTAATATATATCTATTAGTAATATACACAATACATAATTCTCTTTCCGTCCCACATGTTTCATCCATCCAACGCCGTCACACCGTTACTCGTTACAACTCACATGTATTTTACTAGTAGAAACATAAAAATGAAAAAAAAACTAGACCTAGGAGAGGTCCTTGATGTAACTTTTTCACAATATGCTTTTTGACAGGGATTGCATCAAGTTGCAAACTGTCGTTATTTTAATAAAATTTTAGCTTCAAAATTTACCAAACATCTTCTCTAAATCTCTCCCTTCAAAATCCGTAAATCTAATAATATTCTTAAAAATACCCTTCAAAATTTATAAGTCAAATATTAAAATTTCAAATAAAACCATCTTTTCCCTTTTTTTCCTATCTGAATCACCCTACTTTTTAAAAATTAAGATATTATAAATCTTTAAATTCTAGTAAATACCCCTTTGCTTAAATCCTAAATTTTATGAACCTATATATTAAAACTGAGCTTAAATAATCTATTTTAAAATACCTAGATATCTATCAAATAAAGCTCTAAAAAATTTTCAAAACCTATTGTTTCAATGAGTCGATTATCCCCAGCTCATTCTCTCTATGTCCCTCATCCTCATCTTCTCCCGTGGCCCAACCTCCTTGTTGGCCTAGCCTCACTCCCTTTCTCTCCCTCCTTTCTTTCTCTCCTAGACCGTGCCTGAGCTAGCCCAAGGCCTCTCCTCCTCCTCTCTTTCTTTCGTGTGCCACGCCAATTGGCCCATGTCCCAGCCCCTTTCCATCCCGCAAATGCCCGCTGACGTCGCATCCACGCACACGCCCATAGCCACGCCCCACCCGGATCTACTTGTAAGCCACTCGGCTAAGCCAAGCTCATCCGCTTAATGCCCTCATCCTCCTCCTTGTGCCGCACCTGCATGCGCGCCAGGTATTTGGCAAAATCTCGAGCACATGCGCTATGCCCCTACTCTGTTCCCGTGTATCGCAAATCCGTTCCCATGCCTACACACACATCACATGCTTGATAGTCATGCTAAGCAAGCCATTGCTTTCGCACACGTGTTCCATGACCCCATCGCGCCACACCGTGTCGTACCGTGCCAAACGCAAACTTACCGTCGTGAATCCCGGCTATTGCCACCCTATCCTCAACCCCGCAGATCTATCCTATTCTTCGGCCCCACCTCCTCGTCAAGTTCCGTCATAGGTCCTGCACCTCTACACCACATTGTCCCTACCAAACCGACCACACTATGCACCAAGCAGTGCCAAGCTATGACAAGCCACAGCACCCGCCCGCCTGCCACCACTCTGCTCCAAGCTACTGCACATAGTGGTGCACTGTGGCACGCATCATTTCCCTGCCACCACCAAGCATCCTGTACTTTGTCACCATAGACCTCATAGACAACCCTTGTGCCTCTCCACCTTGTTGCTACCCAACGGCTGTGGCTATATAAGCCAACACACCTGCATCGCCTTCTAATCCCTTCTCGCAAACAAACCATCCCAAATCGAGCCCCGACATTCTATTGAACGCCTTACGAGTACTTAAGGGAACACCGTCCTATTCACCACCACTGGCAAGCTAACCACCTTTTCCCCTATCTCACCACTTTCCTACAAAACTCTTCACCACTAGACACGCCTTCACTACCTTGTGCTGCATCTTCCTCATACAGGCATCACCTCCTTCATGCCGCCACCCTGCGCCTCCTTCTCTGCCACCTACCTATAGTTCTGCTATGCCACAGATGCTGCCACTGGCCTTTGTCCTACCATCGGGTGTTGCCTACCCCGCCGCCAGCGTCGTCACCTGCAAACAAGACCCATCGCTACGCCTTCATCCCGTACAAGAGAGGAAAGAGCGGATAGGAAGAAAGAATGAGAAAGAAGAAAGGAGGAGGGAGAAGAAAGAAGGATCTCCTGGTGCCACTGACATATGGGCCCCACATCGACCAATGAGGTAAGGCCACATGTCCCTCCTCCCTTTCCTCCTAACATGTGGACCAGCTCCCACCTCTCTCTCCATCCCACTAATATATCGGCCCCACTTCCTTTAACTCTAGATCAGGCTATCGGCCAAGTCCTATAGGTTGATGCCCATTTTAGCTCACTAGTTTTCTGAGGTCCATTTTACCCCCTTCAATATCTTCATCCCTTAAGACTAATATGTAGGCCCTCTCTGAAATAATATCTCTCTGACATATAGGTGCCACTTTAGAGAATATTTTAGGAAAATATTCCTTCTAATTTTCTAGTGATTTATTTTTTTCAAAAATTTTAGAAATTTAATAATTTTTTAAAATTCATATCTTTTTAAACGTAATTTCGATTGACTTCATTTAACTTCTAATTTTTTTTCTAAAAATGATATCTATCCAATGGCACAATTATTTATTTAGTATTTTATTGTCTTTTTACGGTTTTATTAGGATTTCTCATGTTTCGCACGTAGTACACCGCTAGAAAATTCTCGAATACCGACTTTGGAGAATCTCAACGACTAAGAGCAAGGCAAATTTCTCTTGATCATATTGATTA
The DNA here is from genome assembly GCA_030770085.1 of Oryza coarctata. Lineage (NCBI taxonomy): Eukaryota > Viridiplantae > Streptophyta > Magnoliopsida > Poales > Poaceae > Oryza > Oryza coarctata. Next base: position 8,927,469 of record CM061463.1, on the reverse strand, counting down.
TAATTTATAAAATATAATTGTTTGAAAATTTGCATGTTTAGCGTACACAATTAAATTGATCAACTTCAGTTTATGCTCAACCGATGGACCAACATAATAATTACATTACTTTTAATAGTTTCTTGTTAAATACTATCATTGTAACCATTATGAAAATATTAGGCCGTGAAACCTTTTGAAAAACACGACTCATGGAGTTGGTGGGTTTGAAAAGAAAAAAAAAGAAAAAAAAGGGTTTGCGAAAACCAATGATGCAAAACCTTGTCTATGTGACATGGTTTTCAAACACCTTTATGAAAACTCTCGGTCCGATCGGCCTTTAGTCCCGGTTCGATTGACACCTTTAAAAATATTTCTGTAAACTCCCGATCTAACTAGCCTTTAGTCCCTGTCTGACTGGCACCCCCATTGTGAGGTCAAAACGTCTTTGGAAGACCTCGGTTGGATCGGGGGGGGGGGGGCGGTTCGACTGTAGTTCACCAGGCGGTTCGACTGCAAGTCATTTTTCAGCATGGCCGATCGACAAAAAAACAACGATATCTCATGACTTGGGTGTCAAAATTTAACGTTCTTGGACTCTTTGAAAAGTTTATTCAAAATGCTATACAATCCATGAACAATCAATCGAAGAATCACAACTTTTCTCAAGGAGAAATGACTCAAAATCTAAAAGACACTTAGGTAGATATAGCCATAAGAGACGACTCATTTCTATTAGATATGCCTACCTCTTTTTTGCATGGGACTTGAGAAAAGGCTCACCACACTTGACTAGATATTCTCACTATGTGCAAGTGAACTAACATGGCACAAAATCATCCACATGCTCACTTCATAGACCCCTCTTGATTGTATGGCGTCTATCTAGTAATCCGGTCTTTTCACCAAACACCAAGACCGGTAAAAAAACTAGTTTTATTATACATTTGTCTTGCGCTATACATATTAAGGTCAATGCTTGAGCTAAGATCAATACTTGGGACAATCCGGTTGAACCATCTTTATATCGGGTCTTGATCAACCTTTGTCTAGAGTTACTTCTTATCACAAGCTTGACTTCATCCTTATCAATATGACGAGTTCTTGGCTTAATAACCATCCATAGTGTCATATATTAGCCTCATCATGGTAGTAACTATTCCTTTGCACAACTCAAATAAAAACATTAGTCATAACAAATCGGTTATCACTCTCCACTTGATGATCAATTGGTTGCATATAAAGGATATAAATTAATTTGTTGAGTATCCATTAACACTAAATATTATGTACTCATATATATGCTTAATTTCAAAGATCCAATATTTAAGAGAAGGTGAACAACATGATCTAGAACATGCATAACAAGTATATATGATTTGCTTCCCCTAAATATATGCGGACAATATATATGTATGAGAAGGTTGTGCATACATAACTAAAGGTGAATCAATGAGATTTATCTTATACATATATATAGAAAGAATGTGGTATTGATATAGATAAATATAGACACATATCTTCGTGATATCCATATTCTTAAAGTAATTGAAACTAAAAAGATGTGGCACAAATAAAATATTAGTCTCACAAGAATATACCCATAATATGGAAATCATATATATGTCAATATGTAGATGGAGAGAAAGAATGATGCATTTAGCTTGATCTCCTTATGTTTTATTGTTGTGAATAAGATTTATTATCAAAGAATATATCACCATCTTCACTCATATTAAGTTTGGGAGAAACCTATCTACCAACTCATCAAGAGAGATTAGTCCTGTAAAACCGGTTTGTCACAAACTAAAAAAAATTACTCATATTTGTTTGATCATAAATCTCTCAACCTTTTTTCTTTTTTATGTATGACAAGCCAATATAAATTATGTAAATATGAGTAAATGATGTATCAATACTAATAAACCATAAAATATAGAATGAGTTCTCTAAAGATGTGCATACAAATAAATATGATGGAAAACATATACACATATTTAATAAAGGACAATATAGAAGTTCACTCTATATTTTGGATACATAAGAGAAATCAAATAAGAACATAAGGGGTTTACCTCTTTTATTTTCATATCCCAAAGAGACTATACAAAAAATATACTTAAGAATTATATTAGTCTCACACAATTAGATTTATTATTAATCACCGAAACCAAACTAATAACACTTAAACTTACATTGTGTTCTAAGTAGATGAAGGCATGAGACTGACTGATACTTGTTTTAAGAGATTCGATCCAATTATATGATATGAGATATTTATGAGTTAGCTTTAGAAATGTCTCGTCACGAACTTTCGGTACCGGTTTGTATCGTGTGGTTGAGCTCTAACTATTTGAATAGCTATGTCCATAATTAAGAACGAATGTAGGATGATTCTCCTAGTATAGATTTATTTTCCAGTATTTTATAAAAAATATTTATGGGGATAGAGTTTGTTACCAGAATAGGTCTTGATAACTGATGGATGACCCTAGTGGTTGGAAATAGAGCTAGGATACCGTGATGACATCATAGAATAGGCTTCTTAAGATGAAGTGAAAACTGAAGCTTCGATGGTTCCAAGAAGGAGTTGATAAAAAGAAAGATGTTGGTAAGCTTCGGATAGAGCGGGATAAAGATTGTATATATGGTTTAAGGAATGATGTTAGTTGAAGAGATGGAAGATGAAAAGAAACTATTAATATAACTAAAACTTTATTTTTAGGTTTACAAAGCAACTCGTATTGGATTGAGGCGGTAAGTCTCGTAATAAATGAATTGTCAAACTCACACTTCGAAATTACAAAATAAACCTAGCATTAGTTTACATATCACGTTTTTCGTGACTTACGAGTATAAAAATACTTACCCTCTCTATTTTATTGTTTTTTCTTTCTCCTTAAGTTCAGGTGAAAGATACCGAAGAGTTTAGTTTTGTCTCTAGACTTAAATCCACTCCCTGTGGATTGATGTACTAGTCGTGCTATATTTCGCTATTATAATTTTCCGATATAATAATAAGATATAATATATTCGTTTAGTTTTTAAAATAATTACTATTTTATTACTATAAGATCAGGTTAGGATTATAGGACTGATAGTAACACGTGTGATTATGTTCTGTTAGAGATGGTGAGCTCTCCTCGACGATAAAGCTTTATCTGGTACTATTATTTCAATGATGTTGGATCGGGGTGACACCAAAGATCGGTCACAATATTTGATTCTATTAGGAGATATCACGTGATCCTTCTTTAACAGCTCCAGAGAAAATATTAATTTAAAAAAAGGGCTTTAAAAATTGTGGAAATAAAACTGGAGATGTGGACGACGTTGTTTTCACGAGATACTTTCTCAGCGGAAAAGCAGATCCCACTGCTATTCCAAAAGTAAGGAAGCATTTGACAGTAGTATCATATCATGCCTTAATAATACAGGCCAAGTGGTAAGGTAAGCTGTGTATTCATGTGCTGATGCTTTTGCGGCTCAGTTGATTCCCTAATACGGATGCCGGTATCTTTTCGGTATTAGTATATTTCTTGGCGTCACGGAGGAAGCAACAAGTGTTCCCTGCAGTCAGAAGGAGATTTTAGAGAGAGAGAGCAAACAAGATACTAGTTAGTACAGTAGAGGAGAAAAGGGAAGAGATATAAATACGCCAGCATGACGTACCCACATTTCAATTTGCAGGTGGATTAGATCACTATAGTGTACGGTCGGCCTATAGGACCATGACTCCGTTGTGAGGTTGATGACGGATTAGTTCCCCTCTCGCTAACTAAATCTAGTCCAATAATGCGTGTGATTGTTAGGTACCCCCCAGCAGCGGCAGATTTGTCTGGTCCCTTACAGCCCGTGCATCTTTTGGGGCGGCCAAGATGTTGGTGCGAAACCGTGGGCGAGCGACGGCAGATTGTTGTTGGTCTGGTTTTGCCGACTCCCGTTGCCCTGTTGGGCGGCGTCAGGGGCTGTGCGCCGACGGCCGCGTGCGAACCTGCTCTACCTCCACAGAGCGTCCCGCGGCACGTGTCGCACCGCGCGATCGAGCCGGTAGTTCTTCCGCGCGCTAGGCTTTCCTGGGCGTCGCCGAAGCGCGGTGGCTGCCCCCGCACCTGCAGGTACGCTTTGTTCGACGGTAGCTACAGCTATTGCTATATATTCACTTATGTAAAGATGCTAGATATTTCTTCTGGTTATACTGGTTATGGTTATAGATGATATAGATGACAGATTCGGTCAAAATATTAATATTACAACGAGTTTATAAAATTTTTAAAATGAGATAGCCGTTCTGCTAATAACTGCCGGGTTAAATCCTACAACAAAATAACCATGTTTTTTTTTACGTTGTAGTACCACTAACGACGAGTATACTATGCACTCAAATTTCCTACGCCACAAAACGGAAAGAAACGGGAAGCCCTAATCGAGTTTTCTTTTTACAAAAAAAAAATCCTCAAAACGGACGGTCTCCGGTCTCCACACGCGAAACGTGTGAAATCAGTGCACGCATCCGCAATCGCATCAGCAATCGCGTAAGCCTCATCCTAACACAACACGAGGTTGGCAAACCCACACCGCCGCGCGTCCGTCCCGGTGACGGCCACTTGCCGGTCACCTCAGGCCTCCATCTCCGGTCTCCACAGGCCACGCGCGCGCATAAATAGAGACCTCTTCTTATATTTCCGCCGTTTCTTTCTTTCTTCCCTTCGGATCAGGGAAGCCAGAGAAGCGTGTGTCCCGTGTTCGTTGTGTGACCCGGAAAAAAGTTTGCAGGCTTGCAGCCAAGTCAAATCTTTTGAGAGAGTTCTTTTGCGTGCGATTGATTGTTGAGGAGGCCGATCGAGAGGTGTTTTGAAGCTTGAAATCTTGTTAAGGGTGAGAGGTTGGGTGGTTGCTCCCGGTTGGGTTTCGCGGTGGGGAGGAACGGGTTGTTGAGCGGATTGGAGGCGGAGATGGTGGCAGGGGCGGAGGTGATGCATCAGGTCGTGCCGCTGTTAGAGGCGTTCTCTGACTCCGTGAAGGGGGTCGAGGAGGTGGAGGTGTCGCCGTCGCCGGCGGAGGAGATGTCGCCGAAGGCTGGCTCGGAAGCCGCCGTCGAGGTGCCTGAACTGGTGAGTCTTTTTTTTATATAAAAAAAACAAGGGCTTTGGCTAGCGTTTTCAGTTTGATGATTTGCCATGGCTAGGGCCTGGGTGCTTCTCGGTCAGAATAATTCGTATGGTTGATTCTCGTAAATACTCTAATTCCGGGTGTTCTTGTGGTCAATTCAGGAAATTTCTTGCTTATGAATTGGAAAAAAAATTGTCTTTTAATCTCGGTGGAATTTCTTACTTCTGATTGGGGCAAGGTGATTGGAGTACACAGTACTCAAGTAAAAATTAATCCTGCAAAACAGGCAGTTTGGACGGTATACACTGGATTGGATGCTTGATTATGCTTATTTTGTTCTAATATTGCGGACTTTTACTTTAGGATTGGAATTTACACATCGTATGTCCATATTTGATCAATTCAGTACTGAAATGTTTGTGTGGCTGAACTTTTTGATTAATCGAGCCAGTTAGAAATTTTCTTAGCCCCTAAATATATGAAAACGAGGTGAAGGATTGGTCGTGTGATGGTGAGCAACTAAACTAATTTAAAAGGTGGAAACGTTTTCCACGAGATATAGTGCAGGATGTCTCTGTTTTTAGTTGGCGTACTAAAGAGGGCATGCTGTTCACTTTGGATGAGCGTCTCCATAATTAACCTTTTTGTGCTTAATGCAGCCGGTTAAGGCACCCGTGGAATCATTACAGTTTTCCCCCAACATTCGATCTGGTAGCTTCGCTGATATTGGACCTAGGCGGTACATGGAAGATGAACATATCCGAATTGATGATCTCTCTGGTCATCTCGGCTCTTTGTTGATGTGGCCTGCACCCAATGCCTTCTATGGGGTATGTAAGAGGCTAGGAGCTTCAGCCGGTATTTACCATATTTTGTAACACCAATTAAACTGATTTTGTTGTTGTAATTTAGGTTTTTGATGGCCATGGGGGTCCAGATGCAGCAGCCTACATGAAGAGGCATGCTATAAGGCTGTTCTTTGAGGATTCTGAATTCCCACAAGCATTAGAAGAAGATGAAACATTTTCTGAGTCAGTCGAGAGCTCAATCCACCAAGCGTACCTGAGTGCAGACCTTGCTCTTGCTGATGATCTGTCCATCAGCCAATCTTCGGGAACAACGGCTCTTACGGCTTTGATATTTGGAAGGTAAGGCAGAGATGCGATGCATATCACTGCAGACTGCAGATCATCATCCACTAGGCTTGTATGTGTGCTCATTTCTGTTTCCATCATATCTCCAGGCAGCTGTTGGTTGCGAACGCTGGGGATTGCCGTGCAGTCCTATGTAGGAAAGGCATAGCTGTGGAGATGTCTCGTGATCACAGGCCAACTTACGACGCAGAGCATCAAAGGATTACTGAGTGTGGAGGATACATTGAAGATGGTTACCTCAATGGAGTACTCTCTGTGACCAGGGCATTGGGGGATTGGGACATGAAAATGCCTCAAGGCTCGGGGTCACCGCTCATCGCTGAGCCAGAGTTCCAGCAGACTACACTTACTGAGGACGATGAGTTCCTCGTTATAGGTTGTGACGGCATTTGGGACGTCATGACCAGCCAGCATGCTGTGACCATAGTCCGCAAGGGGCTCCGACGACATGATGACCCTGAGAGGTGCGCGAGGGAGCTCGCCATGGAGGCGAAGAGGCTCCAAACCTTTGACAACCTTACTGTGATCGTCATTTGCTTTGGATCTGAGCTGGGCGGTGGTTCACCGTCTTCAGAGCAGGCGCGGATTAGGAGGGTGAGATGTTGCAAGAGCTTGTCTTCGGAAGCCCTGTGTAACCTGAAGAAATGGCTGGAACCCGATGAGTAGATGATGATGATAATGGGCAGGCTTTTTGTTTCCTGCTTTGTAAATACCTACGATGGCTGCTTTTACGCAGCCAACAATTTTGTAGGGAGTCGCTTTCTTTCTTCTTCTTCTTCTTCTTGCCCCATCTTCGTTGTACATATAATACTTCACTGGGTTCACCCATTCATGTATTGTTACCATGACCCTCAGTGAAAATGTGCGGTACAGACATTGTCAGGTTGTTCTTTCCAGTTACTGAATAGGTTATACTTGATTAGGGCTTTAGCTAGATTGCTTGTCCGAGGGATTAAGAGACCGGATTTTTCAGTCGTCTAGTTCTGCTCTTCTTCATCTTAGATAAGCATGTCGTTTTTGTAGCATGGTAGCTTTAAAAAGCTGAAGCGTAGATCAAAGGAATATACAGCACCCTGTTGGATGTAAGATGGATGTGGTGTGATATGAGGATATTTCATGCAATTCCGACAGGGAAATCAGGGGGCAGAGTAACAGGAGAAAAAAGTCTCTGCTTTTGCACGGCATGACCACCAAAAACAGAGGCAGACGCGTTGTTTGACCACAAAACGAACGAGGCTGAGACGATGGGAGTGGACAAGGCTGACCTGAAGTTGTAAGCTTGCAGCGCAAAATATGGGTAAAACATCTGCGAATATACGGGATACGGTTCATATTTAGCACCAAACATTCTTACGAAGTCGATTCTGGCCGTCCCATTGCAACCCCCCCCCCCCCCCCCCAAACATAGTCAGAGTATGACAATATTGCGACCATATTGTTTTTAGTGTGATATAGAATCCAGGAATGCTGTAAACTACTGTTCCCTCCGTTTTTTAAAATGTTTGATATAGTTGAGTTTTGAAACTATGCTTCACCATTTGTTTTATTTAAAAAATATGTAATTATTAATTATTTTGTTATGATGTGTTTTATCATTAGAGATAGATATTTTTTTATATTTATATAAAAAATTTAAATAAGAATAAACATAAGTTAAGAGAGAGAGAGAGAGAGAGGTAGTAGTAAATTCCTAAGGCTGAGGACACTTTCCACGTCGCAAAAAATCCTACCGGGTCCGGGCGCATGAAACTAGGTTCAGGGGACGCGTGGGCGTCACGGCAATCGGCAAACGCGTCGACCGGGTTCTGCGAGCTGCCCTCGGCCATAACCGCGTTGCTCCCTGAGTTGGGCCGCGCTAAGGCTGGTTGGACTTGGGCTGCACGGGCCGAGACGGAGCACCGTTCCCACTCGCTGCACCGCATTGGCGCACGATGGTTGGCTGCGATGCCAGCGACCAGTCCGAACCGAACGCATCAACGACCCCTGCCGGTCAAACTGGTAACTCGATCACCAACAGGGCAGCGACTAGTCCTGTGTGCAGTTCTGCACGCCGTGACACACTCTCTGTTGAGTGTAAGCTAGCGTGTCTAACCTAGTGGGCAGTGGCGCCTGGCTATCGACCCAGCTAGCTGTGGCGGCGGGCCTCGGCGTCAGCGATGTCCTCTGCTTCACAATCGTCGCCGCCGGCCGCCGCGTCCATCGGTTCGGGCAACTCCGCGATGTGGCCGCTCGCGTCCTGAGCCGCCTCCGTCGCCGGCGTGCTGCTCTGGGACGCGCTGACCTACGACCTCACCTTCATGATGTTACTACACGGCGTACGTTGTGTGAGGGATAAGTTTCATTATTCTTCTACCTCTCGATCGATCTCTACAACATCAAGTAACAACGGATTGGTTTCTCTACAACAACTCTTGCAGATGGACCTTCCTGCTAGAGATCGTCTATTTTGTGGTACTTTTGCCTTTTTCTTCCTAATTGTTCAGCATAAAAATTAGTACAGAGCCAAAAGAAGTTGCAAAGGTTTTAGGACTCAATGCATTGCCTGAAATATATGCGGATAGCTACACTCTTCTCTGCATACGGATGCTTCATCCTCTCAAGGCAACACCACCATGTCACCATGCTACCGGAGAGCGACGAAAACTTACTCAGCAACAGCCTAATGGACATCAATGACCATGTCTATGATCAGAAGGGAGGGGCTGGACTGTACCAGCTGGGGCGCTTCATCCAGATTGTCTACCAGGTTTGCAGTTTGCTCTTTGCTGCTCCTTCAACTTCAGAATGACACATGGAGATCTATGGACTCATAATCTCTGGCTTTTCGACTAGATACTTGGCGGCGCGGTTGTGCTGACCGATGTGGTCTTCTGGGCTCTGATAGTACTGTTCATGTGCTCAGCTTATTTCAGCCTCAACGCGGTGAGTGATGATTAACACTTTGCATGCAGCCGTCAAGATGTGCAGAAAATACTTAAAAACAAGGACTTGACTAGGTTGGTTGAAAATACACGCATATGTAAACTTAATTTATATAAATTACGACAAGCATATCATCTGATATAAAAATAATTAATAGAAATAGATTAAATACGGAATACATGATGTGCACGAACCGACGATCCTGTTTAGAACGTTAACAACACCAGCAATTGATATCATATGAACAATGCATAGTATACGACGATGATAATGATGCGCTGTAGCCGACTAAAGAGAAATACGGGTCACAGTGGATGAGCAGCGAGCAGTCACGTGAAGCGCTTCTAAAAATCTTATTTGTCCTCTTCTAATGTAGGACTTCACAAGGACAAGATTTCAAAGAGCTTCTTTTTCGATCCACCAATGCACGCCGGTGAACGGGATGAAGTACGTGACATGCGATGGCATAATACAAAGAAGGTAGCACATGTGTTAAGTTGAGGCGGTGGCTCGGTACTACACGTGATCAGGACGTCTGTATAATTTTCATAACGCACAATTGAACTGGATAAGTCACATATAACCTATCTGTACTCCACACCACTCCAACATAAAAAAAGATCAACCATTGGATGTAGCAAATAGTACTATAAAAGAAAGTCATGTTTATGCAAGAATGAGGGCCTAATTTTAATGGACCATTCATGTGCATATTGCGTATGTAGGCCACTTAGCTAGCTTAGGCGAGTGAGTACAGTTCCTCTAGTTCTCTCCATCATGTATGACTCAGGTAGTTAGAAGAGCACCCATTTTATAAGGAAGTCTCACTCTTCTAGTAAGTTAGTACTAAAGATTCACGTGTAACCCTTCCTATGAGGTAAGCATTTGAGATTTTTTTAAAGGAATTTTTCTTCGTATAGCCTTAGCTCATATACAAATTCCAACAATCCCCCACCAAAGCTTAAAGTCCATAAGAGATTTACCATTCTCCAATGTATTATTTATATACTACTGTTTCGTTGTAGACCATTAAGGTTGAACATCCATATAGATCACTAGGCTACACTTACTCACAACTTAAACAATAAAATATGCCTTAAATTGTAAGTTTTATATAAGTTTTACTCAGAGACTTAACTGATACTAGACTGTAAGTAGACTACACCTCAGTTAGAACTTATAAGTCATACACCCTAGTCTCTTAATGTGTTTTTTAAGATATTCACTTAAACACACCAAAGACTATGACTAATAGTGGTGTTCATAAAGGTATATTCTTTCAAAATTACTCTGTAGGAAAATATCTTTACTATTTAAACCTAATAGTACATATTAAGGCATTGCCAACATGCCTTGTAATTTTAGAGTGCATGCACATACAGGGAGGGTTCCAAAAGTGCATTTTCCTCTAGTTAACTAATAACTTGTTTTTTCTAAGTTGTAATTCATGGTATTTCCAATTATATAGGTTGGGTTACAACCATAGTATAGTTCACATAAGTCTTATTTCCATCTCTTTTGATGCATTATGTATCATATTTCATGATAGTCCATTAATAAATAGATCTACCAAGTTTCTAACTATTTGGATGTAATTCAATGTTATAACTAGAGTTCCTTAATTTTTTAAGAGACTTTAATCATATCTTCATATGCCTAGACAATTTCATATTAGTCTTACAACTTTTCACCTTAGCAATCACAGTTGATTGTCACTATTTATAAGGATAACTGGTACTAAGTTTTCAATTACAGGTAAATTCATTAATAGATCACGCGACTATTCTATCTCAACAGTAGTAGTATTCAATGCCGTAAACTTTGATTTCATGGTTGACCTCGTCAAGATGGTATGTTTGCAAGACCTCTACAAAATAGTTAAGCCTAGTCACGCTAGCTAGGTATATAAGTGATCCAATGATCTAGTACTCCAATTGATTCCATGTAATTATCTTGTTCTTGCGAAACAACATGCTACGATCATAAAGTGTTGGAGAAGACTTCCTATAAAAGTACCCAAAGCGATTCAAGATCTTCTCCATATAATAAGAATTCAAGAGTATAATATTATTTTCAACTCTAATGAGCTTAATGCTTAGAATGACATCGGCTACTCTCAAATCCTTTATATCAAAATTTTGAGACAAGAATAATTTAACCTTATTAATCACTTTAATGATTGTCAAAAAAATCAATATGTCATCAACATACAAGTACAGAATAACTCCCTTACTCCCACCATAGCGATAGTATATATATTTATTTGTCTTATTAACTATGAAGCCCGTAGATGTTAGTGTTCTATCGAATTTCTCATACCACTACTTGGATGTTAGTGCAAACTTGTACATTGGCCCATGTATCAGTACACTAATTAGTGAATCAATTAACTGGTAAATTACCGTACCCGCTTTTGTCGTCAATGCTGCTAATGGTCATATTAATAGACTTAGATGACTATCCTACAGGTGCCCTCTTTCCCTTGCGCTGTGAACACTTTCTGGCTAAGTGACCAAGCAAGCCACATACAAAATAAGTTATGTCATCTTACTCGTTGTTATTGTTGTTGTTCTTCTTCTTAAAGTTGTTAGTCTGTTGTTGGGCTTTGAAAAACTTTTCCTTGTTCTTATTTGCTGGCTTTTGTATCACATTGGCGTTAGACTACCCACCATCGCCCTTCGATGTAGTATCCTTTGTTTGAGCTTTCTCCTCAATATCAAGAGATGCAATTAACCCCTTAATGGAGTACTCCCATCTCTTGTGTTTAAGTGCAATACCAAAACTTCTCTGTGAAGAAGGTAGTTTTGTAATAATATATGTAGCCACAAATTTATCGGGAAGGGCACACGTAAGGAGTTTGAGTTGCTTAGTAGTGGTTTATATTTTATGAGCTTGTTTGACCATAGAACAATTGTCAACTATGCTGAAATCATGAAATTGCTCCATGACATACAAGTCATTAGTAGCATTAGTAGTACCAAATTTGGTATTCAGTACATTTCATAATTCCTTAGTGTCGCTCATGTGTATCTACACATTGACCAAACAATCACTAAGAGCATTAAAGAATGCATCCCATACAAATAGTAGTGGCTTGCTTAAATTCTTTTTATTGTTTAGCAGAAAAAACTTTTTCTAGTTTGCTAGTACTAACCCAAAAGCACTTTATAGCCGTCAGCCATAGAGTGACCTTAATCTGTCATAATTTAAAGTACACACCGATAAATTTATCTGGTCTCAGTGCATATCAGAGTGTCTATAATAAGTTTTTTAAATTATTAAAAATATAAGAGCATGAAGATTTAATTTATTTCATAAATAAATAATGATATTAATCATATAAAGAAACAGAACCATATCATCTAATCTAAATATGTATACGATAGTAATCAGCATGAATATATCAAATAGACGATATGCAATGCCATAACATAAAGAAGGTAAAAAAACCCTAGATTGTTTCTACTTATGTTGAGTTGAGGCGGTGGCTCAGTAATTATTGAGATATGAGAACGTGTAATTAGGACATATGCACTATCTCCATAACACGTGAGGCGAGCAAGCGTACTCGTTTCTCTTCACTATAAAACTAGCAAGTTAGTATTAAGGGTTCACATCTAACTGTTTCCACGAGGTGAGTTTTAATACTGTTTTAGAAATTATTGACTTAGACCATTTACAAATTTCAGCAGGGTTAACCAAATTTTTACGGAACTAACTTTACCATTCAGATAACTAAAAAAAATTACATCTATATATATTTTCATCTGACCACCATTCCGCTAATTGCTTCACTAAAGTTTAAGATTACTCAACTCCTCCTCAATTTGCAGGTGATGGGCTGCGTGCACTCTTTCAACCTTTTGTTTCTGCTGATAGAGACTGCTCTTAACAGCCTGGTACTCAAACTAGAAAACCTATGCTCAAGCAATTTCGTTCCGAATAACATATTTCGTTCTTCTGATCTTCTCCGTATCCCAGGAGTTCCCTTGGTTCAGAATGACGTATTTTGTTCTTTGGACATGCTCGTATGTAATCATCCAATGGGTCACACATGTTTGCGGTTTGACATGTTGAGATCGATATTATGATTCTATGTAGAAAAAAAAACTCAACGACATACCCAAGATAAATTTGGGTTAGTGCATCTTCTCGGTTGGAATTATTACCATTAAATATTCCAATGGACACACAATGAAATGTGCTACACAATATTCAATATTCAAGAAGTAGTTCTTAATACCTGATTACTTCCAGGCTTAAAAAAAATCAGGTAAACATACTTTTTTTAAAAAAACGTGCAGGTGGCCGTACCCATTTCTTAACCCTGCAGCACCACGGGCACCACTATGGTATGTCAACTGATCTGGCATCACACACCTGCGCATTTCACAGTTTTCCAGTAAACGAGCTTATATTGGATGCAAGCGGATTATGCTTGAGCCTTTTGAAATTCTGAACCATGCAGCACACCGTGTACTGGTGCATTGTGAGGGCAAAGAATTGGTGGCTTAATATTCTTGTACTATTCCCGCAAATTAATTATAGCGTGGCTATACTGGAATACAGTACAGTATAGGACGGCCCATTTTTTTTTATCGTGAACCCTTAGTAGCGATCAAAATCTGGTGTGTTTCCGCCCGGTGTTGTGTTGATGGCCTAGTCTCGGCTTTATCATTTGCGGAGGCAGTTAAATTCCAGCGCAGTAGAGTAATGGGCCTTAATCGCGATGTCAACAAATCTAAGCACGTTCTCTGTGAAGAGCATGATTAGCTCGTCCCAGAAAAAAAAAGAAGAGAACATGATTAGCTGAAAAAAAAACTCACTCCTGCGTGCACATGGATCATCACGAAGCAATCAAAAGCATCCATTAATCCCTCGCAACTCGATACTTATTCCACGCGTTACCACACACACGCCATGGCCGGACGATCGCGCGGCCAACTTATAATTTTAACGGAAAGGTTGAGCTGAGGCGACTCGCTTTCGCTAGACGGTGGGGTACAAGGGCGACACGGCGAGGCCGCAGGTGCCATGCGGATTCGCGACGTCCTTCTCGAGAAGGATGTACCCCTGCTGGCCCCAGGTCTTGCCCCACGAGTTCTTGGCCACCCAGTACTTCTTCCCCGACGCGCCGTCCTGGCAGTAGCCCACCAGCGTCACGGCGTGGTTCGACTCCGACGTCCCGCAGGGGCCCGGGAACACGCCGGAGCCGTAGAACTGGAACGCCTGCCCGCTCGCGTCAATGTACGCCGCCACGGGCTGCCGCGCCACGGCCGTCGCCAGCTGCCGCTCGTCGTTGGGGTGCACGGCGCCGTACCCGCGGATGCGCGCCGCGTGGTTGAACAGCATGTCGTCCACCCGGCACTTGCCCTGGAACCCCTCGTACCGGTACTCGCTCTCCGCCGTGATGCCGCCCTTGGAGGCGACGAGGTCGAACGCACGGTCCGTGTGCCCGCCGCCGCACCCGTTGCTGTCGGTGTCGCAGTCCACCAGCTCCTGCTCCGACAGCGGCGTCATCTGCCCCGTCCTGATCTGGGCCAGCCCCTCGATTGCCGCCACCGCCGCGAACGCCCAGCAAGATCCTGCAACGCAAGAAAGCCGGCGGCCCGGCCACACCATTAGCGTCTCTGATGCTAGAGTGACGACGGTGGTCGAGCATTAGCTCGCAGCCGGAGGTGAGCTGCTTACCGCAGGCTCCCTGGTCCTTGACGCCGGTGACGGCACCCCTGAACCTCCAGTCGATGCAGCTGGGCATCCAGATGGGATCCACCGTCCGGGGCGCCTGCTTCGGGTGGGGCGGCTTGGCGCCGGTGTAGGTGGACACGAACTCGTCGTTGGTGAGGTCGGCGAACTGGTTGATGCGCACGGCGGTGTCGTAGCTCTCCTGCGCCTTGTAGCTCCGGATGAAGTGGACGTTGTCGCGGAAGATGCCGAACCGGTGCTCCTTCTCGCCATGGCACGGGTACGCCTTCCCGAACCTGGCCATCCACTCCTCGAACATCTTCATCGTCACGCCGTCGTCGGTGACATTGTAGGAGGCCTCCGCCATCGCCTGCAAAGACAAGAACGTGCACACGAGCAGCAGGATTGCACTAGCCATAGAACGTGAAGGCGCCATCATTCTTAGCGTCACAAGTTTTGTCACTTGATTCGATCGATCTACACACCTAATATTAACTGTTTCTCTTGGTCAAGTTTGATCCTTTAGCTAGTCTTGTAATGGATCGATGCTGGTGTTTATCCAGATTGTGATCAGGTGTTCTGAAAGAACCAGGCTTTATATAAGCTGGCTAGGGTAGGGTTTTGGTCTTACTAATGGCTAGCTACCTGTAACAGTGAGTAGGTTAGGTTAGGATCGACCAATCAAGTGTGTCTATTTGAGTGTCAGCTTGTACTTGCAGTTGTTAGCTGTTTGTTCGTTGTTCGTCTGAATTGTTTACAGAAGTGTATCAATCAGTAGTTGTTAAAGGAATCGATGTCCGCATGAAAGAAGATTGATTCGAACTTGACCAGACCATGATGTTTAGTACTATCTAATGATAATATTGTCAAGAGTTCATAAACATAATGATTCTTTGACATGAACATTCCAACGACCTAGCTAACTTATCCCTGCGCATATTCAGTACGTGCGAATACAATGAAGTGAACAACGCATGCTCGACCAATTAAGAGGAAGGCACAAAGGGTTCTCGTCAGCCTGATCATATCATGAGACCATCCACAGTTTTCTTCTTCATCACTACATGCTTTTCAGCAATTTGCAGGCCGTAAGAACGACAAAACAGAAATGGCGTCGTCTTACACGATTTACACTGTCACACACGCAACGCTTGATACTTTGTCGCTAAATGTTGGGAGTGTAAGCACACACTGCTTACATAGAAGATAGGATGGTTGCATTACTTGGTCGATTCGATAACAATCAGTCGAGTAGGTATGCATCTGATGACAAAAGGCGTAGGTACGAGATCCAATCGTTCACAGACATATGCTCTATCGATCATTCGACCAGTGCGTATGCTTGTATCCTTGTATTTTTTTTTGTTTCAACTTTCAAATCTTCGATCAATCTCGGTAGCTAGCAAACAATGAAAGCTGTTCTAATCTTTTGATTACATACAGGCTGCATGAATGCCTGCCTCTGCCTAGCTAGCAACTCTGGCAACTGCTGTGTCGACGTTGACGACAACTGTAGTTCGAGTTAATCTCACGGGGTTTGGTAGCAACTGACCTATCTATCGACGGTAGCAATTTAAACGGACATGTTTACGTAGTCGACTTCGTTGCAGCGCAGTCATCAGCCAATAAGGAACCACATGTATATGATTATTCGCCTAGTTGATGATGGGAACAACGTAACAGAAGATGGTAGTGAAACGTACTGCGACCAACTGGAATAATACGATAACGGTGTACACAGTACACTCAGTACAAGCTTACGTACTACCAAAAATATATACTTCTTTTTAAGGGTGGTTATACCCTATCAACAAATAACAAATTGCCAAATGGAAGTGCTATTAGAAAAAACCAGCACTACTCCAGTAGGTGCAAGATGAAGTGCTAACTATACACTTGCACATACAGATCAATTTACACTGGCCCTCCATTGATGCACACAACTATACGATGTATATGTATTTAGTATTACAAATTAAAATCGATCAAATGTTAATTACTAACTCCATTGAATTGAGTTTTATAAGGCATATTGTGATTTAATAAGGTCATACTCAATAAGTATATTTTGATTAATAAGTTAGTCAAAATGAAAAGTTATTTAGCATATATAAATTATACCGATATATTTCTATTTTTAAGTATTTTCACACAATATGAGTTATACATCCGTTGAGAATATATTTTAAGAATAATTAATAGCCAAAAAAAATTCTACGGCCTTGCTTTGCATCATATGACTCTGGTCATTGAATTGAAATTCAAAGTCTAGGAGCCATATTCAATATCTAGCCTGCAACAGAAGAGAAAACATTCAAGGGATAAGCTAAAGAAGCTAATCCTGAAGCTATGGAAGAGGGCCAAGGATGACAACCCCAGTGTCATTTAAGGAGAAGGAAGAAGAGGGGGAGCTGAGGAGGCCTGCAAGCCTCGCCGATGCCAACAAGGCAGAGGTTAGTGGCTCTTGAGATGTAATGGGTGAAGGAGTGTAGTGGAGCGACGTGCACATATGCACTATGGAGCGGTCGATCTGATTTGGGAGAGGAGCGGATAAGATTTATAACTCGCACATGAATCTTGGAGCAATCCTAGCCATCCAAATGTGACTAACACTTGGCACAAAATTAGACAGCCGGTAAAATAGACAGCCCCAACATTTAATCCTAAAGGCTTTTTTAAAATTTAAATATACCATATGAAAAGCAAGAGTGGTAGTATTACGAAGACATGGAACAATTATACCAAATCACACACAGGGGTCAAAGGACCTGCTACTGTCGAGATAAAACCGATTTTGGCAATCTGTTTTTTATCCTTTCAACCTCAAGCTAGCACATAGTTTCTTGTGAATTAAACCACAATCATTCTTACGTTCAGTAAACAAAGATGCTCTGGGATGCTCTAGTCTATCGACAACATATTCTGAGCAGATGTTCATCCTTCAGTTCGTCACATCCAAAATCATAACCTAACTAAATTGTAGTTGTTGAATACTTCAGTAGGATTTTATATTTAATGAACTGTTCAACCAGTAAAAGGAATCATCATACAAGGATCCATAGGTAAAATCCAGAAAATTGAAGAGAGAATGGGTGTAACGAAATTTTTCAATAAGGTTGGTCCGTAGTTTAGACTTCCTCAAAATTTGCATGGAAAATGCCAGTCCATAGAAATTTAGGAAGATCGTTTCTTTGTTCCGAAGGACGGAAGTGGAATAGTTTGGATGTGATTCAACTACTTCCTGCAAAAATCCTGAAAAAGATCCCCATGTTTCAACCAAGGGAAGAAACTATGCCATATATTTTAAGAAGGGGGTTATGCTAGCCCCAAAGGTTAACATTGACGGATACCGGCACAGATCTCTTTATCCAAGAGGTGCCAGCTACTTAGCAAACTTAGCATAACAAATACTACGCTTATAGCACTACATTGAAACACACTTCCTACCGACCAACTGCCTTCCTCATCATACACACACTAACACACACAACAACTCCCAAGTGACAAGGCAATATCCTACTAACAACCCTGCATGCATTAGTACATGGTGATCAATTCAAGAGGTCTATATAAACCTTGCCCTGAGGCATGTGTTCCATATATACAAGAACAAACTAAGCATAAGATCAGCTGCATGCACTAAGTACACAAGAGATAACATAATCTAACCAAAATGGCTTCTTCCAAGCCGGTTTATTACCTTGGTCTTCTCTTGTCCATCACTTGCCTCTTGCAGGTCCTACTACCAGCGGCGGCGCACCCGCTTCCGCCGCCGCCGCCGTCGTGCGACAAGTCCGACCATGAGCTGAGGTTCTTGTTCTCGCAGTGGATGGCCAAGTACGCCAAGCACTACTCGTGCCCAGAGGAGCAGGAGAAGCGGTACCAGGTGTGGAAAGACAACACCAACTTCATTGGCGCCTTCCGCAGCCAGACCGACATCAGCTCCGCCGTCGGTGCCTTCGCGCCGCAGACGATCACCGACTCCTTCGTCGGCATGAACAGGTTCGGCGACCTCACCTCCAGCGAGTTCGTGCAGCAGTTCACCGGGTTAAACGCCACCGCGTTCCGCCCGCCTCTGCCCAGCCCCATCTCGCCGCACTCGTGGCAGCCGTGCTGCGTCGACTGGCGCTCCAGCGGCGCCGTCACCGGCGTCAAGTTCCAACGCAATTGCGGTACGCTGTCTCTGCTAGCTCCGGTCAATTTAATTCCAATATTACTGATAAGATTTGGTGGGAATCATTCGATGGCAGCGTCGTGCTGGGCGTTCGCGGCGGCGGCGGCCATCGAAGGCCTCCACAAGATCAAGACCGGCGAGCTGGTGTCGCAGTCGGAGCAGGTGATGGTGGACTGCGACACCAGGAGCAACGGGTGCAACGGCGGCCGCACGGACACGGCCCTCAACCTGGTGGCGTCCCGCGGCGGTATCGCGTCGGAGGAGAACTACCCTTACACCGGCGTCAGGGGCACCTGCGACGTGGGCAAGCTGCTGTTCGACCACTCGGCGTCCCTGTCGGGCTTCGGCGCAGTGCCGCCCAACGACGAGCGGCAGCTTGCTCTGGCCGTGGCGCGCCAGCCGGTGACGGTGTACATCGACGCCAGCGCCCGCGACTTCATTTTCTACAAGGGCGGCGTCTACAAGGGGCCCTGCTCCGCCGACGCGTCGAGGGTGAACCACGCCGTCACCATCGTCGGCTACTGCGAGAACATCGGTGGCGACAAGTACTGGATCGCCAAGAACTCGTGGAGCAACGACTGGGGCGACCAGGGCTACGTCTACCTCGCCAAGGACGTGTGGTGGCCGCAGGGCACCTGTGGCCTCGCCACCTCGCCCTTCTACCCGACGGTTTAACGCCGCCGCCGGCTTGACCATGCATGTGTGAGGCTTTTGTGTGCTAGTGTCCAATCGTCTATCCATCGATCACACGGACGGCTCAGATCGATGGATGGATGGGTCGTTTCCACGTTCCACTCGTTGCGAAAGTGTAACAATGCAAGGAAATAATAAAAAATTCACTTCTTACAAATATATTAATTGGACGCTCTAGGGTAAAGCTTCCACATTAATTAGAAAAAAAATATATGTTCATCAATAGGATTGATCGTGTGTTATCAAATCAATATATTATTTATTGGCTTAGATGATTTCATATTATTATGAACCCTAAACCCTAACTATAAAGACGAACACGATGAAATTAACCTTCATAAAAATATTTAACATTTTTAGGTTAGAGAAGTTAGAGTGACCAAGGAGAAAATGGTAGATATAGTCTAGACAACATGCCCTTCCAAGTATTCACATCGCACAAGCACTAAGGCTTGTATTTTTGCGTCTGTGAAAAATTATTTGAATAAAAACTAATTTGTGAAATTTACATCTTTTTGATTTGTTAACAAACATGTTAAAATTTGGATCTCAAATCTTCTCCAAACCCACCCTACAATCCACTACAAAAATTTCTCAAAATTTTATAAGTTCAAATCCAAATTGAAACATTCAAAATTTTCATTCCAAAATATTCCTAGAAATTCAAAAAGGCTACTGTTCAACTAGCCCTCTCCCCCACCTTTCTCCCTTTCTCGGCTTGCGCGGTCTTATTTTTCTCTTGGCCTGCACGGCCTACTTTCCGCTCTGCTCAGCCCACGACCCATTTCTTTGCTCATGTAGTTGCCCACTTGCTCACTGCCGCCACTACTTTTTAGTGCCCTGGCCGATAGGTCAGGCCCACCCGCTAACCACGTGGTAGACAGCTGCCCAACACACTATGTTGAGGCCGTCCCGTACCTCTAGCGCCACCCCACGCGCGCTGAGAGCTCTATCAAATACGCTAGCCTCTATCGTGCGCGACTATGCCTCCCTACCACATTGGCAACGCCTGCCAACACGACACCCTTGCCCGCACAACGCACGTGGATAGTGTGTCATTATTGCCCTAAGAATCGGCGTGCTACTCTCCTCACCGCCAAACCTTGGCACGTCATCATAACATCGGTTTGGGCCATGGCGAGTGCACAAACTCCCTCCATTCTATCCCGTTCTGCCCCTACCACCATGTCACCTATGTCCTCTCTTCCCCCATACTCTAGCTAGCACTATCATGGTGTCGCACCACGCCATGTTGTCGCTCCAACCAAAGCCAGTCCTCTCGCGTGCCATGCCACCATCCCTATTTGTCGTCGTCTAGCGCTAGCCACTGCTTATAAAAAGCTATAGAGCCTCTCGCCTCACCCTACACCATCCCAGCTCCCTTCAAGTTCTCAAACTACCCTACCTCTCTTTTCCCTCCCATCTATCCTCTTCGTCATCTGCCACCGCCAAACCAAAAATTTGCGCCATAAATTAAAGGTAGCCTACTTCACCCTGCCTCTAGCAGAGCCCCAACCAGCCACCTATGCCACCTATTTGGTTGCCAATGGCAACCAAATGTTGCCTCCTCGCGAGGAGTTCGCTACCATATGTTGTCAGCCACCTTCCGCTCCTCTAGACAAAATCCGAGCCATCCATCTTTCTCTCTCTTCTCTACTTAATGCTACGGTAGACATCACTTATCGGGATTCATCGTCGTTCGGCTAGACGCTATCAAGCTTTGCCAGCCATATATCGCACCCAATGCCTTGGTCATCATAGACCTCACGTAGGCCTCATAGGCTAGATTGTGCATGAAGGCCAACTGCCTTTGGCCCTCTTTTCCCCCTCAACCCAAACCACCTCGGCCTACACAACAATTATCTGAGCCTGTTAACTTATCCACTAGAGAAATAAAAGTTTATCTACCTACCTAGCCTTGGCCCCATTTGTTATCATCTGACTCAAATACTTATTTTCTAAAAAATATTTAATTCTTTTCTATAATAAAAAAATCATATAATCTTCAAATTTTTTATTTTTTTAAATGAGGCTTCGTTTGAGCCTATTTCACTCTCTATTTTTTTAAAAAAAATGAGATCCCTCTAATGTAACTAATAGTTATATATAGAGAGTTTTGATTTTTTTTCTTTTTTGTGTTGTTTTTTACCGTATAGTAGCCAATGCTGAGCAGTTGTTAGTCTAGAAGTTCATCAAAGAAGACCAAGATAAGTTACCCCTTGATCATCTTGAACTCATATTTTTAAATTAAAAATTATTTTATTTGTGAATCATGCATGCTTAGATACACGATATTGGCTGATCCGATAGGCCTTGAACCCACTTGTTGCACATAATTTCTTTGTTTGTTGATGACCCTATACCTTTTTCGTCATTTTTTTCATACTAGCGCTCTTGCTCAGTAAAACGTGAGTATTGACAACACCCCATCACTTAAAGCTAGTCAATAGGATAAAATAAAGTGCGATCAAATGGATAGAATGAGACGCCACTAGCTATAGTAATTAGTAGACCTAGAATGTGTGTGGAAGTTAATGGATATGAAGTCGCCGAGGTAACATCTAGGATACGCCTCTGGGACTCTGAGCATGAGAAGTCTAGGACTTACCTGATACTTGGTCCAGAACACGTTTAGCTAACAACCAACTATTCCAAAAATATTTTGGAAAGGTCTTATCATGAATCTCTCCTTATCATACGTATCTAATCAATACGTAAGAGTAAGTTTACGTTGTGTAGATAAAGCATATACCCTTTGTAAATGTTATAATATATTCGAATAGTTATGTTTACAGTTATAGGTGGATGATAAGTGATACCTCTAGCGTAGCCTTGTATTTAGAAAAGTTTTATAAAAAAATTATTGTGGCATGAGAATTATTAATAAAAATCAATCTACGTGGTCGATAGAAGACATGAGTGTTCTTAAACGAGACTATGTGACCCGGAATATCGCTTAGCACTAGAAATGAATTAGATAATATAGAGTTGAGTTATGATTAAGAAAGAAAAAAAATTAAAAGCATACAAATAGAGTTACCGTCTGATACCGTACTCTCTGAATTGAAATCGAAATAAGTCGTTATAAAGCGACTTGTATAATGGGTTGAGATGCAAGTCTATTTTTGATAAATATGTTGAGTTGTTACCAAGCAGTTTCAATGGCCAATGAAGAATGGATAAGTATAGTTTAGGCCATAGCCCTTCCAAATATTCACATCACACAAGCACCAACGAGTCAACTAGTTGTTGAAAATATAATGAATTAAATACAATAATTTATTGATAAAATTTTTATAAGTAACTTTTAGAAATCACATGTTTTATTATCAAATACGTGGAAAATCATATATTTCTTCTCCAGCCTCTCATAATACCGAGGAAATGGTTTTGAAACCACCATTAGTATTCTTAGGAACGGACAATTCCAGCAAGATTTTGAAACCACGCACCATCAGTCTCTGAAGTTGAACTGAACGAAAGCGGCAACATAAAGCACAATACTACAACTTAGCCATGGACAATTGCAGCAACTTCTTCAAGATTCAAGGAATTAATAACTGAAATTCTGGAGCAACTATTAATGCTTACCCAAGGGTAACGGCCTTTCTTCACCTGCACTGAGTGTCCCATGTCATCACCTATAAAACATTTACAGGAACCAATTTGTCGTATTATGTGACGTATGGAACACACGTGTTGAATTTAACCATACCATACGTTCATAACTAGCCATTATGCAGATGTGGAGACATTCGTGTGTATACTCCTGCCGTCGTAACATCCCAAAAAGCAATTAAGGAAGAAGACGAAAGAACATAATACCCCTCATTAATAAGAAAATAGTATTAGGGGTGGTTAAGTGAAGAAAATTGAAGGAATAAAATTTCTCTATTTACGATATGTAAGAAGGTAGGAGTTTTATTTTATAATAAAGTTTAATATATAAAAGTTAATTTATTTTGAGACAGTGAAAGTATGCGCATCAAGAAATAACATAAGTTTAGCCATGTAAACTCAACTGACAATGAGTGAACAAAAGCTGGCAGATATAATTAACCGTTGAATATCGATATTTATGCTCTTATGAAATAAAAACATTACTGGAATTTATTATCAGAACATAGCCACTAATATATATCAAAATAAAATGCTATTTCTAGAGTAGTATTTGTTTCACCCAACCATCTCACATTTAATTTTCTTTTTTCTTTATTCTTAATTCTTCTAAGAAAATCTAAGTCTTTATCTTGTGGCAGAGGGATTATTTTTGTGGCTGATGGTCCAGGGCTCTGGGCTATTAGAAACTGGGCCCCACGTCTCCCAATGGGCCTTGAGCACATGCGCCGGTACGTTCGGCTGGTCAGGTGTGGCCCATGTAAATAGTACCCAATTGGACCAGAGATTTCACACGAGTATGTCCACTGGATCACCCCGTACTTGGGCCAACGTAGATTCGCCCTAGCATTCTTATCAGTCATTTTTATCTCTTTCTACAAATCTCTTTTCCCGATTACAACTTACTCCGAATAAATTTCAGATATAAATCCTTTTGATTTATGCATCAAAATTAAGAAACTATACTACATAAAAAGTTGGATATTTTACTTGGCAAACAATAAAGGAAAAAAAAAAGAAAATGCTTGTAAGTTCGAAAACACTTGATATTTATAAAAGATTTTTTTTCAGGCAACACACCACGTATGCATATACTCACCACTCTGGAATACGTGTTCACACCAGATCCCGACATGAGCACGCCGACACCTGAGAGATCTGTTTAGTTCCAGTGCAGGCCGGTCAGCTTCTCTCCGTGGCTCGAGATATGCGTGCCAGGGCTCCTAGGTTTCGCTCGGCTCCGACGCGACGGTACGGATACGGGCATATCAGTCAATTTGATCCTGCAATTGATAAATAGGTAAGGCGAATGGGTCAGTCGGACAATTGACCAATATGAACCCTCGCTATCGGCTGGCTGCCGATAGGATCGAGTTAGTCATCGGTCGCGTTCGGATGGCTCCTGCTATCGGCTGATCGCCGATAGGAATCAGAGCACGCTTCCATCGGTTGGGGAGCCGATACAGGCGTAGGCGGATGTCAATGAAGGATACGATGCCTCCGGGTATAGTGGACGCGAGGCCCTGATTCATCGACCACAGAGTCGATGGAGGCACAGCATGGAGATGGCAGCACGAGACTTGTCGTCCGCCGTGACGACGCCGCTGGCACCGAATCTCAAAGATCGGACCTAACCGAGACAGTACGAGAACGAGGCTAATGACAACGGGACGGTAGACACCGGATCAGACGCACTGAAGCAAGAGCGAAGCAAACCCATCGGCTAGCTGAGCTGATGAGAGGACGTCTCTCTGAAGACAGGCGCGCATTGACTGAAAAACCGACGTGCTTGGTGTTGCACTCAAAGGAAAGTCTCTACAGACTTGGTGCGCATCGATCGAGGAGCCGATACGCTGGGCGTGACGCTTAATGTATAGATAACTCATCAGCTAACACTCCGATATAACGCCACACAGAGACCTATAGGCCTAAAGCTTATTCTACCGTTGGCTGCCTCGTAGGTCGAACCTAACCGATACAGTATGAGATCGACGACGGCGGAGAGAGCTTAATAGATCGATATATACACAGACGTGATGTGATACATTATATCGGCCTAAAAGGTCAAACCTAACCGATGCAGTATTAGATAGAACGAGACATGTCAAGATAGTGACGAAACTTACCCCTTCGTCAGAGATCGAACCTAACAGATGCAACACTGTGTTGAGAGCCAGACCCCACCGGTAGACGATACGTCGAGATTGTATTGATCGAAGGATTGATTTCTATTATATATTTTTAGGGAGTCTATATTTATATTTATACCCTGAGTTTACACGTTTGACGCGTTTATAACAACTATCAGATATTATTTCCTAACAAAGATAAAGTAAAATATCTCTAAGAAAACTAACTAAATATTTCTATCCATATATAAGATAGCATAGAATATCTTGCCGTAAACCACGGCTCTTATCCGAATAATCTTCTACTTTAGGATCAAGTCTTTCCTTACTTCAATCCGATCGGCTTCTTCCCTATAGCAATCGAATTACTTCAACCGATCCAATCAATCACTGGGCTTTTCACAATACGTCTCTTAAAAAAAATCAAGATCAATGCAAGATCCTCTTCTAGCTAATTGTCTATTAAAAAAATCGTATAATGCTCTTCTGTTTTAAAACATAAGACGCATTTTATTTTATTAGGATAAACCTTTGAAATGGGAATATTGTTTATGTGATACAAAAGCATAAACATATGTACTTTTCAATATGAATCTAATAAATGTAATATTGTGTTACAAAAATTACGTCCTAACAAAATATTTATATATATGTATGTATGTGTATAGCATTATTGAGACTGTTGCTCACCTTCGCGGCTTCGCCCACAAGTAGTGCACGCCTTTCGCGGCACAACATGTAGCACGCACTCACGTAGGACGCGGCCGCTCCAAGCAAACAGGAACGGTGAGGGCGAAAAGCCCAGCAGAACTGCGAGATGCTGCCAAGCAATAGCTAGCTAGCTACATGCATGCTGCGCTCGACTGCCCAGCTTACTTCACAGCGCCAGCAAAACCCGAGACATGCAAGTAGAGCGTTGCGACGTCGCAGTCCCTGCACCACAAAATGCACCGTCGGCTGGCAGGCAATCGATCTATTATTGCGGACCTAAACAAAACTGGTCACTTAATTTGAACTTTAGAAACTTCCTCGGTTATTTATTTTTTTTCCTTTTGTGTTAGAAACACCCAGTAACTTCTTATCAGTGTAGGCTTTAAATACACACTTTCCTTGTCCAGTATTTTGACAAGACAACTCTTTTCTTTTCTAAAATAACTATTCTACATCACTTCTCTAACCCACCCGATCCAAACTAATCAGATCAACTCCCATGCACCAGGCCCTCCTATCTCACGCGCGCCACACATCCCTCTCGACACGCGCTCCGTACGTCGCACTTCCCTCCCACCCACTCTATATTTCTAGCGTAATGGGAAAGAAAAGCAAATATTCCACCCCACCACCGTCCCTGCATGCACGGGCAAAGAAAAGAAATTTTTAAAAAATCCAATTCCTTGCGATTGCTGCTGTATGCATAGAGAAAAGGTTAAAAAATCATAGTCTTCCTTCGGTTAAAAAAAGAAGAAATAAAATATCTAACTCCTCCTTGCGATTGTTCCTGCATGCATGGTGAAAAAAAATAAACAAAGAAACATATTATAGTCTTCCTTCTGTTAAAAAAGAAAAAAATTGAAGCTATGACCTCTTCTTCAATATCTCGATGTACTAGGCAACAAAACTAGGAATTAGTATAGATTTATTTCACTGTTAGCCAGCTTACTACCATGGAAAGTGGGTCCGTGGAGACAACACAAATCCTTTGTAATTGAAGATTTCACATAAAAAATAATTTCAATTCATCCCTAATTACAAAAGGACAAATCATTGAATTTAGTTTGCAGGCACTTGTATTCTTTAGATTTGGGTAAAATAAATATGAAACAAAACAACAGTTCTAATCCTACAATATGTATGGTGTGCATTTATATAGTAGTACACTCTTTATTTATTTTTGCATATATTAAATTATAATAGTACACCTCTACGGTAACATTATATAATTAGTAACACTATGTTTAATATGCAGAAACATAGTAGACATTATGTTTATTACTATATAACATATCGAGTACTACTATGTATTCACTAAACTTTATTGTCCTTAGCTTCATATGAAAACTTAGTAAAAGTATATGACTTGATTATTCTAACTTTATCACGGTCCATACTCACTACTGTTACAATATGGTAGCTATGGTAGTTAAGATACGGAGTAATGTATAGTAAAAAAATATATTAAAACAAAATGTTTCTCACTACTAGGAAATCGACCTATCGCCATGAAAAAAAATCATTGCATTAGTGCAAATATCGTGGTATAACTATATGTTGCCACGATTTTCAAATCGTTGCAGCCATGGTATTACGTCTCGTAGTATTAGGTTATTGCTACAGTTTTAATTTTATGGTGACAAAAATGTATATTTAGCAATAAGATATATTGCAACAAGTAATATGGCAATAAATCATTATTGCCATGATATATTTGAACTCATCACAAAATTTTGTAAGTAGCATACATTGAAAGAAAATCCAAAAACTACATGTTCTCATGGTGAACTCGGTGGACACATCAATTGCTCCTCGGTGGACACATCAATTGCTCTTAAGTTGATAGTCTTATCATCTCCATGAGTACCGTTTGCCTTGCAAGGATCACTTCTTCAAGACTTGATTTAGTCAACTAGTCCATTGAGTTGATTGCCTCACTCAAATCATCCATCCTGGAGAGTAAAACATGGTCAAATTAAAATGCATGCGTTATATGGAGGAAAATGTCAAATTCTTTATTAACAACCAGCAGAACCATTGTAAAACAAAACATAATCATCTTTATCGTTCATCATAACTCCACGAAAGTTTTTTTCCATGAAAGCACATGTTTCTCCCATATTTAGACTTACTACTCCCAGATGCGTTCATGCGAATCAAACAAGAACAGATAGTCTTTAGGTTTACAAATCACCTTTGAGGTCTGATCTTAGTAATTCGAACAACCAAAAAATTTGTTTGCATTGTTTCATTGTATTGCAAAATCCTGAATTGAATAAAAAAGAGAGGAAGAACACCTGCGTTGGCAGCGGGTGGTGCAGTCAGCTCGATCAGTGCTGGTGGTGGCATTTCTAGTGGAACTGCAGCACAAGAACCATTGATATAGGACCAAGAATATGAAGTCACTCAATACACCTATTCACTGAAAACCCTTTTTTTCACCAGATATAAATATAGTCACTTATTTGTTGCATTTTGTTGTTCAGAGATCAGAACACACGAATCGATGGAAATCAAACACATATGGAGTGAGCCTTATATCTGGTGCTGGCCATGATCTACCAGCCATCGCATCAAACGACTTTCTCCTTCTTCCTTTGTCCACATGAATTCTTGTCACATGAATCAACAAATTCCTCCGCATAGAGATGACAAATTAAAATAGCTTGTGGATCGAGGACAATTCAGTTTTGGTTTCAAACTAACAGATGTGACAGGACAGCCAAAAATTTAGATCGATGGAAATCTAGTACAAAATAATATTTGGCTTAATCCACTTATCGAGTTAATTTGTTTCAGCATACTTGACTTAGCATTTTTGTTCTCTAGGAAAACAAGGACCTCTATGGTTCTCATCTACCCACGGTCTCAGCCTTGTATATCGCAAATCTCCATAATTGTCACAAAAGCAAGAAATTGAACATTTCTAGCATTTGGGGACTTCACATTTCAAATTTTCAATTGGAGAAAGTGGGATTGGCTGGTTTCAATCACTAACCTTGGAATTCTTAGAGTCAGATGGTCCTCGGCGTCTTGATGAACTTTCTTGTTGCCCGCTTGTCAATGGGGGCTCGGTCCTAAGTCCCTGGAAACTGGGACAGGCTCATAGGCTCCTGGCCGGTGTAGTGGCACCCTCCTCCCATGCGGCCACGGCACCGCACTTTGACCACCTGAGCACCATGCCCTAGAGTTCTGGCCGCCTAAGAGCATGGGCACAAGGCCTTCCCTGCAGCCCCACAGCGGCTTGGTCGGCGGCTCTGCTCGACTGCTTCTCCTGCGCCTCTGTGCCGAGCGGGATCAGCCCGTCACGCGTAGATCGGCACGCCCCGGCCGCCGCCGTGCTCCAGCCTGCAGAGAGAAGGGTGCGATAGGGGTTTGAGAGGAATGGGCAAGGGTATTGGTTGGTTGACTGGTTCCTTGGATAGGAATTGATATATTTAGTTCATGGCGTGGTGGGCTGGCCTTACTAGAGAAGGGCGTGGTCAGTAGGAAACGCCTTAACCAACGACCGAGGTGGGAGGTGGGTTTTGGGTTTTGAGAGAGAGAGAGGAGGTGTGTTTGGTTCTTGGAGAAGAGCAGGTGTAGAATAGTTATTCTAGATGAGTTCATGGCATGATGGGCTTGGCCTTACTAGAGAAGGGCTTGGTCCGTGAAAAACATTTTAACTAGTGACCGAGGTGAGAGATGGGTTTAATTCTTGAGAGGAGAGTGGGTGTAGAATAGTTATTCTAGAGGAGTTTATGGCGTGATAGGCTTACCTTATTAGAGAAGGGCTTTTGTGAAAAACGCTTTAGCCGGCAATCGAGATGGGAGGTGGGTTTTGTGTTTTGGAAGAGAGAAGGTGGGTTTGATTCTTGGAAGAGAAGCACGTGTAGAATAGTTATTCTAGAGAAAGAGGTAGAATAGTTTTGCTATATATATATATATATAACCATCTAAAAATGAAAAAAAAACATGTTGAGAAAAAAATAATACACTTTGCACCTTATGAACATGCAAGCTTACTAATTCCTCATCGTGCACATGATGAAGTAATTAATTGACTACCAAGTGATTGACCAAATGAGGTGTGCACCAGTCATCAACAACCCATCCATTCCTCGCCAAATAATTGGCCATCAAACGGGGAGAATGAAATTATACATGAAAACATCTAATTAATTACAGCGATAAGAGTATCTCCCAATATTTGCGCGTTTTATCGAGTCTTATACGGTGCTATACTCCGCATGAATTCTTTGATAGCTGTTCTCACACGCGGCAGCACGCCCATAAGATGCTCCACACGCAACCCTAGGTTCAATTTTGGAGACTTTTATTAGCTTGATTTCGTCGAAACAAATTTGCACAATGTGGAATAAATAATTTATGAAAAATCTTTTAAAGACAGCAACTCTGCGACAACGTCCATGTGCCTTAACTTTTGATCCCGTCGTCCAATAAAACCTGTCCTAATAGCGTGATTGTTTATGACAGAGCATTATATTAGACGGTAGACGTAACTAGTTAACTCCTCCCCGGAAAAAAAAACTAGAAGTTAACCCTGTATACTCGTACATAATATTAATATCATTCATATTAGTACTTATTTAAAATTTTATATATTGACAATTATGTACAATTGTTGAAAACTTTCTTGATTAGATAATTTAAAGTTCAGAATTAATAAATATCAACTCGAGTTTTGGTTGTTGTATTTTTTAATTTAATAATTACAAAATTAAAAGCTGACAATTGTCTTAATGATATGGGATAATAGGGTTTGTTTGGTTTGTATCCATACTTTGCCAAAATTTGGGTATTACCAATTTTTGAATTCAAAGCATTTGTTTTTTTGTCAAAGTAAAGTTATAACGTTGATAAGGTTTCTGAGGAGCATTTGACACCAATTATTCACTGAATTATTGCTGTGGACTACAATAAATTAAATATTTTAAGAAATAAACCTAACAATAGCTTAGAACAACGGTCTAACAAATATAATAGAATATTTTTTTTCTACATGGATACACTATTTCTTTGGTTGATGCAAAAGCTTCTAAATGGAATTTTCTTTTAACTTGAATTATAGTTTGGCCCCCTAAATGAACGACTAGATTCATTCACTGTTTCTCTGATTACTTTATTAATAAGTTCCTGTCATAGCTAATTAGCTATAAATAGATAGGTTGAAACTTACATGCCTCCAATCCAATTATGATATAACCATAATTGTTTCTTTGTGTTAAACGGAAGGGAACACACAAGCAATAATCGGTGGTATTTTGTCACCTCCTTTACATCGTAGAATGAAACACAACGGGCATTCAAAAGAGAACTGCTTGACAATCATGTTCACGTGCAAGAAAGATATCATATCGCCTACTGTTCATTGGAGCCCACCACACATGCATTTGGTCAGATAGACCCAATGCATACTTCATCTCCATGCATACACGGTGGCTAGATAATGAGAGCAAGTGGCAAAATAATAGAAAGTCAGAGTATCAAGCAGATGTAAGGCATACGATGCAAATCTCAATACACCTTAGACAAGGTGGCGGACTTGGAATTTTTAGAATAAGGTGCAGTGTCAAACAAATTTTGCTTAACATAAAAATAAAGGTTAACATAAAAAATTTGCTTCGTGATGAAACGTACTTACGTACACCATGCAAATTAATATTATTTTATACCGATAATTGCATTTAGGGTTTAATTGGGGTATAGGATCACTAGACCAGTAGAAATTATTGTCGTGTAAGTGCACAGCGCAGGTACATCTATATATCTAGCTACTGTGTTGACAATAACTGACAGTAACTTTACCAACATTCCTAAGTAATCCTAAACAATTGTGAAGCACTGATCAATAACAGTAATAAGGAATTATTGTTAGGCAAACATATAGCACCCTGTAGACAGGAACACAATGGTCTGACTAATACAGTATTAAACGGAATCTTTTTAAAAAGAAGCAATATTAAAAATACGTACATGTGCTGTACAGTTCATCGTGCAAATCACACATAATTAGTTTGGAGCTAAACCGCCAGTTAATTATCTTAATTACAAACTTAATTGAAGTGGTGGTACCACACTCATGGAGTCGTGTGTTCATCACAGCTAACCCCTAGTTGTTCTGTTTATATATGCATAATGTTAAGTCCCATTATATACTGTTGTACTCATCTACTATATAGTATATTCACGTGTGTATTTTTTTTCCATTTAGGGGTGAACTTACACATCGATCAACAAAAGTATCCTTCCTTGCAACTAATAAAGTTCTTTCACGGATAACGATGCAACTTACACACAAAAAAATGATTTAGTAGGAAAGTACTTGAACAAAGCAGACAGCTAGGACATGTGTATCCAGGCAGATGATGATAAACAATTGATACACACCAACTCATGGTAGTTAGGCGATAATTGTATATAAAAACCTAGCCCGTGAAGACACCGGTGACCTGTCGGCACCATTGTAAAAGATTATCTAGCTAGCTCGAGGCTTTTTTTTCTGATAGAGATTTTGATCCAACGAAAAGTGCTTGTATTTGTCATGGTCGAACATGTATATTGAGATAGTTTAACCTAATATAGAACCTGATATTCTGTGTGACCATATATACGTTTGTTGAAAATGACGTGGAGGGCATGAGAAAATAACTTTTGTTTTGCGGATGAAGCAAACAAGATACGAAAGTTCAACCCTTCAATTCATTATATCAACAAATTGATAGGATGTTCCTGAATTAATTTTGAAATAACAATTAACAACATGACCTTAATGTAATTATCGGCCGGTGCTATACACGTCATACACGTTCTCCGGCGAGCGGTGTAAATATATATAGCCATTATTTGGCAATTATGTGACCTTTTAGGATCGTACTGAGCCGTTGCCCTATTTGAAAATAAATGCATTATTGAAACTGTTGATGGACTTTATTGAACCAGATATGTGTGAACTAACTGTATCTGTAGGTTAGATTTGTTACGGTAAAACCTACTCATGTAGGTTCGAGTTTATATAATCATGTGTTGATTTATATATTTGTGACAAAAAAAATTGGCAATTGTTTTATGATTCTAGTTGGAAATTTTATTTGAAGATGTGAGTATATACGTCTAATGTGAGTCAGATTATGATATATGTTTTCTATAGTTTATTTATTCTGTATGTGTGTAGGTTCTTAAAAGTTAACATTAGTCAACGATGGATCGAGACTAGTAAGAAGTTGAGGTTAAAGTGATTAAGTGTGCTGGATGATAAAGTTAAGTATAAGGTGATACATTGTGGACAGATATTGTATGGAGAGATCTTTGCAACAGGACTCACAAGTTTATTGTGTAGGCGTTAAAAATTCACGAAGAAAATAAAGAAGAAAATCAAAAAATAAAAGAGGAAAAGTGGAGGTGGCCCAGCTACAGAAGCCAAACAATAGCATTGACCTATGGAGCAAAGGCCTGTGAGCGCGTGGAGGTTAGGCCTCTTGTGTGTCTAGCTACGTGGCACAATCTAAAGCATTTTCTTTACATCTAAGGATCAGATCAAGAGCTAAGATTACACCTACACTATTCTTGATTTATAAAAGGCGAGGCATAGACAAGTAGAGAATTTGCACTTTTGAAGAGAATTGGAAAGAGTTTTAGAGAGAGTTGTATGAGAAAAATGAGTGGAAGTTAGGATAGTTTTAAAGAGTTTTTTTAGAATTCTTGAATAATTTTGTAAGTTTTGTGAAACCTTTATAAACTTATTTTAATCAATAAAATAGTACTTTTTTAAAATCAATTTTATCATTGAAATTTAAATTCCACAATTTAAATTATATATTTTAATTCCATATTTAAATTCCATAATTTAAATTTCTACACTACAATTTAAATTCCTGTTATTGCTCTTCTTTTTTTATATATTTGTAGTGTGAGTTTCTCTTCTTTGTTTACCATGTGATGAAAAGATAGTTAGTATCTATATTGTCTTAGTAAAAATTTAAAAGGTTGAGGTATCTAAAAGAGCAATATCTTTTAGCACAATTTACTTGAATCTCATGAGTGGTTTTGATTCTTGTGATATGCATCTATTACTCATGATAGGGTTCAAAAATCATCAATAGACATAAGTCCACTGAATATCAAGCTTTCTAATAGCTATATTTTTAAATTTGATCATTACTAATTATTTAGATGTAGTTTTTAATAGATAAGATTTTGATAATTTAACCATGTCAATACTTTATAAGTATTTAGGCCAAAGTAAATCGCTCCATATTCACCCCTTCTATAATACATTCATCTTTCAAAGTCTCCGGCTCACATTTACTGCTATTTATTTATTCTTCTATTGGTACAACACATGTGTTCATTTCATTAATCTCAATATATGCATAGTGTATCATGTTCAGGGTTAACAAATTTCATTGGGCACCGGCAAATTAGAAATCTCAGAAATTTTGGTCCTAATTTATTTGAATTTTTGAAGAAATTTTGACCAAACTACTTTGAATAAACTTTGCTAAATTCACAACAAATTGAAAAAAATCAAAAAATGAAAATTTTAGATGAAATTGTTTCGTTCCAGGGACGATCAAAATTTCTGAAATTTCAAACACTGACTATGTTTTGAAAATAAAAACAGATAGCCACCAATACATTGTTCTCCTCTTGGACAGCTCATACGTTTGACTTGGATTATGTCAAACCAGCAGTAGTAGTACATATTTTTTTTAATTAATTAGGATTAGGATTGCCCTTTTAATTTAAACAAAAAATATCTTAGCTGGCTGTGGATTAGTCGCAATTATCAGATTGAGAGGAAGACACACATTCTGCCTCTCATTGCGAGAATTTTAGTATTTAATTTGTTCTTTTTATGACATTCTTTAACTAATGGTTAAATAGTCAATTAGCCTATACAGATTGCAATTTGATATAATACTTTGTAAAAGAGATTCTGCTCTTAATGAATTCTGAAAAGTTTAGTGATTTATGGGTTAACTACTTAACTGCTTTCCAACTAGATATATATAGTTTTCGTTAAAAGTGTATGTATACCTCATGGTTGCCTCATCACTGATCGATATTAATTTCATTACTTCTGATGCAGACATCACATCGATCAGGCAATTTACGATTTCTGAAAGAGATTTGCTGCAGTAGTACTTCTGATCGAAGACCGTGTGAGTTAGAACTAACAAACTACTAGTACTAATTAACAGTATTGCATTGGCATCGTCCATTTCGATCAGTGAAGAAGATTATTTCGTTAATTTTATCATCTGGTAGGTGATGACCGCCATTGTCAGGCATGAAATTTTAGTGCTATAATATATCTCAACGTCTCTTTCCCGTATGTTCTGACGATACAAACAAGTGGCATTTTTGCAATTCTTATATATATAATAATGAGGTGATGCATGCTAGCATGTACCTGCACATAAGCAGTCTCTGGATCTTGGTCTTCGAAGACCGAGAGAGTTGAGTCGTCCAGGCATCACGGATGGATGGAACAACCCTAGCTAACTAACTGAGATGTGACATGCTGCTGCTGCTGCTACTACTACTCTATTCTGGATCTTGCAATATAGAGCGATTTAATGCTGCAGCATATACACGACATGCAACAATGCAAGCCGTGTACATGCCCTTAATTTTATCTCCTGGAACAAAAGGAACAAAGAAGCAAACAGTACAGTCGTAGGCCGAGTATTGATGAATGTTAGGTGCATAACAAATATAAGAATGTACGGCATGTACTATCCTAACTAAACTGCTGTTCGATTGCGAAATCTATGGTCCAGATCAGCCATATCAGTACAATTATATGGCTACATCTTCCTTGAGAATAAGGAGACTAGAGAACTACATACGGTTGTTAGCCACATTGATATATATCATTATATGCATCCTGGTTACCATTTAATGTATCATTCATTGTTCATCCGGTAACATGGCTAGGGCGAGGGAAAGACTCAGGAAAGTATCGTATTCTACACAACGATAATTGCCAGTGCAGCCTGGCCTATGATATATATTATAATATATAATTATACATATCACGATCGATCGATCAACCAGAGCACCAACGGCCAGGTTGTGCAAGCATACTATTGGTTCGATTTTGTAGTATAGTACATGACAGTATTATCAATTATCAATTCGAAGTCGCAATTGAAGTACTATGCCAACATCGCGGGTAGGGCTCTCGCTATCATCGGTACAGTGAATCATATGGCCGCTAAAATATCTGTCCGAACCCGGCAATATATACCCCATCCAAACCTTCGTCCCAGCATCGCCTCTCAGCTCTCAAGCACAACGCATCCATCAAGCCATCGGTGCAGGGGTTGCTTGATCAGCTAGGTTTGGGGAAGCATGAGGCTGTCGGTGGCCGTCCTCTGCGCCCTGGTGGCCGTGCAGGCGGCGCTGCTCCTCGCCGGGCCGGCGGCGGCGAAAGAGCTGAAGGTCGGGTACTACCACAAGAAGTGCAAGGGAGTGGAGAACGTGATCAAGTGGCACGTCATCAAGGCTATCAGGCAGAACCGCCGCACCGGCGCCGCCCTCGTCCGCCTCCTCTTTCACGACTGCTTCGTCAGGGTACATAAAATGTTACTACATTTTACGAGAAAGTCATTTTACACCTTAACATAGATGAGTTGAGCTTGAGCAATAATGTATGTGTGTGCAGGGTTGCGATGCTTCCGTCCTCCTTGACAAGTCCTACCAGAACCCTCACCCGGAGAAGGAGGCGCCGGTGAACATCGGACTAACCGCGTTCGACCTCCTGGAGGAGATCAAGGCCGCCGTCGAGAAGAGGTGCCCCGGCGTGGTGTCCTGCTCCGACATCCTCATCTACGCAGCGCGCGACGCCGGCAGCATCCTCAGCAACGGCCACGTCCACTTCGACGTCCCCGCGGGCCGTCTCGACGGCTTCGTCTCCTCCGCCGACGAGGCCCAGAAGGACCTCCCGGACTCCACCATGTCCGTGCAGCAGCTCATCGACAACTTCGCGGCCAAGGGCTTCGATACCGAGCAGCTCGTCATCCTCTCCGGCGCGCACTCCATCGGCGCCGGCCACTGCTCGTCCTTCACCGGCCGCCTCAGCGAACCGCCGCAGCAGATCGTCCCGGCCTACCGCGACCTGCTCAACTACAAGTGCTCCCAGGGCGCCAACCCGGACGTCGTCAACAACGTCCGCGACGAGGAGTACGCCACCGTGGCGAGGTTCATGCCGGGGTTCACCAGCCGCGTGCGCAAGATCAGCGACTTCCTCGACAACACCTACTACCACAACAACCTCGCCAAGATCGTCACCTTCCACTCCGACTGGCAACTGCTGACGGACAAGACCTCGCTCTCCAAGGTCCACGAGTACGCCGACAATGGCACGCTCTGGGACGAGGACTTCTCCGACTCGCTGCTCAAGCTCAGTAAGCTGCCCATGCCGGAGGGGAGCAAGGGAGAGATCAGGAAGAAGTGCAGCATCAGCAACCACCACCTGTACTAATTCGCGCTGGGCTTAATGCAGGGAGTTACACCCATGCATGCATGGTCGAGACCACTCCAAGAGATCAATAACTATGCTTGTAGTTTGATTTGGCTTTCACATATTCATTCTTTTGAGTTCCATTCGTTGTAATTTGTTCTGTAATTCTCAGCCATGTTAATCTGTTACATAAGTTATACAAATCTGAATACAAGAAAATAATTAACTATGTTAAGAGCTATTAGCTCCAAAAATTAGCATATCCCATATAACTAGTTTAATAAACAACCTATATATACGTATAAATATATGTTACACTATTAATAACTGATCTACTTCTCAGATCTACTTCTCATAGCTATCTACAAATCTATAATCTGATTTTCTTCTCTCCTCCGTCTAAACACAAATAGTGAATTTTATAACCACTTGTGTCACTTACAACAAACTGAGAACCATGAGACCACAAAAAGCATAGTTAAATCCACATAATATGTAGGAATATAGAGGTTAAACTTAGAATCTCCATTTTTTAAGGATAAACTCTTGTTTTATTATTTTTAAGGAGTCTTCATTTTTCATGTTCATGACAATATACAAGTCTGTTTGAAACTACTACAAATTCTTGCTGAAATGCACTATAAATAAATATATAACGCTCTACTAGTTATTCGTACGGAGGCGATTCAAATATTCAGCAAATCTATAAAGACGAAAACAAAAGCGCATTATGCTTAACACGTCTAACTATAAACAACGGGATGTCACATAGAGCAGTTAGATGGATTGTCTCTTTAGCCATAAATTATAGGGTTAAATGATGAAAAAGAAACATAGATGTATAAATGCGTGGTCACAACACAGACAAGTTGAAGCCATGAAAACATGCTCACGTGCTAGGACAGAACCCATCCAACAAACCGCACCAACCACATGGCTTCGCCTTGGTTTGATCTGGTTTAGGATATTAGGGTTCACAAACAAGACAAGTAGTTGGAGACGCGTTTCGGATCAGCGCTGATCTTTTTCCCTTTCTCTTTTTCCTTATTTTATTACTCAACAGTAGTATAACTTTCTCATCATGAGATAAAAAGCTAGTAGTTCGGAACGGATTTAGGATTTACCAGTACCAATAATGTTTATCAATTTGCAATTCAAGAATATTTACCACTCGCTAATTCTCACTGACATCTGGGTGGCAAATTAAACATTTCTTGTATTTTCTTCGGCAATGGAAAATTATGGTCTCTCGAGCTAACATTTGGCCTGTTCCTGACTCTAATATTGTGATTTAATCTGGAATAAACTTTCATTGGGAGAGGAAGATTAGACTATTGGTAATTAGGTATGGACCAAACAGAGCATACATTTTTAACAGGACGAAAAAGACAAATTTAAATGAACAGTTGGTGTCAAAATTATTTTTAGTACGTAAAATAAATCTCTCTTTATTCTACCCTCCATAGAACACATTTGGATTTGAAATTTCGCACCATTATGTCGAGAGGATGCAACAACTAAAGGTCCCATTTTTCATTCTAACACATGAATGTCGGTTGGACAAAGCTTATTTTAACTCAGTTTTCAACTATGAGATCAACATTTAATGATTTGCATGTTCATCTTTGAGCTGTGTCATTTGTTTAGGATAGAAACAAAGAATTATATTCCAACTTGGATAATAAAAAATTGAACTTTGGTGAATATCAGTACAATATTTAAGGACAAATTTAATTTCAAATCTATTTAAAAATATATCATCTATATATTCCAATTCAAAGGTAAGAGTTTTGTGCAATTTTGGTTGACTTAAGGGAAGAAAAGTTGGACCATCTTGCGGAAACGTTCGCTTAATACAAAAGTGACCATGTCTAGTGGTAACAAATAGTGGACAAGTTCACTAATCTCAAAAAGGGAACACATTAACTCTGCTATAGGTGAGTTTACAAAGTTACACTCTGTATTTTAAAAAGTTACTCTATTGTGATCAACGCTAAATTTTACACATATGTCTAAAAACGTATACTACAAGATTATTGAATTATGCTTATGAAGTGAAAAAATAACTCATGCAATATATTGATTGGTAGAATAATAGAAATTCATATATAGCCACCAGCAGTGACAAAAAGAACTCATGCTTCTTATAGATTCTTGTCGTCAATAAATGGACAACATATAAAGTTTATAGAATTGGTAGACTTATGCTCCTCGACAACTGGTACAAATCTAGCAACACCACTAGAGTATAGCAAGCAAGTACGATCTCTATATATCCAACTCCGATCCATCCACCACCTACAGTAAGATGTATGGTCTTTTTTTTATGCTTAAGACGTAGGTACAATAATTACAAACATACTACTTTTTTCTATTTTTAACTAAGAATTTGAGATATTATTTGGCGGACAAATTTTAAAAAGTTTTAACAAATTCTTGTCGTAAATATATAATATTTATGATGGGTGGGAGTATTATTCTAAAGATGAACCAAAACAACAGTCCATAGCAAATTA
The DNA here is from genome assembly GCA_030770085.1 of Oryza coarctata. Taxonomy (NCBI): domain Eukaryota; kingdom Viridiplantae; phylum Streptophyta; class Magnoliopsida; order Poales; family Poaceae; genus Oryza; species Oryza coarctata. The sequence goes on along the minus strand of CM061463.1, from coordinate 8,887,306 downwards.
GTAAGCAAATTAATTTTGGTAGAAATCAAACAAAATGGGTGTCACTATAACCTTAGACACCGAGCGGGAAGTGAAATATCGTAAATTTATAGGCACAAATGGCCTCCAGCTGTGTTTAGAAAAAAAAAATTCCCTCCTTTGCCTTCAGCTAGAGCACAAGCGATATGCTCAGGGTGTTTGGGTGGATCTAAATGTTACGTATATTATTGTACTAATCATAGCCAGTTTATGGCATGGGCCAACACTAATATTATTTCATTGTCAGTTTATCGCATGAACCAGAAGTGATGCTTGGGCATATCACTGTAAGTTCATGCCTTCATGGCACAAATCGTAGCGATACTCAATCCCTACCGGCTTAAGCTGAACCGACAGTGATGAGTCGGCCGAGATTGCCTTTTTTTTGTACTACTGAAAATTGAACGTAAGTAGAAGAGGAACTCCCTAATAAAATTTTGGCATTCATAGAATGGACTAATAAAAAAGATTGAAATCGAATTAATAAAAAGGCAAAAGTAGAAAACAAACAAACAAATGAATATAAATACAATAAAGTAAAGTAACACATTCAAGTTGTCGAGTCAGAATAATCGAATCCAACAGCAACCCACATCTGCACTGAAGATCTGTCGTCTATCAAAATAGCTCTAAAGACAACTTGGATATATAAGATCTGGACGAGATAAAACCTAGCTAGCTAGCCAATAGCTCAGTCCGATCGATTGCCACGTTCCTCTTAATTGGCTAGCAGCCCCTCCCCAAGATTCTTGTCAATATAGCCACCATATTACTCTTTCTTTTTTCTCCGCGAGGAATGAGAATGACAGATAGATGATAATTATTTTGTTCGTGCCTGAGCATAAACCACCGACTTACTTTGCTAACAAAACATACGCTGTATTGGATAATTCATGTAGCTAGCTAGCTCGATCAGCAGTATATAAATGCAGGTCAGGTTGATGGATTTCAATATCTCACACGCTACCACGAGAAAGCGTAAGAGACGCACACATATAAGTCTCTCGGACTCCTTTAGTAGTGCAGATCGAGAACGTAAAAATGAGGACTTTTTGGGTAGTGTGCATGCTGGCGGTGGCCTTCCGGCTAGCCGCCTTCGCCGTGGTGCCACCGGCGGCGCCTTGCGCGTTGACGGTGGGTTACTACAACGGCAGGTGCAACGTCAGCGTCGAGTCCATCGTGAATGATACTGTGACGGCCTACCTCAATGCTGACAAATCCAAGGGCGCCGCCCTCCTTCCATGACTGCTTCGTCAGGGTAAACACAATAAGAGCTTGAACCATGCGTGATATAATGCGTGCTCTAAGTTTTTTTATGATGAAAATGGTTTACCTCTCTGATTTCTGCCTTTAAAGCTACTATACTGTATTTTATCACTAAATATAGATGTGTACTTTTTAATATATTTTAGGGTTGTGATGGCTCAAATAAATCGACCGCAAATCCTTGCCCCGAGAAGATGTCCGGCGCGAACATCGGCATCGCCGGACTCGACGTGATCGACGCGATAAAGGCCAAACTCGAGGCTGCATGCCCCAACGTCGTCTCCTGCGCCGACATCGTCGTGTTCGCGGGCCGCGACGCTTCGAGGTACATGAGCAAGGGCAACATCTACTTCGACGTGCCGGCCGGCCGGCAGGATGGCGTCGTCTCGTCTTCCCAAGAGGCGAGCGACACCCTCCCGGACTCCAAGGCCAACGTAGGCACGCTCATCGCCAACTTCGCGCTGAAGGGCTCACCCCAGAGGAGCTCGTCATCCTCTCCGGCGCGCACTCCATCGGCAAGGCTCACTGCTCCTCCCTCGACGACCGCCTCACCGCGCCGCCCTCCAAGATCAACACCTACTAGCACGACAACGTCTTGAACAAGACCTGCGCCTCGGTCGTCAACCCGACGGTGGCGAACAACATTCGCGACATCGACGCGGCGACGCTGGGGAGCCTGACGAGCTACGTCGTCCCGGCCGTCGCCGGCGACTACCTGGACAACAGCTACTAAAAGAACAACAAGAACAACCTGGTGCTGTTCCACTCCGACTGGGAGCTCATCGGCAACAACGCGATGCTGCAGCACGTCAACGAGTACGCCGAGAACGGCACGCTGTGGAACATCGACTTCTCCGACACGCTCGTCATGCTCAGCAAGCTGGCCATGCCGGCGGGGAGCGTCGGCCAGATCAGGAAGACGTGCAGCCATCAACACCTATTAAGCACGAACTTCATGTGCCTTGCCGCGCGCTAGCAATTCGTCATGGTAACAGTTAATTGCATCGGCCCGACGTTTTTGGTTGCACCATTATTTGGTTTATCCGGTGTACGTGGTGTCCGGCCGTTACGGCCGGTGTCTATTAATCATCGTTTTTTTAGTCTGTTTTTTAAGCCAAGGTTGATTAATCTATGTATTTTGTACCGTGATTACGGATGGCCAATGTATTCAGTCATTTGATATAATTCATTTTTTTTAATTACTCCCCCCATCCACAAAGACTACATTTCTAGCTAGCTTCAAAATCTGTCACATGAAAACTTTATTTCTAGAGGTTTATAACCAATCAGACTAAAGCATTCACATTTTATTGGAGCCTATTAGTGAGTGGAACCATAGCCATTTCTCTTTACTACAAATTTATCTAAAAATTGTTAAATACGAAGTCTTTGTGGGACGGAGAGATTATATGTGTCAACCCATTTCAACCACACAATTTATTTGCTTCCCGTGTGCATGCATATGTGGCATATATCTGTATTTAAGAAATTCATGGGCACAACAAAAACATTAAGCTCCCAAATTTCAGAACAAAAGAAATAAAATAGATGAGATAAAGACCTCCCATGGACTCAACTAGGCCTATTTGTTATCTTGTGGGCTCATAAACTCCCACTTTTCTCTTGGGACGAACCAGGCCCATGCAAGTTTACCTTCACATACCGACTCCTCGTCAGCTCTAATTTTTTGGACCGTCAATGGATTTGTGATCCGATCGAACGAACCGATGACTCTTCTCTTCTGCGAGTCCTAGCTGTCCATCGTCCCTCCCAATCTCCCATGCAACCTGAAACGCTGATCGATCAGCTTTTCAAAGTCAAAAGCTCATGTGTTGGAGCCATGCATATTAGCTCCAACCTCGATGGACGCGATCGACGCACGCACGCGGCCACGTTATCGTGGCTTCCCATGGATCAACCCTAGCTAGGTACTAACCGCAGCTCGCCATATATAAATCCGCACGCGCCTCCACTTCCACCGATCAGTGAACTGTCCAGTAAATTACGTTTCCATTACGATATATTCCGAGGTTGTTACAGTGTGAACATATAGGTAGGTTATTGCAGTGACGATGGAGCTAGCTAGCAAGCCTCTGCATGGCATCTCGCGTTGCTGGTCGTTCTCTATGTCCATGCGCTCTCCGTGGCGGCGACCCCCAGCTCTCTGCACGACGGCCTCTACGGTACGAGCTCGGGCTGCGCCGTCGATGTCGAGGCCACCGTGAGGAACGTCGTCGACCAGTACGTCAACTCCGACGCCGGTGTCGGCGCTGGGCTCATCCGCCTCCACTACCACGACTGCTTCGTCAAGGTACGGCACGAACAGGCCGAGAATCTAATTACCGTACGTGACAATGATCCTCTCATGTGTGCATACATGATGAATGTATGTGTCATGTGTACGTAGGGTTGTGATGGTTCGGTGCTCATCGATCCGAGTCCCGTCAACCCTAACCCCGAGAAGATGTCGCCGGTGAACGGCGGCCTCCGTGTGCTCGACGTGGTCTACGAGGCCAAGAGGCGGCTGGAGAGCGCGTGCCCGGGGACCGTGTCCTGCGCCGACATCCTCGCGTTTGCCGCTCGCGACGTGGCCAGTATTCTCAGATCTGGGGGGGGGGGGGGGGGGGGGCGGGGGGGGGCATCAGCTACGCCGTCCCCTCCGGCCGCTGTGACGGGCTTACCTCAGACGCGTCGGACGCCGGACAGGACCTGCCCCCGCCGTCCGCCCAGCTGGACGGCCTCTTCGTCGCCAAGGGCTTCGACCACGACGAGCTCGTCACCCTCTCCGGCGCTCACTCCGTCGGCCGCGCGCACTGCTTCCTTCTCGCAGCGGATATACCCCACGGTGAACGAGACCATGGACGCGCAGTACGTCGCCGAGCTCCGGGGCGTGTGCCCGCCGGACGCGGTCGAGACGGCGTGGCCGCACCAGGACTACGGCACGCGGGCCAGTACTACGGGAAGGTGCTGTTCAACTCGGACTGGGAGCTGATCAGCGACGTGACGACGAGGCAGATGGTGGAGGACAACGCGGTGGGCGGCCAAGTTCGGGGACGCATGCGCAAGATGGGCGAGCTCGATGTGCTCACCGGCGTCTGCCAGGGCGAGATCAGGAGGTTCTGCAACGTCACCAACAACGGCTGATGTGAACGAATGCGCGGAGAATATCGAATGTACAACACACTATCGATTACAGTATATTTCTTTGTCGTTTCTTTACGAAACGCATTTATCAACGTCAGCATCTTCTAAGAGTTTTTCATTAGCGAACGTCAGTTGAAATTTAGTTGATTTTACTGACCGTGGGATGAACTCGAAAATTCATGCTACTTTTGTATTCCTTGATAGCGTGTCTTCTCTGACAACACAATGAATATGACAGTGTGCCGGATTAGATTTGGGGTAGGCTGAGTGGTGGAAGGGGTTGAGGGGAGGAGGAATAGAGGGTTTCTCTAAGCTTAGTGAGATGATAAGGGAGGAGGTGATCCAATGGACTAAGCGGGGTTAGCAGTGGGGAAACAAAAACATATTAGAGAACGGGATGATGGGGATTGATTTGGCAACATGAGCCACTGCTAGAGGTGAGGAAGAAGAGATAGGGGCGAGGGTGCTAGTCAATAGAGTTATAGATGAAGGGCAGCTACCATGGTTTCACCAGAGCGGGAGAGGAAGAGGGAGGGACAATGAGGGTGTCGAGTGGGGTGGAGAAGTGGTGTGGCATGGAGCGACAAGGAGTCAGGGAGGAGAGGAGGATAATAAAGTTGATTCACTATAGAGCATGGATTTGGCACAATTTGAAATAGTCCAAATGTGACTAAACTTTATAGGTATTGGTAGTGACTGAAAAATGGATAGTTTATTTTCATTATTACTATAAGATAAAGACATCATGTACTATGCACGTGTGCTGTAACACTTGTTTTCCATACGGTATTAAAAACTAATGTAATAAAAACTTATCCATGAAAATTTTCGTTCTTTGAGTGCTCGTGTGTGTGTCGTGCCAAAGATCTCAATTAGTTTCATCTCTTTGATGCTAAATTTCAACTCCAAAAACTTCCATCCCAAGTATTCTCAAAGTTTGAATCTTCATATTCACCTATCTCTCCGAAGAAATACTTACAAATCCTCTCAGTCTCTCCAATTCAATTCTATCTCCAAAGATTCAAGTCAAAACCCTAAACCCTCACCTCCATCCCCCTACAAAAATTCCATGGGGTTCAATTCTTGAATTCCAACTCCAACTCTCAAGATTCATTTTCTCTCTCATTGAATCTTTCCCTAATAGCCGTTTGAAACGAAAACTCCAAATTCAATCCAAAAATATCAAGATCTCTCTTTGAATCCATTCCTTGACTCCTCCTTGTTATCTGAGCTCAGATATAAAGTTTGTTCTCAAATTCCCAATCTCAAATTTCAAAGTCAAATTCCATCCCCATCCATCCAAATAAATTCCTGCTAAAGTCTGAACTCAACTCCTGTATTGGGCCACCCTCTCCTTTATTTCCAATGGCCCAGCCCAGCCAGTTCCCCTTCCTCCTTCCCTCCAACCCGCCTGGGCCGCTTGCTTTCCTCCGGCCCAGCCTAGAGACAGCTGCTCTCTTTCTTCCTGTTGCGCGCTGGCCCAGCCATGAAGCCAGCAGGGCACCAGCCCGCCCGCTGCACGTGCTCCTTGCGCCCACACGTGCCATGCACATGCGCGAGGGGGCGAGCTCGCCTCGCGCAGCGCTGCGCCCCGCGAAGCCGCGTCGCCGTTTGAATCAGGGACGCCTCTCGCCATTTCCGCCCATCCCCGCGCGCGCGCGCAGTGGCTGACCGCAAGGACACCGGCGTCACCCCTCTGGCCGTCGCTTCTGCCGTCATCGCCGTCGTCGCCGTGGGCCACCGCAAGCCACCAAACGGAGGCGCACTCCTGCTCGCCCTGTGCGCCTTGCCGCCTAGTGTGGAAGGAGGCAAAGCCACTTTACCTCCTCCCATCTTTCTCTTTTTCACCTGGAACGACCGCCGTCCGATCCACCGTCTTCCATCGTCCCTTGCGTCTCGGCCGTCGCCGGTTTCGCGCCGTCCCACTCCCCTCCTATTGCGCGGGTAGTCAACGCGACATCGTGACACCGCCCCTGCAACTCGCCGTCCTTCCTGCTTGACCGCGCCAGGAAGGAGCGCACCACCCCTGCGCCCCGCTCGCCGCTCCAAACCGACCTCATCGAGCACAGCCACTTGACGTCGATCTTTCTCCGCCGCCGCGCCACGCCGCCAGCGACCTTCCTCTAATCCCCTTGTTGACGCCTTCCTTGAGTCCCCTGGACCCTCCCTGAAATCTTCCCTTGGCCGCCGAACCTCTTTTTCTCTCCGGCGCTGTTTCGCCCCTCTCGCCGCTGTGTCGCGTCGCCGCGAGCCCCATCGCCGGCGACCATTGGTCCCGGTGCCCGTTCGCTCTGCGTCACAGTGCCGCGCGCGAGTCCATCAATCGAAACCCCCAAGCACCACCCTCCTTAATCGAGCGCGGCCACGTCGGCCTCCTGGCGAGGTTCGTCGCTGCCGCTGGCCGACGTCGTACCTCCTTTCACCAATCTGAGCCGTTTTATCATCTTCTCCTGCTCCACCTCTAGTTGTCGGTGTGACCTACCCCCTCCACCTTGCCATCGGTCACCGGAATCGGCCGTCCTATCTCGAACTGGACTCCTCTTCCCCCTACCACCAGCGTGTTAGCCACATGGGCGCCAGCTCGGTTTGGCCGACCCCGCAGACGCCGAGTAAGAGTTTTTTATTTATATATTTTTTATTTATATATTTTTAAAAATATATTTCTATTTGAAAAATTTTCAGATCTATGGTCTCAATGATTTCGAAGAGATATTTTATAAAAAAATATCAGAAAGTGAGAAATCCGATATGGTAATGTTTATTAATGTACATTAACATCAGAATAATAGATGTTAAACAGATGGCTCTTTTTTAGTCAGAATTTTTTTTTAAAGACTGACTACAAATTGAACATTTTTTTAGTTAGTCGTATACAGTAATCTGGTTGAATATCTTTTCTATTTCATAGGCACACCTGCAAAATAATACAGTTTTATTTTTAGATGTGTAGTTTGATAATTTCGCTTTTAAATTCATAATATTTAAAGGTAAATCAGTATTAAAATATCAAATAGATGATGTTAGATGTAACAATTAAGTTTTACTTGTATTAACTCTATTTTATATATTAAATAAAATGTTATTTTGATTATATTATGATAAAAAATATTAGATAAGGTTTTTGAAAAATAGAGGTCGCGGCAACGGGTGGAAAAGGCATGCTTGCAGACAACGTGACGCGGCTTCAGTTTACCGAGGTGTGTAAGTAACTTCCATGTCAACTTGTAGACGAATTGCTGCCCTCACTCCCTCTCTCTCTCGATCCACACACTAATCGCTGCATCCGGCACGCACATCCATCCATCGATCCACGTATATAAATCACCGTCACGCCTAGCTCTTGCATTGCTGTACCACTACACTACGCATCACTGTAAGTCTGTAACCTTTCTCGGCAGCAGCGACGCATCGGTCACTGCGACCAGAGATCGTCAAAGCTAGTAACTAACTAGAAGCAGTGAAGATGTGCTGCAGGGCACGCGGTGTCCGTCGTCACGGCGGCTCGCCGGTTCCGGTCATAGCGTGGGTGACGGCCGTTTTCTTCTCCGTTGCGTCGTCGTCGTTGTCAGAGGCGCAGCTGCAGGTCGGTTACTACAACTACACTTGCCCCAGGGCGGAGGACCTCATCCGCAACGTCGTCCGCGCCGCCATCCTCCGGGACCCCGGCAATGGCCCAGGCCTCGTCCGCCTCTTCTTCCACGACTGCTTCGTCAGGGTTAGTAGCAGAGCAGCTAGACTCGTAAGCTTCCGGACATGCATGGAGATCAAAGCTGATCACTCTGTTTGTGTGTGTACGTAGGGTTGTGACGCCTCCGTGCTCCTGGACGCCGTGCCCGGCAACAACGCCACCGTGGAGAAGATGTCGCAGGCGAACAACCCAAGCCTCCGGGGCTTCGGCGTCATCAACCGCGCGAAGCGGGTTCTGGAGCGGCGGTGCCGGCAGACCGTCTCCTGCGCCGACATCGTCGCCTTCGCCGCGCGCGACGCCTGCGGCATCATGGGGGGAATCAACTACGACGTGCCGGCGGGGCGGCGCGACGGCGTCGTCTCCAGAATGGCGGACGTGCTCAACAACCTGCCTCCGCCGTTCTTCAACGCCACCCAGCTCGGCATCAGCTTCGCCGCCAAGAACCTCACCGCCGACGACATGGTGGTGCTCTCCGGCGCCCACTCCTTCGGCCGCTCCCACTGCTCGGCCTTCTCCTTCCGCCTGTACCCGCAGATCGCGGCGGACATGGACGCCGCCTACGGCGGGCAGCTCAGGGCGCGGTGCCCGGCGGCGACGTGGAGGCGGGACCCGGTGGTGGACCTGGACCCGACGACGAAGCTCCTGCTCGACAACCAGTACTACAAGAACATCCAGAAGGGCGAGGTGCTCTTCACGTCGGACGCCACGCTCATCAGCCAGAACGACATGGCGGCGCTCGTCGACCTCTACGCGCGCAACCGGAAGCTTTGGGAGTCGCGGTTCGCCGCCGCCATGGTCAAGATGGGTTACCTCGACGTGCTCATTGGCAGTCAAGGGGAGATCAGGAAAATTTGCAATAGAGTAAACTAGTTTTCTTCTCCACGGATCGATGAAGCGACGCGCTTCGCAGCTGCTGCCGCCGTGAAATGAATTTTACTTTTACTGCTAGTAGTTGTTTGCTAACTTACTGAGTTGGGACTTGGGAGTACAGTGGCTTACTTAGAGCCTCGTGTTTCCTTTTATTATTAAATAATATTCATTGTTTTCTAATACTCATAACATCCATTGTATAATTTATTAATTATCATTTTCCGTGAAATTGAATGAATCTAGATATACATTTTATTTGGACATAAAATTGTATTTGTTGTAGAGCTCTTCAAGAACATGGATAGATGCTTTACCTTATATATATATATATGAGCAATTTGCATTGTTGTAATATGGATTTATTATAAATGATAATGTAGATTTATTTTACTGCTAGTAACTGTTTGCTAAGTTATTGAGTTGGCACTACAGTGGCTTCCTTGAAGCCTCATGTTTCCTTTGTTATTAAACATTAAACAATATTCACTGTACGGCTTTCTAATACTCATAACATCAATTGTATAATTTATTAATTAGCGTTTTCTGTGAAATTGAAGGAATCTAGATATACGTACAGGTAGATGTTTTTCTTATACAATTTTAGCAATACTCTAAAGTATATAATCTCAAGGGGAAGATGTTTTTCCTAAATATTTTTTTAGAATTATACAATCTCATTTAATGGCTTTTAGTAGTAGTTATTTAAGAGAGACTATTTCATTTAATGACTTTTAATAACGGTTAATATTTTAATCAGATTTATTTGTATATGCTACGTTAAATTTATGATCATATAAAAATAGATTGAGTCTGAAACGAAAATTCCAACATCTTTGGCTATGTCTGAGACCCTCAAAGATATCAGTATATTGTAAAATTTTAAATCAATATAAAGAAAGATAGAAAAAGATAAAAATTAATATAAGAGTAAGACGTACTTAAAGATTCAAGAACTCTTGAATATGCAGGTTATGATTGAAAGTTTTTATTAGATTTAACTCAACCTATTTAATTCTAGAATATTCTAACTTGTTTGATATTGAAAGTCTGTGTTATTATTGTTTGAAGTATATAATCTAGATATCTGAATACACTGTTATAATTTGAATTTATCATAAATGGTGATGTAGGTTTTTTTTCGTTCTTCTTATTATTAAGTAGCATAGCAATTTTTAGATGTAGAGAGCGAATATTATGGCCCCTTCAAGGTTTGATATATTTAAAAAATAATCAGTTTTGGTGATCACGAGTAACACTAAGCCCTGTTTCAGAGAACTGTAAGTTACGAGAAACAACTAGTGATTAGATAGTGAGCACCTTGAACCTCGACGTAGGGCCTCCACCTCCTCCAATCCTTTGCCTCGGGCAATCCGACCTTCCCTTCCTTCACTCTTACACTCCAGCTTTCAGGTGCTAGCAGCCGCACATCCTTCACTCAAACGACATCCGACGGGCCTCCGCCTCCCAAAATTGGTCAGCCATTTCAGTTTCAAGTTTTAGATGACCAAATTTTCAAATACCAAATCGAACTTGTCGGTCTGACTGCTCATCCCTAGCAAGTGCAGTGGTTTGTGCTTACGTCTTCAATGTAATCTCAGGAAAAAAAAAATCTGTGACAAACAAGCCTCATTGACTGTTTGACGTCTTAACGTACTAAGGGAGACCAGCTCGCAACGTTAGAATTCTTCCAAGCATGTGCCATAACGTGGCTTGGTGAAATCTCCTGCATTTCGTGGTTTAGTTCACCATGCATGCGTATACATAATTATTTTATTTTTTTGAAAGATGTGATGGCGAATTTTAATGAGTTGATTGCCTTTGCAGTGGAAGGTTCGATCATTGAATAAATAAAGTTAAATGAAGTTTACTGCAGTGGGGATTTGGGATGCTATCACTCTTTTGAGTAAAATAAAGCAGAAGAAGAAATACACTGATCCATAGTGCAGTACTGAAGGGTTATGTGTACTGACAATGTGGTGACCATTTTTTTTCAAGAACAATGCAATGCGGCAGTTATTCTTCAGTTGAAACATCCGACTACAAATAAAATAACTGTCTTCCATAGGAAAACGATTCTAAAACCAGATTTTAACACTATGACAAATATAATATCTCCTAATAATTCATGTTGAAGTTTATTTTCTAGCAACTAATGTAGGAAATACCTCAGCTAACCCTTTTGTGGCATCTGTGTCAGATTTCATATATCGCTTCAACTGGCGAAGTGTTCTTCACGGGTTGTTCAAATTGAAGTCGAAGAAGACATGGTCATCAGTAGGTGGAATCAATTCAATTCAGCGGTTAGCACTCAGATGCAAGCAGCAAACTTCCGAGAAGAGTTCAGAGCGTTGGGCGGTTTGTAATTTGGAATCATTCGCAAGATAATCATGCTAAAACCTCAAAATCATGGGTAGTTTTCAGATGGTGACTAGAGAAGATTAACGGGAAAACAGGGTCAGCAAGTTAGAAATAAAATTTGACCCCATCCTGAGTGATTGCAATGTCTCATCAACTTAACTGACGAGAATTCATTCACGATTCTAATGTCCATCCTATTTACTGCAGATGAGTAGAAACATGAATAACAAATGCGACCTAAATTGCTGTAGGTCAATCAAACCTTCTACAGATTTAAACAGAAGTAGTACATACAAAAGCAATAAGCATTATTAGCTTGAATGTATTCATAATTCATGGTTGTTAGAAATTGGTAGATCTGTGCAGGTTGAATCAGCTGCTATAATGGAAATGATTGTGGCTTCCTTAAAAGCCCAGGTGGCTGTGACCCTCTCCAACTTCCACGATCTGGATCTTGACTTCGATGGAGCAAAAGTGACACCTTGGTCGTCATCCTCCTCCTCTAGGGATATCGGACGCTGGTATTGGTAAGCTAACTGCCCACCTCCATCCTCCAATTGCTCGATCTCACCCACGCCATAAGGAAAAACTGGAGTATGTAGCTAGTGAGCAAAAGAAAGGAAACCCTTGACCAGAACGTTGTTACATGCATGCTGCAGGGATAACAAAGAGATCTAGCGAGGCTATTTCTGCGTTCATGAAACCAATTTGGATTCAGTCCCACAGACCCAAAATCCCTATCACCTCTATTGGCAAGTCTGGGTTCAGGGATCAGATGGGGCCTGAAATTAAGGATGTTTCCTGTAGCACGGGCCAAGTCGTGTAGTGGCTACTCTGCGATAGAGGATCTTGGGGTTGTGAAGGCCTTCAGCCTCTGTTCCATGGCTGAATTTATTCTATATCTGAATGGATGATTGGTTTGTGTATATTTTTTTTCCGTTGTGATCCTGCTTTCCTGAATTTGCTTGACTTCACATGTTCCCAGCTCACTAGTTAGGGCATTGTGGGGAGATCTTGATGTTGTTTGACACATCCTCTGGCTTTGCTTTTCGGATTTGATGGGATCGAACTCTTCATCCCAAACACCTTAGAGTTACTTGCTTTATTGTTCCTTCCTTTGTTTTACTGATGTGCTTGCTTGTCATGTTGTTTTTGTCATCAACCTAACTTTTCTTGAATCTCACTGTCTCCTGCAGAATATCTACACAGACTTAATGAAGGATTATGTGGCAGAAGATGTTAGTACCCTTTCTTATTTGAACCAAGCAGCAAGCTTGCACAATTCATTATTCTCGATTTTTATTTTCTGAATGTGCGTTTTGAAGATTTTTCAATTTCATGTACAAAGGTTAAGATTAGTTTTTGATGGTTGAGGATAAATAAAGTTTTGAATATGCAATTTGGAAGTTTTTTAATACCGGGTACAAGGTTTTGATTTTTGGCTTCAAAACTAGAGATGTAGAAAGTTTTGAAATTTGAATACATTGAAAGTGTTTTAATACCATGTACCAAAGGTTTTGACATGTTTTTTGAAACCTGGATATATTGAAAGTTTTGAATTTGTAATTGGAACCAAGCAAGCAGGGGACAACATGCATGCAGCTGTCACATAGTTGTCTGCTTTGTTTCTTTGCTAAGAAATGTGTGGTTTCATTTGCATTGAAATACATTTGTTGCTACTTGTAGATAATGTTCAATTTCAGCTACAGTATGTTTTCATTTTTGTCAGTTGCACACATTGGAGTTGTTTGTGTATGGCAATATTCCTACATGGCTGAACTTGCCTGAAAAGTTCTTGCAAGTAATTGTGGATAACCAAGTCACAATCTTGAAAAAATATCCATGCTTCCAAAGTCTCAACATTTGGTTAACCAGCAATATCTGCTATGGGCAACAAAAACACATAAAATGCTCCTAGTTGTTTGAAAACACAGCTGGATATGATTTGTATTATTGTATATCTAATAATAATCTACAGAGAAATGTAGGCTATTTTTTATTAGTCATCATAGTTCATAATGGATGTTTTGTATTGTAATGTGTCCAGTGTTCTTACGAGAATCATAGAGCATAAACAAATATTTGGCTCAACTGAGGAACTTTTTCAGGATTACAAACATTTAGAATTGTCTAAAGCATTGCATGATGCAAACAAGTTCAGATAGTTCAATGAAAGGAAAGGTTCTCAATGATAGCTTACAATGAATATCCTTGAGTCTTGATGGATGGATTGAGAAGGTTCTACAAGAAATGCATCTGTCCCCTTTCCAATCCCACAGATGAGTCAACTGACAACAGGTCATCATTAAAGATACCAACCAAAATAGAATCAGTTAAGTCATAAATGAATAAAGGCAATCTCGCCATAAAACCGTGTCAAAGGCCACATCATCAAAAAACCTACATTTCAGCCTAATTTCAGAAACCAATTTGTTGTATATCAATCCATCATCTTATTTATTAGCAGCCAGATGGTCAAACTAAGAACTGAATGAATCATCAATTTACCTTGGCCACTGCTCTCCAGGTCACATTAACCATGGAAGCACAACGGAAATAACATGCACAACTCACAGGGACTCTCCTTCTGAATCCTCATCTTCATCTGACCCATCAATGTCTTCCTCCTCCATCTCCTCCTCAATACCAGTGCCAACTTTCACTCCTATAAGCCTCCTGCAATCTTTGTTTCTCCAGCACTTCCCGTTTCTATCTCAATTCCTCCAAATACTCTCTGTGGACCTCATCCATGATTGCCACAAATCTCTCCTTCAGCTCAATCATTGGATCCTTATCCACAAGCTCACCATTCTCATCATATGCTTCCCTCAACATCGCTGTCTTGATCCCACCCTTCATGGATACATAGAATATCCCCGGATGTCTCGTGAACGCATTAGAAAACGCGTTTGACAGCCTAAACTCATCGCAGAACTTCCCTATAATTGGTACAGCCATCCTCCGCTCTACTGACAAAAACACCTCATGTAGAACACCAGTCAACCTCTTCTCTGCTTCTGGTGATGCCTGATGCAGCGCAGACGTGTCCGCGTATGGCGAAACATATGGCAATTCAAGCCAATCCCTCACCCACTCCCTCATCTCCTTCTTGAGGTAGAATCCTCTAGGCAGTTTAACAGTAAAATTCGGCCTCGGACGAATGCCAACTACATCGGCCTCCTTGTCAGCCCTCAACTCAATCACTGACTTCGCCAGCCGGTCGTCCCATGAAACCAGCTCAAGAAATGCATCGCCGGAAGCATCGGGCCCGGGATCCCCAACAAGGCGGAAGAGGTGAGGGTACCTCGGGACAAGCGAGGTCAAGTAGTCGTCGGGGAAGCCGAAGTCGCGCTTTGCGGCGGCAATCTTGGCGACGGGGAGGGAGCGGGTGTAGGAGAGAATGAGGAGCTTGGCGAACTTGGAGGCGGGGAGCGGCGAGTGGAGCTCGTGGAGGCGTGAGGCGAACTCGAGGAAGGAGAGGAGGTGCGGGGAAGGGGACGCGACGGGGCTGGGGGGAGGGGAGATGGAGAGGAGGGTGGGGTAGCGGCGGAGGAAGGTAGGGACGAGCACCGGGAGGCGGATGCGGTGGCGGCGGCCGGAAGAAGCATGCTGCGATGTGGGGGGGTTAAAGGAAGTTTCGAACGGTGGAGTGGAAGAAGGCAACATTCTTCACGACAGCATGTAAAACGCTTTATGAACTAGTTAGCGTACTATTGGAAATACGCTAAAAGCTCTCAAACGAGGCCTTATTGGGCTGCAATTCCATGAAATTATGCATTCTATCTTAGTCAGTTTTTCTCATCCCTGCAATGATACTCATCGCTCCACTACTATTTGTTAGAACAAAGTATCTTCTTTTCCCTGTCAAAAAAATTTTTCTCTTCTTTTTTATGTAAAAGGTTGAATAGTACTCTCTCTGTTGTTTTTTTTGATCTATTAAACTCAAATTTTCTTATGATTGATCAAGTTTATAAAAAATATAGCAACATTCACAATACCAAATTATTTTCATTAAATTTAACATTAGATATATTTTAATACTATATTTATTTTATGTTAAAAATATTATTATATTTTTCTATAAACTTAATTAAACATAAAACATTTTAACTTTTTAAGAAATCAAGCCGTCTTATGATGAAACGGAGGGAGTAAATTATTATAACCAATAAACCTACAATTCACAAAAAAAATTTTACAAAATTGCATGCAAAAATATTCAAACTTGATTAAACAAGTAAAGTAAAACCATACATAATAACAAAATTGCACATTACATATACTGCAACTTACAAATTTTTCAGACTCCTAAAATGTAGCAAATATTTTTTTATTTGTTTACTACCATTTAAAATGTCATCGTTTTCTGATTAATTCGTACCCTTATCGTACTTGTTTTCTTAGCCAGGATAAAGTTTTTTAAACAAACAATGGCATCCCTTTCCGTCTCATTTCGAAGTCACGCATCAAAAAAGAAAATAAAATAAAAACGCACTACTAACGCGCGTATAGCTGTTAATCCGAAACAAAATTATAAACCAGAAACGATAGCTGATCAGTAGCTAGCTGGCTGCGAGGATATAGATTCTGATTGTACGGGAAGAGGCGAAGAAATGGCGTGAGCCAACCAACCTCCATGGCCGCCTGCCTAACAGCTAGCCATGAGGTTAACTTTGCATGCATGCACGGCTCACAGTTCGGAGATTCCCTTCTCTGAGCGCTCTCTCACTCTCTCTCTCTCTCTCCCCCCTGATGGCTGATGTAGCAAATGAATGATTACGCGTATCAAGCTATAGGACACAGAGATACATGGACGTATTCGCAGTTAGGCCAGTGCATATGCATATGCTAGCCATCACACTTTGAATTATGCAGCAAAATAACCTGAAAATGTGTATATAGAGAAGCTCTTAAGCAAGGGCTAGCTCCTACTAGTAAACTACAAGTCTACAATATGGCCATCAAAAGTTCACCAGTTCGCTTTCTTAATACCACACACTGCTTTGTTGCATCATCCCTGTTCTGAATCTCTAGCCCCTAGTCTTAAGTATCTAACTAAACAACGAGTATAATTTTGTAAGGACATGATATAAAAGATTCAATAGTCCTGACAAAGTGCACATCCTAGAACTCTCGAATAGATTAATTTTATTCGATAAATAAAATTTAATCCAGATTCTATATCCTAAATTATATATATCCACTGCCAAGAATGAGATTAATATCTGTCTTTAGATTTGTGTTAGGTTGAACGTGCAATGCTATATATATATATAAGTATTAATTTAAGAAAGTGCATATATATACACTTGCACATTATCTCTTATCCCAGATGGTCCATTTGTGATGGCCTTAATGCTTCATCATGGATAGATCCATTGAAGATGAGTCAAATTGTTTGGATTTATCATAGGTGATGTCATATCTAGGCTATCGTATAAAATCAACAAAGACAAGTTATCTCTAATAGGTTCAGTCACATGGAAACCATTATCTGCGACAGATTTAGACTAGATAACCATCACAGGTGAGAGTTTACTACCTATAACGGTTTATTAGTATAGCCCGTCAAAGATGAGGCTTGTCCTATGATGTGTATTCACCTCTACGACCTATCATAAGTATCTTGATCACATCTAGTATATTGACAACTAACACTCTATTGGCTACATTCTATATATACCTCCATAAATATATTTGTTGGCCAATCCATCTTGTATAGTGTTTAAATTTTAGGTAGGAGGGTAAGGAGGGTAAATATTTGTCCTGATATTGAGAGACTAAATAAAAAATAAGTTAAATTTGGACTTAGTAGTATTATAGTTTATTTATACAAACTAATTTTATTATATATATAGATGAATCATACTTGATGTATAACACTAACCGCTTGAGCTATTAGTTTAAAAATGGAGTAGTTAAATTTCTAAATATTGTGGACAATGATAAGAGAAGAAGGAGAAAAAAATATGTGGCATGTTCAAACTATAGAAATAAGAAGATGTTTATAGATAGAGTGTAGTTATAATCTTATCTTATACGTAAAGATTTTATAAATGATTATAGTTACTATCTCTAACGGTTTATAAGCACAATCATACGTTTAGAATACTTCATATGTGACGGGTGGTTAAAGCGACCATCAAAACTATATTAAATTATAGTACTAACTCACATGTGAAGAGTTTTTCTTGTAGCGTGTTATATAACCTTAACTCTAACGGGTCTTAATCTATTATAGGTGACGTGATGTCATCACTGATTACTGATCACTCATGTTTGGCCATAGTCACAAATGAGGGTTTAGAGTCATTACAAACGAGCACATCAGACGTAGTGTGTATATATATGTGTGTGTTATTTGTCTCAGTGTGTTCTTAAAGCAGCATAATTAATTATCCCAAAACAGAACTATGTATGTAGAATTTGTAGCATATAAATATTTAGTGTATAGATGATTCATGCTTGTCACTGATCATAGTTGGTAGTCGCAAGCACATGCAGAATTCCAGATATGTTTTCTTCTGTTCCCTGCAACTTGTGAAAAGTTTTTGACTTGGCTTTTGGTCGGTGCACTGTACTGCTCTTTTTTTCTGCACGTGTTTTTGCATGTCATCTTCTGCCATGCCACTCGATGCATGCATGTTACTACTCTTTTCTTGAGATGCTGCATTTAAAACGTAGGATTAAAAACAGAGAAATAGGGAAAACAAAAAAATTTGATAGAAATATATGTACAAAACAAAGAATTGCAAACGTAGGATACTTAATGTTTGTTTAAATAAATCTAAATTTTCTAAGAAGTTAAAAGCTCTTGTTAATTTTCTTTGAAAATCTAGGTGCATTGAGTCATTCCTTAATAATTTTATAGGATTTTAAAAAATACCAATCCTTTATTTTAAATAAAGGACCATATAAAAATATTTCTATAGGATTTGAATCATAAATCCTTTATTCAAAAGGTATTAACATGAAGATTAACAAACTACTCCAACTAACTAACATATATGCATGCCCATTGTTAACATGAACACGGCAATTCGTTTGGATATATATCACTTCATGAGGTTTACTTAATAGTTAACCTTTTCTTCTATTTATACCGTGTTACTAGTTCCTACTCTTATGACTGTTTACTACACCTAGCAAAATAGTTACTACCACAATAGTCATGACTCATGACTAGGTAGTGCTACTACTCTTTATATTGGCTGAAACAAGAGGAAAGAAAAGATAAGATATGAGATGTTCTGTTGCTGGTTGACTGTCACCTGAACAAAAGAATAATATCTACACGCGGACTTTTTGTTGCACTCAAATACAGTAAAAACTGCATCTAACCATCAACCGGACTGTAAAAACTTAAACGCTACAAACCCCCTTCGATCTTATCCTAGTTCCTAAATCCTAATTAAGTTCCTGAGCTTTGAACACTCTTGATCTTATCCTAATTCCTAAGCTCCTAACCTTTGATCAGCTGACCATAACCAACTTATGCTCATTTCTCTGTCTCTCGCTCCATGCAGACTTCTTCAGAAAAAAAGCTATGCAGCAGCTGGTGTACAAATGTACATCAAACCAACAGCAAGCTAGGACAATAGGACATGAATGGATGCCTTTTCTGAACCCTGCATGATCATCTACCACTAAAACTGTCAGTGTGCAGATTTTGGTTTGCTTTGGAGGGGAGGCTGGTGGGTCCCCCCTGGGAGGAATCCCATCAACAAACCACTCTTCTGATGAAAGGCCAGATGAGCTGCTACATGTATCGCTTTCTCTCTGCCAATCCCCAAGAAACCAACTGCTTTCTCCTACCCAATATCACTCTTGCCCCTTTTATATACTTCCTCACTACCCAAGCCTTCTCCTCTGATCGGCTTGACACCTCAAGGAGCCCAACCAACAAACCTGGCTAGCTCTAGTTGGTTCATCTCTGCTGCACTGCGAGCTGAAGTGATCCTCTGAAGAAAGGTCTGGCTCAGTTGAACCTTGTAATCTCATGATCTCATCACTGAACTTGTTTTTTTTGTTCATGAATGCTTTGCTTTTGAGTTTGTTCTTTAATTTATACTTGAACCTATACATTAGTTAAGCAAGAAGACCGCTGATCGATTACTTCATGGTTTAGATTCTTGATTTGCTTGCAGGTAGGTAGCCTGCAGCGAGGAAGATGTATCACCCACACTGCGAGCTCCTGATGCCGCATGAGAGCCTGGAGTTGGACGTCGGCCAGTCGCACCTCGCTGCCGCCGTCGCAGCCATGCCGGGGGAGATCAACTTCCACCTTCTCCACTCCCTCGACGCCGCGGCTGCTGCCTCCTCCACCGCTGCCTCCTCGCAGCCCACCGTGGACTACTTCTTCGGCAGCGCCGAGCAACCACCACCGGTGCAGTACGACCAGCTGGTGGCGCCGCACCACCACCAGACGGTGACCATGCTGCGCGACTACTACGGCCACTACCCGCCGGCGGCGACCGAGGCGTACCTCCGCGGGCCAAGGACCGGGTCGTCGTCCCTCGTGTTCGGCCCGGCCGACGACGAGTCGGCCTACATGGTCGGCCCCTTCGAGAGCTCCCCGACGCCACGATCCGGCGCCGGCGGCAGGAAGCGTAGCCGAGCGACCGCTGGCTTCCATGGCGCCGGGCCGGCCAACGGCGTCGAGAAGAAAGAGAAGCAACGCCGGCAGCGGCTCACCGAGAAGTACAACGCCCTCATGCTCCTCATCCCCAACCGCACCAAGGTACATACCATATCACGTGGCCCTAGCCATTGATCTTGCTTGGATCTTCTTGTGTTAATCCATGGATGATTCTTTAGGAGGACAGGGCGACGGTGATCTCGGACGCAATCGAGTACATCCAGGAGCTGGGGAGGACGGTGGAGGAGCTGACGCTGCTGGTGGAGAAGAAGCGGCGCCGGAGGGAGCTGCAGGGTGACGTGGTGGACGCGGTGCCATCGGCGGTGCTGGAGGCGGCGGATAGCTCGGAGGGCGAGGTGGCGCTGGCGGCGGCTGCGGCGGCCGTGGTGCCGCGGCAGCCGATCCGGAGCACGTACATCCAGCGGCGGAGCAAGGAGACGTTCGTGGACGTGCGGATCGTGGAGGACGACATGAACATTAAGCTCACCAAGCGCCGCCGCGACGGGTGCCTGGCCGCCGCGTCGCGCGCGCTCGACGACCTCCGCCTCGACCTCGTCCACCTCTCCGGCGGCAAGATCGGCGACTGCCACATCTACATGTTCAACACTAAGGTCACGACCAACCCCATCTCGTGCTTTCATAAAATCTCTCCGTTATCTTGGAAAAAAAACCCAACACATCTCATAATAATCTAGAATAATTCATCATGTGCTCAAGAATTAAGCTATTATTGCAAATAATTGTAAATTAGATGTTATACGATTTCTTCGATTTATTTTGTTGATTTGATGCATGCAGATTCATCCGGGATCTCCAGTTTTTGCAAGTGCAGTGGCCAGCAGGCTGATTGAAGTGGTGGATGAGTACTAACTAGCTCTGGCTAGCTTAGCCGACTGATATGGTGCAAGTTTCTACGCGTTAGCCAGCTAGGGTTCTTGGATGCATGAGTAGTTCTTTAATTTCCCTTTAATTTTAGACTGTTTAATTTGAATTGATAAAGTCTTAATTATTATAGCTTTGTTTGGGTATTTGGTATATTTCATGGCCAGTTGCATGTATTTTGGACTACTTGGATAAATAATTGATGCTCTTGACTCTTGAGATGTTACACATGTAAATATTGGATTGAGTATTCCAGTGATATATTATGCATGCATGGGGTGCGTAGGTTGCACTTGCAGTAAAGTAGCTAGGCCGGTATAGATGCGGATGCACGAAATTGGGTTAGGTGAGTCCTTGTTCAGCTGTGAGTAGATTGATTCTCCTTATGATTTTATTGTGTGGTTTAATTTGTTTGTTATCTTTCTTCTGAAGTTAAGCTACTGTGTGCTATCTTGTAGTTATTGACTCTAAAAGTTAACTCATACTTGGATGTGTTAGTAGTTTAGGGTTAGGTTGATACATATATTACGATGATATGTACAATATCATAAATATATTTTAATGTGTAAGTGTTTTCTTCTTATTAGGGCACCTCTCATGGCTCTTCTTAGTTCTGAAACACACAACTGCGGAATTTTCCTCTCAGATGAAAGTTGAATGAAGTTGCAAGTTTTTTTTTTGAAACAAATGAAGTTGCAAGTTTTTTTGAAACAAATTAAGTCGAAAGTTTGTCAATACGCATGCATGCCATATGGATATATTCGTTCAGTACACTGGCCAAGTGGCGACGGGATTGGTTGTACACTGCAGGCATGCAGTCGCAACAACACGTTCGTTCATCATGCTTTCTTTTCTTCTTTCCTGCAGCGCCTGCAAAAGTTTTCTTGACTTGGTCTTGGTCGTTACACAGTACGGCTCTTCTGCGATTGCCTTTTATGCACACCGTTCTTTTCAAAGGCAGTGTTCTTTTCGCGTTCATGCGTTTGCTTATAAGCCATTATTAATATATGATTAATTAATTATTAGTTATTGTAATTTTTTAAAAAATATGTGATTTTTTAAAGAAATTTCTATATAGAATTTTTTTATAAAAGACATTCGGTTGAACATTTTGAGAAGCATGCTCAGTTGCATTCCGTAAATGAGAAATTAGCTAAAAAGCCCTAAAAGAACCATGTCGATTAACATTCTATCTAGATTAACATTGTATCTTGCATACGCTCACATTAGTTTATTTAATTTTGCACAATAGCATAATTTGCATGCTGACAGCTAGGTATAGCTTCATCTATCTTTAGAGATTTGTATAACCATTAAAACTGTGCAGTTAGCGAGGTTACCGCCGGGTACGGTAAACGGAAACTATCCGGTACGGTATACTAAGTTGAAAAAAATAAACAGTTTTTTTACGAAAATTTTGTCTAGTTTTTCTCAAGTTTGCTCGGTAACTGTGCTTACCGTTAAGGGAAACCTTGATTAGAACACGACAAATACGTACACAAGTCAGTGATCAACACGAAACGTATATTGTTCGTTACTTTAAATCAGCAGCTAGCCCTGAAACAAAACTAAAAAAGAGGTTTTGCCCACCCAAAAAGAGAGTACTCTTGTGCAACCTACAACTTAGTTAATTAGATTAACCAATCAAATGCTAGAATTGTTAGATAATGTGACTCCGTAATAGAAGGGTGAATTAGACGATTAGTACTGACCACACTAAACACTTACTCTTAACTACTAGTTTCAACTTTATTAACATTTAAATATGTACCATCTGTGTCGTTAGCTATATATTCAATGCTTCTTTAGCAAATTTTTCATGTGATAAATGAAAATTGAAGACGTCTTTTTGGTGGTAGTAATACTAGCCCGCTAGCTAGCTTCTCATTTGCTTGTATGTTTGGGCCGCTTGGAGGGGTGGCCTGTGGGCTTTTTACATGAAGATATATATGATGCCGGCTTTGAGCTACCTCAGGGCCTCCGCTGACGGCTGAAGCTTCCTCAGTGGAGGGCTCTAAGGCAGCGGCGTCTTAGATCTTCATAGCAGCCAACAAAGGAGGAGGAGAGAGGTGTTTGTACTCGTTGACAAAGGAGGGGAAGAGGAGTGGAGACGATAGTAGAGATAAAAAAGGTAGTAGACAGGGGAGAAGCGACGACGGGACGCTCATAGGGAGGAGTCGTTGGCATCAACGCGACAAGTGCCAACAATAAAGAAGACAGGTTTGGTGGGCAAAGAAGAGGGAGGATGAAAAGAAAAAAAAAGAAGGGATTTATACCAGTGACATGTGGGCCTAGATCTATAAAGGGGTATATGTGTGATTTTATTTTGTTCCAGAAGGTTCCTGATGTAAAGTTGCCAACAATCTTGGTAATAGAAGATAATGTAAGGGTTGAATAAAAAATTGTAAGGCTGGAAAACAAAGATACTTTACAGTAGCTTGCACTGTGTGGTGTATCTTATAGGGTGGCCTTATCTACATTGAGACCGAATGGGCTCCATCGTTTATGGCTGTGTAGTTATTGAGGTTACCGCCAAATACGGTAAATAGAAACTGTCCGCTACATTCACTAAGTTAAGAAAATAAATATTTTTAAAAACTTTTTGGTAAAATTTGTCTAACTTTTCTCAAGTTTGTAAATAGAAACTGTCCGGTACATTCACTAAGTTAAAAAAAATAAATATTTTAAAAACTTTTTGGTAAAATTTGTCTAATTTTTCTCAAGTTTGCTCGGTAACTGTGCTTACTGCGTTAAGGAAACCTGGATTAGAACACGACAAATACGTACACAGGTTAGTGATCTTCATATAATCCCTGCATGCTAAAAGTAATCATATATTGTTCGTTACTTTAAATCAACAGCTCAAAAAGTGACTCTTGTGCAACCTACAACTTAGTTAATTAGAGTAACCAATCAAATGCTAGAATTGTCCGAGATAATGTGACTCCGTAATAGAAGGATGAATTAGACACAACTAGTACTGAGTACTGACCACACTTAATTAATTAGTAGTTCCAACTTTATAACATTTAGATATGTACCATCTGTGTTGTTGGCTATATATTCAATGCTTATTTAGCAAAATTTGCATGTGATAAAATGAAAATCGAAGACGTCTTTTTGGTGGTAGTAATACTAGACAGGTAGCCAGCTTGTATGAGTGGGCCGGAGGGAGTGTGGCTTATGTGCTTTTTACATGCAAATATATACGAGTACAAATCCTTCCTATTTGTAGGCAGAAGTGAGCCCGATCTGACTCAACGTGGCCAAATCCTGAATCCTCTAGTTTTCCATTACGAGTTTATAATGACCAGTGAGACAAAAGTGATAAAGCTTAGAATATGTATGTAGACACACTTTATCACAGTCAAGATTTTCTTTTTCTAAAAAAAGTTCATGGCCAAGAATTTCCAATCATTAGAAGCTAATTATTGGGTTAAAAGTAATTGATCAAGAAACCTTGTCCAAGGGGAAAAGCATGATACATACAAGTCAGAACGTAGAACGTGGGTTCATTTCTGCAACAACCTAGTGCAAGACACCAACCTCCCAAATTGATCGCTGGTATATACTCCGTATATAGCAAGGAATTAACTTATAACTCTTGTACGAAAACAACCAGCTCAATTAGTACCCTTGTTTTGACCATACCTAATCAAGGGAGAGAAATTCAGGTCAGATACATATATATGGTATATGCATATTATGGAGGAGAAGCACCAAACTCTGAGAGGTTGGGCCGCTTGCAATTTCATGGACTGGCCTGGCCCATGCCCATACCGTGTAGCTAGCCATTGGGGGTTGGTCAGCGAGCATAGAGCCTTTATTATCTTATCTTTTTTTTTCTTTACAAGTAACATGTACACTAAGGAAACCATACGGCTAAAAATAAACTACACGAGTTCACAAAAAAAACACGGATCCATAAAAGAAAGAGAGGCGGGTTAGAAATAGACAACACGGATCAATAAAGGAAAGAGGACGGGTTTTTCGAGCCGATGCTTTGTATTAGATGGAAATTGAATGACTGCACTCTTTAAACAGTGTATATATATATATATATATATATATATATATAATTTATAGAAAATTTTCTTCCGCCGTTGGATCCCATCCGCTCTGGCACCAGCGCTGCCTCCTACAAATGGAGGAGCCAGCCGCAATCCCCAACCGCGCCGGATCGCCTCGCCTCCGCTCCTCCCCGCCGGCATCACACTCCAACTGCAAGCCACGGTGAGGCTCCCTCTCTCGGTTAGATCGATTAGATTCGTAATGGGCAGCGAGCTCCGCAAGATTGGGCTGCCTTCTTCTTTTAAAAAAAATATCCTGAAAATTTGTTGGATTGCTCGTATCGCGGCCTGCCGCTATCATTCTAGTATGAATGAACTAGGGGAGCGACTAGCGTGCGCGTGTGATTTCTTTTGTCCTCGGATTCTTCCCGTCCTCCAAAAGTGTGCAGCTTTGATGCTTCTTCAACGATGAATTGGAGAGTGATTTTACTGTCTCCTAGTAATCTTTAGTAACAATTTTTAGTGCTAATTTGTGGTACTTGACCATTTTTTAGTATCTGGCGGTAACGGGAGATACCTTTTTTTTAAAAAAAAATAACAATATGATAACCTCCATAACCCAATAATCGTAAAAATTCTCTGTACTTGGAGGAACGGATTCGGTAACAGCTGAAGTGTAGCTTTTGTAGTTGTGTTGTGAATAATTTAGCGAATCAAAAATGGTCAGTCAAATCTTGTGCTGTACCTGTTAAGAATCAAGAACAAAGCTGTTGCGTGCCGATTTACATTCTATTACGATGAGGGATGATGCTGATTTCGCATACTGTACCAATTGGGACTTGGGACTGGGAGTTGAGTGTGGTGGTGATTCTTTTGTTCTGTGGAATCTTGGCATTTGGCATCATGCCCATGTTTTCAGGATGACTCCAGGTCTTCAGCTTGATTTGCCTTATGCCCAGTTTCCCACTGGACACTGACATGAGCATATTTCCACTGCTGCTAACCTGACCCTAAGTTCACAACATACCAGGAGTTAACCCTTGTTGGTATAATTTAGGAAAACTTGTTACAGAGCAGCTTTCAGCCACATTTTAAGGTTGTATAGTTGGAATCATTTGCGGTATTCTTTGTTTAAGTTAACACTTACGGAATCTGGACAAATTTTACTTGATGCAAATTTATGTTCATGAGATATGCAAACCATGCACCATTCTCTACAGCTCATCAACGGAGATGGCTGAATTGACCCCTTCCTCTTCACTTCCGAGTCCATCAATGAGGGACACCCTGACAATCTCTGTGACCAGCTATCCGATGCAGTGTTTGATGCTTGCCTTGCTGAAAACCCTGACAGCAAGGTAGCCTGTGAGACCTGCACCAGGACCAACATGGTCATGGTCTTTGGTGAGATCACTACCAAGGCCAGCGTTGATTATCAGAAGATTGTCAGGGATACTTTGCCGTGGCATCGGATTTGTCTCCAATGATATAGGCCTCGATGCTGAACACTGCAAGGTGCTTGTCAACATTGAGCAGCGCCCTGACATTGCGCACGGTGTCCATGGGCATTTCACCAAGCGCGTGCCGGTACCCGTTCTTCTCACAAGCTCTTTCTTTCTCAGCGCCAGTACGCCATCGATCTTCTCCAGTGTGCGAGCATAGCTGATTATCATCCCATGGCTACCCTGGTCGACACTCGAGCTAAACTCTCCGCTGTCGATGACACACTCATTGCTGATCCCTCTCAGTATCGGAGTTTTACCGGGGCTCTCCAATACCTCACCCTCACATGGCCCGACCTCACTTACGCCGTCCAGCAAGTGTGCCTCTTCATCCACGCTCCGCGCGAACCTCACATCGCGCTGCTCAAGCGCATCTTGCGCTACGTGAAAGGCACGCTCTCCAGTAGGCTGCACCTCAGCTCTAGCCCCATCGACTTTTTCACCGCGTACTCTGACGTGGACTGGGCAGGCTGCCCCGACTCTCGACACTCTACGTCTGACTACTGCGTCTTCCTCGGCGACACTCTAATCTCCTGGTCCTTAAAACGACAGACTACAGTGTCACGGTCCAGCGCCGAAGCCGAGTACCGCGTCGTCTCCCACGCCGTCGTCAAGTGTTGCTAGCTTCACCAGCTTCTCCAGGAGCTCCGTGCACCCCTCTCCTTTGCGACCGTCGTCTACTGCGATAATATCAGTGTTGTCTAATGACTTCCAACCCGGTTCATCATCGACGCACAAAGTATATCGAGATCGATATCCATTTTATACATGACAAGATCGCATTATGATAGGTTCGGATGCCCTATGTACCATTAGCGCACCAATTCGCCGATATAATTACTAAAGGTCTGTCCACATCTTTGTTCACCAGTTTTTGGTCTAGTCTCTGTGTCCATTTCCCTCCCATTATGACTACGGGAGGTGTTAGACCACTGGACCACTGAGCTATATCCGACCACTTGTATAGAATTAGGGGTCTTACTTTTATTGTATACATTTCTGTGATATTAGACTATCGCAACAGCAGCAGGTAATCAAGATATTTTTACCTGCAGAGGATTCAGTGCCTACAGGAATTGGTGATCATGGGTCATGTAGACTAGTGCCATTTGCAACATTATTACCAGCATGTGATAATACTGCAGCAAAATTTGCATTCTTTAGCATATCTTGGTATGTCTGTGTACCAGCAATAGCAGCAAGGTTCTTCAAAAGATTGACCAAATAGTTAGGACCGTTGGTTTGCTCAGATGAACCACCAGCTGCCACCAACATAACAATGCAGTTAGTATGACTATAGCTTGATCACATATGAATTGAAATATAGCTGCATCTAAAGTTGTTTCATAGAATTCTAAAAACTTACAATCTTGGCCAGAAAGTCGTTTCAAAAACAAGAGTAATGTGTTGCTCAAAGAAAAATTTTCATACAAGGAATTCACATCTAAACCAGCCTGGGTTTTTTCTTTCCTCATCCTCCTGTTATGTTGTGCTAGACATGAGCGACAACTCTTTCTTCCCTTCATCAAATTCTTGAAGAAAGTGAAACCTGACAAATCATGTCAAAAAAAATCCCATAAAGCTACATAAAAAGCCACATAAGCAATCTGGCCCTGTTTATAAGTCAAACATATTGAATTTTCTTCAGTATTTTATCATGGCTTTTTGCAGGAACCCTGTTTATAGCAGGCCATGGTTATCCACAAATTGCACATTGTTCTAGCACGTAAGCACCAAATATACATCAACTCAACATACAAAAATTAATTGCCTTGGAACTGGGAAATATGACCTACATGCAGGGTTTTTTTTTTTTGGGGGGGGGGGGTGTGCTTTAGGTACAACATTTCTACTTAGGCACTGAACGAAAATAATATAGGGGGGGGGGGGCAAAGTGAAATAAGTGATATAATGTTGCGCTTATGGATTTTCCCTCTGTTTCAGCTCATGAGTCCTGACCGAACTAAACATACTTTTTTCTTAAAAAAAGATTATGTGAACAGTCTGAATTTAGTTATAATCATAACTCCTCGTTTTACATATATCATGCATCAGTTTAGAACTATCTTGGTGTTTAGACTTAACATTTTACTAACCTTACACAACTGTTGATCATTAATTAAAATCATCACTTAAACTGCCATTCAACCAACTACCTTATCTGAACCTGTTTGTTTCTTCTAAAAAATATTATAACCCCAGTAACAAATACAGTTCTTTTACTTTGATTTGGTCTCCAAATCAAAATTTTGAGTATCAATTTCTGCTGTGATGTATTTGTCAAGCCTGATAGAAGGATAAAATCACAAAAGTATTATTTCCATACAGCCAATCTATATATTAAGGCATTGTTGATCAGAGTAAACATTTCACTGCAGGATGCCACATGTTATTTTATTGGTGATATTACAGACATGGAAAGAGGTTTATATCCTATGTATATTTGTCATGCCTCCGTCCTGTGTCGACTCAAGGTCGTCGCCGCTTTTACCACGAGCCGAAAGGCTACTTGCCGCCATCACTGCTCTTCACTAAACCGACGTGTTTGGCTATTTTTCCGAAGCAAGATAGCAAATCGTCCCAGTAAAAACATATAAAAAAATAAAAAAAATACTCCTATATCTATCCTATAATATAACTAATATTTATAGTTCAAATTAGGACGGATATAGTATAATAACTGTTTAGACGGTAGTGATTGAAGTAAGACGAATTAAATTTGAGGGCTCCAACAAAGGAAAAGCAAAGAAATAGAGGATTCAAGATCCTATGGATTTAGGTATTGTAGCTTTATTTGGATTGAAGGAAACGCTCAAAGCAAATACAAAGGAAATTTTACTAGGTAGGTCATTTCATTTCATAGGAAGAATACTGGAAAAAGGCACGTGTTATCTTCCTTCACGAAGAACAAGTCAATTAAGCATATGATCGTAACACAATAGAAAGAAGTTGCACCTATCTATCTTGGTTAGTAATACATATTTTACTTGACTAATACACAAAACTTTGTTGCGGTGGATCCATATCTTTTAAAAGTTTCTTACATTTTTCCTTTACTCCATCTAATTTCTCTGTTTTTTCAATTATCTATTTTATACATGTATTTTTTATCATTTTTCTGTATTTTTTTCTATTCTTGTTTTTTTCAATCTTGTATTCTAAAGATGTCTTGAATGGATAATTGAGTCGCATCCTACTCTCATATTTTTTTTCAATCCTACGTTCTAAAGATGCCATAATCTAGATAGCATAAGGCCAAATGTATAGTAATTAGAGTTGAACGAAAAGCTCATAACTCGTTAGCTCACTTAGAGGCCTCTCCCTATTCTCTTGCCCACTATTGCTATGGCCTATGGCATCGTGGCCATCACATATATTCATGCTCGTGCTCCCACTCTAACCATCCCGTCCTCTTCTTGCCTCACCCTTTTCTCCCACTGCTCTACGCTTGTTTGTCACCATTAGCACGGTGTCATTGTCTTTGACTCCCCTTGGAGGAGGAAGACAACATGCATAAGCAATAGTCACCATCATTCCTTACCGGTTGAAATAGAACTAGACCATCCCATCTCCTTCACCTACTCTACCTCGCCGTGCTCGACCTTAACCTCGACCTCACCTCTGCCTCGCCATCGTTATTGCCTCAGTTGACTACCTGCCATAGCAGTACTAGGACAACATGCACCAGCCATCATCTTCATTGGCCACAAGACATCGCCTTCGTCGATCGCCTCACGTCCTATGTCTCGTCGTCTTTGTCTCTACGCTCCTTTGTCTCCTCGATGTCTCCTTGACCGTAGGTTCGTGAGTTAAACAAGCTTGACATTTAGCTTGTTAGAGTTGGCCCCGCATCCATCCCTAATATCAAATTCTAGCTTTGTATCTAGCTTTTGTATTGATCATATGCCTATGGCGGGAAAAAAAGTCTAGCTTAATGTAAATTTTCGTTTTTTTTAAATCATAGGCAAAAGAAATTCCCCTATGCTTTTTCTTTACTCATTTTTTACAAACCAAATAGATGAACAGCGACCATTTCTATATAATTATTTTTCTATATTTTTCTCATTTGTTTTTCCTTCAATTCAAAAAAAGGAGAGATTTAATTGCAAAGGCACGGCCAATCGCCCATGCAGTTATTCCAAGATTTGGAGGCTCTCCAGAATAGCCACCAGCTCCTAGACTTATTGGGCTCTCGGCCCAGCAGAGCCAACCCGCACAACAATGGCCGGTTCGACGATGACAACGATGCATCTTAATCTTGCCGCCGCCAGCCACGATCTTTTCTCATCGTGTGATGCGTCGGGATTAGTGCAACGATTTACCATCCACCACGCTAATTTCTACAAAATTACATGGAATTTCGTCAAATTTGGTAGGAATCATGCGCCGAAAGCTGGCTACTGTAATGATGCTGCAAATAAGCCCACCATAATTCCAATCACTTATTCAGTTTATCGCTTTGCCAGCATAGCCAGGGCCAATATTGACATGGAGGCTATGAGCCTGAAGCCTGAGCTCTCCCACAAGTCCTGCTTGTCGCCGGAGCCGCCGCCACCGCCGGCGGTCTGCTTCAGCCGCAACTGACTTTGTAGTTTCATCAGTGTTCTGTCTCTTCGCTCTCCCATCTACAGAAGGAAGAAACATGTATGATTGCTAGATATTCCAACTACATGTATATGATTATATTGATAGAGAGAAGATACTAGATGATTTTCAGGAAATAAAAAAGGTGTGGTGTTGATTAGTAGTTCTCTGAAAGTGAAAACTTTCCTAAATATTGGAAGTGTTAAGTGTAAGAATATGTACGGTAAGACTAAGACACCAATACTATATATAGAAGGATCAGGTCTATATATATACAGTTCAGTGGTCCAGTGGTTTAACACTTTCCCGTAGTCACAGTGGAAGAGGAACAGACGTAGAGACTGGATCGAAAATTGGTGAACAAAGACGTGAGGAGGCATTTGGTTATAATATCAACGAACTGGTGCGCCGATAGTACTGGAGTATCCGAACCTGTCGCGCGACCTTATCACGAATAAAATGAATGTTTTGTGCGTTTAAAAATATATATAGTAAGACTAACACCTCAACATTATACAGGAGTCAGGTCTAGTTCAGTGGTCTAACCGTAAGCATAGTACCCTTTGTAGTTTCTGTAGCTGAGATCGTGATTATTTGAGGGTGCATTCAAGTTTCAGTACCTTCTTCAGCTCATGATCAGCCATTCTATTCTTCTCTAACTTTATATTAACATCATCGAATTGAATAAAAGCTTAATTCAAAATTTCAATAAAGAAAACAAAGTAAATGAATGGATTTTGTGAATCAAGATATCAACCTGCAAGACCTCTTTCGCTTCAAGGTACTTCTGAACAAGATCTAGCTGCTCCTCTACCTTTTTCACTTGAAGTTCATGTTCACCTAGCAGAGTATCCACCTCATGCTCTCCTGACAGGGATAGACACTGTAACTGTGCCAACGTGGCTGATGCTGCACTGGCTTCTGCAGTGGCTTGTGTAACTGAAAATTGTGATCTGAGAACATCCAATTCGTGCAAACACAAATACTGCACGCACACATTAAAACTTTCCATCATGCTTCCTATCAACTGCCTAGATTTGCAATTCATGGAACTACTAGGACAAGAAACATATTAGACCAAAACATGGCAGTGACCTGAAGTCGTGAACATTTCACACTGGAAGATTGACAGCAAGTGGAGTTCAAGGGGAGATGATCACCTGCTCAGTGCTACATAGCGATGCACACAGCTGTCCATCCTTGTCCTGTAAACATTTCTGCAGCTTTCTCACCTCCTCCTCCATTCTTCTCGCCTTCGACTCGGCAAACTTCTGATATTTCCTCAACTCAGTACAAAATTTTACATAGAACATCGAGAAGTCATAGTCGGCAGAGTGGAACATACCTTCCTGTTTTCTGATTCATGAGCAAGCAACTGTTCCTTCGAAGCAAGCTTGATCCTGGCATCCTTGAGCTCTGCATCCAACCAGGCCAAGCTTCTCCTCAATCTAAGCTTCTTCTCTGCAAGATCACTCAACAGCGGATCCAACTCCAACGAGTAATACGACGACGATGGCGTTGATGCCTTCTCTGAAACCGGCATGAAGACAGATATATATGAGACTGCAGTTTGCCAATCCAGCAGGCATGAAAAGCCTACATGGAGGCCAGTATCTGAAACTAGTGAGTATATGTTCTGTCAAAAGAGCAGTGCCCAAAGGCCACGAGTTTGGTGGTGCTGGAGAGCTGTAACTAATGAGAGACATGTTGCTTTCGTTACCCATTCGAGATAATCCTGTGGCAGCGAATAACACGGAGATCGACGACAGTGTAATTAGATTGGTTTTAGTACTTGACACAAGTTGTTAGTGTGATTGACTGGGTAAGATATGAGCTTATGACTATAAGATATCCCACTTGCATATAGAAGACAGAAATGGACTTTGTGCTAGAATGCCATTTTCTGCTTCAAAGTGACAGGAATGATTGAACCATGATTGAGGATAAAATCAGAGCGAAAAGTTCTGTTGAGCAATAAGATCGTCTGTACTGAATTTAGCGAGTTGTGAGATTGCAGGGATTTTCTTTTGTATAAACCAACAATTGTTCTTTAAACGAACCAACGAAATTTGTGTTTATTAAGAAGACATCAAAAATCACATTGGGGACTGTATATGATGTAGCTTTTTTTCTTTCGTTCTTTCGACAAGCCCCTTTACCAAACAAAAAATGAGCACTAGGAAACCGAATTAGCACAACTCCAAACATCCAATCTGGACACATAAAAGCTCCACGTAGGGATGGGCACGGTTCAGTCACGGATAATTTAGGATCGACTAGGTTATGTGTTTAAAATCCCAAAATTTCTTTACTTATTAAACACCAAACCCCAAGCATTGAGTTTCGACTTTTGATTATCCTCTCCTAAATTTCCTGGTCTGAATCCATATAAATTACAACGGTTAATTTTTTTAATTTCGAGAATTTCGACCATACCGATAAATAATTTCCTCCTATAAAAAAAATCTAAATTTCAGCAACAAAAATGTCCTCGGCTTATTTAATATTTTTCTAGACCTTTAGTTTATTTCTCTCTAATTTATTTTTTCTTTCTTCCGCCAGAGAGCAGACGTCTGCACGTACTCCATTTCTTTCTCTACACTTCACCTTCTAGACTTCACTTCACCCTCAACATTTCAACTCTCACACTCCAAGCAAGCAATAGGCAACTTGCATGCATATTTTACCCATTATTTTTCATGGTCAACCACTAGCAAAATAAGGCAACAGCAAGTATGCAACCACCATCTCATCCACTGGCAAAACATCGCCCTCTTTCCTCCACGACACGTCCGACGTAGTCGGCAAGCAAGCCATGAGCATGCACGCACACATCCCTCATTCAATTTCTTTGCACTCACACTGCCGAGGGTCAACTTGTGTTTCTCCCAACATCCCTTCTCCCTCCAAGCAAGACACCCACTACTTCTCCCCTAGATAGGTTAACTAGTGCTCCCTCGACACACTCATTTCCTAACTCTATGTAAGATAGGCACCAGAGAGGGAGCTTTGGAGGGAGAGGTGATAGTGTCGAGCATGCCTGTCCTACTTGTTGTACTCACCTTGATAGTGCATCAAGGAGACTATAAAAATTTTCAAAAGCCTTGGGTGATACCTCCAACCCTCGCACGCTCCAATTTTGCCATTTCGAGCTATCGTCGTCACCAAGCTGAACCACTGGGAGGGCAACCATCGTCGTTGTGCCACGAAGGTAGACACATTCGTCGGTCTTCTTCTTCCTCCTTTTATGGTAGCAGCGATGGTGCCCCTGAGTTGCCACAGATGTCTCGACACCTCAGCTTGTGATTGACCGTGCTAACACCACCTCCCCCTTCCCTCCGACGCCACCCCCTTTCCTCCACCTCATCGACGCCGCCCTCTTCCCGTGCCTGCACTACCTCAGCACCTCTATAATGCCACCTTCCCTGTCCCTTCCCACGCCGCACCGACGCTACCTTCCCACACTGCACGTCGGCGTCTCTCCCTTCTTTGTGCCCCTCTTACCACCCTCTTCCTTATGTGCCCCCTTTCATGCGTCCCTCCGGCCGGCCCCTTCTCTGCGCGCGAGGAAGGGAGAAAACAAAGAAGGAAGGAGGCATAGGAGGAGAGAGACAAAAGGAAAATAAATGAAAGAAAGAAGGAAAAAAAAGGAAAGAGAGGAGAAAAAAAGGTGGGTCCCACCAATGGGTTCTATCCGAGCCCCACCCATTTTCAGCCACCCAATTTGAGTTAAATCATGCCCTTCTCCATTCCTCCATCAGCCTTTTGTCTTCTTTTATAAAAATCTATTATACCTCCCTCTTAGTATTATTTTCTTTTTCTAATTATAATATTTTTTATTTGGTTGAGAAAATCAATTAATCCTCTAAAATTTATATCTTCTTTAACTTTCAATATTTTCTCAAAAAACTGATCTATCTAGTTGCACTATTATTTATTTAGGATTATCTTGTAATTTTTTAAGGTTTTGTTTGGATTCCCACGTAGTTCGACATTAGAAAATTTTTGGACGCCAATTCTGAAGAATTTCTTATCAACTAAAACTATGGCAAGCCACCCTTTGATCATAATGCTCCTACATTATAAATATTTTTATTAAAAATATATATGTTTGGTGTACACGTTAATTTGTCCGGCTATCGGACCGACGGACTTAGCTACTAGTTACATTAGTTACATTATTTTTGGTAGAACCCTAATAAAATAAATACTTGTCGCTCCACCACAGTGGTGTCATGATACACGTGCCCTCCGGATGTAAGTGTATATCGCACCATATTTTATTTTATAATATAAATATATGTGCTGGTTTGTCGTTATGAAAAACATAAATCATGAAAGATTTATAAAACTTAACTATGAGAGTCGGCAGTTTTGAAAAATAAAAAGTTTTTATGAAAAGAATTACGGTGCTAATCCTTTCCTACCAAAGTCCCGTATAAGAACCGATTCTTTTAAGAAGTTTATCTAAATGTATAACAGTATGATCACACGGGTATAAGATATCCTTGATAAAGTAAGTAGTATAGTGATCCTATACATATTTCGTGGTTTCGTAGAAGAACGGCTTATTATTTTTGTATGACACGCTCCTTGCTATTGGTACAATGCCCAAGGCGAAGTGTGACAGATTATCACCCATGCCCAAGCTCCAGGTAAACCAATCACGTTTCCTAGGACAGTCTGAGATTCAATTGTTTTTGGTGCTATGGAAAAACCTAGAGTACATTTATCCTTGTTCCACTTATCATCCTGCGTACTGGGTTGGTTTGAATCATGAATACTTCCATCGAAAGAAGTTCAAAACTATTTTTTAGAGGTTATATGTACGATGTACCGTATATAGCTATCTTCTAAAATTGTTCATCTGGAAAATACGTTATAAAAACATATTAAATTTAATAAAGCTACTGTACCACACCAAATGTGTTGTATATCTTATATAACAGCACAGTACAATGAGGGTGTAAAATATTTTCTCGTTGAGTATTTGTGTATGGATATATCGGTGGGGTAAAATTTTTACTTGGGAAACATGATATATTAACATACCTCGCATTGCGCGTGATTTAGCGTGTTAAATTGAATATATATGTTCTCGGTATCGGCCTAACCATGCTCGGAACTGAATGTTCGTGATCTGATCTACATTTTTATCATGCATGGTAAATTCAGTACAGGCCAAAACACTCTGGGATGGCCCAAATTTTAGCCCAATAATCTCCACATCACACACACACCCAAAGAACTACTACTTGGTGCTTTTGGAATTTTTGGTGCTTGGCTTACTAGTTTTATTTAAATATAATTTAAGTGAAGAAATGGACATAACAGGTGAACAGATGTGCAATAATAGCATCCAACAGGGAGACAAAGCACGATATTTTTCAGTACATATGCTTCTCCATGTCACTTTTGTTGGAAAAAAAATCAAAGCACAACATATCACAGCCACCACAACTTAGCTTCGAATTTTAATTCTATAATATTCTCATTTCAAAAAATGACTTTCTAATTGGGAAACTTACACAATTTATGTACTTTTTTGCATGCTATAAATGCGTCCTAAACTAAAAAAGAAGACCTAAGAAAGAAATGTACTAGTGAATGGTACTCACATTCAACAAGTCAACTATTACATTAGAAACATTATAATTAATTATAATTAATTGCTCACTCCCAAACCCATCTATCCCATCCCTGCCACATAGAGCTACACACGTCATCACAGCCACATAGTCATGCTAGGTCCATGTATTTTCCCAATTCCGTATGCTAATTTTAATAAATTACATTGAAGACATTCTATATCTTCTGTTATTAGATTGCTTAATTAGATCTAACGACTTTCATGAATCCTCATTCTCGCATGTGTGACAGAGTCAAATACTCATATGTGATGGATATGTACTCATCTTAGATAAATGATCA
Source organism: Oryza coarctata (assembly GCA_030770085.1). Taxonomy (NCBI): domain Eukaryota; kingdom Viridiplantae; phylum Streptophyta; class Magnoliopsida; order Poales; family Poaceae; genus Oryza; species Oryza coarctata. Next base: position 8,850,415 of record CM061463.1, on the reverse strand, counting down.
TTAATGACTAAAACTATATCTAACAATATTAATAATAGACACTTATTACAAGTTATAATTATAATCTGTCACAGGTATCCATCACATGTAACAAGTTATAATTCTAGCCCTTCATAGATATGGATGATGGGGAAAAATCATGTTTCACACATTGCCACTTGTCATTGGTGTGTATTACTGATAAAAAAAACAAAAATGTTACATCCCCTCCGCGTCGGCAACCTGCTCGTTGCCTGTTTTTTCCTAAATTTTATTCACTATTTTTTCCTCAACACAAAGCATGCAACAAGAAGAAGCCGCCAGAGTCATCGTCTTTGCAATGACGGTGATTGCAGCATGACCTTGGCACTAGCGGCCTCTAACGCCTCCTCGCCCTCATCTGGTTCCCTCTCCTGTGACCTTCGCCAATAGAACACCCTCTAGCAAAAACAATCCAAGACCAGAGTATACATTAAACCAAGAAGAAAAATCCAAATATCTTAAAAAAACACAAAACCAACTCACCAACAAGAATATCATAGGAAAAAACATGGACTACATCTATTAAGTTACCGTTGCCGCTCCACTAGCCTCCACATCCGTCCTAAATCATCAAGAAAACAAAACAAAAGAAAAGAATCTAAGACATAAATACTTATATGCACCAAATCTAGGGCATGCGATGGGATTTGGTGCGCCACGTCCGCCTCAACCACCTTGCACTACTGAGCCGCCGTCGTAGCTCTCACTATGGACGGATGCGCCAGATCACACCAGTGGCAAACTCCATGGATGGGAGGAGGAGGGGCCAACTTTCAGGGTGCTCGAGGCGGCAGCTAACCCTCGAGGTAGAGAAGGCAGAGGCTAGCTAGCGGGCTAAGGCGCTCAGGGTTAAGGAGGCAACTGGCGATGCTCGGGACAACGACGGAGGCTAGCACGCAGGTGCTCAAGGTAGATAGGGTAGTGAGGTGGAGAGAGACCAGCGAGAGAGATAAGGTTGAAGCTTGAGTGTTGGATGAGAGAGATAATGTCAAAGATATAAGTTTAACATGTTACCTATGATGAATACAAATACAAAGCCATTTAAGATTGTTTCTTAGTTATGAAGGGTAACATTTTCAACCCATTACAGATAAAATTGTTCATCTTTGACGGATAATAACTTAACATCCATCATAGGTGACCCCTTATATATGACGGGCCACCTTCTAGATTCGACAGAAAACGTTTATGTTGGGTCTAGACATCAATTTATCACAGACGACATATCACCTATGACAGGTTGTATCGTCTAGCCTCATCTTTCATGGATCTTACTTTAACACGTTAGAGCCGAGGTCACTTGTGACAGGGCAATTTAGTTCGTCATCGATAGATGGATTTGTAGTGATGCTCCTCTTTTAATATAACTCTAACCTTATGGTTTTCAAAAAATCTAATCCTACTGTTGTCACGGAAAGCTTATAATTTGTGTTACTACCTTCCAAAAATCATCTTACACGCCTTTATCTACTCATTATTGTCTTCATTACCATCTTGTTGGCTTCTTCATCTTTGTCCACCATCACCAGCTATAAAGACGAATAATGCCGCCATAGGAACCTCATTGTCCATGCCATGGCATCGTTAGCATCTATATTCTTCCTAAAACTACATGCCGCTCACCCCTACTTTATAGCTTGCAACATTTTTTATATCTAAGTCTAAATCATCATTCACTCTAAATCTAGATTTAGATCTTAAAGATAAGTTTATAAGAGATCGTTCTATCGTCTTCATCATCCGTTCGACCACCATTGCTACTATTGTTGAAGGAATCATTGAATCTGTTTAATTTGGTAAGTGGTAATCTAGCGTTTATTTTCTCCCCTCAAATTTCTTACGGAAGAAGAAAATTGCAGCGGATAGGATATTGGGATTTTTCTGATTTCTGATTTCTGAACCGTTGGGGGGGGGGGGGTGTGGAATTCTGTTTCTAACCTAAGAACCCTAATAAGCCAGCAACACCATCCGGTGCTACAAATGGACTCGGCGCCCATCGGCTGTGCCGGCGTCGGCTGCCCCTCCGGCCTCGTCACCTGGCCGCTCCACCACATCCGCCGCAGCAACGGCGAGCTCTGCCGCCTCTGCTCCTCGTGCCTCCTGCTGGAGTACCGCTCCCTCTACTGCTGCTGCTGCTTCCTCCTCCTCGGCCCCGAGCCGCCCGCCCACTTCGACGACGGCGACCCCATCCTCGCGCCGCCGGCCCCCACCGCCACCTGCCGGCTCTGCAACGAAGCCGTCGCCCACCGCTACTGCCTCCAGTCCGCCGACGACACCTTCGTCTGTCCCGCCTGCGCTGCGGCCATGCAGGGCTGGCCTTTCTCGTACGCGTCGGCCACCGGCGACCCGCTCGACGTGCGCGCGACGCGGATCATGCTCCTGGCCGGGCGGATTTCGCTGTCCGTGCTGAGGAAGGCGGCCGCCAAGGCGCGCGCGACGGCGGACCGCCTGTTCGCGGAGGCCGAGGCCGAGAAGGCACGAGCGTTCCGCGCTCTGGCCGTGGCCTTCGGCGTCGACACGGAGCTGCCGTCCACCAACCGTGACGTCCAGCCGCCGCTGATGCTGGAAGAGGCGCCGGAAAGCAACACAGCGAACATGGACATGATCATCACGCCGGCCGAGTATCAGGAGGCGGAGAGCAACGTGTCGAACATAGACATCTCGGCGCCGTCCGAGAACCTGCCGTCGGAAGGCAACCTGGTGACCATGGCCATGGGCCTGGACCTTAACGCTCCGCCTCCGCCGCCGTCCCCGGCCGCACATACCATCGGCGTGGGCGACGTTACGGGGATTGCAAAGGCTGTCGCGGAGGCTGCCAGGCCCAGCAGCCCTCCGCCGCCGCGGCGGACGCTGAAGCTGTTTCGGGATGACAAGAAGCCGGCTGATGAGGACATGTGAGGACGTCGTCAACCTGAAATGGTGTTGTTGTGAGATGTTTGCTTGGTATACCTTATCCATTTCATATTTACTTGGCCAAATGATCAGCAATCCTGTTCTGATCTGTTCTTGGCGACATGTTAATGGGTTGTGGTGACATGTTAGATGATCATGATACCCAATATATTCATCTGAAGTGGACTGCTTGGTTTGCACCTCTGTGCATGGCATTTTGCATTGTATGATGTTACATATTACCATTTACCGGTGAACAATGTATTGATAATGCTGGTTGGAAACATTATGAACCATGAAAGCTGGAGCGTCTGAAACTTTCTGAATGTTCATTCATACAGTTTGTTCAGGGTGTGGAAATGGAAGTATGCTACTGCTCTACATTTTGCTGCATGTTACTTTTATCTGTCTGAATATTCATTCATACAGTTTCGTTCAGAGCCTGGAACTGGAAGTGTGCTATTGCTCAGCATTTTGCTGCCCGTTACTTTAATCCGTATATATATATGTCACTTTTCAGTCTGAAGTCTGAACTTGAAAGGTTTCACCATTTGATGTGGAGGCATTCCGTTATTTTCTTCAGCTACTGGATGACCTGATATTCCATTGTGCCATTGCAGTGAGAGATTCATTTGCATGCTTAACATAGGGATCTGATACCTAATTTGTATCCATTTCTGAAGATTTGGTTTCGTTATGGGAAAGAATTGGGCCAACAGACGGGCAAGAAGAGAGCATTCCTTATATTAAACATCGGTGGCTAACTTGCACCACTCGCTTTGTACACTATATGAACATCCTAACCTATGCTTGGATGAGGAACAGAGCATGTTCCTCATCTTACAACTCTACCCAAAATGGCTCAGGGCGGCATTCTTCAGAAACCAGATAAAGAAGCTCCGCTGTGGAAGCTCTCTAGATCATCTTCCAGCGATTCCGTCCTCTGAATCTGCTCCGTCTTGCACATCCCCAGCTCATCTGATAGCTTCTCACACAACTGCAGAATCATTTCAGAGAACAAATGTTGAGATGATGCAGTACTGCACATATGACTGTACTAACAGATTAATGAAGTTGCAGCAATGAGAAAGTAAGGCTGTCCGTTGGTACCTGTCTATACAATGTAGGATCACCATGGGATTTCTTCAATTCGACAACATACAAGGATGGACCGAGCTCGACTACCTAAAGATCAAAAGTGGTGATATAAGTACCAGTTGATATGCAATCCTTCCTGAATGTACGTTGCACAAGAGGAGTGCTGTGGCAATTTACCTCAGTACAGACCAAAAATGATGAGAGATTCCTGGGGTTTTTTGAACCTCTGCCGTTTCTCATGATTTTTAGCTGCAAAAAAAAATTCATGGTTATCAGCTTTAGTTTATTGGAGCAATTCTTTCATTCATGACAATATGATGATGTGATGAGAAATAGGTTATGGATATCTACCTTGCTATGACCCCTTTGAACTTGGAATCCCATCTCTGTAACAACATTCTCAATCTTGTCAAATAAATCTTTTGGTGGAAGTGTTGATGTGAACCTTATCTTTCTTTGAGATGCATCCTGCAATAGTCCATCAGTTAACACTTACCACCAAGTAGCTTGCGGTAGATTCATTGGGAAAAATGTTCAGATGTTCAATGTTGAGTAGGTCATAATTCATACGAAATTGAAGGAAAGGTACTGATCATTGCAAGGTACAGGTGATGAGAGCTAGAATATGTTACTGTTATGACGTAAATCACACTACACATAATCTTGTTCTGATAAATAACTAAAAAGTATGAAAGAAGTCTAGAATGAAAAAACATCATACGAACCTCTTCCTCAAAGAAACCTGAAAGATCAAGGGCAGAAGCCATCCCAATCAACTGAAAAGCATTGATATGAGTAGGCTTTTCCTGTTTTGCTTCATCAATTTGCTTCAAGAAACAGAAATAATTCAGCATCAACAAATACTAAGAAACAAGTACTTGTTAGTTTTCTAATAATTCTACTGTCTTTCAGAAAACTGTGTATACCTCTTTGACTGGGAGAACTGAGTCAAGATAATTGTCATCATCGTCATCATATGAAACAACAGGAGTGTAATCCTTCTGAAACCACTCATGCTCTTTGATCCCTGCTATGTTGATCCTCTTCATTGGGTTTGGTTCAAGAATCCTACGAAGAAGGTCCCGTGCACCAGGTGAGAGCCACTTTGGGATTTGAGTGTCCCCCTTGAAAATCTAAACATACAGAACAATTTTGCACTTTCAGAATGGTCTGAAATTCGAGATTTGTTACCAAAGTTGTAAAGATGCTTTATCTGGCAACCAACCTTCTGGTAGAGGACAACGAGATTTCGGTCATCAAAGGGAAGGTATCCGACAAGCATTACATAGAGAATTACTCCACATGACCAAATATCTGACAAGGAGCCATCATAACCTCGGTTCTGCAAAACCTGCATGGATTTGGTACAAAATTAGCATCTGCAGAGCAAATGAACGATGTTAATAGTTTCAGATTAGTTTCTGTCATCAGTTATTTACCTCAGGAGCAATGTAATTGGGGCTACCACATGTTGTATGCAGCAATCCATCATTCTGAAAGTGGGAGTGCAAATCATTCAGCAAATAGAACAGCAGGTGATTGTTTATATAGAAAAAAAATTCAATCAAATTGTTATCATACCCCAAGATGTTGAGGCAAAGCACTTAGGCCAAAGTCAGAGATCTTGATGTTGCCTCTTCGATCCACAAGAACATTTTCGGGCTGTAAGAGTAGAATAAAGAAGAAAATTCTGTCACAGGAGAATCATTATTCTCTAGTTGAGTTTCCTTGCCATATATATATGAGTGACAAAATAAATCTAATAAACATTTTATACTAAAATCTAATTCAGGTATCCATTATGTAAAAGGCTGATATTTTTATCCTATGTACCTTAAGGTCTCTGTGGTAGACGCCTTTATCATGGCAATAGCTCACACCATCGGTTAACTGCTGGAAAAGTCTCCTTCCTTCATACTCAGAGAGTTTTCCTTTTATGGCCTTCCGTTTTAGAAACAGGGACAAATATTAGAATTAACAAGACAAGCAGTTTTACATGGAAAAGCAGTAGTACCAACAAGGTTTGTATGTCTTACAATCTTGTCAAAGAGCTCGCCTCCATTGACATATTCAAGCACCATGTAAATCTTGGTTTTGCTAGCAGCCACCTGAAAAATAGATCAATTCTATGATCACTCGCTGGTTTTTCATATGGGCAATTACACAGATCAGAAATGATTAAGAAACCCAATGTACGATGTATCCCCCTGCAGAACTGCATGTTCAATTAAGGAGCAACGACAATACGTCTTTTTTTCTCTGGCAACATCATTCCTTCATCACGATAACAACAGATATCTCTTCACCATGACATCCTCTACTTTTGTCAATTCAGTCCTTGGATAGACACCAAAAGCATTACCACAACTGTTAACCTGAACAATTCAAGCTACGTACTATCGTGCACTAGATGTCCAATTATGCGTACGAGCATCGCCTTTCTGGTAGCGCAACCATGACAAGAATGGATCGTTCGGTGAGAGCAATTGATGCTTTGCTCCTCGAAATTTCCATGACCACACTGTTCATCTCTTCATGTGGCCTCCCTCCCTCTCAGGCTCTCGCTGTTGTCGTAGGGCGCTGTGGGTCCCAGCATAGGAACACGTGTGCGGGCCCCGCTTTGCCAAGTCTGGCCCCACCGGAGGAGGGAGGGCCCACGCGGTGGGTGACTTGGTAGTGGTGCGCCGCACCCTCCCCCGGCTCACGGGGCATTTTCTCTCTGGCTAAACGTACCCGGACGGAGACACCCATGAAACCGACAACGTGGGCCCATCCCCAGCACGGCCGAGAGGCCAGTCGACCGGGGCCCCACCCCACATGCCTTGACGGGTAGCCCAACAAGCAAGGATTGTCGGTGAACGCGGCAAGGTGGTGGGCCCACCGCCCAAGGCCCCACCTACTCCTGTGAGGGTACGGGATTCCCTCCCATCCGAGCCGTCGGCTCGCGGATCCGGTGACGTGGACGCATCAGGGGCCTTTGTTTACACGCGCTCCTGTTTATGGGTTGGGAAAAAAAGGTGAGGTCATGTTTGACCGGAGAAGATTCATTCCGTGCACACGCGAGACGCCGCGGCGAGCAGAATCGTACGCGTGGATGGCCCGTGATGATCATGTAGCGGGTGTATAGACTGCGTCCAAGGTTTGACGGCGGCGGCGAGGCGAATAGCCTCTCCTCCATGGAGAGGCAAGGAGAAAGTGTGTAGGATTGATCCCTATCCTGGTGGATAGCTAGCTCGAATCCAAATGTTCCTTTGCCTTGCAAGTAGGCAACTACTGTAGCTTAGCTCGCCAGGTGTCACGGCTCCTCTAAAAAAATGTCAGGATTCGGGAGTCGGAACCTGGCGTTCGTTCAACTCGTCCAGAACGAAACAAATTAATCTACGGAAGAAAATTGAGGAAGGGGATAGAAAAAAAAACAGAGGATGATGACGATCGGAGACGCACCTCGTGCAGGCGGACGACGTTTGGGTGCTTGAGCAGCTTCAGCGTCCCAATCTCCCTCCTTATCTGAATCCCAGCCAAACAACAACAGATCAGCGCGATTCCGGCGAGCAAGCCAAGCCGTCGACGCGCGGGATTAGGGATTACTTACCTGGTCGTCGAAGCGGAGGGAGAGGATCTTGTTGCGGTCGAGGATCTTGATGGCGAAGTGGCCGCCGGTGGCGAGGTGAAGCGCGTACTTGACCTTGCCGAAGTTGCCCTCCCCGAGCGTCCGCCCGATCTCATACCTCCCCAGCAGCGACGCCCGCGTGCACTCCGCCTCCGCCCCGCCGTTCACCATTCACGAGCCGCGCCCCCCTCCTCCTCCTCTTCCCGGCCGGCAAAGTCCCCAACCCAACCGGCCCGCCGGAGCCAACCAACAAACAGAGTAACAGATCGACCTCTCCTCCTCCAATAAATCAACAATCCGCACCTCTCTTTCTCACTCACACACACGCACAAACACTATCCCTCCTGTCTCTCTCTTGTGTCTCGCCGGAGTTGACCGGGGTCAAGGGGAGGAATGCACGGGGCGGGAGCTGGGGGTGTAGCGGTGGAGGTGAGGGTACTTATAGCTCTCTCCTTCCTGCTGCTATTCTCCTCTCCTCTTGTCTCTTGTGTTGCTCTCTGCTTCCTTCCCCTCCGCTTCTTGCCTCCTCCTCTTGTGTTGTGTGTTTCCGTAGGATGCAACCCAAGCAGAGAGAGAGGGCGACAAGTAAAACGCACACGCAAAAAACTCGTTAACGGATAAAAGAATACTAGGAATAAATTAAACCACAGGGTTTTGTTAATGCTATGCCCACCTCACTTGTTGCACCCCCACGAAACATTTCCCCTCTATTGATCTGGTTACTGGCTTATTAGCTGCTAATAGTGTGTTTAAAAGTAAGTAAAAAATAAAGATAGAAAATTCATTAGCAAACAATTAATTATGTATTAACTATTACAAATTTAAAAAATAAATCAATATTATTTTTAAAGAAAATTTTATATATTTTTATAAAAATTATATCGTTTAACCGTTTAAAACGTGTCAAAAAAACAAAATAAGCACCAAATAGCTAAATGATTTTATCATAATGATATAAACAAATAAATTTAAAAGAATGATTTTAAAATAATTTTCTAGAAAAATCATAATAGAAAGTTTTTATAACTGTTTAGAATTTAAAAAGCTTAAGCATTAATTCATTAATCCATTCATTCAAAAAGAAGACGGTAGGGGAATGTATAATTTACTGATACATAATTGAAAAATGTATTTTTCGTACTAGTACAATGCAATGCAAGAGTGGTTCCAAGAAAAACTTTGAATAATCCATGATCTCCAACCTTCTCTCTTCCTTTCTGCTTAACCAAACAAACAATCAAACTAGAACCTAATAACGATACTAAGCGAATCCAGCTTTCTTATCTAGAATACACATACTACTTATCCTCACAGGAACAAAAAAAATACGTACTCACTCAAGCTTGCGTGGATACAAAACCAACGAACAAGAAAGACCGTGTATGGAGTAACATGTATGCATGCGTTGGCGAGTTGCGTTCTTTCGCGTTTGCGTGTGGCGTTTACACAAGACAGAGTCGTCGCTGGGCTCGCTCGACTTCCGAGTTCCGAAGCGCAGGCACGGCAGCCCCGGTGGATGACTTCACCGGCCGGTAGGCGCAGACCAACCGTCCAGGGCCATACCGACGCTGACGTGGACACGCGTGGCCCCCGTGCTCCATAACGGTTTATCCGCCCTGGCCCCACCAAAGATTCCGTCACGCGCCAAACGGAACGGAAACACGCTCTGTTTTCACCCACGGTCTTTCAAAAACAGCTACCCAATGTCAAAAACTTGCTTATAGTGTATTTTTTAGCCCAATTATTTTAAATTATTTAGTTGATTTATTTTTAAAAAAGTATTTAATCTATTTCTACGATCAAATAGATAATAATTCGTGATAATAATTTATGCCAAAACAGGTCGATAGTCACTCACATAATTTGGCATTAAATCATGCGATGAAGTGGTGTACGTGGCTGAGGATAATCAATCACCGAGAGATCAGGATAAGAATGGATTGTGGAATGGCCGGGTATGCATAGTGCATGCGTACGAAACGATAGATCGATCGAACAGCTGGTTTGGAATTTGGATTATATTGGACCATCGGTTGCTGTTCACTAGGTTGCTGGCTGTTGTTGAATCAAGCACAGGCGATCCGAGGTTTGTATGCTTGATTGGTTTTTGGTGGGGCCGACGCGAACGCCAATGGCGTCATGGCTTGTAGAGACAGGCTAGGGATCAGATCGTACTACTCTCCAAGTACTCATTTTTTTTCCTCCGAGATGGACAGCGATCGACTACTTATCCTAATCCCGTTGCATTACATTACATTATTAATATGCGCTTTTATGAGCCCGCACCGGTTGCCTTTGCTCGGCTTGCTTTGCTAATCCGGTTGTTATTATTGGTGCTTAATTGCCACGTCGGACGACCGGGGTCACCGTGTCCATTGGTGGCATTGCGTAGCCGTGAATTCATCCACGGTGTGATGTGATGTGATGCCGTGGCCCGTGAGCTTGGCACGCGTGGCTAAGAATTTTAAGGGCCATTTTTTCTTGCTTATCTGACCTTGTAAACTGTCTATGTTAACAGTGTTCTTAGTTGTAGGTTAGTATTCTTAGTTGCAGACAGAGAATATGCAGGGAGAAAAAGCGAATATGTGCCGACAAAGCTATGAATGTGACTCAAATAGTTTAACTCTATGTAATGTGTGCTTTTTTAGATGTTTGAAATGATAAGACATATAGTACAAGACTGATTGCACGGCGTGTACACGCGACGCTGATGGAACTTCATCACCGGCATAAAATTTATAGTGCTCCAAGAGAAAAGGCAGACAGAATTAATTGGATGAAACCAATTGATTTCTGGTCGTGAAAACGTCGCAAAAACAAATTCTGTTTGTGAGTTACAACATGATGTCCAAATTATATATAAATATTAGTTTTGGTGTATTCAAATTACATACACATATTATTCTTGATTTCTTGTTTTTATGCCTAAGGGTGTGTACATAGCATCTGCATGCATTGTAATCACAGCTTGGTTTAATTTTGAGGAAACAGGGGATATATCCGTGCTACAAATGTTGGGATTCACGTGCATATATATACAAATTTGTTAACGATATGGGCATTAGATATAGGTAGAAGATACGTGCCAGTTCCAGCCTGTGCAGTCATGTTCGGCTTGATTGTATGAAACGATGTCGGTACTGGAGAGAAATTAGAAGGAAAAAAAAGCACCTTAGTTAATGCCAAGCTTATTCCATCTGCGATATATAGTACGACTATCATTAATGTTTTCAATTCTCAACTTCTCTCTACTCTAATCTACATCAAGATGGACCAAACGGTCATCCTTTTTCGTTCATCGGAATTTTTGCTAGTAAGTTATATGGAAATTCATCATCCCTAATGCAGTGTTAAGCTATACAGTGCCCAATTAAATATATACTCGTTGCTGACACATTGCTACGCGTACTGTTTCTTACTCGTTAGTCTAGTTTGTTTACTTTTTCGTTGAGCTAATTGAGTTTAATTTGTACTTCTCTCCGAAACTAGTTTTTACTGCGTTCTAGGCATCGCAATATGAATTTATTTCTGATAGATTTCGGCGTGTTTTTATTTCTTTGATCTAGTATTTTCGTCTTCATCCATATTATAATATCTGAAGGACCCATGCATGCATGTTAGTCACCATTTTACATCTACGATAAATAAGCCTAAGATTGTACAGCGAATATAAAAATATGTTCTCAATACACTATGATGTAGCACAACACAATTTTACAGGAAATTCAACAAGTTCAAAATAGGAGTGTCGTAGTGTTATGCTTATATATTTCTAGACATTAGAGGAGCAACCAGACCTGCGTCTTGAAGTATATTAATTGTCGATAACCATTACTTAATGCTTGAGTAAACTACTGGTTGGCGCATGAAATTCCATATTTGCAATTCGAGATTATCAAAGGGAAACAAAACAAACAAAAATGATACTCTATCTCAGATATATGTCGATTTTTAGACTTGGGCACAAGAATTATGAAAACAATCAAATAACTTTATTACCCTTCATTTATATTACATTAGGAAAGATGAATCACTTTATTTGTGATAGAGTTATCATTTATTTACCAAAGACAAACAAGGCTAGAAGTAATAAAATAATTTATATTTTGAGAATGCTAAAACAACTTATATTTAGAATTGGAGGGAGTATATCTCATTTTTACTTCAGCATATAGTATACTATGAGTTGAAAGGATATCTAAAACTAGTTGCGATTATTTTTTAGACTCGAACTATATCCATATTAACCCTTATATTTACTTAGATGACTTTTATATATATGCAATTCTAAATGTGTCGTTTTGGAACTTCAGGGATTCTTTTCTTCGCTGTTTGCACTTACCAATAAATGTTGTCCCTCTAACAAATAATGAATCATTTTGTAGTATAAATAAGAAACAATAAATTTATTTAAGCTATTTGTCATTATTCTTGTTCACAAATATGAAATTACTTATATCTACCTAGAATTAGTGGAATTTAGGGGCATTCGACATTCTTGTGGTAGACACAGAAGCCACGCACGCATCAAAGCACGTGCATGTCATCGATCGATTAGCTGTAGCTAACCTTCTACTACACATGCTCATCGTCGCATGCAGCAACCCTCCTTCGCTCTGTCATCCTAGCTACTGACCTATCGACCTGACATGTGCATGGAAGTGTAACATTTTTTTTTTGTTTGGAGTTTTATTGGCTTCTTGATCATGATTCCACTGTCTTGCTCTCGGGATCTTCATTGATGATACATAGAGCTACGCAGAAAGAATTGTTAGTATACTTCTCCTTATTTGTGTAAAGTTGTTTTAGTCTTTGTTAACTCTTTCCTAAATGTAAATTGTTTTGAACATTTTCGTCTTGTCTTCCACATTTGCGCTTGTCAAACTAGTGGTAGCCTACTCACAAATCAATGGGTGCATCGTATTGGCTCAGATTCGCAAGATTTCCGTGACTCCAGAGTGTCACACAGCGGTGGCCCACATTACAGTGTCACACAGTGAAACGCAGCCGACATGGATGCTGGCTGGAACGAAGACGCCAGGTAAAAGTCGCGGGAATCGTTATGAGAAGAGCAGAACGACGCTAGGTTTAATTTCTCCGATATCTACCAAGGACATTTACTACAAGCAGGGTGGGATCGTACCCATATACTAGCACAGTAGCACTCAGGTTGATTGGGTGCAACCTACCTTCCGCTGCACGGCCATCGCCCGACGGCCGGGCATGCAGGTCGTGGTGCTCATTAGTTGCTAGGGTTGGTCTCTGCATGTCGATGCATAATTCATGGCTCAGACGGACAGATCGATCGATCGAGTTGAATCGATTCCTTCCAGGGTGAGTAATTACCACCGATTACTCCATGACGTCAGATGCTAGTGATACGCACTGTACGTAGCCACCGCACAGGCCCATGTGTCGGTCCGTCGTTTCTCGTCCTCACCCGCTGCCTTGTGTCACGGCCACACTGTTTCTTTCACGATGAGTGTTGCACCAGACAGAGGTCCTCGTTGCAAGGAAACCGGACCGTACACGCATGTGATCGATCGTAACCCTAATATAATAATGCTTCGTGCCGCGTGACACGTGTCCTCCCTAATAATGCATATCCTCCCTGCAGCGCCCTTCGTTACGGACCCCTACGCCCTCTTCGTGGATCGATGGCGAAACGATCCCATCAGATTCAGAGCGGCCAGCCGCAAGAAGACGATCGAGAGGAGGAAGGACGACGCGCGCACGGCGGAGCAGCGCAGCGCAGCCTCGGCCTGCGCTTACGCACGTCTCCCTCCCCCGGAACGCGCCTGCACGCGGAACCCAGAGCCTGCGGCGCAATCATTGCGGCGCGTGCAGATTCCCAGCGGGAAAGGCAGGGGGGCAGCCTCATCACTGGGGCCCACTCTGCAATTAAAGCAACAGTGCTGACTAAGCCGTATCCATCGTCATCTGTCTCGTGCGGTGGCGATTCGTCGTCTACTCGCTGGCTGTTGCTGGAAGCCAAAAAAAAAACAATAAATCGCTCTCTAAAATAAGGGATTAGTAAACTGAGCTACGCATTGTTGGGAGCTTTCTGCCCCGACCATAGATTTCGAATCGGACCATGTGTGCACATATCGGCCCTGCTGCAGGGAATTTTTTGTGATAGCGCACGGTAGGTAAAATCCACATTCTTTTCCATTCCTCAGACGATATAAAATACGCATGCAAGTTCGTGCCCGCCCATCTCCTGTGGGCACGTACAGAAAGTGCCATGCGAATAATAACCAAAAGCAATAGATCGAGACAACGCAAGGATACGTAGTGTGTGTTCATGCCTTGTTCTTTTAATTCCGTGCCTTCCGGCCGCGCGCGATCGTGCATGGAGATCAATGGATTGGCACGTACCGTTTCGGTCGCCTGCTCCTTACACTAGAGCTACTCTATTATATTTAGCCGGCCCGGCGTGATCCACGCTCGATTAGAGATCTTTTCTTCGTGCTGAGACGTGCCAGGTGGTTAATTCGTTTCTTTCTGCCGCCATCCAAGTCCTCCCACCGCGTGCAACACATTGTTTCGTTTTCTTTTTTTAATTATAAGAGATGACAAAAAAATACAAATGTATTTATACGCACGCGTACATGTAGGCAACTTTTATTTTTTAAAAAATACAAATGTATTTATACGCATGCATACATGTAGGCAACTTTTATTTTTACATGCCCACCAAACTTGGCATGACGTAATACGAATTCAATTAATTCGCTGATCATATGGAGGACGGTGCGTGCAGCCTGCATGCATATGGTTTAGCTAAGCAATCATGTGCTAAAATACTTTATATACTTTTGTGGTTAGTTATGTAATTTGGTATTCCCTCAATTTTAACATTATATGATATTTTGATTTTTTTTTTCTAAATCAAACGTAGTAACATTTACAATTACAAAACAAATACTCTCTCAATATATTAAATGTTAATTTAATAAATTTAATTTAGTGTCGTAGATACTGTCATGTTTTTCTATAAATTTAATTAATTTTTTTAAAAAAATTAATTTAGATAATAAAATTTTAAAACATCTACGTACCATACGAAACGAAAAAGGGCTTCCACGAAAAAAGATAGATCAACCTGATAATAATATAAATGGACATATGGAATTAATATAATGCGTGCCACGTACGTGCCAGCTCCTCTGTCATATATAGAGCCATGGAAGTAGGGATCAAGCTAGATACCATAGATCGTTTCATGTCCGCTAAAGATTCGTACGTGCTTAATTTCATTTGTTAATCTATATATCTAGAAGTTACATTTCTACTCCTATATTCTTAGTTGTAGGCCGGTCTCATCCGTATATACTTAAATATACGTTAATTGTCAACCAAGCCAGAGATGTGTTCTTAATTCGTTTCCTTACAGATTAATCAATGAATTGGACATGCGCCGATGACAGTAGGTAGAGCCTATTCATTTTCAACGGGACCACTTAATTGCAATCTGTACCAAACATTTCAATTCATTTTGCAATTATATATAGTACGTATGTGTAGCTTAATTAGAAAGCGATAAGAAATGAATTGCAACACGTCGATCTGTACCAAAAATTGATTTCAAGCTTATAAGGGCAACAAAGATTAGTTAATTAAGTTGTTAAAATATACCAATTGTCTGTTATTAATTTTGAAATGAGTCCCCTGTCCTAAAATAAATGATCATTTTAAATTTAAAATAATCTTAAAATAAATAACTACTTTAAAGAACTATTTCTACCACCTACCATCTCTCTCTATATAAGAAAATTTCATGCATAATTGTACCTGACGTATTTCCATTGTACATGGCTTACGGGAATTAATTGGCTTACGGGAGTATAACAATGACTAACCACGCGTCAAAACGAAAAAACAAGGATAAGTTAATTAAGTTCACTGCAGTCGCATTACGTTTGGTCCTAATTAACTCGGATGTTCATTTCACCATCTGTACCTCCTACATACATAGGTTATACTGTATTAGCTAATAAATCAAGATTGAACTGTACATAATTATTGGATTTTAGCTAGGGGAAAAGTCAAAACAATCAGGATAAGAAGTGACCAACAGCTAGTTTCGTTCCTCCTGTTAGAATAAAACGTGAACTCCTTCCGTTACTTTTTTTTCATGCGGAGATGATGATGACGACGACGAGGAGGTGTACGACGATGACAGCGGCAGCAGTTATTATTATTATTATTATTATTATTATTATTATTATTATTATTATTATTATTATTATTATTATTATTATTATTATTATTATTATTATTATTATTATTATTATTATTATTATTATTATTATTATTATTATTATTATTGAAAGCACGACACCTTGAAAATTCTGCAAACATAAAAACTTTCTTTCTATAGAATATTTATAGAGCCAACATAAATTAATTCTCTAATGTAGAACTAGGAATTGTTTTTACAATTTTTTAGATTTATTTGACAACTGTTAAAATTCAAATACTATCATTTTTGGCTTGTGGTATGTTTGCAGACTTTATAAATTACTAAATCAAACACAAAATTTGAAAATAAAATATGTCTTAGATTGCAGTGGATAGAAATTAAACTAGATAAATTTTATCTAGAATAGAATAAATCTAATTTTTCCTTGTAAAAGATGGCTTCATTTGTTTTCGAAATATATCTTTCTGTCCATGTATATAGGTGACAAATGGTTCCTAGTGCAAATGATAGTTTTAAAATTCATTTAGTAATTCTTAAATTTTGAATGTTGATTCAGCCTTGAGTAATTTCCATATCAGCGGCACATCACCAAAATCACTCTAGATTTGTGCCAAGGTTGAAAAGTGAATAGTTTTGATATAATAGTTTAATTAAATTGACGGTTTTAAATATAAGTTCAAGAATTATATTTTTTTACCCTAAAAAAATTATATTTTTCAGACTTTGATCATAGTTAGAGTTGTAGAACAACTGGGTTGAATTCGATAATATGAAGTCTGTATATATAAACACATGAAACTAGCTAGCTAGAACATGATTGATCCATTGTTTCTAGTAGCTTCATTCCAATTGTTTAACGATAAAATAAATTGATTGGTAGATGTGGAGAACGTCGGTAGCAACAAGCTCAGCAGAATGGTCCGATAAAAATTAGGCGTCGCTAACTACTCCGCATATATAGTGCGCATGTGTAACACGATTGACGATTCACATGCGTGCCATTCATGTCTATATATAATAGTGTTATTGATTACACTCTAGCTAGCTAAGCTAGTTATCCCGTTGTAATGTTTGGCTAACACTCTGCTCTCTGTACTACCCTGTCGGTGTCTAGTGGTCATGTTTGTGATTAACGCGGACATCTGCCTCGGATAATATTCAGGGTAATTTTAATTTGTGGTCAATTATAGGGCCTATTAATTAGTTCTGATAAAATTTTCTAAGTTGACTAAAATTTAGTACATCATATATCTTCATCAAGTCCTTTTATTTTGCCTTGATCCAACATGCATGTGCGCGTGCAATTGTTTTGTGTTTTCTTTATGAAAGCACGTAGAAAAACTATATTTATCAGTTTTAACAAAGACCAAAACAACGAATTATGGTAAAACACAAAAAGAAAATTTAAAGCCGGCGGGACACACAAAGATCCTACAAAGAAAAAAAAATCTTATAAGTTTGCCGGACCTTTGAACTATATATATGTATAAAAAAGTCTAAACTAGACAAACATATTAAAACTAACCTATAGATACACAAAAGGAACGTTAATAATGGTTCACACTTTATCTAATATACATACATACAGACAGACAGACAGACAGATAGACAGACAGACATACAGATAGACAGACACACACACACACCAATTTTGCATGGCAAACTGCAAATTGGCAGCAAAGCCAAGCTACTTAAGATAAAACTTGATACAATCACTACACACATAAGCGATAGAATACATCGATTTATAATGGATCCTGCAAAATTTCATTGGTATCATTTGACACCATGAAAAGCCTCCTGGATCCGGCCCTGACCGGACTGGCGGTCCGGCATTCATACACATATATTTATTTACGTGTTGACACGCATGCATCAAATCGTCACGCCAAACACGCTAGCTGCTGCGTGTAAAACCTCGAAGAGATCGATCGATCGATCGATGCCCATGCCAAGTTGCCAACAGCCGGCCGGCCCAGTAGGTTCCATGAAATATACATAATGGCCATGCACACACACACACACATATATATATGCCCGCAGGCAGCTGGCCGGTAGCTAACCTATCCGTTTTCTCTGGTCAAGGTGCATAAAGTCACCGAGGCTTTCTTGCAAGCACACTCCACGTTCTCTGCGTGCATGATTAGCTAGCTAGCAAGAATAATCAGCATGAAACCCGGACAACCTATAGCGTACGTGAAAGCTAGTCATCATCGTCAGGCCAGCACCCCACGTATGTTTTTACAGATCAATTATCTTATATAGTCCGTGGTGCTTATATGCGACGACGTACGTGTTGTTTGCCTTGTTGACACGCCTCTATATCAGAGGAAGTTGTCTCCTTGAAGAAGGCCGAACGCGTGCAGCCATGCATAAGATATATCGTTCGCGAAGCTGCATGCATGGCCGTTCGGTACGACAAGAAGTCAGACAAAAATGTGTTGGCAACATCGATCTAATAGAGACTTAGTTGCGAACTTATTGGATGGAATTTATCTGCATTAGAAAAATAAGGGAAGACGATCGATCGACGATATCACCATAGGGTGGAATATATAACCGATTTGGTGAGCAAAGTTTAATTCAAAACCCGGGGCCACTTTGCTTAGTCCTGACATTTTATATGTTTTGTTCCAACTAGTCTTTCAATTTTACTCTTTGGATCAATATGATCCTTAGGAGCCTGGGCGTGAGGTGGTTTGGAAAAGGAAGGGGGATGGAAAATATGCAGACAAGGGAATAGACAGTTGGATATGTCATTGATTAGGGAATGACTATGTGTTAGGTGACTGAGAAATAACCAAACTCCTAGTCACTGTTTTGGCCCGTCAGATCAAAGGTTTACAGTATTGACTGAGAGTAATAAAAAATCAATCAACTGAGGAATAGCAATCCACATTAATTAATTATAACAAAATTGCATGTAGTGTTCTAGCAAACAACAAAATTCAACTCTCAGTTTATTAGCAATAATCAAAATTTAAATTGAGACCTAATTTGGAAGTTGATTTTAGGTTTTTTTTGTTGTAGTATATTTTTTAACATTGAATTTTAAACTATTAATAACACGTATATGAAAATTTTACTCATAATTTTGTTATGGATGCTTCATTCATTGTTTACTGGTACAACATAGATATGATTTTACGCTGTCATATTAAGTGGCACAAAGCTGGAATCGATGTCTCTATAACGAATTTTGCCATTAATCGGCAGTTAATATATGCCCTAAAGGAACTGAGAAGCACTCGGATGGGGGCACCACACAAATTCTCACAAAATATCTAGTGTGTATATCCGGTTACCGCATTCTACTATGGTTGAAAAGTTAGGTTGAAATCTATAGATTTCAAGGTTCGATCAATGATACATGGATAAATTTAACTTGTACTGTAACCATTTCCTTCTTAAGAATTCGTTATGCTGTCACCATTATTAGAGAATAACTCTTTGGTTTTAAACCCTTCTAGTACCGGTTCCGATATCAATAAATCGAGACTAAATGTATTTTTAGTATTGGTTACTGGAATCGATTCTAAAGATGTATATTAAATAAAAAAATATGAGGTTGTAGGATTTGGACCTAAAACCTTTCACCACGGTTCTACCAATTCATCTACACCACATATATATATATATTAGATAGAGATACTTTACTTTTGAATTCATATTGAAGAAAATTTTAAATATTTTTTATTAAATATCGGTTGATATTATATTCATATTATCAACCGGTAGTCTTTAAAACCGATATTAAAGTATTTTTAAGTAGAAGTTGATATATTTAGCTTTTAGTACATCAAAGCCATTTCTCTATCTATGTGCCCGTCCGTTTTCGTAGAGCAGATATTTCGTCAGATGTGTCGAGAAAACATGAGACACGTTGCGAACTTCCGGGCTCTGAACAAGATACTAGTACATATATATATCTACTGAACTACTACAAGCTAGCTATTAATTAGTTGTTGACGGTCGGACGGACAGGTGGAGATACACATACCAAATTACCAATCTCTGTAGGGGCACATAATATGGCATTTTGATGTGAAGTTACTGAAAGCAGCTAGTAACTTCCTGCAGTCTTAATTAATTTGGATCAAATTAATTCGTCGGCCGGTCGTGCATAGATCCATGTAAGATTAATTGATCGGAGAGAAAATATAAGTGCGTTCCATCTCTGATTAGATCGAGCCATATATATGTGTGTATATCTATCAGTACGAGCCTGCGACGACGTGCATATTCCCATGTGATACATGCAATAATCACACATGCATATGCACACATGTACTTCCATTTCATACATCTGGTGTGTGAGCTAGCTATGGAGTGGTCGATCGCTTTCTTTCCACGACGGATTGCCCCTGTTCTCTCTGCAACAAGCCCTAGCTACTGGAGTACTGCTACAAACAATAATAGTACTGCCCAATCCCAGGAGTGAATTGTTGGTTTCCATAAGTGCGTGGTGTGGTACGTTATATATGAGCTCAATTATATATGCAGATCGATGGATGATGCCACGGCAGCTAGCTAGATAACTTGATCGACTAACTGATGATCAAGTGGCTATTGGCTTTTGCTGTTGCAAGTGAACGAAGAAATGATCAATCGTTCAGTACTTTCAGCTATCGTACGTATAGCACGATGCATGGGTGATCGATGACTACGCACGATCGATGGTTCGATGCGTTTGTGAACCCACGGGCTGAACGTACCTGCCGTGCATGCCTGTATCATGGTAGGTAAGTACGTCCTTTCAGTGACGGAACCTGTAATTTTCCTGAGTCTGGACAAGCCTACCGATAGTTAATAATTGTGCGCAGAAATAGTTCACACAAGCAAGGCTCACCGTCACCTGATCCACTGTCTCGTATGAACCAAGAACCGAATCATTCAAAATTTTGAGCAAGAACTATGCGAAAGGTCCCAAATCCAATCATTTGATTATATATTGATTGAAATCATAAACTCTTATGCTATTTGCTTAACTACCAATCAGAGTCCTTCTCTACTTCTGATTGCTTGTGTGCTAGTTGGTACTTTGTATGCTATTTGCTGCTTCATGTTAAAATAGCCAAGTGCTAAATGCTGTGTCGGCTACGCTTGCCAAGCGTCAGACTCCTGCCATTTGGTCGGACAAATATATTTGTCGATTGCAGCCGAGAAAGGTTTATCCGGCCAGGATATTAAGAGCATGTTCGTGACTTCGTATACTCTTTAATTTATTGGGTTGCTTGCTTGATGCATGTGGCCGTATCATTGTTTGTGTATACGCAATAAGTATATACACACAAACCATATCGGCAGATGAGTATGCCGTAGCTGTACGCAATAAGTAGTCATGAGTCATGCATGTAACTTTCTTCTTCTACTATATACTACCGTGAACCGCATATTTAACCGGCCAGATTTTGGGTGCAAAGATTTATACCTACTTTGCTATACAGACGTCGACACATTTTACAGTGGAAGCAGTTGATTTTGGTTAGTCTGGTCTGCTTCAAGATTTGTGCATGGGCCTTCCGTTGAGCAAAGCGATTGAGTAGGCACAAGAAGTGGGCTGTGGAGCTAGTACTGGGACTGAGCTAGCATATATAAATGCATGCATGTCACAGTCAAGGTACGTATGAGTTGTTTTTTTATAGTGTAATTGCATTATTTTTACGGTCTAATTGATATTGTAATATTCAATTGACGTGACTCTAATTTTTATTTTAAGTCACTAATTTTGTCTTGAATCAAATTACACTTATGAAGGGTCTAGCCAGCACACAAAGCGACGCATGGCAACACAGATCTGTTTGCTATCACAGATCTGAGGTATTTGCTGTTAATCGCACGATAGAAAAAAAATTGACTGGTTTTGATTTAAAAAATCTGACGCATGTCGTATAGACTCTCCCGATTTAGGGATATCAGAAAATTATGCAGACCTCCACAAAAAAACAAAGAAAATTACGTAGATGCTTTTGCGTTATAAGGACCTAAGACGAAGTCCAGAGAAGAAGGGCCGGGCCTTATTCCTCCTGAGAGCTTGTCGGCCTTGTGTGGCAAGGTGAATGCGTGATGCCTTGTGGCCCAGCGTTGATGCATTTGCATAGTACTCATCCAGGTGAGCCTCACGGTGGGGGCTTCCTTTGTAACTTTTTTTTTGTTGAAAAAGTCTACTTTTTGCCGAGTCTGCTTTTGGTTCCTCCAACGTAAAACCGGATAACGCTCCCTCTATTATTAAAATTGGTCCATTTTAACTCCTAGAAGGATAGTTTTGTCTATATACGTGACACGTTAACTTAGTCTTCATTCACGTGCCACCTACGGATTGGCTTACATGACGTATAACCAGAAAAAACAAAAAATAAAAAAGATTAGTTGTAAGGGATTATATTTCATCTCCTTTCTTTACCTCATATCTCTCTTTTCTCTCCCTACCCTCTCTCTTCCCACTCTCCTATGAGTGTTCTAGCTCGCAGTGGTGGCAGTTGACGATAAGGGACCATGCGATAGGACAGTGGGGAGCGTGAGAGCTAACGGTGAACTGCAGTGGTTCTCCATTTAGATCTGGCCATGACGGCATGTGTTGAGTGTGAGAGCCAAAGGCAAAAGCAAAGGGGTGTGGAGCTCGAGATGCAACGATAATTGCGATGGTGCGGAGCTAGAGCTCGAGCGATGGGGGTCAACAAGCCCAAGGTTGCCTTTCCCTTCCCAGCAAGGATACTGCTAACCCCTCCCCAACCTCTCCTTCCTTTGCTATGCTCAAAAAGGCTGGCACCCTTATGTGGTGTGGTCGGATCTAGCCATTCGAGAAAATGGCAATTGCCAAGTGATGAAGATGGCAGCTATGATCATCCAATATCATGGCGGGATGGTGGAGTGGTTGTACTGGCCTATCACTATTGCTGCCTTGTAGCTTGGAGCCACCATTGAATCTAGCACATGGCAGGACAATAATGGCGACGAGGAATCAGTGTTGGCTTTAGTGATTTTCTGTGGTAGGGGAGAACCACAATTAGGAGCGCTACCCTATTCAATTGGATCCAACTGCGACCGACGTTGGCAACACTAGATCTTTGTCTAGACCATGATGTAGAGGCCTTCTCAAGACCTCGACCTCACTAGCCGGCTGTTGATCGGAGCTCCTCCTTAGCGGCTCTAATACTTTTTGCCATAGGCCACCGCCCACCTAGAGCTACACCATTGACTGTCGCCTAGTTGGGACACCCACAAGAGAGAAAGGGAAGAGATGGGAAGGGGAGAGAGAAGAGAGGGAAGAGGTGAAGGAAGTAGATGAAATACAATCACTTCCATGTGGGTCCTATTAGATTTCTTTTATTATTTGTTGGTTGTACTTGATGTGCCACGTAGTTGCAAAATCATCTTCTAAAAGGAGTGTTTATATCTAGTTTTACAGATGAGAAACTAAGGAGCCAAATAGACTTTATTCCTTTTTTTCTACTTAGCAACTTTCAGCTAATTTGATCTCAAAATATAGAGAAAAAACCTACAGTCTAATTTTGAGCTAAAATAGGTTGGAAAAGGTCTATTTTAACACCCTCAACTAAAGATGAAAGATGAGTTTAATTTATGCCGCTCGACATCAAGACTGGTATAGAATGTATCAAGTATCAAAATCAGTACAAATTGAGTCTCTCTACGACTTAGACGATGGTTTTGTTTTAACTTGATTTTTTTTCTCATATGGCATATACGTGGCGACTACATCACACTATAGTTAGCCAAATAAATAATAAATAAATAAGTGTCATCCACATGTAATAA
Source organism: Oryza coarctata (assembly GCA_030770085.1). NCBI lineage: Eukaryota > Viridiplantae > Streptophyta > Magnoliopsida > Poales > Poaceae > Oryza > Oryza coarctata. The sequence goes on along the minus strand of CM061463.1, from coordinate 8,826,812 downwards.
AAATTTTAAAATATAATGGGACGTGTGTCATCCTCTTCCTTTCCTCCCCTCTTCTCTGCCAATATTCTCAATTGCTCTCGGTGAGGTAGTTGGCTAGTCGGTGTCAAGCGAGCCCCATGCGAGCTCAAGTTCGCCCGCCCGTCCACGTGCGCTTGGAGGCCTAGATGGCGGTGCTAGCAGCAGAGAAGAAGCACTACCAACCGACAAAAGGGTAGGCGTGGTGGAGCTGTGGAGGAGGAAGGAGCTCGTCAACCAAGTAGACCAAAGGCGCAGGTAGAGGTGGTGGTAGAGCTATAGGTGGAGCCTCTATCGTGCGACGGCTAGATCTCGGTAGGGTTGGGAGAAGAGATAGGGATAGAGCTCGAGCTTACCCCTCCCTATGCTTCCCCTACCCGTAGCTCTCCCCTTTCATCGTCCCTCACCGGCCTTCTGCCAAGCCCAATCGCGCTTGTCCACCTACTCGCTATGCAGAATGACAGAGCCAAGGAAGCGGGGTCGATAGGGCTATCCTTCTCGCACCGTCCTCTCCCTTTAACATCATAGATGCCTCTACCTCTACTCTCCGTTGCCCCAGTCCACGCCATCATCATAGAGCTAGCAGTTCCGCCACCCACATATGCCCATACCATTTAGATCGTGGCTGTTGGTGCCCGAGCTTGTGTGTGGCGAGGACAACTGTGTGGACACTGGCGATGGCACCATCTCCCCCACCTTGTCCTTCGCGCGTGCAGATGTTGCCGTTGTAGATGCCTCATCGGCTCATCATAGTGTGGTTGTGTGGGGTAGAGAGAACAAGGGGAGAAAGAACAGGGAATAAGTAGGGTCGCTGATTAGGTGGCCCATCTTTTTTATGCCAGTGATTTATATGGCCCACTATATTTGTTTTAATTTTTATTTTTTATTTTTAATACAAGATAAGTGTTATGTTACTGTCATATAAAACGAGGCAAAGTTAAGTAAGACAAGTAGACGCATCAAAACCACTCGTAATACTGCTAAGGGTCTTTGATGTTTACCTGATTTTAAGTGGAGGACACAAATGGCTCCACCGAAACTGCTCTCGATACTGTTGTTGAGAGACTTTGATGCTTAGCTGCTCTTTCTGTTCAACTCAACGGCGGCTACGGCGTGGATCAAGGCCTCGGCCTTTTTTCAGTGTTCAATGGCCCTAGCTTATTCTTTTTAGGCTTGGACTGGATTGGTTACACAAGAAAATAATTTGGGCTATAACAAAGGCTGTCGCCCATTATTACGTCGATCGAGCTGCAGGCCAGGACCCAGCCCGCATGGGATGCAGCTATACAAGACGCCCATCATTCTACATTTGTACGGGTTAATTAGGAGTATTTTTTTAAAACACGTTACAAACGAAGTCTCCTATATACACGCACACCCACCCCTATAAAACATATATCTTACCTTTATAAATATTTTTAAAGAGATTAATAAAGTTATTATAGACTTTTAGCTGTCAATAGATAATCATCTACTATTAAAAAAATTAAAAATATTTTATTAGAAAAACGCATGCTCATTGCAACTTGATCTGCAAGCCGATCGAGGAATGACAGAAATGGACTGATCAGCTTTAATGGATGACAGACGAGTGACGGTGATAGGGGTGGGCGGCTAGCGACCGGACTGAACATGTACTGATATGTTTGCCTCGAGATCTGGAGCGTCAGTATCATCAAACTACTTCATGGGTTCACCTGCTGCTTCCTACTACACTTTGGTGAGATGTACGCGTCGGTCGATCGATCGATCGATCAATCAACATATCATAGGAAAACACCCACACGATTCAAGGGCAAGTACATGCGTTTTCCTGTCCTGCTGATTGATCAGCTGCTCGCTCAGTTCGATCGAGTCAGAGCTAGTACAAAGTACAGGGTTGCAAAATGGCTTAGTAAGTGCCAATGTGGAATGATTCGTGGAGTGAATTTTGAAGGATCAAATTGTAATGACGGCGTATGAGGGTGGAGTGCGATGTAGGACAATAGCTTGTGAAACAAACAAAACATACACATGCGGCAACATCGATGTGAAATAGGGTAAACTTGTCTCTTGTGCTAGGAAAAAGGAGCGCGCGTCTAATAATTGCGTATTAGCGCTTCTTACACGAACACGCTTTCAGGACAATAAAATTCGTATGATTATTGACGTGCATATATATCAAAGTTTAATTTAAAAAATTAAGTACTGTAATTTTTATTGGATAAATTTATTTTACAGATCTTAAAAAAGAACTTTCTACATAAAATCATAAAAACTTTCAAGAAAATTTTTTGATAATGAACGCACTAGAAACTAAATCTTTCTATATAAGAATATTTCTATAAAAAATAATATATAAAACTTTATGTTGTATCTTTTCTAATAGGCTCTGCTTACGTATTGTGCAAACCCATGGGCGCAGTAGGTGGGTCCTCTGTCAGCCTCCATTCGCTTGAGGCAAGAGAGTCATCTCTATTCGCGGGAGGAGCACGAGAGCTTTCTCACAGTAGGAATTAATGGAAGTTACAAGTGTCATTGGAGAATCGTGAAACACAGAAGAGGCGAGAGCTTTGGTATTTTCGGAACATCAGCAAGTGCTTAGGCTAGTAAAACTGATATTGTTGATTTTTCATGTAAACTATTCATGCTATAGTCTTTTTTTTTTGACATGCCCCTTATCATTTATGAAAAAAAACACGTGCAGTGCAGCAACGAATAAAATTATATCGTCGTTGTGTATAAAAAATGAGTTAACAAGCATAAAATTGCCTACGGTCAGATTGAAAACTAAGCATAGCTACGATAATGGTTCATACATATCAACTATAAATAATGAACAAAAATATAAGTTGGTGCATATAAGTAGGAGTCTAGCTATCAATATTAGAGCCACTAAGTAGAGAATGGTCCTTAGTTTAGCAGGCCAAACATAAATATATCGGCCGTTAGACAACTGGATATTAAAGATGTTTCTTACTACTGGATAAAGGCTTAGACCAAAATATAATTATTAGTAGCGATTATTAACACTAATATTTTTCTTTACTAATAATTATAATGGTTAAGCATACCGCTTAGTGATGTACTAAAGATTTATGCTACGTTTTCAACTGGCAAACATCTCTCTTTTAAACCATTTTTCTTCCTTCAACCTAAGCCATTTATAAACAAAGATCAACTTTACGACGATTTAGAAGGAAGTTGACAAAATTTTTGTAAAAGATTTTTTTATGATTTCATTCATAAAAAGTTCTAAAAGATTAGGAACTTCATACTCTATTCTCATATGGTTAAAATATTATATATCTAGCTATATATATCTTATCCTCTCAAAAATATATAAAAATAGATAAGAAATAATACAATTTTTTAGAAAATAAGAGTATGTCTTAATTGTAAAAATAGATGTAATCTAGCAATAATAAAATATTTTTATAATAACAAAAATAAAAGAAACATAATTAAAAAGGTTAAAAAAGATGAAATAAAGGAAGATTATAGAAAAAATACAAGAAAATGAAGATAAAATTAGATAAAATAGAAAAAATAGTGCATGTCTTAATATGAAAAATAGAGACATCTAAAATTAATAAGAGTATTAAAGGAAAATACCATAAGAAAAAAAGGGAAATAAGAAAAAATATAGGAAAAAAAAGGAAAATATAGAGGATTAGGAAAAATAGGAAAAACAAAAGACCATGTTAATATTAAAAATATTGGAAATCTAACAGTAATAACAATATATCGTATTTCATATTTTTATAGGTGGCTGTATCGGTTCATGGTGATACCGGCATAGGGGAGTCAAAGTTAGATTTATCCACATATTTTTGTAGATTCTACTGATTGAATTGATTTAAAAAAGATTAGCAATACTCTTCGTCCACTCACCTTTTAAGGTTAGGATGTTAAAAATTATTAATTTTCTTAAGTAAATTTTTACTTGTAATGTAGATGAATTAACAATCGATATATAACGCAGATTGATAGTTGAAAGAGTTCATTGATATCGTGCATTATTTTCTTAGGATGGCCGATGCCCACAAGTCTAAGGTTTTCATACGTTGTCCATACAAAAACTACAAGAACCAGAAGAAGTACCATTCCTCAAGAATTCTTTGTAGCTACTTATTACACTCGAGATTTATACCTAACTATAATTATTGAACTAGACACGGAGAGAGAGGGGTTGCAATAGAATACGATGAAGAAGAAGACAACAACATTACTCATTGGGCAATACATTCGCTTTGCAAATACGACAATGTGCGAGGCGAGGTGAAGCAATTTTGCGAGGGCTATGAGGATCTCGAGCTCGACTTCCAGGAGGTGATAGGAAGAGGATATTAGGGGAGGCCTCCCACTGCATCATCTTATGGTGCAAGCGCTACATCATACTTCCCGAGCTAGAGGCAGCATCGATTCTTATGAGAGATCTCCCACTGTCTCATCCCCAACATCAGTCTCCACCGTCTCGGTCCTAATATCAGTCTCCACCACCACAATATGCTGGTATGGGCAAGAGCTCAACCCTATCTCCACCACATCAAAAAAGGTCACCCTCACCTCCTCTTGTGTTGTCAAGGTATCAACAAAAGAAGAACTACTCATTGGACGAGCTGAAGAAATCTGTACCAAAGAAAATATCGTACGATATGACTGACGAGAAGATTGAAATAGAAGTGTCTAAGTAGGTGAAGGAGCACTTAAAGTGATGAAGTCAAGAGAAAAAGACTCTAATAGACCCAGCAACAAGGGCATTTTTTTTCAAAATATAAGCGAATCAGTGAAGAAGAAGATCATATCGGACTACAAACACTAGCTCATCAAGTCCTATTAGAAGATGAAAAGAGAGCAGTCTAGTGTTATTCTCTAGCTCAAACAACAAGCAAGACAAGTGTTTGACCCAATGCCATTTAAATGAAAAATCAATCTGCAGCAATTTATAAAAGGTACAAGTCTCACCAAACATCAACTACTGGGGATGATCCCTATCGAGAAGGTATCACAAGCTGCTATCAAGCCTAGATTTAAGCTCGGTAAACCACTTGTTAGGTCAAATCTGGTTAGGATCTTATCAACACAGATATACCGATTCCATAGTTAGTACATGAAACAATCGAGAAAAGATTGGATCATGTTCGCTACTCGGATTAAAGATAATGATTACTTTTATGGAGAGTCTGAGATATGGGTGAACTTTGAGGACATCTATGAAGTATACCATCAAGACACCCTTGACCTCTCTCTTATCATTTGCTAGGTTCTATAAGTGTCGTTTTATTTCTTTCCTTAGTCCATTTGTATGTATCATCACTCTATTTACTATGTGTGGACTAGCTTACTTCTTTTTTTAAGTGTTTTTTTCTTAGAATGAAGATTCAAAGATACTATAGGGAGGAATACTTTAAGGTGGGTTTGATGGACCATATGGTTATTAACGAGAAGACTATATGGGAATTTTCATAGGAAACAAAGATGAACATTTAAAAATTTCTAGTGCAGCAACATTATAAGACATTCATACTTTTGCTTTACAACTTTAAGTGAGTTTTTATCTTATTTTATACCATTTTCCTTCTCGTAGACACACAACGTTATATCTATTAATTAATACAATGTACATATTTTACTACTCCTCCTTGTAATAGATGTTGTTGAAAGGAGATCATGTCTTGGACTCCTTGAGAAAACCAATGGAAGATTTTAAGGAAATCATATAATTATTTAATAAGTAATGTCATACATTGCATTGTAATAATACATGCTTCTATCGATGTTATGTGTACTAAATAATATTATTATTTTTAACTACAGGGCATAGGCATGGTTACGGAAAGACATTTACGGTCCATTCAAGGAAACACTCGATGTGACGATGAATTTTTTGATACATACATGGACAAAAATAATATACATCTTATTTATTCTATAGAACTTTATTTCTCGTTTAGTGTTTGAGACAGAAAAAAGGGAACAACTTGTGTGGCTACTACATTTGTGAATTCATTCACCATTTTGCATAAGTCATTAACACTAATAGGAATATTCCAGTATGTAAACATCATTCATACATAATTTATTCTTTTCTCATTGTGTTAAATTATTGATTTAACATATTCATATTTTTTTTAGAAATGATAAACTTTACGTATGAACCAAGAACTACTCCCGATGTATTATATAAGGGATATTTAAAAACAATTCATGAAGTTTATTATGGACAAGCTCCTTAATACATCGAGAGAATTTCATAATGATGGACGCATTATTCAGCAACCAAAAAGTCCTTTTAGCTTCACATATTTATAATATATGATACAATATAAGAAATAATAATTTAACATATATTTATAATATATTAATTGTGTATATTTAATTTCAATTATACTTAAGTAATATCTGCAATTATGTATTAGTATATATAAGACAGTGCAATAATAAAAAACAGCAAATACTATAGAAAAATAAATAGTAAAAAACATTACAGTAAAAAAAACTCAATAGTTATTTAGTACCGGTTAATTGAATCGGAACTAAGCTAGGTCCCGAATTGTGTGTACCGATTGTATGATCAGAACTAAAATGAGTTACCAATCAGTACTAAACACTATTTCTTTAGCCATGTGAAAAAAATAGAAGAGTATAAGGAGGTGAAATGTTTAAGTTAAGTTACTTATGAAGATGTTTAATCGTGGATTCAATATCTGTGGGGTAGATAAGTTGTAACGGTCAGTCCCTTATCAAGTTTAATTAAGATATGATCGATATATGTGATCAGGATCAAGAGCCCACGTCAAAGGTCTTAAGCCTATAAAGAAATGTGTGTATAGGATTGCAGGGGAGGGGATTCCATCCCTCACCAAACCACACGTCTGCATCGATCGATCTCCTTGTGAACATATTTACCTGCTAAATAAACATCAATATCTCAAAAGAAAAAAATTCACATGAAGAGACTTAACAACAACTTTTTTTGGACAGGGAAGATGACTTCATAGCTAAGGGCATTTCAAAATTAGGGAACTGTCTCCCAACAGTTTGATCACTTGTTAGCAGGTAGCCAATGATTATTGACGAAGGTTAATTAGTGTCCACCTTCTGGCCTGACTATATTTATGTGATAGTGTAATGCACATCTTCAGAACATTAAGTTTGATTGACTTTGTACACTCTGGTTATCAAACAACTTGTTGGCCTGTTGTTTGGGAACAGTGTTAATTTGACTAGTCACCTAAGAGTCTCTTCTTTGATTTTTCCTCTTAATTAATTTCTTGCCCCAATAGCGTTCGCAAAAAATTTATGTCCCAATACATCTGTGGAAGCATGACGTAGTTGCTCTCGCCTCTCTTCCTCTGCGTATACAACGACTAAATAACAGGCGGTTTGCAACAACCCAAATTAATTACAAACAGTTTTTTCAACCATCTCAGTATGTTATGGTTTTGTAGATAATAAATTTTTAATCTAATGACAAGATAAAGGATGGTGAACAGATCCACATCTACCTTGAAAATAAAAAAAACTAGCTAAAAGGCTTAAAAAACCATAGAGATTCTAACAAGTAAAGCATCTATATTATACCATATAGAATATATAATAGAATAAGAGATAATTATTTATTCATTTTAAGAGCGTAGCACCATCATATATAATTAATATCTCACTTTTCTAATATTGTTATATCATACTTTTCTTATGGTGGTATATTATATATATCCCATCTTTTATAAATGTTATCTTGTAGATGTTTTTATTTCACATATGTTATTTCTCATAAGGTTTCCACATGATAAATTATGAGTATGGTATGGGGTGGGTCTGATCTAACTAAACTACATGCTACCAAGGAAGAAGTTGTTTTTATAAAATTGCTAACCATGATAGCAACCTTTTGAAATGTTTTGCTGAAATTACAGTAATACACTAATTTATTTACCATAGCAGTTGCAGTTTACCCCAAATGTGATCTACTTTAAATATTGCGCAACGAATTAAAAAATAAAATAATAACATTAGTCTTACAACATACAACTAAAATAATATTTTTATATATCAACTCAACCCAATCTTTCAATCATAAAACAAGTTATGGTAGAGTAGTCGAACATATAAATAACTATTTTTCAATTATTTCTTATAAATCTTTAGCTATATCCCATTCAAGTCTCTTTATATTATCTCTCCGTATTAATTTTCGTCTTTCTCTACTCTCTTCATATATTATCTTCATTTAGAATTTTACATGGTGCTTCTAGGGTCTTATTTGGATATATCCAAACCAACCAATGTTGAAATAACCTTTCCATATATCATAAGTTTTCTATTTGATTTTTCTTCGTGTCTTTGTGCTGATCAGCTTAAATAGAACCCGATACCGCGCAATAGACATTCGGATACAGTTTATCCAGTTTTGCCACCTAAAATCATGGAATTCTCCTTTCAGAAAAAAGAAAAAAAAACGAAGAATTTGGTGTATTTGAAGTATGTACTAAGATAAACAACCACTTCGGTCGCTGCTACAGCACATTTAATTAAGAAGACATTGAAATCAGTTTAGCGGCGTACGTCATGAGGAGACAGTTCGTGACGTGTTATGGTCAGCTCCCTAGCTAGCTAAACTAGTCTGAGATGTACTTTTTCTTTGCCCAATTTTCCTTTTATATAATTTTACTTCCTCCTATTTATAAGTAGTTAAAGATTTTCGTTAAACTTTTAAAAATTTTACCACCAATTTTATAAGAAAATAGTTTTTAGAAATCTAATAAACTTATAATACTATGATAATACTTCAAGATAAATCTATGTATTTATTTTTTAAAACAAATTATTTTAAAATATATTGATAATCAAAGTTTTAGTTCAATTAAATCTTGTCTTAAATATGAAATATATATAACTGATGGAGTAGTATGGAAATAAGCATAGATACAAATGTTAGAAAAATACAACCAAACTGGTCGAGATTATTTATAAATTAATATATGCTCATACTTTTTTTCTCCGACTCCGCTGATCCCAGCCTCCATGATCAGGTTAATTAGATCTTTCTTGGAACACATAAATTTTATAGAATATTTACCCAAAAAAGTTTAATTTATCTAAAATTCCTGTAAGATTTTTCCGTTGGAAATGAAGACTTAGTCTGATCTTTCGCAATTGGACTAACGACCTGTGTAAAAAATGTGCTGTGCCCTCCAACCACTTAGATAAAGTATACTTTCTCCAAAATTCCATCGTAAAAAATTGCTAGCAACTGGTATATATGAGCTCTTCGCTGCGAGGCTCGATCGACGGCGTCACTGCATCCATCATTATATCGTTCAGTCTGATAAGCTAACTTTTCATGTTGCATTTTGCACTTATATTGGTACCTAGCGTATAATGTCCTATATCAAGTCTAGGTGAAAAGGGTTATCTGAATGTACTGCATGGCTACGTGTGGTTAGTGTTGCTGATCTGTCAAAAAAAAACACAGAACTACTTTCGGAGTCCTAAAAAGAGGTTGGAGTCTTCATGCACGTCATGCCAATGCATGCACCCCATTACGTATGTTGCACCTAATTAGACTGCAGATTAATTATGTGTCTACCACCGAACGAAGTGTCACAACAATTAAGCAATCGAAGTTAACTGACTTCGCGTAGAAATCATCAAATATTTGATGCGCACTTTACTTTAATTAACCGCAGAGTACTGTGTAAAAACTGACAAGCAATCTAACTTCGCGTGGACATATCATCGAATGTTGATGTGCTCTGAGCAACACTCCAACTGAGATAAAGTTCGCGTGTTTAATTTGTACATATACTAATTAATTACCACCCATATATAAGAAAACTTCGACTTAAACCAGAAAAAAAACTGGCTTTTGGTTAATCGGATAGTATTATCATGACAGTATATTATATTGAAAATTCGTGTTAAAGAAAACATGATGTTGGAATGAACTCTTCAGTTTTATATTGGTTACCATCCGAATTAACTAAAGCATGTCATTGAAAATATTATGCATGAATTCTCTTTAGTTTTAGTTTCAGTTTTTCCAAAATTTTCTAATTCAGAATTCAAAATTATTAAACATGAAGACTCAATTTAGTATTCTATTAATTTAAGGTCAAAAATACGAAATCAATAGTTATCAAGTTGTAACCGATCACTTGGACTCTTCTTTTAATCCATAATCCATAAGTAGCTATATATAACTTGGAAATGATGAACACATATTAAATGAGAAAGTAGAAATTAAATCACTGATAATTGTGATTGATTGAGATGATAGTGGATGATGAAGTATCTAAAATTTGGAAAAAAAATTAATGCTAAAAGTAATATATTTTGGAATAGAGGTAGCAAAATTTATAATATAGATAAGAAAGAACCCATACAATAAGTCACCAGTTGACAAGCTAATATATATAATCGGCTATCTGTGTATCAATATAAAAAATAATTTTTTTAATCCCAAGTGGACCGAATTTAGGCCCATATTGTAATAAGTTTGACCGGAGAAAGAGCACATGGCCTTTATATAAATACATTTTCACAAATAATCTTTTTTAAGACTCTTAAGTAATAAGTCGACCACCTATAAAAACGTTTTTAGCTTTAAAGCCTTTCACGCAACGGTCACACCATTTACGGAATCCTGTGTGCACTGCTTCCATGGTATACACATCAACAATAAGGAGGATCGCAGACCTGTTTCAATTCAGTGTCTCATAAACGTACAATTTGCAGTGTCTTGATCACCTTGCCTGCCCTAGTAGTTGGTGTAGGTTGACACCGCGGTGAACAACTAACCACGATTAATTAAATATATGCGTGCGTTGATCCCAATCTCATGTGGAGGGGATGGCTGAATGAAAGATAAATGAGGTCACGAGGGCACGACAGGGACTCTGTAACTATAATTTTTAAAGTCAAATATAGTATTAAAATATATTAAATATTAGATTTATTAAAACTAATTTAATTGTTATAAATATTACGATTAGCATAAGAAAGCTTAACTTTTTTAAAAAATAATCATCTTTCCTGTACCCTCGCCGATCGGTCGAGCTTCAGCTACTTTTTTCAGAACTTGTTTTTTTTGTTAGGGCGAGTATTTTTACCAAAGCATGCTGCTTACAGAGTAATTTATTAGCGTGTAATTAATTATGTTTATAAAAAATTTGCTTTAAAATACCTAATAAACTAAAATAATTAATATGTAATTAATTATATACTAATAACTTATCTCGTTTTATATAAATAAATTATTTTTGGTATTATCGAACTCGCCATTAGTGATTCATATCCAATATCCAAATTGTATGGATGGATGGCTCGGAAGGGAGAGTGCTCCACGGTGCCTGACTGCAAGTTTATTTTTATTTCATAACTGGGGTTGGTTTTTATGATATGGCTAGCTTTTTATGTTGCACTGGTTTTTGCTCTTGGAGTTATACGGAAGATACGTGCTATCACATACTCACGACACGCTTTGCACATGATGAATAGATGAGACCCTTTTTACACACATTTAACAGACAAAGGCCTAACGATAGATACTTGGCCTTGCTAGTGGTTAAGGGCAAGACACGGATGACAATAATATTGACGGAGAAGAGATGGTGATGACTGCTGGGGTTTCACAGCACCTCAAGAAGCCTAAGGAGATGGCAAAGACGGAGCTAGCAATAAATCCTGTCATTTATCATCGGAGAGATGTGAGGTTTCACACCACCTCACATCATCTCTAGTCCTTATCGAGCATCCTGTCATTGTACTACGGGTGATTCTAAAACCAGCAATAAATCCTGCTTGAAACTAGTAATAGCGGTTCTAAAACCAGCAATAATGTCCGTTTGAAACTGGCCATGAACGCGAACCTTATTTTGTGTTCAGTGGGTGGAATCTTCTGATCAACTTTTTTTTTACAGGACACAGCAGGGGAGGCCCCCGCTGTTAATAATATCTTCTGATCAACTTGTAGGTAGGAACGGATTGATAGAAATGTCCAAGTGCGCAACATGCGGGCGCATGCAAATTAAATTGAGCAAAACTAGTTTATATACAGCAAATATTACTCAGTTAATTATTGGTATATATTCAATCTAACTGTGCCCAAATTAAGTACGACAAAACAAAACCATTGTGTATTTGTGTTCCTTGTTTATTAGTTTCCTTGTGCGCACGTATTTTCATCTTGGAACATCTCTCACATGGCATGTACTGTATACACGTACGCACTACTACTTATTAACACCTTTGCAATCAAATTAGTAAGACCTCTCCAATGTTTACATCATACCCAAATGACATAGTACGATGCACATGGTTACGTAGATTTTGACCACCGTTATTGACGCTAGATCTGGTCACAATTAATTCATAGTCTGGTCTAGCTACTAAGCTCGGTCAATAACCTAATTAATTTAGCTAGGTAACAAGAGGTTAAAGAGTCAGACAGTAATAAGATAAGGTTGTCATGCTCATGGACCAGCGCTAAATTAACCACGGTACTGAACACTGAGACAATCAGACAAGCCATATTAATTTGTTATTAGATGTGTAATTAATTAATAAATTAAAATAACTCGATAGAGAGAAATGTTTATTCTTGATTGGCTCACGCGGACAATACGGCATCTCTCTCGAACTCGACGACTGGGCCTGCAAGGATCCACTGCCGGCATCGATCGCCAATTGTCAAACCAAACACTTACTAATTTGCCGAGAGCTCCATGCTTTTGACTACGTCATATGTCATCAGTCTAGCTAAGTAGGCGGTTGTCATCAAGTGCAATTTCAAAATGGCTGGATGTTTTGAATTTATTTAATTAATCTCTTAATAAAAATCTACACATTTTTTGTTTGTTAATGTATGTGTGTGTATATATATCCGGACAAACATAACACTCTCGTCTACCTACTATTCCAACAAATTAGTAGCTACTCCCAACAAAATTAACAAATATATATTATAATGCTTTAGGTCGGGCATCCAAACAGGATACATCCGTGTCAGATGTCACATCCCTAGCTATGTTTCTCTGTTAACACATGCAAAAACTCTTAATAGAAATGGCATCATATCTTAACTGCACACAATTCCAACCCACACAATTAAACCCATTCCGCAAACTTGATCATATATATTATCCTCCGTTAATGCTCCATCTCCTTGCCTCTACATAAGTAAAAACAAAAACAAATGACGTGTTGCTGACGTATCTGTGTAATTGTGTTAACGTAAAAATTTAGATAGCCCGATGATAGATTGGAAGAAGTCGATCGGCTGAAGAGGTGTCCGATAGCTACAGAAAAGAAGCCGATTGGATTAAAGCAATTAAAGATTCGGTCCTAGAATAGAAGACTATTCAGATAAAACCGAATTTATGAAGTAGCCATATTTTATCTTTTGTAAATCTTATCTTATATGGATAAGAATATTTAGTTAGTTAGTTAACTTCTTTAGAGACATTTTCCTTTATTTTTATTAGAAAATAACGTCCGATGGTTGAAAACGCGTCGGACTCTCTGTAAACCTAGCGTATAAATATAGACCCCTGGAGACATGTAAAAGGAATCTCTCGATCAATATAATACTCAGCGCATCGTCACCTTAGTTCATCTAGGTCTTTTACTAGCGGGGTCTAGCTCTCGACACGGGGCTGCATCGGTTAGGTCCGATCTCCGGCGAAGGGGTAAGTCCTGTTACTATCTCGATATGTTCTGTTCTGTCTAAGGCTGCATCGGTTACGTTCGACATCTTAGGCCGATCAGATGTATCGCATCATGTCTATGCAGGGCCTATCGGCCTATTAAACTCTCTCTGCCATCGTCGGTCTCATGCTACATCGGTTAGCTTCGACCTACGGGGCTGCCGATGGTAGATTAAGTTTTAAGCTTATAGTTTTCTACACGTCGTCTCATTGGAGTGCTAGCCGATGAGTTATCCATGCTCTAAGTTTCACGCCCAGCGCATCGGCCCCTCGGTCGATACGCACCAGCCTTTAGAGGTTTCCCTTGATACGGCACGCCAAGCACATCAGTCTTCCAGCCGATGTGCGCCCGTCTTCAGAGAGGCATTCGCTCATCAGCTCAGCTAGCCGATGGGTTCGCTCTTGTCTTTACTTCAGCACGACCGATCCGGCGTCCTCCGTATCATCGTTGTTGGCCTCGGCCTTATACTGTCTCGGTTAGGTCCAATCTTCAAGGTTCGGTGTTAACGGCACCGTCACGGCAGGCGACGGGTCATCGTGATGTCATCTCTGGAGCGACATCGGCTTCGCAGCTGATGCGTCTATATGTTTTTCCTTGCTACTCCATATATGCCTTCATCGGCTTTCCAGCCAATGGATGACCGCTACGGCCTCCGTCGGCTACTAAGGAGAACTCGTCTGCTCTGCAATCCTCCGGACACGATCTGGCGCATCCATCAGCTCTGCGACCGATGGATCTAGACTTCGTTTTCGCTACACCAGGAGCCGTCAACACCTATCCACTCCTTCATCAGCTCCCCAGCCGATTGAAGAGCGTCTCGATTCCTATCGGCAGCTAGCCAATAAAGAAGGGCCTTCTGGACGCGGCCGATGACCAATCCGATCCTATCGGCAGCTAGCCGATAGTGAGGGCCTGTATCGGCCCATCGTCCGACGAACCTGTTCGTCTCACTTTCTTGTCAATTGCAGGGTCAAATTGACTGGCACGCCCGCATCCACACCGTCGCGCCGGAGCCGATCGAACCCCACGGTCCCCGGCGCGCGTACCTCGAGCCACGGAGAGAAACCGACCGGCCTGCACTGGAGCTAAGCAGGCCTCCCAGCCGTCGACGTGTTCACGCCGGGCGCACGAGATCCGGTACGAACATATTTTTTAGCATGCCCGGTGGGACCGAAGGTTTCATTCATCAGCCTATAAGAACCATATTTTGTTCATCGGCATGTGGTATAGAAATTTTCATTCAACAGCCAATATTTCGTTCATCGGCTAGTGGTATAGAAATCTTCATTCAACAGCCGATTGGACAGGATTTCATTCATCGGCTGGAGAAACCTAAAGATCATTCATCGGCTGAAGATTCTTGATCAGCTCGTATGATATAATTTCATTTATCAACTAGCGGGACTCTACAAGTGATTGATTAGAAGTCAAATTTTTACTTATTAACCCGGGGGACATCTTGTTGTCAATATGTCTAAAGAAAATGTTGGCTCCAAGATTTATTTGTCCGAAGAAAAAGCCGATAAGGATATTATAATTCCAGTTACCATGAAGAATCTGAATGAAAACCAAAGACAACATATAGAGCAGAATATAGATAATTTTCAGAAGCTCTGTTTGGAATCCTTCAGTATGACTGAACAAGGGCCGATTTAAAAGATGCAGTTATCAAAATGTGTTTTGATGAAGGAATCAGGCCATTCATCACTTATGAATTCTTCCAAGCCATTGCACGAGATGTTCAACGAATCATTTTACCAAGCATTTAGTAATCCATCGGGAGTATGGATGGATACATTACAAGGTCTGATCAAGAAGACGATACAAGAATTATTGGCTCAATAACCTGATCAAGATCATGTGCCTTTACCGATAGAGACGGAGGAAACTTGGCAAAATAAGGATCTTTTGGCAAACATGTATCCGCCAACACAAGATCGATTCGAGGGGTGACGGCAGGAGGTATCTCCAGAATTCTTTTAGAATAATCATTATGGAGAGTATCATAGGTAGAATCGGGTACCATATCCACCTTCATATAATCAGGAAGATATTCTAAGGGAGAATGATTGGTTAACCAGAATTGTGGAAATAGTGAAAGAGCAATTTGGTATCAAGCCCAAAGATCAAACAGTTATGTATTGGCACCCGTATCCAGAATGGTTTGATAGAATTACATTGTCTTGTCGATATATGATACCAAATTTCTCTAAATTCTCAAGGTAAGACAATATATCTACAATGGAGCACATCAGCCGATTCTTAGCACAGTGTGGGGAAGCATCGACCGAGGAAGCTCTCAGAGTCCGTCTCTATCCATTATCCCTCTCTGGATTGGCCTTTGCATGGTTTTCTTCGTTACCACCGAACTCGATTGAAGGATGGGCCGATCTAGAACAACAATTCCACAGACATTTCTGTACTGAAATTCAAGAAATGAGACTGTTAGACTTAATATCGGTTAGACATAGTCCTAATGAGTCAATTCTAGAATACATCCAACGTTTCTAGGACATCAAAGTCCAATGTTATAGCCTTGTTCTTCAGTAACAGTTAGCTGATCTGGCCTTCCAAAGGCTATCGAGTCGCATCAGGTGAAAATTTTCTTCACAAGAGTTTAACAGTTTAGCACATCTGATACATGTGTTATCGGCTTACGAGAGCTGATTATTAGGAAAAGAGGAGATATCGGCGCATTGGAGGCCTAAAGAAGAGAATTTTGAAGCATGAGTCTTCATACTTCGAAATTGGGGGGCATGTGTTAACACCAAAATTTAGACAGCCCGATGATGGATTGGAAGAAACTGATCGGCTAAGGAGGCGTCCGATAGTTACAGGGAAGTAGCCGATCGGATTAAAGCAATGGAAGATTTGGTCCCGGAATAGAAGACTATGCAGATAAGACCGAGTTTGTAGAGAAGCCATGGAACCCACGGCAGGATATTTTATCTTTTGTAAATCTTATCTTATATGGATAAAAAGATTAGTTATTTAACTTCTTTAAAGATATTTTCCTTTATTTTTGTTAGGAAATAGAGTCCGATGGTTGAAAACACATCGAACTCTATAAACCTAAAGTATAAATATAGACCCTAGAGATATGTAAAAGGAATCTCTCGATCAATACAATACTCGGCACATCGTCACCCTAGTTCATCTAGGTCTTTTACCAATGGGATCTGGCTCTCGACACAAAGCTGCATCGGTTAGGTCCAATCTCTAGCGAAGGGGTAAGTTCCGCCACTATCTCGATATGTTCTGCTCTGTCTAAGGCTGTATCGGTTAGGTTCGACCTCTTAGGCCGATCAGATGTATCGCATCACGTCCGTGCAGGGCCTATCGGCCTATTAAGCTCCCTCCGCCGTCGTCAGTCTCGTGCTACATCAGTTAGGTTCGACTTACGGGGCTGCTGACGGTAGATTGAGCTTTAAACTTATAGTTTTCTGCACGACGTCTTATCGTAGTGCTAGCCGATGAGTTATCCATGCTCTGAGCTTCACGCCCAGCGCATCGGCCCCTCGGCCGATACACACTAGCCTTTAGAGGTTTCCCTTGATACGCCACGCCAAGCGCATCGGTCTTCCAGCTAATGTGCGCCCATCTTCAGAGAGGCGTCCCCTTATCGGCTCAGCTAGCCGATGGGTTCGCTCCTGTCTTTACTTCAGCACGACCGATCCGGTGTCCTCCGTATCGTCGCTGTTGGCCTCGGCCTCATCGGTTAGGTTCGATCTTCGAGGTTCGGTGTTAACGGCACCGTCACAGTGTGCAACGGGTCATCGTGATGCCATCTTCGGAGCAGCATCGGGTTCGTAGCTGATGCGTCTATATCAGCTTTGCAACTGATGCATTTATATGTTTTTCTTTGCTACTCCGTATATGCCTTCATCAGCTTTCCAGCCGATGGACGACTGCTACGGCCTCTGTCGGCTACCTGGGGGAACTCGTCCGCTCTGGAATCCTCTAGACACGATCCGACGTCTCCATTGGCTCTACGGCCGATGGATCTATATTTCGTTTTCGCTACACCCGGAGCCATCAACATCTGTCCACGCCTTCATTGGCTCTCCAGTCAATTGAAGAGCGTCTCGATTCCTATCGACAACTAGCCGATAGCGAAGGGCCTTTCGGACATGGCCGATGACCAATCCGATCCTATCGGTAGCCAGCCGATAGCGAGGGCCCGTATCGGCCTATCATCCGACTGACATGTTCATCTTATTTATTTGTCAATTATATGGTCAAATTGACTGGCACGCTCGCATCCACACCGTCGCGTCGAAGCCGATCGAACCCCACGGTCTCCGGCGTGCGTATCTCGAGCCACGGAGACAAACCGATCAACCTGCATTGGAGCTAAATAGACCTTTTAGGCGTTGACGCGCCGAGCGTACCCGCGTTGTAGGAGGTACGAAGATCCATGATCGATAAATGTGATCCATGGAAATGACCATACTGATTCGATTTGGTGAGAAAAACAGCGATGCGACCTGTGGCGACGGCGATGCTCAACAATTGTTCATCGTGGTTCACCCTGCTTCTGTCCATTTTGCCGTGCATCCCTTCCAATTCTCGCTGCTAACCCCACCTTCCATCCTCTTCCTGACATCTCTGTTTCTCTGTGTTGATCCATCGGTTGATGCTAACAATGTTGTTAAAGTCAGCGATTTGAAAGAAAGAAAAAAGAAGATTGATCTAAACCGGTAGACGACCCTTGTTCAGTGTTTGAAATTTTGGTCCGGACCCCCGGCAAGAAATTATTTCTCCTAAAATGTTCAAACTTTCGCGAATTCAGTCAAAATGTGGACAAATTCGGTCAAAATTCGAAAAATGGTTCAAAACGAAATTGTTTGCAGTTAAAAATCGGTCAAAATTCAAGACGAAATTGCAAACCCTGCACTTTGTTTGAATAGTGTACAATTGTTTGAGAGATGCTGCACTGATTTCTGTACATTGCACAACTTTTACCCAAATGCTGTACAGAAGTGATGTTTTGTCTTATTTTAGAATGTTGTAACAAGCATTCAATGAAACATGCAAGTATATATTAATTCTATTATTTTGGCTATCTTTACCTCTACATTACAAATGTTACATTGAGCATCTACCTGAACATTTGATCATTTAATAAAACATTTTAACCGTCCGATAAAATGTTTAAGTCGGCCGTCCGATTTGTAATCGTATCCGTAAAATTATATCGGATCAAGTAGCTAGCCACCAAACAAGGTCAAAACAACTAACCCCGCTAATAATTAGCAGCTACACTTCTCGCACGCCTATATAAGCCCGCCCGCCCGCACGCATCGCCACCACCACGGAGACAGGTTAAGCCTGCACGTTACCCAACCCCGGCCGGCCGGCCACCGATCTGGCTCTCTCCGGCGACGACGAGGTAGCTAGTAGCTTGGTCAGCATGGGGTTCGCGGTGGTGCGGACGAGTCGGGGGTACGTGCTGCCGGCCGCGGCGACGCCGTCGGGCTCGCTGGAGCTGTCCATCATCGACCGCGTGGTGGGGCTGCGCCACCTGGTGCGTTCGCTGCACATCTTCGCCGCCCCCAACAGCGGTGGCGTCGGCGGCGGAGACTCCGACGGCAAGCCTCCGCCGTCGTCGTCGCCGGCGCGCGTGATCAAGGAGGCGCTGGGGAAGGCGCTGGTGGACTACTACCCGTTCGCCGGGCGGTTCGTGGACAGCGCGGGCGGGCCAGGGAGCGCGCGCGTGGAGTGCACCGGCGAGGGCGCCTGGTTCGTGGAGGCCGTCGCCGGCTGCAGCCTCGACGACGTGAACCGGCTCGACCACCCGCTCATGATCCCCGAGGACGACCTCCTCCCCGACGCCGCCCCCGGCGTGCAGCCGCTCGACCTCCCCCTCATGATGCAGGTATACTGCTTACTAGTACACTTTGAGTTAACTTTAAACATAAAAAAACAATTTAAAATATGTATATGACAATGGTATATTCAAGTTTGTTATTACATGATTAACGTTGATTTTGAAAAGACGAAAACGACAACTTGTTTTTTAGACTGGACAGATCGTAATACCAGTAATACGGAGTAATAAGTATTAAGATCCATGGATGATTACAACTCATTAAGATAATCTTAATTAACATTGTCCGGGTAAATTACTAGTAATTAAGCAGTTGGTGCCAACTTCACGTACGGACGGAGAATGCTGACCTCAGATAATTCCATTTGTGTATAGCACACGCGTTCGAGCACGAACATTTAGACGTGAAGGTTTGAATAAATGGACGAACCCTATGGTTACAAAAGTGCTCACGGAATTATATAGCTAAGTAAGGGTAATATATATGAACAAATTAAATACATACATGAATAGGATAGTCCTGGATTAACATGGGGATCCTATATCTAACAAGAAATTAAGTACGATAGGTCTCTCGTGCAGTAATGTATCCGCATGTAATTATATAATACGATCACACCGTTTGTTTTACTAGTAGTATAGTAAGATTCAAGATAAGACTGAGCTAGACAGAAGATTAGCTAGCTAACTAGTGCTCAATATAAACTAGTTGAAGCGTGCACTTAAAAGCTAAAAGGTAATTGCACTAGGTGAAGTTGAGGCTATCAGGTAGGTAAGCTCAACCACTCCCAAGATTGGACAGAATACAATGAAGCCTCAGGGGAAGTGAAAGCAGTTGCGTTGACGTAGGACTACACATTAAGCAGAGATCGACCTCACATATATACAATAATACAAATACATATACAAAAGAGAATTTTGATTGCTGATGGATATATATATATATATATATCGTTTGAGTCTTGAGTAGTCTTGCCATGTCTTCAGTCATCTTCACACCTCAAATTCAATGTAGATAATTATTAAAAAAATTAAAAAATGATGATATGAACTTATATGTTGGTATCTATGACTCAATAAAAATTTAGTAAATCTAAATACGATATACATCAGTGAGTGCGTAGTGCAGAGGCTCAGTTAAGTTTTTTTTTTCCCCTTTTGTTCAGTTTTCTTCTATTTTATAATTTTTTTATAAGACCGAAGATATATATTCTAACAGTACGTGCCATCCATTTTTTAAAAAGAAATTTCATTGTTTCAGAACTAGGAGTACTAATAATTGAGTTCCTCCATGCATGTGCACTTTTTTAGCCACGTACATATATAGTAGTACTTCATATATATAAACTCATTCTCGTGGTCATTGACGATAGCACGACGGGATGCGCACGTCATTGCAGGCAATTAGGTTTATGGTCATTACTTTCTGTCGATCACACGATGCATTCCAAGTCTGATTCTGCCTAATTTTAACACTAATATTTGACACATCATCTAGTTAGCTATCTCTGTTATGGAAGTTGACGTCGACCCTTCTCCGTTGCTGCCCATTGGATATGATTGACTTGAGCCACTTGACCAAAGCCGGCCAAATGGACATATGGTAATTAATTAAGCGACCAAAGATATGCATCAGCATCAGGTCATGAATTTAATCGCTCCAAACTCTAGCTAATCATTGCGCGTATGGTGCAAGTGATCGTTTCCCCTAATCAACGACGTTACCTCGCTTGCTAGCAAGACGTCCCGTGCAATAGAAGCTACTTCCTCCGTCTGAAATGTAACGTATATACATTTAAATTTTGTTCAGCAATATAGATATCCTATTTTACTACATATTTAAATTAATTATCTCCTATTTAAATTGTTCTTAATTTTACCCGTAACCATCCTTCATTATCTACATTAACGAGGAATATTTTTAAAACTATCTTTAATTTCTCTAAAACAATCTAAAATCCCTTATATTTAAATATACTCTATCTATATCTAGCTATAAATCTACAATTAAGCTAGGAATGCTTTTGAACGAAGGAAATAGACTTGTTCAAATTCATAGCGAGATGATCTTATATTTTTTTGAAAGAGAAAGTAGCCACCTTACAATTCACCACTACTTGTGTTTTGGTGGGGTCACACCGCTTACAATATTCTGTCTCACAAAATACAGCTGAAATATATGTTCTTCCACGTGTTTTAGCTATGTTTCTGCGGATGAGAGATTAATCATTATATTTTTCGTAATAACGATGTTAATGAAACAGGTGACAGAGTTTACGTGTGGAGGGTTCGTGGTGGGCCTGATATCGGTGCACACGATGGCGGACGGGCTGGGCGCGGGGCAGTTCATCAACGCCGTGGCCGACTACGCCCGCGGGCTCGACAGACCCAGGGTGAGCCCGATCTGGGCCCGTGAGGCCATCCCGAGCCCGCCCAAGCTTCCCCTCGGCCCGTCGTCGGAGCTAAAGATGTTCCAGCTCCGGCACGTCACCGTCGACCTCAGCCTCGACGCCATCAACAAGGTGAAGTCCTCCTACTTCGCCTCCACTGGCCATCGCTGCTCCACCTTCGACGTCGCCATCGCCAAGACGTGGCGGGCCCGCACTCGAGCCCTCCGCCTGCCCGACCCTTCCTCCCGCGTCAACCTCTGCTTCTTCGCCAACACCCGCCACCTCATGCACGCAGCCTTGTCCAAGGATGCCGCCGGCGCCGGCAATGGCGCAGGGTTCTACGGCAACTGCTTCTACCCGGTGTCGGTCGTGGCGACGAGCGGGGAGGTGGAGGTGGCCGACGTGGCGGGGGTGGTAGGGATGATCAGGGAGGCGAAGGCGAGGCTGCCGGCGGAGTTCGCGCGGTGGGCGGTGGCCGACTTCAGGGAGGATCCCTACGAGCTGAGCTTCACGTACGACTTCCTGTTCGTCTCCGACTGGACGCGGCTGGGGTTCCTGGAGGCGGACTACGGGTGGGGGGCGCCGTCGCACGTGATACCCTTCGCGTACTACCCGTTCATGGCCGTCGCCATCATCGGCGCGCCGCCGGTGCCCAAGACCGGCGCCAGGATCATGACGCAGTGCGTCGAGGACCAGCACCTGATGGCGTTCAAGGAGGAGATCAAGGCCTTCGACAAGTAAATCGATCCATCGATCGATCGATCTGTTTGTGTTTGTGATGGCATCAATCAATCAATCAATCATTCGACAAGTAGAGTTGGGTGAAATTGTGATAACTACTACGTGTTCAATGGACTTTTAATTTAGTTTTTGTTGGGTGTTGTGTAAATGGGCCTACACGATTGGGGAAAGAATTACGTGGAGGCCCACTTATAATAAGACGGTCAACTCGTCATCATGGATTAATTGTAAAGTACGGATTTCCTTTTTTTTGTTGTTCTTAAAGTACGGATTTCTTAAGCAGAAGCTCTTAATATCCTTCGAGGCCTGCGATGAAATATTGGGCCGCCCATAAAGTCCGCGAAAGATTAGGCAGCTTAGTGGATTCGATGCTACAGCCTGCAGCCCATCTATTGTAAGATGAAGAAAGCTAGGTAAGATGAAGGAAAAAGCTAGATAAGCTGGTTGAATTGCCAAGTATGCACCATATTGGCCTAGTCAACAGGTCACATCATACAAAATCTCTGAATATTATGTATCTTAGGATAAAACCACCATAAAAATCACTAAGAGAGGTAAAATGACCTAATTTTGATAGTTGAGAGATGATTATATATCCTGTTTTCCACTTGAGGGTGGTTATTCAGACTTTTCCCATAGTTGAGGTAGGCAAATGGACTTTTTTTCTAAGATGAACCACATGGGCCTCGATGCTGCATAGCCCGTTACCCGTCCAATAGGGGCAATAGGCATTCTCGTTGGCTACATGAGCCTAAAATGGCAAAGAATTAACAGGAATAGTTACTTAATCTAGCTCATGGGAATAAAAGGAATTACACCAGAAAATCGATGCCTGACTCAATCTTTAAACATGCCCCGAAAGGATGCAGGATGTATTAGAATAGTAATTAACCACTTAAGATAAAATACTTCCTCTATATGTGCGTGAGACATAGGTTTCCTACTGCAGTTCAGTTGGTCAAAACGTGATAGACGGTTATGAGTTCTGTAAGTTGTGTGGAATCAAAGAACACCTAGCTACGTTTGTTTGGTACATGGGCGTGCTAATAGAGATGCTGACGATATACCTCGGGTTCCTGTCTCTTTCCAAAGATTTCTTCGAAGTAATAAGGAAATGTAGCCAGGGGAAAAACTTTCGGGTAGTCTTGCTTGCTTGCTGCTGCGTGTTAGAGTTTGTGGTTAACTAGAAACGAATTTATGTTTAATGATGCGATCGTGAATTCACATTTTCATGTCATACACAACATGATGCCATTCTTGCAGAGATGGAGATCTTTGCACAAGGAGGAGGACGAGCTGCTAGAGTGATGCGATAGCATGACGATGTTGATGTGAATGGAAGCAAGTGGACAGATTGCCAGGACCTGTTCCCCGATTAGGCGGTGATTTCTAAGTACCAGTTTCTCCACTTCATGGTTAATTTATAGGTCTTGTAGATGGCATTTCACTTTCTTGTTTAACACATTGTTTAGAGTTCTCATATGGTTTCATCTTTACTTCCATAACAAAGGTGACGCATACGCGTGTCATCCCTATTTTAGGAGGCGTTGTTTTTTAGAGCTTATACAATAGTCTAGTTTTTGTTTTAGTGGAGTTTGAGGATGAGGATCATTTGTGGTTGTAGTTTGATATGACATGATATTTGTTGCTACGTGATTCTTTGTATCTCTCTATTTTGTAATAAGCATAGGCTACATGCATCAGCTATACAAAAGTCGGTCTTAGAGTAATTATATTATCATTATATAATTATTTAAAATCAATAAAACTTCTTTTATCTTAAAAAAATTACCCAAGGGCCTACAATTTCCAATGGATGTTTTTTTTAAATCTTTGCATTTTGTTTTTTGCTTGTGTGCATGGAACAATAGTTTGTTAGTGTAGAATGTGTTCAGTGACTATGACCCCCAAGCGTATATAGGGGGTCGGGTCTATATATCTAACATCCCCGTAGTCGCAGCAGGAGGAGAACGGACGCAGAGACTGAACCGAAAACTGGTGAACAAAGGCGTGGGCAGGCCTTTGATTATTATATCAACAAACTGATGTGCCGATGATACATGGAGCCCCCGAATCTGTCCTAATGCGACCTTGTCACGGACAAAATGGATATCGATCTCGATGTGCTTGGTACGTCAGTGATGGACCGGGTTGGCGGTCATGTAGACGACATTGACATTGTCGCAGTAGACGATGGTCATGGTGAAGAGGGGTGCACGGAGCTCCTGAAGAAGCTGGCGAAGCCAGCTACACTCAGCGACGGCGTGGGCGACGGCGCAGTACTTGGCTTCGGCGCTGGACTAGGACACTGTAGTCTGGCGTTTTGAGGACCAGGATACGAGAGTGCCACCGAGGTAAACGCAGTAGACGAACGTAGAGCGTCGGGAGTCGGGGCAGCCTGCCTAGTCCGCGTTGGAGTACGCGGCAAGGGAGTCGATGGGGCTGGAGCTGAGATGCAGCCCACTGGAGAGGGTGCCCTTCACGTAGCGTAAGATGCGCTTGAGCAGCGCGAGGTGAGGTTCGCGCGGAGCGTGCATGAAGAGGCACACTTGCTGGACAGTGTACGTGAGGTCGGATCGGGTGAGTGTGAGGTATTGGAGAGCCCCGGCAAGACTCCGATAGTGAGAGGGATCGGCAACGAGGGCGCCATCGGCAGTGGAGAGTTTGGCTCGAGTGTCGACCGGGGTGGCCGTGGGGTGACAGTCGGCCATGTCCGCACGCTGGAGGAGGTTGATGACGTACTGGCGTTGGGAAAGAAAGAGCCCGTGGGTGGAACGGGTTACGGAGATGCCAAGAAAATGGTGGAGAGTACCAAGATCGATCATGGCGAACTCAGAGTGGAGTCGGGCAATGATCTGGTCGAGGAGAGATATCGAAGACGTTGTGAGGACAATGTCATCGACATAGAGAAGTAGATAGGCAGTGGCGGAACCGATATGGAAAGCGAACAAGGAACTATCGGACGCAGAGGCCACGAAGCCGATGTGCCGAAGATAGGCAGCAAAGCGTTGGTACCAGGCACGATGGGCTTGTTTGAGGCAGTAGAGAGAGCGTTGAAGGAGACAGACGTTGTCGGGACGAGAAAGGTCGACGAATCCTGGGGGCTGCTGGTAGTAGACTGTTTCCGTCAGGTGGCCGTGAAGAAAGGCGTTCTTCACTTCTAGTTGATGAATCGGCCAGGAGCGAGAGGCAGCCAAGGTGAGGACGACTCGGATGGTGGCGGGTTTGACAATGGGACTGAAGGTCTCGTCGTAGTCGACACCGGGTCGTTGGGAGAAACCCCGAACTACCCAGCGAGCCTTGTGACGGGCAAGGGAGCCATCGGCGTGGAATTTGTGTTTAAAAATCCACTTACCGGTCACAATGTTGACACCGGGAGGTCGAGGAACGAGGTGCCAGGTCTCATTGTCCATTAGGGCCTTGTACTCATCGGCCATGGCCGCGCGCCACTAAGGGTCGGCCAGGGCTGAGCGAGAAGTCACCGAGATGGGCGAGATAGAGCTATGGACAACGGAGAGATCGTAGCGCTAAGTTGGACGGAGAGACCCGGTCTAGGAGCGGGTGATCATGTGAGAGGTGGAGGGAACTGGAGCCGATGGGGGTGCGGGAGTAATGGGAAGAACTAGTCGGGTAGAGGCGTCATTGGCTCTGAGTCGGCGACTGTAGATAAGAGGAAAAGCAGGAATTAGATCGGCCTGAGCCGATGAGGTCGGGTGGGCCGAGTATTCCGATTGGTCCGATAGAGATGGATCAGCCGATAGGGTAGGGGGAGCCGATGGAAACTGAGGAGCCAATGGAAGTGGGGTGTCCGATGGAGAGGGAACGGTATCGGCTGAAGGATAAATAGGATCGGTATCGGTCGATGGAGTTGGGTCCGATGGGGGTCCGATGGTAAGGACATCGGACCGAGTAGTGGTGGGATATGTGATGGGTAAATCCTCAGCAGCGGCCGATGAGGGGGCCGATGAAGAGGACAGTGGAGGAGACCTGGTCGGCACGGTGATGGTGAGGAGGAAGTTGAGATCACTAGAGAAGGATCTCGGATGAAGTAGACCGAAGGAAAAACATGTCTCGTCAAAAATGACGTGACGAGAGACGAGAACCCGTCGGGTGGAAAGGTCGAGGTATCGGTATCCCTTGTGAGAGGTGGGATAGCCGAGGAGAATACAGGCGGTGGAGCAGGGAGCGAGTTTGTGGGAAACTGTGGCGGTGAGATTTGGGTAGCAGAGGCACCCGAAAACGCGAAGGTGGGAGTAGTCGGGGGCCGTGCGGTAGAGAACGGCATATGGAACGTTGTTTTGAACGGAGGAGCATGGGCGCCGATTGAGAAGGTATGTCGCAGTAGCCAGAGCTTCGGCCCAATAAGTGGCGGATAAGTGGGTGTGAAGTAGCATGGTGCGACTGATGTTGTTGAGGGTGCGAAGGAGGCACTCGGCTTTGCCGTTCTGAGAGGTGTAGGGGCAGGAGAGCCGAAGATGGATGCCCTGCGAGGTGAGGAGGTTTGTAATGGTATGGTTGATTAATTCCATACCGTTATCGGCTTGTAAAGCCTTGATGGGGAGGTTAAACTGAGTAGATACGTACGTGACAAAGTGAATGAGGTGAGAGGCGACCTCGGATTTGTGGATGAGCGAGAAGGTCCAACAATAGTGTGTGTAATCGTCAAGTATAGCAAGATAATACAGATTACCGGAGGCACTTTTAACTAGGGGCGTCCATACATCACAATGTATAAGTTTAAATGGATGCGAGGTATAGGAGAGATAACTAGAAAAGGGCAGACGCATATGTTTGCCAAGTTGACATAAGTGGCAAACTATAGAGCTGCTGTGAGTACATCAGATGGAGGCGCTGCGACGGAGGGTGGCGACAGCGTCAGGACCGGGGTGGCCGAGGCGAAGGTGCCAAAGGTTGGTGGAGAGGGCGACGCTGGCGTGTGGAGTGGACGGCGCAGCGGGAATGGCGTCAGAGAAGGAGAGATGCACGAAGCAAGAAGAAGAGCGGAGATAGGTGTGAGGCGAGACGAGGAGGCGGATCGAGACCGTCACCTGGTCGCGCGGAGGTGGAACGGAGAAAAGAAGGTGACTGCGGGAGAGACAGGGAGAAGAAGAAATGGAGGCGAGAGAGCGAGGAGAGTACCGGGAAGAGGATCGGTGACGGGAAGAGGACATCGACGAGGAGGAGGAAAGGGTCGGCTCGCTGGAGGAAGAAACTAGCGCGTCGGGATGTCTAGACTCGCTCTGATACTATATAGAATGTGTACAGTGATTATGACCCTAAGCGTATACAAGGAGGTCAGAACCAGGCCAGTGGTCTGTCTAACAGTTAGGTTGCCTTTGCTTGAGGGTGTGCTGCTGTGAAGGTGGTCTGAGTTTCGATTTCTTTCTGAACCTAGCATGAAAACTGGAAATCCCAATTCAGCCTGTGTGGGTGTTGTGTAAACCTCTGTTTTGTTGTTTGGGTTTTCTTCTAAAGTAGATCAATCAATCTATATAATTGAATATAAAATTTAAGCCTATCAGAAAAAGAGTAAATAGTAGGATTATTAAAAACTAAATATTTTTTAATAAAAATATACTTCTAGACGAAGTCAAAGCGTTTCAAACTCGCTATTTGTCTGATGTTCCGTGTTACTCCTATCGGTCTGATCCTCGGAGAACATAAAAACACAACTCATTAAATTTTTTAAAAATAAATCAATTTTATTATATCGAGATGTATCTAGTGCGACTATAACACTCATTTCTCAATTTTTGAATATATTTCACGACTTAAATTTAAACTATAATTTTTCTCTCTTTCAAAGCAATATAAAATAATACTTTAGAACTTATATTGCATTTATACACATAGTTGGTTGCACAAAATGCACAAATTATATAAGGAATAGCACTAATAATCTCTTAGAAAACATTCTCATACAGTTATATAACTTATCTTTTTACACACATTCGCTTTCTAACTTTCGACTCTATCCAAATTTAACTCTCTTTATATATATATATAACTCTTCTTATATATCATATAAAAATTTTATTTCTATGTGTACTGTTCTCTAGTTTTAACATCTCATATAATTTTTCTTGATCATCTAGACATCAACTTTGTCTAAATCGATTTCTGATCCATCATTAGTAATACTCTTAAAATCTTAAGACACACCTACACATTAATAGAAAGAAAACATATCCAAACATAAGTTTTTTCCTAATTTGACTCACATTATCACACAAACAACGTATCATACATATAAAATATCTAAGGCAATCATAGTGAAACACTACAACAATTTGAAATTGACTCCTTCCTAATGTCGGTCATACTGTCAAGCTGTCCAATTTAACCGTACACATGTCTACCGTTTGACTGCCATACTTGATCACTTTACCAATTAATCACAACATCAACAAAACCAATTCATCCAATATCTTAATCAATTTTTTCATCGTAATCATTCAAATCAAGAATGATCAATAATGTTGGTTAAAAAGAAGAAATAAACCGTTACCTATGCATTACCTAGCAAGTTCTTTTCTCTCACAAAGTATGTCAACACTTTTTCATACAAAAAGGTTGCTTTGACGAGTATTGGTTAATGATCATGAAAACGAATCTACAGATCTTGATACGGAACATTATCTTTAGGATGTTATATATTCGGTATGGATAACGAACTAAAGTCAATAAAGACATACGAGAGCATGCATTAGCAACAGCGGACGCTAGCAGTGCACTATTCAGTACTAGGAACCATTTGGGCCGCGCAGGGCAGCATAGTAGCCCAGCAGCCCAGATGAGCTTTGATGCTTTAGAATATCCAGATAGATTCTTCTCAGATTTTCGATCGGCTCAAAATATCAGATATATAGTTTGGCCAGTTTTTTGGACTGTTCTCTTAGATCAAATGCTTTTAAATTTGATCAATATAGAAAAACGTAACAGCATTTACAACACTAAATTATTTTCACCAAATCCACTATTAAATATATTTGTATATTATATTTGTTTTGTATGGAATATTATTGTTATATTTTTTCTATAACTTTAATCAAATTTAAAGAATTTAGTCAAAAATACCTATAATATAATATAAGATAGATGGAGTACTATAAAAATCTGAATCCATATCAATTGCAGATAGAAAAAAAAAGACGTTATCATATCTTGTCTAATCAGGGATAATATCCGACCTGTTTACATTACATTAATTCCTAGCATTGATGAAAGCTATACGTACGTAGTAGCTTAGACGCACTAAGAACGATTGACGTAGCATTTGATATCAGTTCAGTTATTTGGCACATCCATTCATCAATCAACTATTCGCTCTCCACTTAACAATCTATGGGCGTGGAATAGATCAAATTGGTGACGACGAGGAAAGTGAATAAATTTTTGGGACGACATTTTAATGGGACAAAACGAAAACGACCTGCACGATGAAGCTCACAACGACAACTGATCATGCATGTTAATCGCATCCATTGTCGATTTATCGATCGATTGCTTTCCCTGCCTATATTACTACAGTGCAACAACACTGACAGATACCATCCATTGTTTTGTTGCTGAAGTTTTCAGCATGGGATCGAACGTACCAAACCCAAATGAATGAAATGATCACCTCTCGCTCTGATCGAGCAAGCTAAGCTAGCTAGATATTGAGTTGCCCAGAAGTAAGAATCAATCGTACGTACCTGACCATGCATGCAATGCAAACGCAACAAATCGTCCGTGCCTTTCTCTTAGCTTTCTATTGCGCATGCTACCTTGGTCCACACTAGCAGCTAGCTGCATTGCATTTGCATGCAGCCAACCACCCCTGTGTCACTGTACGTAACGCAGAGCAGAAACTGAAAAATGATATGCATATATCATCAGGCAGAGGAAGAAAGAAAGCAATGCTTAACATCTCTCAAATCATCGCAGAGTGGATGGTAGATTCACTCACAGTTCCAGTTCGCCATTTTCTCCCAAAAATTCTTGCTCTAAAGTCGAATAATATTAACAGCACAAACTTTGCAGCTCAAGTCACAATCACTTTCACAGCTCTATTAGCACTAGTGTCGCAGATGATGCTAATCTCTTTCAGATTAATGGCTTTCACCTACCTACACGAGTAGTAGCTTTTGGAGTTCAGATAATTCAGCAGCTGTGCAGCTAGGTCAATGGTGAGCAGTGACCGTTTCGTTCCTGGCCCTCAAAAGCAGCTCCAACTTTGTGGACTAAACACACACATACAATGGCGATATGACAGTCTAGAGACAACAGTGATAGGTAGGTAGGAGCCGATCCAAGCATGTCGCTCTCGCAACAGGAAAATTCATGTGTTTCAGCACGAAGATCGGCGATTGCTTGGCCAGAGTTTGGATTTGGATGGTTGGTTGGAGAAGCAGTTAATTCAAAAACGCCAGAATTTTGAATTGGTTATCGATCAGTATCTGGCCATGGTACGTGGTAGTGAATTGGTGATCGCTATCCCTGCCAAATTGTGGACGTCTCATTTTCAGTTTTACAGCGCCGGAGCAAGTAGTAGGTAGTCGTTCAGTGTGAGGAAAAGTTGGGATGGATTTGGAGCTGTCATGAAGTGAAATTTCAGTCGCAGTAGAATTTTCAGGCTTCAAGGGTCGAAGCTTGACCTGGAATTAGAAAGATTCAGACGGATTCAGCAAGTTGACAACAAGTTGTTCTTTAACAAAAGGAGATAACGATAAGATTCAGACTTGAAGGATGATTCCGAGCAATGTATTTCAGAAAGTTCAATTGGATTTACGTGAAGTTTCGAACAATCTTAGCAAGCATCGACCCCAGAAAACAAGTGAACGAACACACGTACATGCAGGTGTAAACAGCATGTTTCGTGGACTTCAATCGTTGGATGCAGACAATTACGTACTGACGTCCGTCCTCTCTCTCGCAAAGCCGCATCCGATGCAGACAATTGATTAGCAGTCAGCTACAGTCTCCTTCTTGGGTCTCTAACAACAACTTAAACAGCGTCCTGACCTTATGACTCATGGCTAGACTGGTCACCCCCACACTGAACATGCAGACACCAACCCAACTAGTGAATGACTAGACGCCGGGCTGGGAAGCACGGGTGGAGCCATGGATAGGTGACTGTATCCATTGAGATTTAAATTTTGATATTTATAAATATCACCCACACGTAATTGAAATATCAATAAAAATTTAGTGAAGTAAGAAATCTACCGTTGATCTCTCTCTAAGTATGTGTTACAATACATTCGTAAAGGTTGTGCGTGGTGGTGTATGTACATGTCATCGAATGGCAAAAAAACATCAAATTTGGAAGAAAAATCACACAACTAATTTTTAGCAAGATGGAAAAATAAATGTAAATGACTAGTGTAGGCCGTGAATCTGATAATTATATCATTTATACGTAGATCTGACCGTGGACAGATATGCTCTCGAGCTCATGGTGGGCTTGGCTTAAGAAAGCCCAAACATGAAACATGAGAACACACTATGGTCTGCTTGATACAGCTCCTACTCTAAGATTGAAGTGAAGTTAAGAAGTGACGAAAGTATTGTTTATAAGACAAAAATTTTAAAGTAGAAGATCTATCAAAAAGGCCTAAGTTGCATGGTTTTCATCCTCCAATGATCAAAATTCCACTCCAAGTCGTTTTCCTTCCAGTTAGGCAAGAGCCGTATTCAGGTCGGTTCGCTTTTGACTACCATGCTAAAAACTACATGCCGCGTATATGCGAGTCAACCAGCTACCACACATCCTACCAGTTCTATTCAACGATCTTATCAGATCACGTTTGTGATCGGTGTGGGTTGGTTCACGCATAATTCGTGGCCGGTACCAGTTTAACTACGCAAACTAAATCTTATTTTTAGTTTATTTATTTAAGTAGAATTAGAGTCGTCCGTAGATTATCTGTGGCCTGATCATCCGTGTCCATCTCTATGATAGCGTTAGTACAGACCTGTCCCGTTCCGAGTCTAAACGGATTAGTAAAGTCATGCGTGCCAAGCAGGCGCCGTGCGTGAAGTGAACTCGTCCGTTCCATATGGGAAACATGTAGTACTCACCTATTACGAACGAACAAACGAACGCATGGCCCATGCCTTTCATCAGAATCTTAAAATCTGGTGAAATCATTGCGGTATACACACGAAGTTGTAGACTATTTGAACAGTGCAAAACGCCAGCCTGACGTTACACCCATGTATATTACTAGTACTGATTCTGATGAAAAGAGAAGGATTGGTTATTGTTTCTAATTAAATACATGTATTTGATTCTGCATCTGCAGATCTCCAATTATGTAGTATGTAACTATATGTAGACCAGTATCCCCCGCCTCACAGATTATATGATGGGTCCGTAGGATGTATTTCAAGTATTCAACACGCTCATATTCACACGAGATGGAAAGTTATACTGTATAGAAACAGGTAGCTTATATGTAGAGTAGAGGCTGATCTAAGTACGTATATCCCGAGTTAGGGTTAGGGTGAGAGGGAAATTGAGGAACGGAAGAAGAGAACAACTTCTCTAGGTTTAGAGAGATAGCTGAGGAGACAGTGGCCAGTAGTCCAACAGAACGGCAATACAACAGTGGGCAAAGTTGATGACAGGGAAACAAATCCAAACAAGTTAAGATGCAGGGATATATCCGACAGTTAAATGAAGAGAGGTTGACATATTACCATCAAAGTAGATGGCGGGGGAGGGAGAAGGCCAATCTAACATGCCTTGCCAGAGCCACAGGCAACGCTGGTGAGACACTTGGGGTATGGCACGTGGCATGGCGTGCGAGCATGTCAGGGGAAAAAGAGAGAAGATAATGAGGTTAGTTCACTCTAGCGTAAAAATCTTAGCACAACATAAACTGAGATTTATAGGTGTTTTGAGATGACGAAAAAAATAAAGTGGCATGATAATCACACATATCAACATGTATAAAATATTTTTTTAATAGTTAAAATGGTTTACATCGTGAATAAAATATAAGAGTACGATGTATTGATTTCTACTATTCCAACGTTGGAATAATTAGTGAAAGCCTACACTCATCTATCGATCTTGCCGTTCTGTTCTTCTCTCCTCTCCTCTTCTCTTCGATACCCAAAGAAAGTTGTGCTCCAGTCGCAGCCCGCAGCTCAGAATAATCTCATGTTACAACTAGTTACTCCGTATTCAGCTGCACACAGAAACCAAGACAAGTAGTAGTCGTATAAAATGAGCAGAGTTGACTGTCATAGTGTGGGTAGATGCACGGTCGATCCAATCATCTCATCAGATGACCGGAGAAGAAACGTGTCTCGCTGACCAAGCCAATTGGTTACAGCCGTACGACTTTTTTACGTGTGTCTTACATAATGCTAGATCAGATCTGGCATATAGTAATAGTGGTACCTGTAGAGCTAGCAGTCTGTCCTTAAGTATTTCATAGGACTACTTAAACTCTCCCTTTCTCCAAACTATTTTTTTAACTCATTTTACCTCTATAATCTATTGAAAATAGTTCACTTTACTTTTTAATAATATTTTTTTATTTATACAAATCATATTTTAAGAATAAATTTTGTAGAGATATAGGTGATAGCAAGGCTGTCATTTTTGCGTATCGCTATGATATTATTTTCAGGTAGTATTGTTGTGGGATTGGGATACGGAAGGTAGGATCATTAGAATAGCTATGGGATCACGGAAAGGTATCAACCGTTCATTTTTATAACCTATAATAAATAAAACCATTAGCTCTAGTGTATGGTTTTCTCTTAACAAATTTTTTTATAGAATAGCTACATATAATTGATGCAAATAATAAATTAAATTGTAAAATAAAAAATCTCATATAATCCCGATACTACGATAGGATACTAAGAACCGTTACTATTTGGGAAAAATGATCCTACTTACTATTCCAATCCTAACAACCTTAGGTGATACCATATCAAAGTTTACAAATATTTTCAATTTTTTCATGACTGTTTGCCTGAACTTGAATTTTTTTTATGTTTAAATTGCTTCCATCCCATGTAAACAGTTATAAGAAAAAAATTTAAGAAAATGGTGAGATATAAGATATAATGCATGTATCATCCTACCAAATTTTAGTGAAAAATAAAATTTCTATAGAGAGAAAAAACAAAAAATAATGTTACGGAGTAAATTCAACCATTTCCAATAGTTCGAAGTATAAAATAAGCTTAATAGAAGGGTTAAGCATTCTGGATAAATAGTTTGAGAGAGTGAAATAATTGTTTTTCTTTTTATGGCTATGTGCATCCGCCATTGTTGAAGAGGTTGGATATTTTTATTTCTTAATGGAATATTCCATTATCTTAAAAAAGGCTGGCAGCCTAGCACTATATCGATCATAATGAATTTTAACATTTCAGCCATTTTACAAAACTTATTTCATAAATAGATTATACATGAACTAATTTTCAAAATAGACCTATGGCTCTAAGCTCAGTGACAATACATTTTGACAGCAAGCAGGGTTTCATTACTACAATTAATTTGCGCTAGTCTATTTGCGAAACAAATTTTGCAAAATACCAAGATGTAAAAACCATATAGTACTACATCGTAGATATTGCAGTTTTTCAAAGTGAGTAGAGTAGACTAAAGTACATCAAATTAGCATTATACTATTACTATGTAGTATACGCATAAACCGGATATACCATAGTAGTGTAGTATTGTACATAAGTGGTGGTTAAGTAGGATATTAGCCACTTGCTTCATGTATGATGGCCACTTGACCATTAGTAGCAGCAGCAGCAAACAAGTTGAGTACTGCTGATACAGTGGTGAACTTCCTGCTGCTGTACACACGCTTCTGTGAGTACTACTGTAGTAGCAACCTCACTAGCTATAGTATCGCAAAAAAAAAAAAAAAAAAAAAAACTCACTAGCTATAGTTGTACCGATTTGGCGCCTGGCTGATTTGTTTGGCATACATAAAGCGAGTATTACTTAGCTAATTGACCACCTACCCATACTACTAAGCCCCAAACCCTCAAAATCAGCTGCTCTTTCAATTTCACTGTACCTTTTATCGCTAAACATTATTTATTAGTAATTATACTATTCGTCAAAAGATACATTGCACATGCTCTGACACTATAAATACTAAAATTTTAATATTATATTAACATGTTAGTTAACTTTGAAATTATAGCCACTTAAAAAAGTAACATCAGTTACAACTTGTTATTAATTTTAAGTTTTAGAATTAAATTAATAAAATAATAAGATGTATACAATATCGTATATAAGAACTATTAAATTAGATTCCATGCTATTTTTAATAGCATGATTTATTTAGCATGGACTCTCGCTATGATCTAGGTCACCATAATGCAATGCATCAAAATAACACGCTAAAACTATAAAATCCTCTCAGAGTGCTTGACTACTATATAGGTATAGGTATAGATTAAAACTTCTAAAATAAATTCTAAAACAAAGTTTTAAATTCAAAATTGAATATAGCTTATAAGTCAAAAATCAAACATCCACGCAAATAATATTGTTGGTGAAGTGGAAATCAGGGGTCTCATCCTGGTAGCCAGGTGACGCTTAGGCATTCAACATAGTTTGTCGGCCATCCTAAGCTAGTCGGCCTGGGCTTGCTTA
The DNA here is from genome assembly GCA_030770085.1 of Oryza coarctata. Lineage (NCBI taxonomy): Eukaryota > Viridiplantae > Streptophyta > Magnoliopsida > Poales > Poaceae > Oryza > Oryza coarctata. The sequence goes on along the minus strand of CM061463.1, from coordinate 8,790,511 downwards.
TCTAAGATGGGTAGCTCGAGCTAACTATATCAAGCCAATTGTCTCGGATTGATCACCCTAGGTACTTGTCCTTGGGCAGGTATCATAGGCTCACCTTCTTCCGTAGTGGACAAATTTAAGAGTGTTCGAGAGCAAGGTAATCCCAACTATCCCAACTATCGCATTCAATGCAATGGGACGGATAACCTTTCCTTGTTTGGCGCTTAAGTGCTTGCGATAAGATAGATATTGGCACCAATCGATGTGTGACATAGGATAAAACGTATACCACTTCCTATAATCGCTAGTATGTCGATCTATAGACAGGTTACTCTATAGCCCACACTTTTTATTCACTCTAGTGTGGAGTTGATTGGTGGGTCCCCTATTGTTGGTAGTGATGGGAGCTATGTGTTGCACACCAAAACTCTAATATTGATTAGACTGACTATACCTAATCCCTAACTATTAAGGCCTACAAGCCCCTTGTTGTATTATTCTCACTTTTTGGTCAATGTGGTACCCCTAAAAAATATATAAGGGGAGAACTATAACCAAGAGAAAGCAAGGGCTTCTAAGAGAAAAACCACATTATAAGACAAAAGCAAGCAAGAACATGTAAGAAGGGTATTATGCATTATAGTGGTCTGAACCTATCTAAACTCTCCGTGTCCGCTCTCTGCCACCGATCGGGAGGAATTCAATTCTTAGATTCTTTGCGTGCGTGATCACCCCCGGGCCAAATACACTAAGGGAGCTAGCTCAGTTTCCTGCTCTCAGCGTACATTCACCGATAGCTAGTGCGTTAGGTAAGGGATTTTTCTCTAGCGTGCATTTAAATTCCTTGTTTTCCTGTTGGGAAAATAGGGCGATAGCTAGCAAACGTCGTTGCCATAGCTATAACTCCGAGGAGTTAAACAACGTCAAGTGGTGCCACATGCCACTGCCTGACAACACCGTCCAGCACACCTCGCCTGCTTCTACCTCACACCGGTGAATTCCGTGCCCCCCAGGGTAAAGGTTATGAGTTAGCATACAGTTTGGGTGGTCACATCAACTTGGTCATCACACACCCTATGTCAGTGTTCGAATAGGTAGGTCATGCCTTGGGCATTGCCGAGCTCTGAAGTCCTTAGGCAACCCTATCAACTCAGCAAGAGTAATATGCAACCTAGGCCTCGAAGGAGGGCTACGATGTCCGACCTGGCTAGACCTAGCACGAGCACCACTAGAGCCCGAGAACCACGAGTTACCTGACCTCCCATGTTGATTACTAGCTCGAGCTCCGAGTGCGTGACAGGTAAAACGATGGCATGTGTTGCTAGTACTATGCCTTTCGTAGCAACTCACGAGTGGACCACTTTGCTTATGTGTCAAAACAGGTCGAAGACGATTGCCATGAACCACAGAACAGTCGTGTGAGCCACACTAGAATTAGAGTTCTATGCTGTGCGAATATGGACCGAGGGCTTGTGCCCCCAGGTTATCATGTGTCTAGATTAAGGGTGTGGAAGAAGACCTATACTAAAGTGTTTGGGTGCGCATGCGGTACAACTACAGTGACCTATAACAACCGCTCGGGGCGTAGGCCATGTGTACACCTCGAGATCGGGATGGAACTCGCGGGCATGCCTGGGCCAGGCTAGGATGTTAGGAGAACATGACATTGAGGGCTATTCCTTAGAGCACTCGGTGGCCTATCACGGGATCAAGCGCTCAGAACAAACAAGTGCAGTTAAAGGAAAACAACTCCGAGCTTAATTGAAAAGTTTATTCTTACAAGATTAGAAATGCAGAGAAGAAAGAAATATAAATTTTGGGACAAGGGACAATAGGTAGATGTTATGTCACTCCTTGCCCTCCTCACTAGAGCACATATCCTCGTCAGAGTCCTCGATGGCATCATCCATGCTATCCTCATTTGCAACCATAGGCTCGCGCTCGAAGAAGCTAGCCACCTTGGTGGCAACGTCACATATGGTGGCCTAGGCTTCTTCGCCATCTTCAAGGGGAGTCCCTGGCATGGTGTCTCTAAGTTGAAGCTTGGGTCTTGAGCGTGGTATGTGGTAAGGACATACTCTGCCACTCTCTTCACTAGCTTGCGTCCATCCTAAGACACTAGGTTGGACATGCCCATGTAGTCCTACAAGGTGATCTGCGAGCTATGAGAACCCAAGAGCAAAGTGCCTAGGGGACTTGAGGTATTAGGCTCCCACAACAACACCACCAAGCCTAGCCTTCTCAACCACGGTCCACACTTGCTCAAAAGAGTCCATCAACTTGGTGAGCGCCACCCCCTTGTCATAGCGAGTCGTGACCTTTCACCCAAGGGCCATGGTCTTCACAAGCGTGAAGGCCACTTGCCTTGTCATTGAGGCCGATGCTTGGGCTTATGCAGTGAGTTCTTCATCCCAAGCCTCTAGCTCATCCTTTCTACGCTTGAGGATAGCAGCCCACTGGTTGAGCTTAGACTCCCCCTTTAACATGTCTCGCTCTTGTGTGTCAAGTGAGCCCTCATGCACCTTGACCTTAAGGCCTCAGAGCGCAAGTTGCTCCTCCCTAGCTTAAGATCGGTGACACACTAGGCCAACCTAGACACAACAAGCTTGGCCTCCTCCTCACGACCGATGACCTAGGCTTCCCAAGCTCGGCATGCGCTCTAGATTTGAGGTGATCCTAAGCCTAGGAAAAAGTGAGGCTCACCCTCTCGAGCTCCGTGGTCTCCCCTACCATCGTCGTCTCTGTTGACATTGCTAGGGCTGCCTTGGCGTGCCACTTCGCCGCTGCCTTGGGCTTGTTCTCCGGCCTAGCCTGCTAGGGTCTTGCCCCGGATAGCAGTATGGTGGCCTCATTCTCTAGCTTGGAGATCTTGGCCTCTAGCCAGGCGGTCATGGCCTTCAATACCGTATCAGGTGCCTTGGCCTTCTTGGGCTTACTAAAAAAAGTGAGAAATAGGAAAGATATAAAAGTTGGGAGAAAGTTCAACATACCGGACCATAGGCCCCTTGAAATGCCATTGAGAGTTGAGTCCTTAGGCCCCGTGGCACAAGCTTCATTGCTTGGGGAGCAACCCTCCTCCCTACCCTCTTCTTCAATGGGGGCTTCGCCCAACATCCAAGTTCGGTGGGCAAGCCCCTCCGAGCATGCATGGGGCGTCTAGGGAGGCCAACAGCTTGTGCTTACCCTTTTTGTCATTGGCGTCTAGGGATCCACTAGCGCCACTACCGCTACAATCATATGCATGTCTCGCGGCACTGTTGCCTTGCCTAGTGCCCTTGTCTTGTAGCGTCACGTCTTCACCGTCAACACCTATGCTGTGACACCATGTCATCATCCTCCAAGGGGGCTAGCTTAGGTCCCACTCTCAACATATGTTTGCTGACAAGTATAACTTCCATTCGCAATAATGAGAGGCTATAAGTTAACAAAGTTTAAAGTTTAAATAGTAATACATCTAATACTACACTCTCTATTTTTAAATATAATCATTTCTAGCTAATTTAACAGAAATTATTTTTAAGGGGAACAAAGTATGGTATTACTTATTAAATGAAATATGGTTGGAAGTGAGATGATGGTTAAAGATAATGTGAGGAATTATTTGAATGAGTGGTCGGTGAGACTGTGAATTCTTATATTTATATAACACTTTCATTCTAAAATATATCAAACAACTTCTAGGCATGATCTAGGTATATAATATAACTAGCAGTGTTATATTTGGGTTTCTAAAAAAACTGTTGTATATGAGATGGAGGTATTATAAATTTTAAATTTTAAAAATATTTATATATATCTAGGAGAGAGTATAAACTATTATCTCGTGAAACAGGAATATATATAAGGTAAGGTTTCCTATCCATCCAATCTGCTTAGTGCCAAATTGATAGGAAAGCTACTTTGACTCACGGGTGCAATGCAACAACGTAACGTGTCATATCTCATCATTTCCCTCTCCACCGAACACGCAAACTGTTTTGGGCACATTCACATGCACTTGTGCACTGCAACAAGGAGAGATACATCGTGGTTAACTAAAAAAACCACAGCACACGGTTAGAGGAGAAAATGACGTCCTAAAAAGATGTCATCACCTTGACACTTGGAAGCTAATCATATTAGATTAGATTAGGCATTGTTCATCCCATCAGTTCCCACTTACCTACATGATGTCTAGAAATCATCCTTTTCGGAACATGTACTTCGCTGTTTGATCTTTATTTTTTTTCCTATGAAGTGATGGTAACCGGTGTTTTGGATCCTGCCCTTGGATCGTTATCCGACGGTGTTGAAGATCGAAGGTGTCATTGATAGAGATTCGTCTCCCCTTGATGATGACAACGATGATTGGTGGCAACATAAGTCAGAACGGTTAGGTATAATGTCAGATTTAGAGTATTCTAACACAAAAAAACAGACTGGTTTCTTTCTTTCTTTCTCTTTCTTTTGTTTTTTTGTTTTTTTGGAAAAGGACTCCTCTGGTTTTAAGTTCGACTGAGCTTTGTCATAACCTGGTATGATCCGGAGAGTTCTGTGGTTTTGGGAAGCGTCAAACTTTGGCTGTCGGCAAATTTGAAATTCCAAATTTGTTGAATCAGTGTCATCATCACCAGCCACCGGTCTGTTCAGTCTAGAAATAGCATCTCCACGGATGATGACTCACAAAATGGAAAATTCGTTGACGTCTATGCAGTTACTATTACTGACTGATGATTGATTGGTGAATTATGAATCGTGCGTCATGATGATGTATATTTTGGAAGTTGGCCTGAATGATTAGGTAATGTTTAGTTTAATAACACACAAAAAAACATTTGAAGTATTGCTTAGCTAGTCGAATACGAATATACTGTGACGTACTCAACATTATGTAGCTTAAGAACAAATTGTAATTATCATTAATGCTCATATTAGGAATGTCAAATGTGGGGATTTTGATGGACTTGTGAAGAATACAAATATAGGCGGCATATTCATGCATTACTAGCTTTCACTAGCACTTGCAGACTGCTTTTAGAGACTTTATTTCTTACTCTCTTGGGGTAATAAGACGTAGAAAAATAAATAAACGAATTAAAAATAATTTATAGGTAAAACTTTTTTATATATGTATTATTAACAGTTTAAAATCTAGGAAAAATAAAGCCCAATGAAAGGAACCTAAAATCAACTCAAATTATGTTTTAAAATTTAAATTTTGGTTACGCCGGTGATGTGAAAAAGTGGGGCAACAAAATAGCTACTATTTCTTTTGACTCAGGCTCTTTCGAAATACAGAAATTTTCTCTGTTATTTTAGTTTTGCTTCAAAAGAGTGTGAAAGCAGTGACGGACCTACAATTACCTTTAAGAAACTAGATGAACACAGTGTGAGCGGTCAATACGTGGGTTCCCGGTCTCCATTTCTAAGGCAGAAGAGAGAGAGAGAGTGCGCTACAAGAGGCACGTCAGTAGAAACTATATGTGTTATTTCCGATCGACTGAAATGGCAACCCTATGAAAAACGCGCGTACGGCGTTAATTAAACTGTTGGTAGTGAAATATGTCCATGTACGTTTCACACGCAGCACCGCGTTCGTGAGTGCGCCTGCACGTCTCATTTTCATCGGATAGAGTAGGAGTAAAAAAAGAAACTACGGTTGGGCAAAGGAGCGTATACCTAATCTGACTCAAATTAAAAAGGAAACCGGCTAGGTGCCTTCATTCACATCAGCTAGCGATATAATTAATCTGACTCGAATTAAAACGCAGCGTGCGCAAATCCACCCAATTACGAAACAGATCACGAGCAGTCATCATCGTTTAGGTCGATGTCCCCCACCCTGGCTGCTGACTCTTCTGATCCGTCGTTCGGTCACTCGATCTGACGGCTCAGACACCATCATCTTTAATTACCAGCGAATGAAATGGCAGATGCGTGCAGTAATAATCTAATCAAAAGACAAACCAAAAATATCTCGATCGCCGCTATCCTCTCTCTTTCTACTCTTCTAGGGGATGAGCAGGGCATTTGTCGATCCAATGGCTGGGTGGGCAATGAATGGATGAACCAAATCGTGCCCCCAGTCTGCCGGTCGATACGCGTGCACCCTCTGCCGTTTAATTTCTGCCCGCCGCCGCTACTACTGCTGCTGGTGCGGGAGGAGAAGACGACGAAATCGGCGTAAAATCTCACGTTTCCGGCGACCGAGCGACGCCGCAGCGGCGGCTACCTCGCGTCGCAAGTGGCTCATCCTCCTCACCCGCACGCGCGCCCTTTCTCACACGGAAAAGGTAGCAGCACTCACCATGTCACGTGAGGCCGCCACCCCCCCCCCCCCTCTCTCTCTCTCTCTCTGTGTGCATGTCACGTGGGGCCCACCCCGAAGGCGGGCCCACAGTCAGAGACGGACGGGGGAGAGAAAAGGCGTGTGGTGTGGACAAGTGGGGGCGGCGGCATACGGCCGGAACGGAACGGCGAGCGAAAGTGCATCCGGTGTTTTTTTCTTTTTTTACGTGGGGCCATACACAGATTGCTGGTGCGCATCCACCGTAGCAATTATTTCCCATAATTTAATCCGAAATCGTTTATATTGCGTTTACATCTGCTGCGTTTTTTTTTTCCACTAGCTCATGTTTGAAACCTGAAAAAAAACAGTTCGCATGAGACACTGACACGCGATGTTTCGTCGGGGGCGGCGCACTGGAGACAGAGAGATAAGATTAATTACAACGAAAACGGTCACGTTGGTCTTCGCCAGCAACGTAACGTCGATCGTCGAGATAGCGTATCGATCGAGTTGCTTGCTGCTTGCTGACACGTTCGCAACGTTATTACATATCCGTTCCTAACTACGGCCACTACACTCTGCATCTACGTGCTTCTGAACCAGATCACCTAGCTACGTACTATGCATTATACTCTTTTTCTCTAAAAAAATGCATTATACTCTTTTCTGTAGAGGAAGCGGTTGACGGGCTTCTTAATTCGTATGGGAATCTCGTGGCCGTGTCGCTACAGCAAGCAGCTGTGGATGGCTAGCTTCATTTTTTTTAGTGGACATAAAATTATTTTTTTATATAATATAGCTGGCTCGATACATATATGGTGACATGGACTTGGATAAGGTCGCCGCCGAGTATCTCGAGAGACCAACTCGAGGCTGATCGAAACAAATTTGATTTTGACAAAATTTCATTGCACATTTCGAATAGTTAATATAGTAAGTAGTGAACAGCGATGCGGTGTGTTTTAGCTTTGCGCGCATGTAATGAGCTTTTTCGCTCATGCATGCGTGCAACGACGACTTCAATTGTGACGGATTGATCGTTGAGTTAGCTAATCCATCACTGTTTGTTTAAAATTAACGGGTTTAGTTCATGCTCGATACCACAAAAGAGACGGAGAACTAAGGAAAGGTCCGAGCCCAATTCGATCTTCATCATACCCGGGAAAAGAGGAAAACAAAGAGCTAGTCTATTGGCCTGTGCAATTTCGAGCTGTCCATAATTACTGTGAGACAGAGGATTGCCTAACGATCGACATGATCGAATCACTCAATATTGTTTCCCGGGCACACTTTTTTGGCGAGATGCATCATCATGGAGCTAGCGGAAATCAAATCAACAGTAAACAAAACACAAGACGTGCATAATTAATTACTAGTAAGCCAATTAGACGGAAACAAGCCAATTAAGAATTCCAGCAAGTGGAATAAGCATTTATCATATGGTATTATGTGACCCTTATAATAGTTCTGTTCTATTGACACCAACCAATTCGAGATGCAGTAGTGGCTATTAGTAGTAGCAGCAGTTCTCCTGTTGACCAACCACTCTGATAGTCTGGTGGAGTGATGTGCTTGCCGTTTCGAATCTGTCCTTTGGAGGCTGGCTTTTGAGGCCAAGAAATGCAGATGATGGATGGTATATGGTAACACAAATGGGCAGTAGTACAATTGCAGGTACAGTGACTACAGTCACTAACTCGTAATGTTACTTGGAGCGCATTTATGCATTCGTTTTTACCTGAAAGAGAGGCCTTTTGGAGTGGTACGGGCGTAATACTAGCGGTGGTTCAGAGATGTTGCAAAGGGAATGGGAGATTAGAGGAGGACGGACTTGGATCGTCGATGGGGGAACGAAAGTTGGTGGCTTTCTTCTCCGGGGTTGGCTACCAAAGTTAGTTGCTCGTGTGTGGGTCTCTCTGCAGCGTCGACGATCTCTCCTTGGATCTTTCCTCCGGGTAAATTCCCTCCTCGATTTGGACATCGCGGTTTCTGATTTTCTTGGCCGTCTCAGGACAAAAGTTTCGGTCATGACGCACGGTTAATTGACAGCTGGCTTGTACTTTCTTTTGGAGAGATTATATTGTCTGTCACTAATGGAGCCATGTAGTAGATTTCTCTTTGACTAGAATTGAAATGACGTACGGTGAAGTGAAAACACACGCAGCGTAGTAGCGACAAGGAGGAGTAGTAGCGACTGTGAGGATTGTGATTTTCACGTGTTCTCAATTGCCCAGCGGCCCATCCGTCCGTACTAGAAAATCAACTTTGACCAAAAATAAAGATGATTTGCCTTGTGGGGGTAGTTAGTAGCTATAGAGGAGAGCCGTGGTTGGCGCCCTCGTCCGACCCGGCGGACGACGACGATCCACTCAATCGTCCCGTCTGGCTTCGCTCCCTCGCGGCGCCCGCGACGGCTTTGGCTCTCGTGGGAAGACAGGCGCGCCGTGCGGGAGCGAGGGAGACAAGTGCAGCACGAGAGGTCGACGGGTGCGTGACCCCGACGCAAGCCGCCAATCCCGGAGCCCCGCGCGTCGCCTAGCTTGGCTTTCGCCCCCTTTCCCCTCCCCCGCGCCGCTGTACCCACACGAACGCGCGCACCAGGTGGATTGGATTGGATTCCTGCGCGATCCGCAGCGGTTGGCTCGGGTTTTTTGTTTGTTTGGCTAATAACAAGGCGGAAATCGATCGATCGATCGGGTGGGTTTTGGAACTTTCGATTGGACGGGCTCCATGTGGGGAGATGGGATCAGATGCCGCCTCGATCGGCCACGTGATTTGAACGGGGATGGACATGGCGTGCGCTTTTCCATGATCGCCTATGCCCTCCCCCCCCTGCAACCAAATAGTCGCTCGCTCAGATTGCCTAACTAAAAATATCTATTTATTAATACATTTTTGTTAGAGTATATAATAGCTAGAGATACATTACGATATAATTGAATTGCATAGGCTTATTTTTTATCCCTATATGCTTCTATTATCCGATGGGATTTTCATATAACTTTATATATATTATCTTTAGATTTTAATACAATCATTCAACTGAATCTCTCCCCCTCTACGATTTAACATATTTGCATATACCGTCGTCAGCGTAGTATAACGCAGGACCGTAGTATAACTGCCACAGTAGCAGCAGCTAACACATGCATACATCCATACTTGATACTGCTACTAAATGCAAAGCACCCAGGTCCCCAACGAGCAACTACCTGTACAGTACCAGGTACGTCTGTCGGATCGACACGCGCGCGGCTCATGACGAGTTTACTTCGCACGAGGCTACGAGCGTGTGTTGATCAATATACCGTCATATCTTAGTTCTACTGCCGTGTCTGGAAGATCGTTTCACGGAGCTAAATAAACGAAACCGTACGTGTTAATCTGAGCCTAATCTCGCATCATGGATCCTTTTCAAGCAGCAATGCATATACACCCTCCTTAAAAAACGCATTGTCAGCCACTATGTCGGGATTCGTGGTTAAGAATATGCTTTTTTATGGAGGTTTGTTTTTTTCGTGTAACTGTGTAGTAGGACCAACGTATACGTACGTTTTAATCTGCGAGCCTTTGGAGAGTTTCTGAGGAATACAGTATAAAAATGTGCGATTTTTGTTGATGATAGACAGCGAGGTCGTCGGGGCCCTGAACTCCCCACAAAACATCCCAGTATCTATATATACCCGAAAAGAAGGAACCCCGAGTCCCCGCCATTATAATTCGCAGGGCAACAACCACATGCTTGCTGGAGGGCACTGAATGTACGGATGCTGATTCTTGCGCTGCCCTTGCCTGCCATGGTGAGCTGAGCTCTTTGCGTTGTGTTCTACTAGTGGTATTTGTGTAGAGACACAGGAGTAGTAGTTGCCGAGCTCTGCTCCCACTCTCTCTGGATATTTTCGATTTTTTTTTATTTCTATCCCTTTTTTTCACCAGCTTCTTTTCTTTCTATTTGCCCTGCTGCTGCTGCTCGTAGTGGCATCTGCTTGTTTGTGCCGCGGCAAAAGCGAAAGCTGCCAACTTTTGGGCTCAGTTGGTTGTTGTTTCTTCTCCAACTTAGCTATGTCAAGCCTCAATCCCCCTCCTCTCCATCTCCTATAAAAATCAGCGGCTCATGGTTTCTTGCTTCCTGCGTAGATTGGGGTTGTTGCTCTGAAGCGATCGGTTCAGTTGCTAGATTCAGATTCGTAGTCTTTCCTCCTGGTGACCGTGGGTTTATGGTCCGTTTCTTGATTAGTGTTCTTGTGGTTGAGGTGGATCTAATGTGGGAGCAATTATTGGGTTGTGGGCATGGCAGGTGAGGTGCTGGTATGCAGGAGCTAGGTGGGATTAATCGGCGGTTGAAGAAGAACAGCTCGGCGCTGCAGTTGTTGTTGTTGTGTCCAATCTAGCGGCGGCGGCAGCGGAGGAGGAAGAAGAGAAGAGAGCTAGTGTTCCCGGAGCTGCGAATCTTGGGGCGGTGGTGGAGCGTGGCCATGCCGGAGTCTTGGAGAGACGCGGAGGCGAATGGCTCTGCCTCCGCCGTCGGCCCGTCGGACTCGAGCCCCGGGAATGGTGGCGGCGGCAGTGGCGTGACGAGGGGAGAGCGGCCGCCGCCGCAGCCGGCGGCGGCGTCACGGGTGCCGTTCCACAAGCTGTTCGCGTTCGCGGACAAGACGGACGCGGTGCTGATGCTGCTGGGGACGCTCGGCGCCGTGGCCAACGGCGCCGCGATGCCGTTCATGACGGTGCTCTTCGGTAACCTCATCGACGCCTTCGGCGGCGCGCTCGGCATCCACGACGTCGTCAACCGGGTCTCCAAGGTCTCCCTCGAGTTCATCTACCTCGCCATCGCCTCCGCCGTCGCCTCCTTCGTCCGTAAGTAGCACCGAACACTGTACTTTCCACCCAAGAAACCATGCAACGTCTGGTCGCCGCAGAGATTGCAAAGATTAAAGAGTGTCGAATTGATGTGTGAGCAGAGGTGACATGCTGGATGATCACCGGAGAGCGGCAGGCGGCGCGGATACGGAACCTGTACCTCAAGACCATCCTGAGGCAGGAGATCGCCTTCTTCGACAAGTACACCAGCACCGGCGAGGTCGTCGGCAGGATGTCCGGCGACACGGTTCTCATCCAAGACGCCATGGGCGAAAAGGTCAGCCACCTCCACCACCACGACACACTCCACACTCCACATGCTTGCTCTTGGTGCTCTCGAGCCGTATCGGCTAACCGTCCCCTGTCACGGTCGGGCTCCTGCGGTTTGCTTGCAGGTTGGCAAGTTCATTCAGCTGGTGGTGACGTTCTTGGGCGGGTTCATCGTCGCCTTCGCCCAGGGCTGGCTCCTCACCTTGGTCATGATGGCGACCATCCCGCCGCTCGTCGTTGCGGGTGCGGTCATGTCCAACGTCGTGGCCAAGATGGCGTCCCTCGGCCAGGCGGCCTATGCCGAGTCATCGGTGGTGGTGGAGCAGACCATAGGGTCCATTAGAACAGTAAGCATCACAACAAAGTGAAAAGAGCGCACAGGATTGTGCCACTACCAAGCTGATGAAGCTCCCCACTTATGCGGTATGTTTGGCACCACTGCAGGTTGCATCTTTCACAGGGGAGAAGCAGGCAGTGGAGAAGTACAGCAAGTCACTGAAAAGCGCCTACAAATCAGGCGTCCGGGAGGGCCTCGCCGCCGGGCTCGGCATGGGCACGGTCATGGTGCTCCTCTTCTGCGGCTACTCGCTGGGGATATGGTATGGTGCCAAGCTCATCTTGCTGAAGGGATATACGGGCTCCAAGGTCATGAATGTCATCTTTGCAGTGCTAACCGGCTCTCTGTAAGTTTCATTTTCAGTTATTGTTGCATATAGTTTCAGTAATCTTTATTGGTATGTATACTTGCTGCATGATTTTTACCAAATGCTTGGAAAAACATCCTGAAATGCAAACAAAAGATTGACCATGCTTGAAATTTCTTCTTTGCCATTTGCTGGTTTCCAGTTTCAGTTTTTAGAAGTAGTTCCAATCTTCCTGGGTATGCTCCTAAGTTACAGCAGTTGGTAGCTGGGGAAGAATTAGGATGACGATCAGAATGTTTAGTCCACACATGTACTTCCAAGTTCCAAATTCCTCTTTGAGGGATGGAGATAAGGGAAGTTACAGCAGCCAAAGTTTTGTTATTATGATGATTTTGACGTGTTAGGCCACAAGCACAAACTATGGTTATGGTACATACCCCCTTTTTAGCGACCATGATAGCACTTATCATGGGTAAATAGCTTAACAGAATTTGGGTGTTTGACTGGCACATTAACAAGTGATTGGTAGACTTATCATCTCCCTTTTGTTTCAAGTTTCGTACTACCTAACTACCAACTCCCACCAGCAGCCTCAAGTAGCATCCAAGATGCTTTTCATGCTCAACAAATTAGATGATGCTAATGGATCTTGAAGAATTTACTCCAATTGATAAAATAAACTAAGTAGGTTTCTGCTGTGAAATTATTGGTTCATGTATTGCTCTCTCTTTTTTTTTACGTTTTACTTTCATTTTATTGATGGTAGCCAGTTTGTTTTGTACTTCAGTTAAAACTGACCAAGCAAAGTGCTTATATAATGCCAGAAGCTGACTATTTTGTTGTCATATTCAACAGAGCACTAGGGCAGGCATCACCAAGCATGAAGGCTTTTGCAGGTGGGCAGGCTGCTGCGTACAAAATGTTTGAGACAATAAACAGAAAACCAGAGATCGATGCATACAGCACCACAGGAATGAAACTCGATGACATTCGAGGGGATATTGAGTTCAAGGATGTATATTTCTCCTATCCAACTAGGCCTGATGAGCAAATATTCAGAGGTTTCTCCCTTTCTATACCTAATGGCACAACAGTTGCATTGGTTGGTCAGAGTGGGAGTGGAAAATCAACGGTTATCAGCCTAATTGAAAGGTTTTACGACCCTCAGCTTGGTGATGTTCTCATAGATGGTGTGAATCTCAAGGAATTCCAGCTTAGGTGGATCAGAAGTAAAATCGGCCTTGTCAGCCAAGAACCAGTCCTATTTGCTGCTAGCATAAAGGAAAACATAGCTTATGGCAAAGACAATGCGACAGATCAAGAAATTAGAGCTGCAGCTGAGCTTGCAAACGCCTCTAAATTCATAGATAAAATGCCTCAGGTCAGAAGTCTACTCTATGTCCACGTTTTGCATTTTCCATATTCAGAATTTTAGATCATTGGACATAATATACTGAGATTTCTTCCTTTTCCTTGCCAATATTCACAGGGCCTTGATACTTCAGTTGGTGAGCATGGGACACAGCTTTCTGGTGGGCAGAAGCAAAGAATTGCCATAGCAAGAGCAATTTTAAAAGATCCAAGAATCCTACTGTTGGATGAAGCTACAAGCGCTCTGGATGCTGAGTCTGAGAGGATTGTGCAAGAAGCTCTTGACAGGGTCATGACTAACAGAACAACTGTCATAGTTGCACACCGCTTGAGTACAGTTAGAAATGCTGACACCATCGCTGTCATTCATCAAGGAACATTAGTGGAAAAAGGTAAAATTCTGAAAACAAACTCATACCAATAATCAAAACCATTGATTTTTAAGAATAATCAAAACCATTGATTTTTAAGTCCCCAGTAGCTTGTTGCATCTTTCCTTAAACATTTCACGCTTTGTTCAGGTCCACACCATGAACTTCTGAAGGATCCTGAGGGAGCTTACAGCCAACTGATAAGACTGCAGGAAGCAAACCGGCAGGACAAATCTGACCGAAAGGGTGACTCTGGAGCTCGCTCAGGCAAACAATTGTCAATAAATCAGTCTGCTAGCCGCAGCCGGAGGTCATCCCGTGACAACAGCCATCATTCATTCTCTGTACCATTTGGTATGCCCCTAGGGATCGACATCCAGGATGATTCTTCCGATAAATTATGTGATGAGATGCCACAGGTTGTACCTCTAAGTCGTCTCGCTTCTCTGAACAAGCCAGAAATTCCAGTGCTCATACTAGGTTCCATTGCATCAGTCATCAGTGGAGTAATCTTCCCAATCTTTGCTATACTACTGTCAAATGTGATCAAAGCATTCTATGAGCCGCCACATCTGCTGAGGAAAGACTCGCAGTTCTGGTCATCCATGTTCTTGGTGTTTGGCGCAGTGTACTTTCTATCACTTCCAGTCAGTTCGTACCTTTTCTCTATAGCTGGGTGCAGATTGATCAAAAGGATTAGATTGATGACATTTGAGAAGGTGGTAAATATGGAGATTGAATGGTTTGATCACCCAGAAAACTCTAGTGGAGCAATTGGTGCAAGGCTATCAGCTGATGCAGCTAAAGTAAGGGGGCTTGTGGGTGACGCACTTCAATTGGTTGTACAAAACACAACCACCTTGATTGCTGGTTTAGTCATTGCCTTTGTATCGAACTGGGAGTTATCACTCATCATCTTAGCTTTAATACCACTCATTGGTCTAAATGGATGGATCCAGATGAAGTTCATTCAGGGTTTCAGTGCAGATGCAAAGGTTTGTCCTCTACTAGAATGTTTGTTTTGGTTGCTTGTTACTTCTGCAAAACCTGATTTGGCTACTTGTATATGCAGATGATGTATGAGGAGGCAAGTCAAGTGGCAAATGATGCAGTAAGCAGTATAAGAACCGTAGTCTCCTTCTCAGCAGAAGAAAAGGTGATGAATTTGTACAAGAAGAAATGTGAAGGTCCCCTAAGGACAGGAATCAGAACAGGGATTATAAGTGGAATCGGCTTTGGTGTTTCCTTTTTCTTGCTATTTGGTGTATATGCAGCTAGCTTTTATGCTGGTGCTCGGCTTGTTGAGGAGAACAAGACAACTTTTCCCAAAGTTTTCAGGGTAAGTATTCTGTACCTGGCAGTATTGATAGAATTTTAACTTCAGCTACTTAAGAGATATAAACTTTTAACACCACTCACATAGTTTTGAAATGAAGAATTCTTACTGATTTTGCCATCTGAATGCAGGTTTTTCTTGCTCTTGCTATGGCAGCAATTGGAGTGTCACAATCAAGTACCCTTACATCAGATTCTTCCAAAGCAAAATCAGCTGTATCTTCAATATTTGCAATTGTGGATCGTAAATCTAGGATAGACCCAAGTGAGGATGCAGGTGTAACTGTTGAAACGCTACATGGCAATATTGAATTCCAGCATGTTAGCTTCAGATATCCTACCAGGCCAGATGTTGAGATATTCCGAGACTTGTGCTTGACAATTCATTCTGGGAAGGTAGGAAACCGTCCAAACATGCAAGAACCTCTTTAGATTCGAAGTGTTTATTCTCTAAAGCTTACTATCCAAATCATTTTTACCAGACTGTTGCATTTGTTGGGGAGAGTGGTAGTGGCAAATCAACGGCAATTTCATTGCTTCAGAGGTTTTATGATCCTGACGTAGGACACATACTGCTAGATGGTGTGGACATTCAGAAGTTTCAGCTAAAGTGGTTGAGGCAACAAATGGGCCTGGTGAGTCAAGAACCTGCCCTATTCAACGACACAGTACGCTCAAATATTGCTTATGGTAAGGAGGGACAAGCAACAGAGTCAGAAATCATTGAAGCCGCCAAATTGGCAAACGCTCACAAGTTCATTAGTTCTTCGCATCAGGTTACTTTCGTTTCACTGGTGTTAGCTATATGATCAAGTGCCAGAAACTTTTTCTGAAATCTTTCTGTTACCTGAAAATTTGTAGGGGTATGATACCATGGTTGGAGAGCGGGGAGCTCAGTTGTCTGGAGGCCAAAAGCAACGTATCGCCATCGCACGTGCAATTGTGAAGGATCCTAAGATCCTTCTGCTGGATGAAGCAACCAGTGCACTGGATGCTGAATCTGAAAGGGTGGTTCAAGACGCACTGGACAGAGTGATGGTCAACCGGACAACCGTGATCATTGCTCACCGTTTGACTACAATACAAAATGCAGATTTGATTGCAGTTATCAAGAATGGAGTGATCATCGAGAAGGGAAAGCACGATACCTTGATGAACATCAAAGATGGCGCCTATGCCTCCCTCGTCGCCCTTCATTCGGCAGCTGCTTCATAGCTGGTAGTAAAGGTTCCTGCAAGTGTCTGCTGAGCATATTATTAACAGAACTGGCACACTGTGTAATACTGCAGGTTCTAGTCTTTGTTCCTCTTTTGATGGCATGCATAACTGCTTATAGCCTAGAGGGAAAGGCTATACAGATAGTAAGGACCAAGTGTAAATGCAACAAGTTGGTCCTTAACACATATATTTAATTCATATATGTATGTAACACGGATCATAGATACCAAATAGATGATGATTATGATACCTCGTGTGTTTGCTCTTATTTTCCCTTTCCATGGAGATTTTCTTTTATCTTGCAAGGAGCTAAAAGGTGGAGATGTTCAAGAACGGATGAACGCATCAGAAAAGATGAACCCTTTGAACTCAATTGTTAGTCAGTCACGCCTACCTGACAAGATGAAAGAAATTCAATGGAATTCTATATATGGAAATACTGAAATAACAAACCTGATGCATGGAAGAGAAGAGTTAAAAGAAAGCCTCTCCAAAATCACAATTTTCTTGTCGACCTGCTTGAAGCTGCGCTGGTTGCAAGATTTGATCCCAAAAAGGCACAACAGCAGGTGTTTTCTGGTGACCAAGAAATACCAACTCTGTCGATACAATCGTTCATGGCTAATGCCATGGTAATCGAAAACCTGCTGGCTCTCTGAATTTATCAGTTTTTGTCACTGTCATTTATACTGAGGTTGCCGGGGTTGATGCAAGTAACTTTCAGGACCTAACCCTTTACTTCCGGGTGACAACAAAAAAAAGTAGACATTCAAAGCGAGCTATTGCTGAGACCATACATACAACCCGGCTCGTTCTGAAAAGCACATATATTCCCTCGTAGAGTCTGGTAAAATCCAATGGAATGGTATAGACAGAGATAACTGAGATCGACGGATTAAAAGATTATTTAAATTTTATGATAGATATTTAAAGATATAAATAATTGAATTAAAATAGAAATATAAGATGATAAACTTTTATATAGAAGAAGGTGATGCCTGCGCGGGCAATGATCCCACCAAAGCTACCCACCAGGCGATCAACGGCGCGGCGCCTGCTTCTCCGGCCAGCGAGCGCGCGAAGCAGGATCGATCTCCGCGTCAGCCATGGTTTGCCGATGCGAGCTCTCTCCCTCTCCCTCGGCTGGGTTGAAAAATTCTTGTGTGCTAGGGCAATAGAGGGGAGCGCCCATGGATGAGTGAAGACCGTGGGCGAACGTGCCAAAACCCGTTGACATTTTGCTCCTGCTGTCAAGTGTTAACCGAGGCAGTTGCAGCCTGCAGGATTAGTTTTCTTGGCTCTCCTTGTCGAAGGAGATTTTGGTCAGTGAGTTTGTGTTGACAAACCGTTTAGGCCGCCCAACTTGCTGTATTTCTTCTATTGGGCTCTTAATAAAACCCTACCTCAGCTAGCGACTATATTTATATTTATATTTATATTTGGCTCTTGATAACACGCTAGGTCGGTCAGCACCTTTGCTTTCTGCTCCCTCTAGTAGCACTAAAATAAATCGTTTTAAACCTATAAACAAAAATATATATCCTCTCATTGTCTGTACGTTGACTTATCGGCACTAGAGCCGACAATAAAGATATCGAAGTTTTATAAAAAATTTTTTATTTATTGCTTTACTTAATTTTAGTAGCCCAAGTGACTATCACTGTTCATTTATAATTCACTGAAAAAAGAAGAGTTATATGGAGCAACATTTATCTGTAGCGCACCATAAAAGTATATTTAAAGGTGACTAAAAATTCCAAAATAATTTATATTTAAAATAAATAATATTTAGAACGGAAGGGACTATATAGCTGCCATGGTGAAATTAATAGCACAGTTCCTCTGAATTTCATTATGTAAAAGCTAAGAAATGAAGCTAGGCGCTCTTTACAATGGGGCAATGTGAAATAGTACATCTGTACAAGTGACGGCCGTATGATCTGGTCCACTGATCTATTATTCTTGCAAAGGTGTCTCTCTGCGACTCAAGCTCAATAATATACTCACAGTCCTGCAGTCAGATCTACAACAGCTGCAAAGCTCTCTGTAAGTCCAGGTTCAGATTATTGTTACATTGTTTCAGCTCAAAAATGAGGGGTAACAGATTTTCTGTTTCAGAATGTACCCTACAACTGAACATGAAGATGCCGATCTGCCACTTGACACAATCACGTTTCGGTCACGATGCCTTCCATTGGGAGAGTAGGCTGGATGTCAACTCCTCATGCCAGAGTTTCTTGCTGCAACAATCGGTGGGCACATGAAAGCCAGTACTAATTGCTACAGTATGATTAGCCATAATAGTTTGTTTCAACCACTTGCTACAGTAGGATTAGTTGTGAGAACAATCACAGAAACAGGATCATTGCTATCAGAAACGACATCCGAATGCAGTCCCACCACACAGTAAACTCCATTTTCCAAGCAAAGTTTTTACCAAGCTCACGGTCTATTTGCGCTTCAAGCATGAAGATCAAAACAATACTTAGACAGGTGTTCTTTTGTCATAGTAAGGTGTAGTAACAGACAGTAAGATGAATAAAACTATTCTTACAAAACATAAAGAATAGAACTAGGAAATGCACACAAGTGTAATATCCAAAATGATCTGGATGAGAAGCTGGTATAGTTTGGCATGAAAAATTGTGGGCTTGCCCCGTTCTAGTGGGAATCATTTCATACTCACAGCAAACAATAAAGTTCTGTCTTTCTCTGCAACATTATATATCGATGTACAGAAAATGAACACATATTTCTATCTTAAGTACAAGGCGAGATTTTAAAATCAATGAGTCAGAAAGTTTGTCATATGAAATGTTAGCCTTGATCGTTCGATAAAAGCATTAGACTAGAGATTTTAAATCCACGAATCAGAAAGTTGTGTCATGGGCAATGGTGAAGAACTCTGGTGGGGAATTTTCAGCGAATCCTTCCATAGGAATGTATGGTCCTGGTCAGTGGTCACACAACATCTTCATACAACCACAGCCCAACACAATGTAGCCTTAATCCTTCCATAAAAGAATTCAACTTTCAATATTAGTACCTTTTGCTATCTTCCTTTTGCAAACAGAACAAAGCAATATGCAAAAGTAGAAAAGTTTTACACACACCATGCCGTGAGCACTACTGAGAGGACAAAAGCTTTCAAGAATGCTTTGAGCAATCTCCAATTCTCCATATTCGTGGCTACCTTATCATCAGGCACAGACAGATTCTTTTGGACGGATAACTGAACACCCGCTAGTGGAAGTCCAGGGCATCTTTCCATCAAAAATACAGAAGCACTGTTACTTCCCAAACACAGTATATATAATGGCACATAGGTAGTAGATCAGTTTGTGTAATTTGTGCGGCAAATAGTTCTGATACGGGTGAACAGCATTTTGCTGTTTTGCATCGTACATCTGTCATCGTATTCGTGGTGCTATACCGACCATTTCTGAACTCCTACAGGTATATAACAGAAATCTCTCTAAAGTAAAGTATGATTTCAAATTTTCAAGAGTTTGAAAATTTGTATGCTGACAAACCGCCATATTTTTATACTCGTCCAGTGTCTACAGACAAATTGATCAATTGTCTCTTATGTAGATTGTGGCATGTAAGCAATTTGACAATTATACAAACATAGATGATGTGAAAAGGAACTCTAGATAGACATATGACTTGCCCATCTGATTTCTTGAACAGATGGACAAAACCAACTGGAACATTGCTAACTAGTATAATTGAAGTATGGTTAACTTCAAATTGCAGTACTTTAATTGCAAATTGCTAACTAGTACAATTCAAGTATGGTTAAACTGAATGTCTTGATTGATAATTTGCTACTTTGCCAGCCAATGGTTTTGTATAAATTGGGCTTGTGTCATCATTGAAGAAACATATCTGATCCCAGGCTCTTAAGAAATTACACGCAATGTGATCCAGGCAAAATCTTTTTCACCAAATTACACAATAATGCATCAAAAAAACAGAACTAAATTAACGAAGAAACAGCTAAACAGAATGTTTCGGCGAGATGATCACTGTACCTTCTCGAAAGGCAGTAACTTTCTGCAGGAGAAGCCGTCGGCGACGAGCTTGGCGACGGCGTCTCTGAGGGCCTCGTAGTCCTCCCGGACGTTGTACACCTGGTGCGAGATCCTCACGTACCCCGTCACCGGATCGCCATTGCTGTCCTTCACCATCTCCGGCGGCGCCTACGCTGCCTTCCAATTGTAGTACAGTGGAACCTCCAGCTTGAACTGCTTCCTCAGCATCGTCCTCAGGCTCATGGCGTCGTCCTCGCTCTCGATGCCCAGTGAGCCGGGCAACCCCACCATGAGCATGCTCCCGCACATCTCCGGCGGCGTGCCGAGGAACGTGCCCCACGCGTCGGCGAGCATCGTGCCCATCTCGACCACCTGGTCGTGGTTCCGGGTGCGGATCCCCTCGACGCCACCCTCGAAGCGGTTGACGAAGTCGATGACGTCGGGCACGACGAGCTGTGCGCTGTAGTCGCGCAGGCGCTCTCCATCGGGAGGCCGTTGCCGTACTCGCTGGAGACGACGGGGTGGTGGAGCTTGGAGGCCACGGGGTCGTCCTTGCGGGTGTGGACGAAGGCGACGGCGGAGGGCAGAAGAACCACTTGTGGAGGTTGCTGGTGTAGAAGTCGGCGCCGATGTCACGCACGTCGACGAACACCTTGTCGACGCCGTCCTCGCGGCAGATGGCGACGAGCTCCTTCACCGGGATGAGGACGGTGGGCATGGAGGTGATGTGGTCGATGACGGCGAGCCGGACGCGTCGCCTTCCCCCGTCCTTGGCCACCGCGAGCGCCGCGCGGAACTCGGTGACGACGGCGTTGGCCGAGGCCACGGGGAAGGGGAGGTGCACCTCGACGACGTCGGCCGCCGCGCGTGCCACGTACGCGTGGATGGAGTTCTTGACGGAGCTGTAGGTGTAGAGGAACATGAGCACCACGTCCCCGCGCGCGAAGTCCCCCTCCGCGGAGCTCCAGGCGACGTGCTGCATGACGATGGCGCGCGGCCGTGGTGACGTTGTCGGCGAGGGAGACCTCAGAGGCGTCGTCCCCTGCGGCGACGGCCGCGGCGACCGCGGCGCGGGAGCGGGCGAGCCCCGGCTGGAGGTGGTGGCGAGCCCAGGAACAGGCGCTGCCACCGCGCCCGCGCCGCGAGCACGGACGCCGGGCAGCAGCCGAAGCTGCTGTTGTTGAGGCGCGCCACGGAGCGGTCGTGGTGCGCGAACTCGGCGTGGACCTCGTCGTCCGTGATCGCCGCCGGACGGGACCGAGGCCATCGGCGGTTAGAGGGGGTACAGCGGAGAGGCTAACCTGTGAGTTTGGAGCCGTTAGAGGTGTCAGGTACAGGTTGGGTTTTGCGCACGTGCGATCGATCAAAGGGGTTGGGGCGTCATCTTTGATGGGATTATGCTCTGTGTGTGGAAGAGTAATTAGAGTTGTCTAATCAGTAAACCAAACAAGCAAAGCAATTTTTAGAGACTGACCAATATGAGATGAGCTAAAATCTAATCTTTCCGTCCTAGAACAAGTCCATCCGTAGTCTCTGCCATTTGTTGCAAAATAAATCCACCTTTTTTTATCTTTATGTTTACAAGTTAATAAGTTTTATTCCTTTAATGTTTTTAATATACATTTTAATGATTAAAGATAAAGCTATTTTTGAGATGGA
The DNA here is from genome assembly GCA_030770085.1 of Oryza coarctata. NCBI lineage: Eukaryota > Viridiplantae > Streptophyta > Magnoliopsida > Poales > Poaceae > Oryza > Oryza coarctata. The sequence continues at coordinate 8,768,499 of CM061463.1, read as the reverse complement.
GGAAGTACTTCTAGCAATCCCATTTTAACCATAAATTAATTTTAAATAATTATATTATGTTAAATAAAAGTTGTATAGTTATATTTATAATATGACAAACTCCAATGATATTTTTATGTATTTATTATATTTTTTTAGAAAAACAATTATTTGCAATGCTTAGCCCCAATAGATGTAAAAATTTATTGATTGGCTCTGAGTATTTAAGCATGCATGAAGCACAAAAGAAGAAAGATTTTATTCACTTGGCACCGGACCATCAACTCTCTCCATAGCTAAGATTGTTTGGCTTAGCCTCGATACATGCACTGTGCTAGAGCCAGGGGGCTAATATTGTTTAGCCTTTCCTCTCAGAACTCGTTTGCACATGGTATTACCCTTACCCATCACCTCCCACTACTGGCGGAGTCGAACATCGCCAAGCTCAGTAAGAGGAAGACCCTTTATGTACCATAAATAGTTTTTACTGTAATTTTTGTCAATGAGCAATAATGCTCGTTAGCAGCCACCCCCAACAACGGAGGTAGTTCCACCCTAAATTAAGCTATAGTGTAGTAGTTGTTGTAACTGCACATAATACTAGCCATTCATTTCCTCGTTTAATGGCTCAAAATGATGCTACAATGTTAGTGCTATATAACTATTCTTCTATCAATGTTTTCTTCTATATCTTTTTCTTTTCAATCTAATATAAATAGTTATGAAATTTTTTTTAAAAAAATCAAGAGTACAGTACCATCCATCACTCTAAAAAAATTCTGTTTAAATTCGATGATAAATTTGGATATAAACAATACCACTACTATCTATCTTTTTATATCTAAATCTAAAATTTTATATAGTGGTATATATATATATTTCATGAGTGTTAAATTTTTGAGAATTTTTCATAACTATTTAAATAAATTTTAAATAAATAAGAAGACATTCCCGAGTATCAAAAAGTTTCTCTTCGTCACTACAGTATATTGTAATAGTATAATTCTTCTCCTTTAGCACTATGGTGCTAGTATGGCTACTTAAGTTGTAGTCTATATAGCAACTATATAGAATCTGGATTGCTCCAACACAGCCTCACTTCCTACTTTTATCTACCATTACTAAATCTTGCCTCCTTTGCTCCATGTCAGCATGACAGCTACATACCGATACACAATAGGACATCTTGCCTCCTTGCAGATTTGTGTAACATATTTTTTTTGTTTTTTTGCAAAACTGCATATGAGCGTATTTGTTTTTCTTTCTTTTTGCAAAATTGAGTAGAGGCCCAAGGGAATGCTCTACATGCGACTAACGTGCCTATGCTAATGTGGCAAAAATTATCACACTTTGCACCTCGTTAGATAACAATGCGATCATCCGTTCAAGTTATTGCCCTTGAATGCTCAAAATTTATCTTGTTGTAGTCAAGTAAATCAATTTGTTAGGTTCATGTACTCCTAGACTTACTATACTCAATTATACCCATCTGCCAATTTCTTTTGCCTAATGGCTTATTTTTTTAAATTGTTATATACCACAACATAATTTGTGCCCTTTTTACAAACACTGTTATTTAAGGCATTATTCCGATATAAGTAAAAAGAAAGCCTACACAAGGAAGAAAAACTACACCAGCAACTTGGTAAGCTTACACATTTAGCTAATAGAATGAAAAGGAAGGCATCATTTAAGGAATTAAGAACTGTGGGCGTTCATATGAGAGGGCTAAAAATGTCTGATTGGCATTATGGCAAGTGAAAAATAAAGTAGGAGTAAGGGTGAAGTTACGAATGAAGATAATCATGTAAAATGATAAATTTATTAGTGAATAATTTTAATTAAGCATTAGCTATTATAAATTTAAAAAATAAATTAATATGATTTCAAAGTAAATTATATATATATTAAAAAATATTTAATGGTTAGGAAAGTGTCTTCAAGTAGCTAATCTCGGATAATGCAAAAATGAACGGAGCCATAAGAGCAAGTTTAATAATATAGTTAACTTCTAGTTATAAAAATTATCATAGCTAATCTAATAACCTAATATATAAACTATTTTATAAATACATAGTGTCTTTGTAACCCATGCTATAGTTAAGTATAGGTTTATAGACAGCTCCATATCTATCTAAATAAAAATCTAATGCTATTATTTTTAAAACCTGCCGCTTATATAAATTATTGTACTCACTCTATACATCAAATTATTGCTATAGTGATGTATGAGAAGGCAATTAGTGCGCGACGGTCCTCAAAACAATGATTAAGTTTTGATTGGAAGAACATTGATTAAGTATTTAAGATTGTTAATTGGAGACGTATGGCTGATGATCCATTGATCCGACTGTCCGCGTCGTGGATTGCTGTTTATTCCAACCGGAAGTAGAGGTTAATTATAATTAGATTAGACAGACGGGTTGAAGTCACCCAGTTTTTACCTGTCCGCTGCTGTGTGGACGATGAGTGACAATTACAGCATCGAACAACGGCTACTATTTCCTAGCTTTCCTACGTGGCGCAGATGCCTACGTAAGCATCCGCTTTCCGGTTGCTTTCGTCCGTGTCCCAAGCCCATCGTTCCGTTGCTTATGCTGTGACTGCGCAGTGGGGCCCATCCCCGCCCCGTCCACGAAAGCAGCGCCGCACCACGCGAAAACGACACGCGGCGGAAGGGAGGCGACCGGCCCGGCCCGGCCGGCGCGTTGTCGCGGCTCGACTGGCCCCATTCCCAATCCTGAATTCACTTCTCTCCTCTCCCCAATCTCCTCCTCCTCCTCCCCAATCAAAACCAACCAACCCTAGCGCCCGCGGCGGAGGCGGCGATGGCGTCGATCCCGCCGGACGACAAGGCGGCGGCGGAGAACGGTCACGGTCACGGGAACGGGAACGGGCCGTGCCCTCCCCCGGCGAAGCGGCCGCGGCCGTCGGTGATCACGGCGGCCGAGATCCGCGCCGAGTTCGGTCACCACGAGGCCGGGGTGGCCCGCGTCAACAACGGCAGCTTCGGGTGCTGCCCGGCGTCCCTCCTCGACGCGCAGGCGCGGTGGCAGCAGATCTTCCTGGCACAGCCCGACGATTTCTACTTCCACGGCCTGCAGCCCAGGCTGCGCCGCTCGCGTGCCGCCGTCGCCGCGCTGATCAACGCCGGGGACGTCGCCGATGTGTCCCTCGTCGACAACGCCACCACCGCCGCCGCCATCGTGCTGCAGCACGCCGCGTGGAGCTTCGCCGAGGGGCGGTTCTTGCGCGGGGACGCGGTGCTGATGCTCCACTACGCGTACGGCGCCGTCAAGAAGTCCATCCACGCCTACGTCGCCCGAGCGGGGGCCACCGTCGTTGAGGTGCCGCTCCCATTCCCCGTTGCGTCCGCCGACGCCATTATTGCCGAGTTCCGCGCCGCGCTTGCGGTGGCCAAGGCCGGGGGACGCAAGGTCCGCCTCGCGGTCATCGACCACATCACATCTATGCCTAGTGTTGTCATCCCGGTGAAGGAGCTCGTTGCCATCTGCCGAGAAGAGTGTGTCGATAAAGTGTTTATAGATGCCGCACACTCCATTGGGCAGGTCCCTGTTGATGTGCGTGACATTGGGGCCGATTTTTACACCAGCAATCTCCATAAGTGGTTCTTCTGCCCACCTGCTGTGGCTTTCTTGCACACCCGCAAGGATGATCCGATAGCCTCCCAGCTCCACCATCCTGTTGTGTCGCACGAGTATGGCAATGGGCTTCCCATGGAGAGTGGATGGATTGGGACACGGGATTACAGTGCTCAGCTTGTAGTACCTGAATCTATTGATTTTGTTAACCGATTTGAGGGTGGCATTGAGGGAATACGCAACCGTAACCATGAAAAAGTGATCGAGATGGGTAGTATGCTTGCTGAGGCATGGGGGACGTTTCTTGGCACACCACCAGAATTGTGCGGTAGCATGGTTATGGTTGGTCTGCCCGGTTGCCTTGGGGTTGAAAGTGATGATGATGCATTGAGGGTGAGAACTATGTTGAGGAAGGATTTTATGGTAGAGGTACCTATATACTACAATTCAAGAAGAGTGGAAGGTCAAGAAATGGCAAAGGATAAGAATGGTGATGCAGTGACAGGGTATGTTAGGATCTCACACCAAGTTTACAATGTAAGGGAGGATTACGAGAAGCTGAGAGATGCTGTCAATAAGCTTGTTGCTGATGGGTTCACCAGCAGCAAGTTGTGGCCTTCAGAGAAGGTACCATCTCGTTAACATTGCCTTCACTTTAGTTATTTCTTTTTATTTGTTTGCTAACTCTGATTATCGCCTTGACTAGTGTAGAATTTGGTAGATGACATTACAACACCATGGTTGTTTTGTCAGTTGGTAAATTTCTATACTGGATATAGTTGCTCGTGAGGAGTCAATCCATTTACATTCTTAGCCTATTGGTTTAACTGCATTCAATGTTTCCAGATTATGCAACCATTATCATATTGGATGTTGCAGCTATTTGCCCATTTTTTGGTTGCTGTCTTGTGCTATGTCATTTTTTAAGTTGATGTAGAAACGTAAATCTAGTAGTTGTAGTTTGCTTTACAAATTAATTTAAGGTTAGACGAAATATGCTATCCAATTCTCATCTCCTCACAATTGTTCCATCTTTTTGGAACAAAACTCGTTTGCAACTTAGATTAAAAGAAAAGCAGTTTACCAAATGCCAAAATGTCTAAAAGTGGTTGCACTTCCAGGTAAAAAAAAAGGCAGTTGCACCAACCAAGATTACAATAATTCACCACAATGCCAAATAGAGCCTTAGTGTGCAAAAATTGTTGTTTGACATGGCAACAGATCAATGAACTGAAGTTCTCGTATTTGCATGAAGAAAAATACAATTATGTTCGAAACAAACAGCTTAAATAATGATTAATTTTTATGAACATCCCAAATAAGCTTTGGGTTTGGTGGTCAAGAGTCAAAGACAATCTGTTTGAACCTAGCCATTTTCTTTTTCCTTCATTCATATTTTCTTGTCAAACAGCCAAACATAAACTTCTGCAGAATGTTCCCTAGTCACAAAAATTTAGAAATTACTGAGGTTTCATTGTCACTAACCTTCACTGTATTTTCTGTCTCATTAATAATTGATCTTATGCATTTATATGTTGATCTACAGTAGCATGCATATGACTATGTATGGTTTGTGAACTTTCCAATGCTATGCACCTTTGCTCTATGTCAATAGAATGTGAAAAAGTTCTTCAGGGAATTGTTCTACCCATGTTTGAGGCAACAGTATTTTTTTGTATTATGTGTTAGCATTCTAGTAAATCAAAACGGGCAAAAGAGGCGCTGTAGCACTATGAAAGTACATAGCTCTTGCTAAATTTCTTTAAGCCATTTTAAACACATTGGCTTGAAAGTACATAGCATTTCCTCGATTTCTTTGTGCAGCATAAGTATGTTTTTACCCATTAATATAATGTTTGCAGAATCAAAATGAACAAGGCATTTTTGAACTTTTAGGAGGTGTTGTTGTAAACCATGTGTGAACAATTGGCTTTAACTATCTGATAAAAAATACAATAGATTTAAAATGCTAGAACTGGTTGTGTTTGGTTGTACTACTCACTAATGAATGATCTCCCACATATACCATTTCTGCAGTAGCCTTACTCACTAATGAATGATCTCCCACATATACCATTTCTGCAGTAGCCTTACTCACTAATGAATGATCTCCCACATATACCATTTCTGCAGTAGCCTTATTATACTCCTGATTGTATAGAAGCTTATTCCTCATGTGGCATGAGGTTTTAACATCATCGGAAGAAATTTACGATGGAGGCTAACAACATTTACTACATTGGGCATTCAGACTGGACTAAAACATTGGTCATGATGCTATCATAATAATTTTATGTTACATAAAGTAAAATTGCTTGGCCTAGAATAGTATTCTGCGCCTGATATCGATCTGTTTTGAAATTCAAAAGCATACTTTTGTGATTTGTGATTGCTGGTTCTTGCTTTTGATAGGTGCATATTGTTCTTAAGGAGGATTACATTTATTCATAAAAAAACAGTTATTGCATTTGGACATTGTTCTGTCATGTGCATGCATGACCTTTGTTTGTAGTCTTGTTACTGGAAATTAGCAAAAAAGTGCTGTAGCGCTCCAAAGCCTTTTTTGTTTCTAGTTTTAGGAATATGTTGAGGTATAAATCGCATATGCAATGATTCTGATTCACTTTTTAAGACCTTTTTGAGACCCCTGTGTTCTACTCAAGTTAGGACAGTTGGTTCATTTGCTACACCGGCAATTCTGCTAGTACCTGTAAGGGACCCTAACTAGAAAGGGCCTTAGAAGCAAAATTTTGTGTTATTGTGCGTTATGTTTGTGGAAGTTTCCCTAACTAGAAAGGTTTAAACTTGGTGTAGATTGGTCCAGCAAGTCTTGTTTTCCATGAATGGAATTTATGTCTGGTAATCAGGGTGCTAAGTGTTCCTTAATTTGTTGATAAACATAGTCCATAGATTGTATGGTTTTTTATCCATTTTTTACTAAACACGCTTTTATCTTTACTTATTATTTTTTAATTTTGATGCAGTTGTTTGTAGTTGCCATGAGTGGTGAGAAGTACTTAGTAGTTCATTCTGATATAGTTTTCAGACAAGCTATATTTTTATCTTAATATTCATGTTTATGGTTCCAGGAAACAATGGCGTGATGACATTGGAGCCAACCAGCACTCTGTTGGAAGATATGTTGTGGCAGACTACTTAGATGTGGATCACCGTCACAGCCGGTGCTGCAGTGAGGTCTAGTTCCCTACTGTAGCCTCACCCAATGGCGTCGCCAGTTCATGTAGTGTACTTTGAGAAACTGACAGAAGTGTTGTATTTGCAATCCGTCCGTCACAATAATGCACTGGCATGTCTTCCTCCCTTCTCCTCATTTTCAAGCTGTAATGTAAGAACAATAATAATCTGAATCCAAGGAGAATTGCAGCCGCTGTAGATCGAATTGAAATGATGGTTACCGCTGATGTCGTCAAATGACAGTGAATTGTAGTGAATCATCTTCAAAGAGAGCGTCTCCAGATCTGTGAAACATTTTCAAGCCTGTGGAGCTCTCCTGTACAGATTAGAGCTGGGGGCACCGTTGCTGGGAGTTGATCGCTCCTTTTGTGGTGTGTGGTGATTTCCTGGTGACGGCCAAGCTCATTGCCGGCTGGCTGCTTTCTCGCGGTTACCCGTAGGGTCAGTCACTATTATTACCTCGATTCAGATAAGTCGCCGAGTTACTGAAATTCTGATGCTGCTTTTCCTCTACCCGTGTCGGATGTAGCAATCTGCTCTCCGGCGAGTCGGAGACCACCAGGCGGCGGAAGAGAAGGACCTGGACGGTGGCCGTCCTTCGAGCTTCGGATCTGTCCACGGTTAGCTCGCACCGAAGTAAGCTCCTGTTATCCTCAAAAGTCATTTAGAAATAACGGCTTTGAATTATCTTTGTGAAAGATAACATGCCTGCTGGTTTGGCCGTCTTTGGAGTTCCCCTTCGCCTGAATTCTGATTTCATTAAAAAAAACTGTGAAAAGAACTGGTGGATATCCTTCCTTGGCCTATCCGTTCACAGTTTCGAGCCACTCAAGTAAATTGCAAAATTAAAGTGTCCTGCACTAAGCCATCAACTAGGTGTACTTACTGTATGTATCAGTACCAACCTGTTGCTTTCTCAAATTTTGCTGACTCCCCTCTTAAGAAATATCCTCGGCGTCCTTTTCCAAGCATGTCTTTTTCTTCCTCTTAAACACCAACAATGACTAGTTAAAAAATTTACTATCATTGACGTGTAGGCCAGGTTGCATTTGAGCCCAAACGTCAGTGGTACCTGGAAAGTTGCCAGTTGGTGTGCTCGAAAGTCTAAAATAAAATATCTTCGGTTGGTTTTTTCTGGTTCGAGACAGGGCCATGCGACCAACGCTTTTATGAATCATCTCATCGTCATGTCCTATTTACACCCCCACTGAGAGAGAGGCCACTTTTTCCCCTCGAGTTCTTCTCCACCGGCTTTCCCCTCTTCGTCTGACCGGAAAGCTGCTTACTCTTTGTGCAAGAAAGGTACGAGTCCAAGCTCGCTTAGCTGCTTAAATTACTTGCTATCAACTCTGCAGTTAAGTTATTTCAGATCCTTCACTCTGTGGTACTAATCAGCCTTGCATAATTATCTCTGCTGCGATGCCTCAGTATTAGTCGGCATATTGACATATCTGTTCTTTGATTCTTTTTTTTTTCCCGGGGAATCAGTTCTTTGATTCTCTCTTTGTTCTCGTCAATTTTGGTGCCTTTCTTGATATTTGTCTATGGATGATGAAACTTCAATTCCATGGCTCCGTTTTTACATTTGAACTAAATATCCATGTCCGATTTCTGAATTTCCTGTCATAGCACATATATTTGACACTGGAAGTTAAACAGCCCTACGAGAGGAACTCTTCTTAATGATATCAGTTCACAGTTTCAAGAATATATCCATTCGCTCTTCTTTTTTTTTGGTCTATTTTCCAAATGATAAGCTATCATCGGATAATTTGTTGTCTGTTTTCTCCGAAAAAAAATGCTGTCTATTTTCCAGTGTTGTGCTGATTAGAGTTTATAACCTCAGGGGGTTCTAGCATGATGGGACAGAAACATAACCATCTTTTGCTGGTCACTTGCCTGTGGATTCTGTCGTGCGCTGTTCTGCTTCATGCTTCTTCTGATGGATTGGTAAGAATTAACCTGAATAAGAAGAAACTGGACAAGAAAACCTTGGACGGTGCAAAATTGGCAAGGGAGGAGAGCCATCGTCTGAGAGTCGACGGCTTAGGCGATGACATAGTTCCTTTGGACAACTACCTGGACACTCAGTACTTTGGAGAAATCGGCATTGGCACGCCGCCACAGAACTTCACAGTGATATTCGACACTGGAAGCTCGAACTTGTGGATTCCATCAGCGAAATGCTATTTTTCGGTATGTTCATTACCTAACAGACATATGAAACTATTGCACACGTTTACAGTAGAAAATGACTCTATTTTCATAAGCAAGAATGTTTGATGTTTTGATATCTATGGTTTCCAGATAGCATGCTACTTACACCACAGGTATAAGTCAAAAGGGTCGAGCAGTTACAAAAAGAATGGTATGATAGATCCAGCGGCACCTCAATATTGTAGATCCTTTTGGCAAGTAAAAACACTGTCTATTAAAACACTTATACTGTTATTGGTTTTTTTTTTCAGGAGAATCTTGCACCATCTCCTATGGCTCTGGATCAATTGCTGGTTTCTTCAGTGAGGATAACGTGTTAGTTGGGGATCTTGTTGTAAAAAATCAGGTCAATCATCACACAATTGTCTCAGTAAACCATTTATATGCATATTTGCTGTTTGCTAATGCTGCAGTTCCATTTTTTTTCAGAAGTTCATTGAGACAACCAGGGAACTGAGCCTTACTTTCATCATTGGAAAGTTTGATGGAATTCTTGGACTTGGGTTTCCAGAAATCTCTGTGGGAGGAGCCCCTCCAATTTGGTATCTACTTAGTCCATTTTATAAATTTTGATTATTTCACAACCTAAGTGATGATTTTGTTTTAACACTCTTCTATGTGGTATGGGAAAAAAACAGGCAGGGAATGAAAGAGCAGAAACTGATTGAGAAGGATATCTTCTCCTTCTGGCTTAACCGTGATCCTGATGCACCAACAGGGGGTGAGCTAATCTTTGGTGGTGTAGACCCAAATCATTACAAGGGGAGCCATACATATGTTCCCATTACCCGTAAAGGCTACTGGCAGTTTGAGATGGGGGATCTTCTTATTGACGACTACTCAACTGGGTTCTGTGCTGGTGGCTGCGCTGCTATTGCAGATTCAGGAACTTCTTTGCTCGGTGGCCCAACAGTATGTGTCCTTGAATCTCTAGCTGATGTTATGGTCGTTGCGTGTGTTAGCACTAAAAAATGTGGTACCTCATGGTATCTCATCAAGGACCATAAAATACATCCTAACTGATGGAATGGGCATCTGAAAATGTTTTGCAAGCACAGTACAGCCTACATGTTTGTCTTTTGTATTGCTAACAGACTATTGTTGCTCAAATTAATCACGCAATTGGGGCTGAGGGAATTGTTAGTATGGAATGCAAAGAAGTTGTGCGGGAGTACGGGGATATGATCCTCGAGATGCTCATAGCACAGGTTTGCCACCTGTCTGAACAGTGGTTTGAATGTCTTGCAATGCTGATGCTTGATATTCTTCATTGATCTTGAATTCTCTGACCAAATAGAAATATCTTTTTGTGACTGGGCAGGCAAACCCCCTGAGATTGTGCTCTCAGATCGGTCTTTGTGAATTTGATGGTACTCGTTCTGTCAGGTCAGCACAACACATACATGACATTTTAATTGCCATCTTAATATATCTGTGTTTTTTCTTTTATTTTCCTTTTTCATGACAATACTTGTTTCGCTAATGTATATGCAGCAACAATATAGAGTCTGTTGTTGATAAAGAAACGGTGGGTTCAGATCTTTCCTGTACTGCTTGTAAGATGGCTGTTGTATGGATACAGAATCAACTCCGACGTAACAAAACAAGGGAGCTCATTCTGCAATATGCTAACCAGGTTAGTAGTGGTTATTACACCTTTTGCTACGTTGCTCCAGCCTTTCATGATTGTGAAGCATAACATCTCAATCCCAATTTCCCATGCAGCTCTGCGAGAGTCTCCCAAGCCCCAATGGTGAATCAGCAGTCGACTGCGATGAGATGTCAACGATGCCAAACCTTGCATTCACCATAGCGAACAAGACTTTCACCTTGACACCAGAGCAGGTGGCTCCCTCAGTGACACATTCGGCTCATCCTCTTAAGCTGTGCTCATGCTTTCTTAAATCTCATCGTCTTCTTCTGCAATGCAGTACATACTGAAGCTGGAGCAGCAAGGCCAGACCATTTGCATCAGTGGGTTCATGGCATTCGACGTGCCACCCCCTCATGGCCCGCTCTGGTATGCAAATTACACTGACATCAAGAATTGGAAGCTCCATGTTCATATGGTCTTTGATGTTTTAACTTCTAGTAATCTGACCAATCTTCTTGTTGCATTGTGTTCTTGCAGGATACTTGGAGACGTCTTCATGGGTGCATACCACACTGTCTTCGACTTCGGCGAGAATAGGATTGGGTTCGCTGAGTCCGCTTGAGGACTGGTTTGGTTGGTTTGGGCCTTCTGGATCATACGGCATGAGCACATGTAGTACTGTAATATTTGTTAGGCAGCTTGTTTGCTCGGTATTGCAAATTGGGATGTCTGTATTACACTAGTAGTACGCAGAAACCTTGTAGAGGAATAAACACTCTCACGATAGTGCTGTATCAGCTATGGCTATGCTGGTATGGATATGGTCCATATGGATGATACAACGCAGATGTAATGAACAATGAAGCATGATGAGAATTAGGCCTTTTTAATCTGATCTCATCATAAGATAATGGTTTTTATGGCATATAATGATGGGCCGTACAACTTCTGGTGATGTTAATAATGGCTGTACTGAGTACTGACTGTTTGTGCGTCTTACTATGCAGAGTTCAAAATCTCTCATCAAACAATTTGTGATGGATGCAGCTATGGTGCTCTTACCTTTTATTTGCTGCCCAAGGGAGTTGTAGTAGTTGTTTGGTCGTAAGGTAATGGCTGTCTAACTGGCTAACTTTCCAGAGAACTTTTATACTGACAGTATTTGTACCGTAAAAATTCTCACGGATTTGTTTATATCATATTTTACAGAAATCATTCTCCATCGCAGTTACTTTTTGGAGAAATAGAGGATCCAGACTGTGTCAAGATTTGTGCATGAACGTGAACTCGCACGCTAGCCTCTAGCCTCTCACCTAGCACCGCGGCCTTTCCAGACCCAGCGTGCTGCCCTGCCCTTGTAGGCGCTGGCGAGCCCCTAGCCATCCTCCTTCCTCTCTCCCCTTCTCCCTGAACTGCGTAGTGGCGAATGCCCTGCCTCTACTGCCACTTCTGTCTTCTAACCCCTCTTATTTTCTCACCCTTGTTTCTAATACAGACCCACCGTCTTTCTATGTCCCCATGGCTCTGTGGATGTCATCATTGTCTTATTACCCACTTGTATCCACTGCTCATCACTGGTCCTCTGCCACTCACGACTATCCCTTTAAGCTTTATTAAGAAACCTTTCTCTTCCACCTGCCCTATTACTTCCCACAATGATTCTAATCTTGAACCCTAACTTGCTCTTCTACCTACCGTACCGCTTTTCACCCTAATCTTAATCTCAAACCCTAACTTATTGGGAGCTAAATGAGAAGAAATTTTCCTTCCCGATTTTTTATTGAATGACAAGAAGCAGCAGATTCAGATGTTATATTTGGTATTTAGCATTGTACACGTGTAACAATATATTTCGAGCAGGTGATCGGGTCCATCTAAAAAAATTTCTATAATGAAAATGGAATTCACCTTCAGCCTCTATCCATCGGGTATACAGCCAAGTTTTGCCAGATAAGAAAGAGAGAATAAGATTTGGATGATTGGATATTTGGTCTACACTCTACGCAAATGCCCCAACTGCAAAATAATCCTGGCTACAGACAAATTGAGTAGGCAGTGCGACAGGGTTTTACACGAAACATTTGACCCACCATTGCTACACTCTACATCCACACTGCCAGTTACCAGCTTGCTAAGCTTGCTTGGTCAACCGATCAGCTTCTTATTGTGCCAGCTTAGCTTGATCGGATCAATGGCTTCCAGTGCCAAGGTGAGAGTCGTCGCCACCACCCGCGTCCCGCTCCTGCGCCGGCCGCCGCCGCACCTGGAGCAGATCGCGCTCTCCCTCTTCGACGTCTGGTTCTTGCCACAGCCGCCGATCCAGCGCCTCTTCCTCTACGACGACGACGGTGGCGCTGACGACCCGCCGTCCCTCGTAGAGTCACTCAAGTCGTCGCTCGCCGACGCCATCGTTGTCTTCTTCCCCCTCGCCGGGAAGCTCACGTACCTGTCCTCTACCGGCGACGTTGTCGTCGACTGCTCGCTGTCGGCAGTCGGGGACGGGGTCGCGTTCCTGAGGCCGAGGCCGACGGCGACACGCGGGCGCTGTCTGGCGCAGAGAGGCACGACGTGCTGGCGTTCTTGCGGCTCGTGCCCAGCTTGGAGGCCCCCGAGCTACCACTGGTAATGCAATTTATGCTTTCTCCTTTAATTTTTTTGATAAAAATCTATGATTTTTAGCGTGATCAAGTAAATTTTTGTCGAAATTCCTAGCTCCCCACCGCAAATTTGTTGAGGCGAACGTGGCAACATCACGACACAACTACGCTGGAGCTCGACAGCCACCGCATCGTTGCCCATATAAATTATGCAGCTATCGCCATCATAATTTTTTTCATATAATACCTTATGTACCTTATGTACTTTCATGTTTTATTGATATTTCGATTAATATAATACTTTCTATGTCTATAAGCAAATATGATGATCTTTTATTATTCTCTTATAAAATAATAAATTAAAGATATATAAACTTTATGTATATTGTTTCTGTTCTTCGATCCAAATTTATCTTTAGACTATTAGCACTATGTTTAACAACATTCTTCTATCTAATATTGTATTGCATATTTGCAATAGTTTATAACACATTTTAAATAAGTATTGTTTATAACATATTTTGAATAAGATAATGTTCATCATTATCAACACTTTTTTATTACCAGGTTTTTTAATATTTTATTTGATTGTTGTTGCTTACAATTTGGACTCTAATAACTCCGTTATCATATTTATCTTTTTTTATTAACACGTCAATTCTATGTGTAGCCTTTCTCTTAATATTATTTACTTTTATTCAAATTTAAAATAGTTCTAAATTGTACTCCTATGTGAATTCTTTTGCCCATAATATTTATTTTTTGAAAGTTAGATATTTCTAAATTATATTTTTGCATGGACCTTTCTCTTAATATTATTTATTTTTAATCCAAATTTTGGATGTTTCTAAATAGTATTTGTAGGTAGACACTTTTCTCAATATTAATTATTTTTTAAATTTTTAATCCAAATTTTAAATTTTCCTAAACTTTATTTTTGCATGGACTATTATTTCAATTTTCTTTTATCTTTTATTCCAAATTTTAGATATTTTAAGTTGTATTTATACTTTGACCCTATTTTTTCCTTTTTTGTTATTGTGGGAATTTCTAGGCCATGATATTTATTTTAAATTTGAATTTTAGATGTTTCTAAGTTGTATTTCTACGTGGGCTCTTCTCTAAATATTAACTATTTTTAAATTTTGAATTTGAATTTCAGTTTTTTCTTAAATTGTATTTTTACATGGATTTTGATCTGAATATTATTTTTAAAATTTTACTCTGAAATTTATATTTTTCTAAATTATATTTCTATATAGATTCTTGTCTTATTTTTCTTTATCTTTTATTCCAAAATTTTGATATTTTAAATTGTATTTCTACTTAGGCTCTATATTGTTTATTAATGTAAAAAATTTCTAGCACATGAGAGCAAATGCGACGGTTCTTTTTTTATTACTTTATCATAAAGAAAAAATGGGAGAAAAAAATGAGAGGAGAGGAGAGAGGCATGTGTGCGTGGGGTGGAGAGTACCTACACATGTACACATGTAGGGAAGGGGGGAGTGTGGAGGTGGGATTTGAGATGTTAGCTAAGGCCAATCTAATCTAACAGCCAATAATGTCCGTTGGGTTAAATGAAAATCGATGGATAGATAATTTACTTTTTTTCTCAGAATTTTTTAGAATATTTTTAATTTATTAGAGCGCTATGTAATAGTTTAAGAGTATTTATAGGATATTTAATGGACTTTAAGTATATAATAATAATAAAGATAGATAGATTACCACTATAGTAAAGAGGAACGTGGATCCAAATCAACGGCGTCAATGTTAATTACAATTCACACGTTGATCTATAGTTGGACCGACGCACGCTGGTTGTCGTTCGCAGTGGGCCGAAACTGAGGCAGTCCAGTACATTAATAGTTTGCTTCTCAGTTGAGTACTTCTCTCTCGTGCAATGCTTGTAAGAAATTTCTCAAAGATCGAAAGAATTAAAGAACCTAAGACAGCAACTCTGTGTATCTGTATATTTAATTCATACAGTATAAAGTTTTACTGTACATAATACAGGAAGTATGTATTTCAAATCTCAAAACAAAAAGATGTACGTATGTCATGTATGTGTGGTCAACATGCACTCATCATGCATATGCGTCATATGTCACGTACGTATATCTCTGATCAAGTTGACGTGGTGCAGGACTGCGTCGCGAGCCGAGGAGGTGATCCCGATGTCGCAGGTGCATCGACCGCCGGCGCCTCCGCGGCGTCGGCAGTGGCAGAGGCGTTCGCGTCTCCATTGCTGTCTGCGGCGACGGCGCCGGCACTGCCACGGGGAGTAGTGGACAGAGCCTGATGATGAGCTCCTCCTGCCACGACCGATGAGATGGCGGCCGCCAACGCCGTCGTGAAGTTGGGATCGGCCGCGAGCGCCGCGGTCACCGTCTCCATCACCGACGGCTGCCGCGCGCCCAGCGCCGCGGCCGCTGGCAGCAACCCGCCCGGCGCCGCCCTCTGCGGGAGGTACATCGCCAGCTGCGGCGGCACCGCGAACGGCATCGCCGAGGCTGCCGCGGCGGGGTGGATGGCCGGCGGGCAGTGGAGCGCGTGCACCAGGCCGGCGCCACCGCCGGCGCCTACCGCGGGCGTCTGCGTCAGGTCGAGAGTGATGGTCGGGAACGGCGCGGACGCGGAGAGCGTCGCCATGGTGGATGCGTAGGGGAAGGACTGGTGGAACATCGCCGCCGGGTGGTGATGGCCGAGCAGGCCTGTGCCGTCGCGGCTGGCTGCCGAGCCGGAAAGGAGCATGGCCGCGGCGGCGGAAGTGGTGTTGGCCATGGTGGTCGCCGCCGGCGGCAGCTGGTGGTTGTGGTTGCCCTCGTAGGTCGTGATCAGGACGGTCTTGTCCTCGGCGCACCGTTGCACCTGCACACAAATTTGCACATTTGTAAGCCAGTGTTACATACTCCTACCGATGTGGTCGCTAGTTCCATGTGCATCTTTCTCGCCATGCTGCACGTACGTAAACATGCATACATGCGGCATCTAGGCCACCACATGCAATCTTGTGATGCGAGTATATATAGGCTCATTTTGGAGGTGGATTTTCATAATGTAAGGGCAGGTGTGATCTCTCGTTTCTCAAATGACAATCAATAAGTGTAAAGTTGTAAGAATATTTATTAACATCTCAATAGTTAATACTAAACCATATCTACCAACTCAGAAAATTTCAAAGACAATTTTGACCTAAGCATATAAGAAAAAAAAAGCGGACAAGTTTTCGCTCACTAGTTCTTTCGCCTGTTTAGGCTCTAACTTCTAAATCTAATTTTAGGAGCAAAGTCTGAAGTGTAGCTATGGAGCGGCTCAAACTTCGATCCATACCTCTAGATTATTTTTTCATATCACTCTAGTCCACTCCACTATTTTTTTACAGCAGAAAACATTTGATTGGGCTCTAGTTGCAGAAAAGGTGAAGTTATAGTTAGAGCCAAACAAGTCCTTAGTCTGCTATTAATGATTTGTCATTACAGTGTAAGATATAAGGGCCTATAAAATTTTAGGACAGGTTAAGTCTGGATAGGATCAGAAATGGGCTTATATAAGACACTTTATTTTCAGTTCTTCAAGTGGAAATGGGCTTTCCAGTGTAAAAAATTTCCTAACCAATTGCAACAAATTAAAGAAATACCCATAAATATACAAGCTTAACATTGTGCACTGAACCATGAATTGAAGCTCAAATATATTTGACTCTGGATCATAATGAGTCATGACTACTGGGTTTCTTCTCAGCATATCGATAGACCAGCTAATTTCATTTGGTGAGTCAATAACGCATTTAGTCAGTGTGTACGTAATACTAGCTAGCTGGTAATTATATTGACCTAATCAGTATATAGGTTCTTGATTATTTCTTGCTTTTTTCCCGTTATTTTTCAATGTTAAGCGAGGGAATAAATATAATATTCACATTGAATTACGTAATCCAGTTATTCTTTTTCTAAGTAGTGAGAGAGTCAAACTTAATTTATTAACCGGCCGATATATGTGTAGAAATATTAATAATGAAAACACATACCCAGATCTAACAATTTGTCTACTCATAAGATCAGAAATTCGTTAACCGAGAGGGAAGACATTATTCATGGGCGAGAGGCAGAAAATCCCAACTAAGTCTTTTTCCTAGTGAAGATAGTGTGTGGCCAGCACCATTAATATAGTGAGTTCGGCTTTTTTTTAAAAAGAAAGAGGTGAGATTGACGAAAAGATGTATATAATTAATATATAAATTTAACTTACCTCTCAATGTTTCGAAAAAAATTGGATCACATCATTTACTAGGTCAACATTTTAAATTTCAATTAAAATTCTGTCCATTTTAATTTGCTGGTTTTTAGCTCCGCACTAATATAAAAAATATATACACAAGAAAACTGCACGGTATGAGAGCACATAATTATTACCTGCTTCCTGACTGGGCATCCGATAGCCATTGTGCATCGGTAGTACGCTCGCGGGCATGGATTCCCCTTTGCCATCTTCTGCCCGTACTTCCTCCATTGGCACCCATCACTAATCTGGAGTATATAGTAATAAATTGTTCATGCACCATTAATGCAACCAAGGTCAAAATAATTAAGCTAGCAACGTCCCATCTTTAAATTTGTAATATTATGAATTCAGTAACAATAACGAAGTATATATAAAGATCGCAGTCAGCAATATATACATACATGCCAAATTGTTTCATGTACACTCCTAAAAGTAATATCAATTGCCGATCACTGACTGCTGTCTGTACTTTGTTGAATTTTTTTTGACTCAAATTAAACAAAAAAAAGTTATGTTCGTACCATTGGTGCTTCGGATCGTGCGCGCACGGACACCCTCGGTTTCCGGCACGGCAGCTCCGCCGCCGCCTGGTCGCCGTTCTCCCTCGCCGGCGCCGCCGACTCGTCTTGAGCAACCCTCCTCTTGTTGCCGCCGGCATTGCTCATCGACGAAGGGGATGCATCACCGGCACCAGCCTCGTCGTCGGACGCCGCCGCGCCCGGTTCAGCCACCACCAGCTGCTGCGCCGTGGACGACGCGCGCGGCTCCAGGAACTGCTGCGTCGTCGTCGTTGACGGGTTCAGCGCGGCCGTGGTCCGGTGTGTCTGCATCGAGGTTTGGTAAGATCGAGAAGTACGTGGTGTGTTCGTTAGTCAAAGAAAAGCGAAAGCGAGCCGGGAAATGAAAACTACGTGCATGAGATTAGCACACGCTAACTACTACTCCTACAGTTATAAGTAGTAGCTTGTTAGTAGCTAGAGCTTGTGTTAGTGTGTCACTGTACAGTACAGTCTGTACTTATGTGAAAATGTACGTCCTCTGCAAAGCAAAGCTAGCAGTTGAGGAGGATCTAACACTGGCGACTTTTGGAACATTGTTCTCTCGATTAATTGTTAGCACGGTACTACTTTTAAACAATGATTAATTGTTGTATGCCAGTGGAAATCAAAGAGTTTTACTACTTGAAACGATTGAACAATGGTCTCTTTGGGAAGATCCCGAAAGTTTCGGAGGAAATAATGCATTATACTACTTGAAGACTACTTTGCAAGTGATCAAATTGAAGCCATGCTATGCCCATGCTCCTATGTTTCTAACTACTATATACCCTTTTATGATATCTAATATACTCCATCATGTTCTGTAAGATTATTTGCTTTGGAAAGTATCAGGTTTTATAAGATTAATCAGTTAATTAGCAGAGCGAGGCATTGACAAAAGCTCGTTTAGATCTGCAGAATCTTACATCTCGGCATGTGTGCGATAAGTTAGTGATGACCCGTACATTATTGCACTGATCGATCTTGTTCATGGGGTAAATCTATGCAGGCAGATCGATAATTCTTCAACTCAATATGTGCATCGATAAATTAAACATTCAAACTCACAAAATAAAATGAACCAACTGGAAAAAAAATCACTGGCTACCATTAGAGTTGAATCTGAAAGATCAGCAGAGAAACAGGCGAGGCAAATAATTCATTCTTGGACAGCAAAGAAAGATATGCAAACAATTACTAACATATCGAGGAATATAATTAAGATCCAAAGCAAGGGATATAAGGAAATCGATCTCTGGACCAGGAGAGGATCAAGGGAAACATATGCATGCATGTGTGTGATAATAGCATGCAGTTCAATCAAGAATTGAAGGTGCTCACTTGGGATAGCAGTGATGATCGGTTGTTGTTCATGATCAGGTCAGGATGGCGATCGTTTTGCTGCTGCGTGACCTGCAGCCACTGATGGTACAGTGCGCTGTAGCTCCGAGTGAGCTCGTCCAGCATGCCACGCAGCCGCCGGTTCTCGTCCACCACTCGCCGGAGCTCCGCATCCACCGCCGTCGTCGCCTCCTTCTATGCATATATAGATCATCACATGGATATACAGACGTGTCAGCCAACAAGGGAACACATCAATAATTTATAGCGTTTTAGATAGCTAGTTGCAACATAAGCAACTTAAAAATCAAGAGAAATGGAAGAGTACATAAGGGTATCGACAAAATTAACTAACTCTATGATTCTTTGCCGTCTCCTCGTCGCCCGCGACAGCAGCTGCCACGCCGGTGGTGGTGGTCAGCAAGTCTAGCTCGACCTGCAGATCAATTTAATTAGCAATCAATCAATTAATCAAGCTCAAGTTTCAGCTACACCCAGAGGAAGATCGATCAATCGATCAGCCCTACTAACGCCGGCGACTTACGTTGACGTCGTCGCGGCCGCCGCCGCCGCCATGCGTCCCGCGTAAGCCGTCGCCGTGGCGCCGGGAAGCCGCGTCGCGGCTGGCCAAGAAGAAGTCCACCTCCTTGATCTCACCCCTCCTCCCGCCCCTGGTCTCCTCCTCGTCGTGCGGCCGCCAGAAGGCGCCGCCGGCACGCAGCGACAGGCGACCGTGCTCCATGCCTGCAGCTGCCTCCTCCTCGCCGCCGCGACGGCGGTGGTGGTGATGGTGCTGCTTCGGCGGCGGCCTGAGCTCCATCGCGAAAGTTGCAACACTACAGAAAGGCAAACAAAGCTATGGGCTTTATCAGTTAGGGGTCAAAGTTTCGCCAAAAGCTGAGCTGAGGGCTTGGACTTTGGACTGCACCGAAAATGCTAAACAAATCTAGGGGCATAGTTGTAAAATTGTGTGAACCCGTGGACCAATAGGAACTGCGAGATGAACGGTGGGCCATGCCGCGTCAGGGGCTACGTCAGCGTGACAGGTGGGCCGGGCCGGGGCACGTCGAGCTCAGCATGACGTGTGCATGGGACATGATGGGAGGGGTAGATCGGTAATTCCACGTGGCAACGTACGTGACAGATCGGAGTAGGTCAGGAAGGGAAAGAGGTTGGTTGGTCATGGAAGTCAATTTCAGTTGGGATCAAGTTAGCGCCGGAGGACGACACGACGACGACTTAATCTCATCGCTCGTTAATTTTGTGGTTTTTGTTTTACGGCGCTGGTCAATTATCTCATGCTGTTACGCCGTCTAGACGCTAGCTCCTGTTGTTTGATGATCACCTCCAACATTATACCGTACGTGCACCGGCTAAGAGAAGAAAATGGATTACTTGTGGTAATTAACTCGTACATTCACATTGATTATTTGTATTAGTCGTCAACGGGTATGTTACACAGTATTACTATTAATAATATTAAACATATTTAAAAATATTTTTTATGATTTAATAATTCTAAAATTCTTAATAAAAATCAAGTCATACTCAGTTCAGAGTCTTAGTTTGTAGCTTTTGAAATGGTTGAAATTTGGAATTTGAAATAAGCTAGCTGTTTCATGATCAATTGGTACATTTTTTCTCTGATTAATATGGTTTTTGAACAAATTGGCTCCTTTCCACCCTCACTTAATATCACAACTATATGACACTAGAATATAGGAAGTTTCATTTGTCTAAAACTTGTTGAATAGTACTATTGAAATCACCTTGCATACTTTTACAAGTTGTATTTTCAAACAACTACAGAAAATAAGAAGTATATATTTTATGTGTTGTATCATATATATGAAAAAATATTGATGTGGTGGTTGAGTCGTGGGTATATAGCTCTGTCTATCATGACTTAAATTTAAGTTCCCACAATTTTCTTAGACATGAAGGCATACCTTTTTATAAGATTTTAGTGAGGTATGGCGTCAATGAAGTGGAAAACAAGGTCCTACCCAAGTGGTTGGGAGACAATAAGTGACGCCTGAGAAATAGTAGTACTCTAGAAAGCCATGGCTTGCAAACATCTATGTTGCGGCGTCGACTGCCCCGAGTTGGTGTCTCTAAGATGATGTCCTAGGTTGTTCGCAACGAGCACCTAATACGCGCGTGGGTGCTCGAGTTGGCCTAGGCCACAGGTTGATGGCACATGAACTCCGGGATGACTAATGACCTTGGAGAGGCAGTTCCAATGCGATCACCTTGAACTTGTGCATTCCCTTAGAACATGGGGGTATGAGAGCTCGGGGGTCGTATGTATCAAACTACTATAACTACTGTATTTAATACGGTAAGTTGCAAAACATCTCATGTAATAAAATAAAAAACAATTAGTTCTTGCAGTACTACAATATGAAATATGCATGAAATAAATCTATAAATTATTTTCTTTAAGAAAGACACCTAATTACTATTACGAAATCACTGTCTGTGTCTACACGAGTCGACACGCCCATCTGTTGTTATCTTCTGTATTTTCTTGTGCAACTAACACACGGCACATGGACCTTCAAATGATTCAACTGGTATATATCACGTTCTAACTACGCTGGTTCACACAGGAGGGTTAATGACATGTTCTTTTCCTCGATCGATCGATGGGCTTTTGTTTGTTTTCTGCAGAGAGAGAAAACTAGGTAGCGTCTTGATTCTTTCTTGGTGTTTATTCCATGATGACTTGTTTCTTCGAGAAGGTACATTTAGTCTTCACCTACTCTATGGTTTACTTATTGGATAGTATAATGTTTTCGTTTTGGCTATGACCTCAGTGCGATTATTACCTGATTGCTTGGCGGGTCGACTATGTCGACATCTCACGTGGAACTCTAAATATATTCCATGGAACCAAGTTAAATATACTCCTTGATTTCAAATGTAAGTCAGTTTGCATCTATGATAAGATGAAGAAAGTAGCTCAAAGGATTTTGTTGGGTAAAGGCAAATATGGAAGAGAGGTGGAAAAGAGACATAGAAGTTTTAAAACGATTCACAATAAGGAATTGAGCCGAGATAACTAAAACGTCCTACGACGTTTAGAATCGGAGGGAGTTTGACACTAGGAATATTAATCTGGAAACATAAGAATTAACTTCGTAAATCAGAACACGTAGAAGGAAGTAAAGAACTCGTGGGCGCATATATGATGTTTAAGATAAAAATCAGGAATCAAACCATCATTAACCTTTTCTACCTTGATTATGAAATATTTTGTTTTGTTTAGATGCATTAATTTTTCAGAATTAAAAATATAATCTCTACAGAAGGATAATTAATTAATGCTTTCATCGTTAAAAAAAAGATATTGCTCAACTAGTTTGTTATTTATTACCTCCATTATCAAAAGAAACCTTGAACTCTTAAATTATTATTAGATTAAAAATATTAGGATTTAATATATGAAAATAATATTAATATATTAACCATGAAAAGTTATTTTTTAAATAAAGAATGTATAGCTCTCAGTTTATGTACCAACTAAGAATGTACCTAGTACATACCCTAGTGGTGAAATCACAAATAGGGAGCACCACCACACTAAAGGTGTTTATATTTTAATAAGTTTTATAACTATATAATTAGAAAAAGTAATGATGAGAGAAGTGCATCAGGGACTGCCTCAATATCTAAAACATCAAGTACAAAAAGTGGAGATAGTATCGTACTGGTGTGAATGGTCTCCTGGTTATTCTTATGGCGAAGCTATATACTCTCTGTCTGAAAATATAAAAATATAGTATTAAATTAGATATCATCTAAGTACTACAAATCTCAACGGAGAAAGTAAGATTTTTGTGAGCCACAGGTCCCATGGCTTGCTGTGTAAGTAGCTAGCTTTTAAATAGCTTGTAGACAATGACAACACACACTTAATTTGTATACAATGGTTTCCTTTATCTAAAAATTGTAAAAACCTTAATTAACACTATATTTTAGAAAAGGGTAAATTGTAAAAAACCTTAACACTATGTTTAGGAGCCAATGTAATGCATAACCATAATTTCTACTTTTTTTTCATATAGCCTGCTTTTACTCTCTAAAAAGTGCAGTTGTCCTAGCTCCCTTTCCTTCTCCTATCGCACGCCCTCTCCTCCTCCTACCACGTGTAGTGCTTTCGCCGCTCCTTCCACATATGCGTAACTAATGTAGTATTTGATATTTTATTTCTACACTTTCAACCAATCCCTAATTTTATGGTCTTTTGGCCCATGTGTTAGTTAATTATCTTAGCCCATCCTAAATATATATATATATATAACTGGGGTTATGTAATGTACATATAAAAATATACATCTCTTTTAAAATATAATAAATTTTAAAATATAAATCCCTTATATTTGAAGATGAAGAGGGTAGAAGGTATAGTTATATGCATGTTACATTTAGTCCGCGGTTGTTTTTCAACTATTTGTGTATTAACGACTTTCACCCTTATGTAATATGTAGATAAAAATATACTACATCTTTTAAAATATAATAAAATTTAGCTATATATTTATATATCTAAAATCTTTTATATTTAAAGAAGAAGCAGGCAGAAGCTATATTTACATGTGTGCTGGCTGACACTTGCTCTTTAGAAAAGCTATCGGCCGTTTTTTCGACAGTTGTATGTTAACAACTTGACCCCCTTTCCCATCGAAGGCACGTACTCGTTTGACGTGTTCCCAACACCCGAGGGCGCACGTTGCATGGTACAACGACAAACAAATATGTGAACTTGCTATCTCCATGTATGAAACCCACGTACTTCATCTGCCACACGCTGCTTACTTTACATTATCCTTCATGAGAGTCGATGTGGAAAGGTGTTGAAATCAGGGAAGAGAGAGAGCATGGTGACAGGAGACAAGATGGAAGGCCTTGGCTAACCAACCCATGCTAATAATTGTCAACATCTTACCAACACATTAACAGATTAAAAAAGATCCAAAAGGTGATTAACCAGAGAGACGACGGTCTTGGTTATGGAATGCGACTTGATGTTGATGATTGGCATGTAGGTCGACCATATGTGCTGCTACCTTAGCTTGCTTAATTCTACAAGAAAGGCGCCGTCTGAGATGTACATATATATTATGCATGTGAGAGCAAAACGCCATCAGCAAAACCTTGTCTGCTCTCCAGCTACTATCATTTATATTTTTTCTTCAATAATATAGTTTATATTAGTGTTTGAGATTAATTGTAGTTATTCCACCCTATTAATTCCTCCATTCGGTTGAGTAACACTGACAGCTTTGTCCTTGTTTACGTCTCCTTCCTGGTAGTGTTTTTTCCTTACGATAGATGCAATTTGTCAAGGGATATTGATAAGAGAGGGTTAGGTTGCACGGCCTTTTCTGCCTTCGATTTGATTTGTCCAGATAGAGTACGAGTCACACCCTTTTGCTATAGCAACAGCCATACAATGATACAAGCAAGCATATATTTGACCATGACCTCTATTGGTACCCGTTACGTACGTTCCTTGACTTTTGAAGAATTGAAGTTGATCGGTGTGATTTTTTCCTAAAAGAAGATGTTCAAAAATGTTAAGGAAGAAGGTTCTATGGAGGCATCAATTAATTGAAAATGTTGACGTTGGGATCTCCTTCTGATTAAGAGAAGTGCTTGCAGCATGCAACTGCGTTAAAAATTCCAGATACTTCACAATTCAAAACTCTATGCTCTATGAACATATAGGTCAGAAAATAGAGAAAATGAGAAAAAGATTGCAGATTTGTCTCGCTCAAGGCCAACCGGAAGTGTAGCTAGTGTCAAAGGAGTCCGTAAGTCACCTGTGTTTGCGTACCTCTATGTCTTAGTTTTGGATTTATTCAGAATGGAGAGAGGAGATTATTATACTCATATGTAAGACATATGAAGATCAGAACCAAAAGTACAGTACTAAATGTGTCATGACATCACAAAACTGAGCTTATTTGTCAACAATTTTTTTCTAGTTCTATATCTGGCCTGTAGAACCGAATATTAGTTTGGTTCCCATATGTATTAGTTAGGTCATGAAAGACTAACAACTTGACCCCTTGTTTCCACAATAGAATTATGTGCCCATACTCCATGAATTACATACGGACATACACTTTACAATCGTCGAGTTTATTTTAGTAGAGATGTAGCAGATGGCTTCTTAATAGACATAATCTACTCCATGCCACTAAGTATTCACCGGTTCAATGATTAGCCATCAACGTTCTACTAAGTTTATAATTATTTCTATAATACGCTATTGGGCTAGATATTTTTTAAAATGTTTAAAATACCCTTATGGACATACAAAGGTGACAATTGATTTATTTATTAGAAGTTTCAAAAACTTATGAATTTTTTTGCTTCCTTACACAACGTAGAATTTTGTATGTATGTTTTAAGATTTCTTTAATATATTTATTTTTAAAAAGTTATTTTTGTGTAGCATCTGAGAGAGAAGTAACTTACACAAAATATAATAGCAAAAAAAAATGTTTTGTGTAGCATCTGAAAGATGATTAACATAGAAAAACAACAAAGAAAAAGTATAAGTATGCTATGTCGCGTGGGCACGCACACACACATATATATAGTTAGTAATATAAAAAACGTGAAACTACACAAACTTCTATGTTGTTTAAGAAGGCTACACAAAAAATTTATAATTTATTGAAACATCTAATGGGATGAATTAATTCTCAACCTTGTATGTTTATAAGGGCATTTTAGGTATTTTTTGAAAAATCCTATTCAATGACATATTATAGAAACAAGTGATAAACTCAGTGACATATTACACAGAAATGAACAATGTCATAGAACTAGTGCAAACTTAGTGGTATATAATAGATTTTTTGTTGTTATTATGACGTTGTTTAGTTTTACATTTGAAAAACAATAATTTAGCATTTCTTCAGTAACAAAATATGCTATATAAAATATTTGAAAAAAACCCCTTGCAATGCATCAGAATTTCACAACTTGATCTTAATTTTTTAGTAAATTTTGTAAATCTACAAATACATTGGCAAAACTGTCACAACACTACACTACAGGTTTAAGCTATTGTAGGAAAACAAAATTACACATCTGTTGTGGAATTTTTCACAAAACTATAGGTTAAAGCATGGTATTGCAAAACTATAGTTTTAGCACATAACTTACAACAAAGCTATGTATTTTAAAAGTTCCGTTAAGATAACAAAGAAAGAGAGGAACCTCCACAACTGTAGTTTTGCAATATTGTGACTTAAATATATATATTTCATAAATAAATGTGTATACGTATTTATATGATAGTTTTAACAAAATGTCTGCACTCTTTTTTTCTTAGTGTTCTCCATCGAAGGCATGCAAATTAAATTAAGGGATTTGTTTTTGAGTGGATGCATGCTTGAATTTAGGTGCTTTTCCTTGGAAACCTAGAGTACAACAAAGTAAAAGTACACAGGTTTTTTCGTCTCCGAGAGTCACAACCCTCAACTTACAATGGACGCTTTCTCCTTGTTCCTTCGTCTTCATGTCCCCTCCGATGGTGAGGAGAAGGAGATCCATCTTTTATACTAATCAAGGACATTCGTAGGGCTTTCTCAAATAAATTTTTTGTGTTCCATCTATGAAATTAGAATTTTATAGTGATTTTTTTCTTTCGCTTTGTCAGTGGTTAATTTGTTTGAAAGGTCATCAAGGAAGACCTAGAAATACCGGCAGCACTAGCTTTACAGTCCAAGTTAACGACTTGTTTGAGTTGTCAAAAGAACTGAACATGGTGGGTGATAGTCATTCAGATGTTTCTGCGTGTGCTGGAGTTGGTCATCATCCCTTATTTAATATAGGGTTTGCTTGTGTCTCTTGTTTCAATATAATTGAGATGTATAGCATCTCTGCTCTATTTTGGTAGATTTTATATTTTTCATTCTTATAACAACCCAAGGTTGTAATATCATCTCTTATTTAATATAGGGAAGATTGTCACCTTGAGTTTGAGATTCTTCCTATAAGATGATTTATTTTAAATATCTCCTTCTAATTCACTTTGATTTGAGATCCTCTATTGCCGCTGTTCACGTGTTCTCATGGCCACAGCCCTCCAAACGCGCTACTAGAAATACAAATAGACCAAGAGTAGTTGTGGTCGCTGTTTATGTTGGCTAGTCCTATCGAGGTCACCAAAATATGGTTTTTTGCGTCTGTCTTATTAGGTTTAGCGGTAGTTAATTTCTTTGGCAGATTTAAGGTGAGTAAAAAGATTTATTTGAGGCCAGAGGGGGGTTAGAGGGACGAGCACAACTTAATTAACTATGTTCCGTGCTCCTACTAGGCTAGATTCAGCTGATGTGGTAGGATTCGAAATCACGTTTAACTATGCACAATAGCACGTGTGGATAATGGTCATGAGAATGTGCAAACAGTAACAATAGGGGTAATCTTAAACCAAGTTGAAGGGTATTTGTAATATATTATCTGATGGGTGAGGATGTCAATCTCATGAAGATATTTGGGTTGGTTTTTGCAATTTTTCCTTATATATATTTTTAGATAATGAATAGAAATCAGCCTCTTCCTTTTATATATCTGGCTCTCTGTCAAAAAAAATATCATTGCAATATAAATGGCTACATTTGTTTTTGGAAAAAGTTTATTACCATAAACAACGGTAAGATCAAATTAGATCTACACATGAAAAAAAAACCAAGTACGTTGGAGTGAGCGCTGCTTCTAGATGAGCGTAGGGTTGTGTCTGGTCACCTTCATGTAGAAGCGATCGATCGAGGCTCCTGATCTGGGAGAAATCGATGGTGACGACTGACGAGGCAGTGGATCAAGATGTATTATTGTCGACTGTTTTGGGTTTGCATGTACCTCTACATGCACAAACATACTTGATGTTTTAGCCTCCTTTTTTTTTTCTTTGCAAGGATTCAGAAAACAAAGTTTTTATTCAGTTTCGTTCAATATATCTTCAGACAACAAACAAACAAACAAAAAATTGGAAGCTGTGTGTGGCCAGGCAAGACCCATCTAATAAAGGTCATGCATGCATGTCCATCCATCTCGATCTGGCCACAACATCGATCTCTGTATGGATCAACCGGCCGGTCGCCACCACAGGTAGAAAGCAAGCGATCGACAGTACAACAACCGGCGAAGAGCGATCTCTGCCGGTTGATTGAGATGACAGTACGATCGACGACATGACTGGTGACCCGGCCGATCGGTCGCCTCCGTAGTACTGCATCCATTTGGATCTTCTTTCCACGAGTGTTTGAAATAGTGGCGACCACATTAATTTATATGTGGATCCATACATCATAAATTAAAAAATGGATAGAAATTTTATTGAGGGCAAAATCAGTGCCTTCAAAAACACTCCACAATTCCTGCGTCAACAACATTCCAGCCTCATCTCTAATGAATAAAAGATCGTTTCATTATATATGAAAGCGAGGTGAAAATGCAGAAGGATGAGTATACACTACTACACAACATGTTAAATATCATGTCCTATCAATGCTAGAAGCGTCAGTTAGACCAAAAAAAACTGACTCGGTTTTCGTCGAGCTGACCCCTTACGCTTAAGGCCTGCAAAAATCAGTGCTGGTCCCCTCCCTATATTTATAATATATATATATATAAACTGATACTGATGTGAAACGCCATAAAAAACTATTATCAGTTTTATTTTTTTAATGGACTGGCACAAAAACCAAACTATATAGATCGCGTATGGAGTAGGATAGAAAAAAATCTTTAAGTCTCTCTCACCTCCCTCCTTTCTTGCTCTCTCCCGCTTCATTCTCTGCCACCCACGCTGCAAGAGCTATCTACATTGGCAATGATATCACTCCCTCTCTCTTACTCGTTCTTAGCTCAGCGAAACAATCTCAGTTTGGGAGGTGCAGGGCTCTACGCATAGCAAGTTCTCTCTTAGTCACACCCACCACTTCTTTCTCCCTCTCGTTCTATCCTTCTCCTTCCTAGTATGGTAGCATGGAGCTAGATCTAGCAACCCTAAGCTCATGGCTACTAGCTTTGGCTCTCATACTACCTTGAGAGTGCTAGGGAGAAGTTATGGAAGAATGAGAGACTGAGGCCAATGATGAAGAACTTGTGGTTCGTCTATGGGGTTTGTTGGATTTGTTGTATGACAATGACTACCCGTGTTCTCTGTCTCTATCTTTTTATTGTCAAATTTGGTTATTAGCCTATTCCCTCTCTCTATCTCTCTTCACCCTTTTCACATATCTAGAGGTCATGGAGAGAGGCTGGCTAGGGGTTCGAGCATATCTAGGTGGCGCCTGTCTTTAAAGGTACAGGAGGCCAAGCTCGAGGATGATGAGCTGCAAGGAGGACACAATGTGTTGGTGAAGTGAAAATCAAGGGTCCCACCTAAGTGTTTGGGAGGCGGTTAGGTGACACTTGGATAACAGTAACACCTATGGGAGTTGTGGTTGATAAACGTCTATGCTGCGACGTTGATTGCCTTTGACTAGTGTCCCTGGGCTGATTCCCCACACTGCCCACAACGAGACACCTGACACGCGTGTGGTTGCCCTAGTTGTCCAAGCCGCGGGTTGATGACCTCGGGCTACCTTGCCCGAGCACATGAACCCTAAGGTGGCTAATGCCTAGAGAAGGCAATCCCAATGCGGCGACCTCTAGCTCAGGCATTTCCCAATAACATGTGGGCACGAGAGCTCAGTTGCCATATGTATCCAACTACCCCAACGATCGTATTCAATATGGTAGGTTGGAGCACTTGACTTGGTATGTCACCCGTGCACCTGCACTGGTTAAAGTAACAAGACGGATATCTACTCCATCCATGAACAATAGGCGATAAGACGTATAATGCTCCTCATCATCACCAAGGCGATCATGGCTACAACCAGTCTACCCAATGTGGCCTGGCTTTTCAACTATCCACGTGGAGAGGATAATAGGTGGGTTTGCTGTGGTTAGCAATAGCAAGAAGATAGCGCGACATCGATGATGATCACCAAAGCTCTAGTAGTGATTGGACTAACCATATCTACCTCTATTTTCTAGGGCTCACTTGTCCTATCTTTGTACACTCTATTTTTTCTCTCGGTACGTGTGATACATCTGAAGAATATATATAAGGGGGGTTTGTAACTAAGAAGATGGAGGAGGCAAGTGAGAAAAGAACTACTATATCATATCAAGAACAAGAAATAACACACGAGTAGGGTGTTATGCTCTTGAAAGGCCCGAACTTGTATAAACTCTTTTGTGTCTACCTCGTTGATCTCATTGCGTGCTAGATCATCCCCAAGGCCAAACATGAAGGGGGCTAGCCTTAGCATCCGCTCTTAGCATATGATCATCGACAGTTGGCATGCCAGGTAGGGGGTTTTCTTTCTTTGTGTTGTTTGAAGTTCTTGGTTTGCCTGCCAGAAATCACAAAGCAATGGTTGGCAGACATCGTCGTCGCCACTCGAACTTTAAGGAGTTGGATGCTACTGACTAGCATCGGATGCCCCTACACGTCGGCACCATACGGCGCATCGCAAACACTCCTATCTTGCTCCGGCATACTCTACGCCCCCAGGCATAGAGGGGTGGCGTTGGTCCGAGTGGAGCCATGATGGCCACGGCCATGTGGCAAGAATTCCTCCATAGCTAGGGAACCCTACCGTGGCTGTTCCTTCTGGAATGGCACGCCTCCTATCAATGAATAATAATTCAACTACAGTATTTATGCATATATGGTGTATTTGAACGACATAGAGATCGATTAATATGAGGATGTAAACAAATGTATCAGGAAAGCAAGGGAGACAAGTATTTTTATATAGTTTTGGGCCCCTAAATATCAGGTAATAGCCTTATTCCTATTGGGCAGAGAGGGTGTTGCCATTATATCAATATCTCATAAGTACAACATATAAGAAGGAAAATCCTAATATAGTCTACAACTATATTGGCGTAGAGCTCAGGTATGGTTATTAGCAGCTAGGTATTATGGGGCTTTCTAATGGTGACTCGATGGGATTTGTATTGTCTTGGCTATGTTGGCTTGTCCCTCCCCTTAGGGAAGGCTTTGTATTTATACCCATGGATGCCCATTGTTGAAGTAGAACTAGAGAGACAAGTATAGATACTATTTGAATAGTTTTGGTAGGAGCCGCATAGGGCTCTGTATTTGTTTCCTTATCTGGGGCTCCTTGCTTATCTGCTCAGGATTTTATCTGCAGGCGTGGGCCTTCTTTACTTATAGGACTTGGTATGTGGTACTCCCGCCAAAGCAGGTACATGTTTATGAGGTATTCCATATCTATTACACTAACAATAGTTCCAAACTCAACTCAAATAGAGATGACGGCTAGTTCAACTATCTCGAGAAGTCAACTTATCAGAGTAGGCTAACATAGTCAGTACTTATCTGATTAGCTTACATCAACATCGTTGATCCTTTCATCCAAAAATATTGTCACTTTAGTCGATTCTAATATTTGTGTAGAGTTTAGAACTTTGTCCATTTAAGTGTGTGCATAAAATTTCAGCAGAGTATCCACTTATTATGTTTATTCTTTCTTTCATCTAAAATATTTGAATAAACTTATTAGCAAACATTAAAGCCTTCAAGTAGTGCCGGGTAGCCTAATATAGGTATTTAGACATAAGCACATACATGCATTTGTAAAACTCCTAATAAACTTTGTGTCCATATGTAATTTGTTTGTACCTATAAACTCTCACATTCTGTTGTTTCGACTAGCGTTAGGTTATCTTTCTTATATATCTCATTCCGACTATAAACATTTCTAGCACCCTAGACAGTACAGGGTTTTCCTTGTGGTTGTATTTTGTTAAAACAAGATATTTGAGACCATGACCTTTGTCCATCTAAGAAAAACAAATTACAAGTTTGTATAGTATTCGAACGATATATATTTCCTATAATTTGACAATATAAAAGCTCCTTGTTTGCCCTGACTACTTAATGATCTAAAACAATATCTACTATTCGAGTAGTCAAAAGGCACAAGTATAAGGACAAGATATCTGCCACTGTGGGGAATAACAAGGTACATAATTTAAGTATATATTCATATATATGTAAAAACTTGTAGATATGTTGCCCTTCTTTTCCCACTATTTTGTATGCTTGGGTTTCTCGGATTATCTTATCGGAATTGTCATACTTTGATGAGAAATTTGTTTATGACACTTGTGTTTACACCCTTTCAAGAATATTGTCACCTTTGGCAAGTGCACAAGCCCAAAATAGCTTCTTATGATAGAGATGAAGACCTTGGTGGTATTGTGTGATGCAAAACACCATACGTAGTCACCGTATATGGGTCATCAAACCCTTTATCTTGTAATTTTTTTCTTGTATATATTGATGATTGGACTTGCTGACACGATGACCAAACGAAGTAGATTTCTGACTAGCGAGCACTTTTGGACCAACGTATGTCTTGAAGTTGAGGTGTGGAGTTGTCAATCTTAGCTTTAATTTGTTGGTATTCAATGCTGACCAGTATAAAGCCTCTGACTAGTCTCCATGTTACTCAATATCAGACTAGTTGTTCTGTTATTTGATTTTCCTGAAATCAACTGCCCAGAACAAATCATTAAATAACAAACCCCCAAGCAAATGCTCAGGAGAAAAATGTAAACTAAAATTTAAAATATTTTTTTAGTTTATAAGTAAATAATATACTTTTTCCGGCCCCTGACTATCTTCTAAAAAATGTAGTTAGTCAGTAAATAGTCCAAGTGGGAGAGTGATGTTTGATAATTTGATGTCTTCAACCACAATATTAGTGGTATTAGCAATTGCTCCAGCCAAGTTGCTTTTTGTGATGAAGAAAGAGTTAATTTGGTTGGTAATACATATAGGTTATAGGACCACTATGACTCCCCTGGTCTTGGCAAAACCAGCGGCGTAGTTAGATCCCGACAACATGTAATAGAGATGAGACTGCTATGACCCAATTAGTTTTGTGAAAACCTGTGGTGTAATCATGACTTAGCCATGTTTTTTTAATGATAGGACCACTACGACCTTACTGTTTCCATGAAGACCAGCATCATAGTGTCTAGTTGAGAGAACCTTTCTATCTAACCTAGTCTCACGAAAACCAACGGTGTAGTAAGATATTTGACCACTATCTAAGTGGAAGAAACTTTCCACCTAACTTGGTCTCTTGAAGACCAACGACGTAATCGGATCTTCCACTGTCTAGGTGGGATGACCTTTCTACCTAACCTAGTCTCGTGAAGACCATTGGCGTAGTTGGATCTTTTACCATAGTCTCATTCAGAGGTCCTTTCCATTTGACCTGGTCTCACAAAGACCAACAACATAGTTGGACTTCGATCACTTATATTGGTGCTTGGGTTGGTAATCAGATGCATATTTTATGTGGCCAACATGGATTCACATTTATTTTTTCAACTCATGAGCCTACCGAAAGGTTGCGGTTTTCTTTAGGCTTCTTGTCAGAAACATCTTTTCGATTTCCACGTATGCCTTTTGTCAACATTTGAGGTCTATGTCAATGTCATAATCTTAGATGTCATAGGTAGCACCTTGGGCCCTTTGCTTGGTAACTGAGTACTTCCTTCATCTCTGTTTTGACTAGTCCTTATTTTGACTAGTGTAGATAGATTTCATGAACACTATCTTAGCAACTATGCCAGATGATTAGGCTGGTTACTTTTGGGAAGTATTTTTCGATAGTATGGCAATAACACGAGGTGTCATTACCATTTGAGGTATTTGACTTAATCATCATGGTAGATGGCATAATCAGAGTCTCGGGCCCTCCGTTTATGAGCGGAGCACCTCTATTGCCTATATCCTAAGTACTTGGGATAAACACATGGTTAGAATATTGACAAAACATGCTTGGTAGTATCGGTTATTTTTTTATGAGAAATCAACCTTGTTAGGCAACTTTTTCATAACTATCCCACGTGATACTAGTGACTATTGCGAAATATGTTGCAATTGTTCTTTAAAATTAATTTCTAGAAAAAATATAATAGAAATATTGTAAATATACTCGAAAATCTACAAGAATGTTGTAGTAAAGTCATGATATATCAAGCATACATTTATTTCCATATTTACCATAATCGAGCAAGATTTATACATGATTAAAAAGTGCAAGGCCCAAGGCATGAGACCGTAGTCGGTATAATATGACATGAGCTCATAAAATAGAGTGTATAAAAAACATTCTAGGTAAACATAGTAAATTTTTGATTAAAAAATGGTATGTTAAATTGAATAAAATATTATGTACCTGGTAGATATATGCCGGATGTAACTACGAAATCAATATATTAAAATTTTTAAAAAATAATATACTAAATACCTTATTACGTACTTGACAGAGATGTTAACAATCACATTCGAGTACGTTTCATGTGTATAACATAACACACATGCATACATCTAAATTAGTTGGTCTACAAACCATGTATGGATACACGCAAGGCATTGGTGGCTGGATTCTCAATCCTGATTGGTCATCTTGGATTTATACGCGTATAGTCAATGCTAGCCGTACAGGGTGCAAAGCTATAAGATGTCTTAGCCTAAGACTAGTCAGCTCAATTAGCATCTTGTTCTTCCAGACGAATCAGAGTGGTAGAAGGCTATTGTGCTTAAACATTCTTGTAGCTCATACAAAATAAAAAACAAGAAACAAAAACACCATACATGAGCAAATATATAAATTGATCAAATAATTAATAGATTAGGATGACAAACCTAGTATCTTGTTCAAGATCAACGTTTTTGTCGGTGCACAGCCTCATTGTTAGTTTGAGAGTTATTGGCCTAGGATCTCAATTTGAGGCTCCAAGAGCGATAAATTTGAACTATTGTTTTCCATGGTTGAAATATCTTAAAGCCATGTCAATCCTAGTAGATCGAATTATCGAAGATTGAGATGGTGATAATTCCAATCTAGAGACAAACATACTTTGGTCAGGTCGTATTTCTCGATTCAAAGTAGTCATAGCATCCCTCGTTAGAATCTTCACACCTCGATGTCACGTCCTTATGAACATGACATTGAGTTCTTAGATCAATAAACTTAGTCATCTTTCTAGTAGCCATAGGTGTGCACATAGAAATCCTTCTCGAATGCACTCCCTTGGGTGCAAGACCAATTTGTCAATGTGCTTGTGTATGGATGTGTGCGGGGAAATCTACTAGTCTAGTACATGCTATTTTGTTGGCCATAGGTGTCAATTAGGGACCACCAACTTGCGATGTTATTTTTGACCTAGCATATCCTAGTAGGAGTCAAGCCAATAGGTAGCTGGTTGGAGGAACAACCAACTAACACTGGAACTTGGACGAATAATGTGCACGTAAAACAGGAAAAGCCACAACCTAATATATGACTAGTAGTAAAGGTAAAATCAATCTAAAAATAAGATATTAAAATGATTAACCTAGTATTGATGAAGCCATTTATGATGGAGTTGGTGTAAATCCCGATGGTTATGATTTCGATCTAGAGGTGAACTTACTTTGTCTGGGTCATATCTCCCCATTCAAAGTCGTCATGACTTCCCTCATCGGAAAATCCTCCTTTGGACACTATATCTTCAAGAATCCTTTGAATACAAGCTCTCCTAACCTGGCACGCCAATTGGCGATGAATAATAATCCAACTATAGTATTCATGCATATACAGTGTATTTGAAGGGTGTAGGGATTGGCTGATATGAGGACACACATAAATATATCAGGAAAGCAAGGGAGACAAGGATTTTTATATAGGTTCAGGCCCCTGATGTTGGGTAATAGCCTTAATCCTACTGGCTAAAGCTGGAGTTACCATTATATCAATCTCTCATGAGTACAACATATGACAAGGAAAATCATAATCTAGTCTGTAACTATATCGATGTAGAGCTCGGACATGGTTGTTAGTAGCTAGGCATTGTTGGGCCTCTTTAATGTTGACTCGATGGGATTTATATTATCCTATCTATATTGGCTTGTTCTCCCCTCATGGGAGGTTTTATTTTTATACTCTTAGATGTCCCCCTTGTTCAAGTATAACTAGAGAGATAAGTATGGATACTATCTAAACATTTTTAGTAGGAACAGAGTAGGACATTGTATTTGTTTCCTTATCTGGGATCTCTTTCTTATCTGCTCAGGACTTTATCCATAGATGTGGGCTTTCTTTCCGTATATGACTTGATATGTAGCACTCCTACCGAAGTAGATACAAGTTAATAGGGTATCTCATATTTGTTACATAGACGCTACTGACCAGTGTCACATGCTGCCACCACGACGGCACCTCTATGCGCGTCACAAACTCTTGCATCCTACTCTAGCATACTCTACGGTCCCCTTGGCATAGGAGGGCAACATCAGTCCTAGTAGAACCACGCTTGAGAAACTTTGTCGTGGCTATGCCTTCCGGCATGCCATGCTCACCGATCAAGTGTGACCTAGCCCTAGAGGCCATCAGTCCGAGAGTGCTTTGCTTGTAGTGCAAGCACTCCTTGGGCAAATGCCACTCTAGGTGGCCAATGAGACGACCAATGGGTGTTGGTTGTAGTAGGTTGCTAACCTCATGGGCACTGCACATCGACATATTGTTGCCAACAGCGCAGGTAACATGTTGGGAGTGACAGCCTCATAAGTGATAAGAGGACGACGATCTCCACATGGTGCAAGAGCTCCACCTCCTCTTAGAGGGGCTGCAAGACCACCACCTCCTCTTGCTTGGTTGGTGGGGGTGCAAGACCTCTACCATCATCTTGATGAGCAAAGGGCCAATGAAAATGCCAGAATCACGCTTAAGTTTGCGTGGGAGCGGCACTATGAGAACGCAACCATCAAGGACCAAGCATTTTTTGACCAGCCCTAGGAAAATCGTTGTTCCCTAGACCAGGAGCTCCCGCGCTCTGCTTCGCACAATAGCACCGTGCCATATGGCAACAGTTGTTAGGCACTCACAAAGGAAATCTGATAGGTGTGCTGTGGCCAACAGAGTTTTGGTCGATTGTCCTGGAGAAGTTTGATGGCTCCATTGACCTCATCGAGTTCTTCTAGATATACACCACCACAATCCATGCGGTGGGAGGCTCTGAGTCTACCATGGCCAACTACTTCCATACGGCCTTGGAGCATAAACCTCCTCGCAGGCTAGATTGGCTCGTGGGGCAAGTTGTGCCACCAGTTTTTGGCCAAATTTTAGGGCACATACAAGCACTCCAGCACAAAGTACGACCTCTATGCCGTCCAATAGTAGGACAATGAGATGCTCAGGCACTTCATCCAACATTTTAGCCATGTTCACAACACCATTCCATAGATCCATGCCCATGCAGTGATTGTGGCTTTCTAGCATGGCATTCACAACAAGTAGACGCTGGAGATGCTTGCCATGCACAAGCTTGAGACCACCTCTGAACTTTTCGCATTGGCATACAAGTGTGCCAAGATGTTGGAAGCCTAGGCATGGCATCTCCCCTACTCCGAGTAGCCCTTTGTCGATAGTGCAAGTCCCTCCTTCTTTGTCGATGGGTAGGAGAAGAAGAAAAAGGAGAATAGCTTCAAGAAATTCGTCCACGATGTCAACAACAAGGCGTTGAAGCTGCCACACCGTGACAGTGGAAAGAAGCTTGCATTGCATTCCAGTTCAAAGATCGACAAGTGGTGTGACATTCACCAGACTGAGTGACACGACCTCACGGAGTGCCGCACGGTCAAGGTGCTTACCAAGAGCCACTAGAAGGAGTAAGAGGAACGCTGCACCGGGTACGATGACTCTGAAGCTAAACCTAATGTCAACCATGGGTTCCAAGAACCTGAGCACATTATCACTACCCTCTTTGACGATGCTTTTGCTCACCCTCTCACTGTAGCTTCAAGGCCTTCCAGCACGGGCTGTTTATGGCCACCTTGAGCTCGAAGTACACCCAGCGTTTGAAGTAGTCGGTGACTTTGATCACCTTTGACTAGACTAGCCACCCCAAGAACTCCTCAGCAGCTAGTCATCTCGTTCTGGTGGTTTCCCCCATCATCAACAATATCAAGGTGACCCACATCCTCATTGATG
The DNA here is from genome assembly GCA_030770085.1 of Oryza coarctata. Lineage (NCBI taxonomy): Eukaryota > Viridiplantae > Streptophyta > Magnoliopsida > Poales > Poaceae > Oryza > Oryza coarctata. The sequence continues at coordinate 8,730,048 of CM061463.1, read as the reverse complement.
GGGGTGCGGGCCTAAATTTCCTGTCTCTATAGGTGTATGAGCAGCTCTAGATCACCTTGAGTTGGCTCAAGTTTTTGATGCCATACTGTGGCATCATCCTAGGCCATGCCTTCCCTCTTGGCCACATCAAGCTCCCCGTCATGTTCAGCTCCCATGACAACATATGAATGGAGAGCATCAACTTCAACGTTACCCACCGTAGGATCCTGTAGAACATAATCCTTGGGCACCCTGACCTCACCAAATTTATGGCGGTCACGTATTACGTGTACCTAGCCATGAAGATCTCTAGGCTCATGGGCCCCATCAAGATTCTCAGTGACATCTAAGGTGCAGTCTCCTATATGGAGCAGTGTTGATTCGACCTAGATGCCATTTAGCAAGGCAAGCCCAACCAACCCAATATCTCGGGTCCTCTGGCTTCAAAGCCATGCCTTGCCACCAGTGACATGGTCCTTGTTAAGGAGATCATGATTGGCGATAAGAGGTCTAAGGCCGTCAAGATCGATGCCTTCCTTTGGTCTAACACTGATGTTTTTGTCTGGCAATTGTCGGACATGCCTAGGGTGCCTAGGGAGGTGGTCGAGCACCACCTTGCTGTGCCCTCAGACACATGGCATGTCTAATAGAAAGTACATTGACATATGCCTGTGTGCCAACTCTTCATTCATGAGGAGGTTGACAGGTTACTTGCTATTGGCTTCTTCCACAAGGTCATTCACCCTAAGTGGCTTGCTAATCCTGTCATCTTACTTAAGGCAAACAATAAATTAAGGATATGCATCGACTACATTGACCTCAACAAGGCATGCCCAAATGATCCCTTTCATCTCCCTAGTATAGATCAGATAGTCGACTCCATTACGGGGTGTTACGTTATGTGTTTTCTATATGAGTACTCTAGTTGCCACTAGATAGATGTGGCTAGGGAGTTTGTGTTATCACCTTGATAGGGAGTTTCTGTTTTGTGTATATGTCTTTTGGTTTGAAAAATACTAGTCCCTTGTATCATGCTCAAATCGCAGATAAGCCATAATGTTGAGGCATACGTTGATGACCTGGTTGTCAAGTCTCAAGATCGAGCCACACTCCTCGAGGACTTGGCAAAAAAATTTGATAGTCTCCACACGATGTTCATGAAGCTTAATCCTGATAAGCGTGTTTTGGGTTTCTCTTTGGCAAAATTCAAGGTTTCTTAGTGTTAAGCCAGAGGATTGAAGTTGACCCCTAGAAGATACAAGCTACTAAGCAAATACACCCCCAGACGCGCCTCAAGGATGTGAAATGCCTAACGGGTTGCATGGTTGCCTTGGGGGTTTTCATCTTGAAGCTCGGAGAGTGTGGTCTCCTACTTTTCGAGCTCCTTAAGAAACCTGGTGGCATCGAATGGACCCTAGAGGTGGACCAAGCCCTGCAAAGTCTGAAGGAGTACCTCACTTCACTGTTGGTCCTCATGGCACCGCAAGAAGGGAACCACTCCTCCTATACATTATAGCCACCCCTCAAGTTGTGAGCACGATTTTGGTCATGCAATCTGAATTTGCGGAGAACCCTAGGCAAAATGACTTGTCTAAGCTCCCAGTTGAACTTGGGCCCACAGGGGAACCCAACCTCCCTACCATCCCCAGGCAACGTACTAGGTCCAAGCTCCTAATTGAGCCCGGCCTATGGGAAAACCCAACTTTCCCGCCAACGCTGGACAACATGCTAGGTCTGAGCTCCTAATAGAGCCTTGACCAGACACGGGGCATGAATCATCATGCAACCCCAGGCCACCCTAGATGTACAACGAGCTCAAGAAGCATGCCAAGGCTTGGATTGATGAGTTACCGATTGTGTTATCGGTTAACAGGACCATGCCAAGTTGAGTGACCAAGTGTTAATGCTAAAATTTGGTAAGCCCATGGATAGATTGGAAAGATGACCGGTCTAGTAAAGAAGAGTCCGATTGCTATAGGGAAGAAGCCGATCGAACGAAGCGAGGAAGGATTCAGTCCAATTATAGAAGACTATCCAAATAAGGCCGAGTCTGAGGAGGAGCCATGAAACTCATGGCAGGGTAATTTATCTATGTAAATCGTATCTTATATTGATAGGAATGTTTAGCTAGTTCAGTTAAATTCCTTAGAGATATTTTACTTTTATATTTTTAAGGAAATAATGTCCGATGGTTGTTGTAACCGCGTCGGACTCTGTAATGCCAGGGTATAAATATAGACCCCCTAGAAGCCTGAAAGATATCTTTCGATCAATACAACTTCGACGCATCGCCACCCTAATTTATCTAGGTTTTTATCGGCAAGTTTCAGCTCTCGACGCGGGGCTGCATCGGTTAAGTTCGATCTCCGACGAAGGAGTAAGTCCCATCACTATCCTGATATATTTTGCTCTATCTAAGGTTACATCAGTTAGGTTTGACATTTTAGTTAGATTGAGTGTACCGCATCACGTCCATGTGAAATCTATCGATTTACCAAGCTCTCTTTGCCATCGTTGGTCTCGTGCTGCATCGGTTAGATTCGACCTACGAGATTACCAACAGTAGATTGAGCCGTAGGGCTGTAGGTCTCTACCCGGCGTTTCATCGGAGTGGTTAGCCAATGAGTTATCTATACCTTGAGCAACACGCCCAGCTTATCGGCTTCTCAGCTGATGCGCATCCGTCTTTAGAGACTTGTATTGAATGTCACCCCTAGTGCATCGGCCTTTTGGTCGATGCACGAATATCTTCAGAGATGTCTTCTCATCGGCTCAGCTAGCCGATAGGTTCGCTCCACCCTTCCTTCATTATGACAGATCTGGTGTCCGTCATCTCATTGCCGTTGGACTTGGTCTCTTACTATCTCGGTTAGGTCTGATCCTTCAAGATTGGTGCTAGCTGTGTCGTCACGGTGGGCGACGGGTCTAGTGCTGTGGGAGGATCGGGCCCCGCTCCTTGTTCATCACCCACCATATCTAGAGCGGTATTGACTCTACAGCCAGTGTGTATTTTATACGATTCCTTACCAGTCCACATGTGCCTTCATCAACTTTCTAGCTGATGAACGAGCACTACAATTTTTGTCGGCAACCAGGAGAGATCCCGCATGCTTTGCTATTCTTTCAATACCCTTTGGTGCCTCTATGGGCTCTACGGCTGATGGATTAGGATCTAGCTTTCGCTACACCCGGAGTCATCACATCCTTCGTCCACATCCGTCTACGCCTTCATTGGCTCCCCAGCCGATGGAAGAGCGTTCCAATCCCTATCAGCGACCAACCAATAGCAAGAGCCATTCGGATGCGGCTGATGACCAATTTGATCCTATCGGCGGCCAGTCAATAGCGAGAGCTCGTATCGGCCCATCATTTGACTGACCCGTTCGTCTCACCTCATTGTTAATTGCATGGTTAAATTGATTGGCATACCCGCACCTACACCGTCGCGACAGAGGGACTAGAGAGCGAGCCGAGGGACCTGCGCTGGAGTTAAGTGGACCTCCCAGGCCTCGGCGCGCGTACCTCGAGCCACAGAGAGAAACCGATAGACCTGCACTGGAGCTAAGCAGACCTCCCAGGCATCGGCGTGGTCGCGTCGCGCACGCGAGATCCAGCATGACCACCAAAGAGGCACCTTTCTTTCTTGTCTATAGTCGTGCATCGCTCCGAGTTGAGAGATAGCAACAAGGCTTGAGATACTACCATCAGCGTCGTGTTTAGCCTCGGTCAGTTGAGGTCAGGGATCTTGTACTCCATTGTATCCTGATGTGAGTCGAAAAGAACAAACTTTCTTCGATGTGAAAAGGCCCCTACCTAGTGACCGGCATCCCCTAATCAGGCTATACTTGGTTGGCCATGGAGGATAGGACCCCACTCCCTAATCCATGAAATTTTGAGCACTTGTATAAATTCTAACCCTAACCATGTAAGTTTGTGGTTGTGCTCAGGCCAACCTGGACAAGTTTTCTTATCAAAGGTTGATTGGGGCTCCCACCATGTACATACTTCTTAATATGTGCACAATTTTGATGCCTTTTCTTTTGCTCTTTCTCTGCGATTACTCGTTCATGAAAAAGGTGATTGTTACGAGAAAAATGACAACACATATTCTACTTGTCATAAACGGTCATGGGCTAACATGTGGTCCAAGAGGCTATGGCAACTTGGCCCTCATGGGCCTTGTGTTGATGCCTAAACTGGTAGGTCATGCCCTAGGCATTGCCGAGCTCCGAGATCCTTGGACAGTCCTATCAACTTAGTGAGAGTGGTCGAGGTAGCTTAGTCCTCGGTGGTGGGCTATGGTGCTCAGCCTAGCCAGTCTTGCCCGAGCACCACAAGGGCTAGAGAAACATGAGTTGCCCGATATTCCATGTTTGCCGCTAGCTCACGTTCCTAGAGCACGATGGACAAAACTATGGTCGGTGTCACTAGTATCGTTCCTCTTGTGGCTATTTGCGAACGAAAAACTTTTTTTTGTCTTTGTTGCACTAGGTGCATAATGATTGCCATGCAAGCTGCCGATTTCTATGTAGGTTACACTTCATGCGAGAAAAAGGGGAAGGAGACCGGGATTGTGTGAAAGAGCTAGAGTACCAAGCTCATGCGCATGCTGGCTTGGGGGCTCTACCTCGCCATCTCGGAGCCCGAGAAAATGCTTGCGCTAAGATCCTCATGTGGTGGTATGACTACATCAACCTGCGATGATTTGAAGGAGCCCGGGCTAGTGGTGCCCTTAGGGCGCATGGCCTAGATGAATATGTTAGAAGTATACACGCACGAACGACAAGTTTAGACGAAAAACAACCATATGGTTAAACTATAACGCAATCTTTATAGGCAAAAAGGAGATAGAAAATAAAAAAAAAGTAGGAGGTAGTATGGCGTCTCTAGTTCACCATGTCAGTCCTCGCCCCCATCGCCAGGGTGCATACTATCATTGGTGCCCTCGCTAGCACTGGTATCATTAGTGGTGTCATCCACTTCAACGGCATCACCCTCATCGGAGGCTTTGGGCTCGTATTTGAAGTATCTGGCGATCTCTTTAGCGATGTCATGGATGAAGGCCCAGGCTTCCTCGGCACCCACAGTAGGTCCTAAGTGTGAAAGGCAACAAGGATGTACTCCACCACACCTCGTGCCAACTCGCGGTGTTTGTGGGCCACCATGACTTAGGACAACCTTGCGCAGCCCACAAGTCCGTCTGTGAGCTCCGAGAATCCAAGTGCAAAGTGTCCTAGGAACTCAAGGTGTTGGCCCTAATGACAATGAAGTCGATCCTAGCCTTGTATACCACATCCCTCATGTGCTTGAAGGAGCTCTTCAAGAGCTCATTGAGTGTTGTCGCCTAGTTGTAGCGAGCGTCGGATGGGGTCATGTCTTCACTGGGATTGGGAGCCACTTGGCCAATCGATGAAGTAGCTATCCAGCTCCACATAGTGAGACTCTCCGCTCAGGCTTCCAACTCATCTTTCTTGGGCCTAAAGACAGTGACCCGTAGGTCGAGCTCGGCATCCCCATGGAGCATGCCGCGTTCTTAGGCATCTAAAACATTCTCATGCACTTGGACTTCGTTAGCATGAAGCTCAAGTTGCTTCTCCTCGCACGGAGCCTGAACACAAAGGGGGCCAGCATGAGCCCATGCTCTTTTTGTACAATTGCTGACACCACGGTAAGTATTCTTTGGGCCTAACTGCTTCCTCCTCTACATGTCTCGGTTAGATTTTTTTTCAAATTTTGATTGATTTGCTCCAATTTTGGTTGCATGTGTATGCAAATTTAGCTCTAACTCTACTTACATGTGAATGCAAATTTTTATGCCATTTTTTGTAATAAAATGATGTACGATGATTAATCTGTTGATGTATAGGTTGCGAACTTTTACACGAATTGTGATATATTCATCTTGTTGATGCATCGGTATCTTTGTTAATGTATTAGTGAAATTATTGACTCTTTGGATGATATTTTCATCGTTGATGTAAATCAAACAATAGTAAATCTATATATCTGGTTCCTGTTTATATGTTATATCTTTTGAGGTAGATAATAGTCAGACACGAAAGAATTTTTATACTGAGTCATCATAACCCTATGTCCTATTGATATTGATATATATTCTGAAAGTGTGTGATTACAAGGATGTGTATATGGTCCTAGTCTAAACTTATTCGTTAATCTCAGGAATTTCGACGAGAGGGCAGTCCACGAGATCACTGAGTGATCTCCTCAGAAGAGCTCTACGGCTATCTCCCGGTTTGTGTCAAGATGTGTCGTGGCTCCTTGTTTATTCTGGCCTGTCACTTGATCTCTCTAGGATTATACATTTATACCCTCGGGTCTCCTGTGTCCTATGAAGACTCATAGAGATATGTTTAAATTTTTTTGGTATAGACCTAATTGAGTCTGATTAGGTCACTATGATTTTGCGAAAGTTGGTTTCCTAATTCCTTGCTTGTATACGATACTATCCGATGACTATTCCATATGTAAACGTGTTTTCAATTGTTGCTAGGATATACTATATTTTATATACCGACAATTTTGTATTAGAAAAGACTATAAATTATCAATTTATTCGATATATATATATATATATATATATATTAAAGGCATAATTGTGCCGGTTATCTAGAACATACACTGATGCTGCCCTTTAAGGCCACTAAGGGCTATGCTTGGTGCCATTAGTACCGGTTTTGTGTCCAGAATTGAATCCCCATCGATATCGATCGACCTATTAATATCTAGCTCGATCTTGTCCAACCATCGCCTTGGCCTGAGGAAATTTATTGCTCCAAACCAGCTTGTGTCTTGGTCCGGCGAGAAAAGTTTTTCCACGAAGACGACGTGCGAGATCGAGACGAGCAGAGAGACCGGCCGTGTGAGCGAGAGCAACGACCTCGGACCTAACCTCCTGCTAGCTAGCTAGCTACCGATCGTTCGAGACGTACGTGTGTGTTTATTTGGCCATATTGCACGCACACGTAACGTAACGCGCGGGTCCCCTCGTCGTCATCGCCGCCGTCGCCATCGCCGTCGCTGGCGGCCGCTACGGTTACGTGATGTTTATAACACCGGACGAGTGATCGATCGACGAGGTAGCGATTAAGTCTCTCGGTGACCTTTCGTTGCTAGATATTATTGGTAGTTAGTGTCTATATATATATATATGTGTGTGTGTGTGTATGGTGTAGCTTGCTCGATCGATGATCGTCGATTGTGCACGTACGCTCGCTGTCTGTCTGGCTGGACTGACTAACCGCATCCATCCATGCATGGTCAAATCCACATGCAAGTTCGTACATATATTTGGCTATATATATATATTCATATAGTACACATGCAAAACGTATTACATGTGGATGCAATCATCACGCAGAGCTAGCTAGCCAATTAACAGGTAGTATTATTGTTGTGAGCGCGAGGGAGTGTATGCAACATCGCAGCAATTTGTCATGCATGGCCGAAGCTAGCTAGGTTCGTCAGCCAGTCGTGTGATGACGTTACGACGACGGCGACTACGATCGACATCAGCCTCTAGAGTTTAGACGATGTAATATATAATACCTCATCTGCCAGTAGTGGAATGCAGTAGTGATTAGTCAATGTTAACTAGAGATTATCCAAAACTTGCCCTTGATCGTATCACTGGATTATAAACCCCGCATGCATGCGCATGCAGCTAAGATGGAAAGATAGATAATATTGGCAACTGGACCTAGTTGAAACCTTGGTCAGCAAAGGCAAAAGCGCATGCAAACTCTAGAGCTGATTAATTTTGACCACAAGAGGGAGAGATTCTATCGCTAATGTTGAACAGCTTTGCTTATTTTGTCCGCTAGTGTACATGTAATACGGGCTCATTTTCTTTTGGTGATGCAGTCCGGCCCGTTCAAGCCTTTTTGCTGCGAAAAAAAGTATACTTCGACTCCATCATCATATGGCATTTCAACTCCAAATATGATTATAAAACCTTATTCATACCCTTTAATTATAAAACCAATTATATCAACTCCAAATATTAAAACCGGTGCAAAACGACTCTCTTGTCGATTTTGCGAGCGGTTTTGATTGACGTGGCATCTACTACTTTGACATAATGATATGGCATTTCAGTTAGAGATTTAGTGGGCCCCACATGTCATTTGCATGTTCTTCCTCCCCTCCGTTGGCCCCTTAGTTTTAAAAACTAGAAACCTGATGTGCTTTCTTATACCAATCATTGGATCATTAGTTACTATACATATACTTGATACACATCATATCACGATTAAATGAAGGTTAAAGAAGTACATATATCTCGAATAGGGCTAACTGGCCAAAACCTATTAGAGGAAAGCAGTAGTGGAAATTGAAGTAGTAGTAGGACCTAAATAATATGCCCACAAGCAGTCAACTAAGGCTACTACTTAAGATAGACCAGCTCTGCAATCTTTCTACAAGCATACTAAAATGCTAGCAAGGTTTGCTCTTCTGACTTACTATAACTTTTACTAAAAAAGATATATTGAGCAACTATGAGTACAAAAGTACTTAGCTAATCACCAAGCAAAATTCTTAAATTCACATAGATTTCAAGTATGGCTTGGCCTAATTTATGCAAAGCAAGTTTTCACAATTATTTTCATAATTTCTATGACCTAGCTATTTTAACTAAAAATAAAGTTATGTTCACTTGTTTAATCATACACCGAGGGTCACGTCCACCCTTCCTCAAGCATCGCTTGGGTCGACGTGTCCTCAGGACTAATTTCACATTCTCGACCATTATATCGTTTCCATCCCATAGGTAACATTTGCATATGTCCAAAGTTTCCACCATTTACACTAAGTCCTATATCAGTTTTAAAAATTATAAGACTAGTCAAGAGTATTATAAGTCCCGAAGCTCCTTTAACCACAAGTATGGCTATTCGAATATATTAGTTTACTCAAACTACAGTGGATATACGCTTTACTTGCACTTCACGACTTGCCCATAAGCCTAGTTTCAATATATGAGACATGTCATGGTAAGGTTTTTTAGGTCCTTTGTAGGAAGCGGTACTCGCCCCATGAATTATGCACCCTCATGCACTACCTAGTGTCCTATACCAACAGTGATGGGAGTCCTAGGTTCTCAAGATTTTCAAGAGAAATAACAGAGTTATTTTAGTTTTAGATTTTCATTTGCCATGCCTCACATGACTCTATCATGCCCCACATAATAGATCATCACTAAGTTTAGAATCACCGCACTTGTTGGTACCACCCACTCAGTGGCCTTAATCCACCATGTCTATACACATTTGAGAAGATATGGTCATACTCAGTTTGTTTCCAGCATGCTTCATGACTTCGACTTTAACTGACCAGGGTCGGCACTATCCTTTATTGGACACTACCCAAATTCTAGCCACCTGCCCCAATCTAAAAATATTTTTCATTAATTTTGGTTTTTCTCAAACAAGTTTTTATACCACTTCATGAGATGGCAAATCATATCTCCATATGCTTCTTTTCTTAATAATCACTACTTCCAAGGTGATTATCTTCGATTCATTCTCATCCCCAAATGTGAGATCTACTGATAAGAATGGCCAAGTGTTGTCAATAGTTGACTAGAGACTCAAATATGATTATGGCAATCAAGGTACAGGGTAACAATTCAAGGAAGGTTTAAAGACAACATAGGAAGGCTTAAAGACAACATAGGTATGCATTTTAAATATAGCATGCAATTTTATTTGTAAATATAGATAGGATCAATATATTCAAGGAGGGGGTGTGTGACTTGCCTTGCTTTGGGCCAATTACCTTTAATTCTTTATCTTGGTCATCACTTTAGCTCCCTGAGGGCACCTCCATGCTCTTCACGGTGAAGTTGACACGATCTAAACGTATAAGAGATAACAACAACAAAAAGCAATTAAGAAAAGCACATGAGTGTGTTGTTAATCTAACTGTTGAGGCTAAGGCTACTTAGGTTCCAGCTTACTAATAAGAAAGCTAGGACTAAGAATTTCTACTGATTAAGGTGGTGAGGGTGGCTTTGTGACTAAACATTTGGATAGATGGTGACCACTGACATAGTCGTGTATAAGGCTAGTCTCTAACTATCCCTAATTTTGGTCGGGTTATGTTAGCGTACTTGGTCAAGGAGAGTGGCAGTGAACCTATCTGTTGTGGTAGGCTCTAGTCTTTGGGGAGGCTTATGTGGCTAACAAGGTTGTGCATCCTAATAATGAAGCTTGATTTACAAACTTTTACGAGCATTTTAATCAATGTTCATCAATATATTATCTGTATTTTGTTGATTTTATTTATTTTAACTTCTACTTTAGCATATTTTTATATGGGTTATTATTATACTTCCTGACTCATTTTTATTTTTGGAAGCATGCAAATCTTATAAAATAAGTTTGGGTCTTTATTCCCAGTTAAAGTTAGGCCAATTGGACTTTTATTATCTTTTTCTGTTGGTTGAACATGTTAGGCTTATTTTAAATCTAGTATCACATTTCTATATGTATGTGCATGCAGGTTATAAACAAAATTTTATTCAGCACATTTTATTATTACATTAGTCAAATCATTTGGGTAAATTTTGGGGTTTACAGATTTTATGTTCATGAGGGTTTGCTTTGAGATTAGTGAAGCAATTACTTGTTGCCAAGGCTTATTAGCATTTTATCAACTTATGTTGCTGGGTAGATTACGACTTTCACATGTGTTATCTGTTTTGAATCTAGATCAGTTTAATTAATTCAAAATTATGAGCACAAGGTTTTGTCACTTGACTTGGCTAGATAATCTATTAGTGTCAACATTTAATTAGTTTGGACATTTCATTTATTTTAGCTTCGGTTATGTAATTACAAACACAAGTGTAACTTTTCATTTGTCAATTATATTTTAGGTGACATCTTTGTGGATCTAAGGTTATTTGTTACTTCTAGTGTTAAGGGTATATGGTAAATAACTTAGTTTCATCATCTGGTTAGTTTACCTAGATCACTTTTATTTTCTGAAAATAATTTCAAACTAAGGGTTTTATGAAATCACATTTCATGCTTGCTGTTTGTGAATCTTATCCATGTACATTACTGTTTCAGTAATTCATTTTTAGTATATGCATTAATAAAATACTTGAATTCACTTTGTAGTTTAAACATCAACTGCATGTGTGAGAATCATCATTTCTGGTCCATAATGAACAAATTGAATTTACAAAAAGTTTAGACATCATTTCAAATAGTTATGAATTTCCTAAGGTTGGTTCAGATTTTATTTCACTGCAAATTAATAACTGCACTGTATAACAAATGTTATTTCCTTTCCCAAGTTATTTTATTAAAGCAAAAGGTCTTATGATAGGTACGTCAAATATTTTGCAATATAAAAAGCTATATAGTGAGGCCCACAATCAACATTGGCTAGTCAAATTGATCGGAACCACGGCCTAGGCCCACATGTGCCCTGTCCTCTCTTTCTTTCCCCTTCACCTTTCTTTCCCTTTCTCTCTCATAGCCACAACACAAGGCACAAGCGAGCAGGCAGTGAAGCGAACTAGGTGGCAATGGCTGATGATTGGTGACGGGTGGCAAGGTTGTCGATGGCGAGGCATTACGACCATTGGTGGTGAAAGGGGAGCTTCCTACATGAGTGGGCCAAGCAGCCATAACGGTGAGGCAAGCTCGAGTTGTCGGTCAATAGGGTGCTTTGGCTATCTTGTGTTGGACTTGGAGGATTAAGTGGCTCTAAAAGGGCGCAGAGAGTCGATACCCAAGGCTATCTTGCAAAGTAAAGGCTCGGGATGGGCTCCCATCAATGGCTAGTTAGGAAGAAGAAGGGTTCAAGTGGTGGAGGTTCACCAAAGCGCAATCTACCGTATTGGCTAGGGATGTAGCAAATAGGAAGAAGGGTAGTGGAGATGCAGTGGCTTACCGAGATTTGGTTTGAGGGGGCTAGACGCTTGGTTGCGGTAGAGGTAGAGATGAAGCAGGGGAAGCAAAGGAAGCAGAGTCGACAGCTCTAGGAGTGGACACATAGAGTCGAGGCTATTTCCTCTTGTGGTAGTGGAAACTTATGGTTCTTCCTCATCCTTGTGACCTTGACAAAGGGGATGGCACTAGTGTTTGGCTTGGCGAGGCCTTGGCATTGGCATAATAAGAGAGGAGCCAACACGCGCACTCACGCACACCAAGTGCTCGACATAATGCCTTGGGCTTGGTGTAGAGCACAGAGGTGAGGAGTGAGGGATCAACCTCAATATTGGTAAAGATGGAGTAGAGCTCGGCGTGGTGGTTGTAGTGGGCATTCTATTCTCTGGGTGAGGCTATGGTGGTGTGTGTTAGTGATATGCCCTAGAGACAATATGGAGATGTATATATCACATACTATATTTATGATATATTATTTTATTTCTTAAAATAGACATTATCATTATTGATCAATGAGTATGTGACTTATTCATGAGACTCATAATGTCAAATATTGCTATTTCTAAATGATCACTAATCATATATCATATAAGGAACAAGTACAAATGTAAGATCAGCATATGCATTAATAGATGATTATTTTTCACAGTATGAAGATACCAAATCAATAATATAGATATATGTTAGTGAATATATGTTTAATAGACCCTACCATGAGATATTGCAGAGATTTTATATGTTGTCAATTAATCTCAAGTAGTGTTTATTAAGTCCATAGACTTAAAATCATCATGGTTCCTAATATACACAGTAGCTTATTTTGAGACTATCAAACACTAGTTCATAACAGGATAGTCATAAAAGTAGTATTCGGGTTTGCTATGAAATATGTAGTGGGATATGAGTGGTCAATATAGAATTTTCTATGGCCCCTCGACATAATAAATTATGGAAGTGCATGGCCAAGCCAAGGTGATTGAGGAGTCAATTATAAGTTTATAATCCATCACAGGATTGAGAGAGTGATTGAGCTATTAAGAGAATAACACAAGTCACGCCTTAAGCTCTATCGATATCATAAGGTAAAGGGATTCGTACATGAGAATATGGCAGATTCAGCCGATATAATCTTTACGTATACTTTGGGTTAATATGTCTTACTAGAGACCACTATTAATAGGATGATCGAAAGGTATTTTCGAGTCAAGACCAAATATACGTGAAGCTACAGGGTCACATGCTTAACAGATTGGAATACTTATTTGAATGTGATTCAGATAAGGGCTCGATTTGAATAGAGATCCAAGTGACTCTTATTGGGCCATCGCCCCCTAGGCCATAGTGAGGAAGCCTATATATAGTGAGGCTAGGAGGTCGAGGGATGAGACCTTGAGTAAAACCCTAGCCGCTTGCGAGTGCTAGTACACCCGTAATCGGTGTTCCAGCCCCGAACGTGTGGATATTAGTGGAGGCGTTGTCCGTTGCAATGTTGATCGACATCAAGATCACGACGGTCGATTACTTTGACAACTATCTCGATGTGCGTGTGGTTGGATCGGCTTCTCCAACCCTACTTTTGCTACACTACGCATCTCGCGGTAATGGTCCATGATCCCTCCTTCATATGATGTCTTAGATTGTACGGCGGAAAATTTTTGTTCTATGCTATCGTAGCACACGCCTACTCCTACAGTGTGCTTGCTATGTGTTCTTCGGGTGAAGCTATGGTGAGCTCAAGCTTTTGGTGGCCTTTTATAGGCGTGGGAGACTTGCAAGGAAAGCCATGGATGGCGAGGATGATGGTGCCATTGCAAGGCGTTCATGGTGACAACGAAACAATGAAACAACGAGTGGCTAAGACGAGCACGCATCAGACTACCATTCGCAAGAAGTCGTGGATCAATGGGGTATTAGCGGCGCTGTCGAGATAGCGGCAAGTGAGTTCTCTTTCTACACTAGTATGGTCTTAACGGAACAAAACGAAGGGAAAGATGGTGCGATGAGGTCATTGTGATGTGACTCAATGATGAGGCGCTGGTTCAGGTTGACAGCAAACAGACGATGTGCATGGCCTGGCGCAGTCAGAATGGTTCAAGTGTAGGGCTAGAAGGCCAGTGACGGGTAGAGCGTGGTGGTAAGCATGGAAAGGTTGACACTAGCTATTTTGTGTTTGGTGGCGAGGCGACGTTCCAACGACATGGCCAGCGCAGCGAGGTGGAGGACGCGAACTGGCTGTGTGGGCTGCTCGATATGTGGCATTATTTGACTGTACAGGTGTGTGGACAGTGTGGCAAGATAGCGGCATTCATGTTCGGTGTTGTGCCGGTGATCTACTGCATAGCGGGGCCAGGGATGGGGTGGAGCAGTGGGGCTGATGATGGGACGAAGCTATGGGTCATCCATGGGGCCTTAGGCACATGTGCTGGAGGAAATAAGGGTGGCACATAGGAGCGATGCGGCATGGCTTGGCTTGGTTGCAAGTGCTAAAGGTGTGGCTTAGCATGTCTAGATCAGGCTAGTGCAAGTGGCACGGTGCGACATGAATAGCTGCATGTGTGAACTGATGGGCGCTAGCGGGGCTCGACTAACGCTGACACTTGTGATAATGACATTGAACTTCTAGAGCGAGGACCTAGTGGGTGGTCTGGCAGTGAAATGGCGAAGCATAGGCAACGACGGAGCTCGGCGGTGGTTGGCTCCTAGGCGAGCTAGTGTTAGTCGTGCTAGTTGGCTTCACAGTTGAGAGGTAGGCTAGCTAGGCTACTAGTCCACATGGCTGGCTGGGCCAGTCTAATTGGTTTGTTTGCTATAGTTGACTAGGTTGTATGACAATGAGAGTGGGTGGCTAGCTTTTGCGGGCTGAGAAGCAAGCAGCTTAGCTAATTGGGTCCACTAGAGAGATTATTATAAGATTAGTTTTATAATTTGATATTAATCTTATAAGAAAGGTTTTATGGAGGTAAATTGAAATTATTATTATTATTTAAGAATTTTACTTCACAAGGATTGAATTCATTTTGATATTCTATATTCTCAAAGACAATTCCCACCATGAATGGAGTTTTATCTACCTACTTGGATGATGTTTCTTGGTTTTAGAAAATTTGATTATTCATTGCTGATAATATTTTAACTAGGTGCTTTGCATTTATTCCTTGATATGGTAACTAATAGTTTAGTCCTTGGTCAACTTTTATCACCTTCATTTAATTAAAGGTATAGTTGGTACTTTTTTTTCATTCTATGTAAGGGGAAATTAAATTGGTATTTAACCTCCACTTTGCATGCAAATATTTTAATTTAGGATATGCATATTCAATAAATATGCACTTTTCATGTTGTTATGTTTGGAAATTAGATGGATATTTAATTCTTATAAGTTCTTGATTATTTTAAAAGAAGCACCATTGCTTAACTTGGTTGTTGTAGTTATTTATTGTGGTAACTTAATATTTGTAAGGATGAATAATTGAGTTGATATAATTTATAGTTGCCATTGTTGCTTATTTATGCAAGGTTGGTAATTTATTTATTTATTTATTTTGGCTCATTTGGCTATTTTAATTTGTCCAATTAGATTTAATAAACTAATTTACAATCAAAACACTCGGAGGCGCCTAGTACGATGAAAAAGTTTTAAAAATTTAAAATTTTACGTATTTTTATTGTTCGGATTTTTAGATGTTATATCCTCTCTCTCCTATCTCTTCTTTTCTCTCCACTAGTGTGTGTGTGGGGAACAGGCAGAAGCATTGGCGATCGGCATCGACACGGGAGCCGTGTTGAGGCTGGCTTTCGATGACGGCCATGATGATGCCTAGGGCAAGGAGCGACGAGCGTGTAGACAACCTACTCTACTCTATCTCGTTGACCTTGCCGCCATGGTCACTTATGTTGCCCAAGCTATCGTGCCCAAACAACGATGCAATGGTTGATTGGTTGATTGAGAAGCAAGAGAGAGGCCCAACAGCAGCAGCAATACGGTGGCCTGTCGGCTTCAGTGTATGGATTGAGGAGCTAGAGAAAGGGGAGAGAAATAGGCAAGCCAACTTGGCGACGAGTAATGCGAATGCATTGGGAACTTGAGCTCCTTTATGGCTATTCCCATCGCTTGCCATCTCCCCCATGCTGTCACGGCCACACTCACCGTCCTTTTGACGAGGGACATCAACTACAGCGGAATCAACCACGCTGTGGAGATGAAGAGAAAGTCGTGGTTGGAGGTGACCTGCACACGTCATCGAAGACCAAGGATGTCCTCATCGTCATGGGCTACTTGCTCTATCTGCGATTGTGTTGCTAGCTCCCTCCGCTGTCATGTCGCCCACTCTACCCACAGCATTCTCTTGAGCAGATCAATAATACTGGTAGCAAACATAGGGCCACTGAGAGCGTAGTCTTCTGCTCACCCTTATCATCGGCTTCCATCACTGTTGTCGTGCAGGTGGCTAGGGGATGGCAGATCGAAACACTTTTGTCACTTCTACCCTTCACTAAATTGGAATGTCGCTATCACTTCCACCCTTCGCCAGGGCTTGCTACGCCGAGCATGATGCCACTGTGTCCACCGTGGCATATTGGGGATGGTGGGGTATAGAAAGAGGGACATGTGGGGCTATAATTTTTTTTATGTGAGTTCTGTCTTTTTTATTTTTTTTCTCAAACTAAAAGGACATATGAACGCCCTAACATCAGGTCAAAGTGCCACATAGTTGCCACGTTAACCAAAACTACTCGTAAAACCATTGAAGTTATTTTACATCGATTTTAATAGTTAAAGAAGTCGATATATCGGGTTTTATGGTTAAATGGCATAAATTAGATTTGCAAAGTCAGTCAAAGTATACTTTTTTGTTTCTCTGCTGATGCAGGTATCAGTTTGGATCCATACCCTGCAATGGGCCAGAAATTTGCTTCAAAATGATGATGATCCATCCCTAGGCCCATCCATAATTAATTTACTAACAAGGCCTGAGGACGAAGTTCTCAACCCATCCATAAGCATGGGCCTTGATATTCAGCCTCCCAAAAGTCTCACAATCTTCACAGAAGGCTTTCGCAAAGTTCGCACTGGCCGACAGCCCTTTTGTGCTCGACACGACGAGACATGCACTTTGAGATATTTTCATGCATTGCGTGCACTCTGGGCTGTCCTGCATGCACTTTGAGAATATTTTCTTAATCTTTCTACGAGTCTAATTAAACAGCTCGCATTTGGAATCATCGGGAGTAATTTAGTATGCCACCTATGTAACTAGATAAGAACGAAGGAGCATCTGAGATAAAATTTTTACTGAAGTTGTCTACAAGTCCTCTTCTACCTTTTGGAATTATTTTGTGGTCCTTTTCCCCCTCTCTCTTAAGATTCCACCACTACTGCTTGTTGAATAGCATTAGTTACTTAAAGCCTATCTCCTTTTACAAATTTTTATCATCACTAATCATCATTAAGAACATATACATCCTAACAACACAACAACAGCTGAGGGGGAGAAATTAATCAAACACATGAATCAATGTATACTCAAGGCAGATGTACAAGAGTTCAAAGTTTTAGAGATGAAACCTAGTTGTGTCACAATTATTCCCTGCTTTAAATTTTGGTAAAAAAAACTTAATTACCTCGCTGCACATATGGATGAGCGGTGAACAAACTGCATTAGTTAGTTTGTTGTTTTGGATCTAAATAATGAATGAATCCATCGTCTCAGACCAAGCTTAATTGGTTAAGGGGTGAATCCTCTTTTCCTTGAAGCTGCGTGAAGAACGTAATTCAATCAAAGCATATGCCCAAAATTACAGTCTCCAGCTGAGTCCTTAAATATTATCTGCGTGTTGGTAACTTGGTATGCAGTGCGATGCCTAACACCCTGAGAAAGTATGTTTTAAGACGAAAGGAACAATGGATCAATTTTTTTAAGAGGAACCTACTCCTTAACTAAAACGGACCATAAGAACTACAGTGGATAGAAAATTACATCATAAAACATTCATTGACACAACATTGCTAAAACATGGGCTACCATATTGACAGTCCTACGGATCCACCTGATCCTAAAGTCCTGAAACAAGCTTAGCAGATACTTCAACTATTGGATCAGAGCCCCATACATCGAGCAATTGATCTCCTCATCTGTCACTATCTTCTAAACTTTAAGGCTATCGGTCTCAAGTATACCCTTATAACACCTATTTCACCAGCTAGCTGCACGGTCTGTAGACATACCAACACCCCTGCCATTGTCACATCACACATAGAAGGATAAAAATGCAAGGCTATCCTTAGGAAAACACCTCTGTCATCTTATAACACAACCCTAGCAACTCCCTTTGAGTTCGACACCTGAAAAGCTTCATCTATGTTTGCCTTGACCAATCCATCTGGAGGTTTCTCCCAAAGTTCGTTTAGATGATAAATAGTAACAACCTGCTTCTTATTCAGATTCACCTACTCTTTTAACTAGAACAAAAAAATTTTAGCTACACTTGAAGGATTCTTAGGAGTATCCACAAGACGTGCATCGTTGCGTATTGCCCACAAATTGTAAATAGTGACAAGCATTGTTGAAATTATATGATCCCCTTGGATCCAATAACCAAAAGGTTCTTCGGCTCATTGCACACGCTCATAGGTGAAGGCAACGCCAGCTGCATTTTTTCCTCCAAAATGTTCCAAACCCACCTAGAGTATGCACATTCCCAAAAACGGTGAAAGACATTCTTTTCTCTTTCATAGAAAACACATTTTACTCCCAGTTTAATATTTCTCCTTGCAGTTTTGTGCCTAAAGCCAGACTGTTATGGATTAGGCGCCACCATGAATCTTCGTCTTATTCTATATATCTGCGCCCACCCCCCAAACCTTCAGCCATCCCTAATTTAATTTATGGTTTGATGAAGATGGGCTTTTATTTTTGGACCTTGATTCCTTTGCAGATGATAAGCTGATTTCACTGTAAAGACACCTGACTTCATGTAGTTCCATGTGACACAATCTTCTCCATCCCCTTGTGACACCAGAATTTGACAAATATTTGTAGCATAATTGTTGTAGAAAAGTTCATTGATCTTCTCCAAATACCAGGTTCTTTTGCCTTACTTGAATAAATCAAGGGCATATTGTATATATGTTTGCATCTTGATGCCTAGTGGCTTACAGGAGCCTTGTCTAGGGATCAGTTATCTCTCAACACATTTATCGACCTCCCATTCACAATTCTCCAAATAATTCCCTTACACAGTAGCTCTCTACCATGTAAAATACTTCACTAGGTGCATGAAGCTCGCCTTGGAAAATTGGCTTCAAGAAAAGTGCAGTTTTTAAATTACCTTGCCTTTAGAAACCGGGCACAAAGAGATTTAGGATTATCTAGCAATCTCCATCCTTGCTTTGCTAGAAATACTTGATAGAAATCCTCTAAATCACGAAAACCCAAACCCCTGTTTCTTTGTCCTGCACATCCTTTGCCAACCAATCCAATGAGTTTACTTTTTCTAGCTTTTGCTCCCCACCAAAAGTTTGAGATTAAGGATGTGAGTTGCATACACATTCCTTTTGATAAGTGAAAAACACTCATGCAGTAATTACTAATTGACAATAAAACTAATTTGACTAGAACCTCTTTCCCTGCCTTAGACAGTCCTTGAACTTTTAGAGTAGAAGCTTTTTCCCCAAAGTATATCACTATTGTATTTGAAAACTCCATTTCTTGATCTACCAACCTGTGTTAGCAAGCCTAAGTATTTTTTGTTAAGGGTTTCTTGCTCTGTACTAATCACCCTCTTGATGCTCTCCTTATCTTCATGTAGACACCATTTACCGAAGAAAATAGAGGAGTTTGAAAGATTCACCTTTTGTCGCAAACTCATTTCATATTTTTGCAATATCTGACTAAGGCAATCTAGTTGTTCCGTTGTGGCTTGCAAAATGATTAAACTATCATCTACAAAATGAAGGTGAGTAATATGTACTCTTCTAATCAAGTTTCTATCTCGTTCCTATTTTAAAAGGGCTGAGAAATCTTCTGCTATAAGATAAATAAGTACAGTGAGAGAGAATCCCCTATCGAATATCTCTTGATGGAGTAAAAACTTGAGATAGCGCCACATTCATCTTAACCGAGTATTTTATTGTTTGCACACACCTCATCACCATTGCAATCCAATTCTCAAAAAAAAAAAACAAGCCTTCTACGCTTCTATGCTAGGAAATGCCATTTTATCTGATCATAAGCTTTCATCATATCCAGTTTGACTGCACAAAGTAGTATTCTCGGTTTCATGCTCTACAAAGAATGTTTGCACTCATATGCAATGAAAACATTGTTGGTGATTAGCCTTCTAGGTACAAATGCACTCGATTCTTCTTATACCAACACTAAGAGAATTCTTTTCAATCTATTCACCAAAACCTTTGAAGCAATTTTATAGAGAACATTGCATAAACTTGTAGGTCTAAACTAAGAAAGTAGCTTAGGGCTCTGTACCTTTGGATTTAGAACTAGAATAGTCTCATTTAGGTTATCGGCAACCTCATTCCCCTCCAAAAAAATCCTCCACTACTCTACAAACCTCCCTCCCTACCAACTCCTAGTGCTATTGACAGAAGAGGGCAGGTAAACCATCTAGCCCTGGTGCTTTTGTGGGCCCCATTTGAAAAGGTGCTACTCGAATCTCTTCACCATTTATTTGTTTGAGATGTTCCTTGTTCATCTGGTCATCAACCAGTGTTGAGACTGCCTAGAGCACTTGTTCACAATTTTCACTTCCCTCGAATGTGAATAAATCGTTATAGAACAAAGCTACCATCTCCCTCATACCTTCATCCGTTTTACATAAAGAGCCATCTACACGTTGCAGCGCCTTTACTATATTCTTCCTTTTTCGAGGACTCTTGCCTGAAAAAACTTTGTGTTTTTATCTCCCACATTTAACCAATCCTATCGTGAGCTATGTTTATACATGACTTCCTCTTTGTCTATAATATATGGAGCCGATGCTCAATTTTCTTCACTTATGGAAATCCTTAGAGGCCAACGCCTCTGTTTTTGCTGCAACTTAATCCCCTTTCAACCTTTTAATTATCTTCCTAATTGTACTCTAACTTCTCATCCGAGCCAGCACATTATTAAGTTTGTTATACAGCTCCCTCGCTCCTAGCCCTAAAAAGTCTGTTGCTTGCCATGCATCCTCTACCATTCCGTCATAATCCTCATGTTTTATCCACATTTCCTCATACTGGAAACTTTGAGTTCCTCCTATAGGACCAGACCGTTGATATTTTTGCAATCGAATTAGGAGAGCACGGTGATCAGATTCCTTATTTAAAACATGTTCCACCTTAATATCCTAGAAAAATATTTAGCAAAGGGGTTGTCCCAAAAGCACTGTATGGGCTGATCTAAACATTGTCCTCACCATCCTTTCTTTTATTCCATGTAAAGGGGTAGCTAGTGAAGCCTAGGTCAATTAAATCTATCAATCCCTTCTATTATTCCACGTAAAGGGGTAGCTAGTGAAGCCTAGGTCAACTAAATCACAGTCCTCCATACAATCCCTAAAAGATGTCATTTTTTATTCTGATCTCTCATTTTGCCCTCTGTGTTCTTGCCCTCTTGTACTTTCATTAAAATCCCCCGCACAAAGCCACGATAGATTATCTTGCGCCCTTAGGTGTTGTAAGACCTTCCACGATTTGTTTCTGAGATCAGTTCTAGGTTAGCCATAGAAACATGTAATTCTCCAAAAAGCTTCTCCCACCTTAGCCTAGCATCAATAAAATATTAGCTGTATGGGTTAAAAGAAAACTCCACCCTATCCCGCCATAAAAAAACCAAACCATCACTCCTTCCCCAACAAAGCACTAATAAAAAAATTGTAAAGCCCAAACTAAAGCTTAACCTTTCCATTGCCTTCACACTTTTTTTAGTCTCACTCAAGAAAACCACCCCCATATTATTCTACTATTGTTGGGTCCAACCCAAACCCCGACAATTCCAACTTAGTAGCCTCATGGCTGCCGGCAGCCTTGGGATGTCGGAGCCGTTGATGAAGCTGCAACCATTGTGTTCACCCTCGGTACAAGGTGATCCATAGCTTTCACACATTCATGTCCACCATCCTCCTTATCACCTTATTCCTCTAAACCATCCTTCCTCTTCCAAACTTGCTTAATTGATCTTTTTCTCGTCCTCGGGCTGTCCCGAGTTGGAAATTGCTCAAAGCAATAGTTTCAAGAGGTGTTGTTGCCCCCTAGTCTTCTCCTAAAGTGACAAATTTTCATATTTAGGTCAACATTCTCTCCCAATATATGTTTAGTATAAATTACTCTCACTTGGCTGAGCACTTCTTCTTCCCTTCTGCAATCTCTCCCTTCAGAAGAATCAACTTGTGTCCCATCTCTTTGTAGAAAAAGTTGTCTCATAGGCACATCATGAATTACAACTTTCACTCTCAGGCTATAATCAGGTGAACCTGACCTGCTATTGTAGTTGCTCCCTATGGACATTGGTTTGCCAGACTGGCTATGAATCTTCCTTGCCTTTACTGGTTGCACCCGAAGCCACTCCCCCTAATGCTTTACTTCATCCTTTCCTATAGAATATCCTTCCTCCGTATGAAACAGCTATCCACAATCAAAACAAAAGTGTGTTATCTTCTCATATCTTAGCTCATGCCATTGCCCTTCTTCATGTTTTGTATTTGCACGCAGTTTCACCCCTTTTTGGCAAGGTCTGATCTACATTTAAGCTAACCCTTATTTGCAGGAATTTGTCCCAAGCCACCCCATCCTCATCAACATCAACATACAACTTTTTCAAACAATTAACCAATCTTCTCACCATAGATTTTATTTATGAGACCAAGAGGTAGGTTATGCACCTGTATCCATACTAGGAGCTCATCAAAAATCATATCAGAGAGTCTAACTTTTCCATCAAATTCTTTCAGCCATGGCCCTCCATTCATTGCATGCTTCCGGTTCTCTTCTAAAAATAACTTCACCACAAACCTATTGTTGCCGATCTCTCTCTCTCTCTCTGAAAGTTGCATCTTTGTGCAAGCCCCAAGCCCTTTTCATAGCTCTCTCCACAGTCCCCATAAACATCAACTTCGGCGACAACACCTTCCCCACGGTGACCTACTTATGATTTGAAATCAGCACTATACCTGAATTTTCAATGGTCAATCCTCAATCTTTCTTATCCGTCATAACAAGGCCCCCATCTTAGTGGCCAAACTAGTCGGCGACGACCATCCTTCCGATGCCTTCGATTCCACACTGCCATAACTCAAATGATCATCACACACGTCATCATGACATGCCATCACCCTATCTCCTCACCTGTAGTAGCACGCGCCATTGCCCACAACCGCATCGAGGGAAAACACTGAACACCAGCTGTTGTGCAAATCACAATGCCAGTAGCAAACACCCCCACTGAAGAAATCATAGGCCTAGATGCGATCGCCCTCATGATCATCCTTAGGGTGCAGCTCCGTTAAAGACATGTGGTCCACTACCAAAAACGTAAATTGATTTTCACTCAACAATGGATCAAATTAGCCAGTAAATTAATACTACGGTAGCGATGAACCATATATATATATAGTTGGTAGCCTAGCTGTAGTCACTGACAATTATAAAAGCACATTGGAGATTAAATTAATCAGGGCTGGCATTTATTCTGTTCTAGTGAAAAGAGACAGATAGATAAATGGACTTTGCTCCCTTGTAAGGATGTCTCGCTTTTGTGATTGATTCCGAACTGCATCATGTTGCTCTCCCTTGTGAACGTGCACAATGCGCACGTACCGAACCGCGACTTGAGAAACCTCGGCCCCCTAATCGAATCTGCTAATTGACTACGTAGTTAATTAGTTGATTCGTGATACGTAAGTACTAGTACTTATTAGAAGGATAGTACTATCTAATTAATGGTTATTGTCTATAGCTACTAGCTAATTAATGGAGATAGTGCGTTCAACTTTTGGAAATTTCTGCTGCAATGCCTCTAGCCAACCGGAGTTCGTCTTTGCCCAACAAACTCGAGGAATCCAACGGGCAATTAAACTTGAGTACTAGATTCATGCCTTTTCTGATGTTTTCATGACTCTGTCTCTTGCAAAGCAGACTTGATCGAGACGATGTTTCTTTTTTATTCTCAAGATTTCAGCGCCGAAATTTCAAGTTTGAATAATGTAATGGTGTAACTGGTTTTCCATGCATCTTCGTGTCTTGAATTTACAATTGTTTGTGCCGTTCGAATTGACTTGCTACTACTTGATTATCGAGTCTTCTCAGTTCAGTAACTAGAAAAATGTCAAATTCAGAAACTGGAGCTATATAATTTGTTCGTCGTTTCAGCTCAACTAGTTTGTACTCTACAACTCGATCTTTGCATGCTTCATGATGCTCAATATACATACAGTTACTTGTGCTTGAATTTAAACACGTGCGATATACATACAGCTACGACAGCTAGAAACCTCGATTGTTATACTTTTCCATGATTTGATTGATTGCTTTTAGTAGTCTTCATCTACACTTGATCACATGCAAATAATCACCGGAGGTTAAACAAATGGCGCTGGATTACACGGCCCGAGAAGCGAATGGCCAGTCAAAAAGAGCAAATTAGAGAGAAGGGATCCTGCAATTAATCATACAAAGCGGCGCTAAGCTAGCCTAGCCGAAGCTGCCTAACCACACGCGCTTGCATGTCGCATTCCGTACCAAACCCTAATTGAATTATACACTTAGTACTTGACGCCCGCGCGTGCGTGTGGCCGGCCGGCATGGCGCCCCGTCCACTATAAATACGCCATGGCCGCACCTTGTCCCCTCGCAACCAAACCAAACAAATCTTGTTTCGAAGCAAGAGAGATCGTGTGTGATGGGGAGAGGGAAGAGGTCGGTGTTCGCGTCCTTGTTCGGGTTCAAGAGCAATGGCGGCAGCGGTGGTGGAAGGCAGGAGAAGGAGGAGGCGGCGGCGTGGAGTCGTCATCATCATCATCAGCAGCAGCAGCAGCAGCAGAGGTACTACGGCTACCACCAGCAGGCGCAGGTGAGGAAGGTGCGGCCGAGCGACGACGATGACTACTACGGGAGGCACTGGTACGCCGACCGCGACATCAACCGGAGGGCCACTGAGTTCATCGAGAGGATCCACCGCGGGATGCTCTCCGGCAGCGAGCAAGATGGATAGCCTCCGAGTCCTGCATGAGTGCTTTTTTCTATTATCTGTTAGAATGCCATGCATTGTTGATTGCGTTAATAATTGATTTTACTGTCTAGCTTGCATTGTTTTTTTCGATGTTTTGTTTCTAGAGCTAGCTGATCGAACAGCTGTGTTGATTACTATGATGTTCTTGCGTGTCTATCAATTTGTGTCGAATAAAAAATATCAGAATTGAGGCATGCATTGCGATACAGGATATCAGCAGTAAATTACCTACGTGTGCATCTTGCCCTAGCGGCGGACCGTCTTTAGCTAGCGGTCAGCTCACAGCCTCACACCACTCTCCACTGATCGATAGTCTTACCTAGCAGCAGGGTTAAATTTTCCAGTAATAAATTTGCAAAGTTCTGAGAATTGCGGGTTTATCGTTCCCTGATAGGAGATTATGTTGGACAAAATATTTTATTTTCGAAGCAAACAAATTTTATTTAAATTTAACCAAACTTTGTTCAAATTTTAACTGATCTCAGTCCGAAATTTTCAAAATTCCATTTCTATTCGTCCCCCCGAAATAAATGTGCAAACTGATATATAGCAGCACCAAGTGGTCGGTGGCCTAGGCTGACCAGGAGGTTTGAGGTGAACACTAGTCTTACTACCATCCATCGATGCTAGTCTTATGAGTTTTTTACTGGTAGTGTTTAAGTTGGTAGGGAGGTAAGATCCAATGGTCAACAGCATGGGATGTGATTTGGTGGATGTGTTCTGGTATAATGGGCAGCGGGGATAGTAAAATCTCTTGTTCGTACAGAATTACGGTTCATATAGTTTTGAGCAGAGAGCAGGGTTAAATCAACTACCGGTAGGGTGTTTACCACCCACTGGCGGTAAGGCGGTTACTGTAGAAAGCTGAGACAATTTTACTTTTCAAATTTTGAATTCAAAATTTTGGACAACCCGTGGTTACCTTGTTATTTGCGTGGTTACCGAGTGGTTTGCCATGGTAACCGTACAATTTGCCACGGTAACCATGGAGAGTTGAAAGAGAAGAAGAAATTGTAAAAATATATAGTAAAAATTTTGGGAAAATGTGGAAAATTTTGAAAATTGTGGATATACGTTGGGAAAATACTATAATGTTACTTAGAATTTCTGGCATGAATTTTGTTGTTATTTTGACATTTAAACAAAGTAGGAATCATAGTTGACAACTTATTTTTTGTCATTTTTTATTCCATTTTGGTTTGGCTCAAAAATGTGGACTTTTTTCACCAGATTTCTTCACTAGATAGCACTACAATTTAGGTATTGCTTATAGGAAATTTTACATTTTTCTAGATTTGAATTCAAACAAAATTTGTGTCATACCGCTAGTTTATCATATTGTCACCCCACAGTAACCTTGTTATTATGGTGGTTACCGGGGTATGACAAACCTTGGTGGAGTGTAAACGAATCTTAGTTCAATTGGACTGAAATTTTGGGGCATAGATATAATTCTAATTTACGTAACCCCTTGAAGTATTAAATAAGAAAACATATGATGTGGAATCACTTGATCGAACTCAACTATGAGGGATGTAGACATATAGTCAACCTCATTAACAATTGTGCATGCTCTTGTGTGTTTGTGAACTTTCAATGTTCCTAGATATTGATTGATTATGTCAGTTAGGTGTTCATTGATTTTCTCAATAGATGAGGTCTCTTATCAATTATCAACAGGAAACACCCTAAAAATCTCTAGGCTCTAGTGACAAAGAGAGTGAAAAACTCATCCTCTATTTGGTCTCTTCCCTTCTGTCTCCAATGGCTCTTTGGCCGCTGGCGAGGAGAGGGAGTTCTAGCTCCACCTCTATTAGGCTTTAGTCTAGTCAGGCTAGTCTTCTTATCGTCTTTATAGTGTGTTTGAGTAGAGATCCAAGCACGGGCATCCATCCTCCTCCTTGTGGTGGTGGCTTCAATATACTATGGCGATGGCGACCTCGGTATGCTCTCTACCCTTGAAATAATCAATCCATGGTGGCTTTGGTGTTTATTGTCTTCTCCTTGGGTGAGCCGGCTCTTGTTGGTGAGCCTATGGCAAGACAAGGATTGAAACAAGATTGTGTAGGTTTCGAGTTTCATCATCCCATCCAAAAATCTCTATTGGAAGCTCCAGGAGGTCAGCATCGGCCGTTTCTTCTACTTCCAACAATTTTATCTATAAGGTTAAGCAACTGTTCTCCAAATCTCTATTAAAACTAAAAGCAAGCCTCTACCAAATGGAGGCCCTAAAAAATGAGCTATTCAAGGTTGATGAGCTCAAGGTGCTATTCCACTTCATCGAGGCTCGCCGCTAATGCCCAAATCACCTCAGTCAATGATGGAGCAAGGATCTGATTGCTTTTTACCTTATATTTGGAGGGTCCTTAGTATATTTTTTGAGGGTTTGTTTGTAATAGTATATTTTTGTGGGGATTCTATTGTAAAACTCAATTTGTACCACTGTTGGATCATCTATCTATAGCTCTTAAGGCCCTAGTCTGGTCCTTGCCGTGTTAGAAAAAAAAGAGCATCTGATCACAACATGCTTCTTATTTTTCATGTTTCTCTACTACATGTTTACATTTTAGAATTCTTACAGGCTTATAGGCATTTCCATCATTTTAGCACTGGTTTGCGTGGATTGAACCTCCTTTTTGTCTAGATCTCTAGTCAGTTGGTATAGTCTTACCTCCTAATGTATGAGCTATGCATAACAGGATGTTTTATTCTTAGCAGGTCCATATGTGGCCCTGTGGGAGGAGATTTAAAGCCACGTAGTTCCCCTCTTGTTTATTCGAGTTAAATTGAGCTTTTCATTCAGCCTTTTTATATACTCTCTTTGGATTTGGTTTCAAACATTTAGGTGAAATTCCTGAATGTGTACAACCAAAGTTTAAAATCTTAAATTACTAATATATATAAAGCACTTTTAAGATTTGATATGCGAAAAATATGACCGGTAGATTAAATATAATTAGTAGATTTGAATTGAAGATTAATTAGTTTAGTGTAGTTATATTTATTTAATAAATTTTATAAATACATGATTAAAAATTAATGATAAAGATGTGCATTGAGAATTACAGCGACACCCATAGTGTTATGGAAAAACAAGTAGCTGGTCAATTTAACCACACATATAATTCTAGCCATAATTTTTTATGTCTAAATTAGCTATAACTCTATTCAGTATTTTAAAGTAGGATAGTGATGGGTTGAAACACCAATAATCTATAGCTGGAATTAATTCGCTGAATAAACTAAGTTTTATTTTTAAGATATTAAAAATAAAATAATTAAGCTGGAACCGATCGTATATAATCCACGGATCGACCCACGCCCACCTATATCCAAACCCTGTTTATGGCACGCATGGTAATCAACTCGAGTCAAGGTATTCGATGCTGGAAACCGAGAGAGAATCAGACAGCAGGAAAAGAAGTCACAGTGTTGGTTGTACACTTTGTACGGTCGTCTGTCGCTCGCTTTGCTGCAATAATGCGACTGTTAATCTCCCATTTCCCCAGCCTTGTGCACGTACGGGGCTAATAAGTCTCCTTCAAACATTACGGCACCCTTGACACGGGAGCTACACGAACGTACGTACGTACGTACTACTGCCTGCCTAACCGCACGCCCAGATTTGTCAAGGGGAACAGCTAGAACAATTGTGCTGTCCATATATACCTACATTGACCGGCTGCCGGATGGGGGGTTTTCAGCTGTTTGATTCAAAGAAGAATCATTTTTCTGGCACATGTCCGTGTGAGTGATTGATGCTTTCACCGTACGTATTCGTTATCAAATATATCCTTCCATGCATGCATAGTGATAGTAGGACCCTAAAAGATCTCTCTTATTTGAAGCTGTAAACGAAACAAAATTAACAGTGGGAATGCATGGTGTGCCAGATTCGAACGTCGCAATTATTCAACCTTTTGCTGAATGCTAATCCGAGAACTCACGATCGCGATAAGCATGCATGATGCGAAAGTGACCGTGCTTTTAGCAAATATCTCACGAATATAAGGCTTCGCAAATAGACTGATTCATCCGCTACACTCGTGCGCATGACTATAGTTTTAGCTGTAGATTCGTTTTTACTGGTTGCGTCACAGTGTCATTTGATGGGCCCAGGGCCATACCTACGAATTTGGGGTCCCACGATACTAAACACAAATCGAGGCACTAGCGACGACAAGTGTGCATGATACTGTCATTCGGTTTCCTTTACTAAGCAGAAAAATAGAATTTTGATATCTAGAACACGCATTCACATTATATATCATCATAAGCTAAAATTTTTTATGTGGTCATGGTTATCATCGAATAGTTCTCAAAATCTTCAGGCCAAATTAGAGAAGAGAAAATAATGTTTAAAAATGGAGTCAGCGATCTTAAAATATGTTAAAACGCATTGCGTTGAATTAGAATATAAAAATTTTAGGGCCCTAATGTTTAGGAGCCATGTGCCATCGTCCACCTCACCCCTTCTAATCGACGGGCCTGGATGGGCCTGCAGCACCCTAGCTTCCCAGTAAACTGCCTCAAGACGACTAGTCACTAGCTTCTTTTTAAAGAAAAAAGATAATGGATATAGTTTTATAAGTCTAGTCTCTGCTGTACATCACACGACCAATATTTTTTTTGTTACTCAATCAAAAGATTTATCGTGATGGAAAAAATCTCCCCAACTACACATATATAAAGATAACCAACTAAAAGATTACAAAGAATCGCTTAGATTCTATCATGTAGCCCTATACATATATATAGCACCATTAATGTAATGGTATAAGAAACGCTTGAACTATCAACTATGTAAAAGTTATAGCACCATTACATATAACATTTTGCTTAGGATAATATTACATACCAATATCGGAGCCCGTTGAAGATATAAAGATAATTTGTACGAGGCTAGACAATTTTTATAAGTGAAATACATATATAGATGAACTGAGCATATGCATGTTAACACTTAATTCATAAGCTACCCTGCTTGGTGTGTGTAGACACTAGCCAGTCATTCAGCTGATAGAAGAAAAAATGGGACAGGCCACAGGCCAGTATGCATGCCAGCCATTCTTTAAAAAAAAAATGTTATGCAGTCCAGCCTGAGTTGGATTTCGTACACCATCTGGAATGTTGATAGCATCTCATAAATTTAAAATTATCAAATTGCAATCAAAGAACTATAAAAAAATATGATAAAGATGTTGATAGTATCAAATAATTTTAACTATCGAAAAATAATTCAACGTTCAATTGTACACTCACTATTCATAATTTCTTTCCAGTTTTCTGCGTCTCGAATTTAGAATTAAAAAATAATAACTATTTTAAATGGCATGCATAGCATGCCCTAAAGGTGTGAAAAGACTCTCTCTTCATAATCAATTACTAACCCCTGATCCTTAAGAGTTAAGCACGGTCACGGTACGTGCACACACGTACCAAACTGCATTGCGACTTGGTATCCTCTCCGGAGAGATATATTCTGCCGGCTTGCTATTCGCTAACACGCCGAGTTAGTAGTTAATTAGTTCATCTGTGTAGTAATTTTGGAAAATCTCCGGTAGCCATGCAGCCAAACCGTAGCTCGCCTCATGCATAACATGCCCTAAAGGTGTGAAAAGACTCTCTCTTCATAATCAATTACTAACCCCTGATGCTTAAGTGTTAAGCACGGTCACGGTACGTGCACACACGTACCGAACT
This sequence comes from Oryza coarctata, assembly GCA_030770085.1. Classification (NCBI taxonomy): domain Eukaryota; kingdom Viridiplantae; phylum Streptophyta; class Magnoliopsida; order Poales; family Poaceae; genus Oryza; species Oryza coarctata. The sequence continues at coordinate 8,699,219 of CM061463.1, read as the reverse complement.
TCATTGCGACTTGGCATCCTCTCCAGAGAGAGATATATTCTGCCGGCTTGCTATTCGCTAACACGCCGAGTTAGTAGTTAATTAGTTCATCTGTGTGGTACTTTTGGAAAATCTCCGGTAGCCATGCAGCCAAACCGTAGCTCGCCTCACCCAACAACTGCAGGAACCCACGAGCAAGTTTTGTTGACCGTCTCTTGCGTTCATGTCACGGCAACCTGCAATGCAGATCGATCGAGTTGAAGGCACACGGTAGGAACAGGAGGTTTTTAACTGCGCTTTTTTGCTAGCTGACACCTTTTTCACCTCCAAGGTTCAAACTTGCGGAACGAAATTTTAGAGATTTCAGCCATTTCGGTCTCCCTGATAGGAAACTATTCCAATCGAAATTTTCAGATTTTTTCTATATTTTTTGTAAATTTAGCATGATTTATTCAAATTTTAAATTACTTCGGACAGATATTTTAAAAATTTTCATAAGTTCTACAGTTTCGGTCTGATCGGTACCGATACGATGTCGGAAATTGAAATTTTGAACCCGCTCTAGCCCCGAGATTCCAAGTCCCTGCTGAACAACGACGCGATCAAACTGAATAATTGTAGGTACGGCCCTGCGACGCGTGTCGTCGTCAGGGATCGAGTTACTACGTGAAGCACGAAGCGTGCACGCGATCAACACACCCAGCTATATCTAGGCCAGTAGCTATAATAATGCATGCAGAGATAATTAATCGACTAGATTATGCATTAGCTACTTCCAACCTCCCAAAATAAATTACTACTTTATAGGAGATGAGATAAATTATAAAGTTGCTTCTTATTGATAAGCGATATTTATGAGTGAAGAGTGGTTAAAGTTAACATAGGAAGAAATTTAAATAATGAGGGATAGATGAAAGAAATAATTCTTTAAAGTGATTATTTATTTTAAGACAAATTTTGAATAATTTTGTAACGAAGAGAGTAGAAGGAAGTAGAAACTTCTGCACAGCTTTAATTTGGTCTCAAAGAATAATCGCTGATAATTGCTCTTACGAGAGTGAAAGGTAATTAACTCCATCAGTAAACAAATGGTGTCAGATTACACGGCTCAGCCAAAGAATGGCCAGTCAAAAAGCTACACCGGATGCATGGCCGGTACGTACTCGTACTCCATGCAGATATGTGTGCCGTCGCATCAAGCAAGGGTAATTAATCATAAGCTATGTAATTAAGCCAGGATCTAGCTAGCTAGCTGCATCCATGCCTGCCTAACCAGAAGTACTCAGTCACCATCCATATATACCAACCTGCAGGCCGAACTAAAGTGATATGGAGATCTTGACGTACGTTGGCGAGATGATCGACTATAAAAGCACATGTCCCATGTAATAATCATGCAGCAAACCAGCAACCAGCTCAAGCAAATCTTGTGAAAGATCTGTAGAGGAAGCTGAAAGAGAGAGTGAACTAGCTTAGCTAGTAATCGTGTGGTGATTTGGGTGATGGGGAGAGGGAAGAGGTCGGTGCTGGCCTCACTGTTCGGGTTCAAGAGCGGCGGCGAGACGAGGCGGCAGGAGGTGGAGGCGGCGGCGGCCGGAATGAAGCAGCAGCAGAGGTCGTACTACTACCAGGAGCGGAGGAGGAGGGTGTGGCCGAGCGACGACGACGACGACAACTACTACGCCGAGCGCGACATCGACCGGAGGGCCTCCGAGTTCATCGACAAGGTGCACCGCGGGATGATCGCTAGCTGCAGCGACCAAGATGGGTAGTCGATCGATCAGTATCTAGTCTTGCCACGCAGCGATCGAGTTGCAGCTAGCTAGATATCATTCAGAGTGGCAAGGTTACTTACTGAATGGATTGGTTAATTGCTGTGTGTTTGTGCGTGTACGTCTTAGTCGTCGACTTAATTTGGTCATGTCAAATGTCGATCAATTGCCTCGTTCTGTAATATTAGTAGTTTGTGTGTGTGTATGTGAAATAATGATCATGCTATCGTGTACAGTGAGCATGCATGCGTACGTATCCGTGTGTACACCATATATGTGTTGTTCGATATCAACTGTAAGAGCTGAACATTTATGATCTATTGCGATATATCGGAGGATTTTATTCTTTATCAACAATAAAGTGGCTGGTTTTTTAGTCTTCCTATTTATGTTTTTAGTCTTCCAATTTATGTTGAACTTATATGATGTGTTTACTTAGTCTTAGTCTTCGTTTGACGTGATGCTTACATGACATATTTATTTGACATTATAATAAAAATCCATAGCATCCACCTATCAGTGAGATCACCCTCTTATCTCCCTCTCCATCTTCTTCTCCATATCCCCGAGCAACGAGCGGCCTAGGCATGGTAGCAGTGGTGGATGGCGGTGTCTGAAAGCTCTTAATAAAGCTATAGGGAGAGCTGAATTGACGTCTCTAAAAATTCTTCAATCGTAGCGGTCTAATTCATCGAGAGCTGGTTGTAACCTTCGATCTCCTAGACCCGAAACTTTCGATTAACCATGTGAAACTCTAAGGAGCAACGCATAGCAAGATCATGGACAAAATACAGCTGGTGCTAAGCAATAAGAAAAGAAGGAAATACACAAAGTAACAAGTTGATCGTAGCAAAAACATATACACAAGCGCCTGAAACAAAGAGGGACAAAAGGGGGATAAGGCTATTTTTTTTCGAAGTTCAGATCACACATATCCTACTTTCTGTTAAAGAGCTCCTGAGAGCTAGGCCTCAATTAACCCCTTGTCTCACTAAGTGATCACGAAGATCAACTTAGTTTCCACTCAAAGTTACATTTTTTCTTTGAGGACACGAGGTTCACCCTCATAAATTTGCCTAGGTCAATCCACAGTATGAGAAAGCTCACGGACGACGCTTAACCGTCTAGGAGGTCGTTCTTAAATAGTAATGAGCTCCAAAGTGCTCAACAACATTCTAGCTCTCTGCTTTAGAAAAAGCACTAATACCACTTAAGATTCTCACTCAAATATCCAAGGAAAAAGGCTTAGGTGGGAGAGGTTTTGGAACCTGGGAGAAGCTAAGAGATAGAAAAATAAAAGTGGAAAGGCTAAAGAAGCACTCAAAGGGAGAAGGGGTTTTATACCCAATCCTCTATGTTATGTAGTTGTTACCTACAGATTTAAACACCAGAAGTTCCAGCCCCTAGGTTTTAAAACCTCTGACCAACACTTAGCAACAGGCATATAGAGGTGAACTAGAACCTCCAATCCCCAATGATCGGAACTTTCGATCTACCTAGAAATGCAAGTATTGTGCAATGTGTCTCTCTTCTAAGAAATAATTATTGAGCACTATTTGTAACCTTTTATAGTATGTCTTTCCTAGACTTAAAAATAAAATTTAAAAGAATTCAAAATTAACTCCGAGTCTTCTCACTATGTTGCTTCATGAACTTATAGAGGGGTCACCATGTATCACACTAAGTATCATAGGGACAAACCACTACATATATCTTAACAAACTCATTAGCCCCTTAACTATTTGTTATTAATCAACCAAAACTCACTTAAGAGGATAGATGTACCTTCAGCGTCAATACTGTGGTCTGAACTATAACATGTGTGGCCCAAACTTCGCCAATATGCATCCCTTAAGCTCCTTTCCTACCTTCTTTCTCTGACTCGAGATGGCAATACGACACTAGTGATGGCCAGGCAAAGCAGGAGAAGTGGTCCTTGAGTGGTAGCGGTGTCTAGATCTACGCCAGCTGTGTCAATCCCACTGCCCTTTGCAACATCGTGTTTCCTAGCGATCTCAATTGCGAATAAGCACCTCCCCAGCTGGTGCACGAAACCCTTTACTTCCCTCGAAAACTACTTCTTCTTGGTCGAGTACACCTCTTCCCATCCTATGCTCATCGGTGGACTCATTTCGAGTCATGCCCCTCCTCATCACAGCCGAGGAGCTCACCGATGCTCCTCCTCTAGTTGTTGTCTTTGGGACTGCTCACATCTAACCACGGGCTAGAACGGGAGTGAAGAAGGATGCTCGATGCCACTAGGGAGAAGGCTGATCACCGCACGGCTCAACACTCCCTGTGCTCCCCCTACTTTGGCTCTCCACCATTGCTTCTTGTAGCCACTGAAGTGATGAACAAAGGATGGATGGATGGCTCCCCCTTCTCTAGCAACCACTGTCACTACCATGAATCTCAGAGGTGTCTCATGTATTAGAAGGATGTCCACAAGCACTAAGCACCTTTCCTCTTTAAGCGTCAACTCTGCCTTTGCTTTGTCTCCAACGTCGCTAGAGAGTGAAGCTATGTTCAAGAAAGAGCAGGTTATCACTGGCACCAGCCCCGACGATGGTGGGGGAATCCCTCTTTTTCCTTCCACCCTTCCTCCGAAGCCGGGCAGATCGTTGAAAGGGGAGCATTTTCGCTGTGCGTCATTGGAGAGAGAGCTGAGAGAAGATATGGGATATGAAGTCAAGCCTCTGACACACCAATCCTACATGGGTCTCATTGTATTATTTATTTATTTTTTAATGCCATGTAATAGCCAAGTAGGTGACACATCAGATAAAGACCGAGTCAATATGCCACAGAGGACAAAACTTCCACCCAAACCACTCATGGAGGTAAAATAAGTTGGTTTTGATAGTTCAGGAACCATTCATATATGGTTTTATGGTCGAGAGAAAAATTAAGCTCGTACATAAAAATAAACTTTTCCTTTTTACGCATTCTTGTTTCTTCATAAGGGCCAAGGGTCGTTTGGATCTTGCACACCATAAAAGGTGGTGCCGCACTACGGTGGTACACTGCCATCGCCAGCGTATGTATGACCATGACCTCCATGCGCACTCACCGTAGTTGCTCCTATCCATATAGCGGTGGCACATCCATGCATGTTATATGTCTTTGGGTGCCAAGAAAGATATGGGCCAAGCAGAGCTTTAGTTCGTAGCCCTAAACTAATATGCATCCATTTTCTAGCCATGCACTGCTAATTTATGTTTTTTAGTCTTCCAATTTATGTTTTGTAGTGTGGGCTAGTCTATACATTTCTTTGCTCCGTCTCTTTCTCTAAAAAAGGTAATAACTCTCAGCATGAAGGTGGAGTCCAACTAAGCACACTATGGAATAATGGGCCGATATTGTACAGGACAAGACCTGTGTGGGCCGATATTGTACGGGCTGAAACCTCACACATGCACACGTCTCACCGAAGTTGGGCCGAACCACCGACTCTTTGGGTAACAAGCTACTGGCACTGATTTTCTGTTCTTTCCTTTTCTTTTCTTTTTTGAGAGAGAAGGGGTACTGACAATGATTTTCTGGTAGTCCAGTGCTCTGACCGTCTGGACCATTTTTACCAGGACAAAACAGATGAGAAATGCCTTTGTATTCATGGCTGGTCCTTACGTCGGCCCAATTACTGCTACAAATGAACCATGATTTCGTTGCATTGTCGAAGCCTAAAAACTACTGGAACCAAGGCTCAACACATGAATAACTATTTGTACCTCCTGTCGCACATAGGCAGGAGAATATTTTTTCCTTTTTTAGTTTTTTTGGGAGGAGTTTGAGCGGGTATATTTTCCACACGTCTAAGCCATGTCCGTGTTTGTAGGGTTTGTCTATTTGTCATACTTGTCTGATTTTGTGTTAAATTTCAGTTATTCTTTTTTTGAAGGATAGGATTGCTCTGAGATTTATATACAATTTATAAAAACTTTTCTTCTTCATTTCCCTCTCTTTTTGAAATTATTGATACACTATATCCCTCATGTGGATCACCACCACTTGATGCTACTGACTGTATCCTCTCCACCTCCTCTCTCTTTTTATCCTCAAACAAAGTGGGCATCATCTTTAGCCATGTTGCTCAATCCTGGACAAGTTTCCCTTGTCCTGAATCTCCTCATCTCCAATGGTCGATGCCATTAGATCCACCATCATGTCTTACCATGACCATTGCTTACTACCATGCTTTCACTCCTCGTGGGCTCTCTCTCTCTTTCTCTAAAGTTGCTCCTCTAGCCAATCCCCTTCCAGCTCCTCCACCTAGCCCCGATAATATAATCCGGCATACTTGTTCGAGTTGGGTCTTCATTGATATTGTCATTGGAGAAGAAAGCTCATCCTCTTGAAGCTGTACTTCCTCCTCTCTGTTGGTGGCTAGATGATGAAAATGACTCTAGTTTTTGGATGTTAATTCAACGGCTAGAAACAAGTGACTCATTTTTTAGGAAAATCTCAAGTGAATTAACGAAAATCTTGATCATATGATAAGAATATATATTTGTCTTTCTTTCTCAAAGTGCTAATGGAATTTGGAGTTGAAATTTCAACTTACAATGTACCTGTTGCATCTTATCTCTTAGTAACATTTTCGGATGTTTCATGCTAGCTTCTTTCAAGACTGTTAAACATGTTTCATTCCTCTTTGAAAACGCGTACTGTGAGAGGTATGGTACCACATCACAAATTCTCTGAGCGAGGAAGACATGGCCTCACCCAATGAAAAAAAAACAAACAATGACAATATCAGAGCAGCAACACACATGCACATGCCCTAACACCAACCGTACTTTAACATTTAAAAGTTGGAAGTACTATGGACAGACCAACAGAATCATCCTCCACCGTCTAACTACAGTTAAAAATTAGAACATGCATTGTGCAGTTTGCCAATTGTTGCAAGTTGCAGCAATAACATAGCTGGTCCTCTGCAAACCCTGCAGGCATCATTGGGGCAACGAGCCGTCAAAAACTTTTGGCAGAAATTATTAAATTATGATATACTATTCTTATTTTAATACTAGTCTAATATTTCTATAAAAATAGATCACCCTTATATTTATAACCTAATACCGTTATTAGTTAATTTTGTCACTCAATTTTTTTATATTAGAATAGTTTTTCATGTTAAAATTTGTGTCTCATTTTACTCTATTTTTTTCTTAATAAGTGGTATTCGAGCATTGGAAATTTAATCTACACAATCGCTGGCGTGTTTGTCTTTTTGGACGAAGTGATATGGTGAGTTTAATTTTTGATGAAATCAAGTTTACGAAATCTGACGCCGAGTTACTTCTACTCCGAGTCAGTCTCTCTCTACAAGCACGGGAGAAAAAGCAAGACAGCATTAGAGCTTTGCATGTCCCATCAGAGATTGACCGAGCAATATCCACGGCCATCAACTATAGGCACGATTTTTGAGGCAAGGCAAAAGAATTCAGTGCCGTGATGGCTCTTGTCATGTGCATGGTGAATTTTTCGGTGAAAATTGCTAAGCGTATCTAAGTCAACGTATCAAAAAGTTTTTCCAACGTCATTCCTATTTTTGTTTATGTGAATTCAATTTTACATTGAATTTTTTTTCTACATCTACACAAGCGTAAAAGAAATTCTCTTTTAAACCTATCATATTTTTTTATATGATAAGCTCTGGTCATGCTATGGTAGCCATGGTTGGCCACGCAACCAAAATTGGCAATTTGGCACGACAGGAGATACCATCATTTGGAAATATGCAAATGATTTACTCGGATACATCAAATCAAACAAAAAGCGTCCATGGTAATTGGGGGCAGAACCGTCAGTTTGGACGAGGAAGCTAGCTAGCTAGTTGAGCAACCAACGTGAGTAGAAAAGGAAATACAATTAACAGTAGGGGAAGAGGCAGGAGGCATCCTCACCTAAGCGCAGATGGATGCAAGAGGGAGAGAGGAGATCAGAGTGAGGTATCGTGCATGGCATCCACACAGCGATCGAGCGGTAATACCCAGCGGATTGGACCAAAGTACGTACGAGCCGGCGTACGATCGGTGGATCGATCGACACCACCGGCGGGCGGCGGAGGCGACGAATCGCGCGTGGTCCACCCCATCCAATCATTCATACATGCGCGCCACTATAGCTAGTAGCACGTCGATCTCTGCTTCGCCTACACGAGCGGGAGAGCTTGGCAATGGAGAGAGCTATGCAGGCGGCAGCGTGCGCGTGCAGCCACTGTGAGCTGCATATATAGCATGGCTGCGCGCCTCGCTTGTCTCCCGGATCTTGCCTCACCTTCCAACCAACTCGCACCTCCATCATCATGCTTGCTTGCTTGCTCGCTCTAGTTAATAATAATATAAGATCACCCGCGTGCCCTCCTCTCTGTCTCCCCCGGTCGATCGACCTCTCTTCTCTTCTCCCTGCTACATCCCACAGTATATATAGAGACGTACCACTCCAACGCCTGTTCGTCGTCTGTTGCTAATGCTAGCTAATTCCTTCGCAGTTCACAATCCCCTACATCTCCTCCTCACTGCACACCGTCGATCGTCTCCGATCGCATGCACGCATACGGAGATTGCCCTGTCGATCACTTTGGAGGTGTGACGACTCTGTCGATCCTGCTCCTGTTCCTGCCTCGTTTTTATATATATGGCCGGTTCCTAACGTCGCCGTTCCGCAAGGCCTGCGACATCTCCGGCGCACCGCCGCACAAGGACGGCAAACGCCCGCAACAACCCAACTCCGGTAAGCTCTCGGCCGGGCTCCTCATTACCATCGATCTATGTCTGTGCTTCACAGCCACAGTTCTAGTCTGTTGAAAGTGTTAATAATCTGTACAAATCTTACTGAAAGCTGCATACAACAATAAATCTTACTGATGAACGTGTGTTAATCTGTGCAGGGATGATGGTGCAGCATGTCGTCGTCGATGCCGAGCGATCAGGGCTGCACGGCGAGGTGATGGCGTGCGCGTACGAGGACGTGCAGGTGATGTGGAACATGCTAGACAAGGCCAGGATCCTCGGGTCCGACGGCAGCTAGCTAGATACCTCTCATGGTGGGTCACAGATCCTAATTATGTTTCCGTTACAATTCCAAGAGGGATCCATCGAGCATGAACCGGTGTATATATATAGCAAGATGGTAAACACTCTCTTCGCCGTGCCGATTGATTGATCGACTCCGTTCATCTCGGGCTTGAGTTTGATCCTATCGGTACATAATTCCTGCGGATCCCATCGTCATGTCGTCGTTGCAGTTCTATGTTTGGTATGCACGTAGTAGTAGAAGCTAGCTTTCGTTGGTAACCTCTGTTTCGACGATGTGAGAATCCCCATTGGCACTCTTTAATTTGGTTAAGGGGCTGAATTGGAGAGATGTATATTTTTGTCACCACAGGACCATTGGAATCTTTACCATTTCAACTCTCTCTCTCTCTCTCTCTCTCTCTCTCTCTCTCCCCTCGTGTGTGAGAAATGGTATCTCTAGCTAGATATGTAGGAACCTTCAAGATCTGAGGTTTTAGTGTCTAATAACCTGTCTACTATATTATATAATCCAATATAAGAGTTGCATATCGAATTTAATGGTACTTTATAATTTTCAAATTTAGCTTCACTTAAAATTGCGTGAGAATATCAACAATATAATACTATTTATAGAAATAAAGATAAGAGTAATTGCATAACAAATTCAATTCTACTTCAAACACGCTTAATTAATTTGTGCAGGAAACTTGACTGGTTGTACTATTATTTATATCGCTTATGGTGTGCATGTTTTTTTGGCAAAAAATTTCATGAGCTAGCAAAGTCTAAAAAGACATGATTCTATCTCAGCACTCCAGATTCTTTTTTCTAAGACATTGTATTTTCTGAAACCTGATTGTTTTTAAAACCAAAGGTCATTTCTGTATAAAAACAGTTTTTTCTCCATAAGAATTGCATTATCTTTGAACAATTCTAGCTCAATACTTTCATATAATATTCCAAGGTATTTGAAAATTAAGATTGTCCTTAGTTGCGCCTGTTTTATGGCTCTCGTAGCTCTAGAAGCTACTGAGTGCTGGATGCAAATTGGGATGCTTTCGACACCAAATTGTAAATCTTTCGAAAGTTCTCTAGAAATTACTAGGAGGTAGAAGGGGCCACCTACAAACTGTTAAAAACAAAACTTAACATACCCCTTGTAACAAATAAGAGTAATTTCACAAAAAGATTAACGTGGTAGAGACTAGAGTGTGCCTGACTGGAAATTTAAAGCGTAATCATTAGACCAGAGTGATATGGCTAATGTCATAGTACAATTACAACAAGATAGCTCAAACACATTATTGTATCATAAATAACACATTTGCATCCTATTAGGGCTATTAATGCTTTTGAACACTGTAGCCCTGTTTGCTACAGTACATCTAAATATTTAGGTATTTTGAGCTGATGAATTGAACGAAATTAAACAAACTTTTTTTTGGAGAACTTATGAATTAATTTAGCCAACCCCTGGAACAATATGCAGGCTTTTTAACTTTGTTTGCTCAGCGAAGAAGAGATAGCTGCCGAACCATATCAAGAGAGATCTAAGTATTGGAGGATTGTACCATAATTTTTTTTCTTTATAGGGAAGAGGATTGTCAGTAACAAATTAATTAAGCAACACCAAACAAACACGAAACAAAAACTAGTTTAATTATTTCCACAAAGTTTAGGCTGTGTTCAGCGGAATAAGTTGGGAACTTCTCCTGGTGTACAAGAAAAAAACAGTGAATTAGTGTATAATTAATTAATTATTAGCTTAAAAATTAAAATAGATTAATATAGTTTTTAAGGTATATAAAAAATTTTAAAAGAAACATACCGTACTTAAAAAAACGTGCTTATGGAAAACGAGCGGTTGCACTCTCCAACGCACCCTTAGCCTCTTATACAAAAGTACTCTTAATCTCTTATACAAAACACTACTAGAGAATAGCTATTTAACACCAGTTTTAAACCCCCTTTATTATCGGTTTTGAGAGCCTGAGACTAGATGTCAAAAAATAAGCGGGTGTGGGATTCAAACCCAAGACCTCTCACCTTAGCCCTCACGCACATTACAACTCACATATACTACACATCTAAGTCAGATATAGATGATTTTCTTTTAAATCCACACTGAAAGAATTTTTTTGTGCTGGTTAGTAACACAAAACTATAATAAAGGTATTTTTAATACCAATTGGTACATCAACTGGTACTAAATATTCTTTTAATATTAGAACCGGCTAATGTTACAAACTGTTAATAATATATAGCCTTTAGTATCGATTGATATACTAAAGTTTTTTTTATAGGAGCTAGGCCTTTAGAACCAGTATTAAAAGGATTTTTAGTATAAGATCTTAATCTAGTCGATATATTTAGAATTTTAAGAATGGATCAAAGCACATTTCTCTAGTAGTGATTAATAGATTAAAATAATTTTTAACTTTAAAAACTTTTTAAAGAAAATTTTATATAGAAAAATTTTAAAAATAGATTAATATAATTTTTAATATGACTTTTATATAGAATTTTTTTAAAAAAAAGCATACCACAATTCGAAAAATGTGCTTGTATAAAAAAAAGAGCGGTTGCACTCTCCAACGCACCCTTAGTCTCTTATACAAAATTACACAAAAGTATCCTTAGAAGTTCGGGAAGTGTGATTGGAAACAAGCAATTAAAGGCATACATGCCGCAAGAGTACAAGGTACTGACCTGGACCAAGACACATCGATACACTATATAGAACTGGGATACAAACTGACACGACTCATGATGCATACTACTGGTTCCAACGAACCTAGCAGCAACTCGATGAAAGATAACCTGGACTGTCTGCCCCTGCCCATGGAGCAGAGAGGACGACGACGACGACACATGCAATACAAAGATAGATATGGGACCCTGCCCGATCAATAGCAAATTGCTGGAGAAAAATAATTAAAGAGAGACGAGGAGCCAGCTGCTGCCATGCACGAAATCGATGGAGATCGAACGAGCCATGCACGTAGCAGCTAGCTGGCCATGCAGCATGCAGCACGAAGAGAGCCTCCTCATTACATAGTAGGGAAAGAAGGCCCAGCAGAATCATCCCAGGCCCATCCGTACCCCGGCATATCCGGGTTTGAGAGATCCATCATATCAGGGTCGCCGGCGCCGGCGTTGCTGGTGCTGGCCCCGTTGGAGGTGCCGGCGAAGCCACTGTAGACCAAGGCGCCGAGGTCGCCTCCGTTCCTGGAGACGTCCATGAGCCAGGACTGCTGGTCATGGTCGACCTGCTGGTTCACGTTCATCCCCTCGAAGCCCGGCGGCGGCCCCAGCACGGCGGGGGTGGCGAAGGGATAGGCCGCTACCGGCGCCTCCATTGCCGGAGGAGCGGGAGGTGGCGGCGGCGGCGGAAGCGCCGGCATAGGCAGCACCACCTGATTCTGAGGCTGGAGCTCAGCGATGCGATCGGCGACGGCCTTGAGTTTGTTGCTTACCATGCAGTCGAGGCTGGTGAGCTGCTCGACAGTGAGGCCGTCGTAGCCGCCGAGGCGGCCCGCAAGGGCTTGGTGGAGCAGCAGCTTGGTCTCGCGCTCGTGGTTCTCGCGGCTCATCTTGCGCAGCTGCTCCTGCAGCTTGGTGATACGCTGCCGGAGGAAGTCCTCCTGGTTCATCATCTTCTTGCACTGGTCCATCTCCGGCAGCGCCTTGAAGTGCTCGAGGACGGCCCTGGCACCCTCCAGCGACGGCCACACCTCCGGCTGGGTCTCGCCCTCGCCGTACACCACCAGGCAGGTGTCGACGTCGCAGAGCGTCGCAAGCTCGCTCGCCTTCTTCACCAGGCCCCGGCGGCGCTTCTTGAACGTAGCCCGGCGGGTCGCGTCGTTGGCGATGCGGTCGAGGATGATCTTCTTGCGAGCCATGGCTACGTATGCGATCGAGAAGATGCTTTGGATTAGCACGAGGTGAAAGCAATGGGGGTAGGGGGTGGATTTATACTGGAGAGATCTCGGCATGGATGATCTGACTACAGCGAGTCATCGACCGTGAAAATGGAATGGAATTACGCTCCACAGATATGTGTGGCCCCACACGAATTGGCGATCGTCAATGCCCAGCAAACTAGCAAATCTTCATTTAATTGCACAGCTTCGATTTGTACAAACTTTCTACTTTGTTTCAAAGAAAGGTAAAGACTTTCTGCTTTTTTCAATGGCCCACTATTTTCTTTTTCTTAATATCGACAATGGTTAATAATACATTTTTTTGTGAGGATTAATAATGTTCTTACCTCTTACTCCACACATACAAATAATCAAAGAAAAAGAACAGCTAGGCAAATATCCCTCGCAAAAAGAAGGATTAAAGTAAAATATAATTTGATAGTTTTGTAATAAATATTATAATAATAAGTATAACAAGCCGGATGGCAGTGTAACATGTATATCCATCTGCTGATTTATGTGTAGCCAACTTAAGAAACACAGTTAGGAAACGTAAATGATCTCATAGTGATGGGGATATGATCGAATCTTTTTATTATTGCTTAGTAACGTATGTTATCAGATTAATTCAAATAATGAAATGATCGACCCATTCATGAACATTGTGCGACCAAAATTCTGGTAATGTACATTGGTTGTGTATATATAGATGACATGATTATAGCCTAGCCCAACACGATAAGAGTGTATACCATCTATTCCTCGCAATGTTGCAACATATGTGTGTGTGTGTGTAAAAGCCATGCAAAGAAAGGCAATTGTGCAATAATAGCAATAACTTAAAAGCTTTTTTTTTGCAAGAAACCCTTAAAAGTTTTTTCTCATATTTTCTCGGCCACAAAACTCTTTACAGCTTGCTATCACTATACTTGGACAAAATATGAGCACAAGTGATTATTCTAAAATATAGAAATTCCGGTAGAAAACTCTAGAAATAATTATTTTATATGCAATTCAAATACTCTCACCGTTGTTTACAATATTTACAAATTGAAAATATTACTTGTCTAAATCCAATAAAAAACGCTGGGCAATATCTTTCTGGTGCCATGTTTAGTTAATACTCACCTTATGTAGATAGTAACATAATACGATTCACCTCATCATATTGTCGTCGTTGCTAGCTGCACTAACATTTATAATGACAGCCCTAGCGCACGTCTTTTCCATGCAAAAATTTGCGCGTGTACATGCCTAACTTTCCATATTTGCCGTCGTAGAAAACTAAATCATTGCAAATGTCATAGCTTTTTTTTGTCAACACATCCCAGGACTCTTGGTCGATATAGTTTCAATTTTGTAGATATATGGGAATAATTGAAAAACAAATAAGTGGAATTGTAATATCCAATGGATGAACATTTAAGATAAAATATGCCCCATGCTTTAAAAAAAAGAGTCGTTGGCAAGGGTGACGTGTTGGCTGATGTTACTGATGTGGCAAGGAGGCTAGGTTACACATTATAAAGACCGACGTATTTGACCGAGCACTTAGCATGCATGAAGTGTCACTGAAGCTGAGGAATAGCCACGACACAGCGTGTTGAACGACTGTCCACGGCACAACCAATGGGTGGGCCCAATTTGTTGACCAGCATGTTAAGACACGGACGTGCACGACGGCGGTGAGTAAGCAGGCAGCACGCGTGAGTGAGAAAACGGATCATGGGCCATGAGGAGGGAAAGCATGCCGTGCATGCCAAAAAAAGGAAGAAGGCCACATAGGTCGAGAGAGGAAGGGGTTGCACATGCTGAGAGAAGGAGAAAGGAGGAGAGATCAATCTAGATAAACAGTGGTTTTTCTAAATTTTTAGAAAATATTTTAGAAATGAAAATTTGAATGTTTGAATTTGGATTTGGACCTAGAAAATTTTGAGAAATTTTTTGGAGAAGATTATAGGGTGGGTTGGAAAGAATTTAAGATCCAAAGTTTGGCATGCTCTTTAAGAAATAAAAAAAAATCAAATTTCACAAATAGTTTTGTATTGAAATAGTTTTCTCTTAGGCACAAAAACATGGATGTTACACAAACAAATGATAAACATTTTATTTGTACTCTAATAATACATCTTTGCAAAAAAATAATAATGAATTTACAAAAATAGGAGCAATATGGTGTAGTGTGACTTTCCTTCTATCTTTGAGAAATCAGCTGGCGAGAAAATTTTGGAAAAACTATACGCAAACAATCGAAATACTATGCAAAAACAAAAAAAAAGACTCTATTTTGTATACATGAATAATTAAATATGAATTTTTAAAGACTAATAGATTCTGTAGGATAAAAGGTCAAAAGTTCTACGACAGAATATTCTTGGGAATATCCTCTACGTGAGAGTGACAGGCAGGGCCCATGAGTCAGTGAGAGAGGGAGAGGGCTGAGCCTCAAGTCCACGGTGAACTTGGTTTACGGTTGTGAGGTAAATGATGGGCCTTGGCCCATGGGAGGGGAAGGCAGCCTAATGAGAAGGGAATGACGCTTGCGGTCCATGGGCTGACGAAGGCAGCCTAGGTGCGATCAAGCCGTGAACTGAGAGGCATAGGAGGTGACTGTGAGAGGGAGAGGGGCTGACGGGACCAACGTGGGACCTAGCCAAGCCGAGGTGGCATCTACGTGGGCTGCTGCGCTAGACAGCGCAGTCTGGTGGGCATAATGCATGACGCATCTACGTCACGCTCGAAGTGTGGCAGTCACTAGCATGGCTCCTTGTAGCGCTGGTGCACCTATGCTAGCCAGCGAGAGAACGTGTAAATAACTCTGCATGCATATATAATCTAGCTAACCACGTGCACATGAAGCGTTGAGTTGGATGTGCATACATAAAGACTGATGGGTTCGATCTGATGAGTCAATTGTTGGTCTCAACACGTTGACAATATGTGGTTACGGTTAGATGTGCCATATCTATAGGAAAAATAAATTAGCCATGGTAAAATCATTAAAATGAAAATGCACTGCTGCTTCTGTTTAGTGGTAGTGAAAGACACATGAGTATGAAAGAGGAAGATAATATAAAATAAAGATAGCTCATGATCATATTAATTAGCAAGACAAGATGTTTGGCGATGCGTAACTTTACCGACTAAAGATCAAAATCCTAATCATCATATTTACGCATGCAAGTATATTTTATTAAGAATTCAGTTAGATTCACATATTTATTGTTGACCTCTATCGCTTAAGCATATTTCGAAGTGGAGCACACATACATATATCTGTATAATGTGCATGTGGTGGGACGTGTACGTGTGCCGACGTAATTGAAGAAAATATTTGCGGCCATGCAGCAGTCAACGACCGAATATATTGCTGCACTAACCGTTAATATTGCTCCAACTCCAACTCAACTTTTGGTTGACTCGATCAAATTAAATCTCCTACGTAGAACCGCAGTTTTCCTGCACAGATATATATATAGACTGCTGGCATGAACCACCAACCCAATACAAAAAGTTAATCGATCGACCGTACGTGGGTGTAACATAATAATCTTCCACTCAACTGCAGGCTGCTTGTCCATTCCTGTCCAGGAACAGATTAACAAATCAACAACCAGTCAATTAGCTAGGTATAAATAGCAAGTCATTTTCTCAAAGACTGCTGGTATGCTTGAAACCAATTCGTCACACTAGCAATCGTGCCGGCCGTGGCCGTAACGTCACGATTATATTCGCTTTTCGGTTTTTTAAAAACCAATTTATCTTGTGATAAAAATTAATTCATGTAATAAAATGAACATAGATTAACTGATTAGTTTTTTTTATAAAACATATCCATCCAAATTTAAATTCTAAATTTGACATAGATATTCACATTTATTGTCATTTGCTAGGTCGTTAATGACAGGATCAGGTCAAACATCCATGGCTGTGTCCAGTCAACGCTTTGACCGCCACTATCTAGCTCCGAGCTGCGACCCCCTCTCCCCGCCACCAGCACCTAATGCTCACGCCGGCCGGCCGTCACCGTCGCTGTCGCTTCCGCGTGTCGTCACACTCCACTCCGTCCACTACCGGCGGATCGATGGATAGTACATCTATATATATAACGACCAAAACGTCCATATCTGCAGTGCACACTAGCATCAGCTGCAGCCATGGCGCCCACTCCTCGTCGCGTCATCTTACTCTCCCTCGCCGCGGCGTTCTCCGTGGTCGTCGTCGCCAGCTCCGGCGCGGCGGCGCGGTGGTACGGCGGCCCAGGGGCAGGGCACTACAGCCCAGTGTCGGCGATCGTGAGCGAGCAGCTCTACTCGTCCCTGTTCCTGCACAAGGACGACGCCGCCTGCCCGGCCAGAGGGTTCTACACCTACGCGTCGTTCATCAAGGCCACGGCCAGGTTCCCCCGGTTCGGCGCCACCGGCTGCCTCGACAACCGCAAGCGCGAGGTCGCCGCCTTCCTCGCGCAGATCTCCCACGAGACCACCGGCGGCTGGGCCACCGCGCCGGACGGTCCTTTCGCGTGGGGCCTCTGCTACAAGGAGGAGATCAGTCCACAGAGCAACTACTGCGACGCCACTGACAAGCAGTGGCCCTGCTACCCCGGCAAGTCCTACCACGGCCGAGGCCCCATCCAACTCTCATGGTAATAATAAAACACATCATATCACTAATTAATCGCATACTATAATAAGACGTTTTAACGTTGTTAAAGTCAAGCTCTAACCAAATTTATGATGTTAGATTTGTTTTGTGCTATAGAACTTCAAAACGTTTTATAATATAAAACGAAAGAGTATAAGTATATAATGCCAGCAAATATTTAAAATAGAAATTCATGTTAATTACTAGATATATAGTTGTAGTTGCGAAATTGCACTTTTTCTGATGAAAACTTTCATACGAAAATCTTCAGATGAAAGGTTTTAAGAAAAAAAGTTTTTCTATTAAAGATTTTCGGATGAAAGTTCTCTAAGGAAAAAGGCATGCACCTGCGCTAAATAACAATTCCTAACTGTACAGGACAAATAATGTATGCATGATAATGAACAGGAACTTTAACTATGGGCCGGCGGGCCAGGCCCTGGGCTTCGATGGGCTGCGGAACCCAGAGATGGTAGCCGACTGCTCGGACATAGCGTTCCAGACGGCGCTGTGGTTCTGGATGACGCCAAGGGAGACCAAGCCGTCGTGCCACCAGGTGATGGTCGGGGAGTACCGGCCCAACCAGGCCGACGTCGCGGCGAACCGCACGGCGGGCTTCGGGCTGGTCACCAACATCGTCAACGGCGGGCTCGAGTGCAACCGCACCGGCGACGCGCGGGTGAACAACCGCATCGGCTTCTACCGGAGGTACTGCCATGTCCTCGGCGTCGACATCGGGCCCAACCTCGACTGCGAGCACCAGCAGCCCTTCTAGGTTTCTGGCAACTATACATCCATGTCGTTTCTCATGTCACTACTACTCCGTATTGGCTAAGCTTAAAACACTTGATTGTAGTTTTGTTGCGTGAACTGTACACGCCATCCTGTGTGTCTCATTATTTGGAAATTGGAATTAAGGAAACTGCCATTAAGCATAGCGCCGGCTGTTACATGTGACTCTTGTCCGAAAAGATGTTGGCTTGCAAATGTATTTCAATTTGTTCCATCGACAGAAAACAGGGAAATTTTGATATCTACGTTCTTTTGAGCTACTTCACCAGTGTTTGCAACTTCATTTTTGGAAATTTCAAACCTCCCACCCCCATCACGAAATTATTTCTTCCGAAATTTCCAAATATTTGTGGATTTAGAAAAAAAAGAGTATTTAAATTTGACCAAAATTTGTTCAAAATTCAAATTATTTTGGAAAAAAATTTCTGCAATTTCGGATTTGCCAGTCACCCTGAAATTTTCAGCTTTCTGAAATTGTTAATCCTACTTCACCAAACTATTGTCTCCACGGTTCTAAAAATACACTTTACTAAAAATATTATTCTAGATTACTTGTTTTACGCTATTTATTAAGTTTATTTTTTAAAATAATTAAACTATCTTTATATTTAAATAGATAATCCATAATAATCCGATAAATAATCTGCCTATTCATGTAAACTATAAAATTGAACGGTCTGACCCTACCACCCATTCAACTAGCAGATAATCTGATTTTTTTATGGTAGCAGCATAGGTGGAGCCAGCTTAGGTGCAGAGTTCATTCTATTGGTTGTAGGATTGGCACAGACAGAACCAAAATTTTAGAAATTCTGGGATATTTTGGTCCAAAATAATTTAAAATTTAAACATTTTTTGGTCAAATGTGAATGAATTTAGCAGAATTCACTAAATATTTGAAAAAAAAAGTCTGAAAATTACATCTAGATGACCACCTTTGCTCTAAATGCTAGCTACGCCACTGGGTGGGAGCACACTAGGCAATGAATGATGGTGGTTTTTACTACATAGCAACACAACTGCTCAAGCTAAGTGCCAGTCATGTTCGTTGATTCCAACCAGACCACTGAGCTTGGCACTCCACCCTACCTACTCAACCTCAAAGTGTCTCAAGGTTTGAACGCGTACTTTTTTTTTCCTTTTTATGATGGGAACACAGGTACACAAAGTAGCCAGTCGCCTTCGTTGACTGCAACACAAGAGCACTCCAGTTAGCAGTCCACTCACTAGTCGAATGTGGAAGAAGCTCACGAGTGTCTCAACTCTCAAGATTCCACTGAGAGTGTCGTCGCTATTGCATCACTCCACGTGCTGATGGCTAGCGATAGCTCGTGTACTGCAGCTTCATCTCGTCGTTGCCATTGTGATCATCAGTTGGATAGGGCAGAGAGAGAAAGATCGAGTATGATACTATGGGCATATCTGTTTCTTCTCCAGCCCTTCTCATTTCCTACGTAAATACAGTTTCAGTAGGCCGTCGATCAGGACTTGTTTTTCCAAGAAAACAACCTGTCTTTGGGGCTGGAGACATTTGGGCCAACCAGACCTCCCGGTTTGCATCCGAGCCCAAACTAATCGGCCGGCCCATGAAGCAAAAACTTTGAGCCGTGTTCTCATCTCGGTCCATCGGATTATCCCATGGCGATTAATAAATCACCAGATATTTGGAGGACGGTTAACGGTAAAAATTAACACAGAACAATGTACTGGTACGACGGTTTAAGTGTGTTCGATGAAAACCGATGAGAAGGTGATGGATTAGCTGGTAGATCGGCTGGGTTCGGGTCAATTAATTGCTCAGTTTTGTGAAACGCAAAGAAATTTATCTTTAAAAATATTTATTGAAATTAGATCAGATTATATCGTAATTAGAAAGATTTATTTGTTTCGTGTTTACCATAGATATTAAAACCACATAATCTAAAAGTATAAATATATATCTTGTTTTAATATAAAGAATAATATATAACTAAATAGCGCAAGGTTTTTTTATGGTTTCTGATTCTCGACGTGGGGCTGTATTATTTTAATCTCTGATAAAAGGATAAGTCATATCATCTAACAGTTATATTGGCTATGGCTAGATTACTTCTCATCTAAGTCTGTATCATTACAATATCTTAGATCGATTGATAAGATTGCGAGCTTATCTTCTGTCTAAAATCATATCGTTTTGAGTATATCCATTATGCTTACATATATAATTTATCAGCTAATTAGATTTTTCTTATTATTAATCTAGTATTGTCCCGGTTAGATCTAATCTATTGGATTAATGCTAATAGTTTAAATCCTAATAATTTGATAGGTTTTATTTAATGTTTTATCAGAGTTCTAAGGCTAATGAGATATCGTTTCAAGTTTAATATGTATCGGTTCTCTAGCCGGTACGTATGTTTTTATCATAAGCTATATTCACACATATCAAATCACCAGCCGATATTAATCTTTTGTTTTGACAATTAATCTATTATTGATCGATCTGATCCTATTAAATTTAATCTTATATTGTCTTAGTTTAATTCAATCTACCGTATTTGCCTTTACTAAGGTTAGTGTCGTAATTTAGTAGGTTTGTCTCTTTCATCGGCTAAATTAGCCGATGAGTTTATTCGTCCATATTATTATATATATATGACTTTGCTCATATCCGTCTTTATTAGTAGTACGCAAGTAATATTAATCCTATCGGCCATCGGCTGATGAAATAAGGTTGTATCGGTTATTAGGCCGATCGGGTTAAGGGTATTATTTTTGTCTATGTTTTTTTTATCAATTACAAGATTGAATTAAATAACAAACTATTAAAAGCAGCACTGAAGTTAAACACATCTACAAGAGCACTATGTGTGATGCAGAATCATCGTTAGACTAATGGCTGTGCTCGACCAAAGTGCTCGTCGATGAGTCTATATAGCGTATTTTCTAGCCTGCACGCTTGTGAATTTGGGTTGGTTGTCGATGCCTATCATGCCTGGATACCGCTATCTATCAAGGTATATACCATCATCAACTTGGCATCCAATGACGCATAACGCATTTGATATCTACTCACTGATCCCCAACTAACGTGGACTACATGCATCTGTATTGGAGATGCATGATCTAATCAGCAGCTGACTAAGGCATGGTGATGTTATCTTGTCCTCAATTTTCAAGATCGACAAGCAAGTCCCAACCTCCCCAACAAAGAAAACACATGCGTAGATAGTGCCGAGAGAGGATGAGATCGCTGCCAGTGTGTAGTAGTACATTATTTCAGATGAACAATTGATGAAATTCAGTTTACCATGATACATATACAGAGGCCGATGGTAAATTGATACAGAACAAGTAGTACGTCGTTGAGATCCCAGTACACTACAAGGTTTGTCGACACAGAGCAGATTCACTGCTCTACTAGCTTCACGACTCACAAATTTCAAGCCACTCTACCGCATGCATAGGCCTGCAGGATTTCCTACAAGATTAATCACAATTTACATTTCGTTATTCACCGTTCCGCTAGCTGTTATTTGTTACCGAATCAAAGTGATAAATAAATAACTTGTCCGGAATTCAGATTTGTGGCCACTCATCACCTTGGGTATATGTAGAGATGACTACTTGGTGATAGCATAGACCGCATAGATGATCCCCGGAAGATAACCGAAGAAGGTGAGCAGAAGGCAGAGCCAAAACTCCACCTGTGTAGTACGTAAACCACAAGTTCTGTAGACGTGCATATGCAGATAAACAGTACGTGTAGTTTAATCTGCTGAGACTGCAGCGAACTTTGTACACATAGATAGGTACCTGGCATCCGAACTTGAGGAAGACGCCGAGAGGGGGGAGGATGATGGCGATGAGGATGTCGATGCAGTTGGCCGTGCTGTCCGACATATCTTTCAGGCTTGCAGTTCGATCGATTGATCGATCGATGTATGCCTATTAATTGCCTCTCTTTCCTCAACTGTGCGGAGCCAGTGCGGATGACTGGAGTATATATTGACTGATGCATCCAACGAGGAGGAATGGAGGATTGGCAGCCACCAGCCGGCCGGTCGGGGTGCTCGTGAGCCGAGCGATTCATCAGCAAATCAGATGGAAGTCAAAAGTAGCTCAAACAAGATAGGGAGTATATTGGAGCATATGTCAATGTATTGGTGCGGTTTGGGCGGACAAGGCAAATCGGACGGGAGTGGTTGCCGAGGTGACGAGAGCGCTTGAAGCCGAGCCGTCTGGTAGAGTACTGGTAGGTGGCTTTGCGCGGGGCGGTGTGTACACGTTGGTGTCAAACGCTGTGGATGGACGGCTAATAGTCGCCGGCTTGCGTTGCCTGTTCTACTCGGAGTGCCGGTGAGTTGCAACGGTTCCATCTGTCCGTCCCATCTCCCAGCATGTCGCGTCAGTACGGGTGCCGGCGGCCCGGCATCTCCCGGCATACGTGTGGCATGTCTCCCGTGGAATTGTGTGTGCAAACCGGGAGGAGTTGGCTCGGTCCAAGCCCAGCAAAATCAGGCGAAGCTTCCATTTTGGGTCTTATTTGTGCCGGAAAAAGCCTATCGTACCTCTCTCAGCTATCTATGACTCCTTGACGCTTAACCATAAAACCGGATATAACTACTTTCTCAACAATCAAAGCAGTTTGTTTTACCTCCCTATATAGTTTAGATGACAGATTTATCCTATATAATATCTATATGATGTGTTTACTTAGTGACGTAATGCTTACATGACATATTTATTTAGTATTACAGTAAAAAACCATATCACCTAATTATCAGTGAGATCACCTCCTCTCTCCCTCTCCATCTTCTTCTCCATATCCCCAAGCAACGAGTGGCATAGGCATGGTGACAGTGGTGGATGGCAGCGTCTGAAAGCTCTTAATAAAGCTATAGGGAGAGCTGAATAGATGTCTCTAAAAATTATTCAATCGTAGCGGTCTAATTCATCGAGAGCTGGTTGTAACCTTCGATCTCCTAGACCCGAAACTTTCGATTAACCATGTGAAACTCTAAGGAGCAACACATAGCAAGATCATGGACAAAATACAGTTGGTGCTAAGCAATAAGAAAAGAAGGAAATACACAAAGTAACAAGTTGATCGTAGCAAAAACATATATACAAGCGCCTAAAACAAAGAGGGACAAAAGGAGGACAAGGCTATTTTTTTCCGAAGTTTAGATCACATATATCCTATTTTCTGTTAAAGAGCTCCTGAGAGCTAGGCCTCAATTAACCCCTTGCCTCACTAAGTAATCACGAAGATCAACTTAGTTTCCACTTAAAGTTACCCTTTTTCCTTGAGGACACGAGGTTCACCCTCATAAATTTGCATGGGTCAATCCACAGCATGAGAAAGCTCACGGATGACGCTTAACCGTCTAGGAGGTTATCCTTAAAGAGTAATAAGTTTCAAACAACGCATTGATCCCCAAGTGCTCAACAACGTTATAGCTCTCTGCTTTAGAAAAAGCACTAATACCACTTAAGATTCTCACTCAAATCTCCAAGAAAAAAGACTTAGGTGGGAGAGGTTTTGGAACCCTAGGAGAAGCTAAGAGATAGAAAAATGAAAGTGAAAAGGCTAAAGAAGCACTCAAAGGAGAGAAGGGGTTTTATACCCAATCCTCTATGTTATGTAGTCGTTACCTACAGATTTAAACACCAGAAGTTCTAGCCCCTAGGCTCTAAAACCTCTGACCAACACTTAGCAATAGGCAAACAGAGGTGAACTAGAACCTCCAATCCCCAATGACCAGAACTTTCGATCTACCTAGAAATGCAAGTATTGTGTAACGTGTCTCTCTTCTAAGAAATAATTATTGAGCACTATTTGTAACCTTTATAGTATGTCTTTCCTAGACTTGAAAATAAAATTTAAAAGAATTCAAAATTAACTCCGAGTCTTCTCACTGTGTTGCTTCATGAACTTATAGAGGGGTCACCATGTATCAGACTAAGTATCATAGGGACAAACCACTACATATATCTTAACAAACTCATTAGCCCCTTAACTATTTGTTATTAATCAACCAAAACTCACTTAAGAGGATAGATGTACCTTCAGCGTCAATACTGTGGTCTGAACTATAACATGCGTGGCCCAAACTTCGCCAATATGCATCCTTAAGCTCCTTTCCTACCTTCTCTCTCTAACTCGAGATGGCAATATGACACTAGTGATGGCCAGGCAAAGCAGGAGAAGTGGTCCTTGAGTGGTAGCGGTGTCTAGATCTACGCCAGCTGTGTCAATCCCACTGCCCTTTGCAACATCGTGTTTCCTAGCGATCTCAATTGGGAATAAGCACCTCCCCAGCTGGTGCGTGGAACCCTTTACTTCCCTCGAAAACTACTTCTTCTTGGTCGAGTACACCTCTTCCCATCCCATGCTCATCGGTGGACTCATTTCGAGTCATGCCCCTCCTCATCACAGCCGAGGAGCTCACCGATGCTCCTCCTCTAGTTGTTGTCTTTGGGACTGCTCACATCTAACCACGGGCTAGAACGGGAGTGAAGAAGGATGCTCGATGCCACTAGGGAGAAGGCTGATCACCGCACGGCTCAACACTCCCTGTGCTCCCCCTACTTTGGCTCTCCACCATTGCTTCTTGTAGCCACCGAAGTGATGAACAGAGGATGGATGGATGGCTCCCCCTTCTCTAGCAACCACTGTCATTGCCATGAATCTCAGAGGTGCCTCATGTATTAGAAGGATGTCCACAAGCACTAAGCACCTTTCCTCTTCAAGTGTCAACTTTGCCTTTGCTTTGTCTCCAACGTCGCTAGAGAGTGAAGCTATGTTCAAGAAAAAGCAGGTTATCACTGGCACCAGCCCTAACGATGGTAGGGGAATCCCTCTTTTTCCTTCCTTCCTCCAAAGCAGGGCAGATCGTTGAAAGGGGAGCATTTTCGCTGTTTGCCATTGGAGAGAGAGCCAAGAGAAGATATGGGATAGGAGGTCAAGCCACTGACACGCCAGTCCTATGTGGGTCTCGTTATATTATTTATTTATTTTTCAATGCCATGTAATAGCGAAGTAGGTGCCACATCGGATAAAGACTGGATCAATATGCCACACAGGACAAAACTTCCACCCAAACCACTCATGGAGGTAAAATAAGTTGGTTTTCATAGTTTAGTAACCATTCATATATGGTTTTATGGTCGAGAGAGCAAAATTAAGCTCGTACATGAAAATAGACTTTTCCTTTTTATGCCTTCTTATTTCTTCATGAGGGCCAAGGGTCATTTGGATCTTGCACACCATGAAAGGTGGTGCCGTACTACGGTGGTACACTGCCATCGCTGGCATATGTATGACCATGACCTCCACGCGTACTCACCGTAGGTGCTCCTCCTATCCATACAGCGGTGGCACATCCATGCATGTTATATATCTTTGGGCACAAAGAGAGATATGGGCCAAGCAGAGCTTTAGTTCGTAGCCCAAAACTAATATGCATCCATGCGCTGCTGGTGATGGAAAAGTCCATATTGCCTCCCTCAGCTATAGTTCAAATCTTATTTATTTTTGTCAACAGCAAAATTGAGTATATCCCCTCTCTCATCTATCAAAACCAGTGCAAAAGAACTGCTCTAGTAGTTTAAACGGCGATTTTCTACTATGTGACATCTATGTAGCTTGTTAACCTAATCTTCGTCCCTATGTGGCACCTATATGGAGATTATGTGAGTCAGCAAAAAATTAAAATAAATTAATAAAATAGGTGGATTTGTTAGTCTCTCCTCTCTCAACTCTCTTCCCTTCCCTCTCTGCAGCAATAGACGATCATGGGCTCTACTCCTAGATGGTGGCAACTACCGGGTGAAGGCGAGCCAGCAATGGAGGGAGAAAAAGTGGGGTAAGAGATGACGATAGGTGACTGCGACGCTGGTGGTGTCCTAAATAGAGCAAGGAATGGGATGTGGAGTAGACATCGATGATGGACCAAGGTAGACCTTGACAACCACGTGGCTCGAGCTCTTCTTTGTTGGAGCCTATGCGCAATGAGCTGATAGAGACAATCTTGATCTTCCATCCACCGCTGCTTCGCTAAGAGCGGTTGCCTCATTGAGCTTGAGGTGAGGTCGACGTGAAGGAGCCAGTGGTTGGTGAGCGAACACTAAGATGAAGGACCCTTGATTTGCCACTGTAGTAGATACTGCTAGGCTCGGACCATTTCTCTCTAGGCTGAGTTAGAGGAGCACCTCATGTCGCTGCCTTACTACTCCTTCGCAAGCTTCAACGGGGAGGGGCCAACACTATCAACCATGTTCGTCGACTTGCGCTTAGAACTCGAGGGTGGTGTTCCACTCTAGCTGAGGTCGTTGCGACCCACTCCAACTAGGTGGCCATGCTTCTCAGGGAGGCGGTGGTGGAACTCGAGCTTGAGCTCGCCTACATCGAGCTCTTGGAGGACGCAGTAGTGCTGCTCACTGTGACACAAGAGGACAAGAAGCACAGGGCGGGTGGACTCGACAAAATCTGTGGCGACGATGGTGGTGTGCTCCTTGCTCCCCTTCTAGATTCCTCAGCAGTGGCATGTGCTGGACCAATATGGCTAGATCTAGAGGAAGTTGGAAGAAAGGGGAGTATGGAGAGAGTGAGGAAAAGGGAGGAAGAAATGTAGATGACTCGACCTTTATATTCTATTTTCTTTTTTTATCATAATACCATAGACAGACCAAACTACTCTTAATACCATTTGACTTAATACCATTGAGAAAGATAAAATAAGTTAATATTAATAGTTAAGTAATATTTGTTTTATAAAGTTAAAGAAGCAAAATTAAACTGGTGCCATAACTCACGGAAGTAATATGGGCTTTATTCGTTGTTACTATGGGGAGTTCTTGCTTGTGGATGCACGTGCCTCTATCAAAGTGACATCATCAACTAGGCATCCAATGATGCGTCACATGACGCATTTGTTACTTGTTAGTACGTACTTTAATATGTTGGCCAAATCACAGATCGTAACTAATCGTTGACTATCTGCATCTCTGTTGCAGATGCATGATCTAATCGAGCAATAGACAAAGGCATGGTGGGATCAGGATCATATGGAGTAATGCAGACGTCCACTGCTACTACAGTGCTAATGTGCTGTCCGAAGTGTGTACATTAATTAATGCGCAAGGCATCCTCGTGTTACTGTAGCACGATGTAGTAATAGATTAACCATATATATATACTAATTAAAAACTCTTTTAAGAGCTATCATATTAATTCAGGTGCTAAAAAGGCCAAAAAATTTACATAAAATCAAAAAGTCAAGAAATTATCATGTTAATTAAAAATGAGAAAAAGCTTAACCATCCAAACTTCATAATATCATAATTGGATCAAGAGGTATGTAGCCACGTGGCAGCATAAAGTTAAATGGACTCTAACACATACTAGCTTAAATCAAATGGATTACTATTCAGACATGTTTTACAATTTAATTGGAGAATTAGGGTCCAATGGTGATTATACGCACTATTACATATCTGTTCATCATTGACGGTCCACCTGTAATAGGCTCCTCAGCTCGTCATAGAGTTCATTAACTGCGAGTGGCAACTTGCCCCATCATAGGTAATGCTGAATAGCATGGCCCATCACCGAAAGAGCTCATTGCTACCATGTTGATTACTGAGAAACATCACCAATCGTCGGTGTCAGTTCGAAGTGCTGGGTATGTCATCTATGAGAACCTCTCTCTGACAGGCCATAAATTCTGGCCCGTCATAGGTATATTTTTTTATCTGTGATGGGCCGGAAGTTATCGCCTATCACAGATAGTAGTAAACCCAAGAAGTTAATCGTGCTTGTCTTTTCGTATCTCACACTACACACTTGTTCACATTCTCATCGTCTTCACCATAGTAGTAAACCCTAGCCATCATCGTCTTCCCTGTGCCTTGCGCCACCTTCCTATACCCAGCGACATCCTTTCTAACATCGGCGCCACCTCCCTAACTCGGCATCACGTTTCCAAAGCACTGTGCCACACTCCCTGTCGTCCCTAACCCTGGCTCCACCTTCTAGACCCTTGGTGCCACCTCCTCAAGCATTGACACCAACTCCTCGTGCGCTGGCAATGTCTTTCTCGACGTCCACAACCCTAGTTCCACCTCCTCGGGAACCCCGATGACCAGGTGAGCCACGTTTCCCTTTCCCTCTCTCTAGTCTAGAAATGCTCTATATTTTAAATTTGTAGAAATGTTGTATAGTTTAAGAATAATTTTAGAAATAATGTATTGTTTAGAAATAATTTTAGAAATAATTTATGGAAATATTTTATAGTGTACAAATAATTTTAAAAATCACTTGTAAATATATATATATATGCATGTTGTATGAATTCTACTATTTTTCAGAGGATATGGCTAGTAATTACCTGAGGCTAGCTAATAAAATATATTTTTTTGTTGAAATAGGTTACCTATGATGGGTGATAACTAAAAACTTGTTATATATAGTGTATACATGAGGAGTGATATTTTTCGGTAGTATATCATGATAGATGGTAAGACATAGTCCATCATAAATAAGATAATCAGCTATTGTGAGCCAAGAGAGGTGATAAGCCGTATTTACAGTGTCATAGATATTGTTACTAGGATTTCTTACCACGGAACATTTATTAGCGAATAACACATTTTTCATCATAGAGTTTAAACCTGTTACCAATGTGGGGATCCGTTGTGACGGCCCATGAAGTCACGTTCCAACCGGATACTAGCTTAATACAATTGGAAAAGTATGCAGACCAATTTGGAATCTGCACTACACCAAGCAAAAAAATAGTTACAACCACCCAATAATCTGTGTAGAAGAAACGGCTTGGATTACTATTCTGAGTAGGTATTAACTTTAACTCTTGAAAAGTATGTGAAGCCTGATGAAGTTGGTTACGTACGACTCCAACTCTCTCATCATTTTCTTGCAAAGACTAATTGATCCTTGGTACATGCAAACTATCTAAAACATATATACTCCTGTAGAGAGGCAAGGTACTGAACTTGATAATTATGATAGTGCTGTAGTCCTACTTCTATAGTTACACACAGAGGGGTATTAATATGTACAACTTAATCGACACATGAAAGAGCCTATCATCAATCAAATGCTCATGTGCATTGGCATATATGCGGCTCAATATAACAGTCAAAATAGGAAAAATAACTACGGAAGAAATGGGCCGGATGGGAGAAAAGGGAAAACTTCAAGACCAACAAACCTAGCAGAAAAAGATGGGACAAGCCGTCAGGTTCATTTGCAAGTATTGCGTTGCCACTAATTTTATTATGTGAATGCATAAATTCAAGTTGACTGCCTGTGAATATAACTTAGAATATGTGAAATCATGTTTGGAGCAAAAAATAATATTTTATCTACAAGTTAACATTCAAGTCAATTAACAGTAATAATTTGAAATTATTGTCTAAGATGAATTTTGAATGATAATTTATACTCCATGCAGTTAGAAATATAGGTGTATTTTGACTATCAAAAACAAGCTTTGACCATAATTTTGTCTTATCTTATTTTGCTTACGACTACAAACTCTTACATATAATATAAATCTATTATTATTAATTTTTATGGCAAAACCTAAACATTGTTGGATTAATCATTAGTGAAAGCTCAAAACAATCAAAATACCACTAATATACCACTAATAGAGATATGGTATTTACTACTGGTTCGTAACAACTTTTAGTCACTTTTAGTCACGGTTATACAACTAGTACAAGCAATCTAAGAGTATTTTTAGTTTTGGTTCAATTGACCGATAATAAAACATATTTTTATAGTATCAGTTGATGTTACTAACCCTTTTTTTCTATACTGCTTGTTTATTTTGTTATAGCGCTTGCTTGTTATTTTCTTTATTGATATACTACTATTATATATATATTATACACATACACATGTATGTATTTACATGTATATATGTGTATATGATTCCTAAACCTCATATATAATAAATCTAATTAGTTATTATTAAATAGCCCTTATATAATTTATCGGAAAGAGTTCTTGCTTTGAGAACAGCGACAGTGTCAGTGACGACGTCATCAGTGAGCGAGCGTATAGCGACGTTAATGGTAGAGATGGGGATGGCAGCAGCGTCGTAGGTGGGAAAGCGGGCGGGTGGTCACGTCGATGCGAATGGCATTAGTGTAGAGGACGGTAGCGTGAAGAGGCAACAAAAACATAATTTGTGTACTTATATTGGAGAAGACAAGAGAATAATATATATATATACCATCTCCTTTTTAGCACCAATTATATATAACAATTGTTACTAGTTTTTTCTACGAAATATAGGATAATTAATTTTAAAAACTTTGAGAGTAAAAATCTTCTGATTCTAATTCTCTATTCTTTTTCATCCATTTTACTATAATTTTCATTTATTTCCTCTTTTTTAATCTTTTTTTATATTTTTCTTGTATTTTTGCAATTATAAAATACTCTTATTACTACTTAGATAATTAGATAATTAAGACATACTCTTATTTTCTAATCTTCTCTTAGATGAGTGAAATCATCGAATAAAACTTCTATAAAAATTTTGAAAACATAAAAATCACAATAGTATCGGTTGTGTCTCGAGCTGATTTTTCGACAATATTAATATCGGTTTGTTAACAGCAACTGTTAAATGGATAGATCTTTATTACTGTTTAATTACACAACCAATATTAAAGATCATGGCTAGTCTTACTGTTACAACCAACCAGTACTAAAAATAATAATATTAGTACCAATTAGTGTTATCAACCGATAATAATATTGTTACAGTGGTCTCAAGAATTTAGATCTACTGTTCTTTTATCATCCGTTATATTTATATTTTAGGCCATTGGACCAAATTGATAGTGTAAGTGTAAGTCTTCAGAGATTGAATTGAAAGTTTCACATAAATTAAAACAGACAAAATCGATAAGAGTATAGCTGGAATCAAAATAAAAATCTATAGATTAACTTATACAACATGTCTTGGTATGAATAGAATTATGCATGTGCATATATAGTTGCAACTTTAAATGTGATTATATACTTTAAATGTGATTATATATGAAGACAATATAGTTAAGTACTTTTCCATGGAAATACACCTGACTAGTATACTTAATTTTGGTGTAAAGTAAGAAAAATCACAATTGTAGCGACATGTAGATTCGAAATGTTGATGATAGATCTAACTGTTGATATCAATTTTCATGAATGTACTTATGAACTTTATTGTATCTTTTTTTTAGAGAAATGCAGTTTATTGTAGCTATGACGTTGCTGCGTGCAACGCCAGAGGATCCA
Organism: Oryza coarctata; assembly: GCA_030770085.1. Taxonomy (NCBI): domain Eukaryota; kingdom Viridiplantae; phylum Streptophyta; class Magnoliopsida; order Poales; family Poaceae; genus Oryza; species Oryza coarctata. The sequence continues at coordinate 8,667,787 of CM061463.1, read as the reverse complement.
ATCACACTACTACCAGCACACACAGTTTCCACGAAAAGAAAAAGATTGAGCCGGCTCAAATTGAGTCAATGCTTTGAGCCAGAGGCATGCCTGACATTTTGCTAGACCATTTGATTATGAAACACAAATCCAATACATATGAAACAAAATTCGACTTTTCATTCACAAATTAACACATCACACAATCAATTTTAACAAGTCACATACTTCATCAAATTGGAAAGATTACAGAAACTACATCACCTATGTCACCTAGACAAGTCACAAATAATGAATTACACTTAAATCTAAAAAGATTACTGAAACAGCGTGGGCACCCATGATCCTAAATCTGAAACTCACTCAAGTCAAACAGGTTGTCAAAGAAGATCTTTTTTGCCCCAGACCTAGATCCCTTGCTGTGGGTGGAACAGCCCGCCCTCGCCGATATGGAGTAGCCGCCCACATGCCGGTGGGTCTGCAGTAGCCTAGCACCGTGCAGGAAGCAAGGAGGGCAACACCACTTACCAGGGAGATAAGGAGGATCTGACAGCCACCAAGCTCTTGGAGGTCAGATCTGGCCGGTGACGTCTAGATCTAAGCCCATGGCAGCTGTAGTGTAGCATCGTGAACCATCAAACTACCACCCACATCATGAACTGCCACTATCATATATGATCACTGCCGCCACGACGCCACTGTCTAGCACTAGAAGAGAGGCAATGAGCAGGGGGACACCGTGAGAGTTGAGGAGGCTGAAAGTACTAGAAAGCTCATCAGCTAGAGAGAGATGAGGTGTCGCTGCTCACTGGAAGAGGATAGGTGAGGGACAAGAGGGCCACACACGCCGCTCACTCCACCAAGATAGGGGAGGCGGAGAAAAGAGAGAGGGTGTGAGAGAGAGGAGGAGAAGATTAGCTTGGGGGCATCCGACAGACGATTACATAATGACTCAATTTGGCTTGGTTTCGTCTTTTTATAGGTTTATTAATAAACCACATTGATATTGATTTCTTTACTTCGGTTTATCATAAAAATTGATACCGATAGCTGTTCCATTGGTATCTATTGAATATATGCACTAATGACAATCATTTTGCCTATGTGGAGCACGTGCGGGTTGGGGGAGATGGGAAACCCCCTATTAGTCATCATGTATTTGGTGTTGTCTACTAGTACATGCAAGAAGTGGCAATGTCATGTACTTTAATTTTTCTTTTTTTCCCAAGACTATGTTGTTTTGCCCTCAGCTTTCAAGATTACTAACTGACAAGGAAGTCACAATTTTCCTAAAAGAAAACAAGTCACAACCTCCCCGACAATGGAAGCAAACACATACATATGTAGATAATTAAAGAGGCCTATCATGAATTGATACAAATTGAGATCAATCTAGTAGACCACAGAGCTTTGACCGGTCGACACATATGAGATTCATCACTATTATTACTAGCTTCATGACTCAATTTTAACAGTAAATTTTATATTATGACTTGTGGCACATCCATAATCATAGATATTACAATCTAAAGATATAATAAAACCTCTACTTTGTTTAAATCTGAAATAATTTTAGCATATCTAAAACAATTTATTCAAGTAAATGAAGTGTTCAACAAATCACTTTTGCCAACAAATAAATAATTAAAATTTTCATAGGCACTTCATATTTAAGATTTTATGCAAATGCATGCACATATAGGGACATGGTTTTATGAAATCTTAAAACCATAATCAAAGTTATGTGTTAATCATAATACCAGAAGTTTTTCTAACTCCGACCATAAACATGGGATTTATTTTATTACTAGCTTAACAGCTCACAATTAATTTCAAACAAGACTACGTACTGCATCGGCCTGCATAGTTCCTGCAACATTATAGATCATACAATGTGTTAGTCACTATTGCTACAAAAATAATTGTTAACTTGACCAAAATTCAGATTTCGATAAGTGGTCACCTTGAATGTGGTAGAGATGCATGAGCAGTTGTAAACATGTGTATTGCTGATAGTGCAGATCGTGTAGATGATCCCCGGAAGATAACCGAGGCAGGTGAGGAGAAGGCAGATCCAGAACTCCTTCTGTACGTAGATGCAACACACGCCGAGTTAGGCAGGACGGCAATTAATTAGATCAGATCAATGGAGATCATGCAGGCACATACATAAATGTGTGCATGCAATATATATGCACACATCTCTATAGCAATTTATTAGTTTAGTTTGCAAAGAAACAACCAACTTACAGAAACAACCTTGCATCCGACGATGACGCCGATGGCGAAGGGAGTGAAGAGGATGGAAAGGAAGATGGTGCAGCTGATGGTTTTTATATTGTGATAAAAAGTTGATTAAGAAAATATAGTTATGCGTTGATCTTTGTTGAAAATTTAGTTTAAAAAGTTAATGATTATTTGCATGAGTTTGTATAACTAATATGTGTTAGGTTATGATATATGTTTATTTGATCTTTTTATGTGCAGATGATAAAGGTCAACTATGGTCGATACAATTACTGAAACAAGTAGACGTTTGTACAGTTATAATGCCATGTAATAAGGTGAGATTGAGAAATCAATCATAGTCAATGATAGATTAGGACTAAATGAGTTGAGATCTAGAGTTATCAATGATATCAGATAATCAGATTGAATCTAAGGTGACACACGGTGAATAAACACCGTGTGAAGAGGACTCATAACGGTCTTCACAAGATCAGTTGTGCAAATGCTAAAAATTCATAAAAAATAAAAGAGAAAAATAAAAAGAAAAGTAGAGAGAGAAAAAGATCTCACAGCAAATCAATCCAACGGGCCTCTTCCTCTCCTCCTCACTAGCGACATGTGGCAATGACAGCTCTAGCAGCAGCAGCATCAGCCTAGTATAGCTTCGACCTAGTAACGGTAGTAGGCTAGGCAAGCAAGCGCACGTGGGCTAGAGGGCCATGGAAGCTTGTGGCCTAGGAGTGGCTATGAGCGAAGCGCACGCATCAGCCCAGCTGGGGGCGCATGCGTGTGCGGGAGTATGGCCACACAGGATCCCTTCATCGATGGATGGCTTGTGTGGCTCGTCTACTTGGAATTTTGTACTAGAGATATTTTAGTATTTGTCTTAGTCATCTTTTATCTATAAAAGAAAAGGTATAGGCAATAGAGCCTATACGCTTTTGAACAGAATTGGAAAGAAATTTAGAAAGCATTGAGTGTGAGAAAAATAAGAGGAGTTTAGAAGAGTTTTTCAGAGCTTTTTTAGAATTATTGAAAGAATTTTATAAGGTTTGTAAACATATTTTAATAAATAGTGTTTATTTCTGGGATCAATTTTTATCATTCTAATTTAAATTACAAAATTTAAATTATAAAATTTAAATTCTATATTTAAATTCCGTAATTTAAATTTTGTACTACAATTTAAATTCTGGATATTGCTCTGCGATACTTATAGTGTGAGTTTGTCTCTTCTTGATTTGTCTTCTAATAATAAGTGAGCCAATATTTATATTGTTTTATAACAAAAAAAATTGAGAAGGCAATGTTTTCTACACTATTTATTATTTACTTGAACGATTTTGGTTTTTATGATAAGCCATTAATCGGATAATATTTATAATTGACATGAGTTCATTATTTTTTATTATTGGTTATTAACTTATTATACCTTTAAGATTTTAATAATATTTTGTATATTTTTTAAGATATAGTCAATCGATTTATATTTATTCCTTCTATAACGTGTTCCGTTCTTATGATAGTGGTGGTTGTGGTGGTGAGTTTGATGAGGGTGAAGTCATCGTTAGAGGCTGTTAATTGTCTCTAAAATTGCCGATCACGGGCCAGCCGGCAGGTGGTACGTTCGAGTGTAGGAAGGCGGCCGCAAGCAGGAGGTAGCTAGCGTAGCTTAGAGTACTGTCGCCGCTAAAAATCCCGTGACTGAAGAGGGATAGCAGGGCATTAAGCATCGAGGTTCACGAGCGTGCTAGTCAATTTAACCCTGTAATTGACAAGAAAATAAAACGAGCGGGTCCGATACAGACGCTCGCTATCGGCTGACTGCCGATAGGTTCGGAATACTCTTCGATCGGCTGGGGAGCCGATGTGGATAGGTGTCGACGAGGGGTCGACCACAGAGCTGATGGAGGAACCAGGGTGTGCTCAGAGTATATCGAGGTGCACAGGATCCCTTCGGACAGCCGAACAATAATTCATCGGCTGGAAAAACCGATGAAGGCGCATGCGGCCTAAGTAAGAAGTAGTATAAGAAGGCACGGGCTGTAAAGCTGATGCCGCTCCGGATATGACAGCACGAGACCCGTCGCTCGCCGTGGCAGCACCATTAACACCGAATCTCGAAGATCGGACCTAACCGAGACAGTACGAGGCCGGAGCCAGCGACGATGATACGGAGGATGCCGGATCGGCTATGCCGTAGCAAGAATAGATACGAACCCATCGGCTAGCTGAGCCGATGAGGGGATGCCTCTCTAAAGGCGGGTACATATCGGCTGGGGAACCGATACGTTTGGCGTTACGCATCGTGTGACGCCTCTAAAGGCTGATGCGTATTGGCTGAGAGGCTGATGCACTGGACGTGAAGCTCAGAGCATGGATAACTCATCGGCTAGCACTCCGATGATACGCCGTGCAGAAGACTATAGACCTAAAACTCGATCTACCGTCGGTAGCCCCATAGGTCGAACCTAACCGATGCAGCACGAAACTGATGACGGCAGAGAGAGCTTAACAGGCCGATAGGTCCAGCACGAACGTGATGCAATACGTCTGATCGGCCTAAAAGGTCGGACCTAACTGATGTAGCCTCAGACAGAGCAGGACAAATCGGGATGGTAGCGGGACTTACCCATTCGTCGGAGATCGGACTTAACTGATGCAGCCCCGCGTCGAGAGCCAGAAACCGCCGGTAAAACCTAAATGAACTAAGATGGCGATACGCCGAATTTGTATATGATCGAGAGATATCTTACATGTTTCCAGGGGTCTATATTTATACCCTGAATTTACAGACAGAGTCTGACACATCTACGACCATCGGACATTATTTCCTAGTAAGAATAAAGTAAAATATTTCTAAAAAAATTAACTAACCAGCTAAACTTCCCTAATTAAGTAAGGTTATAATTTACAAAAACAAACACCTTACCGTGGAGTCCACGGCTCTTCCGCAAACACGGTTTCATCTTAATAATCTTACAATTTGTAACCGAGTCTTTTTTTCTGCAATCTGATCGGCTTTTCCACTGTAGCTATCGGACCTTCTTTTAGTCAAACCGATTCTTTTCCTTTCTTCCCTCGGGCTTCTCGGACCTAATTCCGATTGGACAATCCCCTGTCTTTAAGCCGATTCAATCTTCTACTAATCTGACCGGTTTTTCTACAGTTCACTATCGGCTTTGTCTCAGTATCTCTATCGGCCGATGACTGCATTAAACCCTCAATCGGATCTCTCAGTCGATCGGTTTTAGCACTATCGGATCTTCCAGCCGATCAGTTTTAGCACCATCGAATAGTACAGCGTTAACCAGTAGACGCGGATGACTTGCATCATCAGCTAGCTAGCTAGCTATATACATCAGTGTCAACGGCCAGTCTCCAACGTTTTCTTGTTAAAGTTCTGCCACATCTGCAAATATCACATTTGCAAAAAAAAATCTCATATTGTGTAGTACTTATCACGTCACCTGTGAAAACCCATAATAATATTAAACTAATAAAACTAGGGTATCTTCTGCTTTACATTGGCCGCTATTTTTGCGTGGGCCCGAAAGATTATCTTGTTACCGGGTGCTTCGCTTGAGTATACCTCCTCTCGTCTAGCACCGATGCAAAAAAATTCCTGCAATGTATCAGACCGGTACTTTGTTCTTCTCTAGACCCAAGCCAATCATATAAGCCAATTCTTCTCTCCTGTGGTTTGTAATAGCCTAAATTGCTGGCACGTTACCGTTCAGCAATAGCAGGACAGGACTCAAAGACCGGCTGTCCTCTGCTTTTTCGGTTTCCTGGTGGATCTATGTATCTCCATTGTATTTTTTGACAGCCGGTTAGGCTTTCGGTGCGTATATCTTAATTACGATTTTTTTTTACATAGCCGGTAAGTGTCACTGGTAGAACCCCCGGTTTCTTAATCATTATGATGGACCATCTACCAAGCATTTTCGTGTAATGACCCTTCTGTTATAAATAATGTGAAAGAAGCCCCATCCCGCTCTGATAGCATATTTAGTTTTTTTTAATGTACATCTGCTATGCATTCACAAAAATAACAATACTCCTTTTTTTATTTTGCCTTTTTGCTGTAAAACATAACAGTAAAAGGACGAACCAATGAAAACCAAGCCATGATCAAAACCCTTCCTATCCTACCATCCTACTTTAAAAGGTACGTATCTAGCTTAGCTTAGGTTACTTTAATTTGTAGAAAAAATAGAAAGTTTAGATGATTTTAATCATATGGGAAAAATTCCTATGAAAGTCTTTGAAATAAAGGATTGAATTCTACACTTTCTTTTAATATTCCTATGGATTGGGAAATTCTATAGAAAATTTAGAGAAAAATAAGCATGAGTCTTATTTCATGTTTTCTCTTCTTCTTCTTCTTCTTATGACTATAAATTACTGTGTTTCTCATGTGTGTCGATCAAACTATATTTTTAAATTTTTTCTGTTTTTTCATTTTCTGTAGGAATCATGTGTGTCAATCAAACTATAATTTTAAAAAAAATTCTGTTTTTTCATTTTCTGTAGGAATTCAGTATGCATAATATTCTATTCCTACATTTTTTCTATTCCTGTGTATTCACAGTCATATATTTCAAAGGGTTAATGTTAATGGTTACGGACAGTGGTATAAGGTGTGACAAGCAAGATAGGGGAGACAGGTAGGCACGGAGCCGGTAGCGATATACATAATTGTTGTGTATCATGCATATTTCTTTCAGAAACATTTGGTTAATTACGTTGTTTATAGTATAGATCGACTGAAATTGTTCAGTGGTGTTTTCTACCTTTGACGATATTCAATACTGAAGGAAAAATATTCTTGTGCTTACGATATGTTACGTTTAATTCACAATTATTTCGATGTGCTTTACACGTGCACAGTTACTAGTATACATAATACATCAGATTTAGTGTACATTTACAAGCCAGAGTAAACTAAAGACAAAGAGACATATGTGAGATGGAAATTAATATGCCAATTTAATTTCCAATTTCAGAAAGCTTAACTCACCTACATAATTCATTGGAAGAAGAAGCAAAAGTTGCAGCTGATATAATGTAACTGGAAAAAGTCCGTATATATACCCCACTGTACTTTGAGTGGAAGACTATCCGGCACACCTAAACTTGAAAACCACGCAAAACCATATCTTGTTTTACTTTTTAGGCGGTCATATAAGTGGTTTGTATTGTTCAATACATTAGATGGCTGAAATTAAAGTTCAATTGTCCGTTCAAAATTTATGGGATATAAGGACTTTTTTCTAATGCAATCCTGCATTGGTCCAGTTACATCTCTTCTCAGACTCTTTGGACCATAGGATTTCTAAAACACAGAACAGTAAAAACACAAAATTATGATGTCACACACCTTAGATTTCTGAAGGATTTCAAAGCACACAAATTTAAGAGTTGGTGTGTTTGAATGGTGCATAGGAAATAAAACATAAGAATTATGAATAAAATTACTTTGTACAAGAGAGATAGTAGAGATAGAAATAGAGAAAGTGCATGGATACTCAAAGGAAAATAAAAACACGAGGTATGAGCTCATACTTAGATTCCTATGAAATTGAGATGTAGTAGATTCCTATGAAATTGAGATGTAGGAAGCAAATTCATAGAATTTTTGCCAATGATATTCTTTGTTCTAAACGGGCTCATATGAAAATTTTCTGAAGGATTGGAATTCGCTAAATTTGCTTTTAAATTCCTCTAATCCAAAGGAGCCCTTAATGTTAACTGCAAAATGTCCTAAATGATGCTTGCGAATGTATTTCAATTTGTTCCGTGGACAAGAAAACAGAACAAGGTTCATATTCTTACTCTTGAAATATGATATCATGTCTAATTAATCCTCTTACCAATTCAACCAACACATGGTCTGATTTTTTCCCATAGTGGGAGCATACTAAACAATGAGCGGTGGTTAGTTGAATTTGCTGGTTGCCACGTACTAGCAAGTAGCAACACATGATCTGCTGCAGTTGTAGTAACCTTCGTTTACTCATTGACTCCAACCACAGCAGGATCGATGCACGTGAAAGCTACGTATATACGGAGGGTGCTAGCTTAGACCTCCAATACAACCAATGAAGCAATGAGGAATGTTGCCAGCGACCGGCCGGCCGGCCTTGGCAATCAGCAGATCAGAGTAAGGCGAAAACTTAGCTCAAAATTATAAAATAGACGTCAATATATTGATCCCCGTTTTCTGGCGAGAGAGCTCCGAAAGTAGGTATAATTAGCGCGTGGGGCGACGAGTGAACTTCACCAACGTCTATAGTGTAAGCACGTCACCGTGATTTTACATCGGTCGTCCTTGCCGACGGCTTTGTGTTTTTTTAAACGAACAGCACCAGCAATGTTTCACGAAATTTAAAAAACAAACGCACCATCACACATGGATAGATCTTGCACACCTGGCTAAGTATAACCAGACATCAACACAGGCGGGCTCTTGGATACCATTAGGGTAATGGGTTGCACGAGGAGAGAACGAGGAAAAAGATTCACACATCGCTCATATAGATTCATCGAGAGAGAAGATTCACTCATCGCTTATATAGATTCATCACCATTTAAAAGTGCCGACCCAACCATATAGAGGAAGAGTAGAAAATAGCATGACTCTATACGTGACTCACCAAAGATGACATAATGCTATAAGCACCTCCACCATCATACCGTTGCTGTTGTTAACCGCCACTTGTATGAAGTTAACACAAAAATGCATCGATCTGCTCTTTCACCACCAAAACACGGGATATGACCAAGGTTCTGTGTGACGCTAAACTTAACTTAAGAAGCGCCAGTTCTAGCCACCAACCATCATCATCACTATCGCTGCTCTCTAGTCTTCTATAGTTATCACGATCTTTGTCTTCCTAGATCTAGTCATAGAGCCAAGATCCACTCCATCACTATATCCATAGCTATCATCGACACCTCCGTGGTTAGCGTAGGCATAACATTGTCACCATTTTTATTGTAGTCGTTTAGTTTCTAATGATTTGCTTAGTTAGCGGTGAAGCTTTGCGTTAGGTTATGTTGTACTCTTTATACTTTTTTTTTATTTAGTAAAGACGTCGACATATTGGTACAGTATCTGTGTGCCAACTTTTTTTTTTAGGGATTAAAGGGTGGATATCTAGATATCAAGCCCATACCGTTGGAACGGCGAAGTATTTATTTTCCCTCTGAAATGTCGCATCACCATTCACCACCACCCAATAGGCCGGCGGACCCGTGTGGATGGGCGGGGATTAGGCCCCAACGACTCACGAGGCCGCCGTGGGTATGGGGTGCCGCGGCTCAAGTGCCTGTGGACTGAACTCCATGCGAACACACGAAGGATTCCTCCCGCTGTTTTCACCGGGGGAGTTGGCTCGGCCTAGCCCTTTCAAGTTGTGGGCTGCACTGGGCGAAGATTGGAGAGAGAAATTCTTACTTTTGCGGCCTTTTTTTTTTTTTGCCCCCGTTGCCTCGTCACGAGGGCCCGCCCATCTGGATCTCGCCCGCCACGTCCTCGCCGACCCGGCCCTCCTCACGAGGATCGTCTCCCTCGACGCCGCCGCCGCCTTCCGCGACCGCCCACCACCTCCCCCGCCTACGCCGCCCTCATCGCGCGGCCCCACCCCCGTCTTCACGTTCTCCAGCTTCGCCCGCCATCGCGTCCTCCTCCCGCCGCTCCGCAGCCTCCGCTGCCCTCACCGCCTGCGCTGGCCTGGCCTCCCTCCCGACTCTCCTCTCTACCGCAGCCGCCAGGTGCACGCCTGAGCAGCCAATGTCGTGCCGCCTAGGGGGGAGTGTTCGTGCGCACCGGCCTGGCCGACGTGTACGCCAAGTGCGGAGACATGGTGGCCTCGACGACGAAGGCGTTCGATGAAATGCCGCCCCGGACCGGACCGTACTGTCCTGGAAAGTGCAAAGCAAGATGGATGGTTATGTTTTTGTTGATGCTTCAGAAATTGCATCGAGCAAGGGCAGAAGAGGTTTATTGGGTCTCACTCTCAGATGCTGGATGAACTTGTCAGGCAGGAAAGGTCAATAGGTAGTTAGTTAAGACTAAAAATTTTAGAGAATAGAGATGAGAGCGGTGAACATCCTTGCAAAAATTAACTATCTTCTTCAGACTGAGGAACATAGACATGCCAACGGAACTTTTGGAGATATTCAGACCATATAGCTTGAAACATTTGTATCATGCTAGCAGGAGCAGAACATATTCACTGCAAAACAATTTATTAACCAACATATGATCAATATTGCTACAATTATGCTCTGTGCATGTTGCTTTACTGCCTTATGCAGGTATGCTGTTGTACACCATAGGATGACATTGACGGGCAGCAGGTGAGCGTCCTTGACAATACAGGTCATTGTTTGAATCTCAATCTGACATATGTGGGTGTTGGGCCAAAATGTGCTAACTTGTAGCATACCGGGCTGATGATAAAGTTTCTTCTCTATTGTTCACAGTTATAAGTTTGGCTAAACTTATGTTTTTGTGAAGTGTTACATCCATTGGTAGACTAATTTCACTTAAATTCGTGTTTTCAGGCTTTCACCATTCGGTAGAGGAACTATAGCAATTTGTTGATTCAACATCAAGTGAGAAACCAAGCTTTTGGGATGGACATGGAGATAAGTGACATTTATATCCTATGACACCTGCCATAATATTTTTCGGATACTTTTCTAGTTTTCTTTAGTAAAGCGAATTCTCAGTTCGTTGTGTTGGAGTCATGCCTAATTTTCCATACTAAAATTTCCTAAATAATATTTTACCTTTAAAATGATGAATATGGTATGGATACCATTCAGTTTTTTGTGCATCAATTTCAGAGAACATGAAGAATATGATATTGATACCAAAATCTTACTTCCATACAGTATCACGGTGGTAAATGCCTTTCGGTGGGAAGCTACCAACCAGGGTTCAAATACTAGTCTCACAAAAAAAATAGATCACTCATTGGTTCAAAAAAACATGGGTTAAAAATCGATTTATGAAGGGTTAACCCTCCTGTATCTGTATGGGGTGAGGGCTTCAAAACTCGGGTTAAGGACATAACCACAGAGGCTCTCCCATGTAGGGATCAAGGACCAGCTATAGTGACCTTTCTCGGCTGAATGTTTCTTCTAAATTATAATACCTTGGGTAGGTCTTTTCCTTTGGGGCCAAGTTTTTTTTTTACAGTATAGTAACATGGGATTCAAACCTTTGTAAATTATAATAAAAATGTTAGGCGTCCGTAGAACATTAAATGTTGTAAATACTATAGCATCAAATTTAGAAAACTCTTGTTAGCTGCGACAGAGGAGGAACATATAGTTTCAAAGGCCACAAAATTTAATACATGGTATTTACAGACCATCTGTTATCAAATTCTCTACTTTCTTTGACCAATACATGGTATTTACAAACCAAGGTAAAGAAGTAGAGGAAAAATAGAAATCAGTTCTGCTATACTCTAATAATACTACATTTCTTTACTTATACTACATTTCTTTACTATAATGTACACTGCTAGTGCAATCTCAGCTTCAGCAAAAATCTTTTTCAACTAACCTACATATAAGGACCCTCCCACCCAAAGGGGGGGAAATGGAAAAAAAGAAATTCAAATGCACCACTTTTGTTTAGCATTTATCCATTCTTGCAATTCTGAGCTTCTTTACACTGCTCAGGAAGAGTCTGTAGAAACAATAAACATGAGTGAGTTAAGTAAGAAGTAATGCAAGTTAATGGATCAATTAAGCATGTCAGGGCGTACTCCCATGGAACGTCCCCAACCATCATCCAGTCTCCGTCCTGGTCCTCATAGGTGAGGACATGGGCAACCTTCTGTCCAGGAACTTGTTGATGCCACTCCATAACATCAGCATCTAATGATATCAAATATATATTATTATATACAACATCCGACAACCATCGCCATGTGTATATCATGACGAGGGAAGATTGGACCACATGAATTGAAATTAATCTATCGATTTCGACGTGACGAACAAGAACTCTTGAAACAAAAGCTTTCAGACTTCGCTGGTGGCCTGTCAAATTGTTAGCAAATGGTACTAGTTGCTACACGCTGCCGCGCTCAAGAAATGATGTTTTGGATGAGCCCGAAACTTCAATTAATGAAGATATTGTTCACCAATGCAGAACACTGAACACTTAATCGGGTAGCTAGATTAACCCAATATTATCTCTTTCTCCTGTTTTTTATACAGTTTTATAACCCTTGGAAATTATGTTTAAAATGCAGCTTGGTTAGTTGCACACTTACAGGTGATGGGCGTCTTGAACATGTGGCAGAGTTTGACGAGGAGGCTATCATACCCATCCAGCAAGAGCAGGTCCAGCTTCCGACCGATCGGGACGCCTTCCATGTACACCTTCATGAACAGCGTTCGCCGGCGGCGAGTGCTGCCGCCGGCCGACGCCTTCTGCAGGGCGCTCCTGAGGAACGACTTGATCGGCGGCCAATCGGAGGGTTCTTGGTTCCTGCGCATACGCCGCGATCACGGGTCCATTCATGTTTGGAAGGGTTGTTGATTAATTAATTGATGGAGATGATGTGTACAAGCGACCCAATTGGATGGAGTACTGTACTGTTGTCCAATTAATTTGGAGTGCACTGTATTTCCAAGAAACAGTAATGGCAACAGGAATCGTCAATTGGTTGTAAAGTCGGGAATAATCAAACTGTTCTGCAAGTTTGGCTTATGTGAGAAATTTGGCTGTAGATAGCTCTTGATGTATTTGTACCGATCGAGTCCCTTATCAAAAATAAAAGCGTACGACAGGTCATTGACGTATCAACAGATTGGTGTGTGATAGAACGGTTTGTCTGATCTAAACTGCAATAGACTTCAAGGGTTTTGTTTACTCTTTTTTATGTAGATTGCAAATTTTGGTTGTAGTAGCCTAGATATTACGCAGCTATGCACTCTAGAAATGATTCTAGTGATAAGATCCAAGATCTGTTATGTGCAAGGATAAGTAGATCTGAAAGATTTATATATGGGAACAGTTGATCAATCCAGTTCACAAGAAATAAAAACTCAGATCAAGTTCATTTTTTCCCTTCACCTTAAAGAACTTACATAAGCTCCACATGATTACATGCAGCAAGCATGCACGATGGATTCGTACCAAGAAAACGGAGATCTTCCGATAAAACAAAGTAAGATCAATAGAAGAACATCGAACATCGAGAACTGGATAATTACATATGTATGTTCGAATATTGAATGAAGAAGAAAACTTCGTGTGTTTCGATATTGAACGAAGAAGAAATCAAACAAAATTTATCAACACAACATGCATGATTTTCAAAACTATCACATGCATATGCATGCATCAGCTGAATGATAGCTAGCTAGGGAGGTAAAAGTAAGCAGGCGTTGAGGCAAGAAACTAACCTTGGTGCAGAAGGGATGCTCTCAGCAGCACCCTGGAGGGAGGACGACGACGACGTCGAGATGAGGCTAAGCCCTAGCCGAAGATCAGTGCTGAGGTCCCTCCTCGCCGGCGGCGGCCGGCAAGCCGACGACGTCGTGGACAATGCCGGGTGGGTGCTGCTGTCTATGGAGGAGGAAGGAGACCTGTCGCCGCCCTTGCGCTCCTCCATAGCTAGCTAGCTGATGATAGCTAAGCTAACTCACTGATAGATGTTTATGTGGAAATTAATGGAGAGGGGGTAGATGGAGTGGAAACGAGCTTGCTACTCGCAGAGAAAAACAAACGAGGAAAGAGAGCACCTTGCTTATGATGCGTATATATAGCTTGGAGGTGAGCACTAGAAAAGCCAAAGGTGTAAATTAATTGAACTAAAAATTTGTGCGCAATAGAGAGGATTAATTAAAGCTAGGGAGGAGAAATCAGACTGAGTAGATTAATTAATCAAGTAGTTAAAAGAACGGTGGAACAATTTGGCTTCCTTTGTGCAAGTGTTTCTCTTTTTTTTTTCATTTTAAATGGTGGACTTCTTTCTTGTGCTTGATATCTAGGTGGACACAACTGGTTAGCTAGAACTAGGATATACACAAATATATGTAGTCACTATGAAGTCTTTTCTTTTCTTAACAAATCCAGTTCCATGTAGTACTTGATTTAGACAACTTATAAGAATCCATTATCACTCCTAAGCTAGCTGCGCACGTAGTTAGTTTTTTGTGATAGGTTTCTCTAATTGCACTAGACATAATGTAAAGTTCAGCAATATAATCAATTAACAAGTCGACCAAGTTGGAGCAGTACAATTAGTGTTAAGCATAAACTAATTGATCACCCAACAGATTGCCCCCCATGACAGCGGACGTGTTTGGTTGGTAAGGGAGGCACTCGAGTGCAGCGGAGATGTGACCACCACCACCACAACCAAAATCTCTCCTGTGTGAGCCCCTCTCCCTTGTACACCAAGCTTAATACGCTAGCTTGCTTTGCTCCGCTTATAATTAATCATGGACGCCAAACAGCAGCCATCAATCATGTGCGCGCGCTCGGAATAATGAAGCAACCAACAGTGTACGTGCCGTCCGTCCGTCAGATCGATCATCGATCCGTACCTGACGAATGATCGATCGGACCGTCCGTCACGTGATCGACGGTGTGCATGATGTGTGGTACGATGCAGTTCGAAAGCAGCAGTAGTACTAGGGATGCTCGTAGTATTACTCCTCGGATCATAAATATTAATTTGATGCGCCAATACATTTTCTTGAACGGACGTATGAAAAAAATTCGTAATAAACATTGTTTTAAAAGTTTTATCAAATCTTATTCTAAATGTAAACTATTTATAACCGAAAGGAGGAGGAGCAATGCGTAGTTTGGTTAGCGGTGTAGTCGTCGCGGTTGGGTCATAAAGGGGGGAGCTAACCGGGCGAGAGGTGATGGGGATGTGGTTGACGCCGAGGCAACGCGTTGCCGCGGCAGGGGGAGACGGGAGGGGACAAGCCCGTGCTCGCTGAAAGCGAAGGCTTTTGTTGCTGACACCGACGAGCCAGCCACGGATCGCGCGCGAGCGCGGTGAATTCTTCTCCTTTTTCCTGGGTGAGATGGAATCGAGGTGAGCTTCGGTTGGTCGACAGAGCGGCCGTTCAGACAGACAGGGGTCGATCACATCGGGTCCGGGGAGGTCCTTGTCTCGTCGAATATATGTCCAATTTTGCCAGCCAAATTGCCTCCTCTCGTGACCGCGACGCACAAGCTAGCTAGCCTCTTGTTTTTTTTTTTTTGTTTTCTACGCCCGTTTCGCACGAGCCAGCGATCTGGCTAGGACCTTGCTAAATAGCTAGGACGCAGCCCCGGCCTGGCCCCGGGCCCCGGTCCCCGGAACAACACGATACATGCATCATCTCTCGATGGTACAAGGGACGAACGCAACTACGCAAGCGAGCACTACTTGTGCAAAATCCATGACATCAACTATAGTACGCTCTACAAATACAAGTAGCCTATGTGTATAAATTATTTCAGTATGCATATATATAGTATCAGCCTATATAACTTCCACTTGTCGATGTGGTTAGTTTGGTGTGTTCGGTGAAAAGGCAGCAGGTTTCCAGCTGAATAAGAAGGGACGGCCACAAAGTGAAATCGACCACTTCACCGACGCATTAACATTAAGTTCCCTGCCTAGCTTACTAGCTAGCTAGTACCCTTTTTTTCTTTCTCTTCTTATCCTCCATCTCCCTGCAGCAAGACACAAAAAAAGGCACAGCTAGCTTCCTCTTTGCTTGCTTGCTTTCACTTTTATTAGCACAGCTACGTCTTCTGTTCCTCTTCCCAGCTGCAGGGCTACCTAGTTATGGAGTTCGTAGCTTCACGTAGATTCAATTCCAGACACACCAGCTGCTGCCTCTGCTGCAGGCAACGATGATGGTAGCAGCAATGAAGTGTACGACGTATTAGTCGCTGTGGCATATAATTGTTGTTATTATTGCCGATGTAGTCGCCAAGGCAAGTAGAGCTAGCCAGCTAACTACAAAGTGAGTCGTACTGATGAGGTATAAGCGGATTGATCACTACCTAACTAATAACGAAAACCATTCGCTTCTTTACTTTTGCGCGCGGCTAATTGAGCGTATGAACAACAGATTGGTCACTACCTACTACACTGAACCTGCTTCTCTACATTTTCTCCTCTCCCATGATCAGATTCTTTGCTAGGTTAATTTTTCGGATTCATACACCGTACCGGCAATCAATTCATCGAGAGCAACCAAATTCAGTCTCGTCTAGCCTTGTGGTTTCACGTGCAAAGTTTGATTCATTGTTCACAACAAAGCCAACCTTCTATCTATCTATCAAATACTACTTTGACACTTTAAGGGAGCTCCTATATCAATCATAAAAAGCTAGAAGTTAATTAGTTGGATGGAATTATCATGACCACACATCATATTAAGATTTTGCATTGAAATGAAATATGTGTAAATACTATGGACTCTTTTGTTTTGTTTTTTTAAAAAAATTAATATTTGTTTGAAGTTAATAAATATTATTTCGTACCCATCTTAAACCCTCAATTTTATCTTTTATTAAGTCAATTCTCATATTCAAAGTTAATAATTAGCAAAGCGTAACGATATAGACTCTTGTTTTAATCTAAACCTCTACAGTTTAGAAAATATACCACCTATTTGACAGATGATTAAAATTTTGTTTTTGCTAGAATTGGGCAGCCACATTTCTGCTTTGAGATCAGTCAAATTTTCTACTGTCCAATCTATGTATTTTGTTAAATGTGAAAATTACCATGTAAGATTTGAAAATGACAGTGTAAATATAATGATTGTATTTTGGTGAAAAATGTGACGCTATAAATATTGCTAGTTACTTAAAAAAATTTAATATTTATAATATCGATACTAATAACCCAATAACTCGTGTAACATATATCTTGTTGACGAGTCAATTAATGTATGGGATATAAAAGAGGGGGTTGAGACGATGACGGTTATTAATCAGACAAATTGTTTTCATTAAGGTTTCCTCGAGAAGCTGCCGGTGGAAGGAGACAAGACGAATCATAAAGCATGGAGAGGCAGCTCAATCTCCCCCCCCCCCCCCCCCCCCCCCTTTTGTGCGAGTGAAGATTGCGAACGCGTGAGTGAGCAGCATGCAGCATTCTGGAAGCAAAAGCAAACTGCTCCTGCAGCTCCTACCGCTCGCTGCAGATATCATCTCTGCTGTGCTGCGTATATGGCCTTTTCTTCAGACAAGCGGCGCATAGTTTTATAGCGAACCACCAACTTTTAGCAGGCACACATGAGACATAACGGGCTGCCTCGTTTTCGAGCTCTCATCAGGATTAGATGACAATGGGACAGATGTTTAAAGAAGCAGCACAAAAGCTATATCTAACTGTGTGCTTGTGTATCAGTATGTTCATTAGCGAGGCTGCAGGATTCTTATTCAGAGCCGGCCTTTGGATTCGTTTCAGGGAAAAGAAAAAAAAAAGTTTGTCTTGCAAGCAGCAACTCGATCTCCTTTTACAGTTTTAAGTGTAGTTGGGCAGAGAGCAGATGGAGACAGTGGTGCGACATCGCTTACGTCCCTTTGCTTCATTCCCAGTTCGGTCGGTCGGTCGCCTCCATCATCGGCTCATCGCCTGCTGATTCGCATCATCACATCACGTTGTCGTACCCTGTGGCCACGGGCTCATGTTGTCAACCTCCTTCCTTTCTTTTCCGCGGCGCACGGGTGTCCGGAACTAACTAATTAACTTTGCGACTTTTGGAGCAACTCATAACTGAATGTTTGAAATAAAAGCATCACTATTAGCATAGTGATGGAGTCATTGGGAATACATGTCTCTACCAAAACTAGAGTTTAAATCCCAGAATTAATAATTACACACACGATGGTGCACTTTCCATTTTTTAGTTTTTAGTTTGTAGTGTTTGTTTCGTGAGTGTGTATTAAAAGGAAGAGTACTCGCGGTACGTGCATTATATGTACAGTTTTGTAGTGTATTGTGCGAAACTCCATATTCGCTATTGGGATGGAACAAGCTACTTAGTGTTGTGGAAGCGGTTTCAGTGCTTAGGCATATATATGGGAGGGCATAATGGAATATTACAGAGGAGGAAGTAGGAAAAAATCATAAACCATTTAAAGCCTATCAATAAAGGCCAATGAAAACTAAATGTCATTGGTGGGGTCAATAAGGAGATGCAAATAGTACTGAAGGATCAACATGAAAACTTGATGTATTCTCTCTCCAGTCACAAATATGTGATGTTTTGGATTGTGGCCAACATATTTAGAATTTGAGCAACAATATTTTCTTTGGATTATTTCGGTTCAACTTAAAAACGATATGGCTATATTTGTCATTAAAAATACTTTCAAAATATTATAATTTCCATATATTTTATAGGTATTATATTAGTAGTTGACAATTTAACAAGGGTCTTAGTGGCCGTATTGATGTCCAAAACATATTTATTTACAAAGAGAGTATAAAAGGATCCACAGGGTATGCATGAAATTTCCTCATGATTATATTTGTTTGTGTCTGTCTCCATTAATACTAGTATCTCACTCTTGTAATTTCACGACTAAATTTTATAAAACTATAAATGTTTGATTAAACTAGGTATCACATAAAATTATATATTTACAATGGTATTATAGTTTATTTAGTAATAAATTTATTATAAAAGTACATATTTTAGAGTTTAGTCTGTAGCATAATTGTTCTTTTAAAATTACAAGAGATAAAATCGGTGCTAAATCTATATAGTTTTGTGATATGATATTTTAAATCTATAATTTTATAGTAAATTTGATGCTAAATTTTTAATTTTAGATACATTATGTTGTTTCGCTGTAGTTTGATTAAAGTATCTATATTTTTGTAAAATTTAGTCTAATTTCATTCATATCACAAACATAGGTCCCCTGCTCTTTATGTGCACAGCTAGCTTGCTTGCACATCTAAGCTAGGCATCCGTGTTTCACGTAACGCTGCTCCCTGCCTCTCGGAATTCCCTACATACTCAGAGATCTAGATCCCCTAGCAAATGATGGTCGGAAGATGAATCAGTATGTGTGTGTGTGTGTGTTTTCACCTAGTAGCATGTAGTCAAGTTAATCAAAATAGATTAATTTTTGCCTAAGCCCCTATAGCTAGCTGCTATAGGACACTGGAAGAGTAAATTAACAAAAACCCAGATGCTTGATCATGCAAGCACAGTGCACCCTTGGTATTAAACTTAGGGCACAAATTTTACATGATTTTGTAAGGAAAACACAGCTCAGTTTCTCTAAGTTTACTTTAAAAATCATCTAACGGAAAAGGCCCTTAACATAGAATTAAACATTTCAATCAATTAGCGGCTTGGCAAACACGTAATAGTGCCATCAACCTGAATAATTAGAGCTGGTCGATGACTGTAGACAAAGATGGAGCTAGCTGTCCTCCATTCTAAAAAATAAGTATATTTAACTATAGTTTTAAACAAGTAATTATTCAGATTAATTTACAACAAAAATTACTATATATTTCGTGGTATAGCGAGAGTAGAATTAGCTGACATTGGACCAGCGAACTTATATAGTACAACCTTTGCATTGAGATGCGTGCACGACAAAAGATGTAACACATCGTTCTGAGGACCCCTACCTAGCTGCTCCTGATGTACCACACAATTCATAAACACCTTTGGCCTCCATGCATTCTAGCTCCACGCATGCTGTGCAGCAAAAGCTGCCTCCTCCCTGCCTGCCTTGTTTCCATGCATGCATGGCTGGCTCGTTAGCTAACAGAGATCTGAAAATTCCAGTACTCCACCAATTAGCTGGAGAAACAAAAGGCTAAAAAGCTACTGGCTGGCATAAACTTGCAATGTTGGATCCATGCAAGGACGAATGAACCCTAGCAAATAATGATTGTGCCCTTGTTGTCTCTGTCCATGCTCCATGGCCGATGATCTCCATATGGTCTTCAGTCTGTTCACCGGCCGGCCTGCAGCGAGGGACATAATATGCAGACAGAGATGCAGGATTGCAGATCGATGAAGTCAAAGCGTAGGAAAGTTAACCCGGGGAGTTTAATTGGGTGATCAGAAAAAGAGGTAGCAAAGGGAGGCAGGGATCCCTCATCCCTGCTGACCTGCTTCAGTTTCTTGTGCATCAAATCCCTCAGCTGCATTCATTGCTGCTGCCTAGGCAATGTGTGTGCAACTTAGAGGAATTTCAGCATTTGGCCTCTGACTCGAGTTGTTGTAATTATGCTACTTCCCCTATAAATTTTTAATATTTAAAATTTAATTTTAAATATATAACTTCTTTAACTATTGTCTAATCGCAATCAATCACAACCATTTAATATTTAATTTTTTAAACTACATCATCTCATAACTATTCTTATTATTTTTACTAATTTCCTTAACACTCATGTAAAACTCTAAAATTTCTTATATTTTGCGACGGGTGAATTAGTAGTATTTTTATATGGTTCAAAAGTGATCACAGCTAGCACATGCATGTGTGTGATGATGGCATCCTTCAAGCTCAAGCCAAAGGGTGTGTTAACTATTAATTGTTTGATGGTACTAGTTCTTCCTAGGATCGTGTTATCTCAAATTAAGAACACTGCTTGGTACTGTCCTTGAATTATAAGTTCTAAGTATTTGTACTTTGATTTGTATTGTTGCCTAAAAAAAGGGCCATAAGGAATAGCTTGACTGGTTTACAATGATCTAGGTAGTCAAATACTGTATCAAAATAGACACTTTCGTTTTCTTTAAAAAAAACCACACTGAAACAATCTAGTCGGGGGTGTGGGAAGAGACAAACAGATGGCTGCATTCTTATGCATTCCCATGACACTGAGTACCAGTAACTGAATTTGCTGATGATTGAGACGTACTAGGTGTGTGGCGGGATAATTATTTAAGCGTATAAATAAATGAATTTATAAGTAAATTAACCATTATAAATTAAAAATATATTTAAAATAGTGTTCTAAGAAATTCATATATATAATTTTTTTACAAAATTCACACCATGTAGAAGCTCAAAAAGCATCCGTTAAAAGGGCCTTAGGACATGTGCTTTGCCCTGAGGCCTCAGCTCATGGAAGGAACAAAGAATGTCACATCAAACCCAAAAGCATTTTTTTTCACTGCTTTTGCAGGACAATGTGGTGTTGATTTATTCGTACTAGTACTTACAAGATCATATACTACATAAATGGCTGCACAAATTGAATAGCTGAAATCTGAAACAATTGTTTATGAACTGCAAATGGAACATTCTCCTACAATTCTAAACTCTAACTAATTAGAATCAGGAAAAAATATGCCCATGAAATTTTGCTGCTTCAAGCCTCACATCTATGTGCCAAAAGGAGCAGGCCCATCACTTGTAGGCGTACTTGGTCAAGTAGTCAGATATTTGAGAGGCACTCTCATATGCACCTTCAACACATCGGCCCAGGGCGACTCCTGCCACATAGTTCCCTCCTAGGAACAATCCATCATAGCCACCATTTCCCAGGGCAGATTTTGCAGCCTCAAGATGATCAAGATGCCCAATGAGGAACTGCGGTATGGCTCGTGGCCATACCCGGACGCCAAGGACCAAAGGGTCCACTGCTCTATGATTTATCAGCATCTTCCTGAGGTCACGGTCAACTGCTTCTACCAGCTCACTTTCAGTCTGCAAACATGATGGGATAACTAGAAATACACCCAGTAGCAGGCAACAAAAAATATAGGCTACCAGGGTTTAAAATGCAGTCAAATAGTCTGCAAACATGTAGCAGATTTATTATGACAGTCTAACAGCAGCTGGAGTTGCAAAACAGGATATTGTAATAATATAGTCACAAAATAAACATAAGGATCAAACAACTTGACAATGATACCTTGGAAACAATCCCTGTATTTGTAGAACCTCCTATATAGTTCAGAAGTAACGTCCTTCCAGCTGGAGCACGATTTGGAAAGAGTGATGAGCTATATATTGTTCCTACAAAAGAATACCACAAATACGAAAAATATAACCACCAATCCCAAGATAAATGCAAACTAGAAAAGAAAGATTAGTTCTTTCGTATGTTTGAAGAATAATAAGATTAAATTCC
Organism: Oryza coarctata; assembly: GCA_030770085.1. NCBI lineage: Eukaryota > Viridiplantae > Streptophyta > Magnoliopsida > Poales > Poaceae > Oryza > Oryza coarctata. Next base: position 8,645,456 of record CM061463.1, on the reverse strand, counting down.
TATAAATACCTAAAGTCTCAACTCCCTGACTACGCGGATGCAGCTGGCCAAAACCCTGGAGCTCACCGTCAATTAAGCATTCTTTTCTAATTGCTTCTTTTGGATATGAAACAGTTACAGCAGCAACTGGTGGATAATAGAATCTTGACAGAGCATCTGCTGCATCACTCTGTGGAAGGGGAAACAAGTTCAATGCACAAACAACGAAGAAGTATGTAAAAATTAACAGTGTAAAGACAGTTAAAACTTATAATATAACTCTGGTTACCAAGGAATTTTTACATATGGTATGTTACCACGTGCTAGACATTTAGCATTAAGTATCAACACACTTACTTAAAAACATACTGTTAGATTGGTGAAGAAATAGTCCAACTTGTGAATCAGTTGACCATCAGTTTCACCAAGTTGATCACCAAGCCAAATTCTATGACAACGCTGATCTATAAACATCAAAAAGTGATGTCCAACAGGATTTTTTGACTATGTGGTGTCCCATGAAGATAGTAATTGGCTGCTGAGATGCCAATCAAATCAAACAAAATGTTATTTAGCAAGCCTGTTAACAGGCTGTGTAGTATATTGCCAGTGGAAATGCTGGCAACAGCATATCAGAAAGAATCAATCCCTTAACAAGTGCAAATGAAAACTACTTCCCATCAACCAATAAATAAATCAAGGACCTCAGGAAGCCAAGAGTTCTCCAGTGTTTTTGGTAACAGAAAAGTTAATTAAATTCTATAACTTACTGAGAGTGGCCGCAAGATATCACTAGCAACATATGATGGAATGGTCATGACAACAGTTTTAGCTTGCACTGAGACCACCCCTTCTGGCGTTTCATACACTAATACATATCCCTGGTTGTCTGACTTTGTAATGCTTGTCAACTTCCATGAAAGTTTGACTTTGTTACCCAACCTGAAAATGGAGGAAATGCAGCACAACACGTGGTTAAGCTAAACTTAGCACCACAATCATTACTAGTTCATGCTTGGGTGTATGAATTGTCCCTCAAAGAATGCATATGAATTAACCCTCAAACATGCTCTATAAATTGCCCCTACTAAAAAATGCCTTTTTGTTTGCCTATATTGTGGATAGCCAGATGAACCAGGATGAAAAAGGATAAGCACTGGTGTCGAAATTGTGTTATTGTGGGATTAATGATTGAATTATCTATCATATGCTTCATGTGCCGATGCAATGATGCAAGTGCAACAATTAGTCCAGCAAGCAGTAGCAATTAATCCCCCTAGATTGTTGTCCAATGTACATCTATCTAAACAATCTACAACATCTCATATCCATAATTCAACAACTGGTAAATTGCAAACACAATGATAACAAACCTAGATGTAATAGCATCTGGGAGCATAGTCAGACCCTTCCTGAAAGATGCAACCGTCTGCCCCTTTGGCGTTGGAAGGCGGCTAAAAATGGTGAAGACATATTAGTATAACAGAACGTCCAATCAATTCAACAAAGAAGCAAAATTTTCACTCACGGGTCTCTCAGCGGTTTGGGGTTTTTCCCCCTCTCCTGAATTGTTTTGATGGTTCCACCAATAATGCTACCTCCAGTCTCCTCCAGCCTCCACACCTTCCCAAATGCAGCCTTCATACTGAGCTTTGAAGGATCACCAGCATACACACCTAAAGAGCAAAATTACCACATTTGCGTCAGCATCATCGGAACCAAACTTGAACAAAACAGCAATTGCACACTACACTAAACACCTGAGCAGAAAGGTTCGATGAGGCGCTCAAAAACCTCCGCGCCGAGGTTGCGGCGCACAAAGTCCTCCACCGACTCCTCACGCCCCTGAAACCTTCGCCAGAAACGCTCAGCCACATCGTCGACAACAAGGAACAATCACATTTCACAAAGAATCAAGCAATGCAGAACGGGGAGAGCACAAACTGGAGGCGGAGGTCGAATGCCGAGCGCGCCAAGGCCAGCCCTGAGCTTGCCGGGGATGCTCATGAGGTCGAAGAACGGCAGGTCGCCGGGCTTGGATGGCACCGGCCGTAGCTTCCCCTCCCACAGCACGAACCGCGGCGCGTTGGGGTCCCCGAACACGAGGTTGTCCTTGAGCCCGCTGTCCACCTGCGCGCCCAATCCACGCACCGTTCATGTCGTCGCTCGCGAGGGAAACAGAAGGGGAGGGGAAGGGAGGGAGAGAGAGAGAGAGAGAGAGCGAGAAACCGTACGGCCATGGTGAGGACGGGGTCGGAGGGCTGGAAGCTGTTGGGCCCCTCTTCCCAGAGGTACCCATCCTCGGCGCGCTCGACGGTGGTGATGTTGCCGCCGGGGCGGGCGCGGGCCTCCGTAACGAGCACGTCGCCGACGCCGTGCCTGGTGGCCAGAGCCTGCGCGGTGCAGAGGCCGCTGATGCCGCCGCCCACCACAACGCAGTCCGCGGCCACCCGCGCCGCCTCGGGCGCCGCGGGGGCCTCGGACGCGTCGCTAGCGATGGCGCAGCGCACGTGGCCGAGGCCGAGGCCACGGCGCGGGGTCCTTCCGGCGTTGCGAATGCGGAGCGGCGGAGCGGCCGTGGCTGCGGCGACGGCGACCATCTCCGTCGCTCGCGGGTGCGCGGTGCGGAATGCGGAGCGGCGGAGAGGGATTGGATACGATGCGGCTGCGGCTGCGTTGGTTTGGTTGGATTCGGAATGGCTGGCCCACCGCAATGGGAGCCGGTGGGGGATACTGCCACTGGGATGGGTTGGGAATCGCATTCCCGTGGGCTCAGCTATCTTCTATTGCGTGGAATTCCATTCCGTCCTACGCTGCAGTTTGGGAAACTGGGCCTCATCCATATTTGGATTTTAGTAATTGGGCCTTGAGCACATTTAGTCCTTAAGTGTTGGACCTTAGTCCATCATTTGAGTTTACGAGTCATACCGAAATAAACGAAACTAGTCGGATTTCCGGTGGCATTGCGTGGTGCTATCAATCTATCTATTAATATTATTATATTTATAAAAAACGGCTTTGAAAAAGATACCATATTCATTTTCAAGACCAGAAATTACCACGATACAATTATATACATATATAAAATTCAAACCTATATAATTAGAATAGAAGAGTTGTATATAGAATCTAAATATACTTGCTATCTATAAAAATGAAATTTTATAGTTGTATATTAAATCTAACTCTACATAAATTATCTACCTCTGTGCAAAGTTACACATGACAATCTTCTAGATTTAATAGTTACATCTCTATATTTATTTCTAAATAAAAGTATAATTATATTTTTATGCATTCCTGGCTATCAATCTACACTATCTATTCCCACCATGATTGGCGGTGTGAATTTCTCTCTCTTCCGATGACCATGCTAATTTTTAGGTTCCCCAATAAATATGGTGGCTTTTTAACCTTGTATTTATAGGCTACAAATATTCCTCGCAAAAGAGTAAATTCTAATTTAAGCCATCTTTTATTACCCAATTTTTATTTTGGACCACTAGGTATCTTTTTAGATTGGACTGGCTAAATTTGCCATTTTTGTGATTTGGACCATCCAACTATATTTTCTAGGCATGTTTAGCCTCTCCTCCAGTAAATATAAGGGGCATATACATAGGAAGTTTACTGGTGTACCAAAACTATATATTTGAGGTCGTTGATGTGTATTAAAAAAGTTATTTGGGGTGGTCCAAAATACAACAATGGCAAATTTAACTGGCCTAAAGTGAAAATATAAGTTTAAAGGTGGTCTAAAATAGGATTTACGTAATAAAAGATGGCCTAAAATATAATTTACTCGAAAAATGAACAGATTATCTATCCTCTAAAAATGTAACACGCTATAATGTGGCCTTAATTCTATAAGGGACTGGTTAACGTTGTAATTTGAGAGCTTAGAGTGAATGTGATGTGTTTGTAAGCTTCTCTACTGATAAAAAGTTTGTGATGATGTCCTTAAGTACTTACATTGAAAATTCGGTTATCTATTACTAAAAGGCGGAATCATCCTTCCACCCTCTTCTCCTATTATGCGTCTAGTGCATCCGCTTCTTCCCATATGGTGTATGTGTAACCACTGTAGTATTAAATGCTTTATCGTTGATCTACCTTTCCATCCTATCCCCAATCATATGGCGCTGGGCCGTTGCAACGCTTATTAATAAGTTATAAGTTGGTTATATCACCACTTTTATACGTGAAGGAGATAGACAAGTAAAAAGGAAGATGATTGGCAATCATCATTATATGCAGGAGCCGGTTTTGCATATGCTCCAAGAAAGATGAATAAATTAGAGAAGAGAAAGAGAGGGGATGATGAAAATGGAAACAACCTTATAGCTAAATTATTGTATAAGTTATCTACAGTGTTATCTTTAAATGAGCTTATAGATAGTAGTAAACTTTATTATTAAACTTGCTATAATGATAAACTTGGATTATTTATAAGCATTGTATTGATTTGAATTGGAGAGTATTTGTGTTGAACATATATTCTGCGTAGCAAGCCCTAAATTAACAATGTAAGACAGTACTCCAAGGAATTAACACTAAAAGCTCATTCATATAATAAGAGTCAAGGACTTTTTTTTATTACATAGCAGACGCGTGAACACACCACTGTATACTACACGCACACACAACACCTTAATTGTTAAGAGCATGGGCAGACCTAGCCCAAAGATAAGCACCGAGCTGGCCTGCATGGTTTTGTCACCCATTTTAGCCCATTATGGTAAAAATTGATCTCTACCCATGGGCTTTTTACCCCAAGGCCTGAGCCATGTCTGGCAAAGAGATATACGCCAACAGTAAAAATTATAAAACTTATCAGATTCCTATTAAAATCCCATTGAAATATGTGTAAATCAAAGGTCCCAATAAGATTTGGATCCTAGCTAGTGGTTATAGTCATATACTTGCAACTCTACCATCTTCCAGAGACAAGGACTATTTAGCCACACCTTCAGTCGCATTCACACATTTTATCAACACAATTCCCTCTGCAAATGGACACTGCATATCTTGAAAGGAGCCCCGGCCCCAAAAGCTGAGGGCTCACGGAAAGGTGACCAACCAAAGCAATCCTTACATCAAATCAAAGTACATATATATATATACGCGACTCATGAAAGCCCAGTGCATCAACCTGTTGGAAATCAAGTTTAATTAGTGGGTTAATTAGTCAAGTGCGTCTTGGCTTCGAATCTATTATGTTGTATTGTTGCAGTCACGTGGAACTTTAGATAGGGCACGAATCGGGCGTAGGCATGGGACAACAACGCCTTTTTTTTGTTCCATGGACGACTGATCGTATGTCCTCTATTTGGTTGCCAACGGTAGTGCACGTACGGCCTCGGATTGATCGGGCACATCTTGCGGAATATATTCTCTCTAGGATATATACCGAATGAAGTCCTTAATTTGGAGAAGCATCAACGAGCAAGGATGAAAAGGCTAGAAGCACGCGAACGTCCACGCGCCGTGCCACCTCGCTCGCCGTGTACGTATATACTCGTCAGCGCCATAGCTCGCTCGCCGTCGTCGGCGAATCGCGCGCGCGTCCGCGTCGAGCCGTCTCCCTCTCGCTCGCCACCCGCACGGCACGGTTCGTTCTGATCCCGCGCGCGCCTGGGCTCAGCATCAGCTCGCCTTGTTGCCGACACCGCCCATTGCCTGCCGCGCGCGCTGGCGCCGATCGTATCGAGCTCTGCCTAGCCCGAGAAACGCGGTCTCCGTCGACAGATCGCTGTAAAGCTCCGGCAAATTAATGTCTCATGCTACGGTGTCCAACTGTGTCACACTCAAGATGCGCGACAACTTTAACTTTGTCCTATATAATCGAAGTCAATTTTAATATATTTTGTGGCGTTGGCATGATAGATCAATTGGTGGTGTACGTATTGGAGATGCTAAATGTTGAACTCATAGCCATAGAATTCAATCCTTGTGTGTTTGCAAGGTGTTTGATGTAAACCTTAACTTTCCTCACTTTCAAAACGATACAATTAAGTCTAGACATGTCCTGCATTTATACACATACAAAAGCCACAAATCCTATAAGGAATAGCACTTCAAATTCTTTAGTAAATCCTCTGTATATTTGAACTTAATCTTTTTAAACTCTATCTCAATTTGACTACTCTTTTCATACACATATAAATCCTCTCTTATACCATATAGAATTTTTAGCTCCACGTGCATTATTTTTTAGCTTTAATATTCTGTATAATCTCCTTGATTATCTAGATATCAACTTATCTCAAGTCAATTATCGATCCATCCTCGACAATACTACTAAAGCCTTAAGACACACCTACATATGAATAAAAAAACTATATCCGAGTATAAGTTACTTCTCAACGTAACTTATATTAGCATACAAATAGTATATTATACATATATTAAATATCTAAAAGACTTATCTATCAAGAAATCATTGTGAAACATAAATTCAACCTAAAATCGACTCCCTCCTAAAGTGTGCCGATCAAACCGTTTGATCGCGCACATGCCTACGGTTTGATCACCATGGATAGGCATGTCTGACCTCGAGTGCACCGAACCACTTCGCCCAATCAAGACAACGATTTCACATATTCATTTTAAGATACGAGGTTATCATTATTGTTTCTACCAGATCTTGCATTGGTAATTTCAAGACCAATATAACCCCTCGTTAATTCATTTTTTTCCTGTTGTTTCATGCAGTGTTATTATGTGCCAAATGGGACATTATTTACATACCTATTCATCTCATGTTCATTATATTTTGATGAAAAGGCATCACTTGTGGCTACCAATAAGTGTGTCCTGAGTTGAAGGAGCTAAACATGTTTTTTTTAAAACGGGGGACTATAATATTTTTTAAGATAATAGAAACGAATTATATTGGGTGTTGTACTTCGGCCCTCCATTTTTTATTATAAGGTATATAATAGCTAGATTTCTCTGTCTTGTTTGAAAACAACAAATTTATTTCTTTTCCCCCTTATTTGCCCTTACTTATTGCATGGTCCTATTAAAATTATCATACCTAACTAGCTACTTTCTCTTATTTCCAATGTGTTTAAATATGTGTAGTATGGTTTTTGTTCATCTCTCCGTTGATTTTATGCCCTAACTTAATCCTTATGCCCATTCAAAATATGCCTTAAAATTAAAAACAAAACAGAGGGGTAATATTGTATAGCCCTCAATTTGAAATGGAGTTAATAAGTTTTATAAAATAAACAGCTTTCCTAAACATTAATAGTAATCTCAGTCGATCTCTACCTCCAACCAAGTTGGTAGCGTGACGGAGCAAGGAGATGACATGGACTCACCAGCAATGGCGGCAGCGATTCCTCGACAAACCCTTGGTGGCAACATCTTCCATATCGTCAATAACATCAAAAACCCTAGTTAGGATTGCTAGATTAAGTTTTTAGAGTTGGATGACGAAGAGAGAGGAAAGAGAGTTGTGAGTGCAGATGTAGAGAAAAGGTCAGGAAGGCAGAGGACCGGCGGTGGGTGACAAGGCTATGGTGATGACACCATAGTTGCAAGGGGCAGAAGAGAGTGCGTGGATAGGCTTAGTAGCAGGTGCAAGGATTATCATGTGGTTAGAAGGTAGGAGCGACACTAGTGAATCTAGTGACAAAAACAAAGGAGTAGAGGCTAGGCACGAAAAAATCCACCAAACTTGATGAAGGCAAAGGCATGGTGCCTGTGATTGGTAGCTGTAGAATTAATCAATAAAAGAAGTAAGTTTACCTGATTATTATAAATCTTAATGTAATCTCAGCCGTTAAAAAAAGTGGCCGATATGAAATTTTAGGCAGCTCTGGGCCAAACTTATTATGTTTATTTAGTTAGGCACGAGGACAACGCAACCTCTGACCGTACAGTGTGAATAGAAACCCAATGGCAAAGCTTGGGCTGTCGTTTGGGAAAAAGAAAATTCTCTTGTGACGCGTACAGCTACCAACTGTAGCAGGTACATGCACCTGATTCAGTTGAACACCACCAGTACACTGTACCACTTACTCCTAGGAATAGGATAAGATCACAGCAGAGTCATATGAAAACACAGAGTAATACTAAATCATAGGACCATGAACTACTACTGAGATAGCCACGCTGCTGGTTGCCTGCCCCGTCTCCGACTGAAAATAGGCTAGCCGACAAGCGCTCGCCATACTGCCTCGTAGCTCAACATGGCATATGTTTAATGCCCCTCCCTGCATCCTCCTGCAGCGCATGCACATGCCCGGCTCCCAATAAAGTAAGTCACCGAGGAATGGAGGAGACGAGATATTTGATTCCCTGCGCCTGCTTTTGTAGCAACTAGCAACCGGCGCAGGGGCGGGATGGTGGTGATGTCATTAGCAGCTGACAGTGGTGGTGTTGTGATGACCATTAGACTGATCCCGCCAACTAATTAAGCAATCAAAGCCAAGCCCCAAGTCAAAGCAAAGCTAGTAGGAGTACAGTAGCATTCTCTCTCTTCTGTCTCCCCTGGCGGCAGGGCCAATCATTAGTGGAGGTATGTGGTACATGTGTGACGCGACGGGGGCAGGAGGCAGCTTTCTTTATCATCGGTGGAAGTGAGGACTCGTCGTGAGAGAAAATCCGTCGTCCTCGAGCCTTCCCATCATCGGGTCAGCCAGTCACACACACTGCCATTCCATATTGCCATGCACGCACCTACTACCCTGCTGGGCTGGATCTCCGACGAGCAAAAGTTGCTTTGGCAGCAACCACCACCACCGCTTTTGGATTTCCCGATCGCGCTGAACCCTGCACCCTGTAGGCCTGTACCTGCACGCGCCATAAAGAGCTACTCTCTCCGTCCCACCCACGTTGATTTTATTTTTATTTTCTTTATTTGTTTCATAAAAAAATATTTTTAAAATAATTATTGTATTAAAGTTTATTAAAGTAAGAAAAAATATATTAAAGTTTGTGAAGTTACAGAACAAATGTATTAGAGTTCATAACAATAAAGATAATTGAATTGAAGTTTGATAAAGTAAAGAGTATTATAGTTTTTTAGCTTTGTATTAGCATGGGTGCAATGAATGTATTAGTATGGGTGTAATGAAAAGATAGGATCTTTTTGGATTGGAACGGGATAGTACTGGGACCAACCAACCCCCCCTGGCCCTGCAGTTATGTAGCTATAGTTTCACTCATGTCATGCTCTGCGCTGCTGCAGCCTGCAGCTTCTTGTCACGATGGATGCTGGACCTGGGGAAGAAGTATCAGCTAAGTACACACAAGCGCAGCAGCAGCTGCCATGCCAACCGCGGGACACGGGAGAAGTATCCTGTATCCGCGGCGGTGCCGGTGTTTGCTCGTTCATCATATCTGTGCAGCTTGGGGTCGGGCTTGCTTGGTCCCCGCCAATCACCCCAACCAACCATCCATTTATTTCCTCGCGCCGGCCCGCTCAGACACGCGGCTGTGTAGTTCTGTACCCCAAGCGTGGAACGTGAGGTGAGGTCCATCGACGCATCACGCATGGGTAAGCATCTCATTTGTCACTACTGGTCCTGAGTACCAGGAGCGTAAATCCGAGGGAGGCGACGCCAAAGCGAGGGGGAAAAAACAAGGGAGGATAGAGTAGGGACGGTGGAGTGGAGGATACATATACACGTACGCACGCATGCACACACATACCGTGGTTGGACGCGCGCGGGGGCGGTGCAGCAGGGAACCCGGCTGCGGCTGCTGCTGCATTGCCTCTCGTCCTTATCTGCTTGCCCATTCCCGTCGCGTCGCGACCTCGGCTAGGTCCCCCCACAGCCTCTTATCCCACACGCGGACCAACAGTGCAGCCCGCGACGCGACTTCTCTCCGCTTCCGCTTCCGCTTCGGCTTCGGCTTCGGCTTCGGCTTCGGCTTCTTTTCGTTTCTCTTCTCGTCTCTCTCCCCGAGCGAGAGCTCACCTCGCACCGGCCCACACAGATGTGGGTGCAACGCGATCTTTTGCCCTCCGATTTACCTCTCTGATTGCTTCCGATCGGTGAGGCTGATGCATGTGTGTGTATGGCTCTGTGTAGGTCCGACGGCAACGAGTTCGCCGTGCTGCTGTGGGAGAACGGCCAGGCGTTGGTGCACGGCCGGAGGAAGCACCCGCAGCCGGCGTTCCCGCCGTTTGGCTTCGGCGGCACCGGCGGTGGTGGAGGTAGCAGTAGTAGAGCCCAGGAGAGGCAGCCCGGTTGTGGCGATGCGTGCACCAAGGTTGGAGCCGGCGGTGGCAGCTTCGGTGCCTTGGGCATGGCTCCGGCGGTGCACGACGTCGCTCCTGGCTTCGGTGCTGCCCATGACAACGGGGACGATGACACCGTGCCGTGGATCCATTACCCCATAATTGACGACGACGACGGCGCTGCCCCTGCTGCTCTCGCAGCAGCCGACTATGGCTCAGACTTCTTCTCGGATCTCCAAGCGGCGGCGGCGGCGGCGGCACAGACCGAGCTCGGCTCTCTGCCAGCTTCCAATCACAACGGCGCCACCAATAACAGAAACGCTCCAATTGCCACCTCCTGCAGGGAACCCTCCAAGGAAAGCCAGGGCGGCCTATCAGTTCCCAAGAGACGAGCCGAGCCGCAGCCACCGCTCACCGCGGCCAAGCTGCCTCGGACGAGTGGCAGCGGTGGCAGCGGCGGCGAGGGCGTGATGAACTTCTCTCTCTTCTCCTGCCCGGCGGTCCTGGCAAGGGCGACGCTGCAGAGCGCGCAGAGGCCGCAAGGCACCGACAAGGCGCCCAATGTCACCGCGAGCAACCGCGTCGAGTCGACGGTCGTGCAGACGGCAAGCGGGCCAAGGAGCGCCCCGGCGTTCGCCGATCAGAGGGCAGCGTGGCCGCCGCAGCCAAAGGAGATGCCGTTCGCGTCGACAGCAGCCGCTCCCATGGCCACGGCCGTTAACCTGCAGCACGAGATGTTGCCCCGTGACAAGGCAGGCCGAACTATGGCTATCCACAAACACGAGGCAAGGAAGGCACCTGAGGCCACGGTCGCGCCATCGTCGGTGTGCTCCGGCAACGGCGCTGGGAGTGACGAGATCTGGCGCCAGCAGAAGCGAAAGAGCCAGGCCCAGGCAGAGGGTTCAGCTAGCCAAGACGAAGTAAGTAAACGGTATGAGATTGATGCGTTGCATACCAGCTGATCATACCTTGAAATGTTCTCATGGTAAAAATTGGTTCCATTCAGGATCTTGACGATGAACCTGGTGTGTCGAGAAGATCTGCAACCAGGAGCACGAAACGCAGCCGCACGGCGGAGGTTCACAACTTGTCAGAAAGGGTGAGCAGATCACATCTTCAATGCATTGCTGATTCATTTGGTTCGAAGCTCACACCTCAGTATATTGATTATCTTACATTCATTTGCTTCAATCTCATGCTGCAATTGTATTGACTGTATTGTAACCCGACAATCTCGCAGAGGAGAAGGGACAGGATCAATGAAAAAATGCGCGCTCTGCAAGAACTCATTCCCAACTGCAACAAGGTACATACAAGCCATTCCATCGTCTTGCTCCCTCTGATATACCTCTGTATGAACATTTGGTCACCTAAGGCATGCTATCTTTGCAGATTGACAAAGCCTCCATGCTGGATGAAGCTATAGAGTACCTCAAAACCCTTCAGCTTCAAGTACAGGTACATTGAAACTGCCTTCAATCAAATGTACCATGATTGTCTGGTGAATATACACATAGATGCATTGACAAGGTGCAGTTGTCATTGACACAGATGATGTCCATGGGAACTGGGCTGTGCATTCCTCCGATGCTATTACCAACAGCCATGCAGCACTTGCAAATTCCACCGATGGCACATTTCCCTCATCTCGGCATGGGATTGGGGTACAGGATGGGTCTCTTCGACATGAACAACACCGGAATGCTTCCGATGCCACCCATGCCTGGTGCTCACTTTCCTTGCCCAATGATCCCAGGTGTGCCGCCACAAGGTCTTGGGATCCCTGGCACAAACACCATGCCAATGTTTGGGGTTCCTGGTCAAGCAATTCCTTCGTCAGCATCTAGTGTACCACCATTTGCATCTTTGGCTGGTCTTCCTATTAGGCCAAACGGGGTCCCTCAAGTCTCAGGCACCATGGCTAATATGGTGCAAGAACAGCAGCAAGGCATAGGGAATCAACAGCAGCAATGTCTAAACAAGGAACAGGGAGCAAATCCAAGTGATCCACACATGCATATCATTATGCAGGTACTAATTAACAAATGATATGAAGCAAATAAAAGACATTTGCTACTTGCTAGTACCTGGGAGCATTACTTACTCCAATTTACTTTAATATTCCAGGGTGACAATGAGCATTTTAGGATACCCTCTTCAGCCCAAACAAAAAGCAGTCAATTTTCAGATGGTACCGGCAAAGGGACCAACGCTAGAGAGAGAGATGGAGCTGAAACATAAAGTAAGGCCAGTAGGTATAACCTGGCTTTCACGCTAAATTTGAGAGCTACCACAGAGATCTGCAGAATGTTCCTGTCCTAATAAGATCAATGGCTGAGGAATTTCATGTACTACTAACTAACAACTTCCCAGATAGGAAAGTTAGCAATTCATACTGGGAGAACTTACTTGAGTATCAAGATCGACGAGGCAGATGTATCAGCCAAGATGCTCCAAAATTTTGTGTAAAATGTAGAAGGTAAAAGATACTACCAGGTTACAAGCTGTAATTCTTGACTTCCAGTGCAGTTTCCTATGAGTAGTTTTTTCCGTCTGAAATCTTGGACCAATATATCTTATTTTCCCTTGGTTATCTTAGGACTGTATGCTGGGACCGCTTGGCCTCCATGTGGTTTAACCTGCACCGCTGTTACAGTACAGTGCTTTCTGGTGCAAGTAATGATAAATTAATATGACAGTTGTTTATGCTCATCAGTACAGGTTCGGTCAGATTATTTGCAGAGCTAGAAGGAACAGACTGAGAAACGCTTTCTTCTACAAATATGAACTTGGTGATATTTCATCACGACCCTGAAAATTAGTCAACAGTAAAATATCAGTTGAATATAGAAGGATATCAGGGAAGGATGAAGCAATTCACACAGAACATGTACATATTTATCAGACATATGACTATGAGGCGTGTTGAGAATATAGTATTCGCCTGAGAATTGCAGCCTACTAGTTAGCCAAACTGCCAAAGGATGAATCAGTACGCTATTCCATTTTTCTTTAAAAAGGTATGCTGTTCGGTTATAAGGACACATGCTACTGCAGGACGTGCAAAAAGCTCAATAATGAGCATATTTTACAAATGCTTGATTACATGTTTGCATCAGTCTGTTGACTTCATCCGTCAACTTAGTTTGTTAGTCCATCAGGAAACAAACATTAAACAATCAGTGTCAGTGTTATCGTTATAATTCAATTAAGCAGTAGTACTAAAATAAGGTCAGGTGCCAACACGTAGCCATGTCTGATACAGGAAAGCAAAGATGGGATGCAACTAAAATGCTGCATATCAATACTGAGTATAAAGTATACAGTTTTTGACTAAAAGGAGCAAAGCATTCACCTTGTTGTACTTAGGGATGGCAATGGGCCAGGTCAGGTATGGGTAGAATAAATCCATACCTAACCTGGTGCTCAACCTCGACCGACACATCTGGGATTGGCGGGTAGAACTCTAGCCCGTACTTATGTCCAACAGGCATAGGTGTGCCTGGTGGTACTAATAGATCTCATATGAATAATATATTAACATATATGTAATTTAATAAAGAGCAACATAATCAATAAGTTATAAAATTATTACCAATAGTTTAAAAGAATAATATAAATTATCAACAAGCTAGCATAATTTTATCAAAGTTCAAGGCTTTAAATATACCAAGAAGGAAGAGGTATAACATATAGGTCAAAATCATCTAGCACATGTATACTAGATCGGATATAGATTACCCATAAATAAAATATAAAACCTAGGTAACACCAACTAAATTCTCAAGTCTCGGACGGGCATGCCCATGGGCAAAGATTGAACCCATGCCTACACCCATCAGACGCAGTACCAACAAATACCCATACCCATCGGCAAAATTACCGTCCCTAGTTGTAATACACAAGTTTGACAGGTTACTGGTTCATTTGCCCTGACATCTTGAATTGTACGGTTTTCATTGCCCAAGCACATCATTCTACAGTAACATGTGTAAGAGGATAAGCTAGATGTGGTATCTAGCATTATTGTAACACTTAATGGGGAACAAGATTGCTTTCCTCTCTTATTTTATTCCTGATATGACGTAGCTTTGAAGACTGGTGTGGACAGGCATCTGATAGATTCATGCATCCATGCATGTGGAGAAAGCACGAGCAAAGTTCCCCTCCAATAATTCAAGTTCTTATAATGAAATTTCAGACCTATTTGTTGTCGTCAGTTTTCAGTCCTATCTTCAGATCGCCCATTGATGGATCTTGATCCCCCTCAAAATAAGGAAATGCTTCGCCTTGCAAGATTATTCACTGTTGCCAGCTAATCGTATGCTTCTCTTTTCTTCTCCACCTCTCCTTTCCTACGACCTAAATTTTACTTTCCATTGAATGCATACAGTTTGCTTAGTTCCATCTCAAGATACCTTTAAGTCTTAGCATCTATGTATGCCCTGATCATCTACAGTATGGCTGTATGGGGAAATTGTGGACAGTGATGTCTGAGAATGGCAACACTGAGATTCATATATTCGGAGTATTCAATGACTGGAGTGGGTCCAGCCTAAGAAATGGGGCCTGGGAAACATTTCATGTGGTGTTAGTTGGCCTTGGGCATGCACACGATAAGAGAACTCTATTGTCCTAATTCTAGATATTATTGGAACCAAACCCAGAAGTACACTGTGATGGGCTCAACAATCACAATCACCTTACACAGTTAATCAGATTGATATCCTGCTTGTCAAGATTCTTTCCAATGTTCAAACAGAACCACAGAAATAGGACTGCGATTCTTAACCAAAGTTCAGGGTAAGTTTCACATCAAAACTTTTAGACCAAGTCTGGATAATTTTAGATTATCATTTCACAATGTTTTCTCAAAGATGGAACTGGTCACTTATAAATTGCTTGTACACACTATCTATATTGTAACAGTCCAAAGTTACCATTATCGGGATTAGCTGAATCCACACTCAGAAACACAGCAACATGTCATTATATTTTGCCAGATACACATTTTGAACTCCTACAGTTTGAAATTTGACGAGGATTGTTGTTTCTACCTGAATTAACATAATTGCTATCTAAATAAATGTTATAGCTGAATTAGGAATAGAAAATTAAAGCACACTAAGCATAGCACCTTTTATATATGTTTATTTTTTTGTCATTTAAAAACTATATGCAATAATCTGTGTTATCTTCGCTTGGCATTGGCAAACACTTAATTCACCAGAATTTGGAATTGATGGCAATTTTTCATTTCCAAAATATTTTAGATCCAACTACTGCTTTATCCTAACTTCCTGATGTGATATTAGGCGTACAGTGTGTTGTTTTATAGCCAGCTATATAACTAGATAGATAAACTATGTCCCAGTGCAGTTTCTTACAGGAAACTTCTAGTGTTTTCTCTTGATCCACTCATTCAGAGGACTCAAGTAAACACAAGTCAGTTCCCGGGTATATGTTCATGACCTGAACCTGTGATGAATTATTAGCACTGGCATCATACATAATCAGCACACAGAGAAATAAGTTACCAAAAACATTTAAGTAGACTTAATCCAAAAGCCCACGCAAAAAAAAAAGAAGGAAAGGACAGACTCACCAGCCAGACATATTCTTTAGTGCCTCTGCATTTACAGTTGCCAAAGGAGCAAGCCATTTCTCACATGTCAGTATCATGCAGAGAAAAACATTTTTTCTGACCAATTAATTCCATTGTTAAGAATTAAGATCCATCCATGATTCGCAGCTACCCTTCAGATTGCAAAAACAATCAGATGAGCTGACAATTAATATGGCTATGTGATTATAATAAGAACACTTCATGAAAGAATAAAGTTTGAACCTGCCAAATCAGAAAACAATATCATGTAAGATACTGATCTATCTGCCTTATTATCAAAATGCACATATATCATTTACATGACCTCATAAAGTAGTAACAACTATGAGTTTCTAAGATAGATACAATATGAAATGTGAAGCAGACATTTCTTTTGGATTCATTACAGAAGTAAATTCAGAGACATCCTCCTAGCAAGTTGACATTTTTACAGATATAAAGGGCAACCATACACTTCAAATAGCAGACACTCATGCAAAATACTAGACATAAATGTTGAGATTCAAAGAATTAAAAACAATCAAATTCATGGCAACCTTGTAAGGAATATTTCTGCAATAGAGAACTCCTGTTTTGGTAAACATTTTTCATAAGAAATACAACACATACTGATGGGGGAAAAGATGTGACTAGATCACAATATGTACAAGTAACATTCAATAAGTGAAAATCTAGACAGCCTCAAGTTTAAGTTTTGAAAGGTTATTGCTCAATGAATCAACATATTCATCAGTTAATTCTTTGTTGGCATGTGAAACTGGATCCTCTCGAATGTCAGGAATCTCATCCTCCACTTCTGCTTTCAGCTTCATGAATTCTTCCTCAATATTTTCTTCAGAATCCACTGACTGGAGTATTACTGACCCTGAAAAATATTTGAATCAGAATTTTTAAAAAGAAGTAACGTACAAGCATCCACAAATCCTTTTCCAAACAGAGGGAAACTGTTGATATACATATATATAGCAAAAGGTTGAGTTCTGTAGCTCCAAAAGGAACACACAAATCAGGAAAAATACCACCAAAAGAACAATGGAAATTTATGCTTTTAGCATAGTACTCAGTCTTTCTCTAATAGCACTCCTAGGCTACTCCATTATGCTCCATCTATCACAGCAGCTTGGGTAAGGCCAGCGTGTGAGGTCAGCACTAAACCAGCTGTGGAAATGGTTGGCATATTGAGCGTAGTCACATGTATGCACACAAGCATGCATCTTCTTAGATGCCCTCTTCTTTCTTCATTACATCAATAGCTGTGGTGGCTTGGAGTGGATCTGGTGAGGAGCATGCCGAAGCTGGTAGAGACCATGAAAGTGGACAGAAATCATTCCGGTCGATGGCAACAAGAGTGCATGAGCAAGGAATTGAGCTGGATTTGACAACTTGAGCAAGGGCCTGGGTTAGTTGGATTTGGAAACTTGAGTTGGATCAGGTTTCGCTAGGTTGATTTTAGATATGTCAAACAACAGCAATCTTTGCCAAATTTCTCTTAGTGGCTGGGAATAACAAAAGTTTCTCAATCTTTTTTGTTGCAGCACAGATCCCTAATCTAGTACATAACAAGGACTACCAAAAACTGCATATTATTTTTCCCCCGAAGAAAATCATCAACGCAAGCAAAAAAAGACAACCTTAATTTGCATGTGCAAGATAAACTTGCTCAACTGGAAACTGGAATTTCCTTGTAAAAGAACAACAAACATGAAACCCTACCTGAGGCAGCATCAATTTCTCTTTGTGTAGCAACAAGGTCATCAACCTCCTTTACGTGCTTGTTGACCTCCTCTATGCTCACATGATGCTCCTTCATTGCCTGAATACTAATTTTGATTGCCTCATTAACCTAGTAGAGAATGTCAAAGTGTAATGAATTAATTGTGTATGCAGCATGTCCATTGTTCTTAATGTCTATATTTAGTAAACATTATTGTCCCACAAAAAGAATATACCTTCTTAGTTGTTTCAGCACTAGAAATTAGGCTTATAACTTCTTCAACCCTCTCCAGCAGTTGTGTGCATCTTTTCCTGCTTTCTGAGAACAACTTAGACTGCCGCACATATCGATAAGCTGCCTGTTTATCCCCAGATTTGAAGTATACTAATGCCCTTCTTCTTGAACTATCATGACATCAAATTATTAGAGAAACATAATTTTACTTAGCATCTATGAACATAGCCCCTCATCTTGGGGATAGAGAAAGGACAACACAGTAATTATAGCATAATTTCCAAAAATGTGAACAGGCAATTCATCTAGCATGAAATAAAGTTAAATAATACCTACAATGGAATGAGTAGATGCCAGTCTCTTACATAACAAGCAAAACTAGCAAAAGGAAGTAAAAAGTATCACAAACAATGCAGCAGGTAATAATCTTTGGGACAACTGCACTCCTGAGTTCCAAGTTTACAACTGTCCTATGCAATAGTATCTGTTGAAATGTACACTCTTTGTTTCTATGGTATCTAAAACAGAAATCCAATGTATGAATATGACATATCCTTTTACAATGCACAAATCATGCATGAAAATTGCAGTTAGAAAGTTGGAAAGGAGACTAACATTTCCCATTGGCAATCAAGCACATCAAGCTGCTGCTGCAACTTTTCTTCTGTCCAAATTAAGTGCAAGGTGTCATAATCAAGCTTTGAGACAGCAGAAACTTGTGCAGTCATTAGTGAAAACTTCACACCCTGAAGGTACACACGGGATAAGGTAAAGTACACAGTGCACTTCCTGCAATGGAACTGAAGAGAATGGACAACAAAGAGCGCAAACCTCAATAGAATCTTTTTGCCTCCTATCAACAATATACCGTGCTTTCCCACATTGTGTCAAGTAACATAACGTGACATGAGAATTCTCCCGCCCAAGGAAGAAGGCATTGAATTTACTAATAGTAATAATGCACGTTGATGTCCAATGAGAGTTCCTCAGTTGGTCAACAATGTCAGCAGCCCGTTCCTGCAGTTGGTCAGCAGATATCCAAATAAGCATTACTAGCACTGGCACAATATCCACACAGCTTGAAAAAGTAGAATACTCCTATATACCTCAACCAACGATTTAAACACGAGGATGTCCTCCTGCACAATCAGCCGCTTTGAGACAACAGCCATCTGGCTCACCCTCCTCACTAGCTGATACAAGCTCCCTACAGTCGGATCGATTAGCTCCGATTTGAGCAGAATCTCCCCATCGGCACGCATCTCTTCCTGAAACGATGATAAAATTTAGCCCCGTTTGGCAACAAATTAACAGCAATAGGGTGAGAACGTCGTGGATACTGACCAGAACCTGCGGCAAGCAGAGCGGCGTGAGCCCACCAGGTCGCGCAAACCAAACACCCGTCACCTGCGGTTGTCGTCGGCGCCGCCGACCGCGGTGTCAGAGGAGCGAGCAAGCGAACAAAGAGGTAGTAGTAGGGTGGGTGCGGGAGGAGGAGGCGTTCGGCGCTTACGAGGTGCGCGGGGGCGGAGCAGAGGCGGAGGCGGCGCACGACGCGGAGGAGGAGGTCCTTCCAGAAGAGGAGCTTGGGCTGGGGCCAGTCGCGACGCTGCCCCGTGAAGGCCTTGAACCTGGAGCGGAGCTCGGCGCCGTCGGGATCGTCCCACCACCCGCCACCGCCCCCCACCTCCTCCCTCACCGCCGCCTCCCACCCTCCCCCTTCCCCACCGCCGCCGCCGAACTCGTCGGAACCACCCATGTCACCACCAACTCACGCGACCGCGGCGGTTGGTCGCTTCGACTGCAAGGAAATCTACCTTCCCCCAGTTCGTCGGGAGAGAACTGTTACAGCGTTAAATCCGACAAACAAATATGACGATGGGTCGGGGCGTTTTATCTCGTGAAATGGCCCGACTGTAAAAACAGTAGATTATCGCGCTCTGTCGTGGGTATTTTATAGACCATCGCGGAATAAAATGATTGGCTAGAACTCCGCTGGTCCGATATTAATAGAGATCAACGAGCGTTTATCATGATAAATTTAAAGTTATCAGATTTACCACCTGTAGCCTCCGTTGGTACAACGTTAATAGACATCAACGAGTATTTATCATAATGAATTTAAAGTTATCAGATTTTTTTAAAAAAACCTCTCCTATTTACACCGTAAATTTTATAACATTGGCCTCTTTCGACTCATTTATAGGGATGTTTTCAAGACTAGAGTGGCTTGGCCCATAGCTCCTTTTCTAAATAGATAAATTGTGTAACTCCTTCAGAAATGCTTATATTTGAGAAATTTGGGATTATACCTGCCTTTCCTCAAATTCTATCCCTTAAATAGGCTTCACCCAAATACTAAGATATCACACACTCTAATACCATTTGAAACAAAAATACCCTTGGTCTATTTGCTTCCCTTCAATCTCCGAGCCATACTGTTTCTTTGGTGTGAGATGTGCTTCGCCGATGATGGCACTTTGTTGCCAAGGGTGGTAAAGCTATGGTTCAGTGCAATGGTCGAGATAGGAGACGAAGATGTTGATGGAGGAAGTGCTTGGATAGCTATAGATAGAGGAGAGCATGACTTTGGTGTTGATAGAGAGCATCGCTAGCAACACCAACAATGAAGAGGCTCCACTCTACGATATCCATCACCTCTGCCATCGGCTCGCTAGTGCTTGATAACACCAATCTTCACCATGAGATCCTCTATGCCATAGCTAAGGCAACGCTAGGTGTGGGAGAGCTTTGGGCAAGAGGATAGGTCAAGAAGGCACGCGGTGATGGGGACAATGCACCGGCTTCTTCTCGACGGTGCGGGAGGTGCAACGATGGGTGACTTGAGTTTGCCCGCTTGATATGCATGGTGGCCGTCATTATCGACACCATGTAAATGGGGAGAAGAATAGCTGAGGAAGGAAACGTCTAAATGTATTTTTTTTCAAATGGTTTTCTAATACATAGACATTGGTTGGCATTTTATTAAATTTATTTAAATGATGGAATTTCTTGGAAGCCAACCTTTTACGATGGCATAATCCCAAAGTTGTCATTTATTTTGAAATGATGATAGTAGGATTAGACGTGACACGTGTCAGCGACAAGCAGGCCACTAATTGCGTCGCTCTCTCCCCCTCGCTGTAACCGGCGTCTTGCAGACGGCACTATATAGCTCTCTGAAATGATCGAAAGAAATCTTTGTCGGGACAAGTGCTTCAATTCAACAGCGATCGAATGCCCAACTGTTTTCTCACGCATGCCCATAAATGTATACAAATACTATGAGCACACTAATCTCTTATATCTACTTAGTCTGCTAGCGCGAAGCTGTCAGTTACCCGCTGAAACTACTTATATTTGGTATCAGCGACGAGTATTACTACACTATTTCTTCTTGTAATTGTCGATTTGGCGCTTGTTTCGGCTACCTTGTTCGATAGGTATGCCAGGAAGCTAGATAGCTGAAGGGTTTGTTCAATTGAAGGAATTTCAATCCATAATTTTTTAAAAAGGTTTGAGTGGATATAAAATTTTATATTTTATATGTTTTTTCTTATAACTTTTTTTGAATGAACTTTTCTTAAGAATTTTTTTCTTTGATTTTTTATAATTTATTTCTACATACCGAATAACACTTGTAAAAATTAATTCTTATAAATCCAAATCGTTTGTTTTTTTAATCCAAACTGATCAAGGCGTAAGTAGGTCAATTTCTGTTGCTGTGTGTCCAACAATCAAACTTGCCAGATACTTATGCCGTTTCTATCATCAGAAATGAGAGGGGTTTGTTCTTTCTTAAAAAATATATTAGGGCTTGGACTTGTCTATTTAATTGTGAGAAATTTAGGAACAGTGCTAGATCAGTTTTTCCACGATCCATGTGTGTTTGTTGCATGGCAAGAGAAGAGAACCGTGTCGACAAGCCTTATCCGGATTATTAGCACCTTTATTATTCTCTTTCTCTGGGACAAGCTGCACATGCATGCGGTTTCAATGCGCCGCCAGGATGGGAACGACCGAGCTTCATCGATCCATCAACCCCAGCACTGCCAACGGCACAAGTACCCGCCATGTATATATGAAGAAGAACCTCTTGCTTGCCGTCCAACCATGTTCTTAGCAAACTGTTGTAGCTAGATTCCCCTATGGCCCTGTGTCTACTATCTCCAAGAACAATAAATTGTTGCTAATTAATTCCTGGGTGGTACGTACGTACTAGCTAGTACTGTAGTACGTACATACTATATATATGATGAGACGAACGATGGATTAAGAACGAGATGAATATGAGAAGGAAGTGGATCACCTTACAAACGCCACAAGCCATGTCATGGACTCCTGGTTTACTAGTTTGTCTTCTTTCTCTCCCGCAAACGACCTGGCCTCGTGTAAAATATTGTATAATATTCTAGTTCTGCGTATAGAATGTTTTTTTCAATGATTAAAATGCATGGCTGATGCTTAAACTTGTCTAGAGTCCATGAACTTACAAAATGTGTATCTATATTCATTGAACATATCAGTTTAATATACCACATAAGGTCCAAATTACAGATGGTGTGGCCATCCATCATGATAGAACCTTTTCATTTAGCCCTCACCACTATAGTAATCCCCAAATCGATCATCATACTATCCGAGGCCCACATGGCAATGTCATATAGGCTCGTTAGGAAGTAGAGTGGGCATGGGATCTGTACATGTGCAAACAATTTCCATATCGTGACATCTTAGCTTCGAGGACCTTCGATCGTCAACAATCAGACCCTAATCGATGCCTCCTAATTTGTTCCCTCTCCAATTCAAGTGGTGGTGTGGTAAAAGTCGATTTGGGGACTACTACAATGGAGAGTGCTAAATGAAAAAGTTCAATCACATTAGATGACCACGTTAAGTGCTTTGACCTACCAGCTGCACTTTGGACTTAATGTCATATATTAAATTAAGATTATGAACCCAAATATGTGTTTTACACGTTTATGAACCAAATGACATCTAGGGACAAGTTTAATTACCATCCAAGTATATTACTCCTGTTCAATTTAGTTCATCATACCTATATGAAGAAAATATAGATGATAAGCAGCGTATCAAGAATTTTCAACGTAGAGATGCAGAGTAGCAGTGGTCGAGCCCACCTCTTACTAGGGGTGGATATTTGGTTAGACCAAGAAATTCGATTTGGTTATTCAGTTCTCTAATATTTCAATCATTAGGAAGTAAAGACCGATCGGTTTAGAGCAAAAATGATGACCGAGCACTTCAATCTTTTGTTAATTTGGTTCGATTTTGGTTATGACCAAACTAAACGTAACAGAGAATAAAATATCATAGAAACAAACAAATTTAGAAGATGTAGAAAGAAATCATGAAAAAATGCAGGTGTGATGCAAGCCCTTGGCAAACATGGTTGTCAACGAGGTAGCGCAGGTGCAATGCAACGCTAATGTTGTTGTATAGGCTCATCAAGATGTGGCATCGCCGGCTATGAAGCTCTAACAAGATGTGGTGCCAAGAATTGGAGAAGAGGCACAAGTGCACAGCAGACAGGCAGAGGCGAGGAGGAGACATGGCGGAGGAAGTGCGATGTAGGCGATGGGCACAACAACGGTTGTGCTTTGCTCGGTGTTTGCGTTTGGAGATTGGTGTCTCTTGTGTGTAGAGGTGGGCAGCTAGGGTAGGGTTGTAGGGTCTAAACCTAGGGTTTCTTTATTGGGTTGCTGGACGAGATGGGCCGTTAGACTAGATGACCTACTTTCTATTAGACTGGCATCATATTTCCGTTTTCTCAATCATTTTGGTTAACCAACATCAATAACCAAATTAACATTAATAAATTTGATTAGTTCAAAGTGGTGATCGAAATTTTTGGTCTATTTTACCTATCCCTAGGACCTCAACTATAAGGATGGCCACATTACATCCACGCTACTTGTCCTCGCCATTCTATATATGTTGCCTAAAAATCATCAAGAAAATAGTTACCAACCAATAAGAGCTATTTTGTCACTAACCCTTAGCAACACTCTTGCTCCACCATTTCCAAATAGAGCATGTGGTCATTGGCCCTTGGGTCGATAAAGGGGCTATTCTACTAGGGCTTATCACTAGTTTGTCATGCCTTAGGTCAGTCCATTACAAATAATAGAGGTTAGGTGGGCTTTCTCTTTTTTGATTTGCTAATTTGAATAAAAAATTGAAGATGAAATCTTATAGATTGCTCACCTTTTAATATGCTTTCCGATTTGTGCTCCAGTGAAGCTTCCTCCATGAGGGGGGTGTTCTTCGGTTCAAAGAAAGCCAAGAAGGTCGGGCAATATAGGTGGCCGAGGCAACAACAAAGTCAAAGGTCAGTGGTGGATTCACATAAAACTACCATAGTGCATAGGATACTCCTTAGCCTGTAATTTCAATAGTGTTAGACCATCTTAGCACATGAAAAATATATTAGATTTGTAAATGCAATAGGACACACGGTAATTTTTGTTTTAGATTCTTTCCTCGTCAAGCAAGGTATGAATTTAGATGGTAGTATTAGGAGCCATTCGAAGGCGATGATAGATCTCACTGTAAGAGATGAAGGAGAATGGTGGCATGGGGGCAATAGAGACGAAGAAGATGATGAGGAAGGAAAAAAAGATTAAAAGTGAAGATAGAGGGAGGATGGTACAGTGTTGGTAGAGGGGCTAGAGAGAGAGGTGGGATGCAGTCATGTAGTGGTGGCATACGCTCATGTCTAAGAGTCAGAGGAAGATGAAGCACATCTATGTATAAAGGCCCATAGAAATTAGTCACATACAGAGAAAGTGGGTTATGAGTTGTCGGATTTTAATCTAGCGAAAAAGAGCAAGATTTTTGGAGGAAAAATCTTTAAAATATAAGGGACTAGCTATATTTATAGCACCACATTTTAACCAAACAGTTAAAATTTTCAGCATGTATTTATAATGTAAATTTAAAATCTTACACTAAATTTATAATATAAGGAAAACAAGAACAAAAGTGGTCGATTATCTACTTAAATCATTGAAGAAAAACACCAATGCAAATTAACACATAAATAAAAAGTCAAAAAATAATAAGAAGAGATATAAGAGATGCAAATCACATGTTGAAATCAAGCAAAAAAAAAATAGCACTATATCTTTACCAAAACTGAAAAATATAATATAGGCTGCCGCAGTAGTGCAGATACAGTTGGCTGTTTGATGCCCTGTTCTTCAGTCTGTATGATTGTTTGGTGAGAGCTGGAAGTTCTCTCATGGAGTTTCTTGCAAAGCAGTGCTAATTAATTGGTGTCGGGCCTGGATATACGATGGCATGAGTTTCCTTCTTTGTCAGCGCTTAATTGGATTTCATGCACTGAGTGGCAGCATTATCGCGACAGGACCCCATTATTGAATGATCATCAGATGACGCATGGACTGTTCCTTCCCCTGGGCCGTTTTCAGTTGTACCTAATGGTTCATTTTGAGTTTTAGCGTGTGCCTACCTGATATTATTGTCCTTCAAACTTGTAGCTTTAGCTATAGCCAGAGCGCTTATGTCATGGATTTAAGACAAAATAGCTTTCTTGCTTTTGAGACTAATCGATCTGTCAATCAGTACATATTTCACGAGGATGAAAGGGCATCGGAGTAGTTATATACTGCTCCCTATGTTCCATATTACAATTTTGAATTATTGTTTTCTAACAATAAAAAATAATTAATCCAGTCTCCGCAATATCAAGACTTTATTTTCGAAACACACATCAAGTTTACTAATTGCTAGAAGAATTGGTTTTTTTGTTTGGACGGAGGTAGTAGGCCTGAAAAATGTTCGACAGTAATGTTACGCTTTCCTTTCTCTAATCGCGGGGGTACGAACAGTGAACGTAAGGTACGAGTGGCTAGCTAGCTCCGGGCACGGGGCGACAGGGACGGACGTGCACTACAGTGAACGTCCCCCGTTTTTGTCGGGCGGTGTGTCGATCCGGCCGCCGGCTAAATCCCACGCAGGAGTAGCTAGCTACGTGGTGCGACGTCGTAAGCTTGCGCGCGCGGTGGGACGTCGCTCGCCGCGGCGGTCCGAGTAACCCTGTCACGCCCCGCCCCGTCCCGACCCCCTGCACCACCGCACGTATCAGTAGTGGTTGTCGTGGCCGGGAGCCCACGCACGCACGTACGACACCAGTGCACCACGCGCTGTAGCCGATCCAATCAGCCCCGCGAATCGCGCGAGCCAGCCAGCCATCCACCGAGAGAACGCCCGGGCTCGCCCAGCGTGGCAACGTGTACACCGTACAGGGTAGCAAGGCCCCCGCCCGCCCTCTTGCTGACGAGATCGAGGGCGACGGTGACAAGCGTGCGGTCGCGTGATCGGTAGTACCTAGCCAGGGGCACGTATATACGTACCGGCCGCCCCGGGGATGTACCGAATACACTGTCGGTGCGTACAGGCACGTTCCCGTCCACGGATGGCCCCAGTTTCGTCGTCGCTCCTCCTAACGTGTGCTACCTCTCGCGAATATATTATGCCTACGTGATCCCACACATCGCGTACGTGCAAACAATATATATAACATAAAGTGCTTGCTAGCTAGATAGGCACAATTAAATCGGGGCGATCGATAGCTCTCGCCCGAGGTTTTATGCAGTAGCTAACCACCAACCGGTGACGTCGGCTTCTTGCGTCTTTGAAATCTTCCGCTGTGGACAACCCTTGCCCTGCAGGCCCCTTCGCCGGTGACGCCTCTGACGAAGACGCCTCCTATAGTTAACACTTATTTCTTCGAAATTAATGTTGTCGCACGCTCCGGCTGAAAATTGAGGTCAGGTTGTAATTAAACAACAATTAAGAAAAGTGTCAAAATGATCTTATTTCCCTACACAGTAATTACATGTTTGAAATGGGAACAAGTGTTTAGGGTCATGCATATACGAAACCGACATTTCGAGAAGAGATTCGTTGGAAACTATAACAAGACCTAATTACATTTGTAACTAGAGAGGACTTAACACGTGTTTTACTGTATTAAGATAGAAAAGATGTCCAATGCTCATATGTGACTTGTGCTAATTCAGTTATAAATCAGTAGAAGAGTAATAAAGAAGCACACCAGGCATGCATTCATTCATTTGAACCATGCACATTGACTGATACCCCTATAGTTGGTAGCCAACAAGGAGATAATTAAAGGTGACGCTATGGCAGGAGACACTACAACTAACATCTGCCATTGACGTTGCAGGACATTCGTACCAAACTAGTATCAGCTAGTAGTTGCCACGAGACATCTTCACCAACACAATAACCGTCTAGCTAGTTCGTCAACAATTTGTGGCCTATTCTGGGGCCATCAACTGTATACCTACATTTCAGGCACGATTTAAAGAATACAGAACAGTGCAAGAGGGGAACAGATAGTATTAAAAGGCACGTAAGTAGACACGTTAGCGCTATATATATATGCATCTATTGACCATTTTCGTCCCCCAGCTTATGAAAGAGAGAGCCTAATGGAAAACTTTCCTCGATGCAAGAGTGCACAGATTAATTAGTATCAGGTGTTAATCCTCTGGCCTAGTTCCCATCTTCCCCCATTCTTTTTCTGTTGGCAATGTAAAAAGGTTAGGGGCAGTGTATAATTAAGGTCAGTCTTGACAAGCTTAATTATTTGTATGTTGCAAATACTCTGTAACATTATCAGATCAATCAACTAATAAATCATTGACATTTTAAGACCATACATGTCGATGTAAAAAACAACATATTCATAAACAACGAGAGTATATATGTATACATATAAAGACGACATGTATGGGGCGCATGCATTATTATGTATAACCGCTTTGGCGTTAATTGTTCTTTTGCTGCCTTGACAGAAGCTGATTTTGAAGTCGTTGAGGCTGATTTGAAACCGATCGCTTTGGGCTATATTTGCCGGATCAAAGTAATAGTAGTTGTTCGTGGGTCTTGCGAAATTAATCACGACATGTACGTACTAGGTTAGGTCGCCTGTAAGCATCGCCACGGGCCTCGCGCGTTGATCGGAGGACATATCGAAAACCCTAAACCGGTTCACGTCAATGAACACGTATACGTACAGGAAACGTCGTCGTCTCAGAAACTTGTTGGTGTCTATACAAGTACCTATGTATACTTAGTTACCTAGACAAAGTTACTTTTATATATTGGAGAATGATAGTGCAGAAATATTGATAGCAGTCAGCCGTCACAAGTGCGTATGTGTACGTCCGTGTTGAAAAAGAGCCCATCAAAATCTTCCCCACGCACGTAATTGGCACATGCTACAGTGTGAGAGAACTAGAGAGGTTATATGTGTGTGTGTATGGCGGAAAGGAGAGATAGAACCGGTTTCAAATTAACATCCTGAATAGTCCAGATGATAAGAGATTCTACCTAATTATGTGGGTCTACCTAATTAAGATGTCCTATATATCTTCCAGAAATCATATCAAAACTAGCTTATACAACACCATTTGAAGAAAAACATTTTGCGCACACACATTTAAAAGTGGTCCACTCAACTAGCTAAAATCGATTTTCAAGGCAGTTAATTGAGTGGATAGTAGTGGATATATTACACACATTATAGTCCATACCACAGCTATAAATTCGATTTTTAGAGATGCTAAAGAATACCTGTGAAAATAAGTTTATTTTTATAGACGAATAGCCAACATGTATTTATAAAACCAGTTCAATTAAGATATACTTGTATTATAAATGAGGTGTAACCCCAAAATTATTTTGTATAGTGTACGTTAAACACCGGATTTTATAATTGCATCAATTCCATTCTATGAACGCATATGTAGGTACAGTTGACGAAATACGCTCACGAGGCCCAGCCAAATATATAACGAGCTTGACTATCTGACAATGAAGTAGAGCAAAAGAGACGTAGCTAGCTAGTGCCTATTGGACTCTAAATAGTACGTATACATATTACTGTACGTTGTAGCGAAGGCTCACCCGACGGAGACGAGACGACACCGGATCGATGCTGACCGGCCGCTCGCCCGCGGCTAGCGCACACATGACACGCGCAGGACCATATCAATATTTGGCCGCTTGTTTCTCTAGGCCGCGCGCTGCCCTCCACGACAAACGGTCGCTGTTAATTAGCTAGTTCGACGACAGCTAGCCTGCGCGCGCGCCTATCATCGTCGTCGATACGTACGTAGCTAAGCTAGCTAGCTATAGATGCCTATGCTATGCAGTATGCATGCATGCAAGACGCCTCGATTCAATGTGTGCTTGTATGTGGAACAGTGGAAGAGATCAGACATGCTACTAACGATGGATTTGGTGATGGTGCTAAGTGATTCACCCAAGAAGATGAGTAGGAGAGGGGATAGGGTGGGGGGCTTCACCAATGCATGAGATCTCACGGAAGCCGCTGCGCATAACCAAGCAGTAGCGTGATTGCGCAGCTAGTATTCTTATAATTTTTTTATATAATAATAGCATATGTACTTTTATATTTTATTAAAAAAACATATTAAAATAATGATATAATTTTAAACTCAACTTATGATATTCCGATTAATATAGAAACTTCTACCTATAAAATAAACATGATGAATCTTTACTATTCTCTTAATAATATAATAAATATAAATAAATGTTATGCTATATTTTGTGTTCCTTCTTTTCTCCATCTTTACCTTTAGATTATTAATGATATCTTCTCACTATCCCTAATAATAATTTTTACCAATTAAAGATGTCGTATTGTATCGTATATTCGTAATAGTTTATAACTCATTTTAAATAAAAAATGTCTATATTTATCAACACTTCTTATTACTAGGTTATTAATATTTTATTTCCTCATTGTTGTTCATGATTTGGACTAGAAACTCTCTGTTATCAAGTTAGTATATGTTTGAGGATCTAATGTTATATGTTAGTTGCATTTTTTATGTCTATTTTTTTCTTCGCTTAACGTGTGAATTCTAATAATTTTGCATTAATGTAAGAATTTCAAGCCATTCTAAAAGAGGTTTCAATTAATATAATTAAAGATATGCATTCTTCTCTCAATATTATTTATTTTATATTTATATTTAAAATATTTCTAAATTATATTCCTATATGAACTCTTTTTTCAGTAATATTTATTTTGAACCCAAATTTAAGATATTCCTAAACTGTGTTTCTAAGTGGATTCTTTTTCTTAATATTTTTTATTTTTAATCTAAATTTAAAATATTTCTAAACTGTACTCCTATATGAACTTTTATTCCAAAATATTTATTTTTAATTAGAAGTTTAGATATTTCTAAAATGTATTTTTACTTGGATTCTTTCTCTCAATACTATTTATTTTTAATCTAAATTTTAGGTGTTTCTAATTTTTTCTACATAGACTCTTCTCCTAATATTAATTATTTTTTTATTTTTAATCCTAATTTCAGATTTCTTTTTCCTAATTGTATTCTTGCAAGGACTCTTATCTCAATATTAATTATTTTTTATTTTTAATCCAAATTTCATATTTTTCTAATTTTTATTTCTACATGGACTATTCTTCAATTTATTTATTTTTATTCTAAATATGTATTTCTACTTGGACTCTATTTTTCTTTTTTATTAATGTGAGAATTCCATATAGTAGAATCTTAAGAGGTAAGGAAATACCAAAATTAATATAGAAGGAAGTAATAAAATAAAATTTAAACTGTTAGAATATTTCTAATGTTTTAACTTAATATAAGTGTACGAAAAACAACTATTTTTATGCATATGTGACTTCTATGTTTTTTATTTTTATCCTACTCTAATTTATTTAGAACTTTAATGATGATGATGATTAATATGGGAATTATTAGCCATGGGAGTGAAAGTGATGGCTCTGTTTTATATGATTTTAATAAGATAATAGATTGTTCAGTGTGCATAGGTTAGCTATTGCTACGCTGGTATTTCCTGTTTGCAGCGAAGGAAGAGGAAAACCGTAAAAGGTCATGGCGCATAGAGGAGAGGGAGATGACGGTGATCAACAGAGGAGAGGAAATCCAGTTCAACTGGCCGGGCAACAGATATGGAGACCAAAACTGACAAGTGAGTTAAGAGGGATGAGATGTGGTCCATCGGTTGATAATAAGAAGTACAATCAATTTATTCTTGTGAAGACAAAAACAAACTATGAATTGTAGGTAGTCTCTAAGTTCAATCCATTAGAAATAACTAGCTTAGACAACGAAAAACCTTTTTATGCTGCAACCAATGGCCTTACCCATAAGATGACTTTACCACTCTAGAGTACCACTCCATTACAAATGTGGCTACTCTTATAGATATCATAGCAAGCTGAATAGACGTCAAAAATATGGTCTTAGTTTATGTTACTAAGCTATAAGGAGATCACTTCGGTTTTTATTGGCTCTCCATTGAATCACCTAAAATCCTCCAAAATTTCAATCAAATTTGCTCACCTTAGATCTACATCAACATTCGTACTCTAATGATAGCACCATGGTCAGTGGCGACGGCAATGGTGACATTACGTAAGGGATTAAGGTTTCGATGTGAGGGTTAGGGGGGAAGGAGACGGTTTCCTCGAATTTAAAGAGATGATCGAACAAAGCAGCAGATCGGTATTGGGCGGCTAACATGCGTGAGAGGCGTGACAATAACATTAGAGCTATAAGGTTGGAGGAGTGTGATGATGGGGCTGCCTAAGGAGTGATTAATTAGGAGGCATGTGTGGCAAGAGAGTCAATAGAGATTAAAAAGAAAGGATGCCCTTATCTTGCTGTTGTTGAGAGAAAGGAGTGAGTGAGAGGGAGAGTAATGAGGCCGGTTGGGTGGGGCTTATCAGTGCTCGCAAGGCTGTAGGGTAGTGTGCTAGGGTAGGGAGGTGTTAGTGTGGGGTGGGGATGTGAGCCAGATGTGCGTCATTGGGAGGAGAAAGGGAGATGAGGGTGATAATGTTGTTGTGTTATATAAATCTTGGTATGATATGAGATGTCCAATAGTAATTAAAATTTGTGGTTATTCTTAGGTTATTAAAAACTAGACAGCCCCTTCAATTCGTTATCAATATTGGCGTGCTGAATATAGTATAAATTACCGTGAAATTTTTGTATAACATACAACATGTGCAAGGCAGAATCCAGTTTTTTTTAAAGATTGATGACAGAAATGCAAGGGCACGTACGTCCGCACGCATGCTTCAGCAGCGCAGATATATATCGTATATTGAAGCAGCGCTAGGTTTGCTCGGCCGGCTGTGTGCAGGGCCTCGCAGCAATGGCTCGAAGCTACGAAAGTACGGGACATTCAGA
This sequence comes from Oryza coarctata, assembly GCA_030770085.1. Taxonomy (NCBI): domain Eukaryota; kingdom Viridiplantae; phylum Streptophyta; class Magnoliopsida; order Poales; family Poaceae; genus Oryza; species Oryza coarctata. Next base: position 8,613,402 of record CM061463.1, on the reverse strand, counting down.
GGGAAGCACACACTGCACAGTGAGGACAAAGGCCCACAATATTCAGGAGCACAATTCAACTAAACAGCAAAGTTTAGCACAGATTAACTACGGAGTAATAGAGCAATCAAGAAGTGGAGTCAGCATAAGCACTACCTTCATAAGGTATTTAATTTTTTTTTCAAAATCTTCAACATTTAAGTCTGACCATTAATGCGTTACAAAATATGCTCTTAATATCTGTAAAAAATAATAATTGTGAAAGCATATTGAAATATGAATCTTTTTATATACTAAATACTTGTAATTTGATTGTTTTCTATCAAAAGCTACGAAGTATAATTTCAAAAAAAATAAAAAATGTATCGTGTAAAAATCAACGGGGGAGTGCTTGCAATGGCAGCATGTCTATAAAAGGCCAGGTTAGTGGAACACGTAAGCACAAACACATGCACAAAATATTTCCTCAAATCGAGTTGGCAAGTTAGTTGCAATTTTACTGGAGTAGCTAATTTCCACCACTTGGTTGCAACCGGGCTACACATATATACTTCAGCTAATTAATTAGGTGGTGACTAATAGTTGTAGTGCGTGTAAACGTACGTGAGCGATCGAAATATACAATTCAAGGGCGTGATTACCCAACGATCGATGCTGAATACTTACGTCACTAATTGGGTGGTTGTGTCATAATTAAGCAGCGCTAGGTACTGTTTAATTGCTCTTGACTCTTCTTGATTATTTATCACTCGACACGATTTTAATTAATGATGGGTCTTTGCCCTTGCCTTTCAGTTGGATCACCGTGGTGTAGCATCTGGGCCTATCGGCCATATGGGAACATGGTTACCCATGTCACGGGCGTGGAGAAGTTTGACACCACGTTACCTATTTCCTGAGCTCAAGGGGCCGGCGTGACTCTATCAAGAGAGTTGCACACCTCTAGGGCTGGAAAAAAAAAAGCAGGGCTAAAGTTACGCGCTCAAGACCCTAAGCAGCCTACCCTCAAGCACCAACCAAGGCTCAACCCAAATTTGCTTTGGACAAGTGACCTCGAGAAGGTCATTCCTAAACACCCGTAGTCCACATATTGCTACAAGAAAGTGCTCGGGAGTGGGATAGCTATCGACGCATTTAATACATTGGGGTGAGGCGTGCCACCCCATCTCATGCTTCACGTGCCTTTTCAAAGAGGGGCAATTTAATCGATTCTTGCCCACCGATGCATGTGGCACGGTAGGTGAGATAGGTCACGTCGCTTATCAATCGAAGACTAGCATTGGTTGTTAGATGATGTGGTTGGCTTCGAACGACCTGCCTTATCTCATCACTTCCTGCCCACCCCACAAAAACATGGATGAGTGGGGCCATTGAATGGTATTGATTATCAATGTACATTTCATCATACCCCCTCGTATGAACGAGGATCGCCTGGGGCACGTGGCATGCATCCATGTCCCCTTAACCCTACTTCATGAGGGACCATCGTGTCACATGAAGCTGATGATTGGAGGAGAGGGAACCCGATGAAGGATGCTTGCTGGTTCCTTGTGATACGTCCGATAGGGGATGCACAGTCGTTGTAACTAAGTTGTAACCTAATTGTAACATATGTTGTGGTCATTGTGGTACCCTAGGTTGTATAAGGAAAGGTCCCATGACTGTGAGGAGGAGAAATCAGAAAATGAAGAAAAAACAAATGGAGAATAGAAAAATAATATATAGGAGTAGAGTATTACATCTCTTGGTAGTTCAAACTTGTCTAAATTCCTTGTACCTACCTTCTTCTAAGAGTAGAGTATTACATCTCTCAGCAGTCCAAACTTGTCTAAACTACCTTCTTCCAATTTCAAGGCAACTTCAAACTTTTGTTCCCTCAGCCAAACTCAAAGAGTTCTCATCAGATACTCACCACTAGTGTCCATCCACAGATAGGCCCTCTAGATTTATATGGATATGTACATAGAAAATTAATTAATATACATGCTATATACATAGTCCTAGCTAGTTGCTTCTTCTTCTTCTTTTGCGAGGGTCAAGGGTAGATAGCTTTGTTCGAGTATGTTTTTTAAAGATGTTTTTTTATACTTTTGTCTAAAGAATATATTATTATGTATAGATTCTATGTTATGATCACCTAATGAGATGTGTATATAAACTTCTTCAGTGTATATATATATATAAGAGTAAGTGATGTACTCCCATGGAAGCCTGTAGCACATCACCAAGCGTCATTATCTACATACTTTTCTTTCTTCATCCATCACTAAACTAATAAAAGAGTACTTGGAGCATATATAGCTCTGTCTAGATTATCATCTCACATGAAAACAATGATAGACATCATTTCTCCTCGATGCGAGCATACGTCACACTTTCTTTGAACTTCTCACATTGTGTCTTGGTTTATTTAATTTATTGTTATCTTGCGTAAGATGTTATTTTCTTATAAAATATCCATTATCTAAAAACCTTCCCCCTTTCCACAAAACTTTATCTTGGCACTGTATTTAATTCTATGGGCACACTATACCTTAAACATCTCTTCCACGAGTCATGGTTTAGATTATTACCTCATTTCTAATCCTTGATTTTTTTTACCACAATACTCCTTGAAAGCTTTTATCACCTCCAAGCCATTGCTTTTATCCAAAGAAATATGCATCTTGACATTAGGAATAAACCAACAATGATCCATATTATTCTAGAAACTATATCATGTTGTATCTACTTTATCGTTTGGTTCTTAGCCACCATGTGCCTTTTCGAGTTCAACTCATTCACATGGCATCCTTGATCCGTGAGACCTTGACTTTTCTAACCAAGTTTCAAACATACAATTGATGAAAGCTGACTCCAACGCCACTGAGTAATAAAATACTTAAATCTAGGTACAAGTTCTTCACAACTTGACCACCTTCATCAAAATATGTATCATGAAATCCAATGTAACATATAAACCATTTGGAGAAATCTAGAGCAAGTTAGAGCCTCAAACCCTAAATTCTAGTCTAATTGACAACCTAAAGATAATTAGACTAGTGTAATGTAGGTTGATCAACTCCTCATCAAGTCAACAACAATTTAAATGCCAACTAAGGGCCATCTAAGGACTATATAAGCCAACATAAATATACTGGCCAACACAAGCCAAGTTTGATTACAACTCTTTTCGATAAAACATAGTGCGAATACATCTAGAATAACCCAAATATTTGCCAATTGTTCATAAACACTACATTTTCCCTTTCAACATACAATCACATCCCTCCCTATCCAAAATTAGCATGCCCAACTAATTCTTCATGATGATAGGTGTGACCATGACAATAGTGAATGATAGAAAGAGAAAAGGTGACGGAGAATGCTGAGCAAAAGCAATAACAACTACCATTGTGATTGAGAGCTAGTGCTAGGGACATGTGTGAGCACAAGGTAGGTTACGAATGAGGCTAGAGTGACCATGCCACCTAGAGGAACAAGGTTCAAAACACATGTCTTGGAGTTGATTTTGTGCAAATGCAAGAGAGGCACCATGTCACCCTATGGAAGTAGGTGCACAAGAAAAAGTACATGTGCATTGCATTGAGACATCGGTCTCAATTCGAGAAAGAGGAGAGCATTGATTCACTAACTGCCATCACCACTCAAGGAGGCAAAGACCCGCGGAGCATGAGCTTGACTTCGGAGGAGGCGGTGGAGCATCATGCTGCCTTTGCCCTATATCCATCAAGAGATAGAAAGAGAGTAGCTTGGGGAGAGAGATGGGAGGTGGGAGGAGGAAGAAAAGGAGGAAAATGAAGTGGTTACTTATAGGTGGGACTTATTTTTTTAAAAAAATGGCTAAGTGGATGTCACATAAGTGTCACGAAGGTGAAAACCAACCCAATTTGAACTTATGGGGTGTAAATTGAACGGTTTTAATCGTTAAAGAGGTATTATACCTGAAGTTGATGGGTATCTTTTAGTTAAAGACAAAAGACAATAGTTAAGGGTGGTAAAATGGATATATCATTGTAGAAAATTCTTTGTGCACCAAAGGTTATTAAAATTGTGATTCTAAACCGGAATCAGAAATTACAAGTAAATCATAATCATAGAATTGTATACATAAAAAATCATAGAATCATATACATAAAAATCATAAACTTGTATATTCAACCTATATAGAATTATAGAATCATGTCCCTTAATTATAATCATAAAAACGTAAAATCGTATGAAAGAATTGAGATTTTAACAACTTTGTGTGCACTCCAAGGTTTTTGACTTTTCGCTCAATCCTTTCTATACTCTAAATGTTGCTTCATCCGCTTCAAGTATTTATTTTGATCCCTTTCATACCTATTCCATAAGTTGATTATTGGATTTTCTTCAAATGATCATATTGCTCTTGGCATATAAAACTTATGGACCATTTCAAAGGTTTTCATATTGGTGTTTTGATATGGGAAGAACATTTCCTACTTAGTGTTATGAGCCAAGGGCAATATGGTCATTTAGAGGGGATTAAAATAAAAACCCATGGAATGTATGAGATGAAGCAAAACTTGGGAGTATAAATAGGATTATGTGAAAATCTAAATTTCAGTTGCTTTGGAATCTTATAGAAGGATGACATTTTACCTTGAAACCTATGTAGAAATTTGAATTTCTAGTATCAAAATCACATACTCAATGTAAAACGTATGAACTCATAAAACCTGCTTGGCACTCCCAATGGTGGAGCCAGCGCATAAAATATATGCACCCATTGCCTTTTAACTTCTTCAAGTTTTACATTTTACAATGTAAATATCAATACTATTGAAGTTGTTTTCATAGAACAAGTAGGGTCAGCCATTGGATACTTTGTATGTGAAATATCTAAAATTTGTATTTCAAATACTTTTTAAACTAACTTTGAACTTGAAGTTTCATCTTGAAAATTTTCATTTTTAATTGGTGTTTTCTAAACTTCAATATTCAATTTCAAACCATGCTACCAGACTCTCCTTAACATTGGATTTTCTTAGTTTTTCAAATTTAGTTGATTAGATTGGAACTAAAACTATGTGAAACTACATACTCTCTCCAATCATAAATATTTGGCATTTAGAACAAAATTTGATCAAACTTTTGAAACGTTAATTATTAATAAATTCTTATATGCGTAGTATAAAAAGAAGAAAAAATGGTATGTGTAACTAAATTGTATAATCTCAGTATTATAACTTACTATATTTTATAAACCAACTTATTCTAATATAAAATTAATTGTTAGAATTTTCATAGTTTTACTAAATCTAATCCTTAATATCAAATCAATATTTATTATCAGAGGGTGTACTAGGGAGATAGCGGCAGCTCCACCTCCTAGTAGGTCGGGCGGCTACTCGGGCTTCACCATTGCATTTCCACTGTAGATTGCTTTGCCAGTTGCTTTCGATGTGTAGAAAAAATAGTTGGCCATTGAGGAACGCTATTAGTCGCTCGGGCTTGACGGTGCCGCTGGCTCCGCCCCTAACGTTTAAAAATTATTTGAATTTGATATCGAGTTGTGACTGTCTGCCAGCTCAAAAGGGATTCTAAAAAAAGTTCGGTACATTGGCCGGCTATACAAATTGTTCTCTAGCTTCTAAATGTATGGCAAAATAAGGAGCACGGACAAGAGTAGCAACTACCAACAAAACCGTCACTCATGAGAAAATGTGTGTACGTGTGTAGGCATGCATACGTACATGGCCAGCTAGCAGAGAAAACAGAACAAAAGGAGGTGACAGCGACCCACGATGACTTATATAGGTCATGGGCAAACTAACACACACCATCTCTTTTCTTCTCCTTATCTTTCATCCTCCTCGCACGACGCAAATAAAACCAGCAAAAAAATAGTATCATGTTGCTTTTAATTATTTGCAGATTAATTTTAGAGTGATGGCAAGATGTTGATACACACACACATATAATTCACCATTAGGGCACATCATATCGTGTTAGTTGGCATACACATCACCCTCACGGTCCCCTACTAGGTTCCTTCCTAATAGGCCTCACTAAGCATGCGTGTGTTAACTTATCTATGAAACATGTATGTTACTGCGAGAAATTAATATGGTGAAATGCTACCTCCTTGTCTTTTTATTGGGTATATTCTGTTTCTTCGGGGCAAAGTTTTGAGCTACATAAAACAATTTATGTGATATGAAATTATAGCCACAAGAACATTATTTTAATACAAATCTAATAACATTAATTTTGAGGTAAAAAATCATGTGTTAATAAAGCACTCTTTTGTTTATTCTTCTGTTTATACTTAAAAACTAAATTTTAAAATCATTTTGTGGTTTTTTTCATCATAATTTATTTTATTTCTGAAGCGCTAAATATACGTATATAAATTTTTTATATAAAAATTATTTTTAGTCGCAATAAGCTATATGACTTATTCTTCCAATAAAGGACATGAGCCATCCTATATATAAAAAGGAAAGAGGGAGTAATAAAAGTGTGGTACAGTTCGTGTGCCCCATTTGGAATGCAAAAATTTCATATGAATTAATTTAATTTTCATGAGAACATGTAAATGTGCATGTGTTTCAAACACAACTTAGATTTGCTTTAGCCAAGCAAATTGGTTTCACCAATAACTTTGTACAATCTGCACGTATGGAACAAATTAAAATAGTTAAAATGATATGGCTTTATAAAAAAACGGAGACAAAAATATCAAACTCTGGTAGCTAAGTTCTAGGCCACCTTTGATGTAAAGGAGGAAAAGTATAAAATTTTTGGAGGATTCACTCATATGGATTTTTTTAAATGGTCCTTTGAAAAAAATTGGCACTATTAAATTCTATAAAATCCTATAGGATGTCTCATTCCATATAAATTTAAAAGAAATTTAACATAAAGTCTAACATAATAGAATGTTTCTTTTGAGTCTTTTATCTCTCCTTAAACCCGTATTTTTCATGTGGTATAATTAAATGATCATTTATATTTTTTCTATTTTTTACAATCATCTCTTTTATATTTGCATTTCTATTAAAATTATGTATTCTTCCTAAAGAAACCCACACTTTTTCTTATAGCAAATGTTTCATATACTACCACAATTATGATGTGGTACACTTTCTTAACTATCAGCCCTGTCATATTATCAATTTTACGGCATAACATATTATATGTCCTGCCATAATTTTTGCATAAAAGTACAAAGGAAATTTTCTGAAAGCATATATGTGTACCCTACCAACGGCGTCCGACCTTCCCCGTTGAGCGAGGCCAAGACGGAACCGGCCGTTCCGTTTTGATGTTGGTTTATTTGGTCCAGCGATATCGTGTGCACACGCACTGTTGCATTCAATCCGTGCCCCTACAATGCATCTAGGCTCAGGGACCATCTAATTGTGCATGCTAATCGCTAAGTGCTACATAGCTCTTAAATGCCGCTATTTTTTTTCCTTATCGTCAATCGCGGCCGTTGCATTCAGAAGGTGTGACCGGTTGCACCGATATGGAGGAAGTTTTTTAGTTAGTTTTTCCTTGAAAATAAAAAAAATTAATTAGGTTGTTAAACCGGAATAGCAATGAGTTAAGTAAAAGATGATTATTTACTTCGAAAAAGCTCTTTCATGTCAAGTTATATATACTCGTTTGGAACGCAGAAATTTACAAGACTACCTTAGTTCAATTCTCATAAAAGTTCTATAAAATTCTTCTGTTTCAAAAGCGGCCAAATTTTTTAATCAAATTTGCAATTTGGGTTTCCCAGAGTATACAAATTGGATTCCCTTAAAAAATAAAAAGAGTGTACAACTTGGAACACAAGCGACCGGCCGCTAAGCCGAGAAAAGTTAAGCATTGGTATTAATCATTGACAGTATACAAGATGTCGGGCCCACGCGTGGGACCCACAGAAGATGCCCTGTTTGTCAAACCTGCTTTTTTTTTTCCCGTGACCCTTCCAATAGGAGCCTTGCAGATGTCCCTTTCCCTTTTCTCACCCGGTCCGTTTGTCTAACGAGGATGCCTTTAATTATTGGTACCCTATGATTAATGGGGATCCAAGAACCAAATGAAAAAAAAATCAAACAAATCAGCACCAAGAGAAAAGAAAGACAGAGAGAGAGAAAGAGAGAGAGATGGAACGTCCTTTCTTCTCCATGGAGATATTCTTTTGATTAACTGTTATTTTGCATATACATGCATCTAGCTAGAGCAAGAGAGAGAAGTTCTGAAAGAAATTGTGATAATGAGTGATGACTAAGTCCATGAATGACTAAAAACCTCTGCTTATTAAGAGAATAACAATGTCAAAAAATAATGAGTAATTGCATGCACAACTGTTTTTTCATAATTGCATGGTGACCCCGACAACACACAACCTACTGTAATTTTCATGTACACATATTAAACACATATTTTTGTTACCAGGTCAGTCTTAAAGGTGCAGAAAATCTCGAGAAAAGAACAAAGGAAGCTTCGGGGCATCATGAAAAGCCGAATTGTACAGATCGTCCAGATTATAAAAATGTACAATCCATATAATAGTTTCTGCGCCTGTTTAATCAGAACGGTATCCACAATCACATGGGCACCAAGAGGATGCTTGGAAGATACAATGACATCCTTTTTCTTTCAAGCATCCAAGCAAGGATGATAAATAAAAATGCCTGCGGTTAGCCCTCGTCGAGATTATTATACCTCAACTGTTAAGTCTCCAAACGAAGCATCATCTGGAGTTTTCGGCATTAGAGCCATAAAAAAATTTAAAAACAAACACACTTCTCTCTATAATAACCAGACCAATGCTACTAAACACGTGCCCTGGTGTTATTGGGATTTGCTTCTAAGTGAGAACACGGCCAGTGAAGAAATCATACTGTTTGTACCTCTGCAAAAGCAATAAGCAGAATAGCTCTGATTCTCTCAGCTGATTGCTAGCATCTTGAGAGGTGCCAGACATGATTTTCTTGGATTGGAGCACAGATTTCTGATTGGAACTTGGAGGTCCTAAAGAAAAACAACATAGCTGGCTGCTTGAGATAAAGAAAAGGGAAGATTCTTTCTGTCCTGGAATACAAGCATTTGGTGCCACCCCTTGATGATTGATGCAAAGCTTTCTCCGGGTAAGAAGTGATCCATTGACTTTCCTGAAAAATAAAAGGTGAAGCATGGTATGTACTTTAGTCTGGCACAGCATTGCAGATAAGAGATACAGGAGCTTATAAACATGAGGATATACTATAAATATAGGATAGATGTAATATAAGCACACTGGGTTTTAATGAGAATCACAAAAAAAAAAGAACTTCACCAACTGAGCACTTTCCCTGCATGGAATACTCATGACGCAGAGGTTGCTGAGGGAAAAAGCTCATGGTAACAGTGATGGACTAGCTGCTGCAGGTCACATTCATTAATCACACGAGAAACAACATCAATCCTATTCCAAATTATGTAAACTTTGACAGGCATCCTTTACTTTTAACTGGCTTGTGCATAACATACCTGATATGTAAAGGAAGGATGAGTAATCAAGAGTTTCCTCTAATAGGTTGCGGTGATTAAGCCGCCGTAATTAGAATATAAGAGACAAGTGGAGGTACAACCCCACCGACGTTTTGTAACGGACAAAGATTCTTAGGGGATGATAAGACAGGAGCCCACGCACGCACACGCTTACAGAGAACAAAGGGAAGAGGGCTTAAGGCCTCCGACAACCACCAGCTTTAAAAGAAGGGGCAAATGGGGAGTGAGGCCTGCAAATAAAAGGAGAAGAGTGCCCTCTAACCTACCTATGCCTTCCTCCAAATCCCAATATCTTCAGCCACTTGTTGTTGCCACTCTTCCGCAAGCTCCACCCTATCAAGCACCAATATATGGGCCACTGTAGACTGTACACTCGTAGCAATCCCACTCTCGAGCCCTGAATCATCGAGAGGATTACCTGTGTAGAGTAGTGTGCTGTGGGAATTCCTTAGAAGGGCGAGCCGTGTAGATTGCAGAGCTCGGCTTCAGCTTCAGTTTCTGCATTGCTTCAATGGGGAGACATTCCTGCTGCTACAAGCAGAAGCTGAGGAAGGGGCTCTGGTCACCTGAGGAGGATGAGAAGCTCATGAACCACATAACCAAGCACGGCCATGGCTGCTGGAGCACCGTTCCAAAACTTGCAGGTGGGCATCAAAATATTCTGCACTTTATTCTTGTCAACTATCCGCTTCCTGTTCTTTCTCCTCAGTCAATTCAAGTCTCCCCTGAAATCTTAGCTACCCAACGAATTGTTGCAGGGCTTCAGAGATGTGGCAAAAGCTGCAGGCTGAGATGGATAAACTACTTGAGGCCTGACCTTAAGAGAGGTGCATTCTCTCAGGAGGAGGAAGACCTCATCGTTCAGCTCCATGCTGTTCTGGGACACAGGTAGATTTGAGCTCAATTGCACTGCTAGAATTTAGGAGTTAATTACTTCATCAAATTGAGCCTCCTTTGACTATGGCCTTTTTTTACATCAATGAACAGGTGGTCTCAAATTGCAACACGACTGCCTGGAAGAACTGACAATGAGATCAAGAATCTCTGGAATTCTTGCATCAAGAAGAAGCTGCGGCAGAAAGGCATTGACCCAAACACCCACAAGCCCCTTGCTGAGGTTGATCGAAGCAAAGCAACTCCCACCATCTGCACTGACAGGACCTCTGAATACAGAGATGTTGACCCATCAAGTGGCACTGCTCTTCACTACTTGAGCCATCTTCTGAGCGAGACGGCACAATCATCAGAGCTGCTGCCAGTAAAGGTAACTAAGCCTCGCACACAAGCTCCAGGCTTGGCACGTCTGAAGGTGCTACCAAAGGAACTATTTCTAGACCAGCTTAATTCTGGTCATGAGAACCTCCCTAGCTGCCGTTCATCAGGCCCAACTCCCAATTTCCCGTTCCAGCAGCTGTTGAGCTACAATAATGATTTTAGCAGCATGGACGTTGGCAGCAGGAATTCACTCTGGTATAACCAGAACGAGTCCAGTAGCAGCACAATTTCCACTGTGATGCCTCCAGTTTCACCATCAACTCTCTCGACATCAACAGGCCTTAATCCATCACCAGACAATGCACACTCTCGAGGCACTGGCATCCACAGTGCCCAATTCTACTGGGACACCAACAATCCTAGCAGCAGTAGCAGTACAGGGAGCAGTGGTAACAACGGATTGGGATTCGAGCTGCAAAGCACAAGCTCCCTTTTGGAGACCAACATATTCCCATGGTCAGATATAGCACCAGAAAAGGATAGCCAAGCACAACTAGAGGAAGAACTCAAGTGGCCTGACCTGCTCCATGGAACATTCTCGGAGATGCCAGTGCCCATGCAGAACCCTAACCAGTCATTGTATGAAGACGTGGTCAAAGCAGAGAGCCAATTCAACATGGAGGGGTTCTGTGCAGCTTGGTCTCAAAACCTGCAGCCACGGCAACATCTCCCAGTAGTATCAGATATGTATGACAAGGATTTGCAAAGGATGTCCTTGTCTTTTGAGAATATCTAGGAAACATGTTCCAGCATGCAGGGTACATAGCACCAGATGAAAATTGAGAGTTGAAACCTTAGGAAGCAAAATGTTTCTTCAGAGATATGTTTACAGCCTACTCAGAGGTGTTTGAGGATAAATTATTGTGAGTGTTCACGTAGATGCATTCGTTTGGTGAGACAAATGAACATCAAGAGCAATTCATCTGTTGAGAGAAACCGCAGTGCAGTGGGAAAAAGAGACAAGTTGGGTTTAAGTTGCAGAAAAATGTATAGAAATATTCCATAGTTTACCTTGTTTCCTTTGAAAAATTGTTGTCTTCATTTATACAAGCAAGTAGATCCAAACTTTTGTATTCTTGAGTTTTGGTATGCACCTATCTTATCAATAAATACAAATAGACATGGGAAAACCGCATGTGTCGGTGGTTCTTAGAAACCTTACATATAGTACCAAAATTTTCAACTGTAATCATGCACCAATGCAAATTTATTCCATGTTGCACTTTTATTCTCCCCTTCTTTCTTTTCACAAGTTCCAGACTACATAGCTTATGTATTGATGAGGGAAGACCTTTGGCATATTGATTTAGTGGTACTATTCCTTTCCTTCACCTTTCTTTTCTTTGTTCACCTTTTTCTAAGGAGAAGCTGGAGCTGGCTGATCACGTCCCTGCTTGAATACAGGCATGGAAAAGAACACTCGATTTGGTATGGTCCAAACAGGTAAGATCTTGAAGGAAAGTAAAGAAAAATGGATTAAAGAAACGAGGAAAAAATTATGTGTCTTACCTACAAGGTAGATGGTAGTGAATCTAAAGCCTATTTTACAGCTCAACTACTGATTTAGACATCGTAGTGTCATGCATAGTCCAGCTGTCAATCAAGCAACGCACATAACAATTTCACTTGATACTTTTAAATATGGCAGACATGGGTCTCTTATGATTAGCTAATCAAGAAAAAAGGGAAGATAACAGCCCATTCAAAATAAAATGTACAAACCAATGATGATGATTTGACTGATAGAATGGAAGGCCTACCATGGGCCAAGCTAGCATAGATCATTGTCTAATGCAATCTCCAACAAGGTGAAGTTATCTCTTCACATACCACTTAGGACATAGGATGATATGGAGAGAAGAGTCTGGAATCAGCAACCCCACATGAAAGATACAACCTAAACTTGTTAACCAAGAAGAACAAGATAGCAAAAAACAACTGTTGGAGGCCAAAGCATCCCTCAAGAATCAGGATAATAATGTGATTGATGAGTATGATGGAAGTTATAAGGTATAACAATGGTATAGAGGGTGGTAGAAACAATGCAAGGAGAAAATCGTCCTAGTGTTGTTTCTAAATAATACGAAATCTTATCTTAAGGGATAACCCTTTAGCCTTTACAACTAGTAGCTCAACTCAAACTCAACTCAACACAGTCTTTAGATAGACTAGAGTTAAAAAAAATAAAATAAAATCAGATTATTTCAACATAGTACAGCTGTCATTAGCAACTTGTCATCCATGAGTTCCCACAAAAACAGCTATTGATAGAGATTTTCTTTCACAGGCAACAACAAATGGGAATCGGCCACCTCTACAAATATGTTGACATAAAGTAACCTGCCACTAATTGATAAATGCAATGGGACAAATAGTACTGTATAAGGCCAGTCCTGAAAAGCAGTTAGAAAAAGGAAGGATCCATAATCTACACATCAATTTCTAGTTGCTGGTAAAGACAATTTACACAGGACAACAATTTGTCTATGTACCATGGATATTTGTACTTATGTGGGAATGTTCACTTTAATTGCCAGTTTTGGATGTACCTGCATACTTATAGAAGGAATGTCAAGCAAGAACTGATAAAGATGACCATATGACGTGGCTGCTTAGAGGTACTGTAATATTAGGGGTATCTGCAATTGTCTGTTTTAGAAAATACATCAGTTAGACACATGCAGAAATGCATGAAAATAAAATAAGTAGATGTGCACCAAGATAACAATTAAAACAGGACCTGCTAGTGCCCATTCAGATTTTTAAAATACCCTAGTGTTAAAGATAATATAATGTTGAGTACTGCAAAGCCTGCAATAATGATCACCAAACATCATAATTAGGGGAGGAAAGATAAATGAAGGGGACAAACAATATAGCAGATTATTAATCAGGTCACAGTAAAGTAGCAACTAGGCTTCAAATGGATGATTTGCAAATCAGTGTTATAAATAAATCATTGTGAACTCAAATAAAAATATCTCCTATGGCAAGGGGAAATTAATTACACAATTCATTTGCAATCAGCTCCAATGCAAAATTTGAGAGAGAGAGAGAGAGAGAGCAGTTTTGACTTGCTCGTTTTCTCTTCAGAAAAATAGCAGTTTTCCTTGGGTGTTTTGAAACCCTTTATTATTAATGAAAAATAGTAGCTCTTTTGACGTTTCTTAAAAAAATAGAAAGATTAATTTTCGAATCATGGTTTGTTGACAGAAGAAAAAGGATGAGTTCCTGCATACTCGGTTATGTCTGAGTAGTTATTTAAAACCTTTCTTTTTTGACATGAACATGACGATGGTATTACAAAAGCATGAGGGCACAGATTCATGTTACTTGCATGCTGAAACTTAAAATCTGAAGTTAACACTATTCAACAGATGTCACTTCAAACAGAATCTGGCCTGTGAGTAGTGGCTGCAAATAGTTCCATGAATTGATAGAGGTCAATGTTTGCTTAATATGGATGTTAACATGGCTCAAGCGATTTTCCAAAACTTTCCAGAATATAATTCAGATGTTAATAAGGTAAGGATCAGTTTCTCATTACATACAGGGTTAGTCCTTAGATCCATGAGGTAATTTTCTTTATTTTATTTGTTTCTTTATCTTTTTTTCCTTTTTTAGATAGATGCGCTGCGTATAGTTAGGCATCAAGATTCGATAAACCACATCAACAAGCAGGTTGATACAGAAGGAAAAATTTTCAGCAGCTAAAGACATTCTACAGTAAATTTTCCAACATTTGAATAATGTAGCAGCACAACCAATAATTAATCAACCAAAAGTGGGGTAATAGCAATAACACTTGGAGTGACTGTTGACTGTGTAAGACACTGTGAAAGATATACATGCAACCATAGCAAGAGAACAAAAATCATTGCAGTTCTTAAGACAAACTTCATTCACAGCGATTATAGATAGCTTCTTCAGCACATCTATGAACTTCTCGGCTTAGATTCTAATTTCTAAGTTATGATATGAAAACGATAACAAACTATTGCAGCAATTTGAGATGATTAGCTTGCTGCAGCAGATTATTATGGAGGCTGATGCCGGACACTTATTACGCTCAGTTGGGCAGGGCATGTACATGTTTCTCTGACCCGCAAGTGTACCAAAACTAATATCTGCGTAGTTGTCCTAAACATAGAGATTATAAGAATATGTACAGTACTAAGACCCTAACTCTATATAGAGAGGTTGGGTCTATATATATATAGAGAGAGTGGTCCAGTGGTCTAACACCCATCGTAGTCGCAGCGGCAGTGGAACAGACATAGAGACTAGACCGAAAACTAGTGAATAAAGACGTGGGGAGGCATTTGGTCATAATATTAGCGAACTGGTACGCCGATGGTATATGGAGCACCCGAATCTGTCCTAGTGCGACCTTGTTACAGATAAAATGGATGTTGATCTCTATGTGCTTGGTGCGTCGATGATGAACTGGGTTAGCGGTCATATAGACAGTATTGACGTTATCGCAGTAGACGACGGTCACAGAGGAGAGGGGTGCATGGAGCTCCTGGAGAAGCTGGCGAATCCAATAACACTCGGCAACTACGTGGATGATGGCGCGATACTTGGCTTCGGCGTTGGACCGTGACACTGTAGTATGGCGTTTTGAGGACCAGGAGACTAGAGTGTCGCCAAGGAAAACGCAGTAACCGGACGTGGAGCATCGAGAGTCGGGGCAGCCTGCCCAGTTCGCGTCGGAGTACGTGGTGAGGGAGTCGATGGGGCTGGAGCTAAGATACAGCCCGCTGGAGAGTGTGTCCTTCACGTAACGCAGGATGCGCTTGAGCAGCGCGAGGTGAGGTTCGTGCGGAGCGTGCATGAAGAGGCACACTTGCTGGACGGCGTAGGTGAGGTCGGGCCGTGTGAGGGTGAGGTATTGGAGGGCACCGGCAAGACTCCGATAGCGAGAGGGATCGATGATGAGTGAGCCATCAGCAGCGGAGAGTTTGGCTCGAGTATCGAACGGGGTGGCCGTGGGGTGACAATCGGCCATGCCCGCGCGCTACAGAAGATCGATGGCGTACTGGCGCTGAAAAAGGAATAACTCATGAGAAGAATGGATGATGGAGATGCCAAGGAAGTGGTGGAGTGGACCAAGATCGGTCATGGCGAACTCGGAGTGGAGTCGGGCCATAATCTGGTGTAGAAGGGATGTCGAAGATGCTGTAAGAACAATGTCATCGACGTATAGAAGGAGATAAGCGGTAGCGTTGCCAATGTGAAGAGAGAGCTATCAGACGCAGAGGCCACAAAGCCGATGTGCCGAAGGTAGACAGCAAAACGTTGGTACTAGGCCTGAGGGGCTTGTTTGAGGCCGTAGAGAGAACGTTGAAGGAGGCAGACATCGTCGGGACGAGAGGAGTCAACGAAGCCTGGAGGCTGCTGACAGTATACCGTTTCCGTCAGATGACCGTGAAGAAAAGCGTTCTTCACGTCAAGTTGATGGATCGACCAGAAGTGCGAGGCAGCCAAGGTGAGAACGACCCAGATGGTGGTGGGTTTGACAACGGGACTGAAAGTCTCTTCGTAATCGACACTGGGGCGTTAGGAGAAACCCCGAACTACCCAGCGTGCCTTGTGACGGGCAAAGGAGCCATCGGCATGGAACTTATGCTTAAAGATCCACTTGCCGGTCACAATGTTGGCGCCGGGAGAACGGGGGACGATACGCCAGGTCTCATTGTCCATGAGGGCCTTGTACTCGTCAGTCATGGCCACGCGCCACTGAGGGTCGGCCAGAGTGGAACGAGAAGTCGTCGGGACGGGCGAGATAGAGTAGTAGACAGCGGAGAGCCCGTAGAGCCTTGGTGGGCAGAGAGACCTGGTCTGTGAGCAGGTAACCATGTGAGAGGTGGAGGGGACGGGAGCCGATGGGGGTGTGGTAGGTGTGGGGAGAACTGGTTGGGGAGGGGCGTCATCGGCTCGGGATCGTTGGCTGTAGTTGAGAGGGAAGGGGGAAACTAGATTGGCTTGAGCTGATGGAGTTGGATGGGCCGATCGGTTCAATCGGTCCGATGGAGATGGAGCAGCCGATGGGAAGGAGGGAGTCGATGGAGGCTGAGGAGCCAATGGAGGCTGAGAAGTCGATGAGGACTGAGGAGCCGATGAGGGTAAGGTGTCCAATGGAAAGAGGACAGGATTGACCGAAGCCGATGAGAGTAGTGGGTCCGATTGGGGTTCGATGGGAGGGACATCGGACCGAATAATAGTGGGATAGCTAAAGGGTAAGTCCTCAACAGCGGCCGATGAGGGGGCCGATGGGAAGAACGGTGGAGGAGACTAGGACAGCACGGTGTTGGTGAGAAGGAAGTCAAGATCGTTAGATGAGAATCTCGGAGTAAGCATGCCAAAGGGAAAGCATGTCTCGTCAAAGATGACATGATGAGAAACGATGACTCGATAGGTGGAAAGGTCGAGACATCGGTATCTCTTGTGAGATGAGGGATAGTCGAGGAGAATGCAGGCGGTGGAGCGGGGAGCGAGTTTGTGGGGAGTAGTGGCGGTGAGGTTTGGGTAGCAGAGGCACCCGAAGAGACGAAGGTGGGAGTAGTCGGGCGTCGTGCGATAAAGAATGGTGTATGGAACGTTGTGCGAACGGAGGAGCACGGGCGTCGATTGAGAAGGTAAGTCGCAGTGGTAAGTGCTTCTGCCTAGTAAGTTGCAGGTAAGTGGGCATGAAGCAGTATAGTACGACTTATGTTGTTGAAGGTGCGAAGGCGGCGTTCGGCCTTGCCGTTCTATGGAGAGGTGTAGGGGTAGGAGAGACGTAGATGGATGCGCTGCGAGGTGAGAAAGGTTTGAATAGTATGGTTAACGAACTCCGTACCGTTATCGGCTTGTAGAGCCTTGATGGGGAGGTTGAACTGGGTAGAAACGTAGGTGGTGAAGTTAGTTAGGTGGGAGGTGACCTCGGATTTGCTGATGAGCGGAAAAGTCCAGCAATAGTGTGTGTAATCGTCAAGTATGGCAAGATAATACTGATTACCAGAGACACTTTTAATCGGAGAAGTCCATACATCACAATGTATAAACTCAAACGGTCGCGAGGTACAAAAGAGAGAACTAGCATGTCATGGGTCCAGACAAACGACGGAAGGGGTATGGCGTTGGTGATATCGTCGGTGGTGTTTGAGAAGCGGGGGTTGAGGCCTCGCAGGAGAGCGAGAACGAGTTGAGAGTTGGCCACAGGGTGGCCGACATCCCGGAGAGCAGCAAGCCTTTACCTTACGACGCTGGTAGTACAAGGAGAAAAAAGAGTCTCCTTGTACCATAGAATGAAACTCGTTGAGGAGGAAGATGGTGCGGGGTTGCTTATTTGCGAGGAAGATCCGCTCGATAGCCACCTAGAGATCCCGAGCGGTGGGGTCGGTATCTTCGATGGCGAGGTCGATGATAGAGTCATCAACCAAGCCGAGCAACCAGTTGTGCACGTAGCACTCGGCGATGTCCCACTAAGGGTCATCGGGTCGAGGTGGAGCGGAGCCATCGATGTATGACCGTAGGCCGAACTTTTCACAGAGAGATTTAAAGAAGAAAACCCACTTGAAGTAGTTGGCGTTAAGGTCAAGAGAGATAAGAATGTGAGATTTCACGTTCACAGTAGCGTAGGGAGGTGAGAAGATCGGCGAGGTGGTACCCGAGGTGTGGTCTGGGGCACCGAGAGCCGGAGCAGATTCGGCAACTGGGAGAGTACCGGAGCTGAGGGCGGACTCGGTGGTCATGACGAGAGGAGAATGGGGATAAGAAGCCGATAGGAGTAAGAGACCGATGGGAGGAGAGATCGGTCGATCAAAGAAGTGAGAAGCCGATAGGGAGTGGGCCAACCAGCTGATGGGGTGTGGTTGGCCGATGTGGAGTAGGCAGCGGAATAGGTAAGAGAAAATGTGGTGGCAGAGTAGGTAGGTCAGAGAGTGGTTGGGTCACGGACGTGCGAAGATTCACGTCCGTGAAGAGAAGATGCACGTCCGTGGACTCATGGAGGCCAAGGAGTGAAGCGGACGCGAAAAACGCGGAGAGAAGAGGTTCGCGTCTGGGAGGCGGAGATTCGTGTCCGTGGATACGTGGATACGTCAGAGTGGCTCGGATATGAGGGAAAAGGTTCGCGTCTAAGAGCCGTTGAGCGTGTCAAAAAAGCGGGAACCGAGAGAGGGTTTTAGCCGATGGAGGGTGGACAAGTCCAGTCGATGGGGGGTGAACGAGTTCAGTCGATGGAGACGACGAGCGTAGAGGTGCGCTGGCGTCAGAGGAGAAAGGATGCACGGAGTAAGAAGAGGAGCGAAGACGGGTGTGAGGCGAGACGAGGAGGCGGATGGAGACCAACGCCTTGTCACGTAGAGGAGCAAGCGATGGAAGAGGGTGGTGGAAAGGAGAAAGGAAAAACGTCTGTGGAGAAGACGGAAAGAAGAAAGAAACCGAGACGAGAGAGCGAGGAGGAAGTACTGGGAAGAAGGTCGGCGATAGGAAAAAACGTTAACTACGGGGAGAAAAAGTCAGCTCACCGATAAGAAAATGCTAGCGCGCCAAGAATATCTAGACTTACTTTGATGTCATATAAGAATGTGTATACTGAAACTAAGAATCCAACTCTAAACAGAAGAGGTCGGATCTATAGAGAGTGGTTCAGTAGTCTAACAAAGATGTTTACTCCATCAATATTTCGGCAGTATAACTGAGGACCAGCATAAACCCAATGACAGGAATTTGCATAGTTGTTTTTTGCCGACGAACAAGAATGTGGCCCCATTCTAAGATTCCACCACTCGTTCTTAAGACCCATGGCCACAACACACCCGTCAGGTCTCGTTAAAAAGGAATTTCAAAACAAAAAGTCTGAACAAATTATAAACTAGTTTGAAATTTTCTCCTGTACACGGGTGGTCCGATCATTTATTTCCACGCACCATTTTCCTCCACAAAATTCGAACAGAAAAATTCGCTTTCTGAGAGATTCAGCCCGCTCAAAGCAATAATTATATATCTGTGTGTTTTGGCCGGCATTATCAGTGTATTTTCAGTGTGACCTAGACTCTCGAAACAATTTTGCAACGTACGGTGTGCTTTGCAATGAACTTGGTTATGATAAACCAAAGATAATGGGTCACAAATACATAGCTGATTATACATTTGTTTATACAGGGAAGATTGTGTCTACAGTATACAAGATTATATAATGTTGAATTGTTGATCCAGGGATCCAAGTTGTTCAGTCATTTATGTAATACGGGTTGTTGGGAAAAAAGCGTCAAGTTCGATGAGCTTGGCTCGATCTTGTATGCATAAAAAATATTCTAAACATTTTGCAGTAAACACTAAGGACTCATTTGAAGTACGATAAAAAATAGATGAATAGAAAAAAAATAATAAGACTATAAGTATTATAAAATATATAAACAATAAAAAATAATCGTTTGAACAAGAAATACACGAATTAGATGAGAGATATAAAATCAAAGAAAATTTTTAAAAGATTAAAACTTGGTAACTTTTCTTTATATTTTCATAAAATTAAAATCCTCTAACTTATATATATATATATATATATATATATTATAAATCAAATGAGGCCTATACAGTCCAATATATCGGGATAATGCTTTGATAGGGCGTCCAGCCCGAGGCTAAAGATCGGATGCTCTGCTGCAGCCTGCCAGCGCCCCGCGCCGGGACGGGGTGCATCACCTACGTCTCCCTGAGCAGCACATAGTTAAGCCGAGCATGCAGAGCAGGGGAGAGGAGAGAGCGACAAGAGACGAGAGTGATGTGTTTGAAATATTGTTTCTCCTAAATTATTTATCATATTTACTATCTAATTATACCAATGTATGCATTATAATTAAATCTTTATAATAAAATCTTATATAATTATATTTTAGCAAAAAAATTATATATATGTTTTAACTGTTTGAAGCGAATATTTTAACTAGTATTAAGCTATATTACAAGTTTTTGTTTTTGGGTTGTAATGGTTTTTTTTTCAATATTGCTCATGATATTATTTGAATATTTTAATAAGTATTTTCTGATTTTACACTAGGCCATTTGTAAATGTTGCATGCAATGTTTTTAGTAGGTATTTTGTGATGTTTTAGTACTTGATATTTTATATATGATATAAAATATTTTAATTAGAATTTAATGGTTTTTTATTTTTCTTATTTATTTCTGGTGTTGCTTTCTATGTCGATAGCTAATATTTGAGTGGCTCGTTTTTTTATTGCACAGTATAGTGGTTCAGTTTGCAACATGTAACATACTCAAATTTTCATGAATTTTTTTTAAAAAAGTTTTAATTTCGCTCTTCTTGAATTTCATTTAAATTATAGCAATCTTATTTTATTTTAACCTTCATTTTTATCTCTAGCCTAAATTTCATTGAGTTTTACTTCCAATTTAAAATCTCCTATTTAAATTTATTTCTATTTTTTTGTAAAACCTTCAATTATTTTTGCTGAAACCCTATCCTTTTAGCACACCCTTCTATCCTCGTTTTCCTTTCCAAATAATTATTATAATTTAAACTCACTCCCTATTCCAAAAGTAATCCTAACATTTATAGGGTCCATGAAATACCATTTTCAATCTCTCCCAATAATCCACAAACTCATTCCTATGAATTTATTTTATTCCTATAGAAATTTACTCAAAAATCCAACTGACCCCCAACATATTCTTTTAAATTTGATCACCTTTAAATCCTACTCATTTTATCTCTACTAAATTCACAAAAACTTCCAATTCCTTTTGAGCTGAAATCTCTCTATTCGGCCCAATTGTTCTTCCCTCCACCTTCACTTCTCCTCCCCTCCTAGGCCACTCCAGCCCATTCATGTGCTCGGCCCGGCCTCAAACCAGGCCTTCCCCTTTTCCTCTCTACCAGGTCGTAACGGCCCAGACAAGCCAGAGAGCCCCAGCTAGGTGGGCCCAGCAAAACCGGCCCGCGAGGCCACAGCCCCGTCTCCCCTACTGATGGGCGCCGCCGCCATCGACTACATGGGCATCTCCACCTGCTGCCGCCGTTGATTCCCCGAGCTAAAGCCGCCGCCGCCGTCGTGGCTCTCTTCCTCCGCCACGGCCGCCACCGCACCTTTCTCCCACCGTTTCCACACCGTTTCCGCCGCAACAAAGGGCTGCCATTTCCTCTGCCGCCGCTGTTTCCGCCGCCGCCCAAAACAATCGCCATCGCCATTGCAGCATTACGCTACATCCCAAGCCGCGCGTACCCCTGCCGTCGCCCTCTAATCCGACCTCGTCAGCCAATCCTTCAAGGACACCCGGTGCCGCCAACTTATTCTCCAAGTCGCCGCCGTTGTGCCGTGATCGACCTCCTCTCCAAACCGCCATAGCCACCACTATTCCCCGCCTATAAAAGCCGGCGAGACCCCTTCTCTTTCGGCATCGAGCTCTTGAGCTCTTCTCTCTTATTCAAATTTCCCCCATACCGCCGCCGGCCATCTCCCTCTATTCCCTCTTGCCGCCACCACTACCCCACTCCAACATGCTCATTCCTCCATCCCCCCACCCCCCACCCCCCTCCTATTCACCCCACATCAAGGCACCTGGAGCCCCTCTCTTTCCTGCCGGGTCCGAGTCCTTGCCGCCGGTGTTTCGGCCCTCCCCTTCGCTCCCCACGCTGGCCGCTGCCTTCCTCAGGTGTGCTGCGTCCAGGAACACCTGCCTGCAGCCACCGCGTCGCCGTTCGGTCATCGGGGTGCCGATGCCCCGCGCCTCCTCTCCCTCTGCCTGCTCAGCCTTGACCCAGGGAAGAAGGCAGAAAGAGAGAGAGAAACGCAGTCTGACCGGCGGGCCCCCACCTACACAGTAACGTTTCCATTTTATTTGATTTAATTCAAATTTTAGGAATCCATTTCTCCCTCATTTTAAATCCAACTTCAGTGAAATTTGATTCTAAATTCTTATAAATGTAAACTCTTCATTTCATACCAATTTTGTTATTTAAAATTTTTATTGATTTATTTAAATATCTTTTGAATTTAAAGTTCAAAAATAAACTTTTGAATATTATCCCTTACCCTTTAGCCCCTATACAGCTGCCATGGGAATTCCAAGCCTCCCATGGGAACTCTCGTGTGGTCTGAGGACCCCAATGTTGAATTGAGGGTTGTGAAACTCGATATAACATCTTCTAAGGCTAAAATGTTGCTTCTCGTACACTGATACGTATAATGGTCGGAGCTTCACACTTTTTCTCGGCCTCCACAGGACGGCGCAGACTAGCTTTCAGGCTCTCTGTGTTCCTAGCCACTTTGCTACCACTCACGATTATAGAGTAATATATTCTATCCCATAAACATGCACAATTTTCTTAGTTGTTTAGTCATTGTGTAGCACTGTAGCACTTACAAAAATAGCAAATATCTATGTGTTGTGCTGCCCAACTTCAACACCGGTGAGAAAATAAATCTTACAGTGGACCCACATAATACCATTTCTTCTTCTAAAATTTATCTAAATTTCAAAATCTAGAAACCAATGCCTTTTTCACTCAAAATTCAAATTTATCTTGACCTACTTCTTTTCCCCTTTTTACTCAAATTTTATTATTTCCTTATTTTATAGTTTATTTGTAGAATATTTCTTATATGCTTTATTTATTATCTTTTTCATGTTCATATGTTATACCGTATATCTCATGACATGACGTGGACCTAGCCAGCTACACTAAAGCAACAAGAACACTAAACCCTAAACCTCTTGACATGAGATAAGACAATTAAAATATTGATGATATAGAAAACTTAATAGAAATTATTTAACTTGATGCACAAATTAATCATTATAAGCTTATTTTTAATGACTTGATGCACAAATTAATCATTATAAGCTTATTTTTAACGATTTAATTATTATTATGTTATTTCAATACTAATATGTGATGGTTTTGTTGGTTTAATCGGATTATAAATAACTCCTTTATACCATAGAAAATGACATAGTTTGTGTCCATCTACACGAGCGAGTATTTGGACCTAGCCTAATACATTATCCCACTATATAAAAGATTGTTGGTTGGATCACTAGGAGTGGTTTACATCAAACATGTGTATGAAATATGGTTGGCATGTTTTCAGAATAGTAAAACCCATGAAAGCATTGATGAATATGCCTCGTCTAGGCCTGATGAGTTGCCTGATTGCTAGGACGGAGTTATATCCCACTCTGTAGCAACTAGTAGTAAGTGGGACTCTCGAACGGCTATGTTGTTTTTAGCCTTTTAAATTGTTGACATCGTATGAATAAAGCTGAACAAACGCTAAAAAATTGTATAGTATTCGAATACATTATGCACCGGTTAAGGAGATGTGTCATGGGTGATTCCTGTTCTTTTGATATAAGTAGTTTTAAATATAAAATATTGATGGAAAAATGATTTGTTGTTTTATTTACATCTTTATTATTTCTATGTTCTACACATAAAATGATAAGCATGATATAAGTTTTCTTGTACCATTGAAATACTTTCAAGCATATCTTTTATGCACGTGTTTATAATGCGTCACATAAGTGCTTACTCTTGTATAATTTAACATATAGAAGATTAATTTTATGAAGAAGCCCTAGTAAGTGATGGGATCTTCAATGTCGAAAAATTTTTCTAGGCTAGTCTACAATCCAACTTTCGCCCGTGGAGTATAGTAGTTATGAGTTTTAAATAAGAATGTGTTAGTTTGAATATTTGAACACTCAATTACTAGTCTTATGTAAAACATACTTGGAATAATCTATATGTAATTGAAATACTGAACGATCACTCCCGCACAGCATTTTCTTTCCTAGGACCATCTACAAAAATTAATTATCTTATACAAAGAAATAAAAGTTTATGGTAAAAATTCTTAGAAAAACATGATGCACCAGCCTAAACTAGCTAATGAAACAGCTAAAAATTGGGACGAAAACAATTATAAAAATAAAAAAAATACGTGCAGTAGTGTGCAAGAAAAAAAGTGTTATAAAGAGATGGTCAGATGGGTGACATAGCGTAGATGGAGCTTGTCTAGTGACTCTGACCTGCCTCTAGTCTAAACTAGTTAATGTTGTGTTGTTTTAAGTACTGCTATGTGTTTGTACTTTGTAGCTGAAAAAGCCTGCAACCAGTTCCACTGCCTGCCTGTCTTTTATCCATGCCAATCGATCAGGGGGGACAGTGTGACCGATCGAACAGGGCCTCCCATTTTTGGGGCTCCCAAATTGCTGTGCACTAAGTATAGTGCTTAATCACATAAAAACCCAGTAAGTACGGTGTTTATTCCCTAATTGCAGGCAGCCTGCTGCAGTGCTGCCCTCCTTGTCTCCCAACGCCATCTCTGCCTGTTCGTTTCTTAGGGCATGTCGTCGTCGCCTCATCGCGCTCGCACACACGAAGCGACGCTACGCCTCGCCTGAACCCCCGTCGACCGTCGTGCACCTGCAATCAGGATCAGCGACCACGCCGATCAGCATCTGAACGGAGGCAACGGCAGAAGCGGCGGGAGGCCTCAAGCCAACTAGGAAGCCGCCAAGCAGAAGTGCAGAACGCAACAGAAGGTAATCCATCCCTAATCTGGTCTAGTTTTCTTATCTTGCTAAGATCCTTAGCAAGAAATCATGCAGGTTTTAAATTTTCAATCAATCAATCAATCATTAGTTATTTACATTGTTTGGTTTATAAAACAGGATTATAGGAAGTCAAGACTCAGAAAGAAATTAGACATTTAGTCATTTAGTCCCTCAAGTCTGATCATGTCTTCTATTGATTCTGGTTTTGAAAAGCACAAGAAGAAACAAAGATTAGAAGCAGCAGCTCAATCTCAAAAAGGGTGCTCTTGATAGATTTGTTGTGAAAGAATCTTAGTTTAATTTTGAAAATCAAACTGTAGATGAGGGTCATGGTGATGATGCTAACATTGTAGTAGAAGTTGAGGCCCTTGCTACAGAAAATTTACAAGGTGATGATGCTAATACCACCGATGAGGTTACTGGACATATAGATACAGATGGAAGTGATCCTAGCTTGGATAGATCAGCAAGTACTGAAAGTAATGATATTAATAGTTCTTCTCTACCTGATATATGTGATCTAAGAACTTGGGATGGACTTAATTCTAATATGTTGATATTTTGGTGCAAAAGGTCCTAAAAGTGACTTGTCTATTGAGAAAGGTCCCAAAGCTAAATTCTCTATAATGTTTTCTACATTATCACACTAGAGTTCTCTCAAATGGAGAAAAGTGTGAGCAAAGAGCTTGACAGAGTATTTTGTTTTTTTTTCAGTGACTGACATCAATGTAGCATTAAACTTAAAGATCATAAAAATAGTCCCGAGCATATTATGAATATGGCTACTTGGTTTGACTTATCTTAGCTTGCAAAAGAACCAAACAATTGATAAGGCTGCTCAATGAGAACTTCAAAAGGAAAGGGACCATTGGACAAAGTTTTATTTAGAATTATTTTGATTATAAAATTTCTTGTAGATATTTTGTGACACTAACAGCAAGTTGTATCACGAGAGTAATGGCAATTCCTCAAAAATGGTTCAAATGTTGGCTGATTTTGACCAAGTTAAAACAACATATTCAACGCATCACGAATGACAAAATTCATGTTCACTATCTTGGTCCTAGCATCCAATGAGTTAATAAATTTGCTCGCTGCTGCAATTAGATCTGAAATAATTGGAAAGGTAAAAGAAGCAAAGTATTTCTTAGTTACTTAATTGTACTCCTGATGCAAGCCACTAGAAACAGGTGTATTTGATCATAAGGTATGTTGATGTATCTTAATATTCTATTGAAGAATCATTTTTAGGGTTTTTTGGATGTAAATGATACAGCTGGGTAAAGATTGTTTGATGTTCTAAAAAATTAATTGAAGAATCTTGGACAATGTGAGAGGACAAAGATATGATAATTGGTCAAATATGAAAGGAAAAGGAGTACAAAAGAAACTTTTATATATAGATCCTATAGCTTTTATTTAGCTTGTGATTGTCATAGTCTGAATTTAACATTGTAATATGGCAAAGTCTTGTAGCAAAGCAAAAGATTATTTTGGAATTATACAATGTATCTATACAACATTTGCTAATTCTACTAAGAAATGACAAATTCTTAAAGATTACTGATTCCTAAGTCATTGTCATCTGCTCATTGGGAGAGTCATGTTGATAGTGTCTAAGGCTATTAGGTTTTAGATTCAAAAAATAAGGGAGGCTTTACTTTATATGGCTAAAAGTGATAATGATCCATTGACAGCAAGTGAAGCTAAATCCTTGGTGGAAAATGAGCTTGGTAGCTTTTTAATTTGGTCAGTAAGCAGTAAAGGATATACTTATTGATATTGCCATTGAGAGAGTACATGGTCTAATTTCTTTTTTCAAAAAGTATAGAGAAATTGGCTTTGTAGGAGATGGATATTCATCCAAATTTTCGCACCAAGCATAAAATCAAGAGAAAACGAAATTTGATGAGAGCACTGATGATGGATTTGTTGCTTAGCTATTGTTAATCAAGCTATAGCTTCACAGATTTGAACAATATCTAAGGTATGAAAACACTTTTGTTTCTTATTTACTTCAGATAAGCTAAGCTCTTTGGATGATAAGAGATTGTTTTCTTCTTGTGTTAATCTTGAGGTTGCACTTAAGAGTGAGAACATTCATATATGTACCAAACAAAATTGTATGCTGAGTTAAAATTGATCTGAAATATTATTAAGGAATCTACTGCCCTCTAGATATTTTGAATTATTTGAAACAGCTAGTTTGTTTTCCTAATGTCGTTATTGCATATGACTTTTTCATCCGTGGAAAAGAGCTTTTCTAAACTAGTTGTTGAAGTCATATCTATAATCTACTATGATAAAGACTAAATGGATTAGCTATAATATTATTTAAAATGATATCTTGGAGAAGATTAAGTATAAAGATATATTTGAAGATTTTATTTAAAAAATAATACTTTTTAGTATAACATATGGTCAGTTTATTACATTTACGCTTTGATGTATTGAAGTTATATAATAATGTAAAATTATGCCTTGGTTATGTGTTTTTTTCTCAATTTTAGTACCCCATTTCTTATTTCGCATGGGTGCCTCAAAAATCCTAGAGACACGTGGATGCATAAGGCATCTAATATATACTCACGTGTGGATTTCATTTAAAAATACTAAAATTATTATGCTTTTTGGATTTCATTTAAAAAATGCTAAAATTATGATGTTTTTTAAGTAGAACATTTAGTACTATATATTTACTCTTTTGGCTTTGATGTATTAAAGTTATATAATAATATGAAAGTAAGTTTGGTTGTATGATTTTTTTCAATTTTAGAACCCATTTCTTATTTCGCACCGGTGGCTCGAAAATCCTAGAGACCGACCTGCCCTTTTATCACGTTGATGCATAAGGGCATCTAAGATATACTCAATCGGACGGACGACGTGCATGGAGGGAATCGTACGGCGTCAGATGGTGGTCGCGTCCAATTTATCGTAGGTGATCCCGATCAAAACGTCATTACCGCGGACCACGTTCAAACTCCCAACAAACCCTATCTTAACCCATGCAAAACCTCGCTTTTGCCACTGCGCCCTTGCGCGCGTGCGCAGCAGCAGCCGAGCCGAACCCAACCGCGTGGGCCACCCCCACCGACCCAAGCTAAGTGGTGGAGCCCTCCTCCCGTCCGACTGGGGCCCATTGACCCGGCCGAGCGCGTGGGGCGTCACGTGTCGCTGTGGGACCCGTCTGCCGGCGTCCAACAGGGACGCCATCCCCTCTTGGCGCGTCCCCATGCGCGCCACGTATGCATGCCCAGGTGGGGCCCACACGCGCGATGCGCTGGCGCTCGCTGGTTCGCCACAATCAGTCAGCTCGGCTCTTCTCCTATCCTTATCGTGATAGGCCAGTTCAATTAATTTCGCACTAATTAATCTCGCGATGCGTTTTGGAATTTGAACTAGAGATGGAGTTTAGTTGGTGAGCAGAGAGGAAGCTGTTTATGTGTGTGTCTTGGCTAATTTTTCTTCCCTGCTGTACAAGGAAATAGCTGGTTGAGAAACAAATGGCAATCATATATACAATGACATCGATCTCAATTAGTCAAGCAGACTGTACCCCGGTCTAGCGGTAACCGGTGATTGACTGTGTATCTATTCAGTATATGTAACACATGGTAGAAAAGGAAGCCATAGATAATCAAAACTTTTCATTCGTATGTACGATACGCGGTAAACATTGTGACCGTTTCGGCCAAATAAATAGCCGCAGCCCACATTCATTGCCTTCTGCGTGCACAGGTCGTAATGCGCCGTTGAAATCGTATTAACATGACACGAATAAAAAAGCATTTGACAGAACTCACATATCAGTGTGATCAATATATGACCACAATTAAATGGCTTCAGTACTTATTTTCACAACCATCCAGTACAGAGGCTACAAATGCAAGCGATTTTGTATTATTTATTGAAAAAGTTTGACGACAGCACCGTCTCATCATCAAACGGTTCTATATATTCCCCACGAACTAGAAGTGCGCCTTCTCAACAAATCACAAGCTTAACAACAACAGTTGCAGCGTGCTTAGTTAGCCTCGGAAAAATTCATCATCACAGAATAAGTTGCCCTTTCATTCCAGCCAACACATAGGTAGATAACCCAAGGGCCATCACAACCATCGATTCCATCACTCTGAAAATATATAGACCGCATATCCCCTCTCGCTTGCTTAACCCTCCAACCTAACAAGCAACCAAACCCATTTACCTATCGTATTCGCTAGCCAAGTAAGTCTTCCCTCCCTCGGCTCGTCGCCTTCCTCACCAGCTTGCTCCGATCGAAATGGTATCCTCCTCGTCGGCAACGGCGGCGGCGGCGACTAAGAAGCTCGGCAGTCATCTGCCGAGGCTGTGGGACAACATCGACCACGATGATGAGGAAGATGACTTCGTCGAGGAGGAGGTGGACGAGGAGGAAGAGGAGTGGGAGGACATGAGCAAGCGAATGTCTCGCTTGTCAGTGGAGGGATCTGATGGCGGGGACGCCGACGACGAGGATGACCGGTACCTGCGCGGCGAGGAGGAAGAGGAAGAGGAGGAGGATGGGGATGAGGTGAGATCGGGTGTCAACGGCGAGTATGTCACCGGTGGAGGCGGCGGAGGTCAGTGGCACCCGTACGGCGACGGCGACCCAAGAAACCCGCAGGCCCCGTCCTCGGCGTCGCTCCCGGGCACGCCGGACCGCGGGGCGCCGGCGCCGTCGCCGTGGCTGTACTCCAAGGAGTACGCGAGCGAGACGGAGGCGGAGCGGTGGCCGGGCGGCGGTGGCGAGAAGCGGCTGATGCGACACAGGCGGGAGAGGATGATGCGGGAGGCGTGGCTGGATCGGGCGTGGCAGATGCGGAAGCAGCGCCGGCAGATGCTGACGCAGCGCCAGGGCCAGGGCGCCGACGCGGTGACCGTGGTGATGAACGCCGGCGGCGAGTCCCCGGCTCGGGGCGGTGGCGTGGCGATGGACATGGAGGAGATGCGCGCGTGCAGGGACCTCGGCCTCGACCTCCCCTGCGACTGGACCGTGGAGATTCCCTGCTACGCGCTCTCCGGTATCGACACCGCCAGCAGCGGCGGCAACTCGCCGGCCTCCGGCAGCTGGCGCATCTCCAGCCCCGGTAAGCCATCCCATCCATGATCCATCCCCAATCAATCATTGTCATTAACTCGTTATTAAGCACTAGCTATTTATCACACCTTAATTAATTAACTACTTCCTGCCTACTTTTCACCCTTGCCTAGCTCCGCTCTGCGCGTACAAACAAAAGCATAGGAAGCAAGCTGGCAGCAGCTAGCAATCTCAGCTCAGCTGACATCCCACACAGCAGGTCCAGTCCACGTAGTGAGCAAAACTTGCAAGCCAGAGACATGCGGCACGCAACGATTTGTCCGTACGCCGGCGGTCCGGTCAACTCGTTGCCCTTGGCTGGTTGCGCGAGCTATTCGTCGTCTTACATCGATGCACTGCACCCGACCGAAAAACTCTTTTGATCACGCGAGCAAATATCTTCTCATTAGAGATGTTCCGTTATGACACGGAGCTTTCGCCCAGCGCACGCACACAGCATGTCACCGCGGCACCCCCCCGGTTTGCCTGGCTTACCCGGCAGTGCACCGGGCATGGCCAAAAGCACGTTGGGCTCGCGCGCGGCGTTTTCTCCGCGGTCGATCGCCAATTCCGGTGCACGGCCGGCGCCCACCACCACCGCTCGTGCGCCTATCTCCGGCGCATGTGCATGCAACCTAGGAGCATGCACGTGCTTGCTTGCGATTGGACCGGCGAGTGTCTACTCACCACGTTTTGCCTCTACGTGCATGCCGGCATATGTGCTTGCGGAATCATTCTGTTGCTCATCATGCTTGCCATGCACTTCTAGCTCACACGTGGTGGCTAGTGCCGGTAGATGTAGTACAATGCGCTAGCTCGTCGTCACATCAGCGCTGCTTTTTTTTCCCCGGCCGGCATCTTAAATTTCGGCCACAAATCAATCCGCGATGATCACGTACTACGTACTGAAAACGTGCATTCAAAGGGATAGCTCGCTAATTTACAGGAGCGACACGTACAATGGAGTTGCATATATGATTGGTTGCCTTTTTCGCTTTTGTCGCGAGCTTTTGCTCGTTTTCTTCTTCTTTTTATTGACATGAACTGTTTGGTTCGTGACAGGTGACGATCCCAAGGACGTCAAGGCGAGGCTCAAGGTGTGGGCGCAGGCCGTGGCCCTCGCCTCGGCCTCCCGGCTGAATTCTTGATAGATTCATCGTGCCATCAACCAACGTTTTGCCATGAGAAATAGTGTAACAAAATTTTCTCCTCTCTTGAGTCTGTCGGCTGTTGATCACCTGTCAGTCGTACATCTTCGTCGAGCAAAAAGTACATTGGTACATCTTCGTCGATCATCAGCTAGCTCTTCCCTATTACGCCTGGGAAGAGCAGGCATCAGAGCAGAAGAAACTCATCTATATAAACGTGTGTGTGTGTGTGTGTTTCCGTTGTATATAACTTGAAGTCCAGAATTAAGTATGTGTGAAAATCATTAGCAGAGTGCAATCGCAAAAAAAAAATATAGAGAGATAGAAAGAAAGAAAGAAAGGGGAAAAGGAAAAAAAGGTTGCTTCCACAGTGTTGTTAGGTTGCTCTAGCTGTGCGGACCACCGGGAAGACACGAGTATGCTTGCGTTGCATGGTTACAGGAGTGCGGATGAAGAAAACTAAGAATAAAAACAAGAGGCAATTGTGTTTCTACCTCTACTTTAAAAGCAATTGTGATTTTATCTTTTCTTTAAGGTGTATGAATTTACCCTGTTTTTTCAGTTGATGTTTGGATGCCCATCAGGTGGGACCAGATTAAATGAGTTAAAGAAAAGAAAAACATGACTGAGAAAATGTAAAATGACGATTCTACCCCAAGCCTATTCTCATTCAACTAGCGTGCCTGCCCATCCCTCCTTTTCCAACCATCCTGGGCAGCTCCAGCGTGGCGCAGCTCCGGTGAGGGGCGACGAGTCGCTGGCGTGGCGGTGGTGGCGGCGCTGGGCAGTGCGGCAAGCAAGCGGCAGCGACATCGGCACGGATCCAGTGGCGCGCAGGCAAGCGAGCTGCGCGAGGCAGCAAGGTGCAGCTCCGGCGGTGCGGCGGAGGCACGTGGGCCCGGATCCAGTCGCGGCGGCATGCGGGCAAGCGAGCTGCGCGCGGCGCAGCTCCAGCGGAGCGGATGAGGCACAGGGGTCCTAGATCGAGCGGCGGCGGCGGAGGATCGCTGACGACGAGGCACGGTGGTCGCTGAACTCGTAGTCTCTCTCTAAACTCGTCTTCTCCCCTTTCTTGACAGGATCCGGTGGTCACTGGAGCGCTCCTGCCAGATCCAGTGGTGGCTTGCTGATCTGGTGGTGGCGACGACACCGTACCCCGACAACGGCGATTGGCGGTGCGGGAGAAGAGCGCTCGACGACCACGACGAGAGACGACGCACCCCTTTTCTCCTTTTCTTTTATTTCTTTTAAAGGTCAACAATTTGTAAGGGCATATATATCTTTTTATCACAGATTTAACACTGTTTCCTTCACCTAACAGACTAAGGGCAAACCAAACTTACCAGTGTTCAATTCATGATCATGTGTTGTGATTTCGCACAGGCCGGGGAGGAAGAGAAGAGCTTCATCAAATGATTTCTAGCTCGCTAGATACAAGAACAACTCTCTTAATCGGTGTAGTCTGCTATATATACTAATGCATTTTCAGTATTCAACCCCAAATGTAAAAGTATGTGATAACTTAGATGCATTGACATTAATTTTCCCCCCTTCACATTATGGGTAGAATGATATCTTTCAGAAATACAAACCATTTTATCTGGCTTGACTTATTTATCAATCTTGAATAGGATATGTTCAGGCCTCCAGAGCAGAGTAAATTTCATCCTGACACAGTACAATGATCATGTTTCCACCGTCGATGCAAAATGTTGCCAGTAAATGGTCTTTACTGATCCAACATAAGAAAAGGCTAGGCCAGTACTCATCAACAGGATTTCACTTCAACTCTCATCTATCTTGCCGAGAAAAACATTTCATTGAAACATGAGCAAAGCATCAAACTCACAAAGTTGACAAACCGAACATGATTCAATTAACCCTCACTTAAGAATCAATATTCCGTAGAACAAAAAGAAAATGTTGGTTTAATCCGATCACTACCCCATCGCGGAAAAGGCGGTCGCAAATGATACTGAGCTCCTCCTCACAGCCGGGCGCTGGTGGAGAGGCATCACCCTCTCTCTCTTTGCGATCCAAACTTAAAAAAAAATCTTTGTATTACCCTCTCTCTCACTTTATAAATTTTATATCAAAACTTACTCGTTTTCTATATTATTTATTAGTTAGATAATAACTCTAAAGTTCTGAAAGTTCCTGTTTTAATAAATCTAATGATTTGACTAGTCGTCTTGGTCTATTCACCGAGGTTCCGACCTATTAAACCGAAAGTTCGGAAAGTTCCAGTTAAGTTTAAATTTCATCGCTACATTTAAATAATTTTTAGAATATCGCTCTCAAAGCAAGAAAAATCAAACTTTAACTTTGTCACGTGCTCTTTAATTTTGGCCCATGTGAGCTGTTAATTTTAACCCATGTGCAGTGTTAATATTGGCCGGTGGCGCTGGAAATTTTGACCCATAAGCCCTTTCAAATTTGGCCCATGCTCTATGCTAATTTTGGAGCATATGTGTGTCAATTATGGCCATCTGTGGTGTCAATTGTGGCCTATCAATGCTACAATCCGGCCTATCTTCGGTGGTAATTTTTGCTCATGTCCGGTGTTAATTCTGGCCTATATGTTCTCTTAATTTTAGCCCATTAAGGTGACAGTTTCGGCCCGTTTTGCCTTTCTAGTTTTGGCCACGGGCCTTGTTAATTCTGGCTGGTAACGTTGGCCCACGTGAGGAGTTCGTTTTGTCCGGAGGTAATTTTGACCCATGCTCTGTGCAAATTTTTGGCCCATACACTATTCTGTTTAATTCGGCCGGAAATAAGTCCACTTTACATTTCTCATTTTTAGGGCGAGCTTAAATCACATCTCTAAACTGCAACACCAAAAATCTTAAACACTCATCTTACAAAACTACATTAATTAAGGTTATCAGATGAATGGTTGGTTTCACTAACATAGCAAGTTGACTAGACGTTTAGGACAAATCATTCTTACTTTTCTCTCCTCTCCTCTTCACTCTCATCTCTCTCTCCCCTTTTCTCTCCATCTCTTCCGACAAAGAGAGAGACAATGTCCTCGCCGGCAAGAAAGACGACGTGAGTTCTTCAAGTGGGGTGGCGACCGAGATGGTTCCTTTTCATCTTCATGGTGGTGGGGTACGAGACACGAAGGTGATGGCTGCGTTGGTGGTCCTTCACTTGCTTGGTCTTTGCTTGGCTGCAGAGGATGAGATCTATGCCCTCATTGTTGCCATGGATGGATGTCGAAGAGGAGAGCAAGGAGCTCCTCCATTTGTTGGGCTTGCGCGGATCTAGGCACTACCATTGCTACCGTGAGGATCCGCAATCGCCTTGGTGCGTAGCAGATCTGACCAGCGTGCGACGGATAGAGAGGGGGGTTTCGACGCTATCCCCCCATCCCCTGGCTACCATTAGGGGCATACACCATCGCCTGGTCACTGTTGGGGAGGAGGGTCTAGTTACTGTTAGGGACGAGGTTGAGGGGCAGAGGCCAACCACTGCATTGCTTGACAGAGTTGCCACTAGCTACGCATCGCCATGGCATCTCTCCTGCTCTTGCTCAACCGACGAGCTCTGTCTCTCCTTCTCGCCGTTAGCCTACTCTGCTGACGAGCTCGCACCACCTCGGCCAAGTGGCGCTGTGGGAGCAGAGGGCTTTTGGCGGCAACACTATGGGATCGGGATGTTAGTGGCGGTGGGACGTTGAGTATGACAGCGGGTCCCTGTACAGCGTGGTGGCCGCCTTGCTAGCCTAACACCATAGTTAGGTCCCCTCTCGAATTTGGAGGCATGAGGAGAGGGCTGGAGAAGATGATGTGGCACTTATATATAGACCCATACTTTTTAATTATTTTATTGACTAGTATGCATAACATTTTTAGTATTGTGGTTGAGGACATGATTAAAACTAAGCTATAATTGAGGATGTAAAGTGTGCCTATTCCATTTGGCCTTGCACTGGCAAATTCCGACCATGGAGGAAGAGAAATAAAAACAATAGTTTCTACGTAGAAGGGCAAGTCCCTCTTTAATTGATGCAGGCTAGAGGTTACTACTGATGCATTTTCCGTATATGACTCACTGAATTAGATGCATTGAGTTCTTTTCCTCACCTTATGCATAGACTGGTATCTCTCAGAAAAAGAAAAAAATACCACCCATGTTATAATTATGTTGCGCATGTTTTGGTACATTTATCAATGTTTAAACAGGATAAGTTCAGGTCTGCAGAGCCGCGCAAAATTTCATCATGACACATTACATTGATCATGTTTCCACCGCCGATGCAAATTGTTGCCAGAAAATGGTCTTGACTGATCCAACATAAGACCAGTACTTCGAGTTTCACTTGACAAGAGTAACTTGAGTTTTAAACTCATCAACAGGATTTCACTGGAAGAGACATTCTCATCTATCTTGACGAAAACAGCATTTCATTTACTCATGAAGTAATGCCTCACAAGTATCGGAACTACACAAAAATTTGTCTAACCGAACAAGGTTCAATTAACCCTCCCTTAAGATTCAATACTCCTCAAAACAAAAAGGAAATGTTGGCTTAATCCAGCCACTGAACCATTGACTTAGCCATCCAGGGGCAGCTCGCCACAATTCACGATTCTGCAGGGCTGTTTAGGAACATCGGACCTGCTGGTTTCTTGTGATTCAAGCTTCTTCACCACGTCCATCCCCTCCAAGACCTGCCCAAAGACAACGTGATGGTTGCCCAATCATGGTGTCTGAGAAAGACATCATTATTTAGTACAGAGTCAATAAAGAAGCTCTAGCATCAGGCTCTCCATGAGAACAGACAGAGATGTCCAGGAGTTTGGTTAGATTAGGAAATGATGCATTATCCTAGCCCATCTAACATATGTAAACTTTTGTGCTGTTCCAAGCTTCACAATTATTATTAAGATGAAAATAAGACGATGATATCTTACGAAATATGTAATAGAGGATGTAAACAAATATTTACTGAACAACATAAAAATAAACAAAGTGGACAATTTTATTCAAAATGTTTCAAAACAGGCCCATCAAATATACAGAAATCCGCTATAAAAATGTACAGAAATCCGGTTGGTAACAATGTCCAAACAGAACTAGCGCCGAAATTTTTGCAAACTTTTCTCTTCTTATAAATTTGAATTCTTAGGGCTGTTTAGATTAATTAGCAAAATACCCATACGATTATAGCGGGTTCTAATATTATTAAATGATCTAATTAAGATTAAACCATCATTCTCAAGCTCTGATTAACAATGACAGAAAAATAAATAAATAGATTATTCTATCATGTGTTGTACAGTGTACATGAAGCAAATACAGCTACACACTCAGTACTACCTCAGGGCCATGGCCACCGCCTAGCAAGCCACCGAGGCATTGTTGCAGGCTTGCAGCGCGGCGGTGTAGCCACCTCCTTTGCAAAAACACAGATTTTGTTGGTCAACACAGATGAGCCCACAACAAGAATAAGAAAATGAAATTAGTCTTCCTCCTCCCTGTAAGCTCTTTCATCTTTCCCCTGTTCTACAGTATACACGTCACCACTATCAAATCCACCACCGGCGATGACAGATTTCAGCGTTGGCCACCGGAAATGGAAGCCCAATACCGCAATGATTCTAGCGATATAATTTTTCCTTCGATTATCCATCCAAGAGCATGGATTTAAAGAAGTAACTAATCACACCTTAAGAAGAGTGAGCGCCTTCCTCGTGGTGGAGAGAAGCTTCAGGTCGGTGACAGAAACCTTGTTTGGCTTCCTCATGCCTATAGCTTCTACAGTTCTTCCTGTTACAGTTAAGAAATTGTCGGGTCTGATTGCCCTCTTTCTTCATTTTGAATCGAACGATTTTTTCAGCTGATTCCTCCTACCATCATCCTCCATGGACTCCACCATGTCCATTTTTGAAGTCTTCAACCTGGCATTCTACTTCTCAACTCTTCACTACCAGACATTGGTGTCATCCACATCGTAGGCGTTTGGCTGATCTTTTGCCCCCACTTGTTAAATTGGTGGTGATGGTGTTAAACTCATGTCCACCACCACTACCATTTTTAAGATAGTATAGATAAGACAAATAACAATTTAAGAGACATGGAGTTAAAGTACCAGCAATTGTTGATTAATGTTAGACTTTTTGCCACAAAATGATTAAAGTTTTAGTCTACGGCTAGGAATCTATGATTGCTTTAAGAACTTATACCAGTTCAACATCTGATTTAGTTCTTTGAAGTGACTGAGGTAATAATAAAGTTGTCCATACCACGGCTCATATTGTAGTATCTTACGATCAGATGATCTTGTCAGACCATTCAGATCCTGATACTATGTTGGATAAGGAGTAAAACATAAAAAAATAAAAATAATGGTCCAGATCTTGCGACCTGTAGAATTAAGAAATGATCCTTTGATCAATCCTATAATTTCAACACCACCAGCATTAAGATCCTTACAATCCTTGTTAATCATTC
The DNA here is from genome assembly GCA_030770085.1 of Oryza coarctata. Classification (NCBI taxonomy): domain Eukaryota; kingdom Viridiplantae; phylum Streptophyta; class Magnoliopsida; order Poales; family Poaceae; genus Oryza; species Oryza coarctata. The sequence goes on along the minus strand of CM061463.1, from coordinate 8,575,350 downwards.
AAAACTCTCCCGTAAATCTCTCTATGTAAATATTCGTTCATATTGTAAGGCAAAATAAACTTAGCATTACTGATTGCCATATCTTTTTAGATGTGCATGAGAACGAAAACATAATTTATCAGTGTTATAAATTTAAGATGCCCAGTCCATCAAAACTGTGAAAAAAAAAGTTGCTTTATACTGCAAACTAGGAGTTTCTTACCTTCACGGTACAAATGAAAAACTGACTTCCATTTGTGTCAGGGCCAGCGTTTACCATGCTTATTACACCATGGCCGGTGTGCTTTACTGAAAAAAGACATAAAAGATGGTAACATCCTGAATTTGTAAATAAAATCCGGAATCTAAAAATCACTTCCTTCAAAAAAACTTTTGCAAAAACATACATCATGCTAGTTTTTCTTGAATTTTATTTATCATTGAGCTAGTGCCAAATCAAATCCTTTATATTTTGAATTTCCATTTATCAAACCATGATTATAAATTAATCCACCTTTAAAAGCTTTATCTTTCAATTTTAAATCAAAGTTTTTTCTTGAAGTTATCCTCTAGAGGGCCTAGCCCATCCCATCTAATCAAAACACTAGCCATTCCTAAGTCTAGCCCAACTCCCCAACCCTTTCTTTCTGTCCTCCTCTTTTTCCCTAATTGGCTAGACCAACCAGGTCGGCTCCTAGCACGATCAACCCTGCCTCTAGTTTGGCTAGCCACCAACCCAAGCTGAGCCATGATTAGACTCATTCCTCATCTCCTTGATAGAGCCAACAGTCGTCGTCGAGGCACTAGAGCCGGAGTTGCCACCGTTACTGCCTTGGCTACTCGCGAGCTTCGCCTCACTTGACATGCCACGCCATCGCCGAAATCTGCTGAGCCACCACCCAACCCTAGCCACGGAGAGCCACGTCGTTCGAGGCATCACTATCTAGAGTATTGTGCACCACCCACCTACCCCTCTCGTACACCGTACCGGGCGATACGCAACAAACTGCACAAGCCGTTGCCATAGGTATGCCAAGCTAGCCAATGCACAAGACGACATCATAGCGACACTGCTCCACCCGATGCACCTCACCCTCCTTTCTGCATGTCCTCACCTCGCCATGCCTACTTGGCTTCCGTAGCGTCCACTTGCACTACTACACAGCAGGCGGCTGTAGACCAACTATAGTTGAACCTACCACAACGCACCTAGCTAAGCAAATAGTCCTGCCAAACCTATGCCCCGGCCATCGCGATGTGCACAGCCGGAGAGAGTGAGCACGCCCGCTCCTCGTCGCCGCGTCCTTCCTTATTTGCCTTTTTTCTCGTTTTTTTGCCTCTGGCACCCCACGCCGCCATAGAATCGATGAGGGCAAGGATGCCACATTGATGGAGCGGCAACTTCCTTGTCCTCACCTATGCTTGCCCCTGCTCGTCACCTCCCTATAGCCAAGAATGAGGCGGCCTACCTATAAATTGTGTTGGTAAGCACACCTCCCTGTAGCCAAGAATGAGGCGACCTGCCTATAATTCATTGCAACACCACTACCTTGCCTATGTTTCACTGTCGCTAAGCTATGACATGCCACCTATCCAAGGTAGTGCCACGATCAAAGTAGTGAGGAATAAAAAACCCAGACAAACCATGCATTAACCTCACTGTAGTGCTGCTACTATGGACTGAGGACAAATTGTGAGCTCGACCATCCCTAACCAGTACCTTGCCACCTATCGTTTTGCTATCTTTATTGCCTTGGTGTGCCGCTTCCCGACTACCGCACGGTGAGAAATCCAGCTGCCATTCCTGCTCTCTCCCTCTAGCATCGTATTCTATGTCGTTGCCTGCACAATCTTCGAGACAAATGGTGCACTTCCATGCTCACCCACCCTTACCCACACAAGCAACCACACATGCGTGCCACGCTCTGCCGTGGCCATCTGTGGCTATGATGGGTCGGCTGCCGCCCTCTTGCTGCCAGATAGCCTAGGCTATCCCTTAACCCTACCATGACCTAGCATCGTCGATTAGGCCTCAGCGTCCTTGCTCATGCCATCACGCTCGAGAACGACCTATTGAAGACCTTGCCCTGGCCACCACCTTATGTCGTGCCTAGCAGGGGAAACCCTCCCCTAGATGCTAGGAAGCTGCCCCGAGCTTTGAGTCGACTGATTGCTCACCAGTTCCAATGAATTTCGCCGAAATCCAAGCTCGACTCCACTACTTCCATGCCTACCTTGAATCCCCACCTTCACCGCCACCTCAAGCCACCATAAAAATTCCACTGCTAACCCCGGCTTCACCGCTAGGCTGTCGCACCACTCGCGAGCTTGCAGCCCGACCACTGCAGCCACTGCACCCAGCAACCCATGCTTCCCTAACCCTCCTACCACCACCCAACGGTAGCCCTTGACCTCATAGCCCTTCCCTCACTGACCGCCCTAGGCTATAGCCCCACGGGCCACTGTGCACGCTAGCTCTAGTAATTGGCATGCTTGCATGCGAGAGAGAGACAACGAGGGAGTGAGCGAAAAAGAGAGAAGAGAAAAGAGAAAGAGAGAGGGAGGCTGACAAGTAGGCCCATATAAATATGATTAAGAACTATTGAATATAGTTAAGTTAATAAAAAGCTTAATATATATGTATGGCATACGGGCCATGTCTAAAATGCGTTAATCATTGAATTTAAAAATTGTACAGCTGACATGTGGGCCATCCCTAGTTTTTAAATGACTTTTAGAACCCTTAACAACACTCGTGAGATGGACATGTGGGCCCTTAGCTAGGAGATGGTCAATTTTACTAGTTGACCAAAGCTCCACCTGTCTCCATGAATTTTCCTTTGAAAAACAATGTTTTAAACATTATATTTTCCTATAGAATAATATTTTCAAAAGAAAAGAAAAGGGCAGGAAGCAAGTATTTCATAATTAATTTGAATTAATTCAAATTTGAATCTTTGGAAGGTTGTATCTCAGTCATTTTAAAATTGGATTCAACAAACTTTCACCAAAATTCTTCTAAAATTGAGACATACCACTGGTTTGACATTTTTATCTTTTTCCTAGAAACTCTAACTAAGCAAGGCAAATCACTATGCCCTCCTCTTTGAGCATGTTGATTCTATGTTGCGAAATAATTTATTTGTAACTAAAATTATATGCTAATTATAAAATATGAACATAAAATTTGCTTAAGCTTTACTTTGATATCATTATCTGTTCTTTGTTGCCGTATATTACTTATTATCTCTAGTTATTTATTATCAATATTTAGTCATGCTTATTTAGCCAAAGTGTATATTATTATTATATATTTAGATGTGGAAATGTATAGACGATTGTTGAGACGCATGTAGAGACATTATATTCTATCTCACACAAGGAAATCACATCATTTGCGAAAACCCTAAACTAATGAACAAAATTGATTTTGACTAGAACAACATGAAAGCTTTTGGTGGTCTTATATAAAGGTTATCATCGACCCTAGTCAATTAAGTATCGAGTTAAGTAGGAAGGCATGAAACGATCAGAGTACGACCATATTTCTCGAATGGTATAGAACGGGATGACTAGGCAACCTAAGTAAGGCGGCACCCTAGATACGGTTTGTTCTACACTTGAAACAAATGTGGTGGTGTTATGATCTCGTAAGTAATAAATGTGAAACTTAAAATGCATCTTATATATTATATATTATGTAAATGCCAAATTTTCACAGGTTCTAGACTCTTCTCACCACTAAGCTCGAGGCGATTGGGTGATAGGGGTGCATGAGGATTCATATTTCTTGGAGAGGGTGCCGCAATATGAGAGAAACCAAAAGACTAGGTCGTGACACATCTGGAACAAGGCTCATATGTTGGGCACATCGCGTAGTGCGGATAAAACATAAATCCACTACAATATGAGTAAGACTAATATATTCGAATAGTTGTGCTTGTGGTTAAAGGAGCGCCGAGATTTGTACTACTTTTGACTAGACTCAAAAGCTTTAATCTTGCTTAAAATAAACTTAGGGGAGAAAATGTGGACTATTTCAGCATACGGGAAGGTCGGTTTTGATAAAAATACGATAATTTAGACGTGAGGGCAGGCCGAGTCAAGCGAAAGCTTAGGGAGATAGATTTAGCCCTCATTGATGATTAAACAACTTTAACTTAATGCTATTTTTAGTTAAAACCACTAAGCCATAGGTTCACAAACTTATTGTGAAAGATAACCTTATGCAAAAGAAACCTCACCAGCCTTTGATCCACCCTATGCACTAAATGTATTTTATAGTGGCTTGCTAAGTACGGTTGGTACTCACCCTTATTTAATTTTACTCTTTTAGAGAAAGATGTTGAGGAGGATCCGTATGCGTGTTACACCGATGAGGAGGATATACAGAAGGAGGCGTCTTAGGTATTTAGATTCCCTGTTGATGTCTATGAAGTTGTGGGGTTCTATTGTAGCTTCGTTAGCGTTTTCGCACCTTAGGTCTTTTAGATCTTAGGTAATGTAATCAACCAGACTTGATCTATTTGGATGATACTCGGATAAACTTTGTAATATTATGGTATTATAAGATTTGAACGATACAGTATTGTAAACATATGTGGTTTACGGTATCAAAAACTGGGGCCGACAAAGATGGATTATGATATGTATAAGATAAAGAAGGGCTTTATTGTATCAACTGCTGAATAAGAACCAAGAAATCCCATATTTGAGAAATAATGACACGTCAGGGTTTAGAATCAGATGTGCCGTATATTTTGTCCCACGGAGCACCTTTTACAATCCATGATTCCGTGTAAACTATATGCTTGAGGGTCATGCATGCTGGAAATTAACCAAACTATTTTTCTTCCTGATTGCCAAAAACCAGTGACAAAAACAAAAGAAATTTACCCAAAGATCAGCTGTTTTATAGTTAGCATTTTTTTTTCCGAACATGCATGAGAGCTGCGTATCATTGCATTAAAGAAGGGGGAAGAAACCCCAAGCACACCCACACAAAAAATCTTGCTGTTTACATCCGCGATACCTAAAAACACGACCATAGGCAGACATTAACCATTAGAGGCTAGGGCAGTCAAGAGGGTGATTGCTCGAGCCCCAGCCAGCACCCAGTATTGTGCCTCATCCTCAGCCAGCAGCAAGGCTGCGGCCATGCTAGGGGCATCGCCATCGAAAACACAACGGTTCCAATGCTTCCAAAGAGTTCTGGCACCAATGATGATAAGAGAATTAAGACCCCTCTAGGCCTCGTTTTATAGTTAGCATTGCTTCAATTGATTGGTATGTTCTGGATAGTTACAATAATGCAACGTAATCTTAGTATTGAATTACTTACACGCAAAATTTTCATCGTCGAAGCATTCACCATAGATACTCCTACCACCAGTACCCTATATTAGCAGAGCTTAATATATCAGCTTTAAAGACTTTTTAGCATGCAAAACAGGGAACTAAGAAGTGTTCATAAACACTGTGAATAAGATTGGCTACATAAACTGTACTGCAACGTGGGAAAGAGTATATCAACAGTAGTTTTTTAAAAAAGAGAATGTATCAAGAGTAGGTAAATGACCCATGGAACTGTTAGGTCCCATTTGCAAGATACAAATATAAGAGTACATCTACATCTATCAGCTATCTGCCCATCTTAACTCCAAAGCTGAGTACACTTTGCTGGTCATGTATGGAATGCTTTCCTACCCCTTTCTCCAATCTGAATCTGAACATTTTGTGCGCACCGCATCCTACAAGGAGATAAACCAATGCAGCAATGCTAGATGAAGGTACCTAGCTCGATTCGGGACCAGGCATATTTGTTCAGTGTTCACCCTCAAATTGATTTACACACTAGGCAGCAGAAGGGTGCAGCGGTGGAATGAAGTGGGAGAGATAAGCCATCTCAGCATCATGAATTTGGGTGTGCAACTTACTTTGTTTTTTCTGGAAGTCGCCGCCCTGAATCATGAAGTCCTTGATGATTCGGTGGAAGGAGCAGCCCTTGTACCCGTAGCCCTTCTCACCTGCAACCCAAGGGAAACGTAAAAACATTACCAATAGGCAATTTGATAGCCAAATGGGGATGAATTCGATATCAACGAGGGCGCCGACCCGTGCGCAGGGCGCGGAAGTTGTCCACCGTCTTGGGGACGACTTCCCCGAAGAGACCGATGACCACCCTCCCCGCGGGCTCCCCGCCGATCTCGACGTCGAAGAAGCATTTGCTCGTGACCTTCGCCTGCAGCTCCACGGCCCCCCTGCAGCAGAGATACAAGTCGATTACTGAAAGTTCATCACGCCGGCCAGGGTCGGCGAGCACGGAGACGCCACCGGGCAAGCAGCGGACGGTGGGCCCGGAGCTGGAGCGGAGCGAGCGTCCTCCGGGGGCTCCACTGCGCGTGTAGCCAAGGAGGAGGCGGTGGCGCGGCGAAGCGAGGGCGGAGGGGGCGCACACGGCCGGCCTGCACGCCGTGGGCATGGCCATGGGAATCTGAATCGGATTAGAGAGTGCGCACGAGCGCCCGCGGGCAGGAGCGGCTGTGGTAGAGTGGTGGGTGAGGGTCTCGGCCGTATCGCCGCGCGCGTGGAGATGAAGATGATCCCGTCGTCTGTTTTGCGGATCTGGGCTTAGGCCCGTGTGGCCTCCGGTTGTGGCTGCTTTCAATCCATTGGGTTGGGTGGAGGCCGGACAAGCCCAATAGTCTCCATGGCCCGTGGGGGACACTGGTTTTCTTCCGTTTTACGCCATCGAGTTCATTCCCATTCCCGTTTACATCCAAGACTTCACAACTTTTTCTATAATGTCATCAATATGTATGTCAGCATCGTTTGTTCGTTATGTTTTTTTTTTTTTGCTGCTGGTAGAATTGAATGCTACCCACTCCTGTCCTCATGACTGTTACGTAAATTGTACGACGTACTGATCTAAGACCGAGCCTATTAATTTGTTGAGCTGTGGCTTAAATTTTGCCCACTCTTCGTTGAAAAATATAATAACATCTATTATTTAAAATTTGTATAAAAATATAACAACTTTACACATATATTCTCTTTTCAATTAATTAGAAACTTCCGCTGCTAAAATTTTCTATATACATTTTCTTTTTAACCAATCGTAACATTTTTAATTTAATTTTAGTAACTTCCTTAATACCTATATTCTATAACTTAGCTCAAATTAGTTTACTAGTTTTTTTCTTCATTTTTGTCGCTTAGACTTGTCGATAGTTTAGACTGTTAAGCCATACAGAGAAAAATGTCTCCCAAGACTTACAAAACAGTGCAAAGATAGTCATAGGATGATGTATAATACAATTACATCAAGCATATTAGTGACCTTCTCTAAGAAAGGAGTGTTAATGGATAAAAATTGACAAAATCACATGGCTTTAAAATTTCATTAAACCTTCTATTCGTGTTTCCAGTTGGACTGCTGTGCTGTTTTTACTCATTTTCAAAAACTTTCTGTCTATTACGTACTCTTTTGCACCACTTACTAGCAGAAGCAGCACCGGAGTTCTAGATGTTCTTCACCCACCTAAACTTTGGTTTGGCAGTATGCAATTTTCGTTGCACATAGGTTGCACGCGCCATTGCCCATTTGAACCTGCCCCAATTAAGCTTGGCGGCTTTGCTAATGTGTGCAAGCAACAAGCCAACAACAGAACAGTATTAATTAACCTTGTCTGCCTCCCATGCCGGCCGGTACGGAGTAACTACCAAGCATCAACCACCGGATGACCTAAAAGGAGGGTAACAAATGCTCGTGCTCTTCGAGATAATCTTCCTCTCTCCTTCGATGCTCCAAAGCCCCAACATTCTCTATTCATATCCATTATATAAGCCAGCAATAGGACTGGCAATTAACTATAGTTCGACCTTTAGATGGATGGTCTAGGTAAACTACTACAATAACGCGGCATAAATGAACTAAATTAGTATTCTCACTTTACTAGAACCATGTCGCCAACATCACCGGAATAAGGTCGCCATCGTAGCATCATGTAACAAGGGTGGAGAAAGAAACTGGCAAAATTCCAAGACTGGGCCAATAAGCTCTTGGCTAACCATATTATATCTTCAGTTTTACTAAAAATATAGCGTCTCATTTTAAGATGATTTTAGTCGCTTTTTCCATACATGATTGCTATCTCATTTATATGTAATTATATTTCTATCTCTTCTATCTTCTCTTCCAAGCAAGCAATCAACTGCTTTAATTGTAATTATCTTATATAGTGTGCATTAGAAAAATAATAATGTAGTTGTTGAAATATACAATGTGACTATAGTGTATGTTTTAAAATTCACAGTGTATAGGTAATTTATAGTATAAAAATGATTTGATAGTTTTTTTAATACGACACCATTCCCTCTATCTTTAAATAAATATTCATAGTCTCGATAATTAATAGAATCTAAATGTGATAATGAAACTAGTCCTAGGCACAATCCCTATAGTTCTCTATGGTTAACTCTGTCCCTATTAACGTTGTTCGTTGTTAAAACCTACAAAACCTTCAAATTATATCACTAAATCACTTCAAAATTCTTGATACAGTTTATTATTTGAATTCAAACCATTAACATGTTTTAAGATGTATTGCCTCCGTAGTATAGTCTAACCCTAAATATTTTTTAAGCATATGCAAATTTCATCAGTAAGAAAATAGAGAAAATTTAGTGACAATAATTTATCTACTACTTAAAAATAGTTTAGAGTCATCCTCCGCACGTAACCATCGCTACAAGAAAAAAAGAACAATCAATTAAAACAACCAGTTAGATTCAACACTTTATATTCAATCTACACTTATAGGCCTATGACCAGGCCGGTTATAATGGACATGTTGATGTAAAAAAAACAGAAGCAATCGTACGTAAGCCACAGGATCGCAGGGAGAAGAACGAAGAGGTTGGACGAAAGGGACTGGATAATGCCGCGAGTGCCGGAGCAAGAAACGCGAGCACGCACACGGCACATCGGATGAGCATGACCATCCGCCGCGAGCTGTACTACATACTGTTCCTCCACGTTCGTACATGCGGGAGTGGCGCGGCGTCCGTTCATGGATCGATCGATCCAGTTATCCAAATATCCCAGGCACAAGCATGTGGTGGCAGTTCGTCCAGATGCCAGATCCGCATTAAACTAGTCTATCTGCTTCGGTTGGCTCCAACAATTAATGGTTAATGGCTGCGAACGCGAAGCCGCCTCCCCTCTTGCCTGCTCCCCTGTCCAGTTGCCCTTCCCGCACCAACCCTTCTCGTCGGTCGGCGTCGCCTTCCCCGGCTAGTCTGCCGTTGCATCCGTTTGCGTAGTTTATTCCCATATACAAATCTCGCGTGGTAACCAATAATTAACACTCCTATTAAGCTGAGCCTATGAGTAGCAGCTGCTCTGCTCAGCTCGCTTCCAGAGTCGGTCAAGGCAGGAAGCACTCAACCACTGTGAGCTTGCGGTACAGATCGATCGATCATGGCGAGGGTACATCTCTGGGTGGCCGCTGCCTGCGCCGTCGTGCTCGCGTTCGCCGCGCCCTCGCTCGCCAGCGACCCCGACATGCTCCAGGACGTCTGCGTCGCCGACCTGGCGTCCCGTAAGTAGACCCCTCTCCTTCTTCTGTTCGTTTGTTTGCTCCGTTTGATCTCCATTGCTGCCATGACCGAGCATGAGCTGAACGGAGAGATAAATTTTTATGCCGCTGGATGACGCAGCGATCAAGCTGAATGGGTTCCCGTGCAAGGCGAACGTGACGGCGGACGACTTCTTCTTCGCGGGGCTCAAGAACCCGGGGAACACCAACAACCCGGCGGGGTCGATGGTGACGGCAGCGAACGTGCAGTCGTTCCCGGGGGTGAACACGCTGGGCGTGTCCATGGCGCGGATCGATTACGCGCCGGGCGGCCAGAACCCGCCGCACACCCACCCGCGCGCCACCGAGATCATCTTCGTCCTCGAGGGCGTCCTCGAGGTGGGCTTCATCACCACCGCCAACAAGCTCTTCACCAAGACCGTCACCATGGGCGAGGTCTTCGTCTTCCCGCGGGGGCTCGTCCACTTCCAGCAGAACCGCGGCCACGGCCCCGCCGCCGTCATCGCCGCCTTCAACAGCCAGCTCCAGGGCACCCAGGCCATCGCCGCCACGCTCTTCGCCGCCGCCCCGCCGGTCTCCTCCGACGTGCTCGCCAAGGCCTTCCGCGTCGACACCGCGCAGGTGAACGCCATCAAGGCCAGGTTCAAGTAATCGATAGATCAAAGTAGCCGCCGCCTAGTTTCGACCTCCACCATTTCTGCATTCTTTCATCTACCAAAATGTCGAAACCAATCTCTGCTCTGCTCATTTGATTACGGAATAATTAGTGGATAATGTCTGTAGCATGCAGTTGAGTTCTTCCATTTGTAAATCTGTACTCCTATGTTGCTGCATTTGTCAATTTGCCCTTGAAGTAATAATGAAGTTTGTTCCGTTTTGCGTGGACCAATTACTGTATTTTTGGCAACCATTAGTACCAACATGCTTCCAAGTACCTCTATTCTAAAATATAAAATATAATTATTTTTAGCTACGAGTAAAGTAGCTCATGTCTTGTATCAACTACGTGTGATCGACTGAAAGTCAACTATTGGAAACCAGTGTGGCAGTGTCTCAGTTCAGATAAATTTGGATAGTCGTCAGCTGTAGGTTGTAATACTTCTCCCAAGTTCCTGACCACGTGCACGGTGCACCCGTTTGACTTTGACAAATGAGGTTTGAGGAGCAGGCTCAAGGGCTTGCTTGTTTACGTTGAGATTAATTTTAGAATAATTTAGTGTTTTTTTCCGTTCGTTCGTCGCTCCATTTTTAACACTCTATGGTTTACCTTTAGCTTATAAGTCATAACCAAAATTTATGTTTTAACATTTAATTTTAAAGTTGATTTTAGAGTTTTAAAATCATAGTTAATTTTTTAGCATTTGCTTTTAAAGTATTAATGATATATATATAAAAGTTTTACTTATAAATTATTTTTTAAGTTGTTGATAAGTCATTACGGTTTATAATCAGTGAAACGTGAAGAGTACAAGTATAAAATAATATCCTAAAATTGTTTTCATTGTTTTAATCACGTGGCTTGAGCTTATGAGCTGCAGGATAAAAAAGAGCATTCCAAGTAGGCTCTTCATCCTCAGTAAAGGTTGGTCTTCATTTAAGTTGAAGGAAAAAATTAATACGTTTGAAACAAGAGTTTTGAAGGAGAAAAGGTAAGCTGCTTCAGTGGCTTGGAATATTCTCAAGCTTCAAATTTCTCTACATGTGGTGTCACATTCAATTCATTCTTATACTAAGAAACGTGGGGACACACTCTCTCTCTGCCTTCAAATTGAAGCAGTATTCAGAAGAAACTTAACTATCAATTCAGGATAGGCATTAGCTACCAGTTGACTGAAATATAGAAATTAATTATATTTTCATTTTCTGATTTTTCCCACCAAGTTGGTAGTATTACTAAGCTACTTTTTAAAAGGATATCTTGCCAGGGAGGGAGAAAGGAGGAACCGTATCCCGAGATAAATAAATAAATACACACGGGATACTGGGCTGCTAGGGCCTAGGGAAGATGGGCCTCACGGGCCGAAAAGTTTAACCGGGCCGTAGCTTTAATTTCACCAATAGCTACTGGGCTGCTAGGGAAGATGCGGAACATCACGTATGCATCGCTAGCGATTAACTACAAAATTCTCACAGGGATAATAAGCAAATTTATAATCTCATACTCGCTAAACTAAAATTAAAAAAACGAAGAAACTGAAACGGAAACACATCGTCCAATCCAATAATCTAATGGATAAGTAGTCGCTAGTAGATGTTTTTATCTGAGTCTAGAAGTCGTCCTCGTCCGTGGTCGCCCCGATGGCCTCCTTCAGCACGCGGCGCGACTCCACGACGTCCCGGCGTGCGACGAACGGGTGGTTGAGCAGCTGCGCCACCGTGGCGCGCGTGCGCCCGCACTTCTGCAGGCACGCGGACACGAACCCGCGCAGCTCCCTCGACGGCCTCGTGTCCTCCGCCGGCACCGACGGCGGCTCACGCTGGCTGATCTCGTACCTGAGCGTCGCCAGGGGCGTCGTCGTTGCCTCCGATGACGGGTTAGGCAGGGTGGGGCAGTACCCCAGGTAGAGCTCCAGGACGGTGATGCCCAGGCTCCAGACGTCGGTGGCGCAGGCGCCGCGCGGGTCGGCCATGGCCATGGGCGCACACCTCTCGGGGCTCGTGTACGGCGGCGTGCCGACGCCGAGGAACACGGCTGAGACGGGGCCCGGGGGGATGAACCTTGCTTCGTCGAGGCCGCAGATCTTTATGTTCCCGTCGGCGTCGGCGAGGATGTTCTCGGGTTGACGTCGAGGTGAACGACGCCGCGGGAGTGGAGCCCCGACAGCCCGGCAAGGCACGCCGCGGCCACCTAGGCGACCGCATGATGCGCTCGAGCGAGCCGCCGTTCATGAGCTCGAACACCGTGGCGCCGCGGGACTCGTCGCGGCGGAACACGGCGTGCTCCATCCCCTCCACGCGGCGGAGCACCGCCACCGCCGCCTCTTCGTCGTCGTTCCCGTCAAAGAAGTACGGGGTCTTGATCTCGAACACGCCTGACCCGGAGCCCCCGCGCAAGCGCACTTGCACACCACGTCGTAGAAGCCGTCGCCGAGCTTGCGGATCACCTCGAAAGTCGGACATCTCGAGCTCCACGTCGGGCTCCTCGTCAGCCAACTCCTCATCACGCACGACGGCGGCGGCCGGGGCCTGGGGGCGAAAAAATCCGTGCTGCAATAAGATGGGTTTCATGGTGTCAACTTCCCCCTAGGACGGCGGCGGAGCAAGGTCCACTTCGTCGGGCCGCCATTTTATAACGCGCGAGAGACCGAGGCCGACGCTGACTCTGGTTCGGTTGACTAGGATTCTGTGAAGGAGGAGTCACAGGGCCCACTTATCATCCAGTTATGTACTGAGTAGTAGCTGTTTTGTCCAAGTCGGTCACTCTTTTATCTTTCGAGTAAAAATTGCACGGTGTTGAACTGTTCATTGATTGCATATCAGAAAATTGAGAAGAGAAATACATCTATTCACACAAAAACTCAACATTAAAGTCCTTGCAAAAACCTTTAACGATAATAATTGAACTCACTCGGATTTAACTCTATTATTTTTTTCTCATAATGCATACACAATCAATCAAATCAAACCTTATTCAAATCGTCCCTTCATATCTGATCACACGATTCAAAGGGCTGAACAGTGTGAGATTGTTGGTAGGTGACCCTTCTCTTGTAGGCTTATCACTGTCTTGTACAAACTCTCTTTCAAAGCAGTAAACTGCATGACTAAAGCCTTAAGCCTTTGTACAGCGAATTTGTAAGGTTTCACCGTTGGCTTATTGTTTGTTCACACACCTGGATCAGCTAACAAAACAAAAGAATTTTGGACATATTTTATCATTTTCTTTTCTTATCATATATCTATAAATGTCATTGAAAACATAATTATGTGAAAAAAATTTCATGACAAATCTACTAATTAATATTTTTTGTGAATAACATGTTTGTGGATTTGAACACATGAATGACTCTAACACCACATCAATATTCCACATCAATATTCTTATTGTTTTTTTTTCCACAAGGTTTGATCGGAGGAATAAAAATAGTTTCTATTAATTTATGAATGTTAAGCGCTTAAATTACCTAACGGTAATAGGGTATGGGGGAAGAGCTCCCTCAGCACTCGAATAACTCAAATAAACTCAGACCGGTGCAGCACGGAGCCAATACAGAGGTAGCAGCCATGCGCGTTAGAGTTCTCTACACCAACATGTACACTTGCGTGACGTTAATGTTTAATGTTAAAAGTATAGGAGTGTATTTATCTTTATTACAATTCCTGCCTCATAGGGCCAAATGGTGTGAAATTTACATATACGTTACCTATGTCTTATAGACTTACCAGTGTCTTGTACAAGCTCAATGAATTACATGTCCAAAGATTCTATAGAGAATTTGCAAGGTTTCACCATTGGGTTGTTGTTTGCAGAATTGCACTCCTGGATTACAACTGAGCATTTAAATCGAATTCCAAAATAGTATGATTATTTTAGTACAGTAAAGAATACCTGACGATAGGCCTATTAGTAGGCCTAAATTTTTAGCCTAGAAATTTTGGTGCTCCCATGTAGGTGGCCACCTTGGCTACCCTATAGACGCGACGCTAGCGTTTAGCATTGGCTGCAGCATCTCGCCGTTTCAGCTCGCACGATATCATCTGCACGAAATGAGATCCTCTGCAGTACTACTGCAGTCAGAACCAGTACTGCAGTCAACCCGTGCCCAAGCTGCATCCCTCTCTTCAACGTTCTCATCGTTGTCTTCTCGGCAACCATCTTTGTGTAACAGTACCAATTCTGCATTAGCCTTAGCTGTTAGTACAGACATTGAATTCTAATTTTTTAGTTGCATACCCTCCATGTCTCTGCTTATTTAGTCATGTATAATTGTGTAAGCCTGAACAATTGTTTGCATGTATGTCTTGTGGTATACGGTTCGTAAATACTTCATTAGCTGTTGTGAAGTTATATTCTACAATTTATCTAAGGGAGAAGAATTCCGTGACACAAAGTAGGGTTGAGGCCATGTTTAGAAGGCTCTGACAGATTCAGATGTTTAATTAACTGCACGTTTTCCACGTTATATTTTGCTTCACGTTTTCTTCCCTAGAATTTATTTTCCGGTGAACAAATCTCAGTACGTCCAGTCCACATTACAAGTGGCCGCGAATTTCTGCAATAGGGAGGAGGTGTGCGGCTGATATATTAGCAAAATATATTATGTAGTACAATGACAGAAAAGCAACGATGCACCTTTTTTAGCTGTATAATTGAGGGGAAAATGCATTGTCCTACACCATCTATTATATTATAAAAAAATAATTCACCATATTTACTATAAAAACTAGAAAATCTTACATTAACTAAAGAGTACGAAAAAAAATTGAGCTTATCACAGTGGGTTTAGATGTATTACCTACCTATCAATTTATCTATCTATTATAATATAAATATAACTTAAAAAAGAAGCCATCGACTATTAAATTTTTTATATTAATCAAAGAAAAAAATTAACCATCAGATGATAGTGCATTGAGATTATAGTGATATAAATTGATAGATGTAGTTTTATACATAATACAATTGTAATTTTAAAAAACAAAGAGAAATTAAGAGTTATATATCAAATCTAATTATGTTGTATAGGAATTACAACCATATCGGATGCATGGAAATAGAAAAGGTAAGAGTTATATATAAAATTTAATTCTATTTTTCATTCTAAGAGTTATATATAAAATCTGAGTTGTATATCAAATCTAATTAAATTTTTATTCAGCTATATGCAAAATTACGCGGGAAATCCACTAGTTGCAATTAATTCAACAATTTCGCAAGACAATCAGGGTGTTTTCTCTATAATTAAAATGAACAGAAAGAGAGCATACAATATTCCACGCAAATGTATATCACTATGATCATCATGTTTCCTGTTGTTTTCTCAGTAAAATCAAAAAGGAAAATCGATCCATATATACATACCAAATATTCGTATTTGTCATGAGGTGAGAGAATATATAAATGCCTACCTGCGCAACTTATCAAACCTGGGAACTACACATCAGATGTTAGAAAGATGATATACTTAAGTGCATGTCTATTTCACACAATAGAAGTTAAATGCCAATATTTTTGGCAATAGGTTAAATAGTATTGTTTGGAATCATCTACATTTTTGGCAATATGCTAAATAGATATCTTTGTTTGGAATCATCTAAACTCGTTATATATACACATACAATTTTCTTGGTTCTTAACATTTCCTGTGTGTAGCACCACAGCTTCACTTAAGCATTTGCAATCAGAAGAAAGAGAAAAAAACATTAGTACTCATCTCATCCCGTTCCTATACAGAATTCCTCGAGAAGACTAACCATTGATGATTGCAATGTGATTAACTTGCTCTCACTTAATTAGGGTGCATCATCTTGCCTACTGCCTCCTCCAAACCTGTGGTCAGAGGCACCGCCAATAATGGCAAAAGTCATCTTCAAGTGATACACACACATATAAATATATCCTCATGTTTATGTTTTAAAATCAAGGAATTTTCTGCTTAAATCATCTCAATAATCTCTTTGAATGCTCATGTGTGCTGAAAAGGGAAGCAAACTAATGGAAAATAAATTAATGATATATCTGAAGCATTTTAACAAACACATGGTCAATAGGTTATGAAAGGTTTCATCCAGACAACAATTTAACAAATGTACAAATGGTTGGACACAGTGGATCACCTGTGTGTCGTGCTTGAATGCATCCGTGGCGTTGATTAGGGACTGGTTGGGCAGCTCTGGAGCTGCTACCTGTTCTCGTTCCTATTGAGGTAACACACGTTGATTAGGGACGTTGTCCTTGGCCACTTCTGACTTCCAATGCATGCATGCTGGAAAATTAGTAAATGCTAATGTAATTGTTCTGACCGGTACAGAAGCTGTACATTACCATAAATTAGCATCAAGGTGATTTGTAAGTACATAACGAATTTGATGTTATACCTGTTCTTCAAGGCGAATTTGGTGTGTGCAGCTCTGATCTACGTAATCCGCTGCAGTAGGCTGAGGCCAATCTGACTCAGCTAGCACGTCGTATGGCATTGGAGGTCAGAGGGATGCAGAACTGCAATGCGGGAGCCAGGGGACAGGCACGGAAGGGAGTAGCGAAGAGAGCGGCGTGGCCATCGGCGCCGTTTCTGGAGAGCTGAGTATGGCGGCTGCTTCAGGCGTAGCCAAAGCCAATCCGCGGGCTCACGGGAGGGGAGAGCGTCGGGGAGGGCACGCGAGATGGAGGGAGGCTGGCGCACCCGTCGGGCGCCGTTTCCAGAGAGCGTAAGCGACGGCGATCGGCGGGCGCAGATCAAAGAGGAAAGCGGATGAGGATGGCTATCACGGCGATGGCGCGCGGCATGGAGGGCCGGTTGCGGCACGCGGAGTTGAGGGGATCTTTCTTTCTTTTTTTCATCCTATTTTTCCTAGGGTTTCCTTTTCTCTATCGGAGCGAACCACGCATCGCGGGGTTGCAAGCGGGGAGTGCGGTGGACAGCTGAGTCCTCCGTAGCATTGCTAGAGAGAGAAGTTCGTGGGCGATTTGAGCCATTGGATATGAGGATCCGACGGCTGTGGATTGACAATGAACTTTTTGTGTACCTTTGTTGGGTGGCTGTAGAGAAAAACTAACTCCTCCTTTTTATTTATGTTAGTATAGATATAGATATTTATAGAATCTTAAAAAACGAAAAGCTGAAAAATCCAATATTTTTAGATTCTCATGAGCCTACACACCCTTTTTTTTCTCAGAATTCTAAGATGCTCAAACAGTGCCTCAGCGATGCAGCCTGATCGAGAATTATCCGGAAGGTTCCGGCCTTCTCTTGCGATGGAAGAAAGAAACCAAAACGAAGAGAGGGAAAAACCGACTCATCCAGAAATAAAAGGAAACAAGGAGAGCACAGGGAATTTAGTTACACGAGGAAAGGAATTGCGTTGCGTGGCGTGTGGACTTCGGCCTTCGGTGTCCCCACCGGTCAGTGAGCCAGCCAGCCAAGTCTTATGGGGGGTGGGATGAGCAGCGGGCGGCGGCGCGTCGCCGGCGCCCCCGCCGCCGCCGGCCGGTCCAGCGGGATGCTCCCCCTGCTGGCGCTGCAGGTGCTGCTCGAGTACGGGCGCGCGGGCGCCAGCCGGCCCCCCGTGACGGCGGCGCTGATCGCCGCCAATGCGCTGGTGTACCTCCGCCCAGGCTCCCTTGACGCGCTCCTCCCCACTCTCGACCGCGTCGCCTTCAACCCGCACCTCATCGTCCAGGTAGTCCTCCCCACCTTCTCATTATCCATACTAGGTCTCGAGACTGTGTATGGAATTGTGGATTGGTTCTGATTGCTCCGCGTGAAAACCCAGGTTTTTTTCTTCTTTCTCCCCGTTCTAGTGTTGTATAGGATTCTAGCTGCGCCTTCCTGGCGCGCCAATTGGGTCGACGTTTTTGCCTCCGGCTGCAGTACTGACAGCTTTAGCTAATTTGATTAATTCTGCATTTTTAATCCGCAATTACCTGTTCTGGGACAAATTGATAGCAGGTATACTGCATAATTTAGGAATATCACCCGTCTATTGGGGGTAGTTGCTGATTGTTTTGTGGTAATGTTTGTATCGGCAAAAGGGAAGAAACAAGTGGAGGCTGGGGCAGCTGATGAACAGAGGAAAATTCCCCCTTTCCTGCCTGTTGCAGCATTTACTCTTAGTAGCCACACAAAGAATCGACCTTCAAGTTTTCCAAGTTTTGAAGCTGAAATAAATCCATCTTATATGTGTTTCTACTTCAGTAAATTATACTCTATGGTCTTGAGAACATATCGTTTTGGACATCGAAATAGCCTTTAAAATGCAACTTTGACTGCTAATTTCTATTGCAAAGCATTTGAAGAACTTGATAAAATTGTAATGTAATGAGGGTACTTCTTGAGGAAAATCTATGCATGTGATTTTCATACATCCAATCTAAAGTATTTAAAGAGATATTCAGTTTTTGAAGTTACTTGAGCTCACCCTGTGTAAGCACATTTGAAGTAATGCATATTCAGTCTGTTTTACTGTTTTGAAATAATGCACTTTCCTACCCTTTCTATTTTACTGTTTTGAAATTACAGTCTGTTGGTTCTGCCTGACTAAACACAACGATCACTGTTGTTGGCTTGTTGCAGTTTCACGACCTGACACGCTTCTTCCTGTCAGCATTCTACCACTTGAGCGAAACTCACTTCTTTTACAACATGACATCTCTTTTGTGGAAGGGCATACAGCTTGAAACGTCAATGGGTAGTGTTGAGTTTGCCTCTATGGTTTGTGCATTGCTTGGCTTGTCTCAAGGCATCACAATACTTTTGTCCAAAGGTTTACTCCTTTTCGGCAATGATGCGGCTTATTATGATCAATATGCTGTTGGATTCTCTGGAGTACTATTTGGTATGAAGGTCGTGCTGAATGCCTGGTCAGATGATTTTGTCATCCTTCATGGGATGGTTATTCCAGCAAAGTATGCTGCCTGGGCTGAATTACTTCTCATTCAGGCTTTCATTCCTGGGACATCATTTGTTGGCCATCTCGGTGGAATACTTGCTGGGCTGGCCTACCTTTGGCTTAAGCAATCATTCTCTGGGCCAGACCCGCTTTCTCTTCTGATTTCAGGAATTGGAAAGGTTGTGAGCTGGCCAATAGGGTTTATTCAGAAACTTTTCAGGTCTGGCCATGCAGCAAGTCGGGGCAGAGTTGGGCACCGTATGTCAGCAAGAGAGACTGGCCGGGGTATATGGAGATGCTCAGCCTGCACTTATGACAACTTGCCTTCGACAGATGTCTGTGAAATGTGCGGCAATCCGCGTGAGGACCATGCTTTTTCCCGCAGACAGCACCTCCAAGCTGGGGGGAACGGGGAGCTCTCGGTCGAGGAGATTCGCCGTAGGAGGCTTGAGAGATTTTCCAGATGATGTGAACCATTGTTCTAACAAATCAAATTTTTTGTGGTATAGGAAGGAAGTTAATTCCTCATGAAAACTGAAAATGCCCTTTTAGTCCTTCCTGTGCTACTACTACATAGTTTCTGAACATTCTTGTGTCTAATGAATACTCATCTATTCAAGCTTACTGCTACTGATTTAGCTCCATTCTTTAGGACCCCCTCGTAATATCTTTACGTTGTTTCGTCAGCTATGCCTCAAAAGTATGTAATTACGCCTTTTTTTCTGAATAAATGGAATATTAGAGTAAGTAGTTGACCACAGCAAATAATCCCCCTGCCGTATGTCTGTCGCCTACTATATGTTTGGCATTTTAGTCCGTCAGAGCATTCCTCTTCACAGTTCTTATAGCACTTGCAGCGTGTGTGAACTGAAATCTGCACCATGAACATCTGGGAGAAGTGGTGAGAACACTTTCAAAGTGGCAGCTTATTAAGGATCCGGTTGCATGTCCAAATACTCTACCAAAACTGCTTCCCTCTTCCTTTCTTCTTGTCTTTCGTTGTGTTTCCTTTCGATTACAAGCAGACGACTTGTTGAGATCATGGTTGGTTTCAGACGTCCAGGCATTAATTCCAGAAGACCACATTGATAGGAACAGAGCTTAACTCACCATGTGGGAGGTGTGTGTATACGCAGATACGCTCTCACCGTCTGAAAGCTTTGGTTGGTAATGTACCAATTTTCCTCTTGTGACATCTCTCACCAAATACAATTTATGCATTACGCTTACAGCTTCGATCACCAATTGACAATTTGGCCTTGAGAAAAACAGGGAAAAAACGCACAAGCCGTGAAGAGCATCTAGGAACTGAGTGCCAATTTAATTTTGATTATCAAGTGAATTATTGTTATAGGTTATCTACTCAAAAGATAAATTAAATATTTTAAGAAATAAACTTAATAAATAGTTGAAAACAAGTAATTTGAGTAATGTAAAAGGAGAAAGTTTTTTTTAGAAAACGTATTTTCTAAACACGGAGCGAACAATATGTTTCAATAATCCGATGAATAAGTAAAAAAACAGCCTAGAGAGAAAAAAAAATAAGGATGAGGCGTTCTTCTATTTGCCATGCGTGTTGCATTCCTGGCTGTAGAATTCGTTGCGCTCGACGAGCGTCCTGACGACCCCAGACGCGCGCGCGTCCGCCCGCTTGCCGAACCCGAGGGGGTTACCGTGGATGGAGGCGCACGCCGGCATGGCCGCCGCCGGTGGCCGTGACGCTGCAGCAGCGACCGCCCCGGTGCCGGCCGAACGGGCGTCTCGTAGTCGTCACGACGCTACGCCAGCAAGAAGGACGTGTACCGGCCAACGACTAGAACGACACGGTGGACCTGGTGGCCGTCGCAGTCCTGGGGCTCTTCTTCTTCCTCTCGCTGCTGTTGCAATTGCTGTTGTCCATCTCCATGATCACCACCGGTGACTCGTCGCGACGAAGACGGAGAAGACGACGACGACGTCGATCGAGGCCGACCGTTGGTTGCCGCCGTGCGAGGTTAGCCGCCTGTGGGTGGTTAATGCCATTCTCCTCTCCGATGCCTTTACGTGACAGAGGGGCTTCCGGTCATGTTCCCTTTGATCTGATCTGCCTCACACGTTGCAAGTTTGCGGTTTGCACGCTATCCATTTAGTAAAAATTTTCCATGGAGATTTTTACCGTAGTCGGCATAGTGGTTCCTCACGCTACCTTCTCAACAGCGATAAAAGAAACTACTTCTAGTGAACCACCTCTATCACTTCATTTTGATCGATTTTGCTAGCAGAGTCCATCGAACAGATCATCACTGGTTTAATCTCACAGTCGCATGACGTCGTGCATTTACATTTGATGGTATATGTGTGGTTTACAACGCACAAGGTAAGTAGCCAGCCGGTTGATATGTAGTACATGTTTTTCTAAGTCTCTTTGGTAAGGGTAGAAAAATAGCTTAAAACTGTTGTGCGCGAATTGTGAACAGTGATTGATGCTTGGATTTTGATTTCGTTTTAATAAAAAATGACCAGTGAGCGTGGTGTGCGTATGTACTGGTGTGTGCACGTATGAGTCGTCCGTGTAACTGAAAAAAAAGCTGGTCGTGGTCAGTAAGCCAGCCCTTTGTTTATAAGAACTATGGCTTTCCAATAGTACGTGCCGGCGTACTGCCATTATGTCATCTACCCGTCAAGGCTAACTTTTTTAAAATCATAACATAATTTATTTAGTCTTGGGATAAAATTTCCCCTGATCACAACTTTGTAGCATCGCTGATACATCAAGATTACAACTGATTGAACATAAAGACACTTAACACATCAGATGTGGTTTCTCAATTCTCAAATATGCATGTGGTCTTGCAAATTTCATCAACACGAGGCCGCAGCGTTTGGCTAAGTCTTTAGTGTGCCAAACATATTAGCAGATGAGCTGTATGCCATTAATTACTTACAGGACGTGGTTTGACCATGACAGTTTACCCATTTCTATTTTTTTTTGTTTCTTTTCTAAAGAAGTTACCCATTTCCATTTCATTCGAACTTTATATATAGTAGCTGGGAAAAGGAAACATCGATGCTGACGGATTGACCATTGTAACCATCAAGTTGGATTAGTTGGAGGTAAAGACGACAAACTTCACACACAGGCATCAAATGTGTACACAAGGTAAATATCTGAGTAAAAGCCAGTACACTACATAGCAAACATCCGTCTAAAAAAAAACAAGAAAAAGAAAAAGGAGAAAAACATAACAAACCTATCAACATAGCAATGTGTATATACATACACTCAATCTAAAAATGATAACTCAGTATACATATCTACAAGAATAAGTCTCACCGTACTCTCAAACCATGAAGAAGAAAAATAGGCCCAACAATGGCATGAGATTGTATATTACACCATATGGATATAAAGTGATGACTCCACCAACAGAAACTGGTTGTGACCCTATCTTTGCATTAATTTGTTGTCCAGGTGTGTTCGGGTTTGACAAAGACTGTGGTGGCGTGTTTGGGCTAGGTTGTGGGTTGTTTGGATCCGGTTGCGGTAAAGGTTGTGGTGGTGCATTCGGGTCAGGTTGTGGTAAAGGTTGGGGATTGTTTGGATCTGGCTGCGGCAAAGGTTGTGGTGGCGTGTTTGGGTTAGGTTGTGGTAAAGGTTGGGGATTGTTTGGGTCTGGCTGTGGCAAAGGTTGTGGCGGCGTATTTGGGTTTGGCTGCGGTATAGGTTGAGGATTGTTTGGGTCTGGCTGTGGCAAAGGCTGTGGTGGTGCATTTGGATCAGGCTGTGGCAAAGGGTTAGGATTGTTTGGATCTGGCTGCGGTAAAGGTTGGGGTGGTGTGTTTGGATCTGGTTGTGGTAAAGGTTGAGGATTTGGGTTCGGTTGTGGCAAAGGCTGAGGGTTTGGGTCTGGTTGCGGACCAAGTTGTGGTAACGGTTGCGGTGGTTGGAGCTTTGGGTCTGGCTGTGGGCCTGGTAGTGGCAAAGGTTGTGGTTTTGGGTTAGGCTGTGGTTGTGGGAGAGGCTGCGGCCGTGGATTTGGGTTTGGCTGGGGCAATGGTTGCGGTGGCTGTGGGTTTGGGAGCTGCTGCAATTTCCGCTGTGGCCCTACTAACCTCGGCACTTGATAAGTCGCAGCAGGAAGATCATCAACCAAGCTCCCAGCAGCAACAAGAAGCTGTGGCAGCAGCACCATTAGCAGCAGGGGAAGGAGAAGACAGCAAGCGTGGCGACGCCTCGCCATGGCTCCCTCCCGATGTGTCTCACCGGCAGGCAGCAGCTATAGCTAGCTAGTTGCTGCTTGTAGTAGTAGTGGTGGTGGTCACGGCTGCTTCAGGTAGTGGACAGGAAGGGCAGCCGACCTCGCAATTTATAGCCACGGCGAGCCAATCAGCGACGCACGCGTGTTAACCGTCTCATCTCCTCGCAGAGAAGAGGAGGAAGAAGAAAAAATAACCCGTGTGTTGTTCGGTTGGATGTCCACTCCATCCGGTTGATTAATTAGGACAAGTTAATAATCTGGATCGCAGGTCGTAATCATCTGTTAATTGCTTAACTAGGATAGCTAACAGCACCACTTAGCTGCACTGTAGCCAAGCATAAAGTGAGTTAGTGTGAGAGTGTGCTTACGAATGAAAAATCTTTTTTGCTTCGATTGTGGATTTTTGTAGCTTTCGCGGCGTGATCGGTTACAGTTACAGCACGTACCTGCATATTAATTGGCCGTCGCAATACCTAACCAAATTGGCTACTCCATCCATCTATCATACGACAACTTTTTCCCCCGTAATAATAAATTTCATCAGGTGCATAATACATGCAGAAAAGAGCTTCCGATACACTACTGCATTATTTGTGTGACTAGTGATAATATCTGCCACTTATACTACATCATGTGGTGAGTATATTTTTAACTTCATTATTTACATATCATGCAAATAATTATAAAAAATTAAGAAAATAGATTAATATGTAATATCATTCTAAGTTAAAATTAAATTTCTTTAGGTTATCCAAAAAAAGAATAAATTAAAATATAGCTAGGTAACGTATATTTATAACCAAATTTATTTTTTGGTTGCAATTTTAAAAGTTAAATTTAAGCTTATATATTCATGAAATAATCTATCATATATTAATCTAACTTATTAAAAAAATTTAAATGATGTCTCCTAAAGAGCTTAGAATAGTTTTCCCATTATCTCTTTATTACCCACATATATAATTCACGAGATATGTTTAATTGCACATAGATAAAGCATAGCTATTTCCAAAAGGAAAACTAAAGTGCAGTAGTGGAGCATATATATAGATATATACACACACACACTTTGTGCTCGAGAATAAAAACAGCGGTCGCTGAAAAGTTTCACCTTTCTAATTTTTCTTACACAAGAAACCTCGCAAGAAGAAGAACGGCGTGGTTGGATGGAGCTGGCTTTCCGTTTCTTTTCTCCTCCTGTGATGTCGCTGATAGGCTTATAGATAGATTAGCTAGCCCGGGCAGGACATGTTCGTCGCCGGGCCGGTGGTGGAAAAGCAGCTGCGGCTGCTGGCTGCGTAGCTTTCGCGAGGCACAGGATAGTCAAAAAAAAATTAACCTATTGGGTGATGGATTGACACGTACGTGCGGGGTAGGGGCGATCTGATCCGGTAATATCGATTAATCGATGGGTAGTAGACTAGTAGTAGTTGTTCGTTGCGTGCAGAGGTCGGTGGGCGCTGGTGTCCACCAGGGTTATTTCTTTCGATCGAAATTTCGCGAAATCAGCGAAATTTTGGTATCGGTACCCTGCGAAAGAAGTGTCTTTTGCTCAAAAGTTTAGGTCTTTTTTCAAATTTTGCTAGGCTGTTGAACTTATGTGATGAATGTTGATGCAACTATGCAATACTGTCTTGATTATGGACAACTTATGTTAATTGCTTTCATCGCCAATACTTTGTTGGGTCTTGTTATTATTTTCAGACAAAACTCAGCTAAAACATTCAAATCTGGCTTGCAAAGTGAGAGCGAAATTCTCGCTTATTTGGACAGTTCGTGTGCCCTGCGAAATTTTTCGAAGATCGAAAAAAAAAAGAACCCTTGGTGGCCACACGCCACGCGCGGGCGCGGGCGCGCGCGCACTGGCCTTCAAATCAGTTGGGGCCCACCCGCCATCCGCCGTAGTGCCTTACTACGCGCATGCGCCTTCGGGAAGCTGACGAGCGAGCTCGGCTGCGTGATGCCACCCCCGACCCTGTGTAAGATACAGATCGATGCGCCGGGTTGGCATCACCTGCACTCTACTGCTTTAGCGGTCACTGTGGTTACAGTTGGATCGAAAAGCAGTGGTGTAAAAATCTCCCGAGGTTTACTGTTTATCAAGGACCGTAGCGATTCTGACACTGTAGATGTAGTTTTAGTAATTAGTGTGTACATCCGTTGTGACATAGATCTCTAATATTGATTTATTTGATCCAATTGTGATAAAACCATATAAGAATAAAAACCTCACTTTATAGATAATGAGATAAGTAATGAAATTATATCTATACAGAAGGGAAAAAACTAAGAATGTATCAACAATGCCACTTAAGATATCAAGCTCTTCAACGGCCCGAGACTACAGCACAACAGAACACACACTTTAAAAGAAAATAATTTTTGTTCATCGATGCCTTTCAAACCAACCTAAGTGGTTTGTGTGGGATTTTCATCGACATGTGTTCGTGACATAACACATTCACCAAGGTGAGGACTAAGAACTATTAACATTGTTAAAAAGTTAGGGTTTTTACTCAAAAGTTGACTGCTAGCATCATGCAACCATCCATGGCAAAGAGAGTTTATGCCTCTCCACAAGGGCCACAAGAGTAAAAAAACAAAAAAAAAATCCTTCCTTTTAACTATTACCTCGTAAACTATTGTTTTAGTCTAAACTATAGCCTCACATGTCATTCACTACTCCAAGAGAACAATACGTTAATTTGAGTAGGCACAAAGCACTTGTCATGGAATGCTTGCTAGGGGATACTAATCACTTCTTGATGAAACGGAGGTCGATGCTACATCGAAATTTGCATGATCATCCCTTGAGCCGGTCGGTGATGCACCATACATGGGATAGAGGGAAATGTGCCAAATAGAGATCTAGAAGCTAGCCACCACTACTCACCTGTCGATCCATTTTTCGAGATCTATGTTCAGCCTTGTGTTGAATTTGGTAGGCATTCTATTGTCCTCACCTCTGATCCCTTGACAGCCAATGTACACTCACAAGCTACTATCAGGACGCCACTACTATTCTTCATGGCATCAGCCTTGTGTTGCCAAGCCTCCATCGGATCATCTACAAGTCCCCTTCTCCCATCTCTCCTCGGCGCTGCCACTCGGAGAAGAAAGGTCACCATTGATAGTAAGGCTAGGGTTGTACCCCTACCAAGGCCAATAGGTTTAAGGATGGGAAAGGAAAGTGATGATGGCTAGCATCCCAAAGAAAAGAGGCGGCCAATGAAGAGAATGAGGAAGAAGAACAGCTGCATCACCATCACTTGTGGTAGAGGTTGTTGGGCTCATATCGTTGCTATCCTCCATAAGCTCACCCGATTGTCGTTATGCATGAGCTCATGTCATCGTTGTCATCCATAAGTTCACTCTTGTGCCCTCCTTTCTAGTCCCTTCTTTTTACTGGGCTCAACATTAGGATCTGGTAAGTTGAGCTTGCTAGAGGAGTAATATGAGGCTATCAGCATCGAATAGAAAAGGGGAGAGGAGGCCGTTGGAGCTAGGGGTTGGGGAGGGGAGGCCATTGGTGTTAAGGCAAGGAGGAGGAAAAATTTGTTGATGAGTCCATATTGTCCATTTTCGTGCCATGTGTGCATCATATTGAAACAAAACCACTATAAACTAGCTAGGACCCTACACGTTGCTGTGAACGCACCATCGTTATCATAGGCATTGGAAATAGGCCAAATAATTGATACAAAAGTAAATAATAAACTATAATAAACTTTGTAAAAAATAATTAAGAAAATTATAAAAACATATTGCTTAATAGGTAAAGGCAGGAGAGCATTGAATTTGGGTGTATGCATATCGGGTTGCACTTGATAACACATTCACCGGTACATAAGCTAAGGGCAATGAATCAAATTGAGTTTACAACACATCCCTTCCAAATTTATCACAACAGCAGCAAAATAACAAGTGAAACTAACTTCCCTTGAATATGCATATACAGATCATACAAACAAACATGATAGCAACAAGAAAAGAAACTTTGATATGTCAAATTTAGTTATATGTTGGACAATTGTAATGGTAAATTAAAAACTAACCACAAATGTAGATTGACTCATGAATAACGGATTGTTCGGCTATTAAGTGTCTCCATGTTATGTACCCTCATCAACACAGCAAAACCACTGGTAAATGCATGAAAGCATGAGGCAATGGGCCCTAGGAAGGAAGAAAACATAGGCACATCAAGATACATCTGGTCATGGTTAGCATCGAACAAAATTAGAAAACATAATCTTCCAACCATGGAAGGATACAACAAATTAAAAGAACTCGAAAAATCAAGCATCTTGTAGATTGATAATTGATCACAAACTTGCGGTGCAAACAAATGTTAGCTAACAACATGAGGAATGGGTAATTACCCTAAGGAGAAGTAGGCAGTCCTAGTGAGGACCAAACGCAGATGGAAGTCGAAGCAGCCAACTTAGAGCATAGTGTGGCAACTAGAAGCAGCGGTCAGGCTGCGCTGCGTGGCGTAGCTTTCGCGAGGCACAGGAGAGAGCCAAAAACTTACTGGGCGATAGGATCGTGGGTGGACACGGCGTGCCGGCCGATCCGATCATATCCAATCGGTGGATGCTAACTAAGCATAGCGCAGGTAGTTAGATTTTTTTATAGGACCTGTTCATCTGATTTAATTTCTAGATTTCCATACTTATGTTTTTATAAGTGACGTACACGGTATTTTCGTTAATTTAAAAATATACTGATCTAGTATTTATAAGTATTTATATGCATAGGTATAGGTATGTATATGTATAGTTATAGAGATAAATACGCATGTTATAAGCGTGCGCTTATATACTTCTTTCGGAGAAAAAAAATCCAATCGGTGGGTGATGGCCCCATCGATGGGTAGTTCATTGCGTGCGTGGAGATCGCGCGGTCGGTGGCGACACGCACGCGCTGTCGTCGCGCGCACTCTCGCCGTCAAATCGGTCGGTCGGGCCATCGGGGAAGCCGTAGGCCCGTGTACGAGACGCGCTCATGCGCGCATACGCCTCCGGGAAGATAGATAAAAGATAGCCAGAGTGACGCGCGCGGCGCACCGTTGTCTCGTCGTCGTCGGCGAAGCCTAGGAGGAAGCTATACCGATGGTGGCGGCGACTTTATCCTAAAGCCATCAGCGGCCACCGTAGATTGGGAACAAGATACCAAAGATGAGAAAAAGCCTCGGTAGATCAAATGCAACAGTTGCATATATTCCTAATCCTACAGTAGTATAGATCTTCCACCAGAGAGTGTTATTCGGTGGTCACCGTTTTTTTTTTCAAAACACACTAAAAAACGCAAATACTTACAACATATATATATATATATATATATATCTAAAAATATATACATATATCTTATTTTTATAATTATATTTGAATTGGTATATTTTAAGATTGATAAGACCATCTCATAATTGATTTACACATCGAATAATAAATACGATCACATATATTAAATTTATTATTTAAAATAGTTTTTACGATAAAAAGGCTAATTAGTTAAAGATACGCTTAGTTTATCATTTGTTTTAGGTTTCGGTAGAATGGGCTCGTGGAAAGAGCGGATGGTTGGCTGCTCCATACATCAAGATTTTATTTTGGCCAAAACAAAACTGACTTATAGATTTATGTTAGACTTTAATTTTTTAAGCGTGTGTTAAAAAGAAGCACACTTGTGAGCGTACGAGTATGCGTACGTGTGAGCATATCCATATAAATCGGAAAAAAGAAAAAATAATTTAGCGTCTTTCTCCTTCCCATGGGAAAATTTTTCGAAGAGGGAGAAGAAAAGGTACGGTGTCTTTGTTTTTGTAACAGAGACCAGACAATCTAGTCCAAGTTTTTGCGCAAGCTTAGAACGCTACAATACAATCATCTTTTTTTTTCTTTGTGAGGAACAGCACAGTCTACTCCACTGTACTCCGGATTAACAATGTGCAAAGCAGCACAGAAACTGAAACTACCAAATCACATCATTCTAACGTGTCCGTTAGCGTACAGCTTCTGTGAGGTTTCATTAGAGATGTCTGTAGCCACTGAACTTCTTTACTCAGTAACCTGCAGGAAAATAGTTAGCAAAACAGGAAACCATTTTAACTGGACCATGGTGATTGCAAAGACGTACTGGTTACTCTGTTTGATTAGAATGGTCTTGTTAATAAAGTTGTCGGTAAGTCTCCATTCCAATCCATCGAGCTTTTTGCTGGGTCTTCTGCGCTGAAGAATCGATAAGCCTGGTTTTCCTGAGACTGAAACAAAACGACTTCGGAACGGCACTCATGCTGTTCCTTCCTGGGAGTCATGCACAACAGCATGTACCATCGTACATACTAAATTATAATACAGCTATTTCATACATAGGAAAATGTCTATATACCCTCATGAACTCTGAATGTAAGTTCACTTAGCACTATAAACTGACTCCCTAAGCTTCACAACACCAATATAAGCAGACTTCCAATAAAATTTTACGACTTTTTAGACTTTCCCTTCGTACAAAATTTAAGCCAAGCTCGGTATTTCAGTAATGGTTGATTCATTAGCCAAGCTCATATTTCAGCAAATCCCGCTTTTTTATCCCAAAAGATATGTAGAAAACAACAGGGATGAACTGCAAGTAACTTGTCAAAATGATGCTAGCTTTCTGTGCGTAATGGTTCAGTTTGTTCCATGGAGCGCATCTTAAACATATGGAGTTACATAAAACGAAGTACATGGCCAGCTTTTGAACATTGCTCGACCCAAAATTATTGGGTAGGAAACATAAACCGCCAAACTCATGGAACAGTGTCACCTTCAACAATCCTGTACTGTCCAATAGAAGATGATGGAAGGCATCAGAGAGAAGCAAAAACAGAAACGAAGATTATTGGGCAGGGCTCGGGGGTGCCAACTCCGGAGGAGCCTCCCGAGTGGCACCAATCATTGAATCGTGTTCCTCATCCTGGTGAGCAGACTTCTTGCGCAACAACTTCTCAAACTCAATCTTTTCAACAGGCTTGGCATTCTCGGCAGCATGGGCTTTGGCCAAACTGGAATAGTTAGAAGCTGATTCTTTGATAAACGCAATCTCATTGCCGGTGAGCTTCCTCAGAAATTTGGCAGGGTTTCCTCCCCATACCTGAATTCAATAAAACTAGTCAACAAAGCACTCGCAAATAAGATGACCAAACATTTGCTATGCCGCCTATTCTTGTTGCACCCATGCACAAATTTGTAGGCATCTAAACACTACAAAATGCAATTGTCAAAAGTACAATACAATGTACTTTCCACAAACTAGTTGAATCTTTGGTACACTAAACTCGTATTAATCTTGCAACAATAAATAGTCGATCAAGTGGAGCAAATTTTAGACAAGACCAGAGTAACAACCAAAACTGAAAGTGAAGTAATAAAGAAAGTAATGCACAACCTCTCCACAGGGGATCCTTGTGTTCTGTCGAACAAAGGCTCCAGCGGCAACCATCCCATGCTTTTCCACGACAACACCATCTAACAGGGTTGCCCCCATACCAACAAAAGCTTCATCCTCAACAGTGCATCCTTGTAATACAGCACTATGACCTGTGAAGTGGAGTTTCAGAATGTATATATGTCATCAGAACTTCACTTTTTTCATGACTACCAGTTTTGCAGTAAATTATGTAGAAGTTACCATATCAATTTTTGTGCTAGGCAATGATGAAAACATATTACAGTCATCCCAAATATGGAACCTAAATATTGTGAGGATATTGCATAAACAATTGATATGAAGCACATGTAGTGTGAGGGAAGGACAACGGATCATACTTACCTACTGTGACATTATCCCCAATGATGGTTGGAAAGACTTTCCCACTAAGATTAGATTTTGCCACATGGACAAGAGAATTGTCTTGTATATTGGTCCCAGATCCAATTTGAACGTTGTTTGTGTCCCCTGAAATTAAGTATGCTAAGATATTTTTGACGACAAAAATAACAACAAAGTCGCAATGCCGTATCAGATAGATATTAAAAACTTCAAGAAACTATAGCAATCATACTTCAAAAAGAGTGAATAAATTAGTTTATGGATCTCTGTTGTGCAGAGAATCTAACTCCATGGGCAAAAGTTATCTTTATTGGCTGCATATGCCGAGACTGTATATCTTAGTTTTCTTTGTATGTATTGTAATTATCATTCCAGACAAGTATCACTATCACTTAAGTTAGCACTGGTGACAGAATCAGCTAGCTTGTTCTCAGGAGACATGCTGCACAGAGAGGACAAGAGTTTGGGGAGTGATGAGAACATCCCATCATCCCATGTAATGGAAAGACAGCCTTGTTAACACAATCAATGGTTTGTTTATAGAGAGATGGCTCTAGTATACCGTGACAAATATCAGTGCAATTTATTATCTACGCACTTAATATATTCAAAATGTTAAGGTTTTTCCCCATAGATTCAACCGTATCATTTCCTTTTTTTTCAGCAAGGTAGATAGGTCAAGATACTTCACAACTACTAACATATGTTTAACACCAGAAACACTTCTACATTACATAGAAGACTATGCACAATCACACATGGATAAACATGGTACATTTATAATTGATAAGGTAATTGCTATTCCTATGTCAGCAGTTTGGTTATTCTACTTAGATCAAGTGTTATGTATTCATGTAAATAATATATCTTGACAAAGTAAATCACATAGACTGATACCTTTGAACATTATTGAACAAAACACAAAGCGAATAATTATTTGCATCTTAAAATTTTTGTTTGGTAGAGACGAATCAGAAAATAGGAACAGTTCAAAAAATCACAAATACTTGTAACATGATTCTGCAAAATGAAAAAAATGATGCTAACTAGGATAAGAAAGCAAGAAACACAAACCTCTTAAAACGCACCCATACCAAATTGAAGCTCCTTGTCCAACTTGAACATCACCAATGAGAGATGCACTTGGGGCAACAAATGCATCTCTGTTAACATGAGGGGCTTTGTCAAAGATGTTCATAAGTGTGCGATGCCTTGAGACTGTAAATGTTCAAAAAGAAATCATGCTAGCATTTCAATATGTTTACTACAGAAGCAAACAGTTATCGCTAATAGCTCAACCATATGTATAATACCAATATTTTACATGATACTAATAAATATAACCTTTTATCCCACTAAAATAGAATAGATTGTGATAATCTTATGGTGACAGGCTGACAGCCTCATGCATGTTACACAAAACTCCAAGCACAATGACATACATCATGCAGTTTTAGGTCTTATTCTGCAATTATGCAGCTTGAAGAAAATGAGCACATGACATTTACTTCTGGAGATAGAAGGAACCATCATAATTATTATTATCTGAAATCAGGAAGCAGACGATATTAAAATGTGCAGCTAAAGCAGTATCATGAAGATGATATGTACCGTCATAATTGCATGAGCTTTTAAGGAAGAAGTGACAAAAGCATAACAGTTAGAATAGTTAAAACGCCACTGCCATTTTTTGACTTATAAGATCTAGGGATCACTATGAAACTGAACAACCAACATGTTGATCTAATATTATTGAGTTTACAGTTGGAAAATCTTCCATCAGACAAACAAATTAACAGCACACAAATGCGACAGGGGCTCATAATATGCACATACTGGATTAAATATGATCAGGAAGAATCAAACAGAAACTTAAGCATTCAATTGCATATGAATCACTTTCAGAACTACTCCCTCCAGTCAGAAATTTTCAGAACTACCACTACCGAAAGTAAACAAAAAAAATCATCATTTCTGTCCCATATTAAGACAAGAGTTGCTCTGAACTTTCCAAATCCACCATACCTGGTAAAATAAATCCTCAAATGCTAATAGTAGCAATAGTGGCTCTCAGCAGTGACAAAAAAACACTTAAGCGATTAAATTCTTCTCCAACCTCTTTTCAAGCACTAAATCATCATACGTAACCTTTAGCACCCTATTGAAATCATCCATGCAAAAATTTAACATATCTTGGAGACTTTAACTTCAAGCTCTAGGGAATTGATATCTTCTTACAAAACCTCAATTATACCCAAATCATGATCAACGACAATATGTACAATCCACTACTTGAGTTGAACTTCCATACTTCCAGCACCTGTCGTGCATTGGACCTGTTCAGGTAGCAGAGAGCATCCACGAAACAATATTGTACACCACGCAGCCTCTAAATTTCTTTTTTGAAAGATCACGGCATTGTGCTGGCATCATATTAAGGGCAGCCTCTAAATTTCACAAAATGCATTGAGAAAGGAGCATAGCAGGTTCACTTCAACTCAAATCAGTGAACGATGACCTAACTGCACAAAACCCTAGGACAGCCCCAGCTTGGCCGGGAATGTAACCACAACATATCGTGAATTATTCTCAACCCTAGCCAGCCAGCAATCTGATCTACTCGCTCATTTTTCAATTTTTGGGAACCATTACTGGTTCAAATCCACAAGGACGCTCGTGCGAAACAGGTGTAGGGGGATACAGGAGGGCGGATTGGGGGCAGGGGCAGGGGCGGGGGGTGGGTTCTTACGCTGCTCGTGGAAATAGTATTTCCCCTGGAGGCGGCAGCCGAGGCGGTCGAGGGCCTGGCCGGTCTCCCGGATCCAGAACCCCACCGCGTAGAAGGCCTTCCCCAGGCCGGCCATCTCCCCACCAGGCGGTGATGACGGCGACGCTGCGGCTGCGGCTGCGGCGGTGGGCGGAATCGCGGTGGTGGGTTGGCTCCCTGACCTCGGGAGATCTCGAGGGGATCGGGGACGACGAGGGAAGCAGAGAGGCTGTGGAGTGGGGTCTCGGACGCTGGGGTTTCCTCCCCTGCTCGAGAAATTTACCGTTTTGCCCCTCCACCCTGGAGAGCTACCCAGTGGCCCATTTTCGGCCCAGCCCATACATATCCCAGGGCAGTCATTTTAGTGCCGGAAAAGTGTAATATATCAAGTTTCATCCATGTCTTTAAACCGCAAAAAATTGGTATAGAACATCTTTAGATATTAAAATCAATACAAATTGAGTTCGTTAGTCGTTTGAATGGTGGTTTTATCCTACGGAGCGCTCATGTAGCATGTTAGACTTAGTCTTCATCTCATGTAGTCTCTCCGTAGGGCTTATATGGTATTAGAAGAAAAATAATAAAATAAAACGCTTAATGGGAATAGTAAGGGAAAAATGTTTTGATAGTTGGGCCACACTTGTTATGTGGTTTGAGAGACATGAATTGAGGGATTTCTGGTGGACTTTTTTCATTTACTACCTCTTTTCGGTCGATTAATGATGGGCCGGAAATGAGGCCATACTATGGGCTGGAAAGGAAAGGCCACACGACCTACATTCCTCTTTCTGGCAACTCCGTCCCCGACCTCTGCTCCCCCTTCCCCAGTACTCCGCCTCCACCGTCACCGCAGCACGCAATGGCGCCTCCACGCCGCCGCTCCCTCCCGCTCCGGCTCCTCCTCCTCCTCGTCTTCCCCGTCTCCCTCTTCGTAGTCGTCGTCCTCCTCCACCACCGCTCCTCGAGCCCCGCTGCGGCGCTCCTCTCGGGCGGGGGGGCCGGCCACGCCCCGGACCCGCGCCGCTTTTCACTCCTCATCAAGGTCCTCGCCTACGACCGTCCGGGGCCGCTCCGCCGCTGTCTCCGCTCCCTTGCCGCGGCGGACTACGCCGGGGACCGCGTCGCGCTCCACGTCCTCGTCGACCACCCCAGGCCCAACGCGTCCCTCGATGCGTCCCGCGAGATCCTCGCCGAGGCCGACGCCTTCCCGTGGCCGCACGGGGAGAAGCGCGTGCACTACCGCGCCGCCAACGCGGGCCTCCAGGCGCAATGGATCGAGGCATGGTGGCCCGGCTCCGACGACGAGTTCGCCTTCGTCGTCGAGGACGACCTCGAGGTGTCGCCGCTCTACTATCGTTTCCTGAAGCGGGTGGTCATGACGTACTACTACAACCGCAAGAACTACAGTCCCTACGTGTTCGGTGCGTCGCTGCAGCGCCCCCGGTTTGTCGCAGGTGGGAGATACTGGAATGCTTTATCTTGTAGGCCGTAATTCTTTGCATATATTGTTAGGATTGGTTAGAATACTGCAATGTGGATCCTGGGAACACCAGATCGAAACCAGGCATCTGAACATCTAAAAGTTGATAGCCATTTTGGACCAGGCCTTGAATGCTGAAATTGTGAACACTACATCAGCTAGTAAAGGCTCACAATTAAGTGACTAGGTCAAACTAGATGTCACCCTTCTGTTTATTATTTTCTGCCATTTCTTGTATCAATTAGAAAAATGGGTATTGTCAACCTAACATTTTCTTGTGGTTGTGATTACTTCCTGCTTAAAGCTTGCCTTGAAGCATCGGTACAATAATATGTGAAGAGATTGAACCAATGATCTCCTTCTATCTGCTAGGACTAGATTTGGTCTGGCATGTTAATTGATTTGTTTATTTTGGTTACATATCAGTGAGATTGGTAATGTAGATGTGATTGTGGCCCTAGTTGTACTTTGTGTAGTGCCACTGCTGCTGCTGAATATTTTTTATTTGTTGTGTCTATTCTCATTTATCAACAAGATCAGGAAAGCGTTGTAGATAAAGTCTAGAATGAAATGTGGTTTCTAGGGACAAATAGTGGCTGCAACTTCAGAACGATCCACTGTAATCTATCATAAGCAATTTCATGTTCATTATAATGTAAATGTTTGGACTGCTGTGGCTTGTGGTCCTTCTCAAGACAGAAAGCTGCTAAATTAACCTTAGTTCTGCTGATCATAATGAATTGTGATACAAATTAATATAAGTTGGTGCTGCAGTGCTGCCACTCCAAATCATCACTCAGCTATATCATGTTCTTTGGTAGTAAAGGTTGCACTCCTGGCGATATGCTTTTCATCTTTCTGTGTTGATCAGGGCAGTGTTCCAAAAGTTGGCCCTAGGTGCCACCTGGGCACCCATTAGGCACTAGGTGCCAGGAAGCCACCACGATTAGGCAATAGATGGTGCATTATGCACCTAACCTGCCTTGGGGGCTCTTGTGCTTCTACTTTATTGTTCTGTTGTCTAACTTTTATGTAGTATGCTTGCTAATTTCTTGGAGTTAACTGGTCGAGCTGGTCCTAGGCAGCGTCTTTGCTCCCACTAAGAACTAGGCACCAGCCCTATCGACCCTCTAGAGTCTAGTGTCTTCTTGAACCATGTGTGAGGGGAGAGCTTGGAATGATAGGCTTCTGTATATTGTGCTTCATTACTTTTCTTGTTGCAAAACAACCTCCATTCCTCTACATATAGATACCAAAGACTTATGCTAATGGATCCTAACAAAATATAAAATCTCTAATAGAGCATCATACTTCTAACTGAACCTGTTGTTAGCAAATCACCTGAAATTTCTAGCTTAGTTGAATTAAATCTCTAATTCCATTTGATGCTAACAGATATTTAAACATTCTAACTTAGGCACTAGTGAAAAGGCTGTAGGCCCAGCATGTTTGTGTGACTCCATATCATGTTGACACTTTTGTTAATGTTAACAGCAATCTGTAAAATCACTTTGCTCAGGCTTCAAGGAATTTTATCACTTCTTTTTGCCTATGTCTGTACACGATAAGCTGTATTTATCTGGATTGATGATGGAAAATTAGAGATTGCAGTGGGAAGAACTAGTGTCTGCCCTGAAATCTGAATAGAAGTATGTAATTTAATGTACAGGCAATAGGTTTTGTGCAGCAATCCAAACTGTTGTTAGTTTATGAAATTGTCTGATATTTGTCGTATTAACCTTTAACAATAAATTATGCGCTTTCAACTGAAAAAAAATTAAAACTTTCAACCGTTTCTGAACTCTTGGTTACAAATTTGAACTCTCAACCACAGTGAGACCTTTCAACTAGGGATTTGAAAATCCAACCTCCAATTTGGCATAACTACATGAAACCTTCCAATCCAAACATTCAAGAAACGAAAAAAATATATATGTAACTATGATTCACCCAGATAATCTCATGCATGTATGTCTGTCGTTTGGCAAAGTCATACAGTGGTCAATAGTGTTCTCTTGAATGGGCCAATGATGGGTTGGCATTGGCAGCTCCAGTGCATGGTTAGGCTATGGCCTATAGAGGCACTTGGCTGCAGCAACAATGAGGAGAGAAGAGCAAGTACATGATATGAAAGCTTGCGTGAAAGAAGGGGAAAGGAAAGTTTGGCATGGCTGCATGGATCCAACTGTTTCATGTCACGCATGGTGTGAAATCCTGTGGTAGTTCAGGTGCTCATTGCTTGTCATAGCAATTGGTACCTGTAGGCTGTAGATTAGCGCTTTTAATTAACTTTCGTGTGTGAAATACAGTGTAGTCATGCTTTGAGGTAAATTTGTGGTAATTATCCTTTTCTTTGCTGTGATTTTTATGCCTCCTATTTGTACAATCAAACTACTAGTAGGAACTTGATTGGAATTTGCTAGTGAGCATAATTTGTGGAAGATTTTGCTGTTTTCTTTGGGCTGTGTGTGGGTGAGGATTATTGGGTTGGAATTTACATTAAATTTGAACAATCCTTGCTGAATTGCCTTCATCCAAACAATAGCTAAATTTTAGTTCTGTTATCTACAACATCCACATTAATTAAATTATTACAACAGTGCTTGCAATTATGCAATGTTTACTAGTTGACCTTGAACTGAATAGGTAAACGTGGAAACAAGATACAGCTGGATAGTGAAACCCACCTTTTCTTGTACCAGATGGTTGGTACCTGGGGCCAACTTCTCTTCCCAAAACCATGGAAAGAATTTCGATTATGGTACGATGAACACAAATCTAAAGGGATCAAACCTTTTCTTGAAGGCATGGTAAGTATTCTTATTTTATTCAGAAAACTACAGGATTTACATAATTAATCATATTTTTAGTTTGTCAAAGTATAAGCTTATCTGTTGAATATGTTTTTATCTAGGATAACATCTAAAGTCAACATGTCGTCAATTTCCATAATGTTTTGTTCCTCACTTGTTGTTTGCAGAAAACTACAGGGTGGTATAAAAAGATGGGAGAGAGAATATGGACCCCTTGGTTCATTAAATTTGCCCACTCCCGTGGATACTTCAACTTCTACACAAACTTCCTGAAGGAAAGGGCCCTCAGTGTCTCTCATAGGGATGCAGGCGTGAACTATGGAAGGAGTGTTGGACCAGATTCTGCATTGTTGGATGGGAAGAATCTCGATATCAATATATGGGAATTGCAGCCACTAAACAAGCTAAAGTGGTACAATTTCTGCTTCACTGAAGTTCTTCCAGGAAGAGTCGTTAGGAAATTCAGTGAACTTGGTTCTGTACTCAAGTTTGTTCAACTAGAAAACAGTATAGTGCTCATAAGCCTATACTCAATAGAACAGAGAATTGCAAGAAACCTCATTTGCCATCTTGAGAAGGCAGGCATGCAGAACTACATTTTCCTCATTGACAATCCAGAATTTCTAGATGACCTTGCTCATAGAGGACATCCTGTCATTGATGCTACCGGTTTGCTGCAGAGCATCAAAATGAGTAATTCTATGTACTCGGATGGCTTTGTTAAGGAAATAGTGGTTAAAGCTTATGTGATAAAAAATTGCTTGGACCTGGGCTACAATCTTTGGGTTTTAAATGGGAATATGATTTCACTTGGCAGTAAGTTAATTGAGCCATCAGATCAATCGGTTGATTTGTTTGCTGCAGAATCTATGGATTTGATATTTCTGAGGAGCTCACAAGGCTCTAAAAAATCATGGAATGAGCTTGTTATATTGAGAATGGCTGATAGGATGATGTCTTCAAAAAGTGAATTTTCTTCTCTGGAACACAAGAATTTTGTTCGCATGCTCACCAAAGTGTTGGGAAACAATGGTGCTGTGAGGCTAGGAAAACTGAATGAGGAGATTATGGCTGTTGAATTAGGGACTAACACCTCGAACAAATCACTGTCAGAAGGTCACTGTAAAGTCCTATTCTGGTCTCATAGCATGGCTTCAGATTCAGTTCAAAGTCAACTTGAAAAAATGGGTTTATGGCAAATTGACTCAGATTCATCTTGTAGTGCTGTTGTTTGTAACCAAAAGCAGTAGTATTTTGTTGTTGCAAATGTTCTTTCTTTAACCATGGCAACATTAAAGAGATCTAAGCCAAGATAACTCAAATATATTATGAGAGAGGTGGACCTGCTCCGGGAACCTACCCAAGAAAACAGTGATAGCATTCATCCTTGGATGCTCTCAACCATTGTGCGGTTTTATTCACTGTGGATTTTTGCCAGCAAATATTGATTACGGTGGGCTTTTGGTAACACCATTTTTTGTTTGTAGCTCTGATCTGGTACAGATTATATGATGTCCACAGGTATGAGTTCCATTAAATTTTGATGTGCTGAGCACTTGGTGTGCGTTGCTGTCTTGCTGATGAGGGTGAACTATTCAGTTAGCTATGTTAGCTGCAAAATGCAATTCACTGATATGGTTTTGGAGATAATTTTCTCTGGAGTGCTCCATGTGGATAGCAGCGTTCCAACAACAACCTACAGTCCTCGAATCATTGGATGCTAACTTGGTATGCCTTTTTGTTCAAAGTAACAGCGAATTATCTGTTCTAATCATGTAGCAATGTTGTCTCTATTCAAGTCATTCAAATTTTGGGCAACTTCCTTGGGTAAAATTGACTGAGGTTTGCATAGATAATTTTGTTAACCTGATGTTTTTTGTTCTGAGGTATGTATTAGATATTCAGAGCAATTCTACCACAACAGGATTCAACAAACCTTATACGGAAACAGGTGTGGAGAGTGTGTATCTGAAGAAAAAACTGGCAGATATGGTTGGTGATACACTTCTTTCACTGGCAGAAGCAATATCAGTAAGGTAACGAAAGGATTCTCAACTGTAAAGTGGTTAGACAAATTTGACAGGTCAGTTGAAATTTGTGGCACTATCATTCAAAGAGTGGGCATCACTGATCGAAGAGATTTCCCAACCAGAGTTGACAATTCCTAGTAACACAACGTTCTTCCACTTGAACAAGGTAGGATTATCTATCACTAGATCAAACTTAAATGTAAGGTAAGCTTGTAGTTGTGACAAAGTGGAGCCTGGAAATTGACACCCAAATTGCCCAAGATGCATCCTTGCATATAATAACATGAAAGCATATGTGTCATTACATATTGAGATGGGCATATGAGCCTGATGTCTGCTCTGCAAGGTTACCTTACTCCCTTGAATAGGGGCCAGTTGCCATCAACAGCTCAGTCATGTCTAGTGACCAATCCTTAGCATCTTGTTGTGCATATTACATAGGGAAATGTTAGGTAGCATCTCAACACAAAATTTGTAAGCTAGTAGGCTTGATGCATTAGGATCTCCATTGGAGCATTTCTGCTATGAGCTCACTCTATTTCTGAAAGATATTCATTCCTTGCCGTTATCCCTTTAATTTTCTCTTAATTAAGGTATATATAACTGATTAGCAGGTTCACTATAACCTCTAGATTCTGGCATCCTATTCATGATTAACCTCTTAACGTACTCCTATATACTGTGGGCTGTAGCACACCATTAGTATGCACTGCAATACGGATCAAATAGTTGATGTCGTAAAGTGTACTCCCTGATGATCTCGACATTTGTTGTTGTTAAGCATCGTCCTTTTCAGGATAGCTGGTGTCATTTTTATTTGTATTTTTCCCATTAAGGGGAACAGCTGTTTTCTTCATCATCCTCTAAAAAGACATGGCAGCTAATTAGGCCTACCAGACAATGTAAACAAGCAAGAAAAACTTCATTTGCAAGTTCTTAATCTCACTACCCTTGGAATTGATTAGCATGTGCTTTGGCCACTTCTGGGCAGACTGTCACTGATGACACTTCTGAGCAGACCGGTGGTGATGACAGGAGCAACGGTGATCAGTCGAATAGCTGCTCCACCACCGCTGGCGTAAAACCAAACCCATGTGCCCATGCCAGGCATGTTCATTCAATCATTCTTGGCCCTTGCTGAACGCAAAAAATTGCTATGAAAACTAGAAGTGCTACAGTTAGCACCCGATCTTTACGTAGGAGTACATGATACGGATTGAACAGCTATAGCTACTAGTAGTATATTGCACAAAGGAATCATTTGGTGATCTCTGCATCTTGGACAAAAACGGGTGGACCACCTTCAGTGTTGCCAGCTCGAGTCATCTCGGCATCTCAAAGCAAAGGTGCATCTACACTCCACAGGCATATTGCCATTTTGACACGACAGTTTTCCAGTTCCTCCCTTTGAGTTATACTATTATATACTCCATTGATCATTGAGTGGGGCATCCACGAGAGCTGTGAAAAATATCACCAGTGTCGGCAAGCGAACGCGAACGCAACACCACCCGGGTTCATTTTGGCTCCAGATGCGTGCAGCTCGCAGCTAGCCAGTGTGATCAGCGCTTCCACCTTCACCGATTGGGTGCGGAAGCGGCAGATCGTCGATCGGTTGCGCTGCGATCCGTTTTTCTCCTTCGCAGCCGCGGCGGCGGCGACCCTTTTGCCATAAATCCAAAGGGCGGTGACACGTCTGTTCGTTGCGCTGCGCCCACGGCAACGGCAGCCGAACGTGAGGAGGCCCCGGCGAGTGTCGCATGTCCGGAGTCTGATCGGATCGGGTCCTGTTGTTCCCGGAGCAGCCACTCGCATTCACAGATCTCGCTTTGCAGCCGCCTGCCATCGTGAGTGTGGGTGGTCCGGTGTCAGCGCACAGAGCTAGCAACGAGGGACAGAACTCGCGTGTAGGGAGTCTAGAGGCTATCATGATTAATAGCTTGCCGGAGTCAGATCTCACTTCTGATATAACTGATGAACGGGACTGGTTGATGCATTAACGAAAACGAAAATGACCGGGCGTCCCATGTTCCGTATGCTTGTACTGGCTCGTTTGATGGACTAAACAACGCGCTAATTAGCAGAACAGTAACGTATTTAACGCTGTCAAGATTGCGAGATTTAGGCCGGATGCCATGTGCAACATGCAAGCATAACGTGGACATGCCTTGACGAAGGGTTTTGTTTAGAGCTGCAGCGCACTGAACTGTGCGTTCCGTATAAGGTGGCCCCAGTTGCTTAATTCACTCGCTCGACATTAATGCTGCACTCTTTAAGCAGTGTTTGACCGTATTGAGTACAGTATTATTGACCCCGTTTGTGATAGATTGTTGGATAGATTATTGTTATGCTTTGTTGTAGAGATAAATTGATTTTTTAAAAAATAAACTTAACAATATAGTATATTTTTGTAGAAAATATATTTCATAGCGATGAAGTAAATAATCTAAAGTAATAATTCAGTAAAGTAACCGAAAAATAATAGTACACCTAAACAGGCAAATGAACCATCACATCCTTTGGAGAGAAATCAACCGTTGTCTTTACCACGTGCACGGTAATAAAAGAAGTAATATCTTCGTTTTAAAATATAAAAATATATTATTAGACCAGATATAATCTAAACGTATTTTAAATTTTAGGTTATTATCCTTATATTTTGGACTGAGGGAGTACGTATTGAAGTGAGGTGCCAGCAAACAGTAGCTGACGCATGTGAGCTGCTCGTGGCCTCTTCGAGGGCGTCGATAACGAAGGTTGCAGATTTGCCACATGCGCCCTAGTGGATGGGATGCCTGCGCTAAACAACACCCAGAGGTAGGGAGGACGGTGACTCGATGAGCCGAGAGCGCCCAGCTCCGACTGTGCTAGTGTCACGCCTCATCTTGGCTGAGCAGACTGTATCTTACCGGGGAGGAGATATCGTACCCAACTGTAAGGCCCGTTCAAACGTGCGAAATCTTTCTACGTAGAAATTGCTTTTTAAAAAATTAAATACATTTATTTTTTAGATCTTTAATAATTAATCCTCAATGAATCTTATATGTTAATGGAGTTCTCATTTTACATGTAGTTGATTGGTTCATTCTATCCGTCCAAAAGAAAATAGCCTTAAGCCTGATAACTTGGTAATCATACTGTTACCACGATAAACAGTGAAAAAACTGAATGAAATTTATCAAAAATTTAGATTTTTATTTAATTTTTTTAAGTTGGGTAAGATTATCATTTACTTATTGTTACTGTATCTCAACGATAAA
Organism: Oryza coarctata; assembly: GCA_030770085.1. Taxonomy (NCBI): domain Eukaryota; kingdom Viridiplantae; phylum Streptophyta; class Magnoliopsida; order Poales; family Poaceae; genus Oryza; species Oryza coarctata. The sequence goes on along the minus strand of CM061463.1, from coordinate 8,531,823 downwards.
CCTAATTATCCTGGTAAACATACGATAGGGAAATCTTATCGCTAAGACCAAAAGAGTGAGAATTTACCTGGCCAACAAGTCCTGTTTCGGACGCTCCGTTTGTGATAACTAAAAAATTTAGATTAATAAATTATCTAAATTTTGTGATGACTATTTGAGAGTATAAATAAACAAGTCAACTCATACAAAATTAAAAAAGTTATTCTAGAAATTATTTGAAGAAAATTTTATATTTTTTAAAATATCTTAGAAAGCGTGCAGATGAGCTAATAATAGCCTTTTCTTTCGACTCAAAATCATGGCTTATTAGCAGTAACGAACTAATAATACAGTGGAGAACGTGAAATTGAGATGACGGGATCCTGCTTTTCTGGCCGACCTTCCACATGGCCCTACGCACATGGCCGTCATGGTAAGATGGAGAATGGCATTTGACAAATTGTACTGGTTACAGGTGGCTAGTGTTTGGATTCATTCGATTCCTGTGGCAAGCTGGCACTGCATGACACTGTCGCCGGCCAATAAATATATATACTTGGGAGGGAGTTGATCTACTTCTGCGATGATTAAGCCAAATGGATGATGCTTCTTCTATTCCCCCCCTATCCATCGCCATACTTGTCACTTCAGAGTGAACATGCCCTTGGAAGAAAAGACCGATCCACCCTCTGAATGGATCATATGGTAGCCTAGTCGGTATTAACTTTTATAAGAGTAAATTATGTCGATGCTATATGAACTTAAAAGGTTTGTGATCTAAAAATTGGTAGATAAATGAGCGCCTAAGTAAAAAACTTGACAGGCACATATGATTTATGGCTATTCGGTTCATTTGTTGCTATAGAAAGTACCTATATTTATCAACCTGCATACATAGTTTTATAATGTACTTAATTTTGTCATTCTAGTAATTAAACCATTTAAGATTTACCAACTAACAAATCTTATATTTTGGTTGAGAAGGTGAAAATAATTGATAGTCCAGAGCAGTGGTACGAATGGAATGAACAGCTGGATGCTTATAAATTGCAAAGCAAGACTATAAGCCCATGTCCACGAGACAGCAACAGCAGAGACGTGTTTTTTTTCTACAAAAATATAAGGATGCTCTTAAATAGTAGCGTTAGAAAGATAACATGATGCCCTACCATACTGTCATATTGGCATAGTAAAAATCCTGTCTAACGCTCTCTTTAACCAAAATTCTACTTATCTAGCCAAGTTATTATATCAAATACTAAATTACAAGTGTGAAAATAGATTGTCTCTCCTGGTCTCAATTTTTCTCTTATATACCACGGATCACCACAATGATCAAACTCAAAGAATGGGAATCTTGATGAGCCCTATAACAAGTGGTTGATATGTATATAATTGGTAGGCTTTCGTCTTGCTAGCTCTATCCACTGACATGAAAAAGCTTGTTGGAGCTGGCTTTATCTCACGTGCGCCACCATCGAGCCTACCCGTCGACGTCTAGGTGAAGTAGTCAAAAAGCAGTGAGCCCAGGTGGACAGCACGGTTGTCAAACATGTCGCTCGACAGGGTGCATAGGCTACACAACGCTTTAAAATGATAGGCGGTAGCTGTGTCAGTCACCATCTTATCCTCTCATCACAAGTTTCAATAGGTACGTCAGTGTCTTACAGACGGCATATCTTCTATAATTGAACTAAATATCTTTGAAAATAACATATATCTATACTCATATAGACATATGTCTTTAAAGATGTGTACGACTACGAAAGAAAATCAATCCCAAATAAGTCAAGGCTATAGAGTCTGATCTGTGAATAAATCAACCTGCTCGGTCATGTTAGAAAAAAGGTTATCTAATGATATAAATATAATGACTTTCTAGGGAAGTATATTTAATGTCAAGCTAAATATATGCCACATTAAGTCAAGATTTATAGAGTCATCTAGTTGCTAGCTAATTACTTAGATAGGTTAGATTGCTCCCACCTTATATTTTATATGCTTTGATTTACCGAATATATATAAATAAAAGTATGATTATTACTTACCTTAAAAATACAAACCTATATAAAAACCTCTCTGATTTCTCGTTACTGTGAAGACACCTTTGTATCAGCTATACCATACACGCACAAATATTGTAATTAGATATTTGAAAGTTGATGTGTCATATATAAGTTTATTGTTTTAAAGCTTTTCATTAAAGATAATTTTGAGAAGCGACATTTCTAATGAAGGTTGCTTAGTCACTAATTTATATTGAAACAATTTACTCACACAAAACAAAACAAGATAAGTCACGAGTGTATAATTAATTATATTTTTATTAAATTATTTAATAGAAAAGATGCTTTAAAATAATAAATATATATTTTTAAATTAATATAATTAATACATAATTAAAAATTAGGCGCTCTCGAACTCGCACTAGATAGCCTCGAAAAACTCATATGTTTCCTTCTTATTTCTCACTATCGGTCATAAACTGTGGCATAGGGCCACCACAGTGCGGAGTCAGTGACCGTCAACGGTTCAGTGACAGACTGACAGTGGTTTTTCCCCAAGGCAGATGGCGCACTCGATCGAGTGCAGATACGTCATTTCACCCACAACGTCCGTCATTTCGTCCCTTTCCACCCCATGGGCAACCCCGTCATTTCGTCTATCCTCCGCAAGCGCCACCCGAAAAAATTCAAAATTCCCTCCTCCCAACGGGCCGTTTTCGAAGCCGACGCGGCGCGGCCGTCCGATGGGGGCAATCCGACGGCCCGGGGGAGTCAGGCGGGCGGCGCGGGAGGGAACGCGCCTGGGCCGTCCGATCCGGTGCCCAAGCCCTAGCCCCCCACGCGCCCATATAAAGCCCGCCTCCTTTCTAGGGCGCACCCTCGCCTCCCATTTGCACCTACTTCCACCCTCTCCGCTCTCTCCGCTCGGCCGGCCTACTCGCTTCGCCTAGGTAATTAGGCGGTGATTTTGCTCTCGTTTTGGTTTGCTCGCGCTTGGGTTGCGTGGGGTTCTGGATCTAGTTCGTGCTTGTGCTGTGGATTCGGTTGGATTTGGTTGGGGTCGTGGAGGATTTGGGGATTTTTTTTGGTCGGTTTGGTTGCTCGTTTTGTGGGTTTTGTGGGACTGTTTTTGGTTCAAAAAGCAGGTGTTGCGGTTTTATTTTTGTTAGATCTGGTATATTGCTAGACTTGTAGTTGTTTTGGAGTTCACTCGGGGGGATTTTTGGAAGTTTTATTGGTGCCATTTTGGGATTTGGGGTTGAATTTGTGAGCAACTGAGCATATACTAGAAGCTCTTCAGATTCGGTTGTATTCGCGTTTATTCAATTTTTGGGCTTGGATCTGTTTGGTTTTGCACTTTTGCTCTTAAAATCCCGATGATTTCGTGCTAGTGAGCTTTTCGAAAGCAGATCTGGTCCTCCACTTCCATTTCAAACCCATCCTCCCATCGTTTTCTCGCACCTAACGGCAGAATCCTTCGATTTGCCTCCCTATACCTGCAGCCACCGACCGCTAGGATCCGGCAGCCATGAGGGAGATACTGCACATCCAGGGCGGGCAGTGCGGCAACCAGATCGGCTCCAAGTTCTGGGAGGTCGTCTGCGACGAGCACGGCATCGACCCCACCGGCCGCTACGTCGGCACCTCCGACCTCCAGCTCGAGCGCGTTAACGTCTACTACAATGAGGCCTCCTGCGGTCGCTTCGTGCCCCGCGCTGTGCTCATGGACCTCGAGCCGGGCACCATGGACAGCGTCCGTACCGGGCCGTACGGCCAGATCTTCCGACCCGACAACTTCGTCTTCGGCCAGTCCGGCGCCGGCAACAACTGGGCCAAGGGGCACTACACCGAGGGCGCGGAGCTCATCGACTCGGTGCTCGATGTCGTCAGGAAGGAGGCTGAGAACTGCGACTGCCTCCAAGGTCGATTTCTTACTCAACTGTTGAATGTTGCTTGTTAATTATGTTCGCGTGATTGCCGTGATGCGTTCAGATCTGATGAAAATAGTTCCAGCTTTGGTAGTGTCGGCTGCTTTCTGCCTTTCCCCCTTAAGAGTATTTTACTTCAAGTAGTAGCTTTTTGTTAGCTAGTATGGGTCGCCCAGATATAATCGGACTTTAATATTCTATCTTGTAGATTCCAAAGTGGCCATTTGGTACTTGTTAAACTTGTTGCGATGTATTATGACCATTGTGATTTACTCACTTCATTTTACCTTTGGCTTAATGTTCAGCATCTAACAAGATAGACATTCACGCTAGTGTTTTATTTGTACAACATTTTGTTACCATGACTTGTTTCTATCGTAAAATCCAGTGTAGTTTCATGATCATGTAGCGTAAATATGGATTATTGTGATCTGGTTGATTTGATTGTAGTGATTATACACTCTTTATTTAAAGATCTATTGAAGGGAACTATCTGATTGGTGTCAGTCTCTTAGCGGTATGGAATATTTTATTTCTAGACTGTTGTAGGACTCTTGATTTGTTTTGTGATAATTGAATGCTTGTAAATGAGCTTGCCAGCTTCTATTTAAGCTAAACTTTCATCCTTGACATACCATGAAATCTATTTGTGTAATCCTGTGGCTACTCAGTGTCTTTGCCAGCTTCTAAATGTTGACACTTTCTGTGATCAGGATTTCAAGTTTGCCATTCCCTTGGTGGAGGCACTGGATCTGGGATGGGTACACTCCTGATCTCCAAGATCAGGGAGGAGTACCCTGACCGGATGATGCTCACATTTTCTGTCTTCCCTTCACCGAAGGTCTCAGACACTGTTGTTGAGCCCTACAATGCCACTCTTTCTGTCCATCAGTTGGTGGAGAATGCCGATGAGTGTATGGTTCTTGACAACGAGGCACTTTATGACATCTGCTTCCGTACCCTCAAGCTGACCACTCCTAGCTGTAAGTTAATTCTTACTCTAATTCTTAATAAGTCTGTAATCTTTATCTTTTTGTAGTTAGACTAGTAGCATTTGCTGTTCAGATGTTCAGAGGTGTATTTGGTAGCTCACTTTAATTTCAGTGTTAAAAGGTTGCTTTGGTAGATCCAGGTATGTTGTGTAAATGTTGCTATCCATCATTTTCAGTCCAACTTGCATGGTCCCTAGGCCAGCATAATAGGTGTTGCCTTCGTACTGCATTTTATTGACATGGTATGAAGTAGGATGAGCTACCTGCTTTGTTTATTTAGACCCATCGAACGTATCAAGCTTGTTTCCTGTACACGCAATATTGCATCATAATTTCAGTAGCTGGCATGACAGTAAAGTTATTGTTTCCTGCTTGGTTTTGTTTCTTTGCCTATAGGACTGTTTATTTATGTGCCTGTAAAGTTATTGTAATCCTGGATTCTTTTTTTGCTAACATAAATACTGCATTTCTTATGAACAGTTGGAGATCTGAACCACTTGATCAGTGCGACCATGAGTGGAGTTACATGCTGCCTTCGCTTCCCTGGTCAATTGAACTCCGACCTCCGCAAGCTGGCAGTGAACTTGATCCCCTTCCCTCGCCTTCACTTCTTCATGGTTGGCTTTGCGCCACTCACCTCGCGTGGCTCACAGCAGTACCGTGCCCTCACTGTCCCTGAGCTCACCCAGCAAATGTGGGACGCCAAGAACATGATGTGTGCTGCTGACCCACGTCATGGCCGCTACCTCACAGCCTCTGCCATGTTCCGTGGCAAGATGAGCACCAAGGAGGTGGACGAGCAGATGATCAACGTCCAGAACAAGAACTCGTCCTACTTTGTGGAGTGGATCCCCAACAACGTGAAGTCTAGCGTGTGTGACATCCCGCCCCGTGGCCTGTCCATGGCGTCCACCTTCATTGGCAACTCCACCTCCATCCAGGAGATGTTCCGTCGCGTGAGTGAGCAGTTCACGGCAATGTTCAGGAGGAAGGCCTTCTTGCACTGGTACACCGGCGAGGGCATGGACGAGATGGAGTTCACCGAGGCCGAGAGCAACATGAACGACCTCGTCTCTGAGTACCAGCAGTACCAGGACGCCACCGCTGACGAGGAGGTCGACTACGAGGACGACGAGGAGCAGGTCGGCGAAGAGGAGTAAAATTCTCGACGGAGCTTATGGGGATCCCATCTTTCATCTCCGACCTGACTGAGGTCGCTTGCTGTGTGCTACCTTTTCGACAAAGACGGGGAAGCTTGCGTATGTTTGGGCTATCTTTATTATTATTTGTTTCGCTATGATGGTTACTTGGTTATATGTGCTTTTGGGCAATGTGTACCAAGTAGTAGTACACGTGGTTGGTAGCGCCGCTGATGCTACTGCCACTTTAAATCCGTTTCACCTACCAGACCATGTTGGATGAGGAGTGTATTGGATTCTTGTACTGGCTTGATTGCTCGTGTTTTTGTCCTTTGTCTTGGTGCATGGATGTCAATCTTGCTGCTGCTGCGGCGGTGAGTAAACTTGTGATTGCCTTGTGTCAAGCGTACTTTGGCAGTTACGATTGAATTGGCTGAGAAACGACCTGTTGGTTCCTGTGAAGTATATCTTGATATACTTCTAGTCGCCAGTCAGTCATCCCGTCACTGCTCACTCCTCTTCCTGACTCCGAGCGGGCCGTTGGGACCTCGACACTAGTGTGCACTTGTGGTATGCCATGATTTTTGCTCTTTTTGGTTGGTTTTCCGCAAGTAGCACGGATAATACTCGGATGCATAAAGCTTGCAGTCAAATGTTGTAGCAACGGGCAAACAACTGAAACTAAGCTAGCAGCGCACTAACCATTTTGGTAGAACCAACCAGTGCATGGTGCAGACAGCATAAGTTATTGATGGGCCTGGAATTCTTAGCGAGAGAAGATGCTGACAGAGAATGCTCCAGGGTGGCCTGGTGAGAACTGAACCCCGTAGCCCAGTTGTCGTTGTGGTAACTGGTAAGAGTGGCCACTTGTAGGTGTTCGATCCAATCGAACATGTGTGCCATTCTCCCAGTTGTTTAGGGCCTTCAATTCCTACCGGGGACGCATAGACACGTATTCAATGGTACTTGTATGATGGGCGTTTTATTTGTGGGGAATGGCCAGAGGGAATGGGAAATAGGGGGGAGAGGATATCATTTCCTATGTACATTTGCTTGGGTGGAAGGGGAAGAAGGTGAAGGCTGGAATGGTATATGAGGAGCTCATTCCTATATACATTTGCTTGGGTGGAATGGGAAAAAGGTGGAGGTTGAAATGGTATACGAGGAGCTCATTCCTATATACATTTGCTTGGGTGGAATGGGAAAAAGGTGGAGGTTGGAATGGTATATGAGGCTCATTTCTCACCAATCCAATCCCAATACCAATGGGGAGATGGTCCGGGTGGGTTTCAGCTGGGAAATGATGGGAGGATAAAAATACCCTACCTCAACTAATTAATCTCCATCATAAGGACAAGGACAATAGAATAGCCCGCTGCTTTCTCCAAATATTATGGAGCTCACTTACAGCAAGCTAATAGACTATACAACAGTAATCTATATGTGTATATATATATGTATGTATTACTATACCTAAGAAAATAATTTTTATTCCTCCATGGGCCCACCATAGTATGAAAGCACCACAACACAAAGAATAGACGCTGCACGCCTAGGAGCCCGTGTGAGCAGGCCCTTGAGGTTATTTGTACTTGCCCTAAGAAGAGTATATCGCTCTAGAAAATATTTTATCTCTATCCTAAATCTTTTTTAAAGATAAACATGAGGCTAAAGGCTTCAAAATTTTATTTATAAATGGAAAAAAATCTATATACTTCCCTAAACTTTAGATAAAAATATGTATAAGTATCTTAAACTTAAAACCGAGTATTATATGCTCCGAACTTTACAAAGTATTTTTTTAAAAACTCATTTGCATATACATTAAATGACTTTGACTACATGACATATGCATAGAATATATATGTTAAAATCTTCACTTAAATATTTCTATTTAAACCATTTTCTACTCTGACTTACAAACGAGTAATGATATAGTTTGGTATGTCTGTAAAGTATAAATTGATGACCAATGATTGCAAATATATATATATATATATATGTTATATTAGTTATTTAAAACCACTCATTTAAGCTTTTAAAAACACAAAATCATCCAAAACTATCTTAACGAGTAATATGAATGGTAGTTATTTTAGAGAGTTGAATGTCGAGTTTTAAAGTCAAGGTGAAGTTTAGGGAAGGGGTGTATGTAAACTTTTTCTTTTTTTTTAAAGCTAGCTGATGGTGTATCTAGATTTGCAAGAAAGCCCAAATATGTAAAAGGATTTTAAAAGATTTAAAAAAAGCAATAGGGTCTTGTCTCTACTTCTTGCTCTGCTTTGACTGGATAGATGACAACAGTGATGGTCACACTAGAGAAAGCATGGCTAGCTACATGTGAAGCCAAGTCGCATGCTCTTATAGGGTCTCCTAGAATTAGAGATTGTGGCGAACTTGACACAATCTTCAAACCTTAGCTGCTAATCGAAGTTTCACCACTAGAGACACAAAAGAGTATCGGAAGTAGAGAAGAAACTTTGCCGGGAAATGGGATGATGATTGCCGCTACCTTATTGAACAATAGAAGACACGATGCCTCCTCTGTTTTGATGGATTGCTTGATTCCACTAGCGACGACAATGAAGAGAATGAAGTAGTCTACTGTAGATGAAGCTAGAATGCATACCCAATCGGGGTTTCTAAGGCCATGTTCATTTCAACTGAATGGCTTAGCTTATTGATGATATGTAAAATGAGGTGAGTTATTAGTATATGATTAATCGAGTATTAACTATTATAAACTTTAAAAAATAGATTCATTATATTTTTTAAGAAACTTTTGTATTGAAAATTTTTATAGAAAACACATCGTTTAACAATTTAGGAAGTGTGCTCATGGAAAACTAGGTAGAAGCCCATATGATAAACTAAAAATAACACTGCCTAAGATGTGGAGGTTGCTTCATCCATGACGCTGCAAAAAAAGATCCTTCATCATCGAGCATTGCAAGGAGCTTGTTGGAGCAAATCATAATGGTTGATGCTACCTTTAGCAAGTGGGAGTAGGGCGCTAGCTTTGTCTCCACTGCTTATATGTTGTGCTCCTAGTAGCTGATGTCATTGGAAGACCCAAAGACCTCCTACCAATTGATTGGCGCCAGAGAGGCCTCTAGGTGCTTTGATGATGGTCAGATGGCGGCCAAGACAAAGATGGCAGAAGACGGACACTAGCTTGACCTACAATGGAAAAAGGGAAAGAATATGAAACTACGAGATTAACCCAACCACTAGACTAGCTCGACTACTCTCCCGATGCCCCTTCCCCCTACTAATGACCAGCGACTGTCGAAAATGAAGGAGAAAAGGGGTCAAAGGAGGAACTTTTTATGTTGCCTTTCTTTTTGCCTCCCATTACTATCCCAAATCCTGTGTATGCAAACATAGGAATGGTAAAAGCATTTAATATCCTTATCCTAAAAACATAGTTTTATATCCCATCACATATCTCTATCCTTATCCTAAAATCACAGTTTTACATTCCATCACATATCTCTATCTCTACGTCACCATACATTGAAGCACATCTATATGTTTCCCCACATATTGGAGAACTAGGCCCTTTGTTCTATATTACACAAATGATACCGTTGTGTCCGCACATGTGGTATGAGTGTAATGTGCACAAATGAGTACTCGTTGACATCATCTAATCTAGGCTAGAACTATCTGCAAACATGTAATAGTACATACTAGGTCATAAACAACCTCAAAAAGAAAGAATATAGAGTGTTTACTGCTCCCTTTTTAGAGTCAATTTTGTCTTTGATAAGGTAGCTCCCATTTGTTTAAAAGTTAGAACACATGGGTTTAAAATAAATATATAAAAACAATCCAATAACTTCTTAAGTGGAAAAAAATGGTGGAATCCAAAAGGGTAAACACTACTTTATTTGACAATTGAGGGTAACACTACAATATCCATTAATAAGGGCCATATATACATGTTATAAACACTATTGATAAGATAGTGTGGTGCTCATATATGGCACTGCTACATGCAGGACCACTCTACCTTGTCGGAAGACTTGTGTCATGTGGCAATTCAGCTGTGAAATCATGTCTCACACTTTTCCCTCACTCTATATCTCATGTGGTTTGCGTTTGTGACACTATATGTTTGTTGAGGTGTTCAAGGGTATTTACAATATAGTGACATGATGATTGGCTTCATGCCTTTACGTCAGAGTCGACCTGCCACCTTAGCCAAGAGAGTGGCCTCGTAGGGTTGCACGTGCCCTATTGAAGGTATGGGAGTCTCGATTTGAAAAGCAATCTAACACGGAGGGCCATTACTCATGGAGCTTTGTTGTGTGAGTAGTGCCCTTGTAGCTGTAGCTTTTTTCTGGCTCACTTTAGCTACTATGCATTGAGATTCGAGAAGGGTTATTCTTGATGGTGATTTTATTCTATGTGCCAAACACTCTCTCCTAAGACAATGCACTGTAAATGCCCTAAAGAGGTAGAGGGGGGGATGGTGGCAGTGGCCACAAGTCCCTTTTGTGTAATGCTCCATATACCCTACTATTCTACATGTAATTCAACACGAATTAACTCCATTATTTAGCACATAATTGAGCAGTAGAATGAGAGAAAATCTATTGTTTGGAACCTAACTGAGCACTAAAATTACCTTAAACCTAACCTTCATCACATATTGTGTTATGATGCAACTGCACAGCCTCCTCTATAAATTTTCCCAGTGCTACTGGTAAAAAGTGTCTGACTTGACTCCTTATGCAAATGTTGCACTTTTAATTTGTTATAGAGATGTTTCCTTATATGACTCTTTTAGCATGATTCTTTAAAGGATACACACGAACAACTTGGTAACATACATATTGGCATACAAATAATATGACGGTATGCAAATGCAATGAGTCGTACATGCTTTCTTAACCCAACATCTTTGAGTTCATCAAGTATATTTGAGTGTACTCCTAGCCTTATAGATTCAACTGCCTCATGTTTTTTCATAAACAGCCAACATAATTTATCATATATGTAGTTATGTCTTATTAACCATAATACCAGCCATCATGCATTTTTTAACAAAAACATTCAACCCAATGTATAGATAAAGAGGATAATTGCGGTTTCCCTGCTTTTCAACTCAAATTGTAATTTTCCCCTCCTTTTTTGAACTTTGTGACTTTGTCCTAATTTTTTAGACTAAAGCCTTTGATTATACCCCATTCCATTAAGAAGATTTAATGTTGTTAAACACATGTATAGCCTTGTAGATTTGCTCCTACTTTTCTGATGGCTTTTGATTTTGCCCATGTTTTGATATCAAGCATTTTGACATGAATTTCACTAATTTAGTTAAAAAGATGAAGCTAAGCACAAGCTTGAAATAAAATCTACCCCTATTTTGATAAAGATTTTAGCATATTTAAGTCTCTTAATGTGCTACTGGTGGTGGGGGTGGGGAATGTGTGTGTGTTGGTTGGGGGACACAAGTTTTAGTTCAAAAAACGAGCGCAAAATCACAAAGTTAGAAAAGTAGGGGTAAAAAACCTCTTTGTTTTTTTTAATAAATGACGTTAGTTAGTTCAATTTTGTATTGAAAAATGGAGAAAATAATTGAAGTTGAAAATATAGGTATAAATGCAAATGCCCCATAGATAAAATATTGATTTTTATTTTTAAAATGTTTACAATACTATTTTTTAAAAAGACTTGGCGTAGATCATATTATCATTGCCTATTAGAATTATTATGTACTCGTTACTTTTAATTTTTTTCTACAATTTGGAATTTTACTTGTCTTCTACTCTTTTAGTATGTTATCCAATCTATCCCTATAATTTAGAATTAATAATTTGAAAGTTATAACTGACATAGATTATTCAAAAATAACCAACGTAGCTTACATATAATTAAAATTTTAATTTTTATAATATCAATGCACACATGAGTTAGTGACCGAATAGGATCTACATTTATACAATAATTTAGAAAATAAGCAGATGACAGCGCTGTAGGATAACAACGGCTTTTATAAAGGACTGAAATGTTACTCTATCTTTACTTTGTGTATGTCTTCAATGTAGATCTGAAATAAAAATAAACGAGGGGATCTACTATCATGCGAAGAGCTAAATAATACTCCAAGGCACCTTAATGCATATGGTGGAGAAGTAGAAAAAAAATATTTTCCTTCATTAGTACTGACATTTTTAGATGGCTAGAATGATGCTTATACTGTTATTGATAGGCGCCATGGTGGTTTGGAACGTGAGATTGACAAGCTGTATCGCATAACATAATAACAAATCCTTGCAATCACCAACAGATACCTAATATAATTCTCAATATCAAAATTTTAGACTTCTAGATGAAAAATTGGCTCCAACAGTTCGCCTAAATGACCGCTAAAAGATTAGAACATTATTTCATGTTCTTCTCGTTCTCTACTTAGTGGAAAGAGAGCACTGGTTCTTAATCCATGATGTGAGAGAAGCCGCTATCGTGACACACGCAAGAAGAAAACGAGGGAACGGTTAGTTGTTAGTTTGAGGTGGACCTATTTTTTATTATTGAAAATTAATTAGTTATAAAGTAATGGATTCACGAATTAAAAATCTGATTACGGATCCCAAAATGAAACTTTTCTGGAAGGATTTTTAGGCTCCTGTTGATGATGCTAAGGAGTGGAGTGCTGTTACAACCCACGGCCACTGGACATTTACTGCTACAAAAATTGTCAAATTTACACAGATCGAGCATTAAGCGATCGATCTCTCTGAAGATATTGCTAGACCGATGTGGTCTGTATGTGATAATTGACTGATGTATGTATATATTATACTAATATCCTTCCTGAATATAAACATATTTTAAGATGAGATTGAAGGTTGTGATTAAAGCAGCAGCAGCACTATAGATATGCCAGTCCGATCGGGTCCGGCTCCGGCGCCGCGAGTGATCGAAGCGGGGGCCGACGAGTGATAGAAGCGCGCCACAGGCTGGAGTGCTCAATCGGCGGTGGATGAAGGGGGCGACGTACGCCGCCGGGCCAGCCGAAACTTACGACGAAGGCGGATGTATTGTATATACATTTCAGTTTTAGTCCCACATCCCCATTTCGTGCGGAAACCGCGGCCGATAAAGCGCGCCGCGTCCCCGTCTCCGACCGCCGGGCCTAGTAGCGCAGGCCTGTCACTCCGGCTTCGGAGGGCAGAGTTGGCGAGGGCTGTGAGGGGCTCGGCTCACCCCGCGGTGGCGCTCGGCGGCAACATTCCTTCTGAATTCGACCGTTCGTCGTGCGCACAGTTTTAATTTCCTGAATTCATATCAGCTAGTAGCGTTCTAGCTTTTGCCTGCTTTTCCTACTGGCTGCCAAAGAACAAGATCACTCGCAAGTATTACTATTTCACCTCAATATGCTGACAGCTTCGCTTGATCTGAAGGAAAAAACAAAAACTGCAGCCAGCTTTTGAATGTTGAGTTTTTATGTTTTTGAAGATATTTGCATGGACGCATTCACCATTTTAACGCAGTCTGATATGTTCATCGACTCATTGTTGTTTAATGAGCATATTACAATCAAATTAATCATGATATATACCTTCGAACATCAATGTGTATGTACTAAAATAAATACATGTGTTTACCGAAAAAACGCGTACTCTTAACTATGCAACTAAAATGGTACGTGTATTGGTTACATTATTTAATAGTACTGTCGTATCTCTTTTCATTGCGCTATGCCCTATTTGTGTAACTCCATAAATCAGTAGTTTTTAATCCGACATCATTTTGATAAGAACTAAGAACAGTACTCGCATAAGATAAAAGTTAGGCTAAAAATATCATCAAGGTTACTTGATGATAAAGTTAGGGGAATTTCTGAAACTGTAAGAATAATATTGCATGAGCATATATATTACAAATTAAATCAGAAAATGAGCATGCCTGGATGAGAACACAACCGACAGAATAAATTCTATGCATGGGAAATGAGGATGCCAAAGATTGAGTAACATTAGATTGACGAATTCTGCCTGGTATGAAAATATAGTTCGTACCAATGTACACACGATTTTCTGAATAATTAAAAGTAAGAAGATACAATTAATCTGAAGCCTGAACTATATCATATATGGTTCCCAATTAATCTCAAGTGCAAAAGACTGAAAAAAATATTTTAATGCATTAGCTTTTGTGATCCTGACCTAAGAGACTTCTGTGACTAAAGAAAGAAAAATCCAACTGAACCAAAAGCTTCTATAACTTTTTAGCACTATACAATTGTTTCAAGCAGCTTAATTATTGATGCAAGGGGTTTTCTGAAACTTAAGAGTTTAATTTGTAAGAGTAAAGACAATCACTACTTTCCATAGAGTTAGTACATCTCCCACATGAGCACAAGGAAATAATGATGCATTTCCAGTGCTTATAGCTGGTTACTGTATATTCTAGCTGGATCATTTCCAATGGAAAATAAATTATCCAAATATATGGATCATTTGTGCGATCTGTATACCCGGAACCTATCATCTGTTCTACTCATCCTTTGCTTCGACGTGGAAGTAGTGGCCCTTCTTTGTTTGAAGTTTGGTACCTCATGCACGTCCAAGTATTGCACACAACGCCTCTTTTTTTCTGGATGAATATATATTGAAATGTTATATATTCACAATTAGATCGTTTAACACACCACTGTCACCAGCAAAGCAATAATATCAAAATGTGAACAGAGAGTTAATTAACTGACCGTTTTCAGCTTCCTGATAGGCATGATTTAGCTTGCGCTTCGTCGCCTCCAGTCCCAGATCAGCTATATTGGTGTTTAATCTCTTTCCTATACCTACCTTGTGAACTCCTAATGCTGGGGCTTGCATCCCCAACATCTGGAACCAAATCATACATGTGTCAAAATCTTACTAAGAATCATACCAAATTAGAGATTAGCACATGAGGTATGAACTTACACTCACATGAGCAGGCAGTGGCTTTTTGACAGCAGCAATGGGAGGTGGTTTTGTTATAACAGTAGCATGATCTTGATCTTGTCTTGGTTTCATGTTAGAACTGTGGCTCTTCTGAATTTCCTCATCAGGTTGACTCCTTAATATATATTCAGCACATCTAGGTTTAGTAGCTTTGGCTGTCAGTACACTAGATCTAGAGGGCTTGATATATGATCTTGGCCCTTGTGTTTCTCGTTGCATACTTGTTTTTCTTAATATTGGGGCTTGTTTTGTTCGCAAAGCTTGGTTCTTGGGGCCGCTATTTTCATTGATATTTACCATCTGTTGTTTCCTCATCGCATACATAGCTGGTGTAGGTTTGAAAGTACTCACATCATTATTTTGGCTGTTGTACTCAGAATCACCACCGTCATTGTTGTACTTACTACCGTCATCATCATCCATTTCAACTAAAAGCTTTAAGCCACGACACGTAAAGCACCAAAAAGTTAATTAGTATCTTGTTCCAGAGCAAGATTATCAGCACATTCATATATATAGAATAATTAATTGACAAATTATAGTTGTGTTGAAAACACAATATAATATAGCTAGGAAGCATTACATGTAATAGTACGTACCTCAGAGACATACTGTTCTGCGGTGGACTGGGCCAAAAGGAATGCTCCCGCATCGATAGGTGGAATAGAAAGCCCAAAATCATCTTCCACAGTAGATGGATTCGAGAAGTCTTCTGCTACAGATCGGTTTGATGTGTTGCAAATTAAAGATACAATATTATTATTTAGTTGTTCTGGGGATCGGAAGTAAACCATTTCCAATACCTAAAAATATTATTTAGAAAATGTTAAGTATAACACAAGAGAACTGAACACACCTAGTTTACCTGCATTTGCAGAAGAAACTCCGACCCAGTCAACAGCTACCTTTTTCCAGCCTCTGAAGCACAGCAAATATGCAAGCAAAAGTAGCACCCGGTGAAACACAACCATGCAAAGCACTGAATGGAAACTTAAGTAGACATCACTAGCTTTATGAACATATAAATGCTAGCTAGAAATAGTTAGCACAGCTGCAATATATGAACCATTAAGTGTGTAATATAATATGTGAAAAGAGTGATTTTTTATAGTGGTCGCAAAAGTAATATGAGGTACCACAACTTTTAATGTGCTAAAATTTTCCATTACCAAATTTACAATTCAAATTTGGTACTTCCATATGCCTTCTTCAGTACCATAAAAGTTCTCTTTTTAAAAATATTCCAGAGCTTGCTAATCATCCTGTATACTCAATCCAATCGCCATTTTCTTTCTTTGAAAATGGGATAATACACCCAGCTTCTATTGAAAGCTAACATATAAGAGTTTAGAAAGGTATTGCAGCGGCTGCTGTTAGCAGCTTCACGATGGAGTTCAGTAATTCACAAAACTCAAACTTATTTTTTTCGATAATAGAATTCAATCCAGGCATTACATCGAAGATGTATCCAACCAAAAACTCAAACTTAATTACTATACTAAAAGCTAAACCATCATAAGCTAATCGCTCAATTACAGGACATTGCCACACACTATTTTGATTTTACTACTAAGAGGAACTGAGAATCTACATATAGTACTTAAAGTGCTTTAATTTACATAGTGAGTATAAGAAGATTAATAAACAGCTAACCTCCAATGTGTACAGGTCGCTGACATTGCACTGGATATAGACTTCCATTCTATGACTTGGCAGTGGCACAAATCATAATGATCAAACTGGAATTAAGTAGGAGTGCAGAGAACTTACTCGGTGAGCTCGCGTACAATCTTGCAGATTACCGGCGACCTATGCTTTTTCAACGGAGCAACAGCATGTATAATATCAGTACTCTGCAAGAAATCAGCAGTTCAAATTCTAACGTAAATAGTAGAGTAACGAAACAAAATGCATTATTCGATCTTTATATATGCCTTGATCACACTGCTTTAACTCAGAACAAAAATCTTCATTTCGTTGCTGCACTACGTACCTTCAGAATCGACACGGCCAGCGGCATCAGTTGCAACCTCCTCAGACCGTCAAACAATGTGTCTACCGACTGCGATGATCATAGAAAGTCAGAGATAATTAATTTAGTCAGTGATCGATTCCAGGGTTTTCTTTTTCCTTATCGGCCAAAGAGCGGTTACCTCTCCCCTGGGTAACAGTGGTAACAGCGCGTGTATCGAGCAAAACCGTTGGAAAAGCAAACAATTTAAAACAATTTTTTGTTTAAATTTTTTTGAACTTGGTCGATATACCGCGGTTACCATGGTACCTGACGGTAAGACTTAAAGAGAGACCCTTTCGATTCCAAGAACATAGCAATGCTATCAAATGCAGCATTGGATGGACCATGGATCAAAATTATTTTCTTCTTCTTTTTTTTGTTTCATTTGCTGATTAAGTGATGAAAGTTAGATGACCTGCTCCTTGTAGTTGATGAGGATTTCCTTGATGCGGAGCACCTCGTTCATCACCTTGTTATCCTCCTCGATCTCGTCGGCGAGAGCCTCGAGCATTTGCTGATCGATTAGAGAGTGGGAGGGGGCCTCGCCGGCGGCGACAGCGTTAGCATTGTCATGGATATGGTCGCCTGCGTCGATGGCTGACGGCCAGAGGGGCTGCAGGTGCTTTCCGCCGTCGACGGCGTCATCATCCCCCGGTTCCGCGACGGCGCCGTTGCAGCTCGCCTCTTTGCTGCTCTTCTCAGACGCGCGACGCGCGCTGCCCGGGCGGCTCAGCTGCTCCCCTGCCGCTGCTGCAGCAGCAGCACCCTTGCCGTGACTGTTGCAGGCGAGCGGCGGCACTGGCGCGACGGCGAATAGCCACTCTACGATGCCCTGGCGGCGGCGGATTAGCTCATCCGGCGAGTCGGCGCTGGCAATGAGGATGGCGTTGCGGATGACGTCGTAGATGTCGGCGCCGTGGAACATCTCTTGCCACCTCTCCATGCCGCCGCCGCCGACCTCCATTCCGCTTCCTTCCCCCTCCTTCCCGACGAGAGAGATCCTCGCCGCTAGACCTCCTCCGAGCTCGATCCGGTGGCCGATTCTGCTGCCTCGCGCCCGGCGCCGGCGGATCCAATATTTCCAATCACTTTGGTCTCCTCAAAACCCAACCCTACAAAACCAAAAACCAGACGATCCCCAAAAATATTCAAGATCAAGCAACCCAACCCAGCAGACAGCAGCAGCGGCAAGAACAACTAGCGAAGTAGAAAGCCAAGATCAGCAGCGAGCAAACCCGCAGAGCCCTCCGTTCCCCAACATAATCTCGCAGCTATAGCTAGCTAATCGCTACACTAATTAACAACCAACCTGGATTAATTAACACGCATCCCTATGTCTCCGGCGCTCTCACTCTCTCTCACGTTGGCCTCGCCGTCGCCGCTGGTGAGATCGTGAGACGAGCGCGACCGCGGAGAGCTGCTCCAGACAAAGAAGTGAAACGGAAGGAGGAAGAGGCCGGCTGCTCAAAAAGGGTAGCCGGATCTCCTGAAAAAGAATAACGGCGCGTCAGCGAGCGCGTGGTGGTGGGATAGCGAGACACCTACGCGCGAGGCGCGACACGGGTCACGAGGCACGCGCGCACGCACCAACCCAGACACCTGTGGACGACGACGAGGCTAGCTGACCTCACTCTGGCTGCATGCGCTCAGCTCAGCTCACCGGCCGGAAAGGTCATCTCGGCGCGCGAGCGACCGAGAGGCGGAGGCCGGAGACGCGCGCGCGGGCGGCCGGAAAAGGGAGAGACGCGGCGGGTGCGAATTCTATTTGGCGGCGTTTGCCGCCTTGCCGGCGGGGTTTGGCACCTGAGATGTTGTGTTCTTGCGGTCGCGGGCTCGCAATGCAATGATGATGATCTGGCTAGTGGTGATGAACTGATGGCGCATGAATTTAGTGCTTTCAATGACGCGGCTTTGGCTTTCTTCAGGGTTGCGATGAACGGCATGGAAGGTGGTTTTGGGGGAAGGGGTTTACTGGTTTAGAGAACTTTGCTCTTTGGCCTCTTAAGTTGTTGCTATTTGAATGGAAGGCGCGGCTGGTATTTTTATGGTTTAGTCCCTGTGCTTCTAAAGATATATTTTTTCACCTCTGAGCTACGTAAAATATTTCACCAGGGATAATGGGCTGTAATAGTGTCTGATTAGTGCTTCTCTTTTTTTGGAGTGAAATGTTTACTGAGTTAGCTATGTGTGACATGGAATAAAATAACACTGACTTATCCTTAATGATTAGTTTTCATGCATATCGTTCTATAGCATGATTAAAAAGAAGGGGAATAAAATATGGTACACCTATTTATACATAAGTGGTCGTGACATATTTATGATAACATATAATCTGGTGTTAGTGGTATTGTCATTTATGAAGATGTTATTGTTGTAATCTTACCCTTTTACTATGTCTTCATCTCTTAGTTCGGGTTCTTGCTATTCTTCTTGAATGCCTAACAAGCATTGTCGATATGGCTCAACTAGATCCCTGTTGTTGTAGCCTTGCCAAGGCTTGCATGCGGGTGATGACATCAACGTGATTCTGAATAGCCAATTGACAATGCATTGTTAGTGATGGAGTAGCTCCCAAGGCGAGTTGACGCCAATGATGAGGACGGTGCTATGGATCATCCTTGTGATAAAGCATGGCAAGTGGTTTTGGGACATGTTTAGAATAGTGGTTTTGGGAAGTTTGCATTTTGGTCCTTCACTTTCTTGCTATTTCGAGTGGAAGGTGCTAGTGGTGTTTTATAGTCAAGGCCATGTGCCTTCTAAATATACATTTTTTTACACCTCTCTGGAACATTCCACCATCTAGGATGGTTAGTTCAATCTAATAGTATTGTCTTAATTTTTAAAAGAGAAATGTTTGTTGAGTTAGCTATGTGTATAACATGGAATGGAATAGCGCCAACTTATTTCCTTGATAATTAATTTTCCCACGTATCAGTGATGATACAAAAGAAATAGAATAAAAGATTGTACACTTTTTCATTCATAAGTGGCCGTGACACATTTAGAAGAATGAATAATCTGGTATGCCAGTTATGAGAAGGTCATTTATGTACTACCATGTGACTAAAAATTTATAATCTTGCCCTTTTACGTTATCATAATCTCCTAGTTCCACGTGGTGTTGCACTAACCTCCTTATTCTCAAATGCCCACCGTGCGCTGCTGGGTGTCTTGGTTTCATGTTAGCATTGTGTTTCTTCTAGGTTCTTTCACCATATTGACTCTTAATGCATATCCACCTGTGGGTTTATTATGTTTGGTTTTTTGGTACACTAGACCTAGAGGACTTGATATGTGTTCTTGGTCCTTGTGTTTTGTCTAGCTAGAGGTTTGTTTCCCTTAATGGTGAGACTTGTCTTGTTGACAAACCTTAGATCATGGGGTAGTATTTTCATTAGCATTTACCAATTTATATGGGTTTGCTTGCCTTACTGTGTGGAGGCTCATGTTTTCTTAGTAAATCATGTCTTTTGTAGAGTTTGTTTTCTTCAACATGTGCCAAGGGATGTGCACCCTCCATCTTCCTTATCACATGCACAACTAATGTAGGTTTTGAAGTTGTCACATTGTTATTTTTGCTTTTGTTCTCAAAACCACCACCATTTTCAATGATCTATATCATATGCAATTCTATTAACCAATAAATCTCAATAAAAGAGAATAGTCTTTATCCTTGATCTTGAACAAGATGCTAATTAACTTTTTGTTGATTTACATTTTCTTTTATTGCCACGACATGAAGTTTTTACTTGAAGTGGATGATGATGGAAGTGAGTACAACAATTATCACTAATGAACTTTTGTGAAGTCCATTCCATTTCATTGAGATTTATTGATTAATAGCATTGCATATCATGTGATAGATCTTTTACTTGGTACTAAAAATGGTTGTGGTTCTAAGCACAAAGGCCAAAACAATGCTGCGAGCACTTCAAAACCTACACTTGTTATGCATGTGAGAAAATGACAGATGGAGATTGCACAAACCCTAACTAAAGTTGATGAAAAGAAACTATATAAGGAACAAGATTTACCAAGAAAACAGGAGCCTCTGCTAAGGCAAGCAAACCAACATAAAGTGATATTTGCTAATGTAAATATTGTCCTCAAGATCCAATGTTTGCCAACAAGACAAGTCCCACCATTGAGACAAACAAGCCTACAGCGAGGAAAAACACAAGGGCAAGACCACATATCAAGCCCTTTAGTTCTAGTGCATTGACAACCAAACTTACTAAACACAGAAGTGGTGAATATGCATTAAGGAGTCAATCCGATGAAGAAATTCAGAGCAAACACAATTCTAACTATGTTCTAACATGAAACCAAGACATATTTAAGACCATGCTACTGTTGTAACAAAATCACCTCCTATTGTTGTTATAAAAAAGCCATTGTCTACTCATGTGAGCTTAAGTTCATACCTCATGTGTTAATCTCTAATTTGCTATGATTCTTAGTAAAGCTTTAACACCTGTATGATTTGGTTCTAGGAGTTGGGGATGCAAGCACTGGCATTAGAAGTTGAGTCAATCCAATGAAAAAAACTCAAAAGAAATACTCTTACTTAATTTGGCTCCTTGCGTGATCTCGTCGAGTAAGTTGGCTACAATAATACTCTTACTTATTAATTCTAGTGTTTGGAGCTAATTCCCTCGTTATAACTTGTGTCTCTGCCAAGATGTTGGCATTGGTTGTGTGTGTGTGTGCTACACTATCTGGAGTCAGTGCCCTTTGTGTGCAAGATTTAATGTTTTCCAACAAGACATGCCCCACAATTGAAGCAAACAAGCATGTAGCAAGGAAAAACACAATGGTTAAGATCATATACCAAGCCCTCTAGGTCTAGTGCACTCGCAACAAACCTACTAAACTCAAACGTGTTGAATATGCATTAAAGAGTCAATTTGATGAAGAAATTCAAAGGAAACACAATTCTAACATGAAACCAAGACATGCTTAAAGATCATGTTACTATTGTAACAGAACCACCTCCTAGTGTTGCTGTCAGAAAGCCATTGTCTACTCATGCGAGTGCAAGTTTCATACCTCATGTGCTAATCTCCAATTTTCTATAATTCTTAGTGAGGCTTTACCACCTGTATAATTTAGTTCAAGGAGTTAGGGATGCAAGCACTTGCATTAGAAGTTGGGAGTCAATCTGATGAAGAAACTCGAAAGAAATACTCCTAGCTAATTTGGCCCTTTGTATGATCTTGTCGAGTATGTTGGCTACAATAATATTCCTACTTAATTTTAGTGTTTGGAGCTACTTTCATCGTTATAACTTGTGTCACTGCCAAGTTGGTGTGTGTTTTACACTATCTCAAGTCAAATATGTGTCATTAAAATAAACTATAATAAGTCACTTACACTATCTTGCAATGATCGTACTTATGTTAATATTTTGAATATGCACCTTGACAAAATAAATGTGTTAAAATTGCATATGGATTCTACTCATGTAAACACTACCAAATATTGCCCTTGACAAAAATAAAATGAAAGATTACTGGAATAAGAAAATTTTTGTTATTTTTTCTACAACCAAAATTTCAAATTTTGGACTAAATTAAATCAAAAATGAAGGAAGCATGAACTGACAAATGTTGAATTCAAATTTGTTTAGAATTAAATTCATGATGAAAATACTAAAAAAATAATGATTTGGATGTTGTCACCCTTTCAAAAAATAACTAATATGGTATTGCAAAATTGAGTTTTGGTTTGGGTGAAAATACTACTAACATAATTATGAACGAAGGGTAACATAGTGATTTCAAGAAAGCTACTAGTAGAATGGATGATTAGGGATTGAAAATAAAAAAACTCAAGGGCTTAATGGAATAAAGCGAAAATGTACCTAAAAGAAATGAACCGATAACTCAAGGGCTTGGAGGAAATTTCTCCACCATAATCCATCTTTACGACATATTAAATTCCATAGCTTCATATCTAGCTTTTGTTGACCTATGAAACAAAACCTATAATAGGAAGCACTTTTAACAGCTGCTTAAACGAGATAAGAAACTGAAGTCTTCCGGCTTAAACCTTTTCTCACAAGGTTAATTCCTTGCTGTTTTTTACCTTCGATCGATCGGCTGCCAGTTTCGAAAAATTTTTTTGACCCCGCGTAAGCGCGGGAGCGAGACGACCAAGCAGGTAATTCACGGGGCTCGGCCTACGGACAGGTCACGGGTTGGGCCGAGAAAAAAATTCAAAATGGCCAGTATTTTATTGGGCCGAAACACAAAAGGCTCGCCGCCTCTTCGCTCCCGACCTACCTAGCCAATGAAGGCCTAGCGAGGTAGCGGCGCGAGCGCACGGCGGCGACTAGGAGCTCGAAGCCGAGGTAGAGGAAGGCGGCGAGGGGAGAGAGAGGCTGAGAGAGAGAGAGAGAGAACGAGTCGGAGAAGATGCTTCTGGAGGATCTGCTCCGGTGCCAGATACACGAGTGGTACCCCGTGTTCCGCCGCCACACCGTCCCCACCATCATCGTCCCCATCCCCGTCGCCTTCCTCAGCTACCTCGCCGGCCGGCCGGCCTACCCGGACTCCGACGGGGAACAGCCCGAAGAATACGCCGAGCCGCTCCCCTTCTTCCTCCCGGCCATCACCTCCGGCCGCCACGCGTTCCCGCCCGCCCACGCCCACCACCCCGATCCGGTCTCCCTCCTCGACCGCTACAACTCCGACCTCTTCTTCGACTCCGCCGACGACGATGATCGCGATGGTGACAACCCGCTCAGACCCGCGTTCCCGGACTTCGAGGCCGCGGTCGACTCCGCCATCGCGGAGCTCGGCGGCGCTGCGCTCCCCAAGCTCAACTGGAGCGCGCCCAAGGACGCCGCCTTCATGTCCGCGGACGGCACCATCCGCTGCACCTGTTTCTCTGAGGTCGCCATGCTGCTCCGCTCCTCCGACTGCGTGGCCCACGACCTCGCCTGCGCCCGCCGCTCCTGCAAGGACTTCGCGCCACCAGCAGGTGTTCGACGGAATGCCGCAACTGGTGCTGACGAAGGTGCTCGACCAAATGCCGACAAGAACGCCAAGGACACTATTGAGGAGCAAACTGATCAACACAAATCCCTAGAGACTGGTGGTGCAGGTTCTATGAGTGATTCCAAGGAGAGTGTTGATAAGGGAGTCAATGAAAGTGCTGTGGGCGGTGAAGTGGATGATGCACTGCAAGAGGATGTTGAGCAGGAAAGTAATTGGACTTGGGTGAATGATGGGTTCCAGTACTACCTTGCACTCCGAAAGTGGTACCAAGGCCTCAGGCCTGAATCAGAGTTCCGATGCTTTGTGCAGCAGCGGAGGCTGGTCGCTGTGTCCCAGAGAGACCCATCGGCCTACTACCCATCACTGCCTGAGTGGATTGCTGAGGTGCAGCCAAAGATTGAGGCTTTCTTTGAACAAGTAATTGAACCACAATTTGCTTCAGAGAATTATACATTTGATGTATATGTGAGAGCAGATGGGCCGGTGAAACTGATCGATTTCAATCCATGGGGTGGGTATACCTTGCCACTGCTGTTTACATGGGAGGAGCTTGAGCAAGAGGGGAGAGAGGAGATGGAGTTTAGAGTGGTGATGCAACATGGTGCTGTGAGGCCAGGATTAATGACAGCAGTGCCATATGACATGCTGGATTGGGGGGAGGGCAGTGGTTGGGATGTGTTCCTGAAGAAGGCTGATGACGAGCTCAACAGACAGATGGCTTCATTAAGTGCAAATTCGTAATCGCGATCTATGTGTTTGAACTTTGAAGAGTCCAGTATGTCAACAACTTGGAGTGATGAATGCTGGTATTATTTCATCTGTCAAATACTAGCAATCTCCAACATTTTCAGACTGTCATGCAATATTATGCTATTATGATGTTACCTCTGAATGCTTCATGTAGCAGTTGTGACTTCCAACATCCAATAAATGAGAGCATGTGGTTTATAGATACTTGAATTTACAATGAACTTTTAGAAATGAACACACTGCCATTTTTGTGGTTGTTTCATTGGTACTCCTGTTGTATCTACCTGGGTGTGTGGACACTTCAACTGAGAGCTGAAACACTGACTTGTGTCTGAAGTTAATTAAGTTCAGCTTCATTTTGCTAACCTATACTGTGGACCTGTGAGTATATTAACTAGCTTTGATCATTTTATCTATATGGCCATATTTATGTTTTATGAAGGCTTTAACCATTAATTTAACCCGCCACTGTTACTTTTCATCATTGGATGAGTTAGCCCGTAGGCAGCTTCCTGATTGCCACTCTTGTTCATCACTGAATAATAATGATAGAAAATGATAATAAAGGAGGTGATTCTAGAATATGTGCATGCAGACATTGGTATGAACATTTTTTATTTTGTAATATCATCAGATTCTATGTTCTCATTCATTTTCTTAATGTTCTCTCCAATAACTTCTAGAGCAATTGTTAATCATATACCATCCATCAAAAAGAAACACAACATTTGAGATGAGGGGTTCAATAGTTGCATACTTGCAGTCAGAGACAACAAAACTAATATGAATAAGTTATGTTGCTAATAGTCAGCTTTCACTTCAACAGAGTGATCATGGATATCTTTAGCAATTCATTTGCTTTGGCTATTCTTGAATGGGTATCCGCACTACAATGTGTACTGAAATAAGCTATCTATTTGATCCTAACTTAACTTCTCAAGATTATTATACTAAGGGTTATTATATTCTAATGGCAGTAGGTTCAGTCGGTCAGTCCTCTGAGAACATGAAGCCTGCAGCTTGTAAGGTCTAGTTCTTGAATTCATCCTGTTGCCATGTTTTATGAATAAAACCGGGTGAAATAAGAGTTGGTGGAAAGGCTAGGCAGGAGATCTAGACTCACATTTTAATTTTGTAAATCATACTTGTGCTTACAATTCAAACACATGGGACCAGACCATGTTTTTGCTTTAATTATACTTCCTGCGCCATATTTCTTTGTAGCAGAGACAGCCAAAGTGCCTAGCCTTGGGCCTGGGGATTGCCTAATTTTGCCCAAAATCAGAAGGATGGAGCTTTGATTCATAAAGGCTTTCGTTTAGTTGTCCTAAAATCAAGCATAGCCATAATATTCTTTTTTACTGATTTGCTCACGCTCTTTTCAATATTGATATGATGCATTGTTACATAACAAGCGCATGCTTTGAAGTTCTTTTTTTGTTTTTTTTTTCAAGGGAGCATGTCATAAGTCGTTGTTCATTTGATCCAGTTTGTTGCCTGCTACTGCTTCGATCTGTTTCCTGACCTGCTGCTGGTGCAACAGCCTGTAGTCCCGTGCGAAAGCTGCCTTGCCTTCAATGATACGATGTGAACTGACTAACCACATGGAGAATTCTTTTCTTTTCGTTTGAAGGCTACCGACATCACATGCATGGGAAGGGAAGATGACTGCTACTCCTAGATGACACTTTGGTCATGGGCTCACGGAGACCACGACGTACGGGCAGAATATCTCCCAATCTTGATAGCATGTGGCGAAGACTCATCAGGCTAATTATAGAAGTGAAGTATATAGACAGTAAGTGTAAAACTCTATTTACTGTATAGGGGGTCGTGCCTATATATATACAAGTTTAACGGTATAACATCTCTCGTAGTCATAATGGAAGGGTTACGGACCTAAAGACTGGACCGAAAACTATAGAATAAAGGCGCGAGCAGGGCTTCGGTCATGATGTCGACGAACTGATGCGTCGACGGTACGTGGAGCACCTGAACGAGTCTAAGAGCGATCTTATCATGAATGAAATGGATGTCGATCTCGATATGCTTTGTGCGACGATAATGGACCGGGTTGGCAATCATGTAGACGGCACTCACATTGTCGCAGTAGACAACTGTCGTAGAGACGATGGATGTATAGAGTTCCTAGAGAAGCTAGCGGATCCAACAGTACTCGGTGATGGCATGAGCAACAGTGCGATACTCAGCTTCTGCGCTCGATCGAGACATTGTGGTTTGGTGTTTGGAGGGTTAAGAGACTAATGTGTCATCGAGTTAAGAGATTAAGGTGTCATCGAGGAAAATGCAGTACCTGGATGTGGAGCGTTGCGAGTCGGGACAACTCGCCCAGTTCGCGTCAGAGTACGTTGTGAGAGAGTTGATGGAGCTAGAGCTGAGGTAGAGGCAGTGGTCAGTATATCCTTCACATAGCAAAGGATATGCTTGAGTAGCGTAAGATGAGGTTCACGGGGAGCATGCATGAAGACACACTTGCTGAACCGCATAAGTGAGGTCAGGTCATGTGAAAATCAAGTACTGTAGAGCATCAGCAAGGCTCCGATATTAGGAGGGGCCAGCGACGAGAGAGCCGTCGATGGCGGAGAGCTTAGTACGAGTGTCGACGGGAGTTGCGGTGGGGTGACACTCGGCCATGCCCACACGCTAGAGGAGATTGATGGCATACTAGCGCTGGGATAGGAATAATCCGTGGGGAGAGCGTGTGACGAAGATGCTAAGGAAATGGTGTAGGGGACCGAGATCGGTCATGGTAAACTTCAAGTGGAGTCAGGCCATAATGTGTTGTAGGGTGACGGGCGAGGATGCCATAAGAGTGACATCCTTGGTGTGAAGAACGAAAAAGGATGTATCGGAAGTGTAGGTCACAAAGCCAAGTTGCCGAAGATAGGCGGTAAAATGCTGGTACCAGGACCGAGGGGCCTGTTTGAGACCATAGAGAGAGCGCTGGAGGAGATAGACGTCGTCGGGGCGAGCTGGGTCGACAAAGCTTAGAGGCTGCTGGCAATAGACGGTCTTTGTTAGATGATCGTGAAGAAATGCGTTCTTCACGTCAAGCTGGTGGATCGGCCAGGAGTGCAATACAACAAGGGTAAGAACAACCTGGATAGTGGCGGGCTTGACGACAGGACCGAAAGTCTCATCGTAGTCTATGCCAGGGCATTGGGAGAAGCCTTAAATGACCCAACGCGCCTTGTGACGAGCAAGAGATCTATCGGAGTGAAATTTATGTTTGAAGATCTACTTGCCGGTGACAATGTTGGCGTCGAGAGGACAAGGGATGAGGCGCCAGGTCTCGTTATCCATAAGTGTCTTGTACCCGTCAGCCATGGCCGTGCGCCACTAAGGGTCGACCAGAGCAAAACGGGGATTCGCCGGAATGGGCGAGACGGCACAGTGGACTGCGAAGAACCCATAGCGCTGAGTAGGACGAAGGAACCCGGTCTGAGAACGGGTGACCATGTGAGAAGTGGTTGGGATGGGAGCCGTGCGGTCCGATGGCAACATCGGCTGTGTGGTGGAGTGGATAGGGGCAGAGGTGATAGCGGGACGAGGCCAACGGTTGTAGGTCTAGAGGAGAGGCTGTACTGGGTCAGCCAGGGCGCCGACTGGCGCTGGGGTGGTGGAAGGTGAGGGAGCCGATGGAGGTCCGATCGGCATGGTAGGAGCACGTAAAGAAACGGTGGAAGGTGAGTGAGCCGATAGAGGTCTAATCGGCACGACAGGGGCACATAGAAGAATGGTGGAGTCGTTCAGTGGATCATCGAAAACCACTGGAGTAGGGTGCGAAGATGTGGTGGATGGGAAGAGGCGGGAGGGTACAGTATTGGTGAGAAGGAAATCGAGCTCACTAGAAGAGGGTCCAGGGTTGATTAACCTAAAAGGGAAGCAAGACTCGTCAAAAACAACATGTCGGAAAATGATGATACGACGAGTAGAGATCAAGACAGCAATATCTCTTATGGGAGGAGGGATAGCCAAGAAAGATGCAGGCAGTGAAGCGTGTGGCGAGTTTGTAGAGGGTAGTTGCTATCAGATTGCGATAACAAAGACACCCGAAAACACATAAGTGGAAGTAGTCGGGTGTTTTGTTATATAGAAGAGTGTAGGGAATGTTATGGTAGATGGAGGAGCAAGGGCGTCGATTGAGTAGATAGGTTGCGGTGTTGAGTGCTTTAGCTCAGTAGGTTACGGAGAGATGGACGTGGAGAAGCATGGTTCGACTGATATTGTTGAGAGTACGGAGGAGGTGTTTGGTCTTGCCGTTTTGAGAGGAGTTGTATGGATAGAAAAGGCGAAGGTAGATGCCATGGGAGGTAAGGAAGGCTTGGATATACGGTTGACAAACTCCATGCCATGGTCGGCCTATATGGCTTGGGTAGTGAGGTTAAATTGAGTGGAAACATAGTTGGAGAAGTTAATTAGATGAGTAGTGACCTTGAACCTGTAAGAGAGAGGGAAGGTCCAGCAGTAATGCGTGTAATCGTTAAGTAAAGCAAGGTAATATTGGTAACCCGAAATACTTTTAACTGGAGAAGTCCACACATCACAATGAATAATTTCAAAAGGTCTAGAGGTTCAAGAGGTAGAGGGGGAGAATGGCAGCTGCACATATTTGTCAAGTTGATAGGAATGGCTTACAGTGGGGCTGGTGCTGGTGCAGGGGATGGAGGCGCTACGACGAAGAGCGGAGATGGTGTCAGGACTGGGGTGGCCAGGCGGAGATGCCAGATGTTGGTGGAGGTGGCGATATTGGCGTGAGGAGTGGATGGCGCAGTAGGAATGGTGTATAGATTGTCACCACTATTGCATTGAAGCATCTCACGCCGAGTCTGGATATCCTTCATAGAGAAACCAGATGCGTCAAATTCAATAGAGCAATTGTTATCTCTGGTGAATTGACAAACAGAGAGGAGATTGCGAACGAGGGAGGGAACAATTAAGACATTGTGTAGTGGGAAGTTTGATGTGGGTGTGGATAGGATGGAGTCACCGCGGCATGTGATTGGGAGAGATTGCCCATTGCCGACAATGACGAAAGGAGAGCAGGAAGGGTGACAAGAAAGAATCATACCGTCCGATGAAGCCATGTGTGATGACACACCAATGTCCAGCACCCAGGGGTGCTAAGGCTGGAGCATCATCTGGTTAAGGACGACGATGAGGCCAGCCTGGTTACACAGAGGAGCCGGCTGGGAGGCTTGCGATGGTGCAAACATAAGGAGCGGCTACATGGGGGCAGACGCCAAGTAGGCCTAGGGATGAGCGCCGAGGACCACGGGCTGCCAGCCGAGGTGGCTGTGCGGTTGGGGTTGAGGCACCCAAGGATTGTAGCAAAGCCACAAACCCATTGGACCAGCTGGTGGGATAGTGGTGGTAGCGGGATGCTGCTGCATAGGGCCGCTCTAGCTTTTACCCTTGCCCTTTCCTTTGCCTTTGCCGCTGCCGCCGGATTAGGCCCTGTTGCTGTGGCCAAACCCATGGCCACCGGAGGAAGTACCGGGGGCGCGGGAGGAGGCAGCAACACACGTGGGGTGGCAGCCGCTAGGGTTGGTGTAGCCAGAACCGGCTGCGGCGATGAGAGCAATGTAGGCGATAGTCTTCTCATCGTTCGCTAGGCGAAGTTCCTTAAGAACTAGCATGTCGTGAGCCTAGGCGAACGTGGGAAGAGGGATGAAGTTGGCGATGTCATTAGCGGTGTTTGAGAAGAGGAGGTTAAGTCCATGCAAGAGAGCGAGGACGAGTTGGGAGTCGGCCATAGGATGGCCGATATCACGGAGAGCGACACCCTTGACCTTGAGACATTGGTAGTACGAGGAGACAGAGGAGTCTCCTTATACCATGGAGTGAAACTCGTTTAGAAGAAAGATGACGCG
Source organism: Oryza coarctata (assembly GCA_030770085.1). NCBI lineage: Eukaryota > Viridiplantae > Streptophyta > Magnoliopsida > Poales > Poaceae > Oryza > Oryza coarctata. The sequence goes on along the minus strand of CM061463.1, from coordinate 8,501,157 downwards.
AGGCTGCTTGTTGGCTTGGAAGAACCGCTCAATAGCCACCCATAAGTCACAGATGGTAGGATTGGTGTCTTCCATGACAAGGTTAAGAACGGAGTCATCGACCGAGCCGAGCAGCCAGCTACGAACGTAGCACTCGGCGATGTCCCACTAGGGGTCATCGGGGCGAGGGGGAGCAGAGCCATCGATGTGGGAGCGAAGGCCAAACTTGCCACATAAAGATTTGAAAAAGAAGACTCACTTTGAGTAGTTGGTGTTCAGATCAAATGAAATCAGGATGCGAGTTTTCACGTTGACTATGGTGTAGGGTGGCGAGAACATTGGCGTGGTCGAGGTATTGTTGAGGGCGTCGATGGTCGGAAGAGAATCGGACCCGGCGACATAGAGAGTGCCTGAACCAAGAACCGACTCGGTGGTCATGGTGAGGGTGGACGTAGCGTGAAGGAATCACGTGTGGGTGGGCCGATGGGAGAACAGCTGATGGAATGGATAAAAGCCGATGAGGATGGGAGAGAGGGAGAAGCCAATGAGAAGAAAGTGGATGAAAAGCCAATGTGCGTCCAAGAGATAGGATGTTGTTGCAGTGGACACGTGTATGCGCCATATGAAGTGGCAAACTGATGGAGGCGAGCGCGAGGCCGATGAGGGTAGGCGGTCACGAGGCCAATGAAGGGAGGGCAAAGCCGATGGACACATGTGTGGAGCAAATGAAGCAACGATGGGAGGCACAGGCGTGAGAAGAAAAAGTTCATATCTTGGAAATAGAGTTTCGCGTCCGTGGATACGGGGACGCGTCGAGTTTGCGCGGACTCGAAAGCAAGAAAAGCTGCGGAGGTGAAAAGGAAAAGTTCGCGTCCGGGAGGCAAGGGTTTTACGTTCGTGAACACACGGACATGGCGGAGTGGCGCAGACCCAAAAACGAGACATGCTATAGACGCGAAAGGAGAAAGTTCACGTCTGGGAAGCAAGTTTTGTGTCCATGGACAGTTGAGCGTGTCGGAATAGGGGAAGCTGAAAGAGTGTTCCAGCCGATAGGGAGCGCGAGCGCGGAGGAGCGCTGACGTAACTTCGGAGGGAGGATGAGGTGAGAATGCAGGAGTAGGTGAAGGTGGACGAGACCAGGAGGCGGATGAAAACCGTCTCCTCGTGACACGATGGAGGTGGTGAGAAGTAAACCGTTTGCGAAGAAGACGATAGGGATGAAAAACCAAAACGAAAAAGAAGCAAAAAGAGAAACCACCAAAGAAAAAAATGAAAGGAAAATGTGTGAAGGAGGTGAGGGGGTCTTGGAGGCGTTAGCTCACCTGCCAGAGGAGAAGGAGGCACCTACGACGGAGAAAAGACGTTTGCTCGTCGACGAGAAGGTCGCTAGCGCATGAAGATATCTGAACCTCAATGTAGAGATAATAAGTATGACATCCCGTTTATTACATAGGATCAGGCATATATATACAAGTCTAACGTTATAATACTAACCACTGTCTAAACTCAAAGGCCAGTTGACCTTAATAATGATCCTGCAGGGCGGCTAATGTGTAGGTAATATTAACAAGCTTATGCAAACCATTATTTAGCAATAAATAAGTTTGGACATGAAGGATCGATTGTTATGTATTCCTGGGTCCTTTGGCATCTCTGCGTACTGCATATCTGGACATATGCAACAGATATGTCGGTAGAACAGCTGCAGAAAATCTCAAGTCAAAATTTACCTGCTAGTTATCAGTCATATTAGGAGGTTTACCTGTCCTTTTCGTCCTTCCTCCCTGAAAAATATTTAGAGATCAAGGCCAGCTAAGCCGTGGAATCAGCTGAAAACACGTGGGACCTGGCAATGATTTGGTGCATGTTAAACAAAAGCATCTACACATATTATCGGTCAAGAGCATGTGAACTGGCAATGATTTGGTGCACGGAACAGATCACAGCTGTGCTCTATGTCTTGTTCATATCTTATTTACCTTTTTCTTTTAGTTTATCCATCTCCCCGTGGGTCATTATTTACCTTTTTCTTGTCCATGTTGTAGCTCGTCTGATCCATGCATATGGCTTTCAGTGGAACTGGCCATGGATGCTGCTGATCTTTTCTCTCCAAACATCATCCCCAACAACCTCCCATGGATGTTTGATTCCTGACCAAAATTTTGCTGTTCTTACTCCTGCTCATTGGCAGATAAATATACTAGTAGTAGCAGTAGCTTAATTACATGCATTGCTCATAGGAAATTTACAGTTTTTGTCATGTACTCCTGTCAGAATTAGGGATAACGATACCATGGTAATATGTATACTCCTGGTAGGCAGTGGAACAAATTCCTCTGGGTGCGTGTCGATCAGATGCTGCACCGGCCTTGACATATTCATTTCATGCATATATACTTCGATACGCAGCTGTATATACCGACACTTATCGCCGTGCCAGCGCGACGCACAATATGCTCCGACCCCTCCTGGTGCTTAGACACGATGAGGGGCTTTCTCCCAATACCAAAATTGTCCCCTCACTTGGGTGGATTCTTTCTTTTCTTTTTTTTAAAGGGTACAGATGCGTGCGTGTCCTAAATACATTCTTAGAAATTGAAGACAGTACATAAGTCTCAGTGTGCAAGTAATATGTACCATAGCCATCGCAAAGGCAAGTCACCGGTGCTGATCCGAAGGATCAAGGTAGATAGCCTACACATCAATAGAGCTTATCAACCGAGCGAAGCTCGGTTCTTGGGGCTTAAATTTTTATTAGGTATGTTTCTTTAGTATAGATCTAAGTGCCATTCACATCATTACTTGAAAAAAAGGCACTACAGTAAAATTACCCATAACACAGTCTACAGTAAAAAGCATCGATATATCCATAAAAACTGATACTACAGAACATGATTTACAATGCTATTTGTCTGGTATTCAAAATTTATACGACAAACATTGGTTTTGGTTTCGGTTTTCAAGTTCAGAGTGAAAAATATAACTGTTTAGTTTTAGAGCAAAAGATAAGACTTTGAGAGAGTTGGTGGTCTCGAGATTGGACTTCATCCAGTGAAAATCACCTGTACAATGGCAATGGCACTTTTGAAATACACGGGGAACACCATGCTCTTTTGCGGAACGGCACTACAAAATGAGGCGCGCCACTAGCTGAGCTATCTTGCCTGCAGCTCTCTGCCTCTCTCGTGGCCGCCTCCGGCCATCACCCTTTAAAGCTGCAGCCAGCTAGCTCCCGAAAAGAGATAGAGAACCGATCGATCGATCCAGGCTAGCTGCAGGCCACGATGCATCGCCAGAGGAGGAGCATCTCCTCCCCGGGAGGCAACCTCTCGCCGAGCCAGCTGCTCCTCGTGGCGGCCGTCGTCGCCCTTAGCGCCGCCGTCCCGGGCGCCGCCGCGTACAAGAACTACACTGTCGGCGGCGACAAGGGCTGGTACGACGGCCTCACCCTCCCCGGCATCGACTACCAGGAGTGGGCCAACGGCAAGAACTTCAGCCTCGGAGATTTCCTCAGTGAGTACATTGCTCTTGCTTCCATATGTTTATTGAATTCTTCTCCTTAATTGGATTCTGCATTAGGTTTCTTGCCGTACTTTCTTCTTTTCTTTTCATGCATGTTTATGCTGCTGCATTTTAATGATCCATTGAGTGGATTCAGCTACGTGTAATCAGTATACTGTTCTTAATTTTTTCTTTCTGAAGTCTGAACTCTGAAAACCTGAAACTAAGTACTACAATCCTGCAAGAAATTGAGCATGACATATGCGTGCATGCATGAATGAAACGATTCAGTTGCAAGATCTGGTAGCAGACATGAGTACGGTGTTGATGATCCATCCTGATCTTCATTTCTATTTCTAGCCCCATCTTGTCATGCCAATTTATTACCTCAACCAGATTTGGAATCTGCTCTCTCTCTGGCTCTCAACCGTTCATTGCATCACTGTCACTGTCAACTATCAAAAGCAGTCACCTTTCTCAATTTCATCAAGCACATGGCTTGTGGGGGAAGTGGCAACACCGCAACATCCTACTTGTCTATCCATTTTCTTTTTCTCTGGTTGCTTATGAACTTATCAATCACCATATGATCATGATCATCTTTCCTGAGACCTATCTGTCATCTGAAGAACATTGACAGAGAAGAAAGAGTATACATGGCACGCGGCAAGGAGTATGATTTTATTGGAATCTGAAAAGGCATTTTTTTTACTCTCTGGATCGATGTTCGTCAACTGATCACTGAGATCCAAAACCTGTACTTCAGCTTGCGTTGGAGAGACTGAACCGGTTTCAGGATAACATGCCAACTGCATAAAGCTAATGCGCGCCATACCGACCAACCGGTAGTTGCAGTTAGCACATCATAATTATAACCGTGAAGTAACAGAACAACAACTGAAGTCAACTAGTTCAGTTGAATTATCTTGCAAATCTCGTTTATTAAACGTTTCCATCATCTATAAAATTCTTTCAAATCTCATTTGAAATCAATTAATTTGGAATAGTTTTCTGACATGTTCATTGCTACTGCGTTGCTTGCTGCTGCTGCAGTATTCAACACGGACAAGAACCACTCGGTGGTGCAGACGCGGAACGAGACGCTGTACAAGAGCTGCGACTACAACGACTCCGGCCCGGACGACACCGTCGAGTGGTCGGCCGCCGCGCCGGAGTTCAGCAAGGACGCCGTCACCGTCGCCGTGCCGCTGCTCAAGGAGGGGAGCTCCTACTTCTTTTCCGGGAACTACGACGGCGAGCAGTGCGAGAACGGCCAGCGCTTCGCCATCACCGTCGCACACGGCCAGGGCCTCCCGCTGGACCTCCGCCCGCCGGTCGCCGAGGCTCCCGGCCCCTCCGCCTCCAGCGGCACCGCCGACGCGGCGCCCGCCTTCGACTTCAGCCACCCCAAGAACGTGTCGAACATGCCTGCCGACACGTCGACCACCGCGCCGCCGGACGACGACGACGCCGCGCCGAGCACCGGCGGTGCTGGTCGGACTCTAGCCAGGCTCGGGTCTGGTCTGGCGGTGGTCGCGGCCACTCTGCTCTTTGTGGCGCAAGTGTAGTTTGACCCGTGGATGCACATGGCGCTAGATTAATTAAGCTGCTCTCTTCGTTGCGGCTAATTAAGTTATGGGATTTGTTTAATTTGCTGTAGTTTATTGGAGCTGTTTGAGTAGGAAGAATGTTGTATACTCTATACCTGAGATATTTAATTGCTTCTTTACGTGTATATACTCTTCTCTTTTATAATATAAATATTTCTATATTATTTAGCAGATATTAAGGTTGAGAAGAAAAACAATATTGGGTAAGAGGATAAGTAGGGATAAGGTAAGAAAACATTTAAATAAAATATAATTAATGAGAGAAGCAATGATGCTAAAAAAATTTATATTTTATAACAAGATTTAAATGATAAAAATTCTTACATTGTGATACAGTGGGAGAATATTTTTATAAAACACATTAACAAAAGTAGGTACTTATCATGTATGTATACTCATTTTTATAAACACACGCCTATAAAAACATCTCAAAGCTTATGTTTACACTTAAGCCAAATAGTTTTGTAAAACACGGTACAAAAGTATGCATTTATATATATGTGTGTGCATACTTATCCGTACACACAGTCTACACTAATAAACACATCTGAAAGACTGAGATGGCATATATTGAGATTAATAAAGTCATACAAATGTCTCGTTATTGATGGATATGTCAACTATCACTAAAACAACAATTAGCCGTAAATATGAATATTTTTTAAGTTTAATAATTGAATTCAGACGAGTTGGTTCTACTATAAGAAACATAACCAGTTCAGCCACGCTCACTGTTGTACAACTCTTTACAGCTATGGATCAAATGAGTGAAAACAGGGGTTTATCTCCCTTTCCTCTAAAATGGAAACAAAGAGGAAAATGTCTATTTAAACTTTTTCAATTATAAGCCGAGTTTCATTCCTGTCCTTAATCATAAAATCTAGCCTAGTAACTCTCTCAACTATTGAAACATCAATTTATGGTGGTTCCATCCTATGTGGTGCATGTGTGGTACTTTAATCTATTCTTTTATATGATGTGACGCTTATGTGACGCTTATAGCCCATTTTAGTCCAAAATAAATAAATTAAAAATTAGAGGTACCCACATGCATGTCTCTTAGGAAAAAACAGTAGTGCCACATGTCATCCCCTCCTCTCCTCTCTCTACCCCTCTCTTCTTTGATCCAACTGGTGAGATGAGGTCGGGAAGCACCGAGCTTATGCATTCCCCCAGCACATGGCGGCATGAGAGCACATGTGCTATATATACCCAACTATCCCAACTACCGCATTCAATGTGATAAATTTGGAGACTTTGCTTGGGTTGGGGTTTGTGCGCCTATGCTGGTTAGAACGATAAGATGATTATCTACTCTAGCAATGGTCAATACCAAATAAGATATATACCACTCACCATGATTGCCTAGATAACTAGGCTACAGTTAATCTACTTCTTGTAGCCTAGCTTTTCACCTATCTACTTAGAGTGGTTGGCTAATGGGCCATGCTAGTTAGCGGCAATAAGAGGTACATGTTTCTTTAATGCCGAGTGATTAGACTAGCCATACTTAATATCTGTTCACTAGGGCCTACGAGCCTTCTCTTTATATATCACCCTTTCCTCACGGTAGGTGTGATACCCAAAAATATATAAGGGAAGGACCGTACCCAAGGAGAAGGAAAAACTTTGGAAAACAACCACTATAGTACACCAAGAGCAATTAAGAACATAGAAGTAGAGTATTACACTTACGTAAGATCCAAATCTATCTAAAATTTTGTGTCTACTTTGTTGAACTCATTGCACGCTAGATCTCCCCTTGGACCGAACATAAAGGGGGCTAGCTAGGGCCTCCTTCTCGGCATACATTTGCTGGCAGCCTCCATCATGGGAGTCTAAAGCTTCGCCTTCACTATTGCGTCTCTCTTGGTTGAGCTCGAGGAGGCGCTAGACAAGCTTGAGGTGGTGCTCAGCAGCTACTAGACTACTATGGCCACCTTGACTCACTAATTGCATCCTCTAGAAAGGCCGACTGGCTACCACCGCCGCCGCAAACTTGAGCTTCATGGGAACCCCACTCATCATTCTTTCCTTTCTGTGGGTTGCGTGGCACTGTGGGAACTCGAGAAGGCATGGAGCGACGGTGGACCCAACACTCTCCTAGCATTGACGTCGTCGGGGAGCTCAATGATACGCGCGGAGGAGGCAGACTTGATGCTTCTACCGGTTGGCCTTGTGCGACGCTGAGATGAGAGAGGCAAAGAGGAAGGGGAGTAGGAGAGAGAGAGTGAAAGAGAGAGAAAAGGGGAGGAAGAAGAAGAGAAAGGGGCAATGACATCTAGGCCCTTAGCTATTTTTAATTAATTTTTTTGTTAATATTAATTGTAATGCCATATAAGCGTCACGTAGATGTCACGTTAGATGAAAGACCATGTCAAAGTACTACATAGGTGTAGGACAAAACCACCATCAAAACCACCCAGTGAGTTAAATTGATACGGTTTCAATAATTGAGAAAGTCTTTGTACCCGGTTTTGTGATTGAGGGACACAAATTAAAAACTTGGCCCATAGTTAAGGGAGTAAAATGGACTTTTTCCAAACAACAAGCACAAGATTATTTTCATCTATCTAACTAGGAAAAAGTATACTTTTACTCCCTCAATTGTTTGCTGAGTTCGAATTTGTTTCCTCAACCGCAATACCAGGCACGAGTGATCCCTTAACTAGCGAAACCAGTGTAGAGTTACACCCTCGGTGGTTTAGCATGTGTTTTTTTGCCAACATGCCAGGTTGACCTTGTCAATATTGCTAAGTCAGCATGGTGGTTGTGATGCGGATGGCCACGTCACATAGGTCAATATAATTCCTAACCCTATTCAAAAAACCTTAGATCAATGCACAGCAGCGAGGCTGACGGTGTAGGTCCTAGCGGTGGTAGAGGCGGTAGTGTTGGCGACAACTGCGAGTGGTGGGGGCATAGGTCCTGATGGTGATAGAGGCAATAATATCGGTGACAGCAGCGATGCCAATGGTGTAGTCCTAGCAGTAGCAAAGGCGATAGTGTTGGTGACAGCAGAGAGCAGTGGGGGCGAATAGAGTAGAGGATCAGTGATAGCAAGTTCACACAGAGATGGCTTATCAACTTCTTCTCGACAGACACCTGGTTCTCCCATCCTGTATAGGATTGATCTACTTGATTCTAGCTGCCTGTGATGTGCCATTGCAGGTTGAAGGCGGCGAGGTGGATCTTATGGAGCATCGACAACCCTGATCATTGATACTTGAAATGTCGAAATGCTTGGGTGAGTGAAGAGAAATATTTTGCTTTCTTGCTTATTTGTCCTTTATTCATTGGTTTTCCGTGTACAAAGGAATTCAAAGATAGGGATGGAATTTGTAAGTTGACGGTTGTAAATATTTTGCTTGGTATGATGGACCAATGTCTTGTATCATGAGATAAGTGTTGAACGATATGCGAGCTATTGTGTGGTCATTGAAGAGGGAGAAGGAACAACTGAATGTTGTTGTTGAAGAGACATGTTCCAAGGCCAGAGCATGGAGCTTGATACAGCAAGGCAAGAGTTAGCCTCAATGAGAAAGATGGCATGTGAGAATGAAGTAAAAATTGTTGTACTGAAGGAGACAATTAGTAGGTTAGAGAATGAAAGGTTTAAGCTTAGAGTTGGGTTAGTGGTATGTGTGCTTATTCTGCTTGTGCTGGTTTTTGGAAAGTAAGTTGTTGTTAGGCAATCTAATTGTTGTTTATGTAGGCTGAAATGAATCAACATGGTATGCATGTTGTAGTTGATCTATGAATGAATCAATTGGTTATGTCATTGCATGTCTATTTATGCATTGTTGAAACAACATAGCTACTTTGAAACAGACTTGTAGTTTGTCCAGTACACATAGATTCATAAATCAGAACATATCAAACTTCATTTCTAAACACAACTATAGCAATCTACCATAATGTCTGTCATTAGATAATACACAAGTTTAATAGACCACATTATCTGGCATTAACATCACATAAAAGTATAATAGAAGGCCATAGAGTCTGGCAATACAAAACACATCCATTGTGGTAAGCCATATTATCTGTCTGGCATTACCATGACACAAAAGCACAATAAAAGTCTATAAAGTTTGGCATTACATCACATACAAGGATAATTTGATATCTTAGTTCGGCATGTTTTCATAGTTTGTCATATTCCCAAAAGAAAGGAGTAGTTCATAATCATTGCATTAGCCTCATCTCATGCTCATGATCACTACATTTATTATCACCATCTTACACATCAACTACTAATGTCTCCTCTGCATAGACCTCGACCACACCTCCGTCAACTATAGAGTCAGACATGTATTGATAAACTTTATCATCCAATACTGCTTACAATCTAGATGCTAGATCTTTTCTCTGAAATAACCAATGCAACATGGTACCTTCCAAAACTTTACAATGGCCACACAAATGTCCAAATATCATAGGAAGTCCCACCACAATATTTTGTCAGTATCCTGACCTGTAGAACTCTCCATTGAAGTGAAATCTTACTACAAGAGTGTTAAGGACGTACATGACTAAAGTGCATGGGTATCCTACATGCAAATAACAACAAATCAATACTTTCTGCTATATTAAACCAGTACAATGGTAGATCCCGATCACCTTTAGAAGCACTGCCAAATATAATAGATCTAAACTACTTCTAAACTTAATTAAATAGTGCTTCTTACCCACACTAAACCTGAGAAAATACACATGTAGCAACATAAAAAATCCACCTGAGTTGACACATAAACACACAGATTGTTAGTTAACACATAGATAACACCCAAGTCAACATAAAGCAAGACCACGAAATAGAGAAGGTGACGGATTGAGCACTAACCCCTAGTGATTTAGCTCAATGATCTAGGTTCCATGGTTGAATTCTCCCTCCATGTTGCCCTCCACAATTATGCTCTCGAGTTTGTCCTTCATGTCGCCTAAATCACTCTTCGCATTCTAGGTTTTACTGAAATGGGAAAGGAAGAGAGACTACCAGCGCTCTCCATTTTTTACGGGACAACAGATTCAGTAATATGGCGTGGTCATCCACGTCATAACCACCATACTGACCCAGTATTATTGATAACGTCAACCTGCCACGTCGAGGGAACCGTCTGCTAAACTACTAAGGATATAACTCTACACCGGTTTTTCTAAGTGAACTCGTGCTTGGTATCGCGTTTGAGGAGCAATTTGAACTCGGACAATAGTTTAGGGAGCAAATATAAACTTTTTCCATCGAACTAACGGGCTGTTAATAGGCTGTAGCAAAGCGGGCTGTAAGAGTGGGTCAACCCTTGGCCCAGCTCATCCCATAAATATGCGGATCAGCCTTTACTCTCGCACACGTACACCCAACAAACGCGCATCATAAAATCCTTGAAACCAAAGCAACACCCAAGGCCTCTTTAGTCTTCTCCCCCTCGAACCCCATTCCTCCACCCCTCCCTTCCAGCTCCGCCTCCACGCCCGCCCACCCATCCATCCCATCCAGGTCCCGATCGGCCCCCAGATCCACCCGCCGCCGCCCGCCTCTCCCACACCAGCGGCGGTGCCAGATCCGGCCTCCATGGAGAAGCCGAGCACGCTGCTGGTCCACTTCGACAAGGGCTCCGCCGCCATGGCGAGCGAGATCAAGGCGGATCTCGAGGGCAACGACGTGGCCGCCAAGGTCGACGCCATGAAGCGCGCCGTCATGCTGCTCCTCAACGGGGAGACGCTGCCCCAGCTCTTCATCACTGTTGTCCGCTACGTGCTTCCCTCCGAGGACCACACCATCCAGAAGCTGCTGCTGCTCTACCTGGAGATCATCGACAAGCGCGACGCGTCCGGCAGAGTGCTCCCGGAGATGATCCTCATCTGCCAGAACCTCCGCAACAACCTGCAGCACCCCAACGAGTACATCCGCGGCGTCACCCTGCGGTTCCTCTGCCGCCTCTCCGAGCCCGAGGTGCTGGAGCCGCTCGTGCCCTCCTTACTCGAGAACCTCGAGCACCGCCACCATTTCATCCGCCGCCACTCGCTCTCCGCGATCTCGGCCATCTACCGCCTCCCGCACGGCGACCAGCTTATCCCTGACGCGCCTGAGCTCGTCGAGCGCGTCCTCGCCTCGGAGAGGGACGCGTCCGCGCGCCGGAACGCGTTCCTCATGCTCTGTGCCTGCGCGCAGGAGAAGGCCGTGGCGTACCTGCTCTCCAACGCCGACCGCGTGGCCGAGTGGCCCGACCTCCTGCAGATGGCAGCTGTTGATCTCATCCGCAAGGTCTGCCGCTCCCCAAACCGTGCCGATAAGGGAATGTATATCAAGATCATAATCTCCCTTCTGTCATCCCCCAGCACGGCTGTTGTGTATGAGTGCGCTGGTGCGCTTGTGTCACTCTCCTCGGCACCCACTGCTGTGCGCGCTGCGGCAAACACATACTGCGAGCTGCTGCCATCACAGAGCGACAACAATGTGAAGCTCATTGTCCTAGATCGCCTGAATGAGCTGCGCACCTTGCACCGTGATGTGATGGTGGATGTGGTGATGGACGTGCTGCGTGCGCTCACCAGCCCGAACTTGGATGTCAAGCAGAAGGTGCTGGATTTGGTGCTCGATTTGCTTACCCCTCGTAATGTGGAGGAGGTAGTTCTCTACCTCAAGAAGGAGGTGGTCAAGACGCAGGCAGGGGAGCTTGAGAAGGGCGGCGAATACCGCCAGATGCTTGTGCAGTCGATCCATGCTTGTGCTGTGGAGTATCCGGAGGTGGCTGGGTCAGTGGTGCACCTCCTCATGGATTTCCTCGGTGACACTAATGTTGCTGCAGCAGTTGATGTCGTGTTGTTTGTGCGTGAGATCATTGAGACCAATCCCAAGCTGCGTGTATCCATGATTCAGAGGTTGATTGATACATTCTATCAGATCCGGGCATCCCATGTGTGCTCATGTGCTCTGTGGATCCTCGGGGAGTACTCCCTCTCATTATCAGAGGTCCAGAATGCTTTTTCCACCATTAAGCAATGCCTGGGGAATCTCCCATTCTACACAGTATCAGAGGAAGGGGAGGCAACTGACTCAGCCAAGCCAGCCCAGCCAGTGGTGAATTCTGTCACCGTGTCTTCTAGGCGGCCTGTTGTTCTTGCCGATGGTACTTATGCCACACAGAGTGCTGCTACTGAGGCCATTTCTGCTCCATCAGTTGCTCCTGGGTTATTATCATCGACCCTGAATCTTAGGTCATTCATTCTGTCAGGCGATTTCTTCTTGGCTGCCGTTATTTCCTGCACCCTGACCAAACTTGTATTGAGGCTGGAGGAGGTTCAGCCATCAAAGGTTGAAGTGAACAAGGCTTGTACTGGGGCGTTGCTGATCATGACATCCATTCTGCAGCTGGGACAATCATCTTACCTTCCACACCCAATTGACAATTATTCATATGATAGGATAGTGCTCTGTGTGAGGTTTCTTTGCAATACTGGTGATGATGTCAGGAAGGTCTGGTTACAGTCATGTAGGCAGAGCTTTGCAAAGATGCTTGCTGAGAAGCAGTTCCGGGAGACAGAGCAGATGAAGGCAAAGGCACAGATCTTTCATGCTCAACCAGATGATCTTATTGATTTCTACCACCTGAAGAGCAGAAGGGTAAGAGAAAATGAGTCATCTGTAGTTGCTTTTGCTTTTTTGATTGCTTGTTTTCTTGAGGATAATAGGCAGCATAACCTTTAGTGCTGAAGCAATCATAATTTTGACATCTAGTTCACCAATATTCTAATAAATGATTGTTGTTTCACACTGCAAATCTAATTGTGTAAAATGCTTTTGTTGCATACTACCAGCAATATGGAGTACATATCATGTCATGCATTCAGGGCTAGTACAATTTTCAATATTGTGCAAGCAATTAGTTTTTCACTGCAGTATTTATGCTACTAAAAATTCAATGCAACTCAAGTGCAAAGTGTGCAATCCTTAGTTGTCTTGAAACAAACTATTATATATTTATGTTTAGTATCTCCTGATCCATAAGAATATACCAAAACTTGTTAACACCTATTGTCTTGATATTTTTTTCATTTCCTTGAGCCTTTGAGGTACTGACAGGAGTCATATGACCAAAGATATGCGAAAATATTTATCATTTTTTATTCCCACTAATACATCGCTTAACAAGTCTTGAGCAAATCTTTGACATCCTCATTACTGCACGAAGCAGTGTTGTTCTTGTTCTTTGTCTAGCTCCTTTTTGCTGTCATTTTGTTGTGAACTGGCAATCTTATTTGAGCATGTGGTTGTAGATATGCTATTATTGGTTTTATTATTATTTTCACACATCAAATTATCTTGATCTTAAAGTAGTACTGAGAAGCTAGTTAATCTAGACAAGACTTCTCTTTGGTTATAGGTAAAGCATGATAAACTACACTGTTTCCATGTGAGACGGTTAGAGTTTTGCACTTAGTGTTGAGCATGGAAATTATTGAAGTAGCACATCTTAAATGTTATGTGATGGTTTGGTTGATTACCTTTTCCTTTCCAGTTTCCAGAGTGCAGTAATTTGCTGCCTTTATTTTTTTGTCTCTTTGTTGTTAAAGTGTGACATTTTGTTTCCTAGGGCATGAGCCAGCTTGAGTTGGAAGATGAGGTCCAAGATGACTTGAAGGCTGCAACTGGTGGATTCACTAAAGACACAGATGATGCAAACAGACTCAATCGCATTATTCAGTTGACTGGATTCAGTGATCCTGTATATGCTGAAACATTTGTGACAGTTCATCATTATGATATTGTACTTGATGTGACAATCATTAACCGTACGAAGGAGACACTTCAGAACTTGTGCTTGGAGTTGGCTACAATGGGTGACCTCAAACTTGTTGACCGCCCTCAGAACTACACGTTAGCTCCTGAGTCAACCAAACAAATCCGTGCTAATATCAAGGTTTCATCAACAGAGACTGGAGTAATATTTGGGAACATAGTTTATGAAACATCAAATGTGATGGAGCGATTGGTGGTGGTTCTAAATGATATTCACATTGACATCATGGATTATATCTCACCGGCGACGTGTTCTGATGTTACTTTCCGCAACATGTGGGCAGAATTTGAGTGGGAAAACAAGGTACATATGTTTTTTTCCACTTTGCAGCATTAAGATGAATTTCCTTTGCAAGATGCTCTCCTCCCAATTTTGTAGTGTATTTTTTCTTGATTTGTATGGCAGTTTCTTTTTGGCTGATTTCAATTTACTGAGCTGCTGCCTCCGTCCCAAAAAGACTTCTATCTTTCTCCATCTTACACATACCAATACAGAGCTAAAAAGATTATAGTACCCTCTACTTTAGCAAATTTCAATCAATTGTCTTCACTTTTGCAAATTTCAATACATTTGCCCCATACTTTTACAAATTCCAATATTTTTGTCTCTCACTTTAACAAACTCCAATATAATGATTGCCTGAAAGATGAAGTCTTTCTGAACAAATAAAGAGAAGAAAAATAAAGTCTTTGTGGGATGGAAGGACTATTTTTTTTCATATCTATATGCCCAAAGTTAATTGTGCAAGAGTCATTTTTTGCTTAAGCTTGTCAACATTTGTTGATCTGGACCAACTGTTTATTGAGTTTTGTACTACACTGTATGATTTTTGTAGATAGATCATTTCAGCTGTGATTAATTGCTAAAATACTCCCTCTGTTTTCTTTTAAATGACATTGGTTAGTTCGAAAATGGGCTAACCAACATCATCTATTTAAGGACGGAGAGAGTACTATCTAGCATTTCAGCTCCTGATCTCTTTCTGTGAATTAGGCAAACCTTTTGGAAATTGAACATCGTTAGTTTGTTTTATTACCATGCATCAGATTGTTTTCTGGTGATTAATTGCTAGTAGCGTGATCTAGTTTTGAAAAGAGTTTCTCTTATGGAGAGTTACTTTTGATGTTTCACCATGCACTGCCATATTTCAGTGGATCTATGTTAGATTTGTTTGATAAAAGTGGCTTTTGCTTCTGGATGGCCCTGTCCTGAAATGCATTGAAATTGTTATGCCATTTACTATTTTCTTGGTGTGTTTGTGAATTTTTTGTTCATTTCACCTATTAACTTGATTTTTTTTATCATTCACCAGGTGGCAGTGAATACTATCATTCAGAATGAAAAGGAATTTTTGGATCATATCATTAAGTCAACAAACATGAAGTGTCTAACACCACCGTAAGTTTCCTTGTTAACTGTCCTTTTATGTTGACTTGAAGGCTGGAATTTCGCTGGCTTAACATGTACCTTCATACAAATATGTGCATATAATGCTTATTTTTGGTTCCTTGGCTATTACAAATCTCTGTCATGCACATAAGCAGTTTTCAATTACCTTAACATGGATTCAAAAGGGTTGGCTAGTTTGAGGCAGATAATGTAGAATTCGGTTTTCATATGTGAGGTGTAGGGTCCTGGAGTTGCAATACCCATTTGCAGCCAATGATGTCAGGCCTGTTCTATAGACAAGTCCAGCATCTACTTCTAAATTCTAGAAGAATTGGATTCTTGCAAAATTTCATCAAGAGCTTTGGTATAACTAATTATGAAATTAGGTAAACTGGAAGATATTTCATTCCAGCCTTTCTCATGAAGGTTGTGCAAGAAACACAGCAATTTTAACCAAGTTATCCCACTGGACTATCCTTCCCATGCATGAATAATAAACAAATACCCATGGTGTCAAGCATTGTTTTACTATCTTGCAGTGCAGGCAGATGTGTCAATGCATGGATTAATTACTTTGCAATAAACATGCATTTGAACAGCTGCTTGTGATGAGACATAGTTAGCCAGATAACTGGAAAACTGTTGTGCTATACTCTTTCTGAGGTCTACCCCAAGTACGACTCGTGCATTCCACTGCTTATCTGATTGCTAATGGAGTTAACCACTTATCTAATTCATAACCTGATTCCAGGTCTGCCCTCAATGGAGAATGCGGTTTTCTTGTTGCTAACCTTTATGCAAAGAGCGTTTTTGGCGAAGATGCTTTGGTAAACATCAGCATCGAGAAGCAGGTTGATGGCAAGCTTAGTGGTTTCATCAGAATAAGGAGCAAGACCCAGGGAATCGCGCTCAGCTTAGGAGACAAGATTACCCTTAAGCAGAAGGGAGGCAGTTAACTGCCTCAACTGTATCACCGTTGTACCATCATTTTTAGTGAATTCCACGTGACAGTGGGATTGAAATTGAGTAAAGAAGTTTTTTGTACAAAAGATAAAAGAAAGGAAAGAGAGGCAAACAAGTTCCCGTCCTGAGCACTGGAATGAATTCGCAGTCGGAAAGTGCTCCAGAGCTTTAGGGAAGGACATGGCTTAGTTTCAAATCCGTACTGCCCATTGGCCTGAAATTGGCGTGTTCCTTGTACGTGTTTTGATAAAAATGACTGTAGAAATAGATGTGAAGTTTATGTTGATTCTTAACATGTAGAGCAATTGTGCTCCTGTAATACGGCCCCCGCCAGTCATCTTTGTCCTGTGTTTATTTTTCTTTGTAAAGTTCCAAAGGAGGTATATCATACTTTATTATTGTTTCAATAATCCATTTGGGTTTTCTTTTGCTTTCTTTAATTCTCTTGGTAGTTTGGTAATGATATTTCTTCATGTCTTTTGAAACAGAGAATAGTAGCATGCCAACTTGTTTCATTTTTTTTAATCCTCCCATTTGGTCGGATTGGTCCTAACTTATAGTAAGACGGCAAGGTGCAAGTTATGTGCTTATGTATGCGTGGACACGTCACACTGGTGCTTTGCAATTTACATGCTCGAATAACTTTGCTGCTTGTATGTTTTGACTTTTGAAGTCTAATTTGGAGGTTATGCCCATTCGTTCCCCTATTAACGCATGTTTAGATGGGAAAGGAGGCTGGCTATTTGTGAATCTCCTGATATTTTACGTAAATCTGGATGATTATTGGACGCTGGTTTCTGCCATCACATAGCCCCGTTTGAATGGGCTGAAGGACCGAGATCTTTGGAGGCATGTAAAACGAGTTGAGATATTACCGAGATAGTAGCATATTGTTAATTGAGTATTTATTATTAAAAATTTAAAAAATAAATTTATTTGATTTTTTAGAAAAAAAGCTAAGGTATTGTTTAGCAGCTTGTGAAAACTTTAGGCTTCTCGCCACACTCTATTGGCCAGGGGTTGAAGACTACTCAGATCCAACAACTAGGGAGCACGTTACTAAGATTTGGGCAAATTTCAGGAAGTAGCAAAGCTGCAGGAACAATTAATTAGCGCAAGCTTGGAGCTTGGTGTAGCTCAGTGCTGCATTAAGACGCTTGATGATAGCATAATAGCATGCCTATGTACGTTTGATTAAAGAAACAACGTGACATTCTGCGCTCCCGCCAAACCAATCTTTCTACTAGCATAATAGCAAGCGAGAAAGCGTCAGGCCATTAAAGGGGCTGGGTAAAGTTTAACATTGCCTGCCACTAGATGCATCCATCCATGATGCATCAGCCTCTTCCAGATTTCAAGCCACATTTCTTGGGCTGCAGACAAATGCTTCCATTCTCTGCCTCCCTCTCGCGTGAAACTCTGATAAATTATGCCATCATCATCTATCATCTCATAGATAGGTTTGACGGACTGGCCATTTTATTCCGTCAGGAAACTTATCAAGATAAGACATATTAATTATAACACGCTTGCTCATAAGAGAAGTTGAGTAGCTCACACGAAGTACATTGTATTCAGTGGCTGCTGGTTAATTAATTTAATTAATACCGCTTCATCTGTTTCAATTGCTCATAACATTTGCCAAATCCGAATTATCTAGTAGCTAATAATCTCCTGAAGAAAACTAGCTAGCAATCAAGTCAATCATTGGTTAATTAGGTTGTAAACAATTGTGGTCAAAATCTCATTTTTGGGCCGGAAATGAGGTCACTTCCCTCCATTTCCAAGCCACCACCATGCCGTGGCATGCCACTGTGTCGCTCGCTATATATATCCGCGCCTCAAATCCATCATCCCATCGATCGCAGCCGCGCGCGCCGCCATGGAAGACCTCGCCGCCTCTCTCATGTCGTCCTTCTCGCACCGGCACAGCGCGCCGCTCTACCTGTTATACAATGTGTCCACCTTGCCCAAGCATCACGCAGGCCGCGGAGGCCGCGGAGGAGGAGGTGGAGGTGGAGGTTTCGAGTTTGCCACGGCGGAGGGCGGTAAGCAGCAGGGAGTTGATGATGGCGACGACGGTGGAGGCGCCGGGGTGCGCGCGTGCTCCAGCGACGTGTCGGCAGCGTTCGCCGACGAGCTGTTCCGGGAAGGTGTGCTGCTGCCATTGAAGCTTCCACCGCGCCTGCAGACGCCCTCAGCTTCGGCCGCGGCCTCAGCCGCGACGTCGCCGACGGCCAGCAAGGCGGCGGCGGCGCCGTCGTTGTCGCGGAGCCCGTTCGCAAGCAGGAGGAGCAAGCACGGGGGATTCGACCCGTTCGCCGCCGCGCTGCAGAAGGTGCGCAGGGACGTGGCCGCCGCGCCCATGCGCCGCGCGCGGTCGCTCTCGCCGCTTCGTGGCCCCGCGGTCGCCGCCGCTGCACACCGTAAAGAAAACAGCCCGTACGCGCCACCCAAGCGAGCCAGCAAAGTGAGGCCGCCGTGGCGGAGGAGGCGAGGCATGAAGCGCCTGCTGTGCGGAGCGGTGACGGCGACGCGGCCGCACCGGGGGGACGACGACGCCGCGCCTTACCGGCGTGGCCTCCTGGTCTGCTTTGGGTTTTAGTGTGTCGAACACTCGGAACAAAATGCCTGTTTAGTGCTGTGTACTGCTGTCGTTTGTATTTGCTAAAATTCATCCAAACATAGATGAATTTGTGTTATCTTAAGCTCCAGATTCTTCATATTTGGCTTCACTGTTAATACATGGCAAACTTTATATATGCTCATGATTTGTCTTGATGGTCAATTATGTTGGAAGCTATGGGCAGGCTGCAAACTCGAGCAGTACTAGTGGGCTGAAATCCAGTCCAAATACACCCCAGGCCACCTCCTCATAAAGCACAATACAAATCCAAACCACTTCATTTTCCCTCCTCCAACACCCAAATCAAACCAACCCGCTTTGAATTCCTGCCCAACCCGCCCCAAACCATACTACAGAAATGGTTTCAGCCCATTCCACTGGAATGGGTTCAATCATGGATCAAGCCTCTGCTACGGACGGCAGGAGAGCTAGCTCGACACAGTAAGGCAAACTTTGCGACGTACAGGTAGTGGGAAGCCTCGTTCAACACAGTAGTTCAGCTCGTCACCAAGCTGCTACAGCACCAAACAATCCTAGAACAGCCTAGAACAGCATGACTTATAATACACAGAAAATTAGACGAGAACAAGAAAATAAAACCACAAAATTATGGATAAAAAGAAAAAAAAACAGAATCCAAATCACTCAGAAATACTAAAAAATAAGTGTAACATATAAAATATTTATATGTATCACTGAAACAAATCAATCCAAAAGGATAATGATCAATGTGGGGCAATCTTCGGATGATAATGTGGGGCCATTTAAAAACAGATGACTTTTCGTTGGTCAATGATTTGTTAATTTAGCGAGGCACAACCAAAGCTACCCTAAATAATATCTTCCAAAACAGTTATTTCTCATAGCTTGATCACTTCTGCCTTTACCTAAGCTAGAGCCTCTTCGATAATTATGGTGGTTGGAGTCGTGGTGACGTAGTGGAAAATCCTTGCATTCCATTCACACTGTAGCTTCCAAACAACCACAATGATCATGGATTTTAGGGGTTTCTTCAAGGTGTTTAGTGTTGAGAGTAGCCGTTGTCATCATTCCTCTACCGAGTTGTAGTCCTCCCACCCCGTCCTCCTACCCCTACCCACTATTATGTGCAAAGGTCAAGGTTTACTCATTTTTGCACTGAAGCACATATCCTTTGTGAAAGCTTGTACTTTGCAAGTAGATGCAGAGTTGTTTCATACACTACGCGACATAGTAGAAAAATTTGTTGGAGTCCACCTGCAGTCTAAACCTAATTTTGTATTATTAGCTAAGCGAAAACTTGTATTTTGGTGGTGCCCAGCACTTCAACTAACTTGGCTGTCTATTCCCCATTTGACATGAGCTTCCACACGATTGTGTCACATTGCGCGGACTAGCTCGTTGGATCGATCATCTGTGGCTATTTAGAGTAGTTGCATGTCCTAGATCTAGTTATTTTGAGCTAGCGTATGGTGGAGACTGATCTTTTCTCTCCCTAGAAACAAAGAAGATTGCTAACGTAACTAATTTAGGTGTCTAGTTCTCTAGCCTAGTGTTAAGTGCTAGAAACTCACTATCTTCCTATCTCCAAGATGATAGTGGTATCCACCACGAAGAGATCTATGTCAAACTAGTCCTAGGGTACCAGGGTGTCTACTTATGGTTTGTAGTATTATCAATTTTTACCATAACCATGGTAGCTGTAGTGTGCTAGTAAAACTATACCAGTAAGTACACCCAACCCTATGAGATCTATAGGACTACACTCTTTTCTAATTTACTTGCATTACGTTAGAGATGTCATCTCCTCCTAGAGAAATTTGTACCTGGTCTTATGTATTGATCTCATGGTTACCTCTAGTAACTTTAGTGTTGTTAGGTGACAGATGAGTTGTATAGTAAGAAGTGAATTTATGGGGGCTGCTCTGCTTGCTATTATCATATTTTTCCTTTGCCATAGCGCTAGTTTTATATATATCTTGTCCAGAAGATTGTTACGCATGGACTTTCTTTAATTTGAAGACCACAAGAAGAATTCCAAGACATTACATGAGGAATCTTGTGGCACTGGTTAGGAAGATCGTTAGGATATCCTACATGGCCATGCTTGAGCAGCTGATTGGTGCAAACTAACTTTTCTACATTTAAAGGATATGAATATTGCTACAAGCCTACAAGGAACATTTGAGCAAATTCATATATGACCCTTAGCAAGCGAAGTGGAGAACACATATACACCGTAACATAATTGTTAGTGGTACTCTGTCACAAAGTATAACACCACTAGCAAAATCTTATTTGCAAAACTACTATCCCAGACAAGCAACCATTTATACCATCACTTATACTACATGAATGAAATCTATTGGCATCTTTTGTTAAAAAAAATTTGACAACATTTCATTTTCTCTATCATTAGACATTGCCAGCACAAGGAAGACGTGGTAATCTTGTCATAACTCAGAAATAACCACCAAGGGCCCCACATGTCAGACACATGAGAACAAAAATGGGCATGTTCTATCTAATCAACCCCCTCACACTTTCCATCTCAGACGTTCAACTCCCAACGTAGTGACCCAACTCTTTTATTTTACCGTTGCTCGTCTCAGCCTCCATTTAAACGGTTCAAAAATCCGGAGCAGCGAATCTCCACCGTCCGATCAGCGATCCGACCGCCATTGCGCCGTCGGTTTCCATTAATAAAAAAAATGACCGTTGGAGAGACGTCATGGGAAAATCCCTCAATTCCCCCCAAAATCCCATCGCCTACCAAAGCCATAGCCCAAGCGAGCCTTCCCCTTCCCTTCTCCTCCAAATCATCTCGAGTTCACGCCGTCGAGAGAGCTAGGAGAAGAGGGGAGAGAGAGAGAGAGAGAGAGAGAGAGGAGAATTCGAGAGGGAGAAGAGGTGCAAGAGGGGGAGGCGTAAGGTGAGGTAAGGGGGGACGCGTCGTTGATTCGTGTGCGTTGCTCTGTGGTTGAAGCCGCGGAGAGCGATGGCGTCGAGGAGGCGGGCGGGCGCCGGCGATGTTCCTGCTCAGGAACGCAAAGGCGGTAAGCCTATCATCTCCTTCTCGCGTTCCGTTCTTGTTGGGCTTCTCATGGCGGTGGCGCGATGGATTTTCTTGACGCGATTGTGGTTGTGGGGGATACGTCGTGTGTTTTTTCTTTGCGTTCGTAGGTTTCTTGGTCCGGCGGCAGCCTTAGGATCTCTAGGATCGACGATATGTTGTTCTTGCGGGTTCTTTACGGATTCTTGTCCGATCGGCGCTTGATTGCGTAATTATGTGGGTTCAGTACGGGTTCTTGTTCTAATTCGGCGTAAAAGGATCATCTTTTGTTTCCTGTGTGGAGCATCGTTCAAAAGGTTCTTGGCATGCCAGAAGTGGGGTTTTTTGGTCCCAAATCTGATACGCATGCGTAGTGGATGCAGATAGTTGTTGAGTTGATAAATTTCTTGAATCGATCGCAATTTCGCATGGGTTCTTTTTGATATGGAGATGCCGCGATGGTTTCCGGGTTCGATGATACCCTTTGGACTCTGTTGCTCTTCTTGGTTTGCGCAATAAAGCTGGCATCTTTCCAATATTCTGAGATTTCACCTGTTCAATTGCGTTTCTTGTTCTGAGCTGTAGCGTTAGTCGGATGCTTGGATGATGCGTGTGCGTTCGATCTTGTTCATCTGTGCCTGATTTCCGTTCAAGATTTCTCCCTCTGCGATTCTGTGCTTTTTATGTGTTCCTGCCCTAAAATTTCTACTTTGTGCAGACGCTGCCAAGATTGTCAGGAGGCCAAAGACCACGACGGTTGCTCAGCAGCCAGCAAGAATCCGTCGAGCCCTCGCCGACGTCAGTAATCTCGTCAATGGCCGGGCTGCTCTTCCGGTCGTAAATCGCCAGAAGTCAGCAGTTGCAGCACCTGACAAGTGCAGGAAACCAATCAAGCAACGCATTGAGAGCAAAAGGGCCAAGCCCGAAGTCATCGTGATCAGCTCAGACTCTGAGAAGCAGAAGAAAAATTCAGTGCAGAGAGCAGCCTCCCGGAGAGCGCCAATCCACACGCTCACCTCGATTCTGACAAAGTGCAGCAGGGTATGGCCGTGTTGTTTGATGTTGTTGTTCATGTGTATGTAAGGTCAGGGGTTTTTATCTGAAGAATCTTTTTTTGATGAACTTGTTTGGAATACAGGCTTCTGATGGGGTGACCACCAGCCCGAAGAAGGCGCCGACATACGACATCGATGCATCTGATGCTCACAATGAGCTGGCAGTGGTTGATTACGTCGAAGATATCTACAGATTCTACAGGAGCACTGAGGTGAGATTTTCAGCCATTTCTAATCCACTTCTTTCACATCAAATTGTGATGGAACAGTGATTGATTACTCTTGCTGCCTGCTTGTCCAGAATACCTGCCGGCCTCTCTGCACCTACATGATCTCACAATCCGAGATCAATGAAAGAATGAGAGCAATCCTGACTGATTGGCTCATCGAAGTGCACTACAGGCTTATGCTCATGCCAGAGACCCTGTACCTCACTGTCTACATAATTGACCAGTACCTATCCATGGAGAATGTGCCAAGAAAAGAGCTGCAGCTTGTCGGAGTAAGCGCCATGTTGATAGCCTGCAAGTATGAGGAAACTTGGGCACCACTGGTAGGATTCCACTACCGCGCACCACTTATGATGTTCAGTTTGCATATGCTGTTCAATGTGCTACTAGTTGTGTTCTTGTCTTAAAATTAATCTGTCTTTTTTGCAGGTTAAGGACTTCCTGTGCATATCAGACAACTCCTTCAGCAGAGAGCAGGTTCTGAGCACAGAGAAGTCCATACTGAACAAGCTCCAGTGGAACCTGACTGTTCCGACAATGTACATGTTCATCGTTCGGTACCTGAAAGCTGCATTGGGTGACAAGGAGGTAACAAGCATAGTCCATTTTCAGTCTATCTCGCTGCAGGTGCTATACATCTTGATCTTCTGTGTGTAATGTGCCATTCTTTTGTCTGTCGATGCAGCTGGAGAACATGACATTCTTCTACGCTGAGCTTGCACTGGTTCAGTACTCCATGCTCTTCTACGCGCCATCAGTGATAGCAGCTGCTGCTGTCTACGCTGCTCGGTGTACCCTTGGCCTGAGCCCACTATGGAGCGATCTTCTGGAGTACCACACCGGCTTAGCTGAGCCGCAATTGCTGTATGTCTTCTTCTTCTTGTTCTTCACGATTTAGTGTTGCCTATGAAATCTTATTGCACATTGAACCTGAAGAATATGACTTGTGACTGAGTGAATTGTGTTGACTGCACGCCCAGAAAGGGATTTCAGTTGTCAATTTGGCATGATATTTTATCCATCTTTGCACAATCAGTGATAAGCTGTGGTGTTCTTTAAATTTCATATTCAAATGCTTTCTTTTCATTTGATTATTACCCTGTTGTGTTCTCTTCCAAGAATTTTCAAACTACTGAAAATTTCAGTTGAACTGTCCTGGACTAATTAGTGGTGTCCAAACTTTTTCTATATGCAATACATCTTAGGTTCTGTAGTTAATCCAAGAACTTTGATCTACACCATCCAATCGACATGTTGTTATGCACGCAGTAAAATTTTCTCTATCTAAACAATACATTTCTTTTCACAACTACCTGGAAGTTTGTCGCTTTCATCCATATTTACTATGAAGACTTGATCATCACCTAACTATGTTTTTTTTTTGGCGGGGAATCACGTAACTATGGTTTGTATTGAACTGCAGGGAGTGCGCGAGGCGTCTGGTGAACCTGCACGCGGTGGCGCCGGAGAGCAAGCAGAAGGTGGTGTACAAGAAGTACGCGAGCCCCAAGCTCAGAGCCGTGTCCCTCCACTCGCCGCCCAAGAAGCTTCTCCCGCCGCCGCCGCCGCCGCCGCCGACGCTAGCTCACTAGCTGCTTTGTTGTCTCTCGGTGTTGGAATTTTGGCCTCGATTGGATTGATTGCACACGTATAGGATTAAAGATCGTAGTATCATCGCTTTGATGTTACCCCATGCAAATTAAACCCGTTTCTGATTCTCCAAATTTTGGGGGCTTGATTTGAATGTTAATTCGAACTTGATGTGGAATGGAAATGCTTACCCTTTTTTCTTCTTTTTGAGAGGTCGTAGATGTATTCTGTTTCTACATTTTTGCCTGAAAAGCCTGTTGTGGGGCCCACCTGAACACGTGGCGAAACGGCAGCCAAGATTTCGATAGACTTTGGCCATGATTGGCTTTTCAGCCACACGATTTCTTCTCTGTCGAGTTGCTGGGTAGCGTGAGATAACCCACATCTCACACGGCCGACTTCATGGGGCCCACGAATCCCAGCCACCAATGACATGTGGGCCACTAGCCTCCATAGTCCCACCTGTCATAGTCCAGGGTGGAGCATTTAAGTAGAAGAACCCCACCCCCTGCTTCCTTCCTCACCACTCGCCCACACGCTTCGGGTGAATTCGGCATCAAGAACAGGCAGCCTGACGAGAAGCCAACAAGAGGACAGGATCTGTCTGAGTAGACTCGTTCGTCTGCTGCGGTGGATCTTGATTAGGCCCTTGATTTTGTTCTTCGCAAGAAAGGGCAAGTCTTTTTGTTTCTGCATGCAGGTTTGTGTTCTTGGTTTGTTGTTATTGGCATACAATATACAGTAAGTCCTTTCATGATTTTTAGCAGTATGAGAGCTCAAAGAAAAAAATGTTAAAAGGGTGGCTAATGATCAGTTGATTAGTATAACCATCTTGACAGGAGTAATTCTTTGTGCAATTGAGTGATCGATCTCCTTCAGCCTATTCTGCCGTTCTACTCTGTTTTTTTTAATCTACCTCTGTTCCTTTTTTGTTGCCTACCTCTTTCCTCGTACTGCAAACCATCTTGGCAGATTGTGTTGATGTTTGATCCTTTCTGCTAAGTAAAATTATTTTTACTTTAAGAGTTCGGTTTTGGTATTGATTTAGCTTTCTGATCTCTTTCAGACTTGCTAATCACCAATTCCGTTTCCTCTTTCTTGTAAAAGCAAGCTACAGGTTGTGTTGATGTTTGATTCTTTCTGCTAAATAAAACTGTTTTTTTTTGTTTGCTTTTGAAGCTGAATATGCTATTTCTTCTCACATGATTGGCAACTGGACATTTCTGACTAGAGTAGATAATGATATCCGAAACAACTGTACCACTAATTTCAGAAGTAGCACCAATAGGTGCAAAATAATCTTGAATCGCACTTCAAAGCTTCCCTTTGCTTTTGTCGATGTGTATTTATGTCTCGGTGATGATCCAAAATTGCCTCTCTTTTTTTGCAGATGACTAGCATGGCAAGCCATCTCCTTCCAGAGAGTGGAAGCATCTTGTCAGCTGCTGATGAACTCTTTGAGAACCAAAGAGCAGAGCAAGGAATTTACTGGGCACAATGGGATTCCAGGTTATCTGATGATCTGAACACAGCAGGCATGTATTCAGACAACCACGGAAACAACGGCAGCGCGCAATCTTTCGACACCTCTGAACATTGCAGTACAGTGCCTTCAGATTCAGACGATCAACCTGGATATCCGACACAGTTTGAGCCACTGCACATAGATCAAACAAACGACATGTTCTTGTATGTATTACCACTGCAACACATTGCCTCACTAATCAATATGTTATTACATAACTTGATTGGGTGATTATACTTGTGATTGCTGCAAATGCTTTGCATGGCTGTAAACTCACAAAGAACTTGCCTGATCCTGTGTTTCAGGAGCCAGTTTTCAGATGAGGATGTGAGGAGGATGGATGCTCCATTTCAATCTCTGGACATGTTCCCGGACTCCATGCACAGGCTCCTGTCCTACGAGCACATGCTGGGTGGAGCTCTCATGTCTGGTGGTTCCCAGAATCAAGAACCGAACTTGGATCAAGATGACATGGACACCTGCGGCTTCCCTCTCTACTTCAGCCATGGCCTCCAAGACGATGATCTGATGAAGGTAGATGATGGTAGCTTGCATTCGTCGGCCAAGCTGCTGAAGCCGGCCATCCCGGAGATGGTAGCCGCAGACACCTCCTCCATGGCTAAGGTGAACTACAGTTGTACAATTGTGCTTCATTTTAAGTGCAAGTACACTGATCAGCTGCTCTGACCTTTGCAGGCTGGAGTGAGCGCAGCGGAGAGAAGCTGTCTGGTCGCCGTCGGCGACGAGGAGAGCTCTCCGGGATCGGAAGAAGCGGTGCTTGAGGAGCTCGAGGAGGTGATGTTCCAGGTATGGTTCCCTCGCCGGAAGAAGTGTAGCTCTGCTGCGCATTCTCTCTTCTTCTTCTGCCTCCGCGAAGAATGGCTCTGAAAAAAATGGCTGCTCTTGTAGATGGCGAGGACGACACGCATATACCTCCGCGACGCCTTCTACAGGCTGGCCGAGAGAGCCGCCGCAGATGGCGCCGTCGCCGAGCCGCCCAGGTACGCACACAAAGCCTCAACCTGCCGATCTCTTCTTGAATCAGCCACAGCTCGTGATCCTGATGCTTCTCTTGTCGCCGGCCAATCTCAGGGCGTCGACGCGGCCACGACGACGCCAGCGCCACGTGGAGCGGGAAGAGAACGCGATCGACGGGACGGTAGTGAGCCTCACGCTGAGGCCGCCAGCGTGCTCGGCTGCCCAGCTCCTTGCGTCAGAAGCAGAGGCGATGAAGACCGCGTGTGCCTGAGCTCGTCGTCGCCGGATCACCGGAGGACAGGAGATAAAGATTGCTTGTTTTCCGGAGCGATCTTGTTTGCCGCATTGGCGATTGCCATGCAATTCGCCATGGTTCGCTCACTAGCTTGCTTGTCTCTGCATGCGTTAGTGTGTGTAACGAGCAGCTTGCCATGAGCCCATGAGCTTGCAAGTTCAAGCATGGGGAAGCAGATGCTTGGTTTTGATATCGCATTTACATTTGTGTAATGGCTTGAAATCTTGTAAGATTGACAGATTTTGCCGGTTAACAGAATTTTTTTTGAAGGTGTCGATATTCTCCATTGATACTAGTAATCTGCATTGAAAACTGAAGCTGCTTCAGCTCATTTCTTGTGCTGCTATTCTTGTCGGATCATAAAATTCAGTAGTAGCAGCAACTCACCTATCTGACGCTAGCAGAATTGCAGAAAGCAGGATCATCTATCCTGAACCTAAAACAGATCAAGGTTCAGAATCTATCAACATATTGAACATTCTAAGTTTCTAACATGGAGAGTAGTTTCCACAATTTAGCTTTTTGGAAAACATTTTCTACAAATGGGACACTTAACGAAAAATGCTTTGGGTCCAGTTGTTAAAAAAATATTTTTTAAAGGCCAAAATGTAAAAAAGCACACTAACAAGGGTAACCACGAGGGCATGAGGCACGACATACTGAAATGCCGTAAATTAAATTTGAGCTAAGAATGTAATTTACATTTGATCTTTCTGCTCTACAGCCACAACATGCAGAGGCACAGGCTGCAGTAGTGCAGTTTACATACAGTGGCTGCAGACTTGATCAACAGGCTCAGTTAACGCCCGTTACAGGAAGCAATCTGTGCATTTGTGCCTTTCAAGTAAGTTTTACAGCCGTGTAACAGCTACTAGATTTTGTCACCCCATGTTCCAATCCTTTGTATACAGCTCGAGTGGAGGAAATGGGTGGCGTCAAGGTACATGATACAGATTGATCAATGGGAGAGTATCAATTTGGCAACTTGATGAATTAATAACGGTGAAATAATCTTTGTCCTTGCTACTCAAGAATGTCTGTTGGCCACAACTGTCTCCACTTTGAGATCTCATCCTTGCTGCGGAGCTTCCTTATTCCACCGTAGAAACCGTCACCCTCGTTGCCCTCTTCCCTGTGGTCCTTCCGGTTCACCAGTGCCTGCCTCCATCTCGACCCAGGTGTGTATTGGTTGAACTCCAGAACAACAGTGTCTGCAATAAATATTTATTCAGGTGTTTGTAAGTTTCAGAAACAGTCCAGGTACAATAAAGTAGGACTGCATAGAAATCTTAGCTATTTACTTTGTTATTATTAACTGGGATTCAAGTTTAACCAAGTTGAACCACATCCAAGTTTCTATTTGTTCACCAAAAGGAAAGGAATTGGTTGTAAGCATCTCGTATTAGTGGCAGTAGTGGCAAAGACCAACACTCTTGCCTCATCATTCGACATTAGTCAAGAACTAGATTATATTTATTATATTTATCCAAAGAATAGCATGGAGACCATGGATGACAAAACCATATTAATGTAAGTCAATGAAAGCTAAGCCTTGTCTAATAAATATATGGCTTGTTGTAGTCTTGTAGAATGAAGTAGTTGCATACATATACTATTATTATCAGCTGTCTTCACAAACATGTCAACTGTGTAATCAACCTTACAGCTTAACATTGGATAGACAAAAATCTAATTAAATTAATGGTGATATGCATGATATAGAATGATTCATAAAGTAAAATTAAGGTCAAACATAAGCTAAAGTCATCATTTTGGGGGTTACACTTTGCTTTAATAAATGAATGAGCAAAATGAGTCTGAGGCCATGATGTTGTTTTATAACGTTCTTTAAACCTTGCGGGCATGTTGATGGGGTCGTAGCCTCAAAAGGCACATGTATATGCAACTAACTTTGTAATTATTAGTCAAGTCAAATAATTTAGTCCTTGGGATTAAAGACATTCTCACCACTAAGATGACACCGACAGAAGTGCTCACTTCCATCACATGATTCCAAATGACCAACAACTCCATACCACCAGCCTGCCAAACATAGCAACACATGAATGAACACACTGTCCACTGGTAAAATACTCCTCATCACTATCAGATAAGATTAGCATATCCCATATGGAAATGTTTATTGGTTCTTCTAGCACTGCCCAAAGCATTTGCATTGTTGCATGCTTGGGAACATACCATAGGGGAATTCCTTGTTCCTTCTCCACTGGATCTCAATGTTATCGCCTGGCCAGAGTTCGTGTAAGCAATCAGAGACATGGAGGTCATGTGCATGAGTGTCTACTGGAGGTGCCCTAATCCTATCCCATTGTACCCCATCCTCCAAGACAACAGTCCGTCGTCCGTGTGGTGGATACCTGGCATGTCAATATTTTCAAGGCCAAGTTAGATAACCTGAAGATACAATTATCAGAACATACCCACAATTTACATTCAACCCTGGCTAAAATCAGGAAGCAATTAGTACCTTGCACGGAATGAATCACTGTGGAAATCATAGCTGAGTTCTGCATCATAGCATGACATCATGAATCCAACATGCCCATGCTGCAAACAAACAGAAAGCTTCAGGATTGCTTCATCAAACACAACTAAAAGTTTGAAGATAAGATCCTAAAGAAACATAAATGAGCTCATCTAGATTAAGCTCAATTGGAGACTTAGAGGCAAATCCATTGAACCAAACAACTAAAAGTTTGAAGATAAGATCCTAAAGAAACATAAATGAGCTCATCTAGATTTAGCTCAATTGGACACTGAGGCAAATCCACTAAATCAAATTAAGATATAAACTTCAGTATTCCTTTCCAAAATTCATCAACAGATTAATAATAATAACTAAGCAATAATGAGCATTAATAAAAACAAATTATACCAATTTGAATGCTTGGTGACAATAATGAAACTGCTAGCTATTAATTGCAAAGTCATGAGAACAAAAAAAAAATCCTAATTTCAAAGTATACCTCACGGTTGTAGACCTGTGCTGGGAACCAGAACTTGCCGCTCTCCATGGACAGATACCACGACATCACTGAATCATCCAGCAAAGGGCAGGCCGACTTGCCGCCGTCGGCTCTAGGCTGCATCCAGGACACCACCGGGCAGACGCAGGACAGCGCGGCGAGCCACTTCCGGTGCCTGCCGCTGCCGCCGCCGAACGAGCACCCCGCCGCGCCGCCCGTCTCGCTCGCCGACGCGAGGTACGTTCTCCACTCCTTCCGCGCGGCGTGGCCGAGGACGCCGCCCCACTTCTCCGACATGTGCCGCTCCCAGAGGTGGTCGCCGCGGCACCGCTCCCGCATCGAGCGGCAGACGCCAGCCATGTTCCGCAGCTCGGCGGGGGGCAGCCTGGCGAGAATGCACTCGATGGCGAGCTCCGGGAGGTCGAGCACCGACGGGTCGCCGGTCTCCTCTGCGGCGGCCTCCAACACGGCCGCCGCGCGCTTCCTCTTGAAGGACGGCATGAGCGGCATGGTGTCCTCCTCCGTGGCGGTGGCGGCGGTGGCCGCGCCGACGCCGCCAAGCAGCCGGAATCCGGCCAAGAATCCGAGCGGCGCGAGGGCGAGTTCTTGGCACAGCGTCGAGAGGAACAGTCTCATCTCACGCGCGCATGGCTTCGATAGGAAGACGAGACAGGACAAGACGAAGGTGGCGAGCAGGGCAAGCATTGATCAGAGAGTGGTCACCAAGAAAAATCGAAGCAACCAACCAACGCCGCCGTCTCCGCCCTCTCCGGCACTACTGCGGTGGAGGAGAAGCTCCGCTTGGGCGCTGCTCCTTATAAATAAACAACGAACCAGTAGAGACGATGCTGCTGATGCTGCTACGACCAGAATCGAATAAAAAAACTAGCCTTTTTCTTCAAGCTGCTTTTCTCCGCCCGATCGATGAACCGTGCGGGTGATGCGATGGAATCAGCTTTACAAAGAGGGCAAAACATTGGACGGGATTCGATCAAATCGAAGCCCAGGAAACAAGGGGACGCTGGACATTTGTTGCCCAGCAAGGGGATTTCTTGGATTAGAGCAACCAAGATGAAAAAAGAGCTCAAATTTGAGCTGAATCCGAGCTCAATTTTCACAGAACCAACCCGAGATGGGATCTCTGCAGCTGGAAACGGGAGCACTGGAGCGAGCTGAAAGATCAACAAGAAATGATTCTAGCAACAACAACAACAAAAGGGGGAAACGAAACAAAAAAAAAAGGTTGGGATCTTGGAAGGAGATAAGAGAGAGTTTGGTGAGAGGAGAGCGTGGTGAGTGAGCAATAGGAAGGCTGGGGCCCGAGCAGCTGCAACCTGCAAGCCCCACGCAGCTTCCTCCCAAAGCTCACCCAATTGCCTCCCTCCTCCCTCCTCCCTCCCTCTCTCTCGCTTCCAAGAACGAAGGCTAAGCCTGCAGCGAAAGAGGGAGGAAGCCAAGCTGCAATAGGGAAAATCGCAAGTGGAAGGGAGGAGTATTTATGGATGGAATTTGACCCCCTTTTTTTTGCTTTGGATTTCCTTTTCTCTCTCTCTCTCTCTATCTGCGTGTGATGGATAGAGGATTACAGGTTTTTTTCAGAGGAAAAAAATGTTTTTTTGTTTGTTTTTAGCGACTTTGCATCCATGCCTTTTGTTTTGGCTAACTGTTTTGTAGGGCAAGGGATTTAGGAGCGGTCGAGGTCCAATAATTGGGAGCCATGGGTTGCGTGCATTCATTAACGACCAATCATGGAGGATTTCTTGCCCGGCGAACATGATGAGGTGAGGGCCAGCGAGGAGCAAGGGCATCCATAGAATTCATTGGCTAAATTCAGTAGGGAACTTTCGAGAGCATGTTTACTTTTCTCATTAAAAACATGTAACTATATCCATTTGCAAATATTTATCGGTTTTAACTTTAGATTATCTAGCTTTGATCTACAATAAAAAGATTTATGTAGCATAAAAAAAGTGCATTACACTTACTATCAAAATTTAAGAACTTTACTATATCATTTATTTAAAGCTATTAGCATATTTAAAAGAGATTTTTCCTAATGTAATAATTCTTAACTTTATAATAGAAAATATTGAGTCATTATTGGTTTGGAGTCTTATTCATACATTTTTTATGCTAAGTCTAAAATTTAGAACCAATAATAAATGAGTTGTATTTAATTTGAAATTGTTTTAATATGACCCACAATGTGAAATACAGATCTATAGTCATAATAATATAATCCATTTAATTAAGAACAGGATATTTCAAGTGAGCGTAAGAGTTTTTAGAAAGTGACAAATTAATAGAAGTATATATAGATATCGATAGATATTGCATGAAAGTTAATTATTAGTATTAGACTAATCTAGGGCGTAGCTGTCATGAATAGTATTCATGATAGTGGGAGTACTTTTTAGAGTTTAGACATTTGGAATTGCGATGAGTTTTTTTTCCAATAGCTTATCAGTTAAAATTTAAATTTTAGAATTTAATTTTGGAGTTAATTTTAAGAGTTTATTTTCTCGTAGTGTATTTACAATATTGGCTTTTATATCATATTATATTATTGGGCCTACTCATTCAATTTTGAATCTTAAAGCTGAATTTTATAATTAAATACTTTAGGGGTTTTGTTGCCAATTTTCCTGGCAGACTTCCTTTCATCACTAATAAAAGTTTTCGATAGAACCCAGCACATATAATCATTGAACATGATAGTTCATAGTTAGTTCATTTGTCATATATATTTGAAGTAAAATGAAGTAAAATCAGGCACATAAAAACTTTACTGTTGCCTTTTCTTTTTCAAAAAATGGTCTAAACGTTAAATAAACCATATGTTTGACCCCCCTATATATATATATAATAGTTGGATAGTTATATAGCGTAGGTCTGATAAATGGCAAACAATGTACGTGCCAATCCGTGGCGCGAGCTGCCTCATTAGCATCTTCTCCCTTGCTCGTACCATTGTTCTCTCTCGCACTAGCTGCCACAACTCCCCACTTATCCTGCACAACAGCCAACCAGAGCTAAGCTAGTTATGCATGGTTAGCTTTCCATGCAACACCATTGACATGCTTAGAGATAAAAGATTCTGAGAAGCGATTGTTTAGTAGCTAGCTAGTAAAAATTTAGAAAAACCAAGTTTTTTAAATCCCTATATAGTTTGTGATGCTTGCAATCTATATGATAATCTGGACCATTTAGAGAACTGAAGATTCTAAAAAAAATCTTTAGCTACTAACAACAATACATGGTGTTTATAATTAAAAAGTGAGTCACCGGCCAGTCCATACACGACATACTGTACTTATCGTCTAGACGATTAACTATGGACGACTTAACCCTCAATCAGAACGATCTAATTGCAAAACGGAAGCTCTATACCAAGTGTCCAAGTGTGATCCTCTCTCTTCTATCCTTAACCAAAAAACCCCATTTTGTCTCTATATATATCCTGCAACTTCGTCAACATAATTAAGATATCAGTACTAGAAGACTTTTAATAATATCATGTACAACGACGTCCGGGCCCCAGAAAGGAGAGCTACAGGACGCTGACCGTGCGCGTGAGATGTAGTTCATTACGAATATAATTATAAAACACAAGTGACGTGTCGGTAAAAGGACGATTAGCCGAAAAGCATAGCGCTTTTTTGTTAATCACCCTAGCTAATAAGATAGCTATCCAGTAGCTCTACCCCCTAATTAACCAAGAGAATAACGTAAGATGCCTCTCGATTTGGCCATGCCTACCCCTTCCAGCGACGACAAGAGCAAAGCGAGCAAGAGACAGCGCACGTCGATAGTTGCTAGCTTCAGCTAGGCAGCAGCAAAGCAACGCAGCTGCTAGCTTAGGTGCAAATTGACGCATGCACATATGGGTCTCGCATGGCTTTATCCCATTAGGTGTGGTAGCTTCCCGTTGGCAGCCGTATCTTCTCCGATCTCATTCTTTTCACTTAACTAATGCAACCCATTGTTGACTCCTCTCTCTCTCTCTCTCTAGATGATGTTGTTGCATGGGTTTGCACCTGTTTCATAATCTAATTAATTAATCACTACAAGATAGGGGGCTAGATATGGGAGGAGATACTGAGGCAATTATATAATTGGAGCTGAGATGGAGAGTAAGTAACAGCTAGCTCACTTAGTGGGCTAATCTTGTTTTTATCAGGGGCGTGTGTCGAGAAGAGCAGATGCTCGGCCACTCTCAAACGCCTCTCGAGTCGACAACAAAGAGCATGCAGCCATTGCCGTCCGGCCGGTCTCTTCCGAATATATTGTATGTAGCTGTAGACTAATAATTTGGGTGAAAGTCACGGCCTTTTTATGTTATTATCTGTGGATACTTTTCTTTTGCCGGGGATGTAGGCTTTGCGTGCACTGTCGTTGTGGGTAGATGTTCTGCAACTATGATCGAGTCTATGACTCGGACGCAGCTATAAGGTTGCTGCCAATTTGACCTAACATCATCTCAACCGAGCGAGTCAATCGCTGGCTCCTTTTGGGTTGCAGGGGAAGCTTCCCCGCGGTGGAAATAAACCAAACATTCCCAAATATATATATCATACTCTCTCGGTTTTTAAATACTAGCCATCAAAATATACACTTGTACAGGCTAGAAATCAGAAAAATAGTTTTTATAGTTTTTTTAAATTAAGCACAATATTATATTTTATAGAAACTTAATTCATAGAGTCGATTCCTTTTTATTTATGATTACGTAGTGCAAACATTTTTTTATGTGTTTTACTGTATTTAAAATTTAATTCAGTACTGAATCATTTGGATTTATTTTTATGTTTGCGGTGAACGAATTGCTATTTTGATTGTATTTTGAATACAACTATATATGTTGGATCAACTATATTGCGTCACTTTTTTTTAATTATTTTCTCAATTGGAACAACTCTTAAATAGTTACATGTCTAATCTGAAAAGTGTCTTATTATCACTCCACTATGAATTTACATGTAACGAAGTTTTCCTAATTTTTTTTACCATTGAATTTACCTTGTCAACCTGAGATTAAATTTTTAATTTTTAATTGTACCATTCACGACAGTGGATTCATTTACCTTTTCAATTTAAGATTATTTAATTTAATTCTCTAATACACCATATTACAATTAATTTCGCTATTTAAACAATACTTGGCTTATTCATATGAATAATATTTTCCTTCTCCCTGGCATGCTAACATGGGTATTGTCTGCAATTACTCAACGGTCTAGTCCTAAAAAGTTTGTGCAAAAACGGTTCCTCTTATCTAATTGTGCATTCAAGGCTGGCATCCTTTTTATTCGGACATGGCATTAATCTGTTAGTATTTTAATTCGACAGGAACTCTTCCGGGCTGTGATCCGATCACGTAATTAAGTTGTTTACGTTAGAAAATCAGATGACGCTGTTACATGTTTATGTATTCAGTTAGCTGCATATATCTCTCTTACTTTACACAATTCATGTACATGAACGAAACATCGTCAGGCCTGTTCACGTTGTCCCTCGTGTCTACGACGTATCAGTATCCGTTTGGAGTTTTTCTCAAGTACTGTTCTAATACTGTCTATCTACATGCACGTCAGCAATATCTAGGCCATAGATGAAATCAATAAAGGAAATTTGATGGCCACGATTTTCACTTTTTCTTTCGCGTGAGAATTTCTAGTAATTTTTTTAATAATGTTGGAATTTCTTTTTTTATTAATGTGGCAGTCTAGCAGAGTCTTAGATTAGTTGGTTTTATTCGATAAAACATTTTGAACTTTTCTCAAAATATTTACTTTAAAAATATAAAAAACATATGGGTAGATTTTTCTTTATAAGTAATTTTACAATATTATAATTTTTTTATATTTATTGTTATGTTTTAATAGAAAAATAGCGGTAAAAGTTGCACACAAAAACCCAAAATAGTGAACAGTGTCATATATTTAAATACATATACAGAGATACTATAACATAAGAGCAAATAGATTTTTCCATGCACTTTTTCACGGAGCTAAAATTTTAAAGTCTAATTAGGTTTGATATACAAATTTTTAGCTTGTGTCCCTATATATGCAATTATAGATTATGGGTTGTAGATTAAAAAAATAGAATTATATTTGATATACAAAGCTCAACTTCTATTACACATATATGATTGTGATTTATATATGTGATATTTCTTTAAAAAATAATTTGAAATGATATAAAACTCTAGATAGGTTTGTATTTCGTATCAATCAATCTTCATCATTATAATTTAGCCTAACACAAAACAAAATATCACATTATTTTTCTTTCTCAAATTAAACTAAGCCTCTGGAGCGTGAATCTTTTTCTTTATCTTTCCTAATGATGTAATAGATACATAGATGGAAACACCCTCTGTTTTTTTTAAAAAAAAGCATGTACACTAATCACTTAAAAGAGAGAAAAGTGTTTTTTGTGGTTATTACAAAATTGTAGATTGAAAAGAAATATAATAGCCATCAACGTATGAATAGTATGCGCTACTAACGTTACAATCATTTGAACAGTATAGACAAATTATTTTAATCATATGAGGACCAAAGACTTTTCTGCCTAAAAAAAATCAATGCGAATACAAATGGAGCTACGAAAGTTGACAGAGTCATGACAAACTAATTAATTAAATCAAATAAGCAAATATGACGAATCGATGTAAATATTTTTTAAAAAATATTGGAGAGACTAAAAAAACCCATCCCAAATTCCTGTGAATATTGTAAGTTCTCATTGTCATCGATTTTTTATTTTTTATTGTATCTAGGGATTTGCTATATTCTAGTTAATTACCGAAAAATTTATAAGTTTTCAGTCAACTGGAATGGCAAAATTATCTTAAAAAACTGAAATGGCAAATTGCATAGCAGTATAGCACTCATTTTGACTACAATTTTGTTGCTATATATGATTTTACTTTATTTTATCTATGTTTGGATTTATTTTATGTAGTTTTGTAAATTTTTAACTTTATATGTTAAAATAATATTTTTTTCAATCACATTGGGGAGTGATAAGTCATAAGTAATAAGGGGTGATGAGAAACAATGGATTATCATTCAAAGGGATGACAAAAAGGTTTTAAAAATTTTGAGTGCTTGAAATCTAGACACTTCCTTTTAAATATATATCCGTGCAAAAATATAGTGTTCTTATGAAGAAAACAAATATTTTCATAGAAAAATGTTGTTTTTCAAATAGATCTTCAAGGTAAATGGTCATTCCTAGTGTATGTACTACTAACTCTTTTAATTACATGAAATATACAAATGCATGCGGGCCTATACATCAGCAATTCAACATGTGTAGCTCATTTAACGCACGAAGAGAAAGACCGCCGATAAAACCTTATCGTTACGCAAATCAAATTTACATTGAAATCATACCCATGCGTGGTGTATAATACATACAGTGCCAAAAACCACAAGGGGCTGGGCGTTACGTGTACCCCAGATGGCACGGATGAATGGTGTAGGGTTATGTATAGACTATGATATAAAACAAATTATTTTACTGTTTATTATCACTCAATGCGTAGTACAGTGAAATTACAGTCAGAATAGATTAATCTAATAAAATGCGCCTCAATATAGAGGAAGTAGTCAATCGTCCAATCACATTATCTTGGCACATGAATGTCTCCTCATTATATGAATATATCGATCAACGCCACAACATAGCAATGATTCTATTAGTATCCATATGTTTAGGGGTGGAACACCAAACGCAAATTTGCTAGTACCCGTGTATGGCTAGGGTTGAGCTTGTGAGGAGAAGTGCGACTGGGGTTTTCACGTTTGTGTCTATCCTGCAGCGCATCCTTCTTAATATATAGAGTTTTTACCTAGGCCTTGTGTACCTAATAAAAACTCTAATAAAAACTCTATTTAGATCCCTATTCAAACTAAGCCTATATTTGGATAGATCCAAATATTTTATTCTAATCAGTATGTGACCTAGTAAATTTACGTATCTAGTTATAACCTATCAAAGGGTAATATATGACTATAGTATTTGTAGGTGTAATGTCTGGCAATGCTAAGGTATGGATGATGGTGCTATGAGAAAACAAATAAAGGGATTTTTATAAGTTTAAGCTCTCGATATGAGTAACAACCCTACTCCTATTCATATATATTCGGCAAATTAAACCACATGGAGTATAAAGTAGAAGCAATCTACTCTATCTAGCCTATCCAACTAGTATACGATGAACTATACGGTAAGATGTAATCAATAGATAACGGTAAGATGGCTCCATAAATCTTGGCTAGCTTGAGATTTGATGCCTCTTTCTAGAAGCTCATTGTATGTATATTGGTAAATGATCCATTCTTCAAGTATAACTAAAAACTCTTTATTTAATACAACTAAATAGGTTGATTCGTTTTTCGATCAGACTCTACAACCATGCCTTATTTCATTTATATGTATAGGTATATAGTATTTTAGTCTAGGTATAAGTGGTATATCATCCCCTCGAATTCTATTCAAATAAGAGCATGCACACAATTGCCTTTGCCAGTTTGCCCCCCAAACAGGGGCACACACACAACTACACAAGCAACGGCACAAGCCGCGGCAGCGGCTGTCCGAGGAAGGAGACGTACGGACGTGTTGCGCTTGGATCGATCTGGGCCACCAATGTTCGATCAAACGGTCGAGAGTTAGTCTCCATCGTCCCGTCCCGTCGGAATTCCGTTCCGCCCCCAACAGCATTATGGGCTCAGTACGTTAGTAGAGATCCCGTTCCGGCCTATTCTATATATGGGCTTTACAGAACACTACGTGCTAATCCCGTACCAGCCCAACATATTTAGTAGGACTCTTTGTAGATGGACCTCCATTCCGGACCATCCATGTATGTGGGCTGGAATGACACCTGTATGGGCCTAATTTTGGACTATCCAAACAAGACTTGTTGATGAGCCTGATATGGACGTTTGCAGGAATCCCGTTTCCCGGCGGAAAAAGTCCATTTACATATCTCAATTATCAGTTTTAATCGTATCTCTTACCGTAAAATTAGATATAATTTGTTCCCTAATTTTTAAAATCGGTACAAATGAATTTCCTCAATAATATATGGACTGTTTTAAGTAACGTGATGTTATGTTGGGCTGGTACGTTACCTGATGATAATATATACATGTCGTTTAGATAGTATTTTTTCTAAAAAAATTAAAAATGATTAAAAATAGAAGACACCCATGTGCATATCTCTCAAAGAAAAAACAGTGAGATCTACGTGTCATCTTCTCTCCTACCTCCTGTTTCTTCCTTTTCTCTCCACTTTTTTTTTTCACTGGCCCGGCGACGCAGCGGCCTCTTCCCTCCCTCCTCTCTCTCCCGGTGAGGAAGCGGCGGCGGCGCCCGATGGTCCCGTGCGAGCGCGCGAAGGGGGCGGCCACCGTGGCGTCGCTGCCACTCCACCTTGATGGCTCGGGGGAAGGCGAGTGTGCGGCGCCGGCCCGGCCGTCGAAGCACCCGCACCGGGAGACGCTTTGGACGGTGGGGAGGATGAAGCGGGGGAGCAGGCTGTCTGGGATCGTCTCCGGGCTCGACCTCCGGCAGACCAGCACCTCAACGCGACCCGCTCCGGCTCGCTCCGCAAGGTCGCCGCAGCCGGGGCTCGTGTCTTATCCGAGCTGCAAACACTCGCGGGCACCGTGACCGAGCTGGATGCGTCCGGGGAGGAGGAGAGGAGCAGGTGCCCGCATTCGATCGTCCTCAGCGGCGACGAGTTCCGGGAGAGGGGGCGGGCCGTGGAGCTGCCGTGCGGGCTGACGCTCGGGTCTTACATCAATGTGGCCGCCACCCTGCGCGCGGCGTATGCCGACGGAGATCCCAAAATCACGCTGCTGTGGGAGGGAGACGATCGCACCGATCATGGCGTCGCAGTTCATGATGGAGTTGCAGGGCCCGCCAAGAATCCTCCACTTCAATCCCCGCCTCCGCAGCGACTGGAGCGGCAAGCCTGTGATCGAGCAGAACACCTGCAATCGAATGCAGTGGGGAACCTCTCTCCGCTGCGAGGGCTGGAGGTCTCGTGCTGACGAGGAGACCGGTATGCACCACCTTGCCATTGGATGAAACACGATTGCCTTATCCATTATTTCTCCCAAAGATTAGAATTTGTTAGCAATCCTCAATGATTAGATTTGTTTACAATGTTGTTCAGTGGATGGGATGGTAAAGTGAGAGAAATGTATTCGAGATAACGAGGAGCGGTCAGAGTCAAAGACGTCATGGTGGCTGAACAGGCTCATTGACCGAACAAAGGTCTCTGTTGATTTGGCCATACCCGTTTGTGGTGGCTCGACCTCGTCCCCTCGGAACCTCGGGATGGGAGAGGTGGAGAAGATGATAAAGTGACATGTAGGTGTTACTGATTTTTTTATTCTTTTGTTGATTGAATTTGCGTATAAATGTCACATAAAGCTTCACATAAACACCATATTAGACGAACATCAAATTAACATACCACGTGGGCGTTACGTAGACAAAACCTTCCTCCAAATCATCAAAGAACTTAATTTATACTGGTTTTTAATAGTTGAAGGATGTTCTATTGGTTTTGCAATTAATTAAATGATGGGAATGAAACTCGATTTGAGAGTACACTTTTCTTCCTTTCCCGGTACGTTCACGAATATCCAGCTTGGGCCCAACAAATCACAGCCTAGCAGTCTAGCACTCTGCGTACGGACCAGGAGAAGACCTCACCGTCACCGGCGGGCGCTCTCTGCCAGGAGCGGAGAAACTGCACCGACGAGCCGGCGACATGAGCTTGAGTTGAGATGATTGAGTCGTTATTATCGTGGAAAACGGAATGTGTGGAAGTTACAGTTCCTACGATGAACGTACGTGCAGACCGAAAAGATTCATCATCGACAAGGCAATTGATCCAGCAGCAATGCAGCATGAACAGATTGTAATCATTCCCTCGATAAATCCAGCAACGCAGTGTTGTACTCCTGGATTATTAAGGTATAGAAGATGTTGAGCTAAAACATTGAGCAGACGAACAACGGAAGCTGCAGACTTGCTGCATGAGTGGTTTGAAGAAATTTTTAAAAAATTCCGTCAAGAAAAGAATCGTTTTTTTTTAAAAAAAAAGAGTTGGGGAGAGAAGGGTTTCAATCATATACGGCGCGAACCCCCGAAGCTCCCGGCGTAGGAGGAGGGAGCGCGCATCAATGCAGCATCATTTGCACGCGCCTACACCACCCTACGGGGAAAACCCGGCCCCGCGTGCATCAACGGCAATCATCATTTGCACACGCGAAGGGGCTCCGCCGGAGAGTTGGCCTCTCCGGGCAAATGATCGGGGAGGCGCACACGCGGCAACCGGCACCGGCGGGGCGAACGGAATGCACACGCGAAGGGGTATTGCCGGCGGCCAACCCCGTCCCAGCCGCGCTTGGCCCGCGACCTGGCCGGGCCCAGTAGCACACGATACAAGATTTCACCTGACCCCGACGGCTCAAGCGCCGCCTACGACGAAACCCAGGCTCTTTTCGATCGGCCCCGGCCGGCCGGAGCGAAACTCCGGCGGCGATGGGAACCGAGGGAGGAGGCCCTTGTCGCTGCTCCCCAACCCACCCTCCGAAGCCGGAGTTACAGGCCTGCGCTACTAGGCCCGGCGACCGAGTCAGGAATGGTGCCGCATCTTATCGGGCGTGGGATTGCGCGAGAAATGGCGAGGTGGGACTAAGGCGTCGATCCGCTAGCTTCTAGCCGACCAAGAAACACAAGGTCCCCGTCCCCGTCGTCGTCGTCGATCGAGACCGCCGGCTGGCCTGCTCCGTACGAACGACCCGTCGACCGAGCTGTGACCGCT
Organism: Oryza coarctata; assembly: GCA_030770085.1. Lineage (NCBI taxonomy): Eukaryota > Viridiplantae > Streptophyta > Magnoliopsida > Poales > Poaceae > Oryza > Oryza coarctata. Next base: position 8,458,731 of record CM061463.1, on the reverse strand, counting down.
GGTTGTGCGCGGCAGGCGCGCGACGCCCGACTGAGCCGCCGGCGCCGGTGCACGGCGGAAAGCGCCGCCGCTTCTGTCGCCCGGTCCGTGGTTCTCGATCGAGCTGTCAACTTGTTCTGTTCTTTGGGCCTTTGAGTTGTTTCCTTGGGACGGATAGTCGGATACGGTCGTACAGCAGGATATACGGCCACGGGTACGTTTCCGAAACAGTAATAGTACGTGAGAATCTCAGTTCCTGGATGCTGGAGGCCTTGATCTAAGAAACGGCTCCAGCGAGATGTGCTTGTTAAGATCGAGTCGTTTTCCAAGTGACAGTTGAATCATGGATATTATTCATCCAGTACCAGATTGTAATCAGCTCAAAAAAGGATGACAGACTGTAATTCTTCCCTAGCTCGATCAATCCAGTATCGCAGTGTCGTAGTACGAATCAATGGGATTAAGCTATCGAAGACATCGATCGAGCTAAATCATTGAACGAACGAATTCAACAACTGAAGTCTGACGCATGCTGCTTCGGTGGAAGGAGAGACAAGGGAGGAACAAGTAACAAATGAAGACGAAGATGATGAATGCCAATTCTGTGGAGGCGAGCAACTAGATTCGTCATCGATCGAGCCCGTGTGTCTTCTGCTCCGGTGATGGACTCGCCGCCGCCGATGCTAGGATAAAAAGTGGACGCGCTGAGCAGTTGCGCCGCCGCGATGGCGCGGCGATGATGCACTTGGTTCGCCGGAGTAAGCCTAAGGCATGTTGCTCAAAACTACTCTGCAGTTTCAAGTTCGATTTGCAAGAGCATGTGCTCTACAGTGTTGCGGACTATTGCCATCTTTATACACAACATGTGTATAGGTTTCACCTGTCAATTTCACTTCGACTTCACGGTCTGTGGAAAGTTACACCTCGTGCTTCTCCAAAAAAATTAAGTGAACTAGTGCAGGATGAGGTTTAAAACGACTTTTTTTGTTTAACAACACCTTCTTTCCTTCAGAATCCAACTGTCCGTTCGTTCAAGTTGAAGCTCATGGTGTTTAATGGCTTCTTCATTCATGCCTTGCAAAGTTGCAATGAAGGAACATGGTCAGTTGCTCTACCAGGCTACCTGAATATCACGCATGGCAAGAACCACTTACATCCGAATCCAGATGTATGCAAGAATGTATGGAATCTCTAGGATGAACGTAGCTGAGAGAATAGAAATTATAAATTAAGTATACGTATGTGTTCTTTCAATACTAATTTAGTGAGAATAGAAACATGTTGCTGATTTTCGTCTCTTCGAACGTATGTTAGGAATTCATAGGGTATATGATATGGTGTTGTGTATATAGTGGTGTGTGCGCGTATGCGTCTGCCATATAATAAAAAAAGGTAATAAAAACTAAAAGAAAATAAAAAAGGGAAATTATTTGATGAGAGGGGTTGTGTGTTTAGGAAGGGAACATGGGAGCCGTCCCTGGCTGTGGCAGGGGGTGGATGCAATGTAGATGCGTGGGGTGCGGTTGCATCCCTAAAATTTTTGAAGAAAAATCCATTATATATAGTCGACAAGAGGAGGCTGGTGAGGCCTAGAGATGGTCGGCGGCTGCAGAGCATCCTTAGCTAACCTCTGAATCAGTCAGTTGATTCCTCGAAGCTGATACTGATATGGCAGGACGCTAAGGGCCGCCACCGCCGCCATACAGGATTGCTGCACTTCCGCCTGCTGACGTGAAAAAAAAATCAGAATTCCTCAAATCAAAGGTGTAAGTGTTACATTTGTATTTTTGGAATGCCAATATTTATTTCTTTTCTAATCTGCAATGTAACTTGAATCTTGAATTCTTGATCTCGCGTACAAGTCTTAGTAGGCCACATTAGCCTTTAGCTATGATTTAAGTATTGTAAATATCAATATGACTGTTTATTAGCGTAACCTTTTTTATTATGTCAGCGATGACGGATATCATTGGAGTGTCATGTTAAGCTCTAGAAACTTTCATTTTTTTGACGTGGCTATAAACCTTTAATCAAAACATATAACATGTTCTATTTGAATTTTTGCACTATTTACATCATTATATTAGCCATTTTAGTATTTCATTGGTATATTTTGTCACTCTGTTGGTTATCTTGAATTGTGGCACTAAAGTTCACACTCCTATGGATGAAATCCTGAATCTGCCACTGGGCTGTGGTGCAGATTTAAATTACCACGTTCTATTTTGGCTTGGTTTTACCCTTTGCGGCAACTGGGGGAGGAGGAGCCGTGGCTTGCCGAGGAGGAGAACCTCCTCCGACACGCCACCGCCGCTAGGATAAGACGTGGATGCGCTGAGTAGTTCCGCCGGCGGCGGGGCGGCAATAGTGCACTCTCTCGATTTACCTGGAGGAAGTCTAAGGTATGGTTCAATCTCAAAACTGCTTTTTGTATTAATCATTTGAAAATTTATTATCTGTGAATGGGTTTCACCTGGGTACTAATTATTATGTCTCACAATTCCAAGTTCGTCGATTTGCAAGAGCATGTGCTCTACAGTGTTGCACTTGCACAGTGGTGCCATCTTGTGAATAAGTTTGAACGACAATTTCAGCTGAATTTCACCGTATTTCAAGTTTAATTTTGCAAGAGCACGTTGCACACAACACGTGCGTATTAAGTTTCACCTGTCAATTTCACCTCCACTTCATATGTACTGCGAGTGAAAAGACCTTGGTGCGTTCTCCATTCTATTGAGAGCAGCTTCTTTCCTTCAGAATTCAATTGTTCGTCCGTTCAGAGTTGAGGTTCATGATGTTAACTTAAAATGGTTTTTTCATTCATTCCTTGTCAGTTGCTCTACTAGTGTACCTGAATATCACGGCATGACAAGGATCAATTACATTCGAATTCAGATGTATGCCAGAGCATGTGAAATGATGAAATCTAAGATGAACGTAGCGCAGAAAGAGAGTTAAAGTACTGAAGAACTCCTGCGAAAAAAAAACCGGAGGAGAAAGGTAGATACTAGATTAGCTCTTGAATTTTTTACTTCCGCACAGAACCTATAGTAACTTCTCGTCCTCATGGATTTGCCGCATGTTGCTGTACCACTGGAGTAGGAGCAGCGGAAATAGCAGGCATTTTGAGTGACTATAATAAATAATAAATAATATAATTGGGTTTTAAAAATTATTATATTAGATTTATATTTAGACGGAGGAGAAAGGTAAAATACATGCTATATAGATTTATAGACTGTAGCATAGATTGAAAGATGTCATGTATATATTTATATATAATTATTATGTAAATAAATTATTATATTAGTCATAGATGAACTATTAATTTTTAAAGTTATTAATAAAGGGGTTTTGAAAAAAAGAGTTGGAGAGAGGGGTTGATTTAAGGCACGCTTTGACAGAGCCTCAGGATCCCCCGAACCCGCGAGGGTTAGCGTATAAATAGTCCTCCGGAGGCAGGAACTCTAGTCTCTCATGTCCTTCACACTGGTCACTGACTTTGATTGTTACAATGGTTAGTGTCGCCGGGGCAAGAAGCAGCTGTCCTTCCCCGGGGTCAGGGGGTCAGGGACGCTGCGTGTTCCTTCCCCCGGGGGGGGGCGGCCTCTCGAAGCGCGCCAAACAAGCTCCAAGCTCGGCTCCGCCGCCACCGATTCACTTCGGTGGCGGCGAACTCCCGCGGTGAGCCGAGCCTTGCACTCGTCAACTCTACCCTCCGAAGCCGGAGTTACAGGCCCACGGTACGAAACCCGGCGATCGAGTCGGGAATGGGGCCGGATTTATCGGCCGCGGATTTCGTGCGAAATGGCGAGGTGGGACTAAAGCTTCGCTCCGCTAACTCTAGGTGAGGAAGGAAGAAACACAGGGGTCCCCCATCGTCGATCGAGCTCGCCGGTCGGGTCCGTCGAAGGACTCGCCGGCCTAGCTTTGACCTCTGGGTGCCCGCGCCCGCGCCGCCGCTCGGCGACTCGGCGAGCTGAGCCGCCACGGCGATCTCGAGCTAAACTTGTTCTGTTATATTTGGGCCTTTGGGCTACATGGGGACGGATACGATCATCCTCTGGTATGCTCGTCGTATACGGGCCGTGTACGTTTGGGAAGCAGTAATACGTACCCTAGTAGGACGACGTTCGCCAAGCCAGCCCATAGCCCCATACTGTCTTGTTCGACACTAAGGATGAAAACGGTCCAGAACACCCCATTTCTGTAACCATATTTTTTTTCTCGGAAAACGGAATTGAAAACGAAAACGGTATCGAAAAATAGAAAACAGAAGACAAAAATATATTGATATCGATAATTGATATAAAAACGTTGAACTATACAATCACATATTTAACTTAACATAACTATATAATATATTACATAAATTCAAACTTGTAGCAAAGTTGATGATCTAGGCCGAATAGAAAGTTTGTATGTATTTAGAAATACGATAGTTACTATATTATTAAAAAAATAATTTATGTCAGAATTCATATATATATATATTTATTTATTTAGCATTTTTATTTTCCATTTTCAAATGATCTGGCTGGTAAAAATCGGAAATAAACGCCGGTCAATTGGGAATTTCCCTTACCGTTTCACCCTATTCGAAGATCACGTGTGTTCTAGTGTTTAACTTAACTAAACCTTGTTTTACTGCTAATCCAAATAACCCACATAAATCCAGCCAAACACACAGTGAGTTAGTTAAGTTGGTTCCCAAACACAAAATCTGGTTTACGCTAGCCAGCAGAGTTGTGTTGAGGTTTCTATATTTCAGAAACCAAAAATATTTTAGTGGCATCAACAGACTCAAAAATTCAGAAATTTTGAACCAAGAGAGTTAAAATTCTGAACAATTTTTGTAAAACTAAAATGTATTTTTGGCCAAAAGGAGTATCCTACCTGTAGAGGAACAACATTTTGTTGTGAAATATGGAACTCTAACTGTGTTGAGCTAGGTAACCTGGTAATTTGAAATCCAAAACACTTTTAGTCTGCCGAGGGATGTCTAATTGATTTTGCATGTTACCGAAAAATCATAAAAATTTTAAAAATGGCAACACATTTCAATATGCGATATATCACTCCACACATATATGCAAGTTTAAATCCAATCAAAAATAATAAATATAACTGTTATATAGGCCAAATTTGAATTGATATTTGATCTATCTTACCAAAAAAAATTATTATTTTTTAGGTGATATGTATAAAAGGAGAGGGTGTCTCCTTCAGGGAAAAAAACCACCTCCCAAAATACAACCTAAGATAAAGATTTCAAGAAATCTAGTAAGTCTGGAATCACCTTCTGGTGAGATGATGGAGTTTCAGTGGAAATTTCATTAAACTCCTGTTGATGTATATATAATTAACATCTATGGATGTGTGTATGCACAATGGTGTTTTTGCATGTCCTCGCTGAAAATTAAAAGGGAAAAAAAGGAAAAAAGTGTCCATTCTTACTTACAAATTGAATCAACTTACTATGCAAAATAATTAAAAAAATACTACTTCAACAATAATAGTAACACGTGGATGTAGATATTACTCTATACTAGCAACATACTCCCTCTGTTTTTTATTAAAGGACGTTGGTTAGTTCCAAATAAAATACAATCTCCATTCACGTTTACTGGTCAATTTTATCATTTAGCGTTCTATTGACTATAAATAATTTAAAAATAGTTAGGCTACAATGAAGAAAAAAAATTATGGTTATGTTTCGTACTTATAAAATTTTTAGAAAAAAGATGAGTGGCCAAAGCACACCGATGAAATAGTGTCGAAGTGCTAAATATTTGCAAGGGAAAAGGGATAGAGGGACTAGTACTGAAATGCGAAAGAAAACAGGAACTTTCGTGACCCCACAGCCCGGTCGGAAGCTGCGGCGCTGACCAGTAAGCAGGAAACTTGGCGACAACGAAACCAGCTTCCCCCAGATCGAACTCCAAAACAACAACGACAACAACAACAAAGCCAAAACGAAAAGGTACTTGGAGAAAACGTAACCGAATACAAAATCCAACCCAAACAGCTAGCAGCACGCTCCAACGGGCGCGGGTATAAGACGGGCGTTCGATCGATCGACCGACGCCGTCATATTCGATCCCAAGCCGAACACAACTCCGCCGCGCCGCTCGCCGCCGGATCCCCACAAGTTTCCACCCTCGCCCGCCCGCGCGCGCGCCTCCGCCGCTCCGACCGGCCGCGTTCCCCGTCGGCGGAAACTCTTCTTGGTCGTTGATTGCGAAGCCAGCGGATAATAATCCGGCGATCATGGCGTCCCGTAAGTCGATCTCTCTCCCCGCGATCGTGTCTTTACCTTCTTTCTTTTTTTGGGTGTTGAATGTTCGAATCGAATCGATCGGGGTGGTGCGGAATTTTGAATTTGGTTTTTCATGCCTGCCGCGTTGCAGGCGTCAGGTTTGAGAATTCCAGCGAGGTCGGAGTCTTCGCGAGGCTCACCAACGCCTACTGCGTGCTCCCCGACGGCGGCGCCGAGAACTTCTTCAGGTTGGTCGAATTGAACCGATCGTTCAACCGAATCGCATTGCATTGCACATTACTACTAGTTTACTATCAACAGATTGCACGTCGAGACTAGTTTAGTATCAACCGTGCGAATTCCTGATTTTAATTTGTGTGCGATTTTGCGGTGTAGTGTGTTTGAATCCGAGCTCGCCGGCATCGTGCCGGTGGTTAGGACGTCCATCGGCGGCACGAGGATCATCGGCAGGATGTGCGTTGGCAACAAGAACGGCCTCCTCCTGCCACATACCACCACGGACCAAGGTATGAACAGTACTGCACCTGAATGCTCGTCCTGACCAGCTGATGAACAATGTGTCGATCTTGTTTCAGTAGCTGTTTGATTAGGACTTCCTAGCTGCTAGCTATTACTTATGAATTAATTGGTAACAAATGGGGAGATAACTAACTCAAAAAGGAATTAAACAAACCCTCTTGGTGGCATTATGTTCTTTCTTCTGATAAGAAATAGTTCTGACATGGCCACATGTGCTTTTCTTCTTGATGTTTCCAGAGCTCCAGAATTTGAAGAACAGCCTGCCTGATCAGGTGGTCGTCCAGCGCGTCGAAGAGCGCCTCTCCGCCCTGGGCAACTGCATTGCCTGCAACGACCATGTTGCCCTCACACACCCAGACCTGGACAAGGCAAGTCTCTTGGAAAATTCGAGTTACCATCTCAAATCTAGCTCATGCAGAACGATATGGAAATTGAAATTTCCAACCTGATATAACAGATGCTTCATGCATCTATTGCAAATCACAGAGTTCAGATCATGAGTACCAATTGGCAAGCAATGCCAGCACCAGTTTGTCTGACGAACTCTTGTCTGCAACAGGTAACCGAAGAGGTCATCTCAGATGTTCTTGGTGTGGAGGTATTCAGGCAAACGATCGCAGGCAACATCCTGGTGGGGAGTTTCTGCGCCTTTTCCAACAAAGGAGGCCTCGTAAGTTCCTAATCACTGTCAATTAGCACCACTCACCACTATACTAATTAGGCCATGGCAGTGGCACTGGAGCTTGCCGTTTTCTGAAACCTGTGTGGCTTAATACGATGCAGGTTCACCCGCAGACGTCGGTGGAGGACCAGGAGGAGCTGTCGACGCTGCTGCAGGTGCCCCTGGCCGCCGGCATGGCCGTCAACGACTGGACGGCCTTCTGCGGCGCCGACACGACGGCGACAGAGCTGTCGGTGGTGGAGAGCGTGTTCCGGCTGAGGAACAGCCGGCCGGGAGCGATGGGCGCCGACATGAGCAGGTCTCTCGTCGTCAGCAGCTACCTGTAGAGACCCCGATTTGGCTTGGGGGATTGATTGGTTCAGAGTCGCAACGCTGAAACCAAGCCACATAGCCAATCTCCCTTGCCGTATCTCGAGTAGTGAGTCTATTAGTGAGCGCAATGTTTTTAAGCCTGGGTTAACAGAGTAACAGGTGCATGGATCTGTGATGTTTTGATCCTGTTAAGATGAATTTTGTAATTTGCAAATCTGGAATAGTGGAATGTTTTTTTTTTGCCGTCAAAATAGAGAGCTCAGCACAGGAGAGAAATTTCCCTTTGCTTTACCCATAAAACGAACTTAAGATAAACATAAGAAAAGTTGGACAGATCACAGTACAGCTAGCGAGGACGTACGTGCAGAGCTTTACAAACATAGTGCAATGAAGACATAGTAGGTAGCATTTCATAGGCCAAAATCGTTAATAATGGCCAGAAAATATATCATCAGTTAAAGGAGTAGCCAGCACTGGCAAAACCGACATTTGTTTGCTACTAACAAGTCAAGAAACAGTCACACGAAAAGAATGTAACCAAAGTTACTCTTCACTCGTTGCACGTCAAAGCAGCAGACAATCAAAACTAAGATTAACACAAAGATTCTAAGGCAGCAATTCCAATCCCTACTCGCCAGCTCGGTAAGGCGATAGCCGCAAAAGGTATCCAAATGCTAGTTCATTACATGGCTAAGAGCCTAAGACATTATTATTTCATCGTCATATATATTTTGGCAGAAAGCCATAAGCAGCGCATGTATTGGATGGCCACAAGATGTACCTAACAGTAGAGCCTAATCGAGCAATTCAGACATTGCATTCTTCTTGTTGAATGGATCAGTAGCAGCAAGCAAAGACACCACAGCCCTATTGGGGAAAATGTCGTCAGCCTTCATCCTCTCCCTGAATCCATAAGGCGGGGTCTTTGCATTCAAATATGCCTCAAGGAGCAGCTGATACTGTCTAATCCTACCACTATAACCCATCTGCCGCACCTTGCCAAACAGTTTCTCTGCATTATGGATGTCTCCTTTCTTGGAATAACTATCAAGCAGCATCAAATATGTGGTGTACAAAGGCTTAATCTTGTTCTTATAGGATAGCTTATGCAATATGGAATCAGCTTTCTCTACCTCTCCTGCATCCAAATAGAGCTTCACAAGTGAATCCAATGTCAAGGGCCCTAGTCTGCAACCATCATCACCCATCCGCTTTGCAAGTTCCTTACCCTTGTCAAAAAGTTTTTTGTTAGCATACACCCTCAGCATAGCATTGTAGTATCTGGATGAGAGTGTCTTCCATGTCTTAAACATATTCTCAAATATCTCCTCAGCCTTTTCAACTTCTCCTAGCCTACCAAAAGCCTCCATAGCAGACATGCACTCCTCTAGACGAGGATTAGCCTCACAAACCTTCCAAATCCTTTCCACATCAGCATTTTTGCCAAGAAAAGCATACAGGGGTAAAACAAATTTGCAAGCAGAACGGTTTTCTGTGATATCATCCCCCTCCATTTGCCCCAAAATTGCCGCGGCTTTCTCAAGATGACCGCCAAACATGTAGTGCCTTGCAATTGTTGCTTGAATCAGAAGATCTGGTTCAATTCCATCTGCTTGCATTGTCTGGATGACTTTTTCCATATCTTCAATATCTCTAGCAGCACCTTTGGTGTCTACGAGGAGCTTATAAGTGAAGAGGGAAGGCTTCAAATTCTCCTTTTCCATCATTGTAAGGACATCACCAAGCTTTTTCTTGTCCACCCTCTTGTAGAGTAGCAGAAGCTGGTTGCAAGAAAATACACTAATTGGAAATCCAAGGTCCTTCATCTTATTGAAAACTTGTTCTGCTTTTTTCACATTTGTTATAGCCACACAGTTAGCCAAAAGAGTCCTGTATACAATCTCACCCCTATGAGATGCAGGAACACTCTCAATATACTTTTCAGCTTTGTAAATACCGTGGACTTTAGCTACCAAATCAACGCGTGAAGCATAATCACGTTCTCCAAGATCAAGTAGTTTGGACTCTTCAACATATTCCAGAAGCTGCAGAAAATGAAGTAAATATCTTCTGAGTTAGAAAGCACAAACACCGAGGTAAACAATTACAGTGAAAGTGTTGAGGTATGAGGCTGTTCACATGACAAAAGTTTATGTAACAAGTATCAATGTTCCATCAAAGTAAACTCCATGTACAGCTACAAATAACCAATGAATAGTCACATTTTGAAAATTGGGTATCATACAGTGGTACAAACACATTCAGAAGCAAGGTGGCTTTGTTATTATCTAAGAGAGCTATAGCCACATGCCTAACATCTATTAGATAGTTACATTAGTGTACTAAGTTACCAACAAGAATGTTTTGTAGATAAGAGTGTAGATGGTTGAATGCACAGTTTGGCTAGTTAGTTAATTATAAAGAAGATAGCACTCATTTCATCATGTCACTAGTTAGATTACAGACAAATTGCAAGAAAAAAGTATGGATTTAAAAACTCAGATAGCACAATATGAAAATATGTACGTATTGGGGTAAACATGCTTGTAAAGAATAACGGTAAAATAAAATGGTTAAAAGCTGAAGCATAAAGTTGAAAGAATCAAAGAAATTGAGTAATACTCAGAACATGCATGGAATAAAAAGAAAGAGACAATGCACTTTGACAAACAAAACCAACACAAAAAGCACAATAACAAATTTCAGAGTCTGATACAATAGAAGAAGATGCAGTTTACACACCATCCACATGATCTACATAGTCTCAATAGCATTCTCATACTAAATTAAGTTTAGGATGTGACATAGAAGTACAGGTGTATCTAAAGTCCAATAACATTGTATTTTGAATAATTAGTTAAGGAAATTATGTGTGCTTCTTATCTTCACCCTCCAGCATCATTCCCATAATAAATAAGAGCATGCCCTCACTTCCTTTTTTTGGATAATCTAGGACTTCAAGAAGAAGCATAGCCATATCATTCTAAAGTGCCCCTACCTCATCAAGTGCACACTACAGTTTGATAGACTAAGGCTATTTATTTATGGGTCACAATGGATTATTTAGAAAATAGAAGAATTTATTGGGCATAGCAAGAGACATGTCAAGGAGGGCCATGAGGTCATCTTGTTCTTTTCCTTAGAAAGTGTGCAAAACCAAAAGCTCATTCACCATTAACATTGCAAATATGTTTTAGAAAGTAACATTCTTAACACATGCCAAGATAACGAGGATAACAATTGCTTAATGTATTCTGAGAATGTATGTCTCTCTCATCAAGAATATATACAACAATACTATAATTAATACTATAATTAGTGTTTGAATAAATGATAGTAATATAGGTTACTTCCCGACTAAAATAAGACTACATCAGGGATTAGCCTTAAGCTCTTAGCTCTTTGCATTGGTAATGAATGAGATTACAAGAAGCATAAAAAGAGATATTGCTTAGTGTATGCTTTTTACAGATGATATGGTGTTAATTGATAAGAGCCGTGCAGGAGTAAATAGGAAACTAGAGTTGTGGCGACATACTCTTAAGTCCAATGTTTTTAGAGTAAGCAAAACTAAGACTGAATACTTGAGGTATAACTTTGATACTATCGCGCATAAGAAGGAAGATGTGAGTTTAGAAGAAGGTAGTGCCTAAAAAGAATACTTTTCAATATCTAGGATCAATACTACAGATGGATAGGGATATTGATGCGAATGTTAGCCATATAATCAAAACAGGCTGGTTAAAGTGACACCATGCATCTGACATCCTCTGTGATAAGAGGGTAACGTAGAAGCTAAAAGATAAGTTCTATAGAATGACGATTAGACCTGCTATGCTATATGGAGCTAAATATTGGTCTACAAAAAAACGTCATGTTCAACAGCTGAGTGTTATAAAAATACATATGTTATGTTGGATTTGTGATCATACAAGAATGAATCGAGTCCGGAACGAGGATATACATGATCGACTAGAAATATCATTAATTAAAGAAAAATTTATCTAACATTGATTAAGCTGGTTTGGTCATATCCAAAAAAGACCCTTAAATATGCCAGTACATTGTAGAATTTAATAATATAAAGAGAGATAGAGGAAGACTAAAACTAACATGGAGAGAAACAATAAGAAATGCTTAAAAGAGTGAAATATATCTGAAAATCTGTACTTAAATCAGAATGCTTAGAAAGCAGTTATTGACGTATCTAAATCGCGATTTGAAGATTTTTGTTAGGTTTTAACTCTAGCCTACCCCCAACTACCTTGAGACTAAAAGGCTATGTTGAGTTAAGTATTACTGAGGATTAGAACATATAAAGGACAGATACAAAAAAGACAGAAGGTTGTTATCATGGAAAGATTAGAACATATAAAGGGCAATTTAAACACCTGCAAAGCTTTGATGTAGAGCCTTCGCTTCCGAAGGCTAAGAATGACATAGAAGAGCTCGCTTCTATCCAATGTATTGCCATTATTAAGCCATTTTTTCACTGCTCCAGCAACATCAACCCTTGGATATTCCAGCAACACTTTAAGAAGAGTGGATTGTGAAGCCTTCTTTATTGGCTCCTCAGGTTTTGCATCAGCCTCCACATCAGACAAGCCAATTGCATCAGTGGTGTCTTCATCAGAACTCTCATCAGATGTCAACCCTAAATCCTTTTTATCAGCTTCTGGTGGAACCTCCAGATCAGAAAACCCTTCCTCCAACTCATCCTGCTTATCACCAGAACTTGCACCGGCCTGAGAAGAGAAACCCCTACTCCACATGAACCGGCCAGATGAGAATGAAGATTGGAAGTCCAATGGCTTTGGTCGATGACAGCAATCCAGTTTCTGACAGTTCCCCTCATGATGCTCTTCTACATTCTTTGCATCTGCATTTAGAAGTAACTCAAGATTTACACAACCACGGGCACTCAAGACTTGGTGGGCACGGACCCTAAAACAACATCAAACAGTTACCCAAGCCAAATATCAGTGTTAACAATGTACGAAACATGGAACGATAGGTATGAATTATGATTCTGAACAAAGGATTCACATGCAAACGAAATACATAATATCTGCATTATTTCACAAAACATGAACAGACAATTGAACATGAAAGCAAGAGAAACAAGCAGCGGTGTTGTTCCTTCTTCAAACACACCAAAGATGATGCTACACAGAGATGAATATAACAATTATGTCTACCTAGACAAATATCTCGGATCATTACTTCATCAAACACATCTACATACACGACCATGTCTGACAGATCAATCCGCCTTATATTTTCACTGAAACCACAGTCAACATAGAAATTCAATAGATTACACCAGAACAGAGTCCCAGCCTCAGGGTGATACAAACAATTCCTAGTTCACAACTGAAAATAAATCACCGGCAATGATCAACTCAACCAAGACTCAAACTTTTCTCCCCAAGCAATGCTACGACCGTTGATTACAAGAAATCGTGACCTCTTTAAAAGGGGATCACACATTCCGGCACCGGAAAATCGTACACTAAACTCACAGAACTAAAAATGCATGGATCTACTTGTCGCGATCAAACGAGTGGAGGCACGGATACGACAGCAAGAAAGCCACACGGATTCGTCAATCATTTGTAGCGAATCGCAGGAACAGGAGTGGTACCTGAGGGGGTTGCACGCGCGGCGGAGCGCCCACATGGCGGCGGTGCGGGGGGTTTCTGACCGACGGCGGCGGAGGAGGAGAGAGGAGGAGAGGACGCCGGGCGGGGGTCGCGGCGATGAGAAAGGCGTGGAAGCGAGGGGGGAGGGGAGGAAGGGGAAGGCGGCTAAAACCCTAGCGGGAGGCTCTGCCTTTTGGGAGAGAGGCGGAAGCGGCAGTCAGCCTTAAACCCTAGCGGCGACGCGAATGGTGGCGCGGCCGGTGAGGTTCTTGTTGCGGGCTTGCGGCCCGGGGCCTTAGATATTCCTTTTCCCTTCGTCATCATGGGTTCTGTGCCGGTGGCTATGCTCACGCGCCAACTGTACACATGAATTAATATTGGACGGCAACTGCCTTGCTAAGTTGGCAGTATACAGGTGTTTTTTTCCCATAGAATTTTGTTGGGGACTTATATTCCACTAAGTTTGAAAGTTTGGCTCTGCAAAAACATATTTTTTTTGTCGAAAAGAAGAGTATTCGTTGAAAAAAGAAACTTACCAAATTGGTAATCTAAATTTTTTTACATATTTTGGTATTACTAAATTTTGATGACAATAAGCTATATATTTGGTTTGAAGTTTTACCAAATTTTTGTGTAGTTTTAAGATTGGAAGCTATCAAATTTTAGTATGGTAGGAATATGTTTGGTTCGGCATGGTATTATTGGTTTAAATATGTCTAGTTGTTTTCCTACCAAAAATTTGATGATATTAGAAGTGACAACAAAATAAACATCCCTGAAATTGCAAAATAGTAGGAAAAACCTATTAGTTGCTAGACTAGTGGAATTATTTGTCAATAATAATTCCATCATTTTGCATACATTTATGCCTGATATATTTATGGATACGGCTAGTGAATAATGGCAAAATACAATAATTATTGTTGATTACACCAACTGAACGTTTGTTAGGAAAATTATTGGTGAACAAATAATAAAGTACTTGGCATAACTCTCACCATTGGGTTTTTATTCAATATTTGTTAGGGAAATTGGTTGATTAACAAGTAATAAAGTGCTGGCATAGCTCTCACTGTTGGATTTTTTTTCTTCAACGTTTGTCAGGAAAATTAGTTAATTAACAACTATGAAGTTCTTGGTATTGCTCTCAGAGTCATGCAGACTACTATCAAATTCAGTCGCTAAATCAAACATCCAACCACATATATTTTCTTTCTCTTTGGGTGAGATATAAACAGAAATTGGAACATTAGAAACCACACTTTGGTGAATACCTGCAAAGATAAATAATATAATCTATACAAGAATAATAATAATTCATATATTTGAATCAACACAGAAAAATAAATGAAACAAAAAGGTGGCATCAAAAGTTTAGTATTTCATATGTTATTAATTAATTAATAGTAATACTAAAAACCAAAACATAATGTTATTTAAATGAAAAGGGGCAAATGGTAGTTATTGTGAATTTCAGCTAGCTTTTCAAAGCTTGTCCTAAAACCGTGCCTATACCAACTTTAAACATATATATCGCGCTACCTGTAAGACATTAAAGAAATAGATTGAAACCAATTTTAGCACTAGAATTACTAGTTTAAATATATATTTAGCACATGTAATTGTTTATGTATTCCTCTCTATCTATTATATATATTTAGTCTTTAGCACCACCATCAACCTATTTTCACTTATAAAAACTATATGGTTATAAACATACACCATACATCTTAAAAAATATATAAATCTGTAGTAGAGTACTCTAACTAAATGTGTTGACTCAACTTAGAAACCGCCGAACCCTAAACAAACCTCCGCTGTCAAATTGCTTTATCCGGTACTGGACGGTAAACAAAAAATAAAAATCACAAGAAAAATGGCACAGCAATAATCCCGGGCGCGGAGACCTGGAATGTGAAGCCGCAAAGGGTACCCCGGCCAGCGCACGCAGACCTTCCGGGCCCACCACCGCTGATAAGTACCCTCGAGCCACCCTCCTGCCAGCCCCATTGGAGTATTGGACCCCCACCCCCAATCGCTGCGCGGTGTTCGGCATCCCGCACCCGATCCCACCGCCGTTCGCTGACAGGCAAGTATAGAGGGAGCCGAAGCCGCAGAGGGGGTCGTCGCGTGGTGTGGTGCGCCCCCCCCCCCCCCAACCCTCTCTCTCCCTCTCTCTGCCCCCTCTTCTCCTCCCTCCGGTTCTCGCTGTCACATGTGCGTGTGATGATTTTTTATTTCGTGTTCTTGTTGTCTCTGTGATTGTCACTGATCTGCCGAAATTTTTGGGTTTTTTTGTGGGGGGATGGATGGATGGATGGATCAGGTGGTGTGATGCGGGTGGAGTCCTGATTCGGATGGTGCAGCACCGCGGGGGTCGCCCACGGCTGCAGGTTAGATCTCTTCCCCATGCTTAGATCTTGCTCCCTCTTCGATCATCCATCTCCCTAGTGCCAAAGGGTCGCATCTTGGAGTGGGGAGTACTGTGCTGTGGTGGGAAAAGGTGCGATTTTTCGGAGGTTTTCGGGGGGAATTTTCAGTGTGAGGGGCTTAGTTAGGCAAAACTCTGGCCTTTTAAGCGACCACTGTGATCTTAGGTTATAGCAGTATCTCGGTTGCTGCTTCTAGGAGCCAAAATGAACTGTAATTGCTTATTTGGTGTTTTTGCTATGGCTAGGTCTGCTAATGTTGCCGGGGCTTGGGGTGCTGGGGGATCAGGTAGCTGATGAACTGATGATGTAGGCTATTGGTATTGATATTGGCATATTGCGTTTGTTGGATGATTAGGAGGTTTTTGCTTATGGTGATGCCAGGGGTACTTGTGTAGTAGGATATTTGCTACTGCTAAATGGGCTTTACTTAAAAAGGTAGCTCATACGAGTGAGTGACTCCTAGTTCATGACTAACTCAAAATTCCAATGGAGATTGGACTGCTGTTTTTAACTTATTTTTTCTGATCAAGTGCTGTTATCTTGAAAAAACATGTGTTTTATTGCTTTATACAGGGAAGGTTGTTTGGATGATGAGCAATAGAACTACAGTCTATATTTCCCCAGCATACCAATGAGCAAGCTATTTTATTCTATAATAATATTGAACTAGCGGTTGGGCTTGTCAAGTGGTTGCCTTGACCCTATCTATTAACGCAGACACTCATTGGGTCATTTACCATCTGGTTTTAGTAATACACAACAAACTCATGAATCATTTTTTCCTGCTATGGTAGATACCAATGTCAAAGACCTATTTAAGCATCGATTTTTCAATGCTCTTTTCATATGCCGCCTTTGCTATGAAAATGTCCTGCTTGGATCTTAGCATATGAACTACTTATCCATTAATTGTTTGAGAGAAATACGTTATGTTCTCATCTTTTGGTATCCTCAAGTATTCTTTGGAAAATATCAGGTTGTGTATGATATGTTAGGAAATGGTGCAAGTTTAAAATTTTCCTGGAACTGCGTGAACTTTGTTGCATTGCATTGTCAATTCTATTATGTTCTAATCTGATTTATTTTATGCAGAGGAAATGCAAGTCAATAATGAGGCACCTCCAGGGTGCCTCAAGCTAATTTCTCAGTATAACCCACAAGAGCAGAGAAGCGATGGGTTTCCTGAGAATAGTGAAAAAAATAATGATAGTATTGCCACAGAAAAAGTCTTGGAGGCATCCCCCCTTCCAAATCAAGGCTTTATCAGACCCTTTCAACGACCAGAATATTATGCCAGTCCATTTATTTATGCTGATTACCAAATGCCGCGACAGCCACAACCTTACAACTTTGACAGCCAGTTTTATCAAATAAACAGGGACCACAGTTTTCCTTTTGAGAATAAGTTTCAATATCTTCCATTCAGTATGCTCCCTCAAGGTTACCTTCCTGATGCACAACTTCAGGAATTTCAATATTTTGTGGTTATTGACTTTGAAGCAACCTGTGACAAGGAGAACAATCCACATCCACAAGAGATCATTGAATTTCCATCTGTCTTGGTTAACAGTGCAACTGGACAACTAGAAGCTTCCTTCCAAACTTATGTTCGACCGGCATATCATCAACTTTTGACTGACTTTTGCAAGGAGCTTACTGGCATTCAACAGATTCAGGTTGGTGCCTTTTATAGTTTTGAATATTCGTTATCTCTTATAACCATGCAGATTAAACAGGTTTCAACATGATTTTTTTGGCTAATAAACTTCAATTCTTCATTGCTAAGTTATCATTTATGTACTTAAAGTGTATAGACAAAAAACTTGCCAATGTTTCATGTTAGTGTTGATTAAACAGGTTTCAACCAGTATACATCCAATGTACTAGGCTCTAGTAGGGTGGCTTACCAGAGTGCATCACCTATTAGCCAATTAGACAGACTTAGGCAGCTGCCTTTTAGAAAACTGGTATAAGCACACTAAAACTACCTGCCTCTGTACATTTTCTTAGAATTCAGTAAAATTTCTCATAGTGGTCCAATGCGTCTCATGTAGGCTAGATTAGATATATCACCATCTCTATATTTGTTCATTAGGTTTGTATGACAAAGACCAGTTTACAATCCATAGTCCAAAGATGTACTATGGTTTTCTACTTATCCCATGAGTCCATGATTGGCTGAACACAGTCCTTTTAAAGTCGACTGTATCTTTATCATTCATTGTCTAGCTTCATACCCATGGTTTGTAGACCACAGCTAGATCTTTTGTCTCTCTTTGATATGGAGTTTTAAGTTTCTTTGGCTAAAAGCTTTACTGAATCTACAATTATTCTATCTAACTTGCTATTTTTCCTGAACCATCCATAGAGCCATCACATTTCTGCTGATATTGTCTTCAGAGCCATCCAAGGAGAGATGTTAGAAAACATTATGATCAGGGTCTTGTTTTTTTTCTGTTTCTTGTCTGCAATTGAAGCACTGTTGAGAAAATTAGGTGCCTGGTTTGTATTTCAGTCAACATTTGACTTGACACTGATAAAGTGGAAACTGTATGGAAGTATGCATTCCCATAGAAATTTAGATTCAGTTGCTTTATGTCAGCTTTTCTTAGCTACCATATATAATTGACCTTTTGATTTGATGAGTTCTTCAAATTGTGTTTAAAATTTAAGTTTAAACATAGTTTTTTAATGAGAGGGTTCTGAAGTCTATAAATTGAAATATTTTAATCCATTAGTTAACAAGATATAATCATACTTAATATGTTTAGTGAAGAAATTATTGTTCTTCTCTTTAATATATTTAACACCATAATATTTGATATTAATATGTGAAAAAAATATTTTATTGTAACTGTATTTTGCCTGTCTTGAAAGTGCTGTTTTACTCATACAAATATGATCCAGAGTTTTACTATTCTTTTGTTGAGAGGTAATACAGTTTTTTCAATGCATGTTAGGTAGACAGAGGTGTGCCTCTAAGTGAGGCATTGCTCATGCATGATAAGTGGTTGGAGGAAAAAGGGATTAAGCACAAGAACTTTGCTGTTGTGACATGGTCTAACTGGGATTGTCGTGTAATGTTGGAATCTGAGTGCAGATTAAAGAGAATCAGGAAGCCCCCTTACTTTAACAGGTAACATATGTTCATATTTACCTGGCCCTTAACTTGGGCAGCCTGTTTTGTTTTGATATAACATGCACATGCTATGCTAATGTGTTTAGTTTTATACTTCCTTTTCACTTAATAATTATAGTTGTGTTTGTTGCACAAACTTTTATATGGGTCTGTAATTATGTTACAACAACTTGCCATGTTGATGTGAGTTGGCATTTATTCAGTGGTAACAATAGACTACTGTCACAATTTATTATTATTTTCAACTTTTAGTATGAAATTTAGGTCATTTTACATATTCACCCTTCTTGAGGGAACTCCTTTTTTTTATGCACTTTTAAAAATTAACATGGGGAGCGTGTCACTATGTGTATTGCAAACCATGGCATAGGTTTAACCATTCATGCTTCTTTAATCTCACTACAAATCAACATTAAAATTCTGAAGGACCTGAATGCAGTTCTTATCTTAGTGTACATCTACTTAAAATCAAGTTTGAATTGAACATGTGTTGGAAGGAACAAAGGAAGCAAACGAAAGAAAATCACTTACACAAACAAACTCTCCTTTCTTGCTTGCCCTAATGTCTTAATTTTTGTAGTATGAGCGCACTACATGGAGTATGCGCTTTATTTCTTTTAAAGGAGCCTTCATGTTAATTTTTTAGTAAACCGAAGTGCTTTTCATTATTGCACCGAACAAGAAATAAGAAGGTATTTTTTTGAACGCAGCAAAAGCCATGTCTGAGTCATAGCATTAGACCTAAAGTTTTACAGGATGAACTTTCTGAATGGCTCTTTTCCTAGATCGAACTGGTAACATATTAGATTCAGAATGTTCATTATGCAAATCATTTGTTCTGTGATCAATGTCAAGGCACCAGCTTGCACATTTTTCTTGTTCTTTTACTAGTTCAGTACTAACATCAGGTAGGTCATCAGCCAGCACTTGTACCATTGTTGTATGCTTAGCTACACTCAGAACATACATCATGCAATCACTTCTTTTGTGATCAGGTGCAACATGTCAGCATGCACATCTTTCTTGTTCTTTTACTGTGTCAGTACCATCATCAGGCAGGCTACCAGCCAACACCTGTACTGTCCTCGTATGTTTATCTGAGTTTTTATCTTCAATTCGGTGGCTTGTTAAATTTTTGAGTTAGAGAGTTTGGTTGGCTCTTGTTAGGGAGACTCATCCTCTACACAACTGGGTATGACAGTTGATTAGTGATAAATCTACAATTATTGATCCATCCTATTTTCTGCTCTTGTCCTCCCTGCCACAGTTGATTAGTGATAAAAGCTTAATAGCTTATAGATTAAGTTATTGATACCAAGTTTTTAGGTAGCTGATATCATGATTTTTAAGACGTCACATAGGCGTGGCCTAAGCATTTCTTAGGCATTTGAGGTGTCTCCAGGGTTAGGGTGTTGCCGGCACCTCGTGAGGGTAACCAGAGGAGACTGAGAGGGAGAAACTCACCCTGGAAACCCTAGGAGCTCTCCACATGCAACTATGGACCTGTGCTACCCTTTACCTCAATGCCAGCATTTTCTCTGTCTTGATGTTTGGGCATCAACCTCTCCAGCTCATCTCCATGGTCCAGCTTGGTACCCCACTCTTGAAATCCTTACTGTGCCCCTCCCCCCCCCTCTTGCAACCCTTCCTCTGCTGCTCCTTCCCATGCTCTGGCATTGATTTGCTACTCTCCTTTGCCCATACTTCCTCTGCTTTGCTTCTTGCTCCACCTAATCATTACTGTTGCTGCTTGCTGTTGTGGCAGCTAGGATTAGACTCTGAGAGAGGGCGAACTATAGGGAGGTTGAGGCAGTGAGCAGAGCCATACCCAACAATTTGAGACGCTGGTGTAAAAACACAAAGTAAGGACCTATATTTGAAAGTGCCGATAACCAAAATACATATTTTTCATTATAGTATTGCAATATATGTTTTCATTTCACAATATTAAGAATTACATTAGGCATTCATGCTAAAGTAGTAAAGATAGTCTGTAAACACTTAATATATCTTAACTTATACTGAAAAGTGACATACATCTAATAGTACTTGAAATGAATTCTTCAATGATATTCATAATTAATCTTCTGCAAAACATCATTTTCAAGTGTTATCATTGTTAATCCATTAAGTCTTTCTTGTGTCATAGTATTATACTCTAAAGTAATTTTTTTGCCCCTGATTTTAGGGGGCCCTGTTCCATTGCCCACTTTGAACATGCTTATATATGGTCCTGGGAGTGAGAGGATGATATGTGGGCTGTCCTAGTGGACATAACAAAGAAGACAATATGTGGTCTAACCATATTAACAGGGACCATAGTCAAAGCTGCATTTCAAGACCCAGGGTCAAACATTGTGGATCGTGGGTCAGTAGTTAATTTGCTTTGCTGCATGGTCATGAGCTGTGGCAGGGAGGGATGAGAGAAGTGGAAAGGAGAGGGACGAGGGGGAGGTGAATAGGCCTATCAGCCTAGGAGGTTGTAGGAAGCTGGTAAGCTACTCAGACTGTAGACAAAATTGAACAAATATAGCACCCTTCCATGGCTGTTTCATGTAGGAAGGAGACCAAGAGGACAAGGAGATTGTGGAGGAAAAAGACCTACAGATGAGGGAGTTGGGAAGAGTGAGGGACCGCGGCATTCAACTTTTATATTTTTATTGCTTTCATATTTCTTTACATCAATGCAAGGAGTAGCCACAGATAGCAGCCTTTATGGTTTTATTATACCAGTACATTAGGTTCTTTTTTGTAGAGTACTATCAATTATGTGATAACTGATAATACATGTTGTAGGTGTTTCACAGTTATTTTAATTTGTTATTTGATGATTCTATTAAATAGATTCATGATTGGCTTATCAGACAAATTCATTGACCCTGATTTGTTGGGGTCGGCTACATCCTGCTTTCTGAACTAGCATTTCCGAAGAACGCTACCCCCTTGTATCCACATTTTTTTTACATCGATGCCCCTCAACCCCCTTCCTGTTGCTGTTGGGTTCCTGGTGACTATGGGGCTGGCCTGGTGCTTTATTTGGTCTGTTAGGTTTGGGTTCTGTGTGTATTATTTAATTATGGACCTTTTTTGTGGCTGTGGTGTAACTTTGTAAAATGTTGTTGGGCCTTGCGCTTTTACCATGTCTTAATTGCGGCTGGTATACTCTTATCAAACCAGATTAGGAGATAAGTTTTTGCTATTTGCCATTCTGTAAGTATGAAATATTAGGGCTCATTTGAAGTCTTTGAACATAGAAATTTGAATGGTGGTTTGTAGGAGACAGTGCAAAATCCCCCACTGGTCCATTGTACTTTGGAAATTCACGTGTGCCCTTAAAGTTCAAATTTTGTGGAAGTAGATATAGTCTATTTAGAAGTATGTTGCAAGACAAGCATATATATGTTTGGGAAAATTTGTGTTTGCCACTAATGAAACTCCCATTCTCGTTTGTTCCACTAATTTTTGTGGTCTTTGGCATTTGCCACTACTACATTAGCAATCTTCTAAAAAAATGGCATTTTCTTAATTTCTTGTAGTCAGTGGTGTTTGACTGTTAGGAGGTTCAAAAGTAAAAATCAGAAAAAGACAACTCATGGCATAAAAATATGATAAAGTACAGAATACTGAAGGGTTACATTTAAACAAAAAAGATTATGAAAATTTTGTACTAAGAAAAGTTCTAAAAAAACTTGTACTAGGAAACAATTATAACTTTACATTTTATGCAGCATCATTAAGATCTTAAGTTTTCTGAATTTTTGAGAATTCTATTTAAAATGATATTTGTATTTTTTTCTTTTATTTGTTTTGGTATATTTCATGATTTTCTGAACTTTCCATGCATCATGCTTGAATTCTCTTAACAGTTACCCTGTAAGAAAAGGAAATTGGCATTTTTAGGAGGTCACCGTGCTATAGATGAGAACGGGACATTCATTATGTGTGAATAGAAAAATTCTTCATATATATTCTGTACATTTTTTATATTGATTTTCCTGGTTTGGGATTATGAGATTCATGCTCTGTTACTATATCCAATTTACACAGGAATCATAATTAGCAAGGTGAGCAACAACCTTACATGTGTTATCAGTGGAAGTATACATGAAATTCTGTCTTGTACAAAAAACGAGAATAGCAATATAGGTTTTTTATATACTTATTAAGCGAATATCAGGATTGCTAAGATTATAGTATTTCTTATCTGCACTTATAAAGAATAAGAAAAGTTGGTTAGGTTAATTTGACTGATTTTTTTCTGTATGCTGTGTTCCTCATCTTATTTATGATGAGAAGTAGTGAAGATGTTTCTGCATGCATACTTGATACCCCATTCATTTTCATAGGGCACACACGAATATCAATATTCAAAGTTTATGATTTTCTTCTAGAATTAGTCCAGCATCATGTAGATTTTGTTTTAAGAATTAGCACCATTGGATTCATATTTGAAAGTACTTTCCTATGGCCATAATTTTGTTATCTGAACAATATGTTGTAAGAAAGTAATGGTCCAACTTTCAGTTTTGGAGATCCTACCAAATCAAACAACACTTTATAAAATCCTATGGACAGAGTAACATGTTTTGCTCAGTTTTCTAATGATTAAGTCATGTTTGAGTCTCTGAGTTTAAAGGCCTGAGTTGTGTACTTTGAATATTCTTATAAAAGCTAACTGTGGTTCTAATATTGACATCTTTTGCACAAATTGCAGGTGGATAAACTTGAAGGTTCCTTTCCAGGAAGTGTTTGGGGGTACCCGGTGCAACTTAAAAGACGCAGTTCAGTTGGCTGGTCTTACATGGGAGGGCCGTGCTCACTGTGGACTTGATGATGCTCGCAATACTGCTCGCCTCCTTGCACTGTTGATGCACCGGGGCTTCAAGTTTTCGATCACCAACTCACTTGTGTGGCAATCTGCCCCGCAGTCAATAACTTGCCAGTCATCCCCTGCACATTCTCCATATCCCAACCAATCACAGCATAAGCCTATGGAAGTGTTGGGATCTCCCATGCAGGTTAACCCATACATTGGCGTCACAGTGAAGAAGCCGATGTACTGCCACTGTGGAGTGCTGTGCCAGATTAAAGTTACCTACAAACCTGGGCCAAATCATGGGCAGTATTTCTATGGATGCGGCAACTGGACGTACACAAGGGGATCAATCTGCGGGTTCTTCTCATGGGTATGAAAGAATGAGATCTAGCCACCATGCGAAATCCCAAGGAGGGCAAAGACCTGGAGCTTTAACTAGGGAGGCTATTAGTTGCAGTTGGTTTGACTTGCTGCGCTTCCCTCATCGTATATATGATATAACTTTGCTCATAAGACTATGGAAGTTTGACTAGGTAGTGTCTAACCTGTCAATACTAACTTCTGTTGATAGAAGAGAATGGGGATCAGATGCTGCTTAGGATGCCTTGTCCATGAATAATCTTAAGTTTGTGAACGCTTGTTTTTAACTTAAGATGGAACTATCGTAGGTGTGATTTGTGCAACAAGAGCATCATCATTGTCTTCTTCCTGAAATTCACAAGTAGTAAATGAGTTCATCAAGGTATACAAGCAACTTTGACTTGGTGCATCTTTAAAATAAGATCGCTAAAAGACTGAAAATGGCAAATGGCTTGAAACTGAGGGCTTGGGACTTGTTCGTATCCACACTTGAAATCGATGATATAGCTCCTTTTCGGTTTATTTAGGTGCATAAATTTGCTTAAAATACCACTCAACAAATCTTAAACTTGAACTTCTCGGGACTAGAATAGTACTAGCAAGCACCATTACTTTTTCTCTCAGTACTTGTCAAATTTGTACAATGTTGTATTGCTCATATTTTTCAAATTTTCAGCTGAAGCACAATCAACTTGGAAGGCAATCTTGACATTTACAATGTGGATAAATACGATATGTTGAACCAGAAAATTCAGTAGCAAGTTTGGCCAAAGACTAAGTATTGGCTTGATTGATGATAATACAAATACCACCTTTCCATAAATGCGATATGTATGGTCTAATATGCCTCCTCTTTGTTACGAAGTCCCAAATTATATTCTTATGCTACAAACGCAGATTTATGATATATCAATGAGGAATTTCCTCAAAAATGATCTTGAGGAGATCATTTGCCTCTATCACAATAAGCTTATGCAGAATTTTTGCAACTAATTAGTGAAGTGGATTTGGGGTAGGACCATGATCAATGGACCTACATATGGGGTAATGTAAGATTTGCATCTCAGAAGTTTTATGCACTTAATTTCATATCAGTGCAACACTTAATTTCAGATTAGTGCAACATCCGCATCATTTTAGAGAAAATTATAGTGTGCCCCCTGAGTTTTTCCTCAATCCTTCTGTGTCATGCTTTTGAAGAATGCCTTGGTTCCAATAGACACGCTATTTCACAAAAAAAAAAAACATTCGAAATTGCCCGATATTTACAATATAACCCACAACTAGCAATCCACGGTTTAGTTACGAAATAAATGTATGGATAAATTAATAAGTTGAGCAAATTTGCGATAACCTTGAATCCTAATAAAAAGTTGTTTGTAAGAAAACGTGTAGAACTGCTCTTTTTTGAGGGAGCATACGAGTATAAACCAAGTACTGTTTCTGAGGATAGACCTGAATACTCCTAAAACCCGTACATTAACATATGTTATAGCAGCACTCAGTTTCTTAAATTCTAATGAAAGTAGTTGGGGCAAACGGTAATGGTAGCTTTACGGTTATATACATGAACATGTACGCGTTGTCGAATATTTCAAAAAATTGACATTCTTTCTACATCCGTATATGCAAGTGGTTAATTGATCCTACGTGTTGTTGTACGAACTTGTAATTTTGAGGATGATTATGTATTTATATTTTTGCTTTGGATCTATTTATTTACCATCCGTTATAACGCGTCAGGTTAGTCATCAAAACATCAACACATAGATGTATCGCGTGTTCATTCCAGAATGGATGTACTCAAATATTTCAGTAACACTCGTGAAATTTCTCAATACGCAGCAGAATGAATTCCCAGGGAAAAGAACACCCAGGAATATCAAACGCATGAACATAAGATGTTAATCCAGAGTCTGATTTCATTGCCGCCATAATTCCCAGATCACATAGATGTTCCATCGACAAAACACATGCCATCAGCGACTGACATGGTGCTGTACCCAATGCTAGTAAGCTAGTTTTTCCTACAAGATATCAAATACCCACGGGAGAGTCAACAAGGCCATTCCCAATTCCCATTCTAATGAAGTAATGATTCTCTGAAAATCAGGATCTTACAGATACATAAGTAATAGTGAAACAGTATTTTACAGCGGCTAACAGTACAACATGGGCCAGGGCCTAATGCACTCAACCATTAAGACTAAGCTACCTGAACACAGGATCTCTTTAGATTATAGTATGTGCAAATATCTCCGAATCAAGTCCTTTGCAGGATTGTCAACTCTTCCAGGTAAGATCACCATCACCTCCCAAACTCCGAAAAATGTGTTGCAGTCAAGTTACAAGCGCTTGCTATTCTTTTGGCCGAGCAAGCCAGAGGGAACTAAGGGCACGGAGCCGCGAAGAGTAATCGCTTATCACAAGAAGTGCACGGGCAGACTGCCTGGTGGTCAGTATCCTTTGCATCTGTTGAAGAGTTTGCTGCCGCAGGTTGTCAGCCTTGATATGGTGAAAAAAGAAAGATAAAAAGGATTTAGTATACAATTTTAAACTGTAGCTTACTCGAATTCATTTACTACATACTCCGATATCATAAGACTATATCAAGCCAAGCTTTATAAACAAAACTTACATTTGCAAAAAAAAAAAAAATACCTGGCGAAGGAAATTCTCAAGGGTTCCAAGCTTCCCCATGGCCATTGCCATTTGGCCCATGTAGTTTGCCACGTTTCCTGTTGATCCAGAAGAACCAAGAGACCCAGCCAATGTTTCTGCCAAGGACTGCTGAAGGGCCTCCATTCCTTGTGAAAGAGCATCTTCAGCTTGTTGTGAAGACTGTTGAAGGTTGGATATCCCTGACAGCTGCTGGTCAGTGAGGGGTTCAAGCTGTGTTGAAAGAAGCTGCAGTTTTCTTACTTTTAGTAACTCGCTCATCAGTAAATTCATCAGCTAATAAATAAGGGCTATATGGAGTAATGGCATGCTCTCCAATGGCAAGAAATGGGGTATGCAAGAATTATGCAAAGCAAGATATATAATGTGGACTATCAAAACTACAATCTGCCTATATTACCCCACATTAGTTCAAAATAACCTAACAGTGTATATTACATAGAAAGAAAAAAAACATATAGATTGATATATTTGTTCTTGATATGCTAATATCTTACAGTAGAGCATTGCTTTTGGTAACAGGAGGGGCTTCGCAATTGAAGGAGGGCTCAAAGAAATAACAAGTACATTGTCAGACAGCATTACAGACCTTTAAAAGCTCAGATGGTCGGAATCCTCCAAGCCACAAGAAACACCTCTCTGCTGGTGTCTTCCACATACCTGATAACACATGAAAGACATCTGCTTTGGCTGCATTTCCTTTCTGCTTGAAAATCTCCTCGTAGTGTGACATGATCTTGTCAACAACACCACGGAGTTCATTATCACTTGCGTGAGCATTGACTGCAGACCTTAGCTCATCAATTTGCTTATTGTGTTCTTCCAACCAACGTGCATACTCCATATCAAAAGCCAATGCCCCTGTAAGAAAATACAGTGTTACTGCTATGTCAACAAGGGAGAATCTTTATATATCACCTTCATATTCCATTTTAACGATAAACCAAACAGTTTCTGTGGCAAAAAAAGAGTGATTACATATTAAACATTGAAGGATTTGATATATACCATTTCCACTCTTGGAATGAGTCTGGTCCACTGAGCTGGATATAAATATGCCCTGTGAGAAATTTCTGTAAGCCTACTTCAATTGAACTCTTGCAGCCAGAGCTCAAAACAGTAAGACACAGTAGAAGCAAACCTGCTGACGAGCTCGTTGCAATTCTTGTTCTAGTTGCGTAAGCTTTAGCCTGCTATTCTCCAATTGTTGAACATATGCCTAAATACAAATGCAATATTACACCATGACAATGAAAATATGTACAAAAGCTGAAAAGAATAACTTGCATCAACCATTTCTCCTTTTTACCTAATGTAACAATTTCAGCATAAACTTTAATAGTACATTCATTGAAATCTGAATACTAAGCCAACTAGCATCAAACATTATTCTTTTCCCCTTTTTGTTTCTAAGCTTTAATGCAAACCCACTAGAAACCTTTCTTTTGTGCAAAGTACTAACTAAATATACAAAACGGAAGTTTACTAACCCCTACATAAATTAATTTACCATTCTATTTGCTGCAAGCAATATATGGTGTGTACTGTGTCATCACAAACAGACATAATAGTTGAATCCCAATATGAGAATACAGTTTAATAATGCCTAGATAACATAATAATAAAAAAATAGAACATGGTATAAACCAAAAGTTTTTAAAGCATAAAGCAATAAACTCCTTTAGTATAAAAACTGCAGCAGCATGCAAGTACCTTTTTCCTCAAACGACTCTTCCTTGCAGCCTCGCGATTTTGGGCGAGCCGACGCAATGTCTACAAAGTTATAAGGAAAATATCTATCACAATAACAACAATATGAAATGAAAAGAAGAGAGTTACTTGCAAATTTTTACCTTTTGATCTTCATGTTTGTCCTTGGATCTGTCACTAGAGTCAGAAGCAGCAACAAGAGAAGCCTGACCTGGTTCAAGCTGCAGATGACAACATAACTATCAAGCTCCCATCTTTCCTATTGTATATAATGAATTTTACCTTTTTGTTTCCTGATGTTTTACATTGAAAATCGAATGAGGTTCCAACTTTTATGAAAAGAAATATATTTTTTAAAAATTCAATCGGCAGGGGAAAGACCACCCCCACGCCTTTTTAAGCTAAGAAGAAACCTCAGCCAAAGCCAGCCGAGAAAGACCACGAACCCTGGCCCCTTGACACACGGATCCACCCCCTATGGTTCAGGTCTTAACCCATGATTTGAGGCCCCTGCCCCTTACATGAGGGCCCGCCCACCATAGATTGTTTCTTAAAATGTGTTTTAACCAAGGGCCAGCGAGTGGCCTTTTTTAAACTAGCCAAATCTGAAAATTTGCTCCCGAGGGGAGTCAAACTCAATAGCTAGAAGGTGCTATAAGAGCGCTGCAACCACTAGGCTACATACCCATACCAGTTTGCTTTTGTTTTACATTTTGACTGATCCTTGAATTCACACCATGGATAGAATAGAGCAAGTGCTTATGGACTCAACATATTCAACAAAATGATTTTGATCACTTAGCTTTAATTTTGTAAATCATCATCAATTATCTTGTAATTTTGTAAATGCATCCTATTATTTGTCTATTAAATTACTTTCTGCCATAAATTTATCAATGCAAAAAACTCGCATCTTTATCATATTACGTGACTTATAAATACACCAGTTAGGATTTTCATTTCTTATTTTTCAACAAAGGTATTTGTATATCTTTCGATATGAGTGTTCTGTTCACTGTTATCAAAATTACCACTATCAACTGCGACATAATCTACATAGATCATGACTGACAGAAACAAACATACAGAAAATGTGTTGTTGTAAACCGTACAAAACAAATAGCAAAATTACAAGTTGCAAATAAGATGATGCTGCACATCAAAAGTTCAATTAGACAAGCTATTGGAAAGGATAAGATACAAAATGAAATGTATTTGAGAAACTCAAGCAAATTCAAGGAAATAAGGATCCAAATCGCATGAATGAATTCCACAATTCTCATAAAAATGTGCCAAAAGCATACTTTCCCAGCATTCCTAATAGGCAAACCAAACTGTTTATGTTGTTTCTGGGAGTCCCTAATTTGATGGACCTCTGTCTAGGTTCCATGCATAGAATACATACATCATTCAGTAGTTATATTGGATTATTAAATGCCAAGGTATCAACCTCTTGCAAAGAATGTTCTCTGATACCAATATTTTCGTATTAAACAAACTCCCCACTGCATGTCAACATATACTGAACGTTTCAGTATGCACATCTTACATGAAATTTAGAGACATTATCAAACGACTGACAGCTACAACCTAACTTTCCTATAAAAACCATCCTCTACAGCATATATCCTTAATTCGTCAGTCCACCTTGCTATTTTAAACTTCTATTGCTACTATTGATGTTGTCTCACTTTTGAATGATAATTAGTATAATAGATTAGTAATTCCCTCCATACATGAAACCAGACAATTTCTGCTTTGTGTCCAATCAGGTCAAGTTTGACAAGACTTTGTCTAGAAAAAAATAGATAGACTTACCATGTGATTATCATCAGTATCATCTGTTGATGTATCTGTTCTAGGGCTCATATCTGCCATTGTAGATAATCCCGATTCTCAACACGGAACCAACAAATGAGATTGTTGATCCTTTTATAGTAGCAAGTTGTAGATCCAATTGTTACTGCCTGTATTTATGGATACAGAACGTTAAAGATAGAAGTTATTTATTAAAAAGATTAAATTTTGTTTAAAATATACAACATTACACATGATAATTACACCAAAAATGGTACCAAACATACAGTTTGAAAATGGAATGCGCACACTAACTACAAACTAATGCACTTGCTATTCTCACATATCATGTCCATCTATCCAGTGGTGATGAGCTGAAAACCAAAATGATAGCATTCCTATGTCTAACACACTCTAAATGTAAACAGTTTGCTTCACCATGTCCACAAAGGAACAAAGTCAACACCATGTCTGGTAAGAATCGTTCGACAGGTGGTAGGACTGAAATACACGGAACATTGGTAACATAGAAGGATCAGTTAGCATACAGAACATTCTAATCTCTTCTTTATAATTGTTGCGTGGCTATGTCCAACAGACTGGCTTATGAGGTAGTATATATGCAAATAAGGAGGAGGAACTAGAGCCTACTGTTCGACGAAATGTGCATGGCTATGCAAATAAAACCTAGAGTTAAAAAGAGAAGAAAAAACATGTTTTTGTTAAGGCAGCAATTAAATTGGCTGCCAAATAAAATGCAGCAATACCTAAAGAAGGGAGCTCAGCCAAGTTATTCAGAAAGAAACTGCTACTCCTAGCAGTCTTGCACTCCACCACCGTAACACATGGATGAAATCCTCAACGAAACGGATGTATAAGCTGGAGATGATGAAATGTTATCTGGATTAGAGTTTGGAGGCATCAAAAAGCTAGAACTCATCACCAGCAAAAGAAATGAGCCCCAACTCCAGACGGATCTCCGGCCACACGCTCGCCCAGTAGAGTGCGGCGCAGGAGGAGGAGGAGGACAACGAATACCTTGAGAAGAGAGAGAGAGAGAGATCGGCGAGCGACGAATGGGGGAAGAGGGCCAGCCGCCGCAGCCGTCCGAGCGGGCGGGACCAGACCAGAAAGAGCAAGCTAGAGCTTCGTCGTCGGCAAGGTGGAAATTAAAGGGTCCACACGCCCACGGCCGAGTCCGTCCGTGTCCGTCCTCACTCCGCACCAGTACAACGGAGAGTGGGGAGGGAGGAGGAGGTGATGCTCCTCTGGAGGTGGCCGGGCAGGTTCGGCCGGGGGCGGAGGAGAGGAGAGGAGGTTTGCGAGCGAGAAAGAGGAGGAGGGGGGGGGCTTGTGCGGGGGGGACCAGCGAGGGCGGCGAGGGGATCGATGGAGGGTCGGGATCGCACGCGTGAGGCGACGGAGGGTGAAGCCGCGGCTGCTAGCGCAGTGAGGAGGTGAATTTTTGGAGGCGAGAGAGAAAGGTAGTAGTAGCATTAGGAAAAGGCAAAATCGTAATACGATCTGAACCGTCGATTTCTAGATCCAACGGATGGAACGTCCACTACAGTACTATTGTTCGAACGGTACCAGCTACAGTCCCCCCCCCCCCCCCCCCCCCCCGCTTAGTACCCAGAGAAGTATTGGCATTTCGTTCTTCGTCCATCAGTGACAGCGTGAACGCTTAACTATGAGATTTCACACGGATGGATGTAAGAGTATACTAATATTCAAAGCATGTCAGTTTTGAAGTGGAAAATTAATATTAAGAAGATAGTATGCTTAAAAGTAAATGGGATAATGTATCTTGAGAATACTAGACTTCTAAACCACACTTTTAATTATCTAAATAGCCTTGGTTCTCATATAAACTTCAAAACCACACTTTTTAATTCTCTAAATAACTTGGTTCTCATATAAGGATTGAGAGTGCTTATCCTCTCGTATAAGGTTCAATAGTGCTTATCCTGCATAGGTTGGATATGATGTAGCTACAGTAATATAAAGGACAAAGCCTTTAACTTATTTATTTCTCTAACACGCAAGGGAGATAGGTATGATTGCATTAAAAGGAGAATGGCATCTAAACACGCTAAAAAATAACAAGAAGCACAATAAACTCACACCACCACAAAACAAACCACTATTACGGTTATATGACAAAAAGAAGAAAAAACAAAGATACTAACATGAGTCTACGATAAAAAATAGCCCTCTCCAAACTGATCAATAGACTTGGAGACACCTCGTTAAAGACATAATTATTTTGATGTTTTCACATCGACCAAGCTTCAAAGATCAAACTGTTTAAACCATTCATAATATTTTCTCCATACAAGCTTGATTCGGCTTCACCAATCACTAAAGTTCATATTCATGGGTTACGGTGCAAGATCCCCAAGACCAACTCTCTATAGGAGGGGAAAACCAAAACTGTATAGCGAATTTACATGAGATGAGAAGATACCGAATAGTCCTGTCTTAAGAAAAAAAAAACCTATTTCATAAAGCATTCATTTTCCACTCTTAAGAAAAAACATAGTGAGGCACCATTAGCAAAATGATCCTACACTATTTTACCTTGTGTTTGACATGTAAGATAAATATAATTAAATATAATTAGAAATGACAAAATTCATCAAAGATAGGAGTGATTGAAATAGGGGAAAAATGATAGTTTGTCAAACTTGTGGACTAGAACAAAAACGGAGTCAGAGGGATGAATAAGGTTATGCTTTAGCATTTTTCACAACCAAAGAGGCTGACTCAAGACCATGCATGGTCACCTAGGCTTCAGCATGGGCTATGGACCAAAAGCCTGTTAGAACCCATTAATTTTCGTTGAAAAATTGCAACTATATCAACAGCAAAAGAAATATTGCCTGGCATGGGTGATAGGTCCCACCCCTGTTCATAACCCAGCTACTATTCTCACACAAAATGCATAATGCTGGATCCCATTTAAATTTAATCTACTTTCCTTTTATAATTTCAAATGTTATTAATTTAGTTTCAGTGATTAATAATAAAATCTAATTATATAAGAGTAATATTTTTATTCATATGGATATAAAAATGGAATATGTAATAAATTCTGTATGTTCTAGATCCATCTCTCTTTCTAAAATATAGGATGAACTCCTTTATCATATATGTGTATATGTATCTCTTTTATATTTTTTATTGAATTCTATATATTTAATATCGGGTTATCATTTATAAAAAAAGTAAAAGATTGAAGGATCTATAATCAACAATTTATAATTATTGTTTTGATGATTTATGACAAGCCGGTTTATAAGACTAAACTTTTTTCATGAGTTGATAAATATGTTATTTTTGGATTTTATATGAGTTGATATAGAAATATTCATTGATGGTGGACCTAAATTGCAACAATAATGAAATGCATGAAGATCTATCACTCTTTCTCTCAAGCTATATATAGTATTTTTATGTGATTGACATAGGTATGTGAGAATAATGTTTTGTTTAAACCTCATCTTATTTAGTATTTTTACATTGAGAACATGGAGATAAATAAAAGTATGCATTTATTATCATTTATATATTTTTTATAATATATTTTATCCTTATATGGGATAAGCTCCCAATATTTCATCTCTATTTATACATACAATTGCTTCACACAAATATTTTATATGCATATATTTAGAGTATCAAATCATATACCTTAGTTATGCATGTATTTAATCCAAGTTATTCACTAATCTTTATATTTGAGCATGTATATTCACACTTGTGGTACTGATTAATATTCATCGATTTATTCATATCATTTTATATATACAATCAGTTAGTCAAAGTTGATAACCAGATCATTGAGAAGAATAATTTTATTGAGTTCAATAAGACAAATATGTACAAAGAATTAAAAAAAATATATTAATACTCAAGTGAGATCATGACACCTAAAGATATCAATGATAATGAATTGAAGATATTGAAAAATGTAAGGTACGAAGTAGCTACTATAGTAAGATGGTGAAGGACAAGTGATGCTTTGGTGTGATGGACCATACGGTGAAAGGAAGAAGTTGGCACCAAAGGATTAAATTTGGTGGTGAAGGACAAATAAAGACTTTGTCGTGATGGACCGTACGAGCTCATTTAAAGTTACAAGTAACCTGCATTAATTATTTGAAGCATATATGGTGAAATGGTTCTAACATTGACATCTTTCAAGACAAACAAAGGAAGGTGACATAAAGACATTCTTATTGGTATAATTCGTATAAGAATGCCATGCTATTAAAAGGGATACAACGTTGATGTATTTATGTATGTCTCGGTGCTTAAGTGATCTATCCTAGTGCTAATTTGAGAGAAATCCAAGTTTTAATCTATACTTTGAGTGGTTTTAGACCTTAATTTTGGTTGGGTTGGGTAGTCTTCTAAATGAGCTTTTCATTGAGTCTAAGATAATTAAAAATAGACTTTTAGATAATAAGTTATAGTTGTCTTAGTGAGAGACATCGGAAGTTCTGATAAAGGTCAAAAATTTCAATGTGTGTTGGAATATCCGATATGGTCTTATATGCTTCTATTGAAAAAAAACATCAGAAGTTATGATATAAATCTCGAAAGTTTTGATGAAGGTCAAAAATTCTGATATGAGCGTCAAAATTTCTAATATGGTTGTGAGTGCTTCTATTGAGAAAACTATTAGAAGTTTTGATGTGAATATCAAAATATCGGATATGTGCATAACGACTAGTTTTGAGAGGCATAGGTATTTAAACACCTCCACCTCCACCCTTGAGTTGCTGCTATTCTTGGGCAAGAAATACTCTATCCAAAGCCAAATAACCCCTCTTTAATCTCCTACCTAAGTGGTAGATATTTGTGAGTGATATTTAAGAAGAGAAGAGAGTTGAGATTAGGACAAAGATTAGAAAGAGAGATTGAGAGCTAGTGAGCTTCACACCGTCTATTTGAGCACTTGAGTTTATACTAAGTAAATCTTCGATTGTATTTATTACTTTTAAAGATTAAAATCTCTTAGATGGTTAGGTGTCATCAACGAGCACCCAAGATTATGGTGTGCCACGGAAAGTTTATAAATGTTTTGATTTCACCTCCGCAAGAGAAGAAATCAAGAGTGAAACTAAGGAGAGAATTTGTGCAACCTCATGAGATAAAAGGTTAAAAGAGACCCAGCCTTTGGTGATCCCTCAATAGAGACGTAAGATCAATAAATTCGAGCTTAGGGAAACAAATCGTACGCTTTCTCTCTTGGTTTATTTGTTTTTGTCTTTACTCATATTGTGCTTGTGCTTGTTCTTACTCGATCTACTTGTATGCTTAATTGATCTAGGTAGTGACTTTATATCTTGTTTGTCATCTTTTGATTCATGCATATAATATTATTTGTTTGAACTAGTGTTTTACCCTCTTAGCCAACAGAAATTCCGATTGAGACCGAAAATTCTGATTTCATATTAGAAGTTCTGATTTTGAATTGGAAGTTTTGATAATTTAATCCACTTTTAAGGATTATTTACTCCTCTAGATGATATCAAATTCCTTTTACCTTTAAAATGCATGTTGTCTGATGACACCTCGCTTAAAATGGCATTATATTAGGGACTTAGAGAGTTGAGGCGATATAGGTCAATTAATGATAGACAACAATACATACCTAAAATGACATTAAATGGAAATCCTTGGTGAGACTACAACAATACTAAAAGAGAAATCATGATCTATATTACAATTATATGGCAATTTCTATTGTTGTTATTTTTAAGGGGTAAGAACAATTTTGTAAGGCAATGAAAGTACCCAACCATATCAAGCGTATTTTATAGTATAGTGTTGACATCGTATCTGTCTTAGATGCTTTTAGATTACTAATGATACATAGTGCATGATTCACTTCTTGACAAAGACGATATGCAAGTAGTCATTCATATGTTGTATTACCTGTCCTACACGAATGGACTTCTTCGTATTAGCACTTGCGCTAGAAGCAACACAAACTAGAATGGCATATACTCCATCCATTTTATATTATAAGGCTTTTTGATTTTTTTAAATTAAATTTCTTTAAATTTGATTAAGTTTATATAAAAACATAGTATTTAGTAACACTAATTTGGTATTATAGATGTTACAATATATTAAACTTAAAAATTTTGACTTCAGAAAATGTCAAAACGTGAAACGGAAAGAGAAGTTAGCATGTCTTACTGGCTTGTTTATATGAGAACGAAGAACATAATGACAAAACAAATATGTATGCCATAAGAATGCATGCAAAAATTAGGAGGAGGTGTTTTAAAATACTGTATATATATGATAGAGATATAGAAATACTTAGTTTGAATTATTACATTCGTAGTAAAGCACCGAAAGTGTACTATATTCTGATGCTTCTAGAAATTGTATGGGTATTAAGTATGGATATATATTCCTTTTGATATTTAATTGAACAGGCTCTATGCAACCCGCAAAAAGTTTCCATGAGCTCTCATTTTACTTTCCCCACCTCAAAAGGCATACAACAATTCAACATTCCAACGAAAAAGCAATGAGCCAATAATCCAACCAATCATCCATTCCAAACAACAAAAATTCCCACAGAATGCAATTCCTCCCTCCACTTGCCAATTCCCAACCTTTTTGCCTTTTACCTTCCAATTCCAGTTCTCACTCACACACACCACCAGAGTTTACAAAACCGATAGAAACCGGTTTAAATTTTATAAAGTATGGACTAGATCGATAGATCGATAACATGAACTGCTTAGATTTTGGTCAAGTTTTAAAAAATGCAAACTTAATTTTAAATACCAATTCTAGATATATAAGTAGCGATTTCAAATCCAAAAGATTAATCCAACTTGTTAACTTTACGTAAGGTAGAGTTATGTTTTTTTTATAGTAGAGAAGTCGATATAAGTCACAAGGCTTTCACCTCTTGTTTAATTCTTTAAAAGGATAATTTTCCTTGAATTGACTATTCATGCGATAAATTTTTTGAGTTAACTTACCGAGAAATAAAATTAACAAGTCGAAGTTGAAGATTACCCTCTGAAAAGGTTGCTAAATTTCTCCATTTGTTCATTTCATACATGACAGTAGGTCGGAAAAAAAACTTTTCCAGAATTTTTTCCATGGAACATAGACCCAAAATTTCCAAAAATCCAAAAGTCAAAAGGAAATAAATTAGTTAATTCAATAAGAGAGAAAAGGGACCAGCACTTGATTTCTTTGCCCAAATAGATCCCATTCAATCGTTTACTCATGGAACTGACAAAATTTGTCCGTATTTTATCGGTTTATCAACAGTTTTCTCGAAATTCAGACTCATTGAGCGGTTTTTATCCGGTATTGGTACTGCGAACCCTGCGCACCACAAGCCCAGTCGCATGTACTACACCGCAGAAGATCCAAGGAATCTCTCGCTCTCACCCTCTCGTTCGGGTCGGCTCCCCTTCCGAGGTTAAACTCCCCCACAACCCGGCACCTCCGTTTCCACTCCCACTCTCCACTTTCCCCACTCCTCGCCGCCTCCGACATCTCGCAGTCCGGAACCCTAGCTAGCTCGATGATGATTGCCTGGTCGCCGGCGTTTGGGGCGGCGCTGGTGGTGGTGGCGGCGGTGCTGTCTCCGGCCGGGGTGGCGTCGGCGTCGAACTCGGAGGGGGACGCGCTGTACGCGCTGCGGCGGGCGCTGGCGGACCCGCGGGGCGTGCTGCAGAGCTGGGACCCCACCCTCGTCAACCCTTGCACCTGGTTCCACGTCACCTGCAACCGCGACGGCCGCGTCACCCGCTTGTGAGTGCGGCCGATGTGTTCCTCCTCCTCCTCCTCCTCGACTCCCCGAGCTAGCTGGCGGTTTACTGCCTCCGTTCTGAGATGTTCTTGTTGATTCCGTGCTTGTTTGAGTCGAGGCGTTGCCTCTGGTAGTTCTGGAATGTGAGAGCTTTGTGCTAAACCGCTAATGCTAACTACAGTTTCAAATGCGTACATTAGATCGGAGAGTTAATTTGAGAATTGTGGGTGCTATCTGTGCGATTTTTCTTTTGATCAGAGTTTGTGAAAGGGATATTGGTGATTTAGTAGTTCATCCAGTTCTTGTGAACTCGTGATTTAATGGCAAAGGGCGCGATTTGTAGCTTATAAATCGTTCTGCCCATGTGCAATTATCATTCTAACAACAGATTGTCTATAATGGTAATTATTAGTTCGTACCTGCAGTAAAGCTTAACTAACCCTATAATATGTACTGATTACTTGCATGTAGTTTGGTACTTGTATTTTGCACGTAAACAATCTATCATGTTTTTGTATAATTATATTGATGCGAGCTATCAATGCATCCATGGAGTAATCCCTGATACTGTATGGAAATATTTCTGATGCAAACTATATGAACTCAACAATGCAGTGTCTTACCTGTTTTACTGTACGACTGGATTTTTGTAGTCTTTTATATACTTGGATTCTAACAAGGTAGCGTTGTATTTTTCTTGCTGAAAGAGGGTTCATTCAAAAAAAAAAAAAGAAGAAGAAGAAGGAATTGGAAACAGTTGCTTCATATAAGTGGTTTCTTTCAAGGGAGCTTCCTTCAATGCAGTGGTCACCATAACGTCACCCATTATACAAAAATATATACAAGAGATCTGTTTTTCTATGGTTACCTATGTTTTTGGTTCAATTTTTATGGCCTTTGTCCATCCTAATATTTTGCCCCCAACCTAAGCATATGAGCTCTTTTTGTTAGGCCCCATGCATATGACCACCTGCCCCATGCATATGACATGAATTCGTCTTTGTATTCCTTTCCAGGTATTATTAACTTCCTAACAATTGTGTATCTTGTAGAGACTTGGGTAACTCAAATTTGTCAGGCCATCTTGTTCCTGAACTGGGACACCTTGAGCATCTGCAATATCTGTGAGTCTTCCTACACATTGATGCTCTTTATTTTTTTCAATGTTTTGCCTAGGTATGACGTGTTAAAATGTAGAGTTGATTAGCAAAATGTTCTCTGATGACTATGGCAACCAACTGACACTGATAAACTAATACTTACATGGACTATTAAATTTGCATTACATATGTTCAGTAGTGAGTACACTGCCAGCTGCTTGTCACATAGAATATTCTCTGAATTACAGCTGGATATACTACATTAGATTGTTTCCATGCCATGTTTCAACTCATAAAACTATTTTGAAGGATTTCTAAAGTCCTTTAAACAACTAGGTTGCATGATTAAACTGCAAATTTAATGGTGGGTACTGAAAAACGAGAGAAAAAAGGAATTTTCTCATTTCGAGGAATCTAGAATATAATTTGTAGATTTTGGCAGTTACTTATGGCAAGTTACTACTGACTTTCCAATTGGATCTTCTCATGTCCTGTTATATGTGACTGTATCTTCCTTTTCCCTAGTGGAGTCAAACTACAACATTTTTGGAGTATTATTTTAATGAGCAAGAGAAATGTTTCTGTTTTTTTTTGGTAAAATGATAAAGAAACCCTAAATGCTGGGTTTCTCCCTGATTTGAGCTGTTAATGTGTAATGCTAACAATTCTAGCATTATAAACGTCAGAGTTTCTCCCTTACACATTCTGCACAACTTAATCAGCTAGGGCACTGGCATCGAAAAATCTCCTCAGGAAGGCAATATGTCGTACTGAGTTTTCCCAATGATTTGTGCCGAGACATCATTAAGCCATGTATCATTTTGTTTTATAAAATATGCTTGGGTCATCCTGAACTTCGGTATTTTAGTGTGATTGAACTTGACATCCTTGTTAATACTTTAACTAGTTTGTGAAAAATTGTTGCAGAGAGCTGTACAAGAACAATATTCAGGGCACTATCCCTGCTGAGCTTAGGAGTCTGAAGAGCCTTGTTAGCTTGGACCTGTATAACAACAACATTACCGGAACCATACCAAAAGAACTTGGCAAGCTGAGATCCTTAGTATTCTTGTGAGTAACTGTACTTATTTCTTGTGAGTAGATATACTTGTTCTTGCAAGTAACTATACTTTTGCCAACTTATATATGTCTGCACCATTTTCTCACATATGCAAGCATCACTTTCTTTTTATGCTATGGTACTTTATGCTGTGCTAATTCTCCAATTTTTTATGTTTCGTTAGGCGGCTGAATGACAACAGCTTGACCGGTCCAATCCCAAGGGAACTGGCAAAAATATCTAGTCTCAAAGTGATGTAAGTTCTCAGCTAACAATCCTGTGTTCACTGAATTATATGTTCTATTGTACGTATTAATGATGATATTTTATCGTGTCTGTCTATGCATGCTTCCAGAGATGTCTCAAACAATGATCTATGTGGCACAATTCCAACTACAGGGCCTTTTGAGCATATATCCCTGAACAAGTATGATCTAAAGGCTTGTTACCAATTGATTTTGCAATTATGTTGACTTGTTTTGTTCATTTGCACATCCAATGTTCTGCTTCTGCATAAATGAGAGGATTTGAGACATTAGCCACTGTATCCATCAACCCAAAACCATATCACTTGAAGTCATAAAATTGATTACTTGGGAACCTCGGCTAAGTTTTTGTCTGATTTGAGAGTTGCAACTCATCTTTGCAATAATACCCCTTTGGTTGTTACATTACACATATTCCTATAATCCTATGTGTCAGGTAAAAAAGAGTACTCTACACATATTT
The DNA here is from genome assembly GCA_030770085.1 of Oryza coarctata. NCBI lineage: Eukaryota > Viridiplantae > Streptophyta > Magnoliopsida > Poales > Poaceae > Oryza > Oryza coarctata. The sequence goes on along the minus strand of CM061463.1, from coordinate 8,417,694 downwards.
TCTGGAACTCTTTATTTTCTGAGGGTCATTCTTATTTGTTCTGTGGTGTGCCATATATCCACATTATTTTTTATTTCTTTTTAGTATTAATATGATTGTTGAATTAGAATTAATCAACACAAGGAATGACTTATGAAATTCCATCATTTTTTTCCCTATGTATTGTGGATTAGTTCCATTTGATTGCCGTCAAGTGAGATAGTTGGGGTTTGCAAATGATCAAATATGCAGAACTCATTGTCCCAGTTTGCACTGTTTCTAAGTCATTCTTTTTCTCTATGCAGCTTTGACAAGAATCCAAGGTTGGAGGGCCCCGAGTTGCAAGGGATTGCAACGTATGACACAAACTGCTGAAAGTGCCAGTCAGTTCCCATCGCTTGTGTGATAGATCGATAGCGGGTTAGCTTTGTTGGAGTGTATGGTAAATGTGCAAGCTTGGTTGTTTTGCTTGTATGACTGCAAAGGCTGCAGCTCAACCCTTGTAGTAGTGTAGATAATATTTATCGCAAGCCTGAGGCCCTCTAAACCAATAATACCCGGTAATGCATGGTTGCTTTGATGAACGAAGTCTTAATATTTACTGCCAGTTTTGATTTAGTTGTCTTATTCAGGGTTTGGTTCAAAAGTTCTCTTTACCTTCGCATCGTTCACTGAGATGCCGTATAGCCTAAATATAATTACATAAGTATTGACCATAGTTGGACGACTATGCATAAGAACCCATCATACAAAGTGTTTCGTAAGATAAGTCCCGTGGAAGAGTGGGGACTTGTATTTTTCGATTAGTCTCATGAAGATAAAATGAGAGTTCTTTTGTTTTGGTTTTTTCATGATCAAAATGGCTTCTAAATTAGGTTTTGGGAGGTTTTGGAAAGACAAATGGTTAGAGAATTTAACTTTGATAGGTTTTCATGAAGTAGATCTTATATGATCAAAATTAGTGGCGTGAAATAATTTATGGTCACGTATTGCTAATATACAATTAGGCTAGGAGCAAGATGAATTTTAATAAACTTTGCTGGAACTTGACTCAAAGTGGGGAGTTTTTGATGAAATCCTATTATCCTAATGCACACTGATGTTCCTAATATTATTAAGTCTTTAAAAACTTAAAATGCTGCTTAAAAGTAAAGATTTTCCTTTGTATTTTCATAGTGGAGTAGTGTTGAAGAAGGATAACTTGGTCAAACGAAATTGGTTATTATTTTTTCACAACGATGAGATAATTAGACATATTTTCTATGAATGTGATCTTATATGTTGCCTTAGGAATCCCTCTACCAACACATGTAGCAAATATGTTTGTGGGTTGGCTAGGTAGATCGCAGAATGATATAAAACCATTTGTTCTGTTGGAACTGATGACTACTCGTTGGTTCATTTTGCTATGTTTGGTCCGTTGTATATGTTGCGTCATGAATCCCTCTACCACGTAGTGTAGCAAATATGTTTGGGGCTAGATTGGGTATATTGCAGAATGATATGAAACCATTTGTCCTGTTGGGAGCGACGACTACTCATTGGCTCATTTGGCTATGAAGAAATAACGTGGTTTTTCATAAAAAAATATTTCATCTTCTTTGCATATTATGTCTTAACTTATCCATTGATTCATATATGGTTTATTCTTTAGAAGCCTAATTTGTGGGACATGGATACAGCTTGTCTACGATTGGACAAGGATCAAAAAGTATTTTACTTACAAACATGGCTTGTCTACATTGAACAAGGTGATCAGGAAGTGTTTTACTAAAAACACAGGTAGCGATCTAGTTTTAGGATTGATGGTCACTTCATATAATTTTTTTATGGATGTGTGTTTTAGCGGTGTATATCTTAACTATGTAGAGGTGGAGAGTATTATCTGATTAATTGGAAAGATTAATAAAGTTTTCTTTATTAAAAAAAAATACAAAGTGTTGATTAAACCATGCTCATTAAATGCTAAGGTACGGCACAGGGGGGGGGGGGGGGGGGGTTGGCATGGTCTTCCGTGATAGCAATGCGGGGATAATTTGTGCTACTTGTAAGTTGCCAGAGGCTGGTTCAGATGCTGAACTTCTGGCCTGCAATGAGGGTGAAAATGGCGCTCCAATGGACACTTCTCCCAGTGATACTAGAGCCCGATTGCCTCCCTGCAACTCAGATGTTGATTGATGACAAAAAGGACAGATCTGGTCTTGCTTTTGTGGCCAGGGAAACGAAGGAGCTCCTGTCTGGAGGGAGGAATTTTACAATTCAGAAAATTCACAGAAATCAAAATATAATTAGTCATGAACTAGCAAATATGGCTCGTACTCCGAAGATGTCTAACTTCTGGTTAGGCCATGATTGTAACTTCATCGATTAGATGATTCTGAAGAATCAATCTGAGGTTCATGATTAATGAAATCCCTTTCCCTCCCCCAAAAAATTGCTAAGGACCATATATCAAACAGTTAAATTAACAATAATCAGGTAAGATTCCCAAGTTCCTAAATTTGTGAACTACAAACTTTACAGAAATAAGCTGTTCAAGAAAATTGTGTAACAAGTCAAAAATACTAAAGGTCTATGAATGCCGAATTCTTCTGCTAAGCTGTACATAATACCTATACTTACAGAGTCCTATAAAACTGGCTGTTGGTAATTGCTCAACTCATGCATATGCGTCATTTGCAAAATTGTGTGAAGATCCTGAATCATGTGAAATTCGAACATTTGAAACTTCTGCCAAGAATTGCATGTCTAATGCTGCGTGCAAAAATTTGCAGTCTAGTTTTGTCTCTGCAAAGAGTTGAGCTTCACATGGAATGCGGTTTGTGATCGAGGTGCAATTTTCATCTCACCAGCTACAGAACTGTATGTAGTTTCCATCTGGAACTGTAAACAGAGACTGTATACAGACATCAATCGATAATTTTTTCGCCTGTTGACAATATGTTCCACACCAAAGTTCCAACCAGATAAAGCACAACGGATAATTTGAAGACATCATCCCAAGAACCTGCAATTTATTAAGGTAGAAAATTGCAAAATTGGAGCACATTATGCTACCATTATGTAACGGAAGGAAGGAGATGGGAGTTCAGGCCAAACCGTGCTGCAAGATGTATCCTGTTGCCGCTGTGCCAAATACACCAGCGAAAACCCCAGCTGTGTTAGAAAGGCCAAGTAATACACCCTGCAAGGCAGAACATTGTCAGTTCACCTGAAGCTACAATGTTTCAGACAGAATGTTATAGTTGTGTTGAACTATATATATATATATATATAGACCCGACCCCTTCTTTATAGAGTTAGGGTCTTAGTCTTACTGTACATATTTCTACATGGTATCAAAGCAAATCTAGACATCCTCGACGCGCTAGTTTTCTCCCACCGACAAACCGACCTTTTTCTCCCCGTCACCGACCTTTTTCCCGGTACTCTCTCCTCGCTCTCTCGTCTCCGTTTCTTTTTTCTCCCCGTCTTCTCCGCAGACGCTTTCCCTTTCTCCTTTCCACCTCCACGCAACAAGGCGACGGTCTCCATTCGCCTCCTCGTCTCGCCTCGCACCCGTCTTCGCCCTTCTTCTTGCTCCGTGCATCCTTTCTCCTCTGACGCCGGCGCACCTCTGCGTTCGTCGTCTCCATCGGCTGAACTCGTTCGCCCTCCCATCGGCTAGACCTGTCCACCCTCCATCGGTTGGAACCCTCCCTTGGTTCCTGCCTTTCCAACACGTTCAATGGCTCTCGGACGCGAACCTTCTCCCCTCACGTCCGAGCCAATCTGACATGTCCACGTGTCCACGAACACGAATCCCTGCCTCCCGGACGCGAACATCTTCTCTTCGCGTCCGGCCCCTCTCCGCCTTTTTCACGTCCGCTCTACTCCTTGACCTCCACGAGTCCACGGACGTGAATTTTCGCACGTCCGTGACCTAACCACTCTCTGACCTACCTACTCTGCCACCGCCCTTTTCCTCACCTACTCCGATGCCTACTCCACATCGGCCAACCACTCCCTATCGGCTGGCCGGCCCACTCTCTATCGGCTTCTCATTTCTCTAATTGTCCGATCTTTCCTCTCATCGGCTTCTTGTCCCTGTTCTTCTCTCGTCATGGCCACCGAGTCCACCCTCAACCCTGGCACTCTCTCAGTCGCCGAATCTGTTCCGGCTCTCGGTGCCTCAGACCACACCTCGGGCACCACCTCACCGATCTTCTCACCCCCCTACGCTGCTGTGAACGTGAAATCTCACGTTCCTATCTCTTTTGACCTTAATGTCAACTACTCCAAGTGGGTTTTCTTCTTTAAATCCCTTTGTAGAAAGTTCGGTCTACGGTCACACATTGACGTCTCCGCTCCACCTCGACCCAATGACCCCTAGTGGGACATTGCCGAGTGCTGCGTGCGCAGCTGGCTGCTCGGTTCGGTCGACGACTCTGTTCTCGACTTCGCCATGGAAGATACCGACCCCACTGCCCGGGATCTCTGGGTGGCTATCGAGTGGATCTTCCTCACAAACAAGCAGCCCCATGCCATCTTTCTCCTCAACGAGTTCCATTCCATAGTACAAGGAGACTCCTCTATCTCCTTGTACTGTCAGCGTCTTAAGGTCAAGGCTGCTGCTCTCCGGGATGTCGGCCACCCTGTGGCTGACTCTCAACTCGTTCTCGCCCTTCTGCGAGGCCTCAACTCCTGCTTCTCAAACACCGACGACGACATCGCCAACGTCACACCCCTTCCGTCGTTTGCCTGGGCCCATGACATATTAGTTCTTAAAGAACTCCGTCTGGCCAACGACGAGAAGACCGTGGCCCACACCGCTCTCCTCGCCGCAGCCGATAATAGCTGCCGAGCATCTTGTGCTGCCACTCCCTCCCGCGGCTCTGGCGGCTATGGCTCTAACCATGGCAACACAGCCCGCACCGACAAAGGCAAGGGCAAAGGCAATGGCAAGAACTGGCACGGTTCGATGCAATCGCGACCTGCTTTAGTCCCTGCCCAGCCTGCCGGTCCAACGAGTCCGTGGCTCTGTTACAACCCCTGGGCACCCCACCCTCAGCCACGCAGCCTCATCAGATAGCAACCAGAGGTTCTCGGCGCCCATCCTCAGGCCCACCTGGCATCGACTCCCATCCTGCCGCCTTAGCCAATGCTACCGACACCACCCACCCAGTCGGTTCCCTCCTGGAACCAGGCTGGCCTTGTCGCTGCCCTCAACCAGATGACGCTCCAACCACAGCACTCTTGGGTACTGGACTCTGAGGCGTCCTCCCACATAGCGTTATCGGCTAGTATACTCCGTTTTTGTCATCCCTCTTCCTCCCCTTTGTCACCATCGGCAATGGCCACTCTTCCTGTCCAATGCCGTGGTGACTCCTCTCTGTCTACACCCACCACTAACTTTCTCCTTCGCAATGTTCTTATCGTACCTTCGCTTATTCACAATCTTGTATCTGTTCGCCAATTCACATGAGACAACAATTGCTCAATCGAATTTGACGCTTCTGGTTTCTCTGTGAAGGATATCCCAACCCGACGACAGATTCTTCGCTGTAATAGTGGCGGCGATCTCTACACCATTCCCACTGCACCGTCCACTCCACACGCCAGCGTCGCCCTCTCCACCAACCTCTGGCATCTTCGCCTCGGCCACCTCGGCCCCGACGCTGTTGCCAACCTCCGTCGCAGCGCCTCCATCCAATGTACCCACAGCAGCTCCACAGTTTGCCACTCATGTCAACTTGGCAAACATGTGTGTCTGCCATTTTCTAGTTCTCTCTTGTACCTCGCGACCGTTTGAGCTTATACATTATGATGTATGGACTTCTCCGGTTAAAAGTGTCTCCGGTAATCAATATTACCTTGCCATACTTGACGATTACATACACTATTGTTGGACGTTTCCGCTCATCAGCAAATCTGAAGTCGCCTCTCACCTCACTAATTTCACCACCTACGTTTCTACCCAATTCAACCTCCCCATCAAGGTTCTACAAGCCGATAACGGTATAGAGTTCGTTAACCGTACTGTTACAACCTTCCTCACCTCGCAAAGCATCCATCTATGGCTCTCCTGCCCCTACACTTCTCCTTAGAACGGCAAGGCCGAGCGCCTCCTTCACATCCTCAACAACATAAGTCGCACTATGCTACTTCATACTCACTTACCTGTAACTTACTGGGCAGAAGCACTGACCACTGCGACTTACCTCCTTAATCGGCGCCCGTGTTCCTCCGTTCAACACAACATTCCATACACCCTTCTTTACCGCACGACGCCTAACTACTCGCACATTCGCGTCTTCGGGTGCCTCTGCTACCCAAACCTCACCGCCATTGCTCCTCACAAACTCGCTCCCCGCTCCACCGCCTGTATTCTCCTCAGCTATCCCTCATCTCACAAGGGATACCGATGTCTCGACTTTTCCACCCGACGGGTCATCGTCTCTCGTCATGCCATCTTTGACGAGACATGCTTTCCCTTTGGCCTGCTTAATCCGAAATTCTCCTCTAGCGATCTCGACTTTTTCCTTACCAACACCGTGCCGTTCCGGTCTCCTCCACCGTTCTCCCCATCGGCCCCCTCATCGGCCACTGCTGAGGACTTACCCTTCAGCTATCCCACTACTACTCGGTCCGATGTTCCTCCCATCGGACCCCCATCGACCCCACCATTCTTATCGGCTTCGGCCGATCCTCTCCCCTTTCCATCGGACACCTTACCTCAATCGGCTCACCTCTCCCTATCGGCTGCTCCATCTCCATCGGACCGACCGAACCGATCGGCCCATCCAACTCCATCGCCTCAGACCGATCTAGTTCCCCCCTTTCCTCTCAAATACAGCCGCCCATCCAGAGCCGATGACGCCCCTACCCAACCGGTTCTCCCCACCTCTACCACACTCCCATTGACTCTCGTTCCCTCTACCTCTCATATGGTCACTCGCTCACAGACCGGGTCTCTCCACCCCACCAAGCGCTACGGGCTCTCCGCCGTCCACAGCTCTATCTCGCCTATCCCGGCGACTTCTCGTTCCGCCCTGGCCGACCCTTAGTGGCGCGCGGCCATGGCCGACGAGTACAAGGCCCTCATGGACAACGAGACCTAGCGTTTCGTCCCCCGTCCTCCCGAGACCAACATTGTGACCGGCAAGTTGGATTTTTAAACACAAGTTCCACGCCGATGGCTCTCTTGCCCGTCACAAGGCACGCTGGATAGTTCGGGATTTCTCCCAACGCCCCGGTGTCGATTACGACGAGACTTTCAGTCCCGTCGTCAAACCTGCCACCATCCGGGTCGTCCTCACTTTGGCTGTCTCGTACTCCTGGCCGATCCATCAGCTTGACGTGAAGAACGCCTTTCTTCACGGTCATCTGACGGAAACGATCTACTGCTAGCAGCCTCTAGGCTTCGTCAACCCCTCTCGTCCCGACGATGTCTGCCTTCTTCAACGCTTTCTCTACGGCCTCAAACAAGCCCCTCGCGTCTGGTACCAGCGTTTTGCTGCCTATCTTCGGCACATCGGCTTTGTGGCCTCTGCGTCCGATAGCTCCCTATTCACTCTTCATATCGGTAACGCTACCGCCTATGTCCTTCTATACATCGACGACATTGTACTTACAACGTCTTCGACATCCCTCCTAGACCAGATCATGGCCCGACTCCACTCTGAGTTCGCCATGACTGATCTTGGTCCCCTTCACCACTTCCTTGGCATCTCCGTTACCCGTTCTTCTCACGGGCTCTTTCTGTCCCAGCGCCAGTACGCCATCAATCTTCTCCAGCGTGCGGGCATGGCTGATTGTCACCCCACGGCCACCCCGGTTGATACTTGCACCAAACACTCCGCTGCCGATGGCGCACTCGTTGCCGATCCCTCTCTCAGTATCGGAGTCTTGCCAGGGCTCTCCAATACCTCACTCTCACACGGCCCGACCTTACCTACGCCGTCCAGCAAGTGTGCCTCTTCATGCATGCTCCGCGCGAACCTCACCTTGCGCTGCTCAAACGCATCCTGCGCTACGTGAAGGGCACGCTCTCTAGCGGGCTGCACCTCAGCTCCAGCCCCCTCGACTCCCTCACCGCGTACTCCGACGCGGACTGGGCAGTCTGCCCTGACTCTTGACGCTCTACGTCCAGCTACTGCGTCTTCCTCGGCGACACTCTAGTCTCCTGGTCCTCAAAACGCCAGACTATAGTGTCACGGTCCAGTGCCGAAGCCGAGTACCGCGCCGTCGCCGAGTGTTGTTGGCTTCGCTAGCTTCTCCAGGAGCTCCGTGCACCCCCTTCTCTGCGACCGTCGTCTACTGCGACAACGTCAGTGCTGTCTACATGACCGCCAACCCAGTTCATCATCGACGCACCAAGCACATAGAGATCGATATCCATTTTGTCCGTGACAGGGTCGTCTTAGAACAGGTTCGGGTGCTCCATGTACCATCGGCGCACCAGTTCGCCGATATAATGACCAAAGGCCTACCCACGCCTTTGTTCAATAGTTTTTGATCCAGTCTCTGCGTTCATTCCTCTTCCGCTACGACTGCGGGGAGTGTTAGACCACTGGACCACTGAGCTGTATATATATAGATCCGACCCCCTTTATAGAGTTGAGGTTTTAGTCTCATCGTACATATTTCTACAGTTTGAAATACCGAGATATATCTCAAAATAGCTGTTATATAAAAAAGAGACAGGATGTATAGCTGTTCTATGACAGAATATAGGCAATAGACAAGAAGGCAAACGTACCTGGCTACAAGCCATGCACAACACTGCCATTGCAGGTGAATCAATATGGCTCAGTTGAGTCAGAAAAAATGCTGGCCCTAAGAATCCAATTGATTGCATGATCTGCAAGAAGTGGGCATACATAGTACACAGTAGAAAAGAAAATGAATCAGTCAACTGGATGGAATATGGACATGAAAAAGGTTATATCTCCATTCTCACTTCTAAGCACTACGTTGATTTAACATGGCTTGCATACCTTGACATACTCAATTATGCTTTGCCAGTGCCAAAACATTGAAATCTTATTCCGTATTTTGTTTGAATTTGTTGTCTTGTTAGGGAATGGGAAAATTTCATGATTTCATTAGTAAATCTACACTCGAAACGACAACGGGATATTTTACCTTACGAACTGTTGTCACTGATAATCCTCTACTGACAAGTGTATCTGCTATCCAACCACCAAAATTTGCAGAAACTGCCATAGTTAGCCAGGGAAGAACACAGAAAAGGCCAGATTCCGTGAGGTTGAATTTCAGAACCTGTTTCAAAATTTTATTTTTTATACAAGGGTTTGCAGCTCAAGATCCTCAGGTGGAAAACTATGATGCTGATCGTACCTGGTTGTAGTATGTAGGCATCCATGTGAGCAAGATGAAAGTTCCCCAGTTATGGCAAAAATGAGATACTATAAGAGCCCAAACTGGTGGTTTCGATAATATTAGTCCCCATGGAATTTCTTTAACAGGCTCTCCTCCTGTGCTTTGACTGGTTATAAACTTCTCTTCAGCACTAATTCCAGGATCTTCAAGTGGACTACTATAAGCCTTTAAAGAAGCAAGCCACAAGTTTCAGAGACAACTAAAAAAAATTAGAAAAGCAACACTGAGTGAAATAATGAACAGAACACCAAGAAATACCTTGATTGCCCATGTTGTAAACCAAAATACCCCCAGAGACCCAAAGGAGTAGAAGACCGATGGCCAACCAAAATTATGTATCAACAAAGGGGAAAATGCAAGTCCTGTCACTGACCCAAGGTACATTCCACTATATACAAGAGCCAATGATCTGCTTCTCTGATACAGGAACCCATTTCGAAAGGATATTATTCATTGTAGGCATAGCAACTCCATGGGGAAAGATTTACAATGTTTACAAACATCAACACAAGGCACATAAAGAATATAAAATGCCAATAAAAAGTATGACTAAGAGTGCAGACAAGATAAGCGATTTTCTTTTCACAAATTACAAGTGAAGTGATTTAGTCGAGCATTCTGTTACCCTTTTGTAAAAAATGTATAATGACTATGAATCCCCCCAAGTGTATACGAGGGGGTCGGGTCTATATATATACAGCCCAGGCCAGTGGTCTGTCTAACACCCCCGCAGTCGCAGCGAGAGGGGAACGGACGCAGAGACTGGACCGAAAACTGATAAACAAAGGCGTGGGCAGGCCTTTGGTCATTATATCGGCAAACTGATGTGCCGATAGTACATGGAGCATCCGAACCTGTCCTAATGCAACCTTGTCACGAACAAAATGAATATCGATCTCGATGTGCTTGGTGCGTCGGTAATGGACCAGGTTGGCGGTCATGTAGACGGCACTGACATTGTCACAGTAGACAACGGTCGCGGTGAAGAGGGGTGCACGGAGCTCCTGGAGAAGCTGGCGAAGCCAGCAGCACTCGGCGACGTCGTGGGCGACGGCGCGGTACTCGGCTTCAGCGCTGGAGTGGGACACTGTAGTCTGGCGTTTTGAGGACCAGGATACGAGTGTCACCGAGGTAGACGCAGTAGCCGGACGTAGAGCGTCGAGAGTCGGGGCAGCCTGCCCAGTCCGCGTCGGAGTACGCGGTGAGGGAGTCGATGGGGCTGGAGCTAAGATGCAGCCCGCTGGAGAGGGTGCCCTTCACGTAGCGTAGGATGCGCTTGAGCAACGCGAAGTGAGGTTCGCGCGGAGCGTGCATGAAGAGGCACACTTGCTGAACAGCGTACGTGAGGTCGGGTCGAGTGAGTGTGAGGTATTGGATAGCCCCGGCAAGACTCTGATAGTGAGAGGGATCGGCAACGAGGGCGCTATCGACGGCGGAGAGTTTGACTCGAGTGTCGACTGGGGTGGTCGTGGGGTGACAGTCGGCCATGCCTGCACGCTGGAGTAGGTCGATGGCGTACTGGCGTTGGGAAAGGAAGAGCCCGTGGATGGAACGGGTTATGAAGATGCCAAGGAAATGGTGGAGAGGATCAAGATTGATCATGGCGAACTCAGAGTGGAGTCGGGCCATGATCTGATCGAGGAGAGATGTCGAAGACGCTGTGAGGACAATGTCATCGACATAGAGAAGTAGATAGGCAGTGGCGGAGCCGATATGGAAAGTGAACAAGGAACTATCGGACGCAGAGGCAACGAAGCCGATGTACCGAAAATAAACAGCAAAGCGCTGGTACCAGGCACGAGGGGCTTGTTTGAGGCCGTAGAGAGAGCGTTGAAGGAGACAGACGTCGTCGGGCCGAGAGGGGTCGACGAAGCCTGGGGGCTGCTGGCAGTAGACTATTTCCGTCAGGTGGCCATGAAGAAAGGCGTTCTTCACGTCTAGTTGATGGATCGGCCAGGAGCGAGAGGCAGCCAAGGTGAGGACGACTCGGATGGTGGCGGGTTTGACAACGGGACTGAAGGTCTCGTCGTAGTCGACACCGGGTCATTGGAAGAAACCCCGGACTACCCAGCGAGCCTTGTGACGGGCAAGGGAGCCATCGGCGTGGAATTTGTGTTTGAAAATCCACTTACCGGTGACAATGTTGGCGCCGGGAGGTCGAGAAACAAGGCTCTAGGTCTTGTTGTCCATTAGGGCCTTGTACTCGTCGGCCATGGCCGCGCGTCACTGAGGGTCGGCCAAGGCTGAGCGAGAAGTCGCCGGGATGGGCGAGATAGAGCTGTGGACGGCGGAGAGACCGTAGCGCAGATTGGGTCGGAGAGACCCGGTTTAGTTGCGGGTGACAATGTGAGAGGTGGAGGGAACTGGAGCCGATGGGGGTGCGGGAGTAATGGGAAGAACTGGTCGGGTGGGGCGTCATCGGCTCCGAGTCGGCGACTGTAGACAAGAGGAAAAGGAGGGATTAGATCGGCTTGAGCCGATGAGGTTGGGTGGGCCGAGTATTCCGATCGGTCCGATAGAGGTGGATCAGCCGATAGGGTGGGGGGAGCCGATGGAAAGTGAGGAGCCGATGAAAGTGGGGTGTCCGATGGAGAGGGAACGGTATCGGCTGAAGGATAAATAGGATCGGTATCGGCCGATAAAGGTGGGTCCGATGGGGGTCCGATGGTGGGGACATCGGACTGAGTAGTGGTGGGAGATGTGACGGGTAAATTCTCAGCAGCGGCCGATGAGGAGGCCGATGGAGAGGGCAGTGGGGAAGACCTGGTCGGCACGATGTTGGTGAGGAGGAAGTCGAGATCACTAGAGGAGGATCTCGGATGAAGGAGACCGAAGGGAAAACATGCCTCGTCAAAAATGACGTGACGAGAGACGAGGACCCGTCGGGTGGAAAGGTCGAGGCATCGGTATCCCTTGTGAGAGGTAGAATAGCCGAGGAGAATACAGGCGGTGGAGCGGGGAGCGAGTTTGTGGGAAGCTGTGGCGGTGACATTTGGGTAGCAGAGGCACCCGAAAACGCGAAGGTGGGAGTAGTCAGGCGCCGTGCAGTAGAGAAGGGCATAGGGGACGTTGTTATGAATGAAGGAGCATGGGCGCCGATTGAAAAGGTACGTCGCAGTAGCCAGAGCTTCGGCCCAATAAGTGACGGGTAGGTGGGCGTGAAGTAGCATGGTGCGACTGATGTTGTTGAGGGTGCGAAGGAGGTGCTCGGCTTTGCCGTTCTGAGGAGAGGTGTAGGGGCAAGAGAGCCGGAGATGGATGCCCTGCGAGGTGAGGAGGTTTGTAACGGTATGGTTGACGAATTCCGTACCGTTATCAGCTTGTAAAGTCTTGATAGGGAGGTTGAACTGAGTGGATACATACGTGACGAAGTGAGTGAGGTGAGAGGCGACCTCGGATTTGTGGATGAGCGGGAGGTCCAGCAATAGTGTGTGTAATCGTCAAGTATAGCGAGATAATACTAATTTCCAGAGACACTTTTAACTGGGGACGTCCATACATCACAATGTATAAGTTCAAATGGACGCGAGGTACAGGAGAGAGAACTAGAAAAGGGCAGACGCACATGTTTGCCAAGTTGACATGAGTGGCAAACTATGGAGCTGCTGTGAGTACATCGGATGGAGGTGCTGCGACGGAGGGTGGCGACAGTGTCGGGGCCGGGGTGGCCAAGGCGAAGGTGCCAAAGGTTGATGGAGAGGGCGACGCTGGCGTGTGGGGTGGACGGCGCAGCGGGAATGGTGTAGAGGTCGCCGCCACTATTGCAGCGAAGGATCTGTCGCCGGCTTGGGATATCCTTTACAGAGAAACCAGACGCGTCAAATTCAATGGAGCAGTGGTTATCTCGTGTGAATTGATGGACAGATATAAGATTGTGAATGAGAGAAGGGACAATAAGAACATTGCATAGGGGGAGGTTAGTGGTGGATGTAGACAGAGAGTAGTCACCGCGGCATTGGACAGGAAGAGAGTGACCATTGCCGATAGTGACAAAAGGGGAGGAAGAGGGGTGACAGGAGCGAAGTATACCGGCCGATGACGCCATGTGTGAAGACGCCCCAGAGTCCAGCACCCAAGGGTGCTGTGATTGGAGCGTCATCTGGTTGAGGGCAGCGACGAGGCCAGCCTAGTTCTAGAAGGGAACCGACTGGGTGGTTGGGGTCGGTAGCATCGGCTGAGGCGGCAGAACGGGAGCCGATGCCAGGTGAGCCTGGGGATGGGCGCCGAGAACTCCGGGTTGCCAGCCGATGGGGCTGCGTGGCTGGGGCTAGGGCGCCCAGCGGTTGTAGCAGAGCCACGGACCCGTGGGACCGGCAGGGTGGTTAGGGACCGAGGTAGGTCGTGGTGGCGTCGGACCTTGCCAGGTCCTGCCTTTGCCTTTGCCCTTGCCTTTCTCGGTGCGGGCTGTGTTGCTGTGGCCGGAGCCATGGCCACCAGGACCGCGGGAGGAAGGGGCAGCGCAAGAAGCTCGGCAGCCATTATCGGCTGCGGCAAGAAGAGCGGTGTGGGCCACTGTCTTCTCATCATTGGCTAGACAAAGTTCTTTAAGAACTAGCATGTCATGAGCCCGGGCGAACGATGGAAGAGGTGTGGCGTTGGCGATGTCATCGGCGGTATTGGAGAAGCGGGGATTGAGGCCTCGCAGAAGGGCGAGGACGAGTTGAGAGTCGGCCACAGGGTGGCCGACGTCCCGAAGAGCAGTAGCCTTGACTTTGAGGCGCTGACAGTACGAGGAGACAGAGGAGTCGCCTTGTACCATGGAGTGAAACTCGTTGAGGAGGAAGATGGCGCGAGGCTGCTTGTTGGCCAGGAAGATACGCTCAATGGCCACCCAGAGGTCCCGGGCGGTGGGGTCGGTATCGTCCATGGCGAGGTCGAGGACAGAGTCGTCGACCGAGCCGAGTAGCCAGCTGCGCACGCAGCACTCGGCGATGTCCCACTGAGGATCATCGGGGCGAGGTGGAGCGGAGCCATCAATATGGGACCGGAGGCCGAATTTTCCACAGAGGGATTTGAAGAAGAAAACCCACTTGGAATAATTGGCATTAAGGTCAAGGGAGATAGGAACGTGAGATTTCACGTTCACAGCAGCGTAGGGAGGGGAGAAGATCGGCGAGGTGGTGCCCGAGGTGTGGTATGTGGCACCGAGGGCCGGAACAGATTCAGCGACTGGGAGAGTGCCGGAGCTGAGGGCGGACTCGGTGGCCATGATGGGAGAACGGGAGCAAAGAGCCGATGGGAGAGAGAAGCCGATGGGAGGGGGAAGCCGATGAGAGGACGGATCGGCCGATCAAGGACGTGAGAAGCCGATGGGAAGTGGGCAGCGGAGTAGGTGAGGAGTGGCCAGCCGATGAGGAGTGGTTGGCCGATGGGAAGTAGGCAGCGAAGTAGGTGAGGAGTGGCCAGCCGATGAGGAGTAGGTAGCGGAGTAGGTGAGGAGTGGCCAGCTGATGAGGAGTGGTTGGCCGATGGGGAGTAGGCAGCGGAGTAGGTGAGGACAGAGTGGGTGGGTTAAAGAGTGGTTGGGTCACGGACGTGCGAGGATTTACGTCCGTGGACTCGTGGAGGCCAAGGAGTGGGGCGGATGGGAAAAAGGCAGGGAGTGGCCGGATGCGAAGAGAAAATGTTCGCGTCTGGGAGGCAGGGATTCGTGTCCGTGGACACGTGGACACGTTGGACTGGCTCGGACATGAGGGGAGAAGGTTCGCGTCCGAGAGCCGTGGAGCGTGTCGGAAAGGGCAAGAACCGAGGGAGGTTTCCAGCCGATGGAGACGACGAGCGCGGAGGTGCGCCGGCGTCAGAGAAGGAAAGATGCACAAAACAAGAGGAAGAGCAGAGACGGGTACGAGGAGGGATGAGGAGGCGGATCGAGACCGTTGCCTGGTCGCGCGGAGGTGGGCGGAGAAAAGGTGACTGCGGGAGAGACAGGGAGAAGAAGAAATAGAGACGAGAGAGCGAGGGGAGTACCGGGAAGAGAGTCGGTGACGGGAAGAAGACGTCGATGACGAGGAGGAAAGAGTCGGCTCGCCGGAGGGAGAAGCTAGCGCACCGGGATGTATAGACTCGCTCTGATACCATATAGAAAATATACAGTGACTATGAATCCCCCCGAGTGTATACGAGGGGGTCGGTCTAACACCTTTGTATTACATATGAAATTCACTCTTTGGAACACTGAAGCGGCCTGAACAGTGAACACCACACAAATGATGAAGGTATAATGCCCTGCATTTCCACAATAACGTGCAAGTAATCAAAAGGAATTTTGGGATACCCCAGATTTTCATCTTCACTGTGAAGTCAGCTCCACATAAATTCATTTTTCCCCTAATGTTCTATCAATTGACTATAATTCAATCGAAATTAGGATAGCATCTGATAAGGATTTACATTAGCATTTGCACAAACTTCTAAGGCATCAAAATTGAAAGGAGTAGATAGTATAATTTGAATTAGTAATGCTCACCTCACCAATTCCAATGAAAGCGCGTGACACAAGGAGGAATGGTAACCCCAACTTTGCCGTGACAGGCGTAAGAGCTGTGGCTATTGACCACCAAACGACGCCAAAGCCAAGAACAGTCTTTCCTCCAACTGTATCTGCCCATATTCCTCCTGCTATCTGCAATGGCAATGCATCAGAATCATGGGGTTACAAATGAACTCAAACTACTCTTCCATCGATTAGTTAGCAGGTAGACCTGAGTTAGCAGGTAGCCCCAGAAAAAAGAGGACTGAATGAGGCCGACAGTTTGCGGGTTCCAGCCGAATTCTGCAGACATGGGCAATATAGCAATGCTCATGTTTACCTGCAAATGGTGAAAATATAAATCTCATGAGAAACATTGAAGCTGCCAGCATATACTATCACCCTGTAATTAGGAACTGGCAAGTTTCTGGCTGTTGAATCTGAT
This sequence comes from Oryza coarctata, assembly GCA_030770085.1. Lineage (NCBI taxonomy): Eukaryota > Viridiplantae > Streptophyta > Magnoliopsida > Poales > Poaceae > Oryza > Oryza coarctata. Next base: position 8,401,417 of record CM061463.1, on the reverse strand, counting down.
GAAGAAACTGCTTCTTGTAATTAGGGATTGGCTCATTTGGGCATCACATTACCAATGAAATGGAATTGTGGGGAAAAGAATCTAGGTCTAGGGTTCATCAGGGCGTTAGAGGGTAGAGGAGAATCCGTACGCGGTCCATGTTGCAGAGGAGGAATGCGGAGAAGCAGAGAAAGACGATGGCCCACCGCTTGGGGAACTGCCTCTGCTCCTCTTCGTCCTCCGCCGCCGCCGCGTCTGCCTGCGCCGACCCGGAGAGCAGCAGCCTCCTCACCGACGCCAGCAGCGCCCCGGCGTCGCCGTCGTCGCCGTATCCCCCGTGCCCCGCCCCTCCGTCGTGCCGCGCGTCGTCCCGGCCCTTCCGCGACGACGGCGAGGTGTCCGACCGGACGTCGGTCCCTCGGAGCGCCCGCCTCCGGAGCATCCTAACGCGGCCTAACCCATCCCCAACTCCCCGGGACGGCGGCCCGCAGCAGCTGCCGGGGTCGAGGAAGCGCCGCGTGCGCGGAGCCGGGCCCCCGGCAGGAGGAGAGGGAGAGCGGCAGCAGCAGCTGGAGCATGGCCGGCAGTCAGCGCGCGGCGCCCAGGTCTTCTTGCTCGCTTGCTTGCCTACTACGTGCGTGTGCAGTGCGCCGCCCGAGCACGCAAGCGAGCTCAGCTCGGCCTCGCTCGGCTCCAGAGAAGACGGAGACGCAGGCAGAAGATCTTTTCTCTTCTCCCCTCCCGCGTCGTGACGGGTCAGTCAGTGCGCGCGAACGCAAGCGGAGGCGTGGCGAGGCGAGCCCGGCCTGACAGGGAAGAAGATACGTCGCCCGGCGCGCGCATCTGGACGCGAATGTGGCAAGTGGCATTGCCCTCGCCGACAGGCCGGACTGTGCAGTGCCTCTCTCTGCTGCGGGCTGCGGCCCGCGGCCCAGTGAAGGTATCCAAATGGAGGGAACTGAGCCTTCCGGGCCTAATAACCGCAGGCTTCTTCTTCTTTTATCAATGGCTACGGGCCATTCCTGTGCCAGCTGGCATAGTTGAAAATGTCGGACCGACCGCCGAAGCTATGCTTCACCGGTCGAGCGGTTTGACTTCCGGTTCGTCCGGTTTGGTTGCGGGTCAAAAACCGATCATATTATAGGCTACCATTTGTGTAGGTCACCAACAGTGTGCTGCTCTGGACACAAAATATAAGACCCAAGTTGGAACCACCCCCGTTCAGGTTTTGCGCTATTTTTCAAGCAGAGTAAATTTTATAAAATCCTATATATTTTGATTCAAATTGCATGAAATCATAAGAGTTTTTACATATGGCACCTAACCTCGAGTATTATGATTTTGTAGTTTCACACCAATATTGTCACTGACTTGGGCCTTCTATTTGGCCCATTATTGTCCAAACGCACTGACCAGCCATGTTTGATTGCACCTTGGTATTTTCTCTAAAAGATCTAAGAAGCCATCAGGTTTTTTTTTCCAATTAGGTCGATGGGCTTGACCTGGTTTTTTTATTTGACGGATGATCCTTCCAAACTATGATTCCATCACCACCAGTGGCAAATCTAGTTATTTTTAGAGTGTAGACAAAACCTACTATGATTGATCCAGTGGCTCCAAACAGATAAAACTCACTATGATAGAGTTTTCGTCTTTTTTTTAAGAGAGTATTAGCCATCTTATAAGTTTAGAAGCTAAACCATAAACAAACAGATAACATTTTAGTTAGGCTTTTTAAAGCCATAAGGTACCTATGCACTATTAAACCATTGTATATTAGAATTAAGATTCGACCTTTAAATTTTGAGGCTTAAAATCATTTGCTTATAAAAAAACCAAAAAATTAGCTTGAAAGCCTAAACCTATTAGCTTGAGCCTAAACAAATGGACCTAAACCTCAGCCGGCACTATTTCAAACTTAATTTGTAGCTTTGCGAGCTGCTTGCCTAGCTGAACCTGGCGCCTGTCGGTGTCTCGATCCCTAGTGGTCTGAGAGACCAAGAGATACACGGTAGTGAAGGCACGAGGCTCGTGAGCTACCTAAAAAATCGAATCATCTTTTATAGAAATCTTGTGCACTTTAGGCTTGTTTGGTGGTTAATTTTAGAATGACTTATTTTAAAACTATTTTTCATGACAAAGCTGCCCGAACTATTTAGAAGTTAACTCAAAATATTCAAACAAATATCGATGATCAATATTTAAATCTTTGAGTTAACTTCTAAAAGTGCTATGGGTAGGTTTTTCATAAAAATAATTTTAAAATATTATAACGTTGCCGCATGTTTTTATAGGTTTAATACTAGTAACTAATAATCAAATTAGTGTCTCGCTAACCATGTCACTATCCAAAACATTACTACTTATTTGTAATTAAAGCAGGGCCGTCCATAGGGGAGTGCCAAATACGCGATCACGCAGGGCCACAAAATTCTAGGCCCCCAACTGTGTACAATAGATAAATCCGGGCCGAGGTAAGCAGACCCAAATAGCTAGGTGGCATTCGCCACTTCGATCAATTTCTTAGGACTGGGAGCTTCGGTTCATTTGCTTGATTGACGATTGATGGCATCACCACTCAACCACCGGTTCATTTTCTTGACTGACGATTGATGGCATCACTACTCAACAACCCTGATGAGAACATCACTACTCATATAACTTCACAATATACAAGAGCGCATGTCTGATAACTTAATTATCAGGTTAACAAGGATGCAGTTTTACCCCAACCTATTTAACACGTCACCAGTTTTGACCTCTTAAACATCAATTACTTTAAATAGATGTAAAAACTTCATGCCAACTTTGATTTAGATGTTCTTAAACTTGATGGATACGTCATCACCTTTTAAATCTATCTAACCTTACTATAAAATCCATTCTGAGTTAACTGGAGTTGTTAAAATAAGATAGTAGTGTTACTTAAACCGAGTTAAACTTATGACTCGGACTTAGTACCATCTCGGGTGTTCCACCTCCTACCACCATGACCCTGGACATGTTTTAACTCTATTTTGCTCTATAAATAGCTATATATACCCACCAAAACATTTAGGATTTGTTTAGTTGAATTTTTTTGAGTGCTATTTATCTTGTCTCTAGTCTTTGGTCAAATAGTTGGTGTGCTTATTTACCAAGTTGATTAGATTTATCATTTCAATCACCAATATTCCTTTATGCTTAATTATCTATTCACGATATTTAGATTTTTAGATTGTATCTTATCTTCTTGTCTCTTTTGCAATGCAGAAATCATCAACTGCATATCATGGTAGGTACAACTTCGCTTATAGTGTAGCGATTGCATGATATTTTGAATTTATTTTGGTTGGTAGTCACTTCACCAACGTCGTATTCAATTAAAGCGAGATTTATTCGAGAGCATCATTAGTTGTATCACAACCTCCGTTGTCTAGTGAAGATTTTGGTTAGCAATTTTTTTTATCTACCCATCATCTGCTATAGCGGCACCACTTTTCCCCCATCACCAAACCTTAGTTTTGTGTCGCACAATTTTCTTTCAGTTTTACTTTGTTGCGTTTTCGTCTCTAATCGTGTCAGAGTGCTGGTTATAGTCCTAGCTTTGTCTTAGTTTGAGTTTTGCAAGTGGTCGTCCTCTTGGTTTAGTTGTAGTGGTGTTCATCGTAGTGGTCGTCCCGTTGGATCACTTCCGTTGCAGTCATCAGTTTTTGTTGTCGATCTGTGTTTTGACGGAAGGGTATTTTATAGAGTTGTTTATGATAGTAGATCGATTCCATTCAGAAAACGCGTGCACTTCTTCTTGACCGTAATTCGAGGAGCTGATCTGAGGGAAAGTTCCGTACCCGGCCTCGTTCAGCGCGCGCTGGATGTTCTTCAGCACCGGCACGGTGACATGGTCGAACATGCCATTGTACGCCTTCAAGAACGGCTCGTTGCCGACGGCGACGTACCTGATGTTGACGCCGCCGTCGAAGCTGTACTTGGTGACGTTCTCCTTCACCCACTCCCTGGTGCGGCCGTAGTCGCCAACGGCGGCGAGCATATCATTCCGGACGGCGATCATCGTTTCCATGCCGGTGCCGGCGAACCCCGACATGGTCGTCGCGTCGGCGTCGAAGATCTTCACCTTCTTGAGCCCATTGTCCTTGAGCAGCCGCGCCATCACCTTTGGCGGCAGCCGGTGCGTCGCCATCGTGCCCCATTTCACCCCAAGCCCATCCACCCCCGCTGCCATCATGATCGCTACTACTCCGACCACCGCCGTAACGCAACGCAACGCCGACGCCATGGCCGACGACCGAGATCCGATCCAAGAAACGGCTGGGAAGCTTAGAAAGGAAGCAATCGACCGACACGGTGGAGTAACGCCAAGTAGGTAGTCACACGGATCCAGCGAATGAATTGGAGCACTTTTGGAACGCAACAACCGCAACTTCTTTTTTTGGATCGACAGGAAAGTAGATCACCGCCCCAGCATTCAATGGCAGGCGGTGGCAATCATCAACGGAGGCAATTAATCCGTGAGGTTTCTGGTGATTTTGAGGTTAAGTTGAAGACCATCCAGCTCAGTACTAGTCTGAACGACCTGAACAGAACAAACAGAACTGAACTGGAAAGGGAGATTTCAAATTTGCCGGGAGTTCTGCCGTGGTGCTTGACTTGGAGTCAAGGGAGAGAGAACCGGTTCGTAGCCGTCCGATCATGATCCGACGGTTAATCTGAGTCGATCACACTTGCATACGCAATGTGCATAGCTTCAGTTTGTGATTTGATTAGCCACGTAACTTAAGCTTATGAATACAATCAGATGACAACTGCTGCATGTGTACAGGTGTGTAGCCTAAGCACCACTGAAGTATACAGAACAAAAGCAATGGGAGTCTGAACTCTGAAGTCTCCGATCTTTACACGATGGTATCTTGAATGATTAACCATGATAATAATATGCAGGTCTTAATTGGATGGCATGTGTCATCTGCATTTTTTGACACGTAGAAAGGATCTGGTTGAGGACACCAAAGTGGTTCATGAGACCGTGTATGAACTTAAGTGTAGAGTACCGATCCACCTAGATGGCTAAGAAATGCCTTGGGCCATTTGGTGAAATTGTCAATGACGATATAGAGATATTCGTATCCTCCAATGGTCTAGGAAAACGGCCTAAGGATGTTGAGTCCCTAGACTGCATAAAACTGGCACACTCTGCAGTGGCACGCCAGCTTGATGGTATCCTAGAGAGTTGTCGGCTTGTAAAACTCGTGTCCGAAGGCTTTCTCGACCATTATACAGAATGATACATGGCTATCGCACTCGCCCTTGTGGATATCAGCCTATAGCTCATTGTCTTCCTCATGAGTGATGCATTTCAATACTATGCCATTCGCACCACGCTGGTAGAGGTCCCTATCCACCAAAACGTAGCATTTTGCTTGACGTGCGATCCACTTAGTGGAATCATCAACATCACGAAAGATATTCTCTTTTAGGAACCCAAGGATTTCATCCATCCATGAGGGTTCCCAAGAATTACCAGGAAGCACTGCGTGCTTGTCGGGTGGCAATCCCTTGACGGGATCTCCTACTGAAACGGTCGCCTAGGTCCCCTTGCCTTGGTGTGAGGTTTCTTCATCATCTCGGTTGGCTACCAAGATGGAAGGCTGCGTGAACTTTTCTTAGAATGTTCTGAGCAGAATGAGAGCCCAAGAGGATGCAATGTAGGATAGCTCATTGGCGAGCTTGCTGTCTCGCCGAGGCACATGCCTAAACTCAAGGCCATGAAAATGACACTCCATCTTCCATACCTCATCAACGTATGCAACCATCTGGGGCTTTGAGTACTAATACTCCTTTGATACTTAATTGACAATGAGCTAGGAGTCTCTTTTCACTAGCAGATGTTAGACCCCAAGGTCCACCGCAACCCTAAGGCCGATGAGCAACCTTTCATATGCCACCATGTTGTTGGTGGCACAAAAATCTCACTGCACCATATACTTAAGGACCTCACCAGTTGGTGATGTCAACACCATGCCAACCCCTACTCCTTGGAGTGTAAGAGAGTCGTCAAAGTCCATTGTCCAGCACTGTCTTGAGCAGGGCATGTGGAGATGAGCTCTTCTCTAAGCTCAAGGACTGGGGTTCACTCTGTCATGGAATCGACCAAAATTTGGCTCATTATGGTGTGGTGGCTAACAAAGTGCAAATCGAATTTGGTGAGCTCGATTGCTTACTTAACAATGCACCCGATGCCCTCGTGATTGCAAAGAATTTGATCGAGAGGGTATGAGGTTACCATCGAGATCTTGTGAACTTAGAAACAACGCCGCAACTTTCTCGATACAATGAGGATAGCATACAACATCTTCTAAGCCTATGGGTACTAGATATTAGCATCGCATAGCACCTTGCTGATAAAATAGGCCAGTCGCTGCTCGATATGAACCAGGCATGCCTCAGAGTTAGCCCTCAGGAGGCTCAGTTGAGTGGGGCCTAGTGGAAGGTCAAGCTCATCCACATGGTTAGGCTCGACGGCCTACTAAGGTCCAAATGGGTGCTCAGGCTCAGTTGGGAGCCCATGTCCGTCACTCTATCTAGACTCATGAGTAAGATTGGGCATGTCACACGGTTCAAGATTGCCTAGTAGGCCAGGCGCCATGCAATGTCTAGTCTTAATTAGGAGATCAAAAATCGCGAACAGCTCGGGCTTTGCTAGGAGCTCAAAAACTACAAACCAACTAGGCACAGCTAGGAGCTCCAAACTAACCTACTATCTAGGACTCGCCATGACCTTAGGCTAGACGATGAGTGTTGCACTTACCATCTTGAGCGTAGCAACCATGTAAAGGAGTATCTCCTCTTTGCGAAGCGAGACAAGGATAGGTAGTGATGAGAGATACCGCTTTAGGTCTTATAATGCCTATTCGGCCTCCGAGGACCACTTGATGTGCCCCGTCTTCTTGAGTAACTTGAAGAGTGAGAGACCTCACTTTCCAAGCTTTGATATGAATTATCATAAGCCAACCACGTGCCTAGTAAGGTGCTACATGTCATTGAGGCGTGTTGAGGGACGGATCTGCTCGATAGTGCATATCTTCTCGGGGTTGTCCTTGTTCCCTAGCTCAAAACCAGGAAACCAAGAAGTTTGCCGACTAGGACCCCAAAGACATATTTCTTCGGATTAAGCTTCATGCACGTGGTGTGGAGGTTGTCAAATGTCTCCACGAGATCGCTGATAAGAGTGTCATGGTCTTGAGTCTTGATGATTATGTCGTCATTGTAGGCCTCAACATTACGGCCTATCTGAGATTTTAGGGTGATGTGCATCACACGTTGAAATGATGGGTTAGTGTTCTTCAAACCAAAAGGCATGCACACATAACAATAACTCCCCATGGGGATAATAAAAATAGTTTTTCCTTATCCTCTCTAGCCATATGGATTTGATAATATTCAGAGTAGGTATCTAAAAAACACAAAAGGTCACATCCCACGGTGGAATCAACTGTCTAATCTATGTGGGGAAGAGGAAAATGATCTTTGAGGCATGCATTATTAACATTGGTATAGCCGATGCACATTCTTAATTTACCATTTACCTTGAGGATGACAACAGGATTGATAAGCCATGTTGGGTGAATGACCTCACCGATAAAATTGATCGTTAGTAGCTTATCGACCTTCTTACAAATGAAAAGTTGGCGCTCGGGCACCTACCAACGCACTTTCTAGTAGATGGGTTGCACGTCAGGGCACACAGCGAGATGATGCTCAATCATCTCCTTGGGGACCTCAGGCAAATCTGACGATTGCAAGGTAAACACTTTAGTGTTAGCTCGGAGGAAGGCGATAAGCACACTTTTCTATTTTGGGTCCATGTCACTGCCAATCCTAATGGCCCTGGACTCGCTTTTACTAATGGTGACTTCCTTGGTAGGGATGGAGTCATTGGCCGCCAAGTGTGGCTTGGAGGCCTAAGGGCCCAAGCTCTCTACTCGAGGCGTTTTCTCTCAGCAGATGGCATTAAGTTCGTTAAAGCACTGCTCTGTGCAAGTGATGACTTCCTTAATTTTACTGAAGACAATGATTAGGCCATTATGCATAATGCACGACTGCCATGAACTTGTTGATTGTGGGATACCCAAAGATCATGTTGTATGGGAGACGGTGATTAATGACATCAAAGTCGACAATCTTTGTCTTGTAATTCTCCCGGCCTCCAAATGTAACAGGCAACTCGATGTGCTATGCCTAAGGGGCAAGGAATGGCCTAGGGTGATGCCATGATATGGCATAGATAGCGGGATCTAGAGATGCTTAAACACATCTGGGGAGAAGCGATTGAGGTCTGCACCTCCATCAATGAGGGCACGGGTCACCTTGATGTTGTTGATCGTGGGGAAGACCACTAGTGCCAGTTGCCTAGAGCTTGCGACGTTCACAAGGTTGTCGGACTGGTAGAACGTGATTGGGATGTCCAACCACTTAAGGCGCTAGGTGGCCTTCGAGCTCGGGGTTATTGAGTAGAGCTCATGCTGCAGGGCCTTGATGCTGTGGCGCAAGGGTTAAGAGAAGGTGCCACCGTACATGGTCGCGATAGTGCACTCGAGCTCCTGGAACCCAAGATTAGTTGGTTGCACAGTCTCAACACCATTGAACTCAGGGGCGCAATCTTCACGCTTGTTCTTATAGCACTCGGCTAGTGCCTTGACTGTGTAGCACTCCATGAAGTCATGCCACTCGGTCTAATGGATCTCACATCATTTGTTCGTACATGGTCGCCATGAGCACGAACTCCTAGAGCGAGCCCTCCTCTTCCACTTCCTCTTCCTCCTCCTCCTCCTCCTAATCCTTCTTTTCCTTCTCGTTGGTCAAATAGGAAGGACCTACACCGTCATCAGAGTCATGCTAGGGGTAAGGAAGATGCCACGCGTGGGCTTCTGCCACTATGGCACACTTGTTGACCAACATGAAGAGCTCCACAGTAATCTCTATCTTGTGCGTTGTGAGCTTCTCTATGTCCGCTTATCACAGACCCTACTTCAGAACACTGAGATGGCAACATGCATTGGGATCTGTGGAATGGTATTGTGGATTTGACTAAAACATTGGATGAAATGCCTCACTAGCTCACCATTCCGTTACCGGACTTTGTAAAGATCGAACTCTATATTAGGGCACTTGTAAGTGCCCTAAAAATTAGCTTGAGCTAATGGCACTAGCTCGCGCTGCAATGATAGTGGCGGTACAAAGTGTCACGCAACATCCTTTGATTCAGAGCGGTGGTGACAGTGTCCACCCACCATCTTCTGGCCGTTTTGACCATACCGACTAAAGATTCAAATACGCGAGAAAGAGAGCAACAACCCTCCCTACCTAGAGCACCGAGAATGGGGACCTATGTAGGCCCTATTTTGAGTTCAGACTTGGGGGTAGATAATGGAGTCAATATAGCTCCAATCGCTATGAGAAAGATGAGTGCAAATCCATTTATATATATTCAGGCTGCTCAGTGGCGTAACACCATACTCTTATGTTCTTACTTTTCTTATATGTCGATTATAGTGGCTAAACATTTCAAAGTGACTCCCTCCTCTTCTTTGCCCATAGTCCTCTCCTTGGGGTAGTGTAATAGGCAAAAATAAATACTCATGACCTAAGGCTTACATGTACTACACACAGAGTTTAGGAATGATTACTCTAGTCCTATCGAAAGCACACTCCATAGGCCCTAGTTCACTATGTGGCGGTGCATGCCACACTCGCCTAGTGACGCTTGTTATGCATCGAGTCAGCCAGACATGTGGAGGATGAATGACGTGACATGGTTCAATAAGGCCCCTTCTATTACAACGGACGTAGAGGGCAATATCTGTCTTATTACATGTTGCCTGCTTGTTAGGGTAGATATCCATTTTGTCGCACGTTACGCGATGCTAGTAGGAGGCATGTAACCCTATTACATTGAATGTGATAATTAGAATAGTTTAACGCGCTCAGCCCCTATACTCTTGCCACCTAGACCGTGAGAGGATCATGTGAGCTCAACTAGCTTATAAGACATCATCCCTCTAAGGGTACCAGTCTAAGGCTAGAGGTCCAGTCCAACCAACTTGGAGTAAATAGCCCAGACTTATTAAGCTTTGACCTCGAGATGGGCATAAGCCTGGGGCTCTATGTTGAAGAGCTTAAGAGATTTGTGGCTTATAAAAAATGGTTAGCTCAGGCTCCATGTTTAATGGAAAAGAATTATTTTGCAATCTATGAATCCTGTTGCTACTTTCAAAGATAATCCGGTAAGAATTGAATGTGAAAATAAAAATAAAAATTGGTTTGCAGCTAAAGATTTTATTTTAACTAGTAAGATAGAACCGAATGCTTTAAATAATAAAATAAGGTTGAAGAGTGCTATTTTACTTGCTTTTAAATTTGATATTTCTACAATGAGTCTGACTCTATGTTTTATTTTGCAAAAAATGTTATGTATACATTGGCTACTACTCCTACCACCTTGTCTTCTTTGACACATGCTGTCATTAATCTTTTGCAAAAATATAAGAATGCCTTTTCTAACCTAGGTCGCCCCTTATATGTAGGATAGAGCACCAAATTGAAGATGAGATTGAGTTGAGAACGACTCCAGAAGTAGAATGATGAGGACATCACTTCATCAGATATACGTATAGCTCATCCAATGATAAGAGCATATGCCCAAGAACTTAATTACTAGATCAACAAGAAGGTATTTTTACCTAACTTAATTAGCACACCATCAAGTCGAGTTTAGCCTCCTGAGATAGCACTGATTTTAAACAGATATACAACATTCATGCCAACTTCCATCTAGGTGATGTTGGACTTGATGGAAAGCTTACATTGCCACCTTTCAAACGCATTTGGACTCACTACAAAATTCATTTTAAGTCAACGATAATCATCAAAACAAGACATAAGTATTATTGAAACCGAGGTAAACTTGGGTCTCAGCCTTTCTAATAGATTAGTCTCATCTCATCTCACGTGTTGCACTTCCCACCACCAAGACTGTGGGCATATACCAAACTCTATTTTGCTCTATAAATAGCTATATAAACCCTTAAATATTTGAGTTTGTTTAGTTAAATTTTATCCAATGCTATTCATCTTGTTCATAGTTCTTAAATATTTAGTGAGTGACGGTAGATTCAAATCCCTTTAATAAGTAGTGTGTTGATTAGCCGAATCTATTAGATCTACCGCTTTCATCGTAACTTATCCTTTGTGCTTAATTAGCTATTTGTGATATTTAAATTTCATTTTGTTTTTATAGTGTTATCTCGTTTGTACTATATAAATAATCAATTGCATGTAAGAGTTAGTATGATATCGCTTATGGCATAGCAATTACACAGCATCTAGATTTCTTCTTGTTGATAGCCGCTTCGCTAAAGTCGCATTCGATCAAAGGGAGAATCGGGCACAACCCTAACAGTTGATGCACTCCGCGCTCGACTGTCCGTCGCACTGCTGACGTGCCAACATGCCGTAATCTTTGTTCGGGTGTTCCTGTCTAGTGCCCTCGTCATGTTATGCTGTATGCCTACACAAACCACAAAGCATGGCACACATCAGTCCGCCAACGGCAAGTGCCATCGTGCATCACGCATCAGGTTTGGTTCCTTTCTTTCTTGTAGTCTTATTTCCCAATTTTGCTGTACATTTTAATGTTTATTGAGTAATTGAATATTGAAATGGCGCATCACTAAAATTTATTCTATTTTACACCTTACTATTTACTAAATTATTGAATATTACAGTGTGCATCACTAAATTTCGTTATAAAAACATCATGGACTCTGTTAGCATTTAATTTCCTACAGTGCCCTGAATTTTGCGGGATGGCCCTAAATTGAAGGTATAGTATTTTGATCGTTTACAAAACTCGTCACTTCTAGATGACAGGGATCGCTCCAAGATTTTTTGAGCACACGTCCGCAACACGTTTCCTATCGTATCTCCCGTGACTCACGTCAATGGAGGACACATCTGCCTTTAGCCATTCACATTCCTCTGCTGAGTGCCGGCCATGCTCTCATTCGTACTCTCACCTTATTTGCATGCAGTTCCAAAACATGTATCCTTTCAAAATACCACTGTGTCTGATTTCAGTATATGTCAATGTCTCCATCGATGAAGAGATCCACTTGTCAATCCCATTATTTACTGCTAAATGTGCCGAGATACACTGCGTGTGACTCCTCCCATTACTGTTTATTGATTTGGCATGCATGCATGCTACAACTGACCGAATTCGATGTGGGCAACTGTGTTTACCGTCCTTTCATGCAATTATCAATTCACTGTGCATCAGCATATACGTGACTTGGAACGAAAGGAACAACATGAAATTAAAGGCAGTCGTGGTCGCCGTCGTGATCGATGTCTCGGCACCGATCTGGTTGAAGTTAGATAAAAGCAACTCTCCCTCAACTCTTTTTAAGTCATTGTTCAAGACATTGATACAGCAGTCTTAATTTACTCGTTAGCATACATGTTAATTTGTTCATTGTTTTATTATTATTATTATATAGCAAAAATTTTAAACATAAACTAAGGACGCAAGGCTAGCTCTACTAGAATCAACAATATCAATCATAGATACCTCGCTAGAACACCCATGCGTGCGATTTGTAAAATAAGGGGAAGAAGATTCGATAAAACAAGAGGAAGAAGATTCTAATGGATGCATCCCTTGGTTCATTCTCGAGACAGCGAGAGCATGCATATAAGAAAAGTCTTGAGAAAAAGATAATCAAGATGCAATGATTGGGCAACACTTGCTTAGATAGGTTCATGGCCTTATCTACCGCATATATGTACTTTTGTGCCGAGGAGCTCAGTCCTGTTTTTCCCTGATAACACGCTTTTAAACAGTGCGAATTTCACAAAACATTATATATAAATTTCTTATAAAATTATTTTAAATGTACTTTTTAACTCTATAATATTTAATTCATTCGTGGTACCCTCGAGCAGTTATCGGCATAAAAGAATAGACCATATTAATTCTCTCTATTTTTTTCAGCATGACTGGTATATATTCTGAACAAATCATATTTGAGTTTAAATTGTCTTAAAGTGATATCTCAAGCATTAGCAATACTTCAACAAAGGCGAGGTATTAATTCAGGCTTTATCTCTTGCCGTCTTTATTAAGTCTTAATTAATGTAGTACAGTTTACAAGACAGTTTGTTAAAGTGGGAACAAATGCATTAGAATTTGATTAAATGAATGACATTATATGTTTTTTTCTTTATATTGGTATGTGCAAGATAGACTAGAAATATTTTTTTTGGATGAAGATAATACTATTGATTAATAAAATTTGTTCTGTAGTTAAAAAACTTATAAGAGCTGTTTGCAATATATAATTGAGTGCCGTACGTGTGTCTCCATTGTCTGATTGTTTATAAGGCCCTAGTCACTTCTATATTGTCCGGATTGCTCCAAGATATTTTGCAAAACCTTACAACCTAGTACAACCATTCGTGTGCCTTACTGTGTCTCCAATGCTCACTGATGCCAACCCTTCTCGACCAGCCTAGCACCCCTCCTATCTATCCATACTGATTGACCACAAACTTGATCTCGTGATTAATAATAAGAAATCTGGTACACCAATGACCAATATATTCTCTTTTTTTAAGACTCAATATATTACATATATTAATAACAACGTTTAGGGAAACGTAAATTCCCCGGTACATTGTCTTAACTAATACAACTTGGAGATCAGACATATAAAGCCAACCTTTTAGAAGGCAAAGATAAAGTAATCTTCTGGATACAACCTTGAAGTTAACAGGGAGCTACGGCATTGACATGATGACTTTATCATCCACAGGTCTCTACTAATGTACACATCGATCGCTTAATAGACTGACAATCCTTTCAACTGCATCCACGGAATGAACAGCACAATTTGAGGTTTTAGATTTTGTGTGAGTTTCATCGGACTAAACAAAGAATTACCATGGATTTGTCCGTTAAATCTAAGGAGCGCTAGCTTCAATCCCGCTGATCTCAGTCGCATAGGTTGTTGGCACTCAATCCAAACAGCAAAATCAACATGGTTACTGCTACAATCGATAGTAAGAGAAGAAACCTCCAAAAGTCAACCACCTTGATCATGCTAGCACTAAGATGGAGGTGATTCGCTCTAGCTAATATTAACTGGATCACAGAAGTGGTGATTAAGAAGGAGACCTTCGGGTGCTTTACGATACCAAGGAGATCAACATTTGGACATTGAATCAAAAGGCTTGCACAGATATATGCATTGGAGACCTCACCATGGCGAAGGCACCAACCGCTGGACATGCGCCCACAATTGGTCAACAAAGTCCGCCAACAGGGCCATAGACTTGTCACTATGAAGCTCTTGCCCTATTAGATCTGCCATGCCTGGTGGCTATTTCCCCTTGGACCACCAATTGGGAGTGCTGGATTCGCACGTCCCTACCGGCGAAGCCAACTAGCGAAGGGATCGCTAGCGCAAGGACCACTCTTCTCGTCGATCCGCCAAGACTAGGAGTCAAAGCAAATTGATCTACCGCCACTAGATCCATTATTTGAAGACATATATACCATGGGGACGACACCAACGACCTCGAGGTAAACAGGAGGAAGCCCGAGTTACAAGAAAAACCTAACTATGGGAGGTCTGCAACTCTACACTAAGCTAATATACTCCTAGTAGGAGGAGGCTCGACCCCTCTTCAAGCCTTTCCAGTTGCCTCCAGAGATCTTTTCCTCACCGCCGATTGAATCATAAAAGAGATAATGACCAATATATTCATACTCTGCTCCTCTTTTCCACACTCTTGATATAAAAAACATGTATTTTAAATACAATGGAGACTGTACATATAGTCGAAAATACCAAAATACATCCAATATAACAACAGCTGTAGCTTATGCACAGATAAGAATGGTGCAAAACAAGAACACTCATAGGAATAAACTAAAAAAATTGTCCTAAAAAGCATGGTATACCAAGCATTTGAAAACAAGTTAGCCAAAAGGGTTGATTTATTAGAGAAAGGGTTAAGTCTATTTTTCACCTTAATCTATAAAATTGATTATTTTTTATCCGCAACATCCAGAACTAGACAGATAACACACTAAACTATATTTGAAGGTGGTTTTGCTCAATATGATCTTTTTTCTTAGATGAACTTCAATCAGTTTAATAGTTACAGAACTAATTAAGTTCTACATCAACATATGTAAAATAAGAGTATGCACTAGGGAAAAATCAACCTCCTTTTCAAATAAAACCACTATAAAATACATCCTCCATCCAAAAAGAATCAACATGGTATGAGTACGGAGGAATATATCCTAAGGTATTATTTATCTAGTTTTGATAGAAGTGAAAAGCAATTGGTTTTATAGTTTAGGGAGAACGAAAACAAACTTTGAGGCAAATTTGAAGGTCAAAAGTTAACTTTACCACTAGAAGGAGCAAACAACTCTTTCGTCCTCTATTCGTTGGAAAAATGTCGGTGATGGTACACAAGGCCAGATATATGGAGCGTGTACCAATAATTATTTGTGGCCGAAATGTGCCGAGGGCACCCGTGTGACTCCCGTGCATCGGAACGCAACTACTTAGCACATCGATGTATCCATCAGCGATCTGCAGCTAATACGACTGCTAGCATCATAGTCACATCGTAATCACATATCAGCCAAATGTAGCTAGTAGTACTATGGTTTTAAAAAAGTACGCAAGAGTGAACTTCATACGAGTTAACCGCATTAGAGTTATTTTCTCCGTCCTAAAATATAATAATATTAGATATAATCTAAGATTTTTAATTTTTTAACATATTAGACTCTAACTAAATTTAGAGGTGACAATTTTCTCATTATAGTGAAAACCTGCCAAAGAACTATTCCTATGAGGTTGAGTATGAGAAAAATTTTAGCCCCACGGATCCAGTTGGATGAGGCTCTAACATAATGAGGGACGTATCACGATCCTAAAAAGTAAAAAACTATAATGATATAGTCTATATTATTTATAGCCTAGAAGGTCAATAAAAAGAAATAATTATAGAGAATCCTATCTAGTTTTTTTAAGATGTTTTAACCTCTGGCTTATTTTCCTATGGAATTTAAATTTTCCATTTCTTTTCATATGAATCAAATGATTTATAAAAAAATCCTTAGGAAATTAAATGCTCCAAAAATTCTTAGCCAATCCTCTAATTCTAAGGGTCTAGATTCTGAAGATCAATAGACTGTAGTGTTCAGAAAATAGGATAGCGGCCAAAAATTTTGTAACCATCTTCTCACAAACTGAGTACTCAATAATTAGTTGTTTCTCAGTATTGTTAGTTATAAACAGGACCATAACATGTGTACTAATTAATAAGCTTGTTAATTTTGAGAAGTCAAGACAGCGCGGCGCCGTGCCACCCGAAAAGCCCATGCAACCCCGGTCATCGCCCGGCACGTACGTGGTGTGTCCTACGTGCGCGTCTCCCCAGCACCATAGACGACGAACCGAGGTTATGTGTTTATCTTTTTTTTTCAAACACAGTAAAACACATACATTGTGTATATACTTACTCTATTACATCCATAAACTTACGAATATTTCTAAAAAATAAACCAAACATATTTTAAAATTAACAAAATCATCGTAAACATACTGTTGATGATGGACATTAGAAAAAAAAGACACTAATACTATCTTCATTTTTAAATATATGATATTGGTTGGCTTTGGTATATTATATTCGATCATTTATCTTATTAAAGTCATTTCAAGCATAACTATTTTTATATATTAAGTTGAATAATTAATATCTAAAAGTGAACCAGGCTATATATTTAAAAAGGAGAGAATATGAATTAAAGAAAACCGCACACACATCATATGCAACTCTTGATGATCATATGCAAATCTTACGACCCATCAAGGGACTTTCGAATTTCGATTATAAGTAGTCATGTCTCATGGCATTTTGGGAGGCCAGCAATGGGCGGAGCGCATCCAGTGACACGTGGAGCACATCCAGTGGCACGGACCATCCACAGGTCGAGCACGTGCGAGCACTACTACGTATATACACGTACGTGTGACGTCCCGTGCGCGCGCCAGCGCCTATAAGAACGCGCACTCGCTAGGCAAGCTCCAGTTGTAGTAGTATAGTAGTCCAGTACTAGGATTGCTCCACCTCCCAGTATCCTCTCTGCTGCAGCGGTAGAAGTAGCAGCTGGGACGAATGGCCGCCGGCGACAGAGGCGACGACGCGGCGGCGCCATTGCTGGTTCCGGCGAGGCGGCGGACGCGGGAGGGGTGCCCCGGGTGCAGGATAGAGGATAGATGCAAGGCCGACACCGGCATCCCTTACCTCAACTTCTTCTACATCTGGATCGTCTCCCTCTGCGCCTGTAAGTTTCTACCTCTCCGTCTCTCTCTTTCATGGTTGCATTCATACACTCTTCAATCCATTGTTATCTTAAAAAGAACCTTTTCATCCCATGTTATTACTATCTTAAGAAACTCTTAATGTTTTGAGTTTGCAAAAAAAACATTTTAACCTATTTGCTTTTTTTTTTTCGCACTGAGAGTATCTAGTACGTGGCACCTTCTAGGCACACGCACACATGGTCGTCTTCGATCTGTGCGTGCGTTATAGGCTTATATCTACCTCTTTCACCCTCCACTTTATAACTAAAATATTACTGCTAGTATTACTACCTCTTGCTTCCTTCGCTTTGCCTGGCTAAAAGTATTTCGTTTCTTTGTTCTTCAATGCTGATGCACCATACATCCAGAACGAGCAGCTGGGGGACCAGATGCAATTAATAATAATAATAATAATAATAAATATCTTAGAGCGGATGAGTAATTCCTTTAGCCGCTCAATTTAATTACTACTACCTCCGTAAAAAAACTTTATCTTTTATCTATCTTACATAACCAATATATAAAAAAAGCTAAAATATTATTTACTTTCTCAAATCTTAACATATTCTAACATATTTGTCTTTCACTTTCTTAAAATTATTGAAATTTAATAAATTTGTCTTTTTGCTTTCTCATATTTCAATATAACAATTACTTTAAAAACTAATAAAGTTTTTTTTTAGACGGATGGAGAACTATGAAGCAAAAACCGGCCATTGGTTTAACATGTTGTAGGGGAGTTGAACAAGTTTTAAGCGGAGCAGAAAAACGGCGTCCGGCGTTGAGTGAAGAATAAATTAACCACTCGTTGAAGGAAACGGACGAAATTGGACAGGAGTTAGGCTCCTGATGTGTGCTTTTAAATATATATATATATATAAGTTGTTTTAAAAAATCATATTATTTTTTTAAATTTAAAATAATTAATATTTAATTAATTACATATTAATAACTCATCTAATTTTACATATTTTCTCGAGCTTTATCATTTCACTTTTGCGCTCCTCTCATTCACACCGTAGATATTCGTGTGAAGTAGATGCATGCGACTCCGTCCACTCCACTGCTGACTATAGTACTCTGATAGTAGTAATTTGGTCATTTTCATTTGTCACGGTTCCAGAAAATGACTGGTGGGGCCCAGCACGCCTAATGCAGTACACAGTAGGTTTTGGGCTGTTTCAGTCGGGGCATAATCTCAGCATGTTGGGGTAGCATCTAGTGTGGGGGTGTTGAAGTCGATCGATTGAAACAAAAGCCACGGTTGTGATGCTGAGAATAACAAGCCCTCTTGGTCGTCATTCTCTCTACCCTCCGTCCGTGGACCACGGTTGTGATGCCACCACAGATCAGGTCGCCGCGACATTTAGATTTGACCGGTTTGCTCTGCTACCCTATCAAAAGTTTGTTAACAATGCAAACTGAACATTTCAAAAAAAATAAAAGTACTCGAGAATCAAAACATGGTGCTCCTTCTACCTTAAAAAAAGCTGGTAGTGCTAAAACTCGCACCCCACCAAATTTTAGTACAGCATCACACTAAACCGATTCTTGGGAATCCCAACTATGTAGGAAAAAAAAGAAAATCGTATTTTTCACATGGCTATTTGCATTATTTTATGAGATAATTAGAGTATCAACCACGCCCACTAGATATGTTCTAGCTTCCCTATGACTTGCATGTTCCACGTGTTAGGGACTAATTGGTTTTTTTATATGAAACATTTGAATAAAAAAGAAATATAAAACCAGATAGCATAAAAATGCTACTGCTTCTATCCCAAAATATAATTATTTTTATCTACAAATCTAGATAAAATAACCAACGTCAAATATGATAAGATACCGTCCTTATCTAGACTTATAGAAAAAATATTATATTTTAAGACTGAAGAAATAGTATTTCTCGTGATAGTTCCTCTACTACTAACACAAGCACCGGCATAATACAGATATGCGCACAACAGAGTTGAATAGAATCGATACGGTACTCCTGTTGATAAGGTGATTCTTGTCGAAGGAATTGCACCTCATCCACATGTGAATACGTGCATGCACTTTCTGGGTACTCTATGTCAGAACGAAGGGCAGGGAGAGCACAGGCTTTCTCCAGCATACGAAGTTTCCCGGAAGTTTACCTGCCTGTGGCCCTGATCGACGCCTCACAGCGATTGATCAATCGTTTTCTAAATCTGCAACTATGCAGTGAAAGCGATGGCCACCGACGATATTGGAGTACTCCCAGTAAATTTTGAGGTCTCCTCTGGAACGCGATATTCTAGCTTGATTTAAGTAAGATTTTTTTAAAAAAATAATAGACAGTAATCTGATCTCTAGATTTTCACAAGTGTGTTTATATATATTCTAAATCTTATAACTACGAATCAACAAGAACCAACAACATCAAAAAGATCAAAAAGATAAAGAAAAGACTAAGGTAATGTTTTTCATGGAGGTTAAATAGGATTTTTTTAGTCATTAATATATAATTAATTAAGTATTAGCTATTATAAATTTAAAAAATAAATTTATTTGTTTTTTTAAAAAACTTCAGCATAAAATTCTTTATTTTTTTAAAACTTTAAAAAGCATGTACTCAGAAAACGGTGGAGTATATACCCAAACCTCCATGGCTTATAGATGGTTTGCAGGCATAGTTTGTCACGTCACATATTAGACGTATCACACTTTGGTTAGCCACATGGCTAGTTGTTTCAACTGTAGCAACAAGCCACTTTCCTAAATTACTGGCCACAAGCCATATGCTTGTTTTTTAGCCAAATCTTGTCATACTTTGTGTGACTTGTCACAACTTTGACAAATTGAGTTGTGACAAAGTTAGCCTCCAACCAAGCAAGCCCTAAGCTTTCTACTGTCTGATAAGCTCTGCCATAACAAAAACTGCATCAAGTCGATCTTGATATACAACCCGAACTCATATACCCTTATTCGTGCTCTATCTACCTATAATTGGTTCCTTCGCCATGTAGCTTTTACGGTTGGCCAGATACAATCCAACCCAATTGGGTAGCTCCTATTTTCTTGTACCTTCGCTCATTGATGCCATCTAGTTAATGCAGAGAAACCCTTCAACATAACTTGCTACTACCCAAATGGATTTGAGCATAAACACCTTAGAACCATTGGCACTTAGTCCCCCGATCTAGTGTCATACCTCTGCCACCACCAACATAGTCAACCAACTTGTCGTCTGATTTTTAAACTAGTTGCATTAAAAAACGTGTAAAGTTTTTTATTTTTAAAATGAACCTTATAACATTTTTTTCCAACTTAAATGGACATGGGTAGTGCTAGCTCTATACATAATGGTCCATTATTACATTTTTATCATCACTTAAGGCTTGTGATTATGACAAATTGATGATCAAGAGAATCATATCTGATCAGACGGACAAAGATGGTCGTACGTCATTTGGACAGTCACTTGTTATTTTATCAGCAGGTGATACCCGACTACGGTATTTATAGATGTAGGGTTTGTTCGGTGTCAAGATATTCACGAGACATAGCAAAGAGAGAGGACAAGAGAATTGTTATATTATTTCGAGCTCCCCGAGAATGGATAATAGCTATACTCCTATTTATATGTATTCGGTAACAATCATAAAGAGTATAAGGTTAGAGCAATCTACTCTTCTAGCTCATTTAACTAATATACAACAACCTTAAATGGTAAGATATAGTCAATGGCTAGCAGCGAGGGGACTTTTTGGATCTTGGATTAATATGGCTTGTGTTTGTCTTCTAATTCGATATTCTTACCTCTTAGAATACTATTGTATTTATATCAATAGATATCATTTTCTTTAAGTAGAACTCGAAGAACTCTTTAAGTAATACAATCGGGTAGGTTGATTCATACCCGGATCAGACTTCATAGTATTGCCTCAATTGCCTTGATTTTTTTAGGGATTTGCCTTGATTCCCTATCAAAGATAAGAAAGCAGAGTAGTTTTCCTAATGGTACTACAAACATGCACTTCTTCAGTTTTAGCTTCAGCCTATGTCTCTGGAGATTTTTGAACATTTCCTCAAAGTCTTCAATCAAGCAATCTTGCTTTTTTATCTTCATAATAACATCGTCTACAAATGCTTCAACATTTCATCCAATTTAGGATTGAAAAACACCTTGAACTTCCTGTTGATAAGTAGCTTTAATGTTTTTCAACCCAAAAGACATTTTAATATAGCAGAATACACCGTATAGGGTTACAAAAGTTAACCACCGAAGATAAGAGCCACCATGAGGTTAGAAAGGGAATAGTCGTCATCTTCATCGAATGACTTGGCGTTAGAATTTTCCTTTTTGACGGCACGAACTCTTTAGTCAAGCTACGTAGCCAGTTGTCAGGAGATCTTCTTTTGGAAAACTTTGCAACCAACTAAAGAGTGAGAGCTTGTTTTGTGGATTGGGAACCACTTTTAACTTGGTCCTTTGCCTTGGGACTCATAGCACTGTTGCTATTGGAGTACTTGTTCTGCAACAAGTAATTCTTTCTTAGTCTTACGCTTCTTTTTTTGTCTTTTCTTCTTAGCCTGGTCTAAGTCTTTAACAGTACATGTATCATTTTCCTTTGTTGGGGTCTTATTATCCACCACCTTTTATTTTCCTTTGCTTCGCTAAAAAGCTTCGTTGGCGAGAGCATCTTATTCGGCGATCTTAAAAATTTTTGTTACCATATTTACTTTTCTTGTCACCAACTCATATATCGTCCACTAATCCTAGATGGCATACTTCAACGCCCTGATAACAGATACGTCGGTGATCTGTGGGATTGTGTTATGGCACTCATTGAAGCATCGTATAAAGTCTCGCAAAGTCTCCCCATCTTTGTCTCATAGCTTGTAAATCATCATCGACAGCGTGCCTCTTGTATGTGCCTTAGAAATTCACCACAAATTGCTTGTAGAGATTGTCCGAAGATTTAATTGAGGACCTAGGCAGGTGGATAAGCCATGACATTGTAGAGCCTTTGAGCGTAGTGGGCAGATAGTTCGCCATTGCGTTCTCATCTACCCTAACCGTGTTCAAGACCATAGAGTAGACATGAAGAAATTCCTCAGAATCCGTGCTTCT
Source organism: Oryza coarctata (assembly GCA_030770085.1). Classification (NCBI taxonomy): domain Eukaryota; kingdom Viridiplantae; phylum Streptophyta; class Magnoliopsida; order Poales; family Poaceae; genus Oryza; species Oryza coarctata. The sequence continues at coordinate 8,378,893 of CM061463.1, read as the reverse complement.
ATCCTACTTCTCTACTAGGTTAGGACAGAACTTGGATGGCCACATCACTTCTTTGAGAGAATGGATAAACACTGCACATTCTTTGCCTAGTTGAAAAAATAAACAACGATTGTCGTATTGAGAATGTCTCCGAGGATCTGATTCTGATGAAAATGATGATGTTGAGGACGATGACGAAACACTAGGCGAGTTGTCAAGTTCTTGAGAAGGACAACGTCGACTATTATGATCTTCACATCAAGGTAGTGTTCAAGAATCTAGTTGACTACACCTGCCTCTTTGCCGATCATCCTCCCCTCAGTGGCGGTTTGGAGAACGGTCGTGATCTTCACGTTGATCTTGGCAATTATCATGGTCGTCCCTTCATTCACGATCCCTTCTGTGTCTCTCTAGGTCTTCGTGCAAGTCACCATCCTAGGAAGGGCTATGTTGCAGTGAAGAATCTCATCATTGAAACAAACCCACTTGTTTTTTTGAGCACAATGATTATTTTCGAGGATTGGCAGTCCTATCATGGTTGTTCAAATTATGAGAAGTGGACATTTATTATCGGTTGATGGGGCTTTTTTTGGTTCTTCTCCCACAGTTCTAACAAAGGCAGCATTAAGATTAGTGATAGAAGATTTCATCTTCTCAAACCACTCTATGAACTGTGGGTTAGCGGTGAAGTCTACTAGAGGACAGTCCAGCAGAGAACGTGTTGTCACCAGGTGTTACATTGGAGTGACCCCTTCATTCTTAGGGAGGAGTTGACGTAACAGTGACATCAATCTATGGTCCTCCTCCGTCCTGAGATTTTAGGTCAGCTTCTAAGATCCTAGTGATCTTTTCTTAATCGGCCTGACATCATGATTAGATATTAAATCCTAAAAAGATATCTTATATCCATATTCTTTAAGACCGTGAAGTACGGATCGTTCATCGAGGTCAAGCCCAACAAAGAGTAGACGATCGGTATTATAGTCAATAGCCAACTGATCCTTCTTTGTATTACCAAATCGAATCTAACGGGAGTGAAAAGGACGAATTATCAGTGTAGGCCTATCATCAGAAGTAGCTTGTCGATTAATCTTCATCTAAAACACCCTACACCTTATTGGCCAGTCTACCATATTGGTTGTTGGTTGGCTAAAGTTTTTAATTACCGAGATTTAAGGAACAGTGGGCCAGGTGTATGCAGGAAGGCAGCATCCTAACTCAGGACATGTAGCCATCCTGTGTGGCTGTGTCACTCATGGGGAGGTGAGCTAGGTCCATTGGATCCCTATACATGGTCACGATGTTTTAATTAATATTCTCTTTGATTTTTCATAGGCGACGTCGTCCACTTTTATACACACATTTAACCATTTATCATATTAAAAAAACTTAAGTAACTGTCATTTATTATTATTTATTTTGTTGTGACTTAATTTATTATAAAAGTTATTTTAAGCACAATTTATATTTTTTTTATATTTGAACAAATTTTTTAAATAAAACGAATGTTCAAAAAGTCAACGTGTGTAAAACATAATGTGTGTAAAACTTAATACGTAGATTTAGTAATAGCTTGAAAAGATTACGGACAATCGTACGGTACGTTTAGTGGTGTGTGTCAGTGTGTGATGGGGACTTGACTCTGGCCATTTCATCGGACGAAGAAGATTGTGATCTATAGTTTCTCGACCCACGTGTCAATGACAATTACTGCTATCTGATAACTGCAGGTATGTTAACGGATTCTAATGTCTGTGCATCAAGCATCCTAAGCGATCACGATGTGATCTCATTTCAGTAAACAAATAATCATTTTGCTCTTATGAGATGACATGATATTGAACCTTGAAAACTAAATTATTGACATATGAAACAAAATTGATAGGAGAAAATGAGCTGTAAAAAGAAGAGAGAATAAATTAGGTGAAAAGCTACCGCGATGACGGGTTATTTTGTTTTTTTTTAGTCCAAACTCGAAAATAAATCATTGTCATATTGGCCATCGTTTTAATAGCCTAACAGTTCGTACATAATAAAATTATTGTTTGTAGGAGTAGTTAGACGAAAAGGGAGTGAGTTCATAGGAATATTACACCAGAAGTACTTTCCCTTCATTATTTGAAACGTTTTGTTTAATAATGTGTAACTACAGAAAGTAAACATTCAACGTACATATAAATGACTACAAGTATCAACTATGTTGATGTCCACAATGGCTTGTAAAAATGAATAAGTGAAATATGACATACGGGTGACCAGCATAATAATAAGAAGAGATGATACGATTAATTCATGCAGTCTGTTATCAAAATTAGTTTCTGGAAGATGCAAATGTGTTTATATAATGCATAGGATGTGAGGCACTTTTCGGTCCACATAGGTGTCAAAAGTTTATATAATATTTTACTAGGCCAAGATTTCGACCCATGTAGGTATAAAAAACTTTTATGACATTTTATTAGACCGATTTCATCAATTCCCTTGTTAAACAAACAATCCATTTTCGACCTACGCACACTTATAACATTTTATTAGTCTGGGAGTTCGTCGCTTCCCTAGTTAAAAAATGTTCAAGACAATTAAGGAGAAAACGCTTTGAGAAGATTGTTCGGCTTCGCTACATTGGGACATCAATAATTATTAGTACAAGGATCATGTATTCATCAGCCAACCGTACGTGTTTTTATTTTTTATATCGTCATTATTACCAAGTATGCCATGAGCTAGAATCATCAAGAATACTTAATATAATTAAGTATACTTAATATAATTATGTAGAGAGAGAGTGTGTGTGAGAGAGTGAGAGAGAGCAGTGCGCACACTTGTACTTGGCAGAGAAGCCGTTTCAGAGGACAGATTTAAGCCAACCATCTGATGCCACTGCCTAAACATAGCCAAGACAATTTAGGACAAATTGCAAAAAATAAATCTAGTGATCTCAATGTTGTAGCAGATCAATGCTGCAATTAACTCCATTGATCACTTCAGAGAGGATGCCCGGACATTCTCAGGAACCAAGCACCTTGATGTGGATTCAGACAGCTGTTACACCTGCAAAGAGAGGAGCCACACTTACTCTCCTTCTCCTTGCCCTCCTTGCCTGCCATCGCGATGACCGGAGGCGGGGATGTGCCATTGCTCGTTGACAGGAAGGTGTACCATGAACGCTGCCCTGGGTGCAGGCAGGAGAGGAAGGTGCAGTCCAACAATCGGCTACCATATCTGGATTTCCTCTACACTTGGATCGCGTGCCTGTGTGCTGGTATGGCGTGTGTCATCTTTCAGAGGAAGAGGTTCAGTTAGGATGCAGGCATTGATCTGATCATCATCTTATGGAACAGCTATTTGGCTGTCACATGTTGCAGAATGTAGAAATGGCCACTTCAATCGTTAAGATTGTGATAGTGGTTATGATTCATCTGATCTTTAGGGGTAGACGTTGAGTCGATGATCATGGTATTGCGTATTTTCATGTGTCGACAAACTCGTAGATCTTAGCAAATTCAGTCTGGTTGAAAACCATGGTATTGGTTGAGATTCCTTAAGTTCTTTTGCGAAAGACTGAAGAAAGCAGCTTGTCAATTATTGCTCCTCCTTGGTGATTGCTTAGATACTATGTTAATAAATTCTCCAACTCTAGTACAGAGAGGTCAATCGTGGAAGTGCTGTCATCCAGTCACCGTCAGTTAACATCACTGACAAGAGATTCAGATTTCAGACCATTAGGAATGGTCCAAAGGAGCTGTTCTTAATTCACCAACTAACAGTGGTGACCATTGCATTGCTGGAAATTTGCGAACACATGATGTCTACCACTGTAAAAACTTACAAAATGGCATGATAGTATCAGCATAGGCATTGTGATAACTATGTTAAAGTCTCATGCATTTGCCAAAAGTAGATACATTTTGGTTTGTTTCAGTTCAGTTGTATCAAATCTTATTTTAGATCTAGCTGACTAATACTTTGGTCTGTTCTCTTTCCAGCACTACCAATCCAGTCATTGTTTCCGTATCTCTACTTCATGGTAAGAACCATGATGATGAGAAACATGTACAGATCAAATAAATGAATTCCATATACTAGATGGTGATTGATATGTGTTAAATTTTGTTATGATTCCACAGATCAGGGACTTGAAAGTTGCAAAGCAAGAGCAAGACATTGGGTTCTATGCCGGTTTTGTCGGTGAGCTGTCTCCTCCCATGGTTTGACTGACAAATCACTGAAAATATAATATGGGCAAAAGTTGAACTAGACTGTCTTGTGTTGATACATATGAAGCTTTCTTCTACACTGTCATAAAATTCTTAAGGCATTTTTTGTGTTAACATTGTTAATCCACTATGATTATTGTCAGTTACTATTTACTGACTTTACAGTAATCTCTCTGTTTAAGGGGCTGTTTATTTCCTTGGAAGAACTACCAGTGCTGTGCCATGGGGCATGTTTGCTGACAAATATGGGAGGAAGCCCTGCATTTTGATCAGTATCCTCTCAGTGTATGGAACACTCAGTTATCTATGAAAAACATACTGACTCCATTCAACTGGACTGAAGTAAAATCTTTGTTTTACACTATCCAGGATTGTCTTCAACACATTCTTTGGCCTCAGCACTACTTACTGGATGGCAATTGTAACCAGAGGATTACTTGGATTACTCTGTGGTCTACTAGGACCAATCAAGGTAATTTACGGCATCGATAGCTGACGCTAAGCACATGACACTGAACTTTTGCATACTCATGTCAACATCATGCATTGTCCAGGCCTATGCTTCAGAAGTTTGCAGGAAGGAGCACCAAGCTCTTGGAATTTCTCTTGTAAGAGTTCCTCTCTTGTTTTGCATTTCAAGCTTCTAGTGTATCTATATAGGAAAAAAATTAAAAGATTCTCCTGTTTATATTTACTAATGGAAACTTATTGGAAACATTATGTTATAGGTCACATCTTCACGAGCAATAGCTCTGGTTATTGGACCAGCTATCGGAGGATTTCTTTCACAGGTGAGGTTAAGTGCAGTTTTATGATGAAACAAAGCTAAAGTTTATATAGTTATTAAAATTCCATTAGAAAGCCACACTTCATCAGACAAAAAAATTCCTAAGAACTATTCAGTTTGATCCTTCAAGTTCATGAAACCGGTGCTAATGGAACAATTTTTTTATTAAATATCACATGGCTCTAGCTAACAGTAAAATATTAAACCTATACATATTGCTCTGAATAACATTGTTGGCTAATGCTGTGCATTGTCTATCTTGTACCAGCCTGCAAAAAAGTACCCTAATCTTTTCTCTGAAGAGTCTATATTTGTGAGGTAAATCGTCGTTCATTTCACAGAGAGAAATATATTTGTATAGTTGAAGAGCAGAAGATAAACTTATCCAATTTATTTCTCATTTCAGGTTTCCCTACTTCCTCCCTTGCTTCGTCATATCTGTACTAGCAGCAGGAGCATGTGTTGCATGCATTTGGCTTCCGGTACGCCAACCTACCATTCGTTTCTTTGAAAATCTCCTCACTGAAAGCCTGAAATACATGCAAATAACACATATTAATCAAGTATGTAGTGTAACGTGTGGAGAAAAGTTGCTTTAACATTATCCTCTTGTTCTTAGGAAACCCTGCACATGCACCACGATAACAAAGTAGAAGCCATTGATGCCTTGGAGGCACAAGATGCTGCTTCAGAGACAGCTAAAGAATCAGGATCAGGGAGAATGGACCATACAAAGAGTTTGCTGAAGAACCGGCAGCTGATGTCAGCAATAACACTCTATTGTGTCTTTTCTCTCTATGATACAGCTTATCTTGAGGTAATCTCTATTTCCAAATTATAGATGATCATGGTAATAATACATTCAGAAACAGCTCAAAATTTTATGATGCTGATATCCCATCGTATTTCTCCTATATAGATATCATATTAACAAACAAGAGCAACTTAGCATGTTAATGTCATATTTAATAATGTAAATTTTATCTTCAGATATTTTCACTGTGGGCTGTGAGCAGCAGAAAATACAGGGGCCTGAGTTTTACATCCCAGGATGTTGGTACCGTGCTAGCTATTTCTGGTATGTGATTTTTTAAAAAGCTTTTATATCAATGGAGAGAATAAACCAAATCTCCAAAAAAAATTTAGAAAAGTAATTTTCAAATCAAATTAATAAATTAGCACCATACATAGTATACCTCTTCTCTTAAGTATAGCTAGCACTGCCTTTAAATTCCTCCAACTAATAACAATTTCGTCTGAATTTGTAGGTTTTGGTGTTTTGGTGTATCAACTTGCGATTTATCCATTTATTGCAAAATATGCTGGGCCGATCAAGCCATTCCGCTATGCAGCGGTAAGCGAGATGCTTGTTTTGTCTTGAGATACTTCTTCTGAATGTTGCATCCTTTTGGAAGATACCAAATGCATGTTTGGTTTGCAGGTCGTGTCTATACTTCTCCTTTCAACATATCCATTCATGGCCAACCTGTATGGTCCAGAGCTCAAAATACTCATCAACATAGCTTCGGTTTTGAAAAATTTGTTCGCTGTGAGTATTTCTTTCTGATATATATTCTGCATCATTAAGCAGCTATAATAGGGATAACTTGCATTTTATTTGTACCAACGTAAATACATTTTTCTGAATCCAATTTAACAGATTTAGTAATGTTGTTCACTTTCTTATGCATCCTAAATAGAAAGGGATTACAAATTTAAAAAACAACTGTATTCTTAGATAAAACGAGCTCAATCATTTTACAGGAATTTATTATCAATTAATAGCTTGTAATTCCTCTTTGTATGGAACAGGCTACAATTACTATAGCGTGCAATATTCTGCAAAACACTGCAGTGGTATGTTCCACAGTCCCATCTAGATCATTCCTTTTTATTTTTGTCTCAATGCATTTCTCTCTGCTATCATTTTGTTTGCTCTTTTTTTTATTACTTCTCTGATGAAACATGTAAAGACGCAAGAACAAAGAGGTGTTGCAAATGGAATCTCTGTCACTCTGATGTCAATCTTCAAAGCCGTAGCTCCAGCAGCAGCAGGAATTTTGTAAGTACATTGTTTCTTTTGTGGTTAGAAGTTCATGCTTCTTCTCTTTTTCTTTCTTCCAAGAATAAAAAAGACATGAGCAATCAATCAACTTCTCTTGGCTTGTTGCAGGTTTTCATGGGCTCAGAAGCATATTACTGGGTTGTTCTTACCAGGTAAAACACATGACTCTTCCAAGCCATGCTATACTTCTTGCATTACTGTTGATGGCTACACCTTCACTTTTATATTACTCCATCCATTCTCGAATAGAATCACTGAGACCGTTGACTACGACTATCTCACTTTAACCACAAATTACATTTAAATGTTTATATTATGCTGAATGAAAATTGTATCGTTATATTTATAATGCTATACACTTTGATAATATAATATATTTTTAAGTATTTATAAATTTTCCAGAAAAAAGACAAACAATCAAAGTTTAAACTTGAATAGTGCTAGTGTCAATTATTCGAGAAAAAAAAGTATCAAGTGTGTCGTGCTAGCTACTTGACACATCATGCTACATGCAGGTGATCAGATCCTGTTCCTGATGCTGAACATGGTGTCAGTCATTGGGCTCATCCTGACATTCAAGCCATTTTTTAGCTTACCGGATGCAATCTGATGGTGTAGTTAAGTAAAAAACCAGAACTCGTAAGATTTATGCCTGAACCTGCAAGAATTCATGTTTTGTACCTTGTTCTGTTCAGTTGTGTAATTAGAAGTGATGGGATCTTTAATCTGTCTAAACTACGAAACATTGGATAGTTGATGGATATGATAAGAAGTAAATGAGATCTTCCTTCTTGATTCATCAATTCCTAGCCAGCAGAATCTTTGTTACTTTAATCGGCTGAAGAAATATGACTCCCAAAAATGCTCAAACTCTACTAAGGAATCAAGAACATTCATACATAATGACAAAAATAAAATATGTAAGAAAATATTCAAGGATCATGACCAAAACTCGCGGCTAATGATGAGCGCATGGTGAAATCAGAGAATTCAAGAAGTTTTCAATACATCGTCAATACAAGCAGAGGATAGTATACCACCCAAATTAATATTCCTTAAAATGAGGATAGCAGAGGTATGGATGGTGTTTGATTAACAACAAAACGGCTACAGCCTTGAAAAGTCGAAACAAATAGAACAGAATAATTGAATAAACAAAATCACAAAAGATCAGAGCATGATCTAGAAAATCTTTCAAAGAAAACAAGCATGGTCTACAGCATAGGATGTGTCTGAATATTAATCATTTCGGTTTGAACCACATCTATCCCCACAGAATAACATCTCAACATAAAATTAATCAAGATAATTTTATAGCCTCTAACAGTCTGGCTACTGAAGCTCCCCCTCTGTTGATCCAAATGATGCTTCAACTTACTTGGCCATCATGACTTTAACGAATTCATCATAGTTGATCTGCCCATCACCATCAACATCGGCCTCACGGATCATCTCATTAACCTCCTCATCTGTCAGCTTCTCACCGAGGTTAGTCATGACATGACGCAATTCAGCAGCAGAGATAAAGCCATTTTGGTCCTTGTCAAACACACGGAATGCCTCCTTGAGCTCTTCCTCTGAATCAGTATCCTTCATCTTGCGTGCCATCAGGTTGAGAAATTCAGGGAAATCAATTGTTCCATTGCCGTCAGCATCCACCTCGTTGATCATGTCCTGTAGCTCTGCCTCAGTTGGGTTCTGCCCCAGCGAACGCATGACAGTTCCCAACTCCTTAGTAGTAATACAACCTGGAAGAAAGAACTTTATATATATCACCCAAACTCTAGAAAATTTTCAACTTGAGGTATCACTTTGTACCGTGCTGCTTTAGATCATCAAGACTTATCTGTGTTTACAAACTGACAACGCAAAAGGGAATACAAGACCAATGATTGGCATGTACTTGAAATGAATGGAATGAAAGAATTTTGCAGACCAAACACGGTTGTAATGTCCATGAAATTGGTAGCTACCTGACAATAGGGAACACAATTTTTCTGTCATTTATGTAATGATTATAAAAATTTTGTTAGATTAGGGACTGCCAACTTCCTATCCTCTGCCCAATTCTGCAGTTATGTAGACCTTTTTTTTTTTGCAGGGACAGTTATGTAGACCTTCGAGCCATTGAGTTTTACTAAAAGAGATATTTCAAGAGATGCAAGAAAAACACCACGAGAGTGTCCTCATACTATCATATGCAACCAACAATCAATTAGTTTTCCTCTTGGTTGAAGGCTAATAAATGACTAACCCAAGCACTCTATTCAATGGGAATTAAAACGAGACTCGAGGAAATCTGTAGAATGTGTACAGTGACTAAGACTCCGAACGTATACAAGGAGGGTCGGGTCTATATATATACAACACATGCCAGTGGTCTGTCTAATACCCCCGCAGTCATAGCGGGAGGGAAACGGACGCAGAGACTGGACCGAAAACTGATGAACAAAGGCGTGGGCAGGCCTTTGATCATTATATCGGCAAACTGATGTACCGATAGTACATGGAGCATCCGAACCTATCCTAATGCGACCTTGTCACGGACAAAATGGATATCGATTTCGATGTGCTTGGTGCGTCGGTGATAGACCGAGTTGACGGTCATGTAGACGGCACTGACATTGTCGCAGTAGACAACGGTCGCGGTGGAGAGGGGTGCACGGAGCTCCTGGAGAAGTTGGCGAAGCCAGCAGCACTCGGCGACGACGTGGGCGACGGCGCGGTACTCGGCTTCGGCGCTGGACCGGGACACTGTAGTCTGGCGTTTTGAGGACTAGGATATGAGAGTGTCACCGAGGTAAACGCAGTAGCCGGACGTAGAGCGTTGAGAGTCGGGGCAGCCTGCCCAGTCCGCGTCGGAGTACGCGGTGAGGGAGTCGATGGGGCTGGAGCTGAGATGCGGCCCGCTGGAGAGGGTGCCCTTCACATAGCGTAGGATGCGCTTGAGCAATGCGAGGTGAGGTTCGCGCGGAGCGTGCATGAAGAGGCACACTTGCTGGACAGCGTACGTGAGGTCGGGTCGGGTTAGTGTGAGGTATTGGAGAGCCCCGGCAAGACTCCGATAGTGAGAGGGATCGGCAACGAGGGCGCCATCAGCGGCGGAGAGTTTGGCTCGAGTGTCGACTGAGGTGGCCGTAGGGTGACAGTCGGCCATGCCCGCACGCTGGAGTAGGTCGATGGCGTACTGGCGTTGGGAAAGGAAGAGACCGTGGATGGAACGAGTTACGAAGATGCCAAGGAAATGGTGGAGAGGACCAAGATCGGTCATGGCGAACTCAGAGTGAAGTCGGGCCATAATCCGGTCGAGGAGAGATGTCAAAGACGCTGTGAGGACAATGTCATCGACATAGAGAAGTAGATAGGCAGTGGCGGAGCCGATATGGAAAGTGAACAGGGAACTATCGGACGCAGAGGCCACGAAGCCGATGTGCCAAAGATAGACAGTAAAGCGCTGGTACCAGGCACGAGGGGATTGTTTGAGGTCGTAGAGAGAGCGTTGAAGAAGACCGACGTCGTCGGGACGAGAAGGGTTGACGAAGCCTGAGGGCTGCTGGCAGTAAACTGTTTCCGTCAGGTGGCCGTGAAGAAAGGCGTTCTTCACGTCTAGTTGATGGATCGGCCAAGAGCGAGAGGCAGCCAAGGTGAGGACAACTCAGATGGTGGCGGGTTTGACAACGGGACTGAAGGTCTCGTCGTAGTCAACACCGGGTCGTTAGGAGAAACCCCGGACTACCCAGCGAGCCTTGTGACTGACAAGGGAGCCATCGGCGTGGAATTTGTGTTTGAAAATCCACTTACCGGTCACAATGTGGGCGTCGGGAGGTCGGGGAACGAGGTGTCAGGTCTCGTTGTCCATTAGGGCCTTGTACTCGTCGGCCATGGCCGCGCGCCACTGAGGGTCGGCTAGGGCTAAGCGAGAAGTCGCCGGGATGGGCGAGATAGAGCTGTGAATGGCGAAGAGACCGTAGCACTGAGTGGGGCGAAGAGACCTGGTCTGGGAGCGGGTGACCATGTGAGAGGTGGAGGGAACTAGAGCCGATGGGGGTGCGGGAGTAATGGGAAGAACTAGTCGGGTGGGGTGTCATCGGCTCCGAGTCGGCGACTATAGACAAGAGGAAAAGAAGAAATTAGATCGGCCTGAGCCAATAAGGTCGGGTGGGCCGAGTATTCCGATCGGTCCAATGGAGATGGATCAGCCGATAGGATGGGGGGAGCCGATGGAAACTAAGGAGCCGATGGAAGTGGGGTGTCCGATGGAGAGGGAACGGTATCGGCTGAAGGATAAATAGAATCGGTATCGGCCAATGGAGGTGGGTCCGATGGGGGTCTGAGTAGTGGTGGGATATGTGATGGGTAAATCCTCAGCAGCGGCCGATGAGGAGGCCGATGGAGAAGACAGTGAAGGAGACCTGGTCGGCACGGTGTTGGTGAGGAGGAAGTCAAGATCACTAGAGGAGGATCTCGGATGAAGTAAACCAAAGGGAAAACATGTCTCGTCAAAAATGACGTAACGAGAGACGATGACCCGTCGGGTGGAAAGGTCGAGACATCGGTATCCCATGTGAGAGGTGGGATAGCCGAGGAGAATATAGGCGGTGGAACGGGGAGCGAGTTTGTGGGAAGCTGTGGCGGTGAGATTTGGGTAGCAGAGGCACCCGAAAACGCGAAGGTGGGAGTAATCGGGCGCCGTGCGGTAGAGAAGGGCATAGGGAACGTTGTTTTGAATAGAGGAGCATAGGCACCGATTGAGAAGGTACGTCGCAGTAGCCAGAGCTTGGGCCCAATAAGTGACGGGTAAGTGGGCGTGAAGTAGCATGGTACGACTGATGTTGTTGAGGGTGCGAAGGAGGCGCTCGACTTTGCCGTTCCGAGGAGAGGTGTAGGGGCAGGACAGCCAGAGATGGATGCCCTGCGAGATGAGGAGGTTTGTAACGGTATGGTTGACGAATTCCGTACCGTTATCGGTTTGTAAAGCCTTGATGGGGAGGTTAAACTGAGTGGACACATACGTGACGAAGTGAGTAAGGTGAGAGGCAACCTCGGATTTGTGGATGAGCGGGAAGGTCCAGCAATAGTGTATGTAATCGTCAAGTATAGCGAGATAATACTAATTACCGGAGACACTTTTAGCTGGAGACGTCCATACATTACAATGTATAAGTTTAAATGGACGCGAGGTATAGGAGAGAGAACTAGAAAAGGGCAGACGCACATGTTTGCCAAGTTGACATGAGTGGCAAACTGTGGAGCTGCTGTGAGTACATCGGATGGAGGCGCTGTGACGGAGGGTGGCGATAGCGTCGGGGCCGGGGTGGCCAAGGCGAAGGTGCCAAAGGTTGGTGGAGAGAGTGACGCTGACGTGTGGAGTGGATGGCGCAACGGGAATGGTGTAGAGATCTCCACCACTATTGCAGCGAATGATCTGTCGCCGGGTTGGGATATCCTTCACAGAAAACCAAATGCGTGAAATTCAATGGAGCAGTTGTTGTCTCGTGTGAATTGGCGAACATATATAAGATTGTGAATAAGAGAAGGGACGATAAGAACATTGCGTAGGGGGAGGTTAGTGGTGGATGTAGACAGAGAGAAGTCACCTCGGCATTAGACAGGAAGAGAGTGACCATTGCCGATGGTGACAAAAGGGGAGGAAGAGGGGTGACAGGAGCGAAGTATACCGGCCGATGACGCCATGTGTGAAAATGCCCCAGAGTCCAGCACCCAAGGGTGCTGTGGTTGGAGCGTCATTTGGTTGAGGGCAGCGACAAGGCTAACCTGGTTCCAGGAGGGAACCGACTGGGTGGGTGGGGTCGGTAGCATTGGCTGAGACGGCAGAACGGGAGCCGATGCCAGGTGAGCCTGTGGATGGGCGCCGAGAACCCCGGGTTACCAGCCAATGGGGCTGCGTGGCTGGGGCTGGGGCGCCCAGGGGTTGTAGCAGAGCCACAGACCCGTGGGACTGGCAGGGTGAGGAGGGACCGAGGTAAGTCGTGATGGCGTCAGACCCTGCCAGATCCTGCCCTTGCCTTTGCCCTTGCCTTTTCCAGTGCGGGCTGTGTTGCTGTGGCCGGAGCCATGGCCACCAGGACCGCGGGAGGAAGGAGCAGCGCAAGAAGCTCGACAGCCATTATCGGCTGCGGCAAGAAGAGCGGTGTGGGCCACTATCTTCTCATCGTTGGCCAGACGGAGTTCTTTAAGAACTAGCATATCATGAGCTCGGGCGCACGATGGAAGAGGTGTGGCGTTGGCGATGTCATCGGCGGTGTTGGAGAAGCGGGGATTGAGGCCTCGCAGAAGGGCGAGGACGAGTTGAGAGTCGGCCACAGGGTGGCCGACGTCTCGGAGAGCAGCAGCCTTGACTTTGAGGCGCTGACAGTACGAGGAGACAGAGGAGTCGCCTTGTACTATGGAGTGGAACTCGTTGAGGAGGAAGATGGCACGAGGCTGCTTGTTGGCCAGGAATATCCGCTCGATGGCCACCCAGAGATCCCGGGTGGTGGGGTCGGTATCGTCCATGGCGAGGTCGAGGACAGAGTCGTTGACCGAGCCGAGCAGCCAGCTGCGCACGCAGCACTCGGCGATGTCCCACTAAGGATCATCGGGGCGAGGTGGAGCGGAGCCATCAATATGGGACCGGAGGCCGAATTTTTCACAGAGAGATTTGAAGAAGAAAACCCACTTGTAATAATTGGCGTTAAGGTCAAGAGAGATAGGAACGTGAGATTTCACGTTCACAGCAGCGTAAGGAGGGGAGAAGATCGGTGAGGTGGTGCCCGAGGTGTGGTCTGAGGCACTGAGGGCCGGAGCAAACTCGGCGACTGGGAGAGTGCCGGAGCTGAGAGCGGACTCGATGGCCATGACGGGAGAACGGGAGCAAAGAGCCGATGGGAGAAAGAAGCCGATGGGAGGGAGAAACCGATGAGAGGACGGATCAGCCGATCAAGGATGTAAGAAGCCGATGGGAAGTGGGCCGGCCAGCCAATGAGAGGTGGTTGGCCGATGGGGAGTAGGCAGCGGAGTAGGTGAGGAAAAGGTGGTGACAGAGTGGGTGAGTTAGAGAGTAGTTGGGTCACGGACGTGCAAAGATTCACATCCGTGAAGAGAAGATTCACGTTCGTGGACTCGTGGAAGCCAAGGAGTGGGGCGGACGCGAAAAAGGCGGGGAGTGGCCGGACGCAAAGAGAATATGTTCGCATCCGGGAGGCAGGGATTCGTGTCCGTGGACACGTGGACACGTTTGACTGGCTTGGACATGAGGGGAGAAGGTTCGCGTCCGAGAGCCGTTGAGCGTGTCAAAAAAGGCGGGAACCGAGAGAGGGGTCCAGCCGATGGAGGGCTGGACAAGTCCAGCCGATGGGAGGGCGGACGAGTTCAGCCGATAGAGACAACGAGCGCGGAGGTGCGCCGGCGTCAGAGAAGGAGAAATGTACGAAGCAAGAAGAAGAGCGGAGACGGGTGCGAGACGAGACGAGGAGGCGGATCGAGACCGTCGTCTGGTCTCACGGAGGTGGGATGGAGAAAAGAAGGTGACTGCGGGAGAGACGGGGAAAAGAAGAAACGGAGACGAGAGAGCGAGGAGAGTACCGAGAAGAGGGTCGGCGACGGGAAGAAGACGTCGACGACGAGAAGGAAAGGGTCGGCTCGCCGGAGGGAAAAGCTAGTGCGCTAGGGATATCTAGACTCGCTCTAATACCATATAGAATATGTACAGTGACTAAGACCCCGAGCGTATACAAAGGAAGTCGAGTCTATATATATATACAACCCAGGCCGGTCTGTCTAACAAAATCATTTCATCCTAAACTTAACATAAGCACAAACTATCATGAATCGGCACTAGGCAATGCCCAATTCTTAACACAAAGCCACAAAACTCATGCTGGGTCACGCGATTGGCCAGCATGTGCTCCCAACAGAGCAACGCTATTATCAAAGATCCGAAGATGTAAGTATACGGGCTTGCTGACTCCAAAACGGATCGCCTGAAGAAATCAAGAACCGCCCCCAGATGGAGGCGTGTGGATCAGGGGGTCAAATAGCCCCCCTGCCCCCAGCCCAAAGAAAGATCACCGATCTCGCTCGCACAGCCTATCGATCCGCTTGGTTGCGCAACGGAATTGCTAAGAGAGGGAGGGAGGGAGCAGGAGGTACCGTCGCCGTCCTTGTCGAAGAGGCTGAAGGCCTCCTTGAACTCGGCGATCTGGTCGTCGGTGAGCTGGTCTGCCATTGGCCGCGCGCCGCGAGGGAGGAGGAGGAGGAGGAGGAGGGAGTCGGGGGGAGACGGGAGAGGCAGCTTTGGCTTGACTGAGTTGCACACTAGTTAGCCTCCTCGTCCTCTTATTGCCAAGAGAAACTCACAGTACATCTACTGTTTTTCGCATGTTAAGGTTCCGCTTCATTCTCTCCCTCCCTAGAAAATTTGGATTTGTACGAAAAACGTAGAAAATTAGGAAGATTTTAAATCTATAGAAAAAATTCCTAAGAGAGCATTTATAGCAAATGATTAAATCATATCATCTCCTTTGAAACTTCTAAGAAATGGACTTGGTCATAGCCCATGTTTTCAATTATTTGTCTCTTACAATTCTATGTTTTTTTATGTTGCAGTCAAACATCTCTTTTTTGGGTTTTATCTTCCTATAAGAAGATTTATGTGTTTTTCCTTTTCATGTATTTTAAGAGTCTAAAACTAGACATCAACAGAAATAATGGCCCCAAAAAGAGTAAATATTGTTTATAGCTAAATTAATGCTTGAATTCAATTTATTGTTTATAGCTAAATTAATGCTTGAATTCAACTACTTGCATGTCTTTATTCTTAAATGTAAGTATTTATATATTAGAATACAGTGACAAGGACGATTGGGAATAAGAGAATATATTGGAGAATAGGGGTAATGCTCTACGAATGCTTATATTTATTAAAAATTTTAAATTTTAAAAACGCTTATAAAGAGAACCGTGGGTAGTAATCTAGAAGCTTTACCCGGTTCATCTGAAATTCATGCGTCCGAAAAAAGCCTGATTACTTAATCAGACAATATGCAAGCATCTCAGACAAGATGCAAGCAGCATAAACAACAGTAGTGAAGTTTGATTTGAGAAAGTGACAGGCCAATTTGGTTCGGTTTCACTGGAATTTTTGTATTACAACAAGCTTTCGACAATGCCTATGTATAATATATTAGCCTTGTACTGTTACATTATTTGCACCGAACCAAAATTTGGTAACGCGGCAAACGCACAAGGGGCCAAGGGTAGAGGAAAAAACAAACAAAAAAGTTTCGAGGCATTGACGCTAGTACAGTTTCAGAGGTTGGAATCAGCAGCGGATAGATTCATCTCAGGACAAAATCCCAGCATATTCACATGGCGCACCAAAAAAAATGTGGGATATAATTGGCCAAACAGAGTACCACGTTTAATACACACAAGACTGTTTTTCTTTACCCGCAGATCCAGGAGCCTATCTTAAAATGTAATGTACGCACGAAACACTCGCTGCATTTACCCGCCACAACAAAACATGCAAGCAGGTGCCAAGTGCAGCCCATGGCAGGCATCCTGCTATCTCTCACCCAACTCTGTTGGACACCGTTTGACAGATGGACTTCAACTGAGTATTCCACTTGTCTATGGCCTGGTATTTCCTCATTCCCTTTGACCTGCAAAATGCAAATAAGATCACCATCAGAAAATCGGTCACATAGAACAATGTGAAAACAAAGGGAAGAGCAGGGAATATGCACCTGTCACCGCGTTCTAGCAACTTGTTCACCTGATCTATGTGACCCTGGATACGGTTATCCAGAATGAGCGAGACCAAGAGCTGCTCGACATCTTTTTCTGGGAAATTTAGCTCCTAAATGCAAGCATTGATAGAACAATTGATGTAAAGATATCTGTACACTTATGAAGCATGCTTTGCAAAAACTAGACCTCCAATAGGAACAGAATAAGGTATACGGCACAGGATTTCAATTGAACTGGAATCAACCAATTTTGGCACATGACAACAGAAAAGATAAGCTTCAAAGTATGTTTCTTTCAATTTCCTAAAATAGCACAACTATATACCAAGGCTCCATGTTACTAATAGTTTTCAAGCAGCATTTGTTGTCACAAGAAATTTGTTGTGTTCTTCTGGTGTTGAGCAAATGCAGATTGTCTGTTGTTGGACAAGGATATATTGTCTATATAAAATACAAATCTTTAACCCACATCAATTTTTGTCAGCAAAGATTATCATGAACATTTAAGAGAGCAAACAATCACCTGTGAAATGAATGGAATCCTGATTCTAGTATATGGCTTAATAAGCTTGAGCAGAACTTGAGTTCTGATGTTCTTCAATAGGTCCTCAATATAATTACGGATGAAAGGGTCATCCATTATTGTTCTTCTATTGCTCTGAAAATTTTTGTAACAATCACATCAGAAATTCATAATCAGTAAACAGAATGTATTAGTTTAGAATTGCTGCAGAGAATAACAAAAATGTATACTGTCAAGAACACTGACTTTTAGAATCTTTTCAAACTCCATGATGTCATTCTTCTGATATGCTGCAATCAAGTTTGTCATGGCGAGGATCTCGGGATCATTTTTGTACCTGAAAGCATCAATAGTTTCAGGGTGGGGTGGCATGAAATGAAGATACAAGAGTTTCAGGTGGCATGAAATGAAGATGCAAGATTAATGAGAGGGTCATTGAATGTCTTACGGCTTGGCCTCTTGCCCATCGAAGGGATTCACTTCAGATTCCATCAACATATTCGCAAGAACAAGATATCTAATATGCAGTAAAACAAAAAGATGAGGGAGTTCCAATTTTTTCAATATACGAAATTAAGATGGAAAAGAAATGCAAATGATTTTATTACTTCAGGCATTGAATTCTCCGTGGATTGCCAGCTTCATCATAGTTTTTGAATGCTTCAAAGAAATCAGTCGCAGCATCTGCCCACTGCCTCTCAGCCATGTGCATCTTTCCACCACATTCACGAATTATACCCATGATTCTTGGATGAGGTATCGCTGATTTGATGGAAAGAGCCTTAGTATATAGTTCCTGCAGCAGAGGTTCACTTCAGAAAGTGCATTTCATGCTTAACAGCCTGAGGTGGGATTTTAGCATGGTAGAACCCAAAATAGGTCAACATAGTACTATAAAAATGAAATAGGTTAAATAAAATCAATGTATTTAAACATATATTCCAAATACAAAAGACAGGCATCAGCTTTGTAGGTTTCATTTTATAATGCTGTAGAAAACCAACAATTTATCAATGTATTTTATCTTATTCTGCGTGTTGGGAGAGGTTAACTTTTTGTTTTAACAGATATACAACTAGTGTAGTGCAATATTAAACAAGAAACTGACACAAAATCTTGAACGGTAGTAACCTGTAATCCATTGAAGAATCACATGTAAAAAGACAATAGCAGACAGATATGTAATACCTTCAGTTTTTTGTTGTTCTTTGTTTCAGTGTACATTTGGATTTCAATAGCATAGACTTCCAAAAGTTGCGTGCCTTTCTTCTGATCATCAGAACCATCTTCTCTTTGACAAGATTTATGCAGCTCCTTCAGTATCTATCAGGAAGAAGTTACAAGCAAAATAATTAGAGTTATGACTCTGCAGAATATGTAAAGAAAAATAGTTGACTAGGAAAACTTATATAAGCACCTTGCTCATCCGACCATATTCCCCCATGTCAAACCAAATTTTGCAAAGCTTCAGATTTGTCTTAAACCATAATCTCTGCACAGAAAAGAATAAAAACGTGTAAAGAACAATCTGTTGGTACATAAAATTTTAGTTTGGATAAGGCAAGAAACCCAACCTCATTTTTTGCCTCTTCAAGTGCTTTCAGTGTTGTCTGGTAGAACTCTTGCAGAAGAGAGAAGTTTTGACTAGCTGATCCAGAGACAAAATCCATTATGTTGTTTATACACTTCTCACTGTAGTTACGTGTCACAGCAGACTTTATGTATGTCAGCATCTCCCTATAGGCATCCATCATTTCTTTATACTTCCCAAGTCGGTAATACAGCTTCACCGTTTGTTTCAGAGCTTTGAATCCCCTATAAGAAAAAAGTTAAAGAGTTGGCATCAGATACCTAAAATATGAGTGGTTGTCAGATACAAATCAAATATGTAGAAGGCTGCTATCTTATTTAATTTTAAATTTTAAGACAATTATCCTGGCGGTTTTAGGATCAGAATCAACGTATCTAATTGAAAGCCGTTGCCGCATACAGGCACTGTGCTAGCATCAAAACATATCAGTACATGAAGGTATGGGTTCCCTGAAGCTTAACAATAACAGTTAGCAAAGCTCATATATAAGATTGGGCATGTTCATTATTCATAAAGATAGTTGAATCCCAGTAGACTTTAGAATTCATATTTTCCTGTAACTTTATATTGCAGATGGAACTATACAGTAACTAAAAACAACATCATTATTCCCAGTAAGTGTAGTTCTTGCTAAATCTATCTTCCTCAGTGAAAGCCACACCATCCCTCTTATTCTCTACCTTTGAATGAGCATTCAGTGGTATAGATGGATGTTTGATTCATCCTGCTGGGCCCAACATTTTAGGCAAGCCCACAAACAAATATCCCACCATTTTTTTTGAAGCAAATATCCCACTTTTTTTGTGTGAAGCACCCAGAAGGCAAGGCTTTAATCTCTAGCCAACATGATGCGATGTTCAAGAATGGAATATTAAATGTGAAAGTTTAAAATCCAGCATCATCAGAACGAATGTCTTCAAATAATATATTTTATTCCATTTTGCAACTGTCATATGATTGGACGCTTTCCTTATTTCAAGTAATACAAACTTGGCTTATATTGCTGTCAATTCCCACATCACAGGGTATCAACTAGTAGAACGTTACAAGGCTTACCATTCAGCCTTTTCAGGTTCCATTCGTACTACTTGATCAAAGCCAGCAAGTGCACCCTCAGGGTCTGTCTCAACCATACCTGTAATAAGATATTTGAGCAATATTATATCATACAGCAGCATATTCATGAAGTAGCATTTGTAATAGTGTAGGTGTAACAAAAGATAAACACAATTTATGCAAGAATCACCATCCTCCCATCTCACAAATCATACAAACTAGCTTTCCATTTCCTAAACAAAAAATAGGAGTGGCCATAATTCATACTACCTCTGTTCATATTTATGGGGCAATTTTATTTTGAAAAGACTTAAAGATTAAACTTTGACCATTCATTTCTCATAAAATATATTATTAATAGCTACTATAAAACTAACACTTTGAAAATATATAGAAATACAAATCTAGTGGGGCATTTTTAACACTAATAATATTTGTATTTGAGTAACGTTGGTCAAGATCTACGAAATTTTACTTTTTCAAATCAACATGTGCCTTATAAAAATCAACAGAGGGAGTCATATTATTCTTCCAGATAGCACTAATTGTGATCAATTCAGTTCAAAAGGTCATCATGGGACAAACAGCAACCATGGCACTTGAGGATGACATGGCGTCCAAGTGGACACCTGGCATCCCCGAGGTGAGGTAAGGTGAGCTAAAGCAGAGTAGAGGATAATACACAAGCAAAACTGAGCAAAAAGAAGAAAATCAAGCTTAGCAGAGCAAAGGAGAAGCAGGAATGGAGACAGTGATGGCACTGCTACGTCAACTGCGTCACCTTCCTTTCTTTCTTCTCATAACCTTCTGTTCTTCTATACTTACTCCACCATAGGCCATACACACTCTTGCTAACACCCCCTCCCTCACGTAATCACACGACACTGCCAGCTGGACAAGGAGCACATACCAGATGCTCGCCATGGACAGCTAGTGTTTTCCTGGGTGACCACCTAGATGGCCAAGGCTCCTCTGTCAGCATCCTCCTTGGGCCTCCTAGATACCACAGCTATGAGTTTTGATAAGTGAGCACCTGTCTTTCTAAAAAACAAGAGGCACTCATGGGTAAGGTACATGAATCATCACTTTTGGGCACAGGCAGCCCTCTATCATACATCCCATTGCCTACCTCTTGTACACTACTGTACCACCTCAGATACATACATGGAAAAGAAAATTTTCATAGAAATTTTTGTTTTCCTTTTTATCCCCATGCATTCCATTATTCCCATAGCTATGGATTGATAGTCCCTACCATCTAACTGGTAGTTTTCTATAAGCGCAACTGCTAGAGAAACTCTATTTTATGTATCAGTAAACTGGACAAGTGCATACATACTCTTCAATGCTGCAAGGACAAGTGCTCAGGCCCTTTCTTCGGTTTATCCCTTCCCTAATCCAAACAATGAGTACACCACCTGCCTGGCACTGTATGGGCATAGGTATGACGTGCAGGCCAGACCTGCTGGATCTAGGTTCTTAACAACCAAAATGAAGAAAAGGCTGGATCAAGAAAAAGGCATGCCACAATAATCATGATAGGGCTTGTGCAAACATATCGATTTTCTTTTTAAGGAAATATTAAGTCTGCCTGTTAAGATTAAATGCACAAATTTGTGAAGCCCTCATGTGTATAACAACTCATAATTCAACCTCCTTAACTTAGAAGGCTAGCAAATCCTACATTGATCTTTAGAAGTAAATGATGAATTACAAGAAATCATTGATCCTCGCATTCATGTACTCATGTAAATTATAACAATGAGGATTATCTTTCATAAAAGTAGAAACTGAGTTATTTTATTAAAAACACTACTTTCCAAATGTTCCATACACATAAAGACTTAGACAGTTCAATCAGATATAAATTCAAAGAAAACGATGCACATCCTCAGCAAGTCTTCGTATTTTAATAGTGGCATAATTTATAAGTCCATGAACTATCGGGTATTCTGTTTTCTTACAAATTAAATTTCCTTTTTTAGTTGTAAAGTATTTTTATGCAGGACATTTTGGTTGTCAATTACAAAGGGCACAATAGGACTAACCACACAGTTACACAACTTACATGAAATTGGTGGAAATGAGCAAGTAGTGATTTCTCTTTCTTCATATTCCAGTCCAGAGTATTCATGGTTGGGTTCAAAAAAATCTTAAAATTCGTATTTTCTCACTTGCACACTAGTTGACATAAATGACAGTATTATCAGCACGGTTTCCCCACCATAGAATAGGGCCAATCAACAAAGTCAAAGTTCAACTGGCAATTAGACACAAAAGCAATATGTATGCATCATAATTCAAAAGGGAACCATAAGAGATCCACTAAGAATCGAGGATTACGCAGCAAGGAGGTGGCTGGTACACAATCCTGGTGGTCTATCTTCTAACACGACACTACTATAGTACAGAGGGGGCAGAGAAACGCATCGCAGATGAAAACAGAGTGGGAAGACGGAACCGAACCTAACCTTTGGAGTTGTAGTACTGGTTCTCGATGTCGACGTCCTGCTCCTCGGGCTCGTCGTCCGAGTACTCGAACCCGTAGTCCTCCATGTCCGCATCTGAAAGGAACCGATCACGGAACGAAACCAGGGGTGAGATGACGGGGTGCGGAAACGACAGCCGAGCAAGGGCACAAATCTAAAAAATAACGGGGTTTACCGGAGCCCATGGCGGCGGCGGCGGCGGCGGCGGCGGCGGAGATGAGGCGAGCCGCGCGGCGACGGAGGAGAGGGGAAGGGGAGGGGCGAGAGCTAGGGTTTCTGGGAGAGTCAGGGGTTTGGAATTGCGGACGAGAGGAGAGGAGGAAGAGAGGGGGATCAGCTTTTGCATATAAGCCCCTCAGGAGCATGAGGATTTAGGGTGCGTTCTGCATATGAGGGGATCAGCTTTTGCGTATAAGCCCCTCGGGAGCATGAGGATTTAGAGCGCGTTCGGCAGGTTGGGAACTCCTCATCTTATTTTTAACTGCTGTATTTTTAAAAAAAATATTAGAAATTTGCTTTTTAAAAATATATTAATATATTTTTTAAGTTTTTTTAATTAATGCTTAGTTAATCTTTCTCATTTGACCTGTTGGGAGAGAAGTTTTCTAACACCCCACCCGAACACATCTTAAAATGCTAAAAGATAAAAGATTTTTATAATATCTATTTAATTATATAACTGATAAATTAATTATGATAAAATTAAAATTTTACTTTAGAAAAGTAAAAGGGGATTTTTTATGAAATCTTTTAAATATATATATTTAGAAAACATACGTAAAAAAAACAGTCGAACTTAGGCTTGAATCCAACTAGATAATAGGATGCCCTCCTCTCATTTTTTAACCAATCAATCAGGCAAAAGCTCTTCATGTTATGTTTTTCTCTGGAGATTTTCGTGTTGTGATTTTAGATTGATTTTCATCCTGTGTTAATAAGGCAAGAATTGACAAGTTGATTCGAAAGCAGGAGAGGGTAGGAGGGGCTATCTTGGCAAAAGATATTTTTGGACAAGAGGGGCTATGCTGAAAAA
Source organism: Oryza coarctata (assembly GCA_030770085.1). Classification (NCBI taxonomy): domain Eukaryota; kingdom Viridiplantae; phylum Streptophyta; class Magnoliopsida; order Poales; family Poaceae; genus Oryza; species Oryza coarctata. The sequence goes on along the minus strand of CM061463.1, from coordinate 8,355,401 downwards.
TTGGATATGCTCGACTCTTTCCATATTAATCACCCTAATTTCTTTATTTTCACCGAATGCGTACATTCATACCTCTATAATGTAGACGATGATTAGGATTATCACTCTAACCACAGTACTACAGTGTTTTTATTCCTTGGACAACTCCTAAGTGACCAACATAATATGGGAACTATGTGTTGAGCGCTCCATCCAGCCTCAACTATCACGCGTCTAGTCCACGCTACGTTGTTTTTATGCATTTGCATGCGCTGCTGGCTAATGCTCCTCTAGTTCACATACAAGCTTGCTTTTTCACACCCTCCTCTCCCTTCTCCCCTATCTATTAATCACCTCGTTACAAAACTTTAAACGATTTTTTCTCCTTAATTATTTATCTAATTTAAAATTCTATTATACCATTATATTTAAATTTTTATAATAAGATATCACATGATTATATTTTAATTGAAAAAATAAAATTGTTTGAAAGCTTATTTATCGGTTGCATATGTCTAATGATAAAGAGGGACATATACTACTACCACTTGGATACATAAAGATAGAGAGATAGAAAGTACTATTGTTTACATTACTAGCTACATGCACACATTCAATTTTTCTTCATGGGCTGAGCGTCCAAGGAGAAGCATTCTTCTACTTATAAATATTGTGACTTTCATCGTTATTGTTAATAACCATAGTAAAAAAAACAAACCGACCTAGTGGTTTAATTAGAAAAAACCGAACCATACCTCAATGGCTCGGTTAACCATGAAGACTGTTAACGTAATCAACCAAGTAAAAAGCTGTTGAACCGGATGGTTATGTATGAAAACCACCAAACTGGGTCAGCACAAAGTTGATGAGACAGGCCCATATGCTAGGTGGGCAGGGTCCGATGGCCAGTTCGGCTTTTCATACTGTGCCTCAGTCATCCATTCTTAAATCATATTATAACCAATGTTACATATGTTACAAATTTGGGGTTATCTAGTATTCTAGGTCTATTTTAGTTCGGTATCTTGTCAAAATTTTGATAGTGCTAAAGTTTGGTTAATTTTTTGCACCGCCGGTATGATAAAATTACTACTACCGATGGTTATTAATAAAAATTGATAATAATTTAAACCTCTAAATGCCACTTATTGAGAGCTAGGGCAAAGAAGCAAAGCAACATATCAGTAGTGAGAGCGGTGTTGCACCCATGAATATAGTGAGAGCTGTGTTGCACCCATGAATTGAGTTGATAATGTCAAATAATCCCCACTAATAAATAATCTCTACTATATGATACCAGCCCAATAATAGCCTACGAGGGAGAGATTTAATGGGCAACCGTTCGCGCATCTAGGCCACATGTGAACGCTTCGTCGCAGCCCACGTGCGGTCTTAAAAAATTTTATACACAAAAATCTTATACATATAAACTTTACACATATAATCGGACATATAGAAACATTGTACATAGAAATTAATGATAGAAATCAAAAGGTTTCTTCATATAAAACTTCTAGAACTCTAATTTTGAATCAAATCAAACATATAAACTCTTCGTGTATAAAATTTCTATAAAAAGAAAGCAATGCCAAAAACAGAACGTGGGAGGGCGTTGGCAAGGGCCCACGGACGTTCACCAAATAGCATTTTCGGTGTGAGCCCTATAGCTCCATGATTGTTTTGGTGATTTCATCGTACTGAGATATGGATCCTACTTATTGAGACGAATGGAACTTGCTTAATAGCAAAAACTCATACAAGCTAATAATATTATTACATCTGAACTCCCTAAACTTGCTTGAAAGAGCAGTTTTGACTCTCACTTAAACATACTATCATGTTGGGAATGTTCCGGACACTTGTAGCACATTGTACCAGCACTCTTCGCTGGTTCCGACAGTAAAGTAGTAGTCATTTTTGTCGAGAAAAAAAATTCTAATACAATCACCAACGAGTGAATGTGTCGAGGATTGACTGATGCTAAACATTCATGTGACCTATTAAGTTTTTGTATGACATGATCAGAGGGCCAATATGTGTACTTTTTTCTAGAGGAGATGAAGAAAGTAAAACCAATCATCACCATCGTCAATTGCAGCATCTATAAGAGTAAAGATTATGTTGGCAAACTATGGCAACAATAGGTGTGTTTCATGTCAGATCCAACATTTACAACATCTTCCAAAACTTACATTGTCCAGTTTTGCAGTAGTTGGGGCCACTGTTCACCTCACCAAGACCAAACATTATGCCATAATGTAGAGCACAACTAAGAGATACTTAGGATGCTAAAGGACTTAAGTATCGAGTATCAACACAACCTCAAAACATCAAATAATTATCCTTCTGTTGGAAAACTGTAACCCCCACTGTGATGCAGTTCACTGCCACTTACATGGAGATCATAAAAGAAGCTTGCCAAATGGTACATTGTTGAAGTCTCAATACTTCACAAAAGAACACACAAGGTGCAGATTCTGCTAACCACCCATCATCTCATCGTTCAAAGCCCCTCAGGCAGAAAGTATCAGCATGCCCCTTGAAGGAAAAAGCTGGAGATGATCATCCCTACTAAATCAGTAAACAAGCTGGGGCTCGAATTCAGCAAAATCAACAGAGCCAGACTCGATCGGGGGCATGAGGTACACAGCAATGATCTCAGACACCAGTGCAGCAACATGAGGAATCCTCTTCAGGTTCTTCACCAGGGGAATATCGTTAGACTCTCCTATAGCAATGATCTTTTGGTTGATCTCAACCATCCTGTCTAGCTTCCTCTTGAACTCAGGGTTCTCAACGTCAAGAACAGCAGGGAAAATCCTTGCTGTTGTGCGGTTGGTCTGCAAAAAAATGCACGATTGTACCATCAGTGGTTGTTTCAGTATACACATATTTTAAACATTCTCCTAAGCATATAAGTAAAGCTTAAAAATGATCTGTAGCCATTGCACAATGACAATTCGCAATTCTTTCAGAGCTGTTGGGACTACAGTAAACTAGGACACATAATTGATTGTATAAGTAAGAAAAGGTAGTTGATTTCCTTACCTCAATGATCACATGCATGTCGAATTCTTTGGTATCCAGACCAATTCCTTCATAGAATGTAGTACGTTGGCAATCATTTAGGTACATGGTCACATACACCTGCAAAACGTCCACAGCTGAAGAGGAACACAGTAGCAAACTGTTCGTCCATGCAAACAATGGAATAGCTTGGAGATTACCGAGAGGCAGAAGAACCGTGACCAGAGCTTGGCCTTCCAGTCATTGAGGAACTGCGGCTGCGCCTTGAGCAGCGCGGAGAAGAAATCACCATGCCTGTTCTCATCCTGGCACCAGTTCTCAAAGTACTTGAAGATGGGGTACACCTGGTACTCCGGGTTCGCCTTGAGGTGCCTGAAGATGGTGATGTACCTCCAGTACCCAATCTTCTCCGACAGGTAGGTCGCGTAGAAGATGAACTTGGGCTTGAAGAAGGTGTACTTCCTAGCCTTGGTCAAGAACCCGAGGTCCAGCGCCAAGTTAAAATCAGACAGCCCCTTGTTCAAGAACCTGCACACAGCACAAATCATGAGGACAATTCAGTTAAATGTCTTACTCAGTTGAGTTGAAAATGGAAGCATCAACAGACAACAGTCTCCCTAAACCTAAAGCGCAAACCTTTTCTCTGGTCACAGACTCACAGCACAATTCAATATAAGTTGTAATGGTTGCTCGCAATCACATTGTGTGATGGAATAATTTAGAGTGTGTTGCTATATACCCAGCATGCCGGGCCTCATCCCTGGACATGAGCGAGAAGATCTCGGCCACCACCGGGTTCGTTTTCTGCAAAAGAAATGGGGGTATGAGCACGAGCCCGCCAGGTGTACGGGAAAATGCAAAGCTAAGGAAGCTACACTACACGACGAACCTTGAGCCTGCGGCCGAGCTCCTTGTAAAGCAGGAAGCCGGAGAACTCCGCGGTGCATGAGCGCTCGAGGAACTCGACGAAGATCTGGCGGAGGGGGCCCTCCATCTTGTCGGCGGCGGCCTTGAACTCCGGGTTGCGGACGAAGTGTGTCTGGTTGTAGTCCGTCTTGAACTCCTGCAGCAGCGCGTCGAACTCCTCCTGGTTGAGCTGCTTGTTGATCTCGGCGTTGAAGAGGCGCTCCATCTCGTCGAAGTCGGTGGTGTAGAACCGCGGCGTCAGCAGCGTCTCCTGGATCTCCGTCTTCCCGCGCTTCTTGGGCGACCCGGGCTTCGCCGCGGCCCCCGCCGACGCCGACACGCGGAACAGGACGACGCGCCGCCCTGGCACGGCAGACGAGGCTAAGCGTGGATTTGTGGCGTATGCGTCGGAGGAGAGGCCTGCGTGGCGGTGCATTGCCGCCGGGTTGAGGAGGGAGAGCTCCATGGCGGAGGAGACCATCGGTCGAACACCTGGCGGTGGCGGGAGGGGAAGAGTTTGGGTGAGGGGAGGAGCGGGGCGGGTATACAACGTGGGGAATGGATGGGTGAGATAAGGTGGCGATGAGGTGTAATCTACGGCTATCTAATGGGCGTTTGCCATGTGTAGGAGAGGCCAATCTAACCGCTCTCTCAATCTCCTTTTTTTTCATTATTACCTCTATCCAATATTTTCTCCCTATTTTTTATGCAAGTTGCTGTGTTTATTGGTTTTTTTAGGATGCTCTTACTTTTTTTTGTTTCAAAAGAAATTCTTACTGTTTTTTGTCACATAGCAATTGGATAGCAACCACATCACAGCTATCCTTTGAAAGGTCATCTATGGAGAGACTAACAAAATCTTGAGAAGTTGATGAGTTAAAAAATTCGCATATCTTTGCATTTCATCAAGAATCTTCATTTGATGGAAATCTATCATATCAGAGGAACAGAGGGAAAAGAAATATTACCAAGACAGTTAAATTTATTTTGTTAAATCCATGCTTAAATAACGGATAGATAGGTAGAAGTATGTAGTACATAATCAGCATTGGCAGTCACAAAATGCTACCGAGTGGTGTTCTTTTCTACTAAATGGAATAGAATAATTATTCAATGTTACAAACGAATAAATTAACTACTATAAAATTACAAATAAATTTTAAACAATATTTAGAAAATCATATATATTTTTTATAAAAATTGTATCATTTATACGCTGAATAGAACAATTCCATTAAAAAAATAGACATCATGAGAAACATAATAACAATTTGGTTAAGCCCTTCTCTAGATTCCTTTAAACCATAATGTAATACAACCCTGTGAACAATAAAACTGACCAAACCTCTTGGTTTGTAGTCTAGCGGAAAGGACAAAAATGTGAGTACTCAAAAACAAGAGAAACAAGAGGTAAACAAGCTTTCTATGTGCGACAATGAATCGAATTTGTTTTTCCCCCAAAGAAATAATTGAATAATGGAGTAAGATTTTGACAGGGATGTCCGACGCATTTATTCAAGTACTGGCCAGGATGGAGCCAAGTGTCTGGCCAGGAATATCCCTGGCAGATTGGTCATGGCAAGAGAGAAAATTGGGGAGAATGGCAAACAAGGTGCTATAATCTACAGGCAAAATTGGTTATACGAAGATCAAAATTTTAGTACTATAACATCAAAGGTTACCTGTTAACTTTCTCGCAAAAAAAAAAGAACTTAGAGATTGTTTATCATTTAATATATATCATTTTCTTGTTTGGAAAACGGAATGAAAACACATAAATAGAAAAAAAAACATGTATAAAGTGAAAAACTAAGGAATTCAAAACACATGAAATATGAAATTTGAGCTGTTTGGATCACAGGAAAAATTTGAGAGAGAGATATACACAGATGCAAAAGGATGAAGCAAATGAAAATTTTCTTTGGATCAAAGATTTCCTATGAAATGGAGGAATTGCTACCTTTCCAAAAGAATTCAACAACTCCTTCAAACAAGCTAATAGGAAGAAATTCCAAAGGATTGCAAACCTCCAAACATCCTTCAAAAAAACTATTCGGTCAAAATAAGTCAAAAAAAATCAGGATGGACTGGTAGCCGCAGAGACGAAAATGCTACAAATCAGAAACAGGGACAGTTCTAGATGCAAACAAAGTTAGGGACAGTTCTAGGTGCAAACAAAGTTAGTCGATATCTTTTGGTGCCATATAAATCTAAAAATCACGAAGTTAATGCTACCAAACCAATTTTTCCCGCAATGCTGATGCATCCATCTGTGCTCTTTCGTGCAAACAATCTGAGGTATTCAACACAAGAATCGCAAATGTAGAGCCGATTTGCACCCACATTTCCGATTTCTCCAACTTTGCGTGAGTGCCAAAATGCCCAACAAAAAGATTTCATTTGTAACAACTCGAAACACGCACGGTCGTCGTCGTCGTCATCGTTCCGAATTTCCATGCAAGCTCGCCGCCGGTGTTCTCTTGCCATCCTCGCCGTGCATAGCCGGAGGACCATCTCTTCCGGCCTCCTCCCCCATGCACCACTCACCGCCGTCCCGCCGATCAAACTTGAACGGGTCCGGCGCCGCCGCCGGCGCCCTCCGGTCCTTGATGTGCACGCTGACGTCGTTCTTCTCCATCTCGTCGTAGTCCAGCCCCTGCAAGATCGCCGGAATGATGCCGCCGTTGCGCCCCATCTCCACGTCCACCTTCTCCTTCATGCCGCCGGTGAGATCAGCCACGTTCCTCGAGGAGAGCTGCCCGCCGTCGTCCGGCTCCTTGGGCGGCGGAGCCGTCACCCATGACCGGAAGTTGTTCATCGACGGCGGGATCCTGGCGCAGAACACCTCGGCCATGTTCGATAGAGCACCTTTGTTGTATGGGTTCTCCCTCTTGTCGTACCTGTACCTGAAGTTCTCGTACGTCGTCTGCACAGGATCGCCGCATCAGAATCATGAACATTTCTCAGAGGAAATTTCAGTATCGATGACAATTAATTTAGTACAAAAGATTTGGTCATTTCTGATGAAAAGGTTTCTGGACAGAAAGCAAAACATATCATATTATCCATCCGTTTCAGATTGTAATATATTTTGACTTTTTTTAAATTAAATTTCTTATTTTTTTGACTAAGTTTATAGAAAGTTATAGCAGTATTTTTATCACAGAACAAATATACTATAAAAATATATTAAATTTTAAATTTAATAAAACTAATTTGGTGTTTTAGATGTTTGTATATTTTTCTATAAACTTAATCCAACTTTGAAAAATCTGACTAAAAAATCAAAATAAAATTAAAATGTCTTATAATTTAAAACGGAATGTGTCTTAGAAGTGTCTACATTTTGCCAGGAAAATGATCATCTTTGCGAGAATTCTTGCATGGATTTTCTTCTGGAAAAAAATACATCAATTTGTGACTTGGTGAGGCCTACCTGGTTTGTGCACGTGAGGTAGAGGTGGAACACGGTGAGGCCGCCGACAAACCACACCGAGACGAACGTGTACACGATCAGCACCACCGACAGCGGCTCACCGGCCATGGATTTCAGCAGGGAGCTACCATTGCTATCCTCCTGCGCGACGACGTTTAGCCATGACACTGCGAAAACGTAGACGCAGAGGAGGGTCGACGTCGAGATGAACAGGAAGAAGAACAGGTAATTCCGCTGCGCAAAATGCGAAAACAAGCCCGGTCAGTCTCACCGTCATCACACCACAGCTCCAGTTTCAGTTCATCGCACGCGCGAGAGATAAATGTCATAATGTACTCGATGAGCTACCAAGATCTTTTGTAGACATGAGAGGTGTTGGTACTAATCCGTATGCAGAAAATTATAGTAACTCTTTAAGAATCGTAAGAGAACTTTAAACTACATTGCGCTTTGTAATCTATACTAATTAAAATTAAAAGAAGAAGTGGTAGGATGAGTGGTGAACCTATGACTACCCTCACCACCAACTCGTTGTGAAGAAAAAAAAAAGAAGAGTACAGGGTTCAAAAGATCTACATGTTAGCTAAAAGATATATAAAAAATAAAGAATTTAATATGTAAAAAGTAATGGTAAAACTGATGTAGTATTTTTCAAAAAAAATCGGTTGTAGTGCACGGATAACATGTTAATTTTTAGTGATTCAGTATCAGCTTAAGATGCATAAAACTCAACACGGTGCTCACCCGGCCGATGCACTGGCCGACCCAGGGGCAGTGGTGATCGAACTTCTGGACGCAGTTGTTGCAGATGGAGCAGTGGGAGGCACGTGGCGGCCTGTACAGCAGGCACGTGTCGCAGTACTTCACCTTGACGACGCACCCGTTGACGACCACGTCCCTGCTGCGGGGCACCCGGAGGTGAGGGCTCGCCGCCGTCACCCACTCCATCGACGGCGTGGTTACATCTCCGGCGACGTCGCCGCCGGCCTCCAGTGGGCGCGCGTTCCTCGGCACGATCCCCGGGTCCCTGCTCGACGTCAGCAGAAGGAAGCTCAAATCCTGCACACGCAATCGATTTAGAAAAAAAGAGAGAGAAAGAAACATGAGCAGTTGTGATGACAGATTATTCAGACAAAAAAAACATGAGCAGTCGTGACAGATCATTCAAACAAACTAAAACATGATCAGCTGTGACAGATTATTCAGACAAAAAACAATATGACCAGTTGTGACAGATTATTCAGACAAAAAAGAACTCAAGCAATTGTGACAGATTATTCAGGCCAAAAAAAATACAGTTGTAGATAGTGGAGATTGCTGAATTTGTGATTCACTGCTAGGCCAAGAATAACGGTGGCAATGAGGACAGGGATGCCAAGAACTTGCTTCTCTGAACCATTGGAGCTGTCATCTTTGTGATGCATTTGGCAGCATAAACCTACCAGAGGGGATGCTATTAGAACCGTGGACAGGAACAGAGAACCCGCATCCGGACCGAAAATCAGCCGCCCGCCGCAGAGAAATTTCTGAAAATTTTGTGGGGGAATCAAGTTGTCATCTAAAACTTCAAGTGCAAATGAAAAAAAATATATTTGATTTTCACGAGGATGATCAGCAAATGTTTGACGCACAAAGAAGATTTTAGCAGAAGAAAAAGAAATGTAGGAGGCGAGATGAACGAACTACACGTACGTTGCTTCCTTGCCAGACTTGGTACAGCCTCCTCTGGTTTGGCTCCCCCATTAATTCTCTAGCTGTCCCTTGATCTCTCCTTCACCTGTTGGACGCAGAAACCGCACTAACCGACCTCTCTTCCAAGATCAAGAAACCGGCCAATCGCCACGGCGGCGCGCCTAGCTTCGTCCCGTCCTCTGGCCACCGGCGCCGTCACAACGCGGCCATGACCGACGGACGACGCAGGCGGAGGCTCAATTATTCACGCGGCTTCTCTTTCTCCTCGCTCCTCAGCTCCCCTCTCTTTCTCTCCTTCTCTCTCATCGCCGGCCTGCCATGGCGATAGCCTTCTCCAGCTGCCTCCTCTCTCTCTCTCTGTCTCTCTCGGCGAGGAGGAGGCGACGTGTAGTAGTTTTTTTTTTTCCGCGGGAAAGTGGAAACGAAACGAGGCAGGCTTAACGACCGGGGCTACCTGCCGGCTACTCCCCAACGTGCACGCCTTCGCTGTAGGCTTAATGACAGAGTGGATCCATTTGCCCGGCTCGGGTAGGTTGTGGCCCACCTGTCGGTCGGTGCAGCAGGTTGTGTCCACCTAGCCTTCATGTTCTAATATTCTCTCCACCGATCCAATGATCAGAGCTTATTAATGAGTTTTACTTATTTTCGTTCGCAAAGAAAAGAAAAGTCCAATCTCTTTTTTTTTCAAGGAAATGTGGCATCGTTTACTATATGGTATAATATTTTTATCTCAAATTGTATAGTTTTAGCGAGGTCAAAATAGAATTTCTTACGGTAAACTGTAGCTTGTTGGGAGAGCGTAATAGTCATGGCCTGCACGTAGGTGATTTAGCTTAATTTGCATCTAGCAAAGAAACAAAACAGAAGTAGTAGAAGCAGAGGACACGGTAGTAGTACGTGCCAACGACTAATGTTTATTTTTTTTCCATTTTGGAGATCATAAGTATTAATTAGCATGATCTTGATCTTGATTTTGGATTGATGCTTTTGGTTGTAATATCTTTTCCAAAGTGATTCTGCCCTTCCATGACATGCAGGACCAGGTCTACTCTAATTTAAACCTTCCGCATAATTAGCAGCCGATCATATAAATGGAGCTAACGATGCTATTTATAATTAGAGAAAATTGTAAAAACCACCCTAAATATCACTTGAATTTAAGATTCCCACCAAAATAATTTATTATAAATACTCCTCTTCTAATTCTAAGATATGAGCACGAGTCATAGTTAATTAAGCCATTGTTGTCTCATCCCTCTACACCCATAGCCTCAAATCCATTTTATTTCTCAATGACCACAGTGTTATATGGAGCTCATCTATCCTATCTTAAATCCGCCGAAAAAACCAGTTTATGGTTGAAATAAACACAACAGTCCATATAAGCGACTTTCGTTTGGCCTAGCTACAAGCATGACTATTCTCGGCCTATTTGTATTTGTAGAAGAGCTTATGAGGGGTTTGCGGTCATGAGAACGTGCAAGAAGTGGCAATAGGAAGAATCTCAAATTAAATTAGAAGTGATGTATTTATAATAAATTATTTTATGGGTGAAAATCTTAAACTCATAATGGCATTTAGGGTGTTTTTTATATTTTTTTCCCTTCTAATTATTCTATTTGAGGCAAAAGAACTAGACACACTTTATGTTGATGTTGTTTTGCATGCTTTAAACCATGTGATGGGCAATTAATTTTGGCCACGGGTGATGGGCAATTAGGCTGAGGACAAACGGTCCTAGTTTTGATCGGAGCTATCGACTGCAACTAATCCCTGTGGGCAGAATTAATTGGGATATTTAGCTTCTCCACTTGTAATCTTGTATAGCTCCGGTTGATTGCCCAATCACCTGGCAAATGGCACCTGGATGATTCTGTCGACATGATTCGACATATTGTGTTTGAAGTTCGCTTGATTCTTATCTGGTGGTCTTAGAGGGCTGTGCACTAAGATTGATGGAGATTATTATATGCTAGAGGGGGTAAGTCTTAGGTTGTCCAAGCATAGGTTTCTTCTTCCTTCAGCAATTACTTTCGACCTGTTCTTGTAACATGATTGAAACTCCCCGTTACCTCCTAAGAATCGCAAGAAGCTGATGTAACCTGGCTTGTGGCCACCTAGGGTAGGGGGTTTGTCAAAAATTATGGAATGTTTTAGTATGCCATGGATTTTCAACGCACAATGTGTGTTAAAGGATCACAAGTCCGTCTGAGGTTATCTCAATAGTTAGGCCTACAACCTGTTCAAAGAGGGCTCAATCCATACTTTGAGCCTAAGCTCGTGAAAGCCTTTTGTGCGAAATAAACTATATGAACAAACAAATTTAGAACAATAATTCAAAAGTAAAACAATACATCTTCAAGTCAAGAGAGAAATACTGTTTCGGTGTATGGTGGGCTTCAATTTGGCTTGGAAAAGATTAGCCAAAGACCGAAATTCGATAAGCCTATGTAAGAGAACCATAAAGGAAAAAAAAGTAAAGAGGTAGTATTTGCTATGAAATTTAATTTAAATTTCAATTTCTTCTTTTTGATTTAACTCAGGCAAAAAAATACCATTGTCATCACAGGAAAAAGAATATTTGATTTGAAATTGTGTTCATATGTAGAGTAAATTGAGATTCAGTTGTTTTTTTCTATTTTTTAAACTTTATTATATTTGGTGCTTAAATCTATCAAATTGTATGATTACAACATAAGTGTTTATATTACACCTAATGCGTGGCCAATCCGTTTATTAATAAAATGGCGAGTCCTCTAGTAACTTCTGCCAATTGTACAAGTCTAATTGAAAACTTGTAAAGATGCAAAAAAACACTTGTAAATACTCAAAATGTGAATTATTCCATACTTTTCAAGAAAAAAAGGGGAGATCACTCAAAACACATACTGCGGCTACTACGCAGATACAAATGGAATACTCCAAGAGTCAAGACTGACCCCCACCCTTAACACACACTCACAAAACCAAGAAATTAAAAAGGAATTCGTGTAAGCAAAAAAAAGGAACAAAAGAAAAGAAGAGAAAAAAACAAAGGAAAAAAAAGAGACCAATCAGACGACATTAACCGCGAACGGCGTCCGGACGGAGTGCGCGCCGTCGGACCAGGTGACGGCGCCGTGTACGTACCCCTTGCTCGCCCCGGCGGCGCTCGCGAAGCTCACCTGGTACGCCGCCGTCGTCCACCTCCTCGAGAACACCAGCCGGTCCGGCGACACCTTCACCGTCAGCCCCGGCGGCGCTTCGACGGCCGCGGAGTACGTCGCGTTCGATGGGCCCACGTTCATGGCGGTGCGCGACACGGTGACCGGCCTCCCGGCGAGGAGACGCGGCACGGAGATGGACGGGTAGTTGACGCCCGCCGCGATGAGGTCCGGAGAGGGAGCGCCGCGCGGGCAGGTGAACCCGGCGCCGGCGGCGCCGGAGAGCTTGCGGACGAGCTGCTCCTTGTAGCCGAAGTAGCAGAGGAAGTTGAGGTAGTCGCGCGTGGTGGTGTCGAACACCAGTCCGGGGCTGAGCGCCCGTAGCGGGCTGATCTCCCCGGCGCCCATGTCGTGCCCCGTCGCCGCCGCGCCCGTGCTGCTCGCCACCGGCTGCCCCAGGTTATTCCTCGTCGTCGCTGCCAAGATCAATCGATCGCGCAGATCAATCAGATACGCTCTCTCTACTCTTCTCTCCTCGAGTTCTTGATCGCGTTACGTACCTGTGGTCATGAGAGCTGATCTGATCATGGACGGTGACCAGCCAGGGTGGGCCGACTTGACGAAGGCAGCGGCGCCGGCGACGTGCGGGCAAGCCATCGAGGTGCCGGACTTGATGGCGAACGGCGACGGCTTCTTGCCGGCGGGCACATCCTGCTTGTCCGTGGTGGGTATCGTCGCGGCGAGGATGCTCACCCCCGGCGCCATCAGATCAGGCTGCCACCCCAACCAACAATCAACAACGCAGTCAAAACGCAAGTTACCGCCATTTATCTTTGGAGAATTTTACTGCTACCTAATGGTAAAATGCTAATTAATCTTAGTGATCAAGATGTTATCGGTTTGTCTATCTATCTATACTATAATTAATCTAGAAGCTCTTCCATTAAAAAAAATACTAGACCGTTGATTAAGTAAATCGGCTTATCAAGATTGTATTAAAAAATTATGTTAAATAAAATATATAATTAAGTTTATTTCGAAATTTAATAAAATTTGGAATTAATTGAACTCTTTGATTACTTTACTGTAAAATTTGATTAAATTAGAAATGAATAAATATGGAGATGAACTCTCAATTGAATTATCTTACTAATATAATTCTAAAACTCAAAATTAATAATTAATAAGTAGTAATTGATATGGATTATTATTTAGTCTAATACACTATAATTCTAAAAATAAACAACATAAAATTTGAAATTAATACTAACCATCTTCAACTCTCATTTAATATTTTATTAATTTAATTTCACAATTCAAAATACATAATAATTAATTTGTATTGGACTCTCTAATATGATTCGATTATAGTTTTAATATACAAATTAAAACATTCGGTTGGCAATTAGTTACTGCTAATTAAGTAATTAGTTAACCTTAATGATGGCCTCGGTGAGGCCGCCGGGGCCACGCGCCGAGAAGCTGGCCACCACCGGCGCCGGCTTGACCTCCTTGACGTCCTCGGTCGGGAGGATCACAACCGTCGGATTCCTGCATCAGCGCAAGATCGACCGTTGGATCACGTGAACAAAAGTTCCAGTAGGATGCACGATACTATTTGGTACTGTTGATGACGACGACGACGACGACTCACTTGGTGGAGTTGATGTACTCGAGGATCTGAGCGCCGGCGTCGGTGCCCACCTGGGAGAAGGGGAAGCCGCCGGCGACGAACGGGACGGTCTTCTCCGTGTCGTCGATGAGCACCAGCCCCCTCGCGCCGGCGCTCTCCGCGACCAGCTTCTTCACCCGCCGCGACACCATCGGGTCCGTGCCCACGCACACCACGATCTTCCCCGCCGCCTTCTGCGCGTCCAGCGACCCAGGGTAGCAGTTGCTGCATTGAGATAGGTGAGCACGCGGCTGATCTGCTCGGCGATTTTGCCGCCATGAAGAAGGTTGCTGTGAGAGAGGTCGCTACCTTGCCTCCGACAATGGCGTGTACCGGCCAGCCACCTGAGGCCCGAACACCAGCGGGTACTGGCCTCCGGTGATGCTCTGATTGGAGAAGTTGATGGCGATTCCCTGCCATTGACGAGGAGAAGCAGGGTTTTCACGCCCAAGAAGTGAAGCGTGGCGATGATGCGTGGTGATGTGAGGTTTACCTTGACGATGGTGCCGTTGCCGAGGACGATGCTGGATTGGAAGGTGCGGTCGATGCTGGAGGCGGCGACGGTGAGGATCCAGGGGGCAGAGTTGACGACGGTGTAGGGGTTGGGCCCGTCGTTGCCGCCGGAGCAGACGACGAGGACGCCCTTCTGGTGGGCGTGGAAGGCGCCGAGCGCGATGGGGTCGGTGAGGAAGTCGGTCTGGAACGCGGAGCTCATGCCGATGGAGATGGACACCACGTCCACGCCGTCGCCCACCGCGTCGTCGATCGCCTTGAGCACCGCCGAGCTCGCGCACCCGCCCAGTGAGCACGCCTTGTACATGGCCACGCGGCTCGCCGGCGCTCCGCCCTTCGCCGCGCCCCGGGCCAGGCCGTAGTAGTCCGCGTCCGCCACCACCGCGCCCGCCGCCGTCGACGCTGTGTGCGTGCCGTGCCCGACGGTGTCCCGCGCCGAGCCGCCTGTAGCCATCAGCGCCGCCGTCCCGCCGAGCGACGTGTTCGACGTCGCCGCCGCCGCCGTGCCGTAGTACCTCGCGCCGATGAGCTTCCTGCGACAACGGCACGACACTATGAGCTCCCGGCGACAGCACAGCAACACGAATTCCATTCGGAGACACAGCCGATGATCTCTCTACTTGTTGCAGTTGCTCTTCTTGAAGTCAGGGCCTTCCATGCACACGCCGCGCCACCGCGCCGGCACCTCCCCCATCCCGGAGTCGCTGAAGCTCGCCGACTCCGGCCACACACCTAACGCCCACGGTGACATCACACAAAACGTCAGAGCTCTGAACACACGACGCAGGTGTCACCGTGTCAGTCAGTGTAAGTGGCACGGCGGACTTTCGGTGGCAAAGAGTACACGTGTCACGCACGCACCGGTGTCGACGATGCCGATGATGACGTCGCCGGAGGCGCGGCGGCCGAGGCGGTCGGAGCGGAGGCCGGACTGCACGTCGAGGAAGTCCCACGACCGCGTCGTGTGCAGCTCCAGCGCGCGGTCTCTGAACACGGACACAACCCTCTCATGCCCTGCAAAAATTCCATCACCGAGGCTCGATCACGGCGATCGCCCGAAAGAAATCAATCAAGAATGGATCGGATGGTGGCGGTGGCCGGACCGGACAGCGCGGCGGCCTCCGCCTCGGTGAGCTCGGCGGCGAAGCCCTCGAACGCGTGGTGGTAGCTATGCGTCAGCGCAGCCACCCTCCCCTTCTCGTCGCCAGTCGGCACGACGGACGTCAGCATCTCCACGTGCCTCGCCCGCACCGCCTCCTCCTCCACCGCGCCACCGCCGCCGCCGCCGCCCAGGTAGACGACATACGACTGCAACAATTGCATCCGACATTGATCGCAACTAACCACCATGGCAAAAGCATCCCAAGATCTCATGCAACTAACAATCTAGCTACTTAATCTAACAGTGATCAATCAAATCTACCTCTCTGGTCTGGTCTGGCTCAGCTGAGAGAGGTACCAGGAGGCGGTAGGCGAGGACGAGGATGACGAAATGCGCGCGGTTCACCATGGATGGAAGCTCTCAAGATCAGCTTCAATGGAGCAGCACACACACACACACTAGTTTCCTACCACTAGATGGCTAAATATTTGTTCGTGCAAAAATCATCTCAAGTGCAAGTGCAAGTGCAAGTGCAAGTAAGGAGATGATATGATACGAAACTCTTCAGAATGGGCCCCAATTTGTAGCTGGAATTCTGCCTTGCTTTTGATATCTGCAGAATCAGATTCATCTGGACTCTGACTGGTCTCTTTATGTACCCTTCTTTCTTTTGCTGATTCTTTAGCTCTCTATTCCCATGGGAGCATCGCAGATAGAAACTTCTCATGGTGATCTACTTGTCACCGTCGTTGTCGTTGTCATCGCCAACGTGACTTGATCGGCCACTTGGCTGGTTAAGAGACCAAAATGAGATCAAAATTAATTCTGCCCAAATGATTGTTTTCTGACGAGATTGCTTGGCTGTGAGGAATGGAATATGTGCGCTCTGACACTATCTCTACTGGTGAAGATGGAGCCTTGCTTTGCTTTGCTTTACTTTCCATCCCTTTCCTTCTGCACTTAATTAGCCTTATCGTTTCATTTGATCTTTTTATGCACTAGGAAACGCTTCTGATGTTTCATTCTGAAGCTTTAGTTACTGAGCAATTAGCAGTAAGCATTTGGAGTCCTACAATTGCATCGTGTTCTTGGTTAATGCCTCGATATATCCAAGTGGTTGCCGATCAGAAAGGCAACTAGATGTTAGTACAGGATAAATTACTACAAGGAAAGTGATGGTTCACAAAGTCAGCTAAGGGTCTCTGGTGTGTTGTTGCTAGTTTTAACCACACAAATTCTTGTCAATTGATTGGGAATCAGCGCTAATCGTGTCGGTGTTGTCGCATTATGACAAATGTTAGACAAAGCTGAGGCAGGCTGTTTTGGGGCACCTGGTTGTATTCTTTTGAATGAAGAATTCCATAGAGCATATATATCAGCTTGCCTTCAGCTAGTGTGAGTCGTTTTCAAGTGGTTGAGCTCTCATCTC
This sequence comes from Oryza coarctata, assembly GCA_030770085.1. Classification (NCBI taxonomy): domain Eukaryota; kingdom Viridiplantae; phylum Streptophyta; class Magnoliopsida; order Poales; family Poaceae; genus Oryza; species Oryza coarctata. The sequence goes on along the minus strand of CM061463.1, from coordinate 8,338,502 downwards.
AGGCATCATCAGAACACATTTTTTTGCGACAGATTTGCTTCTTTCTTCTTCTGATCAATGCCTCTTTTTTTTCTCTCTTTCTTTTGTTCTTTCATATCGATTGCGATTGTAATATCCAATAGTGGGATCTATCATCGACAACAATGGTTGTTTTTCATGGGGCTAAAGATCCAAGGCAATGATCAGATCATACCGATCGTGATTAAAGGGTTGGAAGTAAAGTGAGAAAGTAACAAGAGATGTGAGTTATACTGACCATCAGTACCGACACATGAGAAAATGTGTCTTCACAGCACAGGCTGCTTTTGCTTCTTCAGAAGGCAGCGTACCAATGGAGTGTTCTTGCGTGATATCTTGTTGCCCCCGATCAGGCCATGATGTCGGTCATCTTGCAAAGAAGACAGACCGAAATGTTTGTCGGCACAAACGGTTGCGGTTCATCCTTTTGCTTTGCTGGTGTTAGTTGTCAGGCAAACAGAAAATCTGACTCTCTTCCATCCAAAATTCAGACCAGCTGTTACCTGAACAAATTTGAACCATGAGTCATTCAAGTCCATTTTTACTACTATCTTCTTTAGTTCTTTCAGCAGAAAATATCAAAATATTATAACAAAAACTAAAAAATGGTTTATTACTTTTATTTACTGAAAAATCAATAACTGAAAAGGAGTTTGTGAGGTGTATGGTGATTGTTCCTTGCTTGAGCATCAAAGCATCAAGGGCCCTAAAGAGACAAGCGTGGGGGCAGTAACACACAGGTAGACAACACAATGGAAGCCAAGCAAGTAAGCAAACAAATATTCTTTCCAACAACTTAGGAAACTAGGAATCCACCTTATGAGACTGTCAGACTGATGCCGGCCATGTTTCGTTCCTACTATAGAGAACATACAAATTTTGTTTCCGCAACAGCATTGTTGTTAACATTTTGCAGAACTTCTGACAGTACAGGTCGTCACAAAGATGGCTCAAGAAGGCTAATTTCAGAAAAGTTCTAAAAACACATCAAAAAGAAGGGCAACAAAACAAATGAAAAATGTCACTCTTCAGGTCATTGTGCCAGAAAGCAACAAACAACAAAAACCAAAATTTGCTCCAGTTCTCCCCTGGTCCAGGTTGATCCTTGCGCTCTACTCTACATCAGGCCAATCGAAGAGTTTTGAGAGGGAGAGAAGAACTAACAAAACACATCAGGAAATTGTATATAAAGGATTACAGGAAAATACCCCACAAATATACAGGGTAGCACAGGAGGATTGTTGACCACTACTGGTACTTAGGATGGGAAACATATGCAAATATGAGGGCAAGCAATACTCAAGAACACCAGGAAGTCCAATGGCATCTGCTATAATGTTTGACAGGTACAGAAGGCATTAAATGCCATCTGAATTTGCCCTATGGGAGCACATATTAAATGTAGTGGTAAAGCACAAGAGAAAAAAGAAAGAACATATAAGAAGAAATATTGTGCAATGTTGGGCTTTGTGTGTTTTTTAGCGGTGACCAATTTATCAATTATATAAGAAGAATTTCCATTGGGAAAGAAATAATCACATTTTTCAGACATTGTGTTTCATATTTTCGAACAGCAAAATTCGCTAGTGTATCAGCTTAGCAAAGACAGTGCTGGATGAACATAACACAGGTGTACAAAAGAACGGTGACCGACATCGCTGCTGGTTAGACGTTCTTGAGCTTCTTCATCTTGGATGGTGGCCATCTACCTTTCTTCCTCAGCCGCCTCTTCTGGACAAGCCGCCTGCGCCGCTGCCTCAGCTTCTTGGCCAGCTTCATCTTCGCCCTCTGCTCCATGATCATCTTCTGCTTGGTTTCAAGTGGCATTGTCTCAATCAAAGACGCTGGTTTTGGCTCCTCTGGTTGATCTGTGCTAGCTTCTTCTGCGCCTGCCTCTGCCGAGGCATGGGCAGAAACTGACCTCTTCTTGGTGACAAGATTCTTGCATTGAAGCCTTGAGGCTACAGAAACAGAAAGGACAGATGGCAAGCCACTTAGTAGGATCTTAATGTGCATCATTTTAAATATGAAATTCAGAGTTCATGTATGCCACAATTTTTTTTTCAAACCGTCAAGATATCCAGTATTTATTGACTAAAGCTATTAAGTCTACCTCAAATATGCCACGTCATGGAAGGCATCTTCAATAACTAGTAGCAATTGTAGTGTTCTTGCTTATATAATGTGATGAATCTTGTAAGAGCAAATATATGTAAAATCTACTCATCTATAGCAACAAGCAATCCCCAAACGTAGTGTGCTGCTAATGTAATCTCCTGCAAGTGACCAGAACTTACAAAGCATATGATATTATCCTGTATAAGCAGGAAAGAAGAAAGCTTAGTGAATCTTCTGAATTCTCTGAGCTGAATTATATCTAGCCTCCTACAGAGATAAATGCACACAACCTCCCAAGACATGTTTGAAGAAATTCCATAACGAGCCAACCGCAATCAAGAAATTCCATAACGAGCCAACCGCAATCAAGCGAATCCACGAATCTAACCAATGGTGCGTATCTATACCAATCCTCCCGCCAACACACATCACAGCTCACAGCAATGGATGGACCTGTACACCATCCAAGAACCAATCCCCCAAGTAACTTATGAGCAAAACTCCCGATACGGAGAAGATGTTCGCGGAGGTTACCGGGGACGGAGACGACATTGGCGGCGATGGGGAAAGCTCTGGCGCGCGGGGGAGAGACCGAGGAGGAGGCGAGGAAGGAGACGGTCGGAGAGGGGAGCAGCGCCATGGCCATGGGTTCTAGATTAGGTTTCTTGGCCCGTCGGCCTACCCATCAGGCCGGAGGGATAAGCCCGTGCTTCTGTGAAGAGACGAGAACGCTTCACCGTCCGATGGAGAATAAACGGCCCGATTTAATCACACTGAAAAAGGGTGGGCCCGTCTTGGTCGTGGCCCACATGTCATAGGAAGAGAGGAAGTTCGAAATAATTTTTTTGGGGGAAATATTCTCTTCTGCCTCTCGCCGCCGCCGTCGCCGCCGCCCGCTCCGGTCGCTGAGAGAAGCACACCCTAAGTTGGTGGTTTTCCGGCGAGCGAGGGGAGGCGAGAATGGCGAAGGGGAAGAGGAAACGGCGCGTCGGGGATGACGCGGTGGAGGAGGAGCCACCTGAAGTTCCCAAGCTCGCCAAGCTGGTCTTCCTGGTGGTAGAGCACGAGGTGAAGACCCCCGCCTACTCCATCTTCAAGATCGACGCCGCAGCTCCCGCGGGTGGAGGCGACGAGACGAGTAGGCGGAGCCGCCGCCTGCGCGGAGTCGCGGCACGGCCCATAGATCGTAGGCGTCGGCGGCCACTCGCAGCGCACCGTCCTCTGCCGCCCCGACACATCGGAGGTGCTCCAGGGCCCCATGATCAACGCCTCCAAGAGGGATCCCGTCCTGATCGCTCCCGCCGGCAGCGGCAAGGTCTACGCCGTCGCCCGCCGGCCCTTCGTGACGCCGCCGCTCAACTTCGAGCCGTGGTACGAGGTGCTCGACCTCAACAGATCCAAGCGCCGGCTCCGCTGGAGAGAGCTGCGGCCGCCGCCCTTCTTCCCGTGCTACATCAACCCATTCGATTACCTCGACCCGCCCGCGCTCGCCGTCGCATCCTACGCCGCCGTCGGCTCCCATATCCTCCTCTCCCTCCCGCAGGACAACAAGGGCACCTGTGCGTTCAATGCTTCTACGAAGAAGTGGGAGCAGGCCGTGCCCATCGGCGAGAAGAACAATTTCTTCTTCTCCCACTCCAAGGCGAAGGACGCTGCCGCCGTGTACTGCATCAAGGAGGTCTCCAAGTCGTCGTCGTCGCCGTCGGCGCAGAGCAAATTCAGCATCCAGGAGCTGACTGTACTGGATCTGCCGATGGCTCCTGGTCGTGATCTCTTATGCGGCATTGGGGATGGAAGCTTCTTCTCCTCAGCTCGTCGGCGCGGACACCCATCAAGATTATGGAGCGTGCAGAGATTCTCCAGCGTAGCTTCGACATAGAGAAGATCAATCCTGCCGGGAAGAAGGATGATTATGATGATGCAGGATCCATGGTTGTATCAGAGAAGGTTTACAGAATCTACGACAAGTCTCACCGGCTGGCTCGCCAAGCACCACTGGTTGCTGCTTTGTTCATCTAAGCACATCTCATACTTCTATCCACGTAATTTCAGTACTACCCCTATGGTAAACTTGTTCTGTTGCTACTGTTAGATTATTAGATCATCAATTTGCTTTGATTTTCACTCAAGGGTTGAATCAAAGGGAACTGCAATTTATAACTACAGAAATTGATTGCTCGTTCATTTGGTATGCCCCTCTGTGGTGTGGATGACAGAATCATATGAGCTCATTTGTCTGCTGCCTCTACGACTCGATTGCTTCCCACTCCGCAACTATCAAATAGTTATTAAAAATCTACAAAACAAAAGCACAAAATCGTACTGCACAGTAAGCTCCTAGCCTTTCTTTTCCTTTTTTTTTTTGCAAGATGTGTACATTGAATTTAGTGGTGTTATATGTTCGTGAAGTGACATATGACATTGTTGTAATCTATGGCTATGCATGTTATTGGTTTCTTAAAAAAAAAACAACGGACATGAGTTTGTTTTGTTTCTCTTTGTTTGGATTTATATTTTGCAAGAAGTTAGATACACCTATTATATAAATACTGTTCATTTTTAGAAAGTTGTTATACTATCTCATTGATATTTAACAGTGAGAAGTCGGGTTGTAAAAATCCAAATCCAACTTCCATATACTCCTACTCTAGTCGGAGATGATTTTTTCCCTTAAGACAATTCCTCTCATTTTTTTACATGTCATTCAAATAGTCTATTATTTCTTAGCCACGCTATCCACTCACTTGGTTTCACAATTGTGTAATGCTACTACAAACTTAAATTATTTTGATCCACGTCAGCAACAATATTAGGATGACTAAATGTTCGTCTTTGGTTTGTTCGTTCGGATTTGCTGCAATATATAGTGATATGTTAATTCTTGTTTCCTTTCTTTCTTGGAACTGCGCATCCTAATAGATAGAGAGGATGGGTGTAAGTTTATTTCTTCGTTAAATGCTTCCAACTATTAAAAATCCACCATCATGAATATTTGATGTTTGGAATAAGATTTGGTTAAATTTTGAAAATATTGACTTTAATAATATCTCAAATGCTTAACTAAAATATATGCACGCCTAGATTTATCTTGAAAAAATAATATCATAAGCTCATTAGATTTTATAACATTATTCAAATGCAAAATTAATGATTACAGTTATGTAAGGATGAAATTTAACGGACATATTATATTGTATCTAAAATATTTATGATCGTAAGGAGTTCTCACCCCTCAGCGTGTGCTGGTGGACTCGTGGCCCATCCACACTAATATAGTTAGCATGCCACTAGTGATCCAAAAAGCTTGTTTGAAAAGTTAGTTTCTAACAGCTACAGCTTCTTTTAAAATCTCTAAATTTATCAAATAGTACAGATTCTTATTTAAATTATAGAAATATATAGTTATAAAATCTAGAAAATAAATTAAAAACTAGAAACCCCAGCTTTTCTTAGATTATGAGCTGCTTATCAGAATCTTTCAAAGGTGGAAGTCTGGCCAATGAGTAATCTCAGAGCCATGAAACGCCTTCTTAAATTCTTATTATCACTGGTTGGGAAGCATTTTGCGCTCTCTACATCATCGCCGTAGCCTCACCCATCGGTCACCTAAGCCCTAGACGCATCTCATCGGCGACTGCATGGAAAGAGAGCATGAGCAATGCAGCGAATCAAAGCGACTAAAGGCGTGTACATTTTTTAAACAGCTAAACGGTACGTTCTTTTAAAAAAATATTATATAAGTTGTTTTTAAAATCATATTAATCTATTTTAAAAATATTTTAATTAATAATTAATTTGTGGTGTGCTAATGAATTGTTCACGCTGCCGGGAGAAGCTCCAACATCCCCAAACAAACACAGCCTAAAGGCTTCTGCGTGACGCCACCGCCAGCGCCGTTTCCCGGGAACAGAGGAGCGCCTCAGCAGCAGCGGCGGCAATGACTCCGACGGCGACGGCGAGGCCAGCTCGAACCGATCCTTCTACTTTGCCGTGCACCTCGAGTCCGATCGCGTCCCCTTCTCCCTGTACAAGGTGGATCCTCCATCCCTCGACGACGACGGGCTACCACCGCTCTCCATCGGATCGCTCGCCTCGACGTGAAGCACGGCATGACCTTCGTCCCCATAGTGTCCAGCACGCTCGGCTCCTTGATCGTCGGAGTCGGAGGCTACTCCGACTCCGATAGCTCCGAAGGCTCCGAAGACAGGGGATGCGAGACTATCCTGTTCAACACCGACACCGAGGAGCTCATCCGCGGGCCGAGCCTCGCCGCCGCCAAGTTCCAGCCGGCCGTCATCGCCGTCGGCGAGAGGATCTACGCTCTGTCTATCCGTCCCGACCTCAAGGACGCTTCCGATTTCGTGCCATGGTTCGAGGTCCTCGATCTCTCCAGAGCGAGAGTCACCGACGGGTGGCTGGATGAGCGCTCCACCAGCAGGAGGCCGTTGCCGCGGCCACCTTGCTTCCCACGGCGCATCACCCCGAGAGAGTTCCTCATCTGCCGTCAGCTCCTACACCTTGGTGTCCATCGAACGAGACGGCCGGCCCGCACAGCCGCCACGGCGATGATGGTCTCTTACCGCATCACGGTCGTCGTCGTTTGCTCTCCATGCTCATCATCAGCGGCATCAGCGACGACTCACAGATCAGCGGTGCTGTGTTCCCGATCATAACAACATCGAAGAAGAAAAAGAGAAGAGGAAGATTACTGCCACTTGGGAGTCAGAGATGGTCTCCTCCATGGGGAGTCAAAGCTTCACCGGTGGTTGCACATTTCACGCTGGTGAAGTATCAGATAATGGACAATCTGGAAGACCCAGGGGAGGAGGAGGAAGAATCCAAGACGATGGTAGCCTCTCGCCAGCGGAAGCGGGAGTTCAATGTTCCTGATGCATCCAGGAAGATGTGCTTCCCTTACCTCGTCGCCACCCTCACCATTCAGGTAATTAACCACGTTTGAAACCTTTACTTAATTAACTAGAGCATGCGTGACAACAGGAGTTAAGGAAGTTCTCTATAAATAAATAAATTAAAACCACATTAGTGTCATGTTAGATACTCCAGCTATGGTAACAAGGCATATGCAATTATCGAGCATTTCTGAAGATATGTTTCTCTGCAAGCTGCTAGCTAGCTGTTGATAATTACTAATCTGCGTCGTGTTATTTGAACCACAATTACTGCTGTAGAATATTGCAAAGGGCAGAGCTTTTGCAAGTTCAATAGTTCCAAATTCAGAGAACAGCATAAGATGGGGTTCCCCACTTAGAGTATAATATTTGGCTCTTTATATCTTTCATTAATCATTTGCTGCTTCTTCAGATGATTATCCATCTATTGACAGATTCTCCTTTTTGCTTAGGATTACACATTTTCGATCAAATGCTTCCCAAACGTATTGCCAGAGTGAACTGAAGAGAAGTGTTCTGATTGAAATGTATACATGCTGCATTCTACTCGCATCCATTGATCACCGTCGTGGGCATTTGCACTACTCCATCGTATGCAATTAGCACTAATTATGTTTTGGATTAGCGACTTGCCTGTTAGGATTATTATAATATAGTAATTTACTACTAGTAGTTTTCTGGATCTATGTAAGTGTGGTGGTGACGTGTTCGTGCTCTATGGCTGTTGTCCTAAGCCAACACTGTACGCAGTGGCATTGAGGCATACAGGCGCAAAATCTTCATTTGGTTCTATACAACTTACTTTTGTGTAATTAACAAATAGGAAAAAATGGTATAATGTCAAACCCAAAAGGATAGTTTTTTTTTTCTTCAGTGATCAAATTAAGTGCGAGTTGATGACGCATACTAGAAATCAACTTATTGCTCACAGACTGTTTGCACAAACAGGCAGCTAATTAGAACATGAATTGGATGAATTGTACCTCTAACACAATAGTATTCGTTTGGCCCTGTAGCTGGGGATTGGTGTAGGCCACCTGTATAGGCAAAGAAAAGTGTTGGATGTAAAGGAAAGCAAAAGCTTAACAGCAATAAAACAAAACACATCTACAGGAGTAAGGAAAAAGTAAGTCACCTGTTATAATGAAACTCTTCTATCAGGCCAGCAGATATAGTTATCTCTGTCGTGCTTCCATCTTTTTGTCGCTTAATGACAATCTAGTAGAAATTCCCATAACAGTGAAAACAAGTTTACTGATGATTAACAAGCATAACATACGACGGATAACTCTATCATGTAGAACAATATGACATAATGGCTACCTCGACTGTTATCATTTTCCCTGAAAAATCACCATCGGTTTCTTGGTCCCACGCTTCCATGTGTTCCTTGCATATATCCAGAAACATTGCACCAAACTGATGCCATTACAAATATGGTTATAAATAAGCATGACTTCAATCAGGAGTTCACAAAAGAAACAATAAAAGGAAGTAACTGATGGTGGAAATTATTTAAACAAAATGTCACCTCAGGGGCAGTAGAGAAATTTTCCACCACATTTGATGAGAATATCACCCTTACATAATCCAGCTCTAACAGCAGGTGATCCCTCAGCTACCTAAATGGCATTTTTAAGTTCATGTTACATTAAGCAAAGAACGCTAAAGATGACAACGATAGCTAAAACAATAACACTGATATAAAAATTCAGCAGACCATAAAATTTAGATAATGCCGAAAGTAATAATTAGGAGAAAGATGATGAATTAACAGCATGTATTTAAAATGCACTTGAATACAAGCTAGTACAATAGATATGTAAAGTTGTATATACAATGCTACGTTGTAAAATATGGCAGCCACAACATGCGCAGAAGCTTATAAAAAGTCTATATTTCAGATACACAAAGTACAAACAAACGTTATAGAATTCTCATCCAAAATTTAATGAGCCTGTAAACATAATCTACAAGGATCAACAATATACAGATTTTAAACAACTATTCCAAAAATTCGCAAATCAAGGGCAAGTATTGCAAATAGATAGAGGATAGAGGAGGTTCACATATTTGAAATATATAGGTCACTATAAACATACGAGAATTTTTTATATATGTGCTCCAGATGACTAAGCGGAACCATTTGAATGGAGGTGAACCAGAATCCAAGCCAAGGTCGATTTATTCTTCTGCAAAAGTAAAGAAAAATGTTATTATAATGCAGCAGTAAACAAAAACCAGGCAACTGTATAATGATTTTGAAACTAACAATCAAGTTTTTGACCATCACACAGGTAATAAAGTCAAAAAAATATCAGATAAAAATGTTTAATAGAATCACCCTGAGAAATGGACCTACCCAAATCTCTGATGATGTTCCAAGCATTTCAAAACAATTGCCATTGAAAGAAATGGCGTTTGGTTCTCTTCAAAGAAGTTAAGACCTACAACATGGCCATTATAATTTACAAGAGGTCCCACAGTGCCAGCCTAGAAAAAAAAGAACCACAGATATGTACCTAAATAACCTCAAGAGATAAAAGGGGAAAAGTCCATTGAAAAATGCACCAAAGGACATGCAAAAACACTCAGAGTACAGAAGGTCGACAAAAAAGGAACATTTTAAACAAAAAATTAGATTAAACCTTCATGCAATATTATAATAACGTGATATCCTGTTTCTAATTATTAATTAATCTCAGTGACTGAGTTTGCTTCAGTGGATCAATTCGGTATTAAATCTTAGTGTCCAAAGAACAAGAACACAAGCTTTGACAAATCATTAACAAAATTACACATCAACAATGTGGTGTCCTGTTAGAATGGAGAATAGACATTTAATCTGAACAAGAGGAAAAGAACACTTTTGAGAAACTAGATCACACTGTCAGGATGATGTTCGCATGGCAAAACACTGATTGTTATGGAAAAATGGTGTATCTGGCAAGAGTGAGATTCTTAAGCCACTAAACTAGAGAACAGCGTATGGATCCGCTAAACCACTATGCAGTATCCACTAAAAAAACAGGATAGTGCAAGACCAGGAAAGGACCTTTCACCAAGAAGGACCGTATGGTCTTTCAGAAAATAACATTGCACACACAACTTTTGACAAAATGATATCCATCTATAAAATAACCTATATGTTGTTTGGTTTGAAAAATAAGAAGTTGAATGATCCATCCAATCCTATCGATCTATCCTAACCATTTGTTTGATCTTTGGAAATGCAATGGTTTTGTCACTGGACATGACTCAAAACCACATGCTTAGTGGGGAAAATGAGGAATTGGGTTGTCCCACCAAAATCATGAGATCATCCTACAATCAACTGACTCAGCCACAAGTGCACAAATGATTTGATTCCTCAAAACAAACATCCCACCAGTAACTGTTGGTTTTAAATATCTTAAGTGATTGATTTCTGCATAGAGAACAATATTTCAGATGTATTATACTCCAGCCAGTTTCATAATTCCTGTCATTTTGGACACTTTTAAAACTTTGACTATTAATAACTTTTAAAATATTTAGTTTGAAGGCACTAGAACAATATGTATAGACGAGTTTTTAAAAGTACTTTAATAAAAGTAAATATTTATTTATTTTTTATATATTCTAATAAAAAAATCATAGTCAAAGCTAGGTTTTGAAGACCATGTCGTTGTCTAAAATGATAGGAATTATCAAACTGAAGGGAGTATTCCTTTATTTCATTACACAGATTAACCATGCATAGCAACCATCCGAACATATTGATGGCCTGCATGGTGCATCAGGTTCGAAGTGTGTCAACTACTTAAACAAGATGATAACTAAACATTCACACAGACCAACCAGCTAAGTAAGCAAAATGTATATAGCTCTATGATATTTTTTTATACCAGCATGCAAATGATGGACACATCAGCAAAATGAAATTTGAATAACATCAGTACTGAAAGAGACACAGCAAATGTGATTGAAAGAGCCTCATTAATTTGATTAAATAAGTTTTGGTCACTTTTGGATGCCCTATGCATGTTCAAGTTGGCATACATGAGTGGTGTAAAGATTGTGTGCCTCAGTAGTAAAGTTTGAGTGGGGTAAGGAATTGAAAGAGCCTCATTAATTTGAATAAATGGTTTGCATACCCCAACTAATTAATTAAGCAAGGAAAAGGGCATGTACAATGTATTGGCAATAAAGAGCAAATTATGTTCAGATATTATTTACCATTGTTATCTTGCAACTTGATACTAACAGCTCTGAACATGCAAAATTGTTGGCTCTGTTGTTTATTTTGCCACTTGAGCACATCAGAAAACCACCTTAATAAGCACGACCAAGTGATAAAGCATCTCCCTTGTCAATAATATCCTTAAGGATAACTGCCTCTTGAAGCTTGAGATCGGATGTAAGTTCAACTAACCCTATGTTATGATGGGAATCCACCATGCAAATCCGACCATGGGATGTACCCCCATTAGGTAGAAGAATCTCCACCTAAATCAGTAAAAAAAACAAGACATAAATAAATTGTGGGTGCTAACATATTAAAAAAATAAGAGTAAATTTCATAAAACCCCATGTTTAGGGGTGGGGTGAGATGGGATTGGTAACAAAAAAACCACAGTTTTGCGATTTTTATCGCTAATAAACCACAGGTTTTTAGGCTGTTATTTCACAAAATCTGGGGTCTGTCCTAGTCAGCCATTGCAACAAATTAGACCCACCTGCAACCTGCAGGTGCCACATCAATAGCCAACCTAGCAACCTCTGGAAAGGAACCACCTGGTCAGCCACCAATCCACACCTCCCACCGCAGTGCCACTTTCAATCAACGCCAACTTTATTGCTAAGCAAAATGGTTATGCGGTTTGAGATGGCTCAATTGCTTGTGCTACAATTCCACATGAAAGATATGTATGGTTCGTGGCAGGAGGTTCAAGGATTGAGCTGTGTTTTGTGATTTTCTGAAAGACTTTGCCTAAAATTTCGTGGTTGTTATATGTTCTTCGTCCACCAAAACCTGTGGTTTTGCGAAATTTACCCACCAAAAGAAACTTATCACTTACCCTGACATCATCTCCACATGAAGGTTAAGATTGTACCAGCACAGCACTTTCGTTCCACTGTATCACAAATCCTGAGCAAACACGTATCCTTTTTCGACCTGAATTACATAGCAAAGTCAGTGGAGGTCTAAGAAGTATGTTAGAAAGAGATTTGTTTCTGGAAACAAAAATAGCTGCAAAGGAAGATAAACTGACAATTGACTGAAAAACCCAAAGCAACCTTTTGAGCAACATGGCTTTTAGCATTACCATCATCAATGTCACAAAATGTGTCCTCTACAGTGAGAATTGGACACTCAGCCTGAACTCACGTTAGAACAAAACATTATTACCATTAGTTACTCAGACAGAACTAGAATATTAATAGCTTTGCTTGCATATAATTTCATGCACAAATTGGACTTCAGTAGAATCATGAGTCTAATTGTGCCTCTATACATCAAAATATGCATGCTCTCATGGTACTTGAAATAGTCTTTCATGTCTAGCAGATAATGCAAGAAAATGCCAGCAATATATTCATTGATAAACCGGAAATCCTGAACTAGAAAACATATAGAACAATAATAGCAAGCTAGTTAATATCTCTAGTGGATACTCCATTATATGAAGAGTACATTTTACAAGGTAGGAATACTTGTGCAAACAGTGATTGCACCATATATAGACTTAGTTAATCAAATTCAAAAATTTATTGGGTATTTTATCGTAGTTTTAAGTGATAGCTGTCTGGAGTTTGATGACAAATCTTAATAGTTAAAAAAAGTAAAGCAGGTAGCAGGCAGAGATTGGCATACATTATTCAGCGATTCGGCCCCTTCACTCTGCCTCAAGAGCAAGAAAACAACACACGCCTATGGGGGTTGGAATTGCATGGTATCAGAATTCAGGTCGGATCGATCAGAGGGGTTCTGGTTTCTCTCCTCTTTTCATCGACTAGGGGCTTGTCTGTCAAATGGGTTTGAGAAAAGATATTCTACCTAACAAAGATAAGATTTAATCCTAGCCATTCCTTCTCTTACCTCATTTAATTCTAACCACCCATCCATTTTTATTTCCCAATTCCACCTCCCATAACCCATTTGTCAAACATGCCCTGGTGTTTCAGCTCTTGTGATGGCCCCCAAGAATCCAGCAGCCCAATAAGCGCCGAATGTGTTTTTTTCTTTTTAAACAAACATCATCAGACAATGCGTCGTATTGATATAGTACAAAAATAAATTACTCAATCCATTTCAAAATATAAGCATTTCTAGAATACAAATTTTGTACCATGATATAGGTATTTCTGCGCTGATTCCCATGATTCTTATTATTTCAATTATTCTCCAGCTAATCAGGTGCTTAGAAAGTGAGTCTAAACAATTTAAATTAAAAAAATACCATTGAAGTGACTAAAAGAGAATCTTTTGAACTTTACTTTAGTATTTGTTAAACAACCTATAAATATTTATATTTTAAAACAGAGCAATACTATTTAAAATTCAAAAATTAACCATTGAAGTGACTAAAAGAAATTTTTTTTGAACTCATCTTAGTATTTGTTAAACAACCTATAAATGCTTATATTTTAAAACAGAGCAAGTACATAACTACAGCCCTATCTAACTATAATTAGGAAAAAGAAAAAACAAACACACCATCACACCCCTGAGACCACCACTATTGTACCAAATGTTAATTTGGATTTGAACTATAAAGCACCGAATCCTAATTTGAACTATAAATTAGTGCGCGAGGTCTAAACAACACATGTTCACGCCAGCTAATTATAGTGACAAAAAATCATGGGTAAATTTATTGTTGTGTAACAAATGCTCATGATCATGGCAAAATATGAAAGCCAATTTGTCACATGAAGTATATGTACAAAAGAAAGACAGTGTTTAATTGTACCACAATAATAACAATATTCTTGAAGATCTACCATATATTGCTGTAGTTTTACAAAATGAAAAGAAAAGAACGAAAAATATGCCATTGCTGCTACATCTACATGTCATAAGAGTACGCTCACTTCACATTAGTGCAAGTGTAGCCTAAAATTCTTTCAGACAGGGATCCTGGTTGTGGCAATCTTCACAAGGTGCATACACTCCTGGAGTCCCGGTTCCCACCTCGAAAAACCAGTATATGCAAGTCATAGTACCTGGACGAGTGGACAGCTGGACACATGTAAGGGTGCGTTAAGAACAAGTGTTCATGATATTGGGCTCAGTTTTGTGACAAGAAGGAAAGAGCTAGCTAAAGATAGCAGCCCTTAGATTTTCCATCACCGGCCTTAGATTTGCAACTAGCTAGATGCCTAGATGTATGCATGAGTGGCATCAGATTTCCAACAGGGATTTTTCTTAAACCAAAGTGGTGATTGTCAAAAAGTTTTAATTCAGTGGACTTAAAATCGGTGATAAATTCTTACAAAAGTGTAAGACTCAAGTTTAATTTCAACCTTCAAAAGTTGACATGAGCGTTTGGCCATAGCTAATGAAAGATTCCCACTCGATAGTATTAATGCAACTTACGTTTAGTGCATGGGCTTAAATTACAGAATAGAAAATAGTGCAATTTGATTGCCCCAACATAGGCACCCTGGTAAACTTTTGAAAATAAGAAAGCAGAATTTGGGCTTCATACTAAACAAAATAAGGATGTGAAGTACTACGTGCAGAATAAACTTTTGGAATGGCATCGAATAGGAATGCAGGATAAGCATGACTTGCATGAGAATAGTCTATCTGTTAATTTATAAACAGATAATTGAATTCCACTAAAAAAAACAAATACTTGAATACCACATAATAGAGGGAATGCAATTTCAGCCTTAAAACATAAAACGAATTGGGGTTATCAAAACATGAAGTTCCTTCTGATCTTTTTCAATTTTAAGCAACAAAAAACAGGTTGATTTTGATAATTCTTGCTTGAAAATTTATACATGCAGGTAGAGGGACGTTATTTACAATACAATACTATAAATTGTACCTCTATTACCAGTCAAATGGACCCTTGTATATGGGCATTGGAGCAGGCCACCTGTATGGAAAGTATAACGAATTAAACAATGACATGAGGAAAAGCCTACTACGATAAGAATAAGTTCCATATATATAGACACAAAACATCATCTCACCTGTTATAATTAACATCTATAAATCACGTTAGATGGCATGATTTTTGTCATTATGATGCCATCTTGTTGTTGCCTAATGGTAACCTAGTCGAGATTTTCAATAAAAGCACAAGTTGAGTTTACTGATGAGACAAAAAATGGAAACAATATGGGTTACTAGAACAGTATAACCTACCTCCAGTGTTATCCTTTCCCTTGAAGGAGTTTCATTGCCTTCTTGATCATGTTTCTCCATTTTCCTTGCATATGTCAAGCAACAATGCTCCAAACTGATATAATTGCATAGTGCAAGATTTTTAGATTTGATAGTATAACATGGATAGTAAATACAGAACTAACAAAAATTAATGAAATAATAACCTCCGGAGCAATTGAAAGAATTTTCCCAGCACATTCGATTAGGACATCGCCAACACATAATCTAGCTAAACATGAAGGTGGTCCCTTAACCACCTAATTTGTATTCCATTTTATATATGTGCTATATAAATAATATTTACGGAAAATAAATAAATAAACATTTTGAAGATCTTAAAGTACAGACTAACACTAGAGAACACATAAATAAATCATTAGTAACTTATATCCAACTAAAATATTAAACATAATTATAAAAAAATATGTATAGATGTCCTCTATTTAAATATAAGGCAACTAACAAATGCTCATCTGTAAAAACTATCCATGTGATAATATCCATACGATATATAGATAAAGAGTTTATCTCCATAATTTTTAAGTCTATTATATTATATATACATTAAAAAATGAAAACTAATTTATTAAGGAGGGACAGAAGTCATACATTTGTTATATATAATCCCTTGTTAACTTCTTGAGATTTTTGGTATACACGTTCCAAGATACATATTGGCACCATTTCAAGATATGTGTACCGTAATCCAAGCCAAGGGCAAAATAATTTCCTACACAAAATTAGAAAGAAAAATATGTTATTAAAATGCAGGTTTGAAAAAAAAACAAATTTACGATTTCTCTTAATAACTAACAAAGGAATTTTTTTCATACAACCAGTGCATAAAACCTACCCATAATTCTGGTAATGTGCCAAACATCTTGAAACAGTGGCCATAGAAAGAAATGGTGTTTGATTGTTTTCATAGCAATTGATACCTATAACATAACCACTGTAATTTGCAACAGGTCCTCCAACACCAGCCTATTAAACATAATCAATATTAATATCCATGATCAAAAGGCAGCATGAGCATAAATATATGGAAAAAAATGAACACAATGAAATGCAAATAATTGGGAATACTATAAAAACACACAAGATTAAACATGCAGCTGTCACCAACAAATGATTCAAACAATATTATGGTTTGTTATGGTGGACACAGGCATACCAATCTAAAATTGTATTCATGCAGTGCAGCATCAACACAAGTGTAATGGCTCTAAATTTCCATGCAGTGCAGCATCAGCACAAGCTAAAATTGTATCCGCGTACTATTTCAGAATCAATAATTTCAGCTTGCTTCAAGTTGTATATTTGTTGTTGAGACCTCAAATTCTAGATTTTAAAAGGAAAAGAACTAAATTTGTAAACAATGAGATTACAATTTTGGTTGAAGAAGATGCCACTATTAGGTTAACATATTATCAACACAGGTATACAACAATTTAAGAGTAAGAATAACCAGGCAGCAAAGAGGTTGGTGATCCAAATGATTACAGACAAATATCACAGTCACAGACCACAAGGAACAGCATGCCAACCATCAAAACAAGAGATCAACTCTGCTAACTGCTAAGCTTCACTACCATTTAGGTATGTGGATTAGAAGCTACATATGGATAATTCAGTTTCAGACTTCCAGCTATTAACGCAATCCACAGGTTCCTAGCTTGGCTGAGAAAAAAATGCTAATAATTAACTCGATTAATTGATTAGGTAATTTCAGTTTATTTTGGTTAGGTTTGAACACTTTGAGTACCCAATTGTGAATTACCTTCCAATTTGCACGTTTGTGTGGTAAGCATATGTTTAAGTAGTTAAATGTCTTGCAGACCAGGATCAATAGGAAAAGGAACCAAAAGACTTTTCCCAATCCAACACTTTGCATTCTTTAGCACACCAAGTAGAAGGCATGGGTGTTATTTTGTGATGTAACAATAAACTACCATAAAGAACACGTTCAAATAAAGACGTAAAGTTGTATCACCTACCATTGTGATCTTGCAGCTTGAGACCAAAAGCTCAGAACATTCAAGGGCGCTCTTTTGTTTTTGATTTGTCGATGGGAACACATAAGATTACCATTATCATAAAAGCGCCCTAGTGCTAACACCTCTCCTCTGTCGACAACATCATGGCACAAAACTACCTCTGAGAGCTTCTGATCTGGTGTAATTTCAATCTAGCTATGTTATAATGAAAATCAACCATAGAAACCAGGCCACTATATGTACACCCAGCACCTTGACCTACAATCAATAACCAAACAAAAAAATCTGAGATATGTAAATAAAATATAAATGCCAAAAGCAGTTTATAAATACTTAAGCCGTAGCACACACCCTCAGATCTGGGATAACACAGTTATCACTTTCTGAAGACCTAACAAGGGTTGCTGAGGTTAAGACTAAACAGGTACTGGTATTATCATTACACTGCATTACAAATCCTGAGCAAACTCTCATCCTCTTTTCACCTGAAAATAGTTTGGTGTAATTCAATGAAATGCAATTCTCAGACATGTCGAATGTATAGAGGGGCCAGTTGGTAGAAAAGGAAGCACCTGAAAACAAAGAGAGAAAAACAACAGACTTTGAGATCAGCATGGCAGCTTTCCGAGCTTCAAGACTCTCAAGACTACCATCATCAACATTACCAAAAGATGTTTCCACAGTAATATTATGATTCTCCGCTTGCCTTTGACCTACAATGTGATACAAATTCATTTTACACCCAATTACTATTGCAAATGTCCAAATTACACCCTCAACTTTAAAGTAGCTTATTTAATCCCCCTCATCTTTAAATAGTATGACAAAACACACCCTAGATGCGATGACATGGCACGATCAATGGCATCAGCCTCCCTATGCAAAAATGAAGCACACAGTACATTGAACGTGAAATGGAGAACTTGTTCATACCGACTATGGCAACAAAAACTCACCAAAGATAGTGGAGTTTGTAGATGAAGAGGCTTAAGCGACACCGAAGAGGATGCGCCCAATCTCAATATTGAGAGCTTCTAGTCCAAAGGCTTGAGAGGTTTGTTCAAGCACTTCTCGAAACATGAGTAACACGAATAAAATCAAAGTATGTGCCATGAATTGATGATCCTCATGATGCAGACAACTAGATGATCCTGCCGTCCGTGTCAGAGCCACCTCCTTAACCCATCCGTGTCACACTGTATTCCTAGAAGGTTGTATTCCTCAAGGGTTTGGACTAGATGAGCTCGATCGGTCACATTTCTTAAACGAAATTGCCCTCTGTGGAGAAGCTCTGCTACCTCTGATGAGTTTCCTTGCTCTGTGATCGAAAAGGGGTTATATACACTATTTAAAGTTGAGTGTGTAATAATTTTCTTTAAGACTTGAGAGGCTGGTTGCCGCACTTACGTAGTTCAGCGCACTGCTCCTTGTAGATGGCTCTTGCATCAGCTATTTCCCGCATTTTCTCAGCCATGATAGCATGTACAACTTTCTCCGCTGAGGTAACACTACCGCAGGGGGAGGAGAAGGAGCCAGTACCGCATGGGGATGAAGAGGAGGAGGAGGTGGTGGTGGTGGTGGTGGGAGCCCTCTTCTTCGCCGGGAACTGCGGCGCCCCATCTCGCCGGTGCCCCTCGAAGCAATCAGCTCCGGTAGGAGAGGAGGGGCACGGGTCCTGGGCGCCCCTACTCTTCTTCTGAGGCGGCGGCGGCGGCGGCGCCTCGCGAGCCGCAGACCGGCGCTTCTTCCTGGCCTCCCTCGTCTCGGAGGGAGCGGGCGGGGCGAGCCCTGGAGGAGGAAGGGGCCTCGGCGCGACTAGCCTCCTTCTTCTCAGGAGGCCGTGCCTCGCGAGCCGCGGATCGGCGCTTCACCCTGGCCTCCCTCTCCAAGTCTTCACGCCGACGCCGAGGCATCGCTCCGCGCCTCCGCCACGGCGGAACTTCAGATTATGGGTTAGGGCAACTTGGCTGGCGGCGGAGCGAGAAATTAGGAGTGCTCGGCGACGTCTGCAGCGATCGGGGTGGACGAAGAGAGCGCAGCAGATAAGAGGGGAGGCGGTGGTTGGTCGGTGCCTCGACGGGTAGCGCGGCGAACCGGACGTTGGCGGCGGCGGAGGCGAAGAGGCGGCCGTTGGAGGCGACCGAAATCGGTCCAAATCCCAATTCGATTCAGGGGGATTGGATTTGGAACGTGCGCTAACAAATTGTTATTCCCTTTTCGGTGCCAGGCTAGGCTGCTCGCTCCCCAAACGGCCTGGTGATCTGTATGGGCCTAGTGGGCTATATGGGCATGTGCTCTCTTTACTCTTTCTTGAATCCGAATTTATAATGATTGTTTTATTTGTTTGATAGGTGTATCACGCTACAGTGTACTAACTATCAACTCAAAATTTCATATTCGTTTGAAAGTAAAAAAAATAGGATAGGAAGTTTCTAAGTATAATGTATTTTACTCTCATGGAAAGTTTCGAAGTAGAAGTCCTTTTTTATTGATGTAGAAAGTTGCTGAGCAAAAGGGTTGGTATTTTCCAACATAAATCTATACTACAAAATTGTACTCATTTATGTAAGTAGAAAGTTCATAAAATTTTCAGAATCAGAATAATAGACATTTATTGACTATATCCATCTAAGAAAAAAGAAATGTCTTTTAGAAAAAAAATGTAATATGAGTAGGAATTTCTTTTAAGAGTAAATTTTAAAAAATCTCATGTTTTATGGTCATAGAAAACCACATCTTCATAAAGTTTTATAACATCTTCATCATAAAATATAGGGTTTTCTAAATTTTGCTTTTCTTTTAATAATATGGCATGTTAACTCTATTGGCTATGTAATGCTGATAGCGGATTCATGGGATGAGCTAAAAGGATGTGCGCTCACATAGAGAGAATTAATAAGCTTGACTCATTGATTACACGTGGTGCTAGAGTAATCAACCGGAAGTGATCTATGCCCTATGTGGGACTGATCCAACAGCCAGGCTTTTTAATATGATGTGGCACAATGATTTGTGGTAGTTTGATATGTGCGATACCATGGAAAATTTTCAAAACAAAATTTGTTGTAACACAGAGAAACAAAAGGAATAAGGCATGTTCATTGAACATCGAATCTGTGGGTTGAAAGTCTGCACAATGGTATCATGTACTGTTTGCCATGCACGGGGTTTGACCTTCACACCGTTTTCTTAACAATATTTTCCTTCATGCCTGCGTGCCAAAATATATTTTACTTTGCTCTAGGATACGATATGAGCTTTATAAAATCCTTCTCATTTGTGTTTTACAACAATGTGCACATAATCAGCAAATTATGGTTTTGTTTGCATCAATGCCCAAATCAACCACACCAAAATTTTTGTAGCACCAATAAATTTGGCTACCATTTGGTTTGCTACCAATTTATTCTGTGACAAAATTTTGACAATGAATAGTATAGTTGGCTCCAATAAAAAACAATGCCCCTATCAAAATTTTAGCTAAGAACTTTACCCAAATTTTTGCTACATTTTGATAGAGTTGATAATGGCTATACTAGCATAGAACATCTCATCTCGGATGGCCGATATGTGACGGATTTTAATGTCTTATCTGATGGATTCAGTAAACAGACAATCATAAGTAAGCCTTCACATGTAATGTAATGGTTATCTAGTCTAAATTCGTTACATTTAAAGGTTTAGTACATGTAACAGTTTTTTAATATAGTCCATCAGAGGTGTGGTTTATACTATGATGTGCATCTACCTCTATGCCTTGTCATAGGTGTCTTGATTATATCTTTGACGGTTAGTGTGTTGATAATTGATAAAGGTTAACTAGCTTCTATATATACCTCCTCATATGTATTTGTTGATCGGCCCACCTTTTAGGTGGGATGGTAAAGAGGGCAAATCTTTGTCTTGATATCCAGAGGTTAAATAAAAATGGGTTAAATTTGGGCTTAGTGGTATATAATTTGTTCATCCAAACTAATTTTATTATATATATGCAGATGTATTGTAGTTGAGTGTATAATACTAAACGTTGGAGTAGTTAAATTTCTAAATACTATAGAGGATGATAAAGAATGAGGAATAAGGAATATGTGGTTCATGAAGGAAATAAAAAAATTGTCGGGGTTGATAACATTATCGATGAGGGCAATTACAACGAGTACGTTTACGCTGTTCACTAAGAATATTCCCTTAAAGAAGTTCAATAAGATGATGGGATTTTGTACGCACATGTGAGCCATGATAAATGAATTCTTATGTAATAATATGTGTATGTAATGTACAAATTGAGTTCAAAAAGTCATTTAATGTACGTGAAATATCTAGCTTTTCATGTGATTTAAAATGAATTTAAATTCCAACGAGATTGTCGAAATTACAAATACACTATGATCAATGTCTAGTCAAATTTGGTAACATTCATATGTGTAAATAAGAAATAAATTTGGTGAATTTTTGGTCAAAGTTACCTATGACGGTTTTAACAAAGTACCCGTCACAACTAACTTACCTGTGACAGGTTTTATTGTATGACCCATCACATGTAAATTAGCTATAACATATTTTAGTGCATAGCTCGTCATAGCTAAGTTATCTGTAACGGGTTATATTGCACAACCCGTCATAGGTTGAAACCCTATGATGGATTTTATTATACGACCCATCACATATAAGTTATTTGTGATAGATTTTATTGCATGAACCATCACATATAATTCAAAAGCTTTTTTTAAAAGTATCTAGATTCAAGCAAAGTCACTCATATGCCGATCTAAGCCATTGATGGCCTTATCCTAGAGCTCGATCCCCATTCACGTCGTCATCACCACCGTCGTCGTGCCCTCTCGTCGTCCTCGAGCTCTCTAATACCGTCACTACGCCACCGTCGTCGCTGACCCCAAGTACTACTGTCATCTGGGAGCTCATGGATCCCACCATGCACGCCATCACCACTGACCCCGAGCACCGCCATGTTATCTTGAGCTCCCCAAGTCCGCCACTATGCCTTCACCATTGCCACCATCAGCGAGCACTGCAACGATTGAACTATTTATGATTTAGCTTTACTTTTTTTTCCTAGCATATAGAGCGCATTGTAATATTTTTATGCTATTTATGTGATATTTTAGTTTATTAACCAATGTGATTTTTTAGTGAATTTCTTAGCTATACTACTACTTTTGATTTTAGTTTTTTCTATGTCATTAATTACCTTTCATTTTTGGTGATTTCTTATTTAATTAATTAGAGTAATTTTGTGTTTACTGAACTAATATAGTCAATAATTTTAGAGCATAAGTTGAAATATAAGAAACGAAAATGTCTAAGAATGTCCACGAAACTGAAACCTCAGCCAAAACCTGCACAATAACCTCAGGTTGAAACCCTATAACTCAAAACCAATTAACTAAACATAAACTAATAATCACTATGCAGACAAATAGATGGAACATTTGTCAGATTAACCTAACGCACATTATACAACAAATAGCCATTTTTATGCTCTAAGAAATCATTCACCCAAAGGTATGTTTCAGTCCAATTAGAATGAAAGCGAATGTGTGTTGTACAATGACCAATGTTGCCTATTTAATAATTTTGCCATACACTTTTTTATTGGTATTTATGTATTTGTTTATGTATGTGCTTTTGTATGTATGTCCTTTATTGTTAAATGATCATAAAATATAACATTTATAAAAAAATTACAAGTTATATTAAAAAAAGATGCCACTTGACTTACGAAAATCCATAATATATTATTTAATTTCTTTCTAGTTTTTAACTTCACAGGTAGTGATAGTTCTTCTTAAAAAAACATATGGGCGACACGTAGATGGCTATGGGTAAGCTTGTGGATTTAAATAAAAATTATAGTTATATGTGATTTTTAGAAATTAATGTATATATATGTTGATAATATCAACATATATATATATCTAACAGTTATGTATGATCTTTTTATTATTTAATGTCAATATATCACTTTGGTGTAATTTTGGATACTTAATGATAATGTTGCTGTTGAAAACTGTGAGGATTTAGGAATAGATGTGCTATCTATGTTTTCAAATGACATGGCTAGTAATTTTTGAGGCTAGCAAAAAAACAAATATAATTTTTTGATAACCACGTCATCATCGGGTTTCAAATAAAAACCAGTGAGCATTAACTTGGTGCTAATCTATATCATTATAGGTGATTGAGTTACATTATAAAACATGTCCGTTAGAGTAGACTACATGTCTAGGGTATTTTTTGATAGGTCGTTAAAACAATAGAACTATGTTATCTCTGACGGATAGTAAGTGTTCATATGTAATCTTAATTCTGACGGGTATTAACTCATCATAGATGACGTTGAGTCATCAATAACCACTCATATGTGACAAGGCTAAAACCTACATAAGAATTTGGAATAGTTACCGATGATTAGATATGGCGTAGTGGTATATTCTTTTTCCTCGCGCATTACGGTTCACGATGCTCTACATTGATATGTCGTCACTCTCCAATACCCTGATAGTGAAAATGGTGAAGTAACAACAACACATGCAAAACTGCTCCCAATTACATCGTTCTTGAGAAGTTGAAATCAAACACAAACTGACCATTGTTCTCTCTTCTACCTGCAGTTAGAAAAGCTCGTTACCTGATTGCTTCTACACAACCAATAATGCCATCCGAAAGATTAAACATTTATATCTTAAAATGATTAAGCATATGGCTATATCTTTTTTCACCCTCCCAGTACATAAAATAGAAGGCTGCTACTCCCTAGTCACAAATATTTGATTTGGTTAAAGTTTTGAAATTTTGACCATTAATATTTTTCCAAACGATTAATTCAAAAACAAGAGAACATGTATATGCATGTATTTGCCTTTAAAAGGTGCTATTATAATAATATAAACTTATTATATTTTATAAACATATTCTAATATGAAATTAATGGTAAGTTTGACTAATTTTTTTTTAAATGTCATATATTCATAACTGAAAGGGAGTATTATTCTTTGATAACTTTATTAATAGCACATGCCATCTATGATATGGCATTAATGTTCTCCACTTTGTCCGAATTACTAAAAGTCACCACACTAACTTTCTTTACTTAGTTTGTTCAAAATATTAAACCACTATGCTAACCCAACAAAAACTAACATTCAACTCTTGTTAGTTCTTTTCTAATATGTGAGGATAAAATTAACATATGAGACAACATGGAACTTGAAAATAATATTTAATTTATCATCTATTGGTTCCCGCCATGTTTGATTGAAGGAAGTACAAAATTAACAACATTTGCTACTTGCACAATAAAGTACCAGATGTTTTTTTCATAAATCAAACATTCGTTGCTCGTCCTTAGGAAGCTGTACACTTGATTTTGTAAGTTTTTACAAATGTCCAAAAAATAGACGCTGTTATTCTTGTTATTAGAGAAAAAACACTGTATTCTTTACTGAAGAGAAATAGCAGCAAAAGTCGCTGTTTTGATGAAAGACAAAGGCGCCGTTCGTAAGGGAGGTTTGGACTCCGCTGATCAGCCAAACCAGGTAATTTGGACTCTGCTGATCGGCCATAATCAAGTGTTAACTATTAAAAATTCAAAATGAAGTTATTTAAATTTTTAAAGAAACATATATATATTTTTTCGTCAATAAATGTTCTGTTTAACAACAGCTTGAAAAAACATACCATGATTTGTTTATTTCATAACGAAAAGTAATTGAAGACAGAGGTAGTAGTAGCCAGTGGTAGAAAAGAACAGGACGCCAAAAGACAAACATGCCCCCAGGAGCAAGACTAGCGTGACCGGATGAACGGTGCGGTACCACAAAAAGCTGAGAGACATCTGCACACGCAGAGTCCAACCCGTCCCCACCCCCACCACCGCACACGACACCCATACACGCGCACACACTACCCACCCCACGCCTTCCGTCCTCCCCTATTTAGCCTCGCCCTCCTCCCCTTCCCCCGTCTCCGTCTCCGTCTCCCACACACCACCGCCGCCACCGCCTCCTCCCCAAACCACAGCGCACGCCTACGATCCTCACGCCTCCCTCTCCTTAGACCTAGCCGCCGCCTAACCACCACCCCCGATTCCCGGTGGGCGCGCGGGGGGAGACACCAAGGTACTTGGCTGGCCCGCGCCTCCCCGCCCCGATCGCCCTCGGGAGAGGGAGAGGGGGCGCCGAGGCCGTCATCCGTTCCGCGTTGGGTAGAGCGTGGGCGACTCGCCGCGGGCGGCGTTGATCGGGCTCCGGACGCCGTCGCGGGGATGGTCCTGGGGTTTTAGGATCGGAATGCCGTGGAATTGTCCCGGGTTGGTTTGCTCGCGGATGGGGATGGGGGGTGAGGGGGGGGGATCTCGTCGTGCCTCTGCTCGTCGGATCTCTCGACGGCGTCTGGTTTGGTTGTGGGGTGTTTTTGGGGTAGACGGTAGCTTGGTTTGGTTAGCCGATGGTCATCGGATCTTATGCTTGCTGTCTGATGGCCGTTTTGCGTTCCTAGATCCTTGGATGGGTGGTTGCAATAGAGGGGTTTCGCTGTACGGATGCCTTCGCTATGCAATCGGATTGGCGGTTTGGTGATTAGGGGTTCGGAACCGTAAGGTTATATTCGTGTGATGCTTGTGCTGATGTGCATGCATACGGATAGCATGTATATGCCATTTATGCGATAGAATTGTGTGACAAATGGGGCATGTATTTCTTCTTACATAATTGTCCTTTCATCCTGTCTTTGTGTGCTATGCTTACCGCTCAGACGTAATACAAAGTGCATGTTTGCGCGCGCTATAGCATGAAATGGCTTACCAAATGTAGCATGTGCATTTTGTTACTCTGATATTCTTCCGTTACGCTGTGTTGTAACTGTGCATATGTTTGTGTTGGTGCTCATTCGTGCATGTTATGAACTAGAAATGCTTACTCAATGCCAACATAAAAGTTGTTCTTAGATGATTATTCTGCCATTGTGCAGCTTTAGCTGTCACTGAGTTTGGCATTTCCACTCTTGCAGATAACTCTACCCAGGCTGAGTTGTGGCTGGTATTGGCGATATAAGCTTGTTAGCTGTTTTCTCTTGTTTCTTGGGTCTTGCTCTTTGATTACGCGTCATTGAAAAGACTGTACATGAGAAAACTCTTTTGTTGAAACATTTCTCTTGTAATATGAATGTATTGAGTTTGTGACTATCCTTCTCCTGTGCTAGAATCATATATTTCAGCTTCAAAGCTCTTATGGTACTTTTCGAGTTTCCTATTGAACCGAATACCTAGTGCATTAACTCTAATCCTGTGACAAACATTCATGCAAATTCGTGGGTATTAATTCAGAACCTGGTGGCATATTAACATTGGATACTTGGTCAACTGGAAAATTGGAGCTCCTTATTCATGTCATCAATGGAGAGCCTAGCACAGTTAGAGCTGTTGTGTGAAAAGCTTTACAATTCTAGAGACTCCGCCGAGCGAGCACATGTAGAAAGCACCCTCAAGTGCTTCTCGGAGAACAGTGACTACATTTCACAATGCCAATATATATTGGACAATGCCTCAACTCCATATGCCTTGATGCTGGCCAGTTCAAGCTTATTAAACCAAGTCTCTGACCGCAGTCTTTCATTGCAATTGCGCCTTGATATCCGTAATGTTCCTTTCCAAAATTCCGTCTCATGAAATCATATATCATTTGAATTTTGGTTGTTGCTTTTCTATTGCATCTGCATGGCATGTTGGCATTTATGTCTCTACCAATTTATTCAGTTATGATGAGTTTTGTGTTGCATGTAACCACAGAAAGTAGTAGCACTTGTTTGTAGTGCCATACAGTATAAGTTTCCATATTTAAATTTTTGTTGTTCCTTGATTCAACTTATTTCTGTTGCCCTTGATGTCTCATGCTTATTTAATATATAGCTGGAGTAGAATGGCCAAATATTTATTCTTTACATTCTATTCTTGAGTTCATTTATGCCTCCACAGCATATTTATAATGGCCAAATATTTATTTCCATTTATCCACTGTTGTTTTATGCATCTGTACTGTAACTAAAATGGAAAATATACGCCTGTAAAGATTAAATCTATTTTTATACTTTTATGCCCTTGTCCACTGCTAATTTTAAACCAATATATTGTGATCTGTTTGAAGGGAATTATGTCATAAACTATCTTGCTACAAGGGGACCTAAACTGCAGCCATTTGTGGTTAAATCCCTAATTCTACTTGTCTGTCGAATTACAAAATTTGGATGGTTCGATGATGATAAATTCAGAGAGATCGTTAAGGAGGCAGCCGATTTCTTATCTCTTGTAAGTTTGTTGTCCATTTCATTGGCATTTCGCTGAGAGCTTTATAACTGCTGCTAACTTATTTGTTGACTATGTACCTTTGATTTGAGTGGAACTGTGTAGCACATAAATCCTTGGCAATTTCAGTCACCGATACCTGTTTTGGAACTAAGTAATCTGCAAAAGATTACCAGCCTACCAGACAAATCTACATACTAACCTGACTTCTATTAAAGAATCCATATGAAGGACTGTTATAGGTTTAATTCCATTCTCTGTTGCAAGTTAATTGATGCATACTAAAGTTGATGCTTATGCTTTTCATTTCAGGCATCCCAGGATCATTATTTCATAGGATTGAAGATACTAAATTTTCTTGTAGCAGAAATGAATCAGGTGACGCCTAGAAACTTTTATTATTATTATTATGGTTCCATACCTGGTTTGATCCTAATCAATATGATAATGCAATTTTGTCAAAATGTAGATTAATTTAAATTTGATTGAAAATTACTCCAACAGTATTCAATATTTTGATGTTTAGAATTGCACATCATGCACAGTTTTTCCAATCACATGCATGGTTTTGTTGGCGCCTATAAATCCCACATGCACATACATTAATAAAACATCGGATGAGACAGAGAAGGTCAAGCGTACATGAAACACTACATATGCACTAACTTGTGTGTGAATCAATTCATACCATAACAAAAAGTTTATTTTTTTGTTTTCCTTTGCGACTCTTAACAGAGTTATAAGCATGTCGATAGACATATATAGGCATAGTTATTATTGATCAGAATATTAATGGTTAATCCAACCGATGTTAACAAGTGGAAGTTGAACATTGATACCACTAGTTAGTGTATTAATTTTCTTATATTTTAAAGAGTATTGGCGGCAATATAATATGTGACACCTTACTAAATTGTGAGTGGGGTAGGGTAGGTAGCATTCTTTTTTACCTGCTTGGAGCTGTGATGCACATTTCAGTCTTTGTACCTGCCCACCTTTCTGTCAGCATGATACTTCTTTTTATGCCTTTCTTCTTTGTCCTCTTATTTTTTTCTGATATAGTTTCTCCAATATGATTGCATGCCACTGTATTTGTTGCAATGTCGAGTTCCATTTTATTTAACATGAAATAACCCAGATTACTTGCTTAGTATAAGAAAGGATTCTAGTTGTTCTACAAATATCTTCTATGAACTGTGTCTCTTTTTTCCGTTAACAATTCTTTCTATGAATAGTTGCATTGGACCATTAAGCTTTTTCAGTTTGTAGTTGGCTCCTTCATACTTTTTGCAAGCTGTCTTCTGCTTATGAATTATAATATTTGTCAATATCTTCACTTCTCATTGGATTATGTAATGTTGCGCCCATTTTTATCCACTCCTTTTCAATTTCGTTTGTTAGGTGAACTGTAATGTATTTAGCTGATTTTTTGTGTCTGTTCATGCATGCAGGCAAATGCGATGCCTTTAACACTTCACAGAAAAATTGCTTGTTCATTCAAGGACCAGTTTCTTCTACAGATCTTCCAAATTTCTTTAACCTCATTACACCAACTGAAGAGTGAAGGTAAAGTTCAAGGACCAGTCGTCCAATTTTTTTTTTAAAAAATAGAGTGTATTGGAATACCCACATTTTCTCATTTCCATCTTATGATACGATTGTACTTAAACTGCAGTACCTGATGACTTTAGGCATGAGCCTCTTTCGCTTGCATTAAGGTGCTTGTCATATGACTTTGTTGGCTGTCCTGTGGATGAAAGCTCTGAGGAATTTGGTACAGTGCAGGTATATTGATTTACACAATTGTTATCTTCTCTGTGAAATAATTATCTTATATTTTATGTAATTTATACCTTATGCAGCTTCCTGCACCTTGGAGGCCTCTCCTTCAAGATCCTTCTACTGTCCAGATCTTCTTTGATTACTATAAAGTCAACGATAAATGTGTTTCAAAAGAGGTATACTTTGATTGGGTGATTTGTATACTATTGATAATATAATCTCTGATTTTTTTTACCGAGTAGCTTTGTCCATTAACAGAAAAAAGGTATATTTTGGTACATAGTTCCTCGTGTTTAGAACATACACTTAGATTGCATCAGTTTTCATTAATACATTTTACAAACTAATTGCTAGTTAGCAACTACTACAGCTCAACAAATATTTTGATTGACTTCCATGCAGCAACAATAATTTCCCAATGCTATCTTTTAAAAGCACTCCATGAAGCAGCAATATTTTCCTAATGTATGGATCTCTAAGAGGCATGCTTTATTCCTTTCAAGAATCTCTAAGAAGCAATATTTTCCTTGTGAATTTATCTTACAAACAGCTGTTACGTTTTTCTTTCTTTATGAGAAATGTGCCATGTTCAGTGGATTAGCTCTTTTCTTGACTCATTCTCCCCGTCTCCTGCGCAGTTATTTATGTTCGCTAGCCTTTAATTTCTGCAGGCTTTGGAATGTCTTGTGAGACTTGCTTCTGTCCGGCGCAGTATTTTTGTTGAGGACCCTTCAAGGACCCAGTTTCTTTCTCATCTGATGTCAGGCACAAAGGAGATACTCCAAACTGGCCAAGGTTTAAAACTTAGTCTTTTGTTGCCAAGTTTTGTTCTAGTTTAGTCCTGTTACAAATATCACTAATTAGGATCAGCGGTTCCAATTGCAATCTGTTACGTAGAGTGGAAAGCCTCTTTTATGTTAAGAAGCATTTACTCTAAAAATTAGTTGACTAACTCATCTATAGTCACGCTATGTGGTGCACTGTAGAAACCAGACTTGCAATTTATAAGTAAAAGCATGACTTTGGTTTATTATAAATACCATTAGTAATCTTTCCAAATAGATACTTGTCTGCCAACTAACTCCATGCAGGAACAAAACTAAATGATCTATATCTTTACGTAATTTATTCTGATGTTTGATCTGCAGGTCTTGCTGATCATGGAAATTACCATGAGTTCTGCCGTCTTCTTGGTCGTTTCAAAGTGAATTTCCAGGTTGGAATCCTGTTACTTAAAATGAAGGATGAAGCTATCATTTCTTGTTTGTTTTGTGTCAAGGACATGGTCTTTGTTTTTTCCCTTTACATTGTTTTACGGAATTAGTGACTTGCTAGTTTTTGTTATGTAACAACTGATGAATTAGTTGGTGACAATAGTGATGCATTAATTATGAAGCATGAATATATTTCTTTTAGGCATTGTTTGGGTGGCCCAATTCTGGTTGGTATCCTGGCTGTAATGAATTGGGATGGCAGGGATTTTGTGGGATCTCAGACATGACTTACTGAAGTTATTTTCCCCTCATTAGTGGTTTTGTCCTATTGTATTGCAGGAATAGTAGTTTCATGGTTTGCATGTTCTAGTCTTTTGGCTTTACCAGGAGTACTAATTTGTCATACTGACATGCAGTTCTGTTTAAGGTTCTAAATAGTGGATTGCGTTTCTATAGTACATTGGTTTTGATATAGAGGATATCATAATGAACAGTTTATGGAATAGTTAATTCGTATCATATTCATAATTCTCTGTAGTGAACTGTTGTGTTATGATGTTTTTATATATTTGGTAATGTTTGCAAGTGTTATTTTGTTGGTAATCTTTTTTTTGCCTTACAGACATTTGGTACCAATTATTTAACTTTCAAAGTTTCAATAAATGATGGAGTTATTCTCTGTAAACAAAACATTTGATACTAGTGTAATAGTGTTGTCAATTGAAGATGGCCATTGTTCCAAATTTTCTTTTACCAATCTTCTATATCCATTCCTTGTACCAATGAGCTGTTGCTTATTACTGACTTACTAACAAAATGCAGAGTTCAATATATTCTTAAGATTCAAAATTTGCCATCAATGACCATTCCTTCTTATTTATAACTTTTTTGATAATAATGTAATTTAATCTATGGTTGATCATGAAAACAACATTGAACTGTATTATGTTTGTTCTACGATGTTTGTTTATTATTGGCGTATCTTCATTGTCTCATATTCGGAATAATCCCAGCATTGACTACCAAATGATTTGGTTGGCTGATTATTATCAATGTTACTGGAAAATGTTGGCTGTACTTGTTTATGATCCTTTAACAAGTTCTCTGTTGTAATTATATTGATATTCAAGCTATGGATGAGCCTTTTTTGATAAAGCGTGGACACTTGCATTGTTGTACTTTGCAGTTGTCAGAGCTTCTGAGTATTGAGTTTTATGGTGAATGGATTGGTCTAGTAGCAGAATTCACAACTAAATCCTTGCTGTCATGGCAGGTCTGTTTCCTTTTTGGCTTATTCTCTTAGCATTGGATTATTCAATAATCAATTTCCAATAGTTTTAACTATTGAATATTTGTTATACAGTGGGCCAGCAATAGTGTCTACTATCTTTTGAGTCTTTGGTCAAGGCTGGTGACATCTGTTCCTTACTTGAAAGGCGACACACCAAGCCTGCTTGATGAGACTGTTCCCAAAATCACGGAGGGTTTTATCACCTCTAGGATTAATTCTGTTCAGGTGCTGTCCTTTACATGAGATGATGCAACTGCTTCTATCTCAGCTGAAGGAACAATGTTTGTTACATTCTGTTGTTTCTATTAATCTCAGGCCAGCTTTGCAAATGACTCATCTGATGATACTTTGGATAATGTCGAAGTTCTTCAGGAGCAGCTGGAGTCTCTTCCTTACCTTTGCAGATTCCAGGTTGATACTTCCTATCAAGTTCTGGTTTCTAATTTAAGATTTTTCTGTTAAACTTTTGATCGAATCCATATTTGTAATCATGTTCAATTGAAGAAAGATGCCTTGCTAACCAACTGAATGTTTTCTTCTATGGAAATTAACTCTGTTTCAGCTTTTCAGATAACAGGGTTCAGATTTTCGTGTTTAAATTTTTTATTGAACATATGCATTGGTTTTTTCTACTTGAAGCATACTGCATGCACTTAGGAACTTCTTGTGTCAGGCACTAGAATTTTTTTCTTTAATTTATGGAGAACTAATAGAATGATACTGCAACAGTAGATGCTTCAAATTTCAGTAGCATTTTGTTATTCATTTTTATTGTATTTAATTATATGCTTCTAAAACAAGAATAACCAGAGAGTAAATATGCGGTTAACTTAAGTGCTTTGTTCAACTTCATATTGTGGATGGATGCAGAAAATATATTAAACAGGAGAAAATATGACAAATTTAGAAATGCTGTTGGATAAAAAAGGCAAGATACCAGTTTCTCTGCTTTTTTTTGGTGGTGGTGGTGGGGGGGGGGGGGTTACATTGTTCCTCTTAAACAGTTGGAGATCTCTTATTATCATTTCTGTTTTCTGCTGTTTTCAGCTAACTTATTATACCACTTTAGTTTATATCGGTCACTTTTTAACTGGATGGAATTCCTAGAGTTAATTTGGGTCATGGCTAACCTCTACCAATAGGATGAAGCTAGATGAAATATTATGCTTTTTTCAGAGTTGCATTGTTCTTATGCTTTTTTTTCAGAGTTGCATTTTATGGCATGCCCATATTGTGATTTTCTTTTGCTGATTTTGCAGTACCAAAACAGTAGCATTTACATCATAAATATTATGGAGCCTCTTCTACAAGCTTATACGGTATGTTAGTGTTATTTCACAGGCCCCTTTTTTGGGCGCAAAGAATGCCTTTTCAAAGTCAAATACTTTTTACAGGAAAGGTCAAGATTACCAGCTCCTGGAGATGCAAATGAGCTCTCTGTCATAGAAGGCCAGCTCACATGGCTAGTCCACATAATTGCAGCCATTCTCAAGATTAGACAGACCATTGGTTGTAGGTGAGAAATCAACATTCCTTTCTTCCTTCCTTATTTTCTGTTTGATTTCTTTTCTTTTCACCTACAAGGTTCATTTTTCCTGTAGCCAAGAATCACAGGAGTTAATTGATGCAGAACTTGCAGCCCGTGTGTTACAGTTGATAAACATTACTGACACAGGGGTGCACGCACAGGTTAGATGAAAATGATTTGGTCGTCTATCATGAATGCTGAGCTAGTGTACTTATAGCAACAGCGACTTTCCTTTTCAATATTGTCTGCAAATTATCGAATCTGATTGCATATGTAGGAAAGACTGGTTTTGATTTTTTACAACCATATTAGTTTTTTTATAAGAATTTACATGGGTCAATTGCTTTCTTAAAATACACAGCATCAAATAATTAAGGAACAACTTTAATATTTTCTAATACTGTAACGCAAATAGCCCACAACTTTACTTTTCTTGCCAATACTGTAACATAAATAACCAATTACTTGTTTCCCCATTATCCATGAAGCTTGGAGTCACAGTGCTGTTTTTGTGCTTCTTATATTTATCGTGAAAATGCTACCGATGGAAGCTGTGAATTTGCACTTAATAGAAACAGGTTGAAATTAGATTTATTTAATGAAAATGTCTGAAAGAAGTTCCCCATTTGAACTTAATCTTTGGCAATCAGCTCACTTTTGAGAGCCAGTTGTGTTAAACTGTGCAATGTGCCCGCTAATAAATGTCTTACTACTCTAAAAAGCTCTAAAAAGTGCAGTTGTCTGTACTCCCTCCCCTCCTCTTACTGCATGCCCTCCTCTTCTCATCGCGTGTCGCCTCTCCTTCCACACGTGCGTAACCACCGGTAGTATCAAATGTTTTATCTCTAACTCCCAACCCATCCCTAATCTTGTGGGTTTGGCCTGTGCATTAATTAATCCTCCTAGCTCATCCCATTCTTATGGTTCTGTCCCATTGCAATGCACGGATATATTACTAGTTGGTTACAAAAGCAAAGTACCCTATTTTTTTGTACTCTCTAGGATATATTACTTCTTTTTCTTGTTGACTCAAATCCCTTTTCATGTTTTGGTGTTTCCTTTTTGTGGGTTGCATTGGGCTGCTATCAGCATTCAGCTATATATGTTATCATAATCGTAGAACACATTTCTGGAGACAATGATTTTGGCATTTTGTTTACTTTTCAGAAGCACACAATCATTTATCTACTTTTGGATACATCTTGAATGCATGCATTTGGAGCAGTAGCAACAAGGCTATGCTAGAATCAGTAATCAAATGGATTTCACATTGTATTATGTACAGCATGTAAACCACAGCTGCCCCCAAAAACCAAACCTGTTATTTTGTATTGCCACACTAAGGCCCTCTTTGATTTAGTTATCTAGTGGATTATTGCTACAGATTATCTACTTGATTATATGGATAAATTAAATATTTTGAAAAAAACTTAACTGATAGCTTAAAACAAGTGGTCTAAACAATGAAGTAGAAAGTTTTTTTTGAGAAAACATATTTTTCGAAGTGTGGAGCACTAATCCGTTTCAGTA
This sequence comes from Oryza coarctata, assembly GCA_030770085.1. Classification (NCBI taxonomy): domain Eukaryota; kingdom Viridiplantae; phylum Streptophyta; class Magnoliopsida; order Poales; family Poaceae; genus Oryza; species Oryza coarctata. The sequence goes on along the minus strand of CM061463.1, from coordinate 8,303,410 downwards.
ATCCGGTGAATAAGCTGAAAAGAACAGGGCCTAAGGCTTATGGCATGTTGTCAAATTTGTTCTTTACTTTGCTTAACCTGTTTTAGCTCTTATAACCTCCATAGATTTGTGAATGAGTTGTGCATTCTTTGCAGAGATATCAAGTGTTAAGTAAGCAAAGGCTTGATCGTGCTATTCTTATCTTTGTGCAAAATTTCAGAAGGTCATATGTAGGAGATCAAGCCATGCATTCTTCGAAGGTTAGAAGAAACCAAATAATAAAACATCTTGATGTACATTTTTTTTTTATAAATTGCCATCAAGCTCTACTTTGCTGCAGCAGTTGTATGCAAGATTATCTGAGCTTCTTGGACTGAATGACCATTTAGTTTTACTCAATGTCATTGTTGGGAAAATAGCTACTAATCTAAAGTGCTATGCTGAGGTACCTGTCATTACTGATTCTAGTTACACTTTGATTTATATGCTGTTTCTGATCCTTTGTGTGGCTACAGTGTGAGGATGTTATTGATCATACTCTGTCCCTCTTCCTTGAACTTGCATCTGGGTAAAGTTGTAGTTATATGTATTCAGTTTACATCTCTCATGCTTATTATGATGACAATTCTTCATATGTCTTTTCGTAGCAGCTATATGACTGGAAAACTGCTTCTCAAGCTGGAGAGTACAAAATTTATCATTGCGAATCATTCTGTACAGTCTTCTCACTAGCTTTCGTTTCATACTATCCCTGTCCATTCCTGGTCTTAGAAGTGTTTCTTTTTTCATTACTGATCTTTTCAGAGGGAGACTTTTCCATTTCTTGAAGAATACAGATGTGCCCGCAGTAGAACTACCTTCTATTACATCCTTGGCTTCTTGGTTTTCATGGAAGACACCCCAGTAAAATTCAGGAGTTTCATGGAGCCACTCCTACAGGTGGATAGCTACTAGTATTCATAGTAGTTAAGTTTTGTCACCACTTATATGGTTTTCTTCTTTGTATTCTATATAGGTTGCAGTTAATTTGGAGGCAACCACTGATGCTGCTTTCCGGACTGATGTTGTGAAGTATGCATTTATTGGTTTGATGAGAGACTTAAGAGGCATTGCAATGGCCACAAACAGGTGCAAAATTTGATTATACTCCGTATATAGTATATGTGTATCCTGACTCTTGTTTTAGAAACTAAATACTTTTGTTGGTCTGATTCAGCCGCAGGACCTACGGCCTCCTCTTTGACTGGCTGTATCCATCTCGCATGGCACTTTTATTGAAAGCCATCTCAATCTGTGCTGATGAGCCAGAGGCAACTACCAAATCCCAATGCCTTCCTTGCATGTTCTTGCTGAAAAAGTTTTAACCTCTATATCTAGAACCTTAAGTTTCTAAATCTTTTGTTCAGCTACTATAAAATTACCACCTTATGTGTTCATGCAGGTCACCACACCCTTGCTCAAATTTATGTGTGAATTTGTTTTGAACAAAGCTCAGAGATTGACATTCGATTCATCATCTCCAAATGGTATCCTTCTATTCCGGGAGGTTAGCAAGCTGATTGTGGCTTATGGATCACGTATTCTGTTGCTTCCAAACGGCACCGATATTTATGGAAGTAAATACAAAGGCATTTGGATATCACTTGCTATTCTTTCAAGAGGTGAGTTTAAAAATTAAATTATGCTTTGAAAACACTTGTATGCTCTGCGATTTTATTACAGTTTCAGTAGGTCTACCTGGTGTTATTCACTGTTTTGTGATGCTTGATTTGTTTAAATGAATTCCATCCTTTCCAATTTTGTGTGATCCTTCACTTATTCTTTTTGAAAAAAAAACTATGCTTTAGGTTACACTGTTGCTGTGAAATGTTTTTGCATTCCAACATATCTCTACAAAATTTCAAGACCAAAACTTTGTCTTGCATTCCCAATGAGATCATTGTTTTCCAACAGATATTATTAGCTTATCCCCATGCACCATATAATGACCTGGATTGTGAAATCTTGTTCATTTTTGTTAATTATTAAACTCCTTACTGTCTCCTTACTGATGTGATATTTGAGTTGAATTGTATCCTCATAGGGCTTGACATATGTCGAATATTTAAATTGCATAAGAGTTGCAGTAGTTGAGAATGGGCTTTATGATGATTTATGCTAAACTGATATTAAACTGATGACCATGGTTAAATTCTGTTGCAAATATGGCAGATGTTCTATACGTTTATGGTTTCACGTGAGGTACAATCTGTGGATTTCCTTTTTCAATAGGGCCCTCTGTACTGATTTACTTGAATATGGTATATAAAATGTTGCTTGGAGCTTTCAGTAGTTCATATGTCTAATTTGCTTAATTTATACCACCAGTTCATGGCACTTTGTTTGGAAACCTTGTAGGTTAAGTGACAGCTTATTTCAAGCTTTGTGAACCCTCTCTGATTCAAAATTTTTATTGTTCTTTTAATGACAAAACAAAATTGGCTGAGTTCCACTCAACTCCAAGCCCAACTATTGTCCTGAACTGTTATCTTCTGTGAACCCCATATCTCCCATCGCAGACTAAAGATTTGTAATGTCTGCTGCATTTTTTTTTCTTTTGCTGTTCTTCTGACTGGAATCATTGCAGCTTTATGTGGAAACTACGTCAATTTTGGTGTATTTGAGCTGTATGGTGACAGAGCACTTGCTGATGCCCTTGATATATCTTTAAAGATGAGCCTCTCTGTTCCATTGTCTGACATATTGGCATTCAAAAAGGTATTCCCGGCAGTGATTTATGATTGTTTTGCTGTGTAGTGCTATTGCTTTTCTTTGGTATGTTTTATAGCCTTGAAGATGTAGAGTTCTTATTTATCAGAATGAATGTGATTGAGAACCCTGCATTTATTTACTTGGTGTGTTGATATGTTTAGTTGCATGAATTGGTCAGATCCTAACCCTGTCAAGACAGATTTGTATATTCTGTCATCATGGACTGTCATATTTTGATAAAATATATACAGTTTCTACTGTTCTTTGTCTATTTAAAAATATAAAGCAACAACATAGTAAAATAACCTGGAGAAAACATGAAATTGGTACTACCAACTGTGGGCTCTAGAATCCTACGATGCAATTCTTTTTGAACATGGGATGTTGCAGTTATTTTTTATTTTTAGCCAGACAAATTTGAAACATTTTTTCAAGAGCACACTCCAACCCCTAGAACTGTAGTTGACAATAAATAGGCAGCAGCAGTGTGTTTGAAGTTTACTTTATTTTTTTCTACATGCTCTGTAGTCTCCTTGGCATTAACCAGCTGGTACCCTGCATGCGAGCTTAGTATATTTATTTAGGGGATCTCCTTGCAATTACCCACTGCATTGGTACCATGCGTACAGTATTAGTGCCATACTGCTTGTTGTCCAACTTGTGCTTCCACTGGCTAGATCATAGACAAATACATTGTTCCAGGAATTGCGTTATCCCACATTGATTTGCGGTTAACCAGATGATCAGGTTATTCTTGTTTCATCTGTGGAAGTGTTCATAGTGACCTTTGTCTTTATTTCAGCTGTCGAAAGCATACTATGGATATATTGAAGTTCTGTTCAGTAACCATATCACTTTTGTTCTCAATTTGGATACAAATACCTTCGTGCATATTGTCAGCACTCTTGAATCTGGCTTAAAAGGTCTAGATACAGGGATATCAACACAGGTATGTCACATGAAAGATGTTCCTCGTTTCTTGTTAAAATACCATTGGTGACTCGGCGTTTAAACTGTCCTATCGGGGAATACATAATTCCAACCTGTGGTTACTTTTAGATAATAATTGATGCCATCATGATATTCTATTCTCTTTTAGTTTCTTCTCTTAGATGTCTTGTGCAACCAGGGCTCACATAGAAGCAGTAGTCAACCTCTCTAGACCCGCAGTACTGTACACGCAAACGGTAACGGGAACAGTTCAACAGGTGCCCGTGGTTACTTAATGAAGGTTTTTAAATTCGGGTTAAGATAATATTGATCTGTTAATTATTTCCATGTACTTAGATATATAGTAAAGGATTGGGTTATATATCTCTATTTATTAAGGAAGCAATAATCAAGAACTTTTAATCTCTCCCTCTTATTCCGTACCCTTGTCTGGCTGCCTCCATGGTGTCATCGCACTGGTTGGTTCCATTGACACCTTAATTAAGCTGAAGGGCCCTTAACTATGATCATCGCATTGGAATCCATCATTGTTCTTAAGTGCTTGCTGTTTGGGCTAATCTGGTAAATTGCTGTTTCCTTGTGGCAGTGTGCCTCTGCCATTGATAGCTTGGCAGCCTTTTATTTCAACAATATCACAGCTGGCGATGGCCCTCCTTCACCAACTGCACTAAATCTTGCTCGGCATATTGGAGAGTTCCCCACTCTCTTTCCTCAGGTTTGTGTTAGTAATCTCCTCTACCATATTCTGAAAGGTCTGGATGTAATTACATTTTGTTTTTGTGACAGATACTTAAGACCCTTTTTGAGATCATCATCTTTGAGGATGCGGGTAACCAATGGAGTCTTAGTAGACCAATACTGAGTCTGATAATGATCAGTGAACAGGTGCTTGTCTTTTTAAAATTTTAAAATCATGTACCTTAGCGTTTCTTTTTCACTCTTTTCCCTGTTTGTATTGTCTTTAGATCATTCTAATCAGTTGATAACTGATTTTCTTTGTGCAGATGTTTAGTGATTTGAGGGCACAGATATTAGCATCACAGGTTAGTGAACTCTCTTGTCTGATGTTCCACTATGATCCTGTCTTTCTTGTTTTATTTTTCTTCTCTGAAGTTTTCAAGCTACAAATTATCAACAATGTTCCCAGTATCAGTGTGTATGCCTTTTCTTTTATTTTATTTGCAAGGAGACAAGTTTCTTTTCAGTAAAAAAAACTAGCAATCTACTAGTACATCTTTTGATTAGAACTGTATTTTGTGTTTTTCTATCATTGTTATGCTGTGGATCCAGCCTGTGATGTACTCGTCTGCGCTTAAATGAAATAGATAATACATTTGAACACAGACATCTAGCTATGCACGTGGTTTTAAGTTCATGTATGGAATGGTGGGGGCAGATCCCCTGAGATGGTGCTGCAGTAAAAAATAAGTGCTTGAAATAATCCAGACATACAGGATTTCATAATTTGGGTGTTTTATAGGTGAGTAGTTTACTAGTTTATATTTCAGTGTCATACTGGATACTTTAATTACATTATGTGGGTCTCATCAAATCTTTCAAGAACATTGGCCTGATTCGGTACATTCTACAGTGCTGACTTTTTCTTGTCATTTTCAGTTTGAGTGCTGATGTTTTCGTCTCATATATACCTAAGTTTTGTTAGTATATGCCTGCCAATAACAGAATTAGTAATTACTATCATTGAAGAACTAATGTACCTCTTGGTTGCAGCCTGTAGACCAGCAACAACGCCTTTCGCAATGCTTCGACAAGCTGATGGCTGATGTTGCTAGGAACTTGGAACCAAAGAACAGAGATAAATTCACTCAAAATCTTACAACATTCAGACATGATTTCCGGTTGAAGAACATTCAGGCATGATTTCCGGTTGCAGTAACAGCTGTTCAGGACCAGCTACCAGCTTTGAGGTGCACTCATGTGCTGTAAATACTTAGCTTAGCTTCGTTTTAGGAACCACCATTCCCGTGGGGGGAAAAAGTTAATGCTTTAACTCAGTTTGGTTTGGATTGGCTGAAAAATGAAGGTTTCTCCTGCTGCTTGTGGCGGTGAAATGCAGTTGTTAATCTCTTACCTTGTGTACCAGAATGGCGAGTGGTGGAGATTGACATTTTTCATTTTTATACCGTAGTGTTAATTCCTTCTCTTTTGCTTGTACAGCAACATACATTCATGTGAAAGCCTGTAATCGCTGTTTCCCCAAGTTGTCAGGGGGAAAGCAGCCATCGCTCAAAAATATAATTCATTCGTTAACTGGTTAGAAGGAAAAAAGGTTGTAAATGATTGTGTTGCCTTTGGCTGTGAAGGTTCAAAATGAAAGTGGGGAGAAGAAAAATTTGCCCCTTGTGCCTCAATACAGATCTTGTTCAGCTAACTTCTTTGTAGCGTCATGATAGCCCGGACGACTGTTGTGGACATCATTTTTCTTTTGGAGGTGATGAACAGAGTTTGGAGCTCGACGCCTACAGCAGGTAGATTAACTTCAGTCTTGTTCCATGGTATTTATTGATTAATGTAGAGTATAGATTGTCTGATTGAATATATCTTTCCCCTTGCTCTTCCAGTGTAACTAGGCTAATGGAACTAGTTCGGTTTAGAAATTACTAGTTCTGTTCAGGTTGCCTTGGTTTGACATTACTAAGGTTACTAATCCTGCCTGGTTTCAGACTTCCCATATTTCCTACGGGGCAAGTGAATTAATAAAACTGACATTCTTTTAAAATGTACATTTTCCACCCATTACAAAACTGACATTCTTTTAAAGATTTACATGTATGGTTCGGATGATATTCATTCATTCATACGATAATAATTTATATCTAAAACTCGTGACAATGTGAAAGGCACATAATCATTTGTTTAGTTCAACCAAAAAAACCATCAAGTTGTACACTATCTTACAATCAACTTCATCAAACGTCCTAAATCACTAATCCTTCTGCAGCAAATCTGTTAGTGAAAATCATATGAACGTGGCTGACTTAGTAATTTGTTCTTAGCCATGATTTTCTCCAATTCTGTTACACTTTGTTCTAATATGGCAATGACTTCTCATGTCACACGTTTTCCCTCTTATTTTCTCAAACAATACAACGTGGAAAGAGCACCAAAGAGGATGCGCAAAGTTGTACTTGGAGGGGGTCCTATATGAGAGAGAACATGCATGGACTTGCTGCCACCACTCGTACAAAAGACGAGATCCATTCTCACGTCTTCCTTTTTTATTCACGGTTGGTCTTACCTATGGTATCTTAGTCCTACACGACAAGCTGCTATACTTGTCGTGGGATCCACTCAAAGAACCTCCTCTGCAAATAAACACTAGTTATGCTCCAATATGTGAGAACTGCCAAGTTAGCAAAAGTAGCAATGTGGTTCTTAACATGGCAAAAACCACCATAAAAACAATCAAAGGTGAAGTTTGACTGATTTTTAAAAGTTTAGGATGAAAAATAATTAATTTTATAGTTCAAGGTGAAAAAAAAGAATTTTCATGAATGTTTGAGAGCTAAAAATAGACTTTACCCAACTTCAGACTTCAGCAGGAACAAGTAAATGAACATACAGTCATATACTGGAAATTAAATTAGGTGTCGTTTAGTTTAATTTGGAGTTAGGATAAAACATGGAAGCAGCTGGTGCACAAAAAATGTAGTAGTTGATAGCCTTCGACTGGATGAACGACAGCTGCCGGTAGATGTGGATGAACGACAGAGACCAAAAGAATAAAATCATATCATGAAGCCGCTGCTTTAGCCAAGATTCGGAATAGAGCGGAAAGGAGCAACGCCGGCTGCATAAGGAAGCACGGCTGGAATACGCCGGCTCTGCCTGACAACGGCGACGGATAGGCCGATAAAATTGGCGAGACTGCCAGGCGTACCGCAAGTGATTCCACAGTCTGTAGAGAGTACGTATAATCCCTAGCAATAAAAATATTTAGTATCTAGAAGACAACAAAATACCCAAAATATACAGTGAGAGAAAGTACTAATAAACCCTTCAAAATCAATATCTTGGATTTTCTACTGATAGTACGATACTGATACTAATGGTGGAGACCACTTAAAAGCCCTCGTAACATTTTGTGGAATATTGTGTTGTAACACTGTACTATACATACTGACATTTCACAGTTCAGTGAGGAATGGCATAAATGGCGATGCAGACAAGAGGCTTGTGACAAGAAAATTTAAATAAAGGGGATGACATAAAGCACAAGATACACATGTACATTGTTGCCGTGTTACTTGCAATTTCTAATGGGAAAGTCTAAGTAACAAAAGGGAAACTACATCTGCAACAAGTAAGGCTTTTTTTATTTGAAAGGAAAACATAAATTTTTTTAGAATTTTAATCCCATAAGAAATTTTCTATATAGTTATTTGAAACAAACCATCCAATCCTATGAAATTTTCTTTGAAATAAAGTTTTAGAGGAATTTTAACATGATGTCCAAGCTTATGGAAAAATTTCTTTTGTCTCTCTCCTCAAATTACTGTGCTCAAATCAAATGATCATTTCTATATTTTTCAATTCTCTATTTTACACTTGTATTTATATTAAATTTCTTTTTTTTCTTGCTTCTGCGCTTTTCTAATCCTACAAACCTGATGCAGAGGTCGAATGATAGAAACGGCACAAAAGACAATATGTCGATCTGGCCCTATGAGACAGAGAAAAGACATCAAACATAGACAGGATGCGCATTGTCCTCCCCATTAGTGCTAGAGTAACTATCATTAGTCACTAGTCAGGATGCAATGCACCTCTACATATTTTTTCAGGTTTCCATATTCTATTCAGGAGGTTACAGTAGTGTAGTACTGGAGAACAAACAATAATGCACATTTAACAAGCTGATGCTCATATGACTACAAGGATAACATGATGATCCGGACTTAACCTCTCTTATATACACTCGGGGTTTTAGTCATTGTACCTATATGCTATCAGAGCGAGTTTAAACATCTTGGTACGCTAGCTTTCTCCCACCGATGAGTCAACCTTTTTCCTCCTCGTCATCGATGTCTTCTCTCCGTCGCCGATTCTCTTCCCGGTACTCTCCTCGTTCTCTCGTCTTCGTTTCCTTCTTCTCCCCGCCTTTCCCACAATCACTTTCTTTTCTCCATTCCACCTCCACGCGACAAGGCGACGGTCTCCATTTACCTCCTCGTCTCGCCTCGAACCTATCTCCGCCCTTCTTCTTGCTTCGTGCATCCTTTCTTCTCTAACGCCGGCGCACTTCTGCGCTCGTCGTCTCCATCGGCTGAACTCGTCCGTCCTCCCATCGGCTGGACTTGTCTATCCCCCATCGGTTGGAACCCTTCCTCTGTTCTCGCCTTTTTCGACACGCTCAACGGCTCTCGGACGCGAACCTTATTCCCTCACGTCCGAGCCAATCTGACGTGTCCACGAACACGAATCCCTGCCTTCTGAACGCGAACATCTTCTCTTCGTGTCCGACCCCTCTCCGCCTTTTCGTGTCCGCTCCACTCCTTGGCCTCCACGAGTCCACGGACGTGAATCCTCGCACGTCCGTGACCCAACTACTCTCTGACCCACCTACTCTGCCATCACCTTTTCCTCACCTACTCCGCTGCCTACTCCACATCGGCTGGCCGGCCCCCTCCTTATCGGCTGCTTTATCTCCATCGGACCGACCGGACCTATCGGCCCATTTGACTCCATCGACTTAGGCCGATCTAGTTCCCTTCTTTCCTCTCACCTACAGCCATCGATCCGGAGCCGATGACGCCCCTACCCAACCAGTTCTTCTCATCTCTCCTGTACTCCCATCGACTCTAGTTCCCTCCACCTCTCATATGGTCACTCGCTCACAGACCGGGTCTCTCCACCCCACCAAGCGCTACGGACTCTTCGCCGTCCACAGCTCTATCTCGCCCATCCCAGTGACCTCTCGCTCCATCCTGGCCGACCTTCAATGGCGCACGGCTATGGTCGACGAGTACAAGATCCAAATGGACAACGTGACCTGACGCCTCGTCTCCTGTCTTCCCGACGCCAACATTGTGACTGGTAAGTGAATTTTTAAACATAAGTTCCACGTCGATGGCTTCCTTGCCCGTTACAAGGCTCACTGGGTAGCCCAGGGTTTCTCTCAACACCCCGGTGTCGATTACGACGAGACCTTCAGTCCCATCGTCAAACCTACCACCATCCGGGTCGTTCTCACTTTGGCTGCCTCGCACTCCTGACCGATCCATCAGCTTGACATGAAGAACGACTTTCTTCACGGTCATCTGACAGAAACGATCTACTGCCAGCAGCCCCTAGGCTTCGTCGACCCTTCTCGTCCCGACGATGTTTGCCTTTTTCAACGTTCCCTCTACGGCCTCAAACAAGCCTCTCGTGCTTGGTACCAGCGCTTTGCTGCGTATCTTTGGCACATCGGTTTTATGGCCTCTGCGTCCGATAGCTCCCTGTTCACTCTTCATATCGGCTCCGCTACTGCCTATCTCCTTATATATGTCGACAACATTGTCCTTACAGCGTCTTCGATATCTCTCCTCGACCAGATCATGGCCCGACTCCACTCTGAGTTTATCATGACCGATCTTGGTCCTCTCCACCACTTTCTTGGCATCTCCGTCACTCGTTCCTCTCACGGGTTCTTTCTTTCCCAGCGCCAGTACGCCATCGACCTTCTCCAGCGTGCGGGTATGGCCGATTTTCACCCCACGGCCACCCCGGTCAACACTCGAGCCAAACTCTCCGCTGCCGATGGCGCACTCGTTGCCGATCCCTCTCAGTATCGGAGTCTTGCCGGGGCTCTCCAATACCTCACCCTCACACGGCCCGACCTCACGTACGCCGTTCAGCAAGTGTGCCTCTTCATGCACGCTCCACGTGAACCTCACCTCGTGCTGCTCAAGTGCATCCTACGCTACGTGAAGGGCACGCTCTTCAGCGGGTTGCATCTCAGCTCCAGCCCCATCGACTCCCTCACCGCGTACTCCAACGCAGATTGGGCAGGCTATCCTGATTCTCGACGCTCTACGTCTAGCTACTGCATCTTCCTCGGTGACACTCTAGTCTCTTGGTCTTCAAAACGCCAGACTACAGTGTCCCGGTCTAGCGCCGAAGCCAAGTACCATGCCGTCGCCGAGTACTGTTGGCTTCGCCAGCTTCTCCAGGAGCTCCGTGCACCCCTCTCCTCCATAACCGTCGTCTACTGTGACAATGTTAGTGTCGTCTACATGACTGATAACCTAATTCATCATCGACGCACCAAGCACATCTAGATTGATATCTATTTTATCCATGACAAGATCGTATTAGGACAGGTTCGAGTGCTTCATGTACCATCGGCGCACCAGTTCGCCGATATAATGACTAAAGACTTGTCCACGCCTTTGTTTACCAGTTTTCGGTCCAGTCTCTGCGTCCGTTCCACTCTCGTTATGACTGCGGGGGTGTTAGACTACTGGTCTGGGTTGTATATATATATAGACCCGACTCCTTTATACACTTAGGTTAAATCACTGTATATATTTCTATCCACGTATAATGGATACGGAAGGGTGCTTCATCAAGTTTCCTTCGTTTCCTGTTGCTTTTTACATAGAGTTAGAGTGGATCCAACAGTAAGTCCAGCAAGAATTCCGACTGCCAACATCGCCTCAGCTCTACCGACCCGCTTGCTCATGTCGCTGCAGCATTTTTCAGCCTGTCCAATCTCCCAGCAAAAGACCTCTTCTGGGCCTCTCTCTTCATTAGTTGCGCATATAAAACAGAGTTCTGAAACAAAAAAAAAAGGCACCAGTAATCGACCTTAATATTTCCATTCAATCTTTATGATGGAATTGAAAAAGGCATGGCTTATCATGTTGATTATCAGCAATGCGAACAAAAAATATGCATACATTAAATGTATTGTCACAGCAAAACGTACTAGGCAAACACAAGCAAGCAAATGCCAAATATTGAAAGGCGTTTTTAAGTCAAGATGCAATAATTACACAGGGAATGAGGAAAAAGGGGTCACTGGCTCACTGCTATCAGTAATCGCGTAACAGAAGATAAAAGTAACAACATAGATAAAGAAATCGTTTTGTTCATCCCAAACAAGCAAATGTACTTTTGCTAAAATATGGTATGATTAACAAAATAAAACTCAGTTTTGAGACGAACGCTTCTCTAGAAGCACACGTAGAACAAACTGCAACATCCTTTGGTAACAAACTCTAGGCAGTTCTCAATCAAGTTGCTTTTTCCTAGTGTTAAGGTTCCTGTTACATGCCTTTTGTCAGTTTGGATGAAATTTTGACAAGCAACAAGGATCGCATTCCTTTGGTCAGTGTACCTCCGTTTCCACCTACAACTTTATGAATCTACAAACGCTGGACAATAGGAAGGGGTATCTAATATTGAATTTATTAAGAAAGGAGGGTGAGCGTGCTGGATAATGGGAAAAATACCCAATGTCGAATTTATTAAAAAAGGAGGGTGTGAGTGTGTCCGGCCGTGGAGTGGAACGTGGGTCGCGGAGAGCACAATGGCTGCACCTTGCCATCTGCGCTACGCGCAGCCTCGTGTAATGGCAGCTTTATGGGTTGCACTCAAAAAACATTACATAGAGGTTGTATTGATAAGCCAATTTCGATGTGTCGATTTCTTACGGAAAGTATGTGTAGATTTCTGAAGTTGTAACAAGATATTAAGTGTTGGCAGAGCCGAAGAGAATCTACGAGTTGAAATGTTGCAAGGGTGAATCATGGTGTGGTCCAATGCTTGATTTTTTTCAATAGAAAAAAGTAAAGTGTTTTATAGTTATAAATGGTGATGATATATGATATGTTTATTGAGATTAAAGTAAAAATATTATGTTTGAATTGAATTTGTAAAATCGATGAATAGTATCGATCAAACTACCGATTAGACCGGTGACCAGTTTCGGTTTGATCATAGACATGAGAGCGGTCAGACCAGAAAACCCGATAGTCAGACTAGTGGAATTCTAAAAAGAGTTAGTTTTAGATTTCTATATGTGAAATACTCTGTTACATGCTAATGTGAGTTAAAGTTAGATGTAAGCTTATGTTTGGATGTAGTTTCTTTGGTTGTTTATGTGTAGGTGTTGCCTGATGGCTTGAGAGTATTGTTGGTAATAGATCATGACTAGGTTTAGAAGAAGTTGAGATTCAAATGATTAATAAAATCATGCCATATACTAAATCTAGAGATAATGTATGAGATGAAGTTTTTATATAGCATAATATGAAAAACGGAGTCAAATTTAAAAGAAGTTTAAATTTGGAAAGATTGTAATTCGTATTTGATATGGATGAGTTGGACATATGTATGGGAGAGTTTCTTATAGGAGTAGGAGTGATAGTACTTCATAGTTTCTATACATAAACTATAGGTATAAATAGATAGGTGGTTTTGGTCTCAAAATATTATTTTTGAAAGAGAGAAAAATTAGGTTTTAGACTTAAATTACGAGTTTAGTTAAAATTTAAGAGATATATTTGTAAACTTTTGAGATTTTTGTTGAGATTATTTTTCTTTGGTGACCGAGTAGAGCATGGCGGTCGGACCGATAAGTGAGTGTCGGTTGGACCGACAACTATAGGGCAATTAGACCGATAACATTAGAAAAGATTATAATTTTAACTATGGTAATATTAGATTCGATAATTTTTAATTTTACTATAATTTTTTGGTTTTTTTATAATTCAACTATTTATTTTATCTAATAAGTTGTTTCTTATGTTCGATCACATAATACTAACCAGGGTATCCAAAGGTGACGAGTGGAATTCCTGGAGGAAATTCGCAAATGAATCATGGACACTATTTGCGTATTCATCCCGCTTTCTGAGAGCGTGAAGGTCATCACAGAAGTGCAGACGCATATCCTTTGCCAGCATCCTCAACTCATGCAGTGCCTGGGGCATGCTCCTGCACACCCTTTCATACTCAGCACATCGCCATTCAAACTCCTATTTGCTCGTGCCACACCGGGGGTCATAATCCTGTAGAATGAGACCACCAATATGTTTGAAAAACCAAACTATCTTGAAAGTCACCATCGTATGAGATTTTGGGAGAGCACCCTACCAGTTTGTTGTTGTGGTGGTGGTTCTCGTCTTCATCTACAATGTGCAACTAAGAAAAGTTTGAATGAATGGCGTCGAGAAAAATGAATTTCATAAGGCAAGCATTTCGATCTATTTTCCGGCAGGTGCAGACCCAGATAGACAAGACATGTCTATCATATTGAAAAGGAAGGAGTAGAATACATTAAAGACACTGCTTGTTTTTTTTATATAATGGGAAATCCCGGTTTTTGCTTCAGCCGATTATTATTAATTTTCCAGGACATATGTCTACATTAATCAACCCTAATAATGACAAGAGTAAAAAAACATTAGATGGAAATACATTATTCAGAAAGTAATCCTATTACTAAATTAAGTGTACTTAGGTCACTGTACTGAAGTACACATCTAGGTCGGTCACTAATTTGAGATTTTTTTTGATTTTTTAACCTTTAAATATTTATTTTTTAAAATAAATCCTCCTAAAACTTATTTCTAAACTACACGGCTTGAACACATCAGTCTAAATGACGTAATAAGAGTTTTGCCATGCGATGAAAAATGCTGCCACACCAACAACTCATACCATAATAGTATTAGTAGTTAGTATATCGTTGGTAAACTATATAGTTCGTTACGGTAGTTAGTATATGGTTGGTAAACTATATAGATTTAGAAATAGTTTTTATGAGATGGTGTGACCAAATAGTGCAGATTTAAAAATAAGTTTTGAGAGGTCTAATTTTTAAAAATAAATTTTAAAAAGGTTTAAAAAATTTCTAATGTGAGTGAGAGAGGAGTTTTGGCAGACTGGCAGCTACAGATAAAGAAACACAAGGCGATGCCGGGTGACAGCCCACTGATGGTTAAGGTAATCAGTATCGAGACAGTAGGTATGATTGTTTTTTCTTAGTAATATCACAATATAATTAACATACTATTGAATTTTAGAAATTACATTGTTTTTACATAAAATGTTGTATAAATTAAAGCATATAATATTGATTTTGATAAATATAATTGACTTTTTTTTAAAATTGTGTAGTTATTAACATTATTTTCAATCTAACTTATTTTAAATAATATTTTTATAAGATGGTAGAATAGAGATACTACTTAAAATCTGGTTGGATTGTATAGAAATAAATAGTAAGATAAAAAAATTAAATTAGAAACAGTATTGTCAATACTGACACGGTAACGTAGTATATGACTATATGGATCGGGATATTAACAATCCTGTTTATGGGATGATAGTAGTAGCGAAGGAAGCAGCATTCACATTGGTACAAATCAGCAGACATACGAATCGTGGTGGTAATTCCCTAAACGATTCCGATTCGATTCGATTCGATCCCAAATTACAAACAAATTGATGAGTAACGGAGACGATCTGTCTGAGGAACACCTCAACGGAACGAGGAGGAGCCAAATTTCGTGGGCCGGGTGGGGAAGACTCTACCTGTTGCGTTGTTGGAGTAGTCAAACGCTAAGGAAGCGAGGATAGGCGAGAGGATCATCGATTGTCGGCTGCTGACCCTGGCGCCAAGGTCGATGCTTGACGTCCATGGCGAGCCCTCACCCATGGGGGAGGGGAAACCAGTGAAGCAACACGAGCGTCCATTGGAGTCGTTGGACTGGAGGCAAACCACGAGGAAGGGTATTATGGACGTCGGCGTGGTTATTTTACATTTTAAAACTAATTCGCTCTAAAACTAGTTTTATAGTTTGGCCGCGCCACTCTATCTGATATGTAATTTAGTTTTAAAAAAAGTAATAAAAATTTTGACATAGTCATGGTATTGGTATTGGAGAAAATTCCATCCATACCATCGTTTTTTTTTGCCCAGTATCAAAAAAATACCACCCGTGAGACGCGTCTCATGCTGATGCCATCGCACAATTTTTTTTTTGTTTTTAAAACCTTTTTAAAATTTATTTTAAAAAATAAATCCTCTCCAAACTATACCATCCTGTCGGACGTAGCAGTATAACACTGTTAGCTAATCTAGGCGGCTGCTAGGGGGAGAGGGCTTGTCCAGTGTTGTCGCTCAAGCCACCCGCAAATCATAGAGAAGTAATGGAACACGTCACGGATGTGGTAAAAATCAGAGCTCCATTCACTGGCGAGGGAGGGGACGCCATTATAAAAACAAGAGAGTTCCTTTAGGAACAGCGCTGAATCAATCTCGCCTTCGCCGTTCCAGCATGGCGAAGTCGCCGGAGGATTCTTCTATTATTATCGTAAGAGAGCTGCTTTAGTTCCTAGATCAATTCGTTCCTCCTCCTTCTTCTCTCTCCTTTTGATGTATAATACATGCACAATTATAAAAATAATAACGATAGCTTTGCTAGTTTTGCCTCAGAATTATGCAGGGGCGGTGGGCACACACGGTCTACATGTGATCGGAGGTCCTCTTTTGGTGGGCGGGGCTCAGTTTCTTCTCATGCGAACTAAACTCGGCGACGATGACTGGGATCTGCACGACATCCTCCACTCTGATAAGCGCTTTCGAGCTTATTTGCGATTTCGCAAGGAAGCACTCCAAATTGCTGCTACTCGGATGTTTTCCACATCCAATTCACCTGTACGTAGGTCTCTCAGTCATTGCATTTGCATGCCTTCCTCTACTACTACTACCGGTTCTTTTCCTTCTTCTCACAGTCCATTGTTCTGTGTGCAGCTTGATTACTTTGCCTTAACTGACGCAGATGGAAAAGAATTTCTACGGCAATACTTTTTGAACCACATAATTTTCCGTAAAACTGGCCTGGTATGTTCCTGACAATTTAGCCTGTTACTGGACCTCCTCTGGCTTTGCTATACTTCTCTTTTATTTTTCCCTTCCACTCTTCACTCTTGTTTTCTTCCGTAGCATGTTGCATGCAACCAACAAGTACGTAACTTCAATTCCATTTAATGACCCGTAACCATGTTTTCCATATCTCTTATTGTTACCTTGATGCTTGTCCGAACTTAAGATCAGCATAACAGTTTCCTTTCTGCCCAGCTATGTCTTACTTGTGATCTGACTTCATTTCTTTTACATTTATCCACCAACTAGTTTCCTCTTTTTAATTCGATATTATTCCATATATATTCCTGTATTCATATGGTTCTTTGTATGCGTGATGTGTCATATCTAGCTATTCTAAGGACGAGTTCTTTTTTACCAAAACTGGCTGAACCAATTTACACATATAAAATAATAAGATAAATCATTAGCGTATGATTAATTATATTTTTTAAAAAATATTCTATAGATAAGCTGCTTTAAAATAATAAATAAATATATTTTTTAAGTTTGAAATAATTAATACATAATTAATCAAATGCTAATAACTTAGCTCGTTTTACGTGAATAAATTAATATTATCTTATAAGCACTATCAAGCTGGCCCTAAGGTTATTATGACTTAATACATATTTAAGTTTTGCCATAGAAATAAATGCTTTAATATGCTCATAGGATTAGCGAAATTCTCACCATTATTGCAAGGGGTAGAAATACTTTCAAATGAGTGGGATTACTTTTTGGTTGTAAATTAGAGGCCATGCTTTTGTGGTCATCCTATGCATTATCAACCGAAATGTAAAACATGCACCGAATGAAGGGGTCATATGGGTTATTGATAAGGTCGAGTGCAAAAGTGAAAACCTTCTGTGTGCTCCGTTTTATATTATAAGTTGGATTTGTCCTAAGCCAAACCTCATCAATTAAATTTATAGAAAAATATAACAATACCACCAAATTAGTTTCATCATTTAGTATATTTTTATAGTATATTTATTTTGTGTTAAAAATATTATTATATTTTTCTAAAAAATTAGTCAAACTTTAAAATATTTGATTTAGAAGAAACAAAGCAATTTTTAATATAAAACGGAGGGAGTACATCAAAGGCAGTGCTTCTCATTTTCCAACATTTTTGGATGGCAGCTTGGAATATAATCGTTAGCTTACATAGTCACTTGAGAAACGATAGATAGACGAAAGCACAAGTGATTCACTGATAGTTGGTTTAGGTTCAATTACAAAATATATACATCCAATATTAGAAAGAATCAGATGCACAGTTCTCCTCTCCCCTCTCGATTCTACTGAGAACACATTTATGTTTTTGGGAGGGGGGCATTTTTAATCATATAATTAAGTACTATCCTCAGAGCTGCATAAACTTTATAGAAATGACTGTCGCTAGACATTTCAGGGCTGTTGAACAAATTCCTGATTATGGTATGTCCTGGTTGTGTGCATAAATCGGTTGTCCTCGGACTGGTTAGGAGCAACAACCAGTTGGTAATGTGCAACGGTTGTCATGATTTCCAACTACCGGACAAAGTCTCCAGCCTATAAGTACATCTTCCCTTCTTAGCCCTCTTTGTTTAGAGAATATAATTCTTTTCTTTCACACATTTTTAACTTAGCTCACTAATAACACATAAGTTTTAGATTACACTGAGAAATTTTAACCTTCTAAACAACAACATAAAAACACTTAAGACTAAATCCTATTATAAAATATTTTTAATTTGCTATGTAGACACTTAGTTACTCAGAGTGAAGGGGGTCAAGAAAATCTCTAAACAACTCCATAGCATCATCCATATATAGCTATAACTTCTCTAACTAGCTATAGTTGTTTGTAGTTATTGTAAAAATCTATCAAAAATATATTAAGTTGATGGTCCATTATCATATTAACTTGTTCGATCTAATACAACTTTTCTAATGGTCACTAATAACTAGTCGTTAGGCCATAAAGAACCGAATAGTCTGGCACCATAATTGGATTATCCGACCGTTCTTCTATCGGATTGTTACGTGTTCATTGTCCGGCCACGCAATAGTTCAGTTACTCCAAGTCTTGATTGGACAGTCTGGCACTACACCAAACTATCCGGCTTGTGATTATACAATCTCCTTCTCGAATGTTTGACACCTCTCAAATTGTCTAACCTCTCCTTGACTCTGACTATTCAGTATTGCATAAGACAATCTGACTCTTTAAAATTTTAGAATAATTTGATCTTATATCTTTATATCTTTCAAACTTTATGTAGATTGCTTCCACTTTAAATCTCTTATTTTAAGATTTGTATTTTTTCACTTTGCAACTTCAAAGTACATAGTATTTGTTCATCACTTATCAAATGCACTGGTCTTTTAATTTTTTATCATCAATAATTTGAAATCCATAAAAAAAAGTCTACATGTACTTTTATTCTCCTCTCGAATATTAGCTAGGAGCTTCTCTAGAGATTTGAGTAAATGGTGTTAACCATATAATAACCAATGTATTTTAATTACTAGCCCATTAGGGCATACTATGCGACTAAAATTAAAGTGACACCTCATGGTGCTTTTTTCTAATACTAGTAGAGTGCTCATGCTTTATTATAGGTTATATATATATATAATATCATAGACAAATATATTTTTTTATTAAATATGTTAGTATCACATGTTTGATTATTTAAATATGTATTCACTTAGTTGAATCAAATATTGGATTATTCTATAGTATAAAAAATCATGGGCTAATTTGTAAAAACTGTAAAAGCAGTGGGGGTGGTAGATTTACTGCCACCACCACTATTAGAGACTTTAAAGAAGTATTTAAAGAAGTATAGACAGATGAGAGGAAAGTTTTAAAATTAAGGAGATGTCTCAAGTTTAAAAGAAATAAAGAAAGAAAAAATAAAGGAGGTGCTTTGTAATTAAAGAGACGGTTCAGGAGCAAGATTGGAGCAGAAAGAAAATAGAGAAAAGTGCTAGAATGGAATAGCATGGTGTCTCTAGTGGTGCAAATCCCTTGTACATATACAGAATTTTGAGTAAATCTTGATGACGACGTGGACGATGTTGAAGCTAGTACGTTTTCTCAGGTTGAACATACTTTCATATTTGTCCTTTACGTCGTGTATTATATGTATTTAAAGCCTATACTAAATGCCTTGAAAACTATATAAATGTTTAGATTATTAGAGAGCTATGATAAGCGTTGGTGGTATCTATCTCCTAACCAAGCAATATTAGTTGTCTATGGTCTGCATGCTTAAAACAGGAACATAGCTTGGGGGCGTTTATTTTAAGGTGAAATTGGTTTGTGGTCGTTTTTTATTGTTAGCAAACCATGGTCGGCTTTGTCATGTTTTATGCATGTGCCAAATAGGTATTAATTACTGTGTTATAAGAAATTGATGTGGATATACTTCGTTGATGTGAAGAGAAAGGGTTTTGGATATATGAGTGCATGACTACTCTGGACTCCATTTATTGACCCGTGGTAATTAAGCATACACTTTCAGTGTGCACAATATGTATCTTCTATGTAATAAAAAAAAAGCAGAACGAGAGGAAATATATATAGCTTCGTAGGTTTTGTACCTGCTGTCTCTACTCGCAACGATTCAAAATGCAACAATGCCGAATAACTTGTATATATGGTGCTACGTACGGTGAAACAAGTTAAAAGGAGAACCCATCGTGCAAGTAATATATAATTGTAATGCCATAGTTTTAAAAAATAGTAAAAGAATTACACTATAAATTACAAAACCTGTATTGTAATTTTTAAACTTACACTAGCAATTTTAAAACTTACAATATAATTTTTCCTTATATAAAATATATAAGAGAATCCGAATAAAAATAATTGATAAACTACTTAAAAAAGATAAGGGGAGAGAGAAAAGAGATAACAATTCTACAGAGGAAAAAAGTGACCGGAATCCAAGAAAAAAATGGCACCATATTTTTGAAGTATAATTATATTTGACTGTTTTTTCCTCTCATTGAGGAAATTAATAAAGACATTAACAATCTTATTTATGCCCTAACCATGGAGAGTACACAGACAGACAGAGCCGTAGGACTCGCACTTATATACGAGTATTATTCGTCAACTGATTGACCATGCTGTTTGTGAAGTGCATCAGGCACCATCGAGACGAACACAACAGCGTTACATTGTGGGGAGTAGCAAAGCAGGATTGCTGGTTAGCACGCGTGCACCAGCTACACTAGTCACGCACACTTTCTGACACAACCACCAATCTGAATCCCCTTTTTCTAATCCGAAACACTTAACGCTGAAAAAAAATTAGTTTCAACTCATGGAACAAAACTTTCAGTCTAGATTTTAAAACTCTCTACTCAAATCTTCAAATCTTTCTATTCACCACTTCAAACTTTCAACTCATGAGACTAAATTTTTAGTCAAGATTTTGAAACTTTCAACTCAAATATTCAAACCTTTCAATTCGTTCTCTAAACTTTCAACTCAAGCCTTCAAACTTTCTACTCAAAAATCAAATTCTCAATTGAAACTTCTAAATGTTTCTACGCAAAGATTTCAACTCAAATATCTAAAAATTCTGTTTTAAAATCCAAAACCTTGTACCCGGATCATAAAAAAAATCGACCTGGAACGTCAAAAATTGCTCATAAAATCTTGCCTGTTCTTTTTACTTGATGCAAGGGGTAGCCAGGAATCAAGATCCTCCATGGTTCACTCTGCCACACGAACATCACATGTTCTTGATCCTAGGGATGGCTGGATGGGGATGCTGGCCTCACGCTTCTCTCCCAAACCGGGAGGCCAAGGGTTGCTGCTCTTCTCGTTTATCCTTTTTGGATCTAGATTGGAGAAAGGGAAAGAAAGGGGACAGGACAGAGGAAGATAGAAGAGCTCCAGTGGACGCGCCGATGGCTCTCTCTCTCTCTCTCTCTCTCTCTCTCGATCCAGAACGATGGAGAAGAAACGGTTTGGAAAGAAGATAGAAAAGACCGAGTCAAAAAGGGGAAAGGAGATTGAGGAGAACGGCAAGGGGGCGAAAAGTGCGCGCTCCGAACGCGCGCGCGCGAAATTGCCATGCCCGTAGCAAAGCGCCCTGGCCTCAGCTCAGCTAGTTTAGCCGCGGCTGGGGCGCGTGGGCCCCAGCTGGCAGCCTCCGGCCGGCGAGCCCAGATAAGCCACAGACAGCCTCTATCCTAGTATCCTAGCTTATCGCGTCCACCGGTGGGGTGGGTCCCGCACCGGCCTCCATCTGACAGCGCGGCTCCTGGGTTTGTCGCCTGCCCGCTTGCAATGCCTCTGACTGGTTATTGGCTGCCATGTCATGGCTTGACATGACACCTGCTTGACCTACCCACGGCGACGACTTTTGTCCTTCCCTCCAAGCAACCCGGTCAAGTCCCGTCTGGGGTCAATGGCCCCACGCCGTTTGCCTGCCCATCAAATTCTGTTCACACCGGCCTCTGATTCGTCCACCATATAGTCTGCATTTGGCATCCACCTCCTCTGCACTGTGCTATGTACTATGTACTGCTACGTTTTTTATATTTAATGACGTTGACTTGTAACATTCTTAAGATTTGGGATAGAAAAGCCATGGACTTCAATATTATAATTTAGAAAGAACAATTATTGATAAAGGAGGATGTGATTAGATATAGATGATAAGATTGTTTTAATAATTTGTTCAATGGTATAAACGAGAATATTACCGTTCAGTTAGACAACTATTCGAATGATACTAATAAGAGTTTTGTGTGAATGATAAAAACTTGATGTTAGAAAAGCTTTAAAAAGAACGAAAGAGGGTAAGACGATGGGCTCTAATGGTATTCCAACTAAGATGTAGAAATGTCTTTAAGTATATAGCTATAGTATGGCTAACTAAGTTGTTTAAAAATATTTTTCAATTGAATGCAATGAATGAGGAGTGAAGGAGAAATATATTGATATTGATCTATAAAAATAAGAGAGATATCTAAAGTTATACTAATTACCATGGAATTGAGTTAATGAGCCACATTATAAAGCTATGGGAAAGAGTTATCCAACACTATTTAAGAGAAATAACACGGATCTTTATGAAGCAATTTGATTTCATTTCTGGTAGATCAACCATAGAAGCAATTATCTTAATAAGATAAGTTATGCAGTGGTTTAGAGAATAGAAGGACTTGCATATGGTTTTATAAAATTGAAAAAAACTTATAACAAGATACTAAGAAATACTAAGAAATGCTATGTGGTGTGTTTTGGATAAACATCCTAATAAAGTATGTCTCTCATCAAGAATATGTACAATTATAGTATGACCAATGTTCGAATAAATAATGGTAACACATATTACTTTCTAATTAAAATAAGACTACATCAGATATTACTTATAACCTCACAAATATTGACTTGGTAATGGATGAGATTACAAAAACATACAAGAAGATATTTCTTGGTGTATGCTCTTTACAGATAATATAGTGTTAGTTGATAAGAGCCATGCATGATTAAAGAGGAAACTAGAGTTGTGAGGATATACTCTTGAGTCTAAAGGTTTTAGAGTAAACTGAAATAAGACTGAATACTTAAGGGATATGTGAGTTTAGAAGGTCAAATATTGTCTAAAAAGAACACTTTTCAATATCTAGGATCGATGTTACTGATGGATGAGGATATTAATGTGGACGTTAGACATAGAATCAAAACGGATTGATTGAAGTGACGTCAAGCATTCGGCATTCTCTATGATAAGAGGGTACCACCAAAGCTAAAAGATAAATTTTATTGAACGACAATTAGACATGTTATTCTATATGGAGCAGAACGTTAGGCTAAAAAAGACGTCATGTTTACAGCTAATTATTACAGAAATACGTATGCTACGTTTAATTTATAGTCATATAAGAGTGGATCGAGCCCAGAATGATGATATACGTGATCGACTAGGGTAGCGTCGCTTGTCCAATATTAGTTAAGGTGGTTTCACTATTTTAAAGAAGACCCCTAGAGACGTCAGTACATTATGGAATACTAAGTCAAGATAATAATATGATGAGAAATAGCAAAAACTAAAATTAATAAAAAGATACTTAAAAAAGAGAAATAATTAGAAAACATATATTGATGTATCTGAACCGTGATTTAAAGACTTTCGTTGAATTTTAACTCTAACCTACCTCAATTTATTTCGAACTAAAAGACTGTATTGAGTTAAGTTGACTTTAAACATATCTTTTAACTATCATTTTATTCATATTTAACAAAGTTATATAATTACATTTTATTATTAAAGTTACTTTAAATATGATATATATTTTTTTAATTAATTTTTTAACAAGATGAATGATTATTATTCTAAAAGGCAACGATATTAAACATAAAAAATAAAAAGATTGGTTAAGTATATTCCTTTAACAGAGTAATGGTATGAATGGTGAATTTATTACACCTCATCATCAACTCTTCAAAATTCTATTATAATAACCATCATCTATAACTTATGATAGACTATGGAGCTGTAATCATCCTTAAACATTAATAACAATAGTATCTGAGCTCCTTCAAGCTCTTTTTAATGATGTAATTTTTTTAGCTTCGTAATGATGTGCGAGTAATTTACTAATGCTAATAGATTTTGACAATACAAATATATAGCCAAAAATCCTTAGACAGGGTAGTACTTCTATGGAAGTAATACTATGGTTGAGCACCTGTTGATATCTGGCGCTGCGTAATTGCACGTAACTTTCCTCGTAGCACCATCCTTCTTTTTTCCCCCTCAAATATCTATATGTATTTTTTTATAGTGATACGAAAAGAAGGAGGCCTCATCTAACATTTTCTTCTATAGAGGAAAAGAACCTTTTGATATTATAGACACGATATATGCTTCACACACTCGTCTGCGTGGATCCTAACGGGCAAAATGTATGGTATGGCATATATATATATAGTGGTATGTCGATATGGTTTATTTTGAAGAAAACGTTACTATGGTCCATATATGTTTAGTATTGATAGAGAGCATTAGAAATTCAATTCAATGGGGGAATGGAACATTTAGTTGTAAACTTATAATGCAAAATTAGCTAGTAGTACAACAAAGAAACATGTTCTAGTTCAATAAAACCAATGCTCTTATAAGGAGAATGCATCACAAAAAAATTACAACCAGACGTACAGTTTGTATAGATTGCTTTATTACATTTTGTTGACGGTTTTCTATTACTCTCTCTTATAAAAAAAAATGTAAGATGTTGTTCGCGCCGAAATCTCGCGCGCCCGGTGCGAACACGCCGATGTCTGTGAGATCTGCTTAGTTTCAGTGCAGGCCGATCGGCTTCTCTCTATGACTCAATGTACACGCGTCGGGGGCTGTGGGTTTCGCTCGGCTCCAACACGACGGTGCGGGTGCGGGCGTGCCAATTAATTTGACCCTGTAATTAACAAGGAGGTGAGACGAAAATGTCAGTCGGACGATAGGCCAATATGAGCTCTCGCTATAGGCTGGCTGTCCATAGAATCGAATTGGTCATCGGCCGTGTCCGGATGGCTCCTGCTATCGACTGGGGAGCCGATAAAAGCGTAGGCGGATGTCGACGAAGGATATAATGGCTTCGGGTGTAATGAAAGCGAGATCCTGATTCATCGACCGTAGAGTCGATGGAGGCAACAAACTGTATTCAGAGAATAGCAAAGCGCACGGGATCCCTCATGATAGTCATTGAAAGTTATAGCGGTCGTTCATCGGCTGGAAAACCGATGAAGACATATGCGAACTGGCAAGGAATCATATAAAAGGCACCGGCTGTAAAGCCGATATCGCTCCAGATATGGCTAGCACCGAATCTCAAAGATTGGGCCTAACTGAGACAGTATGAGACCGAGGCCAACGACAATGGGACGGTGGGCGCTAAATCGGTTGTACTAAAGTAAGGGCGAAGTGAACCCATCGGCTAGCTGAGCCTATAAGAGGACGTCTCTCTGAAGACAGGCGTTCATCGGCTGGAAGGCTGATGCGCTTGACGTGACGCTCAAAGGAAGTCTCTGAAGACTAGTGCGTATCGGCCGAGGAGCCGATACGCTGGGCATAAGGTTCAACGTATAAATAACTCATCGGCTAACACTCCAATGAAATGCCGTACAGAGGCCTATAGGCCTAAAGATTAATCTACCATCGGTAGCCTCGTAGATCGAACCTAACCGATGTAGCACGAGACCGACGACGGCAGAGAGAGCTTGATAGACCGATAGATCCTGCACGGATGTGATGCAATACATCCGATCGCACTAAGAGGTCGAACCTAACCGATGCAACTTTAGATAGAGCGAGACATATCGAGATAGTGGCGGGACTTACCCCTTTACCAGAGATCGAAGTTAACCGATGCAGTCCCGTGTCGAGAATCAGACCCCACCGGTAAAAACGGGTGGCAATACACCAAAGTTGTATTGATTGAAGGATGTCTCATACATGTTTTCAGGGGGTCTATACACTAGTTTACAAAGTTCGATACGTTTACAACAACCATCGGACATTATTTTCTAATAAAGATAAAGAAAAATATCTCTAAGAATGTTAACTAAACTAACTAAATCTTTTTATCCATATAATACGATTTACATAGATATAATAACCTGCCATAAATTCTATAGCTCCTTCTTAAACTCGGTCTCATTTAATAACCTTCTAATCTTAGACCGAATCTTTCCCTAATTCGTTCGATCGGTTTTTTTTCTATAGCAACCGGACTCTTATTTACTTAAGCCAATTTTTTTTTCTAATTTTTTCATCGACTTTTCAAATTTTGACATTAATAGATGTATTTTGGGTTAGGATAAAACTAATAATTTTTTGATACAAAATTAATATTATTATATTTGCATTCTGAAGTACCTTGCTTAGGATTATGCTTTTGTATCATATAATAATCTTCCAATAAATTAATTGTTAAACCTTTTTTCTCTTGTATTTTTTTAAAGGATATAAATCTAACCGTTTAAAATTTACTTAAGAAAACATAATATTGGTTCAATACTTGTATAAAAACTATATCTATGTACTCTAAAATATAAGTAATTTTTTATACTTAGTTGTCGCATCAATCCATTCTAATTTAAATATAAATTTGTTCCTAATTTATCATGGCCTACCATCTCATTCTCAACTAAGAGTATCATAGTTTTTTCTCATTAACCTTACTTTTTTTAAAAAAAAAGCATAATTTCTTATATTGTTATAGGAAAGAGAGTAGGATCGAGGGATCTTACATGATTTTTTAACGATTTTTTTATATCTGGAACTGGAAGAACCCAGTTCATCTGATCAACAAGCTAACAACTATCGTGGCCTGCGAAGCAAGGCGAGTTGACTGCCCAGTTGACCGACACATGGCCACAGTTACACCCTTGTGCTCTGTGCTGATTTAAAATTTTAAAAAAGAACGGCGTGGCTTCGCAAACAAGGAGAGGCAGGAGGGAGGGAGGAGGGGAGCACCGAGCACATGCGGCGTTGGGCTAGCTATGTGGGCCCCAGCTCTCTCTTCTCTCACACGCCAAACATGACACCGTGCCACGCGCACACGCACGCACCCGGTCACCACCACCGTCCCGGTTTATTTCCCGGCAGCCGGCAACGACTGTCTACCTGCCGCGCCCACGGTTCTGTACCTTCATTTTTATCTAAATTTTATAAGAAAATTCAAAATACTTGTATGTCTTAATAAAAAAAATAAATTTGAAACGCATTGTTTGTGTTAAATTCCCTCCACAATTTCCACATGAAAATTTTCCTTGATTAATTCAAAACTAAAATTGTGAGTCTCCATCATTTACCAAAGTCCTACAATACACAAAACGTCACAGATTTTTAAACACTCAAAGCACCTTGGGTATACTCTTGCGCCCACCATTTTTTTGCATCCAACGCCTTCCCCTTCCCTATAAAATGCCACCTCCCGCACCCTGCCTCCTCCCTCCCCAACCACGCCACCCACCCAGTCAATCACAAGATGGCAAACCGCTGCGTCGGCATCGACGCCACCTGGGCCCACCTCCACGCGCCGCCGCCGCCGCCACACCCCACCTGGCTCTCACCCGCCGCATCCTCGTACAGCTCCGCCGCCTCGCCGACGCCGTCTTCCTCCACCACCACCTCCTCTGCCGCCTCGGCGCGGCCTGCTGCACGCGGCGGGGCGCGGCCGAACGGGCGCGTGTCGAAGCGGAAGCCCCGGCCGTCGCGGCGCGCGCACACCACCTACTTCAGCGCCGACCCGGCCGACTTCCGCCGCATGGTGCAGGAGATCACCGGCTTCCCCGTCCCCGTCCCCGTCCCCGGCGCCGACACTGCCTACGTCTCCGCCTCGCGTGCCCCTCAGCTTACCTCCACCGCCGCGCTCGCGTGCGTGCTCCCGACGCTCGACACGTCCGCGTTCCTGCTCGACCGCGCTTCACCTCCGCCGCCACAGCCGGAGCGGGAGAGCGACACAACCACCGGCGCATCCCCCACCACCACAGTGGCCTCTACCCCGGCAACGGCGGCGGCGGACGAGGCGTCGTCGTCGCTGCTGCGGGAGCTGGAGGAGATGATCGGCGCGTCCGCCTTCCCTACCTTGGAGAACTGGGGGATGATCTGATTCTGACCCCGACTTCTCCTTTTTTTTTTCCTTGAAATCTCAGGGTGTTTTTTTGGTCCGTCCGATGCTAGGATCGGACGCATATGATGATGCTGTAGCCATGCAGCGTAGCATTAGAAATCAAACCAGTCTCAATCTCTCTTGTGGTGTAGTAATTATTAGCTCGTTCTTGTCTGTTCATGCCTTCATTTAGCTATCGTGTTAATGATGCTTAATTAATTCTAATCACTAGTCTAATCAAATCTAACAACGGTATCTTAATTCAGCCACTAATCTGAGCTACCCACCGTGGTGGCACTAATGTGGATGCAGTGTGAACGCCTTTAATGTGATATGCCTTTCGATTACGTCGCTTCGCTCGTGTGTGCCCACAAATAAAAGCGCACGGGGAACGACGTGGACAGTGTTACGCTCCGTGATGAAAGAAATAAACTGGAAAAGGGTTTAGGCTCTTTTGGGCAGTGCAGGCTTGGAGTTTAACTCCGTGTCTTCGTAATCACATTTTTTTAACTGCTATATAATTTTTTAAATTTTTTATTAAAAATGTTTTAAAATAAATTAATATATTTTTAAATTTTAGTATAGCTACTATTTAATTAATTATTTAATAAATAGTCTTTTAAATTTATGTGATTATATTTATCGTCCCTCGCCTAAAAACAACTAAGTGTGAAAGTCTAATGTGAAACCCCGCTTTGGCTGTGCTACCTTTCTTTATTAGTACGGCGGTACGAACAGCTTTGATCCCACTAGTGGACTTATGACCCGGTGACCTTGATCAGCCATATCCTCACAGAAATTGGGGGCCATTCTCTCTACTTCCTCGTTAGATTATTACGATGAATTATTTGTTTTACGTTTTTTAAATTATGATTTCTTATAAAATAAATTTTATGTATGGTTTAAACTACTTGTTTTAAACCATTTATTAAATTTATCTACATAATGGAGTAGATATAGCTTATGATAATAATCCAACGAATAATAACGCAGTTCACACTCTATCTATTAAAGGCCGTGTAGGGGTATAATGATACCGATAGTTAAGTGAGCGTGTCCGGCTATAGGAAGTTACTGGGGCGCACGTTGACCGGAATCCAACTGCAGCATCTGGATCTGAGTGGCAGCCCAGGTGACCACGGCATTTTCACGGCAGAACAGCGATGGTTGGGCTCGGTACGACTGTACGAGATAGGATGGCTCACTGCTGGATCAGGCCTCCAGTGGCCTGTACGTACAGATGATATGAAGAAAGTTATCTGTAACATGTTGGGAGTACGGGTGACCATACATACGGATATGGACTGCAGAAAAAAAATGAAGTTTGTGTATTGCAGGCATTGAAAGAGTTTACATGGCTCAGGTTGAGTCATTTTCCAGAAGCAAGAAGTTGGTGGAATCTAATCGCTCCGATCCATATATAAGACAGTTCAACGTTAAACATCTTATGTCTTACTAATTCTATAACATAACATTTATAATATTAAATTAGTTTTATTAAATCTAATATTAAATATATTTCGATACTATATTTGTTGTTTGTTTTGTGTTAAAAATATTGCTATAATTTTTATAAATTTAATCAAATATAAGAAAGTTTGACTTTATTGAAAAAGTTAAAACATATGGAACGGATAGAGTAGTATCTTTTTATTCACACTTCTTGCTCAAGCGGATGACATACCCAACATCCATCTATTCAAAGGTTCTGGCCCAAAATACCGTAGGACGCAAGACACAAGATAAAAGTGAAGACTTGCAAACTTAAGTTCGCAACATTATTTCAATCGCCCATGGACTGTCTCTGATATTTCTATTTTCATGCACTGTATCCGGCACTCTTGTATTTGAATGAACCTAAACATACAACTAAACAAGTATGTGTGTATATGTCACTCTTTTTTTTGTAGTGAAGAATACTGATCAATGACATTACAAGGATTGAATCATGACTTCGTGAGAAACCAATTATTAAGAACACACGCATTACAACACACCACAACCTGAACAACAGTATATGCACGTTGGTTTGTTATATATGTACGGAAAGTCGATATAACTTCTACCTATTTCCCTTCTGTATTTTGACCTTCTCTATTGATTCCATCGCATCCTCAAATGATTTCTGCACATTATTTATGACAGTTCATTACATTACATCAGTAATAGCACACAATTAAGCAAACATTTGGCAGGAAAAATATGGTTCAGATGGCCTTGGACTGATTTCTAGCATATATACTAGAGCATAGGATGAAAGAATAACCTGAATCTACTAAACAAGGACCACCTTTTACTTTCTAGTAGCCACGTGAAATAGAACATTACATATATGCAGATTAGGATAATTCATCATACAAAACAGTAACAATGCTACTAAATAAACAGAAATTGTCTTCTCTTGGCATTGTTAAGTAAAATACATGGATAATTTAATTTCCCAAAAAAAAGCTTTTCCTCTTTCTGTAAACACATGAAAACAGCATGCTAAGACCTAAAGCTCTTCCATAGTTTCCAACGGTATACAGGTACAATGGAAGGTTCTAAAACCAAATAAAATGACTACCCTAATTTATTTGGGACTAAAAATCTTTGATGATGATGATAATCCTTAAGCATTACTATCATTTAGTCATTGCAATGTTCAACAGTAAATACCAATAGGGGAAAAAGAAAGTTGTTTCTATTGTTTAAAATTTTATACCTGAACAAGTTGTCTAAGTGATGTCATTTTTACTTGTAAACACAGTTATGTCCATTTATCTCAGCCTTTCAGAGTACAGTAATGAAAGTTTCTAATTAATTCCCTCCTTGCTTTTATTCAGCTCGAATTTCATAATTAACAATGAAATGAACAAGCTAATTGCATGCCTACCAACCTGCTATCACATCCTTATGGACAACAATGTGCAAAGTAGCTACTCAATTCAATAACCAGTGGGTGTTTGATCAATACATCAAGAAAGATCGAAAGTGTAGAGGATCAATGGAATGGGCTAAGGAAGAACTCACATGGACGCAAGGAGAAAAAAAAAGTATTGAAGAAACAAGATGCAGTGTGCTCCAAATAAATATAAGAAGATAACAAGGTGCATACTTACCCCAGAATTATTCATCTTCCAGATTTCTAAAATACTTCCATCAAGAAAAGCTGCTCCAGTCAGCAGTACACTGCATTACAGAGTTGTCATCATGAGCTAACAATCTCAAACTCCAAAATGCTGTTGCATTTCAAATAAAAGAATACTTCCAGAAGTAGAATACATAGAAATGCTATAAAAAACAGTGCATGGGATGACATGAGTCTCCAACACCAGGGCCTGTTGTTTGACAGATTTTGACCAATACATGGCACTTTATTCTTCCCGTCGCTTTGCTTCAAACCTATGTATGGTACCATATCTGGCTGGCAACAACAATAGCCACTCCAACTTTATTTTGGTAGTTGATATCTTGCTAGTTAACATTACATTCTCAACAGTCATTAAAATAGAAACTGCATTGATGAACTTCATATCTATGGAGAACCATTCGAAAAGAGTTTCTACATGTTTTTATGGAACTGTTCAATCCACACCATGTGAATTCGTGTTTGACACAACAGCAATGGTCATAGAGATTCAATCCTTTTTCTTTCGTAGGTCATAAACAGGCAAGCAATTTCTAATGGTATTCAATAATATTTATTTGTACCAGGCAACACTTTCAGGTTTGGTTCTATTTTCATCTCGGTCAGCCATTCATGAGCATCCTTTGTTGCACTAATCAATAATCATGCAATGGCCATGGCTTTTCTACGATACAATGATTCACATGAAAGAAAGCCAGCAATCTGATGGATCAGCACAACACTCACGCAATGGCGGCATGTCAGGTCAACCCAAAGGAAGAAAAGTATCGAACCATATGAGCATGTTTACCCGGCGAAACCCAGATTGATAAGGAACCCTCGCCGCGTGACCGACTTCAGCAACAAGTCCCAATCGAATCTCGCTGAGGCAGCACCTCCTCCACCCGGAGGAGCTTGGCGCCAGGAACCACTGCCGCGGCTGTGGCCGTACCCGTATCCGTACGGGTCAGACGAGGAGGAGGTCCAGGCGGAGGAAGAGGCGCGGCCGTATGAGGAGGACGAGCGGAGGCGGAGGTCGTACTCGGAGCGGAGGCGGTCGTCGGAGAGGACCCTGTACGCGTCGGAGGCGAGCCGGAAGCGGCGCGCGGCGTCGTCGCGCGCGGCCGCGTCGGGGGAGTGGGCGTGGCGGTCCGGGTGGTCGCGGAGCGCGCGGCGGCGGAACGCGGCCTTCACCTCGGCCTTGGTTGCGTCGCGCCGTAGCCCCAGCGTCTGGTAGTGGTCGCCGCCCATCGCGCCGCCACCCCACCCCCACCCCCCGCCCGCGCTCGCTCGCCCGCAGCGGTGACCGCGGCAGATGGGAGAGGATTTCGCCGGCCGGCGGATCGCGAGGGGGAGGAGGAGGCGATGGAGCGCGACGACGGCGTGGCGTGGCCTTTCTCCCCGCCGCGTGTTTCCTCTGGCCTTGTAAGCCCGGCCCAGTTAGGCACTTCAGAAATTTATAGGTCCTGAATGCAGCACCTTTTTTTTCCTGACATACATTCCAAAGTATTTTTATATAGTAGCAACTTCCATCTCTACTCTCATTAATACAATTATGAATACTCTCCGTCCCAAAAATTCATGGGTACAATTATTCATACTCTCTCCATCAAAAAAATCAATTCCTTAGAATAAATTTCTAGGAATCGTTTTTTAATTGAGATAAAAGATTTATCCTCATAAACTGATTTTTTTATGGATGAAGTATCTGTATTAACGGAGTTAATGCTGCTTTGAAAAAACTTTAAAAAAGATGTAATTAATGAGAGTTAAATACAACTTTAGAAAATGATTGGATGGAGTTAACGAGGATGACTACATAATTTGTTATATCTCCTTATTTAGTGTGAATTTTGCTAATATGACAAATAATGTTAGAACATAGGGGGAATATCTCCATTTTTACATTCTTTTTCTTCAAAAGCTCAAATTCATGACAACGAAATAGTGTCAACTATCAAATTTTGTTTCACCATCGAGGCACCTAACACGATAGAAGATTTCAAAACTTAATTTTTTTTGTGGGGAAGATTTTAAAATATAATATAGCTGGTTGTTATATTCAATTTCAACAGTAAAGTTGCAACCTAACAGATTCAGCAGACAACTTGATCCGTTCTAAAACAGATGATATCTTAAAGATGCCCAGGCATCAAAATTCAGTGAGCATAAAAATTTTCGCCGGGGTCATTCTAGCGTACCAGAGGTGTCAGGTGAGGTTTGGCTTCAGATCACCGGTGTCATAGGACTCCGGTGAGACTATGGTAGCTCTGCCCCTGGTGCCGCCACCGCTCGAGTAGTAGGGCGAGGCGCCGCGGCCGTGGCCGCCTCCGTGCCGGTATCTACCGCTCCCGGTCGTAGCCGACAACGACGAGGAGCGGAAGCGGAGGTCGTAGAGGATGCTGTAGGCATCGTACACCCGGCGGAAGCGATGCGCGGCGACATCACAGGCGGCTGCGTCGGAGCTCACGTGGCAATCGGGGTGGTGCAGCTGGGCAAGGCGGCCTTTGACCTCAGCCCTGCTGGTGCCGCGCCCGATGCCCAGTGTTCGGTGTTGTTTTTTTGAGGGGTGTTTCCCTCTACTTTTCTTTAAAAAAGAAGGAAGGGAGGGACCGACCGAACTTGGCCAAAGCCCAGTCCGTCCAACTCCACTCCAACCATAGCCATTGCGCAAGGGTCATAGAGCTTCATTTTTTCCCCCCATCTTCTTCTTTCGATCCACTTTTTCGGTGAGGTTCTGTCCATTCTTCCGTTGGGATTTGACGCACGCTTATAGCTCGAGCTACAGTGCCGCTCCCAAGTTGGTGCGCGCGCGTGGTTGCAGTGGTCACTAGCGGTGGTTACAGAGGTGGTGCTAAGCATGTTTTGGTCCGGTTTACTCTGTCTCTTAATTCGGTGCCGTGACGTTCCCTTTGGCTCCGATAGTGGCTCTCATATCTCCGTCTACCTCCTGCCGTGCAGGCTCGGCGGAATTGGTTTTCTGGGACAACGTGCAGTGAGTTACCTGTTACCACCTCCGCCCTCAGATTAATGTTTATTTATTTACATATGTGGGCAGATTTAATTGCTCAATGATATAACCAGTGTGAGTTTTAGAGGTTGATTATTTTTAACAAGTTACTATGGTGAGTTTATATATTTCTCTTGCTCTGTTCAGTACTGTTTAAATATATATAAATAAATATATATATATATATATTATTGGTTCTTTTTTTTAGTTCTTTGGCTATATATATATATATATATATATATTCTTTTGTTTTAATTTATAGGGACTTGCTCTGTTCTAGGCTGCTGTTTAAAACCCTAAAATGGGTAAAATTGGGATGTCACGTTTGTATAGGATCAGCAATCGTGAAGGTTGCCTAGCCGTTAATCTAAGAGCAATTTTAATTCATGTATATGTACCTCTTTATTTACATGCGATAATGTTGATATTAGATTGAATAGCTATATATTTATTATATATCTCTTTTTATATGCTTTTATATCACGTTATTATATGTGGAATCAAAATATTTAATTTTTATAGAAGCATATAATTTATTCTTGCGATTATGCAACATGGTCGTCGTCGCCTGCAATGGCTAGGCTGCGCTCCATATACACAACTACGACTCTACTAGCGCCGCTTTTCTTTGGCGTCGCAGTCCTTAGCTAGGGTTCTTGCTATCTTAATTTCAAATCCAAACTGTAGAAGAAATTTAAGCCTATCATCATTATTAATTGCTTCTAGTCTTTTTTTCATTGGCTGCAAGTACTAATTGAAATTGGGTTCGAATTGATATTTTCTATATAATCCGAGTTTAGTTTCTTCCAGCTTATCAAATCCGATTCTTTCTGTTTGCTTTTCGGTAGTTGCATCCTCCCTGCTTCCGGCTACAAGCTTTGGCTACCGAAAATTATTCTTAAAAATCAAACTTAAAATTCCAAAATTGCTTCAGTTTAAACTTCAGTAGAATCAAGCAATGCAATTGTAAGAAAAAATATAAGGACTTAGCTTCCACTGCAATGGAATCAGTTGAATTAGTGAGCATAAATACTCCCCAATCATCTCGATCGTCCACTGCCCAGTGCCTATTTTACTAGCTGCAGTCGCAATACAGCAAACTGTTTAGACTTGTATACTGGATCTTAGTTATTATGCACATTTCTATATGATATTAGAGTGAGTCTAGATATCTCCGGCGCGTTAGGTTCTCCCTCCGGCGAGCCGATCCTCTCCTCCTCGTCATCGACGTCTTCTTCCCATTGCCGACCCTCTTCCCGGTACTCTCCTCCTGGCACTCTACTTGCTCTCTCGCCTCCGTTTCTTCTTCTCCCCGTCTCTCCTGCAGTCACCTTCTTTTCTCCGCCCCACCTCCGCGCGACTAGGCGACGGTCTCGATCCACCTCCTCGTCTCGCCTTACACCCGTCTCCGTTCTTCTTCTTGCTTCGTGCATCTCTCCTTCTCTGACGCCGGCGCACCTCCGCGCTCGTCGTCTCCATCGGCTGAACTCATCCGCCCTCCCATCGGCTAGACTTGTCCAGCCCTCTATCGGCTGGAACCCTCCCTCGGTTCTCGTCTTTTTTGACACGCTCAACGGCTCTCGAATGCGAACTTTCTTCTTCCCTCACGTCCGAGCCAGTCAAACGTGTCCACGGACATAAATCCCTGCCTCCCGGACGCGAACATATTCTCTTTGTGTCCGGCCACTCCCCGCCTTTTTCACATCTGTCCCACTCCTTGGCCTCCACGAGTCCATAAACGTGAATCTTCTCTTCATGAACGTGAATTTTCGTACGTCCGTGACCTAACTACTCTCTGACCCACCCACTCTGCCACCACCTTTTTCTCACCTACTCCGCTGCCTACTCCCCATCGGCCAACCACTCCTTATCGGTTGGCCGGCCCACTTCCCATCGGCTTCTCACATCCTTGATCGGCCAATCCGTCCTCTCATCGGCTTCTTTCTTCCATCGGCTCTTTGCTCCCGTTCTCCCGTCATGTCCACCGAGTCCGCTCTCAGCTCCGGCACTCTCCCAGTCGTCGAGTTTGCTCCGGCCCTCGGTGCCTCAGACCACACCTCGGGCACCACCTCGCCGATCTTCTCCCCTCCTTACGCTGCTGTGAACGTGAAATCTCACGTTCCTATCTCCCTTGACCTTAATGCCAATTATTCCAAGTGGGTTTTCTTCTTTAAATCTCTCTGTGCAAAATTCGGCCTCCGGTCCCATATTGATGGATCCGCTCTACCTTGCCCCGATGATCCTCAGTGGGATATCGCCGAGTGCTGCGTGCGCAGCTGGCTACTCGGCTCGGTCAACGACTCTGTCCTCGACCTCGCCATGGACGATACCGACCCTACCGCCCGGGATCTCTGGGTGGCCATCGAGCGGATCTTCCTAGCCAACAAGCAGCCTCGCGTTATCTTCCTCCTCAACGAGTTTCACTCCATGGTACAAGACGACTCCTCTGTCTCCTCATACTGTCAGCGCCTCAAAGTCAAGGCTGCTGCTCTCCGGGACGTCGGCCACCCTGTGGCCGACTCTCAACTCGTCCTCGCCCTTCTGCGAGGCCTCAATCCCCGCTTCTCCAACACCGCCGATGACATCGCCAACGCCACACCTCTTCCATCGTTCGCCCGGGCCCATGACATGCTAGTTCTTAAAGAACTCCGTCTGGCCAACGATAAGAAGACAGTGGCTCACACCGCTCTTCTTGCCGCAGCCGATAATGGCTGCTGAGCTTCTTGCACTGCCCCTTCCTCCCGCGGCTCTAGTGGCCATAGCTCCGACCACAGCAACACAACCCACACCGGGAAAGGCAAGGGCAAAGGCAAAGGCAGGACCTGACAGGGTCCGATGCAATTACGACCTGTCTTGGTCCTTGTCCAACCTACCGGTCCCATGGGTCCGTGGCTCTGCTACAACCCCCAGGCGCCCCAGCCCCAGCCACGCAGCTCCATCGGCTGGCAACCCGGGGTTCTCGACGCCCATCCCCAGGCTCACCTAGCATCGGCTCCCATTCTGCCGCCTCAGCCGATGCTATCACCTCTCTTCCTCCCCTTTTATCACCATCGGCAATGGTCACTCTCTTCCTGTCCAATGCCGAGGTGACTCCTCTCTGTCTACATCCACCACTAACCCCCCCTACGCAATGTTCTTATCGTCCCTTCTCTTATTCACAATCTTATATCTGTTCGCCAATTCAAAAGAGACAACAACTGCTCCATTGAATTTGACGCGTCTGGTTTCTCTGTGAAGGATATTCCAACCCAGCGACAGATCCTTCGTTGCAATAGTGGCAGAGACCTCTACACCATTCCCGCTGCGCCGTCCACTCTACACGCCAGTGTCGCCCTCTTCACCAACCTTTGGCACCTTCGCCTTGGCCACCCCGGCCCTGACGCTGTCGCCACCCTCCGTCGCAGCGCCTCCATCCGATGTACCCACAGCAGCTCCACAGTTTGTCACTCATGTCAACTTGGCAAACATGTGCGTCTGCCCTTTTCTAGTTCTCTCTTCTGTACCTCGCGTTCATTTGAACTTATACATTGTGATGTATGGACGCCTCCAGTTAAAAGTGTCTTCAGTTATCAGTATTATCTCGCTATACTTGACGATTACACATACTATTACTGGACCTTCCCGCTCATCCACAAATCCGAGGTCGCCTCTCACCTCACTCACTTCGTCACGTATGTGTCCACTCAGTTCAACCTCCCCATCAAGGCTTTACAAGCCGATAACGGTACGGAATTCGTCAACCATACCGTTACAAACCTCCTCACCTCGCAGGGCATCCATCTTCGGCTCTCCTACCCCTACACCTCTTCTCAGAATGGCAAAGCCGAGTGCCTCCTTCACACCCTCAATAACATTAGTCGCACCATACTACTTCACGCCCACTTACCCGCCACTTATTGGGCCGAAGCTCTGGCTACTGCGACGTACCTTCTCAATCGGCGCCCATGCTCCTCCGTTTAAAACAACGTTCCCTATGCCCTTCTCTACCGCACGACGCCCGACTACTCCTACCTTCGCGTTTTCGGGTGCCTCTGCTCCCAAATCTCACCGCCACAAACTCGCTCCCTGCTCCACCGTCTATATTCTCCTCGGCTATCCTACCTCTCATAAGTGATACCAATGTCTCGACCTTTCCACCCGACGGGTCATCGTCTCTCGTCATGTCATTTTTGACGAGACATGTTTTTCCTTCGGTCTACTTCATCCGAGATCTTTCTCTAGTGATCTCGACTTCCTCCTCACCAACACCGTGCCGATCAAGTCTCCTCCACTGTCCTCTCCATTGGCCCCCTCATCGGCCGCTGCTGAGGATTTACCCTTTACATATCCCACCACCACTCGGTCCGATGTCCCCACCATTGGACCCACCTCCATCGGCCAATACCGATCCCATTTATCCTTCAGCCGATACCGTTCCCTCTCCATCGGACACCCCACTTCCATCGGCTCCTCAGTTTCCATCGGCCCCCCACCCTATCGGCTGATCCATCTCTATCGGACCGATCGGAATACTCAGCCCACCCGACCTCAT
Organism: Oryza coarctata; assembly: GCA_030770085.1. Taxonomy (NCBI): domain Eukaryota; kingdom Viridiplantae; phylum Streptophyta; class Magnoliopsida; order Poales; family Poaceae; genus Oryza; species Oryza coarctata. The sequence continues at coordinate 8,264,565 of CM061463.1, read as the reverse complement.
CGGCTCAGGTCGATCAAATTCCTCTCTTTCCTCTCATCTACAGTCGCCGACCCGGAGCCGATGACGTCCCCACCCGACCAGTTCTTCCCATTACTCCCACACCCCTATCAGCTCCAGTTCTCTCCAACTCTCACATGGTCACCCGCTCCCAGACCGAGTCTCTCCGCCCCACTCAGCGCTACAGTTTCTCTGTTGTCCACAGCTCTATCTCACCCATCCCGACGACATCTCGCTCAGCCCTGGCCGACCCTCAGTGGCGCGCGGCCATGGCTGACGAGTACAAGACCCTAATGGACAACGAGACCTAGCGCCTCGTTCCCTAACCTCCCGACGCCAACATTGTGACTGGTAAGTGGATTTTCAAACACAAAATCCACGTCGATGGCTCTCTTGCCCGTCATAAGGCTCGCTGGGTAGTCTGGGGTTTCTCCCAACGACCCGGTGTCGACTCTTATCGCTCTACGTCCAGCTACTGCGTTTACCTCGGTGACACTCTCGTATCCTAGTCCTCAAAACGCCAGACTACAGTGTCCCGATCCAACGCCGAAGCCGAGTACCGCGCCGTCGCCGAGTGCTGCTGGCTTCGCCAACTTCTCCAGGAGCACTGTGCACCCCTCTCCATCGCGACCGTCGTCTACTATGACAATGTCAGTGCCGTCTACATGACCGTCAACCCGGTTCATCACCGATGCACCAAGCACATCGAGATCGATATCCATTTTGTCCGTGACAAGGTCGTCTTAAGACAGGTTCGGATGCTCCATGTAACATCGGCATATCAGTTTATCGATATAATGACCAAAGGCCTATCCACGTCTTTGTTCACCAGTTTTCGGTCCAGTCTCTGCGTCCGTTCTCCTCCCGCTGCGACTGCGAGGGGTGTTAGACAGACCACTGACCTAGTTTATATATATACAGACCTAATCCCCTCTTATATACTCTTGGGGTCTTACTCACCGTACACATTTCTATACAAACCCTCTACCAGTGTTGCATTTGAGTCAACCACTATTTTGAGAATTTTTCCCTCTTATAATTAGCTCAAGATCAGACAAAAAAAATCACAAAAAGGGTAAAGAAAGAGAGTAGATAACAAATTTACTGTTGAGGGATTTTAAAGAGCCGGGTTTTCTCAATTCCAATCTTCACCAAGCTACCACTAAGATTAAGTCCGACTGATTTTCACTCTTTTACCTATTTTTCTTGCTGAGGTGAGATGAGGTATAATCTTCACAAACTCTTCGGACACTCTACAATCGATAGATGACCGCAGGTGACATCTATGTGACTATAAGAAGAACCTTTATAACTAACAAACTCGATGAGGAACGAACTAAGCTCAGCGTCAATCTCGACTGCTCAATGATGAATCTTGAGTCTCGCTTGCACTCAATCCCCACTCTCTCACAAGAGGAAAGGTCCAATGAGAAGTGAAGCATGAGAGCTCAAAGAAACTATGAACTAGGGTTTCAACTTTAAGAAACAATCAACTGCTTAAAAAAGATTAAGGGGGAGTAAAATACTCAAGCCCTTAAAAAAATGTTATTAACATATTCAAAGCCTAAAAGTTTTAGATATGGACCAAAACTTTCAGCAAACCATCTCTGCCTAGCTTAGATCATTGACCCCAACTTTCGGTCAAGCCTAAAAGCATGCTTGAGAACATCCAGCAGCATTTGGCTTGAACGTAGAACGCTCATAACAAACTTCCGATCTCCGCAATGGAATTTCTGAGACCCAAAGTTTAGAACATTTAGCTCGGTGTTTGTGTTGGGTAAAGTATCTCTCATCTAAACAAACGATTACTTTGAACAATGAGATTGACACAAAGTCTATTCGCATGTATCCCCTTGATATAGTATGGCAATCTCATACTCAAAATTTTTTTAAAAAAGAATTTAAACCGTCTTTTTCTATGTGCTGCCTTTTTATTTTTTTTAAGGGTCTCTATGCATCATTGATTTCTGTAATGAAAGAATTGTCCGTACACTTGTTAAACACATTAGTATTTTAATTATTTTATCATCAATTAACTAAATCCATTTATAGGGATCTACATACACTTTTTAACATTTAGCTACTAATTAATCATAAACTCTATAAACCTAAAACCCACAATTTTCGATGATCAACTAAAAACACGTCCTCATATTTTTTTAACTATAACCTTTAAAATGCCTAACCAATTATAACAAATCAATACATCTAAAGCATTTATAGAAAATTATCTACAACTTTAATTCTAAGTGAAAACTCTAATTATCACATCCAGATTTTAAGAGAAGAAACTGGAACCATTAGAGAGATATTCAAAGATCTACAACTCTAGTTCGGACCTGAAAACTTGATTCCTAATAGTTTAATCCCAGTTTTTAAACACAAGCTTACAGCCCTACCAATCGAAAAAATAAATTCGAATAGCCCACTTCTAAACTCGATTTTTGTTTGAAATTAATGTGAGTAGAGTCTAATGGTTACCCTTGCATCATGAACCACCAATTGGTGATTAATTTGGCAAATTCTAGAATCCCCAAAAAAAATTTCCCTTCTTCCTTGTGTCTTCCTCTATTGTTGTTCTGCCTCCCCACCGGCAGTAAACGCAGCAGCAGCACTAGTGGGACGGCAGTGGCAGGAGCAGCGCAGGGTACCAGGCAGAGCACCAAAACAGCGGCAGCTACACACCCGTGGCGGCGGTGCAGGCGAGAGCGATGGCGGCAGAGTAGCGGCGGCGGCCAGAGGCAACCGCACAGACGATTGTGGCTACTGGCTAGGGCGCGACGACGTCGATGCGAGGCTGAAATAGATCGATCCCTGGTTTTCGTTTTCGTTTTCGTTTTTTTATTCCACCTGTATCTGGCTGTTTAAAAGGGAAAAAAGAAAGGACATCCTGTGACCCAGTTCATTCTGTCACCATGACTTCGTCCAAAATCGTTGCTCAGCTCAGCTAGATCTTCACGTCCATGGCCTCTAGTCGTCCATTCGAGTGACGGTTCAAAATTTAAATTTTTATGGTTCGTGGCTCCTAGGCATCTGGGCCTTGTCAATTTTGGGCCAGACACGTTGCCCATTGGCCTCTACCCCTGAAGTTATTTGTTCCTTTTGAAAAAAAGAATGAACTTTCTAACATAAGTGCAACCGTTCTAAAATACACACTATGTGTGGGCCTTCCCCACGAAAGGACACTGAAGCAAATGAAAATCCTACAAAATTCCACTGGAGCAAATGAAAATCCTATAAAATTCTGTGTTTCAAGCAAACCCTATAAATTGTTTTACTCAACGGCGCGCCCCTCGCAACAACTCATGGTGGAATTTCGAATATTCCTTTCACGACTCCCAATATGGATGAGTCCAAGTGTTCATCTCTCATCTCCTTGTATTTCAAGTACACTCATCTCGTTAATGGACTCGAAGTGAGCATTTCTCCATCCCCCTTCTTGAATTTGGAGATTTGAAGCGCTCATTATTTTTCATCTCCTTAATGGGCTCCGGGTACTTTCTCTTCCCATCTTTCCATCTTTTGATGGTATTCATCCATAAAAAACTTGATGAAAGATTCCTTCGTCAGAGTTTCCTTCCGTGATACTTTCTGCACGATAATCACATATATAAATAAATTTCGCGGGCAGCAATTACATATGTAACACAAGTAAACTGAGTTCATCAGTATATTAGCAATGTAACAGAGCAAAAGATGCAAGAGTTAATCTGCAGTGTCAACATTGCACAGAGCTCTCTTGGCTGTGCATAACGTTAATTCGCATGCAGGTTAAAGTCCTATATACTTTTTCGGTTAAATTTTTTATATATAATATCTAAAATTAAAATACTCGTATGTACGAAACAATTCAGTTACTACGGAAATCAGAAAATTCACATATTCCAGATCGGGCCAAAGAGCTATCCAGCCGCTCTCTTTTAACTAAGTGAGCTCAACGATTCTGGTGTCGTAATTAATTATATATGCAGAGGAATCTCGTAGATAGGATTTGTATAAACTAATACTTATTGATATTTACCTTCCCTCGCTGATCTCTCTGTTGAATTATCTCACCGTGTGCAACGATGATTCCACGGTAAATAAGGCAGTGCAATTAATTAGTACAACGTTCATCAATCTCAAGTAAATTAATTAGGAGCATCAGAATTCAGCAATAGCACGATGCTTAGACAAGGAACTAGCAGAGTAGTCATAGAATTGATGCTAAAACAAATGTATGGAATCGGAGGCACACTCCATATATTTATATGCACAAGTCTATTGTTTTAAATTCAAGATGAGTTCCAAAATGATTATTAGGTTTATTTTAAGGCACTTGCAAAGGTAACAAAATATCATGTAAAATTTTATGTCTCCTAACCTAACCTAAGGTTGCAAATTATAATATCTTTTGGTACCACTTTAAGATCAGTAAAATTTCTCAAGTGATTATATATGTGGGTGCAAAGATGAGCAATGTTAATTACAATTTATTTCTAGTTCAGCATTTATCTAAAAAAATTCTACTGCAGCACTGGCGAATTAACTTAAAAGTAAAGCAACAGAGTTTGGACGCAATTTGAGTTTACCTGACGAACAGGTTCCACCCGGTGGTCGCCTTCTGTGGAGGCTGCGAACCGCCGCCGGCGCCGGTGCCATGCCAGTTATAGCCACTCAAAGCCGAGGAGAAGCCGCCGCCGCAGCCGCCGTGTCCGTAGCCGCTCGAAGCGGATGAGGAGGAGGAGGCCCCGCCGCCATGTCCGTTTTGCCGGTGCCCGTGGTCACCCGAGCCCCAAGACGATGACGAGGAGGAGAGGAGGCGGAGGTCGTAGCCGGCGCGGAAGCGGCCTTGACTATGGCCGACCGGTCAGCAATGGCTAATTTAGGTTAGGGTTTCGCTTTTGCGTCTAAACCCCACGCTGACGCATCTGAGACCACGAGTTCACAGTGGAATCCGAATTCTGTGTTAATTTGAATTTTATTTAGGTCAACTCCATTGCCGACTTTGAATTTTATTTAGGCCAAAGTGGGGTTCTAATTAATTAAACTTACCATTTGCTGATAGTCGATTGGCTCTCGGCCTGTCCGACAGATGAATGTAGGATGAATCTCCTACTACTACTACTACCTACCTTGATCACTATTCGGTACAGTAGATACAGATCTGATCAAACTTTAAAATCGCAAAGTTAAAAAGAAAACAAACATTGAGGAATTAATTAATAATCTCAATCCATAGCCCAACTAATACAATTAATCACTCAATCGCAATAATCAAATCTGATTTCAAATTCAGCATTACCACCAAATACTCCCCAGTGCACATCATTTAACGGAGCCGCTTCAAGTATTTTTCCCATTCGCATGTAGTATTCAGATTTTGGTGGTCCGTACTCATAAGCAACCGATAAAATACCTTTATGGACAGGTAACTACAACAGCAGACAGCACAGCCTTGTAGTTCGAACTTGTATTTCACTCGATCGGACTTCCCGACAATGCCAGAATGCCGGCTAGCTGACTTCCAGATGGATTAATAATCAGATCTGTATACATCAAACCCGTTACAGCGGTTAGGGAACGACACAATTTTCTCTCGCAAGTGTAGGAAAGTTTCATCTGCAATCTACTAAAGACCCACAAGTTTCCGGTGCACGTGTTCATGGAGGGAGTGTTCATCGCCGTCATGATGATGGAATACATATGTCAAAACCCCAACGAGGCACAGCACTGAGCCAACAAGGATCTTGTCGTAACGTTCCACCCAGTGGAACTTAATCTGGCTAGCACCGTAGAATGAGAGGGCCACAAGAGACGTCATTACTGTGATGGTACTGCATGTGGGAAAATACAAATCAAACAAAAAAATTAGCAATGATTTTGGTAAACTAACATCTGATCAATAAGTCACATGCCGATTACATATAACACAAAGCACACAAGGGAAATCTTGAATCAAGAAAACACTCAATCCAGATATTCTAGTGTTCTGCTATCTTACTGATCATACATTGCATTGCATAAGGTACTTTTATTATGTTCAATCCAGCTATTCTAGTGTTTGGCTATCTTACAGATCATACATTGCATTGCATAAGGTACTTTTATTATGTTCAATCCAGCTATTCTAGTGTTCAATATGACTCACAGGAATGCCCAATGGGCGTGCACCGCATACAAGATGGGCCTATAGTTCACAACTGCGGTGTTGCTAATACCCCCTTAAGGTTCATTACAGTGGCAGAATTGCAGGAGATATAAAGGGTTATATTGTAAGTGGTTCTTCAGAATCTATTAATCGTGTCTGGCACACTGTTGAAGACTAAATATTTATCAAATGCCTCCATTTATTTCAATACATGTAAAAGTTGTCAGTTTGTAGGAACATTTCACATCAACTGAAGGGTAAATTGAGGCTAAATATTTATCAAATGCCTCCATTTATTTCAATATATGCCATATTCAGCATATTCATTATGAATTAGATGTTAAAACATTTGTAGAATCTTTAGCTATAAATGCAATAGTAGCAAAATGGTAAACGAAGAAAGAGAAACATCTCAAAAGGAAAGGTTACACATGGAAGTATAGGAGTATTTCTCTTTCTACCTAACCACAACATACAGTATACTGAGAAGAATATATTTCGATGTTCATTTTGTCCCAGCTCAATGTGTCTTTGTATATCTATAGTAGGTGATACCTTGGTGATTGACCCAATGAAAAAAAGAGAGATTTTCAATACAGCCGGCTCCCACCGTTTCGCTTTTGCTTAAGCCAAAATTTGAATTTTAAAACTTAACTTTGGAGTTGATTTTGTGGTTTTTTCTTCGTAGTTTATTTTACAGTATTTGCTTTTGAATCACTAAGACAAATATAAAAGTTTTACACACAAATTATTGTTTGGTTGTTAATAAGCCATAGGCTTATTCTTCCAATAAGTGAAACGATGGGAGCCAGAGATCCTTAGAAGCCTAGATGTACGGTACTCCTAAAGAGTGCTTAGAAAACTTCTCAATAAGACAATCCCATTGTTTTAGCGGAAGGATAAAGTATCATTATTCCCTTTCAATTATAATGTATTGTGCAAATTAAAAAGTACTCCCTTAGTCTCAAAATATAACAACTTCTGTTTATGAATCTGGACGAATGCTTATATTTTGGGATGAAGGGAGTAGGAAACAATGGTAACAATTTATTGTTTGTTAGAAAACAAGGAAAGCAACTGAAAACAGTGGAAAGGGGTACCTACCTGAAAAGGAGCACAATGATTGCAAGGATCATCATGGAGGACGAGTTGCCAACAGCAAGAAACACTGGAAGAGTTGTTGCACAGGGTGATAATGCAGGTACAAGCACAAGACCTGCAACTGCCATCTTCTCCATTGGATGATTATGAGCATGGCTATGACCACCTTTTCCTAGTGCAAACAACAGGATATAACTTCCTCCAAGAATAATCAACAACAGCGATGCAAGTTTATGCACTGTTTCCTCGCCTGCTATAGTATTTGCCATAGTAACAGCAGTTATTCCAAGAAGAGCAGTGGACACAACATGAAGGACACCTCCAAATGCAGCTGCAAAAGTTAGGATATTTTATTAGTACTGATGTATAGGGTAAGAACATGAAAAAATGATAAAGTATTCATCACTAATTTATGTAGAAAATACTAGGGGGTAGAGTAATGTATGAGATTACAAAATATAGGTAACTTTCTAAACATGCATCATGGCTGAGGCTAACAGCATAATAGTAACACATGAACAAGGAACCAAACAGAAATAAAAGGTTTATTTTAGAAGATTTAGAAGTTAGATTTTTTAATAAAAAATGATACAGTACGCTTTGGAGGTTTGCAGACAATAAATGCAACATAAAGGATGGAAAAATTACTAGAAAGTTAGGATTATAGTCATTCAAATGCATTTTTTGTTATCCAAGTGACAATGCACAGTTCAACAGAAAAAAGAAGCGATTGTGCTTAATTTACTGAATCACAACAATAGTGCAAGATTAAGGGATAACAGGTTGCTAAGCTGCATATACCACCAGATTAATTGTAAAAGTAAGCCTGATAAAGGAACACCAATGCCGATGATCAATCTTCACAAGTATAAACAGCAATAGACCCCACTCAAAAATTTTCCATGTGTTCGAAATTAAAAAAAACTTCCCCTGTACTTATGTCAAAATACATATATCCCTGTAATTATGACAAAATACCCATATTCACAGCATAATCAAACAGAAAGATACAAGATTGATTTAGTTTGCATTCTTTTGCCCAGGAATTTACCATTGATCAACATCCCAACTATTATGTAACTCCAAGACGGATCAATCAAATAGTTGTAGTTTATAAATCGAACTCCATGCAGTCACATATGGCACATATGTTACAATCATAATGATTGAAAACCAGCACCGTGTGGTGTGTACTACAAAACTTAGATGTATTCAACTAATGTAGTCACACACTGACGGCTTCTCTACGCCCTGTATTGCCTAAACTACCATTGTTTACGTAAAATAAAAGGTACATGGCCCTGAAGTTGGGAAACATGAGGACAACGCATTAGACAGATATACCTCCCATGGAACAGGGATCCCCATTAAAACGATCACAGTACAAGACTCTGCTCTTCACCTATTAAATTGTGAGTAGATTATTCGATTGTCCACCTGTTCGTCAATAACACCTCCAGATTTTGGGTGAAACTAATCGGCGCATGAAACCCACCGCATCAAGCGGTTATCCACAGCCCAAATGCAACTTTAGTCTTCTGATAGAACATTTTTCTTAGACCGAACTGATAGAACAAATTCGTCCGCACAACCACACCAAACGAGAGGTATCGCCATTGCAGGAACAAGGCTACATGGGGTGCCCCGTCGCACTGACGAGGCGACGATCTGGGCGCGGTAGCGTGGAGCAAACAGTAACCGAAGCAGCAAAAGTGAGAAAGGTGGGGGGGGGGGGGGCGAGTAGCGGGAATTTTGGTACTGACTGACGAGGAGGGTGCGGGAGAGCGGCCACCGCTGTGCGCGGGCGACGATGGAGAAGGGGAGCCAATGCGTGGGGATGAAGGAGTGCAGCAGCGACACCGTCGCGATGCCCCCGATCGTCGACGCCTCCTCCGCCGTCCACCGGAACCCGCCCAAGCCCCCGCCTCCTCCCCCGCCGTCCATGCCCCTAATCCCGCCGCGCCGCGCCTGCTTCCCCTCGCTCACGTGGCCGGCGGCGCGCGGCGGTGGGGTCGGGGTGGGCGAGATCTGGGAGGAGAGGAGAGAGACGGCGAGCCAAGTGGAGGAGTGCGAAGCGGGCGAACTGGGGGGGCTCCAGCTTCTGCTGCGGTGGGGCCCACCTCGCTTCCCAGGTATTGACCGCCAAATGTGTTGTGCCTAATAGGCTCGGGCACGAAGACGAAGATACTGTTCGCCGCACGATCCATTTATGGGCCGTGTCAGTACGGCACGTTAGTTTGTGCCGTGCTTGTCAGGGTGCCGGTACGGTTAGACGCGAGTATTGTATAAATATTTTTTTTCTATATTTTTTTCATGTTTTCTATTTAAAAGGTAGATCGGGTTATCATCGGCCCACGGCCACACTCGGACCCGTGTCGGTATAGAATGACCTAACGTCACGTCTAGGTTGTGACCGGACCAATCCGTCGATATATAAATCAACCCGATATGATTCACTACAGTCATCATGCCGAAGCGTGTCTCACACCGCGCCGACCCATTTGGCCTCGTATATTACTACCGTATATTTTGTCATTTGTTGTAGAAGCCTGTCAATTGGATACGTTAAAAAAAAATTGGGGGACATTTCTGTTTAAATTTGGATTCAAATGATAGAAATTGTGATATATTTTTTTGAACGAACGAAATTGTGATATTTGGAGCTTTGCTTTGGGGAAATTTTTGAGTTAATCATGCTACAAGAGCGTTGCGTAAAAATTTGATGAGTTGATCGAACTTTACTTCATTCTCAATCCTTGGTCTTTGATATCTAGTACTTTAGGGATGGTATTATCTTGAAATGATCCATGGAGATATGTGTCAGATTTTTATGATTAAATGGATCAATTGATTTTAAACCCATAAAAATATGATTAACAAACTCTCTTTTTAAATGATATTTTGATGATACCAAGAACTACACCTTTCATTTGAACTATAGATGGCATTGATAATTTAGAGAAACATATGTGTACTGATTTATTACTGTGGACGATATTTACAATGTTTTTATGCTAAACTTTCATATAGCAATTGAGATGTTACTCGTTGAACTTTTATTAAATTAATCTTTTAAAAATATTTGTTGAATTACATTTATATATTTCTGAACTAAGTGAAGAGCATGAATTTTCTGGTATGCCTTGGGAAAGAAGTTCTCCATCTATCAGAGATGTTAACTTCACTGAGCTAAGTATAATTAAAAGAAGTAAGGTCAACAAACTTGAAAGGAGACACTACCTGTTTGGCTGCTCCTATCCTCTAAAACTATTTGCATTCACTGCTTCATAACGTCAATCGAGAAAAAACTTAGTCTGCACATAATTAACTAATTATTAACTAAAAAAATTAAAAATATATGTATTAATATGATATTTTAAATAACTTTTCTATAATTTTTTTTAGAAACGTGTGCGTAAAAAATGGAAGAAGTTGTTCTCACCATCTCTTACCAGCCTTAGACAAGAAAAACAAGTTAATAAAATAACAACATTTGAAAGGTACACATGATAGTAACTCATCACAATATGTTAAAGGTATCAAGTTAGCTCAATATATTTGTCTTTCAGTTCCTTTCTGTCTTTTCGCCCTTTTGCAACAAAATCTAAGAAGACCATTGGTCTTTTTGAAAGAGAAAAGGAAGACAAACTGCTGAACTAGTATTGGGAATACTATGAAAAAAAAACTAATTCATAGGTCTAAAGTTTGCATAATATTAGGGGGTGTTTGGATGGTGGCCACACTTAAGCATAGTTTTGGCAAGCCACTTTGACTAACTTAGTCTAATGTTTTTTTTTGTTGCCACACTTTTTTGTTTTGTGGTCCCACTTATCGTTGATTTCTTAGCCACATAAAATATGGCATGCCACGTCTTAGCTATAAAAGTTTGACAAGTTAAAACTAACAACCAAACAGCCCTATTACTAAGCTCATATAATCTCACTATCTATAAAGAAACAAAAAAGTAAAGAGAGAAATTTTTAGAGGAATTTTTCACGCCTCAGATAGTTATAGGTCTAGGTGAACAATCATGTCATTTTGGTCTATCAAAAAGACCATAAACAACGATGATCAAATGGATGAGTGAAACTGCTGATAGTACTCAGCTGACGTATTCATGCATGCACAAGCAATCGTGCCCTTTTCCCAATTTTGTAAGGGCTCAAGTAATTGCACCTAGTCTTTAAAAACAAATGGACAAAACAATAACTATATTTTAGTGTGTAGAGAATGAATATTATAAGCCTAATATATAAATAAATGCTGTGTTTGATGCAGTTGTTGATGTTCATCATAAGGGCTCCTTTGTAACAAAGGTTCTTGGAGTAATTCAATCTTATAAAAATGTTCCTATATGGTCCTTTGTATTAAAGGAAAAGCTATAAAAAATCATTTATAGTTTTTTTGGATTGAATCGAAACATAGGGATTTTAGAGAAATCTTAACGAGGATTCAATCTCAGAAAAAAAAAATCATTTACATTTATCTCTCTCTCCTTTTCCTTTTATGGTTCATGCGTTCCATACAAACGATCCATACTGTTTGTTTATCTTTTTTATGCTCCTTTGTCTTAAGAATCATACATTTAAAAAAAGTGTGACAAAGGTTTCCATTCTGACTATTCCACTGAATTCCCCTAAATAGAGACCATCCCACTGAAGACCAAGAAAAATTGAAGATTCTCCAACCCAATTGGATATGCCTCCTGCTGCCGCCACCGATTTGGTAGAGCTCAGCCTCAGGACTCAGGTTTGTTTTTCCATGGGAAACCTCTGAAACCCAATCAACGGAACAGCAAGCAGCTGAGCAATTGTGGGCTGGGAAGGGTCACCGTTGTTTCTGCCCAATGAACCCCTGCAAGAACACTATTTCCATGCGTAGGTAGAGATATAGGCATAAATATAATGGTTATATAAATCATGAGCCTTCGTGTTGAAGGAAAATTTGGGAATGCGCTGTACAACTCTTGCTTTTGTGATTTATATCAGCCTAAAATTTTATTGGATGAAAACCAATTGGCATGGGATTCTTTGTAACAGGACACATGGTTTCGGCCTATACTTCTTATACTATTTTGTGAAACTAAGCAGAATATAATCTATAGCAATAATACAATTTTCTACTCCCTCTATCCTATAATAATAAGCATATTTTTAGCTTTTTTATAAGTCAAACTATATTAATTTTAATCAAATTTATAGAAAAAAAATGATATGATATCGAATGAGCATTATTAGAGCCATTACAAAATAGACTTTTATAGTTTAGCAATACTCTTCTCTGTAAACTTGATCGAAATTAGAATAGCTGGACTTAGGAAAAAAAAACTATGAATATATTTATTTTGTGACAGTGCAGTACCGTTATAGGAATTAAAATATTTTCAAACTCATGTAAATATTTCCCTATAAAATTGGAAAACAAATTCATATTTATTGTCCTTGCAAAAGCATATAACATACAAAGTAATTTTGCACTTTCTTAGAATGCTATGATAATTGAGACAGATGTCCTTGTACCGAATTACCAAGAAAATCAACGTGACGTCTGTATCGTAAGACTTAACTGCAAGACGTACAAAAGCAGAGATAAAATAAGCAAATGATTTCAACAAATACTTCCCTCCAAAGGCACAGTCTGAAGTAGAACTTAGATACTCCATTTTTATCCTGTGATAGTTCAATTAATTCATGCATTTTTTTCAAACAGGGTATAAAAATTTGAACGACGGTTTGTATTATCCGCTAAAAGCAACATGAATTCAGAGGAAAAGTCTTCCGTCTGCTGACCCAACTTTGCATTAAACCCCCTACCCTCTTCAAAAATCACTCTCCAATCCCCCAACGCCACCTCGCTTTCCTCAAGAAAACAAACAATATGACCCTCCGTTCGTACGGTTTGATAAAATGCCACTGACTGGATATACCGGATAAAATGTCCCTATTATCTATTATCCTCTAGTTAATTCGTCATTTTAACTATTTTACTTCTTTTCTCTTTATTTTCTTTTCTCCTTAGCATACAAAATGACCAAAACATCGTAGAAACGACCGATGGAAAGAGAGACAATGAGAGAAGAGCGTGGGAGAGGGCCACGACCACCATGCTAGGCTTGCTCCCAGTGATGATCGACGCTAGATATGGTGAGCAAGCAAGGACGACGCTGAACAGTGAGAGGGAGCATAAGGGAGACCAAGCTACACAGTGGTCTTGTTGGACATACTCCCCGACGGTGGGCAAGGCAGTAAGAAAGAAAGTGAGTGGACGACGCTAGAGAGAAAGAGGAAGAGGGTAGCACGGGGGAGCCTCGGGCCAGACAGCGACGACACGTGTGCAGTCGACGTTGGAGACGATGAACAAGCGATCGAGCAGCACTGACTGAAACAAACACATAGTGATAGTGGGATCAGAATCAATCAATCTGTTTATACATATCGCCAAGTGATATTTTGATCATTTCACGTGTATAAGAGAAAAGAAAATAAAATAGTTAAAAGTGTCATTTTATCGTGTGCATTGCCATTTTTACCGAAACCACGAATGAGTGCCGTACTGTCGTTTTCTCCCCTTTCCTCACCTCTGCTTCTCCTTCGTCCCCAAAATTCCAAACCGAAACCTCTCGACTCTTCTTCTCCAAGCTGCCCACCGCCTCTTCCCTCCATTGACCTCACCGGCGTCCGCCCGCCCGCCCAAATCCGCCGCCGCCATGCCTCCGGTGACCTGCTAGCCCTGCCTTGCCCCCTTCCCCCCTCCCCATGGCTTCCGAGCGCCCGCTGCTCGACGCCTCGCCGCCGGAGGGCCCCTCCCCGCGCCCTCCCCCTGCGTCGTCGCTGCTCCCGCCTCCGCAGCAGGAGCCGCCTCTCCGCGCCGACCGCCTCGCGTTCTCCGTGGAGGTGCCCAACCCCTTCCTCCGCCGGGACCACCAGCCCGACCCGTCGTCCGCGTCGCAGCGGGAGCTCGAGGAGGAGGGGGACGAGTCCCGCGCGGTTGTTGTGGGGGAGCCCTCCTCGGCGGCGGGGTTCGCCGGGAACGCCATCCGGACGGCGAAGTACTCGGTGCTGACGTTCCTGCCGCGGAACCTGTTCGAGCAGTTCCGGCGGCTGTCGTACGTCTACTTCCTCGCCATCACCGTGCTCAACCAGCTCCCCCAGGTCGCCGTCTTCGGCCGCGGCGCATCCGTGCTCCCGCTCGCGTTCGTCCTCTTCGTCACCGCCGTCAAGGACGCGTACGAGGACTTCCGCCGCCACCGCTCCGACCGCCAGGAGAACAACCGCCTCGCCAGGGTCCTCGCGTTGGGCACCGCGGGGGAGTTCCCGCCCAAGAAATGGAAGCACATACGCGTCGGGGACGTCGTGCGCGTCGCCTCCAGCGAGACGCTTCCCGCCGACATGGTGCTGCTCGCCACCAGCGATCCCTCTGGCGTCGCGCACGTCCAGACCGTGAATCTTGACGGCGAGACCAATCTCAAGACGAGGTATGCTAAGCAGGAGACTCAAGTGAGGTTCTCGCAGAATGGTAGCATCGGCGGTGTGCTTCATTGTGAGCGGCCAAACAGGAACATCTATGGATTTCAGGCAAATTTGGAGATTGATGGCAAGTGCGTCTCGCTAGGACCATCCAACATTGTGCTTCGTGGGTGTGAGCTCAAGAACACCACCTGGGCGATAGGGGTTGTTGTATATGCTGGAAAGGAGACTAAGGTCATGCTCAATAGCTCTGGGGCACCATCAAAGCGGAGCCGGTTGGAGACGCAATTGAATCGGGAGACAGTCATATTGTCCATTATGCTCATTGGGATGTGCACGACCGCAAGTGTTCTCGCAGGGATTTGGATACTGAATCACCGGGAGGATTTGGAGCTCACCCAATTCTTTAGAGAGAAGGATTACACGACAGGGAAGAACTACAATTACTATGGCATGGGGATGCAGATATTCATTACATTCCTCATGGCGGTGATTGTGTATCAGGTCATCATTCCAATCTCTTTGTATATATCAATGGAGTTGGTACGGCTTGGGCAGGCATATTTCATGGGTGCTGACAAAGATTTGTATGATGAGTCATCAAGGTCAAAGTTCCAGTGCAGGGCCCTGAACATAAACGAGGATCTGGGACAGATTAAGTACGTATTTTCAGATAAGACAGGGACACTGACAGAGAACAAGATGGAGTTCCAGTGTGCATCAATTCATGGCGTTGATTACAGTTCTGGCAAAGATTCATGTGGGTACTCAGTTGTAGGTACGACTACTTTAATGCATATTTGTGTTTTTTATGTTGAGCTTTCCTAATAAAGCCTCTTATTTGCTGTTTTTGGGCAGTCGATGATCTCCTATTTACTCCCAAGATGGCAATTAGGACTGATCCTCAGCTTCTGAAGTTACTGAGGGGTGGTGGCACAGATGAGGAGACAAAGCTTGTCCTAGAATTCTTCCTTGCTCTTGCTGCATGTAATACCATCGTGCCACTTGTCCTAGATACTCATGACTCAAAGCAAAAGTTAATTGATTATCAGGGTGAGTCCCCTGATGAACAGGCACTAGTGTATGCTGCGGCATCTTATGGCATTGTGCTTGTGGAGCGAACATCTGGTTATGTGGTGATTGATGTCCTTGGTGACAGACAGAGGTAAGATAGGTTTTCACCATTTGCTTTATGCACATGCTAATTTTCAACTCTGCATGTGTGTTTTAAATAATAATTAGTGGCATTTATGCAATTTAGCAAATACTAATTTTGGTAGTACCAATAACATCATGTGACTAGGATTGGATGAGTGGTGCCTGACCCATGATATTCACATATCTAGCAAAACTATAGCGGGACAAATTTTATTCAACTGCAATGTCATATAGTCAGCAACAGTTGGTAGCACAACCTATTCAATAACGATTTTCACAAGTTTTTATGCACTTTGCTTTATGGTGTTTGGTAACGTCATTCTTTTGTCTTCTCTTATTTGTTCTTGCTGGTGTGAATGCTAACTTCGAGTTGTGTCTTGCTAATTTGTCTGCCTATTCATATTCTTAACTTAAAGTTAATATTTATTCAAAATAAAAATAATTTGGGATGTAACTTGCCAACACCAAATGATTTGCAGCATTACCTCACATGAGCAAAATTTCAGTACTTACTGTATCAGCCTTACCTCTGAGAGATATGGTACAACTCTCCAAGTGCATGTCTTGACTTTTCCCTGTATTCACAGACTTGCTTGCATGGCCTATCATAGAAAGGTAGTTTGTGGAGCCAATACTATAATAACTGGTTGAGGATATTTGATGGATGGATCTCTTCTTATTGGTCAATCACCAACGATATACGTTTAAATGTGTTTTACGTAAGTCCACATGAAACACCTGAGCTGTAGGCAAAACCAAGTGAATTAGCACTTTGAACCCAGCTATTGTGATGAGCAAATATCTGCACTAGAACCATAAATTTGTAAGGAGCTGCAGCAGCAGACCGACATTTATAGAAGATTAGGATAGGCATCCAGATTTGCAGCTGAATTGCTGGATAATTTTGATAAAACCATATCCATTTTCACCCTACCAACTGTTTGTGTAGTGTCGTTAACAACACCATTCTATAAAGCATTCTTATTTACCTCATGTGCGAAGTACATGTTGGGCACCGCCTTTCTGGTCAGTGCATTTTGTTGCTACTTTGCTTTAGTAACCAACCAATGTTCATAGTTTGCATTCTCTTATTGGGCCAGATATGTATTGTGTTCTATAGATTTTGCTTTTCCCCCTCTCTTATGCAATGCGTGAATAGCATATTCCTTTTATGATAATTAGCTTGCTCTTTTGGTACTGCTGTACTACTACATTTGGCCACTCTGCTTCCTTCTTCCAGTTCATTGTTTTTTCTGTTTAAATTTTATTTCAATATCTTGTTAACAAGAATGGCTTATAATTCCAATTTATCTTCTGGTATGGGATGTGCAGATTTGATATATTAGGACTTCATGAATTTGATAGTGATCGTAAGAGAATGTCTGTCATAGTTGGCTGCCCTGATAAGATTGTTAAGCTATATGTGAAAGGTGCGGACAGTTCGTTGTTTGGAATTGCCAAAAATTCACTAGATCTGGATATTGTTCGTGCTACAGAGGCACATCTCCACAAATATTCATTGCTTGGTCTAAGAACTCTTGTTGTTGGTATGCGTGAATTGAGCCAACCGGAGTTTGAGGAGTGGCAATTGGCATATGAGAATGCTAGCACAGCAGTACTTGGAAGGGGAAATTTACTCCGATCAGTTGCGGCCAACATAGAGAACAATATTCGCTTATTGGGGGCCACTGGGATTGAAGATAAGCTTCAAGATGGGGTTCCGGAAGCAATAGAATCTCTTCGACAAGCAGACATAAAGGTTTGGATTTTAACAGGGGATAAGCAGGAGACAGCAATTTCTATTGGTTACTCTTGTAAGTTGCTGACCAATGACATGACCCAAATTGTGATAAACAACAATTCAAAGGAGTCTTGTAAGAGGAGTCTTGAGGAAGCACTTGCAACGATTAAGAAGCTCAGAATTGCATCTTCAACTGGCACACTGAGTGCAGAATTAGCATCAGAAGCTTCTGGTGTAACTCTTGCATTAATTGTAGATGGTAACAGCCTGGTTTACATTCTCGAGATGGAGTTGCAAGAAGAGGTATTCATCTAAATATGATTCTTTTTTTTTATTTCTTTTTGTCCTTGGTAATAAAAATTTGTAGTTGATGCATGGACTTCTTCTTTTGTTTGTGTAGCTTTTCAAAGTAGCTAGAGAATGTAACGTTGTCTTATGTTGTCGAGTAGCCCCATTACAAAAGGCAGGGATAGTTGCACTTATCAAAAACCGGACGGATGATATGACCTTAGCCATTGGTGATGGTATTATTTCCTCCTGGTTATGCTATTATGACTATTATTCTCTGAGAGCCAATTTATGTACATGTGATATATGATACTTAACCTTTGTTCAGGTGCAAATGATGTTTCAATGATTCAAATGGCTGATGTTGGTGTTGGCATTAGTGGCCAAGAAGGACGGCAAGCTGTCATGGCATCAGATTTTGCAATGGGGCAATTCAGATTCTTGGTTCCTCTTCTATTAGCTCATGGCCATTGGAATTATCAAAGAATGTCCTATATGATCCTTTACAACTTTTACAAGAATGCAACATTTGTCTTGGTTCTTTTCTGGTAAGAGCCCTTTTGCATTCAAGTTGTTTTCACACTTTATGAACCTGGAAAAAAATACTATTTTTTACATGGAAAATTATCTAAATGTTATTGAAACCTCCATGTTAGTAAGACCCAGTGAAAAAATGTGAACTTACTCGTTTTACTACTATCTGGTTATGTCCAGTCGAATTATCAAAATTGTTGCTTTCTTAATTTTTTTTCAATATTCAGAGACATTTTCTCCAAAAAGAACACTTACTTTTGTGATCTCAGGTATGTACTTTATACAGCATTCACTCTGACAACCGCTATCACAGAATGGAGCAGCCTTTTGTATACTGTGCTATATACATCCCTTCCGACAATTGTTGTTGGTATCCTTGATAAGGATCTTACTAAGGAAACACTGCTAGCTTATCCAAAGCTATATGGATCTGGCCAGAGGGATGAGAAGTATAATGTAAATTTGTTTGTCCTCAATATGCTTGAAGCGCTATGGCAGAGTCTGGTTGTTTTCTACATGCCATATTTTGCATATAGGCAAAGCACAATAGATATGTCTAGTCTGGGAGATCTGTGGGCACTTGCCCCTGTCATTGTTGTAAATATGCTACTAGCCATGGACATCTTCCGGTGGAATTGGATCGTACATGCTTTTGTGTGGGGAACAATAGCAACAACAACCATTTGCCTCTTTGTGATAGACTCCATTTGGGTTCTTCCTGGATATGGGTAAGTACTTCATCTCCAGCCTGCTTTAATTATATGGTGAACCCTCTATTTTTTTATGTATTAGTACTAAAAATGTAGTAACTGATATGATGTTTGGAACTGGCAATGGCTTTAGACTCTTTCCTGCAAGGCATTTTGTGCACTTATTAACTGTAAAATTCTGAAACAATCGATTGTGCTAGGAAGTAAAATGCCTTTCGAGTCTATGCAACTGTTATGAGAGGAGTGCCTGAACATGTGGTCTTTACTTTCTCATGTACAGTATTCTGTGTTGGTTTTGTACATTAATCCTTGTAGAGTTTTTTAGCCATTGGAGGATTTTGAGAAGTAGAGGTATATTCAAGTGCTACTCATGATTTATTGAGAGGGATAAGTGTTGAGATATATAGAAAATTAACATAGGAGATACTGCTGCCTCTCAATATCTCCAAATCCCTTCTCCTTTAATACATTACATCATTGATTTTTGGAAATATGTTTGATCATTCATCTTATTCAAAGTTTTTGTGCAAATATGAAAAAAAAAACATGTCTAAAGTATCTTTAATGATAAAATAGGTTATAATAAAATAAATGATAATTACGTAATTTTTTAAATAAGATAAATGGTCAAATGTATATTCAAAAGTCAATAGCATTATCTATTAAAAACCGGAGGTAGTAATATGGAAAATGTCATCATAATGCATAGTTAGACTAATGCTGCTTGTTAGATTTTTAATGCTGCTTTCTTTGCAAGCATGTTTGTGCTACATCCATGTAATATGAGCACCATGATCATGTTTCATTGAGTGGATCTCCTAAAATGTAATAAGTCAGCTCTTTTTGCAATTTTTTGATTGATTGTATAACTATTCCAGGGCGATCTTTCATATAATGGGGACAGGTTTGTTTTGGTTACTGCTGCTTATCATTGTTGTTGCAGCAATGGTGCCACATTTTGTAATCAAGGCCTTTACAGAGCATTTTACCCCCAGTGATATCCAAATTGCCCGAGTGATAGAAAAATTCCAGAATGTAAATCAGGTGAACCGTTCAGAAGTTTCAATGACACGTCTTCATGACCCAAGGGATAACTATATAGAGATTTCTCCTTTATAGAAATTTCTTTTCTTTTTTGTCATTTTTCAACCCCTTGGTGTGCATACGAGTAAATTCATTTAGCATTAAGGTGATAGGTTTAGCCTCCAAGATGTATGTATGTAGGAATGTATTCATCTAACATTTTACTGAAAAGGAAATATAAATTGTTTGATGTATGCAAGTTTTCATCCCTGTGTCGACCAACACAGTAAGGCGAATTGGTGATTAGTGTGTATTATCTCCTTCTCAATCTGAAATATGCGGACACCAGGATAATCCTGTCTTGTTGCATATGCTATTTGTCTTCGTATTTTCGTTTCTCGTTTCAGTTTGTCCATTCTATGCCACCTCCCCTCCACATAATGGAGAGTTTTACACCCTTTGATTCAGTGCGGTAAATGCTTCTGATCAATTAGAAATGGGTGTACATTTTGATCCAATGGTATTGACAGATATGTTAGGTTGGTGTAAATTTCAGTACTGCAAATAAGATAAGTAGGCGGATTTGCCTATGTTCAAACTGAGTTGATCCCATCCAGTAGCAAAATTATGCATTTGCTGCAGGTTAACATAGCAACTATTAGATGGACTTTGAGTAGCTATATACAGACGTCAGAATGCCAATCTAAGAATTGAAAGGAGAAAAAAAAATAGGAGACGACTTCACAGTTGTCCTTTTCACCTCCAACAAAGCAACAGCTATCGACTTATGCTTTCAGAACGAGGCGTTTTGAGCTCCAGGGCACAAGCTCCCGATTCTCTCTCCCTGAAGAAGCAGAGACTTGTGAGCGACATAAACATTACCACAGAATCAATTTCAGCACTGACAAATCTACCAAATGTGAGCTGGCTCAAGCAACATATGAGCTCAAGACAACACTGGATATAAACATCACGACTACTCTGGCGGCAGCAGTATGATCCTTATGTTAGAAACCAAACAGAAAGTTCCTCAAGTCGCCTCTTGAAACGATTGAGAATACGAAAATGCTGCTGGATTGGTCTGCAGGGCCTGAGGCGATTCTGGTGCTTTGTCAATTTTCGGAACATTTGACTGGAAAGACTTAAGGCTTGAGGGTCGCCCAGATCGAACTCTTTGCAACTTCAGCTTGATCATCAATTCTAAGAGTTTTAGGGACCCATAAGTTCTTACTTGCCTTGTCTTCTTCCTGTAAGCTTTCTTCTCTTGAATGCTTTCCCAACGCTAGAGAACAGTCTCCTGAACAACAAATTTTGTTTGAAGGGGTTGATGATGCTGCAGTACTATTATTTCCAGGACATTGTGAATTCCACATTCCATTAGGCCAGCCAGGGAAGCAGCCCCACAAAGGTGGCACAAGATGAAAAGGAACAACAGGTGCACAAATTCCTGGAGCTGGCACCATTGGTAGCGGTGGCCATGAAGGTGGGCAGGGTATCCCATCTTCTAATCCAACAACAGGCTGCGTCAAGCGCTGAGTAGCTACCATGACAGCGACATTGTTCCATCCAAGACTCCAGGGAAGCACCAAAGAAGGCCCAGCAGGGTAAGGCAATGCCACACTATTACAACATCCTGACATGTTGTTTGGTTCTTTTATAATTGCATTACGTGGCAGTAGGCTCTCTGAGCAGCCAGATGGTACTGCAGAAGATGCACATGATTTTTCTTCCTTATTATCACCAGAGGCCAATGGAGCAAGGTCAGTATTATTCGGCTCTCCAGTATCAATGATTGAAGCCGAAGACTTACAAGGTGGTACTTCTGATCTGAACTCTGTATCTGTTTCATTTTCCTTTAATGTCCCTGGGAGGACAGAAGATCCAAGTGTAATAGCCTGATGGTGAACCACATCAGAAACATCTCCAGGAGTTACGGTATTATTGCATGGAATCATAGCCTGGCGATAGTGAGACGCATGCTTATTTCTGCGCCTTCCAGCACCAACAGAGACATTCCTCATAACTCCACCTGCAGTCCAATATCTCTGGCAGTTCCTGCAGGAGTGCCTGGGCTGGTGAACATGTAGTTGTTGAAGTAGCAGAACTTTGTTTCCATGCTATTGCAGCGAGGAAATGGCAGAATCTTTTCTGGCTTCTTGAGTATCTTCTCAGTCAGATCCATCAGGCTCAGTCTTAACATCCTCAGTCATGGAATCTGTTTCCATTCTTCCATCCTGTCTGCCAATAGCTTGTAAATCATTCTTCTTATTATTGCTGGAACAAAAAGGAATATCTTTGACAATCAAAAGCTTGTCTGGGACTAATGGTATGTCATCATCAGCTTTTACATCATTTGCTAACCTGGTCATAGCCTGAAATGGACTATATATATAAGAGGTAAGAAAAAAATAAAATATCAAGCAGAATTTCAATATGATTTAGCTAAAAAAAGGCAGCAAAATGTTAAAACTGTAAGATTGATCAAGTTTTCAATTATCATGAGGCATATAGCCATGTTATATTCAAAACGATGCAGGTGCTACTGGCATACATTTTCGTGACAATCTTTCTACAGCTGCCGCTGAAATCATGTGGGGTCACGGAAACCACCTGATGGCACAACTGATTTACATCGCCATACAATCTTCTGTTGCTGTTTCAATGTCTTTCAGTTAAATAACAGTCATTTTAACGTTATCCCTGAATACTCCTAGTACGAGTCGCCATATTTGTTCAAGTTATTGGCTAATGTTACCAAAAGTGTTTTTTCTTTATTATACCCAGTAGTCACTTGCACTTGTAAAACTCTAGTTCATACTTGGGGTTGTTAAGAATCTCATATGTTAACATTTCAAGTTATCACTGTGTGGCTATGGATTGTAGGACTGTATTCAGGTGCACCTGTGTTTAAGCATAAAGCACCACTTTGAGCAAAATATGACTTCCCTTTCATAGCTCATACTTCACATGTTAGTACCATAGCTACTCAGTATCAAACCATGGGTTAGCGTGCATGAACTTGTTATGTAACTGATGTAACTACAATACAGTGCGCATATGTACATGAGTAAAGAGCGGGCCTTTTATTTTTAAGGCAGGTAGCAAAATCATCTTTGGAGTCAGTTTGACATGTGACACATTTTCAGTTTCTCTACTTAAAGAGATGCTGCTCAGAATCCACTCTCTATGTCTTGAAACCAAAATGCATCCCAAAATGCAAACCATACTGTTTTTAGAGGTACGTAAAACGGTACAAGAACTATTTGAAAACTAGGGCTCCCTCTGATTCCACTATCATAAGTATAGCGTTACTTTTCCAGGACTCCAATTTAGAATTTAGACACTGTTTTGTTTCAAGAACAAAGGGAGAGTAAACAGCAAGAGGAATCCCCGGGCAGAAACCAACCCACGCATCGACACCGCAAAAGCAGCAAGAGGAGTATTACAAAAAAAAAAAGAAAATAGAGAGAAAGAAAGCGAGGCGCGTCGTGTCGTGTCGCGCCGCGTCGCATCGCATCTCGTCTAAAGACCAAAGCGGGGAGGGAGGTGACGGGCCTGGAGCTGATTCCTCGTCTCCCGTACTTCCCATTGGCATTGAGAATCGATGGCTCACCTCGGCGGCGTCGGGCTCGAGGAGGAGTGGGGTGGTGCGGCCGGAGAGCCTGATGGGGCGGGGTCCTCCCGCTCCCGGCCCTGCCTAAGCGCGGCCATGGCGCCCCGATCTCGGCTGCCGCTGGCTCCTCCTAGGGCGCGGGACGACGACAGGGGATGCCGGCGGCGCGGGCGTGTGGCATGTCACTGGCCGGAGACGGCGGCGAGGCGGCAAGGTCGCGCGGTGGCGTCTTGGTGCGCGAGCGAGAAAGCGGGTTTGCTCCTCCGCTTTGGAGAGGAGACACGGAGCTGGCGGAAATAGAAATACTAGAGCAGTCACCTTTGGGATCGCTGCAGGATAGGGAGACCGGCTGCACTGGTCAACTCTGTAGAAAAGAACAAAGGATTTCTCTTTTTTTTTTTCATTTTCAGCTTACATTTGAACTGTCTTAGGTGGAAACCTTGTGAAATTCGAGGGTTGTTGACAATTTTTTTGTTAGTCAGTCAATTTAGAATTTCAAATAATATTGGTAGTGGAGTTATATTTATGTGACTGAATTTGGGTATGTGTTGTACATATATATATAATGATGTGGTATGTATATGAGTCTTTTATGTAATAAATAAAATAAAATTTAAATAATAGATATTGTGAATTAAATTATACAAATAACATATACTCTAGATATGATAGACTGAATTTCATAACGTATTGATTAATTCTTCATTGATCGACAATTAATACTTACAACTTCTTAACATTCTATTCTATTCTAGGCTCTTCTACCACTATAAGAGTTGCTGGGATATTTACTTTGATACCAAAATGAACCCTATCAAATCTTAGCAACACCAAAATTTGGCAAAATTCGGTAATAGCAAGTTTTGGTAGGTAGGGGAATATAGTTGTTGTTTGGTTTGCTACATTGCCAAATTATTCTCGTGTGAGGTATATAGAAAATTATCAAATCTTGGCATGACAAAGGTAGGGTAGAGTATTTAGGGCATGTTTAGATTACTACATGCCAATTTAGTATAATTAAAAATGATAGCAATCTAAACATGCTCTAAGTCACATTGTTTTTTTAATTAGCTACAATAAGTTTTACTTAGCTACCAACGAGGAAAACTCACCGTAATTCTTAGGATTATATACCAGTTACCAAACTCCTTATAATTTTGTTAAAATTAAACCATACTACTAGTAATACGCAGGTTTTGTGAGATTGCTTTACAAAATTTGTGGAACTTCGCATTAGCTTTTGGAAAACTGAGACCCGAATTGACGGGCAGTGACCTGCTGCAGCCGGTCAGGCGAGCCACTGACGGATCCACGTCACGGGGCGCTTTTGACGAGGCAGTTTCAGATCATGAACTTTTCGGCAGGCACGTGGGTCCTACCCGAACGAATTGTGTTTGGGTTGCTCGTCCCACACCTCGACTTGTCTCCAGGATAGAAAAATTATGCTATAATTTCAAATTTTAATTGACTCAACATTTCACCTTAAATTGTGACGCTCTATATGCATTTTTAAAGAAATTTTTAAGGGAATCATATGAGGAATAAAGCATACAATACAAGTGTCACTTTGTGTGTACAGTAAAAACATTTGTGGTAGAAGGGTCGATGATCGGCCGCCGAAAGTGGCCTGAGTTAGTCCTTTTATGTTTGGTCTAGAGTGATTAGTATGCTATAAGCTCAACAATGTGAACACAAAGTATATAAATTCGCCTAAGAAGTGTAATATCCTACTTATGTTTTCTTATATTATACTGATGTTTTTTTTCCTTTTTTTCTCTCCTTCTCTCAGCTACTAACCCATTTTCGTATATTCTTTGGGGATATTACATGTTTTGAGAGAAGAAAAGAGTATACAATGATATATGGCCATGGCTCCTACAAAATAGAAATTAAGTATGATCAGTCTGTCTAATTGCCATATGAGCCTTAGCGACCATCACCGATGTCATGCTGTCCTTCTACTATTGTTGACCATAGATAGCCCACATGCTAGCTACTCTATATAGCTAGGTGAAAAGCTAACTCACTAGTAGTTATGATTAACTAGGTAATCACAAGGAACAATATCGCTGTATCAAACCAAACACTCCAACCTATCACATTAAATGTGATGATTAGGATAGTTGGATACATGCAGCCCTTTAGCTACCGTTCTCCCGTGTTCCTAGGGAGCACACAAGCTCAAAGCCACTAAACTAGAATATCCTCCTTAGGGTTGTTAACCATCACGGGATTCGCGGGATCGAATGCTCAGACGAGATGGCCTAGGGTCATCAGCGCATGATTTGGCTAGCTTGGGTAGCCACGCGCACGCGCTGGTGTCTCACTATGAGCAACCCACTGATATAAATGCTTGCTAACCATAACTTTCTAGAGTGATACTATTCCTTTGGACACTACCTATCCACATTTAGACCATTTAGGGTGGGACCTCTGGTTCCACGTCACTGATAAGACTGTTACTTAACTCTTAAGTTCAAACAAACAATTACAGATGGAAGAGAAAATGATGAACACAAAATTACTATACTTATTTTTCTTAAGTACGTGAGGTTTTATCAATAGTATTTTATATTTCCCTATACTCTTTGCAACATTCTTCTTTGCTTCTATTCTATTTTCTTTCTGGTAGAGGTAAATATTTCCCAGCCAAGTATGTTCAAATCAATGCTCCTGACATAAACTTCTACTAGTAACAAAAAAAAAAAAACCCAATATGGTTGTAGGGACTTGATACTCCTATTATGCTCAGAGCTGTGTAGGGTTTTTTAATATGTAGGATCTGTGTAGGGGTTACGCGTGGCCGTGGATTTTTTGGCATGCCCACATCTAATCTGCTTGCCTGTTTTTTTTATGGGTGGGGCCCACCCCGTAAAGGAAGGATAAAGCGACAGCGACGGCCGTGAGAGGGGGGAGCCCGGGAAAGTCGCCGCCGTCAGCTTTCAGCCCCCGGCATCGCCCCACAAACACGCCCACGTGCCACCCCGATCCCACCGTGGGCCCCACACCTTTTCGGGCCCCCCTGCAGTCGCTGGCGAGTGGGCCCACTGCCGCGCAGGGTGTGAATAGCGGTGACTGCTGGGCTCGGCTGGCTGTCTGGATTCGCCGTCGTCGTTGGGGAGCTCCGTCGAGCGAAAAGTTAAATACTCGTGGTTTTTTTTTTTGGAAAGGAGAAACAGCGAAATTATCTGATGCCAGGTACAGCATAATGTTGTTTCTTTTGATGGAGGGGCAGCATAATGTTATGGTTGCTATATGTGTATAGTTTGAAGGAAAGAGATATAACATTAGAATGAATTGATTGCATATTTATAATCCTTCTGTCTTAAAATATTAATTTTCAGTAGATTCATAGTTACTATAAATTTTTTTTAAAAAAATAGAGAGTATTTTGTTTCGTTAAGAAAATATTTTGACCAACAAATATAGAATGTAACTTTTTGATGAAAAATTAATGTCACGTTTAAACACACTTTCTTATTGTTATAATTTTATACTTTTGTTACTCCATAAATAATATTATATTAGTAAAATAATTGTTAGTTAAAATCTTATTAAAAATAAATACGCTATATAATTAAAATTAGAGAAAGTATTACATGTTAGATATATTGATATTACACGCAAAATAGACAGATGCTAAGATTACCGAAGATATGTGGCGCTTGTTTAGCTATATTATCCTAACATTTTGGATTTTCATTTGCATGTTTTATGTTTCATATAAAAAATTTATACAAATTTTGTTTAGAATAATTTTCTATAACAATTTTTTAACGTTGTTAGAGTTAATTCATTCATTTACACCCTTAATTTTATCATAAAAATCAAATGATCAATTAATTTCATCTTTCTCAAATGACAGCTTAGTTCTTCACCATTTTCAGCCTTATCAAATTTTTGATAATGGTAAGAATTGATCATCACCAAAAATTTTAACAAATTGTGACATCTTGCATTTTAAACACTGAAATTAAAAAGTGCAACACTAGATTATTATTTGACAAAATCTCATTTTGCCAAATAATAATCCATCAGAGATGGAATAGTTAGAACAATCTTTAATTTGTCACTTAAGGCCATCTTTACTTCATCTTAAACTTACATTATACAACATCAGGGATATATATTGCAAGTACTCAGCAAATTAATAATAATAAAATATAAATGTATGAATAATAATCTAATATATATATATATATATCATCAACATCATCAGTCATAATTTATTTTATAAAAGAGGTTTTTTTCAAAAAGAAGTTATAAAACTAAATTATATGCCTAACATTGAATAAGTTTATAGCAACTCCTCTTTGGCTCCAATCCAGGAGACAAGCGTAAATCACAATTTAATTTAGCACTCTACAGACTTATATCACTTTAACTATTCTAAACACGTTTCACTTCACAGTATATGATACCATGCTTAAGTCCAATTTTTTTTCTATTTTCATTTACTACACTCTGTGTTAGGCCTTCACACCACCACGCTAATGTGTCTAGAATGCACTTTATAGACGTTCCATGGATTTATCATTATCCATCCTACTAACGTCCTACTAATATATACATATGGAGTATAATAAACTTGATAAGCTATTGATCGATACGATTTATATATGATTCTCTGATATAAGTTGGGGTGATACTTATATTCGTAAACCTACCTGACCTGTCATAATCAATCATCACATCCTAAGCTATCCCTACCTACGATCTTCATCATTATCGGTTTATCCGTCATCTCATCAATAATATTTTGATGCAAGTAATAGTTTTATAAAATAGATTTTTAATTAAAATATAATTACTATAATCTATTAACATGCTTCAACGACTGTTAACGCCAAAATCTGAACGATCTTATGGTGCTAAAGCTGATCGGTTGAGAGGTCCGATAGAGAGTTTAATGCAGTCATTGGCCGATGGAGATACTGAGACAAAGCAGATCAGAACTGTAGAAAACCATCAGATTAGTAGAAGATTGGATTGGCTTGAAGACAGGGGATTATCCAATCGAGGTTAGGTCCGAGAAACTCGAGGAAAAGAAGGAAAAAGATCGACTTGAGTAAAAGAAGGTCCGATTGCTACAGTGGAGAAGTCGATCAGGTTGCAGCGAAGGAAGACTCGGTTCCAAATTGAAATATTATTTAGATGAAACCGGGCTTGCGAAAGAGCCGTGGACTCCACGGTAGGATGTTTGTTTTTGTGAATTGTAACCTTACTTAATGTACGACCATCGGACTGTCTGTAAATCCAGAATATAAATATAGACCTCCTGGGAACATGTAAAATATCCATCGACCAATATACAAATTCGACGCATCGCCAGCCTAGTTTATCTAGGTTTTACCGGTGGGTTCTGGCTCTTGACGCGGGGCTGCATCGGTTAAGTCCGATCTCCGGCGAAGGGGTAAGTCTCGTCACCATCTCTGTCTAAGACTGTATCGGTTAGATCCGACCTCTTAGGCCGGTCAAACGTATCGCATCACGTCCGTACGGGACCTATCGGACTGTTAAGCTCCCTCTACCGTCGTCAATCTCGTGCTGCATCGGTTAGGTCCGACCTACGGGACTGCCAACGGTAGATCGAGCTTCAGGCCTATAGTCTTCTACACGGCGTCTCATCGGAGTGAGTAGCCGATGAGTTATCCATGCTCTGAGCTTCACGCCTAGCGCATCGGCCCCTCGGCCGATACGCATCAGCCTTCAGAGACGTCCCTTGATGCATAACGCCGAACGTATCAGTCTTCTAGCCGATACGTACCCACCTTCAGAGAGGCGTCCTCTCATCGGCTCAGCTAGCCGATGGGTTCGTTCCTATCCTTGCTACGGCATAGCCGATCCGGCTTCCTCCGTATCATCGCCGCTGGCCCCGGTCTCGTACTGTCTCAGTTAGGTCCGATCTTCGAGGTTCGGTGTTAATGGCGCTATCACGGCGGGCGACATGTCTCGTGCTGTCATATCCGGAGCGACATCGGCTTTGCAGCCTGTGCCTTCTTATACTATTCCTTGCCTAATCCGTATACGCCTTTATCGGTTTTTTCAGCCGATGAATCATTGTTCGGCCATCCGGAGGGATCTTGTGCGCCTAGCTATCTTCTAAGTACACCTTGGTTACTCCATCGGCTCTGCGGTCGATTCCTCGTCGACACCTGCCCACATCGGCTCCCCAGCCGATAGAAGAGCTTCCCGATCCTATCGACAGCTAGCCGATAGCGAGCGTCTGTATCGGACCCGCTCGTCTCACTTTCTTATCAATTGCAGGGTCAAATTGACTGACACGCCCGTACCCGTACGGACGCGTCGAAGCCGATCGAACCCCACGGCCCCTTGGCGCGCATACCTCAAGCCACGCAGAAAAAATCGATCAACCTGCACTGGAGCTAAGCAAACCTCTCAAGCGATTTGGCGTGTTCGCGCCGTGTCCGCCGCGCCTATGCGCGAACAACGCCCAAAATTAAGGTCAAAGCAGCTAAATCTTGCATATATCGTGTTCAATTCTGCAGATCAACATTTACACTTGATTTAATTAAACTGGAACTCTATAGATAGAAATGTGCTAGACAAGGTAATTATTTTGACCTAGTAACTGTGTACTATCTAATTTACTTTAACTAATATGTTCAGTTATAGAGTTTTGCTCAGTTTGCTATTTGTACAGCTTAGCCAATTGTGTAAATTATTAATGTGCACTAAGCAATTTAACCCCATTCTCTCTCTCTCCCCCCCTTATCTCTCTCGCACAGGCAGCAGCAAGTAACTGCAGTTACTAATCCTCTCCTCCTTCCTTTTGTTTTGTTTGCTGCGGCTGCCAATGGCTACTTCATTGCCCAAATCCTCCCCTAGCAATTGCTGCTGCTGCTCACTCCTGCATCGTCACTCTCAGATCTCACTCGGTATGTGTGTGTGTTGTGGCTGCTGCCCCCCCCCCCTCTCTCTAGCCTTTGTGCCGCTAATGGTGATGCGCAGGTGTAGGGGAAATAAAGTGCTTCTGCCATGGCTGCTCTATGAGCTGAAAAGAATGGCAAGATTTGGGGTGTCACCTGAGAGATGATGAGCTCGTCCAAGGTCAGGTTTCCACGTTCGTCCTTGTCGATCTACCGGGCCCTCCTCCTCGGGTAAATCATCTCCCCGCCGTGCCGATATCTCCTCCTCCCTTCTTAGCCGGCATGGTGGGGATACGAGCATTTGGCCAAGAACTAATTTGGCTACTGGTAATTGGGAATGAATGGCCGGTTCTTGCAGTGCTTGGGGTCGAATCTTGCGTTTTTGCTGATTTAGGGATTTGGGGAGCTTTTGCTACTTCTCTTTCACTCTCTACTGCTTTCCTTCTCCCCCCGCTCTGCTCACTCCTTTCAGGTGCTTGGGCTCGATGCATGCATCGGCTTGCATTGATTGCTATTGCCAAAGTTTTGACTACTTGACCAGGTGTGGTGATGTTGTGCTACTTCTCTTTGTGGTCTTGCGTGAGGCCTCATATATAGAGCTTTGTGATTGGTGGAAACTTCATACCGCTAGTGAATAGAGGTCTCTTTCTTTAAACGAGATGTGTGATTTTGTTAGTGAAAATTAGCCGGATGACGAACCGGAATAAAGTGAGAGGTGCCAAATGGTATAAACCGATCTAGGTATCTCAATGAATGAACGGTTGAATATACACCACTTCGTGTATGGGTCCGACGGCCATTTATATTTCACATATTAGCTTCTTTTTATCGGACGACTATCCTCTTGTGCGAAAAGAGTCAAGGTACATATGTTCTGTGCACCAGTGTTACAAGTATTCTAGGATTAGTGCAGGTGTATACATACATTTGTTTACACTATATTTGAATATTATTATATATAAGATTTTGTACACTAGACATTATTTATTTGCTTAACATCAGCACTTGTGAAAATTATAAAATTTTCTTGTCCTGTGATGGGTTTAATAAATAAGTTATTCTTGTTTCCAATATTTATGGTAGTTAACTGATTAATTGCTGATTTATGCCACATAATCTTTACTTTAAATTGGCTTGAAAAAAAATCTGGGTCGTTTCACAAATATTGCTTGTTTTGCTACCAAAGCTGTGGTCTCAATTTAACTAAGCAAAATATTTAGTCAATGCCAGTTTTTTCTACAAACCAAATGTATAACTTTTTTTACTTAGCGAATTTTTTGGCTTGGTTGAGTTTGGCCACAAACGAAACATGCATGTAGCAACCGCTAGCACTGATGTTTTAGCCATCTGCTAGACTTGCCAACCGGAGGCCGTCGTAGTACAAGATCCAAATATTCAATCATAGAAGAACAGAAATGCCATGGTGGATAAGGAGTGAAATGTGTTTTCTAAGTTGGGTCTAAACATTCGGGCTACCCTTAAAACAACTGTAGCCACTCGAGACTAAAAATGAGAATCACCTGGTATGCTTAATTCAAAGCGACAGTTAATTTGAAATGATTCCCTAGAAAATCAATTTCACACTATAAATACATCAATTCTATTTTCCTGAAAAAAAAATTGACAACGTACACTATGTCTATATCAATATCAAGGCCCCAGGAAATTAATTAAGGAGAAGTGTTCAATACACAGCATAATAAGCCAAAGCGATAATAAGATTATCTCTTAAATGTCACGTCATCAATAGGAGAATTTCACATTAATAACCAATACAGATCCGCATCAATCTACAGCTCTTCACCACCACAACAAGCCAAAGCAGATCGAAAAGATCCTCCAACCAAATGGGCCACCTACAAAAACTACAAGTTGCACCCAACTAAAATTCTAGCACTAATAGATACAAGGAAAAAAAACTATCTCAAAATGAGTTTTACAAAGAAACGAACAACTTATTTTTATGGTTGCTTATGAAGAGAATTAGTTTTAAGAGATCCTATCACAAGTCACAAAAAGATGATAAGATGGGTCATATAAAGACAATGACATGTTGCCATTCATGTGTGCGACTGAAGGACAAGCATGCGTGTGTGGTGGCCCTGCATTTTAATTTATCAGAACTAATAAACGCGTTGGATTAAAAAATCACGATTATATAGGAGTACTATATGCCTACACAAATATGAATTGAACTCCTTTATAGGATTGCATTCTCGATAGTATCAAGAAATGAAGTGCCACAATTATCAAGGAGAATGGCAGAATGGCTACCATTTTAGAGGCTCTGTTAGTGATGTTTGATAAATATTAGTAGTGTTTAGTTGTATTTGAGTTTAATTGTAACCACTGCGACAGGTCAAACTGAAGAAATGGAGTGCCTCTCAGGTGTCTGAAACTGCGAAGTAGTAGGGAAAGATTTTTCAGAATTGTCAGGTGAAAAGTAATCTAGTACTGTCCATGCAAGAGATTGAATGGATAGATTGAATCATTGAGTCCTTCACCTGCTGTCCACATGCCCTACATACAGTTATCAAAACATTCAGTGTTAGTGTCCCCACAAAAAAAAAGGCATTCAGTTACTGATACTTCTGTTCATGCACTACAGCCTTGTCAAAAGCATGGCTTAATTAAGTGGCTAAGCCAGGCCAATTCTCATGCTAATTAAAGCATTCAGCAGGCCATGGGAATTTAATTTGGGATTGATGAATTGGAAGAAGTAAAGAAGCAAAGGGATTTTGGATGACTACGAAGAAGTAAAGATTATAAGCAAAGAATGTTGACGCAAGTATTCAAAGCACCATCTGAAAATGTTGTGCTGCCATGTGGATTGTGAAGCTTTACTTCTGAATCTTGATGTCATGGCAGAACTTCTGAATCACCTGTTGAACATGTTAAGCCCGCCATATGAAATTACTCGTAACGATGGCACAGTTAAGTTTAGTTTTTTCTCAGCCATATCATAAGAAGATTTTTGTCAGAACTATGACAAAAAAAAAGGACCATTCAGCATGTGACCACTCAGGTAAATATTCAGAACTCCAGGATTTAGGCTTGCTTGTTAATAGAGGTACTTTAATTTTGCTTTAAACATGTTAGGAAACCATACAATAAACCTGAATGATACAAAATCAAGAAACAACTGAGACAGGCTTACGACAAATGCAGAAGAGACCACCATTAGTATCTGGTTTTGCAACGTCAGTGCCATATATGCAGAAGTCAGAATCATGTTCAGAACTATAAGGTTCATAGCCTACAATTTCTCTTATCGTCCAGAAAGTGGGCAAGAGATTCAGCTTTAAATCCCAGTAGATGCTAAGTAAAAACTGCTCAAACATATAAAGGAATGAACAGTTTAAAGCAATGACTCCAATGAACATTTGACGGTTCTGAACTTGACCATCAGATTCAGGTATACAGACCCACGACTGACAGAGCGAGCTTCCAGGAAATTAACTATGAGCAGATTTTACATGGAAATGATAGATGCATATGTACTGAAACTCATAGAGATCCTGAAGACAATCTGTGTAGAATTTCTGAATAATACCTGAAGCTGAATGGGCACTGGGAATGAGCTCAGTGCACCAGCTGATCGCGTATCGGGGGGTTCCGGGTCCACTTCGCCACTGGCCGGAGCCACACCGCCGGGAGTCGCCGGCCGGCGACGGTGGCAGATCTCCGCGTCGTACGTACGTCGCCCTGCTGCACAAACCGCACGGCCGCGGCCGGCGGCGTTCGCGGAATTCGAATTCAGGAAGATATGAATTAAAGAGCCAGCAGTCCGTCCAAATTCTTGTTCCGTAATCATTTGGGCCCAACACAGCCCAGTAATTGAGTTGCCCTTAAGGGAAATTGGGAGAATAGTGTGCGCTGTTTATGAAGATTGTAGCAATGTTGTGGAGTGTTTTAATAATGTTTCTACTGAACACTGTAATAGGGAGACCAATCAGGTAAGTAGCTCATGAACTTGATAGGGTTGATTTTTTTTAAAAAAAACTGAAAATTCACGTATCTAGGTCAATGAACCCCTAGCTCCATTTTGAGCATGTCGGTGAACGATTTAACTATTTTATAAGATCAATAAAGCTAGTCAAATGGCATTCTAAATAAAAAAGAAAGAGGTGCATCCTCATGTACTCACTCAGGTCTTGTTTGACATAGCTACAACCTTTGGTTCGTGTAGAAAATAGAATTTGTTTTGTAAAATAAAGTAACTCAATAATTTAGTTTTCGTCTAAAATATGAACATGATGTTTCGTGCTAACAACCTTAATCTAGCCTAAGCCCTAACTCCAACTCCAAGAATTTTTAGAGCTGGGAAAACCTAGCTAAAAAAATTTGGAGTTGAAACTGTGCTAACCAGAGGCTTAGGTGTCTATTTTTTTCGCTATTAATATACCGCTAAGTTTCTCCTTAATTCTCCATAGTATTTTATCTGTTTGTGCTCCGTTCTGCTGTCTTGCACCTACTACTAGTAGCGATGTGTAAATGTGATCTCAGCTTCTAATATATTGACGCGCAAAGTTTTTTTTTTGCATTTCAAAAAAATTAGAACAATTTATGGTTTTAGAGAGCTTCTATGATTAATTAATTTGTATCTCATTTACCTTAATATTAGAGCTACTAAAATTTTACATTAAGAAACATGACCAATTCTCGGCAGGCATATCCTCAAAATCCTTTAACACGTCTCTAGGCTTCACCCTAACTTAGTCCATTTTGTTATCCGAAATGGCATGCATATAAAACCGTAGCCAAAGAGACTAATAAAAAAGAGTAAATTTTACAAAACGCTATAATGTGTGTAACCCAAAACCCCATGCATTGAGGTTTGTTTTAATAAACCTTGAGACAAAATGTTTCATGAAACCTATATTCACTACGCCAGATTCTCTTATTTAAGATGAGCTACCTGCGACAGGCTATAGTGTTTCATTATAAATAGCATTACCTCTAACGGGTCATAGAATAGCCCATTGTAGATCAGTTCGAGCTGCTCAATCCGTCACAAGTAAGACTTTACATGTCACGTGTCCACTTCTCCGTCCATCAAAGGTAACCGTACAATATTTCTAGCGGGTTCAGACATTAGTCCGTAATAAGTAATATGGTTACATGTGACGAGTCTTTTGAACCTATGATGGGTTTAGGATAATACCCGTCTGAGATGAGCGAGCACCTTTTACGTGTATATGATTTCACAACCATTAGAGGTAACTTGATATATCTCTGATGAGTTGTGTATTTTTAACCGATAGAGATATAATGATTTCTATAAATACTTCCACTGATGCACTGTTTTGCCATCCCACCATATGCACTATACACAATTCAGCTGGGAGAGATGGGTGGCAATTTTTTGTTATAAATTTGTGTTGAGGGTAAAAAATTGATCTGAAACCTAGTTATTATCTGAATATAATTTGTATTAGTGTAGCTAAAATTTTTATATATTTTTATATTACTCCAGATAGATCGTAGTTAGATGTACAACACTAATCACCTAAGCCAGGTGTACATAAATTGAATTATTGAATTCTTAAATACCGTAAAGGATGATAAGAGAAAGAGGAGCAATGAAAACGTGGCTTGTCTGTATGTAGACTGTAAAAATAAGAAGATGTTTATAAACAGTGCAGTTACAGTTCCATCTGATATGGAGGGATTTCATGAAAAACTATATTTGTTGGAGTAACCACGGTGAGTAAGAGGCATCAAATATCTATAATGATGAAGTGGACAATGAGCAGAACGGGTTTTATTTCTAGGCCCAGCACAAGTAATTTGATTGTTATGACTTAACCCTAAGTCACAGTAATCTAGCAGATCCCATGCCACCGCATTTCCCTATGCCGCCACCTTTGACTGAGCTCCCTACGCCTTCACGACTCCATCATCAGCCTCCCTAAGCTCCTCGCACATCCACAAGATCCACCGTGGGCCTCCCTGAGCTCCTCGCGCGTCCATGAGATTCACCGCCAACCTTCCCAAGCTCCTATGCATCGGCCTCCTTGAGCTCCTGCACGATGGCCTCTCTGACCTCTGTCGGTTCTCCATCTTTTTCAAATATTTTTTATCTAGATCTTGTAAATCTTATCTACAAAATCTATAAAATGAATTGGTAGACAAAATTTAGGTTTTTTAAATTCTCTAAATTCTTACTAAGTGGATACTAATCGACTATTTCTAAAAATCTCAAGCATCTCAAATAGGGCATTCGCTTAACACTTACATAATGAAGGTCTATTCCCTATTCCCTATGCAGTGACATATGCGAGTCTTTGAGCTAATAGAATAAGTTTTTTTGTGAGGGTGTTTGTAGCAAGCCACAATACACATCTATATATATCTTGTTGATGTATTACACTTGTTCTAAAAAAACTTTGATTTTCTAAGATAGAGTTAGACATTATGGTATCCCTTGTATCCATAGCTCATCTAAAACACCTCTTTTAGATCTAAAACACCTCTTTTAGCTCGATGCATATAAACGTGGTGTGTCTTCTACCCTTATTTACAATTTTTTTAAAGACAAAGTAGCTATTATTAATATATTTTCAAATTTATATAGGTGGTTATCAATGGATTTAATGTACATAGTGTATATCCCTTCGTTCAAGAATATAATTATTTTCTAGATTAATTATTTAGCAAATATTAAAATTAAAGATAAAAGACTTTGATACCTCCTATTAAATAAGAGATGGTTAGATGTGGGGTTAGGGATAAGATAGGAAGTAATTTTAAATGTGGAGTAATTGATGAATAAGTAGTATGATATTATTTTAGAAATTTAGGAATGTAGTATTTTGGAATTTAGGAATTTACTAATTTCACACTCTAATCACAATAATATTATTTATAATTTTATAATATTATAGATCATATTTTGCAGAAATTCGTACTCATAAGCATCGATGCCAAATATATTTTTTTTCTAAATTTTTGGCTCAAAATATTAAATAACATCGTTCATAGTAGATTTTGAATACATGTCATAAATTATAATATACATATTTATATGTGGATATATGAGTTTATGGTTAATTATATAGATTATATTATCTATTTGTGGCTATGATAACTGGTTTCTAGCAATATTTGCTATTTGTATTTTAGATGGTGTGGCTATCAATTTCTAAAGCTAGAAAAAAATAAATTTATTTTTTTATGTTTACTACATTAGTATCCGATTTTAACATAAAGCCCACACATACTAATAATGGCTATAATAAAAATCTAACAGAGAATGTTATGACAAGTTACAAAATCAAGGTGAGGTCACCTCTGACAGGCCTATTCACCGGTCTGTTAGACATGTTTCGCTCCGTAACGTTAACTCTTATGGGTGTGACGTGATTCATCATTGATTAGACAGGAGGATGTGCATTTTGGTCAACATATATTTAAAATACCATATATGATAATGGAAATAAGTATTTTTATATAAATATATGGGGTTTCTTTAAAACATTTTATCTTCTTAAAATAAATCGTAATACGTAAGATTTTGTTTTAGGCATGTCTTAAATCCTAAAGTTTTGTAAAAATTACTCAAGAAAGAAAAAAAAAGAAAACCAAACCACACCACCCACTTACAAACACAGACATCCACTGCCGAGGAGCACACACGAACCTGACACGCAAAAGCAAACTAATCTAGTTTAAAAAGATGGACCGCAGAACACTCAAGAAAATATCTGGCATCGATTGCATTTTCTGTAATTCTCCATCACAAAGCTACCGATGATGCGATCGATATATATCATGCACTGATGGCCCAACAGACCTGGAAGCTTCCTCTCATCTCACCTCACACATGACCTCATGCATATGTGCATCACCAAGACCCACTACTAGGAGTAGTATTTTGGTTTTTCTAAAAGAAATACTAGTATTTTGGTCACAAACAAACATGTACTAGCTAGTAGTCTAGTACACAGTCACACTCATAATAAGAGTCTTTTTGCTGTGCCCAACAAAATTGGCACTGCTGTTCAGAGCAGAACAAATCGAAGCCACAGCATTTTGTGGGCAGTGGCGACACCTGTGAGATGCACATCAGCCAGGTACTAACCACATTCCATTGTGCATGTACATCACACTTGGAGGGATATACATGGAGATTGATTATGACATCATAGTACAGAGCATCCACTAGCTAGGTCCAGAGGTTGATCTCACGAGAACCCCCATTTTGCCTGACTGGTTTGGTTTGGTTTGGTTGATAGGATCAGTATGTGCTTGTTTGTTTTGCTATCTTACTAAAATTTAGTCAGCAATGCTAAAATTTGAGTGAGTGGCAAACTGAATATATCATGTTAACATAGTGCTCTACAAAAATTTTAGTAATCTTGTACGTCTCTTTACTGTAACATAAGTTTAACATCAAACAAAACGCATCTTTTTTATTATTTCTACATATGCTACCAGAGTTTTGTTGGTCCGACCAACCATTGGTTTGCCAATCGAGTATGATTCCCATGGCACAACAAAACACACCATCCTTTTCTAGGGCTTATGGTGGTGGCAGATGGGCCTTGCTTCTATCTCTCGTGCATTCATGTATATAAACATTCTCTGGCTTGATCTATTTGGATTTGGTTGGATCTTTTACTGTGTAAAAGAGAGAATGATGCCGCTAGGTCAAAAAAAATCAACACTTTTGGCACAAAAGGAAGAATGGCAACAGAGCTTATTACCACTCTCCCTACCTATAAAGAATAGCAGAGCTCCTACTTCGTTTAAGAAAATAATACAGCTTACCTCGCTAGCACTATTTTTAGGTAATGAGCTGGCAATATGTGTGTGCCTATCAATATTTAAGTAAATATTATGCCTAAAATATGTCTGTTTTTTATTGCCTTAGATATTTGGGCTCTAAAGAGTTGAATGTCAACTTCTCCCTCTAACAACAAAAGTTTGAGGCATATTCTTTATGATTTAGGGTTTCATGTTCACTTGAGTAGGATTATCTTTCGGGTTCATAACTAATGCCAAACTAAAGATAGAAGAGGGAGGAATCAATAGATGTGTGCAAGAGATGTGCGTGGCTGGGTTTCACGTTGCATTATTGTTTGCATAAAAATGAGTTTCTTTTACTTGAGTAGATATTGCGAGTAGTCTTGTTTTTTTTATCAATTCATGAAATGTTTCGATATATTTTTTTCTTGGGAGGGGTGGGTAGAGGGGCAAGAGAATATCTTCCGACACGTTTTTTAGTGTCACTATTAAAACACCTAAGTGGAGTTATCATATATAGATTAATAATACGATGTCTTCTTAACGTCCATAAAAACCTTCATTCCTTTGCATTATGACCCCTGTGGCTCAGAGTCCTAGATCCACCCCCGGTTGGGTGTATGTTGAATGTTGGGGAGAGTCAAGAGACTAGTTATGGGACAAAGAGAAGGTGTATTTGTAGCATCAACTAGAGGAGATGAGGACGTACCAAGTACTTAGGGGTTGTTGGTTTGCACGGTTGCTAAACTTTATCTACTGTCGTGACATGCGCAAATTTGATCAACTAAGACAAGCTACCACCAGCGGGACCCTCGTCAAAACTCAATTTCTTATCATCATACCTTTGACACACTATCAAAAAGTTTTGTGGTAACATCCTCTTGGATCTTAACCAAAAGGGTAATAAAAGCTAGCTAGAGAGATGCAAGAAACATTTTCCCCGGTGCCCATTCTCATTCAGTATAACATACATAGTGGTTTTGCGACGTATGTGTCTCAGCATGCAACATGTGTCGTCCAAGTTTGTTATCGTCGTAGCTAGGCAAGTCATTGCACAGGTTTACTTTGTTTATTTTTTAATAGATGACACCATTAATTTTTAAAATAATATTTAACTATTCACCTCATTTAAAAGTTTAATGTAAATATATAAAAATATAATTCATATTTAAAATTAATTTGAATTAGATGAATGGTCAAATGTTATATCGAGAGTCAATAATATTATCTATTTAAAAAAAGAAAGAGTACTAATTAATATACACATAGCAGTTTCTAGTCTAGCTAGCTCAATTGCTTGCCATATAAAGTTCCTCTTGGCCACTAGAGCATGTTGCCAAACAAATCGGCCATGCTAACTATTTATACGCAGTGCAGTGGAGTGGACTATTACGTGTATCAAATTAATTAGCTTTTCAGGATGCATAATGTGGTGAGGCGCTTTGTGTGGTGGTTGGGGGTTGGTCATGTGGCTAACAGTGCTAGTGTAGTGCATGCACCACCACTATAGCCACCGCCACCGATACATGCCATAACTACGTGAGTGATAAATTATTATCTTCATTTTTAAATATATAATGTGTTGACTTATAGATATAATATTCAATCATTGAGCATTATTTTATTTTATTGTGACTTATTTTATTGTTAAAAAATATAAGCATAACTTTATTTTCTATATTTATATTAAATTTTTAAATAAATAAGATAAATATTTAAATGTAATATCTAAAAATTAACAACGATATACATTTAAAAATGAAAGGAGTAATAAAATTAAAGGTGATGCATCTTCTAATATATGCCCGAATCCTCGCATATATCCGGTCGAATTAACGATACGTGCAAGTTTACGGAAGTACAGACTAGCACGAATGTTCAGTTTGGACTAAGCATGGACCTAGCACACATCGGTCTGTACGTCTGTCTATATGTTTATCTTCTCAATCCACTCTAATCTAATTAATTCTAGATTGGATAAGTATATATATTCTTAGATTCGATCATGATCTCATTCTTAACATGCTATGTCGATCTAGCTTGTTCGTCTTTTCTTAATTTCCATACTGACTTAGTAAGTTGTTTCAAACGGAATTAATTTAACTACTACTGTTTAATCTGTATCTGATCTCTAAAGGTAGATCCGTGTTTGGTAGTAACGGTTCTAAGCTTCTAGCTATGCAGCTAGCTGTCTATCGTATGAACAGCTAATTGCTACACGTGTTCAGATAGAGTTGTAGCTGTATGAACGGCTTGGATAAATTCCGTGGCCGAAATAAATTAGGTCATGGCCAATTAATGATGTGATATGTCGATACTACTGCACACAATTCATTCAAACACGCGGTGCGTCTCCTTGAATTCACGCATGGAGCCCAGCCGGGACGAAACTGCAGTAGCTAGTACTGCCTAATTTCTTTGCAGCTGAGAAGACTTTTTAGTTTCGTTGTCAGATATCAAATAAATGTAGATCTTGCAGAGATTACTTCAAAACAAAAAAAAACGCATGTAGAATAATGCCATTATGCATGCCAGCCGGCTCGAGGTCTTGAGCTGAATACTTAGTTTTTCGCTGTACTTGAAGTGAACCGTCGAGCAAAAAAGTGTGATCATGTTCAGGTCAATGCTGTGTCATCAGAGCATCATGAGGATCAGAGAACATTATCCCCGAGAGATCTGACCATGCCTAATAGGAGTATCACACACACAAATTAACAGATCCAGTGCCACTAATAGATGTCAGATTGATCGAGATAGTTCGACGTTGAAAACGCGTGATCTCTCCACCGGCCTGATAGCACCATCTAGTCGTCGTCGTCGTCGATCGATATTTTCTCACCTCCGTCATCCATGGTGGATCCTGGTCGTCCGATCGACCAGATCACCATGCATGGCCAAATAATTAGGCCCTCTCGGTAGCTTTCCTATCGATAAAATTCCAGCCGGGATCACGGCGCAACGACAGTACAGTTGCAGCGGTAGTGGATGCCAGTGAAATGCAACGACGCGCGCATGCGCTTGCATGGTCGTACGTGGCCGTAGTCCCGCCCATTTCTGGTGCGCGTGACCTACTGGCCCTGTGTCATAGTGGAGTGCATGGCCACGATCGACCCCACCTTTTTGGCGCCAAAAAAAGGCTATGATTATTCCATACCTAGCCTAGCCCAGCTAGCAGCTACCATTGCTTGCTGGTAAACCCTAAACAATTACTAGTACTCTACTCTAACACACACATATATACGACTATTAGTGTGCGTGCTCGTTTGACCTCCATTGATGTTGACCCTTCTTCTTCCTCGCCATATCTTGTCTTTCTTTCTTGCATGTATATCTAGCTCACTATGGTTGCTTCCTAACCACAGCAAACATATATTCCCTTCTGTTTCTTCATCTATATAAAGGCGACCGATCTGCTCGATCGTCGTCACTGCACATATAAGCTAGCTTCTCTCTCTAGAATTAATTAAAAAAAAGAGGAGTTTGAAAGGCGTTGGTAGCTGAGCTAGCTAACAGTGAGCTAGTACACAGCTGCTAGCTGCTTCGTGCCGCTTGGGTTGTGTGGATCGATCTCCATTTGTGGTGGTGACCGGCGATGAGGACGAAGGCGTGCTCGGTGACCTTCATCCTGGCGGCTCTGGCCGTCCTCTCCTGCGTCTTCCTCGTCCACGGTTTGTACTGCTTGATCGAGCTCTTCGGATCGCCGGACCTCTCCCCGTAGTTCATGCTCCTCATCTTTGCCTTCTGTTTTCTCGTCCTTGCAGCGACGGCGGCGGCCGCGACCACCACCAGCAGCGGCTACCGGAGGGCGCTGCTTCCCAGGGAGGCGGCTACGACCGTGCCGACAACCGCGGGGGAGGAGGCGGCGGGGATGGCCGGAGGAGAGGGAGAGCTGCCGGTCGCCGACGAGGCCGGGTC
The DNA here is from genome assembly GCA_030770085.1 of Oryza coarctata. Classification (NCBI taxonomy): domain Eukaryota; kingdom Viridiplantae; phylum Streptophyta; class Magnoliopsida; order Poales; family Poaceae; genus Oryza; species Oryza coarctata. The sequence goes on along the minus strand of CM061463.1, from coordinate 8,221,251 downwards.
GGCGTCGGCGGCGGTGGAGGATGAGATGATGAGACGGATGGACATGCAGACGCAGGACTACCCGGGGTCCGGGGCCAACAGCCGCCACGATCCGCGGAACCCGCATTGAGACTCGTGCAGCTAGCTTCCTCGCGTTGATCGATGGGATGGAGACCTGTACAATAGCACACATGCAGCAAACGCATGTTGAGTTATAATACCACACAATTAATTAATTTTGCACACAGTAGTAGCATCCGCATGTAACTATCGTATACAAATCAAATTGAACATCATCTTGATGTAATCCTGATCAAAAACTGCATGTCAAGGTCATGCATAGGGAAGCCATTTAACCTACGAAGGGGACCAAATGTCAAGAACTTAAAAAGTATTTCTCGTTTCTATTCAACATTTGATTCTATAACGGATAGTCGTTCGTTTTTGTCCTGTAATATTTGTAATAATTGGCTGTAACTTCCTCGAAGAAAGGTCGGTCAAAATAAATTTTATCTCTATATTTAACTATTTTTAAAAAAAAATACGGAGGGTTTGTGTTTTCGTCCGTCCGTCACGCACGCCGCGTCGTGAGTGACCCGAGTCGAGTGGAACTAATCCAAAGTTAGGGAATTAGAGCCATCCTCACCACGGATGTTTTCCACTCCACGGTCAGTGCTTGGTCGGGCGCCTTTGTTCCGTACTAGGGACGGGACTGGGCGTAGCGCTGGAGCGGAGCTAGCGCCGTCCCGTTGGTGTGGGCTGTGAGCGCTAGGCCGTAGCGACGACGGCGTGGTCCCGGAAGGGATCGAGACATTCCCCTGCTTTTTCTGGTTTTCTGGTTTACCAGCATTGATCAGTATCACAGCTCCATGTAGCTGTGCCCTTTTCTTGCCATTGTTTCAACCCAAAGCGAAGAGCCACTCCTCGTCTGGAAAGCACGGCTGGGATAGCTTCATTTCTCTGCAAAACGTTTTTTTTTTTGGCTGGGCCAGACTACTGAACCACGCGTGGGATTTGTTAGCACACTTGTTTTCTAGAACTACCTGTCTTTGCTGCTAGAACCATGTGGTGGTAACAAGCTACACATATTTCTGCTACTGAAATTTTCTGCCTTCCGTTTCAAGTGCTTGATAGTTACAAGGGTAAAACTGTGGAACTAATGAAGTCGGGACCTGAATAAAAGGCATCCAGGGGTTTCTGATCGACGTCGAATTCAGGTACAATGGTCCACTGGCTGCACTAATTAACTGTACACTACTTACATGTTCCCACCAACTGTACGTATGCGCATCGATCTGTGTCTGCACATGCTTGTCAGTTAGTACAGGCTGCACGTAGTCTACCAGTTGATTCTATCGAAACCGTACTATTACTGCTCTAAAAACGGAATTCGGTACGTTCTATTTTCTATCAAATCTAGATAATCCGTTGCAACGCACGAGCTTATTGCTAGTCCATTTAAAAAAATAACAGCGCTTCTGTCCTTTCGTCCGTCGTGACGTCATCATCGCGTTTCGTCGTCCGTCCGGTCGCTGCCGTCGGTTTCTGTGGCATCGTCCGCACGCGCGACGCCCAAAACTGAATCCCCATCGGGCTCCTCGGCCCGACCGCCTCCGATCCTTCTCCCTCCTTAGCTCTCTATCTCTCATCCGGTGGCTGCTCCCATCAGATTTGTCCCGAAGGGATCTGGCGCGGCGAGGACAAAGCACCAGGGAAGCCAAAAAAAAAAGCCTCCACCCGGAACGGTGACCCTGAGGGTTTGGCGGCGGCGTTAAACAGGATGACGGAGATGGTGGTCGGGGTGGATGGCGTCGCCATCGTCGCCGTCTCTTATTCACCGATCAACCGGTGGAAAACGGGCGTTGTTGCTAGTTCCTTCGTTTGTGGGATTGGGAGGGGGAGGGTTGCGGGTTGGGTTCTCTTCATGGGGAAAAGTTGAGGCTACAAGCTAGAGCGGTTTCTCGATCACTATGTGATTGGCACTAAGGGTTATGGGGTAGGCTTAATTTTGCTTCCTTGACCTGTCTGATTCGAGATAGAGGATAGTGTGTGTGTGTGGGGGGGGGGGGGGGGGGGTGTAGCTTGATGCTGAAATGTTCAGTTGTTCTGGTCGTTGTCCCCTTGTTCCTTCTCCGCTTGCTCAGAACGTGGCCCCAGCGACTTTGGCTCCGACCATGGCGTGGCTCCTCTGCGTCGCCTCTTTCGTCATCTTCTTCCCTGATTTTTCTGCCAGGATGCTACGCACATCAAGGGAGGGTCCATGTTTCAGGCATTCTTTTGAGAAACTTCGGAGTTTTCAGCTCAGCCATGGCCATCGATGTTTCATCTTTCTTTTGAGAAACCTCAGAGAGTTTTCAGCTCAGCTGTGACCACATTTGATTGGTTGAAGTGCTTATGGTAGGGTGATTTCTCCGTTAAACACTTCGGAATTTTGGGCTGCTGTTTATGTTCTTCAAGCCTGAATACTCCATTCAAAATCCATTATGCCGTGCTACCACTAAAGTTCTGAAACTACACTATTGTTTCCTGGTATATACTGCGGTTGTGATGTTTTGTTTCTTAATGTTTGCAAAAATAAAATGCCATTCTTCTTTGATGTTAAAGCTGTAGGCTACTGTGTTTGACGAAATAGCTGCGTGGACAGTTATCTGAGAAGCTGTATCAAGGCGACAGGATCAACGCAAGGGGCTGAAGAAGCTGTGGTGGTAATACCACGTGCCAGAAGCAGTGCCGCGGCGTGGAGAATAAATGAAAGGTCAGGGGTCATGGAGAATAGAAAGTATTGCCAGTTAATCTAAAATGCTGAAACAATGCAATGAATGCTTAAATATTTTTAGTGGATGTTCTGTCTGGTATCAGAATAAAGCTAATAGGAGTGAAACGAAACGCAGGTAAAGAGTGAGTGAGCTTCAGATTTCCTACTCAAGTAATTATAACCGCTTGTTGATGAATAATGGCATTACATGAAGTTCATTGATTATCGCCCTCTTAACGCACAGCCTTGCCGAATTTTTTACATTTTAGCTTTTTTTAAACATATTTTATAAATAGATTCTTAAAAAACTTCAATAAAAAATAAAACATTTCTAGTAGATGATAGAGAGATTAATGTCAATGTCTAATAGCTCTACGCTAGGATCTTTAACGTGATGGCACTATCAAACTGATACTGACAGGAGAATCTAATGTGGCCCGACCTACACCATGATATGATAGATCGGTGGGCACTGTGCTTAGGAGGTTGACACTAACATTATTGGCATCGACCCCTGGCCCCCACTCCATCCTACTTTTTCTTTTCCTCATCCCCTTCTTCATTCTCCGATCTTTATCATGAGTCTGAGCTTAGCCACCTCAACCTTTCTTCTCCCATAACTAATTCTTTCAAATCCACTCGATTTGTAACTGATTTTCATTGGATTTTTTTAAAAGGTATTCTCCTCTGTTCCTCTTTGATTTTTTTTTTCAATTTTGTTGGTTGATTTTAGTGATCGACGTGAAACCATAGAATGTAAATTTAGTTAATTTTTTAAAATTTTTACGGTGAATTGGTGAGGTTAGTATTGTACATGTATGGATTATATGTATTTGATTTGATACTTTATATATTTTCTATCAATAATTTTTAGATGGAAGCTAAACCCTAGAATTCATGTCTATTTTTGGTGAAATTATGTGTTCGTTTTTCTCTACGATTTTAATTTATTTTAGGGGCAAATGCTATTGCCTAGGCATGTTGTATTGGTATAGAACAATTGTTAGATGTTATTAGGTATTATTTGTTATTAGTGGTGAAATAATATTGTAGTATATAAATTTTTTAAATATTTACCTTGTGATTTTCTTGATGTAATATATATGGATAGAGTGGTCTGTGTGTATTATGGTGGCAGATTGTATTTGTGCACATGTTAGTTAATTTTGTAGATATGAGTATAATGTATGAACTAAGGTTATAAAATGCGCACCCTAAATTAGATGAACTAAGGTCACGGATGAGAGATGTTCTTGGATGGACCGAAGAGAATAAATGAATTGAGTTATGTGGTAGATATGATGTTGGACAAGGACACAAATATATTATCAATTTGCTAGGATAAATAGATTGGAAGATTTATATTAACCTAATAAAGGAGTCATAGTTTAGGTTCTTAGAGATGTTTGCTTGTAGAAAGATTTCAATAGTTCCTACACTAGACTTAATTGAGTCTCTTTGTCCTAGTTACTTGGAGGTAAATGTTAGAGTTTTGAAGTCTGAATTGGTACAGAAGGATTTCATACCTGATGTGCCATCAAAAAGAAGGTGGAAAGTGTATACTTTTGGACCATCCAATAAAAGGGGTGATAGTGATGAAGGATATGGAATGAGCTAGATGACTCTGAAGAAGTTGAGGAGAATAAAAACGGTGATGCGAGTATATAAGATGTATGTTATGAACCCATGGTATACTCGTATGAAGAAGAATTTGTAGCAAAGTATAGCTCAAATCTCCCTATCGGGCTCACAACAACATAAATGTATTGTCTGACCCTCCTTATTAGGCTCACAACGATATGAGGGTGCCATATCTTCTTCTCGCACTCCCAAGGGCAAGAGTCTAGTTGCTTCAAGCAATGATGATGAAGAGGAGGAGGTGAAGAATGATGATGATGAGGACTATGCCATACATGGCACCAAAGAATTTGGCTTTTCACAATTATCCGATGCGCTGCAACTCTCGCAACCTACCCAAGCCTACAACACTCATCGTACATGATAGAAAACCAAAAGGTATACTCTAGGGATCGACTATTACACGTCAACGAAATAAGAGGTGACGGAAGACCACTTTTAAATGATATCGAAATTTATGTATAATTCTAGTTATGTATATTTTATTATGTTATGGTATTTATTCTATATTATAATAAATTTTGTTTTTGGTTGTGAGAAACAAATAGGGAGCGAGGATAAAGATACTTATTCATCTATAAATTTTAGATGTTCCATGTACCTTTGTTAATGAAAATAAAATGGTAAGAAAAAAATTAGATAGAAAAAGTTAATAAAATGAATGCTTATATTTGATGAAGAAATAGGCTTAAATAGATATACAAAGAAGCTCAACGCCAGTGTCTCTAGCGTAGAGCCTATACACCATGGCACCAAAGTAGGGCATGATTCAAGAGCGAGGCACGAGGCTAGTGGTCGGCGCTAGGCACCGACTCTCCAAAACTCGACGCTGGTATCAGGCAAGAGGTAGAAGTGGTTTGGGGTTCAAGGGTTGGTGCTAGCGTACTTGGTGCCAACCCCCCACACCTTGGCACCAACGACTTAAACGATGCAAGATAGGCGATAGGGGCTAGTGGTTGGCACCAATAATATTAGTGTCGACGTCATGAGCACGGTGTTATGGCTAGCACCGACCTACCACATTACGGCATCCGCATAGCTAGCATCGAGCTGGTCCACATCAGGCTCCCCCGTTAACGCTAGCGCTAGCTCGGTAATAGTATCATGCTAAAAATGTTGGTGTCGAGTTATTGGATCTTGGTGTCAGCCTTTTCGGTGCCTAGAAATTTTTGAAGGGTCTATTTGTAAATTTTATTTAAAAAAAACTAAAATATAAAAAAAATTCAGCATGGCCTTAGAAATGAGTCCTGTGATATGCTTTTTCTTTCTAATACAGATCCTATTTTTGGTGTAGTTGATACTTTATAAATTAGTAGGATTCTTGGGTGACCTTTTTATGAATTTGTTGGTGCAAGACATCGACATGATTCTAGCCATCGATAAGTCTCCTCCCCTTTGCCAAGGAGTTTGCTGGATTTGTTTGAGTCTGCTCGTGGGATTTTGATACTAATTCTTAGTCATCATCTCTAGATTCTTTTTACCAGTGTAGTAAAAGTCGGCCGAATCATGTGACTATACGGCCGCATATATGGTGACGGTGGCAAGACCGTCACGAACCATTCAACCGGAACAGTGATTGCACATCCAATGCCTAATCAGCCATGTGATCGGCTTAATTTATTGTTTATCATGTACTCATCGTATTGTCGTCCGATTAAATCAATTACTTGCAGTAATTAGGGCTCATTAGATGCTTGTTTCAAATGGCTAGCAACAAAAAATGTCTTATCAATCCTTCTGACATATGAGTTAGTCACAAAATTATAGTTTTAGCAGTATAATCACAAGGGCGATAGTGTATAATTTTTTATTTTGATACTAGAGTGTGTTCAAATATATTTAGAACGATAAAAATTATCAATTTGTTAGCATTATGTGAACGTCAAATTACCGTATAATTTTGATTAATTGGTCGTATTCTGATTAGTCGCTTGATGATGCTCTATCCGTCCAAATACCGTATTACTTCTCTTTACAACACTGTTTTTTACCCGTAGCGAAGCACGGGCATCATGCTAGTTATTAAAAAAAAAAATCTTGTGTGAGTAAAGAGTGCTTACTCTATGATCTGTTCGCCAGCTGCGTTGCTGGGCTGATATGTAGTTGGGTGAAGGCCCACTCAACTACTTGCACATCGGTCTGCACCGATGTGAAGGAGTTAGTGGTCCGGGCCGCCGGGTAGGCCTTAATCTGCGTCATTAGTTGGGGGAAGGGCAACTTGAACGGTCTTTGTAATTTACAGAATCACGAACCAGTTGCATCCCTATTTGGCTATTTCTCTTCATGTGTGCTCGGTATATAATTTTGTGGGTTGTTAAAAATATTTGATGTTTATGATAAGAAAATGCTTCATTTAAAGATAAAAGAAATGATATACATAGATTTGTCAAAAAAATATTAGCGTGATATCGTAAACTTAATTATTAGATTTTATAAATTTATTCGAATATAAAATTAATGATGAGTTAAACAAGACAAACTACCTCCATATATACACATTTTGTGTATGATAGTATGTTAGAGAGGATGTGCATAGAACACCATCCCCTCTCCCCTCCACACACACAGAAAATAAAACTCTTCCAGATAAAATAAAACCCTCTTGATGACTGCATGATCATCGTTCTCCATTAACCCATGTGTATACAAATGCTTATTTGTCTAATATTCTCTCTCTCTGCAACTGCAAGTATGACAGCACTATTAGACATTTGCTATAAAAAAATATATTTTGTGTAAATTGTAATTTGCCACCAAATATATTGAGTTAAGTTTCTTGTGAAAATTATGAACTGAACACAATATAGAGTGGAACCCGAGTAATCTATCCAAACAAGAAGCACTCTTTTAACTCTTTTAACTTTTATGTAGAAATTGTTAAAACTATATATGGAAGTTGATATATGAAAAAAAACCTCAATTAAGAAAGAAACCGATTCTTCTAGGACAGATATCTCTAATATCAATGTATTAGAATTGATATACATTATTGTATCTGTAAGGATAAATTAAATCAAGTGGTATAATAAAGTGATTTAGCTTGACCTAATGAATATTGAATGTTGTAACTACAATAAAAGAGTATTATTGTATTCATTAATTTATTATCAACATACATACTGTTCTCTAGCAATAATTTTTTTTATATAATACACGACAATACATCACACCACAAAGTATCAAATAAATTTTAATCCCATAGCTTCAAGCCAAATTACTAAGGCTTCCAACTTAAAACCGCACGTCCATGAATTAACACATTCAAATCGTAGATTCTGAAAATTTGTGTATTCCACATCCGTAGCAGGAAGCCAGGAACCTTCGTGGAGTAGTCGAATCCAAGAACTGTACGGGTACGCGTGTACAGTACACGGGGCAGCGCTGCTCCTCGCTCCCTCCTCCATGCTTCCCCGTTTCCCTGGGAGGAGGCTTGAGAAACAGGGAAGCCGCCGGCCCCGTCGCCCACCCCATCTCCCCTGCTGCTGCCGCGCGGCCATGAGGCACCGCGCGCTCCCCCTCGCCGCTGCCCTCCTCCTCCTCTGGATCTCCGCCGCCGCCGCGGCGTCCAGGCGGCCGCTCGACACCCTCGGCATCCCGCCGCGAGGTTCGGTATTTCATCCCCCGGATCTGCCTGTGCGCTGCTCTCTTTCTCTGTGTGTGTGCGTGTGTTGGCTGGGTAGACGCGGTTCTTGATTTGGCGCTGCTGGCGTGCCTGGTGCAGATGAGGCGTACTTCAGGGGCGGCGTGATCAGGTGCAGGGACGGGTCGGGCAAGTTCACCAGGGACAAGCTCAACGACGACTTCTGCGACTGCCCCGACGGCACCGACGAGCCAGGTGCTGCCTTCCTCTTGCCTAAAAAGACGATCTCTTTTCTTAATTTCTCGCGATGCTGGATTGATCTCCCTGCGGTTGCTGGTGGTTTAGTGGCTTGTGCTGGTTTAGATTCTCGTATTTGTGACATTGTGCTAGTGCTGGAATCTACTGCAGCAGAGCAGTTAATCGAATTGTGTTTCCTTTTCCTGTGCAGGGACATCGGCGTGCCCAGAGGGAAAGTTCTACTGCCAGAATGCTGGCCATTCTCCAATCACGATATTTTCGTCACGAGTGAATGATGGGATCTGCGGTAAGAGGCCTATAATGAATGGCATTCTCTGTTTCATTCCTTGTTAGTACTAAATTTACTCAAATTTAAGGCTAGAGAAATAGGTAACTCATAGGTGCTTTTATTCCTTAAACATAGTGCTTGTCGGAATTCCTGCTATATTTATCTAATTACCTATATGTTCTTGTCGCTTCCCTTAGATTGCTGCGATGGGAGTGATGAATATGACAGCAATGCCACTTGCAAGAATACATGCTGGGAGGCTGGTAAAGCGGCAAGGGAGAAATTGAAGAAAAAAGTAGCTACGTATAAAAGTGGAGTTGTAATTCGAAACCAGGAAGTTCAAAAGGCAAAAGTGGCATTTGCTAAAGATGAAGCAGAGCTAGCGAAACTGAAGGGCGAAGAGAAAATACTGCAAGGCCTTTTTGGCAAGCTCAAAGGTGTGCTCTTCATGACAGTTCATCTTGAGTCATTTACCAAAGAGTGCTATGTCAAAAAATGCTGTTGAGGCTGCTAATTTTCAATGAATTATTATACTTTACATGCTAATCTATGACTTTCCATGTTATGCAGAACAAAAGAGATTGATAGAAAAGGCAGAGGAAGAGGACCGCTTGAGAAAAGAAAAGGAAGAAAAGAGGATTAAGGAAGAAGCTGAAAAACAAGCCGCTGATGAAAAGAAATCATCAGATGCCCCTCAGGAGGTAGATTCTCAGGGAACTCATGACAATGTGCAAGAAGATGAAAGCAAGGTTGGCAATCTTTCTATATATTTGTTTGATTCCCATACATACCTTGGTCTGATGAACTCATCATCCTCACCATTAATATCTTAAATTAAGTTGATGTTAGCACTGCAACTGTGTACTCATGAAATTACTATGCTTTGGGAGAGAACCACCATCCTTCCGATGGTTTTAATGCATTTACTTGTCAAAATAATTCACACAAGTAATAAGAAAAAAACAATTTTCTTAAGAAAAAAAATCAATTTTCTTATATCTTTCTGTCAAAACAGTTTACTGAAAACTATAGGTGTTACGTCCTCATTGTGCAGAACCTAAGTTTCTCGATGACACTTGAAGCCTTAATTTGTTGGTTTCATTTTAGGGTTTTGGGCTAGATGATCTGAATCATCAACCACCTTCTCATCAGAGATGCCATATGCATACATATACTCTCTCCGTCCTTAAATATAAGCATTTATAGGATTTAAATTTTGTATACAATATAAATATTTTCAGAGCACTACTTACCCTATCAATCACCTATCATTCAAATTTTTCTATCTTACCCCTAACCACTCTTCCACTGCCAACAACTCATCTAATGAGGGGTACTATAGTCTTTTCTTCTCAACCTTAATCTCCGCTAAACAATCTAAAAATGGATATATTTGGGAATGGAGGGAGTATCAAGAACAGATGGTCACCATGTACCCTGTTGACTGTATGTTCCATCAAAGCAATTTATAAATGTTTTTTCATCCCGCTTTACCAGGAATGTGCAGTTATAAATAACACCGATATGATCATCACTGTGGTAACAATGCCATACTAACCCTCACTTAAGAATCGTAGGAACTTACTGAACAACTTGGTGGCTACCTGCAATAAAGAGATTGTTTATGTCGTTTTATTATTACTGATGAATATAGGTAGATGCACATCATGATGGATATGCCACGAGTCATGAAAATCACACACCAGAAAGTGAGTCATCTGTTGAGCAGGTATATTTAGCTCCACTGTGAAAATCACAATTCTAAATGCTACATATTTCATTGAGGAAATTTACCATTTTTACATATTGGGTTTCTATATCAGCATGATCCTGAAAGCCAAGATGACATTAGCAAAGCTGGAGCTGGTGATGAATCACCACCAAAAGAGACATCTGCAGTACCTACCCAAGAGAAGGTGACTTACTAACCGCTTTGCATCTGAGTCATTCTTTGAGCCCTTTTAATAGATGTTTTTCCCTGTTCTTTAGAGGCAACAGTAGAGATAAATTTAGTGATATTATCTCCAGGGATTTAACCTGTTTTAAAATTGTGTACTTCTCTATTATAACTCAAAAACTTACATCCTAAAACACCTTCTTTAAATATGTATAACTCTTTGCCGTTCAGTGCTCCATCTTGTAGACATTCCTCCAATAGACCACTCATTTACATATCAATGCTAGTTACTGTAATCTAAGTTTACTATATTGTTTACCTATCCTTTGGTATGCGATTGTTTTGGTGTGAAGGGAACCGACGTTTCCGTTAGCAAATTCACCATGTTGAAATGTTTAAAACTGAAGGTTCAATCAAAACCATGTGTATACTATGTAGTGCACATAAAGTTAAGTAAATAGACAAAAACATCAGTTTCAAATTCGTCCTCGATGTCAAGAAACAAAAAAGGGCAGCCGGTCAATGTGGCATTGGGCCTTGATATAAGGGATAGTTTTGAAACTGAATTTTTGCAGGTTTAGATAATTTTATGTGCATTACATTCATGATTTTTTTTTTGGAAATTTTGAAACAGTGGAACATGTTGGATCCATCGTACTAATGGGGATGCAGGTTCCCCTGTGCACCTAGCCATTTCCCTTTTAATAATGATTGCAAGTCTCAGCATGTCATAGCAATCTACGTATGATTCTTTGTACGTCAGTCCAATTAATGAGCTCTGGAATGTGTAATCGGCTAGTCATTCATTGTTAGATGTTTAATGCCTGATAAGTCATCTCAACACCAGCGCTTGCGAGTAGATGCACATCATTGCTGTCCTTATCTCCAATTATGCTGCATTAAAGAAAGTTAAAAAACTTTTCATAGGGTTATTACATTACAATTATAATTTTTCATTGGTGTTTTCAATGCACTGCAAGGGGTCGAAGCAATGCGGATTTGTGTTGATAAATTTTGCAGGAACCCCTTCCTGTGGACACAGAAGGGTTATCAAGGGAGGAGTTGGGTCGGCTGGTGGCTTCCCGATGGACTGGAGAAAAGGTTGATGAGGTCAGCAAAGATGATAAAAAGGAGCAGGAAGCTGAGCAAGATATGTCAGAACCTTCAGAAGAAACGCATGAAGATGAATTGGATGTACCAGAGCCTGCTGAAGACAGCTATGGTTACCATTCAGAAGTTGAGGATGACAGACATAAATACGATGATGAAGACTTCTCGCATGAATCAGACGATGAATATGCTGATGATCATGACGAGCCCGTTGAATCATATAAGTCTGATGATGATCAGAAAGGTGATGACCATTCAGGTATATGGTTTATGTAACTTAACTATTATCTCTGTCGATGTGTCCTACATTTGATTGTTGATTTTCCTTTTCTGTTCTATCAGATTTAACTGCCTCCGGGCAAACATCATGGCTGGACAAAATTCAGCAAACTGTACAAAATGTTTTACAAGCATTCAACTTTTTCAAGACCCCTGTGGATTTATCTGGTAAGTGGTGTATTCTTCCTGTGATCATCCTTCCAAAATCATGTGAGATGCTGTATAACCAATACATCTCCTTTTTAGAGGCTTCTCGTGTTCGTAAGGAGTATGATGATGCAAGCTCAAAGCTGTCCAAAATTCAGTCTAGGATATCCACTCTGACTGATAAGCTAAAACACGACTTTGGTAAGTCAATGGAAACTTTGTTAACTTGGTGATTGAATGCGCAACTGACTTTTATATTCTTCTTAACTGCATTGCAAGTTTATATATTGATGTGCTTGCCACTAATGAGAATACTGCTTAAGTCATCTAGTTGAGTTTTTTATTGTTAATATTGACAATACTTAGGAAAAGCAGTCAGCATGATTTGACCTAGACTGAAATGCTCAGCTGTGTGTTGAAAAATTTATCTTCAACATGGCAAACAAATACTCTCAAAGTCAATAGAAGCACTGGCTGAAAAGTGTGCTATACTCAACTCAACACAGTATTTTAGTCATAAACAAATTAGGATAGACTAGAGTTGAATCCCAATAAAAATATCTAAATCACGGTTTAAGCATGTCAATAGCTGCTTTTCAAGCATTCCTATTCAATTACAAATCTTTAGCTATATCACACTCTTTCAAATCCCTTTTTATTGTTTTTCTCTATGTTAGTTTTAGTCTTTCTCTATCTCTCTTCACTTTATTATCTTTAACTTAGGATTCCACAATATACTGACGTTTCTGAGGATCTCATTTAGACATGGCCAAACCATCTCAACTGATATTGGACAAACTTTTCTTCAATTAGTGCTACTCCTAGTCGATTACGTATTTTCTCGTTCCAGACCCGATTCATTCTTATATGACTATAAATCCAACGTAACATACGTATTTCTGCAACACTCAGCTATTGAACATGACGTCTTTTTTTAAACCAACATTCTATTCCATATAACATAACAGTTCTAATCGCAGTTCTATAAAACTTGCCTTTTAAGTTCTGAGATATCCTCTTATCACAAAGAATGCTAGATGCTTTGCACCACTTTAATCAGCCCACTTTGATTTTATGGTTAACGTCCGTATCAATATTTCTATCCATCTGTAGTATTGATCCCAAATATCAAAAATATTCTTCTTAGTCACTACTAGGCCTCCTAAACTCACATCTCTCTTTTCGTGTGCGATAGTGCTAAGGTCACGCCTTAAGAATTTAGTCTTAGTTCTATTTACTCTAAAACCTTTGGACTCAAGAGTCTGGTGCTATAACTCTAGTTTCCTATTTACTCCTACATGGCTCTTATCAATTAACACTACATCATCTGTAAAAAGCATACATCAGGGGATATCTCTTTGTATATTTCTCGTAACATCATCCATTACTAATAAAAAAGGTAAGGGCTTAATGTTAATTTCTAACATAATTCTATTTTAATCGGAAAGTAATATGTGCTAACATTATTTATTCAAATACTAGTCATAACATTGCTGTACATATTCTTAATGGAAGAGACATCCTTTGTTACGACTTTATGTTTGTGTAAAGCCTATCCCATAACATTTTTTGATATCTTATCATAAGACTTTTCTAATTCAATAAAGTGTCATACCATAAACAATAAATAAGAGCTGTTCTAAATCAAGAAAATTGCATCTATAGCATGTTGCTAACTGCCATGTATGAAGTCTTTTCAAACCATCTCTCACAGAGGCAAGGCATGTCCTATTTTTCTGTCATTACCATCACCAATTTGAGCAGTAATGTCTTCAGTGGCGGGCACTAGACAGCAGTGTGTTTCAGTACATAATACCTTGTAAAAAAAGCCCTAATCCTGAAGTATATTTTTACCATTGAGCCTTCGTTACTGTATTACTGTAGACAAAATCATCATCAGGAATTATTCAAGTTAGTAGCCATTCTAGATTTCGACTTCCATCAGATTTATTAGTCCAGTTCATACATTACTTTGAAATGCCTAGAATATTGAAATTAATTGAAGGAATACATTCTTATTAGGTAAGGAGAAGGAGTTCTATTACTTTTATGACCAGTGCTTTGAGAGCAAGGAGGGAAAGTACGTATGCTTATAGGCATCCAACCTCACATGTTCGGTCTCCCTTTTTTCTTGTAAATATTTCATGATTTATTTACTTCGTTACCGTTCTGTATTTGTTTAACTCCTCTCGTATGTGTGTTGTGATTCTTATTGATAGGTATGTCTACAAGGTATGCCCATTCAAGAAAGCTTCACAGGTTGAAGGGCATAGTACCACTAGCCTGGGGTATGTTTTTTAGCCTCCTTTCAGATTTACTAAGGTTTTGTTATTATCACTCTGTGGATATCTAGTTCAGTTCTTCCTAATAATGTATCAGACCACTTTGCAAAGAGTGATAGGGTTCAGAATAACGGGCTTTCCCAGTTTTGGTTAGCCAGGCCACCAATTAGCTCTACATACTGCTTAAGGATTGTATATGAGCTTATTAAATGATAATTCTACTTTTCCTTTTTTTGCTTATTCCATCCTCCATAAGTAGACTTTATAGACTCAAAAGTCAAAACTCTAATGTATGCATGCATCATACAAGCATGTGTATTAAGCAATACTTTTTTACTCTCAGAATTGTGTTTTGCAATTATCTTGTGTGGTAACATAAAATCTTCTGCTGTCAGGCGCTGGGACAAATTTGAAGAATCCTACAGATTAATGCAATTTTCAAATGGAGACAGATGCTGGAATGGTCCTGACCGAAGTCTAAAGGTGCTTCTCCTTTTCATGCCTGCATGCCCATTATCTTAGCATGCATCGTCTGTTTCTGTTTGGAGGTCTTGGAATGTAACCCTTTGCATGGCTTACCTTATGATACAGGTTAGGCTTAGATGTGGACTGAATAATGAGCTTAATGGTGTCGATGAGCCTAGCAGATGCGAGTATGTTGATATCTCTAGATATGTCCTCCACGTTTCCTGTAAACGCATATTACTCTTATCTTACATGCCTATTCCCTGTGACAGGTATGTGGCTGTGTTATCAACTCCAGCGCTCTGTGTTGAAGAGAAGATGAAGGTTCTTTCTCACCCTCTGGCTAATGTCTTCTGTTATTTTCTCTTTTTCCCCATGGAAATCAGAGCTTACAGAATTGTGCTAATGCAACAGGAATTGGAACAGAAGCTCGAGGACATGTCTTTGAACCAGAGTGGCCGTGATGAACTCTAACTATTATGGGGTGAGAAAGAACTCTAATAACCAGAAAACAACTCTCACCATTGCAGCCATACTCATAAGAGAGGTTAGCAGGTTATACGAATAGAATAGCATGAAACTGGAATTCTTGGAATTCAGCTCTTGGATTGCCACCGAAGCAGCGTTAGTTTGGCAAGAAAAGTTTTTGAACAAAGCTGTAGGATATCGCGAAATTCCTCGCCCTGATTTGAGTAGATGTTCTTTACCACTCTTCCATGTAAACATTTTGCTCAATTTTTCTAGGCTATCCCAAGGATGCTAGACTGTTGTTTGTAATAATCTGGAGTGTTGCTGAGTTATGCATAGTAAGTATATTTATGAATTATATCCTGGATTGAGCATCGGCTTGTCGCTGTTTCTGGTAAGCTATCTTTAGGTGTCTGTGCAAGCTTATGTCGGTTTTTTTTAATCATTGCTCCAGAATGTCTAATACGAGTGGCTAGTTAGTTTTAGCCTTCGAGGTTGCCGCGCTTTGCTTCTGTGCGCTCTAGTATGCTTGGCTGATCGTTGGATTATAATCCAACGCTGAATTTAAATTTTTAAAAAATAATTTGAAATTTTAGGTGTTGTTTTGGTCACTTTCCATGCCTGGTTATGTTTCCATGATTGCCAACAAGACAAATAAAATATCTACCTAAAATTGTTTCAAAAGTCAACCTTTAGAATTTAAAACTGCTTTGGATTACAATCCAGTGGTGCAATCTTTACTAATCCTTATCAAGTTTTTTTCTCTCTTTTGTAACCTATGCTCAACCAAACTGTAGATGTAGAAAAGAATATGTGGTTTTAAAAAGGAACAGTGAATACCAATTGTGGACAAGAGAACCAGTAGCTTTTTTTTTCTTTAAGTAGGGAATGTTGGCCAGAAGTGATGCACGCAGCACGTATCCTGATTCGGTGGAAAGAACATAAATTAAAGAGAGAACAGAGCGCTGGATAAGAGAATCTGAAGAGATGGCTTAATTATAAGAAAAATAATTGATTTCGGCCAAGCAGGTGGGGCGCTGCTGCTGGCCACGTCGCATGGCAGCGATTGCACCCTCATCAATCTTCATGCAGAGGGAATTATTGTTAGAAAGGGAAAATCAAGTACTCCACCGATTCACAAAAGAATTAGCTAGAACTTTTTTCTAAGCCAACAAAAGCACTAATTTGACTCCTAAATGTTTTCATTGTGTATTGAAAAATATAACAGGTGTAACAACATGGAGTCAAAATTTTTTTTTGGGGGGGCTGTTTTTTTTTCTAAGTCAACAAAAGCGCTAATAGAAACTACTATTAAACAATGGGCCATTTTGTCTTGTACTTTGTCTCGAGAGACACGCCGGTTCAATTCCAGCGTGTGACGCGGCTTCACTCCCAAGACGCGCGTGTACGGTGACAGCAGTCAGCCAACGGAAACCAGCAATGCACGCTACTGCTCCCTACTACTACTCCTTCCCTTAAAAGAGGCAATGACACCTACTCTTTAAATTTTATAAATTACCCATAAACTTCTTAATATTATAAAACAATTAAATCTAAATATATAACCACATATAAAATAAAATTAAAGTAAATATTCCTGTATAAAAAATATTAGCAATATTTTCATAAAAATAAAAATTTTATTTATTTTAAATAATAATATAATATATTTTTTATCTGTGGCAAATCACTTCTCTCTGAAATAGTATCACACCTTATTCTTTTCCAAAAATCGAAGTATATTTGAAAGGTATTTTCTTTACATTTCAAAAAATAGGTTTTCTCAATAAATTTATTTATACTGTAGTGCTTAGAACACTATTTCTGTTCAAAATATAAGATATCAAAAATTATATATGTTAAGTTTATTTTTAAATATTTAATTTAAATAATCCATTCAAATACCTTTCAAATAGGTTGAGTACAGATATCTCACTTTAATCATAAATTACTTCTATTATGACGAAGGAATGATGTATAGATATGTTTATGTCACTATATACTTTAATAGTATAAGTCAAAAGAAAGTTTAAACTTTAAATAGTGTTATTGCCAATTATTCGGGGAGGGAGGGAACTCCGTACTTTAGCTTCTGAATATGGACAACTCATGTTTTTCCCGGGCCATGAGAACAAATTAACCACAACGGAACCATTTTATGTGGATGGATATGCGCCCTCTGTCCAAAAAAAAATCTAAATTTTACTCTCATCTCCTGACAAATATATTCCCTGTATATTTAATATTTTCTTGACACTAGTTTCTAAGTAAGCAGACATATGCACATGTTTCTCTTTTCTTTTTCAATATTTGTTGCATCATCTTCAAGTCTCTCAGCATCTCTTATCCTTCATTCCAATCCAATAGCAGACACTTAATCATGCAACTCTCTCCACCGACACTATCATGAGCAAGCAGCAATAGAACATTGTCCCTTCATCCCTTTGTTTATATACACACGAGACAGCATCAAGGCAGACAGTGGAAAATGCATGACAAGTTCACAAACAAGCAAGCTCCTGCATGCCTAAACCCTAAACTCTAAACCCATGCCTCTTCCATCCCTCCTTTTATACTCACGTAAGACACCAACACGAGAGAGTGCATGCATGTATCGATCACATCCACTACCCACCACTCCACCTCCCTAGTTAAGCAATGGAGTGCAACAGAGAGACTATGAGCAGAGAAGATGCCATAGGGACGAGCATGTCCATAACGTTATCACTGCTCGTCCAAGGAAGTTATAAATGTAATACATCGATGGTACCCTTACCTTCTACACGCTTCATTTTTTCCACCCCAAGGGTAATGTTGTCATTGAGACGAGCCACCGAATCTAACAAAGCTTCGTAGTCACAGAGAGAGCAGTCCTTCCTTTCTTCACAGCTCCCTCCTGTCTCAGCCCCCTCTTCTGCCTAGCACAACATTGGCGCCACCTTTCTGTGTCGTGCATCGTCCCTGTCGCCACTCGCCATCGTGCTACCTCAGCACCCCGCGACCGCTTTGTGGCGTCCTCCTGTGCCAACGCCTCCCCCTCCCTACGCCTGTGTTGCCCCCTCCTAGCTATTTGTCGTGCTGCCCCTCAGCTACACACCTTTCTTGTGTTGCTCCTACCACCTCCTAGTCCTGCACGCTGCTTGGCTACACCTCCCATGTAGGCCCCTCTTACCGACGTTGCCCCCAACACCCTTCGATTGGCGTGCCACCCCACCGTCCCTTTAGGGCACCGCCAATGCTGCCGCTGTGTTGATCGCATGAGAGGAGGAAGAAAGAGATGATGGGAGGAGAGATGAGAAGATGATGAATTGAAGAAAAGAGGAGGAAGAGAAGAAACGAAGGGAAAGGATAAAAAAAAGAGAAAAAAAGAAGTGAGACCTATGTGGGCCTCACTCTTACTCCCTTTCTCTATCAGTCCATGGTGAACTTAGATTCACCATGAACCATACACCTCGTCTCACTAACATGTATGTAGCCTTATTTCAGCCATCCCATCTAAGTCTATATCACATCCCCTCTATTTCTAAGACCACCATCCTTCCCATTCTTCCATAAAAGTCTACTATAGCTTCCTCCCTAGATTATTTTTCTTTTATAATAATCTTTTTTTCATAGTGCAGAAATCAATTAATATTATAAAATTTATATCTTCTCAACTGTAAGTATGATTCAACCGTAAGTATGATTGATTCCATTCAACTTCTAATATTTTTTTAAAAAATATTGACCTATTCAGTAGCACTATTATTTATTTAGTGTTATTTTGTATATTTAGGATTTTACTTAAATTTCTTTCGTATCGCATGTAGTTCGTCTCCAAAGAATTTTTAGACGTTGATTCTAAAGAATTTCTCGCCGACTAAGACCAAGAAAAGACACTTTTTAATCATATTACTCCTATATTATAAATATTTTTATTACAAACGTGTATGTTTAACATACACATTAATTTATTTGGCCATCAGTCTACAAGCACATGACCGATGGATCTAACTATTAGTTGCATTATTTTCAGTAGGTCCCCGATAAACCAAATACTTGTCGCTCCACCATAGTGGCGCCATGATACTTGTGTCCTCTAGATGCATGTATAAATCCGCACCATACTTTAATTTATATTATAAATATATGGGCTGGATTATTGT
Source organism: Oryza coarctata (assembly GCA_030770085.1). NCBI lineage: Eukaryota > Viridiplantae > Streptophyta > Magnoliopsida > Poales > Poaceae > Oryza > Oryza coarctata. The sequence continues at coordinate 8,201,980 of CM061463.1, read as the reverse complement.
TATGGAAAAACATAGATTATGAATTATAAAACCTGACTCTAGGTGTTGGTGGTTTTGGAAAATTAAAAAGATTTTATAGGAAAACTTATGGTGCGAATCCTCTCCTGTGTGGGTTGGTTTTGTAGTTACGCACAAGGACCGATTCCTTTTAGAAGTTCATCCGAGTATACAATAGTACGACCATATGGATAGCATAGAATGTCTGTTGCAGAGTGAGTAGCTAAAATATAGGTGTCTTGCATGTTAATAATTAAGGAACATCGGGATAGGGAAACAAAGACATTCTTTTGGATAGGGGTTTGTCTTAATCGTGAGATGTCGTGTGTCCTGAGTAGACGAGAGCTTAAGAATGGCTTGATATTTGGTTCCAGAGAGTGGTCCAACTGTGTTATATGGGACGTCTATGGGTTGATTATGGAAAAATCTTGTAGTAAACTCTCTTTTGTTGTCTATGTATTGGCCCATATGTTCTAGATAAAATAGGATGCTCAAGATATGTGGGTAAAATGTGTAATCTCTGTAGAATTTAGCTAAGCTGTTTAAACAATCGCGTCCACGGTCATCGGCAAATGTGAAGTGTTTCTTATAGTGTATATTTATTTTAAAAACATGTTTGATAAATTGGTTCCTATGATGGGAGTTATTATCAGAGTCTTTCTTTGTGACGAACAGCTAGTCTTTATGGTTGTAAATAGGTATGTGTGACCTGGGGTGTCGGATGACACCATAGAGCTGAGATGGCTAAGTTAGTTTATGGGCTAAGAAGGATGGTTGGGAGGATGAGAAGTCCAATTTTGGGTTGACAGATCGAGAAAACTGGACTGGGTAACGACAAGGCTGGTTAAGTATGAAATTTGGTTAACAGTTGGTTTTGATAAAAGGATGGTTTATGTTTTTGAAGAAGAAAAGAAATTGGTGAAGGAAAAGATGTTTTTAATTACTAAAATTTTACTTTTTTCTGCTCGAGTTGTTATAAAGCTACTCACTGATAGATCGAGGTGAGATACCTCCCTCCGAGGGAATTATTGAAGCCCACACTTAAAGTTTTGATAAATATTTTAAATAACTGATTTGTCAAATAAACTTGAGCCTTACTTTGCAGCTTACACTTACACATTTTCTATGACATGTGGAGTATGAAAATACTCATCCTCCTATTTTTGTTGTTTATCTCTACTTGGCTTAAGTTCGGATAGAAGATGAAGTTTGGAGTTTTGTTCTTAGGCCCAAACTACTACTTGTAAAATAGTGCCCTAGCTTCACTGAGTTTTGTTGTTACTGTCTCGGATTACCTAAAACGATAATATAAAGATATATTATATTTATAATGTAAAAAATCTAATTAACCATGGTACCAAAAGACTGATAGTTGTTTTATGGTTCCATATGAAAACGACTTACCCTTTTTTTATGGTACACTCCCATTGGTACAGTGGCGTAGGGATGGGGTATAACACAACAAAATCGGGAGTTACTACTCATTCTGCAAGTTTGTACTGTTAAGTTATTTTTTGGCAGAGCTGTAGTACCTAATTTGGCACAACTCTGAATCTAGAAAATTTTGGGCTCCACAATTCTATAGAATTGGATTTGCAATTGGAATAAATCATTTTATTTATATTTTAGATGAAATATAAATTTGTAAACTGCTATAATTTAACAAACTTCAAATTCAAATTGAATTTAGGATCTAGAGCCGTGTCAAATGATGGCTAATCTAATACGGATAGAGTTATGATGCTAGGAAAGATAGCTTCACCTTTTCGATGTACCATATTTTTAACAACAAATCTAATATTGTATCTAATTTAGTATTAATTTATTGTATTTTAGGATGGAGAGAGAAATCTGTTCTTAAAAAAAAACTCTAATAGCGTTTGAGGAGGCTCTACAGGTAAAACCCTGCCAAACATGTCAAGCAAAACAACCGAACTTTGAACATCCACCGGCGTGGCAACTCACAATTGGTTTCCTTCCCCATTTCACCTCCTCCCCCATTTATTAAAGAATTTAGTCGTGGTTCGATCCGGTGATTCCGATGTATTTTAGACGAACGATCTACCCGGTCTACCAACTTTCAAACGTAATTTTGTTCTTAGATGTGGGTTTTGGCACTTTGTTCAGACTTTTGGTGCAGTCGTTTTCCCTGTAGACCGTTGCTTGTTCCTGATTCTTGGGTTCTCACTCCTGACTCTTCTTCTGGTCAGAACACAGTGCTGTTATGTTTTGTTTTGTTGGCCCAAAATCAGGTGTGTTTGGCTGTCTGTGGATGTTAGTACTTTTCGTACTGTGGGTTGATTTGTCTGCCATTGAAGCATTGAAGCGGCGAAATGCCGACGATGGATTGAGCGCTCAACAAAGTTTCGGAAGATCTGCCTATTAATTTGTCCTCATTTGGCATGTAGCTTGGATGGTTGGACTGCGTGTGAATTCTGTGATTGGATGGAACGGTCCGTTGTATTAGCCCCCTGAATGAATTGGTACTCAGTTTAGTTAGCGCTGTTGTTTGTCCATCTCCTCCCGTTATTGGCTGTGTTCCTCATTCTTCTTGCGTTTGTTTCTTGTTAATGGAGTTCATTTGTGTTCTAATATATGTTTCACTTGGTGCTAGTATGAGTTTATTGCCTCGAATTAATTTGGACCGTCTAATGTAACTCTGGAAATGGTACTAGAAAAAGAATTTAGTAATATTATTTTGAGACTTCCTAGTATTTAGGTTAGTTGATGATAATATTTCAGTGGTGCATGACCAATTTTCTCAAGGACATTGTTCAGTGTTCTCCCTCGCATAACGCCTGTTCGTTATTTTCCATATTATTCATCTATTCACCAACATGTGCTTGTGGAGCAGTATGCACCTCCCGACTTTTCTAGAGTTGGGTGAGTTTATCTAGGAAATGCAAATTAAATGATTTGGGCCCTGCTGACCTGCTGGGAAAGAAACTGCTTCTGACGGATTTTTCTGTTATTATGATGTACATATTTTCTGTTATTATGCTATGTCAAGGTAGTCAGTTGGCTTCTTTCAGTAGCTGATGGAAAGGACTTCAGCATCTTTGTAGAAATTGGGTTTAAGCTCTCTTATAGAAGATTGAAAGGGTAACCCTACTTGAAGGAGAATCATTGAAAGGTTGATTATATATTGCATGTTTTTGGAAATTGGAAATGATGATCTCCCTTTAATAAGAGTGACCAACCGAAGCAAGGGTGTTTGCTTGGTGTGCTTGAATAGAGATGTGATACTATATACTTCTATATATAATATGCTTAGATGCGAGATGAACACCTTCAATGCTACGCCACTTTGTGCGAGGGGCAGAGCCCTAGGAAAAATCTGAGACGCCTTGTGACGCCCATACCCCAAACAGGGGAACCCCCGCCACCTCTCCTGCAGCGAACGAGGCCCCAAAGCCGGAGACGCCAGGCGCATCACGCGCAGCCGACGCTTCCCCTGGAAGCCTTGCGCGACACCCGAAACGCCGGCGCCTTGACTCCCACACCTCTCGGTGAATCGGCTCCTCTCACCCGTCTCACGCCTCAGAGCCGGAGCCCGGAGGTCGCCCTCGCGGCCTCGTCCGTCGCCGCCGACCGCCGTGGCACGGACGCGTGGTGGCGCCGTCGATCGCCACCCTGCCTCGCTCCTAAATCCCAATTAGTAAATTGCAGAGGCGTAATTTTACAGGGACGAGGCAAGGGGAGGAGGACGGTGGCAAGCTGCAAGTCAGCAACGGCTAGAGCTCGCTGGCTCGCCGCCCTCCTTGGCGCCCTCACTGATCGACTCTCAGCCGGCAGCCCTCAAAAATCGCAGCACAGTGCCACAGCCGGCAGAAGGCAGCCCTAGCTGAGAGCAGCTGACTAGCTGAGCAAGTGAGCTCTTTCTCACAACTCGCCAACTCCCATCCTTAATTTGTAGCTTTGTGCCAAAATAAAACTAGAAAAATTTTATCTGTTCTTGAATAGGTTGCTATGGAGAAATATCCCAAAAGAAAAGCACCTGAAAGCACCAATAATGTAGGAGGTTCGTCCCTTCGACTAGATGATGCTAATTGGGAAGAGATGGTCGAGTATGATCTAGGCTTAAGGAAAGAAATTGATGATTGAGATAGGGTAAGAATAAAGTACTTAGAGAATGGACCTTGCCAACCTCGCGATCATGCATTTCCCATTTCGGTTATTTCCAACAAAGATAGAAAGTTCAATCCGGCATGGTTTAATGAGTTTGGTGGATGGCTTGAGTACAGTAAGTTCAAAGATAGAGCATATTGCTTTTATTGTTTCTTGTTTAGAGACCAGAATAAGAAAGGGGAAGGGTATAAAGCATTTGTTAGCATTGGTTGGAATGGTTATCATAGAAAGGAGAGGCTAAGAGAGCATGTAGGTGGAGTTGGTAGCTTGCATAATCAAGCAATGAAGAATTACGATGCGTTGTTAAAAAGAAGTCAACACATTGATGTGAATATGCAAAAAGCAAGTGATGCTGCTAAGAAGGCTTATTTTATCTGTTGGTAATTAATGGGGTAGTTGATGTTGGTAGGCAATTACTGAAGCTAGGGTTGCCCTTCCGTGGTCATGATGAGTCAAATGAGTCATATAACAAAGGTGACTTTTTACAATGGCGTGATTTCTTTGCAGATCATGATCCTGTTTTTGTCAAAGTGTTGGGAAAAATTGCATTCGGTAATATTCTCATGGTATCTCCTAAAATCCAAAGGGACATTATTGAATGTTTTGCAAATCAAATCATACATCAAATTCTCGAAGAAATGAGGCATGATGTTTTTTGCTTGCTAGTTGATGAGTCTCGAGATGTATCTTGCAAAGAACAAATGGCAATGGTCCTTAGATATGTTGATAGCTCCAGAATTGTGAAATAGAGGTTTGTTGGTTTGACCCATGTTAAGGAAACAAGTTACCTCCTCCCTCAAGACTTCCATTGATGCTTTATTTGCCAAATTCAAGTTGAGCTTGAGCCAAGTGAGAAGGCAAGGATACGACGGTGCTAGCAACATGTGAGGTGAGTTTAATAGGTTGCAAGCATTAATCCAAAGGGAAAGTAGTTCAGCTTACTATGTGCATTGCTTTGCTCATCAACTCCAACTAGTAATTGTGGCTATTGTAAGAAAACATAAAGGTGTTAGCAATTTCTTTAGCATGATTTCTACCTTATGAAATGTTGTGGGTGGATCATCAAAAAGAAGGGACATGATTAGAGATATCAATCATGAAGATATGGCTAAGGCATTAGAATGTGGCCTACTTCAAACTGGGACTAGGTTAAATCAAGAGCAATGCCTTCAAAAGCTTGGAGATACTCGTTGAAGTTCTCATTATAAAACACTAAAAAGTTTGGTTGACATGTTTCCAACAATTGTTAAAGTGATAGAATGTGTTGAATGATGAAATGGATGGTTCACATAGAGATCTAGCATACGGTCTTCAAGTGTTTTTTCAATCATTTGACTTCGCTTTTTATTTGCATCTCATGTTGACAACATTGATAATCACAAACACCTTGTCATTGGCATTGCAACAGAAGGATCAAGACATTATGAATGCTATTAAATGTCTCTCTTGAATGGGCTTAGAACAGATGGTTGGGAAAATTGCTATGTGATTGTTTGTGCCTTCTGTGACAAGCATGATATCATCAAGCTGGAAATGGAGGAAGTATACATTAACCCACAAAAGCCAAGGCAAAAATCTAGAATAAGAAATATGCATGGTTGCCATGTGGATTGCTTTAATACTGTTCTTGATTGGCTACTTCAAGAGATTAACAACTGTTTCAATGAGACAACCTCTCAATTGCTAGTTTGTTTGGATGCTTTTAATCCTAGAGATTCATTTCATGATTTTAATGTGGATTGGTGAGACTAGCAAAAATATATCCCACTGATTTTACACCTGAGGAATTAAGAGAAATTAGCCATCATCTTTCCCTTTGCATTGCCGATGTGCGAGAAGATGATAGATTCTCCAATATACAGACTATTGGCGAGCTTTCTCAAAAAATGGTTGAGACAAGGAAAAATCTGCATTAGCCTTTGGTTAACCGGCTTTTAAAGCTAGTACTTGTCTTGCATGTTGCCACTGCTACAGTTGAGAGGTGCATGTTTATCCAATTGCATGGGTGATGACCACTTGAGTCATAGATTGATTTGCTACGTGGAGAAAGAAGAAATGAAGAAAGTAACTAATGAGATGGTGATTGATCAGTTCATGAAGAAGACCACCTGCAAATTCGATGAACAGGTAATTGTTTTTATTTATATCAAATCACTTTAGGATTTATTCTTTGTTGAAAATTTAACTACATTTCTCTCTTTTAGGCCATTCCCATGGAGGAATGAAGACGATGACATCACATTTTGCACAATATATTGATATGTTTTGCGAATGGCAACCTTTTGTTTATGATTGGCACAATATCAACTTCATAAATGCTATTAGTTGGTTTCTCTATGCAATTTCCAACTTTTTTATATGCACTTTCTAGTTGTATATGGCCATCAATTAGAGATTTGGTGCTTATAGTTACTGGATACATAACTATTTAGTATAATGTTTTAGAGCTATACATGGCGCTATACTGAAAAAAAGCTAGGAACCCCCCTCATTTTGCTCTAGCTCTGCCCCTGCTTTCTGCCAATGTAGATGACCATGAACTTGGCACTTTGAGATAGGTAGATGCAGTTTACAGTTTAAATTATAAGCATCACAACTATTCTGCATTACCTTGATAACCAACTGAATAACTACTTACACCCTGCCATCCGTCCACAACCAAACAAGCTTGTCCCATCAACCTGTGCTAAGAACCGACCTGGTGATTACTGTAGTTGTCCAGATCTGCATGCTTACAACGTTTTAGTTAAAACTGATAAAATCAATATTTTCCTTGTGAAATGTTGATCTCATACCAACGCATTTGCCCTTTTCCTCATCTAGTTGAATTTGTATAAAACCCAGAGTCGTGATGGGACAAATTTCCCTTCAGTTTCCTCTGTATACACCAACAAACAAGAAATGTTGTTCACCCTAGTTGGTTATAGGGTAAACTACTGCTGGTAAAAAAAAATGTCAAATCCTACATTCTTTTTTCTTCATAGGTATTTCCATATTTGTAGGGAGAACATTCTTTTTATCCTGGGTATGAGAACTTCTGTCATTCAACTCAACTTAACTTAACGCAGTCTTTTAGTTCTAAATAAATTGGGGGTGGGTTAGAGTTGAAACTCAATAAGAATTTTCAAATCACGGTTCAGTCATATCAATAGCTGCTTTCCAAATATTCCTATTTAAGTACAAATCTTTAGTTATATCTCACTTTTTCAAATCTCTTCTTATTGTATCTCTTCACGTTAATTTTGGTCTTCCTCTACCTCTCTTTAGCTTATTGTCTTAACTTACGATTCTACAATGTACTAGTGCATCTGAGAATTTTTTTTAGATATGGCCAAACCATTTCAATCGATGTTGGATAATTTTTTCTTCAATTGATGCTACCCCTAGTCAATCACATATTTTCTTATTCCGGACTTGATATATTCCTGTTTGATCACAAATCCAACGTAGTATACATATTTCTGTAACACTCAGCTGTTGAACATGATTTCTTTTTTAGACCAACATTCTGCTGTTAAACTTCCGGCATTATATTCTCTAATTATATAGGGTTTTTTCTCAACTTGATGGCACAAGTTTAGTGTTTGCATGTATATTTTTTATGGCAGTTCAAGTTGCATTTGAGGCGATCATTCTTGATGCACAAGCACAATCCAAGAACAATGTAAAAGTTGTGTTGGTTGCTTTTTAGTGAACCACATTATTTTTGTGGATATTGAGTTATTTCATTTGAGCATCTTATCTTCTTTCGATATATTGTGAAATATGTTGCATAGCATAGCCCTTGAAAATCCTTATTTCCTTCCTGCGATTACCTTCCAGAATTCTGTTTATTTTAATATGTAGGACTATGGCTACTGGCTTGTTTTGTGCTCATGTTCTCTTTGCAGCAGTGGCATACTGTATTCTTGCTATATGACCAACATTAGTAAATACAATATAATACTATTGGTACAATCTTCACACAAGCAACTCTCAAGAATATATGGGATTAATAGTTAAAGTTAAACAATGAGTTGGATTGACATTGTATGGGATGCTTTGGTAGGGTATATGTCAGTGCTTTGGTGGGACAATCTTAGGAGCATTTTTTTTCTTCATTAGGGCTTTTAGCCCCGGTTTTGCCATCATACCTGCCTTGTTTTGTGTACAACTATTGTTGTATCAAAATATGTGTACTGATCAGTTATTGGATTTGCTTAAAATACAGGGGCCAGAGATCCGAACTGGATTTTTGAAAGATGGAAAACCTATACAGTTGAAGAAGGGTCAAGAAATCACACTTTCCACTGATAATAGCATAAAGGGTGATGACAACATGATATCAATGGGCTACAAGAAGCTACCAGTGGATCTGAAGCCAGGCAGTGTAATATTATGTGCTGATGGCACCATCAGTCTTACTGTGCTTCACTGCGATAAAGAACAAGGCTTGGTTCGCTGCCGTTGTGAGAACACTGCTATGCTTGGCGAGAGGAAGAATGTTAACCTTCCAGGAGTTATTGTTGATCTCCCAACACTTACTGAAAAGGACAAGGAGGATATTCTTAAATGGGGTGTTCCAAATAAAATTGACATGATTGCTCTGTATTTTGTTCGCAAAAGCTCGGACCTTTTAGAGGTCAAGAAGGTGCTTGGGCAGCATGCGAAGTCAACAATGCTGATGTCAAAGGTATAGCATTCTTTTGGGTGTTGCACTTCTATTCTTAATTTTGCAAGATTATAACCCATTGAATTTTCAGGTTGAGAATCAAGAGTGAGTTGCTAATTTTGATGATATCCTGGCAAACTCCCATGCTTTTATGGTTGCAAGAGGTGATTTGGGGATGGAAATCCCTATAGAGAAGATCTTTTATGCACAGAAGGTGATGATGTTCAAGTGCAATATTCAGGGCAAGCCAGTTGTGACTGCAACCCAGATGTTGGAATCTATGATCAAGTCTCCTCGCCTTACTAGAGCAGAAGCACTGATGTTGCCAACACAGTTCTTGATGGCACTGCCTGTGCCATGCTCAGTGGTGAGACAGCTGCTGGGGCTTACCCAGAGCTGGCAGTGCGGACCATGGCCAAGATCTGCCTGCAAGCAGAGTCATGCATCGATCACGCTGCTGTTTTCAAATCCTTCACTGCCTCAGCCCCAACTCCCATGAGCCCATAGGCATCATCAGCTCTGCGCACAGCGAACTCTGCTAAGGCGGCACTTATCTTGGTCCTGACCAGGGGAGGAACAACTGCTAGGCTTGTGGCCAAGTACAGGTCATTCATGCCGATTCTGTCCGTCGTGGTTCCTGAGCTGAAGACTGACTCCTTCGACTGGACCTGCAGCGACGAAGGGCCTGCGAGGCACAGCCTCGTTGTGAGGGGGGTGATCCCAATGCTGAGTGCAGCCGCTGCCAAGGCCTTCCACAATGAATCCACCGAACAAGCTCTTGGGTTCGCCATCAGCAACGCCAAGGCGATGGGGCTCTGCAACACCAGTGAGTCTGTCGTCGCCTTCCACCGGATTGGAACTGCATCTGCCAATCGAGCTCCAGACTGTGAACTAGTGGGAGACGGCAGTAGCGACACATTTTTTTGGTCGGGGGAAATTTTTGCTCGGTCTACGTAACCACGCATATCTATAGCTCTTTTGTTGCCATGATAGTGGCTTTTGCATTCTGGTACACCTCTACCGTTCATGGGTTAACCATTGAAACAGCTATAATTCATTATCGCTATAGCAGCTTATTTTGTTGCCTCTGCTGCTACTACGCAATTTGTTCGTTATTGTGTTCTGTTTTCTTGACTGAAATATTTGTTGAATTTGTTATACGATGAACAATGGTCGCGTATCAGTAGTCGGTTGATGACATCTGGGTTCTAAATATAGTTCATAGGTGGATACTGCAATCTGGTTCAAAGCGTTAAAAGTCTCGTCAGGAAAGTGAGGGAATTATGGTTTGAATGCTGATAGAATGAACTGGGTCCTTGACGAAATGAATAAAACGAGCCAAACCTGTACACATGTATTGAAATTGAGTGCTTCTGCAAGAAAGTTGCTTTTGGATTATTTTGGCTGCCCATATGACTTCTTTTTTTGTTTGCCACCCTCTCTGTTTTTGATGTAAAGTTTGCTGAAACTAGTAAAATTTATATTTCTAACTAAATTACAGCATAGCACAGCATCAAATGAGGCATTTCAAAGAGCATTTTCCTTGTAAGCCGAAACTATTATCGTATTTGTGTTCAGCTGTAACCTTGATTAGCACCATGCAGAATTCATACACGCCCCTAATATATGTTTTCGCCGAACATAATTGTATTGAATTATGAAATATATAACAAGATGAACACTATGAGGCGAAAAGAACGATGACAAGAAAATGGAAAATTCCATTGCACCATGCCGGTAACATTGTCAAACCCCTTTATGTGCATTGTCAAGTGGCAGCCATGAGCTCCGCCGGAGCAGCAACGCCGGCGCCATCACCGGCGACGGCGATCGTCCTCAGTCATCAGTCATCACAATGCTGCGAGCTGCTGCCGGACGTCGACGCCGACGACGCTGCTGCAGACGACGGCGACGGCCCCTGCTCGGAGGAGAAGAGGCTGCTGAGCCGCTGTATCGCAGCTGGCCACCTGCCCAGTTGTCCTCCGGCTTCCACGCCGCCGTTCGCTGCCGCAGCAGCGGCGGTGGCATTGCCCGCCACGCTCGCTCTACCGTCGCCGGCGTGGGTGCCGCTGCCGCCTGCGGCCTTGGGGTCCTCGTCGGTGGGAAGCTGGAAGCGGCAGACGGGGCACGAGCTGTGCATCTCCAACCACGGCACGATGCACTTGCCGTGGAACCTGTGCCTGCATGGCATCTCCATGGCGCGCTCGCCGGCGGCGTAGTCTTCCAGGCAGACAGCGCAGGCGGCCGCGGCTGCGGAATCGTCGCCGGGTGTCACCTCCACGGTCGGCATCGCCTCGATGGCCTCCTTCTTGGCCGGCAGCGTGCCCTGGCGGCCCGCGTCGCCGTCGCCCAGCCGCTGCATCAGGGCGTCCAGGCCAGGGCCGAGGAAGTAGTCGGCCAGCGCTACGCCCTCCACGTCCAAGCTCCCGCTGCCACCGCCGCCACCGGCGGCGGAGGTGGCGGCGGCCGCGGCAGCTGCGGACTCCAGGCGTTGGAGCTGGCGCTCCCGGAACTCCTGCAGGAGGAGGAGCAACGCGGCGGTGCGCCGCCGGCGCTCGGAGAAGTCGAAATGGACCAAATGGTCCAGCTCGCGGTGGTAGCCGCCGCCCGTGCTGGCTTCCGCGTGGCGCCGCCGGCTGCTGCGGCGGCGGACGGGGTCGCCGCCAACCATGCCGTCGATGATGGGGACCCAGACAGAGATCGCGCCGCCGGCGCCGGACTCCGTGCCGTCCCCGCCGCCGCCGTCGGCGACGGCGATGGCCGCAGCCGCGCCGCGGGCGCTCTCCATCTCCTCGAGGAAGCCGCTGTGGCAGTACGGGCACTTGATCTCCACCTCGTCCTCCGCCGCCGCGACGGCGCTCACCGCCGAAGCGCACATGTGGCACCAGTACCACCCGCCGGCCGCCGCCTCCTCCGCCATTGCCTCCGATCTCCTCGCTGCCGCTGTCTCCTCCGCCGTCAATGCAGCAGCTTGGATTCCTCTGTTTAGCTGCGAGGAAGAAGAAATCAAACAAGGAAAGATTAGAGCTTGGCGTTGCAATGTCCGAGAGATCAAAAGCCAATGCAAGAATGCACCATTTCTTGATCAGATAACCAAGCTAAGTACGAATCTTTATAAAATTTTACTAAATCGGAGCTCAGAAAATTGTTTTTTTTACAATCAATGAAAGGCATCTCAATTTCTTGGCAAGCTCAGAAAATCAACAGAAAAGATGCATTCCTGACAAAGTGACATCACAGCAATCCAACAAAAAGCTCCAGAAACAAATCACCCAGATCCAATTAGGAAAAAAACATGAACAAATTAACACCGATTTTACAAAGATGTTCAAGAAGAGCTCAACCAAGAATAATATTATCAACAAATCAACAGAGCAATCACAAATCTTTCTAAAAATAATGAAGGGCTTCAACCTCAAATTCCTCTGCAAGATGAACAGACAGACAACCCCAATCAAAGGAGAAGAACACATACAAGAACACAGATTCAGAGGCTGAATCTTCTCTACCCTTGCTGGATGGTGGAAGAGGAATCAATGCAAAGTGGAAACCATCAATCGATCAAAACAATTGCTCACCTCAGGCAGGGCATGTGAGGGGGAGGAGAACAGGGCCAGAAGGGCCTGTCTCCACCAGCCTCCCTCTTTATTACAGTGGCCTCGTAATACAACACATTTTTTAGGCAGTGATTAAGAAGGCTTTGTCTGCTCAATTATTGCCTGGGATGCTCTGTCACCCTAATTTTAAACTCCCCAACAAATTTTTTTTTGTTGCTAATTTATATCTATGCCTTTTTTTCTCCCATGAAAAAGTTCAGTGGTGGTGCCATCTCGCTTTCCATCCAACCCAGAAATAGATCATCACGAAAAGAAACAGAAAGAGGGTTAAAAATGAGTTTTTTTTTAAACAGATTGCCCCCCCCCCCCTTCTTGTACTAATCAATTTCATCATGTGCTGATGGCACCCGGATGATTCCTTAAAAGCAGTGGGTACAATCTCTAATTATGATGTCTAGCTGTGCCTGCATACACTGATTAAACAACCAATGAACAGATATTTTGCCCTTACCCTTTTTCTTTTAGGGGACCAGAAAATTCAGCTTTTTTGTGATAATATTGTTTCGATGAGCTGATATCCCGTTTAAATTATGCGCCAATGTTGAGTTGATTGTTAGGAAACAAATGTAGCTAGCTATTATTCCAAACCAATCGAGTAATCAAACTTCACTCAAGAAATTAAGGAAAGAACCAAATAGTAGAGTAGAGGTGCGGGTGTAAATTAATCATAGATAAATTTTACCACTGGTCATGGTATGTTATTAGACCTGTATTAAGAAGGTGTTGGTAGGTGCACGTGTTTAACTGCAGAAAAACCAACCAGCTAATTAATCTAAGTATGAGAAATTAGGCGAACAATTTCACGGTAACCAGTAGGACTAATTAAGTTTGGCACTGAACCCCTACTTTAAATTCTCACAATGACGTCATTAATTTTTTTATATATATTCGATCATTCATTAGTATTAGGGTTATGGTTATTTATTTTATTATGACTTAAATTATTATTAAATATATTTTAAGCATAAACTCTATTTTTAATGATATGAATAATAAAAAATCAATAATATCATCTATTAAAAATAAATAGTATATTTTTTCCTCAAATATATACCTAATCACAAGCGATTCGAATTGCTTAATGTCAACAAGTCCCCCTGCATATTCAGGCATGCTTACGTGGCTATGCGTGGGTGAATCACACCGTTCATGTTAGAAAAAAAAAGCACCCATGATTATTATCACAAATGTAATACTTTGAACGCACTGTCGATCCAAAAAAGACATAGATGGATGAATTTTCTAACTCCATGGAGTCCAATGAATCACAGAAATTACTTTTCGATAGTATGTACGTACTTGCCTATGAAAAATTCATTCATTGCAAGATAGAGCAAAATGGAGAAGGTTATGATCTGACCATTTCACCTCGGCTTGGGAGACGATGCAGTTGCGTGCTCTCCTACTATCGGATGTCTACTGATCCAGTTACTTCTACATCTCCTATAAAAAAAACTACTCATCTATTTAAAATATAATTTTTATATCATTTAGTTAATACTAAAGTTTAGTTAAAGTCACTATAGTCATCAATTTTTGAATTTTGAACAGCCTATATTCCCTTTGCAAGCCCCTATTTGCAAGGGAATCATTGCAATCATGCCAATCATAAAAATCAGCGAAAAATAATCATGTTATAAAATTTGAATAATAAAAATACTTATATTTAGAAAGAGAAAATTTAAAAAAAACCTTATATTTTATAATCAAAATTGTAGAAAAGCACTTGTATTATAACTTATGTGTTTTATGGTAAAAAGTTTTTATAGAATCCCACCTTATTCAAATCTTAAATAAATTTAGTATATCTAAAATAATATTGTTTAAAATAAGAAAAGTTAAACTAACTATTTATATTAAGACATCAACTATTAAAAATTTTACAAACACTATATAACATGAAAACTTTAAAATTTAAGTAAATGGTTTTATGAAATCTTAATATTATAATAACCAGAGCTATATGCTCTAGATCATAATACCTATAAATATTTGGATATATAAACAATATCAAATAAAAAAATTATCAATTATAAAATTATAGATATTTTGATATAAAATTTAACATTATTCGACTTCATATAATCTATTTATAAATTTTAAAGATATTATATGGCAAACTATACGATAAATTTGTATTCAGAAGCACCACGTCACAAAAACCGCTAAATGAGAGGACGATTTTTGATAAACGGCCCTCTAAGACCCCCGAGTATAGTATTTGTAAATTTTGATAACGGAAATATGCTTTTGTAAATATTAAAAAATAAAATATATAAATAGAAAAATTCAGTTCCTGACCTCTTCGCCGGTTCGCCCCGTCGCGTCACCTGCTTTGCGTTTCTTCAAGATGGCGGCGGCTCTGCCTCCTCGCGCCCCCGTCTCCTCCTCCGCCGCCGCCTCCCCGGCGAGCCGCGCCTTCACCCTCATCCTCCGAGGTACATATCGAACTGGAAGATGCGCTGGCGTGGCAGCGGCGGCCCCGGGGTGGCGGCGCGGGGTGGAGCCGCCGTTCCCGGCTGGCCCCGCCGCGGCCCGCTCGGCGGGGTCGACGCCGGGGGTGGTCGCCGTCGATCCGAAGGTTGGTGTCTTTAACAGTATTCTTATCTGTTCTCGGCGAACGGCCGAAAGCGATTCGGGATGGAGACTTACCACTTTTCCCCGCCAATTTAGTGCCCTAAAGACGAGCATGACAATCGCCACATGTTTGATGCAATTCCTAGATGAGGATCCGCTACCATTAGTGTTGTTTAATGTGGAACTTTATTCAATTCAGGTAGAGATAGAAGAATATGTTTGATTTATTGTGCCCGGATTTGGGATTTCTTGCTTTGAGCTAAGCTAACTTCTTTCCTGCAAAATAGATGGTATATCACACTAGTTATTATTGAAAGAACGATGTATGTAGTATAAACTACAAAGCCTGTGGGCAAGTTGACTAAAGGTGCAATCGCACTTCATTTTAGCCTGATGCACAATTTCGTTGATGTATGCGCTAACAAGGATTCAGCCGCTGAAGTACATGCAATTCGTCATCATGAATTCTTTTATCAACATATACAGACAAAACACTGAATGGCTCTGTTATGTTGCCTAATATCCTACCCATTCTATCAGAATCTCAATTAGTGCTGGCAATCCACAAAGTTTCAGTGGTATATTAGCTGATTTTTTAGCAGAGATTATTCTAAAATGCACAGTTATCTCTACCTTCTTGATTCAAATTTTTTTTTAATTCCCCCCGGAAGTTGTTAAGACTTTTTTTCTTTCCACTGTAAAACTTGACTGACATTTTAATAAAATGGTTACAAGGTAGAGACTCTACCTTCTCGAGTCAAAAAAAAAACGCAGTTATCAGCCAATTCATTATCAGATGGCTACTTGAGTACCTTCTGTGTTAAAATACTTTTGGATTTTCGGGCAACATGATGGCGTGTTTCTTAGTTTGCAGTGTCCATTTGTTCTGTATTTTAATGTTAATACACTCTTGTTTCTTAATTACGTTCTTATACATATCTTGGTTGCTCTTGATGGGAGGCATGTACTTGAGTAAAGCAAAATATTTGCCATGGTCTCATGAATTTAAACTACCTTCTAAATGATTGACATAGATGCAATGATTGTTATTCTGTGACTGTTTGATAACTATTGGGTATTTTAGGAGATTTATGTCCATAGAAAATAGTATTTCGCTGATCTATAACTTTTGCAGTGCTATGGAGCTATTTTTTTCTAGGTTCTAGAGGAGCTAATACAGAATATCAGACTGCCAGATTTGCATATCTTTGCAGATATGAAGAAACATTTTTCAGAAATAAACTTTCTTAAGATGCATTACAATTTTAAACACCATGAGCTGTATGTGATTGGTTCACTTTATCTTACCTTACCAAAAATTTATTTTCATCCTGGACAAATTTTAGGTCGACGAATTACTGGACAGTGTGAAGTGGGACAGTAAAGGACTGGCTGTTGCCATTGCCCAAAATGTGGATACTGGAGCCATTCTCATGCAGGGTTTTGCCAACAAAGAAGCTCTTTCAACAACTATATCAACCAGGAAAGCTACATTCTATAGCCGTTCACGGTCTTCATTGTGGACAAAAGGGGAGACATCAATGAACTTCATCAACGTTCATGACATTTTCTTGGACTGTGACCGTGATTCTGTAAGCATTTCTGCATTGTTCGTCACAGTATTAAGTTTTGCCTCAGTAGATACTAACTGCCAGCTGGGGTGGTTTATTTTTTCTTTACTGAAACATAGATAATATACCTTGGGAAGCCAGATGGGCCTACTTGCCATACAGGAGCAGAGACTTGTTATTATTCTTCAGTCTACGATGCTCTACAAGGTTCGAAGGTATCCATTCTTGAGTTACCCTTTCTGTAAATAGACCTTTATATGTAATTTAACTTTGAGATTCCTTGACAGTCTGATCAAGATAGACAGGTTGCCACAACTCTATACTCACTTGAAGATACAATTAGTAGACGGAAGGAGGAGATAGTTACTGAAGGAAGTGGCAAGCCATCATGGACAAAAAAACTACTACTTGATCCCCAGCTGCTTTGCTCAAAAATAAGGTACGTGATATCATATTTTGTAATTCATCTATAAAATTAATGGTTGAACAGTAAAATAACATCAATATTATGTAATATTGATAGTATTTTAACATTGTCAGCTTTCAGGGAATTATGTAATACTATCAATATTACGTATTCCCTCTGGTATTAACCTCCTTTTTAGTTTCTTGCCTTCTGACCAGTCTCTGATATAATACTTTGAAGTTATCAAAATATACTGGAAGTACTTTATGTGATGAATATACACATATTATCCAGATGTTCAAGAAGACATTGTTAGTTGCGGAGCAAAAGGTTTTGATAACTTGGCCATAATGACAGGCATTTTTTAGTGTGGTCCACCGGAGGAATTTAGTTTTTGCAATAGCACATGAAAGGACCATTCAAATATGTTGTTGCACAGAAATACTGTTAAGCATGTCCACTACGGTTGCAAACTATTACCAACTACAACAATTTTCAGATTTTGTTATCTGCGTTTAGAAATGGTCAGTGGGAGCCTAATACACAAAACTTGTTCTTAGCCCCTTGAATCACTATTGGATGTTGAATTAGAGCCTGATACTTTGGTTTTGTTGATTTAGTCTTAGGCTTGAACAACATCAGTGGATACCATTTCATTAATAGATGGTTCGACAAAGGTTTAAAAGGTATTTTGGGCTTGATTAAGTAATAAAATCTGTCATAGTCAACCTGATTGTAGTATTGAACATTTGATCATACAAGATTTATCCTAAAGTTATTGTGATATTTGTTTATTATTTTTGATGAACAAGCATGTTATCATATATAGCAAAAGGTTGAGATATTCTTATAGCCATTAATTGTTTCATACACCTTTATTGTGAATTGTTTCGCCTCGCCATCAGATTTTATTTGTTAGGATGTATATGATGGTTGATGGTGCATGGCTGCACATGCATGGAAGTGATTGACACGCATATTTCATACCTTCTATTATGTTGCTGTTGTTCTTTCTTTGCCTTTTTTATCTCCCCAAGTGAATGTCCATACATTTTTTTCATGTAGCTGTTAGCCTGTTACTGATTTGATTTCATATTTTAGTGAAGAAGCTGGAGAGCTAAACCAAACTCTGCTTGAGAACGAGGACAAAACCCGCACAATCTCTGAGATGGGTGATTTGCTATACCATGCAATGGTGCTGCTTAGAGTCAAGGGCGTGAAAATGGAAGAGGTCCTGGAGGTCCTCAGGAAGCGGTTTTCGCAGTCTGGTATTGAGGAAAAGGCCAGTCGCAGTAAATCTTAGCATGCTAATATTTAGTTGGATCAGTCGTATTAGTTTGCATTCTCTTATCAGCACTGGTGCCTAGTGTGTTCCATGGAATAATAGTTTGGTCTTCTTAGACCGGCAGTTGAGAATTGTGATTATGCTTTTACTATTCCTCCAATAATACTCTGAATAAATACATGCCTGGCATTCCTCTTGATGACCGGAGAGGTTGTGGTTTGCAGTGTTGTTCTTGCTTTCTCCAATAAAAGCAGCTCATTATTAAAGCATGGTTCGAATTTGATTATTTTAGGTATGCTGTAGAACCGTTGTTGCTCTTATTCCAACACTGCCCAAAAAGTTCAATCGGCACATGAATTTGGGGGAAATGCTATGCTTTATGTGCAGTTTTTAGGCATAGAAGCGTTTTGAGCAGGGTTTACAATTTGTTCAAATTTCATCAAATTTTGTCCGCCAAAATTTGCACCTCTCCCAAACTGCTCAGTGTGTGTCGAACTCTGAATGAAATTCAACGAATTCGTTATCTCACTAGGGCTTGTATTACAATCCGAAAACGTTTGCACACGGTACACACTTTGTTTGATATGTGCACGGACAATACGTACACGTTCTAGCAAAAAAAAAAACAGCGTGCAAACAAATTCCCCGTAATAGATATAAAAAATCGAGCAGTCAGTTTCTTAAGAAAAGAAAATAAGAAATAGCCCGCAAATTTGAGAAATTTCGTGTGAATTTACCCAAACGCGTGAGCCGAAAAGACCCGGAAACTCTTCGACCCCTGTCGGGTTCGACCGCTCGAGAGTCGAGACAGGGAAATCCTCCCCCCCCCCCCCCCCCCCCCCCCACAATCTCTCCCCTCTCCTCCGCCGCATGGATCCCGCCGCCGGGTCGCCGGCGCCGGGGGCGACCGTCCTCGACAGCCTTGGCGCGGAGGTGCTGGCGGTCATGTCGCCTGTCTCCATCTGCATGGCGCTCGTCGTGCTCCTCGTCTCCCTCCTCGCGCCGCCCTCCTTCCCGGGGACCGCCGCGGCGACCGCGCCTCCGCCGGTCACCGCCGCGACGCTCGTCTACCTAGAGAGCCCCACCGACTCCCCGGGGCAGAAGCTCGTGGGCGCGCTCCTCGACGCCGCCGTCTTCGTCGCCCTAGTCGCCGTCGTTACCTTCGTCCTCGTCGCGCTCTACTACTACCGCTGCACGGGCTTCCTCAAGAACTACATGCGCTTCTCCGCCTTCTTCGTCCTCTTCTCCATGGGCGGTGCCATCGTCGCTGCCGTCCTCCGCCGCCTCGGCGCCCCGCTCGACGCCGCCACCGCGCTCGTGCTCCTCTTCAACGCCTCCGCCGTTGGCGTCCTCTCCGTCTTCGCCTCCGCGGTCCCCATCGTCGTGCGCCAGGGCTACATGGTCGCGCTCGCCGTCATTGTCGCCGCCTGGCTCTCCAGGCTGCCCGAGTGGACCACCTGGATCATGCTCATCGCGCTCGCATTGTATGACCTCGTCGCCGTGCTCGCGCCGCGGGGTCCCCTCAGGATGCTTGTGGAGCTCGCCTCATCCAGGGATGATGAGCTCCCTGCGCTTGTCTACGAGTCAAGGCCTACGGTTGGGCCGTCCTCCGGTTCTTCCTCCTATGCTTCGGCCATGGGTTCAGTTGAGATGCAGCCGGTGGCTGATCCTGGCTGGTCAGGTGGCAATCAGTATGACAGGGTAGAGCAGGAGGATGACTCGAGCCGCGCCGTGGTGGAAATGCAGGATCTTGGTGGTAGCCGATCAAACATTCAGGAGAGGAACCGCTCCGGTGGTCCTGAATTACAAATGGGGAATCTCGAAAGGGATGTGACAATGGTGGTATCAGGGCAGTCATCAAATCAAGGTGTGAGTTCACAGCATGCTGTCATTCAAATTGAGCAGCATGAGGAAGGAGAGACAGCGCTGTTGGTGTCGACAGCATCTACCAACAATACAGTTCCTAATGAGGAACACAGACACAGTTCTTCATCAGACTCTCCTCTGGAGCTTGAGATGTTTGAGTCTACCAGGGGCATCAAGCTGGGACTTGGTGATTTTATCTTCTACAGTGTGCTTGTGGGGAGGGCTGCGATGTATGATCTGATGACGGTGTATGCATGCTACCTTGCCATCATTGCTGGGCTTGGCTGCACCCTTATCTTGCTGTCAATATGCAAGCACGCATTGCCTGCACTCCCGATCTCCATCATGCTGGGTGTCACATTCTACTTCTTGACTCGATTGCTGATGGAACCGTTCGTTGTTGGCTCTTCAACCAACTTGGTGATGTTCTGATTAATCTACTATCACCATTTTACATATGTGAAACAAGAAAGAGGAAATGATCGGCATTTTTTCAGTGGCTGGTATTTTGTTGGTCACTTCGTAGAGCAGTCATTTGTATTTATCATCACTAGGAAATGTTGTTACCATTATAAGACCTTAGGCTCTTGAGGTGTCAGGGATCAACTAGTTACATGTCTTGTATGATTCTATCAACATGACATCACATTGAGAAAAAAGATTTTCCATTTCATGTTCCCTTAATTACTTTCTCACTGACATTTTGGGGGCTTTCACTAAGATCAGTGGTCAAGTAACTACTTATTCATCATACTTTTTACCAACCTGAAGTCAAATTAATATTCTTATTCCTTCCATAAGCATAATTTAGTGAATTGGAAGCTAAAACTTAAGACTTCTCGTATCAGAACTTTCTGTTACTGTTATTACTCTTCAGAATTGCAGACATGCTAAATGGGAAAATTGAGCATATGCCACTCATTAGTTTGACACTATAGGATTTGCCACTCATCAGGATCTAATTGAGAGTTTGCCATCCTTTAGTAGATGTCGATCTAGAACTCGCCACTTCGCCATACTTTACTAGTTCTTTTTTTCGCGTGGCATACTCATTTTGTGATTTTTGAAGCAAAAATAATTAGAAACTAGATATTTCTTTGTGTGTTTGATTTCAGAACCCAACATATTTCTGTGTAGGTGAGCCTAAGCATTTTGGCAACCTTATACTTCAGTGTAGCATTTGCAACAGTGTGGAAAATGCCGCTGTAAGTTTCTCTAATAGAAGTAACCAGTACGTGCTTGTGCAAAATGGCTGAGAAGATTCTATGAGCTTATAGTGATACTTTTAGGGGAGGTATTTTTACATCTTAGAACTTATATTTTCAGAAACTGGAAACTTTTGGAGCTCATGAGGAAATAGCCACCATCATAGCCATCTGTTTAACCGGCAGCTAAAGGTTCACAAATAGATCGAACCGATTATTGCTTGATTAGTAGTTTAGTACTGCATATGTGTCCTTGCATTGCATGTGTTTGCCTGCACAGCATGCCAAAACTGAATGTTTACTTGCTGCTGGAAAGTTTGCGTTGTCCTCATCACAAGAGGATAATAATATCAATTTTATAATAAAACTGCTTCGTGCCTTAGTTTTTTTCTCTGATACTATGTTGATGCGTGCCATTATGGTACATAATCGTGGAGATGTTATTTCTTGCACTGTTAAAGAATTAATAACGCAGGTCATGTCTCCAAGCCAAACGGATGAATGGGTAAATGCTTGGTCGTGCAGGGAGCTCCTTGGCAGAATATAGCTTGATTCCTTGATGTGGAGATGTCATCAGGTGTAACATAGATCGATTTCAGGATGTTTTGTGTTGCTGCTTTGAGGCCTGTGTTGGCTGTGTAGATGTGCCTTGATGCACCTGTTCTTCTTTGGACTGTTGCACAGTGCCTCTTTCAAGCTATACTACTCTGGAACGTATGATAAAAACACATAAATAAGGCAAAAATATACGTTTGAAACAGAGGATTCGAAGACGTTGGAAAATTTAGAAATGTGGTGTTTAGAACACAGCAATCTTTTGAGTAATTATATCAATTATTACAATTACTCATGTTCTTGCTTGAAGCTTTACGTGAGGAAAGAAGATGATTATATAAAATATCTTATTAGTGAATAATTAATTAAGTATTAGCTATTATAAATTTGAAAAATGTATTAATATGTTTTTAAAAACCATTTTTAGATAGAATTTAAAAAAAAACATACCGTGATTTAAAAAATGTACTTCCGGCATGGGAAATAAATAAGAGTTTTCATCCTATGCAAATCATTGGTTTGCCTTGGAGAAAAGAAAAGGAGTTTCCAGTAGACTTTAAATTCCCATGTTTTTCTTTACGAAGTCAACAGCAAAGAAAAGTTTCCTAGACTTTTACTATCCTATGCCCTAATCCTCCTTTCCCGTTCCTAATAAGTGAATAATGTTTCAAAATCCTACCAAAGGAGGCCTCAATTGGCTGATTGGTCCTAATATTAATAAATATTAATATAAATATTACTATCCTATGGCTGATAGGGCATATGGTGTTTGTTAGTGCTTGCAGATTTTTTTATGCGCAAAACAATATAAACCATTAACGTATTATATTTTAAACTGTTTTTTAAAACATATTTACATAGAAACTTTTTATAAAAAACGTAACATTTAGTTTAAAAAATATGCGCATAAAAATTGAGAAAAAATATTTTATCCTCTGCACTTACAAACAGCATATTAGTGTTGTAACATTATATTGTATAACTGGCATGAACAATGGACATGTAGCAGACATGCAGAAATCAGAAATAAATGTGAAGGAGCAAATTTTCTTCCTTTTTTAGTGTGAAGGAGAATATTCTGATAGCATGTTTAGATGTGAATCGATTGTTGGTAATGTACCAATGTGTTAATGTGTACCCTCACCAATTTATTTGCAATTACAGAGTCATTTTCAAAGCCTATGCAGCCAGTCAAGCCAATGTGTGCCAAAGATTTTCTTCATAGGCATCAAGAGATATTAAGCTAGTAATTAGCAGCTTTGGCCAAGTGATTAGGGTTCATCAAGCCTCAGATTTTATTAATTTTAAAATCCACATTACATTACATATTAGTATTCTAATACACAACACCATATGCAACAGTGTGACGCCATATGCTCTCCTTAATTAAGTGAAAGACGAACTTAACTTAATGGTTACTTGATAGAGCAAGATTGCCAATCAAGTTGCATGGCATTCAAGATTAGACCATTGGGGTTACTTGAAATATGAGCTTACTTTTAGTGATAGCTTGGAAACTAAAGTTTTATCAGAGGTGGTTGGTTAGAGTAGTAGGAGCTTTCTCAAAGTAGAAACTATTGGTTTTAATCTTCGATAAACATAGCATGTCTCCCCTTCTTCCTTTACATTGCATTTGTTGTTTTATCTCTTAAGCTATTTGATAATCTTTTTCTATCTTATTTATCTGACTTGATCACTATTTAGCTTGTGTAAAACTCAAGTGATCTAAGTGCTTATCTCACTTATCTCACCAGGGTTTGTCTGGCTCTATATATAATCAGATTGTTTGGTCTTGGTTAGACTATCCGAGTTTATCTCTTACAGGCGTGTTTCTATTTTCTACGTGGATTGAATTGTCTAGTTGAAATTGGTTTGTTCAATACCGTGTATTGTCGAATTGTCCGTAATGATCTCAAACTATTCGGTTAGTATTAATTTTACTAGGAAGTTTTTGTAATTTTATATAATGGCTATTCACCCTAATCTACACATCAATGGTCCTCATTGTAGCTTTGGTTGAATTCTCACTAATTGTGTGTAGTTTTAGTTTAATGAGTGGTGTGTATTATTGAAGGAATATTTTTTATTCTTTCTAATCGTGTGATTTGGTAATATATGTTTATTAGCTTATTCACCGTATCTCAAATTTAAATTTTAAATTTATAGTTAATTTTGGATTTTTTTAGTCTATTCTTATTCTCGACTATACATGTTTTGTCTATAAATTATTTTATATCTCCTATGGCTTATCAATCATGGCTAAATTGCTAGGAATATCAATTAGGAATATAGGATTATAATTTAGTTAATGTTATAGTAATTTGTGATGGTACATTACAATCCCTGTTATCTATGTTCTATGTTTTTTATTGTTGAAATTACTATCAATTTCATTTCACTGTAACCAAACCCACTTTAAGGGTATCACTAGTATCAATCAATCTAAAATAAGAACAAAACAGATGCTATATATAGGTATAGACTAGGCTCACTTTGTATTTGTTGTAGTAGCTACTATAGATGTCCTATTTACTCTCTACCCTAACCTAAAATTAAGTAAAAACAATCATCCCTACCCTATCACATTTACTAGTTTTTTCCTCTTGAGAAAAATGGTTTCTATTTTATTTTTCTTTAATATGGTAGGATATCATTTGATGCGAACTTTGTAATATATTAATAAAATATGACATGGCACGATATTATTCATCAATATATTAATAAAACACAACATGATATGATATCATTGATCTAAACTATATAATATATTATTAACGGATGTGACATAAAGAGCTAAATTTAGATAGCACGTTAGAGCGCGTAATAAAATGGGAAAGCAGTATGGATACAGGGACTCTTGACACGTTTGGTTTTAAGCTAAGGGCTGCCTTGCCTTGTCTAGCGAGGAGAGGCATATGGTAGCAGTAAAAATAAGCTAGCTTACGGTGTGAAGCTAGCCTTAATAGGCGAGGAAAAGCTGGCTCACGCGGGAGTGCCAATTTGGCTCGCCTCCGACAACAAGCTCCTCTTGTAGACAGTTTTATGGAACAAACTGAGTGAAAGCTTGCATGAACAGCAAAACAAGCAAGTAACAAGCCATAACAGGATTTGCTTAATTGACATGGTTTGCCAAGCCGAGCTATAACACGAATAGCCCAAATCAGCAAACAAGCAAACGTGCCCTCTATTTCCCTTGAATTCAAGAGAGAGGATATAGAAAATTTTTAAAGATACTCGTACATAACATATATAAAAACTGTAAATATTTATCACAATTACACTCTTCCTCGTCATAGAGATTAGGCTTACTATCACATACATTAAAAAAAACGTATAATTAGTCAATATCTGTCAATATATAATGGTTCTAATTAGCCAATTGCATAATATAGCTATATTGTTATAGCAAAAATCTAGATCGAGTTTACAAAATTTTATCTATAGCTTCTACCCAGATAAAAGCTTGCTCAAATCAGTCAGCCTATGCTTGAAGCACAGAAAGCATCCCTCCCAAATAGGATACACGAATCCCGGTGCAGATCCAACGGCTGTCAAGCGCCTACCAGCACCGAGCCCGAGCCCGTCAACCGCGCGACAGCAGAAAACCCTCCTAAAACCCCACCACCACCACTTCCGCCGGCGCAGCCCACAGCACGCACCCGACCTACCCCCTCGCTCCGCCGCCGCCGCCATGGGTGCGGTCGTCAGCCACGCCTCCGCCGCGGCCCCGCCTCCGCCTCCCCCGGGCTACGCGCAGCACCCTCCCCCTCCCTTCGGGGACGGCGCCGCGCCGCCGCCGGGGGAGCCCCACGAGGAGGCAGCGGCCGAGGAGAAGGTGGACTACATGGACCTCCCCTGCCCCGTCCCCTACGAGGAGATCCAGCGCGAGGCCTTCAGTAAGCCGCCGCCGCCACCGCTGCTGCCTTTTACATCCCCCCTTGCCTTCCCCTTTGATCTGGTGATTGATTGATTCAGTGGTGAAGTGATGCATGTGATCCTCTCGTTTGTTTTTGATGCAGCGTCACTGAAGCCCGATTGTTTCGAGGGCTTGCGCTTCGATTTCACCAAGGGTCTCAACCCGTTCTTCGGATTGAGCCACAGGTTTGACATTCGGTTACCCATCCTCATCTCGTTGCCTTGTAAATTACTAGCGGTTTGGCTGTATTGTGACAATTCGTGTCCGCCCTGGACATCGTTAGTGTGTCCATGGGATCTATGGAGCTCCCCTCGCAGGGAGCAGAGGTGGTCAAGATCCCTACCTCCAACTACGAGTTCGGCGCAAGCTTTATGGATCCCAAGGTTTTATCTGTATCTGTGAAGGGGTTCTCATTCGGTATTCTGTATAGTTGGTTTAGATATTGATCCGAATGTGGTTCATTGCCAGATGATGCTCATTGGGAGAGTTTCACACGATGGGAGGCTGACCGCCCGTGTCAAGTGCGATCTATTGGAAAATCTTTGCCTCAAGATAAATGCTCAGGTGATTTGTTCAGAACCATGAACCAAACTGTGTTCAATATGAGATTAGCACTACTCAATACCATCCTTTTTGTACTTACTAATTAGCTTACTTTGTATCCTAGCAGTTGACAAGCGAGCCCCATTATTCCCAAGGCATGTTTAGCTTTGATTATAAGGTCAGTATGTGTACATTTGAATTTGCGATTACGGCTTTCCTAGTTTGGTAATTTTATTTTGGGTGATACATTCTTTTTTTTCTTACTTCAACAAGTTATTGTGCTATGGTATCACGTACTTTTCACTCAATGAAAGTGTGTCCTATATTGTTGCTATTTTTTTAATCAAAATGATGGAATCATTGAAGATATTGATCTTTTTTTTCTGGGATATTTTATATTTGCACCGAGGACAGCATAAATCCTGTTATCTTGTTGAATGATTTTAAGAAAGAGATGGCATCAATGCTTTTATAGTATTTTCATAATGTCTCATGAGTCGTTGCATATGACTTCTTTTAGCAGGTGCTGAACAATTTAGTGTCAGAGGAAATTTAGTTATGGCTGGTTTAATGAAATGCATTATAGCTCTTCTGCAATTACCTTGTGTTCCAAATAAATTTCTTATGTCTTGTCTGCATGGTTCAAGAAAGCACTAGGCTCTAGTCCAGCGGCTACGCAGTGCCTAGTGCCTAGTGCCTAGACCCGCTGAGGCGCTGCCTAGGTATCCCTTTCCAGGAGGGGGAAAACCATGTCAAGCATAGGGGAGGGTAAATAGAGCAAGGTAGGAGGAGCATTTGCTTGTCACGTCAGCCATAGTGTAGTTGGCCATGGTTCAATCTAGAGGGAGGGAGATGGAGGAAAAGGAGAGGGAGAGAGACCAATTTGAAGGAGGGAGACGCTGCTTGCTTACCATGCTCGCAGCCTCGCACTTGTCATGGTCACAAGAGACATAGATAAAGGTGAGGGTGGAAGCTAGGAGGTGAGGGGATTAATGTATTGAAACCCTAGGGTACCTCATGGGCCAAGTGGGCCTTGAATTATCACAGCCATTGGATATAACTCATCTCACCAAATGTAGTATCTTCCCCTCCTGATGCCCAAGCCTGATGCCGCCACATGAAACAGAGGAGCATCAAGCTCCTCCGAGCAGCGCCATGCCCTGTGAACTCCTCCGAGGCCCGCCACTTCCATGTGCCACCTACGCCTGCCCCCGCCGAGCGGCGCCTATCCCCGCCGAGGAGGATAGCCTGCCGACTAAGGGCAAACCGTGGCGCCGAATCGCCGCCAAGGTGGCACCTAGAGCTGATTGTTAGAACACTGCATGTCTGTAATTTCAATTGAAAACATCAAGAATTTGAAGATAGAATGCACACTCTGAAACATGCCCTTATTGCTAATTTCTACTAGTTCGCTAATTTGATAGGTGTATTTGTCGATGTAGTGATTTATTTCTTAGTTAGGATCTTGACAACACATAATTTCCTCAGTTTTCTTTTGTTCCCTTCCCTCCCAGTTTTACCTATTCCTTGGTTCCATATAACCTAGTTCTGAAGAATACTACTGCAAATGGCCAATGCTATTAACCTTTTGTTTTCGCGAAACTTTGTGTTGTTTTTCAGTTTAAATTTCTCACAAGTGTAAAGGGGTGTATTTGAGATAAAGTGCACTTCAGATAGATAATATCTATTATTTAGTTTCTTCCTGTCAATTATCTATCTGAATATACTTTATTTTATAACTTGTATTCCTGTTATACCCTTTGATTTCAGGGCAAAGATTTTAGATCGCAGTTCCAACTTGGGAATAATGCCTTCTATGGATGCAACTACATCCAGGTATACATTCATTGTTTGCATTTAATAACCATGCCATTTTAGGATTTTCTACATTTTAGATTTTTGTGCAAGTGCATAGACAGCTCAAACTATGAATACAGTTCGTGTTAATATGATGTAATGAATAGACAATATTCTTTACCCTTTTCCTTTTCTCAACTTAAAATTTACCTAGACAAGTAATAATTTTTAAGAGAAGCCAAACATGTTTCAAAGCCAATGTGTCGCGGTAGCTTCTTTGTACAAAAAGTATAAGACTATAACTCCAGACATGTCTTAAGCTACTTCATGGTGCTTGCCATGTGATTCTGTTGATTAAACTGGAGGATATAAGGGATTAAATAGTTTTTTTTTTTGTTAGGGTCATGATTCAAAAGAGAATGCCTCATTTACTTGTAATTGCATGAATTGAGTTGCAGGGAATATGTTTTTATTCTATCGTTCATATATTAAACTAATATTTTTATGTGCTTCAGAGTGTTACTAAGAACCTCTCCTTAGGAACTGAAGCTTTCTGGCTTGGACAACAAAGAAAATCAGGAGTTGGCTTTGTTGCTCGATATGACACAAAGAAAATGGTAAGTTTCTTTGCCTAACTGTAAGCTATTTAAGAATCATGATTAGAGTGTCCACCCATATGACGTTGTTATGTTACCGTTCCTATACCATGCAACTAATGCCCATGACCTCAAAAGGCCACATTCAAGGATTTATAGGATAAATTCCGTTTTTTCTTTCCAGACTTGTTGGGGATTAGTAAATCATTGGCACGTGGCAACATTGAGTTCTTTGATAAGCTTAAAATGCTACCAAACTGCTCCCTTTTTGCCTTCAAAATAGTGGTCAATTTTGGTGTTCAATTGGATGGTTGTTTCTAAACTTGGGGTTGAAGATCTACTATCTAGCACTCATCCATTTATAGTTGTGGGGACACATTTACTACTATGTAGGGCTTTGTCATGGGAACGTGTTTACAGTCACGGGGATGGGTCGATACTAGTGCCCTGGGGTGTGTTAGCACTTCCAGAATTGTTTGTATGGATATTTTATAAGCAGTTAGTCACAATAATGTACACAAGGTCATACATGTATATGAATCAGATTATTTACTGATATTTAATCTTGACAGCCAGCCTTTTTTCCCCTTGAAGCCCCTCCCATGGTTGAATCTAAACAAACTGCAAGCATGCCTTTTTTATTTCTTGTGCAATAAGCATGCATTAATGATAAAATATTGACAGATTTAAATACAAACCATGAATTGTATTGGATAAGCTCAAATGGTTCTTTCATGTGATTAGTAAACTGGTAGGGGCTTTTTGAGACATATTTGAAATATTGAATTGGCCTTTTCCGTTCATTGAATTGTAAGAGAAATTAAAATCCATGCTGGTTACTTCATTAGTAGCTGGATGGTCAAATTGACATTGAAATTGAAATTCGTAATTTTTAATTTGTACACTTTAACTGATGGAGACATGTGACATATGTGCAGGTTGCAACTGGACAAATTGCAACCACTGGATTAGTTTCACTCAGTTATGTCCAGAAAGTATCAGAGAAGGTCAGTTTTCTGTAATGAAGTTTTCACACCTGCTTTTATTTTCTTTATACCATCTTGCTCTATAAGTTTCTTCATGTAGGTTTCCCTTGCATCTGATTTCATGTACAATCATATGGCGAAAGATGTAACAGCAAGTTTCGGCTATGATTATATGCTGAGACAGGTATATCTTGATTTTTTTTCCACCCTTTATTTGCATTAATCCAACATGATATTTGGGGTGTAAAAGTCACTGCAACAACTTGAGCATATTTAGTATCTTCTAAGGAAACCTTTTTTAAAAAAAATGGAACATTCTGTAATTTAGGGAAGTTTGATAATTGAAGTTGTAACCACCTGAAAAGTTAAACAAAAGTATGTTGGTGTTTAACTTTGCAGTGTCGTCTGAGGGGGAAGATTGATACCAATGGTGTAGTTTCTGCTCTTTTGGAGGAGCGATTGGTCACAGGCGTGAATTTTGTTCTTTCTGCAGAGGTCAGCTTGCATCCCTACTTATTCTATACAGTAGCCAACCTATTACTGATTCTTTGCCCTCTGTTTTTAACATGCTTATGTAAGTGGGAAGCCAAGTCTGGAACTATATTAATGAATCAGAATGTGAAGTAGAAACATAAATTAATGAAATATAGATGCCTCCTTGTGAGTTACAAAGAATAATAAAGTAATGGCAAAAAAAATAAAGAAATATTACACGCCTACAAAATTCTAGCCACCTCAGATGCTTGAAATTCCAAGATATAGTCTTTTTAGGCACTAGAATTTAGCATTTGAGAAGCATTCCTAGTCACCAAAAGTGGATTATGCCATGCACTGCATGTTGTCATATGTGGAGTACAATTTTGAATTGGTGGATCCTTCATGTAGTTTCTAAATCTTCTGCAGCTTGATCACTGGAAGAAAGATTACAAATTTGGGTTTGGTATGGTTCTTGGAGAGTGAGGTAGTGTCAGCAGTTCTTCGGAGACACATGTACGATTATAGCAGTTGGCATTTGTCGACAAAACTAAGACAATTTTAGTTTTGCATTCATTTGTTTCAGTTCTTCATGGGGTTGCTATTGCCTTCAGCACCTTTTTTATTGTACTGGCCTCATTACTTAAAGGCTCGATTGGGATAATGTAGTTATGAGCTGGTGTTGGTCTGGAGTAGCAAACCTGAATATAATTCAAACGCGCTGATCTTTTTGTGCGATATCGTTAGAATTTTGTACTCCAATAACAAAAAAAAAAAAACCCTTGAAGGTCTCTGCTGTGACAAAATTGAGAATTATCAGCTAGATTAAATCTACAACTGCATCATTGTGATCGTTAACTTTTGCCACCTGGTTTGCGTTGAAAGATCTTAATGTGTCATGTCATAATTTTTTCTAAGCAAGCAAATTTCAGCTTGCCCTTCTAAGCAGATCTTGTGAATGCAGAGTCTATGAATGTAACAAGAGTTGTAGTGATGATTAACATATATGGCTCAATCGGTTGAGCTAGAGCAACCGAAGCCACATGAGCAACCAAAGATAATTATGGTAAAACTTTTAGAATTGTATTGTTAGCAGTTTAAAAGCCTCTAAAATTAAGTTTCAAAATTCAATTTTTTGGCCGCAGCTGATAAGCGATGATCATAAAAATGTGAAATATGATTCAAGTTTCAATGTGCATTCTGAGAGAAAAAGGAACAAGCATATACAAGTAGTGTCCATGTTACTGTTTACAGGTTTTTTTAATATCTACGTATAGGGCTTGCATTGAGTGTAGTTGCCAAAGTTACTTTGCACATCTGAAATTTTGTTGCAGTGTTATGTGCTCATATGTTTACAGGATACTTTTTTTTGTATCTACGTATAGGGCTTGCATCGAGTGTAGTTGCCAATGTTACTTTACACATCTAAAATTTTGTTGCAATGTTATGTGCTCATATGTTTACAGGGTACTTTTTTTTTGTATCTACGTATAGGGCTTGCATCGAGTGTAGTTGCCAATGTTACTTTGCACATCTGAAATTTTGTTGCATTGTTATGTGCTCGTATCTTTTACAGGGTACTTTTTTTGTATCTACGTATAGGGCTTGCATCGAGTGTAGTTGCCAATTTTACTTTGCACATCTGAAATTTTGTTGCGATGTTATGTGCTCATATAACGATTGTGGATGACTAGAGATATTGAGACCTTAGCTCGGCACACGCGCGAGATGGCCGCCGATGAGCCCATGAGATGCCAGAACTTGTTGCAAATTCTCAACCACAAACCGTATGCGTAGGTGGTCTTCCAGTCGGAAATTTTCAGATAATGGGAAAAATAAAACGTCCACAAAAATTCATCTACCAATACAGAAGCAACGCGAGTCATCACAGGTTTGATTTGATGGTCACATTGGTTACGGGAAGCTTAAGAAAAGAGGAGTGTAAACATCATAAGACAAGCACGAGTTAAACTTCTAACAAAAAAAAATGAAGGAACTGATGGCCCAGAAATTTGAAGAACTTGAATGAACAGATCCTATCTACTGCTATAATCTTGTAACTGATTATTACAGGGCATTCTCTGACTGGACTACAATGTTGGAAGAAATTTCTCCAAGAGCAAGAATGCGACAAAGATTATAATAGATGGTCTTAACCCATGCTGAAGCCCAAAGAAATATTGAGGTACCGCCAGTTAACCTCTTAAAGCTAACGCTCCTCCCCATATGCAACAAAAATTAGGGGGAAGGAAAACAATCAAGAGGACAGAATCACGTCAGACGCTCAGATATGATCACAAACTGCTTGCGTGAAGTCTGAAGTCGAAGCCTTTCCACCAAGATCAGCAGTCCTGAACTTTCCCTCG
Source organism: Oryza coarctata (assembly GCA_030770085.1). Taxonomy (NCBI): domain Eukaryota; kingdom Viridiplantae; phylum Streptophyta; class Magnoliopsida; order Poales; family Poaceae; genus Oryza; species Oryza coarctata. Next base: position 8,169,444 of record CM061463.1, on the reverse strand, counting down.
GAGATCGTCTGGAGGATGGCGTTGTGGATCCGGTCTGCTTGGTTATTGAATTGCAAGTGGCGCAACATCATAACAGCACTCAGCAGAAGAGCAGTCGGATTTGCAAGGTTCTAGAAACAATAAAGAATCATTCAGTTAAAAATGCAGGAACAAGCAGTTGTTAATACAAGGCACATGTTAAAATGGGATTAAGTACAATAATTGACACTGACAGTTTTCATATTTCATCAAGTAATGGGAAATCTTAACAGGTAAAGATTGTAAAAGAAGCCATGAAGCAGGAACTGTTTTATGTCTAGCTCACCTTGCCGGCAATATCAGGAGCAGAACCGTGAACAGCTTCTGCCAGACAAATGCCACCTTCACCAATGTTGCAGCTGGGGGAATGCAAATAGTTAGTCGATGTTGTATTACCTGGGTGTCAAATTGATAGACAAACAGAAATAAATTTACCTGGGTGTCAAGCCCAAGCCCCCAATCAGACCAGCACAAAGATCGCTAATAATATCACCATAAAGATTTGGCATCACCAATACATCAAAAAGACCAGGATTCTTCACAAGCTGCAAGGGGACAGAGTTCATAATCAATGGTGTCATTATTTAACTCTGTCCAGGATTGCAATAGAAATGGTTAGAATGCAAGTAGTCGACCATAGATCATCACACCAGTGTGAAGTACGCTTCAACATTAACACCAAACAATGCATAGGTTTTGCTATTGGCAGAACAACGTACCGTCATACAACAATTGTCAATGATGACCTCCTCGTATGCAATTTCAGGGTACTTCTCAGCCACTTCACGACAACACTGAAAGTAAAATAAAAAACAAACAAGACATCAGCTCCCAGTAATATGCAATTAAGGAATACGTAGGAACAGGTAGCAATCAAACCTTGAGGAAAAGGCCGTCTGTCTTCCTCATGATATTGGCTTTGTGTATCGCAGAGACCCTCTCCCGCCCGTTGGTCTTGGCATAGTGGAAAGCATACCCTGCCACTCTTAAACTTGCTTGGCGAGTAATAATTTTTAAGCTTTCCACCACACCCCTGACAACCTGGAGAATAAATAACACAACAATGACAAATAATGCTAACAAGAACAATGAAAACGATGTTGATTTTAAGAATGCTTACCTGATGCTCAAGGCCACTATATTCTCCTTCGGTATTTTCACGAATAGTCACAAGGTTCACATCATCATATCGAGTCTTGTATCCTGGGAGGGTGTTGCAAGGTCTAACATTCGCATAAAGACCAAGTTCTTTCCGTAGTGTAAGATTCAATGAACGATGGCCTTTTCCAATAGGCGTAGCCATAGGACCTTTCAAGCCAACTTTGTTTCTCCGCACAGACTCCAAGCTTTCCCAAGTCAGAAAGCTCTTTGTTCTGGGATCAACTTCTGTACCAACATAATGTTCTTCCCATTCTATCGGTACCCCTGCAACATTGAATACCTGAAACAGCAAAAGGAAAAGTTAACTAAGATATAAATATATAATGAAACAAGCTGCGGTGTCAGAAACCATGCATCACTTTCATAAATTAACAGTCAATGTTATAGCATCACTAGGGAACTCGGTTACAAAACAAGCGCTATATAAATAAAGCACTTGGGACCATTTTTGGAACAACAGGGTGTGACTTCATTGCATCAATCGTCAGAAGAGTTCTATAATGCTTATATCCTATTTAGCGAGAATGAGGACATTTGCATATAGAAGGGTTGAATAGCATAGTAGCATTGCTCAGTAAGTTTTGAATCCCATGTTATTCAATCAAAAAGGGATGCATGAAAAAAATGTTATAATGAAACACTCACTTCAAACATGAGTTCTAAATGAGTATTATATCAACCAAAAAAACTAGGAAAATATATTAGCCCAGCATAAGCATAAAATGTACTCCTATCTTAAGCAAGCAGCAATCAACATCACATCAACACTAAATACAACTTTACTGTTCCCAAGGAGATTGATTGTCGCTTGATGTTTAGAGTATGTCAGGATAACCATATGATAGACAGTTGACAGCAGTTATGAAATCACTTCGGTTGGAGGTACAGCAACCAGAGACATGAAGGCATGTGCTTGCAGCCAATTAACCAAACATGAGTCCACATTGAAAAGACAAAGCAAATCAAAAGGAATAGGTTGGTACACCTAAATGAAGCTGCACTAAGTTAAACCCAAAGGTCTTCCTCTTTATTAAGAAATTTAACCCAACTATGGGCACATATTCAAATAAAGCAAAAGAAGAAAGATCAAAAGCAAGTTGAAGGAGGCTATCTTCATGGAGAATTTGAAGTCAAGCCTTTTCACTACGCACACAAGAGGACAGTGAGAACTAATTGAATCTCACTACTCTTACTCCCCACAGCCCTTCAGGTCAATTAATTCAATGCATGCAAAACAGGCCAAGGAAGCAAAAGCTAATAAAATAATACTTTTTCCATAAAGAACTGCTTCATCTGTATATGCTGAAGGATGGAATCTTTCAATCGAAAAATTAGGTCCTGCTAAGAAACGCAATGTCCTAGCTGACCTGAACTCCAAACTATGTCACTTTGTGGATTTTTAGATATGTTTATGTTTTCACTCTGATGTTTTTGAGACACACTTTATCTACTACTAGAGTTTCAGAAAGCTTGTAAACATAGCATCTGAAGAGTGCCAAATCCAATGTGCAGAAACAATGCAATGAATGCCATTGCAACATTTAAGTAGACCAGCACACATTCAATCAATGATTGAATAATGGATATAATTTATTCAAAATAAAAAAACTAGACCAAAGTGCAGATTATAACCCTCTAGAACATTGCATGTGACCTATATGATTTATGGGGGATTGGGGATATGTTGTGGAACAAAACCATAAATATCATCACTCATAAAATTTTAAGAGGATTGAAATATCAAAACAAGAAGAAACGTAATTGCCCAACTGACAACAATAGCAAACTTTAGAATCTGTTGCCTCTACAACTGGAATTATAAACAATCAGAAGCTCTACCTTCAAGAATAGCATACATCATATATGACTTGTTCATGGACTATGCTAACTGGAATTACTTGAATGTAAAGGGCATACAATGGACAAAAATTTCATGAGATTTAAACTGAAGTGTATTAAGCTCACATTCAGTGTGACCTAATTCCAATAAAGTATTGTAACATGATTTCTCTTCCCTAATTCAGGAAGATGTTTCAATTTAAAGCTCCTAAATGATGTCTATTGGGTAACAGGTTAGAATATCAGAAAGCAGGAGAGAAATTACAAAGCCCTTCTGCTCCTTACTGGCATGTTTGTAATCCTTCAATAAGCATTCTAGGTGAAACAGAAAAACTAAGGACAAATGTGCAAACTATTTATTCTCATCGTCAAATATATGTTTTTTGTGGAAATGCAACAAAACTGGGATGCAATGGTCCCCGTTATTTTCATTATTAGTTACAAGCAGGCATAAATTTAGCAGTGTTGCCACATTGACCTACTAAGAATCATCTTTGCCCCTTCCAGACAGAAGGTAAAAAAATCTCCGGGCAACAGAAAAAACTAAAAGAGACACAGGCTAATCGTCTCTAATATCTCAATGCACATCATCATGACCAAAACAATCTTAATGCCACAGCTCGAAAACAAAATTGCTTTTCTTATCGGATCAATTAAGGTCCACGTCAGATAAATACAACACAAGCCGCTACAGTTGTGGTCATACAAGGATTAATAAATCGCGATATGAACCGAAATTCTATACCTGCTTGACCGACTCGGCGATCTCCGGGCCGATGCCGTCGCCGGGGAAGAGCGTGGCGCGGACGGTCTCCCCGGAAGCCGTCGAGAAGGGCGCCGCCGCGGCACGGCCAGTCATCCGCGGCAGGACGCTCCCCTGGAGCAGCCTCCGTAGCGCCATGCTTCCCCTCCGCTGCTACCCTGGAAGCACCACCAAAAACCAACACGTCAACCCTAGACTCCAACAGGCGCGGAAGAGGGTGGACCAGTCCAACCCCAAACACAAAACCATCAAACCAAATCAAATCCAAGCACTCTCCCCTCCATCAAACGCGCGCGCGCACAATTCGATCGATCGGGCGGGCGGGCGAGCACACAGGAGGCGCCCACGAGCCCCCGATCGAACCGGAGGCGATCTGGGTCGAACATACGGGGGAGGAGAGACGAGTGACGAGATCGGAGAGGAGGAATGTACCGGACGGCGAAGGCTCACGACGGCGGCGGCGATCGGCGGCGAGGAGGAGGGAGAGAGACGGATGGGAAAGGGGAGGAAGAGAGGATGGTGGTGGAGGAGGTGGAAGGAGACTTTTTCTCCTGCGTCCCTCCCTTTTATTCGGCCGTCGATCTGGATCGGACGGCTGAGATTACCGGGGCCCACGACCCGTTTGATTGCGGAATGAAAAGATGAATAAAATGATGCTACAGCGAGAGCCCCTTGGGTGTTCTTATTCCAAGTTGATGGAGGTACAACGAATTTGGGTTTGTTCTTATTTAAAAAACGATTTGGGTTTGCTCCAAAAAGAAATCTAGAACAAAAGTTGCAATCAGCTTGTCATCTAACAGCTCGAATGAGATCCGGTCTCTCATATGTATAAGTATTTCCTGGGCCACCTTTCCAAGAATATAACAGATTAAAGGATTAACTTTGATGGCATGTGTATGATCATATAAGCGTATGTGTGATTGAGTGCATACATCTAATTGTACTATTATGTACGCAAGCAACAAAGGTGTAGATTATTATGTCAACATTGTCGGTAGTTTCTATGTGTGTGCAGAAAATTATTTAATTAGGCTCGAAAAATGTTATGTTATTGTCTTACAGTTAAAGAAAAACACTGACATAAAACTAAAACTTGAATGTGACAAATAGAGATAAAAGAAAAGATATTGATGATAGCATAATGATATTGTTCGGCCTAAGCCTTCAATTTTACCTGGCTCAGTCTCACTTATGACGGCTCCAATATTAAATTAAGCTAAGAGCTCACGCACTATTTCCCATGTATAATGGCATAACTATACAAATAGTGACCAATGGATTATAGGCATTTATTCACCTATTTGCTATATCATGTCAAGAGGCAAAACAAGCTTTGCTAACGTGTGGAGGGGTGTACAATCATTTACCAGGAAGTTAGTTTGCTTTAAAAAAAAGTGCCACAGAGTTTAATGACTCAGAACTCCACCCGAAATACTGAATTTACCCCTATATTCAACCTTCCCTCGCATTTCTTCCTCTCCCTTCTCCTTTCTCACTTTCAACCCTTGCTAACGGTTTGCTGTTATGCCTAGTTCCATCACTAGCACGTCGATGCCGTCCATTGCCCCTCCATGCTTGATCTCCATCACATGCCCCGTGCATAGTAATCTAACAACCCTCTTGCATCATCAGCCTGCTCATTGAAACAGTAGCTAGAGATCCGCATATGAGCTAGCGCCCAAGCTACGTGCTAAAGCTACCAGAGAAGGGACAAGTGTGAATCAAGGGTGGAGACCGAACTTGGCATATAGGCAAGTGGCAAGAGTCGGGCATTGAGTTTGGTGGTAGCAAGAGCTTTGTGCATGAGCCAGTGGTGGAGATTAGGCACAGGGGACAAGGAGCATAGATGGTGTGCTAGTATTAACCAGATGAAATTGGAGGTAAGAAAAAAGGAGAGAAAGATGACGAAGGAAGATAGATTCAAATATGGTATTTTCGATGGAGTTGTGGCAAAGAGAGGGATTCCACTTGACGCTGTGGTAATTTTACGAAGTCAGCTAACTCCGTGGCAAATGGGCATACACTCCTTAATTCTGTTGCAAACAAAGCAATCTCCACACAAGCTGAGTTAAGCTATGGGCTATCCCGTTGCATTTTAGAGTAGCCTAGACATCTCTATTTTAGGAGGAGTTTAGACCTAATGCCATATTCCAACTTTCTCTAAAGGGGATGTTAAGGTTTGCTATCTACAAATGCTCACTCCCAACTGGTTCGGCTGGGAATTATAAACTAAAATGATTTTAAATTGTAGATTTTGATTTCAAAAATATTTTTAGTAGATGTTTTTATGGTATGGCCATGGATTGTATAGAAAATGATTTTAAATGATATATCTTGATTTTAAAACAATTTCAGTGGACGTTTGTAGTACGCAAAGGGAGTCAGAACCCCCAAAATTAATCATAACATCAGATGAACCAATTAAGCTCTAGCCAAATTTTACTTTATATACTAGTCGATATTTGGTTCGTTTGTTGCTTTAATCATCCAGTATTTCATAGACCTACAATGTGATTATTATTATAGAATTTGGCACATTTACACATTGCGGGTCACAAGTAATACCGCCTCATCACTTATACTTATTATAAGCGAAATGGCTTATTAGTGATTAAAAATTAATTGATGGGTAAATCTTTCACATATGTGTTCTTATGGATGTAAAAGAAAATGTTAGAAAATACCCTAAAATCAACTAAAATTTAAATTTTCGCTTATACTGATAAGCTGAACACAAAACGATAGAGATGTTATAAGAACAGAAAACCACATCTTTCTTAACATGCTGAAAAAGAAGCCCAACAGTCTGGCCTTATCGGGCAAAACGAAGCCCAAACCCAACAACCCCAATTAGCCCAGCGTGGGCAGCCGACCCTTCCACTCCCGTGCCTATATAAACCACCAAACCCTAGCGCCCTCACTCTTCCATCTCGCCGCCGCCGCCCGAGAAGAAGCCGCCGCCGCCGCCGCCGCCCAAACCCTCGCCGCCGCCGTCGCTTCTCCTCGGGTCGCAACCATGGTGGCCCCAAAGAAGGCGGTAACGTTGCCTCCGCCTCCACCCTCCTGCCGGTTCTCGCGCGAGCGAGCTAGATCCTGCATTTCGTCCTGCGAATCACGGCTGTTTTGCGCTCTAACATCGTCGTGTATGTTTCTGCAGAAGAAGTCCACGGACAACATCAACAACAAGCTGCAGCTTGTGATGAAGAGCGGCAAGTACACGCTCGGCTACAAGACCGTCCTCAGGACCCTCAGGAACTCCAAGGGTAAGATGAATGCGCACTCCTTGCCCTGTTAGATTATGCGAGATTGCAGGTTAGGGTTCGCATCACTGTTAGTATTGGCGTCTAATGTTTGGGTGGATGTTAAGAGTGAGATTGTGCGTCGTAATAACTGATTACCGGTGGATCTCATTGCCGCCGCGTATGAGTCGATGCCATAGCGATTAGCCCCACTGTCTCTGTTCTTCTGAATGTGCTCGATTTTGCGGTTCAGTAGCTGATGGCGGTGTATGTACACACGGCGGATTAGTATTTCCATAGAATTAGACAAAGTCTTTATTATTCCTGTCTGTTACTTACAATCTAGGTAGTCCTAAAATGGTACTTATATTATGTGTTAGTTTTCATTGTGCTCAAATAGTGAATGTGAATTTATTTCTAGGTATGCCATTACGCTATACGTGCCTGAACTATGTTGGATTTCAACTCTACCCTAGCCTAACTTGTTTGTGACTGAAAGGATTTATTGTTGTTGTTAGTGTATATGCTTTTACGTTGTGTACTGTTCTTTCTCTATTTTAGTTTTGAATGAATTGATACTGTAGGATATGACGACCCTTTCCCCAGATGATCGACAGTGAACATGCTATGCACTATTGTTTCTCTTAAGAGATAACCAAGCCAGAACTCTGATCTTCCAAATTTAGTCCACAGAGTCCCTCCTTTTGCTGAAAGATTTCTTTGTTTGAAAATGTGCTGATTGATGCCTAGTTAGATCATGCTTCTTATTTCCCCTGATGCATTAAGAATGTTATGATGAAATATTATTTGGTACTGCTTAGTATGGAGAATATGATGATCCTTTCCCCAAATGATCAACAATGAACATACTGAGCGCTATTATTTCTCTTTTGAGAACCAAGCCAGTATTCTGATTCTCCAAGCATCATACAGTACATTTTCCTGTATTGTTTTGAGCAAACCCAGTGATTGTTTTGTTGACTGTGGTGGATGTATCAATGTATTCCATTGTTTAGCATACTTATGATGCTATAGAGAAACATCTATTATGATCTTTGCAAATTTGCCTCTCCAGTTTTTGAATTCTTTAGCGTTGAAAACTGATTACCAGTGGATCTAATACTGATATGGCCATTGTGTATGAGTCAACGCCATAATAATTGTCCATATTCTGCATACAGTAACTGTGATGTCACTGCTTATTTGCAGAAGTGGGAATATGCTTTATGATGAACTTTTTGTCTTTTTTATGGGTCTTGAATATGAATGCAAGGAAAATTTTTCAGTTACTATATTGTATTTTTTTAACTCTTTGTACCATTCATATGCTTAATATTTTACTTGCATAGCCTCTTTCTCCTTGTTTTTGTTATTGTTCTGATGGGTTTGCTAGTAATTTTAGTGTTCTGTTTCTAAGCCATTTAGAACATCACTGTATTACTGCCCTACTTTGTTCTGTCATGGTATCTGGCAGACTGATGTATAATGTGCTCATTTGTCTTCATTACAGCAAAGCTAGTGATCATTTCTAACAACTGCCCTCCTCTACGGAAGTCTGAAATTGAGTACTATGCTATGTTGGCCAAGGTCACTGTGCACCACTTCCATGGAAGTAAGTCGACATCCCTGCTTTTCATCATCCTTTGTGACCTCTGCAAAGATCAAACAGTGATGCTTGATTGGTATTAAAGATCTAATCCAATGTCAATTTATGTTTTTTAGAAACATAAACCTAATTGATTTCTATTTCACATTTTTTGTAAAAATGATAAATGAAACTGAAGTAAGTTGCAAGGTTCTGTCTTTTGTTTTCATGACAGAATTGCATTGTGGTTGCAGCAATTGCAGAGCAAGACTTTTATAGACTAAAAAAAGTCATAACTATTTGCTAAGATTTTTAGTCATTTGTTTCAGGACAAATGTATTGTAAACTGTGCATATATCGGTTTCTACTATGTCACTCTGGATTACTAGTCTAGCTATGTCATTTCATTTGCTCCAGTGATGTTTACATGTTTGAAAAGTAACAGCTACATGCTTGTTATCAGATAATGTCGATCTGGGGACAGCCTGTGGTAAATATTTCCGCGTCTGCTGCCTTAGCATTATTGATCCTGGTAACTTTCTATATGACAACTATTTCAAATCAAAGAAATAGAACTACACTGTTCTTTGGTACTAAGACGGTACATTGTTCTTGATTTCAGGTGACTCGGATATCATCAAGACCACGGGTGAGCAGTAAGGAGCGGTTCAAGTGGCGCATCGGATGCTGTCACACCGAGCTGTTCTAGACATCGTAGTTGTTGCTGGACTTGATTTGGTCTCGTGTATCGAACAGCTTTTTACCAGTCAACCGAAGTTTCGTGGGAACATTGTTTTGGGATTGGAAAAATTTTGTTCCTTGCTCGAGTCATGATGTGTGTTCGTCTTCATCTTCACTCGGTTGTTAAGTGCCCTTGCGATGTTTCTTCCAGACCTCAGGTTTCTGCATTCTTTTGAGACAGTACTACAAATTCGAGCTGCTGATTTGCCGATGCTGGCTGGCAGTAACAACTTGCAACCAGCAATTTGTCGAACGATCTGTTTGGAATTATTTACAGCTGAATTGTTGGGGAACGTGACACGAGAAAAAATTGCTTTGATACTTTCGCTTGTCACGAGAACAGCCTGAAAACCGCTCAAACACGATACTCCGATGCTTTTGGTACTTATCGTGAGAACATAAATTTCATAAAACTACATATGTAAGGTGTATCATAAAACAAAAACTTTGATGTAACTAGCAGAATAATAATGTTGCTACGAATAAAAACTCTAAAATTTATACTCTTGTGATAGTACTGTTTCGTTAACTGCAGTTTTGTGATAGTATACACCTGGGCTCGCTCCAGCTCCGGCTCGTTGGCAGCCCGACTCCACGTCGGGAAAACGAGGCCCATAAGCGCCCATAAAGCAAGAAATCAATCTGGGCCGCCCGTGCATGCGTCGCCGGGCGCTCCACGAACCGTCCGATCCGATCGGGGCGGCCGCGCCGGGAAACCCTAAGAAACCCTAGCTGTCAAGTCGATCTATATATACCAGGGCGCCGGCGCCGGCGCTCCCGCATCACCTTCGCCGACTCGGCTCTTCTCTCGTGCTTCGCTAGGGCCTGCGCTGACCCTCCCTGCGGACATGTTGGCTGCTTCTCCAGTGTGGGGATGAACGGTTTCATGATGTTGCTGAAGTCGTCCTCCCTTTGCTGCTGCTCTTTCTAGCTGGGTTGGATTTGATTTCCGCTCGCTTGCAAACCTGTCTACTTTTTTTTCGTTTTTAAATCGGTCTACTTTTTTTTGTCGTTTTCAAATCTGTGTGCTTTTTTGGTTTGTTTTTTGGCTGTTTGGAGTTGATTGGTTTGGTTGGAAGTGAAAGGTGATGCAGATGACGAGCCACAAGATTCAATGGGTAATTTGCGTCTGAGGCATCTCTGTGATGTCACACCCTTTTTTCACCTTGGAGATCTGATGCATCCACAAATATTCTCCTTTTTTGTTCTATTTTTTCCTGCATTAGTCGTTGCATTTATTTGTAATTTGTTCCTTTTGTTTTTTAAAGAAAACTGTTCTCTTAAGACTCAGTGAGGTGGGTTGGATGATATGACGATTAAATTGTTTCCCTATTGGTTTGATTGGCCGCTATGATGGCCTCATTGTATTAGCTCTATCTGATCATCTTCCCCCACATCTTTTTTTTGTTGTCATTTTTCGTCTCTTCTTTTGGGTTTTTAACGGAGGGTAAAACCATGCGGATCTGTTGATAATATCAAATAGTAGGGTCGTAAAAGTTTCAAGTTGCTGAAGACGCAGATTAACAAGCCTATTCAGTGGCAAATTCAAGTAATATACAATTAACAAGCCTATTCAGTGGCAAATTCAAGTAACATACTGATACAGACATCCAGAATGTAATGTAATACTGTAATTTCGATAAGGAAATTATGATTGAATACTTAGCTGGGAAGGCTATCGTGGCCTATTAAGTCCGCAACTCTCAGCACAACCCATCCATTAATTATGGTCAATTCTTAACACAACCCCATCCATTAATTACATTTAGTTCGCATGTTCAACTGGTAGGCAAGCGAACAAAAAATGTCTACATGAAGAAAGCCCAAACAAACAGGTTGTTGCTCTAACTTCGAGTTTTAGGTGGCAGCGTTCAATCATCATCAAGGGAGTTACGACTGCTGGTCTAACGATCGATTCAATTGATCCGTCGATTAATTAAAGACGCAATTACACGGCCATTACATCGCCTTAACACCGGAAGTCTCTACTGGGATTGGGAGGAGGAATCTTAGCTACATCGTGGGCCCTACGGGATTAAAGATTCCTTGCGATTAGAAAGGCGCATTTATGAGATTCCCCCGTTCCGTGCTGGCCGTCGACTCGACCAATGCTGCGCAACACAACTGGACCGCGACGTGTAGGTTGTTTCCGTTCGCCGTGGGTTACCACAGCTTGTCCTGCCCTACAGTTTTTTTTTAAGGTTTGATGGTGGATACACATAACCCACACATGCTACGCTCACGTCACGCATACGCTACTAATAGATCTATTAAGAGACCTTAAGCCTTTAATATGTGACAACCACTCAGATGTATATACGTGTATATACTATTTTTAAAAATGAAAAAAATACTGTCGGGTGAGACACGGGGGTGTGGATCCTAGGATCGAAACCACGCCCAGCAGCACGCACACCCACGTGGCTAGCCGAGCCTCGCTCGTCCTGCCCTGCAGTTTTTTAATATTGAAGAAAAGAATTCGGCAATTCTATTGCCAGGTCAGCTATAAAGCATTATCTACTTGCTACTTGCAAGTTGCAACACAAGAGTTTAATATAAGGAGAAATTTCGACAGTAATTATTTCAATTCCTATAGGAGTAAAAAAAAAATCCCTAACCTAATACTTCCTTTAGTACTTAAACGAGGACTAGCTTTGGCGTGGAATGAAATGAATATTAAGTGTTCCATTCCAATGGGATTAAGATACCCTAGTGATCGGATTATTGCGATGGATTAGTGACTTTATTATAGAAATAAATTAAATATTTTAAAACCAAACTTAGCTTAGAACAAGTGCTATATCAATATAGTAGACCAAAGTTTGTTAAGAAAATAGATTTTTAAAGGTGTGAAGAAAATAATCTATCGCAATAATCTAATAAAATAGCTTTTATCTCATCAAGAAACTTTACTTTTATACATGAATTTATAATTTGTCTTTGTAAAATAGATGTAATACCTAACCATCTAAAGTGGATTTTAAATAATTAATGATAAAACAGTTAGAAAACTAATATATTTATCAAGTGCATAAATAGGAATTAAGTCAATATAGAACTAAAGTGATGTATGGAAGCCCTACAAAAAGAAAAGAATGTTGTTTCGTGAACCCTAAGTTTTTAAATTCCATTCATTTAATTTTTAGTCTAGAAATGACATATTACACCTGCAAAACTATTATTGAGGAAAGTGCTCAAAACTTCTTCATTGATCATATAGAAGAGACACCTTACACCACTGTCACAAATGTTTTAGGCAATTTGTACCAGGATCGGAGTCTTTGGTCCAAGGACTGGAATCTTCGATCAAGGTTCTCAATTAAGCTTTGATGACTGATCGAAATCTTCAACATTGACTGAAATCTCTTATCAACATCCTCTGTCTGGTCAAGAGGCTTGATCATAATCTGTGGCTTGGGGGACCAAACCCCTAATCCCTACTTGTTGGTTGTTGCTTCGAGACAAACATCCACTTCTTTTTAGAGCTCTTCCACTCACTCTCAACCTTGTTTAAAGTGAGTGGAGTTTTGGAGATTTGAGTCTAAATGAGATAGGATTCATTGTCTTAAAGCACTTGAGATCAACATCATGGTTTTGCACGTGCTTATTATTCTTAGAGAGTAACCTCCTAACTGGCTAGACATCACCTACAAGCTTTTAAGTGGTTGTAGCAAGCTTGAAAAATTTGTGAAGGTTCTACTCCATCTAGGAACCAAGGATCTTACTCAAGCGGCCAAGAGACGCATAGGTGGCGTCTTGAGCTCAATAGCATCCTAAAGAATTATGGCATGTAGGTATCTGTGGTGCAATGCCAGCTACCCTGAGCTAGCATCCTCAAGCTACCCACCGCAAGACACCAAGTACATGCTGAACAACCCAAGCTAGCCTGCTTGACCTGTTAGGTCAAGTTGGCTAGCCACAAGCTTACAACCATGGGCTATATTGCTCGGGCTCACAAACCTCAGGATAACCAACTATCTCAGAATGACAACCCCAAGCTCGACCATTCCCCTGACACATGAGGCACAAGAGCTTAAGGCTGCATGAGTCCAACTACCCTAACTATCGCATTCAATACGATAGATTGAGGCGCTCACTCGGTACGACGCCCATGCACATGTGCTAATCTAAGCGATAAGATAATTATCTACTTCATTAATGGATGATATGGGATAAAATATATACCGCTCCACATCATCTCCTATGTGACTAGGCTATAGTCATCCCACCTACTGTAGCCTAACCTGTACCTATCTATATGAAGAGGCTAGCCGATAGGCTAGCTAGGGTTAGCAATGGCTAGAGTATGTCGCGTAGTGGGCAACGGACGCTAATGATACCATAGTGATTAGACTAATCATACATAACCTCCGTTCATTGAGGCCCATAGGTCCTATCTTTGTACTCCATCCTCCTTTCTTGATCTGGGTAATACCTCGAAGAAGATTGCAAATGAGAAGAGGGAGACAAATGAGGACAAACTAATGTAGCACACCAAAAATAAGAAAAAAAATATAGAAATAGGGTGTTACACTTCTTAATGGCTCAAATATGTCTAAAATTATTTATGTTCACTTCGTTGAACTCATTGCATGCTAGATCACTCCTGAGTCAAACATAAAGGAAGCTAGCTCAAGCCCCCGCTCTCAACATACGATTAATGACAACCTCTAAAAGGAAAAAAAATGTAAATTTGGTAAGGTTAAGGGTTAAAAGAAAACTAACTCTTTGGAGTCCTGAATTCAAAATTCGATGAAAAATCTCTTGTGTTATCTCTCTTTTAGCCCGATCTATACATATTGATAGCCTTCTAAAGTTGCTTTCTAGCTTTATATCATCTTGCTTGCTAAAACTTGATTCAATGTAGTTTTTGATATTGTCAACTTGTTTTAATACCGTATCTTTTTCCTCCTGTGAACTCTAGGCTTGTCTAAGGACTTTCAATACGGCGGTGTGAGTACGGTGTGTGTATATATATATATATATATATATATATATATATATATATATATATATATATATATATATATATATATATATAATTTGTATATTTCTAGAAGAAGAAAAAAACCATTTAGGGCCCTCCACGTGTTTGCCTATCAGGCAATTGTTGCTATCTGATTGAATCGCCTGCTTATTGACCAGAAAAAATAGATTTTATAATTTTAATCCGGTGAATATCCGGTGATTTCTCACACAATTTGTTTTTCAGTCTTATACTTCAAAGCAACCTGCTTCAGTCACATCTAAGAATATCCACTACTGACCCTTACAAAGCAACGTTAAACAACAAAGAACTTCACGTCAAAACTTCAACGCTAGAAACAGGCTGCTTTAATTTCGAGCTAGGGATACACACAACATTTACAAGTTCCAGGTGCCATGCGAGTGGATAGCTGCACGTCGCAGATGAAAACTGCAGTGCCGGACCGCCAGTGCGGCACAGCAGTGACAAACTGATGATAGCCATCGCCAGTAAATGGGAGTATGGAATTACTTGACATCATCAGTAAATGTGAGTATGGAATTACCTTGCCTGCGTTGCCTCTAACGAGCTCATCATTCAGCAAAAGTTGATTGGATTGCACCCTCGTGCTAGGCACCATGCTACCCTGCTATACTATGATATACTCTATTCGTTCTTAAATATAAGAGATTCTAGATTTTAGACGAATTAAGGATAGAGAAAAAAAATCTAATGCTCTTATTAAATAGGGTATATGTAAGAAGTAGAAGGATAGTTGAGGGTAAACAAGAAAGGAATTTGAATGAAAGATGGATGAAGGGAAAAAGCAGTAGTATAGAATACCTTTTTAGAAACAAATTTTAAATGCATATATCCTTATATTTGAGTAGTTTTGCATGCACAGTGTTTCCACAGGTATAGTTATGACTGATCACTGCTCTGACAGGTTTATGCATATCAGGCAAGGAATCATTGTCAGTTAAGGTTTTGCAGCAAGGATTGTTGCTAGGCCTCCAACAAGAACATATGTGACTTCATCTCTGATGAGCTGAATAGCATAAAGGATTGCAGCTAAAATGCATGTTAAGTTGTCAGCCATAGCATTTTTTAAGTAGATGGAATTAAGGGCAGTGTAATTGTATTATTTTGGTGGTGTTGCCTTTAGTAGTTAGCTGTGCTACCACAAGTTAGGGACTTGGGGCCATGTGGGAAGATCAATCATATGACCAGTGGCTGTCACTGTAAAATACAAACAGAAATAAGTCCAGGGTAATCATGCATCAACAGATCGAGGACATTTTATTTATTTTTTTGGGGGGAGAGGGATCATTAGATTGACTACACAAATCACTAAGCCCATAGTAAAAAGGATGTAGAACTTACTTGCCGCTAATTATTGCAATTGGATTAAGAATTTCCGTGCCACCAATAATGGATTGAGGTAGAAGTCAAGAGTGACACGCAGGGCTCACGTTACACTTACCCTTCGCGCAAGCTTTAGCTGACTCAGGGTGATCAATCAATCAATAAGATCTTGATATTCTTTTCAGCAAGTGATGACAAACGGGTGCAAAAGAAATTCTCAAGTCTGATATCAGCAGTGAAGCTCCTTTCCAAGATTTCCAAGTACCTGCAGTCATCGGCAGTGGTTAGTGTTTGGCAAGTTGCACGTGGACATTTGAACTCTCAAGCAACCATCAACTTCACGAATAGGAGGAGAAAAGGACGATTTATGCAACTAATACAAAAGCTACAACTTTATTCGGTCCCAAATGAATTTAACAACAGGTTCCACAAAAACTTGTCCAATAGAAATATCCAAGATTCTCATGCCTTTCCCTCCCCGCCCCCCCCCCTACCGTATAGGCATAAAGTTATTCACTAGTAAAAGATTAGGACTACTATCTAACAGTACTGAAATGTGTGGGGGAGATGCGAAGGTTGCAACAACTATCTACTTAAAAAATTTTGTTTGGAGAAATTAACAGCGTCTGGTGAGAAAGTTGTAGGCAAAAAAGCAATATTGAAAAGGAAAGCAAACCACCCAGGCTCTGTGCTAATGACTTTATGGCCTTCATCAAATGACAGTTGATGTCTCACACCAAGATATTGGTACCCTCCCTACCCCCTCCCTCTTCCTCTTTCTGCAACATTTATTTGCACAGCAGACCTAGCTGCTGTAAGCTACAGGACAGCCCAGTACAAGAGGGGGGGTCCTTCCCATATTTCATTCTCCTACTGAAAAAAACTCATGATATCTAGCTTCCAACGTTCCAGGTTCCAGAGCTACTACCTCTCCAAGAACTGCACAGCTATGGAGGACACCTTGGACGTGGGTATGCATCGACATGGAGGATAAGTTCTATAGGGTGGCCATGGCTATGGATGATCCATCTTGCAGTTGCAGATTCCTGTTGTGGTTCTTATGTTTTGTAGCATGCGTTCTCCTGGAGTCTGCTGCTTCTGTTCATTCATGGTGCCCGTTACATCCTAGCTCGGGGCAGGAAGCAAAGTTTAAGCAGAAGACAAACAAGTTTTGGGAGTACCAGGAACAGAGCAATACCTGGGTGGAAATAAGCATGCCTTTCAATTTGATGTCCTGCATCAACGATACCTGCACAAAGGTAGGATCAATCGAGCAACTGGAAAGGAGACATGGCCGTTCTTCAATTTCTAGTCAGGAGAAGAAAGATACAGAATTTGATGGCAGTGATCAAGCAGATATAAATGATCCAGTCCTGCCCATAAGAAAAAGAATTTCCTTGACAAGAATGTCAGAATCATCTGTGTGGGTGACAGGACAAAGTGGATCAATTTATGAGAGGTTCTGGAACGGGCTTGTATGGGTGATTGCTCCTCATGAACTACCGATTTCAGCTGGCTATGCTACAGCGACTTTCATTGTGAATACAACTATTCTTGCTCTTTCAGAGACTGGAATCCTTTATCAGGTAAGTTGCATCTCTAGCTATCAAACAGAACAATACTGATTATCATGACTGTTGCAATACCCTTGGTCATCTTTACCGTTGTATGTTTTTCAACTGTTTAAATCTATAATACAACAGTAGTTTATCACAACTCCTTTTTTCCCCAATCCACTTCTGTTATTTTGTTGGACTGTCTACATGTGTTTAAAATTTGAAATTGTTAAGCAAAGAACAACAGACAAAGTATCATGGCAGAGGAATAGGAAATCTTACAGAAATAGCAGAGGAATAAGAGCTGTATATAAACTAGGAAGGTAGTTTCCCCTTACGAAACAATAAAGTAGCAGAGAACTGGTTATACCGAAATATGTATAGATAAGTGTGCAATATTAATTCGTGAGAAAGGTGCAGCAGCAGCAACAACAATAATAATATCATGTATCATAGCGGTTTTAGCTTGGTTTAAGTTTGGACTTGTTTCTCCCAAAAATGAGGCACATTCTTCTTTAATATAACACTGACAAATTTACCGCGATCTTTCAAAAAAAATCATGCATAATGAAATTTGTTAGAGTTTATCTCCTTCGTTTATCTTTTTTTCCTGTTTATGTGATCCCCCTCTATATTTAGGTGGCTGACGTTTGAGTCTTTTCTACCTAGCCTTTCCTTATACGCTAATCTCCCAGATCTCCATTCTGATCTTAATTCTATAAATCAGGTAGAAGAAAATTCTCGGTAGAGCTCTATATATTATACTCTTGTTATTCAGTTGAATGTAATCAATATTCGCGCTATCATGGTATCAAAGCTATCCACCTCCTTCTCTGCATCCGGGGTAGCCACCTCGTTCTCCTTCCCGGAGTCCACATCCGTGCTTTCCTCCGTCTCACTCCCATGACAACTTGCTTCCGCTCCGCTGCCGTTGCCACGACCTCTCCTACCTACGCTGCCACCATGTCACCTGGAGATTCTCCACCCGCTCCCACCGCCGCTGATGCCAAGTAGCACGCAAGGACGCGGCTGCACAGGAGAATGCCCACCAGGACTTGGTTGACACCGCTAATAAGGCCAACAAGGCCGCTGCCGCCGCTTAGGATCACGTCCGCGCCGTCCAGCACGTTCTCGCGAAGGAACGCCGAGCCTCTGCCAATCTCGAGCACGCAACGGTCACTGCTCGCAACGTTGCCTTTCCACCTAGCGATGGCGACGCCCACGACGACGCCAACACCGTCGACAACCTTGACGTCCACGACAACAAGGTCGCCACCATCGCCAATCTTCACGCGTAGGCGGCGAGCGTCCAAAACATCCATGCCCTCATGCCCGTGGTTCTAGAACCCTTCTCCTCCCACTACAACCACTGGTGCAACCTCGTCCTCCTCACCCTCAAGCGGTACACCCTCGCCGACCACGTCCTCTCCGACGCCGCTTTCCCGTCATGCCGTCCTAGCGGCGCATGGACGTCATCGTCCTATCGTGGGTGCTAGACACACTCTCCTCCAAGCTGATAGAGTCCGCCCGCACCCGCAATGGCACAGCACGCCGTGCCTAGATCACCATCGAGGCGCAATTCCTCGGCAACCGCGAAGCTCACGCCCTTCGCCTCGACGCCAAATTTCGTGTCTTTGTGCAAGGCGACTCCTCGATCGACGACTACTGCCGCAAGATGAAGGGGATGGCCAACGCTCTCGATGACCTCGGCGAGGTCATCCACGACTGCACCCTCGTCCTCAATGTGCTACATGGCCTAAACGAGAGATTCGCCCACATGAAGGCCTACTTCAAGCGCTCCAAGCCGTTCCCCTCCTTCGATGAGGTCCACAACGACCTCATCCTTGAGGAGATCGACTCCAACACACCAACACCACCTCCGGCAACTGCCCTCGTCGCTACTCCAGCGCGATCTTCTAACGGCTCTACCTCTTCCGCTGGTGGCCCGGCGACGCCCCATGGCAGATCTGCCCGCTCCACGGCACCCTCCGGAAGCACCGGCAGGGGCTTTGCCGGTGGTCGCCAGCGCCGTCGTGTCAACGGCGGCGGCGGCAACAAGGCCACGGCACCATGGCCCTTGATCTACAATCCATGGACCAGGCAAATCACCATGTGGCCCGGTCTATAGCAGCACAGTGGCCAGACGCCACGTGCGCCCCCCGTCCTAGGCCATGTCCCAGTAGGCCCTGCTGGCTGCCCCGACCCACTACGCGCCTCTGCCGGCCCACTTCGCCTAGCTCGCTCCTAGGCCATTCCTGCCGACATTGTTCGGGCAGGCCCAGCAGCAGCTTAGGCCACCTCCGCAGCCCACCACGGTGCCTCCTGCCTTGGCTCACCAGGCCTTACCGTGGACACTGTGATCCAAATCTTAGGATCAGCAGTCCCTCGCTAGCAACTTCAGCACCATGACCCTCAATCCTCTCGATGCAACTGATTGGGTTATGGACTCCGGCGCCTCCAGTCATATGACTCCCGACACTAGTAACATCTCCTTGTTTCGCCCACCACGCTCCTCCTCCATTGTAGTTGGCAATGGATCTACTTTAACTGTCACAACGTTTGGCCACTCTATCCTACCGGGTCTCTTTTATCTCAATAATATCCTTGTTGCCCCTGATATCATTAAAAACCTCATCTCTGTTCGTGAGTTCACTATTGATAATAATTGTTATCTCGAATTTGACCCGTTTGGCCTCTCTATGAAGGATCTCAATTCCTGAAGCGTGATCGCCAGGTGCAATAGTTCCAAGCCCCTCTACACTCTCACCGCCCCAGTGCATTCCACAAAGTCATGCGCCCTTGTTGCAGCAACCCCCTTCACCACTTGGCATTATCGTCTTGGGCATCCTAGGCATGAGGCTCTGTCCAAACTCGCTAGTACCTCCGCCATCCATTGAAATAAAAATACTAGTGATTCTCTTTGTCATACATGCCAAGTTGGACGTCACATTAGATTACCTTTTAGAACCTCCTCCTCACGAGCCCTTAAGACTTTTAATTTGGTTCACTGTGATCTGTGGACCTCCCCTGTTACCAGTGTGTCCGCTTACAAATATTATCTTGTTATTCTTGATGACTGCTCGCACTTCCTTTGGACATTCCCGCTTCGGCTCAAATTCGAGATATCTCCCACCTTAGCTAATTTTTTCTCTAATGTAAAGACACAGTTTGATTGCACCATGGTGCGTTTAGTGTGACAATGGCCGCGAGTTTGATAACTCCTCAATTCACACCTTCTTTCTCACCAATGGTGTCCTACTCCAGATGTCATGCCCTTACACATCATCTCAAAACGGTAAAGTCGAGCGTATGATTCGTTCCATTAATAACATCATACGTTCCATGCTCTTTCAGGCCTCCCTTGCCCCGTTATATTAGGTCGAAGGTCTTCACACCGCCACATACCTCATCAATCGACTACCCACCAAAACAATGGTACTCGGCACCCCCCCACTTTGCCCTGTTTGGTTCCCATCCCTCCTACTACTACCTCCGTGTGTTCGGCTGCGCATGTTACCCTAACATATCCGCCACCGCGCCTCACAAGCTTGCTCCCTGGTCGAGTCTTTGCGTCTTTCTTAGCTACTCCAGTTTCTACAAGAGTTACCGCTGGTTGAACCTCTCATCCAACAGAATCATCACTTTCCACCATGTAGTCTTTGATGAGACATGATTTCCCCTCGCTGGCTCTCAAACGTCGTCCATTGACCTTGACTTCTTATCTGAGTTTGAGGTTTCGATCTTTCCGATCGGTCTCTCCCCTGCAGGTACTCGCCTCACCTCGCCTGGCGTCTCACCCGCCGCAGCTGCTGCGACCAACATCACACCCGCTACAGCTGCTGACACCCCAGGCCTGCAGCGTCTGGTGCCGCACCTGCCCACCACGCCTCCCACTGTCTCGACCTCGACAACAGCGTCCGCGCCACGTGCGGCCACAGTAGCATCGCTTGCGCCACATGCGACCACGGAGTTGCCTTCACCCGTCGTGCAACATGCAGCCTCGGCGGCCTCGGCATTGCCCGTGACACACGCCCCCGACAGCCCTGTCATCCCCCACACCACGCGCGGCCTCATCCCCGGTGACACTGATGCCTGCTGCGCCCCTGCTAGTGTACAACTGCCGTTCACACCCTGTCATTGTTGCGCCCGTCCCAGTAGCACCCTCTCCTTCACCGCCCGTGGCTTCTGCACCTGCCTGGCTTCCACCTGGTGCTGTCCCCATCGCCCCGGTGGTTAACTAGCATGGGATGGCCACCCACGGCAAGTCTGACTTTCGTCTGCCAGCCGCATTCAGTGCCACGACCCTCTCGCCCATTCTGAAAACCTATCACAGCGTCCTCGTTGTTCCACACTGGCAACGCGCGATGGAAGAGGAGTACAGTGTCTTGCTCTCCAACATGTGGGATCTCGTCCCGCATCTTTTCAGCGCCAACATCGTCACCAGCAAGTGGATTTTTCACCACAAGTTCCATGCTAATGGTTCCCTCGACAGATATAAGGCCCGTTGGATCCTCCATGGCTTCACCAAGCGTCCCGGTGTGGATTATAACGAGACTTTCAGTCCGGTGTTCAAGCCTGTGAGTGTTCGTACTGTCCCTGGCGCTCTCTCAACACTAGCCGATTCACCAACTTGACATCAAGAATGCCTTCTTGCATGGCACTCTCACTGAGATGGTCTACTGTTCACAGCCCACAAGTTTTGTTGATCCTACTCAGCCACATGTTGTTTGTCGCCTCAATAAGTCCCTATATGGTCTGAAGCAAGCGCCTCGTGCTGGGTATAGTCGCTTTGCTGTGCACTTGCTCACTTTGGGATTCACTAAGGCCAAGTCTGACACCTCCTTGTTTATCTATCGACACGGGACCGACAGGGCATACTTATTACCATATGTGAATGATATTGTTCTCACTGCTTCTAGCTAGGATCTCCTTCGTCACATCATCACTGCACTTCAGAAGGAATTCTCCATGAAGGATCTCGGTGTCCTTCATCACTTCCTGGGTGTGGTTGTTCAACAGCATTCTGAGGGCCTCTTTTTTTCCCAACTATACATTCTGAATGTGCTTGAGCGAGCTGGCATAACCAACTACAAGCCATGCAGAACCCCCGTCGACACTCATGCCAAGGTCTCCTCCACAATCGATGCACCTATCAGCGACCCTACTCAATACCGTAATTTAGTTGGTGCCTTGCAGTACCTCACCTTCACTCGGCCCGATATCTTTTATGCTATTCAGCAGGTATGTCTCCACATGCATGATCCTCATGACGTTCACCTCTATGCAGTTAAACGCATCCTGCGCTATCTGCAAGGGACAATTGGTCATGGTCTTCTGAGACCGTCAACAACCATGCTGATTGAGTCGATTGTTCTGACACATGCAAGTCTACTTCAAACTACGATGTGTTCCTTGGCGACATCCTGGTTTCCTGGTCCTCCAAGCGGCAGCACATGGTGTCCCGCTCTAGTACTAAGGCTGAGTACCGAGCGGTCGCCAATGGCGTGACCGAGGCTTGCTAGCTTCGACAGTTGTTACAGGAACTCCACAGTCCCTTGACGAAGAGCACTTTGGTCTATTGTGATAATGTCAGTGTTGTCTACTTATCAACCAACCAAAGCATGTTGAGATCGATCTCCACTTCGTCCGTGAGCATGTTGCTATTGGAGATGTTCACGTTCTCTATGTCCCGACGACATCCCAGTTTGCTGACATCTTCACAAAGGGGTTTCCCACTTCTATTTTTTGTGAGTTTCACTCCAGTCGTAACATGTCCTATGGACGTTCCGACTGAAGGGGAGTGTTAGAGTTTATCTTCTTCTATATTTAGATTTATCTCTTTCCCTGTTTAGGTAATCTGTTTCTATATTTAGGTGGCTGGCGATTAAGTCTTTCCTACCTAGCCTTTTCTTATAAGCCTGATCTCCCGAATCTCCTCCCTGATCTTGAGTCCATAAATCAAGTAGAGCTCTATATACTGTACTCTTGTTATTCAGTTGAATGCAAGCAATATTCGCGCTATCAAAATTATATGCATCCAATGTCCTGAAGTGAAATGGGTTTCTGAATGAATTCAATTCCAAAAAAAA
Source organism: Oryza coarctata (assembly GCA_030770085.1). Classification (NCBI taxonomy): domain Eukaryota; kingdom Viridiplantae; phylum Streptophyta; class Magnoliopsida; order Poales; family Poaceae; genus Oryza; species Oryza coarctata. The sequence continues at coordinate 8,146,122 of CM061463.1, read as the reverse complement.
TGTAGTTTCTATCATGCTATATCTAATAGTTATACACCCTTTCAGCTACAGCTAAATGAACATGCACAGCCTATCTGGACAGAGGTGGCATTCAACTCCAAACAACAATTCACAGACCTTGGAGAAAAAACACAAAGTCAAGATATGCACATAAGAAATGGGATAGTATCCTACAATGGAAGGTGAGTCTACTTTCTACCCTAACACTTCCTTCCTAGTGCAATTTGTGCATATAAGAAGGTTAATTAGGTAATTATTGTTCCTCTCAAACAGGAAACTTTTTCTATCTATCACAAATGGATCCCTACTAGAGATCACAGAACTTCAGCCCCTAAGGTATGAACTATAAAGCACTGTTATTGAAAGTTGTATTAATTTGCATGGCTGCCACATCTTGTTCAATATTCAATGAAATCTAGCATATGATGTTCTTTTTCTGAAAACAAAAAACAGTAGGGGAGTGGATAACCTTACTGGAAAACATATGATGGTCTGTTCAAATTTAACATGATAAATGAGAACAGTAAAGTCATGCTTTATGAAAATTTCATTATTACCATTGCTGTGTGAGTGCATCTAATATAAATAAGAAAACAGATGAGATTGAAGACACCACATACGAGTCAAGTACAAAACAAAGTACATGAATGTGCCACATCATCACAAATGTTACTGTCGTTAGATGGCAATTCACTATACTTCTTACAAAATAATGATGACATGCCATAATAAAGGGCTGACCTTTCTTCTTGTACTGATTAAAATAATGACAGTACATATAAAGTTCTCAACAGTTCCAAGCCTACCACTTGGTTAATTTAAGTGATAGCTGCTAAAATTTTATTCAGGAATTAAACAATATGCAGCTTATTTACACCCTACTATGGCCTACTCAACAAAATAATGGTCCAATGTTACTGGTGCACAGGTGGACTTACCATGGCCGTCCACCAGGAGGAGATGTATCATATATATCTGATGCTGGAAATGCAAGACCAGGAACAGTGTTCACAGTAAGGTATGTCATATGTTCTTTAGGAGGTGATGAGCTGTGTCAGTCCATACTACTTTAGGAAAACAAAACTGGTTCTATAAAGTCAGTTTTCTGTTGTCCTTGTGTGTTGTGAATGTCTGAAACAAAAGTCAACTTGTACAAAACGGGGAGAGGAAGGTGAGAAAAATGCCAATGTTTCTGCCCTACCTTCATGAACATATCTTCTGCCCTTGCTCTGTTTACTTTAGAATTTAGGCATTCAAGATATTTTATGGTGCTTGAAAGGGACTAGCAGCACCTTTATTTTGAGAAATATCACGGTTGAGATGTTTTATGAGTACCTGGAAGGTATTATATGTACCTTCACTTAAAACTGATCAACGGTTGATATTTCTGGAAAGTGAAGGTACACCTTCCTAGAGTCATCAATATGTTATGCCTATATGATCCACCTATTAGACAAGTAAAAGATAAGAATATCTAGAGCTATAAGGATTTCATTAGGAAGAAGAAAGACAGCCAAATCCAAGGAAGAGGGTGGAACCTGGGTAGCAGGGTGTACATCCACACCTCCACCAGCTCAGCCATGCCTAGACTGTCAGATAAGGTCATTCACAGGATGCTAAACTACGCTTAGTTTTTCAGACAAGAAAAGGCTATACTCATTTGTTTTTTTATCCAAGATTTAAAATACCTTGTACCATTCCTGCACTCCAGTGCTAAGATGGGATATTGCAGTGCAGTTCTATGGGAGAATTGTATGAGTTTGACAAAGAATCACGACCATCATGGAAAAAGCACATATGGAGTGAAGAAATGGCAGAAAATGTCTCATTAAGCTCATCAGTTGGATGTGCTTTACATGGCCTGCTAGGATCTAACTCAGTATCACTTTTCCTGCTAACGAAGGTATGTAAGAATTTGCTTTTCATAGATAACCTACTGGATCGAAGCTAATAAAGCAAGATTGTTCTAGCAATGCTGATTGTTATAATCTGAAAATAATATAATATATGTTCCTGATAGACTGGTGGAACTGATGAAGGTATTGTTATGGGCATGGGTCAGGCCCATACAGCAGTTTAGACATGATAAATTAGGAATAACTCAAGTAGTTAGGATATTATCTAGTTAGGAAAGGGATGAGATTTGTTAGTAAATTAGAGATTGGATTGGTTTCCATAATAACAGAGATTACTTTCTTAGAGATCAAGTCAATCCTCCCTATAGAGAGAGAGATTGATTTCTTAGATATCAAGTCAATCTTTCTTGTATATAGAGGGATCCCTTATACTCTATTATCAAGCAAGCAATGAATTTGAATTAGTCAAATTCTCCTCCTCAATTTGTCTCTTCTCATCCTAACTAAGCCGACGCTGTCCGTTTATCTTCTCGGCTGTGTTTATCCTCAATGAACCATAGACCATAACAAGTATACTTCCTGAGACCACACTTTTGCACAAAACTATCACAAAAGAATACTTATTAAGACATGTTCAATCTGTTTAATGTACCTGATGTGGATCTTTTGGCCTCAAGGGGAATATGCCCCAGCCCAAGAAAATAGGAAGGATGTTCCCTGTATCTCTTTCATGTGGTCCAATGTGTGAGAGCCACCTTGACTGAACGTCCATTGTCTGAGAAACATTTTCACGAAGTTCATATGGTTCCTTAAAATCCAATCCTAAAATCATGGTTTTGTGATAGTTTTGCACAAATATGGTTCCTTAGTTTGACATCTAGTAGCAGAACAATCAAAATAAGGTGTCAACAAGAACATTATGACCAATCATGTGTGATACAAGATAAGATAAATTAATGACTTCTTCATGAACTCACTATGGATACCCTATAAGTTCAGGCGAATATATATGTAACAATAGGAATTCTATGCTAACCAGTAAAGCAGGAATATGTCGTGGCTAGGACCTGTATTTCCATTGTAAAACAGTATTTATCTGTTTGCTAAAGATATTTTATAGATTGGCAGGATGGTTTATTAGTGGAGCGGCGCTTGCATAGAAGGAAGTGGAAATGGTATAAACATGGAGCTCCTAAGAGTCAAGGACTTAGTTCCATTACAGAAGTGCAGCAGGATGAATCTAATGATTCAACTTCAATGTATTTTACCACAACCACAGGAAAAGTATTTGAGTATCAGCTCCCAAAACATACAGGTATAAACTCCTTTGGAGATGCTGATTTCATTACGTTCATTTGTTCAAGGTCATTCAAATATTCCAGTAGAGCTATCCCCTATTGTCCCCCTTAAAAAGGTCAATAAAAACAATAAACAATAAATATGAATTTGTGAAGTATTGTTCTATGAAAATATCAATAATAAAACTAACACAATAGAATCATGCATTCGAAGCAAGTCAACTAGATTAATGATTGTTGAACATTCTTGTGTGCACTTTTTCTTTGAACAAAATGTCTATCCAATCATTTATCAAGCTAAAACAGAGCTGACATGATCAATCTTTTCACTGGACAAGGTGGAGCTCAAAGCAATAAGATCAGAGGGCTATGGGTAAATCACATGTCTCCTGAGAATACAAAGGTAGCAAGAAACGTCCGGGGTGTACAGGTTCAACTTGGCCAAGTGATATTCCCACTGGATGATGGTAGGCTCGGGCAGCTGCATTTGCCTGGTATGGGTGGTGACGATTTTGGTCCAAGTCAACACTACAACATGAGAAGGAAAGTGCCAAACAAGTATGAGTGGTCCATTCTAGATGCACCAGAAACAGAAGGTTGGAATGCAGAATATTGCACAGAAGAGCATGGTCCAACAAACTGTATCGCTGGAGCAAAGAATGTAGCTGTGGATACCAAACCAACTGACTCGAGCAATGTCCCACCTTCCAGAAGGCGTAAAGAAGAAGATAAGCAACAATACGTGTATGTTAGTACCCATGAGAGAGATGAAACGGAATCATATAACTTTCTATCAAGAAGTATTGATCTTAACTTCCACATGAGGGTGATGCATGCAGATAGATCACTTTTTCTCATAACAGATAATGGCTTAACTTTCGAATATCTGAACAACAATGGTGTTTGGTTATGGCTAAGACATGAGCACACTATTTCCATGAAAGGTACAGTAGGAAGCTATAATGGCAGCTTATATCTTGTCGATGTTTACGGCAACTTGCATATTAGAGAAAGAAATGGAGACGAATTATTATGGATCAATTGCACAGCAATGAGGAAGGGAAGACAGGTCGCAAGTGGGTCTCCATGGGATGGTGTCCCAGGTTTACCACGCAGAGTGACAACAGATGATGCACTCTTCTTTGTTAACAAGAGAGGCAGACTGCTACAGTTCATGGTAGAAGTTCAAAAATGATCTAATTTCATTCATGTTATCATTAGTCTTTACCTAAGATTTAAACACAGGCAAAATTTGTCAGACAAAATTGATTAGCACTTTCTAAATAATGACTAAATAACAAATGATGAATGTATTACTCAAGAAAATGGCATGTCTATTTATCATACTAATCTTCAGTAGAGAAGCAACTAAGCAATGAGCATTCACTGCTAGGAGTTTACAGGCAGAGAACAGAAACAAAGTGCTCGAGTTAGGTCCATATTATGGCAAATGTAGCAAATCACTCTCCTATCATGTACTTTAGTAATCCTGGATAACCATTCCAACAAGATGCTAAATGAACCATTAGCTCTGTTCTGAAATTTACTAGTAGAATTTCTGTTCACAAGTAGATCCTGTTTTCTTGAACCATACAAATTTCCACGTTCTGAGCATATAGGAGATATCAGCTATGCAATATAAAATAAAAAGAAACTTATATTCAGGAATATCTTGGAATTCTAAACAATCACAACTCATAGTGCTTACAGGTGAGGCAACATAGAGAGAGTTTGATATACTTATTTTACTAGTAACTAATAATACCAACCATAAACAAAGTACAATTAAATGGGAAGTATATCAAGTTAACCCGACATGACAATGTTTATTTATGGTGACTTATGTGCAGAATAACATCATGCTGATGTCTTTCTAAACTTCTGCAGGTTGCATTACGGAAATTCAAGTGGAAGGACTGCCAGAGCCCCCCTGATACCAAGGTTGCATTCATAGTGGATCAGGAAGTCTTCAGAAGAAATGTCATCTTTGTGGTTGGCCGCAACAGCCGCCTATACCAGTACAACAGAATCACAGAGCTATGGCACAAGCACTACCAATCACCCCACCTCATCCTCTCACGATCACCGGGGACAGCAATGAGGCCGTCCCATCTCTCCCTCTCCGGTTCAATCTTCATGGTATCCGAGCACGGAGGCCTAGTCGAGTACCATTTCAGCCCGCAGGACGGGTGGGAGTGGGTGGAGCACGGGACTCCCCACAGGGACGTGACCATCGTCGGCGCCCCGGGGCCGTGCTTCGACGGCTCCCAGCTGTTCGTCATCGGGTCTGACGGCAACGTCTACCGGCGACACCTTGAGAAATGGACGTGGAGATGGACGAACCACGGTCACCCGTCGGCACCGTCCGCCGCGGTGCTGGACGCGGCCGGTGACGGCGACAAGAGCTGCGGCACCCCGGGCTCCGCCGACGCGCACTACGGCGACGGCTTCGTGGGAAGCTGCGACGAAAAGGTCTGCACCACCCGCAACCCCAACCCTTCTATTTCGCTCCTTGTTGGTACTAACTAAAGCCGCTCATGGCGCTGGGGTAATTCGCCGAACAGGTGGCGGCCGCGCGGCCGGTGCCGTTCTCGGAGTACGCGGTGGTCTTCGAGCTACGGGACGGCAGGGTAAGCAAGAGACCGAGCCCCCCGCTCCTCACCCCATCACCTCACCACATCGCACGAAATCAAGAAACAGTGCTCGCTCGATCGGGGAGGGAGAGAGATAAGCTTGTCTAATTACCTTGCGTGTTGCAGCTGGCGGAGCTGCGGCGAGGAGAGGACGGGTGCGGCTGGTGGGAGTGGGCGCGGATCATCGGCACGCCGGCCAGCGCCTGCATGGCCAGCTACTGGACGGCCGTCGCCACGTAGCGGCCGCCGCCGCCGGCCGAAGCGGGAGTGCAGCGCGCGCGGGCGGCGCTAAAATTTTGGCGTGCTCTGGACTCTGTGCGCCGCGTCACGGCGGGAGAAGGGAACTGAAAGCGAAAGGTATACACGTCATAGAGCTGTATAATACTTGCACTGTACCAGTAGACTACCAAAGTAGTTGTAGCAATACAGGTATAGTGCAGTGTATAATACTTGTATTTTTAAGGATTAATCTCTTTAGCTGGAGTACAATGCACACACTTAGGGCTCTTGTTTGGGCTTGTATCATGACAACTAACTTGTCAGAGCATATGAAAGGCTGAAACAGCCCTTTGAATACTTTAGTGTTGAAAGAAGATCAAAGTCGATCAAAAATTATTACATTTTAAATAGATCAAACTCTTTGAATGGAACTCAGCGAGTCAGTGACCATTTCTTTTTACCAAAGGGTTGCATCGGTTGGAAACTTGAATCTCATGATGTCATGATGACCATTCAGCATGGCTTTTGTATGCGTGGATATTTGAATTGAAAGTGCATCTCTAATTGGATTTTGTCTGATTGATTGATGACAAAAGATTACGGGACATTTGATGAATGATGATTAAGTTGTTAGGTACTTTGAAGTTACAAAGTAGACAAAGATAACCCTCAAAGCAAAAATATTAAAGTAAAAATAATTAGGCAAAGTTTAGAAAATAAAAGATCGAGTTGTCCTAAAATTACAATAAATCGGATTGTCCTGTGCGGTACCAGATAGTCCAGGTCAAGTGGAAGATGTACAGTCCGAGAAGCGTTGGACAATACGGAATAAAATGGACGCAAGAAGCTTTGTTCAAGAGGCGTCAGACAAACTCTATTGGACGATCCGACGTGGTATCGGACTATACGCCACGCTCTAGACACCAGTCGAACGATTGCGCAGCCGAACATTGAAGAAGAATTGATCAGACAATCTAATGTAGATTGAATTGTCCGACAAAGGTACGGTCAGAAAGTTCGACAATCATACTAAATTGTTTGTCTCTTTATAGCTCAACGACTAGTTGTTAGTTGTCATTGTAAAAGTTATATAAAATTGGACAATCCAATATAATACCGGACTGTCTGACCTATCACATTTTTGGTAGATTTTTGCAACAATTGCAAACAGTCTCGTTAGGGCTATAAAAGGGTGGTGCCCTAAAGTTGTTTGAAAATTCTTAGAACCCTTTCACTCTGAGAAGCTAAGCAAATGCCAAAGAGCCTTAAAGAACAAATTGAATATCTTTTGTGATAGAATCTAGCCTTAAGTATTCTTGTGTTATTGTTTAGAAGGCTAAACTCTCTTATAACTCTCTCTCCGGTTTAAAGATTGTATGCTATTATTGGTTGAGTTAAGAGTATATGGAAGAGGATAACTGTAATCTTGGAGCAACCAAATGGTGGTTTTGTCTGGACCATTGTGAAGGTTCAACCTCTGCTCTGAAAGAGAAGAGATAAACTGAATGGAAGCCGACTATTGATGTTTTATATCGACAATAATAAAAGGGGTACACACAAGAACTAAAAGTGAAAGATAGGTTTATGCCCTTGATGTGAAGTAATACCATATTCCTATTTTGATAGATTGTATTTTACTGATTGTATTACGAATATTATGTTTTGATGATTTGGTTGATCACTCTGTCTTTGATAGGGCTCTATGCCCGTCTTATAAGGGTGGGGGTAAGGTTACAAAGATTGGTATCCAAGCTGGATTTAGTATAAACTATCTTAACTCTATTTTACATGTGTCTAGGTAGGATTTCATATCCTATCTTAGAGTAAAAGGAATCCTAACAACCGAGCTTGAATCTATATTATATCTCTTGGATCTAGCCCACCTCCTATTCATAGTCGGATATGGCTTTCATGTGGAAACCTCCACACCGAGCTTCACATTGGTGGTTGCTTGGTAGAGCAAGCTTAATCGATCGAGGGAAGTTATGTGGCATTCAAGCTTAGAACTTAGTGGTCGCTTAAAGTATATGCTTGCCTAGGGTAGTTTGGAGACCAAGACTTCAACGAAGTTGGTTGTTTGAAGAGGAAAGTAGTTGAAAGAGACTAAGAGTAGGAATGGTTGGTTTCAAACTTCGGTAAACAAATCGGTATCTCCTCTACTTTCTTTATCTTGCTTTTACTGTGTTTCTATCTTGAGCTTATCATGTTTTGTACTAGCTTGGTATATATCTCTATCATAGTTTGTTCTTACAGAAAGTGTGCTTGAGTAGTCCTTCTACTTTTCATCTTGTCATTTGCATATGTCAATTTTACTATGTTGGCAAGACTATCCTATCAAAGATGGACAATCTGAGTCACTTATCCTTTTTCTCTATCAGTTGCATTAACCAAATTGTCTAACAACTACTGGACTATCTAACTCCTCTATAGTTAGACTACCCACATTGGTACCGGACAAATAGTCCAGTTAGTTCTAAATCTACTGTAAAGTTTTTTTTTATAATTTTGGATAATGCCTATTCACTCCCTTCTAGCTACTTCTAAGAGCTTTCATCAATCACCTTTGAAAGTTGGAGGAAAACATGACAAAATACAAGGCTTTTTATCTAATCTCTTATGAGTAGTGTTTGAAGAGTAGATGGTTGACTGGTTTCAGTTGGATTATGTCATTCTCAAACACTTGTTTTACAATCTATAATATAAAATAGCAAAAATCATTTTAGTTGTATAAACTTTTACAAAGGTCCAAATATTATCCTAAACTTCAAAAACAAACATTATTCATCCCTCAACCTTTTCAAACCCTCTGGTGTACATTTCTCAATCTAACTTTCACCTATCAATATGTGACATCCTAGTTAATAAGGAAAAAAATAAAAAAAACATGTGGGATTGTGGGATCTACCTATCAATCACTCTCTTTGTCTAAAAAAGACTCCATCTTACCCTATTTCATTTGTTTGACCAATATTTTATCTTTAGAGCAATCAATATATTATAGTTGCTAAAGTAAAAGACATTATAGTCTTTTTAGCTTTATATTAATATATGTGAGATATGCTAAAAATGATTTTTTTTTACAAATAGAGTATCATATAGCCTTCATTTCTTTCTTTTTATACTCTCTCTAGTCCAACTCATATGTGCAACAACCCAAGCTGTTCCATTGCTCTTTCTCGCTGATAAGTGGGGGAGTACATGTTGAGATCATCCTTAAGGTCACACTTGAGGAGTCATGTTCCTTCCCAAACCCTAGCATCTTTTCTTATTGCCTATTTGACCTCCTTAGTAGCATTATCTATGAATTGAATCCTCTCATCGCAAACATGATTTCCTTCAATAGATGCATGGAAATTATAAACAAAATGGTGTAGTGACCCTAGGAATCTTGGGATGAACTTGGTTGCCACCATGTCATCCTTGTCTTGATCTCCTTCTTCTTGGGTTATATATAGTGATCCGACCCTCTTAAATTTCATCACATTGCCACTAAATGCTCTCGTGCTCTCTTGTTGCATTTTACATGAAATCTCTCTTAATCACCATTGGTTTTTTGACCTCTACAAGTTGATGAATTGAACATAGCTTTACCTCATCATCATCGCCTTAGGCTTAATTGCCTCACCGTGAAGAAATACTTGAATGTTGCCATGGCTTCTTCCTCTCCATCTATTGCATTTACATTATGGTGCACTCATAGAGCTTGTTGAGTTGATGTTAATCCATGATCATCACTTTTACCTCCACCAGCTAACGTTGAGCTAACATGGCAACTATGCTAGCTACCGTGCCATCACCATGTGGACTTGACACGCAAGCGAACGCATGTTCACCACATTGGGTGAAAGAAGATTGATAGTTAACAATGTGAGATTTTGATAAGACCGACTAGGATTTACGATGTGTTAGTGTGATTTATTTTAAAGATAGTAACATGATTGCATATTTATCTCTGAAATATAGGGGCAAATAATGAAAGGCTTACAATGTTGAAAACAAAGGAAGCTTTTACGGGCCTGTTTGGATCTAATAAATTGGGCTAAGAAATGCCATTTTATGATCCCATCCGTCTAAGGACTCCACTCCTCCCTTTTCCACGCATTGCACAGCCATACCACTCTAGCTTCCATCCCACACACCTCCCTAGCCTCCTTCAAATGTGTGCCCACCACCGCCGTCACAGTCTGCTTCTCATTCGCTACACATACATTATGTTGATGCCTGCGCATCTTTTCCTAACGCCAAGAAGTCAATTGCTTTATTGGTAACCCCAATACTTTGGTCTCAAGCTCCCATGGTGCTCCAAAGCCTTGCACTTGGCGGGTGTGTCCTCCTTGAACTCTATATTCGTGACACGACTTTGTGGACCTCGATCCTTGGTCCTTAGATCCATATATTTTGAAGATATCTCTAGATATCCATGGTGGGAGGAGCAATAGATGGTGCACCATCCTTTATAAACAACTAACATATTTAATGGCATGGTAGATTAGGTGTGCAACAATGGAGACAGATAAATGACATTAAGGAAGATGGCGAAGGAGGTACATTGTGCTTTTGTCCCTACTCTCTATGTGGTGTTGAACATAGAATCTTACATTTGAATATAATTGCTATGTGTTTTAATTGTATTAGAAATGGAAATAAAATTCTAGGATATAAACATGCCTAAAAGAAATTGGGCCAATGCATACTAAATCTAAACCTATCTTATCCTGAATGTCTACAATTAACCTCACCTCTAATTTCTTCTTCTTTTTTCTTAAGAAAGGAAAGGCTGAAACACAACGGTAAATATATAATATCATAATCTTGCTTTTAAAAAAACCATACCATTATTAGTCCTAATTGAGTATTCACATTATTGCCTTCCAATTATCTATGTTCTTCCAAAAAGTCCTTATCTACAAAAGTAAAAATTAAAACCCACACATCTTTGCTCCATCTTATTCTCCCATTATTCAAAATTCAAATCCTTCCCATTATACCTCTCTTACCACAAACACTCCATTATTCAAATTTCAAATCCTTCCCATTATACCTCTGACATCCCCAAAACTCAAATATGGAACTCTAAGTAAAAACACAGCCTTGCAGCACCATCCAGCCACAGGTAGTTTAGGTTGGAGCCCCAAATGTGGCAAGTGTAGGACACTAGCATGGGGGCAGGTAGCTGTAGCAATGAAGAAGAAATGCAGCAGCCAGGCTTTCACCTCACTGATCAAAAGCCTTTGCTCAAACCAGGCCAGACAACACGCAGACGCAGAGAGGCACGCAGCCACCGCTAATACCTGTACCCCCGCGCGCCCCCGCGTTGAATGCACCGCGTCCACAGTACGCCGCGGAGACGGCTAGCTGCGTGGGGCCCTCGGGTCGGTTTGACGGTGCACGTAGACCGGATTCATGGCGCGAGTTCCCTCGAGCGGGGCAGCCTTTTTTGGATGGGGGGAGCGAGAGGGCGTGGACACCCGGGGAGTCTAACGGCTCGGGACGGCGTGAGGATCTGACAGCTGAGATTGCATACCTGTACGGCGTGGAGGCGTTTCAGCCGTCAGATCGGTCGAAGCTTCGGATTCCTCCCCTCCGTCTCGCTAACGTCGTACAGGCGGATGGGCTCCCCTGGAGTGTCACGTCCTGGTGAGCAGAACTACAACGGCTCTGACTGCTCCCCTCGCTTACAGGTGGGGCCACAGCGTCCTCTGGGCCCCCAGTTAGCGAGTACGTGCTGCTGCCGGGTCGGTCGAGGGGTGGTGTCGCCAGTGGCGGGGTGCACATCAGGAAATGCTCCTTTTAAGTTGGGAAAAGCCGACACTGTAGCACACACAACAGAACATGTCAGTGACGTCTCGAGCAGCAAATAGACGGTGCCGGCGGCGTAGTGGGGGGAGCACGGGAGGGACGCGGGCGCAAAAGCGTCCTGGGTAGGGGAGAGGCGAGTCGTTCGAGGAGCGAGCAGGGGAATAGCAACGCCAACCTCTCGGAGAGGTCGCCCTCCGTTCTTGGTAAGGCCAGGAGCCGCTTCCTTCTGAGTGAGGTGGAAATCTAGGGTTCGTGGCGCGGTTCATTGGCGTCTGCAGATTAGATTGGTGTGTGCGGGAGCGGCTGTGTTTGGTGGTGCGGTTGTTGGTGTTTTTTTTTTGTGTGTGGGCGGATTCGGGGGGTTTTGCCGTGGAAGTCTCGTTCTTTTGTGTTTGGTGGTGTTTTTTTTTGCGGGCGGATTCGTGGGGTTTTGCCGTTAAAAGTACCTTTCCTTTGTGTGTTCTTGTTCGGTCGTTCTCCATTCTTGGTTGAAAGATCGCTGCATTTTGGTGCATGCTGTTAGGGAGTTTGATTTGGGGCTTTGTTTCTTTTGTTCACGTTGTTGGCGTTGTTTTTGTGGTTTTGTTCGTCCTGTTCCTTCGCGGTTTGTGATTGCTTTGTTTTGATTATTTTTGAAAAGTTATCCGAAACAGTGTTTATGCGATTCTTTTTATTTTTGTGGTATTTCTCTGATATGGTTTCTTAGCCTTGTTGCTTTATACATTCTTGTTTTGAAGGCTCCTCTTTTGATTCTTGTTTTGGTGGCTGCCTGCTTCGTTATGAAGTTCTGTTAGGGTTTTGGGCATTTGGGGAGGTTTATGATACTGATCTTGAGTGGTCCTTTTTTTTTCTGCGTCGAGGTGTCATTTTAAACGACTTGCTGATTAGACTGTTTTTTTAATGGGTAGGTTGGTTTTCTTGTACTCTTGAAAGTTTAAAGCTGGATGTACTCTGCTCACATCTTTTTGGGATGAAAACAAGAAAAAAAACTCTTCTTTTTTTCTTTCTTTCTTGATTTGGTGCTCTTGGTCCGAGCATTTCCATTGTCTTTCTCTGTTAGCCATTGGTTTCATCTAGTTTAGTTTCTTTTCTGTGATTTACTTGTTATTGTTATTGCTGTATGATCTATTATATTTTGTATGCAGGATAGGGCAGCGGTTTGGCAGCTTTGGGCCTGTTACAGTTGGTGAGTGAGTCAGTAAGTGTGCTATGTTCTTATGGCTATTGATGTTTTAATCTCTGTGAGCTGAGTTACAAATATTTGATTTTCATGTGTACTAGTTTCCCAGTTTTTGTTGTTAATATTGCTGTTGTCTGAGAAACGGCTAGAGTTTTGAAGAGATTTATGATTGGTGATCTAACTATTGTAGAATCATGGTTTATTTTTCTTTAGGTTGTAGTTTTTTAAAATGTGGAAATCTGTTTTGGCATTTTCAACTTCTTCAAAACCTTGCTGTTGTGGATGCCAATATGCCACTTACTGGAATGTGTTATTTGTTCTTTTTAGTGAATGGCATACAATTATCCCGCTTTCTCATTTTTTTACTAGAATGTCTGTTAAAACATCTATTCGAAAGAACTCTATTAGAAACTAGTGCCATTTTAATGTAGGCGGCAAACAGGATGCCTAGTTGTTTTGGCATGGGTTGATTATGAAGTAGTTAATCTCAGTTCAATCTTATTGTGTTGTGTATTGGAAGTTGCTTGCCGCCAAACCTCGTGAAGAGGGTCCAACAGGGGCCGAACAGAGGTCTGACCAGGGAGAGACGATGGTTCGGTCACGTGAAGGCTTGGGAGATCTGCATAGTTCCAGTAAGCTTCGAGGTTCGAGGGCGTGCCTGTCAATTTGACCCTGTAATTGACAAGGAGAGAGGATGAGACCCATGAGCCGGTCGGCCGGTGGGCTTGTCTAGCTCTCCCTATCGGCTGGGTGCCAGTACGGAAGGCAGCGCTCGAGCATCGGCTGAACAGCTGATGGAGGCGTGAGAGATAGACGCGTATAATATACCTATCGGCCAAAGAGCCGATAATGCTCCGCGGCATCCGAAGCGCGGAGCGAGGCTTGATCCCCCGCGAAGCCATGTGGGCCAGCATACCACGACGCCGTTAGGACTAGCCTTGATAGATCGGACCGAATCGAGACAGTATGAGGCTGGGGACTAACGACACGGAGTCGACGGAGGCCTAGATCGAATGTGACGACAAGGGAGGAAAAGGTAAGGTCATCGGCTACCTAAGGGTCGAACGTCCGACGCAGGCCTACACCTAAGCCCATCAGCCGCTCGAGTCAATAGGGAATGAGACCTGCTAGATCTCGACGCCGACCACGTCAGACGTGAGCTCTGGAAGATCGGACCGAACCGAGACAGTACCAGGAAGTGTACGACGTGTTCGGATCGATCGTTAGATGATACGCGAGACGGATGCAAGGCCTGTGGTAAGGATAACTAACTAATGGGCTACTCACTCCGATAAGACGCCGCGCGAAGATCCGCCAAGGCGCTGGCTCGAACCACCGTTGCCGATCTCGTAGGTTGAACCTAATCAATGCAGCACGAGACCGTTGACGGAGGAGGGAGCTCGACGTGTCAGTGAACCTTGCATGGACGTGATGCTGTACGCTTGATCGGGCTACAAGGAAACGTATAAAAGACATACCGGCTGCAAAGCTGATGCCGCTCCAAATATGGTGGGCGATGAACAAGGAGCGGTGCCCGATCCCCCCACAGCATGAGACCTGTCGCCCACCGTGGTGACGCTGTTAGCACTAATCTCGAAGATTAGACCTAACCGAGACTAACGACAACAGGAAGGTGGACACCAGATTGGTCGTGCTGAAGTAAGGGTGGAGGGAACCCATCAGCTAGCTAAGCCGATGAGAGGACCTCTCTAAAGATATGCGTGCATCGACTGAAAGGCCAATGCACGAGGTATGACGTTTGATGGAAGTCTCTGAAGATGGGTGCGTATCGGTTGAGGAGCCGATATGCTGGACGTGTTACTTAAGGTATAGATAACTCATCGGCTAACAACTCTGATGAAACGCTAGGCAGAGACTTACAAGCCTATGGCTCAAATCTACTATCGGTAGCCTCGTAGGTTGAACCTAACTGATGTAGCACGGGACCGACGACAGCAGAGAGGGCTTGGTAAACCGATAGATCTCGTACGGACGTGATGCAGCTTTAGACAGAGCAAGATATATCGGGATAGTGGCGGGACTTAACCCCTTCGTTAGAGATCGAACTTAACCGATGTAGTCCCGCGTCGAGAGCCAGACCCCGCTGGTAAAAACCTAGACAAGTTAGGGTGGCGATGTGTCGAAATTGTATTGATCGATGTCTTACAGGCTTCTAGACAGTCTATATTTATACCCTGGCATTATAGAGTCTGACGTGGTTACAACAAGCGTCGGACATTATTTCCTAAAAAATATAGAAGGAAAATATCTCTAAAGAAGTTAACTGAACGATTTATATAGATAAATCACTCTGCCGTGAGTTCTACGGCTCCTCTTCAGACTCGGCCTCATTTGGATAGTCTTCTATAATTGGACCAAACCTTCCTTGTTTTCTTCTATCGGCTTCTTCCCTGTAGTAATCCGACTCTTCTTTACTAAACCGATTGTTTTTTCAATCTTTCCCTAACCTTATCAAATTTTGGCGTTAACAGAAGTATACTAGCAAACTCATGCAGGGATGATAAGACTTGTTTGAACTTGAAAAGTTTCTGCATGGCAGACTAGATAACGTTTGTGTTAGCACTTAACTTTGTTATGCTTTTTGGTTTAATATTTAAACCTTGTGATGTCATATTATTAATTTCTTGCATCTCTATAATTTAATTTTCATGCAAAATATATTAGTGAGACCCCAGGGTTTTCTGTATGATGGTAGGCTTGTACTTTTCAAGATTGATGTCTCCTGTCTTATTCTACTTGTTTGTATGCATATTTTTCACCTGATCTTTTACATGTTAGAATGCCTTTATAGTTATAGCTACCCTGAGAAACATTTTGATTTACACCTGACTAAGAGCACCACAGTTCTAGTCCTGAATGTCACTTAGGTTGGTGCCATTTGCTATGTTTAACTCCACCACACATTGATTTAACTGTAAAAAAGGCGCACAGTTCTAGTCCCAAATGTTGCTCAGCTTGGTGCCACTTGCTATGTTTAACTCCACTACACACTGATTTAACTGTAAAGGGTCATCTAACCTGGACTTACTGTGTGTGCATGGCATGGACTGGAGCGCTTTGTCCTTTCTTCTCTTGTATTAGTTCTTTTGGAAAGTTGGCTTGCTATGTTTAGCACCACTTAAATTTGTTTCCTTGCTGTTTCCTCTGTTTCTATCGAGTCCTGACCTTATTTGGTTGACTCTATTTCAGAGAAGTGTGCTTACATGGAGTCCAACAGTTCCAAGATCGAGGAGTTGCCACTCCCACCACCTGTGCCACCAAATGTCGAGCCGATTAAAACTGATGAAACAAAAAAGTCATCAAAACCTAAGAGGGCCTTGATGCCCCGTGCTGGATGTGGCAAAAAAGGGCAGCCGATACAGTTGTTAACAAACCACTTCAAAGTGTCTTTGAAGACCACAGATGATTTTTTTTATCACTACTATGTGTGTCTCCAGCCCTTGTAACAGTTTTTTCCCTTGGAGTTCCTTGTGTTCATGTCTGATTGTTGCTGCTTTGTTTTATTGAACACAGGTGAATCTGAAGTTTGAAGATGATCGGCCAGTGGATGGAAAAGGCATAGGCAGAAAAGTGATCGACAAACTCCAGCAGACTTATGCATCTGAACTTGCAAATAAAGATTTTGCGTATGATGGTGAGAAGAGCCTGTTCACCATTGGTGCTCTTCCACAAGTGAACAATGAGTTCACGGTAGTGCTGGAAGACTTCAATACTGGAAAGTAATTATCTATTTCAAACTATTTCTGCTACTTTCCATGATGCCAACATTGTTTTTACCTGTTCCCCTTGCTCATATAACTTTAATGCTATTAGGTCAGCTGCAAATGGTGGCAGCCCTGGCAATGACAGTCCAGGAAATGACAAGAAAAGGGTTAGAAGGCCATACCAGACGAAAACTTTTAAAGTTGAGCTGAACTTTGCAGCCAAAATTCCTATGAGTGCCATTGCTCTGGCCTTGAGGGGTCAGGAATCTGAAAACACTCAAGAAGCAATTCGTGTTATTGATATCATTTTAAGACAGCACTCTGCAAAACAGTATGTTTCCCATATCTTTTGGAAGTTACTACTTGGCAAATTTTGTATATTGTTTAGAACATTAACATCATGGCTGATTTGTGTTTTTTACGAACATTTTCTTTGTGTTTGCAGAGGTTGCCTTTTGGTCCGCCAATCCTTTTTCCATAATAATCCTTCTAATTTTGTGGACTTGGGAGGTGGTGTGATGGGCTGTAGAGGATTCCATTCGAGCTTCCGAGCTACACAGAGTGGACTTTCACTTAATATTGGTAAACTTTTGCCATACATGATTCTAATTTTATATTTTGTATGTGACCGCATGCATGCAGTAGCTCATAATACATGTTTGCATGTTCTGTTTACTTTGTGCAGATGTGTCCACAACAATGATTGTGAAACCTGGTCCTGTAATTGATTTTTTACTTGCCAACCAGAGGGTTGATCACCCAAACAAAATTGACTGGGCAAAGGTATTGTGTCTTCATTTCACTGAGTAAAACAATACTTCAAGAATGAATGGCAAGAACCATGTGAATCCTTTGTGATGACTGAATTGTATCTTTATCGCAATTTTGTAGGCCAAGCGTTCTCTGAAGAATTTAAGGGTAAAAACAAGTCCAGCAAATAATGAATACAAGATTGTTGGTTTGAGTGAGAGAAATTGCTATGATCAAATGTGAGAGCATGTTCATGTGTTGTTTTTGTGATTATTTATATTGTTATGTGCCTGGATATTTGACCTTTTTGTGATTACAACTTTGTTTTTTTATGTTCTTTGAGAAACATGCTTTATTGAGGTTAGCTACTCACGATTATCTAGGTTTACTCTAAAGCAAAGAAATGGTGACAATGGTGACCCTGAAGGTGTGGAATTATCTGTTTATGATTACTTTGTGAAGAATCGGGGCATAGAGTTGAGATACTCTGGTGATTTTCCCTGTATCAACGTGGGGAAACCAAAGCGGCCTACTTATTTTCCAATTGAGGTTATTGTTTTTTCTTGTTCCAACCTAAATATTTTTCCAACTGACATCCTTTTGCTGATTGTGGTGAAAGTTCCTATTTTTGCCAGCTCTGCTCTCTGGTACCTTTGCAAAGGTATACTAAGGCTTTGAGTACACTACAAAGGTCTTCGCTTGTTGAGAAGTCCAGGCAGAAACCTGAAGAAAGGATGTCAGTTTTGTCTGATGTGAGTTGCCCCTCTATGCCAGCTGCAGAGCTGCTGTACCTTTTTCCTGACTGAATAATCATCAATGGTGAGTTTGCAGGTACTGAAACGCAGCAACTATGATTCAGAGCCTATGCTGAACTCTTGTGGTATTTCAGTTGCTCAAAGTTTTACCCAAGTTGGTGGCAGGGTGCTGCAGCCCCCCAAGGTCAGTTAGAACTGTTCATGCCGCACATTTTAATCAACACTTTGTGGTGTTATCTCTTACCTGTATATGGTTTAGATCAAGTGAATGTGTTTCTTTGGCAGCTAAAAGCCGGAAACGGTGAAGATCTGTTTGCACGTAATGGGCGGTGGAACTTTAACAATAAGGTCAGTGTGTCTCTATTCTACTCCCACTTTACTCTTTTAAGTCTTCCATTTGTCATGCATGTTGTAACTTGTGTTATAATTTTTCCAGAGGCTCATTAAAGCTAGCAGTATCGAGAAATGGGCAGTGGTTAACTTTTCTGCACGGTGTAATGTGAGGGATCTTGTCCGAGACATTATCAAGTGTGGTGGCATGAAAGGAATTGTAGGTTTTTCCGTTTCACCTAATGTTGCATGCTTTATCAAATGCGATTCTCTCACTTTACTGGCTGGCTCTGCAGAAAGTAGAAGATCCATTTGAGGTCATTGAAGAGGACCCTTCAATGCGACGAGCTCCTGCTGCAAGAAGGGTAGATGACATGATTGACAAGATGCAAAAAAGGCTTCCTGGACAACCAAAGTTTCTGCTCTGTGTTCTTGCTGAGAGGAAGAATTCGGATATTTATGGTCAGTTGTACTAACATGTGCTGTGCCTGTCCAAATGAGCAAGCCTTATGCCATTCACATATTTTCTTCTCTATTAGGGCCCTGGAAGCGAAAATGTCTTGCTGAATTTGGGATTATTACGCAATGTGTGGCCCCTACTAGAGTCAATGATCAGTATATTACAAATGTACTGTTAAAGATAAATGCAAAGGTTTGTGGATTTCCCCATCCTATTCTCATTTGCATTGCTAACCTTTTTATATCGGGCCAGTATTAACATTTTTGCTTGTTTTTTAATCAGCTTGGTGGTCTGAATTCATTGCTGCAAATTGAAACATCCCCTTCCATTCCTCTTGTATCCAAGGTCCCAACAATAATTTTGGGAATGGATGTTTCCCATGGTTCACCTGGACAGTCTGATATACCTTCCATTGCTGCAGTAAGTAACCGACCTTTCTAATTTTTTGCGCTGTACTAGAAATTAAAAGCTTTGAAGTTCAATGGTCTCAGAACTGTAAAATTATAAATAATGTACCATGATTTTTGATACTTCACTTTTTTAGGTCGTTAGTTCTCGTGAATGGCCTCTTGTATCGAAATACAGGGCTTCAGTCCGTTCTCAGTCACCTAAGTTAGAAATGATTGATGGACTGTTTAAGCCACAAGGAACTCAGGATGATGATGGACTCATTCGGTAAACAATTTATCTGGACCAAAGTGCAATTCTAGTAACTTTATGGCATGTTCCGGTGATCCATTAAATTCAATGTTGGTGCTAATGATAGTGCTGGAAATTATTTCAGGGAGTTATTAGTTGACTTCTACGCCAGTACTGGTAAACGTAAGCCTGATCAAGTTATTATCTTCAGGTCAGTTACTCTTTGAAAGCAACTTGTAAATGCCTTTAATAAGCTTCAGTGAAACAGTAGGAATGTAGGATTGTAAAAGCATCACTTAAATTATGGATAATGAACACTTTGTGCTTTGACTTGAGAGTGGATTTCTGTGCAACTGTTTTAATTGTTCTGCATTTATTTGCTGCCTTTAATATAGGGATGGAGTCAGTGAGAGCCAGTTTACCCAGGTGCTGAACATCGAGTTGGATCAAATAATTGAGGTACTGTTCATTATATATTTCTGTTCAATTGTTTCTGTTTCTTTGTTTTTGTATGCAAGACTGCAAGTATCATCTGCACACTAATGTTGTATCCTTAATTGTTGTAGGCATGCAAATTTCTTGATGAAAATTGGTCTCCAAAGTTTACACTGATTGTTGCACAGAAAAATCACCATACCAAATTTTTCGTGCCTGGATCTCCAAATAATGTTCCTCCTGGTAACTTCCGTTCTTTATGATGTGGCAAACTGGCAACTGCACAACCTTAATAAATGTTATTTTTCTTCTAATTTGAATGATAAATGATGGAATTTTTAGGTACTGTTGTGGACAACACAGTTTGTCATCCAAGGAACAATGACTTCTACATGTGTTCACATGCTGGGATGATTGTAAGTATCGTGTGTTTTTTTATTGGGGGCTGGCTTTAGTTGGGTCATGTATAATTCCCTTTGAACGTTGATTCTATAAAAGCAAAAGCTAGGTCTTAATAAACTACTGTTCTTTCCTATTAGAATCAAGTTCATGATACATGAGCACTTGTAGGCTATTGCCTTGTTCAATCCTTTCCCTGAGTCTTTTATGCTTAATGTTATTTACCATGTTGTACTTTGTCTGTACAAAAGAAATCTAGAATGCTTTTGTACTTCCCGTGATCCCATCAGGCCATGTTCTGAACTCTTTGTACATAAATTGTTGTATGAGTGTCCTAGATCAATTGAATCTGTAGACTGATCAGGAAGGAAATCTGGATTGTATTGCTACGTCTGGCAACTTATGTAATGTGCAACTGCTGATTTATGTTTGAGGAATGGATTCATTATCTTGAATGCTTTATGCAACCAGTTTTAACTTAACTGTGGGGCCTTCCTTTTCATCAGTAAATTTACCATAGTTTTGTTCTGTTGTTTGCACTCTTGGCGCACACACTCTTGTAGTACCCAATCATGCTACCAAGCCATGTGGCTGGCTGAAGTAGTATGTGAAATTGTCACTGGTTAGCCTTTATCTAAACTTTCTTAGGTTTTTTTGCTTGTATGTTGTTTGCGTGTTTCATTTTTGTATAGTGTTCTTTTTATCAAGTTCCAATCTTTTTGCTAGTCCCTGTTTATTTGGAATGGGGCTGTAAATCTTCCACTTGAATTGATGAAGCTAAGTGCCTTTGCTTGTCTGTACCAGGGAACTACAAGGCCAACACATTACCATGTCCTTCATGATGAGATAGGCTTCTCCCCTGATGATCTTCAGGAATTGGTTCACTCCCTTTCCTATGTGTAAGTTGATATATGATGCGATTCCTTTTCACTTCTTGGAAAGAAACTTTTCTGATATCCAGTGTATGTACTTATTCAGCTACCAGAGGAGCACTACAGCCATATCAGTTGGTAAGTTAAACCTGCTTTAGAACGATGTTGCTTCTAACTTTTGCACACAAGTGATTATTTACCTTGTTGTTTCCTTGTAGTTGCACCCATTTGCTATGCACATCTTGCTGCTGCTCAGGTTAGCCAGTTCATAAAGTTTGACGAGATGTCAGATGCGTCGTCGAGCCAGGGTGGGCATACCTTGGTGGGCAGCGCTCCAGTACCTGAGCTGCCTCGCCTGCATAACAGGGTCAGGAGCTCCATGTTCTTCTGCTGAGCTGAGCAGAGCAGCCGCTTCGCGATGGGCTGTGCTGAATGAACTTGTGGGATGTTTTGGTCGTTTATGTTCTGTAGTCGTTTAAGTACCAACTAGGATGGCTGTTGTTAGGCTGGACGCCGTACTTGGTGCCCCTGAACATGAACCTGTTAGGTTACTACTGCTGAATCTCTGAACTTCATCGCAGCTTTGCGCTGGCTTTCTGCTCCTTTGCTTGCGAATTGTCGAATCTTTTTTTAATTGCATTTTGGAACCGGCTATGCTATGGTGCATTTGATTAGCCTAATGAGATTAAGAAGTGTGGCTGCTTAGCTCATTGATGATGTAGCCTGTGGGCCTGTAGCACTTTGAAATGCATGTAGCCTTGTAGGTTCCCATGCATATGCTGAATTACTGCTCCTTGACAGATAGTTTAGTTCTATCCAGATTTTTCAGTTCTATTTTTTCAAGTCCTTGGATTTAATTTCCTTAGGAAGCAGTAGTGTTTCTGCTCACGAGGTGATGCCCTAGGCACAAGCAGCTGATGCTTAAAACCCTTAAGCAGAGGCTAAGCTTAGCTTTCCCCTTTATTTCCTAAACCAGTCGCATGTACATGGCAATGCACTGTTACATTCTCGTTAGACAATGGGATCAAATCCCAGCCGTGCGTCATATCAAGCCGTGAAGATGCAATAGTTATTGCTGGCCAAATTGAAGTTTTTGGTGTGGCCGTTCAGCTTCTGCTCCTGTGCTTCGCTGTTTCTTCCTAGCATCAATCAGCAAGTAGAGAGGTGGTGGCTAGTTAGCTACCAAGCAGAGGCAATGAAAGAGTGAAGGGCACATGCTACAGCATCCATCACCCATGATTCTACGCTTTTCAACTCGAAACTGCGTCGCCAGCCATACCATGGATTCAGTTCCAGCCGGCTCTTGGCTTCCCCAACGGTAGGTCCAGCTGTTCCTGGTCAATTTAGAGCAAACGATGTGGGTTTTTGCTCTGCCCTGGCATGCCTTGGCCGGTGAGGACGAAGAGGGTTTTGCACTGCCTTCCTTCCTGACTGAGCTCGCCGGAAACAGCCGCAGGCCGCCTTCCGCCCAGACCCAGCAACGTGAGCTGAGATGCCTACCCTACTTCCTCTTTTTGCAAGCTTGTAAGAGAGAGATGCACCGCCAATATTGGTTGAGGTGCGAAAGGAGGAGAAATGGTTTGGAATGATCCAAAGATAAAGAAAGTAGTCCGCACTGTTTAATCTATGTTAATATATTTTTAACTACCATATACTTTGACACTTACCTTCTTGTCGTCTTCTCCTTGTCCTTTTCACGTTTTCTTATATATGTGTTTTCTTCTCCTTACTGTGCCTCCAAAATATACTTATCTATCCTGTAAGAAATCAAGGACATTAACCACATGGTCCGTTTATAGCAATATTTACTCCGTTGGGGGTATTGATTCACCTCCACCTAGAATATGACCCCGCATTTGCTTCTCTTTATAGATTTTTTCCAAGTCCTCAAGGAGGCACAGGGAGATTTCGTATTTTATAGTATAAAGGCCACATTTGAGATAGATAATTTGATAAACAAATGAATTAAATTCTATAAAGTTGAAAAGTATTTTAAAAAGTCGTATAGAATTTTTTTATAAAACACATAGCTTGAAAAGAGTGCAAATGAAAATTCAAAATCCAAAATAAAAAAAAACAAATTATAGTACATAAAAATTAATGATTTTAGATATACAGTACTAAAAATCCTACTTCACTTTAATAATATCGTAAGTTGCCTTGGATCTTCTGTTTTTTTTCGTTGCATCCAAATTTTCATTAAGTTCCTATAACATAATTTTTTTTCTTCAAACAAACAAGATGTGAAGTGCCCATATTGCCCCTTGATCTTCTTTCTCTAGCACATTTTGGAGGTTGGGTTTGGCCATGGCAGATTGATCGGCATCGGCAGCATTATACAGCCCACATCTCCCGCTCTCCCTGAGCTCCACTCCCCGTTGCCGTCGGCGGCGAGCTCGTGCCCGGTCTCCGCCCTCGAGTCCACACGGGCCCGCTGCCGTTGAGCTTCCCATGGCCGGCCGTCGCCGGGCGAGCTCCCACGCGCCCGCTGCCGTCAAGCTCCCCCTTGGACGCCCCCCTCGAAGCTCCCCGTGGCCATTGCCAGCGCGCCGTCAAGCTGCCTTTGCTGCCCTGGTTAGGTTGCGCTGTTTTGCCATGGATCTGGAGCTTGCTTGCTTGCTGCTGCTTGTGGAGCTCCGCCCGAAAGCAGAGGGGTGGAGGAAGAAAGGGACAAGGGCCAGCTTAGGAAGAGACAAGGGCGGTATTGACGGAATGCTAGATAGAGGAACGGCGGTAACTTTTCAACACTACTAAAGTAAACCGTAATCTTTCAATAAAAGATCGTGAACTTTGGATGCTACAATTTCATATCACCCTTGGGACTTGCTAACCATCAATCAACCTTTTTTTTTTTTGTGGGGAGAGCGCGTCACCGTGATGCTCGCTATGCCCTTTTCAACTCAAGGATGCTGCTCATCGGATCATGGTGGGATGGGATGGGGGAGGGATAAGACGAATTTGCTACTTTAGAAGGAGGCGGTTAGGGCCTGGGCTCATATAGGTTGCAAAGAGGAGCAACAGTAGGAGTTTGCGGGCCAACCATTAAAAAAAAACCCATTTAAAATAGCCTATAGGTGGGTTCACGGGCTATTCCACTCAAATGATTCCTTATTCTAATAAATAACATTTTATATTTCGTTATTGATGTGTGGCAAACTTGACATTCTTTTATCAAATTTCATTGAGAAAACATAACATTTTTATTTATAACTTACTGAAACCATATACTTGTGTGGTGCAAATAAGCTTGTTTTCTATATGTCAGATGTGTCTCGCCTGCCTGAGCAAGATTTATGTTGTGTTAAACGAAACTAGAAAATTCCTCTAGAGTTGAAGGTTTTTTTTTAAAAAAATCCTCTACTATGTTTACAGGTAGAAAGTTTGCTATTTTTATGATGAAGTTCTTTGTATTTAGATGGGATGATAATAAAAAGTTCACATATTTCAAACCGAGCGTGAATGTATTAAAAACGTGCATGTAGGTGTGAACTCACGAAAAGCTTCATGCAAGTGTGAACGCACAACCGTATTGCGTACTTGCAGTTGTTTCGACTCGGATGCATGTCAGCTTGGGACGCGTATTAGGGACCCGGGTTGGTGCGCCCATGCAAAACACAGGTAATAACGCACATTTCACAACTATATTGAGACCTGATGAAGTATATATTCATGGCGAGATTTGTGAAGCACCTAAAGTTGTTCTCTAGTCCACACGCTACACACGGTCAAAAAGGAAACGTCACGCAAAGGACGGTTACACTCTGGCTCGTACGGACGTAGCGAATCACACGTCTACATCTCTACGTACTTACTAATGTACTCGCTAGGGGTGGCAATTTGCTGATGGGGCCGAGGACGGGGGGATTTTAGCCCCACGGGTCTAACGGGGGCAATTTCCTGTTGAGGCCCAGGATGGAGAGATTTTGGCCCGGATAGGGAGATTGTGGTCTAACTGGGCCACAACGATAGGCCCTAACACGATGCGGGGTAGATGTCTTCATCCACCCAAGGAGACCCATGGACCTCGGAAGTAGAAAAATATAAAGAGATAACCTATATCATTAACATTGTGGCCCAAAAGATCCAATTGAAGTGAAGTATCCAAGAAACACAAACCCTATCTAGTCGGTTCGATCTCCATCCATCTCACACGATGTGTGTCGTGCCATCTACTCCCACGCTTTGTCTCGACCTCTCTCGAAGAGGCAAAGAGCAGATGTGACGTCCACTTAAACCCCTTCGTTCTCAGTTATCTGTTGTCAACAGACACTTTCCCAGATCGATGTGGTGGCCGACGCTCCTACCCTGCAACAAGGCATGGATGCCGCTCCTACCCCATAGCTCGAAGCTTCCCACCTCCTCTATCTCCAACTTCCTATGTGCCAGTGGTCCACCATTGACGCACCCTTAGCCATTTCTGATATCTTTGGTGCGTCATCTGCCCATCTCTTTTGTCTTCTTCCATAACTTGTGAGGCTTTGGTCAAAGGTGTGGGCCCTGGAGATATAGGGATGGGACGAGGGATGTGTTCCACCCAATTGTTGGTTCGAGGGTGAGGACAGAGACGTTCTAGCTTAACTTGCCCTGTTGCACTCCTAGGTAGTACATTCTCTCTGAACACCTAGGATCATTGGAGGGCATCACTGCCAAGTCAGCAAGTTAGCGAAAAATTCATCAACTTCCGGTTAATAACACTTACGTCCTAATTAACTTGCTTCATCCCATTTGTCGCATCGAGCTTGATCCAGCCATCTGCTTTGGGTCAATAGTGTCGGCTCTTCCCCTACCATCGGATTTTCACACCAAGAGCGGATGATAGATCTCTGGAGTGGAGCAAATGGCAAAAAAACCTAGACTAGAATGTGCTTCCTCGAGCTCCTTACCATCACTTTCCCTCCTATGGCTAAACACAAGACAAGGCAATGCAACACCTCACACCTCCTCTATTATTGTCCTCTAGCCGTCGTCTCTTCTCTTTTTTTTTCTTTCTCATCATGGATGAACCACCTAGCCTCAAGACCAGAATCCACAACATATGACATGGTGTAAATCTTGCTACTATGCTGAAGCCTAGGTCGTCGTTGCCAACGGTAATAGAAGTAGAGACATGGTTAGGAGGCTTGAAGTCTACGCTCTCTGTTACTGTTAGGGAGCTAGCGAGCAGTACCACGGTACTATAGCTAGGCCATAGATTAATTAGCTTAGCCCTTAAATCTGGTTGCTTTGGGATTAGATTCAACTTCGACGAACTAAACAACGGCCTGTGACATGCGCTACAGACATGACCGCCTAGGAGGATTTTGTTAGGGTACTTTATTTGAGTCAGACATACGGAGTATGTTTCTTAGGGATAGCCACGTACATCCTCCATTAAAAAAACTTTTAGCTATAAAACTGAACATGCACATGTCAGGTTCACAGTCAATTTTTTTTTAATAGGAGTGTCGGTTACATTTTTTTAGGAACTGGTAGCAATTTTATTCAACTACATTAACCTGCTTACAATCATCCACAAGACAGGCAATAATGAATTCTGGGGGAATAATCAGTTAGTTCATTCATGTTTTGGCAGCCTACATGGTTCGGTTATTTTTTTCAGTGATGTTTACCCTAATATTAATCGGGCCACATAACATTCTCTTTACCATAAGGCTAAAGCTCGAGAGTTCCCAGTTATATAAAATACAAACCAAACTAACCATACCCGCACATAAAACTCCTACGTTCATTAGATTCGGAACCTTGGCAACTTGAACTACAGCCTGAAAGGCTTTTGATTTTTTTCAGCTTGTTCTATCCACTCTTCAAAAATGGCCCCACTGATCCAACAGAAGCCAGTAAAACTCCACAGCAGTATTTGATTCCTTCAAAATCTTTGGTGCTCAGCAGCATTCCTGGAAGAAAAAAAAATTGTACGATGATGAAACCATAAACCTACAAGAGTCAGTTTTTCTCGACTAAATCGCTGGTACATAAGGAGAATAATGCTTTTCCTTTCCGTAATTGCGAAGGAAAAAGTTATAATTACACTTTGTCTAGTGATAATCACAAGTATCAAAAGAACAATATGGAGCGAAAAAAAAACTACCAAATTCAATTTGCACATAGGTATATTTTCAACTAAGTTGACTGGCTCAAAAACATGATGTAATGGCCTTTCTATTTGTATTTGCAAGCTAAGAAGTAATAAAAAAAAGATGGGCAGAATCACACCCTATCATGTGGATTTTGGACCATTGGATATACTTTCAGATTCATACAACCTCTAACCCTAGCTTCCTTTTCTCCTTCCTCACTCTCGCGTGCCACCGTTCCCCACCTTCTCCACTGATTCGCCCGCACCACCACCTAACCTTACTGGCGCCGATGAGGCCCACTAAACCTTCTCCTCCCCCCTCCCAAGTTGGGTGGCAGGGAAGTGTCCCTGTCCCGCCATTTTCCTTATCTTCATAAACGTCACCATCATTCCTACCTTCTAACCGGTCAAGATCCTATGGCCTTGCTGTCAACATTGGCACACTACTCACTACTGATCCCGTGGCTTCAGCATCACTAAAGCTGCCTCATCGCCCTCCTTTCCACCATCCACCATCACACACGGCCATCTCTCTAAGTCCTAGGGAAACTCTATCTTTCCCTCTCTTCCAAAACCCCCACCAATCCCTCCCTAAACATAATATCTAATTGGTTGGGGTCACCATTGTTGGAGATCAACAAACTCGTTGGAGTGGGAGGAGGGACGCCATGGTGCACAAATCGTGGAGCAGATTGGAGGGTTCAAATTTGGCAAGACAGGGTTTCGATTTTCTTTTGAATGGAGGTTAGCAATTTTGATAAAAAAAACACTTGCAACATGCACCTTCCTAATAAAGAAAGAAAAGGAAAAGAGATGTATAGAACACTCTAGCGGTAAAAGTAAAATATTTCTAGCTAGCTGCCATCAACTTTGCTTTCTGAGCAAGATGTTTATTTTAAGGTCTGTGCAATGCGTTATTGTGTCTTTTGTAGTACTTGTTTGAATGTGATCGAGCCAATATCCATTTGATCATTTTCGTCAGAAATAATGCCAATGATCCAATGTAGATGTATAAGGTTTATATAATCATTGGGATTGAATACAGGAGACACAAGAAGAAAGCAGCACTCACTATCCAAGATTTATATAATCACGGGGCAATTGACTAGCTAGTGTTATATGACTTACTCTGCCAACTCAGCCTGACAAGCTGCCCATCGAGCTTGCGAAGCTGCTGTTCAACCTCCATTCGAGCTCGCCAAGCTTCCATTTCAGCTTCGTGCCTGGTGGATGCATCGGATGAAAAAGATCGCCTCCTTCCTCCAAAAGAATACGGAAATTCCAGACTTATGCGATTGATGCTCGTTTTAGAAGCAGCAGGGGAGCTTGTTGGGATTTTGTTGCAGTACCTTGCAACCTGCTAATCCAGAAGTCAGAACGCATACATACTTCCGAAAGATATTTCTTTCCCGGGACTGAGGAGAACAATACTGATGTAATCTTTGTCACACTAATTAACATCGTACACTCTCAAAAAGATGCATAGATGGGATCACGAAACGGAAGAAGAGAGAGTCACCATTTTTTTCATAGAAAGCAAATAAATTCAGCTTTGCTATTTCATCAATCGCTTGAAATTAGGGGCATTAAATCTTGTAGTGGTTAGGAGGCGGGGGCGACGGGGACGTCTTGGTGGCACGAGCCGCTAGAGACGGGAAAGAACGGCTAGGGCAGGGGCACGCCACCACTTGGATTGGGAAGTTGGGAAGGAGGAGAGCAAATGGGGAAGAAAGGAGTCCAGTCGAAATGGGGGCTCGTGGGCTCCATTGGCGGCTTCCGACGCCGGCGAGTGGGGGAGGGTAGGGGGGCAACACGCTGGGACAGATTTGATTGACATACTAATTAGATCGATCTGTGCATTATGAGGAAGAAGACGAAACCCTAATTAATCTGCACGCGGCCACCCATGCAAGGACAGACTAGTGGCGGATCTACCACTATGGCGTGCGCCATTGCTAATTAGTGTCACGAACACCCCTACCCTCCACTTTCCTAGGGTCGATTCTAGCCCTGAGCAGTGGTCGATTGAGCATCTAAAGCAGCATCGCAAGGTAGAAGAAGATGAATAGCCGAAGAGGTCTTCTTTGTGTGTTGCTATAGGCTGCGATGGGGCTTTAGATCCTGAGATTGACCGTCAATATGTGTAATACGTCTGGCACATAAAGTGCAACCTACTTACTTTTCCCTAATTAATAGTTCCCCATTCTGTGCAGTGTGCAGTACATTAGGGATGGTGGTTGCTCAATCGATTCTATCGTGCAATTGGCGCTTGGCGGCAGCCGGTGGGCTGGTGAAAAACGGCGGCCGTCGGCTCGACGGTGAATGCTGGCATGGCTACCGGGGAGGGTGATGGTGAGGTGGCCACACAGCCCATGATAGCCAGCTCATCTCATGTGGCAATGGCAGCTAGTGGTCAAAAACAAAAGCAGTAGGACGAAGGGTCAGATTCAAAAGCAAAACCAAATAAGTTTGGTACTTTGGTATTGGTTAGCGGTTGTTTTTGTGCTAATTTGTTTGAGAGGACAAAGGATTGATCGTTAAATCATTTATTTTGTACTGAATAGATATGGGATTGAAGAGATTTTTCACCATAATTTTCTTTGGGTAGCTGAAGTACAGGCGCTAGTGGATTTACCACTGATGTAGCTCCTCCAGATGTTGCAACTCCCTCACCGGCAGCTCCCGTGGATCCAGCACCTGCACAGGCACCTCCATTATCTCATTAGCCTCAGCCACATCATGAAGTCAGAGGTATTAAAGAGTTCAAAGAGGAATACATTGTAGGTGATTCAGCAGTTTGTATTCCAATTGATGATTTTGATCCAAACATTAGAGATGAAGTTAGAAGGGCCTATGTATTGAAAGGTCCAACCCAACTAATTGGTCATAATTATCCAACTCAAGGGAAGGGAAGGATAATAGGAGATTTTGTGAAGTATGGTATAAAAAGTATGATTGGTTGGAATATAGTGTTGAGAAGCTTCTATTGCTTTTTTCGACATGATCCCATGGAAGAAAAATTCGGCCATGATGTCTTTACAAAGGTAGGATTTAGGACTAAGAAGAATGCATACAAACTTTTACATGGTCATGTTGGAGGGCCTAGAATTGTCCACAATCAAGCAAATTTTGAGAATCAGAGAGCTAGTGTGTCACATAAGATGTCATCTTAAAGCAAGGAACATGAAATCAACTATGAAATTCGTTTGACTGCATCTTTAGATTGTTCAAGTTTTCTTCTAATACAAGGACATGCATTCTGTGGACATGATGAGTCCTCTTCTTCCTTACACAAATGAAATTTTCGAGCGATGATTGATTGGTACATAGAAAGGAAGGAGGGATTTAAGAAAGTATTTTAGGATGTATGTCCTAAGAATGCTCGCATGCTTGTACCAACGGTTTAGAAGTACCTAGCAAGATCCTGTGCACAAGAGATCACTAAAGTGATAAAGAAAGAGATGAAAGATGGTCTCTTCTCTATTCTTATTGATGAATCTCATGATATATCGGCTAAGGAACAAATTGCTATGATTGTGAGGGGAGTAATTGTTAAGTGTTCTATTCTTTTTGTGCTTATTATATCATTAATTATGTAGGTTTGTGAACAAGGAAGGAAAGGTTGTAGAAAGATTTTTGGGTCTTAAGCATGTTAAACAAACAACTTCAGAGGCACTAAAAACAACTTTGCTTGGGATGCTTTCTAGACATTGTTTAGCTGTTGCAAGGCTACAAGGAGGGTATGATACGGCTTCAAAAATGAGTGGGGAATTTAATGGTCTTCAAAACTAATTCGTGATCAAAACCCTTATGATTTCTACTGTTGTTAGACAGACTACTGATCTGGGTTGTATATATATAGACCCGATTCTCTTTGTATATACTTGAGGTATTAGTTATTGTACATATTTCTATATGATATCAGAGTGAGTCTAGATATCTCTGGCGCACTAGCTTCTCCTTTCGGTGAGCCGACCCTTTCCTCCTTATCGTCGACGTCTTCTTTCCATCGTCGGCCCTCTTCCCGGTATTCTCCTCCTGACACTCTCCTCACTCTCTCGCCTCCGTTTCTTTTTCTCCCCGTCTCTCCCGCAGTCACCTTCTTTTCTCCGTCCCACCTCCGCGTGATCAGGCGACGGTCTTGATCTGTCTCCTCGTCTCGCCTCGCACCCATCTCCGTTCTTCCTCTTGCTTCATGCATCTCTCCTTCTCTGACGCCGGCGCACCTCCATGCTCGTCGTCTCCATCGGCTGAACTCGTCTGCCCTCCCATTGGCTGGACTTGTCCAGCCCTCCATCGGCTGGAACCCTCTCTCGGTTCTCGCCTTTTCCGACACGCTCAATGGCTCTTGGACGCGAACTTTCTTCTCTCACGTCCGAGCCAGTCAAACGTGTCCATGTGTCCACGAACACGAATCCTTGCCTCCCGGACGCGAACATATTCTCTTCGCGTCCGACCACTCCCCGCCTTTTTCGTGCCCGTCCCACTCCTTGGCCTCCACGAGTCCACGGACATGAATCTTCTCTTCACGGACGTGAATCTTCGCACGTCCGTGACCCAACTACTCTCTGACCCACCCACTTTGCCACCACATTTTTCCTCACCTACTCCGCTGCCTACTCCCCATCGGCCAACTACTCCTCATCGGCTAGCCGGCCCACTCCCCATCGACTTCTCATATCCTTGATCGGCCGATCCGTCCTCTCATTGGCTTCTCCTTTCCATCGGCTTCTTTCTCCCATTAGCTATTTGCTCCCGTTCTCATGCCGATGGCTCCCTTGTCCGTCACAAGGCTTGCTGGGTAGTCCGGGGTTTCTCCCAACGACCCGCTATCGATTACGACGAGACCTTCAGTCCCGTCGTCAAACTCGCCACCATCCGGGTCGTCCTCACTTTGGCTGTCTCGCGTTCCTGGCCGATTCATCAGCTAGACGTGAAGAACGTTTTTCTTCATGGCAACCTAACAGAAACGGTCTACTGCCAGCAGCCCCCAGGCTTCGTCGACCCTTCTCGTCCCGATGACGTCTGACTTCTTCAACGTTCTCTTTATGGCCTCAAACAAGCCCCTCGTACCTGGTACCAGCGTTTTGTTGCCTATCTTCGGCACATCGGCTTCGTGGCCTCTGCATCCGATAGTTCTCTGTTCACTTTTTATATCGGCTCCGCTATTGCATATCTACTTCTATATATCGATAACATTGTCTTTACAGCGTCTTCGACATCTCTCCTCGATCAGATCATGGCCCAACTCTACTCTGAATTTGCCATGATCGATTTTAGTCCTCTCCACCATTTCCTTGGTATCTCCGTCACCCGTTCCTCCCACGAGCTCTTTCTTTCCCAACGCCAGTATGCCATCGACCTCCTCTAGCGTGCGGGCATGGCCGATTGTCACCCTACGGCCACCCCGGTCAACACTCGAGCCAAACTTTCCGCTGTCGATGGCGCACTCGTTGCCGATCCCTCTCACTATTAGAGTCTTGCTAGAGCTCTCCAATACCTCACCCTTACCCAACCCGACCTCACGTACGCTGTTCAGCAAGTGTGCCTCTTCATGCACGCTCCGCGTGAACCTCACCTCACGCTGCTCAAGCGAATCCTACGCTACGTGAAGGGCATTCTCTCCAACGGGCTGCATCTCAGCTCCAGCCCCATCGACTCCCTCACCGCGTACTTCGACACGGACTAGGCAGGCTGCCCTGACTCTCGACGCTCTACGTCCGGCTACTGCGTTTACCTCGGTGACACTCTCGTATCCTGGTCCTCAAAACACCAGACTACAGTGTCCCGATCCAGCGCCGAAGCCGAGTACCGCGCCGTCGCCCACGCTGCCGTCGAGTGCTGCTGGCTTCGCCAGCTTCTCCAGGAGCTCCGTGCACCCCTCTTCACCGCGACTGTCGTCTACTGTGACAATGTCAGTGTCATCTATATGACCGCCAACTCGGTCCATCATCGACGCACCAAGCACATCGAGATCGATATCCATTTTATCCGTGACAAGATCGCGTTAGGACAGGTTCGAGTGCTCCATGTACTATCGGCACATCAGTTTACCGATATAATGACCAAATAACTGCCCACGCTTTTGTTCATCAGTTTTCGGTCCAGTTTCTGTATCCGTTTCCCTCCCGCTGTAACTGTGGGGGGTGTTAGACAGATCACTGGGCTGAGTTGTATATATATAGACCCGACTCTGCTTGTATACGCTCTGGGTTTTAGTCACTGTACATATTTCTATAATTGTTTTGCTTATCAATTACAGCTGGTAGGTGTTTCTGCCACAGATTGTTGTATTTATATGTGAGCATGATTGTGACCACCACAAGTATATCTTGCCAAAGGAAGGACTTACTGATTGACAAGCAGCGTGTGCCATTGCTAGAAAAGTTGGAGAGTGGTTTGATTTTGCTAGGAAGAGGGAAGTATCAACAAACTAGTTTGGCCAAACCAGGAGATACAAGATAGGGCTCTCACCACACGACCTCACTTCGTATTGAATCAATATGCGTGGTTGCAGTGATAGAGGTGCTGTCCTTTGTGCAAGAAGATGCACGCCATCCAACATCAGCAGTTGGTATGATGCAGTTAATGGAGATCTTTAACTTTGTGTTCATCATGAAGAAGATGCTGAAAATTTTTTTATTACTAATGAATTATCTTTATCGCTGCAAAGAAAGGATCAAAACATTGTACAGGCGATGCCATTGCTTGGATGTGAAAACAAGATTGGTCAATATGAGATATGATGGTTACGAGCCATTATTTGAAGAAAAATATTTTGTATAGAAAAGAAGATTTCATTACTAAATATGAGCGAAGCAATACCAAGATAGGGCCAATCAAGGATAAGTAGGATCATGGTCACTCGAGACCATCACTATCGTGTTGATATTTTCTATGCTGCTCTTGATGCTATTAACACAAAGATGAATCACCTTTTTAATGAGGTATCTTTGAAGTTGCTTGTATGTTTTTCTTGTCTTGATCCTAGAGACTCATTCTCTAAATTTGACGTGGATAAGATTGCTCGACTTACAGAGATCTATGGTAAAGATTTCTCAAATTGTGATCGTGCAGCTATAAAGATCCACTTGAAACCTTTATTCTACATGTTTGAAGAATTGAAGATTTCATTGATTGCCAAGATCTTATAAGTCTAGGAGAAAGTATGGTTCAAACTGAGACGTATTGTATCTCCATTGATCTACCGTCTTATCGAGTTAGCATTACTTCAACCTGTTGCAACAGCTTCTGTTGAAAGGGTGTTCTTGGCTACAAATATTATCAAGACCAATTTGCACAACAGGCTGTCCAATGAGTGGCTTAACAACTTGATGGTGTGTTACATTGAGCGAGATTTATTCAAGAAACTTGATCCTGATGCCATCCAAGAAGCGGTTCCAAAACATGCGAGATTGCAGAATGCAGCTACCTCAGCCTCCTAGGCAAAACTAGTAATTCATTTTCTCATATGCACTATTTATATATTTACATTCTGGAATAGATGTTGATTCATGTTGGCGTTGGCTGTGGCTGCTCGCGGGTTTTCGCGTGGAGGCAGCGGGCGGGGCTGCGGCTAGGCGACGATCGAGCCGGCGGCGGGAGCTAGAAGGTGTAGCGGCTGGCGGCTGTGACACAGCGGCAACGGCGAAGGACGCCGGCGATCGAGGCGCAAGGGGCGGCGGTGTCTAGCAAGGCAGCGATGCAAGCAAGCAAGCAGCAGCAGAGTACCAACGAATCAACCAACGGTCCAGGCCAGCTGCTCCAGCACTCCAGCCGTCCTGGGATCAACGAATCAATGGCCCCTTTCACTTCGATTGAAAAGTTGAAAACTCAAATGAGGGAAATAATTAAATTAGAGTTAAAAAAATTGAAGGCATGTTTTTGTGATTTCTAGTCAGTGATTAAGTTGAATTAATCATATCTAAAGAGAAAACATGGGCATTTTTCCTTTCCTTAGCAAGTCACCAAAGAATCCAGATTATGTATCACCTAGGCCTTGTCTAGGCAAGGAAGGGCTCAAGGGCTTACACTCTTAAAAACGCTACCATAATTTAGTAATGTTAGATGGATATACCAAATTTTGGTAGCACCAAAGCATACCAAAATTTAACATTACCAATTTGATATGGTTGATTAATTCAGGCATCAAACTGAATAAGCCCTTACTGTAATAAACGAGATGTGGAATGGTCCTAAGATGAGATGTTAATGGACTTGTTAGGCCTAGTCAGGCATAGACTCAGATAGAAGGGCCAGCTGTATTGGGACCGCAGTATGGCATAAAAAAAAGTCCACTCTAGATTCCTCAAATATAAGTCAAGTTAAAATACAAGTTTACTATTTTTTATTATTTGTTATCTGAAATATGGATTTTATTGAGTTTTTTTTAGTTTTTTCCTAGTGCCTAGCTGGTATTATATGGGATAAAGATTAAGTCAACATATTAGTCGTATAGATGTCACATCACCGTCTAAATTACTAATGGTACTAGTTTTAATAGTTATGGGATGTTTTATATCCAGATTTATAATTAGGGGATGTAAATAAAATTCAACCTATAGTTGAAAGATATGGATTTTTTTTCATATATGGAATGGTCTTGTCCTTTCTTTACAACCACCGGGCCATAGGACCGAAAGAGCGCAACTAGGCCTGATTGTTTGAGCTCCTGTTTGGAATTTTTACCTTTTACTTTTATAAAAGGTCTAGGTGTTTTTCGTTGTTTCTGCAATTAGGAGCTAGCTGGGCCAGGCACAACAATTTCTAACTATGTAGCCCGACATGAGCGTGGAGGCGGTGAACGACTTGAACTGACGTGCATTGCGTACTTTGCGAGATGTGGCTATGAAAAAAAGTAAGAGAGTTAATAACTCGGTCCGCATAGCGTAAACCACCAGTTACCGTGGTTATTTACTAAATTTAAATAAATTTTAAAAAATAATTTAATTTTTTATAATTTTTTTACAGATTATCATAGTTTAGTGTAGTTACCATAATAACCGTAGCGCCCTTAACGGTAAGAAAACCTGACCACATCTACTCATACTTTAGAGTGGTAGCAACGAGCAAAAAGAAAAAAATAAATAAATATTACTTATAAAACCAAAATCTATTATTATATTTTAGAAACGGGGACAGCAACGGCTAACGGCGTACTCGATTATTACAGCGACCGGCAATGTTTGGAGAAGTGAGGACCGACTAGCTAGAGTTCTCGACGACCAATGGCGGGTGGCCGGCGCCTCCGAGAAAACGCAGAGACGATTGACGTGTACTACACCAAGGACACTACACCGGCCATTCGTCTCGCAGCGCGCGCTGCGCTCTGCGCTTGTCCACACACGCTCAAAGACCGCGCCCGTCCGCGCTCCAACAGCTAACTGCCGGTTTCTCTCACACGAGGGCTCTCAACATCCGTGCATGCCTTCCTCTCTCTCCCTCTCTCTCTCTCTCTCTCTCACACACACACACTCACTGGGAGCTTTGGAATTTTTTGTTTATGTATACTTAGCAGCAAACGCTGCGGTTACCCCAGTTGGTGAAGGTATTATCATCTACTCCTACCGCATAGCAAAGCATTATGCTGTGAAGTGAAATGAGAGGAGGATGGGGTTGCGGAAGATAGCCTCGGAACGACACCGAATTTTTAAGTGAAAAATACACAGGCACACGACATGAATACGGATGACTGGTGCCGGTTGGTAGCGATCACTGTTTGTGAGAAGCACTACAAGCACGCAAGAAATAGAGTGAGGGCTAAGGTTATCTTCCGCAATTGAGTTAAAGTATGAAATTAGTTCAAGATTATGCCTAATCTATCCATTCATCACCGTCATAATAAATGACTATTGGGTTGTATAAATCAACAAAGCAAGAGATGAGATGTGTGTTCAACCGGATTAGATCGGCTCTTGTGACGTGGATATCGACTATGCAACAATAATTTCATACAACATATATCTGAAATATGCATGTGACATGACAGTTAAAAGAGTCTATACAGTACGCCTATAATAAAAGGGCTGATTCAAAATACCATTGTATAACTAAACAAATGACGAAACAAAAGAATCCAAACCCCACGGCGCACTTACATTATTATGCAAACTTGTTTGGTACATGTACCATATAGCGTTTGCCTATTTGGCAGTAGTACAATCTCTTCCCCAATGCTCAGAGCTTTGGTTGCACTGCCTACCCTCCTTGGCTGCGTGCATCCACAACACTGCCTAATCACACTAAACAAAACTGTTATAGTTATGGAAGTTTGGGAGGTCCTTGGAAATGCAATTATTGGATCTTAGTGGAGGCAGGTACATATAATACAGTGAGGAGCTTAATTAACAAAATGGCTTGGGTAGGGTTCCATATATAATCTGATCTGATGACTGTGTGCACGAGAGGGAAAGCCTTGGAGCCTATAAATTAATTAACCAAAAAATTATCTAGGGATACTACATAATTAAACTAACCCAACTATGGGAATTACGGTCTAATAATGTAATAGGTTAACAAGTGCATGTACCTATGTGAGACCAGATCATGGGCTGGACCATGGATCGATCGACGATCGATCATGCAGACAGATTCTCTCTGCAGTTTTTATTCTTGGTGTTGTTCAGATAGATCATGTGGTGTGTGCGCACATTCTTCTTCCGTTAGTTAGGCTAGCTAATTGACTAGCTACTACTAACTTTACTAGCGATCTGAATCTCTGATCTCTCCTGGACTGTTCCCCTGTTTTTCCCCTTGTTTGCTTATGCGATTTGGCTTGGCTTTAGGTGGGTGTACCTTGGTCCACTGTATCTATTCCTCTGCATCCATCCAATTTGTAGAATAATGATATGATTATATATAGTATGATACTATCTACTACCTACTACCTCCGTTTTAAAATATAAATATTTTTAATTTATTTAGCAAATATTAAGATAAGGACAAAAGATTCTTTTAGTCGCTTCAATAATTAAATTTTAAATTTTGAGATGTTTATATTTCTTTTCCAAGCACCTTACTAGAAAATTATTAAAATAATTAGAATCATGGAATCGATACAGAAATAATTATATTATAGTAAAATTTATATTCTAGAAATAATTATATTTTAAAACCTAGCGAGTAGTATAGCAACCTCACATTAGCAAATATAGATGCTACTCTAAGCACTAGGTCGTTATTTCTTTGAACGAACCGGTACAAGAGGGTGCCACCAATAAACGAGTTTAAAACCCTACGCAGGTCCCATCATGCTGTTTCACCCGTGGCTAGGTAGGCTCTATATATTAGGACACCGAGAAAATATTCGTGTGAAATCTTGGTACTATTCAAAACACATGAAGTAATCATAGAATTAGAAAGAAACGGAGGTGGCATGTATAATGAAACTAGGGATGAAACTGAAAAAAAGAAAAAGAAACACAAAAAGGGAGGCACATGTCGCCTTCTTTCTCCCTCCCTGCCACATCGACACCGGCGGTGACCACGCACGCTACCTCGCCGCCGCAAACGAAAAAGGACCGAGAAAAAGGTGCCCACGGCGGCCGGCCGGTGCCGGATCTTGTTCTGTTCCGGCGACATCATTACGTCCAATCCTTCCAAGCTACAAAACTAAGCCACTAATTAATACTAAGTAACTAACACAGAGTGGTGCAGCTCTAGCTAATTAACTAACTCAACTCAACTCAACTCACTGTCCGCATGCGCCGATTACACAACAACTTTTTTGACCAGATCATCACACACTACTACTGCTACTGCTATCAACAACAACAACATCGCAGACAGATTAACTGAAGATTTTGTCTCCTACTGCTCCTAATTAATCCGTCCCTGTCGAGCTAACTGCATCAAGGACAGATTTTGAATGACAGTGGCCACGCGCCTCATTGCAACCTTCCAACGCAGGCAGGCATAGCTCATACTCTGATTAATTTCTGCAGGTTTTTAGTCTCCTTGTTTGATTCTGAAACATGCAGGTTTTTTTTTTCTCCTGGCCTGTTCAGGGCGTGGACAATGCTGTGACCTGATGTTGAAAAGTTTGGTTCGTGTATCACTCACACACACACACACACACACACACATCTATATGTACATTTAATTTATCAGTAGCACATGCATGCACTCTAGGTGTATGATCAGGGAGTGGATTCAGTGAATCCACCGTCGCTTTCGCTGTGGAATGGAAGAACGTCGGTAGTGTCTTGTCTCTCTATTTGTGACTCGAGTGAAAGCTACTACTCATGCTGGAAGAAGCTTAGTTGAATGCATGCATGCGTGCGTGCTTAATTAGTGGGTGATTCAAACCAATGTAGTCTAAGTAGTATGTTCTCCAGCCAAAGTTGATGGTGAGAGCAATAATATCTTGGGTCTTAACTTTGGTGTTAAGTATATATCCAGCAAATTGAAAACGAAGAAGATAGATTTGTGTATCTGAATTAAATCTATAAGCTGACGCGTTTTGAGTACTTCGTTCCATCTGAATCTACAGAACTTCCACCCGTTTGAATTTTTCACCACCTTGCCCTTAACTACCATCGGAATCATACTATAGTTTTTTGAAATCGCTAAAAAGGCAGATATCAGAAGATTTTTCGGTGGAAAACTTTGAAGTGTACCTTATATTATAATTATAATTATAGTGTAATTACAATATAGCTAACTTTTTTATTACCAAATTATCAGATAGTATTGTGATTTGTTAAAAAAAAGAGAAACAAAATCATGCGGCGTGTATTTTTAATACTTATATATACTTATACTATATTTATATTTAAAAGTTTTGCACCGAAAAATCTTGTGACAGTTTGTTAATACTTTAGTTCCTACTAACTCCTATCATAATATAAGATATTTTAGCTATACAAATATATATCTAAAATTATATTTTAGAATAGTAGTAATGCTAGTTTTTTTCTTCTTTAACATTAATCTCTACTATTAAATAATCTAGAAATATTTTGCGTTTGAAAAGGGAGGAGTAGTACTTTAGAAATATTTATACTATATACACTTTCGAATTCTATAGCTAATGGAGGATTATTTTGGAACGGAGGCAGTGTACAAGTTTATCGCCCTTTTAGGAGTACTTCGATCGGAAATTATCTAAGAAAAAAAAAACAGGGGGAAAGCATGGCAGTCGAGGTGGGTCCCACGCGGGGCGAGCCCAAGTGCGGATCTGCCCGTCGGGTTGCGCGGGCGCGGTTGGGCCACGTGGCAGGCGACGCGGTCCCCAGAGGTCGCGAAAGTACAACCCCCACGTGCGCCCAAAGCCTGACACGCCGTCTGCCTGTCTGCCACCGCACGAATCTCCACGCACCACTCCATCGCCACTTCGACCGCCACAGCTGCAAGGGCGCACCGCCCCGCTCGTATTAACATAGTGTTTAGATTAATTAATTATTTTAGGGCAACACGAAGCGCTGAGGCGAGATTAGATTAGAGTAATCAGAGGCTGGTTAGTGCTGCTAGTTACGAGTAGTTTGATCCGCCTAATACAGCCAATGGCGTGGTTCACATTCTGTTCCTTGAACAGAATACCACTACTACAGCGCAGAAGGGAAGAGAA
Source organism: Oryza coarctata (assembly GCA_030770085.1). Taxonomy (NCBI): domain Eukaryota; kingdom Viridiplantae; phylum Streptophyta; class Magnoliopsida; order Poales; family Poaceae; genus Oryza; species Oryza coarctata. The sequence continues at coordinate 8,105,129 of CM061463.1, read as the reverse complement.
CGTGGAGGAGGAGTACATCGCTTTCCTCTATCAAATCAATTTGATTAGCAGGCCGATCGAGCTGCTGCTGCTAATTAACAACACGACAGCGACACATTTGCAGTGTGGCCTGCCGCGAACCGGAAGAAACGAACTCACGCGCTTTCACTTCATAATACTTGCGACTATACTACTGTAGCTCACTCGATTCACTCAATTCCCGGCAAGCAGATGGGCCGGCACTCATGCATGTACAGATGCATGCACGCTCCAACACAGATGATGAGGCGAGACCAAAGGAAGCTGCAGCGAAACTAAAGCGCCCGCGCCGGTGCAACCGTGCTACAAGATGCTTATACCGTACTTTCGTAGCTAGAAATGCTTATATTTTAAATTTATAATTAAAAACAATTATATTTTAAAACGGATATAAGCAGTAATGGCCATTACTGATTTCTTTAAAAGAAATAACTGAAGCTCAGTTCAAAGATGTAATAACAGCGTCGGTTGTTACCTTACCAGCGGTAACTGCGATATAATTTGAGATATGATAATGGTAACAAGATGGTAACCACGTCAAATATAAACAAAATTTAAAAAAAAATAAATTTTTAATAAATTTTATTTATTTTTCACGGTCTGCTGCAGTTACAAGCAAGGTGCGGTAATCCTCGCTCTGGCGGTGAAGAGACAAATAAACTTGTGCACCTCTCCTACCGATGTTCATGTTCCGACCGTCAAACGTGTGATTGATCAAGAGTAAATGTGCATGTGTCCTATACTAAATGAAAAGCGCACTGTTGCCCTACGTGCATCTGTGATGGCAAGTTTTGTCGTGTTCATCGCTAATAGAAAAAAACCTATGCGTAATTAACTAATGAATTGATTAACTTGATCTGCAAGCGACAAAAAAATCTGCATCGCGTGTGGGAATTGGCGGACAGGGTAATCCGAGGTTGATGTGATGTTGAGTGCTCGCTTTGGCGTTCCTGCTACTACTCCTAAGAAAACCAGTAGAGATCAAGTGCTAATTGCTCGGCTTTAATCGTGCTTTCTCTGTTGCTACGACGTGATTTGTGGGATACGTTAGGCCGTTTTGTTCGTCGTTTCGGACGTTGCTTTCCACAAAATACTCTCCTATCCTATAGCAACATAATAATGATTAGAAATTAAGATACTATATTAGAAATATAATAAAATATAATGGATTAGATACTATAATGTTTAGATTTTTAATCCAGATTATTATTTTTTAGACAGATGTAATACTTCTGTTCTAAAATATAATTATTTTTAAGTTGTTTAGTAGAGATTAATGTTAGAAAAAATATTTTATTATGCCTTAATAAATAAGAAATGGATAAGTGTGAGAGGAGTAATGAGGGTAAGATTTTAAAAAAATTAAATGGAAAGTGATTGATGTGATATATAATATTTAAATATAGAAAAAAATATTATTGTTTACGTGGTGTACTGGTACTAAAATTAATGCTGTATTTACACATATGCAAATATACCATCTAATAATTCACACAGAGACAAGGATTCGAACCCTGGTACCAACACATCAACGGTGGTACCTTCTCTGGTTAGCTTACATAATCAATGTAAAGTTAACATTTTCTCATGCACGGAGGATACTACTAGTAATGAGCAGAGTATCCGGTTTGACCGATCACGTACGTACGAGGCTGTACACATCTTGCTACAACCAGCCAGTACTAATATGCACGTGCGTACGCACGCTACTAGGGGCCGACAACTCAATTATTTTTTGGGTTTAGCTATATATAGATTAGTTTATACCGAGTACTACAGTATTGTTCGATTCAACAATGGCTTCCATCGATGTGGCCGTCCTCGTCGTCAAGTACATAATACACAGTGTCGTCCTGTCTGCTCGCGATCCACCGACCATTAGGTCTAAATCGATCTCTCTAGTCACGTCCACTTACAAACCATGTACAGGAGGATCACAAACTAACCTCTACTAGCTTGTTGCAGTATAACATGTACTACCTTCCGTCTCAGTGGAATTTCTCAGTGGCATTTTGGTTATGTATGTACATATTTCTCTTATTCAAATGCGTAGCTAAAATCATATCCCTTAATTATATTTTAGGATGGGAATAGTAAAAGCATTATACTACAACGTATAGTGTTGGATTTCTTTCTTCTATCTTGACACCAATCTCCTCCAGTATGTTCTAATAGTTTGTACTAAGCTAGATAGTGGTTTGTGTGTTTAGCTGCGGATGAAGAAAAAAGAAGCTTTGTAGACCACTCCTTTCACTCACTATCGTTTTTACATGTGGAATTTGTACAAACGATCGTGATATATATACACCACACATCGATAGATCCAAGAAGTAATTGGCTTTAGTAGCTAGATAGGGGTGGAAATTAACGAGATGAAATCCGATGCTATGTATATGGCCAGTCTTATGTAGAATCTAAACTAGCAGAGCTATGTAAGAACAGACGTTGATGTCAATACTGAGAATTACTGATACCAGTTATGATTGAAGTGCATATAGAGCTAGTATAGAACTACTATCTTTTTCTAAAGCCTAATAAAGTTTTTTTTTGAAAGAATATAATATATAAGTATATTATAATCCTACATATCTGGTCACTTGATTATTTCACAGATGGGGTTTTACTTAATTGAAATCCATAGCAACAATGGCATTGAATTGTTGTTTATGATAAATTTCTACTTAGGGCAAACCAAGTATATTTCCCTCGTGCTCTACCCTGGACAGGCTCAGCCCTGATCCGGCATGGTTCCTATTGGGCCAGCAGAGGCTACAGATGAATCCATCAGTGTTTTAGATATAACAAACCTCATAATCCTGGACTAAGATATCTTTAGAAATAACGTATTCTTAGATATATATAGACATATGTCCTTATAGATTAAAACACATACGGCTAAAGAAGAAAACTGTACAAGGTTAATATAAGACTATGAAATCTGATCTGGGTACAAATCATTCTACCCGGTCTTACATAGTCTCCGAGTTCTATTTAAAGAAAAAAATCTATTGGTAGAAATACAATAGCTTTCTAGGAGAGGAGGACACTAAATTAGAAGACAAACATATGACATAATGAGCTAAGATCCAATGAGCCATCTCGCTGCTAGCTGTTGATTATATCTCGCTATTTAGGGTTGCTGCATATTGATTAAATAGACTAAAAGAGTAGATTGCTCTAGCCATGTAATCATCGCCGAAGTAGGGTTATTACCTATCCTCAAGGGCCCCAAACATCTATAAAAGTCCTCATGTCTCTCTCTTTGCAATTATCTCATGAATACTTTGGCATTGACCAAACTTTACGCTTATAAATATTGTTGTTGGGTATTACCCATCAATAGTTGGCACACCAGGTAGGGGACCTGGTGTTCCAAAGGTTTTTGTCGAAGATGACTTCGAAAAGCAACACTTCCAGCAAAGGTTGTGGTGATAGCTTGGGTGTAGTAGATTCAACATAGATAGTAGTTATCAACTTTCATATTGGAACCATCATAATCCCATTGACAATGACTTCATTAGAGCTATTGATGTACATCTCGAAGTCGATTATAATAAGAACTTAGATTCATCTAAGCAAGAGGGCTTCAACAAAGCATCCATGGTATCCTATCCATAAGATGAATTCTCACTTATTGGCAAGGTATAGGGTGTTTCAGATGGAGGTTGCGTGATAAGCCACTTCTGATAACAGACCTACACCAACAACTTGTCCTTTTCACTCCTGTTAGATTCGATCTTGTGATACAAAGAAGGACCAGTTGGCTACCGACTATAATACCGATCATCTAGTAGGGTTTGTTGAGTTCAACCTTGATGAACCCTCCGCAATTCATGGCATTGAAGAATATGGATTTGAGAGATTTTCCTCATATTCAATATCCAATTGTGATGTTGGGGCGATCGAGAAATGATCACTAGGATCTCGGAAGCTGATCCAAGATCTCGGATAGAGGAGGACCATAGATTGACATCATCTTCTACGTCAACTTCCCCTGAGAACAAAGGGGTCACTCCAATATAGCACCTGGTAATAGCGCATTCTCTGTTAGACTGCCCTTAGCAGACCTCACCGCCAACCCATAGTTCACAGAATGGTTTGAGATGATGAAGTCTTATATAACTAATCTCAATACCGCCTTTATTGAAGCTATGAGAGAAGAACTAAGAAAAGCTCCATTAATCATTGATAAATCTCCACCTCTGCATAATTTGAACAACGATGACAATACCGTCGATCCTCGGACTGATAGAAATAATCATCGTGCTAAAAAAACATGCAGGGTTCCTCTCAACGATGGGATTGTTTAGTATGATGCTATCCTCACTAGGATCATGATTTGCGTGAAGACCTGGAGAGGTACAGAAAAGATTGTGCATGAAGGGATGGCACGCTAATCGCCTAGATTGACCTGAAGATCACGGCTGTTCTCCAAACTATCACCGAGGGGAGGATGATTATTTAAGTGGCGGGCATAGTTGGCGAGATTTTTAAACACCACCTCAACAAGAAGATTGTAATGGTCGATGTCGGCCTTCTCGAGAACTAGATAACTTGCCTAGTGCTTCATCATCATTTTCGTCATCATCATATTCATTAGAATCAAATCTTCGGAGACATCCTCGATATGACAATTGTCATTCACCTTTTCAATCAAGCTGAGGCTGTGTAGCATTCATCCATTTTCTTTGAGAAGTGAGGTTGTTGCATAGTGTAATAAAAAAAGTCTCGGCATGGTCTATCAAACTCCATGCCAGCCTCCCACAAAATAACATCATTAGAAAAATAGTAAACCCAAGATCATAGCAAAGCCTGATGACACTATCTAGGTGGTATAACTCCTTGAGAATAATGTCGACAAAGGATAAATAGGAACTCAAGCTCATTGCTTTCCTCCGAGCAAATGTGGATGTGTTCACATGGCAGCCATCCGACATGCCCAGGTCCCTAGGAAAAAAATTGAGCATAAACTAATGATGCAATCGGATGCAAAACTGGTTGAACATAAACTACATAGATTAGCACTAGATTGAAAGGAAGCTTTTTGGAAGAAGATCAACAAGTTCCAAATTATAGGCTTCATCAGAGAAGTGCTGCATCCCAAATGACTAGCAAATCTAGTCATGGTGCAAAAGACGAATACCAAATGGTGAACGTGTGTAGACTTCACTGACCTCAATAAGACGTGTCGAAAATATCACTTTCCCCTCTCTAGAATAAACCAATTAATCAATTTGACAACTGGATATGAGTTGTTAAGTTTTCTCAATGCTTACTCAGGCTATTATCAAACTAGCATGGCACGGTAGAACGAGGAGAAAACATCTGTTGTAACCCCAAAAGGTGTATTCTGCTACATTAAAATACCTTTTAGGTTGAAAACGCTAGATGTACTTATCATTGGGAAGTTCAAGGTGCTTTTCAACCCAAATTGGACGAACCATTGAAGCATAGGTAGATAGCATCATTGTCAAGACAAAAGCTAAGATCGCTTGATTGAAGACCACAAGGTAACATTCAACAATCTCCAGAGAAATAGGTTGAACCTGAACTTGGAGAAATGCTTGTTGGGAGTACCATGATGGAAACCCCTCGACGTTCTTGTCTCTAGCGGGAGAACCGATGAAAATCCCAAAAAAAGGCGATTGATGATATGAAGTCACCAACAAGACTAAAGGAGGTGCAAAAGTTGACAGGATGGATGGCAACTTCGAGTAGATTCATGGTATGAATGGAAGAAAAAGGGATGCCTTTCTTCAACATTTTCAAGAAGCACAACAACTTCCAGTTGGTGATGGGAGAAGGCATTCCTCGAGCTCAAAAGGTACCTCTTGAACCCTCCAATCCTTGTCTCTCCCCGACCTCAGGAGGAACTATTCCTATATATTGTAGCTACCCCTTATTCGGTGAGCACAACACTAATAGTCAAACACGATGGCATATAGCGACCAATCTACATCAATGAAGTACTCAACAATGATAAAATAAGATACTCATATATCTAGAAGTTTCTATATGCCGTCCTTATGATGTCAAGGAAGCTGCGTCTCTATTTCTAAGCTCATAAGGTGATACACGTCTCTTTCTTCTCACATGGAGAAGTGGTTAGAAGTTAGTAATTCACATGATGCATCACCAATAGGGTTATAGAGCTTAGCCAATTTGATGTTAATTTTGTCTCTCGAACAACAATAAGGTCCCAAGTTCTAGCCGACATCGTTATTGACTAGATTGCTAAGGCGGAAATAAAGATTGATGATACGTTTGGCGAAACCTAGACGATGACGTTCAATGGAGCAATGAGACAAGGTGCAGGAACTGGTGTCATACTGGCATCACTAACTGAAGACAAGTTCAAGTATGCAATACAACTTGACTTTAAGGCATTTAATAACACCGTTGAGTATGAAGCTCTCTTGGTAGGACTCTGAGTAGACGCAACACTTGGAATAAAATGGCTAATTGTGAGAGAGGATTCACAGCTAGTTACTAATCAAGTGCACAAGGAATATTGGTGTTCAAATAAGGAGTTAGCAAAGTACTTGGTATTGGTGAGAATGATGGAGCAGTGGTTTGATGGGATCAAGGTTTGTTACATCTATCACAATGACAACTTTGGTGCCGATGAACTCACTAGATACGCTTCAAGACGTGAATCAATCCTGACATAAACACAGAGTCGAGTGTCACAACGGCATGGGAGCTATACCATCCATGGAGATCAACAAAGTTGGTGAAATGATAGCCAACATCGAAATAAACAATGACTTGAGAAATCCTATTTGGTTATACCTGATATCAGATATAGTTCCCAAAGATGACATCATAGCAGAAAAGTTGGTTCGCCAATCAAAGCTTTATTCTATAATAGGAGATGAGCTATACAAGTGAGCGCCCAATGAAGTACTACTCAATGTGTCTCCTAGGAAGATGTCATAACCCTTCTTAGTGATATCCATAAAGGAATATGTGGAAATAATGCTGTGGGATGGACTATAGTCGAGAAAGCCTTCTGACAAGATTTCTTTTTGCAAAATTGCCTTGCAAGACGCTTGTGACCTAGTCAAGTGGTTCGAAGTTTGTCAATTCCACACTAAGCTCATCAAAATGCCTACCCAAACCCTACAGATGATACGTTGAAAGAACCTTTTGTTGCATAGAAAGGGGATGAATGTGCGCGCCTAAAAAGCTATAAGAAACTTACGGTGAAAATTAAAACTCCCTTTGGAATATCTGATACTAACTACTAGAGACTTCGGTTGAGGGCTAGGTAACGAAACTCAGTCGGACACTTTGATCCTAGAGTACAGATCAAAAGATCCTACATTTCTATTGAGAGATTTCAAACAGTCGGATCACGCTCGATCCTTAGCCTCACCAATCTCAATCCTAAGAGAAAGTCTAGTTTTTAAGCTCTCACCAAGGCTAGCACAAAATTCAAGGCAACCACTATGGTCTCTACTAGGATACGATGTTATAACCTCTGATAAAGCTTGCTCTACCAAAACCGATCTCTAAGGACAAGTTTGGTATCTACTATAGTTACCTTTTTCCTTGCGGAGGTGAGTAAGATCTTCACAAACTTTCTTAGGTGATTCATCCTCATGGGAAACACCATGTTGTCTAGGAGTAGAACCTCCAAGAGTAATAAGTGTAAATCATCATTAGAGGTTGATCCATAAGTGTTCAATCAAATTCCTAAACCAAGATAGATAGGTGTGAAATCCTAGAAAGGCTATAGGGAGTAGGGATGAAATGAATGAATAGATCCCCTCAAAGTGGGGGTTAATAGAGTTAAAAACAAAACTTTTGCGAAACTAGCCATTACTCACAGAGTCAAACTCTAGAGTATATGCACTTAGGGGTCGAAGACTTTGGACACATTTAAATCTGAAGCAACAAAATTAGCTCGAAGTATACGGTCTAAACCTTTCAAGACTTCGAACAACCTTGATGGCCAGACAAAGAAAATTCTCCGAAGACTCTGCCACTGAAGGCTAGAGACTATGGCCCATTTTTACTGTTAGATAGGAACACTTGTCCAAAAATATCCAGTGACTTAGACAAAATATCCAGAGGCCTTTGAAGAGAAAAACTAAAAACCAGAGGTGAATGTGGTGCAAGTGTTCACTAAAAAAATAAAAGGCCAAATTGAGCACTTGCTTCGTAACTCAGGCTAATATTTATACCTATTTTGATAGTACGGCAATCCTATGACTGAAGAAAAATAAAATATATTTAAAGCACAACATTGAGTCCTCTTCGATGCCTTTCTTTTATAGTAGGGGTTTCTTTTTATCAATTTAAATTTCCTAGGACTAACTCTTGCACTTTTCTTCACTTAACACATTAGTATTCTAATTTTCTTAACATCAATCATTCAAAATCTAGTAGAGGACCTAGATGCTATTTAAATATCCTCCTTTTTGTTGATTAATGATAATACTCATCGGGTTCATAAAAGATAGTATAAAGATTGAGGTTTTGGTTGAAAGAAGGTAGAAAATGATCCCCTAAATGTGTGCATTGTAATAAGTGCAGTTTTCGCATATGCACATCCTAAGGAGAAACATAGGAACTTCCACTATTTTCTAGCAACCGTAGCGTGCAATGTGTACAAGAGTATACAAAGATAAAGAAAGATGCATATGAGATGGAATATCATTCAAAAAAAAGAAAATAAAGCAAGCACTAATTAAACATACATCTCATCACATTACAAGAATATAAATACGATAAAAGAAAAAAACTAATAGTCATTACATTGTATATAAATATAATAGTTATTATATGTCCATAGTTAAGTCAAGAAGGTCTAGAGTATCCAGCTCTAAGGTTTGAAGATTCTAGTCAGAATTTGCTGAGAGAGTTCAAAAGCGATAGATTTTTTTAAAAAAGAGCCTATACTACTTCTCCTTTGGCGGCAAGACAAAAAATGTCAAAACTGCACATGTAAAGGAGGACGTAGATCAATTTGATCCAGTGATCATCACCATTATCACCGTCACTACTATCGCCATCACTACTATCACCGTCACCAGCCTCTTCATCATCCGACCATTTGAGGCATGAGCTTGAGTGAACATCCATGCTAATATTTAAGGTCTTAGCAAAGGGTTGAGCTTGAGTGCCTTGGGCCGCTTCTGGTTCTTTCTTAGCAAAAGGATCAACAACAATTGGTACCTCATAACCAAGAGACAAATAAAAATTCTCAGAGCGAAGGTAATCTTTTTAGCATTGCACTATGCCATGAATACTCACTACGCTGTAGGAGCAAAGTGAGAACATGGACTTCATAGCTCTCTTAAGGATGGAGTCGGGCTTTGGACGAACACAGGCATGAGAAGAGGATGCACTCGTGGTGGAATGAGTGACTGGTGGAGCATGAGGACATTAAGGATGATGCTTCTCTTTATTAATGAAGCGAAGATCTAAGATGACTTCCACTAGCTTCATGATGTACGTACGGTACATATGTTGGCAAGCAACGGGGATTGATGGCAATGACATACATGTCTACCCAAATAAACTTTATCACACTAAAATTAATCTTATTGGTGCGAGAGTAGCTCAAAAGATTAATGGTAATAGCTTTAATAGCTGATTATCGCTACCTTTTGGATTGATGGTAAGGTGAAAGTGATTGCTGAGGATATCATCGTGAGGGAGCAAGCCATGGTTTGTCTTCACCTTTCCATTTGATCCATATATGAAGATAGACTCATGAGGTTAAGTATGGCATTGAGAGTGGAGGCTAGGAAGATCAACATCAGAAGCATTAAGTTCTAGAACTTAAGCAAAGCAACAAATGGTAGCCTTGTAGGGTTGGCCATTAGACATCCACTTGATCTCTTGCTCTTATGTTTGTAACCAAAAGAAAAGAGTAGCCCAAAACTAATCAAAAATTTTCTCACACCAAGCATACTTAAGAGCCACGAGATCATAGACACCCTTGGCCTTGCAGACATGGATGAAATCGTTGAACACCGGTTTGTCCTTCTCTACCATCACCAACCAGCGAATCTACTTCATATCCACAAAGGGCTTTGGATGCTCCATTATCACACTATTATAGTAGTCTTAATGGAACGATGTGTTGAAGCAGCGATCCTTGATATCTAGGTAGACAATGCTCTCGGGGTCCTCAAGCCTGTCTTTCTTTCACTTTCACTGAGTGATGTTCTTCCTATAATGAAAGAATGTATTTGTATCACCATACGTTGTATCTTGGTTTTAAAAGATAGGAGACTTCTGGCGAAAAAGATGGATGTCGATGACAGTGTTTGAGCCAAGTTGGGGATGAGGTGTAGGATGGGTGCCAGACAAGCCAATGAAGACACCTGGTTGAGGAATCTCACTTGCCTCAAAAGAGATCTCAAAGCCTTTATCTTGAATGGAAGCTAAATATTTCTTCTTTGCAGCTTTCTTAATATAGGGAACCTTGGTCGTGCCCTTGTCAGCTTAGGAAGCTCGGGGAGGATTACGATGAGAAGTGTCACCTTAGGAAGTACCACCTTGAGGAACTATCCCACAATTTTCATTGCTTAAGAAACCACTCGAAACACGAGTACACTTGACATGCACCATGATTAGAAAGCCTAAGAAAGAACACATGAACTAAGGTATTTTGGTAGAGTTGTGGAGTAAATGGCTAGAGTAGACTAGGGGTTGGAGTATTCAAACCCAGGGTCTAGAGTCTTCGGTCAGCACTCCCTGCCAAGCAGGAAGACTACTCTGGATAGTTTGGTTGCTTTGGTTGGATACTTCGGTCCTCCAAAGATGACCGCAGGGGCAACTCAAAATCTAGCTGTAGAAATGCAATATAGAGTATAGATCAAGTTTCTATGAGAGTATTAGGACTGTCCTAGCACAAGGTTTCTAACCCTAGGTTCAAGGATTGAGGGATCAACTAAAGAAGTTAAAAACCCTAGGATTAGAGAATACCTTAAGCCCAAACGACAATCAGAGGATGAATTCAGATTCTTGGAGGATGAAGAAGATCGAATTTTGTTCGTGGAAACAAAAGATCACGAGTGGGGATGTTGGGCGCCACCGTGGAGTGGATAAGGAAAAGAAAGAATGGGGGTGGTGACGACGGTTATAACGTATTTATACTCTGGGAGGTCTGAAGACTCCGGAGGTAAAGGCGGAGACTCTGGATGGGATTAAATCAAGGCAACAAGGACTGAGCGGAGACTCTAGCCTTGAAGGGCAAAGACTCCAGATCAAGGTAACTGGAAGACAATGAAGATGGAGCAGAGACTTCGAAGATAACGTTTAGAGACTCCTATCCACATAGTCAAAGGAAGGCTAGACATGCAATATATGAGAAACTTAATGTGATCAACCAATATCCAACATTACATAACAATTATCACAAGAGGTTTCCCTAGGTTAAGATGTACATTTTTGAAAAACAAAATAAGCACATAAAGATTTCAATTTTTTTTGGATTTTTAAATTTTTTAAATGTTTGAGCTCTAAATTTGTGTCAAGACCAACCCTTAATAAAGTGATATCTCTTAATACTAGAACTCATAAATTGTGTACATTTTAAAAATTAGTACTTGGTTATTGATTAAACAAGAACTTCATCCCAAAATATTGTGCCCCTCAAGAGATGTTTCGAGAATCAAGAATATTTACCTAATTTCTCAACTCTACAAATTACTACTCATCTAAAGACCTGATAAAGATATCGGTAAGTTGTTTGTCAGTTGAGATATGGTTTAGATAAATATCTTCTTTGGCTTCATGATCTTTTGAGAAATAGTGGTGGATATCGATATATTTAGTTCTTGAGTGTTAGATAAGATTATTGGTGGTTTTGATGGTAATCTCATTATCACATAAGAGTAAGATGTGTGTCATGTTGTACCCAAAGTCACGGAGGGTTTGCTTTATTCAAAGGAGTTGGGCACAACAACTTCCAATGGATATGTATTCGGCTTTGGTGGTAGATAAGGCTGTGGAATTTTATTTCTTAAAGGACCAAGAGACAAGTGATCTTCTAAGAAATTAATAAGTTCTGAAAGTGCTTTTTCTATCCACTTTGTAGCTAGTATAATCTGAATCAAAATAGCCAATAAAGTTAAAGTTTGATCCTTTCGGGTAGCATAACCCTAGGTTTGAAGCGTGAACTAAATATCACAAGATTATTTTGATGGCCACCAATTGGCATTCTCTTAGGGAGGCTTGAAAACATGCACTCATACAAACACTAAGCATGATATCATGTCTAGATGCACAAAGATAAAGCAATAATTCTATCATAGAGTGATAAAGCTATTGATCAACGGGTTTACCATCTCACCTAGGTCGAGATGCTCATTTGTTGGCATTATAGTCTTGATGGGTTTTGTCTTATTCACCTCGAACTTCTTTAGCATAATATTGAGGTACTTTATTTGCAAGATGAAAGTTTATTTTTTCAATTAGTTGATTTGAAACCTAAGGAAGAACTTGAGCTTACCTATCATCGGCATCTCCAATTGCTTAGTTATCATCATACTAAACTCATTACCAAAATCTTTTTTAGTAGAACCAAATATTACGTCATTAACACATATTTGGCACAAATATATCATCTTTGATTTTTTTAGGGAAGAGAATAGTATCTAATTTTCCTATCTCAAAATTGTTTTTGAGTCAAAAGTCACAAAGGTGTTCATACCAAGTTCTAGGGGCTTACTTGAGACCGTAGATTGTCTTGTGGAGCTTGTAGATGTGTTGTGGATGCTTGGGGTCCTCTAAGCCCAAGAGTTATTCCATGCACACAAGCTCATTGATCGGTCCATTAAGGAAAGTGCTCTTAATGTCCATTTGATATACATTGAAATTATGGTTAGTAGCAAAGGTTAAAAGAATACAAATGGACTCAAAATGTGTAACGAGTGCAAAGGTTTCTCCTAAGTGAAGTCCTTTAACTTGGGTAAAGCCCTTTCAAACTAACCAAGCTTTGTTACGAGTGATAACCGCATGTTCATTTTGTTTGTTGTAGAACACCCATTTTGTTCTGATAACTTTTGTGCTGGGTCTTTCCACTAGAGTCCACACCCCATTATAAGTGAAGTTGTCAAGCTCCTCTTATATGACCATCACCCAATTGGTATCCTCGAGTGTCTCTTCAATATTCATAGGCTTCAAAGAGGACACAAAAGCTAGGAACTTGAAAGTAAGTAGTTATCTCATTTCTTATGTTGTCGAGGATTTTGTCGATGGGGTGATCATGTTGAAAGCTTTGGTGGACTTGTGAATGGCGCATTGAGGGGATATGAGTGTGCTCGGTGTCTCTTTCCTCCATTGTGCCCACAGCATCGATCCCATCCACCCGTGCTTGACCGTCCTTCTCAACATCATCATGCAATGTCTTCGGAACTTGCTTGTGTGTAGATGTGAGTTGATCAAGTTCCTTATCTTGCTCGCTTGGCACTTCTTAAGGTCGTATATCTTCAACTGCTTTGTTCATGATTGCTTGGCTTAAGGTCTCTTCGTTTTAACACAATCACTAACTTGCTCCTCTTGAGATCCATTAGATTCATTGAATGTCACATCTCTTGTGACCTCAATACTGAAGGTTTTATTGAAGACACGATAGGCATGAGCATTCAATTCATACGCAAACAAGAATCCTTTAATAGTTTTCAGGGAGAATTTTGATGAGTGAGATTTCCTTCTTAAATGTGGTACTTGCTCCTAAAAACATGAAAATAGGAGACATTTGGGTTTTTACCGGTATGGAGCTCGTAGATGGTCATGTTTAAGAGCTTGTGGAGGTAGATGTGGTTGATGCCATGGCACGAGGTGTTAACGGCCTTTGCCCAAAAGATGTTAGATGTCTTGTATTCATAAAGTATCATCATTGCCACCTCGATAAGTGTTTGGTTTCTTCTCTCCACAATCCCATTTCGAGGTCAATTATATGGAATAGAGAACTCATGCTTGATTTTCTATTCATCGAGGAACTCATGCTTGACCGATACGCACTGGTCTCTAGAGACTTCCCTTAAGCGCCATGCCAAGCGCATCGGCCTTCCATCCGATACGCGTCTGTCTTCAGAAAAACGTCCTCTTATCGGCTTATCTAACCGATGGGTTCGCTTTGCCCTTACTTCAGCATGATCGATTCGGCGTCCACCGTCCTATTGCCGTTGGTCTTGGTCTCGTACTGTGTCGGTTAGGTCTGATCTTTGAGATCCAGTGCTAGCGGCGTCGTCATGGTGGGTAACGGGTGTCGTGCTACCATATCTAGAGCGGCATCGGCTAGCTGAGCCGGTGAGAGGACGTCTCTCTGAAGACAAGTGCGCATCGGCTGGAAGGCCGATGCGCTTGGAGTGGCGCTTGAGGGGAGTCTCTAAAGACTGGTTCGTATCGGTCGAGGAGCCGTTACGCTAGGCGTGGTGCTTAGGGTATAGATAACTCATCGGTTAACAATCTGATGAAACACCATATAAAGACCTATAGGTCTATAGCTTGATCTACTGTCGGTAGCCTCGTAGGTCGAACCTAATCGATGCAGCACGAGACCAACGACGGTGGGGAGAGCTTGATAGACCAATAACCCTTGCACGAACGTGATGCGATACATCCGATCGACCTAAGAGGTCCAGCCTAACCGATGCAACCTTAGACAGAGCAAGACATATCGGGATAGTGGCGAGACTTACCCATTCGCTGGAGATCGAAGTTAACCGATGCAGCCTCGTACCGAGAGCCAGAACCCGTCAGTAAAAACCTAGATAAACTAGGGTGGCGATGCGCCGAAGTTGTATTGATCGAAGGATATGTTGATAATGTTTCTAGGGTGTCTATTTTTATACCCTGGGTTTACAAAGTCCGACGCATTTACAACAACTATCGGATGTTATCTCCTAACAAAGATAAAGAAAAATATCCCTAAGAAAGTTAACTAAACTAACTAAACCTTTTTATCTATATAAGATACGATTTACATATATATAATACCCTACCGTGAGTACCATGTCTCCTCAAACTCGGTCTCATCTGGATAATCTTCTATTCTTGGACCGAATCTCTCATTGCTTCATCTGATCGGCTTCTCCCTGTAGCAACCGTACTCTTCTTTTACTTCAGCCGATCTTTTTTTCAACTTTTCTCTGGGCTTTCCAAATTTTGGCGTTAACAATCCCTTATAGTTACTCTAATTTTAGTTGGACTACACAACTCCTATGTTTTATATATGTTCCTTGGCTGATTATAGGTAGGGGATATCCTATATTTCCGGTCAGCAAGGGATACAAAAAAATTGATTTCCTCATGATAGCATGTGTAGGCCATAAGTCCGACCAAGTTTGAACTTATAGCTGGGGGCTAGGGCATTTTAGTTTTAGGCTATAATAGAGTAAAGTGTGGTTGTCTTCTCAAAAATATGATTTCCAATAAAATAGCAGGGGCTAGGGGAGTACTCAACGATGCTTGAGTATATAGTCAACACAATTTGAAATTGACAATACACTTTATCAATTCAAAAGTAGACTTAGGGATTAAATACAATATGTATATTACAAATATTATAAATGCTTATGTCTCTTCTTTCATTGAGTTTGCTCTATCTAAGAAAGGAATACCACGCTAACCACTACCACTCTAGTCATATATACTTTGTTTGCAAGGCTTACGAAAGACTAGACGAACACATCAATCTTAGCAGCAGAAAACCAAGAACGTGCGAAGCCTGAGTTTAGGAATCCTAAGTTCCAACAAGGACGTTGGTCTTGGATATAGGCAATGATATGGGCTCCTCCAAATCGATAAGAACAATAGGATTCACTCCTAAGTTAATCATTAATTTGTTGATGAAGCTCGACAAGAATGTTGCTTGTCTCCTTGATCTAGTCTAGGTATCCCTGATGGATTTCGATAGGATTCGAACGCTCAACATGGAGTTCTTGACAAACAACCCGGAGAAGCCTATACGTGTTCTTCAGATAAACCAAGATCCAAATGTCTCTAATATTTTAGAAAACCATCTCTTGGTCTTTGGTGCATAGCTAGAGTTTGGCCTTGGACTTTTCTAGCTCTAGCTTTATCTCAAGCTGTTCCTTCTCACAGTTGCAAGCTTCTTTTGAGTACCTAGAATTTACTATTTACTAATAATTTCTAAGTTAGTCACCCAATACTGGGACATACAAGGAAAACATATAATGATGGTATAATTGTACCAAGGAGTTCTCGGATTCTTCTACTTGTGAGATAAAAAGACCATGTTGTTGGTTAGTTATCACATTTTCTTTTTCCTCACTACAGTGAATATCAACAATAGTGAGATGTAAGGGAAAATATGTTACTCATACATTGAAATTTGACTAAGTATTCCCTACAATTGTTTTAATTAAAAAAGCTAGAAAGGAAAAAAGGCAAGAGAAAATTACAAGTCAGAGTACATCTCCACTACACTTCGTCTCATCGTGCCCATCTATTCGATCAATTCTTCCCATTGGTCCTCAAGCAAGCCCTTGTCGATCGCCTCACTCACGTTCACCTTGGGGTGATAAAGTGAGATGCAAGCGAGAGCGTGTCCGGCAGTAGTGTACATGGTCATATGGTTCTCTTCTAAAATCTGGGCAGTAATCTCGGTGAGGACCTGGCGGAGCCTCTCAAAAATGTCTTCTAGTGAGGTCATCACTATGAACTCATTGTCAAATAGTGGTGGGAGAACTCGATGCCCCAACTTCTATACTGTCGTGCTCAAAGACATATAATATGTCTTAAGGTCTTCTCGGAGGTTCTCTCTCTTCTCCTTCTCCACCTCTAGTGACTTCTCACCCTCCATACGAATGACATTGTTGTCCTTCATGAAGTAGCATAGGGAGGTGTTGTCGGTGACCGCCATCTTCAAGTCTCCTTCAAGCTTGTCTATACATTTTCGTGCATCAACAAGCTCTCCCAGGAGCTTCGCCATCTCGTTGTCGGTGGCAACAACCTATACGGCCATATCTTGACACAAAGATGACGAGCTCTTGCAAATAAAGGCCCCTAGTCCCAATCTTCTAGAGAGTAGGAGCAAGAGGGGGGTTGTTGATATCACGGCAAGAAA
The DNA here is from genome assembly GCA_030770085.1 of Oryza coarctata. Classification (NCBI taxonomy): domain Eukaryota; kingdom Viridiplantae; phylum Streptophyta; class Magnoliopsida; order Poales; family Poaceae; genus Oryza; species Oryza coarctata. The sequence continues at coordinate 8,088,055 of CM061463.1, read as the reverse complement.
GTGGGGGACTTCATAACCTATCCCTCCTTTTCTCAATCTGTTGGTCTGAGACCAAAGGAGTGGAACTATATGAAGACAACAAAAATTAATAACAGAGGACTCGAAAAATGACAAATGTTTAAAATAGTTAAAGCCAAGCATTTATTTACCTGGCGAGGATTTTGCTTCTAGGGTGTAAGAGCTTGAGGCGGCCCTGGGATGGAGCAGTGGTCTAACAATATTAATAAATAAAAAAGTTAGCTACTATTATGTTAAATTGAAATCCTTAGTCGAATAAGCTTGATAGAGTAGTGAAGACTTACCATTGTCTGGCAGATGGTTTTGACTATGCCATAGGATGGTGCCAACTTTTTCCTCTTCTCAGTTCCGTTGCTATCTACAATAGTACTCATGGTGGTCTTTGCCTGTTCGGCTGCCTGGGTTGCCACCTCCTTTGTTGCCTCTTTGTTTGTGGCAGCAAGCTAGTGGTCGACCAAAGGTTCGACAATGTCAACCAATAGAAGATCCTAAAGATATTAGTAGCTAAGTTCTATACTGTCAGCAATTGTAGAAAGAATGGATTTAGGGATAACATTGTAGTAACTTACGTTGACAATAGCATCTCTGTCGGTGGCTAGGAGATCACAAAGGGCGTAGGGACATTTTTTTGCCGTTCTCAGCACATCCATCACTACCTCCTTGACATGTTTCTAGATCATCGCGTCTTCAAGGTCTACATAAATAATGTCAGGATATTAATTGCATTCCGATGTTAGATAAGTATAGAGAATGAAAGTATAAATATACCACATATCCCGATGTGACATTGGGGATTCATCCTCATTCCCATATGTACAGATACACGAGGTGAGGACGGAGTTGCAAATGCTAGATTTGATGACACATAAAGTTCTCAACGACCTCGTATGCCGTCAGGCCCTAAACTCTTAGTGCGAGAATTTTATCAATAAAGACTTGAAGGAAAGGGGGTAGGGTGATGAGTTTATTCCACTCATCCTCTGTTGCTGGGGATTTGGTGGGATAGAGATGTTATCGGATAGGGTTGTGTGCTCAATATAGAACCAACTCTAGTGCCAATCTTTTTTGGATTAGTGGGGGGTAATCAAAATATAGGAGTCCTTAAGACCATCACGAAGTCAGAAACCACAATAACCTATGATCCTTGACTTCTGCATGGCTCAGAGCTCACAGAAGTACCACCACAAATTCAAGAAGAGAGTGATGCCAAGGTAGGCTTGATGGAGATGAACAAAAATCATAAGAAAATCAATGGAGTTTGGATTCAAGTGAAGAAGATGGATTTCGTATAAATTAAGAATGTTGGATAAGAATTTGAAAGGAAGAGGAATAAAACCATATTGACAGAAAGCCGCAAGAGTCACTATAAAGTCAGCCCTAGGTTTAGGGTATGTACTTCCTTCAATCCGATCCATGTTGCCTTGGCCCGAAATCAAGCCCTCCACCGTTAGCTTCTTCATTGCCTCCTCTCCCATGTCAGATTAGGGAAGATCCAATAGGGCAGTAGTATAAGGATCGAGAGAAAATTAGGGCTTGAAGAAAGGTTCGGTGCAAGGACGCCGAAGATGCTAGAATTTTGTTTTCAATGGCAAAGTACCTCAAATGAATCTCGCCACCAGATTTTATAAACGTGTGATGACAATTTGACTTCTATGGAAAGTGGTGATATTCCTAGCAAGATAATAGCGATCTTTCAGATTGTTGAACTTATCTAAATTTAAATTCCGACAACAATGTCTTCATGCCTATATGGTAGAATAATGTTCTCAGAATTGAATAATGTTCTCAGAACTTAATGTATTCAACATATTTTTTGATTACTTTCATATTTTCGATAACATGGTTTCTGAAGTGTACAAAAGTGATAGAAGAGAATTTACATAGAGGTTAGGAGCTATTGTCGGTGTCTTAGATATATCATACCTCATATATCTAAACTAAAATATCTTCAGAAATATTACATACTTAAATACATATGGACATGTGTCCCTACAAATTGAACCATATATGGACATGTGTCCCTACAAATTGAACCATATATGTCTAAATGCATATGGACATGTGTCCCTACAAATTGAACCATATATGTCTAAGAAAGAAAACTGTGCCTAGTTAAGACAAGACTATAAAGTCTGATCAAGTCATGAATCAACCTACTCAATCATAGTATCTAAAGAGTTATTTAAGTTTTATTTAGAGAAAAAATATCTTACAGTATAAATATGATAGCCTCTCAGAAGAGAGGGTATTGAATTAGAAGACAAATACAGCCTACATTAAACCAAGATTCAATGAGCCGTTTTACTGTTAGCCACTAACTACATCTAACCACTTAGTATTATTACATATTAGTTGGATAGGTTAAAAAAAATAAATTGCTTATATCTCTTTCTACTAATATTTCATAAATATTTTGCACCCATCAAATATTACGCATATAAATGTTGTACCAGCTATGGAATAAATATTGTACGTGTCACCAGGACGAGCAGCAGCACAACAAGTGGACCGGCAGGAGGAGCACCCTCGTTGAAAGATGGCAAAGAAAGAACAAAGTCAGTGGCAGGTGGAGCCCGCTCAACAGGGGAACCAATCGAATCCTGCAAGCCCGATATTATTCCCCGAGCCACGAGATGGCGGCCCCCGCATCACGGCCGTCCACGTCCCGTCGCACCCGTCCACTGTTGTACGTCCACGTGGCCCGACCGGCCCACACGTGTGGCCTCGTCCCCCGAAGCAGAGCGACGACGTCCGGCCAGGCTACGCGACAAAAAACTAACGGCACCGTTACTTACCGAACGAGAGCCGCAGGAGGGCGGGCGTACGGGTGGTGAGTTGACGGCGTTAGGCGGGGATGCGTACCGGGCGGCGTTCCCGCACGTGTCGGATCGATCGGTAAAAAGCTGGCGATGGCGCCTGAGCGCGCGGGCGTGTGCGTGCGCGGGTCTTGTCAGTCGGTGGGCCCGCCTAGCTTTTTGTCGCCTTCGGCGTCGTCTCGGTCGGTGCCCGTAACGGCCGGCCGTAACTCTAGCTCTGCATAGCAGCGATGATTTTTTTACTGGAGTACTAGTAGAACTAGAATAAGAAAAACACAAAATCTTCGACTCTTCTCCTCCCTTCATCCTAAAATAAATTTATTTTTTATATGAATCTAAATAACATTTGTCTAAATTCATTGAAAACTCCATATATCCACAAATATAAATATTTTCATGTTATTTATTAGAGATTAAAATAGAAAAAAAATTAACATAGCTAGTGCTCAAAAGTTAGTTGAAGATTGAGCTCTCCATCATTTACTTTTTATTTTTATAAGTATAAATTACTTTTCATTTTTATAAGTATAAATGAAATTTTAAATTTTAATTTTAGAGTTGATTTTAGATTTTTTAAATTGTATTTCATTTTCTATTTTTAAATCGTATATATATATAAGTTTTATCAGTTGAGAAACCGTTATGATTTGTTCTAAATAAGTTGTGGCAGAGAATTTTGTTTTCTAAGTTTTTTACTATTTATGTACAGTTTATATCTAGTCTTTTGTATATACTTGTCCTGACCTCGATTTATTATTGTATTATCACAAATCTAACATAGCATTCGTATTTCTATAACACTTAGTTAGTTATTGAACATGATTTTTTTTATATGTTAACATTATGCCACATATAACATAGTAGGTATAATCACCGTTATATGAAATTTATTTTTTAAGTTCTATGGTAATCTTTTATCACAGAGGATTCTAGATGTTTGGCGTCACTTTAAGTAACCCGTTTTAATTATATGACTAACGTCTGCATTAATATCTTAATTTATCTGTAGCATTGGTCTCAAATATCAAAATATGTTCTTTTTGATATTACTTGGCCTTCTAAACTCACATCTCAGTTCTCGTGTGCTATGGTACCAAAATCACATATTAATTACTCGGTTTTAGTTCTAATTACTCTAAAACCCTTTTAACTCCCGTCACTATTTTTAACTCTCATTAATTTAACACTATATCATTTAAAAAAATGATAAATTGAAAGATATCTCCTTTTAACCAAAGAGTTATAGGCTAAAGTATGATCGTTGATATATTTATATTTTAATTGTGTTGGCATCATTTATTTGAATACTTTTGAAAAGTTTAAGTAGAAGATGATTAATACAATAAAAGTAATGGTACAGCGTATAAATGCAATACTTATATCATTTGGACGGAGGAGTATTCCCTCCGTTAAAAAACAATTTCTACATTGTTTTTGATAGAGGGCGTAGGAGGCAATAATCGAAAGCGAAAAACCAAGAGGGAGCGACGAGAGCAGAATACTCAGCAGAGAGGAAAGAAAGAGAGGTGGAGTGAAGGGGAAACAGTTGAGGGGAAAGGAGGGAGCAACTTGCTTTGCTGTCTCCCTGACACCCGCAATAATAGAGATACTCCTCCTATCTCTCATACTCCTAGCAGTAGGGCACCAGTGGCGTGTTCGAGGGAAGACTGCAGCGCTGGACCTAACCCTCCCTACCCGCTAGCCCTGTCAAATCATTAACCAAAAGTACTGCACCACTAGTACTCCATCCCTTGCTAGCACTAGCATGACCTATGCATGCCTAGGTAGTCACCACCCACGCCCCTACTCCTCCATGGCGCCATTGCCATGCAGCATCACACGTATCATCACTGGGGTGAGTATTACCTTCATTTAAAATAATTTTTTTAGAGTTTAAACTTTATTTTAAAAGAAACTAATCCTTATCTTTTACTTACTATTGATTGACAAATCGAAAAATTTTATCATTTCTCCGTTTTAAGTTTCTTGCTATTCTAACAATCAATTTTTTTATCAACTCATTTATCGTTCTCACCATTATCAAGATATCTTTAGAGATGCTTTTTTTCTTTTTATCATGTGTTAATACAGTCATAGTACTCCTTACAATGAATGCTAATGCTTGCTTTGGGAGTATCGTCTCTATCCTATAAAGACTAATGCGTTAGAGTTTGAAGGGGATAAACATATTAGAATTTAAAAAATAAAGGGTGATTTAGTTTTTAAAACTTTGTACTGATATGCGTGAGATGTGAAAAATATAAATTATTTTTTGACATAGAGATTATTAATGATATATTTAATGAGAGTAAAATATAATTTTTTCATGTATCATAGTTTAATATAAGATTTACTAGTAAATTGAAACGAAGGAATTACTATGCTTTATTAATAAGGGGGTAATATAGCTTTTTTACCAGTATATTATTGATTTTTTAGGATGAATGGAGTATTGTTAGGACTACTACAACGACCTCCCATCACACCTGCATGAGTGAAAATATACATGACATAAATTGTTCCTTGTGTTGTGCCACCTGCCTGCCTTCTTTTTTCTTTCTCCTCTCTTCTCTTTAACCTGCCGAAAGACTGCTCCTCCTTGCTTCCTTGATCACACATGTGTAGAAGTAGTAGTACGCTTTTGCTCCTCTTTTATTTACTGCGATCGCTAGCCATGAATACAGGGGATTTGGTCTTGAATAATCTCGTTTGTGTGATTGGGGTGCAATGCAATGCACGGAAGGAAAGGAAAAGTATAGATACGGAGAATATGTAGACCAATCACAACTGTACAAGAGGATTGTGTTAAGCTGTCCCTTTTTCCAGACCCAAAGTTTACAAGAGGCTGCTGCTTGTGTAAAAATAAACGATTTGAATTTCTAACATTTAGTTGGAATGAAGCACAGGAAAACCGAAAAAAAATTTACAAGTTGTGGACTAAAAACATATGAAATTTTATATCCACCTAAATCACTTAAAAAATTTTCTATAGATTAACATATACATATATTTCTATTCCTGTAGTTATGGTTTAAAATTGTACCAAACCATACCAGCCTTAAACTTTCTTACAGTAGGACTAACTTATTTTGAGATGAAGAACGTACTCATTCTGCATCTACCACTGCTTCGGAGTTCTTAGACATATAGGCTGGATTGAATCTATATGTGCACTTCACTCGACTTCGATTGGAGTAATTTTACCTTTTCTATGAAACAGATGAAGATTTATGCTGATTTAGCACAGGAAAACAAACGCTACAGGCAGTGACACGGTGGCGGTGATGCTTCATGGAAGGGATCAGGTAGTACACACACAGGGGCGGCCAGGGGCGTTTCGGGGATTCTGGATGGAGATGACAGGAGAAAAATTAAGGGCCAGGATATGCTCACTGTTTACTGCAGTTCCTTGAAAGCTTTTACTCCAGCTAGCTAGGGATGCCAGCCAGAGAGAGGCCTATACACCATAGCCAACTTAGCTTCACGATGATGACTGCCTACAAGCCGCGGCTACAGCCCCAAATACACCTAAAAAGACATGGCAACAGATGCCGCCCTTGTGGTAAACCACATGTAAACCACCCTAGGATCGTTTCGATCCATCGATGCGTGTGGAAATACACTAAACTTTTCGATTAAGTTTTGGGGGCACTGCCACGTCACTGTTATACACTGCTCCCTCAGTCTCAATATTAGTGATTCGTATACCAGATGCATTGGTAGGCGAGTAGTATTAAAGCGTGTCTTCCTAAACTATTCCTTCCTCCATTTTATATTATAATATGTTTTAGTTTTTTAAGTTCAATTTTTTATTAAATTAATTTTATTAATTTTAATATTGAATATATTTTGATACTTCATCTAGACGTATTTTATTTTATTAGGAGAAGTTTGATCAATAATTATTTTATTAGAATATAATTTTTATATAAAATTAATGTTATTAGTGCCACATAAGTGATCTATTAACATATTAATTATTAATTAAAGACTTATCATAATAAAATAAAAATATTATGTTAAAAATATTACTATGTTTATTTGAAAAAAATTTAAAACTTCTTATTATATAAAAAAGAGTACTCTATAGATTAACTTAGTGTCATTTATTTAATTGGAATAGAAGTTTCGGGTGGGTTTCCATAGAATCCTCCATGCTGAATGGTGCCACGATTCATGATGGCCTACTTCTCATTTAGCTTTGGCGAGATGGCAACGTTATTGGTGACCACGATGGTTCGATCATTTAGGTTTCAAGGTTAAGGGAGAGAGATTCTAGAGCTTAGAGGATGGCTGTGGAAGACAATGGCATGACCGTGGGTGATGATGGTGTCGCTGAAGCTGTGGAGGGATAGATAGCCACTGAAGATAAGGGATGGTGAGGGGAGAAAGATGAGAAGAAGGTCCGGTGGACTCGCTGGCACCACCGAGGATAAAACAATAGTGAGGTTGTGGGGAGGAGCTCAACTGCAAGCGTGAGAGAGAGTGAAAAAAAGAGATAAAGATTGAGTATTTGTTCGCGCCGGATATCGGTGTGAGCACGCCGATGCTTAGAAGGTCTGCTTAACTTCAGTATAGACCGGTCGGCTTCTCTTCGTGGCTTGAGGTAAGCACACCGAGGCCCGTGGGTTCGGTCGGCTCCGACGCGACGGTGCAGGTGTGAGCGTGTCAGTCAATTTAACCTTACAATTGACAAGGAGGTGAGGCAAACGGGCGTGTCAGTCAATTTAACCTTACAATTGACAAGGAGGTGAGGCAAACGGGTCAGTCGGACGACAGACCGATACGAGTCCTCGCTATCGGCTGGCTGCCAATAGGATCGAGTTGGTCATCGACCGCGTCCGGATGACTCCTGCTATCGACTAGTCATCGATAGGAATCAAGGCGCCCTTCTATCGGCTGGGGAGCCAATGTAGGCGTAGGCAGAAGGCGACAAAGGATAGGATGCCTCCGGGTGTAGCGGACATGAGGCTCTGATCCATCGGTCGCAAAGCCGATGGAGACACAGGATGGAGATGGCAGCACGAGACCTGTGACCCGCCGTGACGACGCCGCTAGCACCGAATCTCGAAAAATCGGACCTAACCGAGACAGTACAAGGACGAGGCCAATGACAACGGGATGGTGGATGTCGGATCGGACGTGCTGAAGCGAGGGTGAAGCAAACCCATCGGCTAGCTGATCCGATGAGTGGACGTCTCTCTGGAGACAGACGCGCCTCGACTGGAAGTTCGACGTGCTTGGCGTTGCGCTCGGAGGAAAGTCTCTAAAAACCTAGTGCGTATCGGCCGAGGAGCCGATACGCCGGGTGTGGCGCTCAACGTATAGATAACTTATTGATTAATACTTCGATCAAACGCCGTACAGATACCTATAGGCCTAAAGCTCATTCCACCATCGGCAGCCTCGTAGGTCAAATCTAACAAATGCAGCACGAGACCGATGACGATGGAGAGAACTTGATAGGCCGATAAACACTGCACAGACGTGATGCGATATATCCGATCGACCTAAAAGGTCGAACCTAACCGATGCAGCCTTAGACAAAGCGAGACATATCGAAATAGTGGTGGGACTTCCCTCTTCGCCGGAGATCGGACCTAACCGAGGCAGCTCCGCATCGAGAGCCAGATCCTGTCGGTAGAAAACTAGTTCAGGTCGGTAGAAACCTAGATTAACTAGGATTGACTCTTTACATATTTCCAAGGGTCTATATTTATACTCTAGGTTTACAGAGTCCGACGTGTTTATAACAACCATCGAACGTTATTTTCTAACAAAAATAAAAAAAATATCTCTAAAAACGTTAACTAACTCACTAAATCTTTTTATAAGATAGAATAGACTATCCTGCCGTAAATCACGACTCCTCCTCAAACTCGATCTAGTCTTCTATTTTGAGACCGAGTCTTCTCTCGCTTTAATTTGGTTGACTTCTTCCTTGTAGCGATCGGACATCTTTTCAGCTGATGGGTTTTTTTCCAATTCATCATTAGGTTGTTTGAATTTTGGAAAGGTTTCTGTCCATTGTAACCTATTCAGTCCCTAGTTTAATCCCTAATTTAAAAGCTATATTTGGACTCGAACGTTTTTGGATGCTTCTGATAATCAACTTGCATCTTCTGCTCCTACTAGTGTACAACGAAGAATAAACGTAGGCGTACAATGGCACTGATCATTATTGTTGTAATCTATTAACAAAGTTAACCTTTCTAATTACATGGTGGACACGTACATTGCACACGCATGTACCGCAGGTACACACATGTGAAATCAATCCTAACATATGTTTAAGAGATGGATACTAATATGAAATTCTTATACCCATTAAAGTCATATTAAAATAGCACCTGCGTATACCTAATTTTCGTTAGCGGATTGAAGCCAAACCCACAACCACACTACCGATACTCCCCTACAATCTATAACATGGAATATATCATGATCAATGACCAGATTTTACAAACTTACTGTAAAATTCATCCTCAAAATATGAGGCATATTTTATTTTATTAGGATAATGATTTGATCAACGATTACTCTATTAACATATTAATTATATGATACAAAAGTATAATAATAATAATAATAATATATTTTTCAATACGAATCTAATAACATTAATTTTGTGTCATAAAAATTATATTTTAATAGATTAATGATTGATAAAATAATTATTCTAATGAAATAAAATACGCCATATATTTAAAATGGATGGAGTAATATAATTCCACCCCATTTTAGGGAAAAGAGTATCACCATGGGTTAGTAAAATAAAAATGAGAATGGAATTGGATTGAGATGCCGCAGGGACGACAGATAGACGAATGCAGTGCGGGGATCAAGGGGAACAATGGGCACGATTTAGTTAGACATTTTTGACCCCCAAAAGGCAAAAGGATTCCCAAAAGGTTAATGCGGATTTTAATACGTTTCATACCGAAGCCGGAAAGCGATCCAGTGCTACAGGCATCGATGATTACAGCGCCGAGACAGAGAAAGATCCTACTAGTATATCTCGATCGCGTTCTGGCGCTGCACATTTTCAAATCTCCAACATCAGTTTTAAAAGGCGGCGCATTTTTGTATTTTGCCTGTTAAATTTATTAGTCGCTAATATTTACGCTTCACGGCTATGTTTGTTAATGTTAAAATAAAATTATAATGATTTAATATTTCTGAGATTGTTAATTAACCATTGTTGAGTTTTACTCGGTTAGTAGTGTTAGTTGTCGTATTCAGCTTAGTCTCAATTCACACAAAGTGCAGAATACGAATTTTTTAATGTGACCTACAATATAAAATGGAGATCTATCTTCATGATGATATGATCCATTTTTCTTCAAAAATGATATGATTCATTTAACCATTGCTCAAATCTTTTTAGTTAGATGGGAAGTTTATAGAAAGTATTAAATTAATACGTGTATGACTACATTTTTTTTGGAATAAACACCCGGCGGTATTTGAAGTTTGCGCCAATTTGAAACTTTTAGTACTACTACCAGAAAACTACTAGTATTATTTGAAAACACCAAAATCTGTTACTGAGTGCAAGCCAGCTCCTCTCTTCAAAGTTTCAAGGCAGTACTACCATTTTTCTGATTACTCTGACCACGGATGCCTAACTACTCTACTTAATTACTCGTGCCCTCTGTCTCCAGTACCACCAATTTGGAAGTGGCTGGCTTAACCGAAGAACTCAAAGAAGAAATAAAAATCCCCAGCTGTTTCCCACATCACTCGTCAGCTTTATTATTATTTTGCTTCCTGCCGTTTTAAGCAGCGGCTAACCGTCGTCAAGGCGTTTGTGATGTGAGGAGGAATCAAAGAGGCATCCATCCATCCCTGGCAGAATGACAGAAAGAAATAGTAAAGAGCGGCAGCAGTAGTAAGCCAGGGTTTGATGTCATTAGTTGACTGTCGTTATCAGCAAAACAAAAACAAAGCAACCTTGAATGAATGCTTTGCTCTTTTCCCCCCTTTTCTGAACAAACTAGCCCAAACAAACATCAGAGACAGCCAACCAGGTTCAGTGATTTGCTCTCTCAAGTCTCTTGTACTACTAGTCGTACATTGTAGCAGTAATAAAGAAAGGCAAGTGAACTGATCAGGCGTGGAAAATGCAGGGAGTGAGATAGTAGTACTGTACTCCCTCCGTCCCCTTTCTACAATGGGGTTTAGGTTATTTTCAAAAAATTAAGACTGAAGAAGAATTACTATGATGCTCCCTTATTAAATGAGATTATATGAAAGTGGAAAAGTTGGTGGGAGTTAGATAGGGAGAAATTTGAATGAAGAGTGGTTGGATAAAATTTAAAAGTTTAAATTCCCTATAGAAGGGGACGGAGGGAGTATGATCTTGTTGATTTCTTCTGGTTGTGACCAAAATTATGAGGAGGCAGGTGAAAGTAGTGAAGCAGTAGCAGCAACAGCCTGGATGAGATGATGACGATGCTAGTAACTTCAAATGTGAAGTGCTCAGTGTAGTCAAAACGGTGCAGGTTTTTCTTTCCCCCAACCTTTTTGTCAGTGGTTAGTTGATGCATGTGGCCTGCTTGCGCGTTTCTTGACTGCTTCGATCTCCAAGAGAAAACCGATCTCTGATTAACCGGTTGAAAAAAAAAACAACCACATACTTGATGACCTTCAGAGTTCATACTACTCCTGGAAAGTGATTAATTTTCTGATGAATCCTGAATCGAGGCATCGAGCCCAGCCTGCACGTCAGGTCATTGTGCGAGTCTGCGAGAATGGCCATGGCATGAGGCGATAAACGGAAGGAGACAGGCAGATCGAGCAATGCAATGCATGCAGTTAGAAGAAAAAAAAAAGAAATGGCATTGTTCTTGTTCCAGCTACTCCTAGGATGCTATCTGCTCGACTTATCCGTTCACGCATCATGTAGCGGCAGCAAGCAAGCAGTCGTTGTTTGGAACAGTACTCCTCCTGTAGGATAGGTTCAGTTCAGGGGCAAAGATTGGGTTTTCCGGCAGGGCACAAACTCAGGGGAATTTTCCCAATATGTTCGCTGCACATACACGACAAGGCAACCGATTTGGGACCTTTGGGTACACCTGTTTTTTTTTTTTAAAAAAATTGCTTTTGGTTTACATATGAAATGGTCCAGTTGAGTTGCATTGCATTGTGGGCAAGTAAGCCTCTTCATCCATTTGGTGTGGATATGTTTTGTGACAGTACTCCACTATGCAAATTTGGGGGCTGTGGTTCATAGTAGTGGATATGAACATATGGAGACATCCTGTTTTTAAGCTGACAATAGAGGGTCACCTCACACCGGGCCATGCCTCGTAAGGCGAATTTTTGCTGTGTTAGTTTGGACCGGTTGAGATATTCTCCTAGTAAAATGGAGCTCATTAGTTATTATTAATTACATATTAGATAAAAAATTAAAAATAAATTAATATAATTTTTTAAAATAACTTTTCTATGGTATGGGATGGAGGTAGTAAATTTTTGGTACATTGGCAATGTATAACCGGTGTACACGGTTGTGCTGTCAGGCAGCCGATCAGGGCCGTTCATTTAAATGTGAAAGTAGAATAAAGATGACTATTGTGTCTCCATTGAGCCATACTGTAAATTGTTAGAATGTCTTCTTTCCCATCTTCTCTTCTTTTCTACCTACACACTTCTTAATCTGAACAAGTATTTATCTAAATTTATAATTAAAAATATTTATATTTTGAAATAGAGGAATATAGTGGAAAATGTGAAGCTTGGTGGCTCAACCAATTATTTTGGTTGTCCTAACTAGGATATTTTTAGGACGCCTTTGAAATATGACTTTTACAAAAATTCGAACATATTACCACAACAGTTATGCAAAAAATCCTTTGTTTCGAATTAAAAAGCTCTTGAATTTGACTTGATATACTTTCTCTGTTTTAACATAAATTAGCTCATAGAATTTTTATCTTGAAATAAACTAAATCCTACTATCTTAATAACACTCTCAGTTCACAAGAAATTTTATCCTTTTAATACTTCATGCTTACCCGCATATCAACACTACACTCATATTAATGAGTGGTGCTGTTGTCATTAGTGCTGTCTTGATTTGCGAAGGTTGGATTTTTATGATTTTTGTTAGGAATCTGGAGTATACAACAAAACTAAATTTGAATTTTTTGCGGTAATAAAGTTTGTTGATGAACGGGGACCAATGTGATCATGGTTTCTGCCTAGAGAGATCAACCAAACGGACAGCAGCAGCCACAGCAGGGAGTTAGGGAAGAGAGCGGCCACCTGCCGATAAGACAGAGTTTTGGCGAATAAAGACGGGGAGTTATTACTCCACTAAAAAGTAACTGTAATTTTGACCAGAGAAACAAAAAAAAAGGCTATATACACGGTGCCGCTTTTAGAAAAAGCCCCCCGCTATGTTCCTTTATTTATTTTCTGTGTTTGACCATCTGTTAGTACATGTCCACTTCATGATCTCACTTTCTTTTTTTCTCCCTTTAATCCAACACAGATGGCCGTTACATAAATTACAACTTACTCACGGTACTTGTACCATCACCGGTTTGGTTTGTTACAGTAAGAATCTTACTTTACACCGAGGTAGCAGATATTTTTAAAACTATTTTTTTCCATTCAAATATTTAAGTACCTACTAGGAGTATACATTTAGTACTTGTTTTTACATGGAAAAGTGAAACTAGATTGGTACTAGCCCACAGCAAAAAGGCACTGTAAACATTTGCATAAATCTGTCCGATCGGATTGGACCCTCCATGCGTACGAATTTTACCATCAGGCGTAAATGGGTTAAAATCGGAACAAAAAGTTTGGGGGCAGGGATGCTATGGTAAAAAACACCAGAAAAGCTGTGCAGTTTCCTTGCAATTTCTTGCTCCGACCTACGTCACGTCACGGCAAAATACTCCTTTTTTACAATTTCACCCCTTTCTCTTCTTTTTTTTCACATGCCCATTTCTGTTCCGTCGTTGGTATTGTAAATTAAAAAAAAGAAAGCCAAACGGTTTTTCTGGTAACATTTTTTTACCTCGGTTGCTCTCGCCGGCCGGGTGCGATCACTGTGAATATGTGCGTTTTTTTTTGTTCTCATGTGAGACAAAAGGATGGCAGAAGAAATGTTGGGTGTTGATAGCTTGTTTTACATATAGCTTAGGTAAAAATTATGTGCAGATTGTTGAACATAGTAAAACTGAGAAGTTGACCATTAAAGAGACCGTGACTCCAAGGACTTGCTAATATATGTAGCCTTTGGAATATTTTTTCTTTAGGTGTACACGTGTTATTTGGATATTGATGTGTTGTTTTATTTGAAATATATACATATAGTGGTATTATTTAATATCAAGAAAATAAACAATTATTTAAGGTATTTTATCTGGTTGTGCTGGGTTTATTGTTTGTACTTGTTAGTGACACTCGAAACAAGTGAACAATAAATAGGTCATGACTGTTATTGTGTTATTATTTTGACATCATATGAACAGTTCTATTCATATATACATTTAGGTACAATTCCATAGAACATATCTAATAAATGTGCGGTCACTCTAGTTATTTAAAATATATTATCCAACCATTATTTTCTTTGTACTTAACATTGACTTTTAAAGACACATTGCTAAATCGACCAAAATCACGGTGAACTACAAAATGACCGTACCATGTTATTTTTTAGATCACATAACTGTCGCCCCACTATTCTGGACTGATTCGTGCACAATTTTAGCATCATATGTACAGTTTTACTTAGTAACATTTAACATTTAAGGAATACTTTATGTACAATTCCAAATTTTACGAGTAAAACATGTCCGATCAATGCGTTGACTACTCTAGTTATTTAAAGTGTATTATCCAATCGGTGCCTTGGAACTCTTATTTGTACTTGATGCTGACCTTTAGGAATACAATGAGAGATCGGTGTATATCAACCAAAAGCCCGGTGAACACAAAACATCACATATCTGCTACATGACTATTGTTGGCTGGCTCTGGCCCAAAATTGGCACCATATCAACTGTTTCACTCATCCAAAGAGAAAAAGCACATTTGATGAACACATGTAGATACAATTCCAATTTTTCCAAATACAACCCATCTGATCAATGCGCCCATCCCAAACAAAACCCGCAACATTTTTTTGCACCATCAGTAACCGAAGCGCATCTTTGGTCCCATCCTTGCACTAATCTTACCATACAAATCTCCATTGTTCCTCAAACTAGATTCATGTCCACATAGAGATACTAACAACAACATGAGGAAGGATATGGATGGAGATGGAATGATGATAGACAATATACCCCCATGTCCTAGTGTGGTCAGAGAAAATTGGTGCTAGGGCGCGCATAGGACAAGGGAGTTCTGGTGGGTTTGTCAAGGCTGGGAGGGACAGAGTTCCACCCCTGATATTGGTTGGGGTTGGACTCCCCAAACCCACACGAGTGGACTCTGAAACCCAAAAAAACAATCATAAAAACCTCCCAGGAGAAGAACAGAGAGAGAGAGAGAAAAAAGGTGAACACTCAAGACATGAATAACGCCAACACCTCTCTCCCTCTCTTTTCCATCCCTTTTGCCATCAGCCTCAAAGTAAGTGAAACACCTCACAATACCAAATCCTCTCATGAAAAACCAACCCGACAACCAATCTTCAGTTCCAGACCAAAACAATTCAGAGAGAGATAGATATAAAGATAGATAGAAAGTGAGATATATGCATATTTTTATTATGAAATAAAAGGAGAAAAGGAGGTAGACTAGCAATTATGTATTTCTGTTTTTTTTTGGTTGGTTGGGTTGAGTTGATGCAAGAGAGCATCATTTTGGTTTACCGAGAAAGAGAGGCCTTCCTTCCTTCCTATATTAGCCTCCCCATTGTGCAGTTTTGCTGCAGCAGCAACAAAGAAGAGAAGCTAGCTGTCCCTTTCTTCCGTTACTCCTCGCCTTCCTCCTCCGATCCCCTCTCCTTTCCTCTCCTCCTTATTAAGGACACCGCGAGCGAGCTAGCGAGCTCTCAATCCATCCATCCATTGATTCTTGAGACGTCGTGGTGAGTTGAGAGAACGGCTCACGAGATGATGGACGGCTTCTTGAGCCCTCCTCCTCTGCCGCCGCCGGCGACGGCGGCGGCAACGTTTGGCCGGTGGCCGGTGGTGGGTGAGCAGGAGGAGGTGGTGGAGGAGGGGTACGACGGGCGTGTGGATGAGGCCGAGGAGGGTGGTTATGGTGGTGGACATGGCGGTGCCGGGGGAGGTGGGCAGGGGAAGCTCTGCGCCAGGGGACACTGGCGGCCGGCGGAGGACGCCAAGCTCAAGGACCTCGTCGCGCATTACGGCCCCCAGAACTGGAACCTCATCGCCGAGAAGCTCGACGGCAGATCAGGTAAACACAACAGAGAGAGAGAGAGAGAGAGAGAGAGAGAGAGAGAGAAAGTAAAAAACTTTGCTCCCATGGCGGCGGTGTAAGTGCAATGCCAAGAACGTGCATTCAATGCGCGAGAAAGGTTGCCTCTTGCGATGCGTTTCTTTGATGTGATTTGTGTTGTTGATGTGATGTGTTGCAATGGCGATCGATCGCGGCGGTGCTGATTCGTGTTTGGTTTTTTGTGGTGGTGGCGGTGGTGAGCAGGGAAGAGTTGCAGGCTGAGGTGGTTCAACCAGCTGGACCCGCGGATCAACCGGAGGGCGTTCTCGGAGGAGGAGGAGGAACGGCTGCTGGCGGCGCACCGGGCCTACGGCAACAAGTGGGCGCTCATCGCCCGCCTCTTCCCCGGCCGCACCGACAACGCCGTCAAGAACCACTGGCACGTCCTCATGGCGCGCCGCCAGCGGGAGCAGTCCGGCGCCTTCCGCCGCCGCAAGCCCTCCTCCACCTCCGCCTCCTCCTCCTCCTCGCCGCCGTCCCACGCCCACCCGCCGCACTATCCACCTGTCGCGCTCCACCGCGCCCACGGCTCCCCTCCCCTCCCGCTCCACATGTACGGGGGCGGCGGCGCGACGCGCGCGTACAGCGGCGGCGAGTCCGACGCGTCCGTGTCCACCTGCACCACCGACCTCTCCCTCAGCTCCGGCAGCGCCGCCGCCATCCCCTGCTTCTACCAGAGTACGTCACGTGCTTCTTTCTTCTACCTCTGCATGCGCAGCTCCCAACCATGGCGTTCGACCGACCGACTGACACGGTGGTTCTTTCTCCCTGCAGGCTACGACATGGCCCCGCACACTGCGGCTCCGGCGGTGCCGTTCGCCCCGAGCGCGCGCTCTGCCTTCTCCGCCCCGTCACCGGCGCGGCAACACCGGGAGGCGGCCGCCGACCAGGGCACCGACAACCACACCATCACCTTCTTCGACTTCCTCGGCGTCGGCGCGACATGACCGTTCCATTGACGGCCGGGGGCGTGGTGTACAGGAAGCAGCCAAGATCAAGTGATCAAGCCAAACTAAGGTTAGAGTTAGCCAAGAACAAGAAAGTCTAGAGGACAGAGGAAGAAGGCGGAGAAGATGTGCTCAAGTTTATTAATGGCGTTTCAACCAAACAAGTTTTTCCGCTGCTGCTGCTGCTGCAAACAATCAAGCAGACGACGACGAGCAGATTGCTAGCTAGATTATTCAGATGAATGGATGGTGAGAAGAAGATGTATTAGTAGTAATGGTGTGTGCGTTTGGAAACAACAAACGGCCCTTCCTCCTTTCTCTCTTTCTCGCTCCTCTGTATGAACAAGTAGAAGAAGAAAACAATTAATCCATTGCTCAAGATCAAGCGGCCGCATTGCAAGATTCTCTGTGTCCAAATGTTCATTCTGCTTTCCATGTCTCGTGAAATCCGTTCAGTCATAGCCGGCGACGAAAAAGAAAAAAAAGAAAAGAAAAGAAGAAACTTTTCATTGCTCTGTTCTTGCAACCAGAGTCTCTCGTTGCGGTGATCCAACAAGAAGTTCGTTCTTGTTTTGGCATCCAAATCGCTCATGGTCATCTCCATCTACCTAGGAAGATTGGTCATTAGCCACCAAAAAAACAAGATAGGTCATTTTCCTCTCCTCTCTCCTTAACGTTCTCCTCTTGATGGACACAAGAAGAAATCCAAAAAATAAAAAAAAGATTCTTTTTCTTCTTCTTCTTCACATCTCTCTCTCTAGCCTCCAGATGGATTATCTTGTCTCGTTCCAAGCTAGCCAACGAAACTGCTGTTGCGAATCGCCGCGACTTTGATGATCTCGGTTTGTTTGCTACGACTACCTGGCTACTTGCTGCTTTTGAGTTGCTCCAGGTTAGTTAAATCACTGCCTTTTCTTTTTTTGTTTGTGTGTGCAAGCTCTCTGATGATGACGACGATGATGTTAGTTGCTTGCTTTGCTGCAAATGGCCATGGTGGTCTCCTTCCTTCGTCGACCATTCTCTGTAGCAAAAAAGAATAGGTTATCCTAGATGACCATCTCTATTGGGTGTGGTGAGTTTTTTCATCTTCATGTTTTATTCTACATGGTATTAGAGTGCGTCCGTTTCTTTTTGCGTGCGTGTCCGTTCCTTCTTTTCTCATCCATCATCCCATCCCCTCTGCATGTGCACCCCCGCTTCCTCCACCACCACACCACTAGAGCCACTGCTTCCACCGCCGCAACCGCCCGGAGCCACTGCATCCGCCGCCGTAACCACAGAACGACCACACTACTACTTACTCTTCGTCGGTGGTCACTGGTCATACAATGCAACCAGTTGTTCGAATGAACAGCAGCAAGGGTTGCCAATAAACGACCATGCATGCTGCAGGTTGCATTGATCAAATTAGTCAGATGCAAAAAACAAACCGAGTTTGATCAAACTGGTTCAGTTTGACTGGAGTTGCTGTTGAGAATGTGCAAAAAATGTATACTAATATATCTGCATATGTGAATTATAGTAGATACCAAGCCTGAAAATTAAGCTGCTGCTAGATTAGATGCCTGATGGTCAGCTGAGTCATGTTCAAGTTCAACCAGTACGTGAGCAGGGACTGGGTCAGGATCCAAGGTAACAGGCCCCAGTTTATGATTGAGTTTGCTGACTCTGCAATGCATGCAGTGATGTTGGGTCTGAATCTCTCAACTTGTTCTGGTGAAGTCTGGTCCGAAGAAGAAGATGAGTTTGTTTTTTTTTCTGTTAACTGAACTGATGTGTGTACAATCAGTAATTAATATGTTTTGTCTGATTGGATTTAACTGATGAACTGGTCATGTTCAACGGCCATCTCAAAGGTGGACACTTGGACAGTGTCAGCATAACCTGCATGCAAATATGCCATTCACATCCTGATTTCTGGCACTAGAGGGGTTTTTTCACCTTCTTCCATTTTTCAACAAGTGGTAGTACAAGGCGTTTACCTGAAGAAAAGAACTAATTATACCAACAGAACTAATTAATTAGAGCTTGCTTGTTTCATCAGATGCAGTGCTGTACCGGTTTGTTTGGTTGGTTAAATAGAGTAAAGCATCATTCTGGAATCAGGAGTTATGCCATGCTATATGTGTGCTACTTGGAAGAACAGAGGAGCCTCTGCTTTTGCTTTTATTTATTTTTTCTTTTTTTGCTTAGGGGAGTTAAATAGGTGCCTGGAGGTTTATCTTTCTGATAAGAAAGGCAACAATTAGTTAAGAGAAAAGACTACAAATAGGTCATGGAATAAAATTCTGCAGAGTACTTGATTACATAATAGGAAATTATGACCTCTTGAACAACACATGCTCTTGATTACTGTAATCAGGTGCGTTACAATTAAGTTGGGCTATAGCTAGTTACCCCCGCTGGTTTTAAATAAAGGTCGTTTTATATTTGCACACAAGAACGAAGAAAATACTACATCCGTCTTAGAAAAATTTTACTTTTTCACTTTTATTTGTACATTTAGATTCGTGTAAAAAATAAAGTCTTTTGGGATGGAGAGTAACACAAATGATTTTGTTGTTTTTATTTATATTTATTTTAGTAGAATTTAAAAATGACATGTATATTTGTCTGAGAGGTGTAATATTTATTTGGCAAAGACAAACATAATAGAAAAGATAGGAATAGTGACTACATGTTTCAAATGGCTTAAGTTAAAAATCGGGGCAGTATAATAGTAGCTACACGGCTTCAATTAGGAAAGAGTTGTGAACGGTAAAACGACATACACATTTAGAATGGGAGAGTATAACGGTGACAACCCGATAGTTATAACCAGTCAATCTCAATTAATCGCATTATCACTCCATAGCACCTAAAAAATCACATGCTCAATTGAGCATGAATCACTGCACATTAGTTTAAGAGTTCAAACAAAAAATGTTGTGTTTTCATATCTCCCCCACAAATTTCAACCTTCAACAAACGAATGAAACAAGGATGATATGCCTCCACACGAGGGATATCTCCTTACCTAATGCAATCTTTTACCTTGTTTCTTGCTACAAGGAAAAAAAATAAACAAGAGGTAAAAAATGTGGCGTCACTGTCAGGGAAATTTTTGGAGCAATGCGTACACCTCCCCGTGCACCGACGACGGAAATTCGCTGAGGACTATGATGTTTCGATGTATTCACGCGTGGACAACTTGGCAGTACTGACATCATCTTGTTTGATCTCTTTCTATCATTCTATGCTCGCAACAAATATGTACTACCATTTGGCTAGCTGCCATGTCATTTGGTTTTCTCTCTGCTCTGCTAGATTGGTGACAGTTACACATGATTTATATATTTGTTCTGGTTCCTCGGCAGTGATACTGATCCAATTTTTAAAATATATTTAGCTTGTTCGTAAAATTTAGGCTAACATTTTTTTATTGTTTGTGTGATGGGGCGAAAATTTCGGCAGATTTTTTTCAGCCGAAATGAAGAGAAGGTAGCTTAGGGGTTTCCTCAAAAGTGGTTATTTCAGTTGTGGACTTGAGTAATTAATTTAAGCTTAATATAGTTATCAAAGCTGACAGAAGAATCTTGCAATTTACATTCTATCGAGGTAGTTGGGAACTGTCACATGGAACGCATGTAGCAGCAAGTGTGCAATTTGTTGCTATACGGCAGCTGATGACTCATTCGACATAAGCAACATCGTTAATTAATTCCATTCAAAGTACAGATATTCTCCCTTCAAAGCCCACGCACATAATTAAAAAAAAGGGATTTAACCCCAAGCATAATTAACGTTTCTAGCTAGGTTTCTGAACATTATATTACTTAGCTCGGATCTCTGAAAACTGATCGATTAATCTATCGAGCAGTCCATTTCGTGGTAGTTGTTGAAATATTTGGTTGAATTAATCGTCGGCATGTGTGTGTGCAAAGCTCGGGCATTTCGTCAGTTGAAATGATGGAATTGAAGCATCATTTCTATCTATAAATTCTGGGATATATATGCGACAAGGTCTAATCCACACGTACGAAACGATTAGTCAGCAGTTGGTGACGCGTATGGTGCTGATCAATTCATGGATTATGACTTGAGGATTATGGGTGATGATCAACTAGAGGGTTTGGTCAAGGAAAAATAAATTGGCATACGTGGTTTTCAGATGCATGCATGAATCGATCAAGTTATATTACTGTATCTGTGGCGATGCTCTGCTTCAACGAATTTTGTATTAATTAATCAATTGATCGGCCTAGCTATCTAGGATTGAAGTTAATCGATACACCGAGTTTTAGCTTACTGGTTTTTATTCACAGTGATTCATAAAATTGGTGGGTGTTCTAAACAATTAGTTATGAGCTTTTATTTATGTGAACTTCTAGAATAAATTCTGTGAGATACTTGCAACATTCGAGTGTTATTTTGTGTTGTCTCTTGATTTATATCTATGTACTATGTTAAGGTGTCAGGAAGCTAGAGGCTCCGATTTTTTTATATATATACAAGTTGGATGCACATATGCACTCACGCGTACATACCAACGTGAGTTCATCTTAGCACACGTGATCGGAGGTAAAAAAAATAGTGCCAAGTAATTTATTACCATATCCAATATACGTCGTTAAAAGCTCAAACGAAAAACAACGGTGAGTTGCACCTCAGTGCATCATAAAAAAGTTAGTTTTAAATAAAAAGCGATCTCTATCCATCCACTCCCTTAAAACCCTAACAGCTGTGTTATGCCACGTTGCTCCCTTCAAGAAACAATAGTTACCTGTACGTGTAAAACAACAATAACATCCTTTACGGTTAGGAATCGGATCCACACCGTATCATGCCCCGCAGCGCGAGGATGCGGGCAAATGCGAGGCAGGCAAGCAGGGGAAGAAGGGAGCAGCTAACTAGCTAGTTATTAGCTGTACTCCGGATGGAAGGATGGACGGCCATGACGCAAGCGTATCATCCACCCCATGTCACGCGATCGATGGACAACGGCCGGCCGCCCGGCCTTGCTAGCTCGCTCGCAACAATTCCTTCGTCCTCCCGGGAAGCAGCAGCAGCAACAACAAACAAACTGCATGCCATCGCCGTTGCTTGTGTGTGTGTGTGTGATGGGGAGAAGAAACAGGAGGAGGAGGAGAAGGATTCGATGCCCCTTTACGCCATGAATGGATGGATCGATGGATTATTGGAATTGGTTGGGTTGATCTCTCTCTCTCTCTCTCTCTCTCTCCCGGGTGGGGAGCGAGCTGGCCAAACAAACAAACAAACAAACAAAAACAGTGTGATGCCGTGGGTGTGTGCGTGTTGCGTCTATCCATGCATGCGCTTTGCATCGGATTCTCTAGCGATGTGGTCTTGTCACACGGCATGGTAACTAGTGGTTGGTTGGTTGGCCCCGGCCGGTTCTTCTTTGGAAAACAGAAAGTGTAGATTGCTGACATGAGCTAGCTACAGCTCAATATAATCGTCAGGTCTTAGGTCTAGCATTTTTAGTTGTCACTGTTTTTTACATACTTGAGAGGGACCCAGGTGTACATACATATATAAACTGTTTATATTTTTTTTACTACAAACAGTTCTTGTCAGCAATATATTCTTATAGAAGGTTTTCTGGGAAATCCAGCCAATATGTAGTGTTTTCCTTAAAAATACAATTTTTTTAAAATGATGTTTATACTCTCTCTTATAAAACATCATCGGTGGCTATCGACAAAACCATTTCTAAGGAGTTGTCTAGACGAAGCTTTTTATGGTAACGAGCACATCCAAACTAGTAGACCTAATTCATGCAATCATATCTATGATGCAAGCCATTAAAGCCAGAAAGATAGGGCCGGCGTATTCGAAGAGTGCTAGCTAAACTGCTAAAGGTCACTCCTATGCTAGCACTCTCAAGATGCTCCTCCACCAACTGACCAGCCATGCCCACATTTGGCATCACTGAAAGAAAAGGCCACGGCTAGATGTGGCTCAACTTAGCCATTCCATGCACCA
Organism: Oryza coarctata; assembly: GCA_030770085.1. Lineage (NCBI taxonomy): Eukaryota > Viridiplantae > Streptophyta > Magnoliopsida > Poales > Poaceae > Oryza > Oryza coarctata. Next base: position 8,064,858 of record CM061463.1, on the reverse strand, counting down.
CGCGTCTACATACACACCGCACACCCTAACTATATAGCTACTACTAGCTATACCTAACATGTATAGCCATTGATTGCAAAGTGTACGGTATAGTATATAGCCATGCAGTGAATAGTGAGAAAACCACTGTTCACGGTCACTACACTGTGCCATGGATGTTGTTCACTTTCATTCATTCATTGGCTCACTCACCTGTACTCCACAGTATGGCTCTTATTGCTAGCCAAGCTAGCTAGTAGCTGTCAAACTAGTGACTTGGCAGAAAATAAGCTGGGGAAAAGACAGGCCATGCATTCATGCACACGGCCTGATGCCCAAGCGTCTTTTGCATAGCTGACAGCACTAGCACACTGATGACAAAGAAGAGCAAAGCTTACAGCTAAGGACCAACCCTAGCTAGTATGCATATTCCTTCTCCAACTCCAAGTTGGCATGGAATGGAAAGTGATCTGTAATCCTCTAATAATCGATCTTACACTATAGTACGTACAGTGTAGCAGAGTAGCTAGTAGTAGTACGTACAGTGCATGCATGCATGCATCTCAGATTGACAGCGTACATTGGTTGCATGAATGCATTGCTGCTGCACGCACGCACGAGCCTACGTGCAGGTCAATTTTTTTTATTGTGCCTCCCTTTGTGAAGCCTGCATTACATTGCATTAGTAGCAGCTAGCAGCAATATATGCTATCACCTTGTCTGTTGAAATTTCTGACAGCTAAAGTTTTTTTAAAAGAATCTTTAGCTCATCAAACATCTCAAATTCTATTTTATTCTATATTATAAGAATATATAGCCATAGGATTTTAAAAAACAAACTATAAGTTAAGAACTAAAAACCCAGCCTTTTAGATTCTTACCTGTTGACAACTCATCGGTAGCTTACCATAAGCCCGAGCTCTCGGTTAAAAAAAATCTCGAGCTCATCACTTTATATATATATATATATATAGCTGTTGACGCGATACTGTAGTGTTAATTTGTGTGCGTGGTGCTGTGGGACTGGCAGGTGGTGGTACGTGTTCTAGCAGGTTAGGCATGCATGCGTGCGTGCGTGCAGTAGTAAATGTGAGAGATTCTGAGTCACATTCATGTGAACAGCTATCACAGCTCGTACCATGCAGTACGTGAGTACTGTGTACGGCTGATGCAGTGGTGTACAGCAGCTTTATTTCACGTCAACTTCCACATATCAAACTTTGCAGAGATATCGCGATCGCCTTCGTGTACTGATATCCGTGTGTGTAAGTATGATTCGTTGCAGCCACATGTAAACACACACACACACACGTGTGCATATAGATGTAGCAGTACGTGTGACATAAATATAGCATCAACCTATGGATTACCAGTAGTACTATATTGGAGAGCTTTTGACTCTGGTAATTGATTAGGAACCTTTACACTGTGCTGTACATGTTTGCTTGCTACAATAAGTACTGGAGTATGTAAAAACCCGAAATGTCGGATGAAAGAATGACCGGATGGATGGGCTTCACTCGAAGTAGCTAGCGATCGAGTAGTAATTAATCCTTCTCAGGTCGGTCCAATAGTGCACTATTAATTAATTATACTACACTATTAATCTAAGTCAGCCAGTAATCTGTCAGGCTGTGTCCGTCCATTTCGACAAGTCAAAATCATGCATGGTCTCCAAAATTGAGATTGGAACTTGATCTAACACTGCTCGTGATTACAGAACCGCAGTACTCTACACTCTTGAGACGACGATGCATGGTTCAGAAATCAATTCACAAGTGCATAATTAAAAAAAAATCACAAGTGCATGCATTCATGCACGTAACAGTACAGAAACAAAAATTCCTGGAGATCGACGAAAAGATGTCAAAACATGTAAAAAAAAGGAGAAAAAGTAGTCTGATGTTTGGCTAGCTAGCTGGGCAAGCAAGGATAATATGGATGCCCCACGTACACACTGATCGTAAGGTGGACAAGGTAACATAAAGCGATCGCAATCCGAGGGCGTCGTCGGGCCATGAGAGCAAGTATGATCATGGCCGATGCATTCATTCCTGCACGTACTGCTTGGCTTACGTACGGCATATATATATATATATATATACACATGTGTGTATATAAGTATTGTTGTTATATATAAGTATATATATATATACATGTGTGTATATATACATGTATGTATACATATATATACAAGAGATGAAAAGAGATAAAGTGTAATAATGTATTCTAGATAATTTCTGGTATCAATATAGTTATATGTTATCAATATTAAATAGTCTTGCTGAATATTTTTATTAAAAAATAAATTAATGCTAACTATATTAAAAATGCAAGAAGGTTAAAAACAAAAAAGTGCAAGGATCTATGTAAATATAAAGGAACAAGGGCCTTCTAAAAAAACCTACATACAAAGAATATTTAACGAAGAATGTTTAACAAATAAAGTTGACCATCTAGATAGTAAATACATTGTTTGAAAGGGGTAATAGAAAATTTTAAAAAAGTTTCTCCTCAATGAAAGAAGGAACTGAAGTAAGAAATCTTTAAGAATTAAAGTAAGAAATAAATGGAAAATTTGAAGAAATAAAAAAAAGCATATGATGAAAAATTTAACGTATCATTTTCTGATGTAGATACCATGGATATTAGTGGTCATGGTTAGTTAGACTAATAAGAAAAATAGCTAAAATATAATATGTAAAAGAAGTTAAATTGATAAGATATTATCAATCATTCGAACATGTCAAGCCTAATAAATTACCCTCAATCATATGGCTAATGAAAAACTAATAAACATAAACTAGATGTACCAATTACATGTGAAGAATGATTTCAAAAGGACACTCTAGGCCTCTTAAGTGATAATACATATTTTTGTAGAAAGATGACTTAGACAAACTGTTGGCGGAAATGTGAGAGATACATACGTGTCTCAATTACACTCGCGACTAAGAAAAGAAACTTCACTATCTGTTGTTTACTAACTCATAAAGCATAAAGACGCTAACTCATAAAGCATAAAGATGATAGAGATAAGAAGGAAGTCTAGGCGAGCTTTTTCCTCTGGCTTCTATAAAAGGAAGAGTTGATAATCTAAGCAGGTACACACCTTAGAAGCAAAAGCGACTTCAGCCAGAGTTCATAACCATCCTATAGCTTTAGTTGTAGTAACATGTTAAGAAATTCCACTTGCTAACATATTAAAACAAGAATTGTAACTTGTGTAAAAGCTGAGAAAACCTTATTTGTATTTTCTTTTGGGGTTTTCGAAAGGAAATATTTTTTCATTATGAAGTAATTTTCTTTAAGAATCATTGTGTGTTTGTGCTAGATGAGTGTTTATACTAGGGACTCTATAAGAGAAATCTCTTCGGCAATTCTCATTCATAGCCTGCATCTCACGTAGGCACTAAGAGAAACTGCATCCGTAGAGAAGTGTTCCTTTTAGATAAAACTAAAAAAAAAATAGTGAATAGTGGTGAACTGCATAAGTAGTATCCCTCACTAGCGAATAGTATCAACACTAGTGATTTTAGTGTGTATTAAGCAGGGAGTTAATCAGTAATATTAACAAGCTAATCATATATCTATTAACCTTCTCTAATCATATTTTAATATATATACCAATGTCATAATATATATATATGCGCGCGCCTGGGAGCGTGCATATATGCATGTTAGATCAATATACGGATCTGTTAGTTTTGTTGCTAGCTAGGCAGCACAGCACATTCTGTTTTTTTGTTGTGTATGTGGATATATAAAGCTAGCGAGGAGGAGAAGGCAGGTTGTTAAGTTGCTTCATCATTCATGTAGGGATGCATGCATGAAATACTGATGCGTGGCCTGTTGGGTTGTTACACAAGTTGAATACTTGCATACATGTTGTTCCATGCTAGAGAGAGAGAAGAGTAGTATAGTACCATATATACCATACCATACCATACCATACATACGTGGCTAACTAAACGGCCTGCTTCCGTCGGGGGCACGCGCGTAACCTATGCTTTGGTCCGCGGCCGCGGCCAGTGCGGGTACGTTGGGTTGCGTCACCGATCGAGCTCCACTAGGTGAGGTTAGTGATGGTCGAAAACAATACCGAAAACCGAACACCGAACCGAATTAGCAGTTCTTTCTGTCTTCGGTTTTTATGTTCTTTAAGTTTGGTTTTCCACTAGTGTGAGCCAAAGTTTTTTTTTAAAAAAACCGAGATAGACTGCCACCTCCATCACTTTCCCAGATGCCCAATCCAGCATCCCACCCCCAATCCCCAATGCTGACGTTGGGTGCTCAAATCCACAGTGGCATGAGCTTAGATTCACGTGACAGCAACATCACCTAAGCTCAGCGATGGCAGCAGAGTAAGAGCTCGAACCCGATGGTGGTGTGAGAGCTAGGAGGCAACTCATCGACAACGTGAGCTTAGATACTTGGAGGCGGTGAGCGTGGTGCGAGAGCTCTTAGTGATATGGGCACATATCCAGTGGTGGTGGTGCAAGAGCTGGTCTACTTGAGGTCAATGTGACAACATGAGGGCTCGTCAGGCATGTGGGATCTTGTTGGAGGTGAAAGGACTTTGATATTGTGTAGAGGGGATAAATAGGTGATTTCTAAAATCTACAAAACTTTGCAGTAGATTAGTATCAACCAAAACTTTCGATCACAAACACCAAAGGTTTCGGTCCACAGCAAACAAAGTAACCAAGAGAGCAAAATAGCCACACGCACTAAATACTACTCGAAGGTACCAAGCAAGGTATAAAAGCAATAAGTAAGGTCACCAACAAGCACAAGCTAGGACAAAAGTAGATCGAGCAATATGAAGCATAATAATGGTAAGAATACAAGAGAGAGGTGGAGATAAATGATTTGTTTTCCGAAGTTTGGTTTCCAACAATACTATGTTTCCAACAAGAGACTCTAAGGAGCCGGATCTCTCTTGCTTCTAAGCCTCACCAACCAAGCATTAAGGATGAATATTTAGCCTTCCAATAACCACCAAGGCAAAGCTTTGTTCTAAAGTGATCACCGAGGTCCTCATGCTTGGTTAACAACCTACTACTTCCGATGAAACTTTCTCTACCAAGCCACCTTCAAGATTAAGCTTGGTTCTTACTCAATTACCTCTTTCTTTGCGAAGGTGAGAAAAAACTTTGAAAAGTTTCTGAAGGCAACCTTAGAAGCTTACCGACAACTCCTATCCATTTAGGAGACCTCGATCTCCAAGAATAATAAATACAAATAAAAATTTGCTTACAATAAACTCAAGTGCTAAACGAATGGATTGAAGCTCACTAGCCCTTAATCTTGCAACCTATCAATCCAACTCTTTTCTCTTAATTTTTTCTCACTAAGAACCACCACCAAGGTAGTAGATTTGAGAGGGTTTATTTGGTTTTGAATAGGTTTACTCTTGCCTAAACTCAATAGCCAAGGATAAAGGGGTGGAAGGGTTTTAGTACCGAGTCCCTAAAAAACTAGTTGTTAGACATAGATTTTGGGACTGGAATTTCCATTCTAGGGACTGAAACTTTCATTCAACCCTTCCGGCCAAACAGAGAGCCCTAACCAAAATTTTCGATTACCGGGGCTAAAAATTCCGATCTCCCTTAGCCAAACAAAGGGCATGGATTGGAACTTCCATTCCTTCCTATAACACTATACAAAAACAATCATAACTCCTTACTTTGGAGTCTATTTTTGACAGACTTGGGCTAAAAACAATCATAGTATATGTTAAGGCTTGGTTTCTCTTTAGGAATCACTTGGGTATTTTAGTTTGAGCACCAAGACATAAACAAACATAAGAACATTCATCTCTCTTAATAGTATGATATTTATATACTCAAATGCAAATAGAAAAGCTACACCTATAGGAATATCTTAATGTATTTTCCTTGGGTTGCCAACATTTTCTTTCCTTCTCTTCTTCACTTGATTGATGTGGATCATCTCTAACTTCATATGGTCTTACATGGTCCATTAACGCTAAGCCTTTACTCACCTTCAGCATAGCATTGGTCCATTGACGCCAAGCCCTTTGTTTGTACTTCAACATTGCATGGTCCATATAAAGCCACTTCATACCACATATCTTCAATATCTTTGCTTAGTCATCACTAATGATTTTTATTTTCTATTTTCTTCATCATCATATCCATCAATATCCTTAGTTTGATGTCAGAACTTAACCTAGTCACTTTAACTCATAGAAAAGTTTAGCTTCAATATATGTTGTCTTTAATCATCAAAACTTTCTATGACATAAATATAGAAGAATTGATCTTTCAGGTGGCACAGATGGATACCCATGACGGATGACAACTCTAAAGCTCGACATGAACAAAGAGCAAACTTTGGTAGAAAACGAGGGCTCAAAAATTCAACCTGATTTTGTCCTCATTTTTGCTTGGTTTTTATTATCTTTTAGCATTGTTGAATTGCCATTTTATAAAAAAGCTAAAGTCAAGAGAAGCCAACAAAACGAAACAATAATTCCAAGAAAACTTAATGACCACCCCTAATGAAGGGAATGTATGTGTTAAACTCATTTGACATATTAGGATTTAGGTTGGTTGGGTATAATTTTATATTGGATGTTGATGAGGGATAACCACGATTTAGAAGGTACTCTCTCCGTTGTTGTATGTGAGAGATTTTAAAGTTTTAATTTTGTCCATTAATATAAGGATTCTACACTAATATATATGTCCTATCAATTACCTCTCATTCAAAATTTTCTCTATTTTACCCATAACCACCTTCACTCCCTATATTAATGAGGACACTATAGTTTTTTTCTCTAAGTTCTCTAAAAAATCTAGAATCCCTTATATTTGACGACAAAGGTAGTAAGTGATAGTGGTGGATCTCAATAGAAGATTTAGAAATGTCTCAAAGCCCAACCAAATCTAATATATCTATTATTATATACTAAAGTCGATTAAATATACTCTTACTGCTAAACTACCATATGTCACCTCTAATAAATTAGCAAAAATCCTAAAATTATAAGAAAAAAACATCTAACCATCAATTTTCAATTAACAGTGGGACTTGTTTTAAACCATTAGATCTAATCTTAAAGAAAAAATCGTCCCCACACCATCTCCCCCACCGGTATGTACATTCCTCCTCACGTATGTACGTGTGCACAATCTCCTCTCACCTGTTCCCTTTCCTTCCCTCCCCTCTGTACATACATGCTGCCATCTTTTAGGTGTATTAGGTGAAGTTAATCACTATGAGATAAATGATATTATTTAAAAGTTTATAACTTCTAACTTATAAGCTTTATTTTCAGTCTGTTTTAACCATAATATTCTTTATAATTAAATTTAAGACATAAACTAGAAATTATGATAAAAAAACATCTAACCATCAATTTTCATGAAAATTGATGAAACAATTATTTTCAATCATTAGATCTATCATTATAAAACTGAACAAAATCCTCATAAAAAAACCAAACTCCCCTCTCCTCTCCCATCAACCCTTTCCTATGAACCTAACATACTAGGAGTGCTGTGCACTGCCCGCTACCCTCTCTAGCTTCGGCTCTTCCTTCTTTTTCTATCTCTATATTGAAAGTCAGCGCTCCTAATATAAGAAAAAGATAAAACACCTCATCATTAATTTTCACTTAATACGATGAACCCATCAGTTTAGATCATTAGATCTATCTTTAGAAAAAAAAATCAAATCCCATCCACAACCAAACCCCAACCCAACCAAACACCATCCCCTATCCATACACATACGTCCATATATGTATGCTTGCGCCCCTCTCTTCTCACAAATGTCCTCCCTCCTATTCCCTTCCTCTCCTATTTTTTCTATATTATAGTTAGATGAAAAAATGATTTGTGATAAAAAATTTTAAACAATTATAACATCTAAATCATATAGCTAATTTTTTATCCAGTTACATTATTGGATTATTTACAACTGAATGGTATATAAGAAATATCTCATCTAGGCATAGACCCATACAATTTGCATGCCATTCAAATAGCAATTAAATAATGTAAAAAAAGTAATAATAACATATATTGCATCATTATACATCATTTTACAAACATAAATAGCTAAATTAAATCTACAGTATCCAAACAAGAATTATAAATTCAACCATGAAATGATATTTTATTGAGGAACAACACCCCAGACCTTTTACACGTCATTCAAATTGCATGAAAAATTATAAAATTAATCTACAGTTGTACCATCATCTCGGCTATAAACATGTTTGTCATGTATATACACACTTTGAATGATTATCTTTCGAATCCATTTAGATATTACGATATACCAAGATATGAAACAAAATAGGATCGACTAAACTTGAGCAAAATGTGAACACCACTACAATGGATTACATGGCAAACTCCTAAGGTGCAACCACCATTTCTTAGCATTTACACAAGTATTGCAACCATTGGGCACGGTGACTAAGAGCTATGCCATGACTTACTTTTTTAGCTATGTGCTATAAAAAATAATTTCTAATTTCTTAATTTACACTCAACTTCTAGGACGCTGTCACCGACAAGCCTGAGGGACCGGGGAATTTGCCCCTAGGGGAGCTTAAAGTAAAGTTTTAATTAAGAAGAGGAATATGACAAATCTATCTAAGATTTGGATGAAAAAAATTGAAGTAAATTCGAACAAAATGTGAACCCTGCTGGTGAGTGGTACTCCCCCATGCATCATATTATTTTTTGGGTTGTGTAGCTAGTCACCCCAGCGACCGGGTCGGTCAAGCTAGCTTGGAGACGACAGACGTGTGCTACCATAGTTAAGCTAGTTACATGTGAACTGGATTGCTATATATGCATATTTCTGTGTAGATACATATACCGTACCGAAGGATGTAACTACTAACTAATAATTAGTTAAGCTCGTAGAAGAATATATTATTTTTAGCTGGGCCGTTAGACAAACATATATATTAATTAGCTGATCAGTTCACAAGTGAACAAGGCATCATAAACCCTCAGCATATGCATGCTTCCAAATTTGCTTAATCAGGGCTTTATCTAGCTAGCTATCTTCCTAAATTGATTAATTAACACGCATTCAAAAAAGCATCAACTCCATTGGTGATCAGTGACTAACATTATCCTTAGCAGCAATTGTTGACCTGAAATGGTTCGAGCATTATAAAAACTGCAAAAATTATATAAAAATGCAACCACAAGAATCTGATCTCTCTTGGGTTGAAAAAAAAAGCGTCATATCCATGAGTGCGATCACCAGAGGTCAAGGAAATGTTTGGCAGAAACCCTAGCTGTTTATGGTTAACTAATGTATTATCGATCGCCTAACGAGATAGCCTGAAAATAATTAAATCTGAGTAATTAATTAGTCTAATCTGCCCTAGTCCTATAGCTCCAAGTGTTGTTTAGTTAAGGATGACATGCCACTTCTGCATTTTGTTCCGTTATTCTACAAGCTTTAGGTGCTGATTAGCTAGTTAACGGCAAAGGTGACTTCTGCTGATGCCTTTTTTTTTCCTAGTAGGTTATTCAAAGGTCTTCATCAAGGATCTTAGGCATAGTATCATGATTTGGTTGTTCACTAATATAATATTGAGATGAGGTTTGGTTGTTAACTAAGAAAGCTAGTCACGTCAGACTAAGCATTTTTTTTTCCAAAGAGCATCCTTCTCTGTTATAGTGGGGTTGTTTGGCCTTACATTCAACGGAATAACGGATATACTCTGCCGCATCACACTCTGCATTGCGGTCCTTGAAGAGATACGGTACACTTTATTTCTTTTGCTAGTATTAGTTTGTGGTAATTAACAATAGGATATTCATTTAAAAATTCATGCTAGGAATTTTAGTATTAATCTAGTAAATTTTATAGAACTAAAGATGATAGAACTATTACAAAACTACAAATTTACTTTCTCAGTAGAATCCCAATGCAATATTAATAGGTAAGAGAAGAGACAAAATACTCCTAATTAATGTAAAAGTAGTATTTATTGGTGGGTTGTTAAGGGGTATTAAAGTAATAGAATTTTTTGATTTACGGACTGGTGATAGGTAAGAATATAAGAGTTGTTTTTTGTGGGACAAGATTTGAACACTAGAGGTTTATTTTAGAAAAAAAAGAGTGTAGGTTGTATCATAGAAATACATATTTAACATTAAATTTATCCCAAAACTATATATTTAAGATATGGTACGATTTAGCATATAATTTTTACCACAAAGATACAAGTTCCTTATATCAAGATAATAATGCAAGGACAAAAGCTCAAAATATGTACAATTGCAATAAATTATGTGTTAAATATGCAGTTTTATAATTCTATGGCTTATGAATAAATATGTAGTTTTATGATAAATTCAGTGCTAAATATATAGTTTTGTAATAGAATGGCTTAAATATATAAATTTGTAATAGTTTTGCCAAATTTACTCTTTTTTAAATAAATCGTTTTATTCGGTATAGATGGGAATGACTTTAAACATTAGATACATGCGTTTCATTGTTGAATTAGACTTTATATGAAACCGAACTAATTTCTTGCCAAAATTTACAAATTTGCATCTTATTTTGAAAACAAGCTCAAGTTATGAAATTAAGGTTTTGTGTGAGTTGGCTAGTAATTAATCATGCATCTCCGTATAGCTAGCCAGCCAGCCGGGAGTTCATCATATCGCTTCTCTTATCGAAAAGATCAAGTTAGCTAACTGTTGTGTTAAGAGCATGACCCACAACAGTAGTGGTTATCTCAACTCCATAAGATGATATCCTGCTAGGTTAGGAATTAACTACATACGTCTCATTATTTGGAAGGTAGAGACTTAGATGTGTACCTTTGGGTCCTACTTAATTGGCTAATTCCACCAAAGTTGCCGGAAATTAAGACCCTATATCTACATTATTAGGCGACAAACATGATGGAAATGACATATCTAACAACAAGCATCATCGTGGCAAACTTTGATTTTAGTTCCGTCACATGCATCATTTTGATTAAAACTTTATTCCTTTTGTTCATAGCTAGCGTCTGTCATTGTAAGGAAATCGATGCATTGCTGGAGAAAGGGGCAGAGCACATCAGAAGACTAATAATAGACCCGATTAATATTATTCCATTTAAATCCAAGGTAAATATTTCTACTTTCTACTTATATTTTAATGTTTTTTTCAGAAGAATTTATCTAATTGTACACATCATCTAACTGTAGTATGGTCGTTTACCACTATTTTTTATCTTAGAACTATAGTCTTAGATTGTGTACAAGATGGGCCGAGGAGTACATTGTGAAACAGATGGAGTATGTGTTGTACGTGGTAACAACAAGTTAACCGTAATGCAGATATTGGCGCAATTTTATTGTGATTCACACATATTGTATTACCAAACTTACCTAATCATCATCAACATGTTAAATAATTAATCCGGAGATGTTTTAATTATTGTAACATAATAGTCCATATAAGAGCAAGGGTGCTAGCTTATTATAGGCCATGAATAGACTCTTACAAGTAATGGTGGGAAAGAAACTAACTGCAAGATTTGCATATTCTTTGTAGATCAATGTAGAGTAGCATTTGTACCCTCCGTCTAAAAATATAAAAACTGGTATTAGATTAGATATAACATAGTATAAATCTAGATATAGGTTGTATCAAATTTAGTAAATGATTATTATATTTTAGGATGAAGAAAATATTGGAGTTAGAACAAGTAAATCAAAGAAGACAAAATGGTGGATGTGCTATCGATCCATGCTTAAATTAATCTCTACTCCTTAAAAAGACTCTTGTGGTAGTGCCAGTAATCTGTCACACCACCACTATCTTTTTTCAGATTTTACAAAATTAGTGGATTGGCTGTGCAATTTTATGTGGAGCTAGATAAAATTAGAATTAGATTTCTTATATAACTCTTATCTTATCTATAATGTAATTGTAATTTCTATATGAAAAGTAAAAATAAAACTGGATTTCATATACAACTCTTACCTTTTTCTATTTTCATGCATACAGTTTTTATGTATATATAACATATTTCAAAATAGGATTATATTTAATATATAACTCTTATATTCATTTTTATAGGTGTAATTGTATTTTGTATACAATTATATAGATCAATCTACACCACTAAAATTTAGACCCACTATAATCGAACAATTAAATCTCTCTTTTTTTACTAATGTGAGAATTTTTAGCCCTCAGAACGAACATGTAACTTATTTTTGAGCTGTATTTATAATATAATAGATTGGCCCATGATAATTTCTAACATTGTAGAATACTTTAGTATTTGGTTGTAATACGCGAATGCCATATATTCGAATAAGTAAACACAACATATTTGACAAACCATATGTTTTTTATTACATATTATAATATATTTTATTTTATCCATAGTAACGTATGGTTATTTTGCTAATACACTAAAAATTTGGGGGTCATTGGGGGATGAACATGGTTCTGTTTAAAAGCTGAAGATTCTGATAAGCAACCATTGAGAAGAAAAAAAAACTAGGTTCTTAGTTTCTGGCTTCTGCTCTCTCCGATCCACAAAAATTTCACCTTTAGTCATTGATTATAAATTAGTTGTAAGGTAAAAAGACTAAAGTGTCTTCCATTAATAAGAAAGTAGTATCATGTAGTGGTAGGTAATATATATTGAAGAAATAAATCTTTTTGATTTATAGGCTGTAAGAAAGATAGAAACAAACTCTTTTTAGGCCAAAATTGAAGGGATATAAATGAAGTCTTTTGGGCAAGGGGGAGTCATTTTCTATACTCTGTAACTATAGGTTCACAATCTCTATATGAGAATCTGATTGTTTGGAAGAACCAGATATTATATAAAAAGCCTTAGCTGCTAGAAACACTCCCCAACCAGGCCTAAATTAGTGAAGATATGGTAAATGAAGAAAAAAACAATCCCCTCCCCTTAAAAAAAGTTTCTGTGCTTTGTATTGTGGAAATATATTATATTTTTGAATATCTTTTCTTTTGTTATCACGAAAGGGTTCAAAACAAACTCTTAACAATAATACTCTAACATTTTTACAAAAAAATCCGTATTACTTTGTGGATGCATATAGCTTAATCATATAGAATTGAAACACAGTAATTAAGCCCACTGGAGGTGAAGAATGATATTATTAAAAACCAAATATTTTTCTAATTAAAATATATTTCTAATCTAAATGAGTTTCAACAACCTCTAGATATCGCCTATCCAATCGTCTTATTGCCGTTGATGTAATTGTGGTGTTGCCGACACTTCAATGGACTTAATGCCGCTGATCCGAGCATAGGCTTATTATCGAATTAACTATACACGAATAAAAAATAATATAAAAGTAAATCAATTTTATTGTATCAAGATACGTTCTATAAAGTGTATACCACTCATCTCTCTTAAAACTAAAACTTAACTTTTCTTTATTACAAAAGTTGTTGCTATAGTTCTCAGCCATAGTCCTGGATGACTTAGAACTATCAGGCTCCAAATCAAATAGAATAACTCAAATTTAAAACATTCTTTCATAAAACACAAAACAGTAATCCACGCCTGCTATAGTACCATGAGCTATAATAACATGCAGGAACATTACCACGCGTGAACCATAACAGCGCATATTTTCTCTTCTATTTTGTCTTTCAATTTCTATGTGAGTTTTTTTTTCACATTTACACTTTTCAATCTTAGAATATATCCAAAACCAATTTATATACATATAACTCCTCTCATATATCATATAAAAATTTTATCTTCACGTTCTTTAATTTTAGTATTTTGTGTGGTATAGATCTTAATTTCTCTCAAATCTAATTATAATTTATTATCGGAGCTTTAAGGCACACTTACAAAGATAAAATAACCGTTATATCGTAACCTCAACCACATAAGTCACACACACTCACACCAACACTATAAATATTTTTAAACCAATTTTTATTAATTAAATTATTTGTAAAATTAATTATTTATTATAAAATATTAATAATGATGATAGTGGTTTAACACATCTATGCTAGCATCGACTATTGATTTAAAAATTTGAAGAAAAACACTAAATAGCTGTCATAAATTGCTCGTACGGTTTTATGATGCATTTGTCCTTGAGTTGTCACATTACGAACTTCACGTACGAAAAAGTTGAGCCTTTCCGACAATTTGGTTGCCAAATCCTTTCAGATTAGAACACTATGATCACTAGAAGCTATACGGCTCGTGCATGCAACAAAATGCAACAACTTTATGTATATGCAAGCCTATAATTAGTTTTCTGATCCCATGAGGCCATGATATGTACTCTGCATCTAGTGATGGATCGGCTAGCTAGCTAATCATTCAAATCCGTGACAGCGTGCATTCATCTCTAGCATCTACAAGCAGGGCCTCTTTATAATTTATATGCTTGCATGATCTTTTTGCCTTAAAAAGGTGAATACTTCATGCGTGGTGACCAAAGCCAACTAATGCCAGTATGCTCACTAACAAATTGACAGGATCAACTGAAGGTAAAAAGAAAGATAATGGAGTTTATGCTATCAGATGCCACATGCATCCATGCTAAAAAGTCATTGATTGCATTGCATGGGAATCACCAAAACTAGTGTGCTAAACTAGTTACCATCACCTATACACATCTTTATATAGTTTGCTCAGAAGAAATAATATGTCTGCATGCATCAGAGAACCATTAGCAATAAAGTAATCTAACCTAGCTACATGCATGTCTAAATAAATGTTAATCACAGGCCCTATATGATCAATAGTTGTCCCCACTTTACATATATATTAGTTACAAAGCTTATCTATCTCTGATGAAGCAAGCACTAGCTATAGCTAGATAGCCAGCCAATTAAGCAAGTTAAACGCAGCAATCCTTGACCCAAGAAAAGGAAACATTACAACATTAATTAATTGTAATTATGCATAATGTGACGGCCGTGTACTTCAACTTGGTAAAGCAAATGAGAAAAAAAAATGGTTGCAGCTCTGACCACCCATGTGTCGACGCAAAGTTTGGCTTGTCGCACGCTAAAATGTCTGCTGCTGTGTTATTGAAGCATGTCGCTTTTATTCTGTTATGACTTGTGATAACGGAACTGCACCTATATACAAGTACATGTATAAATTAATATATACTTATCAATCAGGGAAATTCAGAGGACGTGTCGGATCAAAATTATTCTCTTAAAATATAGTATAAGAAATATAAGATGTAACAGCACATGCTGCACCGAATTTCGGTCTATCCGGTCATGCATTGGAAATTTGGAATTGAAGCTAGCTCACTAGCTAATTAATATATGCCAAAGATTAATCTACATGTACAAGTAGAAGTTAGATCTCAACGTCTAAATTAACACATGAAAAATATACGAGGCATGACTTCACTCATGATGTTCAAATCTTGATGCCCACTGTTACGCACGTGGGGATAATTTTCAGAGTGGAAACTCTGAGAACCACTGAGCTGGTTCATACATTTATCCATCCTACTCTTTGAGATCATATTTATGATGCGATCTTGTGGGGGGTGTACGTATATACACCATTTCTATGTGGTAATTAAAACATTAACACTTCTTTCAAACAAAAAAATAACACTTCATTATTAATTGAGTAGTTTAACATGGCCGGCCGTGATAAACGTCAGTAGATTTTCATACTACTATATATGAATGCATGGCCGTGATAACTATTCGGCACAAATCCATCAAATGAAGATATCAAATTTTATTGCAAGTTTGCCAGCTATTAATTAGTCCAGGACAATAATAACCTCTCCTGAATCGCATCGCAGCTACCGATCGATCGGTAGATAGCAGAAGGAAAGAAAGAACAGATGCATATATATGTGTAGCCCTTAGGATGGTATCACAGGAAGTCCAAGAAGTTAATAGTAACAGGCCTTGTGGGCCCAACTGGACAGAGACCAGAAAACTGGACTATATTATGTGCCCAATTTCTATTCCTTACGCTTCAGATTCCGATGAAAATTTCCCAATTTTCTCGGCCCATAATTTTTGGGTGCATACCAGTAAGGTGGCTCATTATACAGATTAATTAACCACTTGATCTGGCCCATTAGTTGTTCTGACATTTACGTCAGCCCGTTTACCATTTCCCTTTTCTTTACTACTACTACGACGACGACGACTACAGTACAACCCTAGTGTCACCGTTTTTCTCGCACAATGCGCTCTTCAGCCAACGCATATAAGCGTATCTCCGTGTAGAAATTAGTGAATTTTAGGTTGATAAAGCTCAAATCAGTCTCGCCATCCTAGGATAGCTTTCTTAATTTATTTTTTTTATAGTGTTGCTAATCTTGACACGCGTATTAAATTAAGAGAAAATTTACTTCATGCCATTAACTTCAATAATTTATCATCGACTTTATCTCTTTTTATATATCACTAAGTTTATCAATTATATCTATAATATGCAATTTGGTCAGTTACTAACCAAAATCCCTTACACTCATAAAAGGTTAGCAATTGATTATCCTACTTAAAGTTTCAAAAAATTATATTTTTTAGCCTTGTTACATGATATAAAAGTTTGGGTATAAGTATCATTTTTTGCATTAATATTTTTTATAAAATATAATTTATCTGCATATGTTATATAGAATATTTTTGTGTTGTTGTTTTTAGGAAAATTTTATTACATCACACTCAAAGTTTATGTGATTTATTGGTGAACATCGCAAAAATATATCATAATTGGACACTTCTAAAAACTAAGAGGACAGTACATTTATTATTTTATTATTTCTAGTCCAATTGTTGAGAAAAATATATATTAAAATGATAAATTTATCCTCCTACCCAACATGTTAGGTTTGGTTAAACTACAGCATCTCTCTTCTGATACTTCTCCAAAACTATAGGGTGGCAACCGCACTATATTTTACAAATTTACCAAAATTTCAAAAAAAAAAATAACTTTTCCATTTTCTTCCAAATTTTTAAATACCACCACTTCAGCGCCAAGTTAGAAAGCTCATGGCTTGATGCACATTCTCGTCTTTTTGAAAAATTTAATAATGGCTGCAATTTCCCCCGATAAATAACTAGTTTTTTAGTATCATTTAGCCGTGGCATATTTTTATGATGTCCATCACTAAATTACATAAACAAAATATGCCTTATTTTTAATGTAAATCAACTTTCATATCTATCAACAAATAGTAATCAACAGCAATATCCATATAAGATGTATTTAAAAATTCTAGAGATCAGCAGCTGATATGAGGATATAAACGAATCTATTGTAAGAAGGAGACACATGAATTTTTATACAAGTTTAGTTCCTCAAGAAGGATAATAGCCTTACTCCTATTTAGTTGAAGGCTAGTGTTACTATTATATCAATCACTCATTAGTACAACATACGGGGAGAAAAAACCTTAGTCTAGTTTGTAACTATATCGGTATAGAGCTCAGGCATAATTGCTGGTAGCTAGGCATTGTTGGACCTCTCTAACGTTAACTCAATAGGATTTGTATTGTCTTGGCTTTATTGTCTTGTTCCTGCTCTCTTAAGAGGTTAGATGTATTCTAGTCCAAGTAGAATTATATAGGCAAGTATGAATACTATCCGAATAGTCTTGGTTAGAGCCGAGTAGGACTCTATATTTATTTCTTTATCTGTTTGGGACTTTATCCATATGCGTGGGCTTTCTTTCTATATAGGATTTGATACATTGGAACTCCTACCAAGTATGTACATATTTATGTGGTATCCTATATCTGTTATGACAGTAGCCCTTAAACTCTACTTAAATAGAGATACCGGCTAGTTCAACTGTCTTAAGGAGTCAACTTATGATAGTAGGCTAATGTAGTCGGCACTCATCCGATTAGTTTACATTGATATCGTTGATCTTTTCATCCAAGCATATTGTTATAGTTGTCAATTATAATATTTGAGTAGAGTTTAGAACTTTGTCCATTCATGCGTGTGCATAAAATCTCAGCAGAGTACCTACTTATTAAGTTTATTCTTTCATCTAAAATACTCGAATAAACTTATCAACAATATTAAAGCCCTAAGTAGTGTCAGATAGCTTAATATAGGTATTTAAACATAAGTAAATACATGCATTTGTAAAACATCTAATAAACTTTATGTTCCTAAATTTAATTTGTCCGTACTTATAAACTCTCACTTTCTCTTATTCTAACCAGTGTTTGACCATCTTCCTTATATATCTTATTCTCACTACAAACACTTCAATCATCCGGACAATATCAGGTTTTCCTTTCAATTGCATTTTGTCAGAATAAGATATTCGAGATCATGACCTTTGCATGTCCAAGAACAAGAAAATTCAACTTTATATAGCATTTGGATGATATATATCCCATAATTTGATAATATAAAAGTCTTCTTGTCTGCTCCAACTACTTGATGATTTAGAGCAATATCTACTATATAAGTAGTCAAAAGGTACAAGCATAGAGACAAGACATCTACCTCTATAGAGAATAGCAATGTACATAATTTAAATGTATATATGTAAAAACTTACAGGTATTTTGCTCTTTTTTGTCCGCTATCTTATATGATTGGGGTACTTAGACCACCTTATCAGAATGCTGACATTCGGTTGAGAAATTTGTTTCTAACAACTTGTATCTGTACCCTTTTGAGAATATTGTCACCTTTGACAAGTGCACGAGCCCAAATTTTCTTTTTGTAATAGAGGCAAAGATGAAGAGCTGGTGGTATTGTGTGATGTAAAACACCACACCTGCCACCATATATGGGTCATCATACCCTCTATTTTTTAATATTTTTCTTATATACATTGATGATTGAACTTATTGACCCAACTCATGACCAACCGGAATATATTTTCGACTAGTGAGGACCTTTGGATTAGCATATGTATTAAAATTTGAGTTGTGGAGTTGTCTGTATTCAATGATGACCAATATAAAGCATCTGCCTAGTCTCCGTCTTACTTAATATCAGACTAGTTGTTATATCATTTGATTTTTCTTGAAATCAACTATCCAGAACAAATTGTTAAATAACAAGCCCCCAAGTGAACGCTAGGGAGAAAAATATAAACGGAATTTAAACCATTTTTTCAGTATATAAGTAAATAATATACTTTTTCTAGTCTCCAACTGTCTTCTAAAAAGCATAGTTAATGAGTAGACAGTTGTTAACGCCAAAATTTGAAAAATCCAGCGATAGATTGGAAAGATGATCGACTTAAGCGAAGAAGTGTTCGATTGCTATAGGGAAGCCGATCGGATCGAAGCAAGGAAAGATTCGGTCAAAGATTAGAAGGTTATCTAAATGAGACCGAGTTTGAGGAGGAGTCATGGTTCACGGTAGAGTATTTTATCGTATCTTATATGGATAGAAAGATTTATTTAGTTTCTTAACTTTCTTAGAGATATTTTCCTTTATCTTTGTTAGGAAATAACGTCTGATGGTTGTTGTAAACGCGTCGGAATTTGTAAACCCAGGGTATAAATATAGACTCCTTGGAAACATGTAAAACATCCTTCGATCAATACAACTTCGGCACATCGCCACCCTAGTTTATCTAGGTTTTTACCGATAGGGTCTGTCTCTCGACGTGGGGCTGCATCGGTTAAGTCCAATCTCCGATGAAGGTGTAAGTCCTGTCACTATCTCGATATGTCTTGTTTTATCTAAGGCTGCATCGGTTAGGTTCGACCTCTTAGGCTGATAGGATGTATTGCATCACGTCTGTGCAGTATTTATCGGTCAATTAAGCTCTCTCTGCCGTCGTCGGTCTCATGCTGTATCTGTTAGGTTCAGCCTATGAGGCTGCCAACGGTAGAATGAGCTTTAGGCCTATAGATCTCTGTACGGCGTTTCATCAGAGTGTTAGCCGATGAGTTATCTATATGTTGAGCAACACGCTCAGCGCATTGGCTCCTCGGCTGATATGCACCAAGTCTTCATAGACTTTCCTTTGATCGCCACGCCAAGCGCATCGGCTTTCCAGCCGCTGTGCGCCTGTCTTCATAGAGACGTCTTCCCATCGGCTCAGTTAGCCGATGGGTTCGCTTTGCCCTTACTTCAGCAAAACCGATCCAGCGTCCACCGTCTCGTTGCCGTTGGCTTCGGTCTTGTACTATCTTAGTTAGATCCGATCTTTAAGAATTGGTGCTAGCAGCATCGTCACGATGAGTGACGGGTCTTATGCTACCATATTTGGAGCGACATCAGCTTTACAGCCGATCCTTTTTATATGATTCCTTGCCAGATTGCATATGCTTTCATTGGCTTTCTAGCCGATGAACGCCCGCGACAAGTTCCGTCGACTACCAGGAGGGATCCCACGCGCCTTGTTACTCTCTGAGTACAATCATGTGCGTCCATCGCCTCTACGGTCGATGGATCAGGGTCTCACGTTTGCTACACCCGGAGCCATCATATCCTTCATCGACATCTGTCTACATCGGCTGGGGAAGAGCGTCCTGATTCCTATCGGTGATCAGCCGATAGTAGGAGCCATCCGGATGCGGCCGATGACTAATTTGATTCTATCGACAGCCAGCCAATAGCGAGGGCTTGTATCGGTCCGTCGTCCGACTGACTCGTTTGTCTCACTTTCTTGTCAATTGCAGGGTCAAATTGACTGGCACGCTCGCACCCATACCATCGCGCCGGAGCCGACCAAAACCTACGGCCCCCAGCGCGCATATCTCGAGCCATGGAGAGAAGCCGACCGGCCTGCACTGGAGCTAAGTAGACCTTCCAGGCATCGGCGTGTTCCAGTGCGAACAACAGTCCAAAGTGATATAAAGAGTACCGATCAGTTTGATGATTTGATGTCTTCAATCATAATCTCGATGGTATTAGCTCTTTCTTAGGTCGAGTCGCTTTTTATGGCAAAGAAATAATTAATCTGGTTGGTTATATATATATAGTTGATAGGACCACTATGACTTTCCTGGTCTTGCTGAAAACAATGGTGTATTCAGATCCTGCCAACATGTAATAGTGGTAGGATTGCTACGACCTAATTAGTTTAGTGAAAACCAGTCACGCAATCATGACTTGACCATATTTTTAATGGTAGGACAACTATGACACTGTTGGTTCTATGAAGACTAGTGACATAGTGTCTAGGTGGGAGAACCTTTCTACCTAACCATGTCTTGCAAAGACTAGCAGCGTAGTAGGATCTTCGATCATTGTCTAGGTAGAAGAAACTTTCCGCCTGACTTGGTCTCACGGAGACAAGTGGTGTAGTCTGATCTTTGACCAATGTCTAGGTAGAAGTCCTTTCCCCCTGACCTAGTCTCGTGAAAACCAGCAGCATATTTAGATATTTGACCACTATCTAGGTGGAATAATAGTTCCGCTTGACCTCATTTCACGAAGATCAACGGAGTAGTCAGATCTTTAACCACTGTCTAGGTGGGAGGCCCTTTTCGCTTGACCTTGTTTTCGTAAAGACCAGCGGCATAGTTAGATTTGCAACCATTGTCTAGGTGGGAGGTTCATTCCACCAGACCTGGTTCTGCGAAGACCAAGGACGTAGTTGGATCTTCAACAACTGTTTAGGTCTGAGGTTCTTTTCACCTAACCTTGTCTCGCGAAGACAAGCAATGTAGTCAGATCTCGACCATGTATATTGGTGCTTTGGTTGGTAATAGAATGCACTTTTCATGTACCAGCATGGATTTGCATGTAATTTTTCAACTCACGAGCATACTGATTGATTGTGGTTTTCTGCAAGCTTCTTATCGAAAATATCTTTCTAATTGTATCACTTGTTTTTCATGTATGCCTTTTGTATTTAGGCAATGACATGCTATGTGTTTTCGTCGTTCGAGGTCTATACCAATATCATTTTTTAGATGTCATAGGCAGCCCCTTAGGCCCTTTGCTTGGTAATAGAGCACATTCTTTATGTTTGTTCTGACTAGTTCTTATTCTAACTAGTCAAGATAGATGGCATGAACACTATCTCAACAATTATGCCAGATGATCAGGCTAGTTAGTGTTTATGAGGTATTGTTTGTTTGTATGGTGTCATCATCGTTTGAGGTATTTGACTTGACCATCATGGTAGATGGCATGAGTAGAGCCTCGTGCCCTCCTTTTATGAGGGATGTGCTTCCATTGTTGATATCTTATGTACTTGGGATAGACAACGTGCATAGAATCTCAATAAAATATGCCGAATAGTAACAATTATTTTTTGTGAGAAATTATCCTAGCATGTTAACTTTTTCACAACTATCCCAGGCGATACCAGTGAATGTTACAAAATATATTGCTATTGTTTCTAAAAAGTAATTTATAAAAAAATATAACATAAAATATCAAGAATGCATTAAAATCTATATATATCTTCTAGTCATATCAGGATATATCGAGTATATTCAGATCATATATTTATTACCATATTTATTATAATCATGCATGCATTGAAAACTGCTAGCCCATGAGACCGTAGTTGGTCTAATATGACATAGGCTCACAAAATAGATAGTGTATAAAAATACTCTAGGTAAACATAGTAAATTTCTGATCTAAAAAATATACAATATATTGAATAAAAATATTGTATACCTAGTAGATACATATCGAATGCATCTATAGAATTAATAGATTATTTTTTATAAAAAATTATCTACTAAATACCTTATTATGTACTCGACAAGGATGGAAACCATCATGTCTCCGAATATGTTTGTATACCGACCCCGTATGGATACACACAAGGCATTGGTGGTTGCCTCCTGAATATTGATTGATTGTCTTGGGTTTATATGCATGTAGTCGATACTAGTCATGCAGGGCGCAAAGCTACAAAGTATCTTGGCCTAAGACTAGTTAGCTTAATTAGCATCTTGTTCTTTTAGATAGATCGAAGTTGTAGGATGCCATGTTGCTTCAACATTCTCATAGCATGTACAAAACAAAAAAAGTGAAAAAACACCATACATGAGCAATATATAAATTGATCAAATAATTAATAGATTAAGATGACAAACACAGTATCTTATTAAAGAAAAATGTTTTTTTGTCGGTGCATAGCTTCGTTGTTGACTGATTGGTGTATATTAGTTTGGGAGCTATTGGCTAGGGTTCTCAATTCAAGGCTTCGTGATCAATAACTTTGAACTATTTTTTTCCACGGTGGTGATATATTTTAGCCATGTCAATCCTAGTAGATTAAATTGTCAAAGATTGAGATGATAGTTCCGATTTAGAGACAAACTTGGTTGGGTTGTATCTCCCGATTCAAAGTAGTTTTAGCATTCCTCGTCAAAAACTTCACCATTTGATATCACGTCTTTATATACATGACGTTGAGTTATCATATCAATAAACATAGTCATCTTTTTGGTAGCCACATATGTGCACATGAAAATCCTTCTTTGATACACTCTCTTGGGTGCGAGACCTATCTCTCCATTCAAAGTCATCGAGACATCCCTCATCGGAAAATCCGCATTTGGACATCATATCTTTGTAAATCCTCTGAATACCAGCTCCCTCTATGCTAACTGGTTATGATTTTTAATTTGGCCATAGTATTCGTTTATATACGGTATATTTAAAGGGCGTATGATTGACTGAAATGAGGATACAAAAGAATCTGTAGCGAGAATAAGATATAAATTTTTATACAGGTTTGGGCTCTCAAAAAGGATAATAGCACTACTCCAGATTAGCCATAGGCCGATGTTGTTATTAAATATGATATACAAGAATAAAACTTCAGTCTAGTATCTAACTATATCAACAGAAAGCTCAGGTATGATTGTTGGCAACTAGGCATTATCAGGTTTCTGACTCGATGATATTTGTATTATCTTGCTTATGTTGACTTATTTCTCCTCTATTGGAAGGATTTATATATATATATCCTTCGAGTTTTTTTAAGTAGAATTAGGGATATAAGTATAGATACAATCTGAATTATCTTGGTAGTAGTTTTTTCTTATTTAGGACATGTATGCTCGGGACTTTATTTAAATGTGTGAGCTTTTTTTGGTATAAGATACGCATTTATAGGATATCATATATATATATATATATGTTGCACTGACAATACAGTAACTAAAACATTTTTGTGCTATTATATTTCCCATAAGCAATTTCTTTCTCATATATCACACAAAAAATAACTTTTCAAAAAAATAAAAAAAATCAAACATATTCACAAACTTCTATGTCAAGAAGGCTACACAAAAGATTTTATAATTTTTTGAAACTTCTAATAGCTTTAATCCTTTGTCAACTTCTAAGACTATTTTAGGTATTTTTCAAAAATAAGTGTTTAACCCAATAGAATATTGTAGAAACCATTAGTAAAATCAATGACGTATTATACAAAGGAAGAAAATTAATAGTAAATTATTGAATCGATATAAATTTAATGACATATTTTCTCTTAAATTAATCCTCTTCTATCCAGCTTGAGAAGAAGGACGAAATTAACGTTAATACACACACGTTACATGTCTACGTGTATTCCAGTAGCGTGATTCTTCGAGTTGTTCTAGAACTCCACATACTGTTACTATATAGCCTTTTGTCTTTATTATATTTCAGATCTCAAATCTTTGGAAGGGTTCAGGCAAAAGATTCACACATGTATATAAGTTATATTCATATTCAGATTCAGTCCGATTTAATTTGATTATAAAGATTTCAAATCGGATTCAGCGTCGTGGGATCGATTCTCTGCATGCACCAAATCATTTCGCACGGATGTCTGAACATTAAACTAGTTGATCTGGCAGCGAAGATCAAGGAGCCCCGCGCAAAGAAATCGCCTGCATATGAAGGTGTAGAGTGGACGTTGATCGATCATTAATCGCAAATATATCTACCACACACGGTAATAATTAATAGATATTTTGTCCTTTTTTATAATAATTGTTATGATGGACCATCACTATTTTAATTGACCTAAAACTAGTGCCTAGAGAAATATAGACAAATGGTTTTATAGGATTATTTTTTTTCTATCTGGTTTTTTTATTCTCACGTGAAAATACTGGATTTTAGGATTTTAGATGAGGTGGTTTTTTAAAGCATGGTGTTTTTTTTTATATGAGGAAAGTAGATGGGACAACGAGGACTCCGCTTTTATATATTACACATAAATGTTCATTTAGACTATAGTGAGAGCTTTGTGTTTATATTTAAATCGCTATATTTTGATAATATAGTATTATTTGTAGATTAAAAACACGTGAGTGGCTATGGTTTGAAAATGAATACTTCTCAGTATTAGTTATTTAAAAATGGAGAAAGTAATATGTAGATTAAATTGTATATATGAAGAATATATGTACAGTGTTCAAATCAAAACACACTCAAAACTAAAAAATATGACAAGAAAATGGAGATGTGGAACATTATCACTTGTGTCACCATGCCAGCTAATATTCATTTTAGAGCACACAAATTCATGTTCAAAATAATAGACATTATTTACAAAACGGTTTGTTTTGTACAACTCAATGTGTATATCGAAATTTTGAGTTGAATTCTTGTGTGGTAGTACACATTACTGTTTTGCACATCTCTATTTTTTAACATTTATTTGTGCATATTTGAGTGTACTTTGGTACAACAGTAGCACCTGAGTCGTCCTCTTTTTAAAACGTGGGTCTGAACTAAAGTAATTTCTGGGTATCGAGTTCCATCGTTTCCTACGAAATTCATAAAATAAAAGAGATTCTATAGTCTCTTTGGGACACAAGATTTTACATTTACTGAATAAAAGCTTCCATTCTAAAGGAATCTCTGGGGAAGGGAGTAAGCCGATTATCTATGTAACTAGTTACAAACACTAAGGCCCTTTGGAATGTAGAAATAGTCAAAACACAATTTTCATAAGAGTTAATTTATATATATAATAGAGGATTATAAAACACAAAAATAAATTGATAGAATAACCGTTTGGACAAGCTAAAGGAAAATCACATAAATTAGATAAGAGAGAATGCCTCATAGAAAAATTTTCAAGTGATTGGATATCATGCTAATTTTCTCCTAAAATATTCATGCATAGAGTCGTTCCAAAGAAATTTCATTGGACTCAAATACAAGCATTCATTTATTCCAAAAGGCTATAGCCTATATAGGAAAATTTTATGTAGGATCAAATACTCCATATTTCCTTTGGTCCAAAGAAAGACCTAAATGGTATATGTTATTGTGTAATGCTACATAGCAGGCACTGCATGTATATGTTGTAAATGTTACTAGTGTAAACGGAAGAAGCTTATGCACACTCTACTCTACTGTGTATACGCACCACACATATACATCTATAAGTATATTTTGTTAAGTCTCCAGAGATCGAAGAGATAAAGGGCGTAAATCTCTAATTAAATTAAATTCCTATTAAAAATACGTCTACATGTATAATATGATGGAATAGGAATAGCTCATTAGAGCCCTGTCATACACCAATGGCTTCACCAAATGACTTCACAATATGTTTGTTGTTTCTCATTGGGCACTGCTAGAACACATATACGGGAGAAGTAATTAAACAGGAATCACCATCCTTGCACAAATCTTGAGACAAAATTACGTTAATTCAAGCATGCATTCAAAAGATGCAAATTAATGGCTCATACGTACGTACTACAACATGTCATGGGCGGGTGACCAGCCATTGCGCTCGTCACCGCTGCTGGCCATTCTCAATACACATCCCTGTAAGAATACGCCTACTCAACTGTAGAAACGCCTTACGCCATCTATCCGATCGAAGGCTAGCGAAGGCGTATACGCCTTGCAGGCTCAAAAACGGCAACATGAAAGTACTCAACCACACCACACCACACCATGACGTCAGCAGGGAGAGTTAGAGCTGCTTCAAAACAGAGCCCCATCCTCCGGCGACGGCGGAGCTGAGCTGTACTGCACTGTCCGGTTAGAACTGGCCTCCGGTGTAGGTCTGGCCGAAGGACCAGCCGGAGGGCGCGACGTTGTCGGAGGTGACGGTGCGGCCGTCGCTGGCGGTGACCTTGAAAGAGAGCGGCTGGCCGTCGAGGTTGGCGCCATTCTGCCAGTTGGCTCCCCAGTTGTGGCTCATGGCCTGCCACCCCGACCGCGAGCCCTTGATGGACACCGCCGTGATGTCGCCGGCGCCGCCGACGTTGCTGACGAGCACCAGGTTGAAGTAGGAGTGGCCCGTGATGGTGAACCGGATGCCTCCCTGCTTGGCGCACGCCACGCGGCGGTACTGCACCGGCACGACGCCGGCGCGGGACCGCGCGATCTTGGTGAACGCCGGCTCAGCCATGTCGAAGTGCGCGTGCGGCGGGTTGCACCACCCGCCGGCATCGCCGGAGAGCGCGTAGTTGGGCGGGCAGAGGTTGGTGGCCGTCACCTGGACGGTGCCCGCCACGCAGCTCCCGCCGCCGGCGCACCGCACCTCGAAGCATGCGCCGCAGCTCTTCCCGTTGTTGAACAGCGCCGTGCTCAGCGCCGCCGTGTTCGTGCCGTACCCGGCGCTGTACAGGTTGCCGTACCCGCACGCTCCCCCCATCGTGCCGGACGCATCGTTGCCGCCGTAGAACGTGGCGCGGCCGCCGCTGATCCAGTCGGAGTCGGCACCGGCGAGCTCGATGACCGTCGTAGCCACGGCGGCGACAGCTAGCAATCCTAGCAACTCCATCTGAAACACGATGCAACGACCACTTCATCAGCAGTACTAGCTAGTGAACACTATCCATGCAAGAAGAAGCATCATTAACTACTCACTATTGCAATAAATGTAAGATAATTTCTAGTAATTAGCTAGAGATTAAGGCAAACCTACCTGCTAATTACAGCAATAGGCGTTGCTAACTCTGAATTTGATTAGGAGGGGGGGTGCGAGGGTGGTAGCAACTATAGGAAGCTGAAGCTGTATATATAGCCGTACGTCGTCGGGATGTGCTGCTGCATCGGAATTAGTGCTGACGAAAGTGACGATCAAGTGCTACATTTACGAACGAATCTTGTTTTTTCTAACGAAATTTCGTCAGGGTTAATTGTTTGTTTTATGTTGTTAATGCATGTTGGGTTTTGTTAAACTCGTATATAGTATATCGGAACCACCTGTCGGTGTCATGACGAAGCATTTCAGGAAGGGTTAGAGAAATTTTTGCGGGAAATAATAGTTGAGAGTGAAGTTGGTAACATGGCAAATAGACCAGGTGAAAGCCTGCCTGTATCAGTACAAATTGCAACAGGGCCTTGACTTAAACATTAATCAAGATGAAATTAATGGCTAATTAATTCTGGCTAATGGAAAGAAAAAGTTGGTAAGTTTTACTTTAGCCATGGGCTCCAATTCCTAAGTTCACTTTGACTTTGAACTCGCTTCGATTTGAAGCCAGTGTCTCTCATGTGGAAGTGAATTTTGCTCGCCACGACGTCACCGGTCAATTTGGTGCAAGATGAGTAATGTCGGCTGCCGGTAATAAAATGGCATGTCTGCGAGGTAATTAATCAAGTTGGAAATATGAATTCTGCATAAGTAGTACTATTAATGGGGCCAAACTATGTCAAAAGATAACGACACTAGGTACATACTCATATACTACAGAGAAGTAACTAAAACTGGAATAGTTATGGTACAGATAATAGCTGAAAGATGAACTCTTGAAGCATTTTCATAGAACGTTCTTGCACACACTCTTTGATGAAGTAGATGAGCTAAGTAGCATCCTGGAAACGCCTGTTTGAAATAATAATATCTTGTTGTATATAAAAGAAAGATCCACTATTTGCTTACAGTAAACTAGTAGCATTATTTGGCTGCAGTCACTCACCAGTGATCAGAATCAGCTGCACTCAACTGATAAGAGTGATACTAGTTGCTATTTTTATCTGTCTAATGTTTATATATTTGTTTAACAGCAATTTCATTTGTTACCCATCCTCAAAAGGGCAAAAAAAAAACTCAAATAAAACAATCAGGATGGGTCAAAATAATAACAAAGTACACGGAATTCACGCCAGGAAGCTGTTATTCTAAGGGTGCCGAATCAGTGTGCAAGAAACAAGAACACACTTGTTTAGTGGTTCCAAAAAAAGAAAACTTTGTTTAGCAATACGGCACGGCCTGCGAGATGCGGATTAGATGCTCCAGCACATGGCCACAGGGTTCCTCCTCATTTGACTCTAGATAGATTTAAGGGAGAACTCAGTTAGTTTATAAATTTTATGGCATTTAAAACAATTTTGTCAAGTAAACTCTCCTCAGATGGAAGCATGTGAATAGCTGTCTAGGCTTCTAGAGCCACAAGGGATTATGAGCCATGAAAATGTCTCTCTTTTTTTTGTTATTACTATTATACATGCAAAATAAGTTTGCTAGATGCAAATAATATCAGCCACAAGTATAGGTTTTACATCAAAAGCACTGTAAAGTTATTATATGGATGGTACTTTAAAATAGCACAAGTCGATATTAAAACTCACCTAAAAGCTTAAACAAACAGTAGTTAGGACTAGCATATGAGATGCTACAGGACTATTCAGATTTGGCTCTTTGCCAGCCTCAGTGTCATGAGCAGATCACATGCCCAGCAAGATCACACGTGCAGCACCCGCAAATAACGGCTAAGCTAGAAAGTACTATCTAGAGAGTTTTTTTATCACCCTACCTAACTGTTCGTAAATGGGGATCATCTATTTCAGCCAGGACTGTCAAAGTATCTGATTATATCTGGGGTTCAAAGAGCTACTGGAGCCCAACTGAAAATTTTTGTTTGCCCTTTCTACAAGGACAGTCACCAGTGAAGTGGTTATTTTTATTCCGAACAAAAAGTTGTGTTTAATATTTGTATAAACAGAAAGAGGTGAATCATATATACAGAAAAATAAAGAACAATAGTTAAGCAGATTGATGGTGAGAAATCTAGGAATAGCATCTAACCTGAATCATCTCATATTGGGAACTGGAACTTGAAGCACTGGCTTGCCTTAGCATTATGAATTTGAAAATCCTGAGATAAATGTTATCACAGCTTACGAGGTCTGGGAAAAATGCAGGATTAAACCATATTAAATTCGCATTTTATCTCCACCAATGAAACACCAAGTTTATTGTTAGACAAACCACTAACCTGATCTGTATATATATAGATCCGACCCCTTGTATACGCTCGAAAGATTCATAGTCACTGTACATATTCTACATGGTATCAGAGCGAGTCTAAACATCCCGGCACGCTAGCTTCTCCCTTCGGCGAGCCGACTCTTTCCTCCTCGTCGTCGACGTCTTCTTCCCATCGCCGACTCTCTTCCCGGTACTCTCCTCGCTCTCTTGTCTCCATTTCTTCTTCTCCCCGTCTCTCCCACAGTCACTTTTTTTTCTCCGTCCCACCTCCGCGCGACCAGGCGACGGTCTCGATCCACCTCCTCGTCCCGCCTCGTACCCGTCTCCGCTCTTCCTCTTGTTTCGTGCATCTCTCTTTCTATGACACCGACGCATCTCCGCGCTCGTCGTCTCCATCGGCTGCCTTCATCGGCTGAAAACCTCCCTCGGTTCTCGCCCTTTCCAACACGCTCAACGGCTCTCAGACGCGAACCTTCTCCCCTCACGTCCGAGCCAGTCCAACGTGTCCACGTGTCCATGGACACGAATCCCTGTCTCCCGGACGTGAACATATTCTCTTCGTGTCTGACCACTCCATGCCTTTTTCACGTCCGCCCACTCCTTGGCCTCCACGAGTCCACGGACGTGAATCTTCTCTTCACGGACGTAAATCCTCGCACGTCCGTGATCCAATCACTCTCTGACCCACCCACTCTGTCCTCACCTACTCCCCATCGACCAACCACTCCTTATCGTCTAGCCACTCCTCACCTACTCTGCTGCCTACTCCCCATCGGCCAACCACTCCTCATCGGCTGGCCGGCCCACTTTCTATCGGCTTCTCACATCCTTGATCGGCCGATCCGTCCTCCCATCGGCTTCCTCCTCCCATCGGCTTCTTTCTCCCATCGGCTCTTTGCTCCCGTTCTCCTGTCATGGCCACCGAGTCCGCTCTCAGCTCCGGCACTCTCTCAGTCGCCGAATCTGCTCCGGCCCTCGGTGCCTCAGACCACACCTCGGGCACCACCTCGCCGATCTTCTCCCCTCCCGACGCTGCTGTAAACGTGAAATCTCACGTTCCTATTTCTCTTGACCTTAACGCCAATTATTCCAAGTGGGTTTTCTTCTTCAAATCCCTCTGTAAAAAATTCGGCCTTCGGTCCCGTATTGATGGCTCCGCTGCACCTCGCCCCGATGATCCTCGGTGGGACATCGTCGAGTGCTGCGTGCGCAGCTGGCTGCTCGGCTCGGTCGACGACTCTGTCCTTGACCTCGCCATGGACGATACCGACCCCACCGACTGGGACCTCTGGGTGGCCATCGAGCGGATCTTCCTGGCCAACAAGCAGCCTCGCGCCATCTTCCTCCTCAACGAGTTCCACTCCATGGTACAAGGCAACTCCTCTGTCTCCTCGTACTGTCAGCGCCTCAAAGTCAAGGCTGCTGCTCTCCGGGACGTCGGCCACCCTGTGGCTGACTCTCAACTCGTCCTCGCCCTTCTGCGAGGCCTTAATCCCCACTTCTCCAACACCACCGATGACATCGCCAACGCCACACCTCTTCCATTGTTCGTCCGGGCTCATGACATGCTAGTTCTTAAAGAACTCCGTCTGGCCAATGATGAGAAGACAATGACCCACACCACTCTTCTTGCCGTAGCCGATAATGGTTGCCAAGCTTCTTGCGCTGCCCCTTCCTCTCGCGGTCCTGGTGGCCATGGCTCCGGCCACAGCAACACAACCCGCATCGGGAAAGGCAAGGGCAAAGGCAAAGGCAGGACCTGGCAGGGTCCGACGCCACCACGACCTACCTCGGTCCCTACCCACCTGCCGGTCTGTGGCTCTGCTACAACCCCTGGGCGCCCCAGCCCTAGCCACGCAGCCCCATCGGCTAGCAACTTGGAGTTCTCGGCGCCTATCCCCAGGCTCACCTGGCATCGGCTCCCGTTCTGCCGCCTCAGCCGATGCTACCGACCCCAACCACCCAGTCGGTTCTCTCCTGGAGCCAGGCTGGCCTCGTCGCTGCCCTCAACCAGATGACGCTCCAACCATAGCACCCTTGGGTGCTAGACTCTAGGGCGTCTTCACACATGGCGTCATCGGCCGGTATACTTCGCTCTTGTCACCCCTCTTCCTCCCCTTTTGTCACCATCGGCAATGGTCACTCTATTCCTGTCTAATGCCGCAGTGACTCCTCTCTGTCTACATCCACCACTAACCTCCCCCTACGCAATGTTCTTATCGTCCCTTCTCTTATTCACAATCTTATATCTGTTCGTCAATTCACACGAGACAATCACTTTCTCTGTGAAGGATATCCCAACCCAGCGACAGATCCTTCGCTGCAATAGTGGCAGAGACCTCTACACCATTCCCGCTACGCCGTCCACCCTACACGCCAGCGTCGCCCTCTCCACCAACCTTTGGCACCTTCGCCTCGGCCACCCCGGCCCCGACGCTGTCGCCACCCTCCGTCGCAGCGCCTCCATCCGATGTACTCACAGCAGCTCCACAGTTTGCCACTTATATCAACTTGGCAAACATGTGCGTCTGCCCTTTTCAAGTTCTCTCTCCTGTACCTCGCATCCATTTAAACTTATACATTGTGATGTATGGACGTCCCCAGTTAAAAGTGTCTCCGATAATCAGTATTATCTCGCTATACTTGACGATTACACACACTATTGCTGGACCTTCCCGCTCATCCACAAATCCGAGGTCGCCTCTCACCTCACTCACTTCGTCACGTATGTATCCACTTAGTTCAACCTCCCCATCAAGGCTTTACAAGCCGATAACGGTACGGAATTCGTCAACCCTACCGTTACAAACCTCCTCACCTCGCAGGGCATCCATCTCCGGCTCTCCTGCCCCTACACCTCTCCTCAGAACGGCAAAGCCGAGCGCCTCCTTCGCACCCTCAACAACATCAGTCGCACCATGCTACTTCATGCCCACTTACCCGCCACTTATTAGGCCAAAGCTCTGACTACTGCGACGTACCTTCTCAATCGGCGCCCATGCTCCTCCGTTCATAACAACATTCCCTATGCCCTTCTCTACCGCACGGCGCCTGACTACTCTCACCTTCGCGTTTTTAGGTGCCTCTGCTACCCAAATCTCACCGCCACAGCTTCCCACAAACTCACTCCCCGCTCCATCGCCTGTATTCTCCTCGGCTATTCCACCTCTCACAAGGGATACCGATTCCTCGACCTTTCCACCTGACGGGTCCTCGTCTCTTGTCACGTCATTTTTGACGAGACATGTTTTCCCTTCGGTCTCATTCATCCGAGATTCTCCTCTAGTGATCTCGACTTCCTCCTTACCAACACCGTGCTGACTAGGTCTCCTCCACTGCCCTCTCCATCGGCCCCCTCATCGGCCGCTGCTGAGGATTTACCCATCACATATCCTACCACTACTCGGTCCGATGTCCCCACCATCGGACCCCCATCAGACCCACCTCCATCGGACGATACCGATCCTATTTATCCTTCAGCCGATACCGTTCCCTCTCCATTGGACACCCCACTTCCATCGGCTCCTCACTTTCCATTGGCTCCCCCCACCCTATCGGCTAATCCATCTCTATCGGACCGATCGGAATACTCGGCCCACCTGACCTCATCGGCTCAGGCCGATCTAATTCCTCCTTTTCCTCTTGTCTACAGTCACCGACTCAGAGCCGATGATGCCCCCACCTGACCAGTTCTTCCCATTACTCCCGCACCCCCATCGGTTCCAATTCTCTTCACCTCTTACATGCTCACCAGCTCTCAGACCGGGTCTCTCCGCCCCACTCAGCGCTACGGTCTCTCCGCCGTCCACAGCTCTATCTTGCCCATCCCGATGACTTCTCGCTCAGCCCTGGCCGACCCTCAGTGGCATGCGGCTATAGCCGACGAGTACAAGGCCCTAATGGACAATGAGACCTGGCGCCTCATTCCCCGACCTCCCGGCACCAACATTGTGACCGGTAAGTGGATTTTCAAACACAAATTCCACGCCGATGGCTCCCTTGCCCGTCACAAGGATCGCTGGGTAGTCCGGGGTTTCTCCCAACGACCCGGTGTCGACTACGACGAGACCTTCAATCCCGTTGTCAAACCCGCCACCATCCGAGTTGTCCTTACCTTAGATGCCTCTTGCTCCTGGCCGATCCATCAACTAGACGTGAAGAACGCCTTTCTTCACGGCCACCTGACGGAAACAGTCTACTACCAGCAGCCCTCAGGCTTCGTTGACCCTTCTTGTCCCGACGACGTCTGTCTCCTTTAACGCTCTCTCTACGGCCTCAAACAAGCCCCTCGTGCCTGGTATCAGCGCTTTGCTGCCTATCTTCGGCACATCGGCTTAGTGGCCTCTGCGTCCGATAGTTCCCTGTTCACTTTCCATATCGGATCCGCCACTGCCTATCTACTTCTCTATGTCGATGACATTATCCTCACAGCATCTTCGACATCTCTCCTCGACCAGATCATGGCCCGACTCCACTCTGAGTTCGCCATGACCGATCTTGGTCCTCTCCACCATTTCTTTGGCATCTCCATAACCCGTTCCATCCATGGGCTCTTCCTTTCCCAACGCCAGTACGCCATCGACCTCCTCCAGCGTGCGGGCATGGCCGACTGTCACTCCACGGCCACCCCAGTCGACACTCAAGCCAAACTCTCCGCCGCTGATGGCGCCCTCGTTACCGATCCCTCTCACTATCGGAGTCTTGCCGGGGCTCTCCAATACCTCACACTCACCCGACCCGACCTCACGTACGTTGTCCAGCAAGTGTGCCTCTTCATGCACGCTCCGCGCGAACCTTAACTCGCGCTGCTCAAGCGCATCCTACGCTACGTGAAGGGCATCCTCTCCAACGGGCTGCATCTCAACTCCAGCCCCATCGACTCCCTCACCGCGTACTCCGACGCGGACTGGGTAGGCTGCCCCGACTCTCGACGCTCTATGTCCGGCTACTGCGTTTACCTCGGTGACACTCTCGTATCCTGGTCCTCAAAACGCCAGACTATAGTGTCTCCAGCGCTAAAGCCGAGTACCGCTCCGTCGCCCACGCCGTCGCCGAGTGCTGCTGGCTTCGCCAGCTTCTCCAGGAGCTCTGTGCACCCCTCTCCACTGTGACCGTCGTCTACTGCGACAATGTCAATGCCGTCTACATGACCGCCAACCCGGTCCATCATCGACGCACCAAGCACATCGAGATCGATATCCATTTTATCCGTGATAAGGTTGTATTAGGATAGATTCGGGTGCTCCATGTACCATCGGCACATCAGTTTGCCGATATAATGATCAAAGTCCTACCCACGCCTTTGTTCACCAGTTTTCGGTCCAGTCTCTGTGTCTGTTTCCCTCCCGCTGCGACTGTGGGGGGTGTTAGACAAACTACTGGCCTGAGCTGTATATATATAGATCTAACCCTTTGTATACGCTCGGGGGATTCATAGCCACGGTACACATTCTACACTTATCTCTAAGATTGATGACATCTGCTTTCAGTTCCAATCAGCTAGCAGGTTGGAGGCCATTTCGACACTCCCAAATTTTGATGGTAATGTCCATCACATGGCCATACCGCATTTTTGCTGCTATGAGAATAAGCAGCAACCAGTCACCAATAATGTCCCATATATGCTGGAAGCTGGACTAGTGGACTTCCAGTCGTCCACTATGTCAGCTCCTTGAGTGTTGATTCTGCACCAACAGTTGAACTGTAACTGCTGAACTCAGGTTCAACTTCGCTATATAGAACACTGATTTTTTTTTTGGCCCCCTTTTCTATTTGGGGATGGAGATCCTCCCAGTGGAAAAGCATGCGAGACATTTTTAGATATAGCACAAACCAAGAATCTACAACACCTAAAGTCCTCATATGATGTATTGTCATTACAGTGTTGTTGTCTCTCAATTGTACAGAGATTCTGGCACTCCTTGGCAGGAGCAAAAATCTTTTCAATGCCTGCCACAATCACATGCTGGGTACATATGTCAAACCAAGCCTGAAATGTATAAATGAATTGGGATCACATAGCAACTACATATTTCTTAATGACACATGATAAAATTTCCCTCCATATATAGTCATATAGACTCATAATTACACCCTAACTTTCTTGCGTCTAGTTACTGCAATCAAATAAAAAGCACAACGCCAGATACCTAATTAGCAGGATGCATGATAACACAAGATTTCTGATTCTCTCTTAGTGCGATCAACAAAATATGAATACAATGTTTAACCTTATTTGGACAATTGAAGTTCTGGGGATAGCAGAGGTGCTCTTCATGAAATTGATAGTATACTCAGCATGAACATGATTTTTGTTAAAAAAGCAATTTTAAACTTTTAAGATGCTTGTCAAAACATGTTATGGAGACTAGTAATTGTGCATGTACAACGTACGCAGAAGTAAATATGAATTAACCAAACATATTGCATCCATCTATAAATTAAACTCACCATATGCAAGCGGAAGCGTCTTTATTATTTTCAGAAATAGGAATCATATTGGTCATGATACTAAATATATCATCTGAAGCTACAGAATTATTTCCAAAATTAAATTTCATGTAGTTTGCATAATATATTATTATTAAATAGTAACATGCTGATAATACAAATCAAATAACCAAAATACAATACATGTGTTGGCTATCAAGCATACAATAAGATAGTTTTAAAATTCATGCCAAATGAGAGCGATATTGAAGTGTTATTACATTATCTAAGCACATGTATGTCAACCTACCATGTGCATAACCAGGGTACAAAACAGACGTGCTCTGTACAATATAGATTACCAAGGCAGCTCATTAACTATTTCTAACCTTGAGTATTAGTGATACACATAAGCAAATCCCATACACTGTTAGGGATGTTGCTTTCGTGTCCATTCTCTTTGTATGAGAATAGACGTGTTTATCTCCCAAGCATCGTGTATATGCATTTATGTGTAAATAAATTATATATAGTGTTTTAAATGATCGAGGCTAGTGTCAAGATACTAACCTTTAAAACTAGCAAGTGCAGTTCCTCATTTTTTTTAATATACGTATATGTATGAAGAGGGAAACAAAGTAAGTAGATATTCCCTAATAAGATTGAACTGTTAGCTAAATTAATTGGTTTCGGAGATATTACAAAGAAAGTTTATTTGTTGTAAATTTGAACATTTTGAAGGATTATTTGATGCCATATGTTGATATTGGTGCTCCACTTGGACCTCATGTATGCTTTGACCATGGATTTATTTAAGTATTCAGCAATCCATAAAAGCATTTTCACATATCATGTGTTTATGTTGTTTACGTAAATGGGACTAAGCAGAGACAAGTCCAATGCATAAAGATTTTCTGGTAAAGTTATTATAGCATTCTATTAGCATAAGAATCTGCAAAAAAAAACTAACCTTTAGGATAGCAAAAACCTTGGTGACGATGGGCAAAGGAAATCGAACTTACCAATTTGCATATTGAAACACTGTAGTCAATTTCAGAACAACTACAAACCGACTTAGCTAGTCGTTCAATATCAGGCTTGTGAAGAAAATCTGTAAGTCAACTATAATCGGTAATAATCTATAGGATATGAAAGAATGGTTTAAAAACATGAGCAAAGGAGTGAACACATGTGATACTAAAAACATAACCAAAAATTGTATGTCTAAATAGTGCTTTCATATTGTTCCTTCAGTTTTTTTTGTCATCTGGATGACTTCATACTTAACTTTCGTATGGCCAAAGTTGAAACAATCACAATACATCAGTTGATCCTTACTTGTTGGAGTTTGTTCATGCTTAAGCTAATAGAGTATGGCTTATAGTTTTGCACCCATATATTCTTATCAAACAACAACAATATCAAAACCTTTCAGTCCCAAGCAATCCATAAAAAAATGTATGTTCTCAATTGTGGGTGTATGTATATATTATATAGAAGTGGCTTACTCTAAGGTTTTTGCTTAATCAATTGATTTGATATAATTGAAAAGGCCTCCTATTAACTAATGTTAACCCATCATATAATGAATGATAGTTTCACTAGAGGATGAGTACGATGATTTCGGTTTTTTAATGTGCATTTTAGACATGTTTTTTTACTATTCAAACTATACAACATTGCAACATCATCAAATGTTTCACTGAAGATGATTCTAATGATGTTGCAATGTTGTATCCGGATGGTCAAACAAAATTCACATCTAAAAAGAACATTAACTCAAAGCATCAAAATCACCATTCGATGAAACTAAATACCAATCATTGTTATTTGTTCTTTTTTATGATTGGTGTACATGAGTTAATAGGCGACTTTTACAACTATATCAAATCAATTTATTGTGCAAAAGCCATGAAGTCACTTCTATATAATATATAGAACATACATTACTTCATTTTCTTATTGATTGAAAGAAAAGAATAAGTCTCCAAGCCATACTCATGTTAGCTTAACTCTCAACAAACTCCAACAAATACTATAGAGGATTAGCCCATGGAACGTGATTATTATTTCAACTTGGCCATATAAAAGGTCATGTATGAAGACATCCAAACGATGAAAACAAACAAAGGAGTAACATTAAAACACTATCTCAACATACAATTTTGGATATATTTTTATAATCACGTATATTCACCCCTATTTGGTCATCTTTTTATATTCTTTTATATTGATTTTGAACGACACCCAAGTTACATCAAAAGCTTCATATTGAATGACTGGCAAAGTCGAATTGTAGCTAGCCTAGGATTGACTACAATGTTTCAAGATGCAAATTGATAAGTTCACTATCCTTTGCCTCTCATCGTTGAGGTTTTGTTATCCTAACTGTTAGCCTTTTACGGATTATTATGCCAATAGAATGTTATAATACTTCCATTTTAGACTAAGATACAAGAAAACTATATATATTGAAACCGACTTCGCTAAATCCTATTTAGATAAATAACCCAAACACAAGATGTGTGAAAAGACTTATGAATTACCGAATAACTAAAGAAATCCATGGCCGAAGCATGGTTTGAATATAAATGAAACAAGGATATCAACCTATAGCAATAATCCTTTTAAATGTTCCAATTCACAATAATTAAACTTTTTTTCAAAACCTGGAACCAGTTAGTTTATTTCTCTAACACAAATATTCTAACAGATCAATCTTCATAGCGAACTATGTAGTTATCTTATTTCTCTCTTCATGCCTACATAGAAAAAAAACTATAGTTGCTAGTTTTAAATGTTCATATCATTACATTGGCCTTGATCATTTAAAATATTATAATTGAAACCAACAGCCAACAAAAGTCTTTTAATCCCAACTAAGTTAAAATATACTAGAGTTAAAACCCAATAAAAA
Organism: Oryza coarctata; assembly: GCA_030770085.1. NCBI lineage: Eukaryota > Viridiplantae > Streptophyta > Magnoliopsida > Poales > Poaceae > Oryza > Oryza coarctata. The sequence goes on along the minus strand of CM061463.1, from coordinate 8,025,430 downwards.
TTTCAAATCACGGTTCATGTACGTCAGAACTTTTATTCAAGTATAGATCTTTAAAGATCTTTAAGTATATCTTAATTTTTTAACTCTATTTTCTCTTCTTATGTTAATTTCTGTATATTATAATTGAAAATATTATATATTTTTATTTACACATTAATGCATGTACACGATGGCTACAAGCTAAGAAGCAATTTTGGAACATCTATTGTCGTACCAAGAGAAATAAATGTGAAATTAACATCCTCGACAGTGTACATGATCTGCTTATGTGTATCACTAATGCTCAAAATTAGAAATAGTTAATTAGTTGATGGTATTTCTATATTGTATAGAATGCATCTGCCTAGGACCTGTTTATGCACACAGTAAGTTGATAAACATATGCTAAGACAATATAATAACTGTCTATATCGTTATTTATTTGCGTGAATCTTAAAACTATGTCATTTTATGTTTGATTGCTAAAACATATATTTTATTTGGTTGTTTGATTTGCATTATTAAATGTTACCACGAGCATGTTACTATTTAATAATAATGAATTATGCAAACTACATGAAATTTAATCTTATAAATAAATCTATAGCTTCAAATGATATTTTTACTACCATGATTAATATGGTTATTCTTTCTTAAAAATGCTTTCGTGAGTTTAATTTATATTAGTTGGAGTAAATATTTCCAGTTTAATTCATATTTGCATCTAAGTGCATTGCACATGCAAGATTCCTAGTAGAATGATAATTTTTCCTCATGAATGATATCTCAACATGAAAAATGAGTTATATCCGGGACTGATTTAAGGTTGTCATGGTGTCGTCCATAGTTTTTTATTAGTGCATGCCACATGTTACTACAGGTTGGGGTTCAATTCCCTATGCAAACATTCTGTTTGAACACCTACTATAGATTTGTAATAACCTCATTAACAGAATTAGAATTTCACAAATATTCAGAAAAGAATACCCATTTTTTATTATTCAAACCAGGCTTTTCACTATTACATCTTTTCAGTTACAACATTCAGAACAGATGGATGTTACTCACACTAATACAATTAACCCTTTTGGGAAAAATAACAAAGTTTCAACAAGTTTAGCCCAACAAGAATCAAGGCTCGAAGCATGCAAGGTCAGGAATATTATATATATGGTAACAAAGATTGTAGTCAACTCAGTTTATATTAAGTCCATTAAATATAAATAAACATTGCTAGTTTTTAACATCTAAATGAAGTAAGGGCAAAAAAGTTCTTGTGAAATCATTAAATTAAGTTCTGAATAAAGCCTTTGCAAGCATGCTTTCACACATAAGTGTTGCAAGTATCGAATGATATCTTATCTGTAGAAATATATACAGTGACTAAAATATATACAGTGACTAAGGCTCCGAGTGTATATAAGGGGGATCGCGTATATATATATACAATCCAGGCCAGTAGTCTAACACCCCCGCAGTCGCAGCGGGAAGAAAACGGACGCAGAGACTAGACCGAAAACTGGTGAACAAAGATGTGGACAGGCCTTTGGTCATTATATCTGCGAAGTGATACGCCAATGGTACATGGAGCACCCGAACCTGTCCTAATACGACCTTATCACGGATAAAATGGATATCGATCTCAATGTGCTTGGTGCGTCAATGATGAACCGGGTTGGCGGTCATGTAGACGGCACTGATATTGTCGCAGTAGATGACGGTCGTAGAGGAGAGGGGTACACGGAGCTCCTGGAGAAGCTGGTGAAGCCAGCAATACTCGACGACGGCGTGGGCGACGGCGCGGTACTCAGCTTCGGCGCTAGACCGGGACACTGTAGTCTGGCGTTTTGAGGACTAGGAGACTAGAGTGTCGCTGAGAAAGACGCAGTAGCCAGACGTAGAGCGTCGAGAGTTGGGGCAGCCTGCCCAATCCGCGTCGGAGTACTCGGTGAGGGAGTCGATAGGGCTAAAGCTGAGATGCCGTCCGCTGGAGAGTGTGCCATTCACGTAGCATAGGATGTGCTTGAGCCGCGCGAGGTGAGGTTTGCGCGGAGCGTGCATGAAGAGGCACACTTGCTGCAAGGCGTATGTGAGGTCGGGCCGTGTGAGAGAGAGGTATTGGAAAGCCCCGGCAAGACTCCGATACTGAGAAGGATCGGCAACGAGTGCGCCATCGGTAGCGGAGAGTTTGGCTCGAGTGTCGACCAGGATAGCCATGGGGTGACAATCGGCCATGCCCGCACGCTAGAGAAGATCGATGGCGTACTGGCGCTGGGAAAGAAAGAGCCCGTGAGAGGAATGGGTGATAGAGATGCCAAGAAAGTGGTGGAGAGGACCAAGATCGGTCATGGCGAACTCAGAGTGGAGTCGGGCCATGATCTGGTCGAGGAGAGATGTCGAAGACGCTGTAAGTACAATGTCGTCAACATATAGAAGGAGATAGGCAGTAGCGGAGTCGATATGGAGAGTGAACAGGGAGCTATCGGACGCAGAGGCCACGAAACCGATGTATCGAAGATAAGCAGCAAAGCATTGGTACCAGGCACGAGAGGCTTGTTTGATACTGTAGAGAAAACGCTAAAGAAGGCAGACATCGTCGGGACGAGAGGGGTCGACGAAGCCTAGGAGCTGCTGGCAGTAGACCGTTTTCGTCAGATGACCGTGAAGAAAGGTGTTCTTCACGTCAAGCTGTTAGATCGGCTAGGAGTGCGAGGCAGCCTAAGTGAGGACGACCCGGATGGTGGCGGGTTTGACAACGGGACTAAAAGCCGTGTCGTAATCGACACCGGGGCGTTGGGAGAAACCCCGGACTTCCCAGCGTGCCTTGTGACGGGCAAGGGAGCCATCGGCGTGGAACTTGTGTTTAAAAATCCACTTGCCAGTCACAATATTGACGCCGGGAGGACGGGGGACGAGGCGCTAGGTCTCGTTGTCCATTAGAGCCTTGTACTTGTCGGCCATGGCCACACGCTACTGAAGGTCGGCCAGGACGGAGCGAGAGGTCGCCAGGATGGGCGAGATAGAGCTGTAGACGGTGGAGAGCCCGTAGCACTTGGTGGGGCAGAGAGACCTGGTCAGTGAGCGAGTGACCATATGAAAGGTAGAGGGAACGGGAGCCAATGGGAGTGCGGTAGATTGGAAGAACTAGTTGGGTAGAGGCGTCATCGGCTCTGGATCAGCGGCTATAGGTGAGAGGAAAAGAGGGAACTAGATCGGCTTGAGCCGATGGATTTGGATGGGCCGATTGATCTGGTCGGTCCAATGGAGATTGAGCAGCCGATAGGGAGAGGGAAGCCGATGGAGGCTGAGGAGCCGATGGAAATGGGGTGTCTGATGAAAAAAGGACGGGATCGGCTGAAGCCGATGAGAGTGGTGGAGCTGATGGGGTTCCGATAGGTAGGACATCGGATCGAATAGTAGTGGGATAGGTGAAAGGTAAGTCCTCAGCAGCAACCGATGAAGGGCCCGATGGTGAGAACGGTGGAGGAGACCGGGCCAGCACGGTGTTGGTGAGGAGGAAGTCGAGATCGCTAGAGGAGGATCTAGGATGAAGTAGACCGAAGGGAAAGCATGTCTCATCAAAGATGACATGACAAGAGATGATGACCCGTCGAGTGGAAAGGTCGAGACATCGGTATCCCTTGTGAGAGGAGGAATAGCCGAGGAGAATGTAGGCGGTGGAACGGGGAGCGAGTTTGTGGGAAGTAGTGGCGGTGAGGTTTGGATAGCAGAGGCACCCGAAGACGCGAAGGTGGGAGTAGTCGGGTGCCGTGCGGTAAAAAAGGGCATATGGAATGTTGTTTTGAATGGAGGAGCACGGGCGCCGATTGAGGAGATAAGTCGCAGTGGCCAGAGCTTCTGCCTAGTAAGTGGCAGGTAAGTGGACGTGAAGTAGCATAATACAACTTATGTTGTTGAGAGTGCGAAGGAGACGCTCAGCTTTGCTGTTCTGGAGAGAGGTGTAGGGACAAGAGAGCCGTAGATGGATGCCCTGTGAAGTGAGGAAGGTTGTAACGATACGGTTAACGAACTCCGTATCATTATCGGCTTGTAGAGCCTTGATGGGGAGGTTGAAGTGAGTAGAAACATATGTGGCGAAGTTAGTGAGGTGAGAGGCGACCTCGGATTTGCTAATGAGCGGAAAAGTCCAGCAATAGTGTGTAATCGTCAAGTATGGCAAGGTAATACTGATTACCGAAGACACTTTTAACTAGAGATGTCCATACATCACAATGTATAAGTTCAAACAGGGGCGAGGTATAAGAGAGAGAACTAGAAAAAGGCAGACACACATGTTTGCCAAGTTGACACGAGTGGCAAACTGTGGAGCTGCTGTGGGTACATCAGATAGAGACGCTGCGACGAAGGGTGGCGACAGCGTCGGGGCCGGGGTGGTCGAGGCGAAAATGCTAGAGGTTGATGGAGAGGGCGATGCTGGCTTGAGGAGTGGACGGCGCAGCGGGAATGGTGTAGAGGTCTTCGCCACTATTGCAGCGAAGGATCTGTCGCCGGGTTGGGATATCCTTTACAGAGAAACCAGAAGCGTCAAATTCGATGGAGCAGTTGTTGTCTCTTGTGAATTGGTGAACAGATACAAGATTGTGAATAAGGGAAGGTACGATAAGAATATTGTGAAAAGGAAGGTTAGTGGTGGGTGTCGACAGAGAGGAGTCACCTCGGTATTGGACAGGAAGAGAGTGGCCATTGCCGATGGTGACAAAGGGGGATGAAGAGGGGTGACAAGAATGAAGTATACCAGCTGATGACGCCATGTGGGAGGATGCCCCAGAGTCTAGCATCCAAAGGTGCTATGGTTGGAGCGTCATCTTGTTGAGGGCGGCGACGAGGCCAGCCTAGTTCTAGGAAGGAACTGACTGGGTGGGTGATGTCGGTAGCATCGGCTGAGGCGGCAGAATGGGAGCCGATGCCAGGTGGGCCTAAGGATGGGCGCCGAGAACCCCTGGTTGACATCCGATGGGGCTGCGTGGCTGGGGCTAGGGTGCCCAGGGGTTATAGCAGATCCACGGACCCGTGGGACCGGCAGGTTGGGCAGGGACTGAAGCAGGTCACGATTGCATCAGACCCTGCCAGTTCCTACCTTTGCATTTGTCCTTGTCTTTCCCGGTGCGGGTTGTGTTGCCATTGTTAGAGCCATGGCTGCCAAAGCCGTGGGAGGGAGCGGCAGCGCAGGATGCTCGACAGCCATTATCGGCTGCGGCGAGGAGAGCGGTGTGGGGCACTATCTTCTCGTCGTTGGCCAAACAGAGCTCTTTAAGAACTAACATGTCATGGGCCTAAGCAAACGATGGAAGGGGTGTGGCGTTGGCGATGTCATCGGCAGTGTTTGAGAAGCGGGGGTTAAGGCCTCGTAGAAGGATGAGAACGAGTTGAGAGTCGGTCACAGGGTGGCCGACATCCCGAAAAGCAGCAGCCTTGACCTTAAGGCGCTGGCAGTACGAGAAGACAAAGGAGTCTCCTTGTACCATGGAATGGAACTCGTTGAGGAGGAAGATGGTGCGGGGTTGCTTGTTCGCGAGGAAGATCCGCTCAATGGCCACCCAGAGATCCTGGGCGGTGGGGTCAGTATCGTCTATGGCGAGGTCGAGGACAGAGTCGTCGACCGAGCCGAGCAGCTAGCTGCGTACACAGCACTCGACGATGTCCTACTGGGGCTCATCGGGGCGAGGTGGAACGGAGCCATCGATATGTGACCGTAGGCTGAACTTTCCACAGAGGGATTTGAAGAAGAAAACCCACTTGAAATAGTTGGCATTAAGGTCAAGAGAGATAGGAACATAAGATTTCATGTTCACAGCAGCGTAGAGGGGAGAAGATCGGCGAGGTGGTGCCCGAAGTGTGGTCTGAGGCACCGAGAGCCGGAGCAGACTCGGCGACTAGGAGAGTGCCGAAGCTGAGGGCGGACTCGGTGGCCATGACGAGAGAAGAACAGGAACAAATAGCCGATGGGAGGAAGAAGCAGATGGGAGGACGGATCGGCCGATTAGAGAGATGAGAAGCCGATAAAGAGTGGGCCAGCCAGCCGATGGGGAGTAGTTGGCCGATGTGGAGTAAGTAGCGAAGTAGGTGAGGAAAAAGTGGTAGCAGAGTAGGTAGGTCAGAGAGTGGTTGGGTCACGGACGTGCGAGGATTCACGTCCGTGGACTCGTGGAGGCCTAGGAGTGGAGTGGACGCAAAAAAAGCAGAGAGGGGCTGGACACAAAGAGAAGATGTTCGCGTCCGGGAGGCAGGGATTCGTGTCCGTGGACACGTGAACACGTCGGATTGGCTCGGACGTGAGGGAAGAAGATTCGCGTCCGAGAGCCGTTGAGCATGTCGGAAAAGCGGGAACCGAGGGAGAGTTCCAACCGATGGAGGGTGGACAAGTCCAGCCGATGGAGGGTGGACAAGTCTAGCCGATGGGAGGGCGGACGAGTTCAGCCGATGGAGACGACGAGAACAGAGGTGCGCCGGCGTCAGAAAAGAAAGGATGCATGAAGCAAGAAGAAGGGCGGAGACGGGTGCGAGGCGAGACGAGGTGGATGGAGACCATCGCCTTGTCGCGTGGAGGTGGAACGGAGAAAAGAAAGTGACTGCGGGAAAGACGGGGAGAAGAAAGAAACGGAGACGAGAGAGCGAGGAGAGTACCGGGAAGAAGGTCGACGACGGGGAGAAAACATCGACGACGGGGAGGAAACGGTTGGTTCGCCGGTGGGAGAAAGCTAGCACGCCGAGAATGTCTAGACTTGCTCTGATATCATATAGAAATATGTACAGTGACTAAAACCCCGAGTGTATACAAGAGGGGTCGAATCTATATATATACAACTCAGGTCAGTAGTCTAACATTATCCAATAAGTCTACAGCTGGAACAACATGAACTCAGGAACATAAGAACAAAGAGAATACCTAGAATATAAGTTGCTCACCACAAGCACAGTAGAAGGACAACATATTCTTCACTGGACTTCTAAATACTATGAAAGTCATCACAAATTTCAGTCTGAACCAATGTTATCTGATCGTTCTGATCAGTCCCCTGACTCCGATCAAGGACATCCATTCGATCAGCTCGATTAGATTTCTGATCATCCGATTAGTCATCGATCATGCCCAATTAGTCATCCGATTAGACTAGGTATCGATTACATTCTATATGAATTTTGACATGCATGTAAATATAGAGTATGGGACTAGAATTTGGAGTTATGGATGCTTTATAAATCAAAACTCACAAGTAAGTGGCCATCTTGCCATCAAATATAAATACTATAATTGTTTTATACTATGCACTATATAGAATATAGGTCCTGCTATATACAGTATCGATTAGCCTCGATTACCTTGGAAATTAGGATCGATCAGCGATCAGATAATATTAATCTGAAGTCACCGCATTTCACAAAATTTGGCATGCAGTAAATAAACGGCCATTCATCAAATAAGAGCACTTCCATTTCTAAGAACCATGTGAAGAACAACAGGTAGGCTACAGAGCTATGGACTAGGCCCACACTTGTTCATCACTAGAACAATTTCTGCACATTGCGACATATTGCAAACAAATATAACACAAACTCTAGGTCCAAAAAAATAATTATCTTCTAATGTAAACAATTAGACACATATATTATATTTAATCAGCCAACAACATAAACAAATGTGCAAAGAAAATACTTTTACAAAATTATCTTATGCACAAGTACATAAATCTAATCACAAAAGATTTGTGAAGGAATGGTATAGAGCACACTATCGCCATCACCAACTCCATGTTTTAAGTAGTAGAGATGTTTAATATATGGGTAAGAGGTTTCCCAACTAACCAATACTTATTTTTTCTCATATTACTTCATCTCAAATTCTCAATATGTTGAATGTCATAACAGTGCTGTTCTAAATTCATGACTGCAGGACTATTTTAATTGAGGTGATGGATTCAAATTCCAGAGCACAGCCAGAAAAATAATTGAGTTATTAATACAGTCATCAAAACTTCTACAAGGTATCAGTTCATATGATTATTAAACATTCAAAAAACTTCTATAGGAGATGGGTGATGACCTCCGCAAGTATAAAAAGCACTGAAACAACACTGTGATATACCCAAACCAGTAGTGGAAACTACTGCTCATCTTTTAGAACCATATTGCTGTCGAAATTTTCAAACATGTGCTGGCTTCTTGCTACATGCATGTTTATTTCATCGTTACCTGGAATCCTTTGGTAATTCCTTAATAAATGCATAGAAAAGATAAAGTATGTTTCAAGAATACGACATGCCAATTCACTCAGACAATGAGAATTTTTCATCCCTTTCTTTTTGCTACTGTGTGAAGAAATAGAAACTACAGAAGTTGGTAACCAAGAACTAAGTTACTGAACCGTGGAATGAAAATTTGCACACGAGTTAAAATTTCAGAAAAATAGCTCTTCCCCTAAGAAGCTGTGGCCTAAGCTACAATCCAAAAAATTAAAATTCTTTCATATTTGGGTTAACTGGGTAGTAATTTAAGAAATAAATTTCCATTTCAAAATGCAGTTTGCAGCATTACGCATCCTTTTCATTTGATTAACAAGCTCGGTTATGTGGAGGAGCACAATCAGTTTCAATATGGGAATAAAAAGGCCAATGAAAAAGGGATAGAAAAACAAACCTCAATTAAACCAGTAAGTTTTGTAGTAAGAATCTCCAACTGATCGTCACATCATATCCTTTTGCTCATCCCAGACTGTCTATAAGCCAACCATCCTTAAGAACTAATTATTTAATCATAAGTCAGCAGCAACAGCAGAGAAGAAGAATATGTGTGATGCCAACAGCACTTTAACTTTTCGTTGAATTCCTGATATTATGCAGTGCCTAATGTGGTCAAGTTTAATTCCCTTCTTAGACACCTCTTCTGCTAAACTGGTAACCTGTTCAGAATCTCCTAACCTTGCCACACATGCAATTAATATGTAACTAACTATGTTCTGTTCCACACCTTGTTTTTCCATGTCAGCCTGCAAGGCCTTCACAGTTTCAATCTGAACTTATAGTAGCCATCCATCAACGTGTTATAAGTAACAAAGTCAGGCAAGAAGCTTTTTCCTCCATTTCATAGAAATACTTGAGAGCTTGTTGGAAGCTCCCCTCTTTGCAGAACCCACTTATTAGAGCATTAAATGCAAACAATCTGTTCTTGCAATCTTGCTTCTCCATTGGCCAAATAGATCAACTGCTTCCTCAAGATGCCCTCCTTTGCACAATCCATTCAGAATTGTGCTATATGTAAATTAATTATTCTTAACTCCCTTCTGTCTCATCTCACCTAGGAGCACTACAGCTTGGCCTGTTTTCCCTTACAGAGACCAGACATTAGTTTCATGTATTTGACAACGTTGGGAACAATTCCAAGAGTGCTCATTCGAACTATCATGTTTCATGCAAGATCAACATGACCAGTTGGACAAAATCCTTCATGCAAGATCAACATGACCAGTTGACCAGTTGGACAGAATCCTTTCGCCAAAGCAGTCCATGTCAAATAATTTGGCGAGCACAAGGCTGCCACCATGTCGCCAAGGAGAACCATTGCCTGTGATAGCCTTTCTACCCTGTACAAAGCAGTCATAAAGCCCCAGTATGAAATAGCATTCCCTCATCCTCCAGTACAGAGCATTCGCCTGCTCCACGTCGCCACCCTCCGCGCACAATTCGGCCAGCAGACAGCTGTAGCCTGTAGGTGGGCACGCTCAGGAACAACCCACAGCACCGGGTCACCCACGCCGCAGGCGCCGTCGATGAGGATGGAGTAGGTCGCCTTATTGGGGAAGCAACGCGGCGGCCCCCGCCATCATCCAGCGCAGCAGGACATCGAGTGCGTCGGCAAGGCGCCCTCCGAGGCAGTGCCCCTTGACGATCGTGCTGCAGGAACACGGCGGTGGGGATGCCGCATTGCGTCGAACAGCCTGCGCGCGGCGGCGAGGCGGCCGCGCAGGCCGAGGCAGAGCCAGTACAGCACGACGTTGAACGTTGCGCCGTCGGTCAGCAGTCGGCGCGCCCCGACCGTAGCGCGCGTGAGAACCGCGCGAGCGCGGCGGAGGCGCGCGCCCCGGCAGGATAGAAGGCGGCCGCGGGGGGATTACAGCTCCGCTCCGCGCTGGGGAGGCGGTGCAGAGGAGACCCATGCGGCCGTACGCTGCTTAAAGCTTAAAACTGGTTAAGATTTGAGCCCACAGAGGCCTTATTCAGATGGGCTATATGGGCCTACATTTAGGCCCCTCAAAGAAATGGCAAGTTTTGATAGTTTGGGCCTTTAGGCCATGTAGTATGATTTGCCGGCAATTTTCGGCATTAAATAGATGTTTATAAATCTATTTTTATCAAAACCAGATTTTTGTCAAACTTATATTAAGAGTGTATGTGTATTTTTCAAGAAAATTAATTATTGTACTGGATGGCCTAACTTTTGACTGTCCAAATATTGAGTCACAAAATCAGCTTGTTTTCATCCGTGGAAATTAAAATGGCTGTACAGGACGCCTAACGGCCTAACTTTTCTCGGTCCAAATATTGTAGTCATATAAAATCAGTCTGCTTTCGACGAAATTAATTGCTGCATTGAATAGCTTAACACGTTCCACTTATACTTATTATAAGCTGATTAAAAAATAATTTATAAGTACAACTTTTATATATGTCCTTACTAGGAAATAAACTACAACACAAAACCTAAAATCAGCTTCAAAACTAAGCGTTGAGATTCTTCCATCCAAATATGTACAGCCACAAAATATAACAATTTATAAAGTAAGCATAGCTTAACTAGTTAAGCTGTAGGTTTAAATTCTAGACTTAGTTGCTTGTATTTACGTTTAATTATAAATCCATCAATAGCGATACATGGTGATACTATAGGTGAATGTAGGTATGTATGTCTACGTTTGTATTATCTTTAAAAAAAATAAAATACAATCATTTTTATACAGTAAATATAATAGGTAGGCAACATTCAACAGTTTTTTTACCAACAGGTGAGATGCACTTAACAGAGTCGTGGCTTTGCAAGGAGAGCCCTCTAGCGTATTACTTCACAAAGCATCTGCCTATACTTTGTTTCATTTTTCACTTGTCTAGTCAGATATGTTTCTGTATACCACGGCCTTCACTACCGTCATCTCATCGGTTCATCTACACCCTCACGTGCGTGCGTATTGCCGTCACCGCTCGTCATACAAAAATCTTGTGTAGTACTTCCTCCATCCCATGACAATTATAGTATTAGAAGTGTAAAGACAACAGAAATGAAAAATGATCAGGTGTCCTCCTATTAAATAAAAAATAGTTAAGAGTGAAGGTAAGATTAAGAGAAATTTAAATATAAAATAATTGATAGGACAAATACTTCTATAAAATTATATTTATTTTAGAACCTATAAATGTACGGAGGTAGTAATATTCAAGACCAAGAAACTGCATGGAGAGTACTGCACAGATTTATCACAGCTCATCATCACCAGCTAGTCCACTCATTTGAACGATGCCAGTTAGATCACGTACCCTCGCCTGTATACTATAGTCGCCACCACCATTGCATTAATCTGTCAACACATCCACGTGATTGTGGTGTCGTGTATAATCACGTACATCAAGTACGCTATATCTATATGGTGTATATATATTTCATAGCCAGGAATTGGTGTTTATAGTGACGGAGGAAGTATATAGTTATGATCAGAAGTACACGTACGAAACCATATCATCAATTCTAAGTCATGTTAGTATAAAATTATCTATCATTGGACTAAGGAATTAATTATTTGCATTCATTAGTCAGGTATTCCCATTCACTCCACCTTTAATTAGACTAGTGAGCGTGCACGTGCCTTGCACGTCGACATCCATTGAATGGAGTAATTTGAAGAAAAATATATTCATCGCTTGAATCAATCGAGTTGAAGTTTCTTTTGTAGATCATGCCCAATGGCCGTGTGAAGCATTAGGAGGACACGAAAGGCACCCAGCTGAGTAGAGAGCCACCAGGGAGTGTCCAACCCTAACGTCACAGATACATTAAAGCCTTGGTAATAGAAGTATTCTTTTCAGCAGATGAGTAATAGAAGTATTCTTTTCAGCAGATGAGTAATAGAAGTATTCTTTTCAGCAGATAAACCTAAATTGTTATTTTATTACAATGTAACAAAATGTAAAACATGGAAACATTTTATTCCATCGGACGTTTGTTGTTAGATCAATCCCTCTCAGAAGATGATGTCTTACAGTACAGCTCTGTTTCAACCATTCTATATCTGAGGCCATTCTTAAAAAAATCGAGCAGAAGAAACATTACATATACCTTTAAGAGGAGCATACATCCCACTATTTGGCTACAACGGAAAGCTAATGGTTGTATTGCTAGTGTTAACCAGACTTTCTAAAAATTAGATATAAATGATTTTAAAGCATTTATTAGATAAAATATAATTAAAATATACGTGTGTCTATAGATATATACGTATTCGTCTCATGAAAACCTCCAAAAACCTTGCGACAATAATGGAAGCTGATAGTACTGAACATTTTCCTACTTGTAAGCAACTCTTACATTCCAATTTGAGAAAAATATCACTTCATACTACATGGCCCAAATTGCAAATCATATACAAACGACTAAATGTGCAATCAGTTTGTCTCCTAAGCATTCATGAGAATACTTCTGGGTATAACAAAACAACACCTCCGGCTTGCATCAATGGCATCCAGGTTGAGCAATTGCAAACAAAACCACAGTGGCGATGAAGCTATTATCTCAATATTTACAACAAAGGCGACGAAGCTGTGAGCAAAATGGCAGAATACAGCCTCGATATTGCAAACAAAAGGCAGAATACACACACTGATGCTACTGAAGTATGCAAATCTGTATACAAATTGTAGCAAGCTTGTTTTGTTGTTCAGTCGAGGAGGTAGAAATGAGAGGCTACCTCCTGAAAGAGCCAGTCGAAGCCCTGGAGCAGCCAATGATCTGCCAATGCCAGCATCTATCCATGGCCTCCAGGTTCAGCAGCTGCAAACAGAAGCACACCTCCGGCTGTCAATCAATCAGCTTCTAGATTTTACCAGAACATGTGAAAACATAAAATTCTGTATCAATGCATGATTTTCAGTTTCTCTCCTGTTTTTGCCGCTCAAAAGCATTAAAGGGAATGTATATGTTCATGCTTGTGAAGCAATCACCAAAATCTCAAAATAAGCACTGATCATTGTAAAGAACTTCAAGACCACCTTCAGTTGGTTTTAGCTAAAGCACAGCAGAGCAGTAAGGTCCACCAGCAGAGATTGAAGACAGAATTCATACTTGTGGCGCTTGTCCCACAGAAGTCAAGCCATTTGTTTCCTTGGTTCACCCAGTACGGAAAGAAGATGGGAACAAATGTTAATACATAAAAATAAACTTGCAATTTGTTTGCAAAGACAGAGTATGATAGTTGCTTCTTGTACTGTCACCTTTTCAGATAGTAAGCAATCTCGGTTTCTTGTTTTTTCATGGTACAGAAAAAAAGATCATACAAAATAGCAGCACAGTAATGAGCTCATCATATCCCCCAAAGGTAATTGTACCTGCATAAGTATGGAAAGGTTTGTTAGTGCAATACTCGAGTAGGTAGGAGATGTCCTATAATTCTGATCAGCTAGGAGATTGGAGGAGTTCACTTTTTATTATAGCGTATGCATAGGCTATAAGCTCGATAAAGTTTGAACTTATCGCTAGGTGCTATTTCAGTTTCAAACTATAATAGAGTGCCTTCTCGAAAATACGATTTTCAACAAAATAGTAGGGGGCTAGAGGAGTATTCAATAGCATTTTGAGTACCATGTCAACACAAATAAAATTGACAAATAAAACATACATATCTTTTATTTATAATTGCTTTGTTAGGCTTAAAGGATTAAATATATTACAAATGCTTACATAAAATTTTCTCTTTATAGAAATAATCTAACAGGCTGGCCACTGCCACTGAACTGTCCTAAAGATATTCTCTACAAGGTCAGCAAACAATTGGGCTAGTGCATCGACCTAAATGGATGACTTTCGAGAACATCTAAAGCCTAAGTTTAGAAATTCTAGATTCAAGTTTGAACATTGAACCTTGAGGTAGGTGAGAACATGGACCCCTTCAAATTGACCCAAACGCAAGGACTCGATTCTCAAGAGTTCATTGAGTTGACAAGGAAGCCTCATGAAAATGCCGCGAGTCTTCTTGATCCAGTCTAGATACCTCTAGAGACTTTCAATGGGCTCTGAACAATTGACATGAAGTTCTTGGTAGACAACATGTAGCAACTTGTATGAGTTTTTCATGTAGGCCTTTAACCATATATTTCTATTCTTATAGAGTTCCATCTCCTAATCCTTAGCAAACATAAGGAGGTCAATCTTCAACTTCTCTAGCTTTCTTCTCTAGCCTCTCATTCTTACAATTGTTAGCCTCTTTAGGTATTTGCCATGCACAAAAAGTTCCTAAGTCAGTCGCCTAATACAGGGATAGACAAGGAGATGTATGTGCATGCAAAAGCATACCAGTGAGCTCCTTTTTGAGAAACTTAATGAGCTCTTCTAGCTTCTTAACGTGGCTAGGAGCACTAAGCTCTTGAGAGAGATTGGTTGGAGCATACTTAGATTCGCCTACTCATGTGGTGTCCTGACCACGTTGGTGGTCAGCCACCACGATCTCTTCTTCCTCACTACGATGAAGCAAATTGACAGTAGTAAGGATCGAGGGATAAAACATTCTATACATACATTCAAAATAGATATTTAACCGAGTACGGCTTGACATTGTTCTAGGACAAAAGGAGTTGAAAGAGAAAAGAAAAATTATAGGTCTGAGTAGAGGTCCACCACTACTTAGTTCGTAGAGTCCACCTGCTTGATCAACTCCTTCCGCTTGTCATTAAGCAGCCCTTCTTGATTATCTTGTTCACATCTACTTCAAGGTAATGAAACGAGACACAAACAAGGGTGTGCCCGGTGATAGTGTGCATAGCAGTTCAAACTTCCTCAGCGCTTTGCACGGAGACATCGGCGGGGCCCTAGCAAAGCTTCTTGACAAGGGCTTTGAGCAATGTTATCACAGTGAACTCAGCGTTAAACAACGGTGGTGGAATTTGGTGCCCCAATTTATGAATCACATCACTCAATGACGAGTAATGTGCCCTAAGCCCTTCTCAAAATTTCTCCCTTTTTTCCTTCTCCTCCTTCAGCACCTTCTCTCCCGCCTTGCGGATGACTCTGTTGTCTTGCACCAAGAGGTGGAGGGTTGCATTGTTGCTGGCTGCCATCTCCAAATCTCCTTCGAGCTTGCTGATATGCTTCCTCGTATCGACAATCTTGCCTTGGAGCCTGGGCATCTCCTCATTGGTAGCACCGGCTTGGATTGGCATCTCTTGACACAAGGATGACATGCACCCCTATAGGTAGATAGCGTCAGTCCCAATCATCTGGAGATTAGTGCTAGTAGTGGATGTCGGGGGGAGGACTCGTTGAGAAGGGGTGGAAGACTTTGTGGCGAGGGAGATAGGGGCGTTAGAGCTATCCCTTCCTCCTTCTTAGACTGCTAGTCCAAGATGGTAAGAGTGGAGATACAAGAAGTAAAGATTAATGTTAATGTTAGAAGACCCAAAATTGACAAGTACTCGAAATTGGCAAATTTGGTTACTTGCTTACCTAACCTGGGTTGCCCTTAAGGCAGAGCAATTTATGACGCCCCTAGGCTAGAGTGGAGGTCTACAAACATCAACAAGTAAGATAAATCATATTTACTAGTCTGATCAAATAAAAATTTCTACTCGAGATATACTTTATGAAATAGAGGATGATTATATTGTTGTTTGGTGAATAGCCTTGCTCACACCATCGGATGGCGTTGACACTTTTCTTTCTTGAGAACTGATAGCAACGGCAATAGTATTTGGGGTGGACTTTTCCAATTTGGTCGCCTTGGCCACTGCCTGCTCCGCTACCGCTTTGTCCTTGACGTTGAGCTGGTGGTCGATAAGGAGGCCAACGACATCGATCAATAGAAGATCCTAGTGATATTAGTATCTAAGTTCTATGTTGATAATAATGGTAAAAAAGGGACTTAGGAGCTAGTAAGGAAGGACTTACATTGACAATCATGTCCCGCTTGATGTCCGAGAGGTCACAAATAGGCGCGGGGACATTTTTAGCTACTCTTGCCGAGTCTGTCACCACCTTTTTGACATTGTCTTGAACTTCCACATCATTAAGCTCTATACCATAGGTGTTGAGAGATAAGAAATTATGTCTCAACATTAATAAGTATAGATTTTAGAATAAAATACACCTACTACATACCTTGACATGACGCCTAGGATGCATCCTCGTCTTTCAAGTACATATTTGCAAGGTGAGGACGATGTTGCAAAAGATGGATTCGATGACACACGAAGTCTTCAACCACTTTATCTGTCGTCAGGCCCTGATGTCTCAATTCACTTATGTCGTCGATGAAGGTTCTAAGGGAGAGGGATTGGGCTATGGGTTCGTTCCAAGCAACTATTTTCACTGGTTTATCGGCGGGGATGTCTAGGTTATCAGATTTGACTGTATGTTCTAATAGAACCAACTCTGGCATCAATCCTTGTTGGAAGTATGAGAATTGATTAGGATATAAGACTCCTTGAGCCCATTTCAAATCTAGAAACTGACTTGCGGTTCTTGATCGCTGCATGACTCGGAGCTTATAAAAATGCCATCATAGATCTAAGAAGAGGACAACACCTATGTATGCCTCACATAGATGAGTAAAAACACTAAGAAAAACTATAAAGTTGGGGCTTAGGTGCAAGAGCTTGATTTCGTAGAAGTCAAGTATGTTTGATAGAAAGTCAGAGGGAGGAGGGATGAATCCACATTGGCAAAAAGTGGCAATAGTCAAGATAAATCCAACGATGGGTTTGGGGGGTATACCTCCTTCTCTCTTGCCCATAGTGCATTTGCCAGGAATCAATCCCTCTGCCTATAGCTTCTTCATCGCTACCACATCTTTGTCTGAGCAAGTGAGATCTATGGAGGTGATGGTGCAGAAGGCTATGAAGAATTTAGGGCTTATTGATTGTGAGGTTTGGGTGCAAGGAAGATGAAGGGTTGAAAGTTTGGAAAGGCAAATTGATCCCAAATAGATCTCACTATTGGAATTTATAGATGTATAGTGGTGGTTCATATTTCATAGTCGGAAACATTTTTTGACTACGTTCATATCTCCGATAACGGGGCTTCTGAGGTACGCAAGATAAAAGCGTCAGAAGAGAATTTGCATGGAAGTCGAGGACTACTATCGGTGTACTAGACATAGCATCTCCTATATATGGACTAAGCATCTTCCAAAATATCGCATACCTACGTATATACGGATAGGTATCCCTAAAGATAGAAATGTGCATGACCAAATAAGAAAACCGATCGCAGATAAAGCGAGACTGCAAAGTCTGATTTGGGAATAAATTAACCTACTAGGTTGTGTTTTGTAAGAAGTTCTCTAAGTTCTACTTAGGAGAAGGGATCATCTACTAGTATAATACAATGGTCCCCAAAAGAGGAGGGCATTGAATATCGAGAGAAACATATGCCACATTGAACTAAGATTTACGGAGTTGTTTTCTTACTAGTTGTTGACTATATCTCGCCACCTAGGTTACCGCATACTAGTAGAATAAGCTAGATAGAGTAGATTGTTTTTGCCTTTACTCTGTTTGGTTTGATTCGTCAAATATATTTAAACATGAGTAGGACTATTACTCATATCGAGAACTTGTATAAAAATATCTTCGTGTTGTCTTCTTATTATCATCTCGTGAATACCTTGATATCAACTGTCTACGTCTAACTCTACGCCTATAGTATCAACAGTTGTGTCCAATAACACCTTCTTATGAGAAATGAGAACTAATTGAGCACACAATTTAATTATAATATCAATGTTAAACAAGCATCTAATGCATGCTAGTATATATTCATTTTCTATGAAATTTTTTATAAAGTGATGCTTTGAAAAAATGAACTGTGAAGCAACATCATGAATTACATATTATATATATATATGTCTATTTTCACACGATAATTTTAAACTTCAATTATTACAATGATATATTTAATAAATCCTACGTGTGGTATTTTTGAGCTATTATTAGTATTCCAGTCCATTATAAGAAAGATCCATGCGGATTTTATTTTTGTTTGGATTTTATTTTTGTTTAAGTCATCTATATCCATAAACTCAGAAATAAAACGATAGCTCCATCTAGATTTTCGGCAAGAGTCAGGCCAACGTCAGCTTGCTTCCTTCCCATTCGTTTATCCATGTATCTCTTGCAAGCATAGCCTTTAGGCGGAGCCGTTTCTCATGTGACCGTTGCGGGCGGGCTCGCTGCTCCGGCGCTTGCTGATGTCGTCGGCGATGACCTCCGCGTCCTCGGCGCTGCCGTAGACGCCCAACCTAACCATCCCCGCACAGTACAGCCCGTTCTCCCCCTTCCAGTGATCCGGGGGCCTCCGCCGCGCCAACCCGTCTTTCCCGATCAGCCCGTCGTCACTCTACAATTCATACACAAAAAGACATGTGAGAATTGAAAGAATGGCAAAAAAAAAATTCTACTATGACCAGGACTCTCTAAACTGATGTTTAAACTCAGCTTAGTTTTAATAGTATGATAGCCCGTCGTCACTCTACAATTCATATACAAAAAGACATGTGAAAATTGAAAGAAGTGTAAAAAAATATCTGCTATGACCAGGACTCTCTACACTTATTTTTAAAGTCAGCTTAATTTTGATAGTATGATATTCTATTTTCGAGAAAAAAATTATTAGAACCCAGAACCAGCAGCCAGACTTGTAATAGACTTGCTCAAATGCCAGGCTAGGCTGGGCTTTGGACCGGGCCTGAAAAAACTAGGTCTGAGCCCAGATCGAACATCGGACATTCTTAGGCCAGACCGATTATTAGTGGGCTTCTTGCACTTTCGGGCTTCGAGGTTAAGGCCTGAGCCCAGCCTAACATACCATCGGGCCGGGCTGCCCATAAACAAGTCTAACATGAAACGTTACCATTGTCGATTAGGCATTGCTGGTTAGAACCGATAGTAATTGCCAGTTGTCCAGTAGACCAGCATAGTGCTACAGTCAAACGACACACGATGCTTCTACCTTGAACATGAGGTGCACTGCTTGTATTAAATTAGACATATCCAATAAGATGTATCTAATCAGTATTAGTTTTTTATATTTTAGAATGAAATAGATAGTTTTCTTTCTTGGCAAAAACTTCTCCGTTGTGTTTGTGTCGTGGCTATAAGTTTAATGTAGTTAGTTTGGTTTTATTGATTAATAAGTACATTTTTTTATAATATTTTAGGATATAAAAATGAAAATAAGGTATATATTAAACTCCTTATGTTCCCATTTGATCATTTAAAATATAGAGTGAACTTTTCTATTATCCTTTATTAAATATATGCATATACTTTTCACTATATTCATATATGTATATATTTAGAGGAGTTTATTAGTTTATTAGTATTTATATAATTTATATCGATTTGTCATACATAAAAAAGGAAAAATATTGAGAGATTTATTATCAAACAAATATGAGTAATTATTATTTTGGTAGTTTGTGATAAACTAGTTTTGCGAGACAAATCTCTCTCCATGAGTTGATGGATATGTTTCTCCCAAACTTAATATGAGTGGAGATAGCGATATATTTTTTGATGATAAATCTTAATTACAATGATGAAACACAAGAAGATCAAGCTATATGTATCATTTTTTTCTCTCTATCTACATATTAACATATATGTTATTTTCGTATTATTGATATATTCTTGTGAAACTAATATTTTATTTGAGCTACATCCTTTGAGTCTCGATTACTTTGAGAATATGGAGAGCACAAAGGTATATGTCTATGTTTATCTATATCAATTTCACCTGCTTTCTATATATGTACAGGGTAAAACACCATTGATTTACCTTTAGTTTGTTTGCACTTGTTTCTCATATATATATTTTTGCATAAACGTGTTTAGGGAGAGCAAATCCTATATATTTGTTATGCATGTTTTAGATTCATGTTGTTCACTTTCTTTTTAATATTGGATCTTTAAAATTGAGTATATATGTGAGTACATGATATTTAGTGTTAATGGATACTCAATAAATTAATTCATATCCTTCATATGCAACCAGTTGATTATCAAGTAGAGGATAACAACCGATTTATTAGAACTAATATTTTTTTCTTTTAGTTGTACAAAGAAATAGTTCCTACCATGATAAGACTAATGGATGATACTATGGTTTGATGTTTATCAAACCAAGAACTCATCATGTTGATAAGGATGAAGTCAAGCTCATGACAAGAAATAACTTTAGATAAAGGTTGATCAAGACCCGATATAAAGATGGTTCAACCAGATTGTCACAAGTGTTGATCTTAGCTTAAGCATCGACCTCGATGTGGATGGCACAAAACAAAGATATAATTCAACTAATAATATTTTTGTTAGTCTTTTACTAGTCTTAGAGTTTGGTGAAAAGACCAGATTGCTAGATAGACGTTGTATTATCAAGAGGGGTCTATGAGGTGAGCATATAGATGATCTTGTGCCATATTAGTTTATTTGCACATAGTGAGAGTGTCTAGCCAAATGTGGTGAGCCTTTTCTTAAGTCTCATACAAAGAGAGAAGTGGTATATCTAATAAGATTGAGTAGTCTCTTATGGCTATATCTACTTGAGTATCTTTTAGAGTTTGAGCCATTTATCATTGAGAAAAGTTATGGTTCTTAGATGAATTGTTCATAGGTTGTATAGCCCTTTGAATATCTTTTTCATACAATCCAACAACATTGAATTTTGATACCTAAGTCATGAGATATCACCGTTTTTGTGTCGATCAATTGTACTGAAAAATGATCTACAGTCAGACCTCCCGGTGAACTACGGTCAGACTGCTACTTGGTCCGATTAGAGTCTTCCAGAGACATTTTAACCTCACAAGGGAGCACTGGTCGAACCGAGAACTTAACATTAGTCGGACCAAGATGGGCATTAAATGCGCTGCAATGGCTCTTTTTTTAACTGTTGCACGGGCTAGGCGGTTGGGCCGGCTCTCTCATGGCGGTCAAATCGGCAATGTCTAAAAGTTAGAGAATCTTGCCTCCAACGGCTAGTTTGGCTTTGTGGGTGTATAAATACACCCTCTTTAGTAGCAAGGATAAGGTTTTGGTACTTCATTGCATTATTTTGCGCCCTTGCAAAAACTCTCATACTTTTAAGCACTTGGATTATCTAGTGAGATGTTGGAGAGTAAGTTGAGCCAAGCCAATTGTATTGTTTCATTGTTAAAACTAGTGTGGCTCTTGATCATTCTCAGTAAGCATCCTAGACTTATTACTCTTGGAGGTTGTCACCTCCTAGATCACTTGGAGGAGTTTAACTGACGACCTCTCCAAAGAAGTTTGTGGAGGAGACCTGGTGGCTGATTGTGAGTGGCTCGGTGTTCGCCATATCTGGAGTAGGTGAAGAATAACCCCTAGTGATCATGCTTATGTAGACCACTTCAAGACCGGCTCATATCTCATCTATCTCTTAATGAGGAGATTCAGAGGTTTGGTGGTTTGAACAGCGAAGTTAGGCTAGCCTCAATGGGATTAGGAAACTGACAAGTTTCCAAACCTCGGATAAAAAATCGTTTGTTACTCATCTCATTTACTTTATTGTATTTCCTTTGACCAAGTTTACATACTAAAGATTATTTGTGCTAATATCACCCTAGGCTTGCAAATGTCAACATAGGGTAAGCTTCTTTGTGCACATAGTTGAGACTAGTTAATTTAAGCCTTGAATTGTGCAAAAAAATCATTTTAATTCTCTTTCGCATATAAAACCCGATTTTAGCAAAAAAAATTTAACCACTTATTCACCACCCTCTAGTCGACCTTGTTGATCCTATAGCAGCACAACACAATGCACATAGAGGCAGCATGTGATGTGCATAAGTTGTTATGCTAGTGTTATCTCTATTTTTAATTATATGTTGTAGTTGATTTTTATACACATTGTTTTATCATTCGTTTTATTAAAAAAGACAAAATCTAATAATGTGACACCAAATGCCATCAACAAATGCAACTTTAAAAAATGTTACCGTGGAAGACCATTTTTCTAAAAGATACCATCGCCGTCACAACTTCATTAGTAGTAATCCGTTATGCACTATATAAAAACCTTTTGCCCTTGTATCAATGTCTTAGATATGACATACCTCCTATACCTAAACTAAAATATCTTTGAAAATACCATATATCTACATACTAAAGATGAAAGCATATGTAACTAAGAAAAGAAACTATGCCGGATTGTAGAGTTTGATTCAGAAACAAATCAATATACTCAATTCTATTGGCTAAAGAGTTTTCCTAGTACTACTTAAAAAAATATCATCAATCAGTATAAATATAATAACCTCTTAGGAGGAGAGAATATACAATATTGAATCTCAAACCAAACACAAGCCACATTGAGCCAAGATCTAATAAGCTACCTCACTACTAGTTATCAACTACATTTCACCTTATATGTTACCACATACTAATTGGATAGGTTAGATAGAATAGATTGCTCTCGTTTTGTACTATATGTGGTTCAAATCACCGAATGCATATAAACAAGAGTAGAGCTATTATATATATTGAGACCCAAATCTGTATAAAAATCTCTCTTCTTCTCACTACATCTCGTAGATATTTTGGTATTAGCCAAATCCTATGCCTATAAATACATAGTCAGCTATCACTCATCGACATCTTGTTAAGTTAAGTATGTATAATGTATATGAAAATTGAGACTTAGCTACGAGAATTATATTTGAGGCAGTACAATAGCTGGTAGTTATGATATTTTCACACAGCTAATTTTTTTCCTAAAATTTTAAATGAGATTTATTGTGACATTTTTAAATTTCACACACGGATAATATTAACACAATTTACTTCTAATTCTCCTGTCAGATATTAAGTAAGTAAAAATGTAACTTATGGTATTCAATTGTGTTAATATTAGTTTTGTATGAAATTTGGAAATATCACTATAAGTCTCATTTTTAATTTTAGGATAAAATTTTAATTGTGTAAAAATATCAGTATTACCAAGTAACTGTACCGTCTCAAATATAATTCTAGCAACAGCACCAAACTAAATCTGAGTTTACATATATACTTAACAAGGGTAAAACAGGTGTCTAACGGAATACTATGACAGCGATGATATTTTTTAGAAAAGTGGGCTTGTACGATAGCATTCTTATATTTGTCAATGGTATTCTTTAAAATAAGGCTTTCGTTAAAAAGTTTTTTACCCATTGTTTATTTTGTCGTGTCTTTTACGTCCCTCGGTTCCAAGAGGTAGTACAGAAACATTAACCTGTTGTTCATTGATTAAGCCTTTCGGTCTGATCTTAGCCCCTGACTTTACAATTTTTTGAATTTTACGAATGCGCACACGCCATATTCAAAAGCGTCATATGTTAGTTTAGAAACGGAGCAGGGCCGGAGTATGTACGTACCTTGAGCCACTTGTGGGTGGTGCTCCGGTAGCCGGTGGCGAAGATGATGGCGTCGAAGGCGTGGCACTGGCCGTCGAGGAACTCGACGTCGTTGCCATGGACGCTCTTGAGGCCGGCCGGCAGGACGCGGATCTCCCCCGACCTGATCTTGGCGAAGGTTCCGACGTCGTAGACGGGGTACACTGGGGTGGTCATCTTCATGGTGAAGGGCCCGATGGCCGGCCGCCGGAGGCCGTAGCGGGCGGTGTTGCCGAAGACGACGGCGCACATGAGCAGCACCAGCTTGTCGAGCGCCCACAGTGGCAGGTACCTCATCAGCGTCATCGCCATGCTCCAGATCTCCCTGCTCACCACGTGCACCTCGCTGCGGACGACGATGGAGGTGGTGGCGCCGGAGACGGCGAGGTCGTAGGCGATCTCCATGCCGGAGTTTCCGGAGCCGACTACGAGCACGGACTTCCCCCTGAACCCCTCCGCCGACCTGTAGTCGACGGAATGCATCGCCTTCCCGGGGAAGGTGTCCACCCCGGGCACCTCCGGCACCACCTTCTCGTCGTTCTCCCCGGCGGCGGCCACCAGGTACCTCGCCACGTACCGCTCCGGCCTCCCCGTGCCGAGGTTGACGGCGTCGACGAGCCACCTCCCCCACGCCGCGTCGTACCTCGCCTCCCGGACCTCTCGGCGGAGGCGGGACCGGACGCCGAAGCGCGCCGCGTAGGCCTCGAGGTAGCGGATGTAGTCGTCGCGGGGGAGGTAATTGGGCGCGTCGTCGGCGTGCGGCGCGTGCGGCAGCGCGCAGAAGCGCTTGGCGATGTGGAGGAGGAGGCGGTCGTAGGCGCGGTGCCGCCACAGCGACGCTACGCAGTCGTCGCGCTCCAGGACGAGGCAGCTCCCGACGCCGCGCAGCGACAGGCACGCAGCCGTGGCCAGCCCCGACTGCCCGGCCCCCACGATGATCACCTCCTCCTCCTCCGGTATCACCTCCGCCGCCACCGCAGCCGCCATTGCAGCCTCTAGCAGAGCTCGTCGCGCTTCGTGAAGCGAAGCAAGTGATGGATGCATCTGGTGTGGGAAGGTAGCTTATATAGGAGTGGCGTGGAAAGGTCGTCGCGTTGGCAGCTGCGAGGCCCAGCTGTCAGGCAGCTTGTGTTGGATTGCTCGCGTATTGTTTGTCAAAATGAGAAGAGATTGTCACTGGCTACTCGTCCTTTCGTCTTAAAATATAATGCCTATTGGATCGCTATATTTTTTAAAAAAAATATAACTACTGTGGTTTTTATAGAACGCGTTGCTCGCATTTTGAATAGTACATACCCCTTCAATTTTTGCTTGACGTTGATGTTGATTAATTCAGTTTATTAACGAAATATTTGTATTTCACACGTGCTACACATTGTAAAACGATGTGGAAATGGATCCACACCCCGATGAATGCCGCGTGGACAAGGGAGGGATCGGACGGCTCGCTCGGTGGGGCTCCAGGAGCAGTGGGTTATTGTTGCCATAGTGAATGTGAATTACCACTTGCTGTAGCTACTATGGCAGAACACTCAAGACACATTATCCCTTTGCAGTTACAGCACAGGATTTGCAACTGAAGTTCTGAACCACATGTCTAAGTGCATCCCCAAATAACTCCAGGCCCTGATAACAACTTCACCATCCTCGTAACAACTTCATCTCCTCATAATAAAGATGAAGAATTAAATTTGGTGGAAATTTGGTGATAGATTACTATTGACTTTTATCTATTAAATGAAATGTGTGTTAAAGAAAAACACACATAGGTATGTATGATCACATACGTATACGCTCGCTTGTGTACTGCCATCGCCAACCACCATAATATCAGCAGTCAACACATTTGCAAGATGCCAACCACATTCACGTACCCTTGCATGAGTACTTTCATATATAGCCACCATTGCATTAGTCAATCACCATCGCATGCTCACACATATATTCATTAAACTATATATACATATCCGGTGTCTATTTTTCCTGTGTACGATCGTAAATCAATTGTCGCCAATAAAGAAAGTATGGTACATAAATAAACTTTGGATTATAGCTAAATCAGGACAATTTAACTAATTAGAAGCATTAGATTACCCACTGGCCACTTTTGCTCGCAACCGGCTGGTTATCATGTGTGCACACACTTACAGTGTACATGTTAGCACGCAAAGATGATTAACCTTACGGACTGAGTTAGGGCGGTCACGGTAGAAGATTCTTACAGGCCTGTTTGATGCTTCCATCCCCTAGCCTGGCCGTCTCCCTCTAGATTGGTTGAGTTTGGTCTGGCTAAAAGATTCACATAGAGTTGTTTGGTTGTTTATATTGATTTATCTTAGGTAGCATGAGATTGTCTTTGATTGATTGCATAAGAGATGTAATTTGAAAAAAGATATTGTGTGGTTGATGATATGGACCACAGGTATGGATACCTCTTTTCTTCATGATGAGATAATCTCTTAGAAGATGATGAAAATTCCTACAATTTGAACTTGTTTATATATCAATACTTTCACTGTTAATTTATCATATAGGCATTTTAAAAGTAATTCATAAGCACGGTAACAGTGACTAAATACCGTCTAGAGAAAGGAAGAAAAATAATTAAAAAAAGATCCCTCACACCTTTTGCACTCCTTGCTAAAGGAGATCTTAGTTCATCGCTCACCACCTGCTCCACAGAGCCTGGCCTCTTGTCATCATCATAGCTGTCAAATCCCTTGCTCCCTCTACTTATGGTTGGATCCGATAGATGTGAGCTCTTGGCCATCGGGTCTAATAGTAGCAACCATGGAGGCCTACTAGGAGCAAGATGCAATCCGCTTGGACTGGACAAGTAGCAAAGCTCGAATCGCTCGTTTCCATCGGGTCTGACTTGGGAGGCCGTTTTGCACGAGTGTTGCCAAGCCGGCGGGGACTGCAGGCAACCAAACATCCCGGCACCGCACCCGCACATGCGAGTCTAAGTTAGATCCACGTAACCAAACGCGTCCATAACTACTGTTTGCAGATTCATTACCACACGCAGATGAAACTGTTTTTACTTCCTCAAAATACATGTAAATAGTAAATTCTTAAATAATTTAATCACATTGGTACAATATATATCTACTATCCTATAAAATTTAAGCATTAAATCTGGCCCATGCATTGATAAAAAAAGACAATTATATACTATGAACAATACTTATATTATTTGCCACTGTATTGTCTTTTTTTTCTTTTTTTAAAATCAAATTTAGAGTTGATTTTTTTGGTGATATACTCTATTGTTATTTTTAAAAAAAACACGCACACACCTATTTCTATTGTTTTTGGTAAATAAAGTACACAAGACAACATCCCATCAAGGAGTAAAAAAAACATCCCCACGCACAACTAGACCACAACTCGATTACTAGAGACGATCCTACGAGTGAGTGAACAGATGCAGTGAAAGTGAGATTCATTTACGGCAAGACTAATATTAATTCAAGACCACTAATTAAGGCCAAGTTAAGCATATTTTATTTTGTTTAATTCATCCACATCCATAAACTCAGAAATAAAGATGGCCAACAGCTGTCCTAAATGCCCCTCCTCACCATCCCTGTGCAGCACACGCCATTTTTCCCAGTGCTCTGGGTAACTCCTACCATCCCGTCGTATCCAATCAGTCATTCTACAATTTATTCCTAAAAAAATATAAAAATGAGATAATTGACGTAAGCAGAGAGTTATCGATGACCGTAATATCTATATATATATATATACAGATGAAGATGAAAAGAAGCGAAGATTTTTACGTAGGTTTGAACCTCTTAGATATAGTAGCCCACTCATATTTGGTCAGGTAGTCGGTATTTCTACTATATATATAAATCTCATGAGTACAGAATATGAAAAGAAACTTAATCTAGTCTATCATAACATCTATATAAAAATTAGACATGTTAGTTGGCGGCTAGTCATAATTGGGCTCTTCCAATTTGGACTTGACGAGATCGTATAGGTAGCGAACATTTGGCTTGCGATGGCTGGTCTTAGGTTGAGATCTCTGGTTGCTTGTTCTGGTTTGTTCTCGCTTCCTGTCTCTCTTTCAGCAATCTTGTATTTATATCATTGTTTATCTCTTTGTCCAAGTAGAACTAGAGAGATAAGTATATATATGATTTAAGTAGTCATGGCCAGACCTAACGAGGACTCTATCTCTTTTTTTAAGACACCTTCTTTATCTGCTCTATTCCATATAGAATATACTTTTCGAGGACAGCTTCCTTATTTGCTTCGAATTCTATCCATACCTATAGGGTTTGTTTCCATATAGAATATGGTATATGTTACTACACCGAGTTATATACACATATGTGTGATATCTATTTCTAGAACTCTGACAAAAGGGTTCTAAAGTGAGGCTTAATTAAACTAAAAAAACAAATCTTAATATAACATTCTATGTGGGAGAAAAACAAATATTACATAAGAGTTGGTAGTGCCACTATCAACTATGCATTACCAATTCAACATGTTAAAAATAATCTAATTGAGCTAAATATATTAAAACAACAGGTATAGTGTGTTGTAGCAAAATGCCATAAAACTTGAGTGTCATTTGGCAGCACCACGATTTTATGATCTCTCATGGTAAATGTTATAAAACTAGAGTATCCTATAGTATGTCTAAAGATTTCTCGTATCTCAGTCCATTATAATCATCATAAAGGTATCATAGTGTTCTATTGGTATAAGAATTAACAAAAGTTATTGTTATGATAGCAAAAGTCCTAGTGACGACAGGCAAAGGCAAAGGATAGCGAACTTAACAATTTAAATCTTGAAACATTATAGTCAATGCTAAACCTTACCAAGCGTTCAATATTAATTTTTTTTACGAAAGTCTAGGTATCGTCCTAAATCAATATAAAAATAGTATAAAAATATGAGGAAAGGGAGCGTTATAAAAATATACCTAAAATTACATGTCCAGATAATACTTTAATATTGTTCGTTTGGTTTGTTTTCTATTATCTAGACGTCTTCATACGTGAACATTCTTTTGGCCAAGTTAAATAGTTATTGTTCATGAGCTAATCATCCTTTAAATATATGTTGGTGTTTGTTTAGACTTAAGCTAAGTATTGCTTGAGCTTCACACCCATATTTTTCTATTAATCAATAATAACATGAAATAATGTATTTTCTGAAATATGTATATTATATAGAATTGGCATACACTAAGATCTTTTCACAATTAATTGATTTGATACAGTTGCAAATGCCGTATATTAACTCATGTATATCCATCAATAGTGAATGATATTTAATTTCACTGGATGATTGAGTCCAATGCTTTAGGTTTCTTAATATGAATTTTGTAATTTTTTTCACCCATTAGACTTTCAAGATTATCATAATTATATTCAGTATGATCACCTTGTCCAGGGATGGGGTCATTTCTATCGTTTTGTTTTTTTCCAATATATTAGTATGCTTGTTGGCTAATTTAAACCTATCAAGAGTAATATCTTCATATATAGTAAAAATTAACATTAGTTACTGTAAAAATATAATATGATCAACTCTTTTTATTCCTTTAGAAAATACACATGTATGATGGGATGAAATACTTCATCGCAAGTCCAATATTCCATTAACTTGAGCACAAATAGACGAATAGACGCATTGCATGATTATAAACATTAGTACACCAATTAATATAAAGCATTTATCTTATTTAAATATTTTAAACAGCATAAGATTTGCAATATACCCGTGTCTCTACATTGGCTCTCATAGTTGTTATGTAATCGTCCATGTCGTGCATAGAGATCTTCCTACTTATGACTAATTAAGTTTTATTGCTTTTTAACTGAGTTTTGATGCTATTAAATAATGCAAAAAACGATACTCTAGTTCTTGCAACATTTTGATTATTAGTATTAGTGACATAGATAAACAAAGGATGTATGAATGTCATATTCACTATTTGTATTAGCGAGGTCGGCACAGTTGAATTCCCAATATAGTGATTCGTGTTGTTTGAATCACATGTTTTTGAGCTTTCACGACAGCTAAATATCGATGCGTGTGTTTAATATTTATTGGAATGTAAATCAACAAAGACATTGAGCTAGCCACATACATGTATAGAATTACATAATTAAAACTTTTTAAATTTAGAACCAATTAATTATGAGGGAGGCATTACCAATTCATGCTTAAGATAGATTCTCACTATCTTTATAATAAAGTTGGTATATATGGCATAATATTCATCTATTCCAAGGTTGTCATCCTGTTTTAGCAATCCAAACATGGTATGTTCTAAGTATACTTTCTCATCACTATAAATCCGCATATGTGCGAACCTCATTAATTCAGGACTGCTACAACAGGACGATAACCTTGGCAATCCAAAACATGGTGTTTTCTAAGTATACTTTCTCATCACTGCAAATCTGCAAATGTGTGAACCCCATTAATTCAAGACTACTACAATAGGACATAATCTTAGAATAGATGAAGATGGTGCTATATATAACAATTTTATTATAAATAAAGTGAGAAACTATCTTAAGCTTAAACAGGTAACATCTAGCTTATAAATAATTGATTTTAAATTTGATAAGTTTTAAGTTCCATTTTTTATACATGTATGTGGCTAACTCAATTTCATGTTTAGATTTTCATTTCAATAAATATCAAAGACACACTTCGGTAATTAGTTGTTGTGAACACCCAAAAACATGAGATACTTGTACTCGACTCTCCATATTGAGAATTCAGCTATGCTTACCTCATTGCTATGGTTAATAGCTATGACATTTATAGAACAACATTTAAATTGATACTACAAGGACTAGATTACCATTTTAACATACCATTTTATAATTATAGAACGGTAACAAAACTTGATTAACAATGAGTGGAAAGACCTCCACGTTACAATATGGACAATCATAGAACTACAAAAGCCAATGCAGAGAAACCAATATATTGCAAATCATATGCTTTTTAAAATATTTAAAAAAGATAAATGTTTTTTAATCACTCTACTAATGTTTTATAATCATATAAGTGTATATTGTGGTCTGTTCATGCTCAAGTTCATAGAGTATTGGAATGTAGATACATTAACTCAACCTATTACACCAGTGTATTTCCTAAGGGAAAAAAAGATGATCATATTTTAATTTTTTTTTCTATTAACCAATGTTCATGTTTGCTACGCATGAAGATATTGCTCTTCTTAGGTTCAAGCTAGCCTGCATACTAATTACATGTTTAATTACTGAATTGAGCTTTGGTAAACAATATTCTCTTAGTCATGATCCTGATGCTAAGAACTACAGATACCAAAAATTGATCCAATAAGATCTGTCTAGCTAGAAGTTCCCTGTCAAGTAGGTTTTAGAAACAATTTAAAGGTTCATCACAAAAGCAGGTCCACAAATTGAAAATTGGAAACACAGAATTAAAATTTCACAACTATTCAGAAAAGAAAAACCATTTTTTATTGCTTAAACCAGGCTTTTCATTATTACATCTTTTCAATTAACATTCAGAACAGATGGATGTTACCCACACTAATAAAATTAACACTTTTTGGATAAAATAACAGATTTTCAATAAGTTTAGCCCAATAAGAATCAAGGCTCGGGGTATGCATGGTAATAAAAATGTGGTCAATTTAGTTTATATTATTTCTATTAAATATAAATAAGCATAATCTAAATAAATGTGGTCAATTTAGTTTATATTATTTCTATTAAATATAAATAAGCATAATCTAAATAAAGTAAGGGAAAAAAAGTTCATGGGATCATTAGATGAAGTTCTGAATAAGCCTTTGCAAGTTCATTACATGATGTCCTGTCCTGTAAATCTATAGCTGGCATTCAGGGAAAGTAAGAGCAAAAAGAACATCTAGAATAGAAGTTGCTCAGCAGAAGTATACCGTAGAAGGGTAACATGTTCTTTACTGGACTTCTAAATACTATTAAAGTCATCACAAGCTTCAATGTGAAGCCACTGCATTTTAGAAAATTTGGCATGTGCTACAGGCTGCAACCAATAAACAGATAAGCTACAGAGCTATGGACTAACCCTCACTTGTTCATCACTAGCACAATTTCTGCACATTGCGGCATATGGCAAACAAATATAACACAAACTCTAGGTCCAAAAAATAAAAAATATCTTCTAATGTAAACCATTAGACACAAATTATATTCAATCTGCCAATGACATATGCACATGTGCATAGAATGCAATACTTCACAAAAATATCTTATCCACAAGTATATAAATCTAATCACAAAATATTTGTGAGGGGATGGTATAGAGCGCATTATTTACCATCACCAACTCCACGTTTTAAGTAGAGATGTTTTATATACGGGCAAAAAGTTTCTCAACAAACCAAGACTTCTTTTCTCTCATATTACTTCATCCCAAATTCTCAACAAGTTGAATGCCATAACAGTGATGCTCTAAATTCTTGACTGCAGGACCATTTTAATTGAGGTGATGGATTCACAGTTCAAAGAACAGCCAGAAAAATAATTGACTTGTAAATACAGTCATCAAAACTGCGTCTACGAGGTGCCAGTTCATATGATTCTTACAAACTCAAAAATAATTGACTTCATATGGGTGATGACCTCAGCAAGAAGAACCACCATTGAAACAACACAAACCAGTGGTGGAAACTACTGCTCATATTTTAGAAACATATTGCTGTCCAAATTTTCAAACAGGTTCTGGCTTCTTGCTACATGCATGTTCATTTCATTTTTAATCTACCTGGAATCATGTGGTCATTGTTTAATAAATGGATAGAAGAGATAAAGTATGTTGCAAACATACGACATGCCAATTAACTCAGACAATGAAAGTTTTCATCCCTTTCATTTTAGCTACTGTGTGAAGAAATATAAACATGAAGAGTCATTTTATTTAATTGTTGTGTGCTTAGAAAATATAGAAGTTGGTAACCAAGATCTAAGTTACTGAAGCATGAAATGAAAATTTGCACAAGAGTTAAAATTTCAGAAAAATACCTCTTCCCCTAAGAAGCTGTGGCCTAAGCTACAATCCAAATATTTAAACCACCACTAAGTTTTATAGTAAGAATCTGATTGTCAAATCGTATCCTTTTGCTCCTCCCCAAACTGTCTACAAGCCAACCATCCTTAAGAATCAATTGTTTAATCATAAGTCACCTGCAACACCAGAGAAAAACATGTGTGACGCCAACAGCACTTAGACTTTTAATTGAATTTCTGATATTATGCAGTGATCAATGTGGTCAATTTCAATTCCTTTCTTAGACATCTCTTCTGCTAAACTGGTAGCCTGTTCAGCGTTTCCTAACCTTGCCACGCTTG
Source organism: Oryza coarctata (assembly GCA_030770085.1). Taxonomy (NCBI): domain Eukaryota; kingdom Viridiplantae; phylum Streptophyta; class Magnoliopsida; order Poales; family Poaceae; genus Oryza; species Oryza coarctata. The sequence goes on along the minus strand of CM061463.1, from coordinate 7,992,427 downwards.
CAATTAATATTTGTCACTAACAATGTTCGGTTCCACACCTTGGTTTTCCATGTCAACCAGCAAGGCCTTCGCAGTTTCAATCTGACCAAACTTACGGTAGCCATCCATCAACATGTTGTAACTCCATTTCATAGAAGTACTTGAGATCTTGTTCCAAGTTCCCCACTTTGCATAACCCACTTATTAGAACATTGTATGCATACAATCTATTCTTGCAATCTTCCTTCTCCATTTGGACAAATAGATCAACTGCTTCCCTTATTTGCACAATCCATTCGGCAGCGTTCTATACGTAAATTCGTTATTTTTAACTCCCTTCTGTCTCATCTCACCTAGGAGCACTACAGCTCAGCCTGATTTCCCTTCCTTACGGAGACCAGACATTAGCGTGTTGTGTTCGTGACATTCCGAGGGTGCTCATTCGAACTGTCGTGTTTATCGCAAGATCAACTCGACGGGTTGGACAGAATCCTTTCACCAAAGCAGTCCATGTCACAACATTCGGTGAGCACCTTGCTGCCAGCATGTCGCCTGTGATGCCATTTATTCCCTGCACAAAGCATTCAAGAAGCCCGAGGATGAAACCGAATTCCCTCTTAACTCCCGTCTTCCCGTCTTCAGGCTGCCGCCCTCCGCGCACAGCCCAGTCGGTGCGCACAGCGAAGCACGCCAACAAGAAAGCCGAACCCAGTCGCCTTGTCGCCCACGCCGCGGGAGTAGGTCCGCTTGTTGGGCCCCAACTTTATTGTTTTCCTTGATTAATTAAGAAAGTTTGAAATTTATGAGTACGAAATTTTACTTTGTCCAGAGTCTCAGTTGTAACTTTTTCAGGATTTAATAATTTGGTTTGGAGTCCCAAATTTAGATTTTCCTTGATTTAATAATTCTGAAATTTGGAATTAATATGTACCAAAGTTGAAATCTGCTTAGGGTCTTAATTTTTAGCTATTCATGATTTGACGGTTCCAGATGTTTGTAGTCTTAATTATAGCTTTTTCATGATTTAATGGATCCAAAATTCGTAATTTATTAATATGAGTTATACACTGTGTAGTGTCTCAATTGAAGATTTTTCATGATTTAATATATATGAAATTCCGAGTTGATAAGTACTGTGTTGTATATGGTTTTGAGTCTCAATACTAGCTGTCCATGATTTAATAACACTAAAATTCATCGTAACTAATAAATATCAATTTGTAATTAGTTGATTTAATAAGTACGAAATTTAGATAATATTCGCTTCTTGTTTTTCTTGTTGGAGTCTCCATTTACTAATTTGCTTAATTTAATTGTTCTTAAATTTGGAATTTAGAACCACTAACTTGTATTTAGTTTAATGTCTTGCTTTCAGATTAAACTAAAAACTAAAAAAGCCCATAGGATGGAATTTATAAGTACTAAGTTGTATTTAGTGAATAGTTTTAATACAAATTCCTTGGTAGTCCGCGCGAACTTCTTCGATTTGTGGATGACACCACAGATAGTCTTACGTGCAAGGAATACCTATGTTGATTGCTAAAACGATACATGCAGATGGATCTTCTTATGGACGAATGTGCAAGGAATACCTATGTGGATTGTAAAAACAACACCCGTAAATGGATCTTCTTAGGTGCAACGAACTTCTAAATTTGTGGATGAACATCTCACGGCCTGAATTAAACTTACAAGGTCAAACAATGGAGTAGCTGAGTCATTGGCGATGTCATTCCATATGAGGAACATCTGAATTAGAAAATCTTATTTGAGAAACAGAAACTGATCTTGATTGAGAAAAAAAATAGCACCTGAGCAAAGCCTGTCTCGAGCTTGCAGAAACAGTATTGAACGAGGCAAATCTGGATTGCAAATTCCGTCTTTGCTATCTGCTATCTTCAAGAAATAAGAACGTCAATTATCATAGATATTAAGCCGGGAAAGATTGTTAATCACAAAAACTGTCAGCAGCCTGTATAATTCCAATTAATGCATCAAATAGAAGACGCCGTGGGTTGCGTCCCAAATCAGACTTATCAGACAAACAAAATCAAATCTAAGGACGAAATGTGCACTCAAATTATTAGATTACTTGTGATAGAGCTTATCCATTTGAATTTAAATAATAGATTTTATGATTGAATCAGTGTTCGAATGTATTTATAGAAATAGAATATATGTGTATGTATTTATAAATATGAATATTCACTCGTTATGAGTTACTATTGTATTTTAAAAAAATCAAACCTAGGTTCAGACTCCAAACAAATCACTACAACTCTATCTGAGTCCAAACCACTTAGAAATCTGTGCAGGGATGTGACCACAGGAAATACAGGACGGATCTGACCAAAGGAAATCCTGAACCAAACAAAGCTATACCTTCCCCGGCAAAGGTCGTACGCATCGTCGATGGAGTCCAAATCGCTGCATCTGCTCCTGCAGAGAAATGGTCTTTGGGCTTTAAATTCATCCTACAACATTTATGATTATAATAATTGTAGCGTCACTCTCATATTAAAAAATGTTTATACTGATATTAATCTTAAAAATTGAGCTAATACCGACGTAGATATATTATTATCAAACATTATTTTATATATTGATAAAGTCGTTATAGTCATAAATATCTTAAAATTGTAAAACTGCACCAGACCTAACTTAAACCCACAAATACAATATAAATCCTAAGTCGAAACCTTAAAATCCTTTGTATATCATTGCTCCTAAGTTCAACACTGAGTCTTCATTCTACTGGAAGCGATAATAGCAAGGGTGATTATATGAGATATTCAGCAAGTCATAATAATTAACGTAACATTATCAAGAAGAGTTTGATTTATTTTGCAATTAATTTTATTTTTTAAAAAAGTTTACAATGTTGTTGCATAACATTCACATATATGCACAATATAATAGCTTTAGAAGAATTTTTTTTGTAAGATGGCAATTTTTTTTCCTTTTGCTAACATGCATGTAATTTATTGCATAGAAGAATTATATGCGAGGAGTGAAAGAGATGTGATGAGCCAAATATAATAAATAAAGTAAACATTATATGAAATAGTGCTTGCCATGGATGTCCCAGTTTTATAACTTGGCATGAATGTTCTAGTTTTGTAAATTAGTCCTATAATTTTTCACTCTTTTATTGTCATTTTCTATTATATTTGTTGATTATTTCATACTTAATACATCAAATGATATACCTTGACATGTAGAGTCTCAAAGGCATGACTATAAGAGCTAATTTAAAGCATGTAGCTAAAGGAATGTACACTTGAGTCATATAGTACATATGACATAAACTGGCAATGATTTTGGACAGACAAACATGAGGAAATGTCAAATATAGTTAAGATAAATATTGTGACAATAGAACAGGGAGAATACAGCTGAGTTCTAGGAATATACCTAGATCTGAAGGTAGTAGAGCCGTTATACTTGTTATATCAACTGCCACTAATTTGATCCTAGGCAATTGAAGTACACCTTAAGTAAATATATTACATGCATCTATCTTATAAATATATGAATCGTTTCTTTTTATTTTCTATATATTTATATGTTTCTTTTTATTTTCTATATATTTATATATTAGATTATATAAGTATAAGTTTAAACCTAAAGACATGATGAGGTGGGCATCATTCTTTATGTCTCTACTATACCAAATGACTTAAATGATTCTTGAAGTTGCATAGTTCATTTTTAAGGATAATCAAGTAATAAATAATACAACATAAAGATTACATTCTTCCTAGATACAAACTATTATGGATTTAAATAAAAATTATATCTATATGTGATTTAATGTAGGTGTATATTGATAAATATCTAACTATGAATATACGAGAAATTTATATATATGTATATATGTGAGATGGTTGATATGTTAATGTCAACGTATCACTTTTGATAAAATTTTAGATGCTTAATTATAGCAATATTTCTATTAGAAATTATGAGGGTCTGTGAGAACATATGTGCATGCTATCTATTTTTGAGAGCACATAGCTAGCAGTTCCTAAGTATAAAAAAACAAATTTAATTTTTTTAATAATCACGTCACTATTAAGTTTCAAACAAAACCTATCAGTACCACTTGTTACAGGTTTTAAATAAAACTGGTCATATGTAACTATGACGGGTATTAATCTACGTCATTATAGGCGATTGGGTTATCTCTCATGAATTATGAACAAAGATAAATTACATTTGGTGGTTTATAAGCATAATCACATGTGTTAAATATTATAGGTCGTAAGTATAATTAGTATTTTACATTTTTTCTATAGCGCGTCATAAGTAAATATTAAGGCCTTAACCCACATTGATATGAAGTTATTATTGGCCGACTAAGGGATCGGATCATCAGAGCAACTACGATATGAACTCGACGTGGCCATGTGGGCTGTGTGAGGTACCAAAAGGAGGATGGCTCCGAGGAGGTGGTGCGGGCCTGGACGCTGCGGCGGTCAGCGAGGGGCACCATGTTGTACTAACGTCGAGGGCGGCGTAGAGCTGGATCTTGCCGGCGTTGCAAACAAAATCGGAAAAGAACATCATGAACGCGGCTCGCGTCACGCGCGACGACGGCGGACGCAAAAACGAGTCGGAAAACGTGGGCTGCGGTGGGACTGTTGCGCTGAATCGGACGCGTGTAGGGAAAGAGACGCACGCGCTCGCGACGAGGGAGGCTGAATCAGACGCACGTAGGAGACGATGCGCACGCACGATGACGGACGAAAAGGTGGATGAGTACATAAACAACTTCAATCTCGACTTATATTATATTATATTATATATATATATATAATATTATATATAATTGAAACTGTTTCCGCTGAATAGTTTCGTACGTCGTCTGCCTAGCGCTCACGTCGTCCGTGCGTCAGCATCCGCATATCCGACTCCAGCGCGTCTTGCGTCACGTGACGAGAGCCCGTCCGTTTCCCATCATACCGTGCACACCTCGGCCTCCAAACCAGATCCCGTGCACGCATGCTCCTTCACGTGGAGCAGACAACATGTAACTGGAAGTAGAAGCTTCGAGAACTGACCGCTACCTTCAATTCCTAATTTAATCAAGCCCGTTGCATGCGCGATGACGGACAAAAAGGTAGATGAGTATATAAAACCACTTCAATTTTTACAATAATAGAGATAGGGCCAGATGTTGTTCGCGAAGAAAAACATGTCAAGAACCAAACAGTGGTAAAAAAGAAAAATCTGAATCGAATATTGATTGAGAATCGGGGTTGTAGATGGTTCCTTCGAATCAAATCTCGGAGAGGTCCAAGTCATGTCCGCCCCGCTTGACATTGAAGGATTGATCTTGCGCTCGCCGGCTCGCATAAAAGGGCATGGCTCCCAACACGGCGGAGCGCCGGAGCGCCGCTGTTCCTCATCTGCGAGGCCGTGCGGCCATGCCAGCTTGCTGTTTGCCCTGTTGGTAGTTAATGTATAAGTACTGTGGGCTTGTGGCCCATAACGTAGATTGGTTGGACTTAAAAAATCATGCGGCAGACTGTATTATATACGTTAGCCTATAACGCAGAATACAGGTTGGGCTTATTTAACATGAAACTTTAATGAATAACGCCTATGATAATAGGGTTTAACTAATCGATGGTTAGATCTTTCTGATACGTTAGCCCATAACGCAAAATACTGGTTGGACTTATGTAACAAGAAACTTTAATGAAATCTAATGATAAGATTTTTTTATTAATGTAAGAGCTTCAATACAGTGCTAACTAGTATAGGTATATATTGTGCTGGGTGTCCAGTTTTTTGCTGCGCAAATATTCGACGGACCAAGGAAATGAAAATGTTTGTACTGGACGTCTGACGGACTAACTTTTCTCCGTCCAAACATTGTAGTAATAAAATCAGCCTGTTTAATAAGTGTTTCATTGGATGTACTACTAAGGATTAAGTTTCTTCCGTCCGAAAATCTACAGCCACAGAATACAACAGTTTTTCAGCAGAAAAATCTAGTACCAATTAAACAAGGCAAAATTCAGGAAAAAAATACCAACAGTAGGATCTACAATACAGGCATGGCTTTACAAAGAGAGCACTCGCTCCATCAATATTTAACGCCACTTAACTACAGTCGATATTGCGTTGTGTCAAATATTAATGACTGGAGCTAGTACGCATCCACCTCCACTTATTCCACTATGTACCGCCTTCATCACCATCATCTCGTCGGTTAGTCTACATGCGTGCTGTCCCTTGTGGCGACGCACATGCTCATGTACCCTCACTTGTGTACCGTCGTAGTCACTCACCACCTGACATGGATTCTCTTTAGCGATGACAAGATTCACATGTCAGTGGCCACAACTGTATGGTACGGAGTACCATAGAATCATCACCTGCTCGTCACCACCAACGCACTAGTTAGTTTGCTCGCGTGGGTGATGCCACAATACCACTCACATACCCTCGCCTGCATACTATTGTCGCCAGGTACCACTACGTTTGTCCGTCCACACACCTGCGTGATGTAGCGTCGCGTGGTACACCCGCACATATATGTCGTACACTATATATATATATATATGGCCCATATTTGGTAGTATTTCCCTGCCTGTAACCATGAATTGTCCCTCATAAAGTAAGTACGGTACACTGAAATAAGCATAGTTTCCTAGCTAACTAGCTTTAGAGCGAGTACAAATAGTCCAAGCTGAACAGACGGTAAGAAGACCACTTCTGCTGCGGTGGTGAACTAAAAGAGGGGAGGGGAGAGTGTGTGAGACGACGATAATTTTATTGTCAGCTATAGTACGAGCTTCGGGAGAAAAATATTGATGAGGATAAAAGAAGTGACCTACAGACTACACGATAGAGATATGAGTGATAGAAAACTTAAATTATTTTTAATGTGATGTGAAATCGATAGGACCTAGCAGTAAAGCTTACGACTGTACACAAGCTATAGAAAACTATACGTGAGTTGGACAGAATTGAAGCAGCTGCCTACTCTACTATTGACCTTACCCAAAATCATAGCAAACCAACAGTATTAGATTACCCACTTGCCACTTATTCTCACTATCACACGCATTCACACCCCCATAAAGCTTTCTATCACAGCTTTAATTTAAATTATTAAATAAATTATTGTCACATATCATCTAGTTAATTATAAAGGTAAATTAAATATTTTAATAAATAGATTAAAAACAAGTGGTCTGGTAGAGAATTTATAAAAAAAACATATTTTCTGAGACGTGAAGCAATAATCCGTTTTAATAACACAGTGAATAAGTTGAAAAGAATAATAAAATAAACAGATGCAGTGAGATTTATTTACGGTATGACTATAATTATTAACTAAAGACCAACAATCAAGGCATATTTTATTGTTTAATTCATCCACATCTACAGATCCAGAAAATATATGAATAGCTACATATAGATATTCAGCCAGAGCCCTGATCAGGACAGCACGTCTGCTTGTTTTCTTCCCATTATTTCCTTTTCTCTCTGTCTGATGTCTAGGTAGCCTCTAGGGTCTAGGCGGAGACGTTGCTGATGTAGTGATGTGGTCGGGCTCGCTGCTCCGACGCTGCTGGCTGATGTCGTCGGCGATGAGCTCCGCATCCTCGCAGCTGCCGTAGATGCCCCTCCTCACCATCCCGGCACAGTACAGCCCGTTCTTCCCCTTCCAGTGCACTGGGTAGCTCCGCCCCGCCATCCCGTCGTCACCGATCAGCCCGTCGTCACTCTGCGAAATTACATGTGTATACAAACAAGTGTGAAAAAAAGAGGTCTCTGATATGACCAGGAAAACAGTCTTATAAAGCCATGTATTTTGTGTTGGTTTTATATTTATAATAAAAAATTAACAATCGAATTATTAACCTATTTAGAAATTTAGTATGAGTATGCACGACTAATCATGTTACGTTATCTAAAATTATCTGATTTATATATGTGTAAGACTTTCAAAGTCAAATCTCATCGATAGCGGATCAGGATTAGACTTAGCAATTAAGATTCGAAGTGATTAAGTACAACGGATGATAAGATTAAATATAAAATTATATACGGTGGATGAATACTATGTAGAGAAATCTTCACAGCAGCTTCACAAGATCACATGTGCAAACACCGAAATTTCGTAAAGAAAATAAAAAAAAGAAAAAAAATAGAGAAATCATGGACCACAAGCAAATCAGCCCAGCAGCACAGTGCGCGAGTGCACGAGGAGTGCACATGGCCTAACCTAGCACGAAGCGGCCCAACGCATCAACAGGAGAGCACGAAGCAATGGAGATGGCTCGAGCAACGGTGGTCCACATGTGTGTGATGTGGTGAACAAGTATGTGCGCGATAACTCACAAGCTGATGTGGCCTAGTAGGCACATGGCGTGGCCTAGGCACGAGCGTGAGAATGCACGGTGACAGTGGCCGACAAGCGGGTCTGAAATCACAGCGAGCAGGCGTGTAGGCGGGTGAGAGCGCGGCCGCATGAGATTTGCTCGTAGGGGATGCGTGTCACCTCCTGATTAGCGCGGTGACATGGAGGCTATGATGGTGGGATCTTCTGTGGTTGTACACTATACTATGTGATCATCCGTGTGTCAGCTGACACGTAGTGCAAATAAAGCTATTTATTTTAAATCTAATGTTTGGAGGGCTAAGTTTTTGCTCTAAGAGCAATTAGAATATTATCTTAGAGGGTAAATAATCATCCTTTTCCAATAAAAGGAAAGGTATAGTCAAAAGTAGGTTTTGCATCTTTGATAACTAGAGAGTTGAAGAGAGTTTTGGAGAGCTACTTTAAAATTTTTGAGAGAATTTTGTAAGTTTTGTGATAGTTTTATAAACATATTTTAATCAATAAAATATTATTTATTTTAGAATTAATTTCCTTATTCTAGTTTAAATTTGACAATTTAAATTTTGTAATTTAAATTTCGCACCGTAATTTATTGCTCCTATCTTTTTACATGCTTATAGAATAAGTTTTTTTTCCTTCAACCCTTTTAAATATTGACTTGTGATAAAAAAGTAGTCAACCTCTTAAAGTCTCTAAGAGTAAAAAAACCTTATGCTCTATTTTTTTAATTTTTAAAATGTTTTGATATTTTAATAGACATCCGTAACTTTGATAAGATATAAACCTTCATTCAAATGGCGTATTTACCGTTAGTAGTTATAGCTTTTTAATAACTAAAATTTTAATAGCATAAACATATTAATATTTTATAGAGTTTTATAGACAAAGTGAATCTCTTTATACTCATCCTCCGTTATAGCGTATCCTGACAGTTCTGCGCTAAGATTAAACCTGAATCTTGATGTAATTTTTGATAAGAAAATTGTTAGAGCTAAGAACCGGCAGTGATAGTCAATGATATCATTGTCGATTACGCACGGCCAGCAATGATGACCGGTTGTCCAGAAGTGCCACAGCCAAATGACATGCAAAACTTTTGCATCTTTAATTTGGATAAAGGAAAGGGTTGTAATAAGCTGCACTTGCTGCTGCCGATATATTCTTGGAAACACATATATTCAAATATAGCGGTACGATCAACATGAGGTGTGCTCCTGAAAGGAGACCGGTTGAGTTTTGCGTCCTGGCAAAGCCTCAGGCTTTCCTAAAGGAACACACATATGGGAGCAATGCTTGTGTCGCGGCACAAATCATGATGCACATCCAAGTATGTACTACCTAGCTAGCTAGTGTGTACGTACCTGGAGCCACTTGTGGGTGGTGCTCCGGTAGCCGGTGGCGAAGACGACGGCGTCGAAGGCGTGGCGCTGGCCGTCGGCGAACTCGACGTCGCTGCCGCGGACGCTCTTGAGGCCGGACTGCAGGACGCGTATCTCGCCCGACCTGATCTTGGCGTAGGTGCCGACGTCGACGACGGGGTACGCCGGGGTGGTGAGCTTCATGGTGAAGGGCCCGACGGCCGGCCGCCGGAGGCCGTAGCGGGCGGTGTCGCCGAACACGACGGCGCATATGAGCAGCACCAGCTTGTCGATCGCCCACGCCGGCAGGTACCTGTACAGCGTCATCGCCACGTTCCATATCTCCTTGCTCACCAGGTGCAGCTGCAATACCAACCAAATTGGATCACTGAGATTCTGAAAATTAATTAAGCAAGAGCAAGTTAACCCCGTAAATTAGTCCTTAGTTAATTAATCAGTTACTCTCTCCACCACAGCACCATTCTCATTTAATTTCCACCGAACTAAATGAGGCATATTATAGTATTTTTCCTTCGTCCTTAATCTCTCATTAAAAAAAATAGAAATTCCTTTTTTTTTTGGAGAGAAGGCTCAAGCCCCAGCTTTTTAAAATTATCAGGTTTTACATCAGTTTCCAACACGCTCGGGATGCCAGCCTTCTATGTAGCCTAGATGACTCAGGTAATTAAAAGAAAAAACATCAGACGCATCCTCCATTATCTTAAACATCCTGCTAAGTAAAAGACATTCAAGATACATCTCACATCTATCAAAATCACTAAAATTCTTATATTTTAGTAGGATATATAGAGGAATTACATATTTACATCGTCCGAGTTCACAAGCTCACGGGAACCTGGATGCATGCCCTGGATCTCGCGTGTCGCGATGCGAAGCAGACAAGGCCGTGCACGTGTAACGTGTTTTCTCCTGATGACGATGCCGCACGGTACAGTAGAAGAGATGAACGGCCCGGATCGATCGATTGAGAGCCATGCAAATAGTGCATGTGCTATAGACGCAATGGTTTGTACTCCCTCCGATTTTTTATATTTTAAGGTTATCGATTTTTAAACATAGCTTTTAACATACATTTAACCATACCTATATTACAAATTATAACGAAATAAATAATAATTTTATAATTGTTGTAAATAAGATAAATAATTAAACATATATATAAAAAGCCAACAGCATTCGATATAAAAAACAGCGGGAGTAAATAATTAATCGGATCCTATCCTTCAACTGGACCTGAGTTGCATATTAATTAGCTGTGATTACCGGCTGATTAGGAGGAAATTGATCGTCATTAATTGCAGTCTAATGGCTTTTGCACGCGAGGTCAAAGTTCAAGAGAGACTAGATCATGTGCCAGCGGCTGCGAACATAAACTATATATTTACATCACGCCGCCCACGATATAGCTCTCGAATACCATTTTAAAAGGTTTATGGTTAGTACTAAAAAATATAGTTTAAGCAGCCTTGTAATCACAGAGCGAAGATACTCTGCAATGTTGTTGGTTTAGTATACTTTAATTTATCTATTTCCACTTCCTAGTCATCTGGAATTATAAAATGCGTGTTGGCTGGAGTAGAAACGACGCGCTATTATTCGTATTCTAAATATATTTTTTCCTGTTCTAAATATAAGTCGTTTCATTTGTTCCCGCACTCCTCACCGAACTTCATGGCATCTATCTATTGTTACTTTTCTCCTATAGTACGTAAGCAGATTAAATAAGCCATCATTTAAAATGTCTCACGTTGTCATGTTGGTGCTTGAGGTTCATTAATTTTCGACATCTATATCATTTTCAAGCTGCTATTTCTGTGTCTTATTTCAAGTTTTCAACTGTTACTAGTACCACTGAAGAATTTGGACTGATGTTTAATTTCGTCGTATCTTAGTTAATTAATCACTGTTGCCAGCACAACTAATATGCCATTATTAAGTCAAAGTTTAAGAATAAACAACCAAAATACGTGTTATATTTCTCAACGGACGGAAGTCCCGCTGTTAGTAAATTAAATAAGCCATTTGAAATGTCTCATGTTTGCCATGTTTGATTTCAAGTTGGTGTTTCTCTACAGGTCTAATTTCCACAGTTAGTCGTACCACCGGAGAATTTGGATCGATGTGTGTCGCCATATCTTAATTAATCACTAATGCCAGCACCACTAGTATTAGTGAGGTGTACTTCTGTTTCATTGGAAGAAAACGTGGATGTTCATGTTTAATTACAAAGTTAATCGCCCCCTAATCACGGTCAGGAATCCGCCGCATCCACTGCTAATCCCTCATTAAGATGTCTGTCAGTAACTAGTTCTGATTTAACTACTCTGCTCGATGGCTCGATCGTCGCCGTCCGTTAGGCGATCCGACGGTCGTAAATCTACCAATCGATCACGTGAGGCAGCGCCCCTGCATGCGACCACGCACGGGCTAACTGTTTCTGGCGTGTGGGGCCAGGGGCGGAGTATGAATGTTACAAAAAAAAATTGCTGGTGAATCTAGCTCTTTGATGTGGCATTGTGGGCATTTAACTGGCACTAGTAAATTTCGTCAAGATATTCGATTCGGTATATCAAATGTTTTACTATTGAGAAGTATCATTTTAAGTTACAAATTAATTGCCAAATTGAATTTTGGTAACGATTAAAATAAAAGAAATAAAGCCAGGTGATAGATAGAGCTGACCTCGCTGCGGACGACGATGGAGGTGGTGGCGCCGGCGACGGCGAGGTCGTAGGCGATCTCCATGCCGGAGTTGCCGGAGCCGACGACGAGCACGGACTTCCCCGTGAACCCCTCCGCCGAACGGTAGTCGGCGGCGTGCACCACCTTCCCGGGGAACGTCTCCATCCCGGGCACCTCCGGCACCACCTTCTCGTCGTTCTCCCCGGCGGCGGCCACCAGGTACTTCGCCGAGTACCGCTCCGCGCGTCCCGTTCCGTGGTCGAAGGCGTCGACCAGCCACCTCCCGCGCGCGGCGTCGTAGCGGGCGGAGCGGACCTCGCGGCGGAGCGCGGGGCGGACGCCGAAGCGCGCCGCGTAGGCGTCGAGGTAGCGGACGAAGTCGTCGCGTGGGAGGTAGTTGGGCGCGTCGCCGCCGTGCGGCGCATGCGGCAGCGCGCAGTAGCGCTTGGCGAGGTGGAGGCGGACGCGGTCGTAGGTGCGGTGCCGCCACAGCGACGCCACGCAGTCGTCCCGCTCCAGCACGAGGCTCCCCACCCCTCGCAGCGACAGGCACGCCGCCGCCGCCAGCCCCGACGGCCCCGCTCCGACGATGATCACCACCTCCTCCTTCTCATGCTGCTCCTCCGCCGCCGCCATTTCCGGAGCTCGAGAATCGATCGAGAGGTGGAGTGCAAGCGAAGCGAAGCGAGGCGAGGCGATGGATGGATGCATCCAGTGAGGCGGCTTGTACGGGTAAGGAGGGGGTGGAGCGCCGTGGAATGGAAGAGTAGTTCGCGTGGGGGGTGGCTGTGGTGGGGCCCAGCTGGCAGGCAGTAGAGCTGGATTTTTGGGATTTTCTGTGGCTGCGGCTGTGACTGTTGTTGCTACTAGTTTACTACATTTGTCATAGCAACTAGGCCTGCTGGCCGTGTGCTCACTGCATGTGGGGTCAGTGGGTGGAATTGCATCAGGTGCATGATGCCAAAAAGTCTTTAATGTGCTATACTTTAAATGAGGGAATTACTAGTTTTTATTGACGGGGATGTTTTGGTGCTTGTGGTTTAGTTGTACATGTTCCTATAATTTTTAATTTTTGAAAATGTATAGTAGTAGAATTTTTTTATTTCATACGTGTTACACAAGATAATCATATTGTGAAGAAGAATCCTCTATAGTGAAGAATAGAATATAGACAGACGAGACTATGGTGTGATCACTTTTAGGTATTCTTTATCGTCACTTACCATGAAAACCGGGGGTAGCACTAGTGCAGTAACAGAAACATCTGGTATATTGGCTAAGTTAAAAAAAATTAAACAAAACATTAAATTTTTTTGGTAAAAATTTGTCTGATTTTACTTAATAATCACAATTACCATGAGGGAGCGATAATCCCTTCTACAAGAAGGGTAGACCAGGAGTGGGTTGGGCTAGAACGCTCCTACCTCTTCCCCTCCTCCCTTCCACCTCCTTCACCCCTCCTCAGCCCACATTAGCAACTAGGAGTGAAACATCCCGTGCCCTGGGTTGCTAAACCCTTGTCAAGCACTATTGACTAAACAAAGTGAGACTATAGAATAATAGATGCTTTTCTTCCCTTCTCCATGGGTGCCGATGACTAACAACGGTGGCAAGAAGGGGCAATGTGGCATAGTTGAGCAAGAGGAATATTGAAGGTAACGGTTAACCAATGACCTTTCCTCTGTGGATGGCACAACAAGGTATTGTAACAGCAATGTCGAAGAAAACGGGCAACCTGTGGCTTGTCTTTCTATCTGCTAATGAGCAATCATGTGAGTGGAGGATGGGCGATAACATGGTCATATCATATGGATGTAAGCGAAGGAAGGTGAGCAACCAACGCCCCTAGTATTACTATCGAGCCGCCATAAGTCCACGATTTGTGAAGATGAGGATGTAATTGGGTCGAGAGATTAGCCGGTGGAACATAATTTGTAGGGATAGGCGTGGGTCATCCCACGTCTATTTGCGGTTAGCTCTAATTTAACTAAATGAACTAATTTTCACTTTTAAAATCTTAAAAATAAAACTTATTAGTGCCAGCCACAGATTAACTGTGAATCAACCCACGTCCATCCCTAGCGATTTAGGATAGGGATAGAGTGTTTGAGTACTAGGGGTTGTTAATGCCATTTTGACGGGCTTGTTTTGTAAAGGGCATCAGATGGTCTATGTTTATTTTGAAATTTTCCAGATCCTGTGGATGATTCGTGGGTAAGAATGATAACCTGTCCTAGGTGGAGAAACCACCCCCACCCAATAGGTGTGGGTCCTAGCTAGCTCCACGAGGAAATTTCACCAATCACAATTGCGGGCATTCATCCACCATTCTATCTTACGATTGGCTGCACAGTACATTGTATGATATAAGGCTGCACGTGGCATTGTTGTTACAGTGAATTACAAGTTGTAGTAGGTTTGTACTATGATATAAGGCTCAAGTTCCTAGGATGATATAAGGCTCAAGAAAATTTTCAACCGGAGCCATCTACATTACATCGGGGGGTTTACATCCAAACCACATGTGTAAGTGCATGCTCAAACAAGCGTTGGCACTTGGCACTTATAATAGGTACTGTACCTCCTCAAATTGCTGTTAGTACGAATTTTTTGATTTATTACTAACCTCAATCTATTAAACGTGGGTTATGGTGACACACTCGCAGCATATATGTGCGCTTCATCCTCATAGAAAATACCTCCCAAATAATGCAAGAACCAGAGAGAATCTCACGTGAAATTGGATTCTATGATCATTTGTGTACGGGGAAAATGACACTGTCCCGGCACCTTCTGCATAAATCATTGTGTTGTGTGTCCCAAATTCTTGGCGATTGAAATAAAAGCTATATATTTAGTAAAAGATCATCTATATTAAAAACCGTCTCTTCTGATTACCGTTAGTCATGCTTGTAACCTTTTATTTATGTGATTCTCTATATATATATATATGGTCATGACCCATAGAAACCATCTAGCATCAAATACATTAATATGTTGTCAGATCTAGTATTTTTTCTCTAAATCAATATCAACATCATCTTCTACCTCCTCCTCCACCATCTCTACCTCCACTTCCATCCTCTCCTCTGCTACTATCTTTGCCCTTATATCAATTCATCATGACGTCACTATCCGGCTCTACAAAACAAACTATACATTATGGCGTGCCCAGCTTCTCCCGTATATGCGGAGTGCAAAGCTTATAGGCTTTATCGATGGATTTACGACCGCGCCTCCCTAGCAGATTCCTTCATTGACTGTTGATGGTGCCAAGCTCGTGTCTAACCCAGAATATTACCTGTGGTATGATAAAGATCAACAACTACTAAGTGGTCTTCTCTCGTCGATGACTGAAGACATCCTTCAAGACATGGTGTCTGCCGCCACATCCAAAGAAGCCTGGGACACTCTTTGGCGCATGTTCTCCTCCGCTACATGTGCGCGCACTGTCCAAGTGCGTGTTGCCCTTGCTACAACCAAGAAGCGCGACCTCTCTGCTACCGATTACTTCCGTAAGATCAAGAGTCTAACCTCCGAGCTGGCTGCGGCTGATGCTCCTCTTTGTGATGACGAGATCATTGCCTATTTCCTAGCGGGTCTTCCTCCAGATTACGATCTGTTCATCACATCTATGACGACAAAGAGTGAGCCCCTCACGCTCAACAACGTCGACTCACATCTGTTAGCATTTGAGGCACGCCAACTGCAATACCAGGCAGAGACTTGCCTCAACATCAGCGTGTCAGCCAACTTTGCCGGCCGAGGTGGGCAGCAGCGGAGCCATGTCCGTGGCGGTCCCCCTGGCCACGCCCGAGGCCATGGTGGTCCTCCGTCCCAGGGACGTGGATGCAGCGCCTCTCCCTGTCAGATCTACGGTCGTACAGGTCACATTGCCATCAAATATTGGCATCGTATGGATGAGTCTTATCAAGAGGAACAACCCTATACTGCGGTGACTGCTACTTCATCCTATAAGGTCAACACCAACTGGTACACCGACACGGGGGCTACCGATCACATAACCAGTGATCTAGATCGCCTAGCCTTGCGTGAACAATACCATGGTGGAGAAACAGTTCAAGTTGGCAACGGGGCTGGTTTGTAAATTATGCATATTGGTTCTTGTTCTCTTAATACTGCTACACGTTCTCTTAACCTACATAATGTTCTCCACGTACCTGATATCTCTAAACACCTCCTTTTAGTTCATAAACTATCATGTGATAATAATGTATTTTTTAATTTCATCCCTATCATTTTCTTGTAAAGAACCAAGCAACGAAACAAGTGCTCCTGGAAGGAAAGTGTGAATCCGGCCTCTATCCCATAAAGTCGTCCGATGTTGAATTCTTCAAACAAGCACTTGTTAGTGTCAAGGCATCCACAGATAGTGGCATGCTCGTCTTGGCCGCCCCTCTACCCTAGTAGTGCGGTCTATTTTGAGTTTGAATAATCTCCCATATATCAAAGAGTCGAATCCCTCAGTTTGTTATGTATGTCAATTAGGCAAGAGTCATCAACTCCCCTATACTCATGCTATTCATCGTTCTACATCGCCTCTTGAACTTGTTTTTTCAGATGTGTAGGGCCCTGCCCCCAAGTCTGTTGGTGGATACAAATACTACATAAGTTTTATCGATGATTTTAGTAAATTTACGTGGATATATTTGATGCATGACCGCACTGAGGCTCAACGCATTTTTTTGCAATTTCAAGCACATGTAGAATATCTCCTTGATACTAAAATTAAATATGTCCAATCTGATTGGGGCGGGGAGTACCAAAAACTTCATACTCAATTTTTCCAATATAGAGGTCTTCACAAGGGATACAAATATCTTGATATGGATTTCGGATGCGTGTATGTGTCTCGTGACGTTATATTTGAGGAAACAATTTTTACTTTTTCCACTTATCCTTCATCCAATGTTGCACCTAATCAGGACAGTGGTAGTTTTAATTTGAACAATTACGATATGCATATGTTTCATGCTAAACCTATGAATGCAGCCCCTCAGCATGCAATAGATTCCGGGATGCCTAAAACCTCATCAGGATTAGCGCCGACATTCCCTACGCCCGCTTCTTCACCCGAGGCAGGTGCTCCACATTCAGCGCCTGACGCTGACCTGCCTGCATCGGAGTCTCCACCTGCCTCTCCCGTGTCGTCCCCTACGGCAAGCACAGAGGCTGCGGCTGGACTCTCATCTGCCGGTCCATCATCACCAGTATTGCAGCAAACTTCGTCACTGAGAGTCCGGCCTAAGGCTGTGCACCACTCAGAGGTTCCTGCACCTGATCCTCCTGCCTACAAGTATGGGACGCGTTTAAGCCATAACATCAAGAAGCCCAAGGTTCATACAGACGGCACGGTTACTTATTCTGCCATATGGACTTTAGATGTAAAGCCTACATCACATGCTACTGCTATGACACACCCCTTTAGAGGTCAGTAATGAATTTCAAGACCTTGTTAATAATAAGACTTGGCATTTGGTTTCTCCACGTGCCGATCTTAATGTCATTGATTGCAAGTGGATTTTCAAACTGAAGTATAAAGCTGATGGCTCCGTTGATCGCTATAAAGCACGATTGGTCGCCAAGGCCTTCAAGCAGCAGTATGGAGTTGATTATGATGATATATTCAGCCCGGTAGTGAAACCTACCACTATTCGAGTCTTATTATCTCTTGTTGTCTCTCATGTTGGTTTCTTCGACATATTGATATTCAAAATACATTCTTATATGGCCATCTTCAAGAGGACGTCTATATGAAATAACCACCTAGTTTTATTGACTTGGCTCATTCTACTTATCTTTGCAAGTTGGACAAGTCATTATATGGCCTTAAACAGACCTCACGTGTCTGGTTTTCTCGTCTTAGTAACAAACTATTACAACTGGGGTTTCAGGCTTCTAAAGCTGATGTTTCTCTTTTCATGTTCAACAGAGGTGGCATTCAGATGTATATTCTCATCTATGTGGATGATATTATTATTATGAGCTCTTCGTCATCAGCTACGGATCATCTACTCATTCAACTTGAAGTTAAGTTTGTCGTGAAAGAACTTGTCAATCTTGGATATTTTCTTAGCATCGAAGTACATTATACTTCTACTGGTCTCATCGTGACACAACACAAATACATCCAAGACCTGCTGCAGCGCATAAATATGGCCTACTCTAATAGTGTTTCGACACTTATGCTTCCTAACAACAGGTTACTCTTAAAGAGTGGCGACCCTCTCTCAGCTGAAGATACTACATGCTATCGTAGTGTAGTTGGGGTTCTCCAATATTTGTCTTTCACTCGCCCCGATATCTTCTTCTCTGTCAACTGTATATGTTTATTTCTATTAGCACCAACGATGGCTCATTGGGCGGCAGTAAAACGCATACTGCGTTATCTTCATTCCACGTCTGATATGGGGCTATGCATCACTAAATCTAGGTCTTCATTGCTAAGTGCGTTCTCTGATGCCGATTGGGCCGGGAACCCAGATGATCGGCGTAGTATAAGTGGCTATGCTATTTTCTTTGGTGGCAATCTTGTTTTTTTTGAGCTCTCGCAAACAATCAACTGTTTCTTGCTCGAGCACAGAGGCTAAATATAAGGTCATTGCTAATGCTATCGCTGAAGTAATATGGATACAAGTGTTGCTAAGGAAACTTGAGATCTCTCAGTTTCGGTCACCGTCCCTATGGTGTGACAACATTGGTGCCACTTATCTCTCTGCCAATCCCATATTTTATCGTCGCACGAAGCATGTCGAGGTTGATTACCATTTTGTTTATGAACGTGTTGTCTCTCGTCAACTCGATGTTTGTTTCATCTCATCCAAGGACAGGTGGCCGACATTATGACTAAGCCGCTCCCGATTACTCCCTACTGTAATTTATGGCGCAATCTGAACCTAGTCTACCTCCGTCCAGATTGAGAGGGAGTGTTAAATATAGAAGTGTGTAATTTATATTTAAATAAGAGATCATCTATATTTAAACCTGTGTCTCCTTATTACCGTTGGTCACGCTTATAACCTTTTATATATACGTAATTTTCCATATATGTATAACCTTATACATATGTCAGGTCATGATCTATAGAGATCATTTAGTACTAATTATATTAATAAAATCGAGTTGGGCTGGCCGACTCATGCATTCTTTTTGGATGAAGTTTACTTATTCATCTCTCTTGGCTTGATTTGATTGGCGGTCCATTTTCAAGTCTCACCATTATAATCATATGCCATGAGCTCAATGTTAGCTGTGAGTGTACGCGTGTCTATCTTCTATATAATAAAAAAACCATCATGTGTGCATGCTCTTCTGTTTTTTTAAGGGTGGTTCTTAAAACCGTTGCCATCTCATGACAACAAGCAACAGTTAGTTAGATTAATCTTTCTTAGAAATATTTTAAAAAATATTGATAAAAAATATGATGCGACTAGTGCACTACACAAAAATAGTCTTCCGAACCACCCATCACTGTGAATCGGGGGTTATTTGTGATAGAATCACCTCATCACTGTGAATTGGGGCTATTTGTGATAGTGCAAGGAGTCGAATAATATCAAGCTACTTGGATAACTAGGGTTCACATGACATGGTCACACTGTCCCTTTTTATTTACCTGTCATTGTATGAGCCACGCCTGCACACCACACATTGGCTTATGCTTGGTATTACCACTGTCAGACACCCATCAGTTTAGACGTACGCCATCTCAAGCCAATAATTCAGGCTGCAGGTATTGTCCTGATGATATTTAGTGAGACTAAGAAGGGATTAGGACCACAGATAAGGAAACGTTAGTGATTTGCTGGACGAATATTCAAAGGTTGGAGAACACATTGCTGATGATATAGTTCGGCCAATGGTGGAGGCATTATGAACTAAATGATCGATATGTTGGACCTGTTTGGAAAGCATTGTTCCGGTTGCGACTTTTAAGGCATGTGAATGAAACAAAATATAATATTTTAGTAGCCGTTTATAATAAGCCAAGTCTGAGAAATAGAAAGCAATGAAAAACTATTTATATTAATTCCTAAAATTCAAAATTAGATGCGACTTACAACCGGTTACTAGGCGTTCAATACCAGCCCAGGACACCATATATTTTTCTTCAGGAATTTATATAAATACGTATCGCCTTAAACAATAGATGCTACCTAGGATAGCACTGGGATAACAAATGTAGTCAATAATTATTTTCGTTGTGTGCCATTATTTATTTAACTAGATGGCACCCCACATATTGTTGTGGGATGTTGGTGTGTACAATATAGTTGTAAAATTGTAAGATATATGGAATAAGGAAATATTAATCTAACAATAAAAAATGGACTCATGCATGTTATGCTTGCTAGAAAGACTATGGACTAATCTTAACTGTTAAAATATCATCAAGGGTATCAAAGATAAATCACGATTCTGTTTTTTGTGGTAGCTTATTTATATCAATAACTACACGTTATAATTGTATAGAATAAAAGGATTAATTGTTTTCTTTCAATTGTTACATCTTCGTTTCACAATACTAGTAGGATGGATGGCTATCTTCATTCTTCCCATATTAATTCCATACATTTTCCACACATGACGGAGATCACATGTAAATAAAAGAAAATTCCTTCAGCTGGCTGGACCATGAAAGCACGGCCAGGCCTAAATATTATCGTCAGTTTTGTTCCAACTATGAGCATTTACATCGTATCAATCAGTATCCAATCAACCATCGTCAAACATGTAATTACTCGAGACAGAATTCTAGAGTACGGTAATTGTAGCCCATCACTTAAAGTAGATACTTCTATCTTGAAAATCACATTAACCTTCACGCAAAAGTATATTTACCTGAAGAAAACAATGTACACGACCAAAATGACAACAAACGCAATTGCAATCTCCTTGTCTTTTGGATGATTACGGCAAGTGAGAGCCATTATCTAGTTATATACAAAGTTGCCAAAGACAAATAAACAAAAAAAAAGAATCACGCATGTTACCTCATATCTTCCATTCCTTCTATCACAAAATTAAGTTATTCGCAATAGGAATATGTTGAAATTTTGCTGCTGCGTGACATGCAAGCTTGATTAATTATCTTGAGTGAGTCCATTTGAAGATCGACACTTCATTTAAAGTGAGTATGACATTTGTTCTTAATTGCTTATATATACAGATCTCCTGTAATTTAATTATATATAAGCCACTATGAAATCAAAATTGATGTAAAATTAGTTTATATTCAAATCGGTAAAATTAGTCTATATTAAAATTGACAAAATTAGTTTATATTAAAATTGATATTGTATAATTTGTTTATATTAATATTATTTATGGCAAAGTGGTGAGCATGTGTACTAACATATGTTAGTTTTTGAAAAATCTATGCTTAGAAAATGTTTTTTTATATGTGTGCACCTATTAAATGCTGAAAATGGATAAAAAATGATGACAAAATTTAGAGAAATTTTGGACGAAAATTGATAAATTAAATTTTAGAATTTGCAACAATATTAGGCAAAAACGATGGGTAGACCGGTTGTATAGTATTGAAGTGATTCTAGTTGAGTTTGTTTCAAAATTTTATCTAGCTTGTTCTATTAAATTTCTAAGTCAATCGGGCTTATGGATCTATGGTTATAATTTGTTTAGTGATGAACAATATTTTGTGCAGATTTATGAAAACATATTTTTTAAAAAGTTTTGTGATTAGAGGAAAGTATTAAATTTTATTATTAATTTTCACAATTATTCACCCCCTCTAATTGTCTATCTTAATACGAGTCAATTCTACCAAAGATATCAAAGTAAGACTATTTATTTTACTATCTTTTCTAATTAATCATAATGACAATTAGAAAATATATCAACAGATAGGTATTCTATAAAAACTTGTGTTTTTGATGGTGTTGATTTTTAGTATTGAAAGATTAAAATAAAAGCATACATTCAAGCTCAAGACTTTGCAATATGGTAGGAGATCTATAAGCCATATCAAGTTTCCGAATAATAAAATGACAGCAATTAACATGTCACAGGTGGACACTAACAATAATGCAAGAAATATGATTATTAAAGGGCTAGGAAGAAGCGACTTTAACCGTGTTGTATATCTTAAGTCAGCACATGAGCTATAGAGAGTACTTTATGATTATCATGAACGATCAAACACTGTAAAAGATATACGTTAGGACATATAAAAAAAGGAGTGCATATGTTTTAAGATGAAACTTGGTGAATCTCTTGATAATTTTTTACTCGTTTTAATAAGATTCTTAGCAACTTACAGTCTGTTAGTGTTATATATTTTAAGACTAAAAATTCTCATTAATTGATAGGAGTTTTAGATATGTCTATATAGAAGATGAATGTAACATCAACTAGAGAATTTAATACCATGAGTATACTTACATTAGATATGGTTTATTCTAAATTGAAAACTCATGAGCTGATATTTTTGTTAGAAAAAATATAGCTAATAAATCAATGGCCTTACCTTCACAAACTAGTAACTCTATTAGAGATAATTCCTCATCTACTATGCTTTGTGTTCTTTGTCTTTACTAACTAATAAATAGCTAGAACGACTTCCGAAAGATAATTTGGCACTCCTCTCCACTCGCTTCACAAGAGTTTTGCAACATATTCAATTCAAGAAGAGAGCAAATGGTAGATAACCTCGGAGATATTTTAAATGTGACTCACTTAATCACTTTCGTCTTAAATATCTAAAATTTCTAACAAGAATTTCTATGTATGAAGACGAGGAGGAAGACAAGATAGAAAGTTACAAGAAGCGAACACTCAAGAGCACCAAGAAGAAGGGGTATTTGAACAAAAAGTTAGTGCACCATTGTTTGTACCAAAATTTGTTAAACCCCGTGGATAGATTGGAGACCCAATCGACCTATTGGAAAAAGTTCGATTGATACAAGTAAAGAGTTGATCGAACATATTGAAGGATTTGGTTTAGTTAAAAATAGAATATTATCCAGATGAGATCAAATATGAGGAGGAGTCGTAAAAGCCATTGTAGGATACTTTATCTATATAGGAGATATCTTGTAAAACATAGGCATGTTTAGTTAGTTTTGTTAACTTCCTAAAAAATATTTTTCTTTTATGTTTTTAGGAAATATCATCCAATGGTTGTTGTAACCACATCAAACTATTGTAATCGTAGGGTATAAATATAGTCCTCTTAGAAGCTTGTCATTCATCTCTCAGATCAATATATTTTCGGCGCATCACCACCCTAGCTTGTCAAGTTTTTTACCAGTGGGTTTTGGCTCTCAACGTAGGGATACATTAGTTAGCTTTGAACTCTAGCGAAGCAGTAAGTGCCACCATTATCTTGGTGTATTCGCTCTATTTAAGACTACATCGGTTTGGTCCGACCTCTTAGTCCGATCGAATATATCACATCACGTCTATGTGGGATCTATTGGCTTATCAAGTTCCTTTTACTGTCATTAATATCGTGGTACATCAATTAGGTTTAACCTACTAGACTGCTAATAGTAGATTAATACATAAGTCAATGGGTCTTTACTCGGTGTTTCATCGGAGTAGTTAGTCGATGATTTATCCACACATCGAGCATCACACCCAGTATATTAACTCTTCAGTCGATACACATTCATTTTTAGTGATTTCTCCTAAATCTCATGCCCAGTGTATCGGCCTCTCAGTTAATACACATATCTTTAGATATCTTCTCTCATCGGCTCAGCTAGCCAATGAGTTCGCCCTTTCCTTCCACCCACACGTTCGATCTAGTGTTTGTCGTCTCATTGTCGTTAGTCTCAGTCACATACTGTCTCAGTTTGGTTCGATCTATCGAGATTGCCTCTAACGGTACCGTCACGGTAATCACTGGGCCTCGTACTTTCAAAGGATCAGGTCTCGCTCCCTCTTATTCATCGCATATTATATTCGAAGCACCATCGGGATCTTTTATATTATTCCTTGCTAATCTACATATAACTTCATCGGCTTTCTAACCGATAAACGAGCTCTATAGCCTCCATCGGTAACCAACCGATAGAAGGATCCCGCATGCTATTATTTGAATACCCTATTTTAGAGTACCATCAGCTTTGCAGCCGATGAAATCATTATCATATTCTTTGAATATACTTTTATGCCTTTGTCGGCATTGCAACTGATGGACTAGTGTTACGCCTTCATTATATCCGAAGTGACATCTAGTCTACACGTGATGTATCTTTCATTCCCTTCGTTGCCATTTGCTTACGCATTCATCAGCTTTCCAACCGATGGAAAAGTATTTTAGTCCCTATCAGCAACCAGTCGATAGCAGGAGTTCGTCGAACATAGCTGATGACTATCTCAACTCTATTGGCAGCCAGCCGATATCAAGAGTTCATATCGGCTCATCGTCCAACTGACTCATTCTTTTTATCTTCTTGTCAATTACAGGTTTAAATTAATTGGCACGCCTGCATCTCTATCGTCTCGATGAAGGGACAACGAAGCCGAAGGAACTCAGTGCACTCCCGATCCAATCAACGAAGCCAAAAGACAATTGGGAGTGCATGCCATCAAACAAAGCTGAAGGATTTGCACTGGAGCAAATCATATTTTCTAACCCTTGGCACATTTACAAGTTTCAGTGCGAACAACCGTGTTCTTTTTACTATTGAACAGATAAATCTAAGTGACATAGATATCAAAAGTGATGATGATGCTACTCCCAAAGGTAGAAAAAACTTGATTGGTCTATATATGATGGCAAGTAGCACAAGTGTCACCAATAGAGACATTGACAACAACAACGATAATGAGATAAAACCTTCTTATGATGATTTAGCTTGTGCTATTGAAAAACCTGGTACTTTATTAAAAAATAGAGATAAAAAGTTTAAGAAACAAGATGCTAAAATTAAATGCTGAAATTAAAAGTTCAATAGTTAAATGCTAAAATTATAAGATTTAAAACTTTGACTTTTATAGATGACTTTTGTAAATCGTGTGACTTAGTTTATGCTAAATTTATTTTACTTAGATATATGCATGATTCTACTTTAAAGAAACTTAAACTTGAAAAGGAGAAAAATGATAAGCATATCTATATAGTTGATAAATCTACTTCTTGTGATAATTATAATTCTCTTAAATTGAAGTTGAAAGAAGTCAATATTAAATTGCTTAACTAAAATATGATCTAAAATATGATATAGATACTCATAAGGTTCTAACATACTCTAATTATGGTAAAAAAAGGATAAATTTCAGCATGTCTCTTATAAAAATTGTGCTACTCTTTTTGAATCATATTGATTACTTACAAGAAAAGATGAGAACTAAAAACTTGAATTTTAAATCAAAATACTAGTTCTCAAAAGTTTAAAATAGTTTTGTTTTATAATCCTTATGATTATTATAAGACTCATGTTTTAGCTTTTGATAAATCATTTGGTAGTGCTATAATTAAGATTGTTGATGAATCAATAGGATAATTTTTAGATCTAATAGTGTCATATCATCTACTTGTATAGTTAGCATAAGTGTTAAGTGTTGTTTCTACTTCTAAAAGTGAATATAAAGCTAAATATACTTACACTCACTATGGTATAGGTAGACATAAAGTAGAACATTTACATAAAAATACTTGTGTTATGTCTATCGGTATGTGTCGTGTATCTCAATACTTCCTATATGTTATATTACTAACTCTAGTACATAGACATCGACATTCTTTTATGTAGGCACTTCGTGCGAGAAAGGAGAATATTTTGTTAGTAGATTTTAGGTGTTCACATCATATGTCTGGTGATAAGAATTTGTTCCCCTATCTCACAAGAGCATCGCATGTTAAAAATATAACTTTTGGATATACTTCTACTTCTATGGTTCTGTCTATAGGTACCCATGCATATATTCGGGGGGGAACATCTTTGATGATGAAGATAAAGTTTTGGTTTCTCCCACACAACTGATTCCAACACCTACCATAATTTCGCAAACAACTAAACATCCTCAAGGTTCAATATCTTCTGTGCAAATAGAAGATCAAATTGAACAAGATGAAGTTCCTGAAACAACATCTCCTTTGTACATCTAGAGAACACATCCACCTCAATAAATTATTGGTAATCTTCATAAAAGGGTGACACATTCTAGGTTTAATAATCCTAACTCTTATGTTCAATCTATTTTTGTAGCGCCTTTTGAACCTAAAGATATATCACATGCATTTACTGATGAATCTTAGATCAATACCATGTATGAAGAATTAGAAAATTTTGAATGTATCAAGGTTTGAAAACTAGTGCCATCATCTTCTAATTATTCTATAATTGAAATTAAATGGGTCTTTAAAAATAAACAAAGTGAGGAAGGTGTAGTTGTTAGAAACAAAGTTAGATTGATAGCTTAAGGTTTTACATAATTACAAGTCCAATATTTTCATAAAACATTTGCTCTAGAATTTAGATTCGAAGCCTTTCAAATTTTGTTAGTCTTTGCTACATCTAAAAGTTTTAAACTTTATCAAATTAATGTAAAAAGTGTTTTTCTAAATGGTTTTATAATAAAGAAGTTTATATTAAGCAGCCACCTAGTTCTGAAAATGCTAATGATCTAAATTATGTTTTTAAACTATCTAAAGGTTTGTATAGTTTAATAAAAGCCCTCAGAGCATGGAAAGATAGGTTTAAAAAATTTACTTGAAGAGGGTTTTACTATGTGAAGCAAGTTAATGATCAATTATTCGTCTAGATTTATGAAGATGATATTATCTTTAATTGTATTTCTCAATCTTTGGTGTTTTAGTTTTTAGAACTATGAGCAGTAAATTTGAGAAGAGTATTATGATTGAATTGATATACTTTTTAGGATTGCAAATCAAACAAGCAAAAGAAGACCGGATATACAATTTGTGATATATTTATATGCATGATTTCATGCTTCCCCACGTGCTTCACATCTTCAAGTAACTAAATGGATTCTCAGATATGTTTATGGCACTAAAGATTTTTGCATATGTCTATTTGTATTCTCATGTATTACTTTAAAAGTTTTTTCTGATGTTAATTTTGTAGGGTGTATACTTGATAGGAAAAATACTCCTGGTGTTTGTTTCTTTTTAGGAAATTAACTTGTTACTAGGTCATCTAGAAAATAAACCTATGTAGCACAATCAACTATTGAATCTAAGTATATGGTTATTGCTAGTTGTTGTTCTCAGATACTTTGGATAGTAGCTACACTTAAGGATTATGATGTTACTTTGGAAAATATTCTGTTTTTTTATAATATAAGTGACATCTGTATTGCTAAGAATCTAGTACAACATTCTAAAACTAAATATATTAATATCATATTTCACTTTCATAGAGATCATGTTGTAAAAGAAAATATGTGATATTTTTACAAAACCTTTGGATTCTTCTCATTTTGCTCATCTTTGGAGAACTTAAAATTATTTATCCTATAGGGCTGTTTTGTTCTTTATTTGAAAAGAAAATTATATTAAAAAAATTATTAGCACTACATATGATTCGTATGCATTATTTGTATTCATGTTTATGTTGTAAAGTACGAGTGCTTTTATATTTTTATACATGTGATGTTGATCTTTTCATTACTATCTAAATAGAATGACAACTCAAACTAAATCTTGACATGATTAAACTTTTTTTATCTATTTTGATCTTGTTTTAAATGTACTAATATGCTATGAAAAAAGAAATATCTATCTCACTTCTTCAAGAAGATTGTTCACTATTACACTTTGATATAAACTTAGGGTACCAAAACATAATTTTTAACCTTGAAATTGTCGAAAACATATACTTGAATGGGTTAAAAAAATAAGGCTAATGGTCATATAATTCCTTATAATTTATATTATGATTGAAATCAATCATATTCTTAATTAAAAAAAGACACCAATGATAATGCTTAATGCTTAAAAGTTTTAAAATAGTTGAGGAAAAAATATTATATCTTACAATAAATTATTAATTATATTTTATTGTTAGTTATGTTAGATTTATATTGCATGTGTATTCATGTGTACGTGAAAATTACTTTTAGTATGGCACGTGCGAGATGCTTATAATCATAACAATCAATACAAAATTAAAAAACTTTCTTTCTTCATATATTCTTAATGAATCTATTATAAAAAAGGAGAGAGAGTTTATACAAATTCTATTTAATTTTTTATAAGGTTAAATACCAATGTTTTTGAAATTTAAATGACAATATTCAATATTAATGTGTTTGTTGTTGTTAATGTTTTCATAAGGGAAAGATTGTGAAATCAAATGTGATAAAAATTTGAGTAGCAAAAATTGGTATATATTAAAATTGGCAAAATTAATTTATGTTAAAATTGGCATTACATAATTGGTTTATATTAAAATTGTTTATGTTAAAGTGTGGTGAGCGTGTATATACAGTTATAAAAATTTGACTGAAAAATATTATTTAATATGTGTGCAGGTATTAAATGCTGGAAATCGATGTTAAAGCGTTAAGAATTTTGGACAAATTTTGATAAATTAAATTTTAGAACTTACTATAGTACTAGGCCAAAATGATGGGTAAGCCGGTTGCACAGTACGAGCACGACCCATCCAAATGTGGGCTAGGGCCAGTAAGCAAGCAAGTTGACGTGAGCTAGTATAGGCTAAAAGCTAGCAGCTGATAGGTTGGACTGACTTAGCAGACATGTCAAAAGTTAGTAGGCCGATGAGTTGGGCTAACGTGGACTGTGGCAACAAATTAGGTTGGCAACAGAAGTAGACCAATGGTGTGAAGGCAACTCAGCAAAGGCACAAGCAGGCAGGCCCAACTTGGTAGTGACTGAAGCGAGCATGGGTGCACATGAGAGAGGAGACATTGTCCTATCGTGACGGAGGCATGGCGCGAGCGGGCGCATGCTCGTGTGAGCGTAGGAGATCTTAAGGTAGGCGTCAATGTGGGATTCGTACAACAGCGTGGCAATAGTGAACGAGCGGGATCCTTTGCGAAAACGTGTTAGACTCTATAGAGTTATATATGTTAGGTGATGTAGCGTAATCTGAAGCATCGATTTTAAATTTGACAGATCAGAATAAGCTCAGTAGTGATTATAAAATCTTAAGATATTTAGGTGTATTACTTTAGAATTTTCTGATTATTGTTAGCTATATAAAAAGAGGGTAAGGTGTTAGTGATTTATGAGAGAGATTTTGGGAAAAATTTTGTAAGCATCATTTTGATAATAAAGGTAAAGTTTATAAAAGATTAGTGATGTAATTAATCTCTCTTTCTCGTTTATTGTAACGATAGATTTTAGAATAATTTATTTTCTCTGTGATTTATATTAGTTTCGCTATGGTGTTTTTCTAAGTGTTATAAAAAGTTTCTTAATTATTTTTAATTATATTGAGGTGAATTTTATTTGCAAATTTTATTTAATTTATTCTATCAAATTTTTAGATCAATCGGATTATGGATCTATAGCAGTGATGAAATAATGTTTATGAAAAGTGCTAAATTTTATTTTAGTATGAGTTGATGTTACAGCCACTCTTTCGAGGATAATATACCAGTGCTCATGCAGTTGTTGCCCTCGAATCTGTCAGGTTTTCAGCAAACAGAGATCACGATAGTTAATGATAATCTGTGTTAGTGAAAGATAGGGAATCTTTAAACCTGATGCATATCTCTGTTTTGATCAAGCTCAAGCTCCGAAATCGAAGGAAATATCATGAGGAGATAATTATCATCAGTTGCAGATCATTCATACATATAAAACTTTTAGTTTGTTCCAGCCGCTATTGATGATGATGTTGGCCAACGATGGACCCTCCAGTGGACTGATCAAAATGATGCTGAATGTTATGCAGAACTGAACTGGCAAGGCGAGCATTTTACGTTCCCTAGGTGCAAATCTTGCAAGGCACTAACTCACATGGGGAATGGGGACTTGATTGGAATGGTAGAAGAGTATAATGATGGGCCAATGCCACCTTGGTCCCCATGCTTCCTTATGAAAAACTGAGCTACTACATGATTGGCTCTATATGCTCTAGCTTTGGATAACAACTTACGAATCTGCTAAATTACATTTGATAGAAAATTAGGACCAAAATCATGTCAAGCCTCCTCCACTTAGCTCTAATGATCCTAACGAATTCCAAAGTGGAGGTTAGGGTTTAGGTTTTCGAGAGAGGAAAGGAGAGACGGTGGAACAGGCTGACAGCGAGCGGCAGCAGCGCCGCCAAAGCAGGTGGTGGGCTGATATTAGTGGTAAAGACAAGACAGAGCGAGTTGCTAGCAGGCAGCACTAACTGACATGGAGAATGGTGACTTGATTGGATGGTAGAAGAGTAGAATGGGTCAATGCCAACTTATCCCCCATGCTTCCGGTCTGAGAAACTGAGCTACTGCTACGACTTAAGTATGGAGCCATGGCAGGATTGTATAGGTCTTAGTCGCTAATGATTAAGGAATCACAAATGCATAGTTGGTTAACCAGTTAAGATACTGTAACCCATATCAGACAAATGATGCTACCATTTCTCATAAAAGTGGCTATGATCCAAATGTTTTGGAGAATAATAGTGACACTAGAGCAAGTTCACAGCAATAGCAAAGATAGTTTTCACGCTTTCACCCAGTTTCTTTTTTTGTGATCTTGTTGGAATTTTCCGTCTTCCAGAACGCAACCCCCATTCTTTATGAAAATATATAAATGTGTAGGTTCAAACTTCAAAGACAATGGACAGAACAAACCAGCAAGTTAGCTACAAAAATAACGTAGTAGTAATGTTCACTCAATCATTCATGCCGATCTGTTCGTTTGTTACAACAAAAGAATCACTCACTGGGTTCAGTTTCACACAAAACGGTATTGGAAGACAAACTGAAGGGCAAAAACCACCCTGCCCTCTCTTTGTTACAAAATCAATATTACAATCAAATTATCAAACAAATCATATACCTCTGCCACGCTCGTGTAAACGGGGATATACCCGTATTTACAGTGTTCCTGATTCCATTTACAACTGTTTCAAAACCTATACATATCATTGGATGCATTTACAACTGCCACATCTCTGTTTTTTTTTTTTTTTGGCTGTGAGAGAGAGGTCACACTGGCATACAACAAAAACTCTGCACACCGGGGCAGTTAGGCTTCTTTTTCTGACATTCAGCAAAACTCTGACATCAGTAGTTAGGCTTCTTTTTTTTCTGAAAACAGACAGTATTGATAAGGCATAAACACCAGGATGGACAGCTTTTCAGAGTAAAGGTATTCATGCAGACAGCAAGCCAGGGTGTATTTGGAAATCTGCGGAACACAAACTCTGACATCAGTTGATTAGGCATGACTCAGGCATCCTGATTCCTGTGTAAAAGCAGCCAACTTTTCACGTTGGACCTAGTCTTCAAAAGAATAAAAAAACGTAGGACTGATCGCATTTTTGTTTCTTCGGTGTACCACCTCATGATTTCGCCAAACATTGTAAGCTCCTGTCGTTGTTTTGATTGCTCTGACCACTGCTGTAATATTCACGTGCACTGTTTGTACTACTACATCAAAGTTTCTGTGTACATCCCCGCAAAAAAGATAAACATTCTGCACCTATCATTTGCTCTTCTGTATAACATAGTAAATGTCAAAATTAGCAAACAGTTGATATTTTCTTTAAAAATCAAGAGAAACTAAACAAGTATCAACAAGGCAATGATATCTGACAACCGAATTGTGGTCACAAAAGTAGTGAAACAATTAGGCATGTCAAACCGAACTGCCATAGATTGGAGGATCCACAATGTGTGTATTTACGAATTCAAAGAGGAAACATAAAAAAACTGAAATTTGTTTATGTAAATGACGATGGAAACAAAACAAACAGCTAATCTAGCAACATCAGGGCGAATTACTTGTGAATTGAAGGCACAAAATGGTTCTGCAGCTCTGGGTAGCTTCCATTCAATTTTTAATCTTCCCAACTAAAAATGGCCATTCCCTTAAGTCCACATTGGAAATATTTTAAACATTTTGGTTTAGCTTTCCACCCAGGCAAAACATATCAATCTCCTTTTATCCAGAATGGTAAGGATTTAGAAAAATAAACTTGGGTTTGAAGCTCAAGTTCAGTTTGACATGCAAACCGTTGAAGGGATGGAACCTGATTCCAACGTTAATGAAACGAATTTTGAGTTCTACAGTAGAAAAAATAAGTGACTGGACAGGGGTGTGCTATGTAATTACAGTAAATGACAATGTATCAGCAATCTATCAATAGAAGTAGCACCGAAGCAATAGCAATGGAAAAGGCACAAATTAAAAGAGGCCACACAGTCGAGTCTTAATAGTTAGTAGGAGATACTATCGCACGGTTCACATGTTCATACTGACAATATCAGCATATAGAATTCTCAAACATCAATGGCATACATAATGTTGCATAGCAATAGATTCAGATCTTGCAATCATGGCATACAATTAAATATACTATGTCAGAATTTGCTTTCTAGATAAACCAGGTGGACATTTATTAAAAATATAGTTCCATTAGAAAGTGTAAAAATTCAAAATAACACAACTAAATTTAATGCTTGTTAGTGTCTAATCTAGCACTCCAGCAGACAAACTCCAGCTGGTTTCTGTAATATAACCTAGCATGCTTCAAAGTAAATAATAAACGAAAGAACACAAACACACATGCAACTATGCAAGGCGGAGAGACGCAGTTTGCTAGTAGTACTGCAGTGGCAATAATAATTAAAATTTCTTGCTCCCAATCAAGTAAATCCAAAGTGCAGCATAATTTTCTGTTTCATAACAAGGAAAACTCTTAAATATTATCCCCTTCAATACTTTTTGATAGTTTATTCAGTGATTTAAAAAAAAGTCTACAAGCCCGCATACAAGGAACAGGTGCCCCAACCTTGTACCGCTTAAGCCGCATAAGCAGCCGATTATACCGCAAGTCTGATAATGTTGCATAACCGCTACAAGGTGGGGTGACCGCACAAAACGGCGTACAGCTTTTTAAAACATTGATTTATACTCTCCCGTCCCTAAATAAGTGCATTTCTAGTACTTAGAGCACAAAATAGTATGCAAGTAAAATAACGTTCAAATTAAATGAGTGCTAGTTCGGAGTGGAAAAGTGCTGGGGGTAAAATGGGAAAAATTTTAAATAAAATGTGGTTGGAGGGAAAGTTAATAGACTAGAAATGCACTCTTCGTGGAACAAAAGTAGTAGGCTAGAAGTGCACTTATTGTGGGACGGAGGTAGTATGTTTTTAGATTACATAGGAATTTTTTTCTATTTCAGTATTTCTACAACAACTCCATCAGTGTTAGGGTGCCATTGATGTCTCAACATAACAAGTCCTAAGTCCTAATAAAGAACGAGGGTTGTGTTAGGTTTGGTGAACCAACGTAAAAACTTAGCTACTCTTATATAGATAAAATCCAAAAAAATCCTATTGGGACGTAACCCTCTTAGCATAGCAATGCACCATATTGGAACCTAGGTATAGTGTTAAATAGGCAAGAGCCGAGTCATCACCCCCTTGACGCGTCATGTTGTGATCTAGGCATGAGGTCAAGTGAGCAAGAATTAGACCGTTGCATCTTTAGTGGCGCGCCACATCGGTGTCCGGGTGTAGTGAAAAATGAGTAAAAGTCTTCACGCCTGATTCAGCGAGTGTGAAGGGTAAGAAAGTAAGTCGAGCCAACTAGGATCTGTTTAGGTAACTGAAATGTAGGGTCACTTACCGGTAAGTTAAGAGAGCTAGCCGAGATAGCGGTTAGGAGACATATAAATATCTTGTGCGTTTAAAAGACTAAATGGAAGGGTCAGAAGACGAAAGAGGTGGACAGTACCGGCTTCAAGTTTTGGTACACAAGGACAACTTCAAATAGAAATAGAGTAGGCATTTTGATTAATAAGAGCCTCAAGAATGGTGTGGTGGAGATGAGAAGGCAAGAGGATATGATCATCTTAGTTAAATTTATCATTAGTGATCTAGTCTTAAACGTAATCAGTGTGTATGACCTCAAATAGGCCAGGATGAGAATGCTAAGAGACTTTTCTGAAAAGACTTAGATAATTTGATTAGAGCGCTACCTAGTAGCGAGAAGTTTTTTATAAGAGGAGATATTAATGTACATGTAAGTACAACAGGTACAGGTTTTAAGGTGGCACATGAAGATTTTGGGTATGGTGGTAGGACTTAAGAGGAAAAGTAAATCTTGTACTTTGCTATAGCTTTTGATCTGATAATAGCTAATACTTTTTATAAGAAGAGATAATCTCATTTATTGACTTTTAGTAGCGACCAACACTCTAGCCAGATTGACTTTATTCTTATAAGAAGAGGGGATAAACGAGTTTATGTCGATTGTAAGATAATACCTTAAGAATATGTGGTTTCTCAACATAAGCTGGTGGTGGCCGACTTTCGCTTTTTAGTGCATGCTATTAGGGATAAATAAGCCAAAATTACAAAAACCAAGTGATAAAAGTTAGAAAGGAAGATATCAAATGTCTTCAAGGAAAATGTTTTAGAAGAGGGCTCCTAAAAAGAAGACGATATAAATAACATGTGAGAGAAGATGATAACATGCATACAGAAGATTACTTTAGAGGTGTTTGAAGTGATCAAAGAGAGTGGATGCGAAACTAAAAACTCTTGGTAGTGGAACGAATACATGCAAAAAGCTGTTAAAGAGAAGAAAAAATATTATAAACGCTTGTATCATGATAGGAGTGAGGACAATATGGAGAAGTACAAGGTGACAAAAAAGATTGCAAAACGGATTATGAGTAAGGCAAAGGAGTAGGCTTTCGAAGATCTGTATCAACGTCTGAGTACGAAAAAAGAAAAGAACACTTATAAAATGGCTAGGGCTCGTAATAGGAAGACGAAGGACTTCAACCAAATTAAGTGT
This sequence comes from Oryza coarctata, assembly GCA_030770085.1. NCBI lineage: Eukaryota > Viridiplantae > Streptophyta > Magnoliopsida > Poales > Poaceae > Oryza > Oryza coarctata. The sequence goes on along the minus strand of CM061463.1, from coordinate 7,957,077 downwards.
ATTAAGGATGAGAGTGAGCAGGCTTAGTGAAGGAGGATGAGATGAAGGCAAGAGTATTTTTGACAAGTTGTTCAACGGTGGAAACGAGGACACCACTGTCCAGTTGGACGACTCTTCGGGTGACACTAATAGAAGATTTGTGTGAAGAATCCAAATATATAAGGTTAGAGAAGCTTTTAAAAGAATGAAAGGAGGTAAGGCGATGGGCCTTAATAGTATTCCAATCAAGATGTGGAGATGTCTCGGACATATAGCTATAGTATAGCTAACTAAGTTATTTAACAATATTTTTTAATTGAACATGATGCCTGAGGAGTGGAAGAGAAGTATATTAATACCAATCTATAAGAATAAGAGAGATCCAAAGTTATACTAATTATCGAGGAATTAAGTTGATGAGCCACATTATGAAGCTATAGGAGAGAGTTATCGAACACCGTTTGAGACACGAATTTCTATAAACCAATTTGATATCATGCCAAAAAATCAACCATAGAAGCAATTTTTTTAATAAGACAAGTTATGGAGTAGTTTAGAGAGCAGTAGAAGAACCTACATATGGGTTTTACTGACTTAAAGAAGGCTTATGACAAAATACCAAGAAATGTTATATAATAGGCTTTGGACAAATATAGTCCTACCAAAATATGTCTCTCTTATAAAGGATATATACAACAATGCTATAGCTAATGATTGAAGAAATGATGGTAACACAGGTTACTTCCCGATTAAAATAGGACTACATCAAAGATCAGACTTGAGTCTATTCCTCTTTGCATTGGTAATTGATGAGATTACAAAAAACATACAAGTAAATATCCATTAGTATATGCTCTTTACAGATTATGTAGTATTAATTGATGAGAACCGCGCATGAGTAACTAGGAAATTAAAGTTGTGACGGCAAACTCCTGAGTCCAAAGATTTTAGACTGAATACTTAGGTATGACTTTAGCACTATCGCACACGACGGAGATGTGAGTTTAGGAGGCCAAATAGTGTCTAAGAAGAACATTGTTTGATATCTAAGATCAATGCTACAGATGAATGGGGATATTGATATGGACATTAGCTATAGAATTAAAGCAGGTTGGTTGAAATAGCGCAAAACATATGGTATTCTCTGTGATAAGAGTGTACCGTACAAGCTAAAATACAGATTTTATAGAACAACGATTAGACTTGCTATGCTATATATGATAGAATGTTGGTCTATAAAAAACGTCATGTTTAACAGTCGAGTATTGCAAAAATACAATGCTATGTTAAATTTGTGATTATATAAGAATGGATCAAGTCCGAAACGAGGATATACGTGATCGACTAGACGTAGCACCAATTAAATAAAAGCTTGTCTAATATCGGTTGAGATGGTTTGGTCATATCAAATAAAACCTCTAGAGACCAATATATTATAGAATATTAAATCAAAATAATAATATAAATAAAGATAGAGAAAGACCAAAATTAATATAAAAAGAAACAATAAGAAATGACTTAAGAAAGATATATCTGAAGATCTATACTTCAATAGAAATACTTAAAAAGCAGTTATTGATGTGACTGAATCGTGATTTAGAGTCTCTTGTTGGGTTTCAACTCTAGCCTACCCTAACTTGCTTAGGACCAAAAGTTTATGTTGAGCTGAGTTGAATTCAATATTTCTGCAACATGCATTGCATTTTTTTGGGATATGTGTTGCATATTGTAGTTAAGTGAATAGAAAACAACAAAGATAATAAAAGGCATAAACTAATCTGTAGCACGCAAATGTCTAGATTACTAAGGCACACTAACTTCGTTAGGCCCTCCAAAGTTTCCCCTTCAGCTTACAAGCATAAGCGAAAATTTAAATTTTAAAACTTGATTTTAGATTTTTTTTCAACGTAGTTTATTTTTGAACATTTGCTTTAAAATCAATAAGGCCAAAGGAAAGTAAACAGAAACATGATAACAACAGCAAAATTACAAAAATAGACTGGCAGCTAGTAATGCATACCATTGTAGTGTCCGAAAGTATAGCGTATGCTTTCCCAATTAATTTGAATAGATAGTCAGCATCTTTACGGATATTGTTATCAATCTCTCTCCATACTGCATCATCGATATTTTCACTTCTCACGAGAAAATTACTAGCCTGTACCATATTAACGTTAGAGACGAGAAGAAAGTTGAGAAAGTTACTGTCATACTAGATGAAAATGGGATTCAGTATTACTTTGTCTGGATGATGCCTTAGTGCTGCTTTGCGGTATGCCTTCTTTATATCCAAGTAAGTGCAAGATGGTTCGATTCCTCTGCATGCAAAAAAAGTGTAATTCAGATGTACTTCCAATGAATAGGATTATGAATGGATGGGAAACTTTCAGTAAAGGAGAAGGTTTCTTCAGAACAAACTCGTATAAACTTAATTTCTTCTAAACATGGCTGAAAATGTTCTCCTTTCTTCCCACTTGGATGCTGATCGCAATTTTAGTACATATTTTTTTGAACAGGACACAATTTTAGTACATTAGCTGTCCACTTGAATGTGTGCGGGCATGTTTGGGATGATTGTGTGGGAATTGGGAGGCTGGTGAAGGAACGTTCGACAACATGATTTGCCATATAGTCAGAAAGCTCCATTGGATGCACAAGATGGTACCATGAATAATAGCTTGATAAGAAACTGAAATACCGGTTTCAAATAACTTAAAACAGATTCAAGAGCTGAGTAAATCACAGGTAAAACATCAATCTATAGAATTACAGGTGATTCTATAAAGAATGTGATTTTGTATGTTCTACACAAATTAAAATAATAAAGGGTAGACACTTACAGTATTAAATAAATATTTAATGAGATCCCCTTCTTGGCATCCTGCTCCAAAGCAGAAAGCCTAAGATTGGTTCGGTTCAGACTGCTACGAATACCATCTGATTTTTCTGAAGACATGGGCATATTTTCTTGAAGTTGTCTCTCAAGAAGAGAAATTAACCTACGAAGATCATTCCTTGCCTGATCATAGTCCCTTATAATTTCATACAAACCAGCTCTTCTAGAAATAGCCTACAGAAATAGGAAGCACAACATGTTGGTAATGTTTTCCAGGCAGAATTTCTTCTATGTAAAAGACTTCGTGCACATCAACCAAAGAAACAAGAGATAGCTCTATTCAAGCCTTATGCAGTAAGATATTGTCAATAAAAAATAAAGCCCGTGTTATGTATAAGATATAATGTTGTAGCTTTAGTTAAATGAATGAATTAATAACTCCAAGATACAAGATCCATAAGAAAGTAGAGGGAAATTTTCTTTAGATGAACAAACAAGAAGGAATGCATGCGCTGTCAAAGTACATTGTAAAAGAAACAAGGACACCATGGCACAATATCATACACATAGTTTTGGCAAGAATCTTCAAAATGAAGAAAAGGAAAAAGCATGGTTACAGTTACCATTTTGATACGAGAGAAGGATATTTAACCAACCTTAGCATAATTGGAGTCAAGGGCTATAGCTAGTGAGCAATCTGCTATTGAGTCTAAAATTTGGCCCATTGCTTGGTAAGCAGCTGCACGATTTGCAAAGCAGATAGCTGAAAAACGCAGTGACTCTGCATTGCTTAACAAAGCAGCGGTGTAATGCTCCACAGCCTCTGAATATTTACCAGCTTGAAATGCTTCGTTCCCCGCAGCCTGAAATTAAGCAAACAACAATTTCAAGCCACTAGTGTGAAATCCTTGAAAATTTTGTTCAATTCCTTGGGTATCACTATCATATTCGCACATGATTAATATGAGGATAAGTCATAGGAAAAATGCTGGATACAAAGGGAACAATCCATGTTAAAACTTGTGGTCTGAGAAAAACGCATATGTGCTGCCTCTGTCATACCATCAGCTAAAACTTAAAATTGAAACAACTCAACAGGGCAAACATATGGCATACTTTTAGGCAGAGTAGGTCACAAATTGCGGTGAAGAATGGTGAAATTGATTGCTGAGATTGCTTCCCATACCTATTCAATGTTTTTCCACAAACATTGAGAATTGTATAAGCCACGATGCATGAAATATAAGAAACAAATAAAATTAACAAAGCATTGGTTGAAAATATTGCCTGCATTCCACAAGTGCTTCCTGTCCATGTTTCTTTAAAAACTGATGAGCCTCTTCAAGCTTTCCTATGAAGAAATATGACTTCGCTATAATATAATAACGCCACAATTTCACAGAGCTACTGCAATTGTTGAAGTCAATGACTTTTGAATGCTGACACAGAGAAAAACTATTTTCTTCTGCCAGATGTAAAGTTTCTTCACAAAACTGGATTACTTCTTCATATCTCTGTAACTGTTAAGTCCCAGAAAACTATTGGTTAACCAATAAGTATAGCTGACAATAGGAATGGAAACTTAGCAGTATGGCATGTTCAAAGCAAAATAAATTTACTGTAAATACAGACCAGTAACAAAGCTTCTGCTTTCATCATCATCAAATTATCTGAACAAGTACTTATAGACAAAGCATCAGAGATCATTTGTAAGGCGCTGGGTATCTTGTCAAATTCCTTTTTTACAAGATATTCCTTGGATAGGAGTACAAAATTAGATACTTTCTGCCAACAAAAAAGACAAGAATATACTGATTAGATTGTCAATTGTCATGTAACAAAGCTACAGGCATTTTGAGAACAGATGATTCCTAGAAGAAGCTATATAAGAGTGTAAAAATAAGATAAGTTTTTTACTATGCATTAAATATGATAATTCTCACTAAACAGATATAATGAACTAAGAAATAAATAGACCAGGGGGAGAAACATTACAAACGCAAGTCACAATAAAAGGATGGTATTTTTAAAAAAAAAGTATTGCGAAAATCATTACACAGCATGGATTGAAGGTAGGTACAGAAACCACTGGGTATCTGCTCATATTTATCATATACGTAAAATTAAGTTATACTCAGTTTCAAAGGTATATGAGGCAACAAGTTGGGAGTTTATTAGGTGTATATAGTGTTGGAGTAAGAGATACATAACATTATGCATCTTTAGGATATTTAATATATTAACAGAATTTGGATTGAAAATGGATCTGGTGATTGGTTGATGAAATAGAAAAGAAATTTAAATAGCATAAACAAAGAAGATACAATTTTTTCCCCAACAGAATATTTCCAAAGTTAACAGCTCCTCATAGGCACCAATACAAACAAGTAATTTTACATCTCCATCTCCCCACATGTATTAAAGATTGCAAATCCTAACTTTCATTTAATCACTGCTGCAGCTTGCCCTTAAGGAACAATCCATTATTGCTGTTGCAATGCAAGATGCAGTATATGCAATGCTCTGCTGATGACGTCTTAATAGCTTGTAGGCCTTCATATATAACATCTAGTTTAGAACTTCTCCTGGCCTCTAAATACCAAATTTAGAAAAAAAAATTAATTTCATGTAAAATAAGCATGACTTTTTTCTAAAGGAAGTAAAATAAGCACGACTAAGATAGCAATTCTGCAAGAGTTCCTCAACAGCTTGCTTCTAGCTACTCATTTTTCTATTCATAAGTAAAAGAACAACACATGCGGGTTATCATTATTTTTTTTAGAAATCAACAAACTTGTTTATTTTGTGATTTCAAAAATAGTAGAAGCTAAAAGTACAAATGGTAAAAGAAACTTATTTCATAGAATCCAGGATTCCTTGAGATATGCTACAATTAAGAAAATGACAGCACAAAACCAGATAACTATTTTCTGTTCTACCTGACTACCTGAGCTTTTTTTATGCCATCAGAAGCCTCTTCCATGATTTTACAATCCAAGCCTGTTTCATGATTGGACTTCAGAAATATTTCAAAACCCTTCTGTGCCTCTTCAACATCCCCCAGAGCAAGTAGGCAACTATACCCATTTAGACAAGCACAACGATTAGATCATATAATCACAAGGTTGAATATGATGTATACTGAGGGTGAGAAATATGAGCAACTAAATACATCATCTAGTTATGCTTGTTGAACCTGTGATGCAGAATTTGATTTCAGCATCATCCCTGTGTTCCACTCCACTCACAGAATATAACTTGTGATGAAGGAATCATTTTTACCTTCATCAAGACTTATCCAGCAATTGTTCTCTAGACTAAATCATGCAAAACTGGCTACAGCAAACTTCAAACTAATGAATTAGTTGTCACTATGAAATCATGGACATGTGCAAAAACATGATGCACCCAATAAAGTTTTTTTTAAGAGAGAGAGAGAGATGAGAAAGAAGTGGCTTGAGTTAGAAAATCATAAACTCAGCCCCTGAATAACTAATAAATTCACTATAAGCCATTTAAACCCAGACATAGACTGGTGGCAGCGCCCACAATCTGGAGGACGCGATAAATTCTCACAATGTTGTGGAGTTGCCAATGATGCATACAAGCACAAAGGACAGACCACAGCTGTATTTTTTAGTAAACATCCTTGACAGTGGCAAATGGTTGAGGGCGTCGTGTTTGGGAATACTACAGCTAAAATTACATACCCAACTCAGTGTTGTTAGGCAGAGTTGTATCTGTTGCCCCACTCAAGCCTAGACACAGTACATTGCCACCCTTAGGGACATTTTGCCATGTCTGTATTGCTTGGTCTCCAAAACTCAAAAAGATGGTACACTGATAGCTGTAGTATGTTTCAGCTAACGATCATGATTCCATAATGGTACTTAGCTAATACACAAGTAGGCAGCTCTTTGAATAAATGACACAAACACAAAATTTAGTTATGTGGTTCTCGAATCAGTAAGGCTAACAACATAGTATCACCCTGCAGGTTGCAATCACACTACGATAGTACAGCATGTTATAGTTTTGACCTTAAACTTTAAAACAAGGAAACATTTCTTTACTTTCAGAACTGGATGCAAAAAAATATATAGCAATCAGTTAAGGTGGATTAAAAATAATTGATTCCTAGGAGAATTAACTTAATTAGTTCATGTTTTCTTGATCCTTTTTGTATGATAAAATATCTTTATATTTTGATGCTAAATAAATCTTTTTATGAATTTATAATGCAATTTCAATAGTTAGCTAGAAAGAAATATCAGTCTGCAAATCCCTAGCCTTCGATCTTACTTGGCAGCTCTGACTTGAGCCTTCAGAAAGCTGGAATCAATATCAGTTGCTTTTCGACAATCAGAAAGGGCCTCTCTCATCCTACCAAGAGACATCCGAGTAGCTGCACGATTGCTGTAGCACAGCATCAATGATTTCCATGAAGCTTTATTCAAAGAAACAGAATTAATCCCATGGGTATAGAACTCCTCGGCCTTAGCTACCTGTCCTTCAGCATATGCTTGGTTCCCCCTAGTGCACAATAAACAAGTCAGCTTAACAAGCGCCAAAGCCAAATATCACAAAATACTGAAAAAACATTGTGTGGTTGTTTGAATCACATTTAGAATTGTAAAATACTTATTTCTGAATCTGGTTGACTGATATACACGGTTATGTATATCATTTTCTCAGTTATGAAAGGCCTGCAAGTGTTCCTGTATTATTGCTTAAAGGGTTGTACTCCTCCAAATGAACATATTGCTACATCTAAGCCAAAATAACTGAACAAGCACCAGTGCAAGAAAAACATATTTGCAAAATTTATAAATAACAGAGCACTGTAAGGTGTACAGTGTGTCGGCACATATAAAGAGCCATCATATGCTAAAAGTATTTGAGAAAAAATTGGTTGCTGAGAAGTAAGTTGTTAAAATAAAGGAATTTGTATACAGGCCAAAACATGTATTATTAAAAAGACTGTGAGTGTGATTCAAGACAAAAGCTGATTTGAGAACCTTATACGCCATGTTTCACAGTCTTCTTGATGTTCAAGGTTTTCCTTAAATGCTGGTCCTATACTCATTGTAACTGTTGTAGGATCTGCTTTGTTATATTTGGTCCATTGAGCAGGTAAATCTGTGTATTTCTGCCTTGAGATTTCTGAGTGTGCAAGACCAATGGCAGATGCTGGGCGACTTTGGATAGAATTAGCACGATTACTCATTCCTCCTATTTTTTTCTTGTTATGTCGTCTTAGTGAGTGCAATGTATTCTGATCAAAAGTTGATGCCGCAAATATGAAATCAGATTGACTAGAACTTTCCAGGTCTGTTGCAGAAGTAAACACTGTTCTATCATGGTTACTCTCTGTTGCTTGCGGACTAAAGCAGTTAGCATCTTCTTTCCTTGTGCCAGAGTTTCCTTTAGTGGTATCAGAGTCCTCTGGTCTGAAGTTAGTGACTTCCTTCAAATGCAAATTTACTTCTGGAGTTGCTCTCCAATCGCTTGTAGAGAGTGGTTGCCGTACTTGGTGGGCTGAGAATTTCTCTTGTTTAACTGCTCTTTTATTCATGCTCACACCCTTCACCCCTTCATATTCTCTGGATGCTGCATTGTTGTCGTGTACAGTAAAGGATTGCTCATCAAACAACCCCAAATTGCTAAGTTCTGATGGTACTCCAGTGCTTTGTCTTTCATCAGACGACTTTGTGGAAGGAACCTTTGTGCTGTAATCATGCAGTGCAAAGCCAAAAGGTGAAGTAATTGAGGCTTTTGCTGTAGTGCAAACTCCACGATGATCCCTCATACTTGAACCACATGCATGCCTAGCACCCTTCAAACTAGACTCAGTGCATGCATTGCCTTTGGCAATTGAGGCATCAAGCTGATCAGAACAAAATGCTACTGAATTTCCCTTCTTAATTTCAGTTTCTTGTATATTTGCAGCGAACCCCCTTTCCTCAACATTCTCACCAAAAACAAAGACAAATTTATTCTCCTTGCTGTCATCACCATCTACAGAAATTCTACTCGCGTCATTTGTGAAGCTACCTTCATCAGCAGAATCTTCGACAGACAAGTGATCCCCATCCTTTGCAAATGCCATAGTAACATTTCTCTCGCATCCCATTGTATCTGAAGGGATACCAAGCCCTTCACCGTGGTGCTCGGTCTCTTCACTAGCAACACTCGGACTCAAAACTGAATGCACTTTCATCTCCGGCGCTGAGCCATTTCCTCCGGAAACATCAGCATCGCCTTGCCTGCTGCTCGGATCATCTATGGTGAGCTCCCCCACTGTTGCTGAGAAGCTACACGATGACGAGGCCTTCCCGGATTCAAACGAGAAGCTCCTCCTCATGTCCGATGCCCCAAAAACGAAGCTAGACTCACTGGACGAACTCCAGGAGCTCGCCGACGGCGAACCTCCCTCCACGTCGACGAGGCTAGGCGCCATGTCCCCGCCGCCGAAGACGAAGCCCGAGGGGCGAGATCCGGAGGTCCCCGCGCCCCGCCGAAATCCGTTGACGAAGGGGAGATCGACGCCGAGGCGCCGGCTCGAGGAGGAGGACGACGACGACGACGCGGAGACGGGGTGGTCCGACGACCGGAAGGGCGCCGCCTGCCGCCGCGGCTTCGCGACGCGGGGGTGCCTGGGGCTCGCAGCGACCGGGATGGTGGGGAATGGGACCGATGCGGCCATCGGATCGGCGGCCGGATCCATCGTCGACGGCGGCGGGACGAGAGGAGGCGGCGAGCTTTACGGCGGCGGCCGCCGCGGCTCGTTGTCAGGAGGGGCTGCGGGATGGGGCCATGGACAGATAAAGAAGAAGAAAAAAATGAAAAGGGTAACGGATTGAATCGATCCGTGTACATCATCATCGTCACTATCAATATTTTGAATACAAGCTGGGTACCACGTGTTGCAACTGGAGAGAAAAAATTACCTCAACTGTTATCATACATCTTGTAAATGTTGCTAATCACGGAGTAGTTTGAGCCATGATAAAGATCTTTCACACCTTGGTATGGTTACAGCCGCATTATACACATAAAATAGATCGATTGGGTGGAAAAAATATTCATTCACCGCAAAAAAAGTTAATCATAATGATTTAGGCAATGCATGAGTTGATTCATGGGTATCACTTTAAAGAGTATCGTAATAAATCAAAAGTCTATTACATACTCGACTAGCAACAAAGAGGCACTAGGCTGTGTCCTTCAAAAGAAGAGTAGGCACTATGTGAAAACAAATTACCAATCGTAACAGAAGATCACTATCATTCTATTAAAAGATCTTACAAGGGCAGTAATCAAACAAACAGCCCCGCTGAATTTGAATGAACTGTGACCATCCAATATTCACGCCATATGTCACCACTATGAAAGATATATCTATTAGCACCGTAGAAATCCCAATTGAAACCAAAGTGAAAAAAAAAAGGTGGTAACATCTTTAAGTTGACAGCTTTCAGACTGCTAAATTTAGCCACACAGGGTTTTTCACTCATCATCAACATCCCAACTCAGCTCCTCCTCATCTTCTACAGAACTAAATCGTTTTCGAATATCCTCAGCTTTTTTAGGAGGGCTTGACCGTGGACCAGCTCCTTTCTTCTCATCTTCATCGCCAACATCCTCGATCTCCTCCCAGCTAAGATCTTCCTCCTGTGCAGATGGGCGAGACACCGCTGAGAATTCACTCTCCTTAGATGAGTCACCAGTATCGATTTTCTCTTCTCTCTCCATGTCATTGCTCGACTTTGGTGTCGCTGCTTCGTCCTTAGATTCTCCATTATCATCCTTCCCAGCTGCCAAAGTCGTCTCCTTGACATCTGAAACATCTTTGGCTCCTTGTTCTTCATCCTGTGATTTGTGGCTAACAGGCTCCTCAATCTGCTCCTCTTCCTCATTTACCATGGTGTTGGCACCTTCTTTGCGATCACCATTGTCATCATCCTCATCATCATCCACATCCCAGCTGAGCTCTTCGTCATCCTCCTTTGACATTGCCCTGGTCACAAGTTTGGTGCGGACATCCTCCGCTTGCCTGAGCTTATCGACAGCGAAGAAATACCGGCACCAGAACATGTCATGGTCTACCACCGACGGCACAAGCCTCTCCACGAAGCTCTCCAGCCCTGGGCTCTCCTTGAGCACCCCCTCGATCTCCTCTTTTCTCTTGTCGATTCTGAATGCGTCCCGCCACTTAGCAAACCCATCGGTATCCTCCGGCTCCTCGGTGAAGGTGGCAGGGTCGGCCCGCAGCGCCAGCACCTGCGCCTCGAACCGGGTGTACTTCTTGGACGGCAGGGACGCGCGCCAGGACACGCCGGAGGCGGACTCAGTGGGATGGGAGGAGCCGTCCCCGCCGCCATCCTCGCCGTCGGCGTCGACGGATCGGAGGGCCTCGTTGGCGTGGGAGAGGAGGACGGCAGCGGCGGCGCCGAGGTCGTCGACGGCCTGCCCGACGGACTCAAGCCTGTTGGAGGCGGCGGACGCACCAGCCTCGAGCGCGCCAGGGAACAAAGCGGCGGCCCGCGCGGCGGCTGCGCGAAGGGAGGCCGTTTCGAGGCGGAGGCCGGAGCCGAGGTCCTGGATATCGCGGCGGTAGCCCTCGAGCACCGACTCCGACTTCGAGGCGAACGTCTGGATCAGGCCCCCGAAGCTCCTCCAGGCGTCGCCGGGACCAGCGCCTTCCCCTCCCTCCCCTTCCGCCGCCGCCGCCGCCGCAGCCTCGGCTTCAAGCTGGCTATTCACCTTCCGCTGCTCCTCTATCTCCTCCGCCAACGTCTTGATCAGCCCACCGAAGATCCACCCGCCGCCTCCGTCACCCTCCTCCTCCCCCTCCTCCCCGCCCTCCTGCTCGCCCTCCTCCCCCTCGGCCTCCTGCGAATCCCGCGGCCCCTCAATCTCCTCCGCCAACGTCTTGATCAGCCCACCGAAGCTCCATCCGCCGCCGGCGTCAGCCTCCTCCCCCTGCTCCTGCGCCGCCGCTTCCTCCCCACCCTCCTCCCCCTCCTCCCCCTCCTCTCCCCGCTCTTCCTCATGCTCGTCGCCGACGCCGGCGGCGGCGGCGGAGAAGACGGAGCTGAAGAAATTCATCGGCTCGGCGCGTGCGAATCGGGGGTTCGGATTTGGATCTGGGCTCTCGAGACTGGAGGTGGCGGCGGACTGGCCGTCGGGGATAAATCGGGTGAGCCGTGTAGCGTCGTTGGCTATAGAGCCTGCTCGGTATATGACAATGACGTGTGGGGCCAGGTAGGATGGGCCCCAGATTCAGCAAGAGGGTGGGGCTCCACCAGTGGCGAGTGGTGGAACGTAGATAGAAAGAGGCTGGTCGGTTTGGGGCAAGCGCAACCTGGGCCAGGTGGACTCCATTTGTGTGGAGCTTTGCCAACCTAGTGGGTATGGATGAATTTTGCCTACATGCTGTACATTTTTGAAAACTTGTTTTTTAAAGTATTTTGCAACCTCAGAATTAAAAAGATATAAGGGTTTCTTCGATTTAAAGAATTTTCAAATAAAAATTAGAGAAATTATACTGTTTTCTACAAAAATTCTATAAAATTCATGTGTTCAAAGTATCTCTAAAATTCTATACATTTTTCATCATTAATCTTTTCAATTTGTACAAAATATCCTATACTAAACGGAGATGATTTTGACACTAACAGGACTACTAATCGTACTTATATTTCTTATATTTCTTTGTTCTACATCTCTATATATCTACATATATCTACATAGTCATTCTTTGCAAATGATAATATAAGTATACTTTTATTCTTATCCCGTCTTTAGACATTTAACCCAATCACACAAAATCAATCAACTATTTCTCTACAATGAAACACATCTTACCATCTGCGGCCTCCCTCCTACACAATCATGCCTATATTCACTCAATCAACATACTCAAAAAGTTCACCAAATCAGCATGAAATTAAAACAGTAACACTCAATGAAATCCACCAAATACCAATCCAATTGCAAAGAGAAAAGGAAAACTAAGGCTGCTTTAGACAACTATGATTTGGTTGCGAACCTCCATGCATGAAAAATAGAATAAAAGATTAGCCCATGTATTTATTTAAAAATTTAAAATAGATTAATATGATTTTTAAAACAAATTTACTATCAGTTCGAAAAGCGTTGATAGAAAAAAAAAGTAAAGTTTGAAAAGAGGAGAAAAGGAATGCACTCTAAATTTCACGCACCTCCAATATTCATTGATATTTTGGCTATCGGTGAAATAAGACAAATGCTAAGCCATATAATTATTAGATTGATGGTGGAAGATACAATTTATCTGTTTTAATTTAGTTTTTTTTTATTTTATGATGGAGGGTCAAGAACTTGCTATGTGATCCAAATCTTGGATGTAGACGTGTGTACACCGTACAGGCCTACGGGGAAATTCACGGCTTCAACGCTTCGATTCCCCAGGGTGAAGCGGTGATGAACCGTTGCCTGAGCCCTGAAGCCGCACAAACCAGCCGAGCCGAGTCGATCCAGCACGCGGGTTTCAAAAATTTCCCCAAAAACCTCGTTCCCAACCGCCCCCCCCCCCCCCCCCCAAAAAAAAAAAACCCCGCCGCTCTCCACCCTTCATCGACCCCGCCGACCCTTATCCTCCCCTCGTTTCCTCCGCCGTCGCCTCTCTCGACGCCGACACCGACGCAGCCAGCCAGGGCGACAACGAGTCCCGACCAGGGGGACGACGAGCTCGAGCTCGAAGCGGCCGCGCCAGGGCGCCAGCCGAACCCGATCCGGCGCCTTCCACCGTCGATTCACGCGCCGCCGATCTCCATCCGGTGGAGCCCACCATCTGCTACAATGCTAATCGCGCAAACATAGGGGCCATCGAGCCCGTAGGTTTCGAAACTCCCGCCAGATTCTTCTCTCCCCGCTCCGCCTTCACTGAGGGGTTTGCTGGTGATGAGACAAGTGGTGCTTTGCCTTCTTGCCAAGATGCAGCTGGCTTTGCACGGAGACCGGGAAGGGATATTAGTAGTATGCTGTTACTTAGTTGAGGCATCTTCTGGTTACTAACTTATTTTCAATCTGTAATATGTGGCTCATAAATGGTTGGGGGCCTGTATCTGGCCTTGCTTTTGTGGGTTCCAGAACTTGCGTCCAGCTATCAAGAATTGGATGTTTCTTATGGTTGTAAAAAGACTTCATTGCTATCTCCTTAACGAGAAAAGAGGAAAAGGGTAAGCACATATTTTTAAATAATAACTTGAACAAGCCATGAGTTATTTCTGTACTAGTAAGGCTATAACAATGGCCTATTGCTCTGTCAAATTGCAGTGCAGATATGTACATTTAACAGTGCAGATCAAAACATAGTACCTTCAGAAGACATAGTATGGCATCTAAGTGAGATTTTTTGCAACTTCTCATGCTTCATGATGCATGCTGTACCTTATCCAATTTTTACACGAAACAAGTTAGCAATCTCATGTCATGATAATACTTTTGAATCGAATTGTTTTGTTCGCTAGCAGTGTGTTCTGATTTCTTGTTGCAAGAGAAACTAATTTATACTCCCTTCGTCCCAAAATAAGTGCAGCCTTCTAGTTTAAATTTTGAACTAGAAGGCTGCACTTATTTTGGGATGGGGGAAGTATTATACTAGAGCCAAATAGCACACTAATCTTTCCACCAAGAGATGACTTCTTAAAATGTACATTATGCTGTGGCTTGTCAGGGAGGTTGGATGAGGGGTGATGATTGCTGTCGCCAGCACAAACTTAAAATATTTTAGGTAATGGAGATTAGTTATTGTGTTGTTCCCTTCCATACGGTCAACCGATTACTTTATTTTGTGCCTATCATATCTTTCAGATATTTAGGATTTAGTTTAGTGGTTATTCTATGAAATGTATAGAAGTAAAACAAAATCTTTACCATGGTTCGTGTGGTTTTATCCTCTGGTGTTTGGCAGGCTGATACATTGTACTTTTGTTTTCATCTTAAAATAACTGCTTTTGTCTATCTGGATCCCTCTCCAGTTGTGAAAAACTCCAAAATATGCTTTGGCTTCTGTTTGTCGGTTATTAAGTGCTTACCATACTGTGCTATGTACATGTCCAAGACCCCTTTAATATTCTACTGCAAACGTACAAAAATACTAACATGGTAATGCAATTCATGATTGTGTTTGTGTTCCCTAAACGATTTCTTTCTTATGATTGTCTTGCTCTCAGCAAATAATAACTCATCAGGTATGCCAGAGTAAAGTACCACCCAAATTATGAAGTGAATGAGGCCTTGTAAAATTAATTTTACTTTGTAGATGGTCCGAATTCTGTCCTACATATTAATTTGGTATCATAAAAGTTGACTTAGATTCAATTTTGTTTATAAAACATGCAGCAAAGGAGCTTAATAGTGAAATATTGAGCCTTCAGTGTCTCCTGGCTGAGAAGAATGATGCAAACCATCATACAGCTACTGGGTCTCCTGCCACAACAACTGAAATGATTCTAGTGAATCAAACTCCAATTTCACCTGCAAAGAAGACGCCAAAGTCAAACAGCAGGGAGAGAAATATTGTTCCATTGAAAAAACTACTGTTCCTCGTAATGGCTTTCAAGAGGAAGGAAGAGAGGTAAGTTTTTTGTAACAGTTGAACTACATATTAGTAATGTAAAAGTATGCAAGAGAATGAGTATGTTGAGCTTTGTTCTAATATCGGTTTATTATTTTGGATTGGTTTTGTAGCTTGATTGCTGTAGAAGACATATGGGCACCTCAGGTTAGTGTTAATATACACACAGTTGCTGCTTTGTCCCATGCCTGTAAACTGGTTTAACTTAGAAGTATGTTGTTTGCAGGGAGTGCGACAGAAGAAAGCTCCAGTACCTGTATGTTTCATTTGCTGACTGAATCAATAGTTGGCATGAAATTTTCAGTGCAGAAAAAAACAGAAGGATTTTCACTTTCGGTCTCCCATGAAGCTAGTGGTAATTGGAACATCAAATTACATGCTATTGTTTTTGCCAAAGCATAGTACTGAAATATCACATCATAGTTATTATTCTTCGTGTTTTTACTTCTTTTCTCTTTCACATTCATTTGATTGTGCATATAACCCCCTACATGCTGCCAAGCTGAGTATTCAAACAAACAGTTATGCAAAGTCATCTTCATCCTGAAAAAATACAGAGTAGTTCTTTAAACCACCAAAAGTGTTGCGTGAATACATATTCTAATGCTTTAATATCTTTATCAAGAATGATACATCTCTCTCTGTATTTTGGAGGGTACACATCTCTTTGGAGCTCAACCATTTGTTGCTGAACTTGTATATCAGCATACAGTGTACTTACAAGATGTGTGCAAGAACCTGAGGATCATGCCACCAATGTTTTCAGTTCAGGATTTATAACTTTGATCCGGTTAACATACTGTTAGAACATTTGATTTGTAAAGATCATATCATCTGTAAGGAACCAATTACATTTCTAACTGAATTGTTCAAACTGTTGTAGGTTACAATTTCACTCTCACATGGGCAGACCAACCTGGTGACGGTGGATGGTCATATCAGTACTCCTCATTGGGCACCCTAGACAGGATAGCTATGGGCTGGATGAAACAAGAGATAAAATTCAGCACGACCATGTGTCCTGTATTTTTACAGCGCATTTTGCGCATCCTCAGACAAGGCTAAACTGTACCGGAAGCTTTGTTTGGGTTTATCTTAGTTTCTGTACTGGACTTTGCTGGACAGCGGACTGAAACTGACTTGTTTAGAGCTGCCATGAAGCTTTATGTATCCTTCGTTTGCCCTTTGGTGTTCCTGTTGTGAACATAGCAACTAACAAGTGATTTGGGCGCGTGTTGCTGAATGTCTTCATGTATTATAGTATAGTTACTATGAACTTTAATGTTCTAAAAAGAATTTTGACATGGTTGTCCCAATGAATCTACTCCGTTTGAGTTTTAAATGGATGCTTGGGGGAAATGGCTTGGCAAGCACACAAAAAACTATAACTTGATCAGTGTATAGAAAAAAAAACCTTGAATTTGGCTGATGTTCTTCAAAGCTTATGCTAATGATAGTTACCTGTCAGAATCATTGTCATATCTTGTGCTAATATGCCGAAAGAGCATAAGTGGGCAATTAGAGCCAAGTTCGACAGCATCGGTGTCAAACCGCAGAGCAAACAGTATATGAATTTGAATTTTCTTAAGAATGAACTGAGTGTAGTGTAGAAAATAAAATAGTGTTTTTTTACTTGAATCCATTTGAATTTGTTTCTCATAAGTTTCAGTAATGTATGACCATCTTGGCGACGGCAACCACTGTTACATCGAAACAGGATGGGAGAGGAAGAAACAAATGAATGATTGAACAATCAAGACACAATTACAGATCGAACGGTTTCAGTCAAACTCGCCAAGTTCGAGTCAACTCGCACATCAATCGCATTCAAATGCGAGGAATCCATCAATTCGAGTGAAGGCCACATCGCTGGCGAAGACGCAGCATCAGCGATCTTACGCGGGCTTGGAGAGTTTCTCCACCATCTTCCTGAACTCTGAACACGTAGAGAAGCAAGCAACAACCGATCAGAACTGAGTAACTAGCAAAACAGATTCAGAAAATGTGGGAGGGTTAAATCGATTTGCTAATACCTTCTTGGTTGGGCCAGAGGGCGGCGGCCTGGGTGTTGAGCGGGGAGTCGTTGTTGGGCTCGCCGAGGAGGCTCTGGATGGAGAGGAGGATGGTGCGGACGTCGTAGGCGGAGGACCACTTGTCCTGAAGGATGTCGAGGCAGATGTTGCCGTGGGCGTCCACGTTGGGGTGGAAGCAGGGGGTCTCGAACCGCACCTTGGGCGGCTTGTACGGGTAGTCGGCCGGGAAGGCGAGGGAGAGGCGGTAGGAGGTGCCCTCGTAGGCGGTGGCGGCGGAGCCGGCGATGGTGCCCACCCACTGGAAGATGTTGTCCCCCTCTGGGAACGCAGACACCCCCGGGCCCCCTCCCATCATCAGCGCCATCAGCTCCGACTGCAGCCTCCGCACCACCGACTGCCCCTCCGCCCCTCTCCCCCCCGCCCCCGCCTGCTTCCCAGGAGCTCCTGGCGCTGCCGTCGCCGCCGCCGCAGCAGGCACGTTGCCGGTGCCGTGCGCGTCGGTGTTCTCACCCCTCGCCATCCTGGATCGAGATCGAGAGGCTTCGAGGAGGAGGAGGAGAGATGGGAGGTTGCCGCGGCGCGGTGGGGGGGGGGTATATGAAGGGGAGAAGGGATTGGTGGTGAGCGTAGTGACCGTTGCCGCTGGTTGCGTAGGATCGGCTGCTTTCCGGCGCGCGGCGTCCAACGGCTAGTTCATTTCTTCCGGGGGAGCGGGGCGCGTTTAGACCAGGGGGAGAGACTGAGCGGTGGGGTCCGCATGCCAGGTGGCGTCCAACGGCTAGTTCATTTCTTCCGGGGGAGCGGGGCGCGTTTAGACCAGGGGGAGAGACTGAGCGGTGGGGTCCGCATACCAGGTGGCGTTCGGCGGGCCGCGGCCTGGTCCGTCCACTGGCCGGGCCAGGCTGAGCACGACTGCGATGCGCCAGTGAGCGAGTCCGTGACAAGCTGATGGGACTCGTTATGGGCCGGGGTCAATGAAACTGATGCAAATTTGACGATCGCTAGCATTTGTTCTGAAATTATTTTTAATTATAAAATTTTATATAATCCGTATTAGGATTAATTCTAGAGGTTTTTTTTGTCATTTTCATTCTCTAATTTGCATTGCGCTATTGCCAAAAAGACTTGCGAGATATCTACCTAAAATTACTAAAAAAACGAAAACTTCAAATTTCAAAAAATAGCTTTGGTTAGGATGGAGGACTTTTTTATTATTGAACTTTGTGGCCTATGTTTGCAGAGACGTTTTGATTTTGAATTATGTAGTACTAGTATATCCTTAAGTTTGGAACAACATCAACAGTATATAAATATGAGATAAATAATAACAAATATCTGCAAAGTAGAGTAAGATAGTATTAATATGAGATGAATATTACTTCATCCGTTTTATATTACAAGATTTTTTTTCAAAGTAAAACTTTCATATGTTTGGTAAAGTTTATAGAAAAATATAGCAATATTTTCAACATAAAACAAATACAATATTAAAAATATATTCAATGTTAGATTTAATAAAACTAATATGTGAATGTTGATATATCAAAATATAATGGATGAAGTATATAGTCAACCTTGTGTAAATTATAAATTTCACACAAACCGCTAGGATGCTACAAGATAACAGTTGTAAGGCAGTGTGAATTTGGATTTTTGGATTATTTAATTTTTTTTAAATAGTTGTTTAAAGATATAAATGACTAAATTAATAACTAAAAGTTAAAATTTTCTTTTAGAAATATCAGATGAGAAACTTTTATATAAATATTTTTTATATGAAACACATTGTTTAACGACTTAAAAAGCTTACAAAAAATTCAAAATCTTTTGTAGGAGTACTGGGCTGAGACAAACAAAGTGCTCCTCAATTTTTTCTTTTATAACCGAAGTATTACATTGTTTCTAATTTAATGAAGCACTAACAAAGTTTATCTTAAACCAAATTGTACTAGGTATGATTATTTGTTATCTGTGAAGAAAAGAAAATGGTGAACAGGTTAGTAAAACTGAATGTTTTATTTTTTAAAAAGATTAAGTTTATAAAAAAGTAGTATTATACTGTTGAAATATATTTAATGTTATATTTAATAAAAATAATTTAATACTATAAACATTGCTATATTTTCTTATAAAATTAATCAAATATTAAAAAAATAACTTTAAAAAATAAAAAGATAAACGGAGGGAGCACTACTATTTCCTGTCCTCTGTCTTAGAAAAAAAACGTGCTCGTAGAAAAGAAAAATCTGGAATCCTGACCTATCTCTCGCAGAAGTTGGTTTGATGGCATTGTTGCGGCTAATCCTTAAGCCAAATGGACCATGTCGAATCAACCGGATACGGAGACACTGTTTACAACTTAAACAGGACATGCCCTGTTTGGCTATGGCCATGTCCGTACGGCTCGCTAGGATGCACAGTGCTTGGTCGTCGTCCTGGCCTGACATGTCGGCCCGTGCTGCATCACACGCGTGCCTGCGCAGCCACGCCCGCGTCTCCCTCCCCGTCAACGTGTCGACGTCTGATTTATCCACGCCTACAAAATTGCAACCGTGATAAAAAAAATCTTAAAAAACGTAAATTTTTTCTTTATCATGGTTTTTTAAATATGAGTTTTTACATGATAATTTTTTTAAGGGAACAGCCATGTAATATCAACTTCAATAAAGTTTATTGCTGTTTTTCTCCTTATTTTTAGTATAATTTTAATTTTTATATATTTTTAAAGCCCTAAATTTATTCCTATTTTCTAATGTATCATTATATTTTAACTGATATAATTTTTTTTCTATTAAACATTTTTATTTGTGTAATATTTATATTATAATTTTAAAATATATATTATTATGTTTAAACGACGTGGACTTCTTCAAAAAAATTTCTATTTTTCTATTTTTTCTATTTAAAAGGGCAGGCTAGGTCGCTTCGTGCTGGTGGGCCACCACCAGTTTACGTGTCACATTTAAGCCCGTGCCAGCACGCCTCCGTGGGTCGTACTTGAATCGAGCCATCGGCATATAAGCATATGAGCCGGTACGACACAACCCGCTATAACGGCTGTGTTTTAACGAGCCGTGACGACCCGTTTGGCCGAGTATATCCTCAATTACCGTCCGCAGCCGACGGCCCCAACCCAAGCAGCCGTAGGAAGGGCAGCCGCCTCCAGGTCTAAGCTAGGGTTTCCTCGCCACGCGCGCGGCGCGATTCAGGTGGGTGCCGCTCCCCACTCGATCCCCCTCTCCTCCTCCTTCTGGCACGCGCACGAATCGTTCACGGCCTACGATCTGCTTGGCCCGCGTCGCAGGTGTAGCAGCAGCGGTGGGTGATGGCGGCCCCGGCGGACGCGAAGGCGGAGGCGGCCAAGATGGACCTCCTCGAGGACGACGACGAGTTCGAGGAGTTCGAGATCGATCAAGGTATGCGCGGCCGCGGCTCTCCTCCTATCCCTTACCCACCTATCGTCGACTCGCCGCGGTACTGTTGCGAGGCCGATTCTCCGACGGCCGCGTTCGTGGCCGAGGCCGTTGGTTTGGGCGAGTAGGCTTCGCCTGTTTGGAACCCGCGCGATCTGTTGGATTCTATTACTTCTGAGGAAATCCGTGCCAGCATGTGCTTTGTTTAGTCTGGCATGAAAGACTTTTCTACCTTGGTGTGCTTGAGGTATTGACGTATTGTGTTCATGCCCGCTAAGTTCATTCCCGCTTGTGGACTTGTGCAACGTATGGCTGTATGTCTAGCTCTAGTTCGGGCTTGTCCTAGTTTTTTGAAACCTTCAATTTTTATTTTGCTTAAGAAAAACACAGAAGGGAATCAACTAGTTACATGTTGGTCTGCTTGCTCCCATAGGGAGCTTTAATATTTTATACCTGATTGTTCCTCTACCTGGCATGATTATTGTAAAAAAATCACATATTAGAATGATAAACCCCTGAAGATTTTAGGGGTAGGTGTGTAGGGTCAGATTCATTTCCATTGGTGTTCTATGATCAAAGGCATTTTGTATTTGCATTTAACAATCTATTTATAGTTGGTTTGGTTAGTTTTTAGGCCAAGTTTTCGTCTAATTTAAAGCCTGTTGTGAATTGGTGTTCCAATTTTTTCCAATAATTATCCTTGGAAGCATGTGCTCCCTTCCTTGGGCCCTATTGAGCTGCCACGATATTTTCTTCCCTCTCTTTGGGACGAGTAGTCCTTGAGTTGTGGTGGAGGTAATCTTAGCATGAAGGTTTGATCCAATCCTGTTTTCAGTGGGGTCCACTGTGGTGGAGCTAGTAATGGCACCCCTACCAAAGCCATTGCACCTGCTCTATAGCTTGCAAGCTAGCAGTTCTAAGAACAACTTCTAAGCAGTCCTGGCCTCATAGGGTCTAGGATGTCTTAGCAAATATGAGAGTATTACCAGTTTCTGGTCATGATTGATTGAATGAAAAAAAAGTTAAGTTATGTATACTCAACATATGAATGAGACAAGGACTTCTAGCTTCTGTTGGTTACTAGTATGCTTTTATTTTATCATTACTGCAAATGTTCAGATTAGCTTTGCAATCACAGGGAAAGATATAGAGTGGACTCAACTGCTCTTTTCGTTACTTAGATCATGGCTTTACTTCTGTCATATCCTTCATGTTGTGTTATTTATATGCTTATGTATAATTTAGTGTACACCAAACAATGTAGAAGTTTCCACTCCTTTCTCATTTATGTGTTGGATTTTTTATTGTGTTTGTCTGTTAGAATGTGAGCAGATTCGAACTTTTATTGGGTGGCATAATTAGGTATATGATTTGGAATAGATTTATCATTTGTTGCTTCTGGTTTGCATTGGGTTATACACCTCATATTGCACAACTGTCTGGTTGTGTTTTGTTCACGGAAAATAAAGGACCTGAGGATGTTTTTAATTTGTCTTCCATTTACATAGCTAACAATTATGGTAGTAATAGGCTAATAGCTAATTTGTTGAAGCTGTGCTTGGCATTTTGATTTATTATCTCTTATGCCTTATGGTCATAAAGTGTGGTTCTTTGTGGATGCTTATACTCTGCTGGATGCAGTTGCTTCTATGTTGCAATATGTTCATTTCCTCATTTAGTATCTATCCTCTACAAGCAATATACATTCCTGCGTTAGGGGTGAAGTTTGTTCCACAGTTGATGTGGTATTCGACAGTTGTGGTTCAACATATTATGTGAAGCTGTAAGCTTGCACTGACACCTTGTCCTGATTTCTTATATTTTGAAGAATGGGATGACAAGGAGGATGGTGATGAGGCCATCCAGCAATGGGAGGAAGATTGGGATGATGATGACGTCAATGACGACTTCTCGCTTCAGCTGAGGAAAGAGCTGGAGGAATGCAACACCCAGAAGAGCTGAGCTATCCCAGATATATTTAGCTGTAGCACACCTATGCTGGGTCAGGCACTGTAGTACCCTTGTGTGCCCCATTGCTTTCTGAACCTGCAATGTTCCTACCGTAGATGTGCTTATGTGCTGAGATTTGCGACCAACCTAATTTGTGAAAATTTTAAACCAAATTTGTGGAAATATGACTTTCTCTTGTTAGGTTCGAGCTCAAAAGCCTAATCCCTGCTGGTCGATGCCAGTTTTGGTCTGGATGCCTCATCCCGACTGGTTACATCCAGGTTGATGGGTAAATCCAGGCTGGGTGATGCATGGTGGGTAATTTTTTTTCCCGGTAGGTGATGCAAGCTTTGTTGACGGTGTTTGCATCGAGAATGTATTTGTTGGGTGCATTATTACCTGCAAGGTTTGCATTGCAATTCTTATTGGTGCTTGCGGCTTCAGGATTCAGGAGGTCTATCCGCTGTTTAGCTCCAAGCCTGTAACTCTTGCCTGGTGCTCGCCGCTTCAGGAGGTCTATTCCTCATATGGTTGTTTAGTCACGTTTGAAATGCCAAAATTTGGTCACGCTTGAAATGCGGAATTTTGGTCTATCCGCTAACGATGTGCTGAAATTCTGTAGTAGGATTTTGTAGAAGGTTTATATATAAAACAGTTTCAAATTCCCATGGAACAATAAACCTACAGGATTTCACCTACAAGGTTTTACAGAAATTTCATACTAGAAAATAGTCTAATTCCTGCATAGCATGGAAGTTTTCCCACGTCCAAATGGGGCCTTAATATTTATTACTGTGCTGATCGCTCTCAGAAATGTCGTGCTCTGACTTGCTACTGGTGCACCTGTTTTCTGTCTCCTTGCAGCTTTCAGTGTTGATTATCTATGCTATTTTATTTTTGTAAGCACCACTCCTGTGCACATTTCTCCACAGTAGTCTATACGATTTTTTTTTTACTTATTTTTCATATGTGATGTTAATGGTCATGTTGGTTTCACATGTGATGAAACGAAAACAGTCTATAACAAGTGAATATGATACTTGAATATATCATAGTTATCCTTAAAGCCCATAATCACAAATATATCACATACACGTGTATATAGCTAGTGCCCACAAGTAGGAGACAGACATCGTGATGGGCTGATGGCATGAAGGCTGCTGCATTCAGAGTATTTCATCCAATTTGTTTCGATACTAATGTTCCGTATGTGCGTAGATATATTTACCTCTGCATGAATCATACATAAATTACTTTGTCTGCACCTTCAAGTGGGTCTTCGTCGCCTCCCTCATTCGGCACCCCTCTTTCTCCACTCTTCGCCGTTCTCAGTCCATGTCCAGGGGAGGGTGACTTGTCTTTCTTCTTAGTTCCCTAAGTTAGGTTCTGGAAAAGATTAGATTTATTAAAAGTCTAGGTTTGTCATGGTGTGTATGGAGGTAGGGTTGAATAGTCTTTTGCTCTTTATATGTCTTTGTTGGTTGCTTTTTCCTCTACAAGATTCTCATTAGCCAAATTTGTAAATCGGATTGTGGATGAATCATGTGTTTTGCAAAAAAAAAAAAAGAAAGAAAATCAACTGTTGTCTATTGGTTTTGGATCACCGATTTATTTGTTAGAACCTGTTTGCCAATTTATCACAAGAGAGAAGCTGACCATGGATACTCTCTTTTTTCACATGTAGAAGTTGGTTAGCAAGATGACTGCACTCGCATCTCTTGTGGTATTTTATTAAGTTATTGTGGAACTTTTCTTTGCCGTCAAATCTTTTATTTGTTGTTTACATTCGTCTCTCTTTCGACATGTGTATAGTATCTAATATTTTATCTCTAGCTCCTAACACATATTCTAATTGTATGACTATAACATATTACGGAAATGTTGCTAATTAATACTAATCACCCTGTCTCGCAAAAGAACGCACAAAATGACACGACCACCGCACCAATAGTCTTCTGATTCGGTTAATCCAGGCCGTCCGTCAATCGCCGTACTTGTTTCCATCGCTGTTGACCTCTAGCCTGCGTTTTTCTAGCTTTAAATTTCTATAATCAATACACGAAGAAGAAGTGTCAAAAGAAAAAAAAAATCTTGTGCTACCAGCGTTCATCACTCTCGCCGTGAGAGATATTAGCGTCGTGTCGCCGTGTCACCGCGCCGCGCAGCTCGCCGCCTTCACCGCGCGCTTCCCCGATCCAGCGTTCGCGGCGGCGGCGGCGGCGACTGCGGGCGCCATGAGCAGCGCCGCGGTGTGGGTCTCTTCCCCCTTGTCGCCCTCCCCCGCGCCAGGCTGCACGCGGGGGCGGCTGTGGCGGCGGCGGGGGAGTGCCTCGTCGTCCCCCTTCCGGGTGGCCTGCGCGGGCGTGGGGGACGCGTCCTTCGGCGGAGGGGACCCCGCGCCGCGGCCGCCGCGGATGGTGCTGCACGACTCGCTCGAGGGGGCGGGGGTTTCCACGGAGCACGCCAGGGCGGCGCGGGAGGGGTTCACGAAGCAGGTCGGGCGGCTCACGCGGCTCGACGCCGAGACCAGCATCGCCATCAGCCGGGGCGCCGACCTGGCCCGCGCCGCGCTCTGCGTCGCCGCCGAGGACGACTCGCTCGTCTCCCACTCCTCGGTGCCGCTCCCAGTCGAGGCCTTCATCTCCCGCCTCGAAGACCTTTCCGCCGGCTTCCTCGCCGACGGCTACCTCCCACCCGCCGGCGCGCCGCCCGAGGTCTTCCTCGACCACCTCGACCGTTACCTCTACGTCCACAAGGTACTATTAGGTACAATTAAAAACATTTTTTACAAGCACAAGCTCTTGGTGTCGTTTGACTTCAAACTCTGAAAATTCGTTTTCTTGATCAAATTCTGAAGAATATCTTTCTGTACTTTCTGATTGTACGGTGAATTGATGTGCTAATACGTTTGGACTTTCGATTCAGGGGTTTCGAAGAAAAAATGGATCGTCAGATGGGAGGGCTATATATCTTCATTCGGTAAGCTTTAATGTGCCTTGTCCGTGCTGTATGTATGTGCTCCTCTGACTTGCTTGCATATGATTCATCTAAATTTGTGTTGATTTCTATGGTGGCCAGGTTTTGACGTGCCGGTTGGGATCAGCTCTAATGCTTTCGTTGATATATTCTGAGATACTCAAGATGCTACGACTGTACGGCTTACTGGAATTCAATGTGGAGATTTTCTTTCCGCACGATCTGGACAGCGTTCCTAGGGGTTATGACAAACACAAAAGCAAGTTGGGCGATGAACCGCATATTATGACATCAAAGTCACTTCTGGTTGAGGTGTGTTTTTTCATTCTCAGTACCAATGTTCCATTTTTAACTGTCAATGCGTTTTTGTCTGCTACATAGCTGTTCATATCTCAGGCAAGATAGTTTTTGCATTTGTACTGGCATGTACCACCAATTGCCCAATTCGTAGGAGCACACAGCCATAGTGTCGATCTCAACAACTGTCCTACAGTAGGGAATTTCCTTCTCTTTCTAGCTTGCTGAAGGGGGAATCTTTTCCTCAAGCTCCTTTATCAGCAAATAGATCGATTGCATTTCTTCTTCAGATTTTTGAACAAGACTTGAATTGGATTCCTGCTTGAAAATTTCCATATGCAATTTTCTGTCAATTTCCCTAACTACAGGCTTGAATTTATGGCCATTCGTTCATACATACAACACTCATGTACATAAGTTCTTTCAGCAATAAAGAAGGGAGTAGGCTATTTTCAGGTGGTTGTCATAAATCCATGGTTTTCTGCATGCTTAGCTTCATGCGCTGTACACAGTACACTTGTCAATTACTTCTTGTCCTCAGGTAATTTATCTCTCCCTGCCATGCTTGAGTCCTTACAGTTCAATGTACACTTTCTTGATCGTTAAGTATTTCTAAGTACCAGAGCATGACGATTTTGGAAGTTCCACCTTATATGTGAACCAGGATCCAAGCATAATCCAACACCTCTGCAAATCAACTTGTAATCTGATCTGGAAGTACACCAAAATATCTTGGGTTTGGAGTTGTATAAATAGATACATAATGTTGAAGGTTTCAACTGCACTTTAGAATGGAGCATTAATAGTTCCCCTATCAGACATGTTGCTCCTGCTGTGTACCTTAGTTAATGTTTTTTTTGTCTGTCCTCTGTTGAAGGTGGTACTATGAGACTTCGACAGTCAGTATTTGCTGAAGGGGAAAACGTTTTTGCTTACTTTTCTTATCCTTTTTCAGATTTTGAAAACTCTGAAGAATACATTTTGGCCTTTCCAGTCCAACCAGCCTGGTAGCTTATTTTTGAATGCTGTTTCTGCAAACCAGCATGGCCCTGGTAATGTAGGTGATAATCAAGCAATGCCAAATGGCAATATAAGGTTTGTTCTAAACATGACTTGCAGAGAAAAGGATTTTTGTTGTTGTTCATATTATTTGGAGTACATGACAGTGCCATGCAACCATTGACAGTGCCATAGAGATGGCTGCCGCTAAAGCTGCTCAACATAGGTTGATGCGTGGTGTATGGACTAATGTCCGGTTTGGTGATATGCGGCGTGCTTTAGCAGGTAACATCTTTGTTCGATTTTAATACTGAACAGTTATTTTACATATGATGCACTATGCATAGAGTCCCTACATGAACAGTTTAATATTTAAACCATAATCTGGGAATTGTGTATAACAGTGGAAGTCATGGGTTACTTGGTTACACCAAGTGCCTACTTATTTTTCACATCTCATCCAAACCTCCCATATGAATATGATCCCTTCTCAAAGGCTGTAATAATTTGGTTATATACTCCCTTGGCATTTTTACCAGTCCCTAACCAGAGATTCATACATTTCATCTTCGTGGCAGCATGTGAACGACTTATCCTACTGAACCACGATCCCCACGAACTGAGGGATTATGCTGCCCTTCTGTACCACTGCGGGTACTACGAAGACTGCCTGCAATACTTAGCATCATACCAAACTGCAGTGGTAATACATACTCACATGTGGTAATCTGTTCTACATTGTTGAAATCATATACCTCCTCTAAATGTCGCTCTGTTTTGTTCTATTCCAGGTTGGGCAGCACCTGAA
The DNA here is from genome assembly GCA_030770085.1 of Oryza coarctata. Lineage (NCBI taxonomy): Eukaryota > Viridiplantae > Streptophyta > Magnoliopsida > Poales > Poaceae > Oryza > Oryza coarctata. Next base: position 7,929,161 of record CM061463.1, on the reverse strand, counting down.
CGATCCACTGCAGATCATGGAGGACGAAGCAGTGAACACTCTAAGAGCGCGAGTAGGTTTAATTTTAGCAGAGGATGGTTGGAGCAGCCGCAGATCTCCTGCCACAAGTTACTGGACTAAAAACTCGGAACCGTGGTAGATTAGATAGACACATTCTGTATACAGTTTTATCGAAACAATGAAGGCTTGCACATATAATTTAGACGGCATTTTCACAATCTGTACTGGATGTACTAGAGTTCATGATGCTACCATCTCTTTATCCCTCGCAGGGTTAGAATGCTAAGTTCGCACTGTAACTGTAGATGGATTACAGACGGTAATAATCAAATTTTGACTAGTTCGCACTGTAATAATAATTCCGTTGTACAATCCATATTCGCCAAAACTTGTTGCGAAATTCAGATAATTCGTGCAAGTTAAAAATTAATCACGTAGCTCTATGTATAACGGATCAATCCAACATGAACAAACATTAGAATTAGATATGTATATAAAAGATGTACCCCAGGGAGTCAAGAGGCAGCGAGGAGTTAACACAATGCAATAATATTCATTTTACATGCCACTACATGATTAGACGATAATAAGCAACATACTTAATTGCTTAACACAATAATAAAGTTCTTGATGACGACAAATAAACAGCAAATTAACCAGCTTAAATGACCATTAACCTATCGACTACATGCAAACTGATCACTGAAGCAGCAGCACGAGAGCAACGAGAACACCCACGGCAGCAGCGAGGGCGGCGCCGGCGGCAACCTTGGCGGCTCCGGACGATGCGCCGGGCGGACCAGAGCGAGCGCTGGAGCTGGAGCCGGTGCCGGAGCCTCCATGGCCTGGCTGGGACGTCGCTGGCGCGAGGGCCGGGCCGGGTGCGGGCGCCGCAGCGATCTCTGCCAGGTGCACCATGACGCGGACGACGAGCTTCTGCCCATCCTCGCAGTGGCCCGGCGCTCCGCTGATGAAGCAGAAGAAGCCTGGGCGGTCGAGGCGCACTGTGGTGGCCCCGTCGTCGAACCTGGCGAGCGGGCCCGTCGCGTTGCATCTGTCGAACGCCTCGCGGTCGACGACCAGCACCGAGTCGCCGCCCCCGTACTTGAAGTCTGCAACACACGCGCGCGCGCGCACAAACGAGCACGTAAGAAATCGCCATTAATCCATCCTGCACGAGAGAGAGAGAGAGAGAGAGCGAGGTCGCAGGCGGCGGCAATGGCGATATGATCAAAGTGTAGGACTACTCACAGAGGGCGTCGCCGACGTGGAAGCGGTTGTTCATGGCCCACCAGCCGTAGCTGGTGTTGGCGTCGGGGACGCGCCACCCGCGCGGCCCGCCGACGTGGAACACCAGCCCCGGCACCGCCGCCGAGGCCGCGACGCCGCTAGCGTGGAGAAAGAGGACGAAGGACAGAGCAGCGGCGAGAAGCAGGGCCTCCCGCTGCTGCTTGCGCGGTCGGGTGGCCATCATCGTCGCCGGCGCCATGGCAGGATCGATCGAGCGGCGGAGCTTGGTGGTGCGGTGCGCGAGTGGAGCGAACTGCAGAGAGCGGAGTGCGCGGCGTCGTGTGCGTGCGCGCGCATGCGGGTGGGGTTTATATAGGAGCGGAGTGGGAGGCGACGGGGTCGCGGTTAATTTGTTTTGACCGCGGGGGGCGCGCTTCCGGGGAGGTGGGACATTGGGGGATGTGGGTGGATTAATTGTAGGGAGTGGGTGATCGTGGGGGGACGACGTGGATTTGACCGTTTGACTCGTTTCTACCGCTTGCTTTGATACGCCATGCAAGCAGTATACTCGGAGCAGGAGCAGCTCATTTTCCTTCGGTCACGCGCACACGCACGCAATAAGAAAAGGGCCAGTTCTTCGTCTTCTTCACTTAGTTCGGGTGCGATGGTGTCTGTGATCGCCGGATCGGTATCCTCTGCCTTTCTGCTAGTGGCAAAAGTTTGTCTTAGCTCCAATCTAAACAATCAATCCATGGGTTAACGATGCATGTTTTCATTGCTCAGGAGGGCCCGCCTTCACTACTAAAGTAGAGAGCGCACGTGGAAGGAAAGGGCCGTTTCCTACTCAATTAAAAAACAACATGACATATCGAAAGTTCAGAAGAAAAGTTGTAGTTACAGGAGATAGAGAATAATATATATATATATATATATCCACAAAATATATTTTGATAATGCTTCACACCGGGCGATCGATGTAAGCACAAACATCGGACGCCCAGGCTAGTGCCCACTCCACCAGCAAACATTCACTACTCGTTCTCTCCTCTCTCACATTTCACATCTCCAACAAATTAGAACTACGGCCGATAACAATGGCCACGGGAAGATGGCTGCTACAGTGGACCAAGTACGAAGCATGCGAGGTGCGTAGAGGTCAACGTTTGGAATGGAAAGACTTTGAGGGGATCATCGACAGAGCAAAGGAGGGATGAGAGGACGGAGGAGCTCTACCATGGTGATATGGTTGATGGAGAAGGAGATGGTCGATGATGATGAGAAAGACAAGATCGTCGACCAAGATAAAGTAGATAAGAACGTTGAAGGAAAAGAGCACCAAATCTTCTTGTCGTAATGTACAAGGCCCTCGAAGGAAACACATGTCCATCTACCTAAGCGAGAGGAGGACTTTTCATGATTTTTTTCTAATATTCATATAGATTTAATGATGTTTTCTATCGTTATTTTCAATTCTTGATCTATTTGATATGAAGTTTTGCATGTGATAGTAAAATGTTTGGACTGTGATTTGATTATGTTTCATAATTTTGATAATTCGAAACATTTTTGTATTTTGACGAAATATTATTCTACGTACTGTAAAACAACCTTGATTTTTATAAAAAAATCAGACCTCGATCCGTAGTCACGTCCAACAAATTTAGTTTGTGAGCAAATACATATTTCCTCACCATTTATTTGATGTCTCCTCCGCAAGCACCATTTGCAAGTGATGAACCATTAGTCTGCTGCATTCCTTATTGTTTGATTATAGCAGGTAACGCTAAATGAAATTACTAGAAGAGTTTGGCTCGATTTGTATAATAAAAATTAATCCAATCTCTCAATAAATATGCATCAGCGTCATGGAGAGTTGGAACAATACTTGCTGTTCTTCGTTTATTACCCCAAAACAAAACAGCAAATGTGAACCAAAATGTGTTTACGAGCGCCTGCGTTTTAACTGTATTTCACAAAAAAAAGTGAAAACTAATAAATCACGGTTCAGATATGTCAACAGCTGATTTTTAAACCATACAGATCGTTAGATATATTTTATTTTTTTAAAACTCTTCTTATTATTTTTCTTCATATTATTTTTAGTCTTACTTCATCTCTCTTTATATTATTATCTTAATTTAGCATTTCACATTGTACTAGCGTCTCTAATGGTTTGTTTTGTATATGGACAAACTATCTGTTGGATAAATTTTTTTTAATTAGTGTTACCCCCAACCGATCACACATATCTCATCTTGGATTAGATCTTGTATGACCCAAAATACAACGTAGCATATATATTCCTGTAATACTTAGTGAACAAACGTATTTTTATAGATCAATATTCTGCTCTATATAGTATAGAAGATATAATCGTCGTTCTATAAAACTTGACTTTTAGCTTCTACAATATCCTCTTATCACAGAGAATACCAGATACTTGACGTCACTTTAACCAACCTACTTTGATTCTATGGCTAATATCTGCATCAATATTCCTATCCATCTGTAACATCGATCCTAGATATCGAAACGTGTTTTTTTAGACACTACTTGAACTCCTAAACTCATATCTCCCTCTTCGTGTGTGATAGTACCAAAGTCACACATTAAGTATTCAGTTTTAGTTCTGCTTACTCTAAAACTTTTGAACCAAGAATCTATCGTCACAACTCTTATTTTTTATTTACTCTTACGCCATTCTCATTAATTAACACTATATCATCTACAAAGAGCATACACTAAATGATATCATCTTATATGTTTCTTGTAACCTCATCCATTAACAATGCAAAGAGTAACCTATAAAAGCAACCTATATTACCATCATTTGCTCGAGCATTAGTCATAGCATTATTATACATATTCTTGATGAGAGAGACATATTTTGTTTGGATTTTATATTTGTCTAAAACTAATCACATAACATTTCTTGATATCTTGTTATAAGTCTATTTTAAGTTAATGACAATCATATGTTGGTCCTTCTCCTGCTCTTTAAACTGCTTTATAATTTATCTTATTAAGAAAATTATTTTTATGGATGATCTTTTGGGCATAAAAATAAATTAGTTCATAGGATTCGTGTCGTTCCTCTCAAACGGTGTTCGATAACTTTCTCCTATAGCTTCATAGTGTGACTCATCAACTTAATTCATTGACGGATATCCCTCTTATTCGTATATATTGGTACCGATATACTTCTCCTCCACTTCTAAGACATCGTGTTCAATTGAAAAATATTATTAAACAACTTGATTAGCCATATTATAACTATATTCTCGAGACATCTTCACATCTTGATTGGAATATCATCAGGACCCATCACCTTACCCTCTTTCATCATTTTTAAAGCTTCTCTAATATTAAATTCTTAGATCTCTCGCACAAAGCTCATATTAGTATCAGCCGAGGAGTCGTCCAACTGAATGGTGGTGTCATCTTTCCCACGATTAAACAAATTGTCAAAATATTCTTGCCATCTATGTCTAATCTCATCCTCCTTTAATAAAAATTGTCCTCTCTCATACTTAATACACTTAATTTGATTGAAATCTCTCGTCTTTCTATCACGAGTCTTAACTATTTTATAGATGTCCTTCTCTTTTGCTTTCGTACTTAGACATTGATATAGATTCTCGAAAGCCCGCCCCTTTGTCTCACTTACAACTCGTTTTGCGGTCTTCTTTGCCACATTGTATTTTTTCCATGTTGTTCGCACTCCTATCATAATACAAGTGTTTATAACATTCTTTCTCTCCTTAATAGCTTTTTGCACGTGTTCATTCCACTACCAAGAGTCTTTAGTTTCGCGTCCACTCCTTTTGGTCACTCCAAACATCTCTGAAGTAATCTTTCGTATGCATGTTGTCATCTTCTTCCACATATTATATGCATTATTTTCTTTCATTTATGAGCCCTCTTCAATAACACTTTTATTGAAGACATTTGATGTCTCCACTTTTAACTTTCAATATTTGGTTCTTGCAATTTTGGTTTATTTATCCTTACGAGTATGCACTAAAAAGCAAAAGTCAGCCACCACCAATTTATATTGAGAAACCACACATTCTTTAGATATCAACTTACAATCCACATAAGCTCATTTATCCATTCTTATCATAAGAACAAAATCACTCTGGTTAAAGTATTGGTCGCTACTAAAAGTCACTAAATGAGATTGTCTCTTCCTAAAAAAGTTGTTAGTTATCATCAGATCAAAAGATATAGCAAAGTCCAAGATTTTCTCTCCCTCCTGATTCCTATCACCATACCCAAATATTTCATGTGCCGCCTCAAAACTTGTACATGTTACACTTATTTGACTATTAAGATTTCTTCCTATATAAAGTTTCTTGTTACTAAATGAGATTGTCTCTTCCTAAAAAAGTTGTTAGTTATCATCAGATCAAAAGATATAGCAAAGTCCATACCCAAATATTTCATGTGCCGCCTCAAAACTTGTACATGTTACACTTATTTGACTATTAAGATTTCTTCCTATATAAAGCTTCTTGTTACTAAATATATCTCTAACCAAGTTATCTAAGTTTTTATAAAAATATCTCTTAGTACTCTCATCCTAGCCTATTTAAGAGGCATACGCACTAATTACGTTTAAGATTATATCACTAATGATAAGTTTAATTAAGATAGTCCTATCCCCTTGGCTTCTCACCTCCACCACACCATTCTTAAGACTCTTATCAATTAGAATTTCTACTATATTTCTATTTGAAGTTGTTTCTGTGTAACAGAGCTTAAAACTGGTATCGTCCACCTTCTTCGCCTTCTGACCATTCCATTTAGTCTCTTAAATGCACAAGATATTTACATGCCTCCTAACCGTTATCTCAACTATTTCTCTTAACTTATCTGTAAAGGACTCTACATTTCAGCTAACTAAACGGATCTTAGTTACCCTTCGCACCCACCAAGTAAAGGACCCTATATTCCAGCTAACTAAATGAATCTTAGTTAGCTCGACTTAATTTCTTATCCTTCACACATGCCAAGTCAGGTGTGAAGATGTTTGCTCATTTTTCACTATCCTCGAGCGTCGATGTGGCGCGTTAATAAAAATACAACGGCCCGATCCTTACTTATTTGATATTATGTCCAAATCACGACATAACGCATCATAAGGTAACAACTCAGTCCTTTCCTATTTAACATTATACCTAGGTTTCAATATAGTACGTTGCTAAGAGAAGTACGCTCCAATAAAATTTTCTTAGATTTTATCTTCAGAAAAATAGCGACTCATCAAACCTAGTAAACCCTCCTTCTTTCTTTATCACATCTAGGACGTTGAAACACTAAAGATACCCTAACACTAATGGAGTTTAATTACAAAGAGCTAGACGTCGGTGCCTTGATTAGGGGATACAAATCGGATCCAAATGTCCGATGTCAGCGTGAGCAACATCTGCTCTGCAAAAGAACGCTGCTAGGCATAGCCTTGTTGCTAACAGACCAGACGCACACAAGAATGTGAGACATCTAGTTATGAAATATTTACAAGTCACAAGCTGCATGAAAAACAGCTGCAATTCGTCTCGCTCGGGCAATTTGCAAATCAGCATCACCTGGCAAGCTATGACATTGCCAATGCATCATATTGACATGAAGTACCAATATTCAATTTTGGCATTCACAGACATTGTTAGCAATCTGAGAAGCTGCAGTTCAGTATTTACACAGCTGTTTTCTCAGAATCAGAGGATCAGTACCTGCATTGAAAAGGTATAGTTCGAACAAACAAATGAACAGAACAACATATGCTCAGTATAACTCTGGAACTGTCAGAGGTGCAGGCACTACTTCTCTTGCATAACTAAAATTTTGGTGTTTACACAATTACCAGTTGAATACAATTCCAAATGAAAATTTTTGGGCTGCTATCTCTTTTTCTTTCTGTAAGTATAAAGGGAAAACTATCAATTTCTATCATTTATGGTGTATTACCCCTGAAAAGAGAGGGGATGGGGCAGCTATCAGAATGGATAATCACAAATCAGCAACATTTGACGCCACGATGGCCTATCTATCTTCCATCATCCCACCCTAGAAGGTTTGAGCTAGCCTCGTTGACCATCTTCACAAGTGTAACCTGCATTAAGAAAATATTTGGGTTATGGAAAAACAAAGGCTCGAAACTTTAAGTCCTACAGAGGCTATGCACCCTATATGCATAGATGGATAATGGTGAAATTTCATAAACAGGATATTAACCCTTGTTAATGTAACATCATCTCAGCTAATTTTTTTAGAGGAACAACGCTAACTATTGGGAGTAGAACTTGTACATTCAAGAATATCAACTCAAATCTGAGCCAAAAATCCCATTTGAACATGGAAATAAATCAGACAAGTGTCAGCAGACAACTTAACAAAAGAATGCATGAAGCAGCTATTTCTGGAAATTTTCTTTGCATCAGAATCCACAGACCATCTTAAACAACTACATTGACACTTTATAGTTTCACTGCAGTACATCACATTCATCCGAAACACTCCCTATCCTCACAGTTTAGCAAAGGTGAGTTTCAGAGCCACACCAGTAGCAGAATTTTCATTCACCCTGGGATGCATTCATTGGGCGTACACAATTTTTGTAGGCCCTTGTATTTAATTGTCAGTGCCAAACAGGATCTGGTATGAATGGGATAAACCGAGGTTTTGTAGGTGTCACTGATAAGTTTTCTTTTATTGGATACTCATCTTTGCAGTTTTTGCACTGTCTCATGAATTAATGTGTAAATTTAGACTTCGATTGACTCTAATGTGTAGATAGCTTCCCTGCCATTTTTTATCCTACATCCTAGGTTATTTGTAACATTATTCAGGTAAGTCACATGGCCAGTCCAATAACTTACCATTATACACTTCTCACATTGTTCTGTTCACACAACTATTCAGGACTGTCATACATAAAGCAACAATAACAACAATTGGTTGAGTACAAGGGCAATTTGCCACTTGATTTAAGTGACGAACCTGAACCCACTGTATATGAAAAATCACATGGTTCATATATAAACGTAGCATTCACGACATGCAACTGGCAGTTGCATCCCTATCATATGTAAAAAATACTAGCTGAGTGCTGTTGTTCTTAAAAAATTGTGCAGTGCTCAAAAGTGTGAAGCATATAAGCTAAGAAAGGCTGGCTAACAAGTAGTTAATGAATAACGATCATGTTCGGAAAGGAAGGAAAAAAATTGGGTGACAACATTAACACAGGAATCACACAACTTAGTAGCTCACTGATTTATAGATGGCAGTGTGCCAGTGTTGTTGTAAGCAAATTAATTATGTTTTCAAACTTCCAAAGGGAATGTCACCATCAATGAAGGCAAAGTGGCACTTAAAAAAAGATGGCAAATCACTAACTTCCAAGCCCAAGCAAAAGTCCAATTTATGCCAAGACAACTATGCAATCAATCAAAATTATGCCAGGTTACAATAACGTAACGGATAATTGGATAAAGAAGGAAATTATACAGATACCACTTGAGTTAATATATAACAAAACAGTGCCAATGAAACAATGCTTTGGTGTATAAACCTGGCATCTGAATTAATTCAAATGAGAAAGAAAAGGACTTATCTGTCTAGCAAAAAATAAAAAAAAGAAAGATGAGTTTTGTGATAGCAAGACTATATTATACTAAACAAAATATCATACAATTTTTTAAAATATAAGATTCCAATATCTCCTTAAAATCTTAAAAGGTTGCAATAACTTTTTTTTTGCAACATAATGATTCTTTTGTATTTTATAAACTAATTTGTTAGTCGACATACCACACTTTCTGGTACTCCTGGAGGGGGTAATGTAAGATTTCTTGGCGGTGGCCTATCTTGGTATGATCTTTTGTCAAATCTCCATTCAACAATTTTTCCATAGGTTAGTACACCCTGAAATCATTTGCCAGGGTATTGTCAATTACATTATGTTACCAAAACAAAAACAAACAGTGACCTTTATTGCCTCAAAACATTTTAATTTCGTATGAATATTATACCTATAGAAAAACATCATAGGTTTGGAATTTCAATACCTTGAGTGTATAGTCACACCCGTAAGTGAAGTGGATAATAAATGTATTCCCAAGTTTGGTATCAAAAGGTGGCTGCAAATATTTACTGGGCCATCAATAGAAATCTTATCATGTGACTTGAACACAAATAGTCTAAAGTTAGACGAGTCTATTGTCAAGCGTTGACAGAAAACCATGGAGTGCACTAGCAACAGCACCTGGATCATGAAATCTTTACGAAGGATATGTTGAACCCCATGGAGTGCACTAGCAACAGCATATGCATACCTAGAAGTCAAACAACAAAAAGCTGGCATCATAACTATGTAACAAGCAAGTAAATACATTATAAAAATGCATACAAGAAAGTGTAATTCTCACATTTCCAAGACCCAACCAAAAGTTTTATCTGTCTCCTGATCTTCCTTCATTTGGAGCGATACATCCATCCATGTAGGAGCAATCTTCCCAAGCAGTGTCTAAAATTTCCTCAGGTGATAAGGGATTGAGTCAGAAATTGAAGCTCACCAATTCAAAATAGTAACTAGCAACTGGGGTGAAATACTTTTCATGCATGAGGCTTCAACAGTAAACAGCGTTAATTCTACAATATGCACTACCTTCTTAATGATTACAGGGGAATTCCCAATGGGGTCAATATTTGTGACAGGGCCTCTTTCTTTAGGATAATATTTCCTGAGAATATTCTCATGTTCCGATGGTGCAATGTAAAAGAAGGGGAATGCTGCTGGATCATCACGGGCCAAATTTGGTAAAGGTTTCACAAATATATGATCTGGTTCTGCCATCAATATGTATCTGCCACATTTCAACGAAAAAGAACAGTTGAAAACACATCAGAACATCCGTGTTATTTTAGCACAAAGGAACTACCAATGCCAACAATGTTCTTCATCTCAAAACACACCACCAAGAAAATAATTAAGCTTTTCACATGTTGTTAAATATGCATGTTGGGATGCTAAATATGTGGCCAAGTGTCCATCAGAGAAGGTTAAAAGTCAAAACCACAAATAAAGTAACTGCACCAAAAGGCAGAGAAGTTTTAACTAACTCTTCTTCAATCTTTGCTTTCTGCAGCCACTGTACAAATGCCCAGGGCCTATTTAGTACGACATAGCCCTGAAAACAATTCAAAAGAAAAAAGTTTGGTTAGTTTCCAAATTGATGGACCATGTATGTATACTTCTCAAAGTGATTGCAGCACAAATGGGTGTGTACGAAAGTAATACCCACCACAACTCCTCACAAAAACACAAGCACACCAAGCAAATTCAATGAACAACAGAGCAGAGAGTAGTATAACCCACATGGGAAGCAAGAAAAGGAGACATAAGGTCAGACAAGTGGGTCATATTAATGCTCTGTGGGGTACAATTCAAAAGTAAATCATGACTGTTTAATCCTCACGCAAGCTTCTTGCCAAAATTCACAGACACTATCGAGCTGTTCTCAAATCATAATCTGGTAAAAAGAACATTTTTGAAGGGAACTGTAAAAAGAACACTCGGTGTGGCAATAACAATAGAATAGGAGCGGTCATTTTCATCGAAAAAAAGAAAGAAAGAAAATCTCTGTTTCGTCTAAAATTCCCAAGCATGTACATGTGTTCTTCTGAACACCTGCTGGACCACAATGCCACTGCCCCACATTGCACAACAGACAAACTCAAACGAGAGAAGGAGAGAGATTTTCGTAATCGTTGCGTACATGGTCCTTGCCGGCGGGGAGGGGGTCGACGACGAAGGTGGGGATCTCGTCCATGAGGCTGTCGGGCTTCCCGGAGTGCAGCACGCGGGTGAACCCTCCCATCTCGGCGCCCTCCGACCGCGCCTGCATCCGCTTGTACCAGTAGTACATCACCCGGCACTGCCACCGGCTGTACGCGGCGTCGGTGCCCGTGAGCGCCACGTGGAACGGCCGCCTCTGCCCCCCGCCAGCGGAACCAGCCACCCGCATCCACTCCGGCATTGCCACCACCGGGTCCCTCCCCACCCCCACCCCCGCCTCCTCCCCCGCGCCGCCACCCCGCAGCACCACGGCCAGGAGGTTGTAGGAGATCAGGAACGCCCCCACCGCCACCAGCACCGCCGCCGGCAGCCGCCCTCCTCCCCCTCCTGTGGCGCCGGCGCCGCCCTTCCGCGCCGCCGCGTTCATCTCTCTCTCTGGGAATTTTTTTTGGGGGGGGGGGGGTTTGGATTCGAGGAAGGAGAAAAGGGCGGCGCACCTCCTTGGGAGGGAAGCGAGGAAGCGAATTAATTAAGAGAAGAAAATGGCATTACGTGGTACTAATACCCTCCTAATTAATACCCGCGGATTAATTAGCTCAGAGAGCTAGAGGAGGAGACGGTGAGGTGGGAGTCTAGGAGATGAGTACTCTCACTTACAGGTGGCCCTATCATGTGAGGGAGCATGTGGGCCCGCGTTGTCAATGAGGTTGAGAGACGGGGTCTTGAAGTGGGCTCGGTGAGCATGTTGGGGTGTGGAGTCAACGGGATTTTGTTTGCATCCAACCGGTAGCGTGGTGGCGTTTGACGGAGTAGTAGTAGCTGTGTGCACCGGTTGACTTGGCTGGCCGTCAGCAATCTAAGCTTTGAGATTCGTTCTCCGTCGACAACAATGATAAGAGACCGGGTAAAGTTATGTAGAAAGTTTTCAAAATATTAAAAAATTTAGAAAATACTATTTAAAATATTAAGAAAATAAATTCTAGAAACTTAAATATATTTATTTTTTAGAAAAATAAATAGGGAATTATGTTTTTTTTAAATCACTATGGGAATGGTTTGGTTCTTCACAGAATAAATTATATTTAGGTATTATATGCATGGTTATTTTTATATAAATTATTTTTTAAAAAAAATAATTATACATTTAAGATATAGGTAGAAACTTTTGAAAATGCTTTGATCACAAATTTTTTATTCAACTAAAACCAAATGAATAATTAATATTCTTGATTTAAATATTTTATTTAAGTTATAGAAACTATGGGGGCAAATATAATGGTCTATCCGTAACCAACGATAATAATAATAGATCATATGACATATCGACTTTATTATAAAATATCACTGTTATCATAACTCTTCACATACACGCGAGCAGGGTGTAGGCGATGCAGGTGACTATCTAGCAAGAGGCATCCTCCACTCCGTGTAACTTAGAGGAAGAAAACGAGACGCTTTTAAATTGAGTGGAAATTTGGATTGCATGGCCCTTGTACCCATTAATCTGTGTGTTTTTAGGCGAATCTTAACCACCCCCAGAGAGGAACCTACGGAGATTATTCCACTACGCCAAAGAGGAGAGGATCGTTACCGTTGATCTTAGACCATCGATTGATATTAAGCAAATACGATCGAAGGGCATATAGTCGACTTAATGAGTTGCAAGTATATATGTTTTAGTAGAATGCCCTTATGAGTTTTTATATTACCCGAGTTAAGCCTCTGGGATGTTGAATTTGGGGTAGTTATCCATGGCAGCGATCCTAGGCCATCAGCGGATCTGATCGAATGGGCATTTCGGATGAGTTGGAGACACTCTTTTTACATAGGTCCTTACACTATCACCTATTAACAACGATTTACACCCTTTTGTCTCAAAGACATTCAGCACGTAATGCAGTGGGGGTCCAAAGTGCTGCCAAGTGAGGCCACGTCTCCTTGGCCTTCACCGCTGTTCATGAATTGTGTACACTGTCGTGCTATAGTTCTTGAATTTGAATCATGATACGGTGTTCTTGTTTCTGCAATTTGCGGAGATTTCTCTTGCTTATATGATAAAAATTTCTTGTAATTTCTTTCTAACTATATAGCCTGGTGAAACTATAATCTTGTAATTTTTTTCTATATCAACATAAAAACATTGCTTTGTTTAATATGGTTCGTTTATTTTTAAAAAAACCTAAATTTGCAGAAATTTGTTGTTCTTGCGGTTGTTTGTTAGGGAATCAAGATTCAACTCAACTAGAACAATTTCAACAGAGGCTGATCAGTGCCTTTATTATGAGTTGTGGCCAACAACGGAGGCAAATGTTTTCCCACTGGACACGATCGTATATATAGGTTCAGACCTCTTCTGATAGGAGTTTCAGATGCTGTGCGCCATGCAACTATGCAACAAAAATTACTGGCAACTTTTTTTTTCTAGAACCGTATACACGGAGCTAGAAGCCGACACGTGGATGCGAATATGTGATGTTTATTTCATACCAAAGGAAATACTGACAAGAATCCCACCAGAGGCAATTACAAATTTATCATCATTTTAAATCGTTATCTTTGGCGCCATTGCATTTGTAGTTTAGTTTGTTCAAAGTTATTTTAATTTATGGTAAGCTAAACTTTTCTAAATTTGATAAAAATACATCAATATATATAACAAATTCACCATGAAATATGTCTTGAATGTAAATTTATTTTTTATTGTAGATTGTAACGCCTTGATTTTCCGTTGAGTAAAAAAACTTATTTTCATTAAAAACATATTATCAAAACCTTTTAATTCTTTTGAGTGTATCTAAGTTACTAAAATTCCTAAAACCTGTTATTTCTTAAACACCAAACTAATTTCGTGAGGTTCACTCTAATCATTCTCTCCTAAATTTTCTCTAATTTTTTAGTCCATTCTTAATATTGGCTCTCCAAAAATTTCTATGTTTAAATTTTCTAATTTTAGAAATTTTGACTGCACTGATAAAAAATTCCTTCTTGTTTAAAAAATCTAAATTTCACTCTCTCGAACTTCGACCGTCCGTTCACTTAATATTTTTTTTACGCTTGGTTTATTTCCTTCCTATATGCGTACGGGTCAAAACGAATAATCATTTCTCGTTGAATTTAATCACCAGCGAACGAATCTGGCAAAAGCCAAAATTAGTGTCTCTCCGCTCCCTTAACATGAAGACAGGCACGCAATGAGAAAGAAAAAGTTTACTCCTGCATGCCTCCTTCTGTCCTCCTTCTACACTCACGCAAGGCAGCGATAGAAGGGAGTGCGTTCATGCACCGATTATATCCACCGACCACCGCTCCACCTCCCTAGGAAAGCAATGGGTGGCGGTGTCAGATCAAGAAAGCTAGACGTGGCGACTGTGGCGGCTAGGCGGATCGGAGGAAGAGGTTGGTGAAGCCGAAGCGCGCGCTCGTCTTGGCTCTTCCGGCCATGGAGAGGGCGGTGCTTGGCCTCACCCACCCTTCTAAGGGGCATGCTCGTGTCGGATTCGTACAGCGCGTGGCGGAACCTGTGCGTGTGCCTCGCGTACGCTGCATGGCTCTACTGCTATCGCTTGATTTGTAGTATGAGAAGTTGCTACCTTTATACTTAACCTTTTGATTGATTAGTGGCCTGCTTGGTGGGTCTTTAGCGGTAAGCATTTCTGCAGGGAAAAATACTGTAGTAGCATGTATATATGTAACATCAGCACTAAGGCGGAATTGGAAAAAGAAGAAATACGGCACCAATTGCAGCTCCTTTCTACTTTCTTCGTTTACTCTTACTCTTCCTCATTGTTCCGGATTTTTTTTCCCATCACCATCAGAAATGTGAAGCCATTGTACGCGAAGCATAATCTGATTTCTTTGGTGATTTGGTTCCTTGCTAAATAAAGGACAGAAAGAATACCCCATGTTCCTCTTCAGATTTGAATTTGATTGACTCAACTTGATCTAAGCCTACAAATCACAAAGTTTGAACTCTCGTTGATTTCACAGCTCCGATTTTAAACTTTTCAATCAATCCCTGGCTCTCACTCTCTTTAAAAAGAAAACGAGACAAGAAAAGAGTTAAGAGCACGCCAGGGTCTGAGCTGGACAGACGACGCCTGGAGCTGGACCCCGGTGGCTCGCACTGCTTGCTGTTGCTGGTCGCCGACTCACCGTGGCGCCACTGCCGTAACGCCGTTGCGCACCACGGCACGCCGGCGGGCTCTCTCGGCTCCTATACCGTCCATCCGCAGCACCACGGCAACAAGTACGTCGGCGCCTCCACCCGCCATGCTCGCCGCGCCCAGCGCCCGCGGCCGCAACGAGTGCGGCCTGCTGAACACCTGAGCCCTACGTCCCTATCACGAGCTCCACTAGGTTCCGCGACACGCACGGGCCACGGCTCATCGCAGCGCGCAGGCGTCTACGCGCGAGCCTGCGCGGGAGTGGATGGGTTACTGGGCTTTCCTGTGCATCTTAGGCTTGGTAGGAGAAGAACCCGACTCGATATTCTTAAAAATAAAAAAGGGAAGGGCCGTCCCTTCTTCTTCTTGCGCCAAACATCTTACCATTCTCAAAGAAAGTAGGGCTACATTTCTTTTCAATTTCCTACCATCAGAAACATGAAACATGAACTACCATGGATGACGCTACGATCATGAACATCGCAATAACTTAGCAGTAAGCATGACCTTCAGAGAAAATAGCATGTAAGTATGTAATATCCATCCCACACAGACTCATCTTGCATTGCACATCGTCGTAGGCAGAAATTCCTAGTTTTAACTGGAAGGATCAACATCAGCCTTCAGTATACTGAGGTCGCCACCTTCTTTGCTAGCAAGACTTGCAGCCTTTTTCTCGTTGCACTGGTTGATGAATTTCGTGAGTTCCTGGGAATACACAAAATGAGTTCACTGTTACTAAACATATTAAATAAGCAAACACAGTAATCGTAAATTTTTTAGCAATAGGATCAATGATTTGGTCAGCTTTCGATTATTGCAAACTCTAATGTCACCATTTTGACAGAAATACTCGGTATGCCAACCATGGCATAGAAACCATTTATTAGTATCAAAGTGAATGCCAAATGTACTGGAATTTGAAATACAAAAGAGAGTAACACGTTTGATCCTCAATCATTTCAGCCATGGTTACCAGTTCAAAAACCATTACTCCACAGGTCAAGATACAACATTACCATATGATTTTCTACACTTGTAGATAGTTCAGTAATGCTATTCATCCTGTTCAACAAATGAAATGCAGCAACACGTACAGTTCTAGGTTAAGCAGGTTTTTTTTTAAAAAAAAATGGTTTCTCATGTCAAAAAGTACACGTCTACAATGAGTTATCCATCTGATTATATTATAATGAAATGGAAAACTGTGGTACTAGCATTCTTCACTATTCAGACTCTTGCAAATATAAAGTATCAAATTAGAATGACTACAAAGTGTAAACCTACAACGTTTGTCCAGACTATGATGTGCCTTATCATGGCCATAACATGTTAGCTACAAATATGCCAGTTTACTAATCATACTACCAAGACAGAATATTCTTAGCATTATACTCTGAGAGCCTATCTGGTTAATATGAGCACAAAAACCAGGGGTTAAACCAGAGTTTGGTATATCATAGGACTACGGATGGTGCACTAGCCAGTAAAAAGGTTGCTAAACCTAGCAGTCCAGCACTAGGTCTGACATTCGATACACAATTGGCAAGCATACAAACAATTAATACAAATACACCAACTGCTAGGAAGATGAAAGACATAGTAAAGGCATTTGCAGTCATATTCAGAGACAGCCAACCAAATTGGCACTGTTGTATTCTGTATGTAGGACTATGGAACAACATATACTCATATTAGCTAGCACAACACTAGTTTGGATCGTTTTCCAACCATGGAGCACATCCTTAGCACTCACTTATCCTAAAATGCCCATAACAAGAACAATGTATTGTTTAATAGCATGGATCTCATCTACACACATTACCTTATATGGCCACCCTAAGAAAATGCAAATCAAAATTCATGCCCTAAAAGATGAATCCCAGCTACAAATCCAAGTAATTTAACCTTCACTTTTACCCATCTAATCATAGTAGTAATGAAAGCACATCTCTCAATCTCTATTCTATGATCCTAATATATGATTATTGGAATCAGTTTGCTTCTGTTCTTTTTATTGATCTTCAGCTTTATGACTTCTGTATTACTTTTGAGGCTTTCCGACTAGCAAGAAACGTCTTACTTATATATAGCCTATGTTGAAAAGTACTAGCAACGAAAATCCGTTTCAACAAAATTATTAAATTTGATCCTCTTGGTACTTCATGTTTTACATATTACATTACATTGTTGGTATGTTGGAGCACATTAACAAATATACATTCCCCCATCTTTTATGTAGGGAAAAAGATTTTTTTTTTACATGTTACTCCATCCGTCCTAAAATATAGCAACATAGTACTGGATTAAACATAACCAACCACTAAGTTGCTATATTTTAGTATGGAGGGAGTACTCATTTACTTCATGTTGGTTGTTGGTTGTCTAATGTCTACTCGATCGGTTTGCTCCCGATGTCCAAATGCTGGCTCCGCCCCTAATATTATGTTGTTTACTGGAGGAAGAAGGGAGGTGTTGATTGATGCAAAGAGCAAGGATTCAGTAAACCGACTGTACCTTATCAGCGTCCATGTCCTTGGTGAACTTGGTCGGCTTCACGGCCCTCTTCCCTGCAAGAATCGAGCGATCAATCAAGCACACCAGGCGACAGCAAAAGCATCGAAGAACGAGCATCTAACGAAGAGTGCACATAGCAGCGTGGAAGGCAGGGAGAACCAATCGATCCGGCGGCGCGTCGGGTTACCTTTGCGGACGTGGGGCGCCTTCCCATGGCGGTTGGGAGGGATGGTCTTCTTCTTCCCCTGCCCCTTGAACAGGCTCTGCTTCTGCGTCATCTCCGATCGTGCCCTGCGGCTCTCAGCTCTCAGGCTGCTGCGGTTCTGGCTAGGTCCTCCTCTCTCTCTCTCTCTCTCGATGGAGCTGCGGCTGCGGCGAAGGTGGTTGGGGATGTGGTGCGCCGCCGCCGCCGCCTAGGGTTTGGGATCGCCTATAGTTTTTCCCGCGGGCCGTAGGCCCAAACTGACAGGAGGCCTAATTGTGCACGAGAAAAAGCAAGGGGAACGAGATCTAGACCTTATAAAGCCAATCTGACGGTTCTCATAGGCCCAAAGCTCGGATCGCTATCATTGGTAGCAATACAATCTCGAGAGCATCCAAACGGCAAATCCTAGTAGAGCAAGGTTTCCCGTGCAAATAACCTCCACGAGTCGTGCTGACTCCATGTGCGACGTCCGATTTTCATCGGTGAGCTGACGTAACTCCGAATTATTACCGCTATCAGGGCATGCGCAATGCAAGCAATTATTTAGAATGGTCTTAGCTGTCACTTAGACTAAGATTATATGTTTCAAACGGGTTCTTTCCACAGTGCAAATGGCTTCACGGCGGTTTTAATTTTTCCCATCAGTCTCTATCAATTTTTATGTTGGTCCTCATATTTTTAATTTACATAAAAGTCTAATATTTTACACTAACCATATAAAAACTAAGAATTAATATAAAATCACGCTCCTCTTTCTCCTCACCTTACTATTCCTAACATCTCTTCTGTCGCTGCCTCCACTCTCTCCCTCTCCGACGGCAACAACGGGTAGATCAAGACGATGTTGGTCGATGACATTGAGCAAATTAGGCCAACGACAAGGAGATCAAGACTGCACAAGCTGATCGTCATTAATAGGAGTTACATGCCTCCTTGGCTCCCTAGGACCTCGTATTCCTCACGGAAGTTGCCGCTGATGGAGGAGGTAGATCGTGGCGCTAGCCATTACAATGTATGTGAAGAATCTAGCTACAATGAAGCTCGGCGATATCCCTCTCCGGCCATGGCTACATGCAGTGGAGCTCGATGATGTCCCTCTCCGTTGGTGGCTTTGGTGGCTATCGATCTTAATCTACTCATCGGCACAGGTGCATCCATGGTTTGAGGAACATTTGTAAGGTCTAACCCTCTAGGTCCACCACTTTTCTCTTGGAGCCTCCGTTTTTCTTCCTCAAGCCACCGTATCTCTTGTAGGTCACATAGCCCTTCTACAAGCCACTCCCTTTTTTTTCTCTCCTCCACAGCAGCTCAATGCCAACATAGATAGGTGAAACCATGCTCTAGGGTGGAGAGTTGGGCATAGCCTCATTTAAAGCTCTCCAAACTTCCTAGATTCTAAGGGCTTAGGTTGAAAGTGGTGTTAAGATTGGCCGTATTGTACTACTATTTTATCCTAGAATTTCTTGACAACTTTAAACAAATCCTAGAATTTTTTTAGGGAGTAGACTAGAATAACAAATTAAATGAGTTACAAAATCCTTATAGGTGGATATTTTTCTGAAAGTTTCAAACAATGTAGAAGTGGATAACTCTAATACGAATGGATAAAATCTTAACAAGTGTGCAAGAATAATTGGACATGTAGTACTCTTAGCTATGGTAATAGTATAGGTGTACGTGTGTTTGATTAAGAGAAAAATAGACGGGAGACTAACCACATAAGTGTAATTGATCTCAATGCCACTTTTGTAAATATATAGTTATTCAGTGCCACTTTTGTAAATATATTTATTCCTTTCAGTCCATATAATACTTTTGCTTTTAGTCTGAGTGGCTCGGACAAAAAAAAAGCACATGTTTAAAATATGTATTCAATCAATAGCGATGGTTTTATACTGTCTTAAAGTCAATATATTCGTGTAGTTTTCTATTAAAAAGGTTTAGTCACGCGAATCATGTGTAAGCTACAATTATAGATCTCATACTAATTTATTTTTGTAATAATAATGTCTAAAGTAAATGTATTAGAATGTAATAGTGATATAATTTATGTATGTATTAAAATAAAATAAAACGAAACATAAAAATAAAATAACCTAAACGCGCTTCTTGGACAAAGACCAGAAGCACATCCATGAGCATGTAGATAAATTATTGCAATTTCCAATCTACCTCAGACCAACATACATAAACAGATAAAGTGCATTATGCATAATTGAATATAGCCTACATGCAGGTGTGATTACATATCTAAGCTAGCAAAATGAGGATAGCAAGGAAATTTGTTCATGAAATCATGAGACATTCTCAAGATGGGTTTGCAAGGTACGGAGTGTATTACTAACCTCCGAGAGGGTAGTCGATGTGTCCAGTTCAATAAGGGTACCAGGTCCACAACTCCACAATACACATACAAGGCAATATTTATCTCTGACAAACTCACTTACACTGATGCATGTTTCATCAAGACCATTATATCTGCAGATAAACAAAGAATCATTATGCACTTCAAATTGAATGTATAAGTTTTTTTGTAACATGGTCAAGAAATGCATTTGCTTCAACAGTGCTTGTTGAAATGAGTTAAATAGTAGCAACATCTTATGGATAAATAAACATTGTCAAATGCTCTGAGCAATATAGTGATAGATGAGGCCATCCAATTTTGGCAGAATCATGTCAAGCAACCAAACATGTACCGTGCCAACACAAAACAAATTAACCTGTCACAGTCAGACCTTTTGTACCAGTGATCTCTAAATGTGTTATATTTCAGGAATTCAACTTAACAACGAAGTCCTAACAAAGCAGTGAGGTTTCGAAGACCACATCGGGGTGTGAAAGGGAACTGTGACAATTGCATCTTGTACAAGATATGCAATGTTCAAGAGCAATGCGCCGTAGACATCACCATCCAGTTTTGAGTTTTCTAATCACCAAGTGGTACACAAACAAAAAAGAATATAAACTAGTACATAACTAGTTATTTTTTGTTATTTTTTTGGGGAGGGGGGGGGGGGTTGTTGGGGTTGCATAACTATTTCTAGAGCTACGTGATATGCCCATGCCCATCCATGTGCTCCATAATAGAGATTAGTTCGGTCTGTAGTATACTTTCTGCTTTTAGATGGCAATGGATTTGAGTATAATAAGAATGTTATAACATCGGACCACTCGGTTATATATATAGATCCAACCCGGTTTTAGTCTTATTGTATATATTTTTACATGCTATCAGAGTATGTCTAGACATTCCCAACACGCTAGCATTTTCCCGCCGACGAGCCGACGCTTTCTTTCCGTCGTCGATTTCCTTCCTGGTATTCCCTCTTTACTCTCTCGTCTCGGCTCTTCTTCTTCCCGTCTCCTCCGTAGATGACTTTTCCTTCTCCACCACCCTCTCTCATCCCTTGTTCCTCCATGTGACGAGGCGACGGTCTCCATCCGCCTCCTCGTCTCGGCTCACACCCGTCTTCGCCCTTTTTCTTGCCTCAGTGCATCTTTTCTCCTCCGATGCCGGCGTACCTCTACGCTCGTCGTCTCTATCGGCTGGACTCGTCTGCCCTCCATCGACTAGAACCCTCTCTCAGTTCCCGCTTTTCCGACACGCTCGCTTGCTCTCGGACGCGAACCTTCTCCACTCGCGTCCAAGCCACTCCGACGTGTCCACGTGTCCCTGGACATGAATCTCTGTTCCCAAACGCGAACCTCCTCTCTTTGCGTTCGCCCCCTCTCCAAGTTTTCGCGTCCGCTCTACTCCTTTGCCTCCACGAGTCCAAGGACGTGAAACTTCTCTTCACGAACACGAATCTTCTCACGTCCGTGACCTACCCACTCTCTGACCTACCTACTATGTCACCCACCTTTCTCTCAACTACTCCACTGCCTACTTTTTCATTGGTCAACCACTCCCCATCGACTAGTTGGCCCACTTTTCCTTCTCATCGGCTCACTCCCCATCGGCCAATCACTCCCTTGATCGGCCGATCTGTTTACTCATCGGCTTCTTCCCATCGGCCACCTACCCCTATCGGCTTCTTGTGCCTGTTACCCTCTTGTCATGGACACCAAGTCAGCTCTTAACTCCGGCACCCTCCCAGTCGCCGAATCTATTCTAGCCCTCGGCGCCTCTGACCACACCTCGGGCATTATCTCATCGATCTTCTCCCCACTCTACGCCGCTATCAACGTGAAATCTCACGTTCCCATCTCTCTCGACCTCAACGCCAACTACTCCAAGTGGGTATTCTTCTTCAAATCCCTCCGTGGAAAGTTTGGCCTCCGGTCATACATCGATGGCTCCGCTCTATCTCGACCTGATGATCCCTAGTGGGACATCGCCGAGTGCTGCGTGCGCAGCTGGTTGCTTGGCTTGGTCAATGACTATGTCCTCGACTTTGCCATGGAGGACACCGACCCCACCGCCCAGGATCTCTAGGTGGCTATCAAGTGGCTTTTCCTTGCCAACAAGCAGCCGCACGCCATCTTCTTACTCAACGAGTTCCACTCTATGGTACAATAAGACTCCTCCGTCTCCTCGTACTGCCAGCGCCTCAAGGTAAAGGCTGCCACCCTCCGCGATGTCGGTCATCCTGTGGCCGACTCAGAACTCGTCATCGTCCTTCTGCGAGGCCTTAACCCACGCTTCTCCAACAAGACCGAACAACTACTTTGCACACTTAACAACATAAGTCGTACAATGCTACTTCATGCCCATCTACCTATAACTTACTGGGTTGAAGCACTTACCACTATGACTTACCTCCTCAATCGATGCCATTGCTCCTCCGTTCATCACCATGTTCCATACACTTTTCTGTACCACACAACGCCCGACTACTCCCACCTACGTGTTTTCCGGTGCCTCTGCTACCCTAATCTCATCGTCACTGCTCCTCACAAACTTGCTCTCGCTCCACCGCCTATATTCTCCTCGGATATCTCTCATCTCACAAGGGATATCGATGTCTCGATCTCTCCACCCGTCGGGTCATCGTCTTTCGTCATGTCGTTTTTAACAAGACCTGCTTTCTCTTCGATCTACTTAATCCCAGATCCTCATCTAGCGATCTTGACTTCCTTCTTACTAACACCGTGCCCTCCCGGTCTCTACCACTAATCTCACCCCCAGCCCTCTCATCGGCTGCTCCTGAGGATTTACTGTTCAGCTATCCCACTACTCTTCGGTCCGATGCTACTCACATCGGACCCCCATCGGGCCCACCACACTCATCGGCTCTGGCTGATCCCGTCTCTTTTCCATTGGACACCTCCACCTCATTGGCTCCTCAACCCCCATTGGCTCATAACCACCCATCGAACCTTCCGTCTCCATTGGCTCCTCAGCCTCCATCGGCTCCCTCCTCCCTATCAGCTGCTCCACCTCCATCGGACTGACCATACCGATCGGCCCATACACCCCCATCGGCTTAGGCCGATCTAGTTCAGTCCTTTCGTCTCACATACAATCACCGATCCTGAGCCGATGGCACCCCTTCCCACCTAGTCCCCACCCCACCTACCAAACTCCCATCGACTCCCGTCCCCTCCACATCTCACATGGTTACCCGATCACAAACCGGAGCCCTCCGTCCCACCAAGCGCTACAGCCTCTCCGCAGTCTATTGTACTATCTCGCCCATCCCAACGGCTTCTCGTTCAGTCCTGCCCGATCCTCAGTGGTGCACGGCCATAGCTGACGAGTACAAGACTCTCATGGATAACGAGACCTGGTGCCTCGTCCCTCGCCCTCCCGGTGCCAATGTTATGACCGGTAAGTGGATCTTTAAACACAAGTTCCACGCCGATGGCTCACTTACCCGTCACAAGGCACGCTAGGTAGTTTGGGGTTTCTCCCAACGTCCCGGTGTCGATTACGACGAGACCTTCAGTCCCATCGTCAAACCGGCCACCATCCGGGTCGTCCTCACCCTGGCTGCCTCGCACTCTTGGCCGATCCACTAGCTCGACATGAAGAACGTCTTTCTTCACGATCATCTGACAGAAACGATCTACTGCCAGCAGCCTCCAGCCTTCGTCGATCCCTCTCATCCCGACGATGTCTGCCTCCTTCAGCGCTCCTTCTACGGCCTCAAACAAGCTTCTCAGGCCTAGTACCAACGCTTTGCTGCCTATCTTTGGCACATCGGCTTTGTGGCCTCCGTGTCTGATAGGTCTCTCTTCACTCTTCACAACGGTAACGCCACCGCCTATCTCCTCCTCTACGTCGACAACATTGTTCTTACAGCATCCTCGTCGTCCCTCCTACACCAGATCATGGCTTGACTCCACTCCGAGTTCGCCATGACCGATCTCGGTCCTCTCTATCACTTCCTTGGCATCTCTATCACCTGCTCTTCTTACGGGTTCTTCCTTTCCCAGCGCCAATACGCCATCGATCTTCTCCAGCATGCGGGCATGGCCGAATATCACCCCACGGTCACTCCGGTCGACACTCGCGCCAAACTCTCCGCTGCCGATGGCTCACTCGTCGCCGATCCCTCTCAGTATCAGAGTCTTTCTGGTGCTCTTCAATACCTCACCCTAACACGGCCCGACCTCACCTACGCCGTCTAGCAAATGTGCCTCTTCATGCATGCTCCGCGCAAATCTCACTCGCGCTGCTCAAGCATATCCTTCGCTACGTAAAGGGCACACTCTTTAGCGGGCTACACCTCAGCTCCAGCCCCATCGACTCTCTCACCGCGTACTCCGACGCGGACTGGGCAGGCTGCCCTGACTCTCGACTCTCCATGTCCGGCTACTACGTCTTTTTCGGTGATACTCTAGTCTCCTGGTCCTAAAAATGCCAGACTACAATGTCTCGGTCCAGCGTCGAAGCCGAGTACCATGCCGTTGCCCATGCCGTCACCGAGTGTTGCTGGCTTCGCCAGCTTCTCCAGAACCTCCGTGCACCTATCTTTTCTACGACCATCGTCTACTGCGACAACAGCAGTGCCGTCTACATGACCGCCAACCCAATTCATCATCGACGCACGAAACACATCGAGATAGACATTCATTTCGTTCGTGACAAGATTGCACTAGGACAGGTTCGGTTGCTTCATGTACTATCGGCGTATCAGTTCACCGATATTATGACCAAAGGTCTCCCTACGTCTTTGTTCAACATTTTTCGGTTCAGCCTCTGCGTCCGTTCCCCTCCCGCTGCGACTGCAGGGTGGTGTTAAACCACTGAATAGAGTTAGAGTCTTAGTCTTACTATATATATTCTTACAAAGACTCAAACAAAAAACAGTGAACTCACAGGAGATAATTCGTTACAGTTTTGCTGCACCTAGAGATAAGTTTAGGAGCTTCCAATGCACAACCTGTAGAAATAAATAATAGCATGTGTTGAAGCAATGCCTGAGATGATATTCTCTTGACCTACTCCAGGGAAATACGGAATTAGGAGTACTACCTTTCTGCAAGGAGATAGCATGCAAGCATGTAATAACCATTCCACAAACTCATCCTCTATAGCACACAGATTCATAGTTTGAATTGGAAGGATCAATCTCCGCCTTCACTAAACTGAGACCTTTGCTAGCAAGATTTGCAGCCTTTTTCTCGTTGCACTGATGGATGAAATTCGTGTGTTCCTAGGAATACAGCAAATGAGTCCCCTGTTACTGAATAACTGAAATAAGGAAAAATGTAATCACAAAATTAAAAACAATAAGATCAAAGTATAGTCTGCTTTCAATTATTTCAAAATCTAATGTTACCAATTGAAAGACACTCGGTACTACAACCATGGCATGGTCCTACTGGAATTTGGAACACAAAAGAGTCTAACAAAACTTATTCCTCAATAACTTCAGCCATGATTGTCAGCTCAAAAACCATTACACCACTGGTCAAGATACAACACTGCCATATATTTTCTCAACATCTACATAATTCACAAATACTACTTATCCTATGAATTGAAATGCAGCAGCATGTAAAGTTCTAGGTAAATAGAAAAGAAAAACTGGTTTTTAGGTCAACAGTATACGTCTACAACATCTACATGGAGTAGCACATGACAACCGAGTTTGCAATCTTATTATAATAATAAATAGAAAAAGAAAACTGAGGCAACATTATTCATAATTCAGAATATTGCAAAAACATACCAAGCTAGAATGGCTATAATCTACACAGTATGTCTTGTAGCCAGCCCAACTATGATGTACCTTATCAATGGCCATAACATGTTATGTTGGCTACAACTATGCCAGTTTATATTATCATATTACCAAGCTAAAGAATACTATTAATATCATACTAAGCTAACCTATCATGACAAGTACTGGCAGAAAAACTAGGGATTGAACCAGAGCTTGGTACATCTATAGTACTATTGAATACTGATGCTGTTTCAACCAATAAAAGCAGTTATTTTACCCACTACTAGGTAGCAGTGTCTTACATATGGTAGACAATGGGCAAGCACCCAAATAATACAAACACATCAACTATTGTAATAGAGAGACATAGAAATGGTGGGAGCAAACATATTCAGTAAAGCTAGCCAAAATCACTAATCCTATCAGCCTCTCTCTGCAATTGCCTCCAGAGTCAAAACTATGGAAACACCATGATTTTTTTTATCGTTCCCAGCCATGGCCCATGTAGAATGACCTCAGCACCCAGTTGCCCTAAAAAACTAAACGCATAAGCAGAACAATGTATAAACAAGCTAACAACATTTGATCTACATGTGTTATACTTATATGGCCACCATTATTGAAATGCACCACAAAACTCAGGCCCTAATTAAAAGATGAATCCCAGCCGCTAATCAAAGCAATTTAGCCTGTACTTTTACCCACCTAACTATACTAACCACACAAGCAACAAAGGCGCATGTCTCAATTATTCAAGGCTCTTCAACTTGTGAAGAAACATATAACTATATGTAACCTATGTTGAAAAGAACTAGGAATGGATATTAGTTTCGAAAAAATCATTAACTTTGATCTTATTGGCACTAGTAGAGAAAATTTCGAATCAATAGGCATGCAACTCTCTTTTGAAGTGGTTAAAAATTGATGCTATGCTATGTTGGAGCACATTAACAAACACACAGTTTTTAAATGCATTACTAGTTTACTTAATGTTCATTCCTTGTCTCCTATCTCCAGATGCTGGTTCCACCCCCATGATATTATCTTATATTGTTATGTCGTAGAGGAAGAATGGAGGTGCTGACTGATGGATAGAGCAAGCAGCATTCAGTAAACCGATTCTACCTTATCGGCGTCCATGTCCTTGGTGAACTTGGTTGGTTTCGCAGCCCTCTTCCCTGCAAGAATCGAGCGACCAATCAAGCACGCAGGGTGACAGCAAGCATCGAAGAACGAGCAGCTAACAACGAACAGAGAACGGCGGATACCTTGGCGGATGTGGGGGCCTTTGCCATGGCGGTTGGGAGGGATCGACTTCTGCTTCCTCTGCCCAAACAGACAGGCTCTGCTTCTGCGTCATCTCCGATCCCCCGCTGCCCTCGGCTCTCACGCTGCTGGGGTTGTGGCTAGGGGCATAGTAAGAAAAACCAGACCGGCCATCGACCCGCTCGAGCTGTCGGTTCATCGGCTCAGCGGTTGGACCGCCGGATCAGCTGGTTTAGTTGTTGAACCAGAATGCTTATCTAGTATACATAGTCCTTTGTAAGCAAGGTGCCCAAGTTAGCTAGATGGCGAAGTCACCGTGCTCTCACCCCAACGACCAGTGTTTCGGTCCCTTGATGGCAGAACCGCCAGTTCCATCCAGCCCGGTTCACGCGATTCAGACCAGTCCAATGGCACATGCGGTAAGTAAACCGACACCAGTCCAATTGCAAATGTGGTAAACCGATCCGACGAGGGTGTCGGTGATTAAATCGTCGGATGGGTCTGGTTTTTTTTTATTGTTAGTGGTGGACAAAAAGCTGTCTCGGCTTAGGCTCGCATGGCTGGCTTAGCTCAAAAGCCAAAAGAGCCAAGCCCATTATAGCTTGTTTGTGAAACGAGCTGAGCCGAGTTGGCTTGCAAGCCGCTCGTTCGTAAGCCTAAGCTACAATGTACTTATGTGGGTTGTGTTATTGTCTAGTGGAGACGTTAGTTATGAATTTATGATTTATCATGAAGACCATGGAGAATTGGAGATGGGAAATTACTTTACTTTTGCATCTTAACGTCTTGTTACTTTTTCTTTTACTCTTTACAAATCATATGAGGCAGCTCGAGCTTGGAAACGAGCCAAACCGAGCTCATGTTTTAGCTCTGTTTTCTACGCAAGCCGAGCCTATGTTCTTACGAGACTTCACGAAGCCTATGCTGTTGCGGTTTGGGATGACCTATATTTTTTCTCACAGGCCTTAGGCCCAAACTAACGTGGCCGCCTAATTAGTTTTTCTTCCAGCTCGGCTAGTGGCGTGGTGTTTCAGGGACTACAGAGATTTTTGTCCAAGGGCTTGTCGTCAGCCCTTTGTTGACTACACAGATTGCTGAAGCACTGGCTTTGCGAAGTGCTGTCGCTCTTGCTCGGGAGGAAGGTTTCCACAAGTTGGTCTTTCAGTCTGATTGTTTGACCCTGATCATGAAGGTGAATATTGCTGCCAGAGGCATGCCCTCAACAGGCTATATGGTCGCTAAGATCAAATCGCTGGCGAGTAGTTTTATTTCAGCTTCTTTTGTTCATGTATGCTGTAGTGCTAATGAGGTGGCTCATACGTTGGCTAGATTGAGTGAGCTCGCTGCTCTTGGTATACCGACACTGTATCCCTGACTGTATCCAAGATCTTGTGAACTTTGAATTTTTGTGTGAATGAATCAGCCAACCTTGATTTAAAAAAATCCAGACTTAAGTGCTTGTTCGGTTTGTTAGAAAAATAAAGGATTTGGATAACTAAATATTAATTTATATAAGCATCATTCAGTTTGTAGCAAAACCAAAGAAAATTTTCCTTCGCTATAAGCTGTAAAAAAAACATAGGAAATTTTTTATCCGCTCAAGCCTCTTAAAAAAATTTCTATCCACTACCCATACTGCCTGTCTTCCTCCATCTGGGACGTCCGATGAAGACGAAACTTCGACTTGTGACCGCTATCATTCGTAGCGGTCCGAACTGGGCCCAGATGCCGCGGGTTTATATGGGCCGGAACGTTGTATGAGGATGTACCCTCATTGGGCCGGAGGATATTTTTGGGCCAGGTAGATGACATCTTTGATGGGATCAATGGACTACTGGAGCCTCTCAAGTTGTGCAAGGAACACGTCGAGGTGTTCCTCCGTGACGCACCACGCGGCCGCGGTCGCCGTCCTTCCTCGAGCACCGCAGGCACGTCACGCATTCCGGGATCATCGTCAGCTCCATGCAAGGGATCACCCGTGCTGGCCTCCCGCTGCCGAGGTCGACGCCGTCGAGCCCGAGGCCCGCCAAGCTCGACACGTACAGCGCGCCGGAGGCATCCGGCGTGTGCGGCGGGTGATGCCGCTTGTTTCGGAGGGGATCCGGTATCTGCTCCTTGGCGGCGTTGATGAGGCTCACCAAGTCGACGATGTCGCCGTTCGCCACCGCGCCGGCCGTGTTGGCCACCACCTGCCGCGTGATGCAGTTGCCGTAGTAGCCGTCCTTGGCTCCGACGTGCTTCCTCGCGTTGGCCGTGGTGCGGCACTGCCATATCACGGCGGTTGCCACGTCGAACACGGAGCAGCGCCGGACGACATGCCGGCTCACGAAATCGGTCTTGACGTGATTGATGAGGCTCCACGGGATCGTTATAAGTCAACGTGCTCCAAGCCGGCGAGCGGCGGCGTCTAGCTGCGGGATGTCAGGTAGGGACTCGTCGTACCTGACCGGAGCAGCGGATGGCCAGGGGAGCCCACGGACGAGCTCGCCGACGGCTCGCAGAAACTGCGCCAACCAGCACGCGTCGGCGATGGAATGGTTCCACGTCACCCCTACGACAAACCCGCCGCAGGCGAACTCGGTCACCGGCATCATCAGCAGCGGGTCGGATACCCGGCATGTCCCGCCGTACAAGACGGTGAGGTCGGCCATGAGCAGCATCACGAGCGGCGCTCCAAGGAAGCTGGCGTCCTCCAGGGTGCAGCTCGCCGTCGCGGAGGCGTACACCACGGCCTCGCCGGTGCACGAGAACACGACGTCGTTGTTGTCCTCGACGGCGACGCGGCCGGCAATGGGGTAGTACTGGACTAAGGAACGCGACAGAGCGTGTCTGACAGTCTAAGCCGGCTCGTGGACATGGTGCTCGAAGATGAGGAACGCCGTGAATGGCAGGCCGAGGCGAGACTTGTCGGTGGAGGTTGGACCGAAGGTCACCGCCGGCGTCGGCTCCGATGGGCCGACAAGCACCGGCGTCACAGACTTGGTTACGATAAATTTACTCATAGTCTAAAAAGTGAGAAATGCTGTGTTATGTCACATATATATTGTTCGTGTTATCTTGATTAACGATGCTCTATGAGCATATCTATTTATATACTCGGCATAGCTAACTAGCAACCCAGCATGTGAATTAAGATCTGTAAATCTATAATTGTATAGCAAAATGATGACACTGATTTCGATCTAAGGTCATGTGATCGATCGAGTATTAGAGTTGACATGGAACTAATTAAAGACGGACTGGAAAAACAATTTGTCAAATTGACCAGGTTTTTAATTAAGAATACGATGGGTTTGTTGAAGCATAGCCACTTATTTATAAGTGAAAGAAATACGATGGGTTTCTTAAATTTATAAATATGAAAAATTTTCATCAGTTTCTAGCTGTCTCTATAAAAAATAATAATATCGTTTTTATCCCAAGATACGGGTGTGATTATGTTGCTAAGCTAGCAAAGTGTCTAGCAAGGAAATGTGTTGATGAAATCAGAAATTCTCAACACAGTTCGGAAGGTATTGATTGTATTGCTGACCTCTGAGACGGTCGTCGATGTATCCAGTTTTATAAGGCTGCCAGGTCCCACATACAAGGTAATCTTTATCTTTGACGAATTCGCTTACATTAATGTGTGTTCCATCAAACCATTATATCTGCAGACAGGCAAAGAAAAATTACGCACGTCAAAATGAACGTGTTTACTTTTTTTTTCTCATGCCTAGTCCTCCAAGTTTGTTTTAGTCTAAGATTCAGCCATATTTCTTTCGATGAATAGATAAAGGGCAAAATTTTTGTTAGGACACTAAACAATCGTGTTGTTTACTGATTTGGACATTATAAAAATATGGTTATTTACTGATGAACAACACACTTATTACTTCTTCCACCTATTACTTTTTGTTTATGTTTCTCGTCTTACCTCCAACAATACTCCTATTTAAAGTTTATTTTGTTCTCTCATAATTTGTTATCTCTCTTCTAAGGTGGTCATTTATTTTAAAATGAAGGAAATAATATTTTATTATTTCTTGTTTTGAGAAATATTTTTTTCAAATGGAGGAGCATCATCTCAAACCCCAAGGGTGAATGCCAGTGGCCAAACTGATGCCAAGGATCTGAATAGATGAGGGCAAAATAGATATTTTACATGATTTCTCTTTTCTCATTAAGTTGATATTGCATTTTAATGCTCACAATGTCCTACACTAAATTACAATATTTGTCGAGTGTACTTAAGCAAAGTCACATTCTTATAGTGTCCACATTAAAAACTGTTAGTGTCCACCAATAAAAACTGTTTTCTAAAGTATTCTATAGAAAATTTATTATTGATAACAAGTATTTAATTATGTGACGGTCACTATTTTCATAGTTTTTCTAAGATATTTTGTATGCACTTTTTTATTTTACAATCATGATACCTAGTTACGATTATTTTATCTGTCATGTGATATATTATTTGATATAGTGAAGATAACTTATTTAATAGTTCTAGATTTGATAAAGCAACACAAGACGGTAGCTAATGTTCTATTCCAAAAGCAAAAATAGAATGGAATTGACAAACTCTGAACAAATTGCACGATATTGCTAATGGTCATTAGGGTTCACATTACCTACGAAAATCATGATTCCAAGCTTGGGCGAGAACAGTTATCGACGAGATTTTTGAGGGATGTTTATAAAATCAAATCGAATACTTAAAAAATGGAAAATAATCCTATAATACTGAAATTCGAAATACTTATTGGCATCAAAATTTTTAAAATACATTGTATTTTTGTGTAGCTTTGTACATGTACAGAAAAGAAAATTGTTGAAAAAAAAGCTAAAATCCTCAGTAGACCTAAAGGCCATGATGATTCAGTCCAATCTGCACGTTGTACAGAAGCAATAAAGGTCAAGGTAAAGGCGCGTAAGATTAGAGAGTTAATTAACTAGGCGAGCGAGTAATCAAATGAGCTGACTACTTTACATGAACGCTAAAAATTTTGGTTAAAGGGAGCCACAATAGTATTAGTTTTTTTTATAATTGCGAAAACTAAATTCGTAGTAAAATTTGAATCCGTCCAAGCATACTGCCATTTCCATCTGTTCTAATTTAGCCGAAAACAGGGTGCTTGGGTGGAGAAAGATGAAATATACTAGTCTAGAAGATATTGTATTTAGATGCAAGCAGCTAGGCGATGGGTGACCCCCATCAATAGGATAGCCAATTGTTTGATTGTACCTTCACGCAAAATAAAAAGGGGGAGAGATTTTGAATTTTGATTACCCTGCTATGTAATCATCGCCGCCGAATTGTAATTTGCATGAAAACACGTATGCATTTTTTTTTGCCAATTTCATTTAAATAAATCGACAGTTTTGAATTCGGTGTGCATTTCATCTCTGAACACTTCTGTCCCCAGGGCATATGGTTAATGATCGGTTCTTGAAAGACATAGCGATGGTATCAAGAGCTCTCATCCATTTTCGAAGCTTCCTCGACCCCCTTGAAAGCAACACGCAGCTTCCTCAGAGAGGATACTCTCTTCCCGTTGTTCTCTGCCATGCCGGTGACATGCACAGTCGCGCGTACAGCTCCTTTGAGAAGCTCAAACATTGGGACACCCAGGTTTGGTCGCGTCATCTGCTCCAGGACTTCAGGTGACTGCATATACAGGTTATTGCCTTCGTGCGTCACACTAGCTCTCGACATTAGCAGCTTGGGGTGCTCTTCAAGCATCTTGATGAACTGTAAATTAGAGGAAGTGTTAGAAATCTATGAGACAGAGAATTCTCTATTCATTAACATAGTAGGATTATACACGTAAGTGTAACAGGTACGCAGAATATGGGCATAAACATCTGTTTTGTCTTCATTAGTCCATTAGAGGAAAAAGAATTCAACAATTTAGAAAAGCAGGCATGCTAATACAAACATATCATGCTGTTTAAACTTTGCAAACAACAACGTAGCTGACAATGATTTGGAGTCTCAGTATAAGTGATTGCCAATTTGCCATGTGATGGCCGTATTCATGCATGTGTAGACAGGTGAGCTCTACATCAGTGGCTCAGACTGCTATATGATGAAGTACATTTTGCAGAGCCTACATACTGGCGCCATAATGTGGATAAGCTAGCAAAGTGAGTATAGCAAGGAAATGTGTTCATGATATCAGAAATTCTCAGCATAGCTTACAAGGTATTGGGTGTATTACTGACCTCTGAGAGGGTAGTCGATGTGCCAAGTTCAATAAGGGTACCAGGTCCACATACAAGGCAATCTTTATCTCTGACAAACTCGCTTACATTAATGTGTGTTCCATCAAGACCATTATATCTGCAGATAGACAAAGAAAAATTATGCATTTCAAATTGAATGTGTATAAGTTTTTTCTAACCTAGTCAAGAAATCATTTACTACTTCAGATGTGCTTGTTGATTATAGTTAAACAACAATAGCATCTTGGGGATAAATAAAATTTTCAAGTTCAAAAGCATTGAGGAATATAGTGACAGATGGGACCAATCAATTTTGGCAAAGTCATGAAAAGCAATCAAGCATGTACGGTACCAGCACAACCCAAAAGGAGCAACTTGTCATGTATGGTGCCAGCACAACACAAAAGGAGCAACTAGTCGCAATCTGGAGGTGAAATTACACACTGCATCCATGTTTTTCAAACTATTGTTTTCTACAGCTATGTTGCATGCCCCTCTCTTCACCTAAACATGTGATCCATATAGGGACTAGTTCACTCTGTAGCAGACTTCCTGCTTTCAAATGGCAATGGATTTGACTATAAGATCAAACAAAAATGTCTCAAAATAGTTCTGTGAAATTCTTCTTTTATTATAAGTCTCAGTCGAAACCAATTTTTAAAACAAGACTCAGAAAAGAAGTAGTGAACTCACGTGAGATAATTTGACACAGTTTTGCTGCATCCAGAGATAAGCTTAAGAGCTTCCAATGCACAAGCAGCAGAAACAATCGCATTTGTTGAAGCAATGGCTGGGATGATATTCTTGACAACACCCTGTTATTCATAAAAATACACAAAGTGGTGCATATGTCATATCTCATCAAATTAACAACCATGACCTTCCAATAATTACACAGCATATCAACTAATGATAAGTTGAACCTAGTCATACAATCAAATCAAGAAGCCAAAATAGCTGGCATAAATAAATTTCAATGAAAACTGACAGAATGAGCCACAACCAAAATTAAGACCCCGTATATAACAAGGACCAAATATTAAACATGCTTTTATTTGTAATAAGACAAAATCACTATGAGTGTCAACGTGTCATACAGAGAGAAATCTATTCACATACTGATCAAATAGCACAAAAACATTTGTATAAAAATACTCTAGCCGGTATTGTTAGAGATTGCAGCATCAAGTATAAACAGTGCCAACATGCTAACTGAAATAAACTGTGTAAGTACCAAATAAACCGTGAAATACCCTCACAAATTATAAGATCAATTATATGGCAAATCTGAGTGGAACAAACCCACAAAGCAAAAAAGGCAGCACCTGTGTAATAGGATCCAAATAAAAGGTACTGAGGTTAACTCAGAGCATATGCACTATGCATCTAAACTGATTATTAAAAATATAAACAAACTACTCAGTATATGGTTAAACATAACTTAAACAAGTTGTAAACCTTACATAGGACAATTTTTATCCATAGTTTATAATCTTATTTACATCATAAAGCCACCCGAGAGGGGACATCAGCTTCTCCTTCCTGACACCAGCTTGACCATGGGCATGTAGCCCAGTAAGCCAGATAGCAAACCTACAAATTTCCTAATCTGTAACCCACGTAAACAAATGGATACGCCAAATTTCACCTTCTAGTCGTTAGCCAGCTAACGTAATAAATGGGTACCGCGCAGCGCAGAGCGCCAAAAAACAGAGAATCTTGGTTTTGCCTTTGAGCTGTATCCACACTAACTACAAAAATTTACACCCAGCCAGTAGCAGGGAAAATCGTCCACCGAACACCATATTGCTGGTCACTTTGAACATGAATCTAATTTTATTTAACCAATGCTGGATTGTTCATCATCTCAGTCAATAAAGATTAAAGGATTTCCAAAAAAAAGTTGAAGATGGTGTGATTATATGACTTGTGCATTATATAAGAGCATTGAATCACTAGCAGAGAAGGCATAAGATCTTGATATATATTCATGGACAACGATCAGTCCAAAGGCCAGGTGAATAAACAGAGAACAGACCTGAGTAAACGAATATGTAACTCCAGAAATACCAAAAAGTTCTGCCCTCTTTAATGCCTGTATTACAAAGAGCAAAAAGATTAGAGAGAAACCAGAGATAAAATACATTTCATGTCATTAAGTCAAGCAAACCTCTGAGTAAATCCACTGCATATGTTCTGCATCATCAGCATCAAAAGGCTTCCCAGGATGAACCTACAAGAGTAGCTTAAATTATTAGGGGGAAAAAGTTCAAAGAGCAATTAAACAGAGACTAGAATACTACCTCATTCCATTTGATCAAATGAGCATACTCAATGCAATGAGCTGCAGTTCTCGGAGTCTCAGCAAGTGTACATAAGGGAAATTTGACCTGGGGAGGGAAAAGCCATATGTTGCATTCAAAACAAGGCGTTGTCCCAGGTACAATGACTCTAGCATGACCTTTGAAACCTTCAGTCCCACCATCAACCATAGGTTTAACTGTCTCAGGGATTGGCTTGTCATCTGAGTCATACTCTGCAATTGAAATTACATATTGGCACTATAACACTGCACTGTAATGTACTGAGTTTGGTAGTGTAAATAGTAAATAACAATATACTCCCTCTGACCATAAATAGATCCATTTCGGGCATCAACACTGTCTCCTAGATGCAATTTTGATCACTAATTTCGTTTGTAAAATATTTATAAAACCCATAAAAATATGCTATCATGAAAAAGCTTTTAGAGACAAATCTACATGTATGATTTTCATGTATTCAATATAAATATTTAAGACAATATTGATACTCAAAGTTTCAAAAGTTTTACAAGATGCATGTCCAAGAGGACATGTATTTGAGACCAGAGGAAGTAGTAAGCTATGGCCAATCAAGAATCAGATATATAAGCAAACTTCATTAACAATGATGAGTAAAAAATTATCTGCAGACTAAATTGGATTTAAATAACCATGATTTTTGTCTGCACAGCATCATATACATTGCCCCTTGGCAAAGAGATATTTACAACAAGGTTACTCCAATTCCTCACCAATGCTTTTTCATCAGTTTAATAATCCTGAAGCCATCAGTGGCATGAGTGCATTGGTTATCATATCACTTGTATTTTAACATCAGAAATGCAATACTGAAACAGGAGATGAATATGTTGTAGAACTCAAGACATATATACTAATTTAAAGGTCTGTTTCCAATTCCCATGTAGGAAAGAAGACAAATAAATTATGTACCTAAGAAACCACAAGCCATGGAATTGATATAGCTTCGAGCTTCAATTGAATCTAGACCAAGAACAATTATTGAGAATTGACTGTAGAACTCTATCTCTTTATCTTCAATCCTACAAAAATGGGGCGCAATGTTCACTCCACTAACTCGTTCCATAACCCTCTTTGCAGCAACTTCAGCCTTGGACTTCCCAACATCTTGAACCCTATACGAGAGTACATCTAGCAGTTATCGAGATGAAGAAGATAATAATAAAACATAAATACAAACATGAAACATCAAAACAGACAAACGCCAATGCTGCACCAAACTGAAGCTTGAACTTGACTCTGAGATCAGCCAAAACGTGGGGTTATTTTTTTTCTTTTCACTCAGGTTTGGCTTTGAAAACTCAAAATAGGCTTTCTGTAGTTATCTACCATCCCTTTCTTAGGAAATATGCATGCGTGTTTTTGTCACAGCACAGGATGAAGGTAAGCTTTAACGTTAGATTAACTGGCTTTATCTAAGGTTTATTCTATTTTGTTAACTCAGAGCTGGTAATCAATTGAACTAACAAAGGAAAAACCACCTCAATTGCATTCAATTGAAACAAAATTATTATTCTATTCGTTCATTCCCTACGAATGCTATGCACTCTTAGTGAATGCAAATAAGATCTTTCAGTCGACCAAGCCCGCTTATAAATGGCTAGCTCATGGCATTTGAACATGGCATCGAAACCTGACAAACTCCATCACCGAATCCCTATTTTCCCTCACAACTCGTAAGACAGCAACAATCTGATGGCATAGCATAGCAATGGGGCAATTTGGTGCCGGTGGGCGTGGGAAGGACTGAGTAACCTGAAGAGGAACTGGCGGTTGAGGTTGGAGACGTCGATGGTGTCCATGTCGATGACGTGAAGGTTCTTGAAGCCGGAGAGGGCCAGGTCCTTGAGGAGTTCGCACCCCAGCCCGCCCGCCCCCACCACCAGCACCTCCACGAGGCTCCCCAGCATGTCCCGCAGCTGCGCGCGCGGGGAAACGACGGCAACCATCTTTCTCAGCTCAGCATAAACGCAAGGAGAGAGAGAGAGAGAGGTGGCTCACCTCGGGGCTGGGATCGAAGTTGGCGTCGACGAGGTTGCCGGGGCGGGAGAGGAGCATGTCCAGATCCCTCCACCGGTCGGGCTCCGTCGGCGGGGAAGAAGCCATCTCGTCACCCGCGCTGCTCCGAGCTCCCGACGGTGGGGATTTGAGGGATCAATGCGAGAGACCTAGAGAGAGAGAGAGAGGATGCTGATGCGGCGGAGGCGAAGAGGGGGGAAGAGGAATGGAGAAAACCCAGGGGCTTTGCCGTGGATGGCTACGATGCGTGATGCGTACGATCGGACGGCACCAACAGAGGCTTCCAAGACATTTTATGTTTTAGGCCTTTGTTGTTTTAGGTTAGGTTTATTGACTTAGGGTGTGGGAAGATGTGTTTGAAGCAGAGAAAATAGATATGGTAATTTTATTTAGGGTATCCCGTCCTATAGATATGGGCATGGATTTAATTTTTTGCTCATGGCCACGTTTATCTATAACCTGAAAAACTAAACTAGTGAGGTAGTAGATACGTTTTATATTTTATCTGTAGATAATTCATATCCTATAACAGTTGATTTTGATATATCTCTTATACTTATTTCTTATTGATATATTTAAAGTTTTAAACTTTGATAAAATTATATAATAATTTATGTTGATGATAATTTTATAATTTATTTTTTTATTAAATTATCTATTGATATATTATTTATACCCATTGAGTATCCACCGGATATATCATGTCCAACAAATCAGGTGTGGGTTAGACAAATGTGGTATCCATTTGGACATGAATTTGATGTAACATGTCTAACCCGACACATTGCGATCCCTACGAGGTAATTTGTATTCTCATTAGTAAATAATTAATTAAAAACTAATAAGTAATTAAGTATTATCTATTGTAAACATTTAATATGATTTTTAAGTGACTTTTAGATATATTTTTTTATAAAAAGCATCATTTAGCTTTTTAGAAAATGTACTCATGAAGAGTTAAAATACTAACAATCACATCCGAACATCCGAATAGAGCTGAGTTTGAGAGGAAAGAAAAGAAAAAATATGTAAAATAAGATTAGCCATTAGCATATAATTAATTAAATATTAATTATTTTTAAATATAAAAATAGATTAATATGATTTTTTTTAAAAATAACTTTTCTATAGACATTTTTTAAAAAAACCCACTTTTTAATGGTTTGAGAAGATGAGAAAGTTTTTTTCTGCCTTAGACTTTTTAAGCTAACATCTTGGCTATTTTTTTAATATAAATAAGTAAATTCCACAAACTATGCTTCAAGAGAAAGTTTTTTTCTCTCTCAAATAGAGCCTTAGACTTTTTAAGCTAACATCTTGGCTATTTTTTAATATAAATAAGTAAATTCCACAAACTATGCTTCAAGTTATATAAAAACTACATGAGTTTTAGCATATCACAACTAACCTTACCGTTAATCCTTTTTCTTTTTCTTTAATTAACCGTAGAGTTCTAAAATTATAAAGCATAAGGATTGCAAAACTCCTGTGGTTTTTATGTAACCTGACTTGGGTTTAATAAAATTTACTATGGCTTTAAGTCTTAAGTTTAAGGGTGGAGTTTTAACTCTAATTTATATTAAAAAAAATTACTTAAACCTAGATTTTGATTATAAGAGTTACTTATGGCTTTAAAAATCTATTTGTTTATTAGGTTTTGGCCTTTTAGCTTATAAACCAAGTAAAAACTCTTCTCATTTTTCATAAGTATACTTTTTTTAAAAAAAAAAATCTATATAAAAATTATTTTAAAATTATATTAATTTATTTTTTTTAAGTTTTTACTAAGTTAATATTTAATTAATCAT
Source organism: Oryza coarctata (assembly GCA_030770085.1). Classification (NCBI taxonomy): domain Eukaryota; kingdom Viridiplantae; phylum Streptophyta; class Magnoliopsida; order Poales; family Poaceae; genus Oryza; species Oryza coarctata. The sequence goes on along the minus strand of CM061463.1, from coordinate 7,889,491 downwards.
TTAATAATAGGATACTTCGTTTTACGTGAACATATTTATGCTTCTTCATACACCCTCAAACTAAATCTAACTACAGTTATGGTTATAAATTTTGTAGAGGTTGAGCCACCTCATCAAAGATAGCAGATCCGTTCAATCTGATGGGCTGACCGCTCCTTGATTCCCATCTCTCTGTTCATCCTTCCGATTTTTAGCCCAGCCCAGCATAACAAACAGCCCGTAAAATTCTTTTTTATAATAGAATTGAAGAATCTTTTTTCATCGGGTTTCTTTTAATCTTAGCCATTAATTCTTCATAACTCATTTTATCTCAACCATTCACTTATTTCCTATCTTAATTTCACCTCTTCTAACCTATTATCCAAACAAGCCCTCATTTCAATGCGCGCAGGTCCACGATCCGTCTCCCAGCCCATCGGTTCCACTGATCGCCTCCTACCTTTCCTTCTGCTGATTTTTTTTAATTCACGCATGGAAAACCTTTTCGACCTACTATGCATTTTGTATGCTAGCTGTTCGTATGTGCCTCTTCTTGATTTTCTCTCTCTCTTTTTTTTTTTGCGAAATACCACTTCTTGATTTTGGTTCACTTTGTACTTCTCTTTGTTCATCATGGTGCCCTGATAGTTTCTATTTTTCTCTACAATATCAGAAACTCTGTCTCTCCCTCTCTAAACATTTGCTGCAGCCCACAAATGGATATAAAGGTGGACTATGAGGCACAAGGAATTCATATGGATCTGAAGTACGAGGTGTGTCAGTCATCCCCTCATATTTCAGTTTGCTGCAGCCTCATGCTGAAAAAATATTTGGACTGCGCTTTACTTTCAGGCCTTTGAAACACAGATTGGCATAGTAGGAATAGAAAAAATATAGTATTTTAACAGAAATATATATGTAAAACAGAGAACTAGAAAAAAAGGAATGATTGTTTGAATAAAGCATAGAAAAAAAAAGTAATTAGAGGGAAAGATAGACTTAAAAGGAGAGTTTTTATAAGGTTATACCTCATTCTAACTTTCCTTCAAAAACTTGCATAGGATAAAGTATTCTACAGTAATTTTATAGGGTTAAATAAGATTTAAAAGGTTATAGGGAAAAATTCTATTGGATTAGAAGGGCTTTTAACGCACCAACGCAAAATTATATAGGTTGGTATTTTGTTAGGGTAAATGTGTGAGTATGTGCTTTTGCATCCGACTTTATACTTGAAGACTTATATGTGAGATTTAATCTTTCTAGATTAACCTCAGATAATCCCCTTGGCATGAGGTGCAAGTTCCAACTCAGATTGACACTTCGCTACAGCATGGATATCTCGGGTGATTTTATTTTCAATTTTCTTTGGCATAAACTATATATGTACAAATCTGAACTCTGAAGGTGTTTTTTTCCTATCAAGGTTTCACGGAGTCCAGTTGGACAAATCCTTTCTGTCCCTTTTTCATATCTTTTTCTCATATTCAATCGAGACTAACACTTAAATGCGTGGCAGATCCTGACGTGGCAAGCTTTGTGTGGGTTTTTACCGGTTTCTCTCTAATTAAGCGTGGTCAACTCTCTTACTCTACAGTGAATTGCACGAACTCCCTACTCTTTTCGAAATTCTTCAAAAATAGGATACATGGCAAATCCTATAAGAACACAAATATCCAACAACAATGTACAACAGGGTATCTTTCTTCATTTGAATAATAAATACTCTTTTTTTCTATATTCCATAATATAAAGATTTCTATTTCTATTCATAATACTTATTACATCAATCATATCATACATCTCACGCTTAATTCAATCTAATTTTTTTAATTAACCTTAATCTCTACTAAAACCTAAAAATATATTATAGAACATGGAGAATGCAGAAGAAGCTGAGGTAAAAAATAAGCTGGCTATTTCAAGACCCCTAAATCTCATGGCTAACACGGAAATTTAGAATCTATTTATCTTCTTATGCTGTGCTTTGATCTATGCTCAGTCGATTAGTTATCACTAAACTACACGATATATTATGCAAGGGTATTGACTAATGATATTTCATACCCTTGAAAATATGTCCGTTTAAATGAGGCTCTCCCTTTTCTCAAACCACGTGCATACCTCATACCTAAGTTTATTAATTATAGTTATTTCTTAACTACGCATTATATTGCGGTACATCTTAGCAGTACCTTCCAATGCCACCTCTGTTATTTTACAAGCTGTCTTTTTTATCAATGACTAATAAACTTTTTTCCACCGGAAAACGAGTCTAACTTTTAATGTATAAACGATACATCAATAGATTCATATTTAAGCACTTTCACAAAATGGATGTTGGAATTATTTATAGTAAAAGTATATTTGGTGAGCACTGAGCAATTAATGATCAAAATTTAGTACTAAATTACTTTTAAATAAACTAGCAAAGTATTATGGCGGGAAAAAAATTAGTGGTTGCAGACAAGTTCCCAATGCTCTAATAAATTCAAGCTCATCGCACGATTGCAGGTTCATTCTCACAGCTTGTAAATGATACAGATGGTTAGTTGGACAAAACAAACACCAAAAAAATAATTTTTTAAGGGGTCGACTAGAATTACAAACTAAATTAATTAGAAAATCCTCGAAACTAAATATTTTTTCGACAAACGCATGTCTAGATCAACTAAGATCTAAGAACAAATGTCCGACATGAAGTGCTTATATAAGAGAGCGTATCGATTAAGAAGTTATAATATCTTTTTAAGAAATATAATATTTCTTTTTAAATACATTAGTATATAATAGTTTGGTAGTCATTTAATATAAGTGTCTCAGCCACTCGAGATTGACATATACTAAAGGGACGTGATTGTGATACTCATGGTTATGATTGGTTTGTTAGTCATGTCATACAGAATGAGTGATATATAAGTTACGTACAATAGATATGTATGAAGTTACCTGTTATTTATGATTATTCATGTAGGCAAATTTACACTACATGGTGTACGATTAGACGTTTGATAATGATTTATTTGAAATTGTTTAGTATTAGTACCGACTGAGCGTTATAAGGAAAATGAACGACAAGTTTGACATCTTGTCAGTAGCGCAGACGAGAAACGCCATTGAGTGTGACAATAAGATGTATTTTGCTCCCACAGTAAGCTAAGAGTCATATATTGATACAATGTTAGGAAACTGAAATCCAGCCTAAGAAGATGTGCGAGTCACTGTTGAGCAGATGCCATGGGCAATGATCTCGCCCCTAATTTTGGTCACGGTGGCGACCTCGCCCTTAATTCCAAGGCGAAAATGGTAGTATGATAATAAAATGATAGAGACAGATTTTATAACTTGCCAAATATTTAGTAGTTTTGGTTGGCGTCTTCTTGATCACAATAATTTTTATGGACTACCCAGACGACATGTTATGTCTTTCTCACACCCAAACCTCCATGTTTGTTTGTTTGTTTTCTAAAAATCAGATTAAATTCTTTTTAACAAATATATGTAAAAGTGTTTAACCGTAACTTAGTATGTAATTAATTTAGATGCGGTAATTTCACATCTATTACACAATGTTATTGGATTGCTCTCTAAATTACCAGTTAACTAGTAACCACATATTTCTAAATTTTGTAGTATCTAAAACACCTTATATAAAAAATAAATCTAAACATTGAAGTTCCATAAGGTAATGGAAACTTAACAAGAAAAAAAATACTAGCAATGTACTACTCGAAATGTGTAAGTATAAATCGCACGTAAAGACCATTAGTGTATAATTAATAATGTATTAGCTATTATAAATTTAAAAATAAATTTATTTGATATTTTAAGAAAAAATTTATATAAAAAGTTTTTTTATAAAAAAACATCTCCAAGCATACTCAAGTGCTTATACGAAAAATCCACTCGCATAGGGTGAAGCTTAACCCATCTGCACCGTCGAGAGATTCGACTGCATGGTCCAGATCAACCCACCGCCCAACCGTCAACCCAACTCGAGCAAAACCCTCTCCATCCCCTCTTCGGCTCCGCTTATCCGTTCTCGGGCCGTGGCTGCTCCGCTCCCCCGCATCGGCTCACACACGCCTCGTTGTCCCGGCGACCGCCTCTGCCATGGAGGCGGCCGCCGCCGCCGCCACCTTCTTCTCCCCTCCGCGAGTCTCCCCCCGACGCCCGCGCCATGTTCGCCACCCTCCCTGCCTCGCCCTCCCCCCACCTCCGCCTCGCCGCCCGCCCGCGCGCGCTCTCCGCTTCCGCCCTCTCCGCGGCGGCGGTCACCAAGCCGCGGTTCTTGGCGCCGCCGCACCCGGACCCCGCGCCAGGGACGTCGTCGCGATGGTTCGGGCTTGGCCTTCACCTGCTACCCTACCTGGCTGCGCCTCCGGCCGGGCGAGCGAGCTGGCGTGGACTGAAATGGCGTCTCCCTTGGGATGATTTTTGCAGGTGGTGCCGTTCCTGAGGGGCACCACTTGGCAGCAGCCACCGCCGGACCTGGCCTCGTTCCTGTACAAGAACAGGATCGTCTACCTCGGGATGTGCCTCGTGCCGTCGGTCACGGAGCTCATGCTCGCCGAGTTCCTCCACCTCCACTACGACGACGCGGAGAAGCCCATCTACCTGCACATCAACTCCACCGGCACAACCAAGGTTTGCTGCATCTGATTCAGTTTAGGTTATACGATTTCCAGTGGCTTGGTTGATTAGTGAATGGGTACAAACACCTCAATTTAGGATCGCTTGTGGATCATGAATGTCTGTAGCCCTCAATTTTCATGATCTGTTCAGATTCTGTTACTTCGTTGAGTGATTCAGATGGTGTTCAGCTTATACATCTTTGTTATGGTAAATAAATGATTAGCAAGTGGCTCGCAGAACTCAAAATTTTATTGATCTAGAAAATGCATTTTCTGTTTATGACTGACACCTTTTCGAGTATCACATCATCTCTAAAAATTAGCAGTTTCTAATCTTTTCTCCAATCAGAACTATTGTCCTTTTTTCATTTGTAGATTGTTCTGAAATGTTTGTCTTCCTTCTTACATAGAATGGCGAGAAATTGGGTTATGAGACAGAAGCTTTTGCAATATATGATGCTATGAGGTCAATTCCTACCTATGCTCCACTTTCCTCTCAAACCTATTGCTCTTCCTGTTTCCTCTCCAAATTCGAGTTCTCCTTCCTCATCAAATTCTAGTTCTGCCCCTGTTTTCGGCAGGGTGGATCTATGTCTTAGTGTAGTAGTGTGCACTGTGCCAGAGGCTATATGTGACCCAGAAGAGAGGAGCAAAGCGGCTCTGGTGCTCCCTGCTGACCAGCACAAGAAAACAGTAATTTTCCCCATAAACAAGCCACAGTCACCAGCTACCTGTTTTCTTTTCACCTGAACTGCATCTTCCCCATCAATCCGCTTGGAACTCTGCTATTGATCAAATAATATAATACTTGACTAGCTACTATATAACTACAATACCTTTTTCCCAGTGTGTGTTGACATATGGCAATTATATCTGACTACCTGCTTCAAAATACTGTAAATTTATACAAACAGTAGGTTCAAGGTTCCATCTATTAGGATTTTTTTTTCTTGCTACATACAATTTAGTTGCAGAATAGAATAAGCTGTTTTGCTTGTGATCTCCATTACCTTTTACCATTCACCTTTTAACTTCTACTAGCTATAGTAGGGTTACTGGTCGTTTGGAGGCTCTGTAGGATTGTTGTTGTAGCCATTACCAATACATGCTCTTATTCTCGTCCAAAAATGGCATTTGTCAATGTCGGCTTTTTTTAAAGAACTGAAATATGCTTATGAAGCCTGGCAATTGCAGCAATATTTCTGGAATTCTGTCTTATATCTTGACCAAACACAGGTATGTCAGAGTTCCAATTTTCACCCTGTGCGTTGGAAATGCATGGGGAGAAACTGCTTTACTCTTGGCTGCTGGTGCTAAAGGTAACCGTGCTGCACTTCCATCATCGATAATAATGATAAAGCAGGTTATTTCTTTTCCTTCAATTAATATAGACTAAAGTGCAATTTTTATCTTGGACAATCTAGCACTCACCTCTAATAAGTGAACTATAGCAGAATGTGTTACACTCTTGCTCTTGTATTGTGGTGCAAGCTTGCACGTCTTTTGTAGACACACATGACTATACAGTATCACTTGTTTTTATTTTAAAAAAATATGAGGATAGACGATCCTATTGTTCTGACCTTCAATGTGCAGCCAATTGGTCGCTTGCAAGGACAGGCAACAGATGTTGACATAGCAAGAAAAGAAATCCAAAATGTGAAGATAGAAATGGTATATTTTTCCAAGAAAGGCAATCCTATTTTTTCCTATCCATCTGGGAAGAAAGAACTGATAATCTTGGGTTGAATTCAAACTAAATCAGCACTCACATGTTCATGCCTTTAGCCATCAATAGCGATTAGCAATTTCTCTAGTGTGTATTTGTATTTCTAAGTCTTCAAGGCTTGAATTATACTTCTTTCAATTGCAAATATCGCCACATCACAAGAAGTAGCATCAGAGTTCTCGACTTACCTGAATTATCAGGTTAGTCTCCTGCCTTTATGGAGTGAAGGAGAATTGAACAATTCCTGTCCTCAAATAATCACTGCAAGGCCTGTGACCTGAAAATAATGTAGATACAGTGATTTGGAAATGTCATAACTCATTTTGTCATACTTGGGACAGCATTTGTGTGCCTTGAAAAATGATAAAAGGCCATTTCTTTTTTAGTAATCAGCAGCAACCTACTTAAAGAATGATTTCATTTAGTTTATCTGAAACCAAAATCTTGTAAGGCTACAGGCTTCTTCTTGGGCCTGATGTTGAAAAAAATTTAGTTGCATTGCATTAGATTTGATACAGCGTTTGATGAACTATGAATTGACGTTCCCTTGCATTATTTTCAGCCATGCTAGATAAACTTGGTTGGTTTCATTTTTTTTGCACCAGTTGCCCATGAAGATAGAGCTGAAGGGGCAGGCAATCTCTTCAGTGAGCTATTTAGACCCTGTTTGGGGAGCTTAAGATTTAAAAAAAGCAGCTTGTGAGAAGTTAGCTATTGAGAATCTGAAAAAGCTGGGTTTCTCAGCTTCTGGATTCTAGTTCATTTCGTGGATTCTAAAATTGCAGATTATCATAATCTGAGTGTTGTTTAGGTGAGCTTCTGACAGCTGGAGATTTTGTGAGAAGCTGTAGCTGTCAGAACCTCCCCCAAACATGGCCTTATAGTTCAAGGCCATTGCTATAATGTACAGTTTGAAATCTCTTTTATGTCAGGTTAAGCTGCTGTCAAGGCATATTGGTAAATCAACAGAGGAGATTGCTCGAGACATCAGACGGCCTAAATATTTCAGTCCTGGTGAAGCTGTGGATTATGGGCATCATTGACAAGGTAAAATTTTTAGAATGATCGTAAAAGTAAAAACTGCAAGACTGGGTCTAATTTGGCTGTAACTCCATGTTCTTCCACAGGTGTTGTACAATGAGAAAATCCAAGAAGCCGGTGGTGTCTGTTTGGGAGCTCAAACGATCAAATTTGATATAGTATTACAGCTAGAGCACATCTCCCTGTAAGTTTGTGATAGGTCAGACACACAACATGCTTGTAGTACCAAGGAGTAGCTGCCACTCATTAGCTGGCCTGGTTGTAGAACATCGAGCTGGATAGGCAATGCAAATGTGCAATACACGCTGATACTTTTTATTGATATGGGATTTCCAATTTGGTGCCTGATTCTCGTCCTCATAACTCGAATGGTGGGTTGGTGTGAAACTGAATTTTTTAGTCCTCTAAATGGCGATTCAAATGGTTGCTCTGGTTGCAATGGTAATGCTTGCATTGTGAGCGGCAGTGACTGTAAGAGCTGATGTATCTCTTCGTTTGGGTGCTATTATGGTTGTGATATTCTCTGTCTTGTCTAAAAAGGGGAGGCATGTTTGGTGCAACGGTGAAATTATGACTATACCTATTAGGGTTTAATAAATTTTGGTGCCGCATCTGTGGATGTGTTTTCACTGAGAATGCTATGAGATTCACGAATTTAATTCTGATATCGTCTGTTTGAGCCTTTTGAGTACTAAAATGTTCGAGGGTGTGCTCGGTGTGTCGGGAGAAAAAGAGGGGGGGGGGGGGAATTGATGGGTACAAACAAAAATAAAGGTAGGAAAACGGGAGTCACCGGAGATGGCAGTGTCGTAAAGTGAAAAATATACACTGGAATTGAAAATTGGAAACCACGATCAGCGGCTGGCTCGCGGAATTAGACCAGACGAGACGACTATAATCTTTCGCGATTCGCACGGAAGTGGCTGTTAGTATAAACCCTCCCCTGGTTGGGCCCGAGAGCTCTGCCTCCCTCTCGCCGTCGCCGTGGGTCGCGGCTCCCTCCCGCCCGCCCCCGCCGTCTCCGGTAAGTCGCGCTGTTGCTCTCTTCCTTGGCCCGCCCGCCCTTAACGTGGGGGCTTATAAGCTGTCGGGGGCGCCGTGCCCTGTTCGGCGTACGGGATGGCGCTCTTCTTCCCCGTGATTAGTTGGTTTGTTGGCTGCGTGGGAGATTTGGACGGGCGTGGTGGTTTCGGTCCTCGCGTGATTTGTCCGGCGGCACGGTATCGGGGTCTGATGCGATGAGGTGCTGGGGCTCTCTCGGCGGCGATCACGCGCTCAGGTTATGCTGCGGCTTGTGGGGATCTTGCCTTAGCTGGTTAGCGTCCTTCCGTGTGGGCTCTGGCCTCTGGGGCAGTGAGCATTCTGTTGGCTTGTTTCATTTTGCTCATCGTTTGATGCTACAACTCAGTTTTGATATATTTGTCTAATCCCCTGGTATTTATGCACCGATGTTATCATTAAATATGTAACACCTGCTGCTCATGTTGCACTATTCTGCGGTTTGTGTCATGATCCCAAGTACGGCCGCTATCAGCCAGTCCGCGTTCTTACCAAATGTGCAGTTTGTTGAAAAGGACGCAATTTTGAATGGCTATTGATTCATTTTGGAATAATAACAAGGCTACATTTTTTTTCAATCATTGCTAGAATTGCTCTTACAAGGACTCAATGATGAGTAATTGCGTACTGATTTATTTAGTTCATGTAAATTAACGTCTTGCACCATTTCTTTTCTCCAATTGGCAGATTCCCTCTCTTTTGAGAGGACTTGCAAAAGGGCTGAATGGAAGCAAAACTAGCATTTCCCCAGGATAGTCCACCACTTTCCATCCTCTGTGCTGCTAAGGTTGCAGGTGTTTCCCTCACCATCTATCCCAACCTTGCCTCAGGTTCTGCGCCCACACTTCACCTTGGTTCTGAGTAAGTGGTTACCAATCAGTATGTAGTCTCTCTCAGATGAACTACTGCTTTTCCTTCTTTTAAGGTTTATACTATGAGCATTTTCTTCATCATCAATTCATCACACGTGTGTCTTGAATTGTGGTTGTAATGGCAAGTTCAGTGCATAAGATTTCCTTATATTCCATAGTATGGTTGACAAAGCAACCTTAAGCATTTTTTTTGTATCTCATTCTATTATTCATGGATCATCAAAACAATTTTTTTGGTGACCAAATTATTGCCCCCCTTTTCCATTAGTCTTCTCTATCCTTTCCTTCGCACTATTTCATTTTTAGAGTTTGTAACTCTCACTGAACCTTTCATGATTCTGTGCAGGGATTTTATCCATGGTGTTAACACAATTCTTCGTTACATTGCTCGTGTTGCATCTGTTTCCGGCTTCTATGGTCAGGATTCTATTCAGGCAGCATATGTATGTTCTGGTTAATTGTTTGCTATTGGTGGTGTTAGTCGATTATTTTATTGATTATCCGAGTATTCATAGTTGCTAGTATTATGCATCTTTAGGTTGATCAATGGCTCAACTATGCCCCAGTCATTCTTTCAGGCTCTGAATTTGAAGCTGCTTGCTCATTTCTAGATGGATACCTAGCATCTCGAACCTTTTTGGTTAATTATGGTTTGACAGTTGCTGACATTGTAGTATGGTCAAATCTTGCTGGTAATTCCTGGCTTCTTTTATCAATCTGTAGTTTATTGTTTTAGATGTACATATTGCTTACTTTGGAGTTGCACCTCTTTCTTCAGGGACAGGCCAACGATGGGAAAATCTAAGGAGGTCCAAGAAATATCAAAATCTTGTTCGCTGGTTCAACAGCATAGCAGATTATTCAGACACACTGGATGAAGTTGTATCTTTATATGTTGGAAAGCGGGGGATAGGAAAGTCTCCTGCACCAATCCAGAAAGAGAAGTTACCTGATTCAAAACAGAACATCTCAAGCCCTGAAGTAGATCTTCCAGGTGCAATAGTTGGGGAGGTTTGCGTTCGCTTTGCCCCAGAACCTAGTGGATATCTTCACATTGGTCATGCAAAGGCTGGACTTTTGAACAAGTATTTTGCTGAGAGATATAAAGGGCGCCTGATAGTTCGATTTGATGATACAAATCCTTCGAAAGAAAGCAATGAATTTGTTGAGAACGTCCTGAAAGATATAGAAACACTGGGAATAAAATATGATACAGTTACTTACACATCAGATTATTTTCCACAGTTAATGGAAATGGCTGAAATTTTGATTAAGCAAGGAAAAGCTTATGTTGATAATACACCAAAGGAGCACATGAGGACTGAGAGAATGGATGGTGTGGAATCTAAATGTAGAAATAATACTGTTGAGGATAACCTGTCATTGTGGAAAGCGATGATCAATGGAACTGAAAGGGGTATGCAGTGTTGTGTACGGGGCAAACTTGACATGCAGGACCCCAACAAATCACTTCGAGATCCTGTATACTATCGTTGCAACACAGATCCCCATCATCGTGTTGGCTCACAATACAAGGTCTATCCAACATATGACTTTGCTTGTCCATTTGTCGACGCATTAGAAGGAGTGACTCACGCTCTCCGCTCAAGTGAATACCATGATCGGAATGCACAGTATTATCGTATCCTTGAAGAAATGGGGTTAAGGAGGGTAGAAATCTATGAGTTCAGCAGGCTGAATATGGTTTATACCGTTCTTAGCAAGCGTAAGCTTCTCTGGTTTGTACAAAACAAAAAGGTGGAGGACTGGACTGATCCACGCTTCCCCACTGTACAAGGCATAGTACGTCGTGGTTTGAAGGTTGAAGCTTTGGTACAATTTATACTTGAGCAGGTAAGCTTCTAATGAATAACTGTTTCTGATTTCATAACCATATTAATGCTGTGTTCTTAATTTGCTTGTTCTTTGACTTTTTTATTTATCAAGGGTGCTTCTAAAAATCTGAATCTTATGGAGTGGGATAAACTCTGGACAATCAACAAGAAGATAGTTGATCCAGTGTGTGGAAGGCATACTGCCGTTCTGAAAGACCAGCGTGTGCTTTTGACTCTTACTAATGGTCCAGACAAACCATTCATCCGAGTCTTAACCAGGCACAAGAAATACGAAGGTGCAGGACAGAAGGCTACAACCTTCACAAACAAAATTTGGTTAGAGCATGCTGATGCATCACTTATTAGCATTGGTGAGGAAATCACTCTGATGGACTGGGGAAATGCTATCATCAAAGAAATCAAGAAAGAGAATGGAATTATAACTGAACTACTTGGTGAACTTCATCTTGAAGGGTCAGTGAAGATGACAAAATTAAAGCTAACATGGCTGCCAGATATTGAAGATCTTGTATCTCTGTCTTTGGTAGAGTTTGACTACCTAATTAAGAAGAAAAAGGTAAGGCATTACATTGATGTTCCTTCTGGTAGTATGTTGGCACAACACTGCATGGGAAACAGAATTATTATATTTCCCATTTGGTAGTCTGCTATGATAGTTATGATTTTGTAGTATCAATGTCTTTTCACTTAATAAGCTAAGTATGCGAGTACACAAAAAAATATTTAGTCTGTTAAGCTTGACTATGCTGTGCACCTTAGGTTTCCTCAATAGATGGTATATGAAACCCAACATACATCACAGTATCAGAGAAGCTAGGCTTTTGAAGGAAGTGGTCAATATACTTCCTGTTCTTGGAGCACGATCTAAAAGTGATTTGGTTTCTTTTTTACTTTCTTTACATATGGGATGGCATCTCCTCTAAGTTATCGCTTCCATAAATCCCTCAATGTTTTATTCCATGATCGACTAGCAGCATCTACTTGTATTTAAAATCTTATTGTCTGGCATATTTGCAGCTCGAAGAAGATGAGGATTTTCTTGACAATCTTAATCCATGCACCCGACAAGAATTTTCAGCTCTTGGGGATGCGAACATGCGGAATCTCAAACAAGGAGAAATTATACAGCTTGAAAGGAAAGGGTATTACAGGTGTGATGTTCCATTTATCCGGTCATCCAAACCAATTATCCTTTTCGCTATTCCAGATGGCCGACAAAAGTCTGCAAGGAACTAAGAACCTAAGACGGTTTCTGAAACAATAGCAAATACAAGTGATCTTGGCTCAGCTTTAGTATTTTGAGTTTTTGGAAACTTATTTTGCAATTATGTTTCTGATACCAAATCGGTGTTGTAATGACTGGAATTTGAAAGATAAATAATTTGGTTCTCCTTTTATTCTGACTATATATGTGAATTGGCTGATCTAGTATATTTCTGTAGTTCTCTAAAAGCTCCATCCACATTCTCATCCAGTCATCCTGGAAAGAATGTTGGACTGCTATATACAAATATGCCCCATATTTCAAGACGTGTATCCAAGTTTTGTGCATGCTGCATCTATCACTCGGATCAGAGGTTGGTCATCGAAGGAATCACAAGATTGAAATGTGGGACTGAAGATAATCTTGTACTCTCTTTATCCTAAAATATAGTCTAGCACTTAAATTTTGTTCTAAAATATAGCTACTTCAAGAGTAGCAAAATAGTAATCGTGAGCTGAAGGATTGCAGAAGGCAACTTCAGCACAGCCCGTAATGGCACAGACGACACGCAAATGGACGCTTGAAACTTCCGCAGAGACATCAGATCCAACGAATACGATTTTATATCAAAATTGCATTTTTTTTCCACAATGGAGGCTCCGTGTGGCCCTTGCCATTACTACTTCAAAGTTTGACAACATTACAACGCGAGGCACATGAAAGAAGAAAAGTTGAAGTAGTATCCAAGAAGCAGGTTCGTCCTGCGGTCTTCAGGAACGCACACAGGTTATGGGAAAAATGTCCTTCAATGGTCCAAATTTTTACTTCTTTAGGCTTCCCTCAAGTTGTTCTATAGCGGCACCAACACCGCTTTGATTACTTTGTCCCCCCGCCAAATCTGCTGATTTCGAATTTGCCATCTCAGGATTGACCTTCTCTGCCAGCTTCAACTGTATCCAACCTGTAAAAGAATTTCCTAAGGCTGACTTATTGAACAAAAAAAAAATCAAGCTACCAGCATGCTAGAATGAGTCAGCACAGCACAGTCATCGTGTAAGCATAAGTTGTTGGCTTGGCAATTGAAGACAGTGTGCTGGTAGTAGTTCACATGCTTACGACAAGTAGCTTTTATGCAAAATGATTCTTATGACATGAATGCACTTCCTAACAGCATTGCTTCCCAGGTCCCAAATCCCAATTAAACCTCATTGATACCATACTGTTGCATAATTCATAATTTCAAGGTAACGTCAACTCCCACATTAGTAGGCTATATAAACTGAGGAACTAACAATTTGGAAGTGCATCATGCCCAACATGAAATGCACGTAAGTCCAAGAGGGCTGCAATTAAATGTAGTCTCAAAGCTGTTGAAGCATAGATTGAGTTTGTATGATTCAATCTAGTACTCTCAGCGAACAAACTAAACATTATTCTGCGTATCAGGATCATAATCAATCACATGATGTGCATGTTCGAGTGAACTAAAAAGACCATTTTTCATTGGTGCATAGAAAGTTATACAAAGGTGAAAGCAGATTCCAGCACCAAGAGCAGATCCAACCAATACATTCCTTGCACGCCACATCGGTGAACCTGGCACTGAAGATGAACTTTCATCAGTTGAGAAGAACTAATAATAATGAGGGCCATCTTAGTTAATGCAGTTAAAACCAACTATTTGCACAGCATAATCAGAACTAAATACAAAGAAGAAAATAAAACAATGATTCATCTCGTCATATGATGTGGCAATGAGAGACCACAGTAAACCCTGACAGGTGGTAATAATTTCTGAACACACAGGTTGAAAACTATGAGAGAAAAGTATCAACGAAGTCAAAGACAACAAGGTTTATTTAGATATTAACTAAAGGAACCTTTTTTAAGAGTTTCTTGCGCATTAAGCTATATTCTTCAAGGTTCGGAGGGGAAAAAAATCAAGCATACCATGGTGACACAAAAATCCAAGTAGAACTGGATATCTTAGCAAGTCTATTCCACCAATCAGATTTTCAGATATCATATGACTAGGACCTAGAAGCTCACAGCGGTAAAAGGCCTATAAAGGCAACAAACCTTATAGATGAAGACAAGTAATATAACCTTATAACCTTCAGAATCTCTGGTAGATGACTACAACAGAGAACTTTCCCCAAAATTATAGTATTTACAACACATAATTATCTATACAAAGTTACATGCACAAACACATAACAATTTTCTTTCAAAAGATGACTGGTGCTACGCTTTTTCTATGTAGTATGACATGCAATCAGTAATTGAATGCAATTCAGGCTTCATGGTATCACAAACATGTCATAAGCTCACTTCAAATTATTCAACGTTATAGAACTAACTATAGTCAACAGCCATTGCATGACCAAAATTCCCATCACTTTAACGAAAGTATAAATTGGACACAGCACTGGATTTGAATAGATACGTACATATAAGCCCAAATGCAGCTGCGGTAGCCAAGCCAGCTCCAGCTATATTAAATACATCACGCACCCCGCGGTACTCAATAAGAAGGTTCTGTATGCCAAAGAAAGTTGCGGTAAACATCCCAAGGCGAACACCACCAACTAGTGATCCTTTGGAAACCCGGATGAATCTTTTCTCCATTGCATCTCTCATCAATCTATACTGCTCATGCTTGTCTGTGGTGCTTCCCATCTTCAGGCATCACTTCAGCATCCTTGCTCTGCAAATTATGACACAGGTAATGTTGTAAGGCAAAGCAAGCTTACTATTCAGGAAAAAAAGGAGATAAATGTTCTCAAAATAGAGGCAGGGTTAAGTGTAGCAATCAAAATTGTGGAATCCCAGCTCTATAGGCGGATACCCTTAACGCCCACTTGATCTTATGGATCAGTAACTTGTTTCAATAAAAAGGAAACCATTACATACGCTGTATTTTCTCATGATTCTGCTCTAATTCTACAACCTGTGAGTTGTGAGGCTTGTGACCAAAGACCAATGAAATAGCCATTTGTACATGCAAGCGCACCTCTTCCATCCAAGCGATAAAATCGATTTATTTGCCCGCAAGTTACCATACAACTCCAATAGTAGAAAGTAGGAAAACAGGAGGCTATAATTGAGTAGAGTACAGTTGCAACATACGATAGAGGCGCTGGCCTCCTTGCTCCCGCCGTAGAGCAGCCCGGCGAAGACGCCGACGAGGGTGGCGGTGCCCCTGTTCACCGTCCCCACCGCAGAATTTCTCGACGGCGCGACACCCGCCTCCACCTCCCCGCCCTCCTGGATCATCGTCCACACCCAACCACGTCATAACTCCGGCGCCAAACAAACACGAACGGACGGGGCGTCCGAAAGCAGCAGGATAGGCACGAGGGATCGATACGAACCGTGGGCGCGGTCGAAGCCGGTAGGGTCGGCGGCGGCTCGGCCGGAGGAGGCGCCGAGGCAGGCATCGCGATCTGCTACCCTCTAAAAAGCCTAAAGCGTAGTCATCCATCCTTCTTCCCGTCTTCTTAACGCGCGTCGCGCTTCTACCGTTTTTTTTCACACGTTGCGTACTTTTGGGCTTTAGCCCGATCCGGTGTAACCGACGGACATGTTATTAGTAACCTGAATGTAAGTATCTGTATTAACAATAGAAGTATACAATCAAATCAGAGAAAATACAAACTGTTTCATACATTTAATATATAGCTACTTGGTACGGCTTTGGATCCACCCTCAAAGTGGAGTTGAGGAACGACGGTAATATCACTCTACACTCGTGTATTTTGTCAGAGCGATTCGATAGCTTCACTCTTTTTTTTAGGATCTAAAAGTTATTTGGTATAATTTCAACTCTATACGATAAAGATCTAAAAGCAAAAGCTATACCAAACAGACCTATTACATAAAAATACAAGTAGAATTTAAGGTAGATTAACTTAGTACTTTAGTGGTGCCCAGGAGCCCCCAGCGATCAGTGGGCATCATTTCATTTGCAAGAAACATGAAGAACACGGAGGATTCAGGATGCCTGTTATTAGTCATCCCATGTCGTCATTCCGTGAAACATGTTGGAGATGTACATGAACTTCGAACTACTAAACGATAATTTTTTCTAAAAAAATCTATAGTCATATGAATCTATTTTTAATTTTTGTTTAAGTTAATGTTTAATTAATTATACGCTAATTAAACACTGTTGTTTTACATGCGGGGTCAGGTTTCCAATCACCTTCCCTCTCCTACGAGCCAAACGCAGCCTAAGTGTTGCCATCGATCATGTGGAGTGATCATCGATAATGTTTGTGTATATTGCGAAATCAGCAAATGACGGCAAGCTGAGAAAACAATAATTGAAAAAAAAAGTACGTGTCGTTGATAGTGCTGAACCGCAAATCAACTTCTAAAAGTAAGCTGGCTCGAGTTTCTAAACTTACTGTATTTTCCAAGTGCAGAACTGGTTATTAAGATTATATGAATATTTTTGTTAAAAATATTGCCTGCTAAAGGCATTTCAGAGCACACAAACGGGCGAACGACCTGTATGTGCCCTATATGTTATCTGTAGTACAGAATAGCAAACGTTACCGAGACTGAGAATCAGGAGTCAGAGTACGACTTGACCTAAATGTTTAATTTGGCAAACCATTAGACCATTGAAGACTTTTTTTTTATTATTTCTCTACTTTCTCATCTTCCCGGTATTTATTTTTGGCTCTCTCTCCTCCCCATCTCCTCTACAGATAGCTTTCTTCTTCTCCACCACCCTCTCCTCTCCCTTGTTTCCACCACGTGACAAGGCGACGATCTTCATCCGCCTCCTCGTCTCGTCTCACACCCGTCTTCACTCTTTCCTTGCCTCGGCGCACCTTTTCTCCTCCGACGCCGACGCACCTCTGCGTTCATCGTCTCTATCGGCTAAACCCATCTGTTCTCCATCGGCTAGAACCCTCTTTCGGTTCCCACTTTTCTGACATGCTCACCTGCTCCCGGACGCAAAACTTCTCCACTCACGTCCGAGCCACTCCGACGTGTCCACGTGTCCACGGACACGAATCCCTGCCTCCCAGACGCGAACCTCCTCTCTTCGTGTCCGCCCCTTCTACGAGTTTTCGCGTCCGCTCCACTCCTTTGCCTCCACGAGTCCAAGGACGTGAAACTTCTCTTCACGGACGCAAATCTTCTCACGTCTTGACCCACCTACTCTCTGACCTACCTACTCTCACCCACTTCTCTCTCAACTACTTTGCTGCCTATTTTTCTCATCGGCCAACCTCAATCCCATCAGCTCCTCAGCCTTTATTGGCTCATACCCACCTATCGGCCCATCCGTCTCCATCGGCTCCCATCTCCCTATCGGCTGCTCCATCTCCATCGAACCGACCAAACCAATCGGCCCATACACCCCCATCGACTCAGGCCAACCTAGTTCAGCTCTTTCCTCTCACATATAGTCGTCGATCCCGAGCCGATGATGCCCCTCCCCAACCAGTCCCCACCCCACCTCCCACGCTCTCATCGGCTCCTGTCCCCTTCACATCTCACATGATTACCCGATCACAAACCGGATCCCTCCGCCCCCACCAAACGCTACGGGCTCTCAGCAGTCTATTGTACTATCTTGCCCATCCCGATGACTCCTTGTTCAGCCCTGGCCGATCCTCAATGGCGCATGGCCATAGCTGACGAGTACAAGGCTCTCATGGATAATGAGACCTGGCGCCTCGTCTCTCGTCCTCTCGGTGCCAATGTTGTGATCGGTAATTGGATCTTTAAACATAAGTTCCATGCCGATAGATCACTTGCCTATCACAAGGCATACTGGGTAGTTTGGGGTTTCTCCTAACGTCCCGGTGTCGACTACGACGAGACCTTCAGTCCCGTCGTCAAACCCGCCACCATCCGGGTCGTTCTCACCCTGGCTGCCTCGTAATCTTGGCCGATCCACCAGCTCAATGTGAAGAACGCTTTTCTTCACGGTCATCTGACGGAAACAGTCTACTGCCAGCAGCCTCCAGTCTTCGTCGATCCCTCTCGTTCCAACGATGTCTGCCTCCTTCAGCGCTTCCTCTACGGTCTCAAACAAGCTCCTCGAGCCTGGTACCAGCGCTTTGCTGCCTACCTTCAGCACATCGGCTTTATGACCTCCGTGTCCGATAGCTCTCTCTTCATTCTTTATATCGACAGTACCACCGCCTATCACCTCCTCTACGTCGACGATATTGTTCTTACAGCGTCCTCGCCGTCCCTTCTGCACTAGATCATAGCTCGACTCCACTCCGAGTTTGCCATGACCGATCTCGGTTCTCTCCATCACTTTCTTGGCATCTTTGTCACCCGCTCTTCTCATGGGCTCTTCCTTTCCCAGCACCAGTACGCCATCAATCTCCTCCAGCGTGCGGGCATGGCAGAATGTCACCCCACGGTCACTCCAGTTGACACTCGCGCCAAACTCTCCGCTATCGATGGCTCACTCGTCGTCGATCCCTTCCAGTATCGAAGTCTTGCTGGTGCTCTTCAATACCTCACTCCAACACGGCCCAACCTCACCTACGTTGTCCAGCAAGTGTGCCTCTTCATGCATGCTCCGCGCGAATCTCACCTCGCGCTGCTCAAGCGTATCCTTCGCTACGTGAAGGACACACTCTCCAGCGGCTTGCACCTCAGTTCTAGCCCCATCGACTCTCTCACCGCGTACTCCGACGCGGACTGGGCGGGCTGCCTTGACTCTCGACGCTCCATGTCCGGTTACTGCGTCTTCTTCGGCAACACTCTAGTCTCTTGGTCCTCAAAACGCCAAACTACAGTGTCTCGGTCCAGCGCCGAAGCCGAGTACCGCGTCAAGTGTTGCTGGCTTCGCCAGCTTCTCCAGGAGCTCTATGCACATATCTCCTCTGCGACCATCGTCTACTGCGACAACGTCAGTGCCATCTATATGACCGCCAACCTGATCCATCATCGACACACGAAGCATATAGAGATAGATATTCATTTTGTTCGTTACAAGGTTGCTTTAGAATAGGTTAGGGTGCTTCATGTACCATCGGCACACCAGTTCATCGATATTATGACTAAAGGCCTCACCATGCCTTTGTTCACCAGTTTTCGATCCAGTCTCTATGTCCGTTTCTCTTCTACTACGACTACGGGAAATGTTAAACCACTAAAACATTGGATTATATATATATAGACTCGACCCCTTCTATATAGAATTGGAGTCTTAGTCTTACTGTACACCACATTCTTACAGATAAACTCTAGAAAACATAATTTCGGTATTTTCCCTAATATAGATTTATCATATTCCTATTACATAAACACATTTATGCATTAGGCGCATGCTGCATATAAGAAAGGAGTAGCAGGAGGTACTGATCGCAGTACAACAGAATTTTGGAAGAGAGGTACGGGTAGGCTTTTCAAACAGAGGATCCTTTATGCGCAGAGAATCCTTGGACCTGATTCTTGAAGAACATGTGCCACAGGGCCACCTTAGCCAACGGTAGTAAGGGGCATATTTTGTCTATTAACTTTGAAATTTTTGTTTAAAATGCTGAAAATGGTATATAATCGAGGAGGGTATTTTATCAATTGACATCTAGAAGATGGTATATACCCAGTTTTCTCATTACAAAATGCACAAGCATCATCAACACCAAAAACACATTATATAATTTTAAAATCAAAATATATAAAGGAGATACATAATCAACAAAACCAACATAAGTTACAATTTGCAAGTCAAGTGATCAGGAATACATATATGCAATAAGAAACAATTTTAAATTCTTGAGGAGACGCCTCTTTGTTACTTGTTATAAATTTTTTTTAAAAGATTTAACATGTTAGATTGATATGTAATATATCACTTTACAAATATATAAGTTTAAATTTAACTTCTATAAATTAAAAAAACAAATATAGTTATAAATATGTGTATATTTAATTATTATTTTTGTTAGTTGAATTTAAACTGATATATAATATATTAATATATTTTGTTAAATTTCTTTAATTTTTTATAACTGTTTGAATAACATGATCCCTCGAGAGTTTGAAATCCATTCCTTATGAAATAATTCTCTCTAATGCTGATGTTTATTAATGTGCCAAAAGAAGTAAACTGGGATGGAAAAATTAATTGGAGTATGTTTCTTGGAAGATCTTTTCTTTGCCTTACTTTTGTATCAGTAATTTTACTTATGATAGATTAAGAAAATATAAGACCAAAACGACAATATCAAGACCATCAGACAGAGCAGAGCGTCCCCCAAAATTCTGCTTCTTCTCTTAGGTGGTCATCTAAGAAAGCACTATTAAATGGGAAAGAAACTTGAATGAGGTTTCTACACCACCTAAGAAACTTGAGAAGCAACAGTCTTGTTGGGAAATTGCAGTGTCAAATAACGTAGGCTAAATGTACAAGTCTACTGGATGAAATAAACCATACAGAGAATACTATATTTGTAGGATCTGAAATGGCAATTGACTCAAATATATTGACACCAAACGAAATACCAAGGCAGATTAACACGACTAGCCAGTAATCAATGATGCACAACCAGGAAAAAAGGAATTACCTGGCATCAGTCACACCCAGATTCAGGTTCAGGTAGTTGGAGAATTCCCAAGGTAGGAATGGCTCGATGCAGAAGAGGTTGCAGGAGGTTGTGTCGCTGTCGTCGCCATATTCCCCTCGTAGAAAGGTGCTTGTTAATGTATATCAAGTTTTCAGCTCTAGTGTCTTCTTTGACATGTTAACCGCAACAAGGACTGCCTTGCCATTACAACCTCGTTCCTCGATCAATGTGAAGTAGATGATGATATTGGGATCTTCCATGTCCACAAGGGGGAATTCTGGTATGATGGAAGGAAGGCGTGCATTGCTGGCGAGGGAGAAGGAATCCTCAGCATCTAGAGCGGCATCCTTCAACCATGTCAGACGGTCGCTGCTCAATGTCCAGGAGGTGATGGTGAACAGGGAAGCAGATGGGTTGGGTGATGCAGGCTGCCTGAAAACCAAAACCTATTGGAAGCGACATCAACAAACTTGATCACACCATATTTTGTCACGCACACACTTCTATAGGAATGTAGGCCATAATCATGATCTGCATAACTCTGGTGAGGATTGATAGGCAGCCTGACGTAGTGGAGCTCCGGGACTGGGCTGAAAGCATCCAGAGCAAGATGAAATCACCACAAGCAATCTACCCAGCATATGAAATCACCACACGGCACGACGAAGTCAGTCTCCCACCAGAGCAAGTCCCGGCCTTCATCCTGGTCATGGCGGATTGGCAGCCATCTAGTTCCCCAGGAGCCGGACCCGCGGCTGTACCTGCAGAGTTGGGCTGTCACTGGGCAAGCGCTCAAGTCATCATCATCTTCCAATGGATTCACTATCAGGTGAGCCACAACAAAGTCTCGATCGCCACGGCAGAGTGTCCCAATGTTGTTTCTCCCATCGTTGTTTACGATGTCATGGCCGCAAGGACCTAGCGCCGTGAGAGGAACCGCGCGAGCAGGCTGGTAGACGAAGTGCTCCTCACGAAACGAGACCGAGAACGGCGGCGGCAGATTACTTGTGGCGGGATTGGGAACGAGTAGGCAGAGGAGGATGGAGTCGCGGTGGGCCGCCATGACTTTGGTATCCTGATGCACCCGAAGATCGTCCATGTCCGACTTGGTTCCTTGATCGTCGTCGATGGAGTCGCTGTCCCGCCTCCGCCTCGGCCTCCTCCTGATGCTGCTGCTGCTGCTGCTGCTGCCGCCTTGGGTGCCAGTCGAACAAGAGGCGGGAGATCCCGGGGGGAGCAGACGGCTTGAAGGCGACGGTGATGCGGTCGCCGGTGGAGGTGAGGTCTTCCGCGACGGGTGCTCCAGAGTAACCGTCTTCTCTCATGCGACGGACGCGGCAATCGAGCATCAACCCAGCCCGGGCTGGATCCCCGGAGATGAGTTCGGGCTCGCTTTCTGGTGGAGACGATGGCTGCTGCATCACACGAGTTCATCATGGATGAAACGACAACTTGTACAGGACGGGAGGATTTTGAGGCGGCGGCGGTGGACGGAGGATTTTTTAGGTAGGGAACACCCCCCCCCCCCCCCCCCGCGTCCCCATCTCCGGCGCGAGGCACGACAGCGCCGCTGCCGAGGAGCTCGATTGGGGCGCACTGTGCACGCCCGCACCGCACCCCACGCCTACTGGGCATTTAGTCAAAATGTTGACTCGAATGTGGCTGAAGAACCCTAGCTGAAGCTCTCCAATTCGGCAATTCCCCTTCCCTCCCTCTGATTCTCGTCGTGACTCGTGACTGAGGGGTGCGGCGACCGTGACGGCAGGGCAGCAGGCGGCCGCGTGAGGCGACCGAGGCAGCCGGCGGGAGCAACCGAGCCAAACCGGCAGGGGCAGCAGCACGTAAGAAAGGCACAGGTTCACTAATCATGTAGGAGTAGTTAACAATTGAGTAGATGAAGCAGCTAGGCTGCGTTCGGCGGAAGCTTCACGTATGAAAAAGAAACGACCGTATGATTAATTAAATATTATAATTTTGAAAACATTTAAAAATATAATAATATAATTTTTTTAAAATTTTTTTTTGATAATTTAAAAAACGTATTATTTAGCAAAAATATGTAGAAAACGAGATATTTGAGTTTGGAAAAAGGAGATGCCCAACGCAGCCTTGGAGTTGAATTGTGTTCTGACCCTTTACTACCACCCAGCGGCGACCAAGCTGACTCCCAAGTCCCAACGATCTGTTTGGCCTCGTGTTTAATGGTAACTGAGCGCTCTCAATTCCCTTTTATCCACGTGTTGTAGAAAAAAATGGGGACGCAATTTATTTTGATTTGATTCGGAGTTGGTAGCTAAGTGGTGAGCGTTGGCTGCAGCTGGTTTTAACCTGCCGGTCATGTGCGGTGGTGAGCCGAGGCAGACGATCATCTCGCACTTTCCATATTGGGCCACACCTCTTCAATTTTCCCTTTCTTCTTCCGTCCTCCTCCTCTGCAGGTCGCCACGGCGTAGTTTCGGGGTGGGGAAAGTGGATGGGGGACGCCCCCTCCTTCCCACAAGTATAAAGGCGAAAAAGGATCTGCAGATTGTAAAAGCGTGAAGCGTAGAACCCTCTCAAGTTGTATATGCAACGATGCATCCATGGAGACTGCACGCACGCAGACGCAGGGGAGACAATATCACAATACAACAATGAACAACGCTTGTTGCTCGATGCATTGGATCATTGGCACTGCTAATAAGCTTAATTGGAACGTCATATCATTCCAGAGCTGCTCCTGGGCTGCCCTATAGCATGAATGTTAGGGTTCAAGCTTTAGCACAACAATGGCGTGATGGCCCTCGATCCATCGCCCTTACCTACCACGTACAACAAGGCTGTCAGATTTCAGACATGTATGTACACAAGCTCTTCTTCTCTAGCTCCGTCGACGTCGACGTCGTCGTCAGTGATCAGTCCATGCATGGTGAAACCGGCATATGGATGGAGTACGGTGCGGCAAGGTTCGATCAGAAGGAGGTGCCTAGCCTGGTGAGCTTCAGGCCGGCGCGTTTCTTGGCCTCGAGCGCCGCCGGCAGCAGCTTCTCGAACCGCTCCAGGAACGCCGCCCACTCCTCGCCGCTCAGCTCCACGAACGACATGCGCTTCCGCGCGCAAGAAGTTTTTCCGGAGGGGCCCTGCTCCGCCGCCGAGAAGCTCACGCTTTTCGCAATGCCGCTACTGCCGAGGAGGAAGTGCGCCAGCCCGGCGGCGGCCGCCGCGGCTGGCACGTCGTCCATGCCGAACAGGGTGCTCTCGTCGTCGTCGGAGTCGTCGCAGGGATGCTTGCGAGGGCATGTGCCGGCGGTGGAGGAAGATTCGTAGGCGTTCTTGCAGAGGGACTCGAGCGCGCTGAGCTCCTCCTCCATCGCCGAAAACTCGCGTGTCATCATGTCGCCGATGTCGGCGAGGCAGAGCCCCGCCGCCGCCGCGCGCTGCAGGAAAATTGTGCAGAGGGTGAGGATCCGGATGGCCGCCTCCGTCAACGCCGGCAGCTCTGCGCGGAGCATCGCGGCGTCCCTGAATGGGTCCAGCGACGCGACGTACTCCAGCTCGGCGCCGGAGAATGGCAGCGACGACTGCGGCCAGTGCAACCACTCGAAGTACGGGTCGTCGAGCTGCTCCGGGAGGCAGAGCCCGTGGTCTATAGGCACGAGGTCCAGCGGCGTAGACGTGCTTCCGCCGCCGGCGCACTCGCTCTCCGGCGACTTCTTGACGAGGATGTTGCCGGCATGGCGGTCGATGTTGAGGAGGCGGACGTCGAGGATGGCGACGCGGTGCACGGACGCCACGGAGAACAGCGACGGGCCGAGCTCGCCGGCGTCGTACTCGTGCGCGGCGAAGTGCTGGATCGAGGCCGTTGTCGTGGGCATGGCGGGGCGCGATATCTTGATCAGCGCGGTCGGCTCGACGCGGGCGAAGCCGTCATGATCGAGGAGGAAGGCGGCCACCTCCCGTAGCACGGCCTTGCTCGCGTAGCCACCACCGTGGGACGGCGAGGACGCGTCATTGAGCGGCTTGATCACCGCCACGTGCTCGCCGGAGCGGCCGTCCTCGAGAAGCAGCGCGCCGCCGACGCCGCTCTGCGCCGGCACGAGCCGCGTCCCCGTGGCGATGGCACCCGCGGCCTCCACTATGAGCTCGTGCACCCCGCGGGCATGACCGCCCGCGACGATCTCGACTCGCGGCATCGTCTTGTCGTCGGAGGCGGGCTCGGCGCTGTCGGCGGCGGGAGGGACGGTGGTGAAGCACGGCGAGGAGAGGCTCCGCCGCGACGACAGGCCGGTGTGCCCGTTGCGCTCTCGATGGTCCAGGTCATGGTCCAGCAGCGGTCGGTCTAGCTGGGTAACGGAGTGGAGGCGGCAGTGCCGGCCGCGGACGACGCCGGGGGACCTCAGCTCGTGGCAGTGACCGACCGCGATTGCCATCCTTGAGGATAAATAGATGCTTCCTCCGGCGTCGGCGGTGTGGCAGTCGTCGGAGGTGAGGACCGGCTACGCACGGATAGCCATGCATGCATGCAAGCAAATTACTCAATCAGGTGCAGCACTAATGGCGATCGACTTGCATGCATCATAGGAAATGTGCATACCTTCGCTGGTGATCTCTGCTTGTTACAGCAACATGTCGACGACGGCGAGCAAGCTACATCCAAGAGTCAGTAGAAGCCGTCACAACCACGCAGGGACGAACGAAGACGACGATTCGGCGGTGAGGGCACGAGCAGCAGGCGAAGGCATTTCACTGAACCAATCGTCTTCGATCCCCCAATGAAGGAGAGACGGAGAAGCTCGGCAGGCTACAGGGGGTGAGCGTGGTTCGCCGGCGACCACCCCGCCGGCCGGCCGCCGCCTTCTTCCTCGCCTCCGGCCCGCTCGATCACCACCACCTCCTCTCCTCAAGATGTTGATGTTGACCCACTAAATTCAATCAGCTATAGCTAGCCAGCAAGCCCTTGGTACGTCTTCCTCCCCGCGCTTTCTAATCTTCCCCTTCCCTCCGCGCGCGGCCTGCCTTGCCGGGGAAGGAGAAGAAAGAGAACTCGGAGAAGTCGATCGCAACAGCTGCCTATTTTTTGCACCCGGTCCAATGAGGACGACACCATCAAGGCATATATAGATCTTGGCTGTTCATCGACCTAAAATTGGCTTGGCGTGTGCGTGCATTCCTCCGCCTCTCCGGCCAGTCCATGCATGGTTTGACGCATACATACCCATGCACGGGTGCACGCATATGCAGTTGGATTCTTCCATGCTAGAGGGGGATCGAGGACATCCATGAGACAGATTAGATAGGACGAACCTGGACTGGAACGCGGGAGCAATGACCTCCAAGGAGCTAGTTTATGGTTAGAGCATACGCATGCTTATCTAACAGCCACGGTTATATGAATTATCAGATAGCTTGAACATTTCTTGTCCGTTCAACAACCATATCAGATCCGAGGATTCGTTGCCACACTATTCCAGTGATATTTCTCAGTTAATTTCTAACATACGTATTTGCAACATTAACGCCTTGTGCATGTAAATGTCTCAGATAAGAAAGCTTCCACACATTAATCAGTAGATTTGAGCATTGGTTAGGTGGAATTATCGTAACCATATATCATATCGAGAATTCACGTTAAAAAAAAGTAAGGGAACATGCCATTGAAAATTGCGTGCACTTTTAATTTTAGTTTTCAAAAATCAATAATTCTGACTTTGGAATTAAGAAATATAAAGTTGTACCTATCTTGAAATCACAATTTAGTATTTTATTAATTGAATTCCAAAATTCACGATTATGATGACATGTACCCTTTTTTAATGTAAGCAGATACAATATAAAAAATAAAACATCTTATGATGAGAATTTTAATATTTATAGTTTCAATACAAAATTGAAATCAACTATAACTCGCTACTTATTATTTTAAATTTCGAAATTATTAAATTAAGAAAATTGAGAAAAAATGTACTTTTTAATACATATGTGATTAAATTTTAGTATTTATGATGTAATGATTTACTCCCTACAAGCATTTGGTCGGGAGAAACCAATTATGTGCTTAAAATGGTTGAGGTGAGAGAATGGTTGAGAATAAAATAAGAAAAAAATTAAATAAAAAGTGATTGGTTAAAAAATTAAATCTAAAAATAATTATATTTTAAAACATGGTAAGTACGTGTGACCAGTTACATATAATCTATACCAAACCTTAGAAAAACGGAATTCATATATTTCAAAGAGACTCCGAGTCTCGTGTGGCGGGCCTGCGGCTGCGAGAGTATGCCCGGCATAGCTGCGCAGGTCATTGGAGAGGAAGTAATTCGCAGTGAGAATGTGAGGTTAGGCTAGGCCCAGTTTGGTGATCCCGCAGATGAGCCTGGCCCAAGCACCTTCATGGATACAGTAGACCGGGAGCTATGGCCTATGGGTGGGTTATTTCCGTTGGATTTGACCAGGCCTTACGGCATCTCCAGCCGATCCTCCTAATAGGCCAATACCCACACCTAACCCCAAAAAATGATTTAGTAAGGTTTTGAGTACTTCACTTCGATATATCACACTTGGATCTTTAACATCTCGAAACCGTATGAATAGGCGCCAGTATTAGAATTCTAAATTGGCACTCACGATAGTAAAATAGTAATTATTTTAAAAACTAAACAAATATATTATGTCAGTTAAACTCTTAGCAGCAGCTATCATAGAAAACTAAAATAGTAAAATTTAGCATGTTTAACACATCAATCTAGGTGTAAAGACTAAATTCTTCGGTATCTTAACTTAAGTAGGGAGAAAGAAAAAAAAATGGAGAGGGTGAGTAATTTTGTACTCAAAATTCACGAGAAATATAAGGATGCAACCTAAAAAAAGGCTAGATTTATTTCGTAAATTTTTTATTTAAAAATATTTTATAATCTCTAAATGTGAGTTTATCAAGTTGCTTGAAAAATAACTTACCATCTCGATCCGATATAATTTGCTTTACAACAACCCACATCTAATAACAAAATTTTAGTTTTATTAATAATTTCTTTTTATCTTCCAACTCTTAAACCAGCACCATTCCTTAGACCATACATATAACATTTATCTCGCTATATCCTAAGCTAAACCGACATCTATCTTTTCATCGATTGTTTCTCAAAAACACTAAAACTTTAATTTCCGCTTTCTCTCAAAAAGTCTACTCTATAATGCCACCATAGCATCCTAAATCACACAAACTCATTTCCAACCACTAAGTTCATCCGCTAGTCACAAAGATTGATTCTAATAATGATTTCTATTTCCATAAACATTTTTTATAAAATATTAGCAAATAAATCCATACTAAGAGAATCACCTTGTATTTACCCGTAACCGTAGTCATGTCTATTCAAATAGTTAAATCTCTATATAGTTTGTACGGTTTACTTATACGATATGAAACTAATATCAAATACCCATTCGAAAGTTTGTGACACGGTATTTTTAAATCTAACACATAAATATACTTAGGACATGTTGGAGTGGTCCTCGATCTACTCGGCAAAGACGACCGTGGCAAATGGTGGCTCTGGGGCATCAATGTCAGCGCTAGCCGTCAGGCGGTGGGGAGGCTACAAATTTGATGATTTTTTTTCTTATTTAAAAAAACTCTTTCCTAGCGTTTACGAAAATTAATTTTTTAGTCATCTATTGATTTTTACAGACGATTAAATCTCTTAGCTGTCTATATGTTCAATAGTGAACCGCATGCAAATACCTATTTGGGTCGCCTGTGGCTACAGGACTATATTTGGTAAAGCAAATCAAATATGTATGTTTTAGTAAAGCGTGGAATGAGATAGATTTAACATTTACATAAAATTTTTTTTATTATATTGTTAATTTCGTACCACATGCTCATGTAATCCACGTCGCCATAATATATTTAAGGGAGTAAATTCTAACGTTTTTTTCCACACTATTGATGAAGAGAAACAACGGCTGCGTGGCAACATGGTAATCTCATAATTATGTGTTAAACAGACATGCATCAAAACATTTATTCAAAAAAATTGCATCTCAACTTAATCGAAAATGATAGTTATTATGTTGCAAACACCATAGGTAACAATGATAATTATAATTTTGCAAACAATGTTAAGAAACTTTTGATTACATCTAAATCAAGAATGTTTTCAACGGCAACCAAAAGACTTAATTGAACATGGAAGTGCAATGTACTGCCAGAGTTTTAGAAGCACGTCCAATTGATCGGAACATATGAATGCATGTGGCCCTCGATATCGCCCAATGTACTGGCTCAGGCTCTGTTCATTTGATTTGCAGTGAATTCCCATTGGGTCCAAAGTTTGCACAGAGAAGATAGCAAAGCGACACATCTCTGTGCCTTCACAAACCCATTTATGTGCTCTGCCACAAAGGATGCCACCTAAACCACAAGGAGACAATGCACGATAAAGCAACAAAGGGGCGTGTCAGAACTGAACAGCCAAATAATATCCAATAAAAATATCACAAGAAACCAGATGCGCGGCTACTTACATTTTTCATGCAAAAGAAAAAAAATAGTTACCGTAGCTATAAGAATGTACATAAGCAATTAACATGTCACAACTTGAACGTACAACTTCCCATGGCACATGTACTGGTGAAAACAAGATTACGTACTTATTACCCCTAACAGATTCTAGATCAGACTAAGAAATCCCCACAAAAAAATCAGACAATGAAATGATTAAGTATAATCTGACAACTAAAATTGTCCTTGTAAAGTACCACATTGGCAGACTCAGAAATTTTTTAATTAAACATAGTAGAGCAGAGCATTGTGTTTTCATGTGTCCATTTGCCTCAGCTGTTGGGGATCCCGTCAATCATCAGGTATTCAACCGCCTCAAAAGTACATGAGAAATTCAAAGCAATGGCTCTTTGATCTTTTAGATAGATGCAATTAAACTCAAGATATGTTGACCCGCTAAATTCATTCATCTATAACTAGCCAGCAGGCCTTTGGCACATCTTCCTCCCTCGGTGTTCTAATCTTCCCCTTCCCTCCGCACATGGCCTGGCCTGGTTGTTCATTGACCTTAATTTGGCTTGGCGCATGTAATCATCCCTCCGCCTCTCCGGCCAGTCCATGGTTGACATATGCCTCCACATATAGGGGTGCGTGCATGCACAACTGGCTTCCATGCTAGAAGGATCAGAGATGCTAGAAGAATTTTGTGTGTGTGTATATATATTGTGTGTAATATGCATGTGAATGATTAAAAAAAAAGACGTATCTCAACCTAATAATCTTCCTGTCTTGATGTGTTGGGCCTAGCTCCCTCTCAACGCCCATTTTGCACAGACAGGAGGGTAGGCAACATAAGTCATGGCTCCACACACTCCTCCCCATCTCCTATAGTCGCAAGCACTTTGTCTCTTCACCAAAAATTTTTCAATCCTCGACGTGTCGCAACTCTAACAACCAAAATCACGGCGGTCAGCAGCAGCGGTGGCGAGCATTGGGCAGAGGAATGAAGCACGCCCCATTGGAGCTAGGAGGTTGAGTAGCCCCCACACCTGACTTGCACGGACCAATACGAACCCAGAAACAGAAACCTTAGCGTGTCATCGGTGGCAACAGAAGGCTACAACATGCAGTGGGCTACACGACGAGGACAGACTCCAGCAAACAGCGGATTGTGGCGGTGCGATGCCCCCGCGTGCCTGTCTATCCGGTGCCAGCTATGGCACAGCCTACGCCATAGCTGGCACCGTGCAGACACGCACGCCGGCCACGACAGTGGCCAAGCAGGGCTGAGAGGTGGGCATGGGTGGTGTAAGCATGGGCTCTGGGCAACGGCCGACGAGGGTGAGAGGCCATTGGCGCTACCGCGCTAGGCATGCCAGGGTGGACGAGCTATTTCCATTTGCTCCGTTTCTCGACTAACGAATGCTCCAACCTCCAATGGTATTGTTCCTCTGCTCTCCACCTGCTCTGCTGATTGTTCTTGCTCAAGTGCTCACTACTTAGCTCGCGAGCTACTAATCCTTACTTAATAAGTGAATCAAACTCAATTGTTGATTTCTTCTAACATTTTTGAGTTATTCACATTTCCACACTTAGGATTTAGCCATTTAGGAACTTAGAGCAATGGATTAGTATATATATATATATATATATATATATATAAGGATTTAGAGAACTTGTGTAAAACAGCCAATACTGCAATAAGCAATGGCTCAGTGCTTAGTGTAATTTAGAGAACTTATGCAATAGCTTAGTGTATATGTATGCAAATTAAGAATAGAAGTATGGCATGCTATTAAGGACATCATAACTTATTTTTAAAACATCAAGAATCGCAAAGTTGTTCTCTAAATATTTCTTACCAGTTTTTATCATTTAAATGTTTCATCTGTTGCCACTTTGATATGTTTAATTATTAGCACTTTTATATGATGAATAATTTTAAGTTGTGATCAATTCTCTGAAAATATATGTACTTATGCTCAATTTTGTATTATATGTGCTATATATATATATATATATATATATATATATATATATATTGTACGATCACTGGTGCTTAGGGTTATATAAATCTTTTATACGTAAAAAAAACCTTTACATTTAGAATAGCCAACTTTTAAATCTTCAGCCCAGCACATGCTGACAAGCATGCAGGCATGAATCGAATTATGCTAGAGGAACCTGAACTTGGATGTGGGAAATGGAACCGCCCGAGTAGGTAGTTTATTGTTAGGATGTACATATGTATCAATAGCCACGGTTATGAACTATCAAGCAATTTGAACAATTATCTTCCACCCAACAACCGGATTAGTACCACACCGATCCCATGCTTGCATACAATGTTGTTTTTGTGGCAGAACGTAGAGAGTACAGCATTATTTTTTGATGTGTTCATTTGCCTTAGTTCTTTCGGATCCCATCAAGCATCATTTCGGTATTCAACTGTGCTGAAAGTACATGAGAAATTCAAAGAAATGGCTTTTCGATCTTCTAGATAGATGCAATGAAACTCAAGATATGTTGACCCGCTAAATTCAATCAGATATCGCTAGCAAGGAAGCCCCTGGTACATCTTCCTCCCCGTGCTTTCTAATCTTCCCTTTTCCTGCGCGTGTGGCCTGGCCTTGCCGGGAAAGGAGAAGAAAGGGAGAACTCAAAGAAGCCGATCGCAACAGCTGCCTATTTTTTTGCACCCGGTCAAGTGAGCACGATCGCAACAGGCAACAGTTGTCTATTTTTTTGAGCCTGGTCCAGTGAGGATGACACCATTTAGGCATATGTATATCTTGGCTATTCATCGGCCAGAATTTGGCTTGGTGCGTGTCTGCACTGCTCCGCCTCTCAAGCCAGTCCATGGTTGACAGACGCATGTGTAACAACCGGTTGCCATGCTAGAAAGATCGCAGATTCAGAGGCGTGGTGGCGGCACATACTGGCATGCATGCAGGCATGAGTCGAATTAGGCAAGATAAACCTAAACTTGGATGTGGGAAAAAGACCCCGCCCGAGGAGCTAGTTCAGGCAGATTGAACATTTCTCTTGCTCTCAACAACCGGATTAGTATTACATTGGTCCCATGCATGATCATGCTCAGATAATTGTTAGCGCACACATGCGTTTGCAATACAGCTCGTCCTGATCTATGTATGCGTAAGGAAACTTTCACATTAACCAAAATATATTACCGTTGATTAGATGGATCATATTATTGTCATGATCATAAGTCAAGGATTTACATTAAATAAAACTATAATAAAAAAATCCAAATCAAGTATAACTTCAGTACTACTTATTAATCCAAATTAAATTAAGAAAATTACAAAAATTGAGACTTCAACCTAAATACAAAATCGGTACTTATCGATAGAATTTTGATATTATTAGGTTAAGAAAATAGAAAGTATCAAAAGAAATATTGTGTTGGATACTACATGATTGTAGCCCACAAATATTACCTACACGTGCAATAAGTCACCATAAGTATCTATCACTTTAAACTTCTGTAAGAGAGAACGTTCGTTCGTGGATGTATTAAGTGTGGTGTACGTGTTGGTCTGCACCGGGCTAACGCGCAGTTACATATGTACTCAAGGTCTCAAGCCAAGAGCCCAAGACCTGACGAGAGGCAATTCATAGCGAGATTAGGCTAGGTCCAGTTAGGTGACACCGCAGATGAGCCCGGCCCAAGAACCTTCACAAAGGTGCTTAGATTACAGCAGACCAGGATTTATGGGTAGGATTGCAGCCATGGTTTTATGTAGTCTAGCACTTAGGCCCACCGCTTCCCGTCCCATAACGTGCAACAACGTTGGCCCAACCGCACCGGAAAATCACCTGGTAGTGGCCCGTACTAGCTCTGTATACTCTGACGAATGCCGATTCATCTCATCAACCGTAACAACGATCAGGCACTGCTGTTGGTTGGTTGGTTGCAAATTCTCGCAACTCGATCGACGCATGCACAAACAGCAAGGCTGTGGGTTGCGGCGGCAGCAGCTTAGGCTGGCCAACCGGCTGCTAGGTTCACCGGCCTAAAAACCGAACGGCGATGATCGAGTCTGTTACCTAATCTCTCCTCACCTACACGACCAGACCAGGTGTCGTCCATGTTCTCCACTCCAGTCACGAACGCATCGCTTCGCCGCTGTGCTGCACATCGGCATCAGGCAGCATGCTTGCACGCCGGCACGATCGGCTCTCGATGCCTCGCTCGACCACTCGGTCGGACGCGGAGATCGGCCCCACCCGTCACCCATGGCGTACAGGAAAATATCGAATAAAAAAAAAGAGAGAAAGACCTCGTAGTAGTAGTCCTCTCTTCTTCGTCCTAAAATATTTTTATATTTTCGAACACAGCAAGTAGTGGCTCTCGGCGAATTGCTCGTACACCGAGAGAAGAGAACACGGGAAGAATCTCTGTCCTCTGCCTGCCTGCGTTGCCAGGAGACCGGCAGGAGAGCTGACGAGCCCTTTACACTTTTGTTCCGAGATGGAGGAGGAGAATAATCGTAGGCGGCTACAGTTGTTTTCACTTGTTCTTGCCTAGCTTCACTCGTCGTCTTGGACCTGCATACCCCGCCGCCAACGGCGCTCTTATCTTTTCCTTGCCCTTTTTGGTTTTCTTTCCCTTTTTTTGTTTCAGCAATTCAGCGTCCCTCGAGATCTGAGCTCGTTCAAAACTTCAAATTTCACACGAGTTTCATAGATATTTTGTAAGAAACTGTTTTTTTTTCTTTGCAGCGAAGTGGACGTTAGTTGTTTTTTCATGGAATCTCTGCTTTTGGAACAGACGCCCATAGGAGTACAGAAAAAAAAACGTCAATGAGTGCTCATCAGACCAGTCAGAAAAGCTGCCTCTTCCACTGTTCATCATGAGTGTGCAAGAATGATGCACTTCAAACCACGGGAATTTTGGGCAATGCTTCATACCGACTGTCTTGTCCCCTTTCTGGATAGCGCAAAGATAGCACATTCAGTGTCGTCAAATCAGACGTTCTTTGGTTGCCTGCCCTAATCAAGTGTCATACTAGCATTCAAATGCAAACCCATGGCAGGAGAACCACACCTCTTGGCAAAGTGTGACGGGACAGAGAACGGAGAACACCAAACCAACTTGTTGATCGTGCCAATGGTGGTGCTCGGATTTTCAGAGGCAGAACGTGGTGGGATCAGAGTAGGACAATTAGCGATGGGTTTAGCGCTGGGGCTAGCGGCGCACAAATGCACACATCTTCATAGATCACTGGTGGGCACAGAGAATATGATGAACTAATCCTGGATCGCAGAGAAAGATGTTCTTGTTATGCTCGCGTCACTTAGCTGGATTAAAGAAAGAACACTGGGAGATGGCGCAAAATACGTATAGTAGATTTGTACTACGTAGTAGTAACCTGCATTTTTTTGTTTTAAAGCAGCAGAGGAAAGAACGAACTGCATTCTTTCATTAGATCGGAGACGAAGGCAAAGATGAACAATGTTACACCTTGAACGATCGAATCGAACACTTAACAAATTAATGGAGATCTTGAGGACCTTAATTAATCATGGCGCACAACATATTTTGATCAGCGCCGATGAAACGAGAGAAGAGGAAAAAATATTTAAGAAAGCAAGAAGAGAATTTGTCTGTATGGTGATCAGGAGGTGTTGACGGCGCGGCACTGCTTCCTTATCTGGCCCTTGCTGCCGGTGAGCACGTCGATGCGGCCCATCTTCTTCATGGACATGGAGAATGCGGCGTAGAACTTGATCGGGTTGGTGAGGTCGGCCACCATCTGCGCCGCGGCAGCGTTCTGGGTGAGCGCGGCATCGGAGGCGAGCGCGCCCTGCTTCTTCTGCAGGTTGGTGTAGTAGCTACTGTCGAACTTGAGCGGCGTGGTGCCGTCGAGGTCGACGGTGGCGGACGACGGCGACGGGTTGGGGCACGACGACATGAGCGTTTTGGCGTAGGCGGAGTCCAGCAGCGGGTCGAGGCTCGTGGCGTTCCCCTGGTACAGCCGCGGCGTGACGCTGGAGCAGCTGGCCTTGCCAATGGTGTGCGCACCGGAGAGGGCGATGAGGTCGGTCAGGTTGAGACCCCGGTTGGCGAAGCTCTGGAGCAGGCCGTTGAACCCGGCGAACGGCGACGGCAGCGCGCCGGTGTTGGTCGCCAGCGACACGGACCCGTCGCGCCGGCCCGTCTCCACTTGCCACAGCGACGCCTTGAACTGGTACGACACGGCGTCGCGCGCAGCGAGCGCCACGACGTCCGCGCACGACACCACCCCGGGGCACGCCTGCTCCAGCTGCGTCTTGATGGCGTCGATCACCTCGTATCCCCCCACCGATAGGTTCGGGCCCGCCGTCTTCTCGCTCTGCGCGTTGTCCAGCAGGATCGACGCGTCGCACCCCTGCACGCAAAACCACACACAAATAAAGAGACCGACCGGTCAGCCAGGCAACGCCATGACACGCGGCGAGCGAGCAGCGACACGAACAGAGCTGCACTTTGCAGGGTTTGAAAAAAAAATCTCGGGCCAAAGCCGGTGGTGGCCATGGCCCATGCATGGGCGCCGTACCGGCGCGACAGCTTTGATAGCTGTCGCGCGCAATGCGTCGGGCTCGGGCTCGGGCGGGAGGGATGGGCCTCACCTCGACTCCGCATGTGAGCTGCACGGCAACGCACGGGTCGCGCGAGCACCGGAAAATATGGGGAAAAAAAATACGACAAGATTCGCCCTGCTCCCCCTATACTAGCCTAGCAATTTTTTTTTCGGGTTTGTCTCGTTGCTTTGGCGCGTCGCGTCCGCCTCGCCTCGCCCGGCCGCGAACCGGGGAAAAGGTTCCGTAATGCTTACGTATATGTACGGGCACAGGCGAAAAGCGAGGGGAGCTGTCGCGAGAATATCTCCTCGGCTGGTGCATGCTGCTTAGAGATGAAATCCGTACGATAACTTCTGGGGTTCTGGATCGGAAACGGAAATCGTCAGTCGGATTTTTTTTCAAAAATTTTCAGGAACGAAAATAAAATTTATTTTTTTCTTGAAATGGAAATAAATACAATAAGAGCACTGTCGGTCAAAAAAACAAAATCGGTTGAAAACCTTACGAAAAGTTTCTTGAAATTTTTGAAGTGCCGATTACGATCTACAGATAAAGATAAATTTAATTAAGTAAAGATAGAAGTTTATTTAGATGAGCAGATCTACGGAGTCGTTATATTTTTATAAAATATTTAAGTTTAGTTAGTTTTATTAAATTTTTATAGAATAATGAATAAAGATGAATTCGATTTAGTCGAAAATAAAAATTTATTTAGATGAGTGAATATAAGTAGTCGTGAAAGCCCGATATGGTAGTTGTAAAATATATCTTAAATATTTAAGTTTAGTTAATTTTATTAAATTCTTATGGAGAGTTTGAAAGTAATGTCTAGAGTTTATTTCTAACTACGTTTGACTTGTGTAATCTCAAGTATAAATATAGATTTTCTAAAAATTTATAAATGATCAACACAGTTCAATACAATCTGCATTGTCATCTTAGTTCGCCTATGTTTTTCTCGGTGGGTTCTGACTCTCAATGTGAGGATGCATCGGTTAATTCCGATCTCTGGCAAAGAGGTAAGTCTCGTCACTATCTAATGTATCCGCTTTAACTAAGATTGCATTGGTTAAGTCTAAGCTCTTACTTTGATCGGATATATCACATTATGTTCGCGTAGGATCTATCGGTTTATCGAGTTACTTATACCATCATCGGTCGCGGGCTATATCAATTAGGTCTAACCTTTTAGACTGTTGATAGTAGATCGAGCTATAAATCGGCAGGTCTTTGCGCAACGTTTTATCGCAAAGGCCAGTCGATGAGTTATACTTAGGTGTGATTCACGCCTAACGATCAGTCGATACTTATATATCCAGCCCAGTGATTAATCTACTAACGATTGATCTGTCAGATTCAACCTGATACTATCTCGATTAGGTCAAATCTATCAAGAATGTGTTTAATAGAGTTAGTCATCAGGATCTCGCATGTTTCGTTTTCCCCATCGGCTCAACTAACTAATGAGTTTACTTGCATGCATTGGACTCATGGCTAATAGCAGCCGATGGATTTGTTTATTTCTTCCGTCGGTACGTCCGATCTAGTTTTCGTCATTTTTATACCATTAGTTTTAGTCTTATACTGTCTCGGTTTGGTCAGAGCTCTAACGGTATGATCACGGTGGTTGCTCAGTCTCGTCCTT
This sequence comes from Oryza coarctata, assembly GCA_030770085.1. Classification (NCBI taxonomy): domain Eukaryota; kingdom Viridiplantae; phylum Streptophyta; class Magnoliopsida; order Poales; family Poaceae; genus Oryza; species Oryza coarctata. Next base: position 7,851,853 of record CM061463.1, on the reverse strand, counting down.
TCGAGAGATTATGTCCCGCTCTATAATGCCTATCGTATATTCTATTTAAAGCGTTATCGACTTTATAGCCGATGAGTTCTCTATTCTATTTATCTCTATCTGATCTACCTATGTCTTCATCGGCTATTTAGCCGATGTATAAGTGATATAGTTCTATTAGCAACCGGACAATAACATGAGTCCATATTAATCTATTGGCCGATTATCTCACAGATCTTATTATCTCTATCTTTTTATCATTTGTATGATCAAATTAACTTATAGGCACATAAATATCGAAGTAGAACATGTATTAGAGCAAAGAAAAAAAATCCTAGGGCTTCACCCTATGGTATTACATCTTCATCAGCTAAAGCTCGCTCAACTCTCACAGCGCGTCTCTCTGTCTGTTACGATCCCCCATCAGACCATATACCAACTACCAATCACCAATTTAGTCCACTTATAAAGCTAACCGATCTCTCCTAGTCTCCCAGCATGTCTCACGGCACGCAGCCACGCCGCCACACGACTGCACGAGGTCGCCGTCTCACGCCTCCGTGGCTCCGCCGTCCGCCGTCGTCGTCTCGCGCCCCTCCAACTTATCCGGGTTTTACATTCCGATTCCTATTTTTAAAAAATATGGAAACGGAAATGACAGAGGTGTTTTGCGTCTGTCTTCGAGCCGTTGTAATCGGTAATGCTGCCACTGTGAAACAGAGTTACTGCTACCGATCCACCGTGCTAAAAAAAACCCGGTTCAGCCGCCTCGCAGCAATCGATTGGAGTCGTCCCCAATCGACGCCATGCAAGAATGCAGGACCAGGGAAGGTCCTGTAGACTGTAGCTTTAGCTAGGCTCGAAATGGTGACTCGCAGTTAATTCCTCGCAGGATGTAGACAGCGAGAAAACCGACCATGGCTGGCTAGGCCCGGAGCACGGCGCCGACAAAGCCAAATAGGGGAGAACTGAAAATCCACTGAAGGGGGTAGTAGCTCAGCTTAGCCTGCAAGTACCGACCTGGACGAAGCAGTCGTGGAAGTGGAGGCGGAGGAGGCGGCCGGGGAGCGCCGGGTTGGCGGCGACCTGCGCCCAGGTGACGCTGCGGACGATGGAGTCCACGTTGGGGCAGGACTTCTGGTAGAAGTTGTACGCCAAACCCGGGTTGCTCTCCAGCAGCCCGGCGCTGCCGCTCCCCACCAGGCTGCACCCGACGGCCACCGCGAACCACCACACCGCCGCCACTCTCCACCGCCACGCCAGCTCCCTCCCCATCTCAACTGTGCTTTTCAAGAACTCAGAGCAGAACTCGACTCGAGAGAGAAAGAAACAGAGAGGGAGAAGTGCTCGAACTCTGAACTCTGAAGTGATTTGGTTGGTTTGGGTTGATTTATGTTTGTGACCCTGTGTGTGGGGGTGTGATGAGATGACGGTATCGGAGACGGGCGGCTGGGAGCTGGGGGATTTATAGGCGGAGCGGCCGGTGACAGATCGTCGTCGGGGTAGACTGCAGTTGACAGCAGCTAGCGAGGACGGCGATGTGGTGGCCTGGCCTCGCTAGCTCTGCGGCCCCTCTCACCGTAATTGTTGCGTTTGTTGCAGCTTTTTTCTCGATTTTATATTCACACTTCTCGAGAGCGTATTTTTTTAAAAGTTCTATAGAAGTTTATTTTCACAATACTATCCATAACTATGTTACAGCAATTTTAAATACAACCTATTCTTTGTTTTTTACCTGCTTTTTAAACTGTTGTAAAATGTTTTTATACATAAGTTGCTTATTTTATCTAGATTTTTAAATTTATAGTAGATATTTAATGGTATAAACGATAAAATTAAAAAATATTTAAAAAATATAATATGATAAACTTCTATAAAAAACTTTTTTAAAAAAAACATACCAATTCAAATAGCATAGGCACAAAAGTCAAAAAAGAAATCCTCTTCTTTTTCAGGAGAGTCGAACGTAGCCGGTGTGCCCCCATCTTCCAGCAGAGTCGAACCAGGGCGAGACCTCTGCTCGATCGCATGTGCGCCATACGATCTGTCCATATCGGGCACAGGCAGACCAACGCTGTGACTGCTTGCACCTGTGCATGCACGCTGCTGTGCCCTGGACTGTCCGATCACGTAGCGGATGGTGCTGATTCCAGTGACCGGATTTCTCATTGGGTTGGGACGGAAGTATCACATGGATGAAGGATGGATGATACGCCGCATGTGGGGCAGGGGGGGGCATGTGCTCCAAAGGGGGGCGAGTTAGGTGGCCTTTTTTTTTTTCAAGTTCCCAGTCACTGTGTTCCCCGTACGCTACTCCCGGCTGCATTGCATGTCCCTGACCGCACCGCAGGTCCGCCGGCGACGAGGCGACCGACCGCCCACGAGGATCCGCGCCGTTCGAGTGTTCGACCCCTGCCTCCCCCTCTATGTACAGTCTCGGCGTTTCCCGACCCCCGGTGGCCGGCGCGCGGCGGTTTCCCTTACCTGGCCGCACCCCGATGCGCGCTTTCGCGGTGGCGTCGCGGAAAGCGGCGGCCGTAAAACCGCAGGAGATCACGGGGCCGCGAGCCCGCCCCCTGCATCAGGCCTCACGCGGCGGGGAGTGGTTTCCTTCTCGCTGTAGCGTATCACGCCCCGTGTTCGCGCGGGGCGTTTGCTTGTTTGTTTCCCGGGCGGGGGAGTGGGAGACGTGGCCGGCCGCGGCGGCGCGCGTGTTCTGGTCTCATTTTTGTTTCGTCTCGTCTCGTTTCGTCGCGGTGCTGCTGTGCTTTGTGCGTGCTATCTTACCATGTGTTGCGTACAATGATAAAAATCTTGGTGGCCGCGCCTGGTTGTAAGCACGGAGGAGGGGGGCCACTACGGCGGCAGTACGTGCTGTGCCGCGCGCTTTTCGATTGGCGTGCGGGGCAGGAACAGGAGAGAGGCCGGCCATTCATGCGATGATTGCCGGGTTCGGTGGCCAGGATTGGCGCCACCAAGGAGAGAGGAGCGTGAGACCATTGGCCGGAGATCATGGATGCATCCGGTGTCCTCCTGCGAGGGGGCTCGCCGCTTTGGTTACTTGGCGTGTAATCTGGTGCTTTCTTGATATGGGGATCAACATTTGATTGCTGTGTGTCGTGTGTAGGCTGTAGCATTAAGCTTCAGCTTGTAACCGTAAAAAACTGTCTAATTATCTCCTTAACGCGACGGGCAACGTTCTCCTGCCATTTAAATCTGCAAAATTACGCTTTGAACTGCAAGTGTTCAAACTTTCAACTCTATCAAGCAGTTAGAACATCACCGCGACTCCATGTGAAAGCAACTGAGCTAGTCCGTTCTCTTAGGGCTTTTCTTAGAGCGTAGAACTCTCAAAACATGAGGAAAAAAAAGTACAAACAAGAGCGTCCTCAAATCCGAGACTAATTAGAAAAGAGAGATAAAAAAAATCAAAATACCTCATTAATATTCCTCCAAAATCCCTACGTCTTAAGACAATAAAAAATCGTACGATTTTCAGATAACTATTACTTTGTGATCTAAAAAGACCACATGGAAAAATTCTTCACAGATTGAATTCCTTAAAAACCCTTTGTTTGAAAGGAGCTCTTAAGACATACTAAAGCATCCAATGCATACGTTACATGATCTATTTTTAATTTTAATTTTTTGTGGGGAAAGAGAGATTTTATATATGAGTTCAAAACATTTTACAATCAGAGTCCACTGTCCACTGGACGTTCAATAAAACTAGGGACTCCAGCCTACCAAATAGATGAACTAGGGGTCTATTTTTATTGGTATCATAAATATAAAAAGTTCAATATATACTTAAATATGTCGGTTATGTCGAAATTATAGTGCTTTTAGACTAAAAGAAGAATACACACCAGATACAACTTGACAATTATTAATCCTAAATTCTAAATTTTAGAAATTAAAATACTCCCTCGGTCTCTATTTAATCGACACCAAGTTTTGATAAAGTATTTTGCACACTAAATATAATTACAGTACTTACATTCGTCAAAGCATTGTAATTTAAACTTTTTTATTGGTCAAAGATAGAATCATATTGGTCAATGGTGTCAAATAAAAAGAAATGGATAGAGTAGTAAATATATTAAATTGATAGTCCAGCTCCAATATAGATAGTAATTCATATTATTAATTTCAAATTTAGGAACTATTAAATTTTTGAAAAACTTAATCTAAATAGTTCATGATATTTCCATTGGTATATTTTATTTCTGTGTCTAGATTTCAAGTGATTGAAACTTTTAAAAATTTAAGTCACTTTTCTTATCCCTTGGAGGATGATCCGTTGATTCTTATTGCTCCCATATTGCTTATTTAATCAAAGTCTTTTGTTTTTTAAATAAAATGTTGAACAACATATTATTCTAACATAAGCATGAAATAAACTTACAAATCATAAAAAAAATATAAAACTACAAGAAAAATATTCAAATTTGGATGAAAATAAAACATAATCACATATAGCAACAAAATTGCTGTGAAAATAAACTAAATTTGACACATATAGCTCTATAATTTTAGACTTAAAGATGTGTAATTTTATATGAAATCTAACAAAATGTTGTTCTTTAATTATTCTGGAAAGAAAATAAAACTGAAGAATCCATAGTATTTTCAGTTGCATTATTTTCCCGGTATGAATTCTCAATAACATCCGCCGTCGTGACAATAGGATTCACCTAACCATTGAGTAGATTTCTTTGGTAGTTAATGTCAAACTTTCTTGGAGTGCTTACAGAGATATGTTTACCTTTCAAACCCGAAGCAAGCTACTACTAGTACCTAACATGGAGTCTATACGAGTCTATGTTCATTTCGTTATTAGCTATATTTGCACGAGCACGCTACCTAGTTCGCCTCACCTTGAAGAGGATAAGAATATCCTCGTAAGTAAGCCTTCCATTAACATGGAACACCCTGTACATGTACGTAGTTCGCTTAGACGCGCGATGAAGAGAAAAGGAGAGGATCAACTAGTTGAGGGTCAAGGCGTACGCCAAGCTAATCCAACTCTCTCGACCAGGACTTGTGGCCTAAGCCAGTAGCTGTAAATTATTCTCGTCCTAGCAACATTGTGTCATACGTATCATTATATCCAGTCTCACCAGACAGCAGTTGCCATTAATAATTAGTCAGCTAATCAAGCTGGATCTCCACCCAATCAATCCATCCATCTAGCTCACACTGCACGTACACATTAGCAACTAGCCATAGCGAGCTTGCTCCTGAGTAAGCTCAGAGATTGCTTGGTTTGAACACAACTTGGACCGTATAGTGTTTAGTCTCAGATCAGACGGACGGCATTGCGGCACGCGTAGTGACGAAGTGTCCCCGTCGTGCTAATGCACAGGGCAGAGGTACGTACGTACAACCGGTCAAGATTCCAGAGATTAATTTCAGCTAGAACGGCTAATTAGGCCTCGGATTAGGTACTAATACAATTAACTAAAAGAATCCTCATGGAGCCATCCATCACCGGCTGCCTTGCTTGCTGTCGCCTCCATGATTAACTAGCGGTGCTAGCTAAACTGCCAATGGGTTCGTACGTCACTGGACTGTGGCCTGATTGGGGAGGCCATGGCAGAGAGGATCGTGGGGCACATGAGGATCAGAGATGAACACATTTGCAGGAGGGAGCAGTAATACGTAGTACTATACGGGCTGTAGTGAGCGAGACTCTGTGTGTGTGTGTGTGAGAGAGAGAGAGAGAGAGAGAGAGATTAGCTAGCTAGGGAGCAGAATATGGTTGGGCTCCATGGATCTCTGCACGCTGCCAAGGTAGCTTTGCAGTTTGCATGACAAGAGATGTCGTCGTCCTACGTGGAGGAGCAAGGAATCCGATGAAGACGACAGGCTAATTAGCCATTAGTGGCACGTAGGATTAGGGAGTAAAACAAGCGAGAGAACAAGGTGAACGTGGCCCGGAAAACGGCGATCAGGTTAACTATCAATGACGATAAGTTTTGTTTAGACGTGCAGAGGGGCTGGCTTCTCCTAAAATACAGCTGGCTACAAAAGATTGGCTAAGCTTTATCATTCGTAATACGGAATTTCCTCCCTGTTTCGATCGAGGACGAGCTAATTAAACAGAGATGAATTAATGTGCTACAGAAATGAGCTGATTCAGGTGGGGCATGACGTTGCTTGGTGGTGTTCAGTAGGGCGCAGGAGGGTAGTACTTATGGTTGACAGGTATGGATTGTCCTGTGATTGGGTCGACGTAAAGCTAATGCATCATCATGCATGTAGGAATATTGGATTAGGCAGGCGATACATAGATCAGTCGATCCAGATTAGCGATGGAGGTGTACTACGCCGTGCTGTCTTGGCGACATGGAGATCGAAATAGACGATGGATCAACCTAAACATCTTGGCACTAGCACGAGGCTGTTTGCAGCCCGGTGCTTTATGCCCCCTGCGGCTCTGCAGGACTGGTCATTGGCTGATTAAGGTGCAGAGATCTGGAGTTAAATAGTTGGATGAGCCCAAATGCACTGTCAGCGCTTGTCGGGGATGATTATCGAACAACCCGATCGGTGCCACGTGAACTTTTGGAGATTGATCGAGGACGGTAGACGATGATGGTTGATGACGACGATTACTCAATGATTTACACATGGCCCTCCTGTTGTTTTCTTCTCCTTTTAGAGATGAACGCACACATACATGCATTCGTCTTTCTGTTTTTCTTGAGAAAGAATGCACACACACATGGTCACTGTATTAGTAAATCAGCGTAGTGTGGCCGTTTGGTTTTCTTTTTACAACCCGGTTGATGTGAGTAGGGCAGTAGCAACAAGTTCGCCCGTTGTATTTTCTCTCTCTTTTTTTCCCCTAGTCTAATCGGTTCGACCGGACTTGCTCGCTCGTCCTCCCTCCCTGCGCCGCACCGGCGCCCCCCTCTTGTGCTCTTTTCTCCCCGAGCTCACGCGACCACGCCGAGCCGCCGCGGCCGCCGCCGCATCTTGCTCGGAACTCCGAAAGCCGTCCCGCTCACCCGCACGCACGCCGCCGCCCCCTCCCTTCCTCGCCGTCCGTGTGAGCGCTGCCACCCCCACTTCTTCCCAGATTTGCTAGCAGCTAGCTACGCCGCCCGCCCGCCGCCATATGTGAGAGTCGTGGCGCAGGCCTCCACCAGCCGTCCCGCGCGAGGTAACTGGGGTGAACTCCTCTATTTGCTTTCGCGATACCACACTTTCTAGAATACCCTAATGCCCTCGTACGGGGGGCTACGTTATTTTCACATTGAGTCGTTGTTATGAACCGTTGGCGTCGATGTTGAGCATTTCTTTGTTATACGCAGTTCGCTGAAGCGGATGCTGATGCCGTGACGACCCGTTGGCGGAGGATTGTGTTCTAAGGTCCAAATTGCAAAGGTACTACTAGCTGCTGTTGGAACTGTATTGCTTGCCTCAAACTTCTGTTAAATGTGCGTTTGCAGGGTTAAAATAGTTTATGATGGTATGTTGTGCTTAAGTATGTAGACGGCATGAATTGCTTTTGGTAAAACTGAGTTCTTTTTCTCTGACTGGTTGCATTGTATATATGTGGAGGGAACTAAGCTTTCTTTGAGCCAATTTATATACACATTTTATTACAAAGGTTGCTGATTCATTTGGTATTTACATGGGAAGAGTGTTTACAACTTTAGCAGCTTACATTTCCTGTGTGGTTTTGTTTGTGTAGGAGCTCCCTAATATTAAGTGTACCAGTTGGATTTTTATTTGATCAAGGCCAAGGTAGAGCAGGAGGACAGGAGAGTGGTATATAATGACAGGTGGATCAAGTGTTGTGGTTCTAGACAATGGCGGTGGTCTTCTGAAGGCTGGATTTGGTGGGGCCATGAATCCGACTGCTGTTGTTCCCAACTGTATGGCCAAGCCCCCTGGTTCCAAGAAATGGTTAGTTGCTGACCAGCTGCAGGCACAAGTTGTTGATGTTACTGGCATGACATTGAGGGGTCCTATTGATCGTGGCTATCTCATCAATACAGAAGTGCAAAGGGAGGTGTGGGAATGTGTTCTACGGAACCTGCTGCAGGTAGATCGTACCAACTCATCATTTGCTCCTGGTGGAACCACAGTTCAACCCACCAGCTCTGCAGCATGCAACTGATGAACTTGTGTTTGAGGAGCTTAGTTTTAAGTCTCTTTGCGTTGCAGATGCCCCTTCCCTTGTTCACCTTTATGAGGCCAGCCACCAGCTGTCGCTCTTTCGTGCTCAATGCAGCCTTGTTGTTGATTGTGGCTTCTCTTTCACTCATGCATCTCCTGTGCTTCAAAACTTTACACTGAATTATGCTGTGCGGTGCATGGACCTCGGTGGAAAGGCCCTCACAAACTATCTCAAGGAGCTCGTTTCATATTGTTCCCTTAATGTCATGGATGAAACACTCCTCATTGATGATGCAAAGGAAAAGTTATGCTTTGTATCCCTTGATGTCCCTGGTGATCTTCGCCTTGCCAGGTCTGCTGCCATCCTTACCCCACTGCATACGGAACATTCTTGCTTGTTGTTTAGGTTTCAAATGTAACCTGATTTCAAGTTTATCTTCAAGTTCTGATGGTCCTTCACCGAAAGTCCTGCTAAGAATGTGTATCTTTTGAACTCTTAATGAGTTGCTTGTGTAACCAGCATAATCAGATGTGTAGAAAGCTTAGTATCTTTTGAACTTAGTGCTGTAGTTGACAAAGATGGGCTGTGTGTTTTGTACGTATGTGTGAAGGGTAGATGTTTCCTTTACTAGAATCAGCTAGATTTTGATACTTTGAATTGCACTTCTGGGACAGCACAATCACTGTTCGAGATGCTAATATTTTTTTCATTCAATAATTAGTTCGTCCATGCGTTGAATACAGTTGAGGTTTTATCTATCTATATTTCAAATTCCAAATATTTTCTGTAGTATCTTTCCTAGATAATAGTCTGTTCCATTAAACCCTTGCCAATATATGTATATCTTCAACCATATGGTAATTTGTCAACTGCCTTTGCACTATCTACATTGATTAGTTAGACATCTTACAAACATGTGATGAAATTATTCTGCAGACTATCGTCTAAGGATAACCCTTTTAGATGGTCCTACATTCTCCCTGATGGTATAACATACAAGAAAGGGTTTGTCAAGGACTTAGATGAGGCACGCAGATACTGCTCTCTGCCTGCTAACGGAGAATCGGTTAGAAAAGATAGTGCTGACAGCGATAGGAGCAAGTTTGAGGATAAGAAAAAGCCTGAACTAAGTCAAAATGTAACATCTTGAGCTATAGTTCCATGCTCATTATTATTTGAACTAAGTCAAAAAGCCTGAACTAAGATGGTTCACTATTCAGGAATTTGTCTTGACTAATGAGAGGTTCCTGGTGCCGGAGATGCTTTTCCATCCAATTGTTCCTGGTGCCGGAGATGCTTTTCCATCCAATTGATCTGGGTCAGTATCACGATGAAAATGTCATGTGTACTTTGAGCTGTTCATTGCTGCTGCGTTAATCACTATTGTGCATGTTCATAGGTATGAATCAAGCTGGGCTTGCTGAGTGCATTGTTCGTGCTATACAATGTTGCCAGCCATATCTTCAACCTGTGCTTTTTGAGAGGTATCATTTATTTATTGTGTGAATTCTGAACCTATCTTGACATTTGAGTATATCCATGTTACTATGTGTTGGGTTGTTTCCATTCTCCAGCATTATCCTGACAGGAGGAAGCACATTATTCCCTCGATTCACTGAAAGATTGTATGTTGATTTTTTTTTTAATTTTTACATCAGAAACACCATCTCGAGGGGTGTAATATTTATTTGGTTGTTATTGACAGGGAAAAGGGGCTTCATCCTCTTGTGCCTGATGATTACCAGGTGAAAGTAATTGCTCAGGAGGAGTATGTATCACTATCTCTTTTGCACACATGTGCACTTGGACATGCATAGCCACCATTAATATGCTGTTACTGTGTCTAGCCCAATTCTTGGTGCCTGGAGAGGTGGATCTCTTTTGGCGCAAAGACCTGATTTTGAATCAATGTGCATTACAAAATCAGAGTATGAAGAAATGGGCTCAATGCGGTGTCGTTGTAGATTCTTTCACTGAAGGTGTAAACCAGTGGCCCAGTAGAAGTGCAATTTGTAAGTATGATTCAGCACTATCTAGTTCAGGTCTTGAAGAAATACTCATTAGTTAGGCAAAGAAGAACTTTGGTTCAAGAAGTCAATGATGCATGCAATTATGCCAAAATCTTTGATTGGTATACTGTAGCTTACTGAATGAACAATTTTAGCTTGTGCTCCTTTTTTACATAGGATTTGGAAGCTATTGTTCCATGTACTTGATGCCCCCTATTACTGGCAACAAGAGTCCAATGCCATTAGTTCTTTCAGCCTTCGTACCAGCTTTTGCATATAAGAGATAATATGCAGATGTCTCCTTACCATTGACAACCTTTAAGGTCTAAAACCGTTGGAATTATATTAGCTTCAGATAAATAGTCATTTTTGTTTTTCTGCTCTGTGAAAAGTTTCTTTTTTATTTCGAGGAAACAATGTGCATGAAAGTCTTTCTTAGCCATTTCCTCTGGCAATGCCTGACCTGTATACACCACATTAAACTTTAGTTTACCAACACACGTGATTGTTTTTCAGAAGCATATAAATTATATTAGTTTCTTTTCAGGTTCTGGAATTTTTGGCCAGTCTTCTGACCACCTTTGAGCTGAAGATGAACTCGACGATTCGTGTGATTGGATTGAATGGTACTAGTCAGGTGTGTAGGATGCGATGTTCACCTATTTGCGTACATATGTAGTACTAATTGGATGTGTTCCTCTAAGTGTAATGTCCTAGTGTTTACTGAAATGCAGGTATGTCGTCAAATTTTCGCGAACAGAAAAAAACAGAATTCACAAGTTCATGGGTAACATGCTTGATACTTAACATAGCAGTGCTTTCAAGATAGGAGTCGAAAAAAGAACCCCTCAATGTAGTACACATTCTGACGACACGTATGGAATTACAGATGCCACCACCAAGGGTTCAGCCACAGAAACAGAACTAGATAACAAGTACAGCTACATTCATGGTAATAAATAACCTCATTTCAGACAATGGCAGTAGTCCAAATAGAGTCAACACCAGGCCTCCCTTCGGACAGCCATGATTTCCATCTTCATCCTTCCTCATCCTTGTTTCAGGTGTCTCTCAACACTTTCCATGAGAATGACATCGTTAGCCTTAGAAATCGATTATATTCACTGTCATAAAAAATGCACAATTTATGAAACCAAACTTACATGCATAGAAATTCTCTTTGGAGAATCAATTAATTAGCGAATAAAATTAAAATTCATGCAGAAAGAGGGGGCAAATATGTACATGCTCGGTTGTTTCAGTGTATCGGTCGCCCCTGTAAACTCTTGGGTTGTTCTGATGCTGAGCTAGCTGACCGGGATAAGTAGTGTGTAGGCTGTGTGGGCATAGCTCACACTCCCCCGAAGGCCCAAACCTGCAACGAACCTAATTTAACTGTTTGCGTCCAAAAATATGTAATATTCTCTTTCTAATCTATATATAAAGAGAAAAAAAGAGTAAATGAAGGGCTCTACGGCCGGCCATGGTGCCAGAGCGTGAGGGCGGCTTTCGCCTCCCCGTTGTGTGGGGTGAGGGAGCCTCGGACAAAAGCCCTGCTGTCATGTATGGATGCTGACATCAGTGACGCTTGTAGGTACCACATCCCTCCCTGGAGATGATGTCGTGACGTTCTCTCCCCCATTTTAGTGCCTCGGGGTGGGGCTCTTTGGATGAAAACCTGGTTTCGGTTATCCAAAATGGCGACGGCCGCATCCTTCCTTTTTAGCGGCGTCGCATTGGAGGTTCTCCTGCCTGTGCAGGGTGCGATGGGCGTGGGCGTGGACCTGATTGGGCTGGCTAGGCATCTGAAAATCGAAGCTGCTTCGTTGTGATGACGAGGCTTGGCAATGGCAACTTGGTGCTTAGTTCTATCTCTCCAGTGGAGCAAATGGTTTGAGGCTTGGTTCGGTGGTGGTAGGAAGTCGAAGCTGCAGGTTGGAGATGGTGGCATGAGACTGCTGTGGTGGTTGTGGTGACAGGAGCGACAATCTGCTTCCTGTGGCACTGGCCTTTCCGGCCTTTTTTGGTTGTTTAGCGGTTGCCATCAACGCAAGCTAATGAGATGTGTTGTGATCGAGTGGGAGCTACTGCATAAGGGAGATGAGCTCGGCAACGATGACACCAATAGATTTTGTTGGTGGACGGAGGTGTCAATCGTGAAGTGATCGTTGGTAGGCTTTGGCTTGGAGGTGGCTACATAGAAGCAGTGGCTTGTTTCTCAATGAAGTTGGTGTTGAGAAGTCTGAGCTGCAGCGCTTGCGGTGAGCAGAGTGTGACAACAATGTCATGTGCACAGTACAGTTGAGTGTTGAGCTTTGTTGTCCTGCTGTTGCGGGTCTGGTAGTTTAGTTGGTGTTTATGTTGTAATTGTGTTTTTTCGTGCAGTTTTTCTTAATTAACTGTGCACTGGAAGTTTTGATCTCGTTTCTCTTTAAAACGAGATACCTTCTTATATTGAAAATACGCCGGCAACAGCCGGTCGTCGTTTAAAAAAAAAGTAAAAAAACCTTGAACTCAGGCTTGGTGTGGTGTGAAAATTGCATACTTGACCTTAGGCTTGGTGGCCAACTGCCCATATATTGCGCGCGCGCGCCCACTGGTCAAATGAATAGCTCCATAGCCATTCCCACGAGAACGAACTTAATTAATCATAGTTTTAAAAAAACTTAATTAATCATTGGTCTTCTGGTATGAAAAGCAATCAAGAGTGTCCATTATTATATCTGATCAAATTGTTTGGGATTTCTTAAGTATTTTTTCTGTTTTACAATATAAATATTTCTAAATTGTTTAGTAGAGATTAAGATTAAGGATGAAAAATTTTGGTGTACGGAATGAATGAATGTGAAATGATAGTTGAGATAAGATATGAAGAAAATAATACTGTGAATAATGGTAGAAATATTTATATTATAAGAAAAGATTTAAATTCTAAAAATTGTATATACAATGTAGGAGTAGTTAGATACTACATGCGAAATTAGGATTTCTCCCATTCTACACAGCCCACGTTACAACACTAAACACATGACAATGAAGGATATATCCAACTATATGTTTTGGGGTTGGCCATAGGCATCTTTCACAACCCGTAAAAAAATGTAATTTGGTGAATCTCTATGATCAGTATCAATGAAAAGCCTTTAAGAAGTGATCTAGAAGTCAGTTTTAAAACAGTGGTATAAGGAAGCACAAAAATACACTATATCTCTAGGTCGATTGTGCGGATATAAAACAAAGAAGCAAATTAAAATCTTCAAAAGTTTTACAAATTTAAAGGGGTAGACTCATGAGTATATATGTGTGTAATTGAGGGTGTTCACGTGAGTCTCCCATGTAATTAAAAAAAACAAAGGACTATCTTAAAAACCTATGGCAAGTTTTTCGGTAAAAACTTTTAAATATACGGTATAATTACAAACTTTTATTACACATAAGTAATAAAAAAAGCACGTGCCACACACTTTTTTCCTTCTTTCAACATAAATCTCAATGTAATCTAGATTTTCTCCTTCTTCCCTACACAAATTTCAATACGATCTTAGGTCCAAAAATCAAAAGTTGCAATATAGTTGTATTTTAGTTGATTATATTACAGTTATATTTGAAAGTTTTTCAAAAAACTTATGTGTTTTATATGAGTGTGAGATTGTCAAATGTCAATCAAAATATTATTGATAAAAAATTACGAAGGTTGAACTTTGAGGCAGTCAATATCAACAAAATTTCTTTCCTCATTTTTCTGTCACTAGGGAAAACAATGACCAGTCACCAGTTGGATACATCGATCCACACAGACAATGCATATAAAACCATCCTGCAGTATATATGCAAGCTTCAGTCCAGAGAGGATCGATCGCGGCAGCCATGGAGGCCGCCGTGGTCAGCTCCACCGAGGCCGTCGTGGGGATCCTCCTGCGCAAGCTCGGCGACTTCCTGTCCGACAAGTACATCATCCTCACTGGTGTCCGCCACGAGATCCAGGAGCTCAAGGACGACCTCGAGAGCATGAACACCTGCCTCCGTGACCTCGCCGCCGCCGGCGACAACGACCAGACCGAGCAGGTGAGCCAGCTTCAGGTGATTAATTACCTGAGTTCTTGGATGGCCAGCTTGTTGATGATTGTGCGTACGTGCGTGTGAGGTAGACGAGGACGTGGATGAAGCAAGTGAGGGAGGTGGCGTACGACGCGGAGGACTGCATCGATGGCTTCTGGTACCACCTTGGCCGCCGCCATTACCGCGACGAGAGCCTCGTCGCCAGCTGGCTGCGGGGGACGGTGATCCAGCCGTTGGAGACGCTGCGAGCGATGCACAAGCTGGCCGTGGAGGTCCAGAGCCTCAAGGCCCGCACGCTCAAGGTTAGCGAGCGGAGGCTTCGTTACAAGCTGGAAGCCCCGGCGGCGGCGTCGGCCATGATCGGCGTCTCTGGCGTCGTCGACTCGCCTGGCCGCTGGTGCTACGACGACCTCGACTACCGGCTGCCGGCGCTCAACATCGACGAGTTCCGGCTTGTGGGCATCCACAGCAAGACGAAAGCCATCCTCAAGCTACTGGAGGACGGCAGCGACCACCCGGCGGCTCGCCGGAAGGTTGTCTCCATCGTCGGCTTCGGCGGCCTAGGCAAGACGACGCAGGCGGCTACGGTGTACAACAGCCCGACGGTGCAGGGGATCCAGCACCAGGCGTTCGTGACCGTGTCCCAGAACTGCGATCTCCGCGCGCTGCTGGAATCGTTGCTGAAGCAGCTCGTCCAGACGCCATTGATGAGATACACGCAAATGCGACCAAGAAACTGCCGGCGATCACGACGCTCAGAGGAATCGAAACCTGGGACATACCCCAGCTCATCACGCAATGCCGTTTTCAATTGGAAAGCAAGAGGTACACACTTTGCTTAATTTTAATACTAGAAATCGTTGTCCATACCCCCTCCGTCCTCGTATACTTCTCACTATTAACTTTGACCATTAACAACTTTTAAATAATTAACTTACGATTAATAGAAGTCATATGGTTGTATTTATAAAACAACACACATCACTAAAATAGCATACTTTTAAGTATATGTATTTTTTTAGGACAGGCAAGGCCATCAAAATTGAGAAGTGAATAGTATCATGTCACAAGTATTTGAAACTGGAGAAAGCATTCGATTTATCTACTTTTTTGGAAAATTTATCAGAGTTAGGTATAACTTCAGTATTTACTTTTCATAACAAGGATGAAGCTTCAATATTTGCTTCTCTTTTGTCACTGACACGTAGATAAATGATCCGCATGTCAGTGACAAGAAGAGAAAATCCTTAGAGTTCATCTTAGCATGGGTGTATGATTGAATCTCTTTTTTCTTCTTTTGGAACATGAAAATGACTAACAACCAGCAGCCACCTACTCTCTCATCAGATATCGATTAAGAATTGCTCCCTCCGGTGATTAAGTAATGACCGAAGGAGCACTATATCTATGGATTAATCCGTCGAAGAAAGCTCTATTAGAATATTGGATTAAAAAATTATAACTTTTTATTAAATTTAACTGTGGGGCAACCCATGCAATATTTTAGTAAAAAAAGAATTACCATACCTCTGGTTTTAAATATATTACACTCTTGTCTTTTTCCTCAAATATTAACCAAGCATATGTGTCTCGATTTTCATACCGTTAAAAATTATTTTGATAAAAACCTTACTTTCTTTTTAAGTGTGGATTGAGAATATAAGTGGCAAGATCTCAATTAAGCTCTTTCTCGTGACTCAAAAATCTCATCTTAAAATTCCATCTAAAATTTTAAAATTAAAATGTCTCTCAATCTCTAAATACTTCTCGATCCAATATCTTCTCTCTCTTCAAAGTATTTGATGAAAAATTCAAAATTTTGACTTCAAGATTCTATCAAGGTTCTCTTTCAATCTTACCCTTAAAATTCATTTCATCCTAATGAGTATAAAATTTAAAATTTAAATTTAAATCCTCCTTCGAATCCATTTCTTTCCTTTCTAAACATCCCTCAAAATTCCATTAAAATTCAATCCATGTGAGAAGCTCAAAATATCCACCGTAGTCTCCTTTTCTAGGCTCCCTATATTTTCCTAACATCAAATATTAAGTTTGAATTCAAATTCAAACTCAAAAACTTCAAATACCCCTCCAACAAAATTGTTTGAAAATATCAAAATACCAAGGACCACTATTTTATTTGGGCCGCATTCAGTGTCTTTTCTCTTCTAGCCCACTCAGCCTCCCCTTCTCCCTTTCTTTTCTTCCTGATCAGCCCAACTCGTCTCCTATCGGCTTCGCATCGCTCGGCCCAACGGTTGTGCGCTGTTGCTCCCGTGTGACGCGCCATGACAAGCCGCCGCCGACGTCCCCATCTCTGGCGCAAATCGCAGTCCTTACACAAACATCTTCTGGACCGTCTAAATCTCCTCCGCGCGACACCTTTTTCTGTCACATCTCCTTTTTCCTCACATTTGCACCTCACTTACACCAACTGCACCTTATCCACCACCTCTTCTCCATAAGTAACCGTCACTCGAAGTCATGTGACCATGCTAAAAGGTTTGTATCGGGTTCACCCTTCGTGCCGTCCTTTACCCTTCTGTGGCTACCATCGTCCATGTTGCCACCATCATGTTCCTTTTATACCACTTCATCATCATCATCAGCTGCACCAGACCTATTAGGACCGCTTGGCTTGACCATGTCTTTCGCCCTTGGCGCCCACGTGCCTGCCGAAGTTGCCATAGAGTGGGCCATTGTCAAGGACTTCCTCACTTCTCCATACACAGCACAGCAACACGTTGTCACTTGCGTTAGCTCCAACCATGAATCCCACGCCCTCGCCTTCTTTTCGTGAGGCCCAATTAGACGCTACCCCAGCTAGCATCCTTTCTCCTCACCGTGGCTATAAAGCCGGCAAGAGCTACACCTTTGCCTTTTTCCTCCTCTCCGTGCTTAGCCACCCTAGAGCAAGCTTGACTTTTCCATCAAGCGGTAGGCCTGAGCCTGAGAGAGCCACCATCCTATCTCCTCTAAACTCAATGTCACCATCACTATCTTAAGTTCCTCAATCCCCATCATCATCGGAGCCCTCCTACGAGCCAGCAAGACATTCTCTCAAAATCCTAGTGCATGCCCATAGGTACTTCGCCACTTCTAAGCCATTCTTCTTTTCTAAAAATGCTTGCTAAGTATCAGGATTTTATAGGAGCTAATTATGTTGATAAATTGATTAATAGTTGACCTCTCGATCAGAAATCTCCAGATTCACCACTGAAACATTCTAAACTAGCCTAAATTATTTGGATTGTTCTAGTTTTCCGCTCTTTTGTGTGATAAAACTTTATTTTTTTTGTTACATGTTGAGCTCTGGAGTTATTTTATCTTATTAATCGCTGTTACACATGCATTGCAAGATACAATGACTTCTATGCTAGCAAACTTCTTATTGCATTGTTACTGAAGTCAAATTTAAACAAGAAAAATAGTCCAGTGTGTCACTGGTATTGCAAGCCAAGTAAACTTTCAGATTGAAGGTTATGACACTGAGAATTCAAGTGGGTAGTTTAGAAGAGAGAAATCCATTGATTGATTTAGAAGTCGATCCTGGATGCTCAAGCTTGTATCTAAGCCTCCGCTCACTCACGCTCTGTGCACGGGTCTTGAGATTTTGGATTTCGATGGCCAGTTTGTTCCTTACTTTCAATGTTTTGAAAGTGTGGACTACCTTGTCTAAATCATACCAATGAGCTCCCTTGGCACCATATTGACGTCCAATGTGGCACCAGAATGTGTCACTACAGTCCTCAGCATCAAATGCTACCTCCCTCACTTGTTTCATCCATGTTCTTGTCTACAATAAGTCCTGTGTCATTACAGATATGTAAGGAAGATTGAAAATTAAGTAACGAAAAGTAAAACATAATAAACTCAAGTGCTTTTTTATTGGACCTATTTGCATTTGTATAATCAAGTACTCTATTCTAATTATGAGTGGAACTATAGTTTGTATTATTCTAGGTTTAAAAGACAATGTTAAATAATAGACCACACAGAAAAAACCAAAATCAAGTCTAAAATAAGTTCAAAATTAAAATTTTGATTGTGGTTGATAAGTCAATAAACCGACAGCAAAAGACATAATCATGTATCTACATAAACCTTCCCGTTATACACAATACCGGTAGGTTTTAGATTTCTAGTTGTATTAACCAGGGCATTAGATATGTATGTGATATGTTGGAACACAGTTTTTTTTTCTAAATTCACCGCTGCATATGGTTAGTTCTAGTGTCGAAGATATAGGATTATTTTCAATAGGGATATAGTACAGTTAGAGATTTACTCATTCTAGTGTGCGTTCATTTACATTTTTGTTGCAACCGAAAAAATATATATCCATTTTTTCCTTAAAACAAATGGGTTGAAAAGCAGGCTAGTTAGCGCACCTATGGATGGGGCATCTGATTTTTTTTTTTGCAAAACATGGAATGTTGTTCTACCGCTAATATAAAGAATGTTTCATCACTATATTAAAAATTATTTCAATATATTACATTATTGAACATTTAGTTTTCACAGATAAAACATCGATCTTCAATGTTTTACCGCTAATAGAAAAATGTTTCACCATTATATCAAAAAGTATTTTAATATATTAAAATATTAAAACATAATTGAATCATAGATTGAAGCATTTAGCTTTCACATATGAAACATCGATCCTCATCTGTTAAAACATCAATATATTTAAAAAATCAATGTCAAAAATATAAAATAACATTTTGATGCAACACTAAAGAACATTATGATATATTGACTTAAACATATGTATTATTTTTATCATAGTACAATTATATATGATGATTTAATTATGATAAATACAATGGTGTAATTAGATTATAGATCTAATGATTAATCCATTAAGAAAATAAATCATTTAAACATTGTTAATAGAGTGGAGAGAAGAAGAGAGATTAGGATGTATAAAGCAGCATGCATGCACATGGAGAGAGTGGGCTAAGAGAAATGAAAGGAAAAACGGGCTAGGATGCAGTGGCGGCAACAAGCGAACAGCGGCGATGGCGCCCGATCTCTACGCATGGATCGGACGCCGGCCTGATCATTTCCGTTAGTTAGCTGGTGTAAATGCTATTCTTTTGTTCAAAACGGATATATGTTTCCACAAGGATTGAACTATTATACCTCACAACAAACGTTCTTTAACAAAAATATAGCACGCACGAGACGAAAGCGCAAACATGGCGGCTATGTTCACCTGCTCGTTGCGGTGGTGGTCGTCGTCGCCGGCGGCGAGGTCGCGGAGGCAGGCGCTCATGCTCTCGAGCTCGTCCTTGAGCTCCTGGATCTCCTCGCGCGTACCTGTCGGCGAGGACATCCGCCAGTTTCCCCAGGAGGATCCGCACGGCGTCCTCCGTCGAGGTCACCACCACCGCCTCCATGCCGCCCACCTCACAACACCCTCCCGTTCCGTCTCTAGTTAGCTGGGTTCGCCTGACTCGAAACAAGCAGCTAATGACATGACATAGCGCCGTGAAGGGCAGCCCAGTAGCTAGGACATGCTTTCTTCTAAGATTGTCGTGTTTTTACCTTTGTTTAAGCTAAAAAGAACGAGTATAATCGTGCTAGGATTCTGCGACAGCCTGCCAACGACCAACCGTGCAATTTTTTTTTCTCCTCTCGCGGTTTCGTTTACTATAGCCTGCTAGGTGGCGGCGGCCTGCTGTTTTTCACTGTCGACAAGAGCTGCCGTTCTTTTTTCTCTCTAGCTAGCTAAGCACCATGGAGGCATTGACGGCTGGGGTTATGGGTTGGCTTAATTTGGTTTGATACACTAGGATATTTTGGATGTGTTAAAGTTTGGATAATTTTGGTATCAGAGAAATTCGAAGAAATGTCATCGATAAACGATCGGTTTTATATTTTGTTGTCGATAAGTACAAATTACAGAAAATACCAACACACAAATCAATTTGTGTAACAAATGATATCGTTATCATTTTCATGTTAGCAGCATCCGTTAAGTTTTGAAAAAAAAAGGCAATATTACCACTCCGGTCAAAATCCCCAAATCCTCATCTTCAATCCAAGATCGGTTGGCATGTGATGTCCGCGAAGGAGGCGGCGGCGACACGGATTGGCCATGGCTCAAGGGTCGGCCACGCCACCGACTGGATCGGCTGTGCCCCCTGGCTTGGATGAGTGCTTGGGCTCGCTCCGCCGCCCGCGCCGATTGGAGCCCGCCGCGCCACCGCTCTTGACGAGTCCGCGCGCGCTCACCGCGTTGATCTCCCTGGACCCTGGTCGCGGGAGCTGTGAAGCGGCCCGTCAAGGACGAGGGCTTCCGCGCGTCGGTCGCTCCACGGCGGCCGCATGTCCTCGGCGAGTGCAAACCAACGGCCGGTCCTGGACCTCCGCGTGATCGTGCACACCGTCGAGACGCCCGCGAGCGAGAGGGCCTCGACCCGCGTGACCTGAAGCGCGCGCCGCTTAGGCTGCACGCCGTGGCGTCCCTCGACCCGAAGGAAGCCGACGCGGTGACCGCGGCCGGTGTCCCGTACCAGCGCCTCGCCCCGTGCGCACGCACCTGTTACATGTCCGTCGTCTCGTCTCCAAGCTCCGCAAGAAGAACCATTCCTCCGTGGTGCACGTCCTGGAGACCTTCTGCTCTGGAGTGGCGTGACCTGAAGCTCCACAATATTAGACAACCCTAACGAAGGGTAATGGACGGAAAGGTGACGGCAATGACGTGACAAATTGACTTGCATAATGTTATTTTTTTAGAACTTACACTCATCAATAAAAAAAACTTAAAATCAGACACTTGTCGACAACATTGCTTAAAATTTCTTTTATAAAAATAAGGTGGGGGTAACATCGTATTTGGTTTGTTACCAAAAAAATAGTGATAATTTTGCATAGCGTTCACATGTCCGTTTAAAAAGGGATGATACCATAAATCCGTTCTTGCACTAAAATATGAATCATGTGTTTGTGACTTTACCATCATAGCAGACACGCTTCCTCCAAAAACAGAAAAATTAATGCCACCAGATTAGAGAGAGAGTAGCGCCAAACACGACCTTCAAAAATTTCAAGTTTTGGTAATATAGCCATGTTTCATTTGCTGTGAAAATGAGACTTACCAAAATCTTGCTTGGCAACTGGCACAGAACAATGGAGCAACTCCCCGTAGGTTGGAGGCATGGTACAGTTTGTGCTCCCAAAACACCAATGTTTTGCTGTTACTAGGATTCTGTTCAAGTTCGGATACTACCATCCATTTTCTGTTTGAAGGAGCTTCTAGCAACTACAACTTTTCTCGAAATCTCTAACTTTCTAAACGGAATAGATTCTTATCTAAAATTTAAAAACAAACTAGTAATTAGAAGCTGAGAAACCCGGTTTTTAAAATTCTCTAGATGACTTCTCACAATCTCTCTTCTAAACAGGACTATAAGAGGAGAATCTGGCCTAGAAACCAAGCCCAAGATGCAACGCACTGACCGGCCTAGTTAAATGAAGGCTATGTGGGCCGTAGCTCACTCTCTCCGGAAGGCCCAAACCGCAGTTCGACGCGTCTCTCCTCTGCAGCGCCTGCACGGCCGCCGGCGTGCGCAGGAAGCCTGGAAGGGGAGGGGATCCGGTTCCAGCCATGTGACGGCGGTGCGGTTTGCCGCGGCGAGCTGCTCGAGTCGTCTTCCACCTGATCCGAGGTTTTCTTTTTGCGGTGGCCATGGCGGAAGCCCCCGCCGGCACCGGCGGCGGATGCCCGCCGCAGGATTGCCTCACCACCATCGATCCCACCTCGTTCGACGTGGTGCTGTGCGGCACCGGCCTCCCGGAGTCCGTCCTCGCCGCCGCCGGGAAGACCGTCCTCCACGTCGACCCCAACCCCTTCTACGGCTCCCTCTTCTCCTCCCTCCCGCTCCATTCCCTCCCCTACTTCCTCTCCCCTCCCCCTCCCCTTCAGCCGATACCTCCTCCACCGCTTCACACGACGCTGTCGATCTCCGCCGCCGCAGCCTGTACTTGGAGGTCGAGAGCTCGGGGGCGGTGCCCGAGCCGTCCAGGGGCTTCACCGCCGACCTGGTGGGTCCCAGGATGCTGTACTGCGCCGACGAGGCCGTGGACCTGCTCCTGAGGTCAGGGGGGAACCACCATGTGGAGTTCAAGAGCGTGGAGGGGGGCACCCTCCTCTACTAGGAAGGTGGCCTCTACCCGGTGCCGGACTCGAGGCAGGACATCTTCAAGGACACGACCCTCCAGCTCAAGGAGAAGAACCTACTCTTCAGGTTCTTCAAGCTTGTACAGGCCCACATTGCCGCCTCAGCTGCCGACGATGCGGTGGGGGAGTGAGGCTTCCAGTAAGCTACCCGATGAGGATCTGGACCTGCCCTTCATAGAATTCCTCAAGAAGCAGAATCTTTCACCCAAAATGAGAGCGTAAGTAGGCCGTCCTGAACTGGTTTAGTGTACTCTATTTTTAGCATCGGTGTCTAAAATTAGCCTCTGTACCTTGTTTACAGGGTTGTCTTGCATGCGATTGTCATGACAAATTATGATCAGGATGATGCAGACTCTTGGGAGAGGTTGTTAACAACGAGAGAGGGAGTCAAGACAATTGTTCTTTACTCATCCATTGGGAGGTCACTTAGCTTGCTTGAACCATTTCTTGTCTACTTTGGAAAGACATTTCTTATGCAGTAATTAGCCTTGCGGACATATGCAGTCTGTCATGTAAGATTTAAAATAAGTTCCTTGCTCTGGCCCTAACATGCCACATCTTATTTTATCTGTAACAGGTTCGCTAATGCTGAAGGGGCTTTCATTTATCCTATCTATGGGCATGGTGAGCTGCCTCAAGCCTTCTGTCGCTGTGCCGCTGTTAAAGGTGCCCTATATGTAAGATGATATTCTTGAAATCTGGCTTTGATTTTGTCATGTGGATTTGACTTGTTATTTATTTGATACCCTCTCCATTCTCCAATAGATGATGATTTAAAATGTGTGAAGTCAAGACTCGAAATCTTAAATCACTTATATATGTAAGAATATTAAGATTTGATATGTGAAAATAACATTAGCGGATTTGTCATGAAAAACACTTTTGTGTAGTTGTTATTTTTTTTATGGATATGTAACTAGAAAAGGTAATAATCAAACATATCCATTGGAGACTTTGTTGTCATCATAAACAACTAAAAAAGACGGATGGAGTAATTATGTAGCTGTATGCTCCTATGCTCTGTGTAATGTTTCTTGTAATCTGATTGCATCCCTATTATTCTATGATGATAATGTGCTAGGGCAATGTTCTAGCATCTCTCTACTTTAATGACTTGCACATGTTTTTCTGAATACTTTGCTAAACATACCATAATTTGTTGCCTTTTATGACCTTTTCCTCTCAAATTTTTTGCTCTTGTCGTTCAGGTGTTGCGAATGCCAGCGACAGCATTCCTTGTTGATGAGGTACATCAATTTAATCTCTATGTCAGACATATTCGATCTAGTATTTGTGTCTGAACTAGTCAATCATATGTCAGACCCATTATAAATTCTTGTTTCTCTTATGTATTTTTTCGTTGTTATTTTTTATTCCCATGTTCAAATGTGTTGGCAAATGTGTTAAGACTTTCTGTGTAGACCAATCACCGTTTCATCAACATCACAATATAATTGATGATTTTCCTTGTCCTTTTACCCATGGGAATGCTGCATGCTTTACTTGTACAATTACACTACCAGTTATGTGATTATTTCGTCATGAATATCTCATAACCATCACTTTCTTGACCAGGAAAAAAACATTATGTAGGCATCAGATTAGCATCTGGTCAGGATATTTTGTGCCAGCAGTTGGTACTTGATCTATCATATGAAATTCCTTCCTTGGATATGTCATGTAATACTCCAGTCTCAAACTCACCAAGAAAAGTTGCTAGGGGAATATGCATAATCAGCAACTCTGTAAAACAAGATTCGTCAAATCTTCTGATTGTTTTCCCCCCAAAGTGTACGAACAACCATTTCTCCCTGTGTTTATGCTAAGAGTTCTTGATGTAGCCAAAGGTGATGATTTTGCTGCTCTTCTTTGACATGATCTGTTTCCTTCATTTTAGCACTTGAAGAGGAGCAGGTTACAGCTGTTCGGATGCTTCAATTGAGCAGCAATTTAGCAGTATCCCCTCCTGGAATGTAAGTCTTTTTTTAGAGATAGTAAGTTGTTTGTCCTATTATTACATTGCAATGTTAGGTTATTCTCACTACCTTTCACCCAGGAATTACTCATTTAAAGCTATTATGGTATAGTGTTAGTGAGCACTTCCCTTAGGCCCTTACAAGATAATCTCGGTAGCAGGTTTATGGCATATCTGTCTACTCCCTGTACTGATGCCTTCACCGGAAAGAAATGCATCAACAAAGCAATACATATTCTTTTCACAGTTAAGGCTTCAGATGATATGGAAGGTCATTTGGAGACAACCGGTGAAAAGAATGAGTGTGTCAAGCCAACACTACTCTGGAGCTGTGTGCATGTCCAAGAGATTACACAGGTGCATAAATTTTATTCATGGTAGTTTCAGCATTTGTAAAAACATTTGCTGTTCAGATGTGCATATTTATGCCTTTTGTAACTCTTAAATATTTGCTTTCATATCTTCCACTTTCAGGGAGCATCTGGTATGGCATTGCCATGCCCCATACCTGATGAAAATTTGGATTACAGGAGCATACTTGAATCAACAAAAAAAGGTACACTTTCTCTCGAATTTGTACTACCCACTTCAGAAAATAAGCCAGAAAGTCTGGTTAACTGTGGAAATTATGCCTCTTCCTGGCTTCCTGCCAATATGGGATGATTTTTTACCATGTTCACATTAAACAAACTTAGGAATAACATACATGATACATCTGTGCAGCCCTGGTGCACATCCATTAATCTTTTGTAAGCTAAGCTGTGTTTGAGATAGCTTTAGAGGTTTACCGTTCATTTCAATTAGTACATCTGGCTGTAGATGCACACTATGTTGAGATGGTAAATCACATGTAATACAGGAAAGCATCTTTCCCTACATGACGTTTAATTGCTCTTATTCAGCTATTCGCAGATATATGTCCAAACGAAGAGTTCCTGCCTAGAAACTCAGCTCCCAAATATGCTGATGACGACTCTGATTCTGCAGAGTAAATCCATCCTTGCAGAGGTAAATTTTTTCATGTGGAGCTTACACTGTTTACTCATGTTTAATTCATTGAAAATAAAACTTCTTTGCACATGGAGTTGCAGTATTCATAATACCTCATTGCATATGAAACATATCAAAACCTTTGCAAGTGAAACTGTTACATATAAACCTGTAATCAACTGTGGCATAGAAACTTTTTATACAACTTTTCTCCTTATCACCTGTTAATCAATGAACAAAAACATACGATGGACAAAATAAATACCGGGGAAGATATGAAGCAACAGTAACAACAACAACATAGTCTTTTAGTTCTAAACAAGTTAGTGAAAGCTAAATTTAAAACCTAATAACTTATTATCTTCACATTATTATCTTGACTTAACCTTTTATAATGTACTGATGTATCTGGGGTCTCCTTTAGATATGTTCAAACCATCTCAACCGATATTGCATAATTTTTTTTTAATTGGTACTACCCCTAGTCGATCATATATATCCTCGTTCTAGACTTAATCTATTCTTGTTTGATCACAAATCCAATGTAGCATACGTACTTTTACAACACTCAGTTGTTAAACATGACATCTTTTTATAGACCAACATTCTGCCTCATACAGTATAACAGGTTTAATAACTATTCTATAAAATTTGCCTTTTAGTTTCTACATTACCCTCTTATCACAGAGAATATCAGATGCTTGACGCTACTTTAATCAGCCCGCTTTGATTCTATGGGTAACGCCCATATCAATATCTCCATCCATCTGTAATATCGATCCTAGATATCGAAAGGTGTCCTTAATCACTACATAGCCTCCTAAACTCAAATATCTCTTTTTGTGTGTGATGGTACCAAGGTCACACTTTAAGTATTCAGCCTTAGTTCTATTTCCTCTAAAACCTTTGGACTCAAGATTTTGCCGCCACAACTTTAGTTTTCTATTTACTCTACCCGACTCACTCTCATCAACTAACACTACATTATTTGTAAAGAGCATATACAAAGAGATATCTCCTTGTATATTTCTTATAATCTCATCTATTACTACTATGATAAAGAGGTACGGGCTCAAGATTAATCCTTGATGTAGTCCTATTTTAATCGAAAATTAACTTGTGTTATCATCATTTATTCGAACACTGGTCATAGCATTATTATACATATCCTTGATGAGAGAGACATATTTTATTGTAACTTTATGTTTGTGCAAAGCCGATCACATAACATTCTTTGGTATTCTGTCATAAGCCTTCTTCAAGTTAATAAAAACCATATATAAGTTATTCTTCTGCTCTCTAAATCGCTCCATAACTTGTTCTATTAAAAAAATTATTTCTATAGTTGATCTTCTGAGCATGAAGTCAAATTGGTTCATAGAGATTCGCATTGTTTCTCTCAAACGGTGCTCGATAACTCTCTCCCATAACTTCAATTTAATTCTCCCATAATTAGTACAACTTTGGATATCTCCTTTATTGTTATATATTGGTATCAATATACTTCTTCTCCACTCCTCAGTCATCGTGTTCGATTGAAAAATATTATTGAATAACTTGATTAGTCATACTATAACTATATTCCTGAGACATCTCTACATCTTGATTGGAATACCATCAGGATCTATCACCTTATCCTCTTTCATCCTTTTCAAAGCTTCTCTAATCTCGAATTCTTGGATCCTCCACATAGCTTCTATTAGTGTCATTCGAAGAGTCGTCCAACTAAACGGTGATCTCATCCTCCTTCACCAAGAGCCACTCCATCTCATTCTTAATATACTTAACTTAATTGAAGTCTCATCTTCCTGTTATGAGCCCAAACTATTCTATAGATGTCTTTCTCTCATTTTTTTCATAGTCAGACGTTGGTATTGATCTTTGAAAGCATGTCCATTTGCCTCACTCATAGCTCGTTTTATGATCTTCTTTGCCACTTTATACTTCTTTATGTTATCCTCATACCTATCATGATATAAGTGTTTATAGTATTTTTTGTTCTCCTTAATAGCTCTTTGTAAGTCTTCTTTCCACCACCAAGTGTCTTTAGTTTCGTATCCACTCCCTTTGGTCACTCCAAACACCTCTGAAGCAATTTTCCATATGCATGTGGTCATCTTCTCTCATGTTATTTGCATCGTCTTCTTCCTTCCAAGAGTCCTCTTCGATAACATTTTTCTTAAAGTCATTTGATATCTCTCCTTCTAACTTCCACCACTTGGTTCTTACAATTTTGACTTGCTTATCTCTACGAGCATGCACTAAAAAGCGAAAGTCGGCTACAACCAGATTATATTGAGAAACCACACATTCTCTAAGTATCATTTTACAATTCACACAAGCTCGTTTATCACTTCTCATAAGGACAAAGCCAATTTGGCTAGAGTATTAGCTACTACTAAAAGTCACTAAATGAGATTGTCTCTTTCTAAAGAAAGTGTTGGATATCATCTGATCAAAACCTATAGCAAAATCCAATATTTCCTTTCCCTCCTGATTCCTCTCACCATACCCAAAAATTTTATGTGCGGTCTTGAAACCTATACCTGTTGCACCTATATGACCATTAAGACCTCTTCCTATAAAAAGCTTCTCGCTACTAGATACAACTCTAACCAACATATTTAAGTCTTTTTAGAAATATCTCTTAGCACTCTCATCCTGACCTACTTGGGAGCATACGCACTAATTATGTTTAAGACTACATTACTAATGACAAGTTTAACTAAGATGATTCTATCTCCTTGTCTTTTCACCTCCACCACATCATCTTTGAAGCTCTTATCAATCAAAATTTCTACTCCATTTCTGTTTGAAGTTGTCCCTGTGTACCAGAGCTTGAAGCCGGTATTATTCACCTTCTTCGTCTTCTAACCCTTCCATTTAGTCTCTTAAATGCACAAGATATTTACACATCTTCTAATCGCTGTTTCGACTAGCTCTCTTAACTTACCTGTAAGGGATCTTACATTTCATTCCAGCTATCTAAATGAATCCTAGTTAACTTGACTTGCTTCCTTATCCTTCGTATCCGCCGAGTCGGGTGTGAAAACCCTTGCTCATTTTTCATCACACCTAAACTTCGATGTGGCTCGTCACTAAGGATGTGACAGCCCGATCCTTGTTTATTTGATACCATGCCTAGATCACGACGTGGCGCGTCATGGGGGTGATGACCTAGCCCTTACCTATTTAACACTATACTCAGGTTCTGATATGGCGCATAGCTAAGAGGGTTATGTCCCAACGGAATTTTTTCGTGTTTTATCTCCATAAGAGTAGCTAAGTTTTAGTGTTGTCTCGTCAAATTTAACTCAATCTTCCTTCTTTAGTAAGGCTTAGGACCTATTATGTTGAGATACCAAAGATATCTCAACACTAACGGAGTTACCGGGAAGATACGAAGAATTTTGAAAAAAAAATTCTAGGGGATGCATAGCTATTTGAATATTACAGCAGTACTAATAGAACCTTCAATACTCCGATGGTTGTCTTCTGGTTTGGATTTTCTTAATTATAATTCCATGACCAAATGACCAATGCAAAATAAATAAGTTTGCCCTGCTAAATTTACATACATAAAGTAATGCATATGTTCTTTTAAAAGATCTTATTATGTATTTGAGGCTTGGTTTTTTTTGTTTTCTCAAATGTCATCCTTGTTCAATTCATTTTTTATGGAAATTTGAAATTTATCCTTTTCTTTTGTCCACAGTCCACATGGATGTCATATACATGTTACTAGTAATTCCCAATTCCAGTAACTAGGGCTGCCAATTCCAGTAATTACTTATGCTATCTCATGCTCTCATTGATTGGCTTGGACGCTATATTGTACTGACTCACGTAGCAGATTCTTTCAGAACAATTGAGACAGAAAAAACCAGCTACATATGTTTTACAGTGATCGGTTTGTTGGTCCCAGATGTTGCCTTGTCCTGAGTAAAGGATTTTTTTTTTGGACAGGACTTTGTATTCTTCTCACTGAAGATATTGCGGAGAAGTCACAGTAAGAAAGACAGGATATTACAGCAAGGGGAGCCCTTCACCTTGTGATTTCCGTTTTGCCAGATCTCTCTTGATCAAGTTGCTGTCCATCATTGGTATGAGTTACCATGTTACTGGTGAAAATTTTGAGCGAGCGAGTCTGATGCCCTTGGCATTTGAAATTTTGGAAACATCATGTGATTACCACATGAACCCCTGAGTGTGACTAGTGCATGTCTGCATCCATGGTTATACGAATTCTATGCAGAATTTGTCGGTACATACTACATAGGAAGGATAGTGGTTGGAGTTGAACTGTTGAGCTGATACAGAATTACTGCATAGAATTGTTGGTGATGCGGAATGCGGTTATGCATCCTAGCTCGATCTGTTCTGTCACTGCTGTAATGGCTGCAAATCCATCGCGAATCCCTCATCTATATCTGTTGTTTTGTTTGCGAGAGCATGTGAGAGCATGAGGCACTGGTCATGAATTTGGTGGAAAATGTGTAGTTTTTGTGAGATTATTACATTGTCGTTTTTGTGAGATTCTCAGTCTTAAAAATATCCTACCGTAATTCTCAAGCTTCCGAAAACCAGCTCTTTAAAAATGAACCCTGACCAAATAACACTGTGCAGTAAAATACTTCCTCCGTATAACACTGTTGACTTTATGATTTTATTGTTGACTTTATAATTTTATTGGGTCTTTGGTGTACAACTTTGATTACTATTTTCCTATTAGAGTATAATAATAATATAATTTTGGTGTACTTATAATAAAAAAATCTGCCTAGGTGATTTTTATGCTTTCAAATTAAATGTTTTGAGTGCTATTTTAAAAGTTTGATTAAATAAAGTGAACAGTATCATTTAAACACAAAGAGTATTTTGCTACTATTTATAAATTTTGTTTAAATCAACTCAATATTTGAATTAAGATTATAGATTTGGATTCAACGTCAAAGTTGACCAACTGCGTAATCGCGCCAAGGGGTATAGGAGGCCAAACATGCTAGGCAGGCAGGCACAACCCATGATCCTTAAGACACGATTACTATAGCTCGTGATGTATATAAAAAAGAGATAATAAAAAAAATAATTGGGTCGGCCAGGCCATCCTTAAGCCTAGGTCAGCTTGATACAGTAGCCTTGTTATACTGTACTACGGCTTTGACCAAATACAACACGGACATAAATCGTGCCAGTCGTAGGCCATGTACAATATGCTCATGCCCGCATCAGCACGGTCATTTGGTGAGCTATGTCCAGACGCAACGCAACCGATCAGTCGCTTCTCTAGACTCACGCCTCGTCTCGTCTCCTTCCTCCGCTGCGCGGAAGCTTCTAGAAACCCCTTACCGTCTTCTTCCGGTCGAAGATGCAGCGTTGATCCTCTACCACCGCGATTGCACTTTTTGAAAGGAAAAGTGCGACCATTTTTGTTATAGAAGAATTATTTCCCTCTGAATTTATTGACTGGAGACAAACATTTTTCCAGATTATACATGATCTTCCAAGGAGTGTAAAATTTGTGGAAGTTGGGCCACGAGATGGGCTACAGAATGAAAAAAACGTAGTGCCGACACATGTAAAGATTGAGCTCATTCAGAGACTGGCAACCTCTGGATTATTGGTTGTTGAGGCAACAAGTTTTGTCTCTCCAAAATGGGTACCACAGGTAAAATTTTTCATAGAGTAATTGTAGTTAGCATTTGGCACTTACAATAGATTAAACATTTTCTTCTTATACATATGACATATCTCATATAATTGATAGTTCTAAAGATCACCAACTTCCCTGATTTTTTGAAGGACCTTTCTATTTGATAATTTTAAGGAAAGTTTGGTGCTAGCTATGTTACAAACACAAAGTAATGCTGAACTATGGAACAACCATAGTTCATTAACATGAGCGGCTTATGCCCAGATGTATGATGCAGTTGCTTCTAGAATTTAATAGCCAATATCATGTTTCTTCCAAAGTATTAAAGTACTGTTGTTTATTTAATTAAAAGCCAAAGGAAATTGGTAAAATTGTGCACTTAGAATAGTTATTTGAGTAATGCACTAACAGCATAAGGGGACCCTTGTATGCTTTTAAAGTAACTAAAGAAATAGATGAGATGTAGCAAATATGGCACACAGATTGCAAATTTAACCTAGAAATAATCATGGTTGTGGCTTGTGACATACTTGTCATTGACCTAAGCAAATTGTTTTACAGAACCAAGGTCCAGTAAAGGTTAACCTGTAATGGACTGACAAGAAAAACTAAAAGGAGTCTCAATAATACTTTGCTAAATTTGATTCTTGTCCATCTATTGTTTCCAAACTTAATGTTTTTTTATGTATATTACTTGCTTGCTGCTTCTTGCACTTGACTAGTATTTTACTATGATCAATTTTCTCTGTGTGTTTTAGTTTATTTACCCATCACATCTTTACCATTGAGTTGCTCAATAATTCGTTGTTTGTAATTGTAGCTAGCTGATGCTAAGGATGTGATGGAAGTAGTCCGGAATATTGAAGGTGTGCGTCTTCCTGTATTGACACCAAACCTTAAGGCAACATTTTGATTCAGATAACTTTTTTAGTACTATGTTTGTTTACATCATTTAACATCGATTCTATTCATTGGTAATCAGGGTTTTGAGGCAGCTGTGGCAGAAGGTGCAAAAGAAGTTGCAGTATTTGTGTCAGCTTCTGAAGCATTTTCCAAGTCAAACATAAACTGCAGCATCAAAGAGAGCCTTGTTCGCTATAATGACATTGCTCTTGCAGCAAAAGAGCAAAAAATTTCCATGCGAGGGTGAGTTATGTTACATTTTAGCTTGATGTTGCATTAAGTTTAGTTTCTACATTCCCAATTCTTAGGTGTGTTGGTATAAAATAAAGAATTGAGCAAGTAAATTAATCTGGATTTGATTTATTCTGTTGAACTGCCAACCAAACTACCTGTTGCATCTGGCATCGGCTCACTAGCTAGTCTAGTGTATGATTTATCTTTTTCTGACTGCCTGTTCCATGTACCGGGGTTTTATTCCAGGATAAGCTAGTATTAATAGCTTATACAAAACATTGTGTGTTAATTAGTTTCTCATTACATAAATTAGTAGTAAATACTAACACAAGGGTCAGAGATAAACTGGAAAGCCTTCACAGTTCACACACTTGGGGTGGCATAATGGCATGGGTAACGCTGACTTATAGAACTATCATTTGGTTATAACTTAGAAGAGACATGGTAGCCCATGTTGCAAAGGATGGTTTGTCTAGCGAATGTTTTACGACCTGGTTCTCTGTTCCCCCAGAGTTCTTATGGTCCTTTTTAAATTTGTAATGTAATGAATAAATTTGCTAGCAGGCTTTCCCTCAAGAAAAAAAAAGTTACTGAACTTACCATTTTCCCCTTTATTCCTTCAGTAATGGTTTTTGGTGCAACGTGTTGATATATAGCTCCTTTACTTGACAATAATATAGGTATGTTTCTTGTGTGGTTGGGTGCCCAGTGGAAGGATATGTGCCACCACCAAACGTTGCTTATGTGGCCAAAGAGCTTTATGACATGGGCTGCTATGAGGTTTCACTTGGTGACACAATAGGCGTTGGTACCCCAGGTGATGTTCATATTGCCTAATTTCCATCTCCAGTTCTCTTTGCTTTTTTTAATTCTATATTATGATATATAGCTTAATTCAGCTGTTGCTAGACATTAGTTCATTAAATTTGTTAAAACAAAAAAATATTTCTTGCTACGGGGGCCAGTTTGCTGCTAAACAGCTCACCCCACAATCTTCTGGAGATTGTATGTTATTAACAGGATATTTGCTTTTTCATGCATCATGATAATTTTTTCTGTTCTTGTCAATACTTACAAGAAAGCATCATAGTTCGCAAACCATGTAATCATGCAAATGCCAGTAGCCTCTAGCCCTCTTTTTTTTTTAACACACAGCAGTTCTTGTTACTAGCTTTGGTTTATTACCCTTCTCCGGCTCCCATACTGGCCTTTTGAGGGCTTTAAACAGTTTGCTTCTTCCATCTATTCAGCCACTGTTGTTCCAATGCTTGAGGCAGTCATGTCCGTTGTTCCGAAGGAGAAGCTTGCTGTTCATTTCCACGATACCTACGGCCAATCGCTTTCAAATATCCTCATCTCTCTCCAGGTAATCCTCCACCAGATACCGAGCAAAACATTACACAGATCAAAGAGGACTGCGAATCTTGTGACGATGAAAATTCATGTGTGATCAATCGTGTTCATCAACAAACATTTGCTCTCTGCTTAAATCAGATGGGTGTCAGCGTGGTGGACTCCTCCGTAGCGAGCCTCGGAGGGTGCCCATACGGAGGACGTCGTGTACATGCTGAACGGGCTGGGGATCAACACCAACGTCGATCCGCGCAAGGTGATGGCCGCGGGTGAGTTCATCTGCAACCATCTGGGGCACCAGTCTGGGATCAAGGCTAACAATGCCAGAGGAAAACTTATTTAACTCATCCATTTAGGTTACGAATTTCAACACATACACAACCTACCAATTTGATGCAGAACACTAGCTAATATGCACAGGGGTTGCTTGATTTTGCTTTGATGCAAGACAAACAAAGGTTCTTTGTATTGTCTCTGAAATGTGTATCAATCAAGTTTCCTTCAAATGTTCAGCTAAACTAGCAGAAACAAAAACGAGATAACATAGTTAACTATTCACTAAAAATAGTATAATAAATTGAGGATGGTATTGTTGCAATGAAAAAAACATTTATATTAGCAGGTGTACATAAGACCAAAACTGCGTGACATGCAGTAACTGTTTCACAATAGTAAGATGTATACCGTGATGTTTCTTCCTATTCAAGGACAGAGCTTTGTCTGGGAACAAGATTGAAGCAGCTTGTCTGCTATCATCCTGTTAAAAATCATATTAGAAGACTGTAAGAGGGCTATAGAACAGCAATAAGATGATATTCTACTTCAACAATAACCATATTGAGTTATTGACATTGAAATCATGTTAGATCTGGAATTAGTAAGACATAAGATTAAAAGCTAACAACAGATATCTCATTGAGATATGAAAGCAATATTTTTCAGATATTTAATACATGAATTAAGTGTTTCAGCACTCTCCAAAAATGAAAAAGTAGCAATTCTACACGTGAATTGAATGTCTACTTTGTGACCACACACTATGCTACCAATAATTGCATAGAACTTCCCTTGTTTACACTACATATAAAAAAAGAAACAACAGAAACTTCAGCCCCATCATACAGGCAGACAGACACGTTGTCCTCATGGTCATAGCCCTCATAATGAAGTGGGTGTAGAAATGTGTACAGTAAAACTAAAACCCCAAGTGTATAAAGGGAGGTCGGGTCTATATATATACAACCCAGTGGTCCAGTGGTTTAACACCCCCGCAGTCGCAGCGGGAGGAAAACAGACGTAGAGACTAGACAAAAACTGGTGAACAAAGGCGTGGGCAAGCCTTTAGTCATTATATCGGTGAACTGGTGCGCCGATGGTATATGGAGCACCCGAACATATCCTAATGCGACCTTGTCACAGACAAAATGGATATCGATCTTGATGTACATGGTGCGCCAATGATGAACCGGGTTAACGGTCATGTAGACAGCACTGACATTGTCGCAGTAGACGACGGTCGCAGAGGAGAAGGGTGCATGGAGCTCCTGGAGAAGCTGGCGAAGCCAGCAACACTTGGCGACGGCGCGGTACTCGGCTTCGGCGCTAGACCATGACACTGTAGTCTGGCGTTTTGAGGACCAGGAGACTAGAGTGTCACCGAGGAAGACACAGTAGCCGGACGTAGAGCGTCGAGAGTCGGGACAGCCTGTCTAGTCCGCGTCAGAGTACGCGGTGAGGGAGTCGATGGGGCTGGAGCTGAGATGCAGCCCGCTAGAGAGCGTGCCCTTCACGTAGCGTAAGATGCGCTTGAGCAGCACGAGGTGAGGTTCGCGCGGAGCGTGCATGAAGAGGCACACTTGCTGGACGGCGTACGTGAGGTCGGACCGTGTGAGGGTGAGGTATTGGAGAGCCCCGGTAAGACTCCGATACTGAGAGAGATTGACAACGAGTGCACCATCGGTAGCAGAGAGTTTGACTTAAGTGTCGACCGAGGTGGCCGTGGGGTGACAATTGGCCATGCCCGCACGCTGGAGAAGATCGATAGCGTACTGCTGTTAAGAAAGAAAGAGCTTGTAAGAGGAACGTGTGATGGAGATGCCAAGAAAGTGGTGGAGAGGACCAAGATCGGTCATGGCGAACTCGGAGTGGAGTCGGGCCATGATCTGGTTGAGGAGAGATGTCGAAGATGCTGTAAGGACAATGTCATCGACATATAGAAGGAGATAGGCGGTAGCGGTGCCGATATGAAGAGTGAACAGGGAGCTATCGGATGCAGAGGCCCCGAAGCCGATGTGCCGAAGATAGACAGCAAAGTGCTGGTACCAGACACGAGGGGCTTGTTTGAGGCCGTAGAGAGAGCGTTGAAAAAGGCAGACATCGTCGGGACGAGAGGGGTTGACGAAGCCTAGGGGTTGCTGGCAGTAGACCATTTCCGTCAAATGACCGTGAAGAAAAGCGTTCTTCACATCAAGCTGATGGATCAGCCAGGAGTACGAGGCAGCCAAAGTGAGGACTACCCGGATGGTGGCGGGTTTGACGATGGGACTGAAGGTCTCATCGTAATCGACACCAGGACGTTGGGAGAAACCCCGGACTACACAGTGTGCCTTGTGACAGGCAGGGGAGCCATCGGCGTGGAACTTATGTTTAAAAATCCACTTGCCGGTCATAATGTTGGCGCCAGGAGGATGGGGGACGAGGCGCCAGGTCTCGTTGTCCATAAGGGCCTTGTACTTGTCGGCCATGGCCGCGCGCCACAGAGAATCGGCCAGGGCAAAGCAAGAAGTCGCCAGGATGGGCGAGATAGAGCTGTGGATGGCGGAGAGCCCGTAGCGCTTGGTAGGGTAGAGACACCCGGTCTAGGATCGAGTGACCATATGAGAGGTAGAGGGAACGGGAGCCGATGGGAGTGTGGTAGAGGTGGGGAGAACTGGTTGGGTGGGGGCGTCATCGGCTCTGGATCGGCGGCTGTAGGTGAGAGGAAAGGAGGGAACTAGATCGGCCTGAGCCGATAGAGTCGGATGGGCCGATCAGTCCGATGGAGATAGAGCAGCTGATAGGGAGGAGCCGATGGAAGTGAGGTGTTCGATGGAAAAAGAACAGGATCAACCGAAGCCGATGAGAGTGGTGGGGCCAATGGGGGTCCAATAGGAGGGACATCGGACCAAATAGTAGTGGGATAGCTGAAAAATAAGTCCTCAGCAGCGGCCGATGAGGAGGCCGATGGGGAGAACGGTGGAGGAGACCGGGACAGCACGGTGTTGGTGAGGAGGAAGTCGAGATCGCTAGAGGAGGATCTCGGATTAAGCAGACTAAAGGGAAAGCATGTCTCATCAAAGATGACATGACGAGAGACGATGACCCGTCGGGTGGAAAGGTTGAAACATCAGTATCCCTTGTGAGATGAGGGATAGCCGAGGAGAATGCAGGCAGTGGAGCGGGGAGCGAGTTTGTGGGAAGCAGTGGCGGTGAGGTTTAGGTAGCAGAGGCACCCGAAGATGCGAAGGTAGGAGTAGTCGGGCGCCATGCGGTAAAGAAGGGTGTATGGAATGTTGTGTTGAACGGAGGAGCACGGGCGCCGATTGAGGAGGTAAGTCGCAGTGGCCAGAGCTTCTGCTCAGTAAGTTGCAGGTAAGTGGGCATTAAGTAACATAGTGCGACTTATGTTGTTGAGGGTGCGAAGGAGGTGCTCGGCTTTGCCGTTCTGGGGAGAGGTGTAGGGGCAAGAGAGCCGTAGATGGATGCCCTGCGAGGTGAGGAAGGTTGTAACAGTACGGTTAACGAACTCCGTACCGTTATCGGCTTGTAGAGCCTTGATGGGGAGGTTGAACTGGGTAGAAACGTAGGTGGCGAAGTTAATGAGGTGAGAGGCGACCTCGGATTTGCTGATAAGCGAAAACGTCCGGCAATAGTGTGTGTAATCGTCAAGTATGGCAAGGTAATACTGATTATCGGAAACACTTTTAATTGGAGAGGTCCATACATCACAATGTATAAGCTCAAACGGTCGCGAGATACAAGAAAACTAGAAAAATGCAAACGCACATGTTTGCCAAGTTGACACGAGTGGCAAACTGTGGAGCTGCTGTGGGTACATCGGATGGAGGCGCTGTGACGGAGGGTGGCGACAGTGTCGGGGCCGGGGTGGCCG
Organism: Oryza coarctata; assembly: GCA_030770085.1. Classification (NCBI taxonomy): domain Eukaryota; kingdom Viridiplantae; phylum Streptophyta; class Magnoliopsida; order Poales; family Poaceae; genus Oryza; species Oryza coarctata. The sequence goes on along the minus strand of CM061463.1, from coordinate 7,814,223 downwards.
AGGCGAAGATGCCAAAGATTGGTGGAGAGGGCGACGCTGGCGTGTGGAGTGGACGGCGCAGCGGGAATGGTGTAGAGGTCTCCGCCACTATTGCAGCAAAGGATCTATCGCCGGGTTAGGATATTTTTCACAGAGAAACCAGAAGCGTCAAATTGAACTGAGCAATTGTTGTCTCGCGTGAATTGGCGAACAGATACAAGATTGTGAATAAGAGAAGGTACGATAAGAACATTGCGAAAGGGGAGTTCAGTGATAGGTGTAGATAGAGAGAAGTCACCACGGCATTGGACAGGAAGAGAGTGGCCATTGCCGATAGTGACAAAGGAGGAGGAAGAGGGGTGACAAGAACGGAGTATACCAGCCGATGACGCCATGTGGGAGGACGCCCCAAAGTCCAGCACCCAAGGGTGCTGTGGTTGAAGCGTCATCTGGTTGAGGGCGGCGACGAGGCCAGCCTGGTTCCAGGAGGGAACCGACTGGGTGGGTGGTGTCGGTAGCATCGACTGAGGTGGCAGAATGGGAACCGATGCCAGGTGAGCCTGAGGATTGGCGCCGAGAACCCCTGGTTGCCATCTGATGGGGCTGCGTGGCTGGGACTGGGGTGCCTAGGGGTTGTAGCAGAACCACGGACCCGTGGGACCGGCAGGCTGGGCAGGGACTAAAACAGGTCGCGATTGCATCGGACCCTGCCAGTTCTTGCCCTTGCCTTTGCCACTGTGGGCTGTGTTGCCATGGTTAGAGCCATGACCGCCAGAACCACGAGAGGGAGCGGTAGCGCAGGATGCTCGACAGCCATTATCGGCTGCGGCGAGAAGAGCGGTGTGGGCCACGGTCTTCTCGTCGTTGGCTAGACGGAGTTTTTTAAGAACTAACATGTCATGGGCCCGGGCAAACGACGAAAAGGGTGTGGCGTTGGCGATGTCATTGGCGGTGTTTGAGAAGCGGGGGTTGAGGCCGCGCAGAAGGACGAGAACGAGTTGAGAGTCGGCCACAAGGTGGCCGACATCTCGGAGAGCAGCAGCCTTGACTTTAAAACGTTGGCAGTATTAGGAGACAGAGGAGTCTCCTTATACCATGGAATGGAACTCGTTAAGGAGGAAGATGGCGCGGGGCTGCTTGTTTGCAAGGAAGATCCGCTCGATAGTCACCCAGAGATCTCGAGCGGTGGGGTCGGTATCTTCTATGGCGAGGTCGAGAACAGAGTCATCGATCGAGCTGAGCAGCCAGCTGCGTACGCAACACTCAGCGATGTCCCACTGAGGGTCATTGGGGCGAGGTGGAGTGGAGCCATCGATATGTGATCGTAGGCCGAACTTTCCACAGAGGGATTTGAAGAAGAAAACCCACTTGGAATAGTTGGCGTTAAGGTCAAAAGAGATAGGAACGTGAGATTTCACGTTCACAGCAGCGTAGGGGGGTGAGAAGATCGGCGAGGTGGTGCCCGAGGTGTGGTCTGGGGCACCGAGAGCCGAAGCAGATTCGGCGACTGAGAGAGTGCCGGAGCTGAGGACGGACTCGGTGGCCATGACGAGAGAAGAACAGGGACAAGTAGCCGATGGGAGGAAGAGGCCGATGGGGGCAAGCCGATGAGAGGAAGGATCGGCCGATCAGAGAGATGAGAAGCCGATAGAGAGTGGGCCAGCTAGCCGATGGGAAGTCGTTGACCGATGTGGAGTAGGCTAGCGGAGTAGGTGAGGAAAAGGTGGTGGCAGAGTAGGTAGGTCAGAGAGTGGTTGTGTCACGGATGTGCGAGGATTCACCTCCGTGAAGGAAAGATTCACGTCCGTGGACTCATGTAGGCCAAGGAGTAGAGCAGACGCGAAAAAAGCGGAGAGGGGCCGGACGCGTAGAGAAGGTGTTCGCGTCCGGGAGGCAGGAATTCGTGTCCGTGGATACGTGGACACGTCAGATTGGCTCGGACGTGAGGGAAGAAGGTTTACGTCCGAGAGCCATTGAGCGTGTCGGAAAAGTGGGAACCGAGGTAGGGTTCGAGCCGATGGAGGATGGACAAGTCCAGCCGATGAGAAGGCGGACGAGTTCAGCCGATGGAGACGACGAGCGCAGAGGTGCGCCGGCGTCAGAGGAGAAAGGATGCACGAAGCAAGAAGGACGAAGACGGGTGTGAGGCGAGACGAGGAGGCGGATGGAGACCGTCACCTTGTCGCGCGGAGGTGGAACGGAGAAAAGGGAAGTGTCTGCAGGAAGACAGGGAGAAGAAAGGAACGGAGACGAGAGAACGAGTAGAGAGTACCGGGAAGAAGGTCAGCGACAGGGAGAAACGTCGACGACGAGGAGGAAAAGGTCGGCTCACCGGTGGGAGAAAGCTAGCGCGCCGAGAATATCTAGACTTGCTCTGATACCATATAGAAATATGTACAGTGAGACTAAGACCCCGAGTGTATAAAAGGGGATCAGGTCTATATATATACAACCCAGTGGTCCAGTAGTCTTACAGTGGGACCTTAATCCCATCCCATACCGTTCTCCTCAATCCCATCCCAAACTCTTCTAGTTAAACTCCATTAAATCCTAACTACCGTGTACTTAAGCCCTAAGCCAGCTCTAACCCACATCCCTTTATGTTGTAATGTGGGCTCATTTTAGTCCACACCTTTGTTTACATAACCAATCTGGATGCCTTGTTATATATTTTGCAAAATCTCTCTGATACCTCCAGCAGGTTAACAAACAACCAAGAGCTTGTAGTAACAAAGATTCATAAAGCAACTTTATGTTCCATACTTCCATATGACAAGAGTAACAAACCTTAGGTGATCCGCTTTGTGTCAGCCCAAAATAAGCCTTCCAAGTCTGTGATGCAACTGGAACAACTGAAAAACCAGATGCTACTAGAACAGCAATCCACAGGCCATAGGAAAAACCTGTACTCCACCAGCCCTATATGACCAAAAAAATATCACCAACAGAACAGAAAATTATTGCTGAAATTCACATTGCACCACAAGGTGTGAACATATTCGAATTATGAACTAATTTCGAATTGGATTTCATTGCTTTAGTGTAACTCTAGCTTCAGCTCATGTGAGAAACATTCTCAGGAATATGATATCTCAAACTGTCAAGGGCATAGTTCTATTGCTTTTTCAGCCATTGCAATGTGTATACATCATCAGTAAAAATACATAGGAGAGCACTGGTACCAATCACATAAGCACTCCAATAATCATTGCACGAGACATTAGGCTTTCATAATGTTGGCAAAGGAACATTTAGTAAATGGCTAAATGCAAGGAAAGCACTGGAAGTACCAGCTTTCCATCAGTTGGAAATGGGCTTGACTTCTCAATATATGCCGTAGTTCCTGCAAGATAGCCGAAACAAATGACGATCTCATGATTCGAAACAATGTATTTTCCTCATAATGCATATCTAGAAAAAGAATGTGATAACTACAGATGACCATAATAAGTTTATGGTCAATAAGAGTGATCATAATGGCCCTATCCCTTGCGCTTAACACAACAAACGCAAAGCAAACCCGCACCGCCCCAGAAAAAAATGCAGTAAGCAGTACGATTGCTCGCATTTGTCCTTACCAGGAGGCGCTTCGAGGCCACGGAGCAGCTAAATGATGGATTTGGTGTCCAGGCGCTTCCGGATGACCTCCGACACCACTATGTGCACGAATGGGTTATCAAAAGCCTGCAAGATATGAACGCCTTGCTCAAGCACACATAATGCAAATCCTCCGCCAGTAGCTTCGCCCGTGCCCTGACCCTGGCCCTAGCGGGGGACCTGGAGGGCAGCGCGGCGGCAGTCGGAGCAGGCACGCGCCTGCGGTGGCAGAAGCTTCGGGAGCGGAAGGGTGGGGCCAAGAAGGCCGCGGCGGCGGAAGCGGGGGTGGGGGGGGGGGGGGTGTTGGGGATAAGGCGTCGGAGGACGGCTCACGAATTTCCTGCGTTTGTTTTATTTTTTGTTTCATTCTCTCTTTGTTTTTTTTAAGATAATGAATAATCCGGCATTTTCTTTAACAGAAGTTACTCCCTTAGTCAAAAATATAAGACGATATAGTACGATGACCAAATCTATATTACTAAATTATTTTAATTTAATACTATATTAAATTATAGTGAGTACAGTTACTTATCACAAAGTTATTTAATCGACATTTGACAAGTGTAACAAAATCAAAAGATGACGAGATGAAAGTTCCATTCTCTTAGCTTTTCATAATTGCAAAGCTTTTCTTTCTTTCAAATTACTAGAAATTACAAATACAAGTTGAATTGTTCTTCATTATACCAAAATAGGAAAAACACAACTGTTAAATAAAAACAGGGACAAATATATGACAATGTACATGTGTCTTTTTACCACATAAATTAGCATCGATAAAATGATAACAGAACAGAGGTAAATCTATTTTTTTAAAAAAGTAAGTGTAAAATCACAAACCATAAAAAAAGAAAAGGTAAAATTATACTTACTATTCAAGTTAGGGATAAGAACTTAATTGCCCATTTCTCTTTCATTGTAGCTTCAATAAAAAAAATTAAAATTCATGCACTCACCGAATGGTTGTCCCCTTTCTCTTTAAAAATTAAAATTCATGAACTCTCCGAAGATTTGTCCCCCTTCTCTTACATTACAGCTTCAATTAAAAGATAATAATTTCATGTCCTCTTCGAAAATCCCCTCTTACAATACAGCTTCAATTTAAAATAATAATTTCATGTCCTCTTAGAAGGTTTTTGTTGGGTGCTCATGATAGAAGTGAATGTGTGCTTGCCGTAGTGAAAAATGAAAACGTGCATATAAATGGATTGCTGGTTTATACTGTACATAATCGAGCGCATTTGTGACGTCATATTTATAGAGGAGAAAGTTGAAAAATTGTTTGTAGCAAAACGAATATTGAGTAAAACGATGAAACCAGCAGGAACTCAAAACAATTCGTGACCGTGAATTAATGCTGTAAATGATTCCAAGGTCCAAATTTCTTAAGAATTTTACACTATGATTCCAATGTTTATATATCATCTATCCTACAAGCTGAATTTGGAATTATACATTCGTAAGGTGAGAGAAATTTAAATATTGACACGATAACCCGTTAACTACGGCAAATGTTTCCTGACCTCCTAAGCTGACAACTAGAAAGAGCCGAGTTGAACTTCTCATCAAATCATGGTAGCAGCGGCAAGTGAATAAATTAACAGAGCACCATTCGTCGCCAGTCTACTGCCTAATGCGCGGCAGCACGTTCCCTCATCTTAGAAATATATCACCAATTCTGCCCGCAATGTTTTCCAGGTAAGTCGCATTAAGTTAGCTCAACGAGTCTGTGCTTCAAGGAGGATGTTCGTGGCCACATTGATGTCATTTCTGGCTCGCATCAGCGCCTGTCTTGCAGCATTCCCATCAAAGCCCATCGAAACCAGCAAAGCGATCGAAGATTCTGGGGGCTCCACGACAGGAGCGAATCCAGAAGGCGGATGGTTCTATATCAAATAGACAGAATCAAGATGTAAGCATATAGTCGTTGATTTTCTTTAGGGAAGTGCTTTAAAAACTCAATGTTGATAGAGGTTTCATGCCTTGTAAGTTATAAACTATAAAATCAATGGGCTTTAGGCTTGTAAGAGTAGAATAATAATTGCATAACAATGGTAACAGATACGAAACATCAAAACCCATCAGAATGAAACCTGTAACTTAAGTCCGAACTTTAAGAACACTGTGGACCAAGGATTAAGTCAGCCACACCGACAATTCGGTTAGTAACTGGACTCGTCTTATTAATGTTGATGATTATATATAATATTATAAGTAGTATTTGATCTATCCATGTTCACTTCAGTTACAATGGATCTTTATCACATATGATGGAAGGCATCACAGAATAACCCAATCTCCCAGTGGAAGTAGTCATAGAGACATGCTTATATGGCAGCAAAGAATATGAACAATCACCCACCAGATAAGAATCCAGAAAAAAGATCTATTTATCCAAGGATCAATGCACACATAAATCAAACTCCAAAATTATATTATTGAAAACTTACCTGTACAGCACGGCCTGTACGAGAAGTCATGTTTCCAACCAGACTCCTGGAGGGCTGAGACGAAACTCCCGTAGAAGGTGCAAAAATTTTTGCAAAAAACGACGCAATAACCTGTGGCATCTGTAACACGAGCATGAACATAATAGTTAGAAGAGTAGACAGGGAAACGTGCATGTTTTGAGCCTTCGGTCAAACTCTAAAGACAAGGAAATAATAAATACATAACTAAAAGCCTATACCCATAAACTTGAATAGAACAGTGCTACACCAGATCATACTACACAAGACTAAGTAAACTAGCAAATATCCTTCCAAAAAAGGGAAACCAGGAAGAATCAACAAAATGCAACTGCAAACAAGGTCTGACTAGATGTACTTTCACTTAATTCTGCCTGCAACCATATGCTAACATGGACCATACAATCAACATATCAGGTATGTGTTATTCTTTTCTTTGAAAAGATTATCTAATATTTAACAACCGTAGGTGGAGCAGGTAATGACTAACTCCAGTCTGATATTACTTGGTCCAGTTAATTCCATATCATATTGCACTGGCAGCACCAAGATTCAAGAACACTTCTGATGTCATGACTACAATAGTTCTAGTATGATATTAAATATTATTCCAAGCAATTAACAGGAAAAGCAATAAGGTAAAAATAACAGAAGATAATTTTAGTGGTACTAACGTAACAAGAAAAAATTAATACAATATAAATAAGAGAGAACATATAACCTTCATCCTGCGGATGGCAAGTACATTGAGACGATAGAGAGAACCAGCAATCAGACCACAAATACCAGGAACAAGGGAATGCTTCCCAGAAGATAAAAGCAGCTGCCAAGAGTAATAGGAAAGTTGCGACAGTGAAATATATAAGTGTAAATGACAGATAAAGATCCAGTTGACAAACAACTAACCTGCAGACCAGCTAGGTATATGAATGATTTATCGCTGAAGTTAACGCCAAAAATACGAAATCGTGATGTGATAGGAATGTCAAGAAAGAATGGAATGAATGAGGCAAATATAAGGCCATGAGGTCCACATGCAAGAGTGCTGAGGTAGTTTGTATCTGCAAAAAAAAAAGGAATATCAAAAGAAGCTCAATAATGACACAGAAAAAGTCAACATTTAGGCACAAAATTATGACAAAAATTGTGTGTTCAATAAATTTCTAAAACTTAAGAAAAAACTGCTCAAATTTCAACAGCTAAGCTAATGAAAAATAATCGTGACAAAGAGAGAAGGAAACTAACATCAGCATCGAGCTTAATGTTTCAAATACCACTGTAAAATGGTGAAGAACAAACAAGAGATCTAACCTATAGCATAATATGGCCAGAAACAATGTTTTGGAACAACTGGATAATCTTAGTATGTGATGACATATAATGAATCTCTCTAGATAGCAACTGTCTATCTTGAATTCACAACATATAAACCAATAAATATGTACTTGGTGGAAATTTGCACCAAATGATGCATTGCTTGCTGCTAGTTCATCGGTTGGGGTTCTGATATTATCAAAATACAGCCTACAAACTTGTCAGCTAGGTTATCTCAACTGCATTGTTTTAAGGTCTATATCTTGGCATTTTCTTATCTAAGCAACACAGCCGATCAGCTTCCAGAACATACAAATTATAACAGTTGCAGAACGCACGAAAACGGAAACTGCATTAGTATATAAGAACCATTCATAACTACATAAGGAAAAAAAATTTAAAAATAATTTATTTTCTTAGCCAGACGATGCTAGTCAGAAATTTGCCTCATTGACATACCTTTCAGGAGAACCAAAGATAGGATCTCAAGAAGTAATGACACTGTGATAGTGAATAAACTAAAAACCTGTGAAATACAATTAAAAAGCAATTATAACATGATCTCTTACTAGTAAGTTGTTTGAACAACTATTTCTTCTTATTTCAGTGGAAGGCTGGAAACTACAACAAACTAAATATGTATCCAGCGTAAAATTGCATTGTATGGCCCTAAAACTACGTTGATTTCACACTTAGGCCCATGCACTTGATAGAACAGTTACAGTTGCACATAAGTTTTTACACTTCAGAAGCATTTCACTAAAGTCAGCGAGGTACAAATTTAAGGTACATTATATGAAACAGCAATGAGCAACTTTTAAGTTCAGGGTACCCGCATGGTCAAGTTCTCAAGTTCCACTGTGCAAGTTCAGATGCAATTAAGTCCTGCTTCTACCATATAATGAGCGTTGTTTATCAATCTTCATTTTCCAGTAAAGAATTGATCTCACTCTTTCAACCATACTAAAACTGTTGTTTATCAATCTTCATTTCACAGCAGAGAGAACTACAAAACTGAGGTACCTACCGAGTATTTGTTAGAGCCTATCTGCCTCTCGAAAACACGGAAGTAATAGAGAAGGTATATTCCAAACAATAGCTCCGGTGTTGACTGAAAGGCAAAGCCAGATGCAAATATCCTCCATAGATGGAAGTTTTTTACAATCACCTGAAATAACAGAAATGATCGCTTTATACATACAAATTAAAAAAGACCCATCATAGCACAGATGCAGCCCATCATAAGTTTTGCATTAAAGAATTAGAAGTTTATGGACAAGTAATCACAAGAATAATTAATGGTGCTGCAGCTAACAGGCATATGAGAGATACATATTACTGCTTAGGAGCTACTCCTACTATCGGGAGTTATCTATCACTATAACTATAAGGCACACACATATGGTCAAACATATAAAAGTGGCATGGTGCAACACAAAGCTTGCATTAAAGTTTAAATCCTAAGTAAAATTTTAACTCATTGGCTACTGTCCAAAAATGTCAAAAAAAACATATGATATTCTACCTATGTCATAATATCAATTACAACAGTGACAAAACATCTAGATGTGCTAGTTGGTCTGAAGATGGTTCCTTTTCTTCTTTTTTGGCACAAATTGGACTGCCTATAGATATTTCCTGGACTAACTGAATCCTATGTTGATCAATTCATTTTGCTTCGTTTCTAATTGCTCAGAGCCACACAGCCCAACCACACTTCCCTAACAGCTTAAACCATGTCTTCCCACAGCTACCGGCCATCAATAAGCACCAGCTACTGAGAACTCCTCAAATTTCCAGAATGAAACAAAATCTGCCATCTAACATCACCTGAAACAACATTCTAGCAAATTTCACCAACTGATTCCTGAACACCATAGACCATTAAAAACAATGTAATCGGGCACATTAACACCCATGATTCAGCCATCGCGCATTCATGAATCTTAATCAATCGCAAATCCATGAATCAGGCACTTAAATCAAATCAGCCACAACGTCGGCAGGGAGTGGTCACTCGCGACTACAGCACGAACGCTCCAGACCTAACCACGCAACCGCGGCAGGAAACCTATCGAGATTCGGGGTCCGACACCCCCCAGGGGCTGACCTGGTAGGAGAGGACGAGGGTACGGGCGCGGCGCTGGGCGCTGAAGACGACGGAGAGGAGGCCGCTGGTGAGGACGACAGTCCGCGTCACCGGCGCGTTCTCTGCAACCAAAGCGAACAAACAAACGGCGGGGGAGACGGTCAGTCAGGCATGGAATTCAGGTCAAATTCTGGGGGGATCCCCGGGAGGGCGCGGCGCTTACGGAATCCGGAGACGCCGCCGCCTTGCATCGCTCCTCTCCTCCTGGTGGGAAAAACTGACCGCCGGGGTTGGCTGGACGCGGAGGCGCCCCTCTCTCTCTCTCTCTCTCTCTCGCGGCCGCCGCCTCCTCTCTCTCCCCCCGAGGGTTCCCGTCTGCTTGGACAGCTCGCTCGCTCAGGTCGCGTTCCGACGAGGGAGCGGAGGCCCGCGTGAGAGGTGCGGCGGTGGCGTCGGCGACGGCGACGGGCGGAGCTCGGGAGGAAGGGGGGGGGGGAGAGAGTCAGATAGGCGACGGGCGGCGATGGGCGTGGCGTGTTTTATGAGGAGGCGGAAGGGAGTCGTTCACGGTGTGGAGGGGTGGTTGGAACTCGGCTTTGGACTCTCCGGTGTGGAGCTTTCTAGACCTCTCTCGCTCGCTCGCTCGCTCGCTCGCTCTCTTCGCTTCAGCTTTGTACACCGACTGCAAGCCTGAGTTTTAACAAATTTTGACATATTTTGATCAAACTTTGCTAGCGTTATATGTGTTTGGTTTGTAGCCTTATCAGATTCTGGTAGTGTTTTTATAATGGGAAACTTCTCAAATTTTGGTACTAAAATTTGGTAGAGTTAAAATGTCAATAAAAAACAGGCTAGTTCGAATTACAGTTTTACATACGTTTATACAAATAATCAAAAAAAATTAGAAACTTAATTTAGGTAGTTTTAAACTTGGATGTCATGTTAACCGATTCTATAAGGGCCATGTTGAATATTTGGAGTGTGACATTTCATCTCTTTCTTAAAACGTAATTGAATATTTCCTATGGATGGCTTTCATCCTATGTTTTTGTAATATGAGATTATCATCATGTTATTGGATCGGGTCTTAATAATCTTAGAACAAAAATGCAACAGCCAATAACTAATACATAGTTTATAAAACCTCATGTTGCTCTTGCACAAACAAAAAAATACTCTTTTACGCTCACAAAAATGTTGAAGCCAAATTGAAAACGAAAACCACTCATACTAAGAAAACGTGTCACATATTGCAAAAAAAAAAGTGATAAGAATATGCTACAATGTTCACTTGGCAATGCTCAAGTGAACGGAAGAAGAAAAGATGCATGGCTATCAAGTGGCTATTCCAACGATTTAGTTTTTGGATTAATAACATTTTCACATAAAATACTTAGCATTGATAGATTCGTCCATGCTCTGAAACTTCCCTGCATCCTTCGCTGCTCAACGGTGCTATTTTAGTTCAGTTTTTTTCCCCTCATCGTCTTCAGTTTTTTCAGTTGGAAACTGACATGAAAACCAACACTTGCCGGCCTCCTCGTTTCATGCAAAGGCCATTAGTAGTTGGCGCCTAGCCTACGCATGCACGGGCGCACGGCGTGGTTTCCTCTTCTCTCCAATTAAGGCGTCCCCTATCCCAACCGCACGTCGCCTTCCCTCTTCCGCGTGCCACCGCCACCGCCACCGCCGGCGCCGCGCCATTCCCTTCCCCGATCAGATCACCGCCGCCCCACTGCCCTGGCGGCAGCGCCGACCGCCACATGACACAGCCTCCCCGGCGACCCGCAAACGAGACGACGACCGCCGAGACCGCCTTCCTCGGCGCCACGTCCACCCCGAGCCCACGGCCCGCTCCGGCCACCCCGCTCCCGGACGTCCCGCCGTTCCTGTACGGCCCGTCCACCCCACTGCCGCCGCCGCTCCCGCCGCCGACGACGACGCAGAAGCACCAGAAGCAGCACAGCTCCAAGCACCGGTCGCGGCCCGCACGGTTCATGCGGTCGGTGCGCGCCGCGTTCCGGTCGTTCCCGATCCTCACGGCGCCGTCCTGCCGGGGCCTTCCATCGCTGCCCCACCTCCCGGGCCTCCATCACGGCGGCGCCGGCGGAGCCGTCAGGAACCACTTCCACGGCTCCACCCGCACCACGGGGACGCTCTACGGCCACCGGCGCGCGCGCATCACCATCGCCTTCCACGACAGCCCCGGCAGCCCGCCGGCGCTGCTGCTGGACATCGGCGTCCCCACGGCCAAGTTCATCCAGGACGTCAGCGCCGCCGGCATGGTGCGCGTCACGCTCGAGTGCGAAAAGCAGAATCAGCCGCACCCGCACCAACATCCGGCGGGGCATCCGCTGCCGCCGCGGCGGCTGCTGGACGAGCCGGTCTGGTCGGCGGAGGTGAACGGCGAGAGCGTGGGGTACGCGGCGCGACGGGAGGAGACGGAGGCGGACGAGCGGGTGATGCAGCTGCTTCATGCCACGTCCATGGGCGCCGGCGTGCTCCCCGCCGCCGACACTGGCGACCCGGCGGGGGTGGACGGCGAGGTGACGTACATGCGCGCGCACTTCGACCGCGTGGTGGGGTCCAAGGACGCCGAGACGTACTACATGCACAACCCGGAGGGATGCGCCACCGGACCGGAGCTCACCATCTTCTTCATTAGGACATGATCATGACTCTAATTTTAATTAGGTTGTTCTTCTTCTTCTTTTCTCTTGCGTCACACTGTTCTTGCTTGATATGTGTGCTACCTCTCATCCCAACCTTGCATGTTTGTATAGATTACTATGTTTGATTGGTTTAGCCTACATTGCATAACAAAAAAAATGTAGAGAAAGAATGATACACTATAGATTAAAATATTCAAATGAAATAAGCTCAATTATGTTTAATTTGCATAAGCATTTCTGCATCTGGATGATTGCGTGGTGCATATACGATTAAGATTGTACTGGGAAGTCAAATAAGCTCCGTGGTGCTAGAAATGCTTATGTCCCTCTATGTCTTCATGCCTATTAACACCAAATGTTCTTGTTAAACAAAAGGTAAAGGAAAAGTAAAATATGTAGAAATATGTATAGTAATACTAAGACCTCGAGTGTATATAAGAGGGTCAAGTCTATATATATACAACCCAGTGGTCTAGTGGTCTAACATCCTCCGCAGTCGCAGCGGGAGGAAAATGGACACAGAGACTAGATCGAAAACTGGTAAACAAAGATGTGGACAGGCATTTGGTCATTATATCGGCGAACTGATGCGCCGATAGTATATAGAGCACCCAAACCTATCCTAATACGATCTTATCACGGATAAAATAGATATCGATCTTGATGTGCTTCGTACGTCGATGATGAATCGGTTGGCAATCATGTAGAAAACACTGACATTGTCGTAGTAGACGACGGTCGCAGAGGAGAGGGGTGCACGGAGCTCCTGGAGAAGTTGGCGAAACCAGCAATACTCAGCGACGGCGTGGGTGACGGCGCAGTACTCGACTTCGGCACTAGACCGTGACACTGTAGTCTGGCGTTTTGAGGACTAGGATACTAGAGTGTCGTCGAGAAAGACGCAGTAGCCAGACGTAGAGCGTCGAGAGTCGGGGTAGCCTGCCCAATCCACGTCGGAGTACGCAGAGAGGGAGTCGATGGGGTTGGAGCTAAGATACAGCCCGCTGGAGAGCATGCCCTTCACGTAACGCAGGATGCGCTTGAGCAGCGCGAGGTGAGGTTCACGCTGATCGTGCATGAAGAGGCACACTTGCTGGATGGCGTACATGAGGTCGGGCCGTATGAGGGTGATGTATTGGAGAGGCTCGCAAGACTCTGATACTGAGAGTGATCGACAACGAGTGCGTCATCGGCAGGGAGAGTTTGGCTCGAGTGTCGATCGGGGTGGCCATAGGGTGACAATCGACCATGCCTGCACGCTGGAGAAGATCGATGGCGTACTGGCGCAGGGAAAGAAAAAGAGCCCGTTAGAGAAGCGGGTGATGAAGATGCCAAGAAAGTGGTGAAGAGGACCAAGATCAGTCATGGCGAACTCGGAGTAGAGTCAGGCCATGATCTGGTCGAGAAGAGATGTCGAAGACGTTGTAAGGACAATGTTATTGACATATAGAAGGATATAGGCGGTAGCGGAGCCGATATGAAGAGTGAACAGATAGCTATCGGACGCAGAGGCCACGAAGTCGATGTGCCGAAGATAGGTAGCAAAGCGCTGGCACCAAGCACGAGAGGCTTGTTTGAGGCCGTAGAGGGAACGTTGAAGAAGGCAGACATCGTCGGGACGAGAGGGATCGACAAATCCTGGGGCTGCTGGCAGTAGACCGTTTCCGTCAAATGACCGTGAAGAAATACGTTCTTCACGTCAAGTTGATGGATCTGCCAGGAGTGCGAGGCAGCCAAAGTGAGGACGACCCGGATGGTAGCGGGTTTGACGACAGGACTGAAAGTCTCATCGTAATCAACACCGGGGCGTTGGGAGAAACCCCAGACTACCCAGCGTGCCTTGTGATGGGCAAGGGAGCCATCGGCATGAAACTTGTGTTTAAAAATCCACTTGTCGATCACAATGTTGGTGCCGGGAGGACGGGGACGAGGCGTCAGGTCTCGTTGTCCATTAGGGCCTTGTACTCATCGGTCATGGCCGCGCATCACTGAGGGTCAGCTAGGACGGAGCAAGAGATCACCAGGATGGGCGAGATAGGGCTGTGGACGGCGGAGAGCCCGTAACGCTTGGTGGGACGGAGAGACCCGGTCTGTGAGCGAGTGACCATATGAGAGGTGGACGGAACAGGAGCCGATGGGAGTGTGGTAGAGGTGGGAAGAACTGGTTAGGTAGGGGCGCCATCGGCTCTGGATTGGCGGCTATAGGTGAGAGGAAAGGAGGGAACTAGATCGGCCTGAGCCAATGGAGTCGGATGGACCGATCGGTCCGGTCAGTCCGATGGAGATGGAGCAGCCGATAGGGAGGGGGAGCCGATGGAGGCTGAGGAGCCGATGGAAGTGGGGTGTCCGATGGAAAAAGGACGGGATCGGCTGAAGCCGATGAAAGTGGTGGAGCCGATGGGTGGGACATCGAACCGAATAGTAGTGGGATAGGTGAACAGTAAGTCCTTAGCAGCGGCCGATGGGGAGAACGGTGGAAGAGACCGGGACAGCACGGTGTTGGTGAGGAGGAAGTTGAGATCGCTAAAGGAGGATCTTGGATTAAGCAGACCGAAAGGAAAGCATGTCTCGTCAAAGATGACATGATGAGAGACGATGACCCGTCGGGTGGAAAGATCGAGACATCGATATCCCTTGTGAGAGGAGGGATAGCCGACGAGAATGCAGGCGGTGGAGCGGGGAGCGAGTTTGTGGGAAGTAGTGGCGGTGAGGTTTTGGTAGCAGAGGCACCCGAAGACGTGAAGGTGGGAGTAGTCGGGTGTCGTGCGGTAAAGAAGGGCGTATAGAACATTGTTTTGAACGGAGGAGCACGGGCACCGATTGAGGAGGTAAGTCGCAGTGGCTATAGCTTCTACCCAGTAAGTGCAGGTAAGTGGGCGTGAAGTAGCATAGTGTGACTTATATTGTTGAGGGTGCGACGAGGCCAGCCTGGTTTCAGGAGGGAATCGACTGGGTGGATAGTGGCGGTAGCATCGGTTGAGGCGACAGGATGGTAGCCGATACCAGGTGGGCCTGAGGATGGGCGCCAAGGTCCCCTGGTTGCCATCTGATGAGGCTGCGTGGCTGGGGCTAGGGTGCCCAGGGGTTGTAGCAGAGCCACAGACCCATGAGACCGACAGGTTGGGCAGGGACTGAAGCAGGTCGCGATTGCATCGGACCCTGCTAGTTCCTGTCTTTGCCTTTGCCCTTGCCTTTTTCGGTACGAGCTGTGTTGCCATGGTTGGAGCCATGGCCGCCAGAGCAGCGGGAAGGAGCGGCAGCGCAGGATGCTCGGCAGCCATTATCGGCTGCGACGAGAAGAGCGGTGTGGGCCACTGTCTTCTCGTCGTTGGCCAGATAGAGGTCTTTAGGAACTAACATGTCATGGGCCCGGGCAAACGATGGAAGGGGTGTGACGTTAGCGATGTCGTCGGCAGTGTTTGAGAAACGGGGGTTGAGGCCTCGCAGAAGGGCGAGAACGAGTTGAGAGTCCACCACAGAGTGGTCGATATCCTAGAGAGCAGCAGCCTTAACCTTAAGGCGCTGGCAGTACAAGGAGACAGAGGAGTCTCCTTGTACCATGGAATAGAACTCGTTAAGGAGGAAGATGGCGCGGGGCTGCTTGTTCACGAGGAAGATCCGCTCAATAGCCACCTCGAGATCCCAGACGGTGGGGTCGGTATCGTCCAAGGCGAGGTCTAGAACAGAGTCGTGGACCGAGCCGAGCAGCCAACTGCGCACGTAGCACTCGGCGATGTCCCACTGGGGGTCATCGGGGCGAGGTGGAGCGGAGTCATCGATATGTGACCGTAGGCCGAACATTCCACAGAGGGATTTGAAGAAGAAACCCACTTAGAATAGTTGGCGTTAAGGTCAAGAGAGATAGGAACGTGAGATTTCACGTTCACAGCAGTGTAGGGGGAGAAAATCGGCGAGGTGGTGCCCGAAGTGTGGTCTGGGGCACCGAGAGCCGGAGCAGACTCGG
The DNA here is from genome assembly GCA_030770085.1 of Oryza coarctata. Lineage (NCBI taxonomy): Eukaryota > Viridiplantae > Streptophyta > Magnoliopsida > Poales > Poaceae > Oryza > Oryza coarctata. Next base: position 7,798,140 of record CM061463.1, on the reverse strand, counting down.
CGACTGGGAGAGTGCCGGAGCTGAGGGCGGACTCGGTGGCCACGACGAGAGAAGAACAGGGACAAATAGCCGATGGAAGGAGGAAGTCGATGGGAGGAAGCCAATGAGAGAAAAGATCGGCCGATCAGAGAAATGAGAAGCCGATAGAGAGTGGGCCAGCCAGCCGATGGGGAGTGGTTGGCCGATGTGGAGTAGGCAGCGGAGTAGTTGAGGAAAAAGTGGTGGCAGAGTAGGTACGTCAAAGAGTGGTTGGGCCACGGATGTGCGAGAATTCACATCCGTGAAGGGAAAATTCACGTCCGTGGACTCATGGAGGCCAAAGAGTGGAGTGGACGCGAAAAAGGTGGAGAGGGGCCGGACACGAAGAGAAGATGTTCGCGTCCAGGAGACAGGGATTCGTGTCCGTGGACACGTGGACACGTCAGATTGGCTCGAACGTGAGGGAAGAAGGTTCGCGTCCGAGAGCCGTTGAGTGTGTCGAAAAAGCGGGAACCGAGAGAGGGTTCCAGCCGATGGAGGGTGGACAAGTCCAGCCAATGGGAGGGCGAACGAGTTCAGCCGATAAAGACGACGAGCGCAGAGGTGCGCTGGCGTCAGAGGAGAAAGGATGCACGAAGCAAGAAGAATGGCGGAGACGGATACGAGGCGAGACGAGGAGGCGGATGAAGACGGTCGCCTTGTTGCGCGGAGGTGGAACGGAGAAAAGGAAGTGTCTGCGGGAAAGACGGAGAGAAGAAAGAAACGAAGATGAGAGAGTGAGGAGAGTATCAAGAAGAAGGTCGACGACGGGGAGAAATGTCAACGACGAGGAGGAAAAAGTTGGCTCGCCGGTGGAAGAAAGTTAGCGCACCGGGGATGTCTAGACTTGCTCTGATACTATGTAGAAATGTGTATAGTGAGACTAAGACCTCGAGTGTATAAAGAGGGATTGGGTCTATATATATACAACCCAGTGATACAGTGTTCTAACAAAATCGATCAGCTAATTTTCTTTTAAAAAATGGTCAAATTTCTCATATTCCGATGCATGTTGTTATTCTCAACCCAAAGGCTCAATATTAACGTGTAGCGTTCATATTTTAATGATTACTGTCGAAGTAGTTACCTGACACTCCTCCAACGTGCCAAAGACCACACTCCCGTACATGGCGCAAGTCTTTCGACCAGGTGCGAGCCCTTGAACAAGGTGCAGATCTTCAAACAAAGTGTAAGCCTTCGAACCAAGCGCAAGCTATCAAGATGGACGCAGGCCTTGATCAAGTGGGAAATTTAGAAGACCGAAGGCAGGACGTTGTCAACGGACGTTCAAAGAGAACGGAGGAGCTCCCGTTTCAAAGAGCCTTGCAAGACCGTCGAATATTCATGAAAGATATCAGGGGACCACGACGAAGAGTAATGTCATGATTAGTTAGGACGGCTCAGCTTAGCGGTCCTGAATTGTATGTAAAAGACGATGTGCCTCTTTTGTAACGACATGATTGTAACCTTCCTAAGTATTGTTCAGACTTAACGTAATCAATGAGGAAGGACACAACACCATCATTTACAACAATACACCTAGTCTAGTCTTCGAACTCGCTCAGCTCTCCTTCAAGCAGGGGCGGAGCTAGGAATGTTTTGTGGTGTTACGAGTTTGTAAACTCAGTTAGAAGTTGTAGTTTTCTACTGTATATTTGTAGTGCGATCCTATGGAGTAATAAAGGTGACACCGATAGGTTCTCGTTCTAACTCCGCTCATGCCTACAAAGATAGGTGGACGAGCCTATTCTCCGCATGTCCTTATTATTTTGGTCGTGACTTTGTTCCGACAAAATACAAATTGAATTAAGGTATTCGTGAATCTGATAGGAATCAAATGCTGTGAAGAACACAAATCAAACAGCTACAATACTGTTAGCTAGATCGAAATATCCTCCAACATAATGGAGTTTAATGAAACAAGTTTTTTCAGAACTTGTAAATACGTTACGTTCATTTGGCTATAGACATATCCAATTATTGATGAACAAAGCATATCAATATTAATTCAATGAGGATATATATAAAATGCCGAATCAGAGTCCACAAGCACTATATTAGAGCATTTCTATGGTTTAGGGGTTGGCAGGTTCTCCAGAAAACCCACATTTTCTTCCTCGCCTTTTGAAACCGAAATTAAATTCCTATTTTTTTCCTTGTATAAACAATTGGTTATCAAAGCCATAGTACTTTGAAATCTCTCAAATTACTCACAGATCTTTCCCCAAGGAATGACCCAACCCTCACAACACACAGCCGGGAAGCCTGCTCGGGCCTCGACCTCATCAACCTCAGCCTCAAATCCGTGCACCGTCCCCTACTCCTACGACCACCGAACTCGTCACCGGTCCAAACGTGCATCCACGAGCTGCCATCCGACACCGGGAAGTAGGCCGTCACTGTACTCCTGACCAGGAACTGCTGGTACGTCATCCTCTGCACGCGCTGGTCCTCCGGGTGGTGGAGGAAGAGATGCCGCGCCACCGAAAGGCCCTTCTCCGTCGCCTCCTAAGAAGAAACCGGTCGCCGATCGAGGAATATTCAGTACATCGCAATATACAGTGTAAATCTTTGCGCAGCGCGCGAAATGCGAGAGCGTGCGGCTGTTGGAGTAGAACTGGCGGTTGGATCCTGGCTTGTTTCCCTGCATGTGCAAGTCGGAATTAATGGATCGTCGCGCTAGCTAGCTAGCTCGGATCAGCTCATGGTTTGATCGGCAATGGGGGACGAGCTAATGGATTCAATGTGTGCCTCGTGGGTGCGGAAGACGACGGTGAAGGCGCTGAGCTCCATCCAGCGTGGAGAAAGAGCTCCTCGCTGCGGCGGTAGCGGAGGAGGAGCAGGTCGACGGTGCAGTAGCCGCCGGCATCGCTGTGGTTGAGCGGGAAGCCGGAGAGGCTGCCGCTGAGGAGGCCGACGACGCTGCTCCTGATGCCGTCGTTCTCCTGCCAGCTCACCATCTGGTTCCCCTCCCAGAATAGCATCGCCCGCCTCGAGCTCTCCCTGAACCCTGCCCGCACGAAGAACACCAGGTCACCCTCGTCCTCGTCGTCGGCGGCGGCGGCACGGCGGTGCATGCTGGACCTCCACTCGTCAGCGAACTCCCGGTTGACGCGCGCCCACAGCTCCGGGTACCGGTTGTGCGCCGCGACGGGGTCCTCCCCGGAGTGCAGCCGCGCGCCAGCGGCAGGCCCTCGCCGAAGTCCGCCATCCAGGCGGCGGCGCCGTCGCCGGCCATCCCCCCCAGGATCTCCTTGAACCAGGCGCGCGCCTCCGGGTTGGTGAAGTCCAGCATGGCGACGTCGAACGCCGTGTTGGGCATCATGTACGGCTCGCCGGCGCCGTGCTTGACCAGGATCCCTAGCTTCTTGGCTTCCTCGAACAGGTGCCTCTTCGTGTTCGCCTTCTGCTCCATCTGCACGCATACGCCATTCTTCTCTTCGTCAATCTTCAGAATCGCAAAAGCTACCTATGCATGCATCGCCATGATCGACCACTGGTCTGGAGCTCAAGAATGATGTCGGCGAACGCACCGGGATGAGGCAAGGGTTGCAGTAGGTCATGGTCCTGACGCCGCGGCGCCGGACATCGCGTGTCAGATCCTTCCACCCGGCGTAGTGGTCGTCGTCAACCTCCCAGTTCCACCACAGATAAGACCCAATGGATGTCTTCCTCTTGCTTATTACTCCTGTGCGTCCGTGCCACCCTGCATCCCGACCACCGCGCCGGACGTGATCCACCGGGGGAGAGCTGGCGGCCTCCCAGTCGACTCCGTGTAGCTCGTGATCTGCTCCGTCGGCGAGTCGCCGTGCAGGATCCTTCCCTGGACTGTACTTCCATACACCTGCCAATTTAAGCACAGAACTACTACTCATCAGTAAGCTGGATGAGGTTCTTGAAAATCTGCCCATGAACATCGATGAAGTTCTTGGGTTTTGGTTAATTATATTTAGCTAGTCAAGTATGTACACCTCAGGCTGATTGGTCAGAAATTTCAGAATTCAGAAATGCGTTCAGGGTTATTGGAATGGCTACCTGAATCTGCACTCTGTCAGGCTTTGTCAGGTTAAAAATGGAGTGATCGTATCCCTCGAGGTACAAAGATCTCATCTTTGATGTCATATAGAAGGGAGGAGCATACGTAGTACGCCACTTTCCTCCAGACCTACACGACAAAATAAAACCACCATGAACAACACAACAAAAAAAGGTATCTCAAATTGATCCAAAAGCAGAGAATATAACTTGTAGAAATCAAGGATCAATGCTCACAAATCGATAATTAGTCATGATAATTTCTCTAAAGAGATGTACTTGACGATCCGCACAGGAATTACAAGCACACACCCACAGGAGTAATAAGCAAGGCACCACAGTCAGTCACTGTCGCTACGGTTTCAGAGTTCAGAGTTCTCATCTTCAGGTCATACGATTCCTAGGATTATTGATGATTTCCATCAACGCGACGACGTCGTTTTCTACCTTAATATGTTGTACTCTTCGACTTCGAGCTCATCCATATGTGGTGCCTAGAGAGAGCTGCAAGTGCCCGCGCCTGGATAACTACTCCTAGATAAGTTCAGAGACATGCTTGCACTTGCAGAGCAGGTCTTGGCATTTTGCATGGTAAACTGAGACAATGAGGATTCTACTAGCTTTCTATTGCTTACCAAGACTGAAAGAAACCGAGCATGTGACTGAACGGGCCGTGTAAAGACCTGTGAGAATGAGATCAAACTTTGACAATTTCTTTCTTGTCTGAATTCAAAGTTTGGTATGGTTAAAAAAAACTGGAATAAGTCTTGTATTCATAAGAAGCATGATCAGTCCCATCGATTTTTACAGTTCGATGGAAATCGGTGGGAAAACATGTTCAAGAGATCTCTCGAGTTCCTTTTGACAAGTATAACAAGAACAAAGATGCAATTTTACTAGAGTTGATGTGGTAAAATGAGAAGCGACTTCTCTTATTATAAATATTTGATAATTTAGGATAAGATTAAATTTCTGAAATGCTTAGAAAAAGGAATATGTCTAAATTTATCTTAGAAAGTAAATCAAGATATATTGATATCATAAATTTATCAAAATTTATAAACTTATTCCGATATAAAAATGAAGGTAAAAATTTCATAAATTCAATGGAATCTTATTTTAAACGTAAAATATTTACGATACAGTAAAGATTTTTAAATGTGAAGTGAAAAACGGTAGCCATTTTTTACTTTTACCTGTAGCTGACGAGGTTGGCAGCGAAGGTGATGGGCTGGTCGCCCCTGCCGATCCCCTGCTCCTGGACGAGCACCGGCACCCGGCTCCCCTTGAACTCCATGCGGCTGAACTGCTCGCCGAACCAGTAGAACCGTTCGTCCCGCGCGCTCGCGAACGTCACGAACACCCGGTTGAACTCCTCCGCCTCGCGCTCCGCCGGCGGCAGGAGCGCCGCGAGGTCCTCCCGGGCTGAGAGCTTCTTCTTCCTCCTCTTCCTCCTCCTCCTGCTGCTGCTGCTCCGCTGCACGCGTGCGGCTAGGCGGAGGCGCAGGCTGCTGTCGGCGCGCGCCCTCGGGGAGGGAGCTGACGGCGACTGCGGCGGAGGATGAGCGGCGGCGTGGTGGTCGCAGCTCCATTGGTAGTCGCCGAGCTTGATGCTGAACGCGACCTGCGTGTCGCTCTTCTCCTCGAGGAGGATCCAGTAACGCGCCGAGAGGACCGGTCTTCCGGCGCCTGCACGGCGACCCGAGCGTCGCCGCCCGCAGAAGCACGATGGCGAGGGGCTTGCCTTCCTGGCGGACAAGAGCCCGGTGATCACCACCACTGGAAACCTCTCCTTTTCGGATTCTTGGAACGCCGCGCCGCGCACGAGGTCGGCGCCGGCGCCCTCGCGCGCGGCGGCCTTGACGTCGCAGCGGTACAGGGCGCGGGTCCTGTCGACTTGCTGGCAATCGGGGACGAGGCGGGCACGGCCGTCGTGGAGCGCGAACGAGCCGCGGCACTCGTCGGTCTTGGTGTCGACGGACGCCACGGAGACGAACGCGAGTGAAAAGTCATAAGGATAAGTGAAATGAATGGCGGGACTAATACCTAGGGTTCCTTTCCTTGTAAAGTTTTATCTTGCCATTGTGAATACTACCGTGATCGTGCAATGCGCAACTCGAAAAATAAGCTGTGTACGTTCTACACTCTAAGAAAAACGTACTCTCTGCTACAAATCTAAATATAGTTATGACTAAATTTGTAGTTAGAAATATTTTTTAAAGATAATGTTGTAAATACTAATAGAATAACACCAAGCTTTAGCAATAACTGAGCGAATATCCGCTCCGTGCATGTCATACGTGTTTATGGGAGCTATATATGTCAGTCACATAAAAAAATAGAATTAAAAATTGAGATAAAATATGTTTTATTTTTTCTACGTAACATATGGGTAGCGTTACTGTGGCATGCCACGTCATCGTACAAAACGGGTTGGCGTCCGTTTAGAATTACTAAAGGACTTATAAATATATTTTAAGAATTTAAATATATATATATAACATATGCTCCAACACTTCACTCTTAATGAACGGAAGGAATGAATATAGCTCGAGGCACGTTAACGTGCCAAAGAGGCCAGATGCAATGAACCTAGCAAGCTTTCAATCTGTGGTATATAATGGACGTCAGGACATGTGAGCTTTGCTAACCTTTTAGGAACGAATAAATTCAAAAAATTCGGTAATACCCTCTTCGTTTCGGAGCATAAGATGTTTTAGTTTTAATAGTGTATTTATTTCGCATTATATATATTAATTATTTTTTTAAATACATTTGATCAAGTTAGAAAATACCTCCTCTCTTCTTTTTCCTTCTATTCTCTGTTTTTTTTTCCTTCTCAGTTTTTTTTTCCTTCTCAGTTTTTTTTTCTTCCTCCTCTCTTCTTTCTCACGGCTGGGGAGCTCGATGGGGAACAGCGGTGGACATGGGCGAACTCATGGGCGCACTCGCGACGGCCGTAGTTGACCGAGGTTTCATCGGCGATGACATGAAACGGCGGCGGTTCAAGCACTCAGTCGGACTTGGGCTATTTGGAGTAGCCATCGCAGGAGGAGACGACGTCGTCGACCACATGCCACTGCGGGTGTCGGAGGCTGTCACGGCCGGGAGCGACGAAGTGCTCCACCCAGGCGTCAGATCAGCGTGGAGGCGGCGCCGTCGCTGCATGCATCCTCTCGGTCCCCTCTGCCTCCTCCGCCGCCACAGTAGGATGGCCCGGGGATGCCGCAGCGACGGTGACGGCGGAGATGGGCTGTGGCCTGAGGAGATGGGGAGCGCGACGGTGAGAGCGAGGACGATGGGGATGCTTCGATGCCGTCGTCCATGGCCGTAGATTTTGCTGGCAGATGACCCATCGATGTCGGAGGCGATGCCGAAGGATGACCTCGCCGGTGTCGCCTCAGAGTGGGCAGGCGGCTGGCAAGATCCAACGAGTGGCGGTGCCGCGAGGCCTGTATCTCCTCCGGTATAGCTTCGCCTGTGACCTCGCCGGTGCCGCCCCGGAGAGGCGACGTGGTTCCCTGCAGCAGACGGAGGATGAAGATAAAAGGAAAAAAAGAAAAAGACGAAAAGAAAAGGGGATAATAAATTTTATAGGGGCCCCATTTGTCAGTCAGTTTAGAGTTAGTAGCAATGCTATGTCAGGCCAGGCCACATCATATTTTGGATCAGCATTCGTATATCCAGTAGGAGCCTAAAACGTAATTTTAAAGTTTATAGGTATAGGTGACATATACGTGCAAGTTTAAGCATGATATATTTTATTCTTCTATATAATATTTAAGACATGATGAGAAATATAGTACTCTCTCCTTTTAAATTATTTATGATTATAGCATTTATTTTTTTATCAAATTATTTATCGTTTTAGCATTTAATTTTTTTAATGTCTCTCACTTACTATCATTCACTAATGCAGTCATATTAGTAGTGCTATTTCTCACAGAGAATTATAATGCATCCTTTGGGATATGAATTAAGATGTATTTAATAAGGATAGCTATATTTGCCATATCTTTTAATTTAGTGGGAGATTTACTAGATAAATTGAATCGGAGAAGTATTAAATTAGCGTATAGAATTAATAGCGTATACATCGGCGAAGTTAGGTTAGTACTGTATTTAGAAGACGTGGAGAATATAAACACTACTCTAGTGTCATGTATTGGGACTTGTGCCCAATCCCCAACAATTAAATAAGCAATTCTATGATATAACTATAGTGATTACTGGCTATTGAGTGATTAAGCTTTTAAACAGTCCGTTCTATATTTACTCATGCATAAACCATTTTGTCTTGCCCTCTTCTAATTTTGCAGTCAAGCTCCGTCGCTTTATAGAACACATGAGGTGTTTTATGCTGCTTGAAAGATATCCTTCATTTTAACACATTATTTTATGACGTTTTGCAAGAACTTGATTTTGGCATCTTTACTAAAAAAATAATTCTTAATATTTTTTAAGTGAATGTGTTGACACGCTATAGTTTAGATTTATAATAAATTAAAGCCAAAATTTGGCTATAGTTTAGATTTAAAGTAAGTTAAAGCCTAATTTAAAAAAAGATCCGAGTCCAATTAAGAATAGTTTTTATGTTTTCTTGCTTAACCGAAGTTTTCTCAAGTATCTCTAAGACGTGGAAAGTATCATGTGACGTAAAACCACCTCTCCTAGAGGGCTAAGATCGATCAAAACAACCACTAATCAATCAATAAATTCAATCTATTACCATAACAAACGTGCTCAAGTGTGTCATGGCATAATTTGCTGTCATCAGGATGTAGTATCTTCCCAGTACTTTAAAACATCTTCCCCACAACACATTGATCAACTACTCCATCTAGCCAGGAGATTGTGTTGCTATCCTAATTGTATTTTTTTCCAGCATGCTTACTCAGGATTTGCTTTTTTGGTACTATCTCCTTGATTTCTCAATAAGGTGTGTTTTATTTTGAAAAGTCTTTAAATTTGAAATTTGGAAATTGCCTTCTCATAACAATAATATCTATATAAAACCAACGTATTAAATATGAACCTATTGACATAATTTTATACACTAAATGTACTTCTTGAAATAAAACATGTCTTACAAAAAAATTAATGGAGAAAATATTTCTTAGTGGCATGATAACTTAGCAAGTACTCATTCCATTTTTAATAAATGAAATTATTGACTTAGCGTAACGTTTAATCATTCATATTATTAAAAATTTAGTTCAAATATAAAAAAGTAAAATTATGCTTTAACCATAAAATAAGTATCAACAAAATAAACCATACTTATATTTTTTTTAATAAAACAAACGATCATGTTAAAAGTTAATAACATCGTGTATTAAAAAACACCCATGAAGTACTACCTAGTATGTTATGGGCCGATAAGACCGAGATGGTTCATGCATGGGTGCATCCGGACGTTTTTGCAGCTGTGTTCATCCACGTAAAGTTATAGCGTGAAGGCACGTGCAAGTGCAAACCTCTCACTTCACGAACCTTGCATCTGATCGTTGGCCATCCGTGTGAGTGGGAGAGTGGCCATGAATCTTCCCGCGATCACGGCAATGTTCTCAATAGAACTGCATGCATACATACATACAAGCCTACGACAACCTGTTTGGCTGTTTGTCATCATGCAAACGATATGTTCAATTCAGTTAGGACGGAAACTTGGACAGAGACTGATGATCGAGTCACCTGAAGAAAGAGAATCTTAAAGAGATAGAACCGGTGGTATGCAAGGAAGAAAGTGTATCTGTGGTATTTTACAGAAAATTATATCCTTGCGAGTTGTGAATAGAAGATGTAGAGTGAAAATTAAAACTAGTATAAACACAAATCTAGTGGTGAGACTAGTATAAACACAAATCTAGTGGTGAACTTTTTATACGTTTTGTGATTTTGAACGTAATAATGTTCAGAAATTAGGATATTTGTCTTGAAAATAACCTCTAGCATCATTTTAAAAATATGTTCGAGTAATTTTTTTGAAGACTGGCTGATCGATTTTTTTTTAAAAAAATGTTTGTCATTATTTTCTACTATATGATTTGTTTTTTGAAAAAAATGCTAGTGCTAGACTGTGATCTCCTTTAGGAATACAGCTGTTTCGCATAAATTTTACGGAAAAATTCCATCGAGCAATTACTTTTTCATAAAAATCAGAATTAACCCCTCAGTTCCAACTTCCAATAGAACCATAAACTCTCCCTTGCAATTTAAGAATTTTACGGGATACATGAATCAATTCACTCTACTGCAAGTCTGCAACTACACAAGATTCCCACGATACACTTTCGTGGACCGAGTCGGACATATATACTCTGATTTTAAGTCACAAATATGTGAATTCAATTTGCTATGGCCTATGGCTCTACATGTCAATGACCTAAAGTCACTTTAAAAGTAAGAGGATCTCGTTCCGCCCCGACTAGCTGCAGAGAAACCTCCGGGTTTGCAACTCCAAGAACGACCGTTCAACTACGAGGGTACGATGGACGAGGCCGTGGTCCGTAGAAATGGAACGCATGCCGCTCACACGCGGAAATGCAGAAAACGGGCAACACAAGGGAGCACCGCGCGTTGACGCGAACAAAGAGCTGGCCGCGGTAGATCTCAACCGACTGAGATGGACTGATGGACATCACTTGGCAAAGGAACCTGTCAAAAATAACTTAGCGACCAAATCTAAACAGAAAAGATAGCCCAAGAAACATCAGCAGCTAATCCTCACTAGTACTCTTTGGAAGGTGTCAGGGGAACGTATTACACTGCATCAATGGTGAAGTTGGCAGCTGCCCTGAGTTCTTCCCCTGGCAGGGGAGGTTACCCAGTGTCATCCCAATTAAGCCAAAATGGGTTATAACTTACAAAGTGACCACAAACGAACCCAAATACCAGTTGATTTGGCAATGATGTACTTTAGTAAGGGGAATTGACAGCTGCCCCGGTAGAAATGGAGCACAACGACATCCTTTCTTTTTCTTCCCTAGACTACATTTACTGCTACATTAGCACCAAAACAATGTTGGCAAGGAACTGAAGTTTGCTACGCTTGATTCCTGTGGGAGGGAATTGGAACAGGTAGGTAATCTCCTATAACATACACGACTGTCAGCCTTTAGCGAATGCGCTCAAATATCAAGGTGCTCTAGGTTGACCATGCTCACAGCATTCTGGATCAGTTGCTTCCTAACATCAACCTGAAAAAAAAAAGTTTTTATGCTATAGTAGTATAATATGTCAATCATTTTTTGGAATTTAATGAACTTAGTTGCTTACCTGGGTACCCATAAGAGATGAGAACACGACATTGGCCTCAGCAGCATCTTCAACCTTTAGCTGCTTCAACAGCCTCCTCTCAGGGTCCATTGTTGTCTCCCATAATTGTGATGGCATCATCTCACCCAGACCTATTTAGCCACCAGAGAAAAGGATGATGGTAAATGTCTACTATTGAAATAAGAGAAACGGATGAATATTTGGATACATAACATAGAAAAGGTGCATGACAAGATTGTACAAACTATATTTAGTAACAATTTTGTGTGCCTGAATCCATGCATGATGCACAAACTGAGCATGAACAATAGTTCTGTTATGAACTTAACAGTCAGCAGTAAAGCACAGGAGTAAATGTAGCAGTATATGCATGTCGTTGGCTCAAGTGTACAATTCAATTAAACGTCATTTAGGATGCATGGCTGTATCAACTATATTTTTGCAGAGATAAGAGACAGAGACAGAGAGAGTGTGTGTGTTATATGACATGCAATACGTGCAAGCACCATAAAGGTAGTTACGTAGATGAGAAAGGTGCACATTGCATGTGATACAGTGTTGGAAGGAACTAGAGGAAGATTAGAACGGTAGAAGTGGAGATCAGGCAGAGTACATGAACATGAAGGGGATTTCAGCAGTACTGGCATTTGTGCATTTTCTAGAAATGTTTGCGCACAAAGGTGTGAATGGGTAGATGGTGGGATTAGTGTTGACTGATTGATACATGAGTGGAGCTGGAGGTAGGAAAGATCAATGTGAATATTATAGTGTTAAGGATACTGATCAAATATGGATACTGCATTAAATTGGAAAATCACAGAAAATTGATAAGAAAATAGCTCCACAGAACTTTATCAGTTCATAATTGTCAGAAAATTATACAGTATAGCATTTCAACCTAAGTAAAGTGATATATTGCCACTTAGTGCATGGTTTTATCGGTGCATGGTTTTATAGGCAGATAATTTCTTCACTACATAATTCAAAAGAACAAAAGATAAACTTGGTAAAATATCATCAATTGAGATGACTCAGCACAATAGCTTATAAAGCAGCATCAACAAAATAATCTTAGAGACACAAATAGCCCAATACTAAGTGTTATAGAAACACATATGCTATATTGGATTTGTGATCATATAAGAATAAATTAAGTTTAAAACAAGAGTACTAATTGAAGAAAACTTGTCCAACATCGGTTGAAATGATTTGGCAATATTCAAAGGATACCCTCGGAGACATCAGTACATTGTGAAATTTTAAGTCAAGATAATAAAGTGAAAAGAGATAGAGAAAAATCTAAACTAATATGGAAAGAGATAATAAGAAGGAATTTAAAAGAGTGAGATATAGCTAAAGATTTGTATTTAAATAGTAATGTTTGGAAAGCAGCTATTAACGTACCTAAACCGTAATTTGAAGATTCTTGTTGGGTTTCAACTTTAACTTACCCTAATTTGTTTAGGACTGAAAATTTGTGTTAAGTACACAAATAACCCAATGTATTAAGAAATGACTTTGATGTATTGATAGATTTTTTTTTCAACGTTCATTGACACTCATTAGTTGATTGGGTTAAATATTTGTACCTTTAAACCTTTGGATATGATAAGAAGCATTCGTTGGGAAGGTGTTAACTAGCTCTTTAAGATCAGCATCTTCATAGCAGTAGTGCACTTGTTTCCCACGTTCAACCTAACACCAAAAGAAAATGATCAACTACAAATTTAAGATCAGCTCTTTGGTCAAAATTTGAAGGACTAGTGTTGCATTCATAATCAAACCTTGTAAAGAGGAGGTACACCAACATAAATGCAACCTTCATTGAATAGTGCTTTCTGCATAGATAGTATTATGAGAACGGAAAACATGCTTTTTGTTGTTAACAGTATAAGCATTTGCCATCATAATATGGTATGACCAGTTGCCACTTAAAGCACATAACATATGGTAGTTCAATTGTAACATATTCTAGTAAAAAATGGTAACATGACAAGGCTCAAAACTAACCCCATCCAAACTGAGATTATTATAAACAGCTAAACTCCCACCCACTGAAACTGATCTTATGCAAACCATGACCCAATCCAGTGTCAAGCATTAGTTGTACAAGAGTCAATACACAGGCAAAATCAGAGAAGATTCTATTTGAAGTTTCAACATAGGACCCCTAAAAGATGAGCCATAACTCCAGCTTGATCAGTATCAAAAAGAGGATAGAAGTACCTGATATCTAAAGAAGAAAGTAAGGATAAGAGTCCGGATATGTGCACCATCTACATCAGCATCAGTGAGTATAACTATCTTATGATACCGAAGAGCTTGTTAAAATCCTCGCCCTGAAAGAAAACATTATAGAAGAAAACAATAATAGTAGAAGTTTATATCAAAATAGTATGCACCTTTACTCCTAATCCAAGAGCAACTATTAGATTTTGGATCTCTTCATTTTTGTACAAGGCTGCCTCGTCTCTCCTTTCAATGTTAAGAATTTTGCCTCTTAGTGGCAAAATAGCCTGCATCCATTTTTTAAGGTACTTACATATAAGTGAACGACAGAAACATGGCATACAAGTCCGAACATGCTTGATATAGAACAATAAATTATGACTACTTATGAGCTCTCATCTCACATTGCACAATAACAGTGTCTACAAAACAAAAAAAACAGCACACTGCTCTTGACAATTATGTGCCAACTCGTGCTGGACAATAACACAGGGTGTCTACTCAGATTGTTGGTAACTTAATTTATCTACCAACTCCAGCCGGAGAACTGCACACAGTGTACTAAGATTGTTGGCAAAATACTGAAATTATATCTAGGATGCCACAATTTAAAACTAGATGGCAGCTACTTTGAATGAAGAATTTTAGGAATACTGATTTACTTATCTTGAACAGGAAGGAATACTGGTTTTGATGGACTAATAAGAGAGCATCCATTTGATAAAAGCAACACAGATACTATTCTATTCGACTAAGCTCCAATTTCAAGAACCAGAGCTCCCCAGCCAAATGAGTGGGTTAATTGAAGCTGCCTAGAAATTGAAGCAACTTACACTCCAAAATGAGAGAAATCAAAGCTCAGCTGTGGCCAGGTTTCAGGCAATGGTTGGATGTTCATGGAATACTTCTGCCAGCCAGCACCAACATGGATAAAGGTGTGCAGAAACCAAGAGGCAGGGGTAATGGATCCAACACTAACGGCACAGCACTGATCCAGTCACCTGCATGGAGGAATACGAGGGGATAGGAGATGGTGGAGATAGAGACAACAGAGGATTTGGGCCATTGGAGGCTATCATACGGTGAGGCTAAGAAATGGCCGAGACGAATGGGATTGAGGGAGGAAGTGACAGGCAAAATGATTAAATGAATTGACTCTGAAGAAGCTCAAATTCAACCAGACTAAATCCCAATTTTGTGTGGTCTATTTTCTCCTTGAGCCAGCTTCTAGCACCCAAAACTGGTGCCAGAGGTCACCTAAACAGGGCCTTAGCTTCTATGGCAGGCATCCATGTTGACTCTGAACTTAGAAATGGATTGCTTTATATAAAAAGAATGGCAGGAGGGTGAGGACAGCTCTTCCTAGTTTCATGCATGTTATATTAGCAGAAGAAAGAACACATAAAAGATTTCCTTACAACCAGGCAGCTCTCAATTGCGTAATCAGCCAAATTAAAGCAATATATTGCCCATTGCTAAAAATTTGTATGGTCTTGTTAAAAAATTCCAACACTAAGCATAACTACTTCTGAACAAAACGATGAATTACTGTAAGTATATATATCCTTGATGGCATGGCAAGTAGAAGACATGCTCTAAGCCTCTAACAGCTTTAGAGTTCAAAAGCATGAATTGATGAAATGGTAGATTATTTTTAAGAAAAAATGCATATATTCAAGGCAACTTTGAAAGGGTGAACAAATACCACCAATAGATGAACAATGATCAATGCAACAGCTGATCAGCAATACTAATAGTTATGCAAAATAGAATCAGTAGAATGAAACTTCTTACATCTGAGAAAGTCGAATGACACTACATCTAAATAGCTAGCTATAAAGATCTACTCATGGCTATATCATGAATATTGCATTTTTTTTTTGGTTTAGAATCATTGAATACACATTAGTTTCACTACACTGGCAAAGAAAATGGTATACCTGAAATTTCCTATCATGTCCTTGTTTTGCACTACCCCCAGCTGAAGCACCTTCAACTATGAAGATTTCTGAATTCATGTGTGATAAGCAAAGGTCAAAAAGTAGAAAAAGGTAGGATAATAGCATACATGATAGTTTAAACAAAAATATAAACTACATTTGCCAGGCATGTATTTAAAAGAAGAGTTAAACACCAGGTATATAGCAGTCAAATCAGAAGGGCCAAACAAGTATTTAATAAAATTCAAATGGACTTGAGCCACTTATGATGCAAGGATTTCATGGTACAAGTGGCAACTCACCAGATTCTTCAGGATCAGTAGATGCACAGTTAGCTAATTTCCCAGGGAGTGAAGAAGATTTCAATACACTTTTTGTCCTCACTAACTCTCTAGCTTGCTTAGCTGCCAATGCAGCCTACAACAGAAACATATGCCATGCTGAATTAGAATTGCAGTTTATGATCTCTTGGGAAGAGCTTTTTCATACATTGAGACTAGAATAGGAAATGAACTTTCCTACACTGTCAATCAGAATCTTGTAAGACTACATATGGCGGACTGGATCTTGACTATTCAAAAGGAAGCAGGATAAACCATTTCATTTATTATTTCACAGATTATGTACCTTGAGAGCATTGAGGGACTTTGACAGAATCAAATCTAAAACATCTGGATGTAACTCTAAGTACTCAGTTAAATTTTCTTGAACAGATTGCTCAACTATTCTTCAGACTTCTGGATTTCCCAACCTCGTCTGTAAAAAGAGAAAAGAAACAAAATTTCACCAGTCATCAGGACCAAACAGACAAAAGGTATTGCATCATTCTTCTGCACATTTTTCTGTGTCAGAAAAGGCAAGCTGTTACCTTTGTTTGCCCTTCAAACTCTGGATTAGGGACCTTCACTGCAATAATGCAGGTCATTCCTTCTCTTACATGCTCTCCACTCAAGCTAATATCTTTATCCTACAAAAAGCATTATCAGTTAAGATAAATCCCATTAAAAAACTACCAATACAGTTATTTCAAAATTCCATTTGATCAGATAAGTATTCAAAATTCAGGATAAATAGAATTTTCCAAAATATAGTTTCTAAAGTCCTTACTTTAAACATTTCAACAATGTAAGTGAGCAGGACAGAACAAAATTAATAGTATGAAACTTATAACCTTAATAGTCTTCGATTTCTTTGCAAGGTTATTAATTGTTCTTGTCAAAGAAGCCTTCAGACCATCAATATGAGTACCACCATCAACAGTACGGATACTGTTTGCATATCCTAGCACTGTATCAGAGTATGAATCAGAGCACCTGTAAATGGCAATATTTTCTGTTTCAGAATAACGCACAAAATTCTACCTAGTTGTAATTCGATAAGATCTAGGAGGAAAATGAAAGAGATAGTGGAAAAGAAACAAAACAGAACAACTGAAATACAGCATCACATGACCTTTGGATATGGACCGTGGACCATTGTTTATGAAATTTACAAAGCTTCTTGGCTTCTTGTGTGGTTGTGACTAAGGTACTAGAGCCAATATCATTTATTTCCTTTTGCTAGATGGTGGTTGAAATTTCAACAGTTTAAACAGTGTGAAACTTCCAAACATAATAATTCGAAGGGTATCAATAAACTTATAAAGTGCATATTGATTATGTTCACAGGAAAAGACTTTTTATATACTGCTGCATTTATAGCCCTTCAATGGTTTGATAAAATTCTCCAAACTCTACAGAGTTGACAAATAAACACTAGTTTACAGCATAGAAGGGAGATTTAATAACATGAAAATGTAAGGTAACAGGGAAATGGGCAAACATAATACTTTTAAGTTATTTTTAGCTCATTTAATCTGTTCAAGAAGATAGGTTTAGGCTAATGAGTTCCATATTCAACCATTACATTTATAAAAAAATATAGCAATTCAGTAGTCTGTCATAAGTTGTGAACTTGTGATCAACCAGAAATTGGCAGAAATTTCAGGTTACCTAAGGTCATTCATTTTAGAACCTTTAGTGGTACTAAGGTAGAAAACACAGTAAAAAAACTTAGAAATAAAAAAAAATCTGATTTATAAAATAGACAAGACAGCCAACAAAGTATAAACAAGTTCAACAATATCACAGATAAACTACCACTACCAGCCAGCACATAACCAAGCAGACCATGGAGGGACATGATATTAAGACTTTTTTATCTTTTCTTCCCTTAATAAGTCAAGCCGAGAAAGTACATTTTACCATTGAAGGGAAACATCCACTGTTAGTCCATCCATTTCTTTTCTGAACACGATTGGATTGTGAAGGGGTTTCTAGGAAAGAAAGCATGCCCAGGCAAAAGTATTAGGGTAGCTACTAGATAACATTATAAATGCATCATATATTATTTTATGCAGAAGTAGACTAATATCTGGTGGCATAATATTAATATATATATATATATATTGCTCTAGAATTTGATGTGGATTGATGTAGTTTATTCAAAGAAATAATAAAGAAATTCACATGATAGGAAAATATAATCAAAATAAATATAGGTCCTTCAACATTTTAAAATCTTGTAAACATAGCACAAGTATAGATTCAGTCTATAAGCATACTGTCTAATTAAACTCTGTAAACTGTCCAAAGAAACAAGCAAATATAGCATATATTTCTGCATTTCATTTCCAGATTGGCAACAGTATGATGGGCATAGCTTGCCCATTCATGGGTACCCATCAACGGCCACACCATTCAACTAAAATTGCACTTTTTTTATTCGGTTTAAAGTTATAAACCAAATAAAATAGCGTGGATATTCATGGGTACCTGTGGGTCAATCCATTTCCATCATCAGCATTGATTGGTCAATGTAAATTTTAGTTGGGGTCCAAGAATCAGCATCAGTAAATGTTTGCCAACATCAGTGTTAACTGGAATGTGTATTGCTCTTTTTTAGTTACTTGTTGAAACAAAGAAAAGAAAGAAGTAAAGCTAGCCCTAATATTTTTCATGAGTTATTTGAAAGGATCAAATAAGTCAATTCGTAACAATAGATACTAGCATGTTAGGAGTCATTCACATAGCAGATATGAGTCGTTTTCTATGTTGAAAAAAAATTGCCGAAATGGAGCTGCATGAAGATACTTCCAATAGTACAGGTCAAACCTTGTCGGTATTCAACCATTTAACATACTCAACCAGACCACCAGCATAACATTATTCATTGTGTTGAACCTATGAGTCCTCTCCTTCTTTTGTCAAGGTTATTGCCAGCTGGCATTGAGAGAATAATATGAAATTAACCAGAGGTTTACTTTAAGAATATCAAATATTACAGATGCGGTAAGTTGTGCATACAAATTAACATTAAAAAAGAGACATAAGGATGACAACTTTCCATTATTTTAAAAGGATGTATAAGGATTTCACAGAGAAAAAAGTACCAAGTAAAAATTGGCCTAAGATAAAGCTGATTGTAACAGCACTAATGAATGAAAAGGACAATTCAAATTTTAACTAAGAGTTTCCATCATAGCAATGTTTTAAGTATGTTGATTCCTTAACTCGGTTTGATAATTTCAACATCAATATCTATGGGTGCTCTCCACAAATATATATGATCAAAAGCTGTTGTGGACTCCCGATCTCCCAAATACCAGATAAGTCCATGGAGAGAAGAACAAACTATATATAACATGGTCGTCTTGATTGTGAATAAAAATGCAAAATGAATCACATCCTCTAATGATGACGAGATATAAGTTACGTTTATGTTTTATTGATAAAAAAATACAGAATTAAACACATTTTGTGTCACTGCCTCCCTGGCAGTGTGGACATGGGAATCCCAGCTCTCAAGTGCTTGGCTGGTTTTAAGCCAAGGGTAGAACAAATGTTAAAAATAACTTTTAGAATATCAAGTAATCTGACAGAGCAATCATGATTCAAGAATTGACAGGCCGATAAACAAATAATGGAAATAATGATTGTTCAGTGATATCTTAGAGAACAAGCAACAGGGAATATAAAACAGTGCAATTTATACCTCAGGATTTAGAAAGGCAAGTTCCTGGATGCGACCAGATATCGTATTGAAGTCAAAGTCAATTGTGGTGGTAAAAACTACATCAAGAACAATAATTACACACTAGGGAACATAACTAGTAATGGTACCACTAAAAAAATCTGTAAGAATAAAAGCATACTATGTTTATCAGGCCAAAATCTGACGCGCGTGCCTTGACGAGAACTTGATTCATCAGACAATGTCCTACTAGTTAATGTTGTGATCGCTTTTCCACGTGAATAATTTTGTTGGTATTCTTTTCCATCACGCCAAACAGTAATTTCCAGTGCCTGACATTATAATATCATGACAATTGCAAGCAAGCACAAGTAACATATCCTAAACAAATCATCAATGTAAGGTCATGGGTAAAGGCCCTTTTAAAAAAATAAAAGGGAATAGAGCATTATTATTTATTGTTTTTTGCCTTGGAACCGGAAGATTGGAAGAATGGAAGGTTCTCTTAAACTTAGTACAGGTTATGCCAGTATACATAAAGATAAAACATCATGACTAGATTTGTATTTTAAACCAAAGTCTGGAAGAAATGACTTGGCGTAGAAACTAGAAAGATTTTTTTCTGTCTGAATCATGATTTTTGAACTTTTGTGCAGATACTTTTTTTCATTTTATCAAGAAATATTAGAATAATAAGTAAATAAAGGTGAAAGCAAGAACCTCTGACAAAGCATTAACAACTGATAGACCAACACCATACAGCCCTCCAGAAACACTGTAGCCACTCTTTGAACCTCCAAACTTGCCACCAGCATGCATTAACTGCATGATTAAAAAATATTTAGAAAATTGGCATCCAACGTGTTGAACACTAGGTATTATCACTTAGGATTGCCAAATGGATACACAATGTCGCCCATGTTTGTTTTTGAGAATGTAGGGAATTAACAGGTCTGTGCAGAAATCTCATCTATGGCATCTTACAAGGTCACAAAACGAGCATCAAACTCATGTGTTTTAGAAAAATCTGGACAAGGCAACAACGCACTGTTAACAGAAACAGGTCTTAGGATTAAGGTGTGGACTCCAACTAAATAATCATGAAATAGCATGTCGTATTTCATGCTACCTCCCCAGAAAATGATTTGTCAAATGGGTTTACTGATTTGGGATAAAGATGGTTGAAAAATAGAAAAACAATATAATACAGTTGCTAGGATCTAAAGGTACAAAAAAAGCAGTTAAAAGTACCGTTAAGACAGTTTCCACGCAAGATTTCTTCATCTGGGGGTGTATATCTGTAGGGATCTGCAGTATGCGTAGGTTAAACAGTACGGCGATAAAATAATGGACAGATGATCCACAAAGAGTAACCAGTGAAATATGCTGCATGTTAACCACTCAAAAGTGTAATATACAAATTATAGAAACTTCCAGGAAGAAAACATAAAACTATAAGTTCCAATCAAATGATGGCATTAACAGTCTAGCATAGATATTCAATCAACAAAACTATGCATAATGGGCTTGAGCTGCATAGTATTAAGAAACATGTCCTGCTTCCCCACCTCTTTTTGCAACCTTCATAGCGACATTAGCTTATTTTGTTCTCTCCTGATCTCCTCAAAGGACCATGGACACTAAATCGAATTTTAGAATTCTGCACTGTTTAATTTAGAAGAGTAGAAGTGGATCATATGAAACATCAAAGCTAACCCTGCAATCAGGGTCCTATGTACTATCGAGGACAAATGAAAGGTTTAACTGATAACCGGTAGAGTTTTTTTAATCATACAAATATGAATGCAATGATGTAATATATGACTGCACTGGCAGCAATAAGGCAAAGGTTAAGTGCAGAAGAAGTGCCACGGTAGAAGCTAAACACCTAAGAATCACAATGAAAGTAACCAATAACAGTGGCTAGAACCTCTAACAGGTGATGACTGATGTAGAAGCTGATATAAAACAAACTCCTGGGATCCTGGCACAGAAAAGCAGACTGATGAAGCCCATCTCACTGTCCTACTCTTCTTGTACCACCTTAATTTTGTTGCTTTGATACTGTGCTAGATCTATGTGTGGCTGTGCAAAAATGTTACTAGATATATTACTTTGAAAAATATACCTATTTGATATAAATATACTCAAAATCGTTCTTTTGTTCACATGAATGGTGATGTTGCTCATTTAAGTGATGAAAAGATATGATGCAAAAGGAATAATTGTAATCCGTTGCTTGGTACAACAGAATGTGTTAGCAGCACAACTTTAACATTTCATGTAACTATGATATATTGTAATATGGAAAGGCTTCCTCCATATTTTGTTCACTTTTTCTTGATTTCTGAAAAATGGGATTACTAACTACAACAGTAATTAAGTACTGTAGCGTGAAACATGGAATTCATCATGAACACAAGGTTGTCAAAATTTCCACAAAAAATGCATGGGCATACAGGAAGTACTTCTTGATAAGATTTTAGGAACTACGTACCCCACGGCCATTGTCTGTTACACTAACTGAATTGTCATCATGAAGGATAACATTAACCTTAGTGGCATAGCCTGCTTGAGCTTCATCCACAGCATTATCCAATATTTCATAAACCTGTGATACACTAATCAGAAGAATGATCAGACAAGAACAATATGGAATACTTTGTACCACAGAAATACAGAAGCCTAATCTGTTGCGTTCAATATACCAGATGATGCAACCCACGTGATCCTGTGCTTCCAATGTACATACCAGGCCTTGTGCGAACTCCATCTAATGCTTCTAAAACCTACAAAATTAGCAGTTTAGCATGCAACCAAAATAAAGCTAACAAGTACAGCTTCTGTTTGAAAAGATGATGATGTCAGATAGGAGAAATCTTGAACAAAGCTGTGAAAGTATACACATTGTTTTTCTTTGTTTATTCTATTTGCAAAGAAATAGTATTTGCTTTCAAAAAGATAATTAAGTTTGAATACTAGGCTGAGTTCATAAGTCCAATGACTACCAAGGTTGTTGGGCCACTCATTTATTGTTCATAAGTCCAATGAATACAGTGTATAATAAAAAAAATCAGAAGTCCTATGAAAAACTGGATGTAAAGAGTATTTTATAGACAAATGAAAGGAGATAGACTAATTTTAAGTTGTAGCAAACTTAAACAGACTTAAACAGAATGATCTTAACCCCCAACCCACCATGCTCCATGAACCACCATGGAAATATGGATTCCACAATATGTGCTAAAGAAGATAGAACCATTTTGCATGGCATGTAAATAAATGTATATGTTGCATATAATTTCGGTAAACAACTCATAAAGTCAGATAATCTGGTGTCATAAGAGCTGAATATCAACAAAATAAGAACACTCCCTAAGAAATATTAACTATTCATCATATTAACAAAAATAGTAAACTCTGTTGATTTGCTCTAATAACTAACAAACAACTAGACGAGGAATGTTCCCCTTAAACAATGACTATTTGATTACACCAAATTGATATGTAAAAAATTTGCAAATAAACCTACATAGCTGAATTAAAAAAGGTGATGAATATATATATATATATATATATATATATATATATATATCTGCAAGGCTAATTGGATAACTAATTTAGCTGCCACTTACATAACTGCAGAATGAAACGGGTGCTTGCCCTTGCCTCCCTCTCACCCTATCTCTTTGTATGCTATGTACAGTCCTTTCATTTAAAATACCGAGAAAATACACCCATTTGTTGCTCCCCTAAGTATCTTAAGGACAAGTTCTTTTCTACCGGTTTGGGCTGAATTAAGTTGCTCCCACAAATCGAGGTAAATCATTATAGCATGATTAATTATATTTTTATAAAAAATTTCTATATAGTAAAGTTGTTTTAAGAAATCAAATAAACTTATTTTTTAAGTTTAAAATAATTAATATGTAATTAATCATGCGTCTCTTACCTCATTTCACGTAAGCATCTCCATTCAGCCCCATATTGGTTTAAATAACTCGCCCTTAGCCACAGAAGCCCCCACCGTGCAAGAGAAGTCCACGAGGGCCCTGAAGAGAATCACCTGGACGTTTGCAGCGGTGTACTCCCCGGCCACCCGCTTCTCATGCATAGCCTCGGACGCCGCTGTGGAGGCCATGAAAGCCCTCACCACTACCCCATTCCGCCGCAGAAGAACGCCCGCCGCCGCCGGCGCGGCCGCAACCCTAGAGACAGAAAAACCGACGCCGCCAAAATCAGTACCACACATAGCGCCCCCCCCCCCCTCCCACCCACTCAAAACGCGCACACGTCTGGAGCCTGCCCCGGGGTTTACCTGAGCCTGACGAGGAGGCGAGAGGAGGCAGCGGGGAGCGAGAGCAGGCGGGAGGGCCCACCACCGGCGGTGGAGAGGAGGCGGCGGAGGAGGAGGCGCAGGTGGGGCGGGGGAGGCGACGGCCGGAGGAGGGGCCCCATTGGCGGCGCGGTCGCTTCGCTTCGCGTCGTGTGGCCTAGCCTCTCGCTGCCGCTCGCTTCGCTTTGCTGCTGCGGTTGTGGTGGAGGGAGGAACGGGAGGAGGAACCGCTTGCGAAGGAGGGTGCTGGGGTTTAGGCGTAGCCGCGTAGCGTAGGCAGTAGGCAGTGGATGAGGCGAGGCCGCCGCGGCGCGGAGCGCGAGGAGGTCGAGGGTTTTAGCCGAGCGGATCGGGTTCCGGGGAGCGGATGCGGGGAATGGAGGAGCATCGGAAGAGGGGAAAATGTTGTGCTGGGCACGAGATTCAGGCCGGCCCGGAGAAGCAGGCCGTGGTTTGGGACGGGGTCCTTGTGAATTTTCGCGTAGCCGTAGGCCCGTAGCTGGCCTTTTTCTTCGGACAGGACAGTTGGCACTTGGACAACACTGAGCATAGAACTAGGTTATAGCGAACCGCTGGCTATAAAAAATAATCCATTGTTTACAACTAATCGAATAGTCTACTTATTTATAAATAATTAGCTATAAATATATACTATATCATTATAATAAGTACATAAGTAATATAAATGGGCTCTAAAAATTGATATATCTGCTTAAATGAAGGAGAGAGAAAAAAGCGAGCTAGGCAAAAGTAGCACGGGCTCTACATGGTATTTATATGAGAAATTGTTAGATATTAATGATGTATTATATATTATATATAACTATTATATGAATATGGATTAATTATAGATGATGTGTTAATTTTTAGAACGGTTACTATACTATTAAATTTGTTATATATGGATATGCATGATGTGTTAATTTTTTAACTAAGTAGTAACTATACTATTAAACTTACTCATCCACCTCTCTTCCTCATACAGGCACGTGGCTTGTTGTTGTCCATACAATAGGTGATTATAAATATGTAGTTTGTTTTTCTTCTGTCTTCTCCTGCTTTCTCCACATAAGTGCAAATTCGCTAATTCTTATAACATACTTATATCACCTTATTTTACTCGCTGAGCATAGCAAATAAATTAAATATTATATATTTGATAGATATGAAATGTTAGTAAAAAAATTATTAAAAAATATCGTTTAGAAGCTTAGAAAGCATGCCTATTGTCGATTATATTCTAAATGTACCCACCTGTGACTGCTCATCATTGTCTTTGTATTGCTTTTTAGATTTTATTTCAGGTATTTTTTTAATTATATGAAAGACCCATACCATACACTACTTAAAAAAGAATATTTATTGACAATCAAATCTAATCTTTACTAGCAGCCTGGCGCTCTACCAGTAACTAATGTCCAATTTTTTATAGGCAAGGTAGTTGGCTGCCACATATATCGTTTTTTGCAAACAGGCAGCCTAAGGAATGTGAAAATCAAATTTTAGCTCATGGCTTGCGCAAATGTTTTTATTCCTAAATTTCAATTTCACAAAATCCCTAAAACTCTGTAATTCCCCAAAGCACCAATATAAATTTCCTAAATCAAAACACAATTTGCAGTAGTAGTTGTTGCCATATTCGTCACCCCTAGGATCAGTATGTGCCAAATCCATCGTCCTTAAAGGGTATCTCAAATCCCCACTTTCTAGGGTTGTTGCTGACGGATACACTCACCCTAAGCATGCCTTCGTCGATCCATGCACCTAGGACCAGCGGTCATCATCGATCCACCGCTCTAGGGCTCATCATCACCAGATCTCCTCTTCCTAAGCACGTCGTTGTCGATCCGCTACTCTAGGTGGCACTGTCCCTGGATCCGCTCAACCCGAGCATACCGCCTTGATCCACGCACCTAGGACCAATGATCATCATCGATCTGCGCCTCCAAGGGCCCATAGTTGTTGGACCTGCTTAGCCTAGAGGACGACGCATAGGATGAGGGACAACAGCAAGGAGGAAGGTTGGAAGGGAGGAAGGCAACACAGAGGACAAGGGAGGGCAGCGAGGAGGAAGGCTAGAGGGAGGAGCATAAAGACGAGGAGGGATCCACCCTCCCATGGCAGTGGCGGTCGCTGAAAGGATCGAAGAAGAGGAGAGGTAGGATAGGGTGGGGTGGGGTGGATGGGGGACTTAGCCATGCAAATGATCCTTCATTCTCATTTAGCCCATTTTATTACCCCTCATCGTTTTCACTCGTTGTGAAAATAGGGGTATTTTCACATAGGATGCTCTTAAGATTGTCCGTAAAAATTAACTTTTATAAATAGCCCATATGTATCTCCTCGTGCTAAAAGATCCAAAAATGATCATCTGTGTAGTAAAATAGGTGACATATGAAAAAAAAATTTACTTAGTGATTACACACGAATACATCTTCTATCACACACTTAAATAGATGAAATCATGAAAACCAGTGATAAGTATAGCTTGTAGATATTTTTTCTAAGGGTTAATTAGATCATGCCATTATAACTTAGCAGGTATTTTTGATGCGCCAATACTTACACATTTGATGTACTGCAAAGATTTTTGGACCAAATTGCCTCCTTCATCTTCTTCGTTCATCCCCTTCTTCCTTCCCCTCTCTCCATGGTCCCACCACTGGCTAGATGAGGTAGTCTAGCACTGGAGCTAGCAGTGGGCAAGCAAAGGTTGCGACATTGGTGTTAGAACGAGTAGCGATTGCGGCATAGCAAGCATCAACAGTAGCAGCAAGTCTAGGGTGAGGAGGGCAAGTTGTAAGCAACAATATCGATGCCAGAGAAAGCAGCAAGCTACAACAATGTCGGGGATTGCGAGTCCAATGGTAGCGACATGTAGATTCAATGACGGTGATGCACTCAAAACTCTTTGTGTGCATCCTCTCCTCTACCTCATGTTGGCTACAAGCGAACTCGTTGTCTCTAACCGGCTCACTAGGGCCACCACCATGCTTGAAGGAGGAGAGAGGAAGAAGATGAGGGTATTTTTGTCTAACAAATTTTAGAAGCGCTCAGAAGCGGCAAGTAGTGGCATGGTTTCAATTTATGAAAATTTGTAATGGCATCGTTTCTATTAAGCAAATAGTAATGGTATTTTTTGAAATATTTATTTTTTTAATGGCATAGATGTAATTAAATTTTTTTCTAAAGATAATTTGTTTAAGAAGGCAAACTACATTCTAATTTGTAGGTATACTTCCTCAGTTTAGAGGGCTAGTAGCTAGCTTCGGAGCTCCTTAGACATTAAAAACTTGATAAATTATAACAGCATATACTGTAACATATGATGTGAGCATTTTTGAAAAGGCAATTGCAATAAGAACATCATGGTTCGATGCGTCCGAAAAAAAGGGAGCTTGTGTCTCCACCCACCGGAAGGATAACCGTAAAAAACCCGCACCTGATAAATTATAAGTGCTAAGCCGCCTTGCACTGTTATCAACTAATCTTTTCAATCACAGCGGAGGACATCACTCACTTTCAGTTGATTGCCATCAGCTTTAGGCCCCGACGACAGAAGTAACACGCAGCCACTTGATGAGTCTTGTCACGGGTCAAATTACGCGGTGGACCATCGTCGCAAAAGCCGTCAAATATTTATGAACGTTAAGAAAATTCCAACCGATTTGCCTTTACACCACCCCCACTCTTGCGACCTTGCTAGTACCAAGCACAAGAACCATAGGAAAAAGACGGGCAATGGCTATAAACATCGCTAAATTTTCTATTAAAAATGAAAAATTCTGTTCACCAAAAATTCGGACTTTTCTGTTTTTATCTCTACTACTATGCCCGTGTGTATCTTGAGAGAGAAAAAAAGTGACGAAACATATAAAAAAACCCTTCCTATCCGTAAGCTCTATTCGGAATAATAAAAAAGCCCATTTAATACTTAAACACGTTACTATTTTACTGATTCAATGATTAAAATCCTATAATAATCCTAGATTTAAATTTTATTTTAAAATAAATACAAAACTCTATAGTAATATCATCACTCACCTCTTATTTAAAATAGTTTTATTTTACTCTTAATTATTCTTCTACTATCAACCATTATCAATTAATGACACATATACCATTTTGTTTCTATCGCTCTTAAAACTATTATTATTGTTATGGAAGGAAGTATACTATTTTACAAACATGGAATAAGCAAAGTAATTACAGCTACCAAACACTGGCTTAAAAATGACGTAGGCTGGTGAACATCTTAATTATATACAGCAGAAAGAGGAAGTCAAATTGAATTAAGCAACGCGGCTTATCTAAAAACGAGATAAATTATTAATATATAATTAATTACGTATTAATTATTTTAAACTTAAATAACATATATTTTTAAAAAAAACAGTTTTCTTATAAAAAAGTTACTAAAAATATATCATTTGTTTAAAAAATATGTACGTGGAAAAACAGAGAAAGATGATCAGCAATTTCGGCTCAAACTAACTCGACATAATAGCGTCACATGCAACGCAGATACCGTATCCAATTCTCCTGGGCCCCACGTTGAAAGTTGTTGCCCCGGAGTCCCGGACGAACCATCCCGTTTCCAACAAACAGCCCAATCAAAAGCGCGAGCGCGAGAGGATGCAAAGCCGGAAACGGCAGCTCGCGTCGAATCTCTACTCTCACAGAGAGAGATTGAGAGAGAGAGAGAGAGAGAGAGAGAGAGAGGACGGCACGATCGTGTCGCGTCCTCCTTACTCCGCCTCGATCGTGTCACGTCCTCCTTACTCCGCCTTCGCCGCTCCACACCCGCCCTTCCCCGGGGAGACTTGCTGTGTGTGTGTGCGCGCGCTCGCGGTCCGGCGCTTGTCGGGGCGGCGCGGGGCGAGGGTGAGGGAGACCGATGGAAGGTGGCGGCGGCAGCGGGGCGGCCGAGCCGCTGAGGAGGGCGTGGTGTTACCACCCCCGCTGCCCCGGCTGCAGGGTGGAGAGGAGGAATGAGAGGAGGGAGGGGGTCCCCTACACGGAGCTCTCCCTCATCTGGCTCGTCACCGTCTCCTCCAGTGCGTGATCGCTTCGATTCTGCTCTCTGATTTTGGTCGAAAAGTTTTTTTTCCTCTTTTTTACGCCGTTTCGTTTTTTGGGATTTGGAAATTATTAGATGATCGTGTTGTCTTTTTTTTTTCTAAAAAAATCAGTAGATGATGGTGTCGGCACTCGGCACTAGTAGGATCGGGCCAAAAGATAGGCCGACCAAATTTCATTATTAAGATAAAGGGCCTCACAACCAGATTACAAGCTACACATCTATTAATTTATTATAATCAACAGAGACTACTTAGTACTAGTAGAAAAGACCTCCTCCTTTATGTCGCCAAAGAGATGCTGTTCAGACTTGAACTTGTGCTGATCGAGCACTAGTAGTTGTGTTAGGGAGATTCAATTAGTCTTGGTTTGTACTCGTCATAAATATTTGACGATTTGAATTTTTGACCATCATTAACTTCTCAAATGATTAGTTTTGAAAAAAAGGGTATACCTAGATTTTTTTGGAAAAGTAATGTCTTAATATCATAAACTTATTTTTTATAAAATGGAGATGAAATTTGTTTCAGATTGTAGGGACCGTAGTAACGTGGTGTACAGTGAGACTAAAACCCTAACTCTATACAGGGGGTCGGGTCTATATATATTCCAGTGATTTAATACCCCCGTAGTCGCAGCGGGAGAGGAACGAACGCAGGGACTAGAGCGAAAATTGGTGAACAAAGGCGTGGGTAGACCTTTGGTCATAATATCAGCGAACTGGTGCGCCGACGGTACATGAAGCACCCAAATCTGTCTTAACGCGACTTTATCACGTACGAAGTGAATGTCTATCTCTATATGCTTCGTGCGTCGATGATGGACTGGGTTGGCGGTCATATAAACGGCGCTAACGTTGTCGCAGTAGACGATGGTCGCAGAGGGGATAGGTACACGGAGCTCCTGGAGAAGCTGACGAAGCCAGCAACACTCGGTGACGGCGTGAGCAACGGCGCGATACTCGGCTTCGGCGATGGATCGAGACACTGTAGTCTAGCGCTTAGAGGACCAGGAGACTAGAGTGTCACCGAGGAAGACGCAGTAGCTGGATGTGGAGCCTCGAGGGTCGGGGTAGCCCGCTTAGTCCGCGTCGGAGTACGCGGTGAGAGAGTCGATGGGGTTGGAGCTGAGATGTAAGCCGGTGGAGAGTGTGCCCTTCACGTAACGAAGAATACGCTTGAGCAACGCGAAGTGAGATTCGCGCGGATCATGCATGAAAAGGCACACTTGCTGGATGGCGTAGGTGAGATTGAGCCGTGTTAGTATGAGGTACTGGAGGGCACCAGCAAGACTCCGGTACTGAGAGGGATCGGCTATGAGAGAGCCATCAGTGGCGGAGAGCTTGGCGCGAGTGTCGACGGGAGTGGCAGTGGAGTGACATTCAGCCATACCCGCACATTGGAGGAGATCGATGGCATATTGACGCTAGGAGAGAAAGAGCTCGTGAGGAGAGCGTGTGACAGAGATGCCAAGGAAGTGATGGAGAGGACCGAGATCGGTCATGGTAAACTTGAAGTAGAGTCGAGCCATGATCTGATGTAGGATGGACGGCGAGGACGCTGTAAAAACAATGTCGTCGACGTAGAGGAGAAGATAGGTTGTGGTGTTGCCGATGTGAAAGACGAAGAGGGAGGTATCGGAGATGGAGGCCACAAAACCGATGTGCCGAAAATAGGTAGCAAAACGTTGGTACCAAGCCCGAGGAGCCTATTTGAGGCCGTAGAGGGAGCGCTGAAGGAGGCAAACATCGTTGAGACGAGATGGATCGACGAAGCCTGGAGGCTGCTGACAGTAGACCGTTTCCGTCAGATGGCCGTGAAGGAAGATGTTCTTCACATCGAGCTGGTGGATCGGCCAAGAGTGCGAGTCAACGAGAGTGAGAACAACTCGAATGGTAGTGGGTTTGACGACGGGACTGAAGGTCTCATTGTAGTCAATGTCAGGACGTTGGAAGAAACCCCGAACTATCCAGCGTGCCTTGTGACGAGCAAGCGATCCATCGGCGTGGAACTTGTGTTTAAAGATCCACTTACCGGTCACAACATTGGCACCGGGATGACGATGGATGAGGCGTCAGGTCTCGTTATCCATAAGAGCCTTGTACTCATCGGCCATGGCCGTGCACCACTGAGGATCGGCCAGGGCTGAATGAGGAGTCGTCAGGATGGGCAAGATGGTACAATGGATTGCTAAAAGCCCGTAGTGCTTGGTAAGGTGGAGGGACCCGGTTTATGATCGGGTGATCATATGAGAGGTGGAGGAGACAGTAGGGTTCGCAGGAGCCGATGGGGTTGGAGTAGCCATGATCGGCTGCGACGAGAAGAGCGGTGTGGGCCACAGTCTTCTCGTCATTGGCCAAGCGTAGTTCTTTGAGAACTAGCATGTCGTGGGCTCGGGCGAACGTGGGAAGAGGTGTGGAGTTGGCGATGTCATTGGCGGTGTTTGAGAAGCGGGGGTTAAGTCCTCGCAGGAGGGCAAGAACGAGTTGTGAGTCAGCCATAGGGTGACCGACATCATGAAGGACGACAGCCTTGACCTTTAGGCGTTGGCAGTACGAGGAGACAGATGAGTCTCCTTGTACCATGGAGTGGAATTCATTTAGGAGGAAGATGGCGCGCGGCTGTTTGTTAGCGAGGAAGATCTGCTCGATGGCCACCCAAAGATCCCAGGCAGTGGGGTCGGTGTTGTCTATTGTAAGGTTGAGGACGGAGTCATAGACCGAGCCAAGCAGCCAGCAACGTACGCAACACTCGGCGATGTCCCACTGGGGATCATCGGGTCGAGATGGAGCGGAGCCATCGATGTGGAAGCAAAGGCCGAACTTTTCACATAGAGATTTAAAGAAAAACATCCACTTGAAATAGTTGGCATTGAGGCCAAGAGAGATGGGAACGTGAGATTTCACGTTGACGGCGGCGTAAGGTGGTGAGAAGATCGGTGAAGTGGTGCCCGAGTTATGGTCAGAAGCGCTGATGGCCGGAAGGGATCCGGCGACTGAAAGAGTGCTGGAACTAAGGGCCGACTCGGTAGTCATGACGAGAGAGTAACGTGGCACGATAAGCCGATGAAGGTAGTGGCTGATGAGGAGAGTCGTTGGCCGATAGGAGTAAGTGGCCGATGAGGAGAGTAGTTGGCCGATGGGAGTAGGTGGCGGAGTAGTTGAGTGAGGAGTGGGTGGTAGAGTAGGTAGGTCACGAGCATGAGAGAGTAGGTGGGCCACGGGCGTGAGAAGGTTCGTGTCCGTGAAGGGAGGTTTCACGTCCGTGGACCCGTGGACGCAACGGAGTGGAGCGGACGCAAAAAATCGGAGAAGGCGCGGACGCGAAGAAAGGAGGTTCGTGTCCGGGAAGTAGAAATTTGTGTCCGTGGACACGTCGGAGTGGCTCGGACGCGAGTGGAGAAGTTTTGTGTCCAGGAACAGGTGAGCGTGTTGGAAAAGCGGGAACCGAGAGAGTTCTAGCCGATGGAGGGCGGACGGGTCTAGCCAATGGAGCCGACGAGCGCAGAGTTGCGCCGGCGTTGAAGGAGAGGAAGGTGCGCCGAAGCAAGAAAAAAGCTAAGGTGGGTCTGAACGAGACGAGGAGGCGAATGAAGGCCGTCTCCTTGTCACGTGGTGGAAAAAAGGCGGGCGAGAGGGCGGTGGAGGAGGAGAAAACCGTCTACGAAGGAGACGGGGAGGAGAGAGCTGTGACAAGAAGGCAGAGGAGGAATACCGAGGAAGAAGGTCTGCAACGGGAAGGAAGCGTCGACTCGCCGACAAGAGGATGCTAGCGTGCCAGAGATGTCTAGAACTGCTCTGATATCATGTAGGAATGCGGTGTATAGTGAGACTAAAACCCAACTCTATACAGGGGGGTTGGGTCTATATATATACAAGTCCAGTGGTCTAACAGGGACATTTCGTTGACCAAAGCAATCCTATGTGAGTTATGTCTTGCTGCGATCCGATTCAACACAATAGATTTGCTCGGTTAGGTATTTGCCTAGCTGCCTTGGCATTTGCCATGTGCAATGTAGTGCCAACAAGGGAGCTAAGAATTTTTTGGCCTCTCTTTGGGAGCTATCACACTACTAGGGAAAAGATTAAGAGAATATTATTTAGACTCGAAGAAGGTTGAAGAGCTGAGCACAAGAGAGAAAAATATTAGGATGGCCCATTTGTCAACTTGAAAAACAAGCCTTGCTAAAAAATAAAAAACAAGGGAAGGATATCAAGCATGGAGTCTAGTGAAGTTCCTAGGCGAGTCCCGCTTTCTTAGAAAACAGAGAGGCTAGACATTGCAGGGAAATTTGAAAATTAGCTCCCGTCTACATGACACTCCTCTCACACTGATCATGCCCAGTTGTTCCAGGTTAGTACATGTGGATGCTAGCATATGCACAATCTCCAATCTCCATTGTCAAATATCACTCAAGATTGATGTGAAATGCCAAAGTTCTTACCATTTCTGAAGAAATTGGGGCTACATTTCCTTTTAATTTCTTTAGTTTGAAAAGTCCAAAGAGCGCAAACTAGCCGTGCAAACTTTTAAATTCAAATCAACCAACCAAACTTCTATTCACACATCTCAAGACTTTAGATGGTAGGATAGTGCATGTACCTGCACATACATGTGAAGATGCATTTCTCTAACGAAACATTGATGATCACTAAAGTGTTTCTCCCGTTGCTTACCTGATGAGAATGCTCATCTTGTTAGTCTGGGAAACTGATTTAAAAAGACTACCTGCAGATTTGTTTGTCTTATATCTTGTAATCTATATCATCATTGTTTATTTGGACCTGATATTATTTCTCCCTCCATCCCTCTCTCTCTCTCTCTCTTGCTCTCTGCAGACCTACCGATACAGTCCCTGTTTCCGTTCTTGTATTTCATGGTGAGAAATTTTACTTACTTTTCTCTTTATAGGTGTAATGTGATTACATATTGTTTCATGACAAAATAAGAGCTACTAGCATCATAATCGATTTTATATTTGGACTTAACAGCTCTGCTGGATCTGTAGTATGTAAAAAGTAAAACATACTCTATTATATTAATATATACTCTAAGGTGTCACATCGTATTTATTTCATATATTGAACAAAGGAAGAACCAAATAGTAAATACCATAAATCTGGACACATATCACCTCCATTATTGAATTACCAAAAGAGCCACAATCTGACATCCTCCATTTTCCTAGATGTTCTATGGAAATTGTTTCCTAATTTGGTATAGGTTTGTTGGAAACATAACTTTGAACCTAAAGCAGCGTTGTAAACTCTGAATATTTTTCTAAATTGATTCTCTTTTATCAACATTGTAGTTTTTGTTTGCAGATAAGGGACCTGCATATTGCTAAAGAAGAGGAAGATATAGGATTTTATGCTGGTTTTGTTGGTGAGTTTTCTCTGAAACATATTTCCTCTTTTTTGTCGATCTGACCAAACACTTAAACATAGCTTCTAAGGATGTATGCTGCGAGGGATATGCCTAAGCAAGGCAGACTTATCTAAAAAGGTGAACTTATGGTGTGCTGTTAATGAAGGTGCTTCATATATGTTTGGAAGAACACTCTCCTCTGTGATATGGGGCATGGTGGCTGATAAGTATGGGAGGAAGCCAGTGATCATAATTACCCTTATTTCAATGTAAGGTTCTTCTTTGAATAAAATGGAGAATCCCGTACTCTCATCTGTAAGCTTTTTTTGTGCTCTATTTTTGCTAATGAACAGAGAATTTGAGCATGTTTTTCATCTTTTGCAGAATTATCTTCAATACACTCTTTGGACTCAGCTCGAGTTATTGGATGGCATTAACCTCAAGAGGCCTTCTTGGGCTGATGTGTGGTATACTTGGTCCAATTAAGGTACCTAAGCGCACATTAGTACACTTCACTTTTGGCTACTATAATCTTCAGCCATATTCTTGCAGCAATATTTACGAACTTCTGTGTTCCAGGCTTATGCTACAGAAGTGTGCCGAAAAGAACACAGCCACCTTTCACTGTCCCTTGTAAGATCCTTGACTATTGCTATTTCAAAATCTTTTTTGTCAGTGTCTCCCAACTTTGTTAGGCCCCAATGTAATGTTCACTGGTTGCTATTGCTGGCTAATCTATCAGGTTTCTTCCTCACGTAGCATAGGCCTTATCGTGGGACCAGCTGTTGGTGGCTATCTGGCACAGGTAATAGTTCATTTTAATCTTTGAAGAAACCAAATCGATGTAATTAACTTGTAAGCCTGTCAAGATATTTACTGGTCCTAGTATTCCAATCATGAATTTTGTTAACCCTAGTTGCTATAATGCTTTAATCCGCTGCTTATGAAGTTTTGAGTTCTCTTGTCATGTATGTTAATGATTATACTCGTCATGACTCATGACTCAAATAGTTGTGAAGAACATGAACACATGCATGCTGATTTGTATTGCTGCATTAAGGGTAAAGTGTGATAGTTTCATATTTCTTATGTCAGCATACAACTATACTGAAAAACATTACAGGCCTTGTATGCTAATTGTTCTTGTGCTTTTCTGTTCTACCAGCCTGCAGATAAATATCCAAGCGTATTCTCTGAGAAGTCTATATTCGGGAGGTACCATATGCTTTGTAGATCTATTTTGTATTGGTTGCTTTACACTATTTCTAATTTTTAACATGCAATATTTTAGGTTTCCGTATTTTCTCCCCTGCCTATGTATATCACTCCTTGCCACTGTTGCTCTAATTGCTTCCTTCTGGCTCCCAGTGAGTTTGTTTTTCTTATATCCCTACATCACTCCATTTCTATCAAGCAAATATTATAAAAATAAATGCATGTTTTTTCATTCAATATTTAACGTGAAGTTGAACATTTCCTATATGTCTGGTTGCATACTGGAATTCCCCCACCAAAAAAAAAAAAGGTTTCATACTGGAATACTCAGTTGTTTTCCTTAATTAGTCAGATGCTATTGTTTTGCATCTATAAAACTGAGTTAAAACGGCTAAGGGTAGATTTGGTCATTGGATATAGTACTTATTCCACATTATTTTTTTATTACTGGATAATAAATATGTTTCAAAAATTCTTCTACTGAACCACTAGTCCGTTGCTGTACTTTTGTCTGCCAATACTCCGTGAGCATCTTGACCTAAAATGTAGTTGGTCAACTAATCAGTTTTGTAGGATCTAAATTATACTTTTTGATTCAGTTTGTGCCTTTTTTTGGCTGTGCATTCGTCATACATTGAGTTTTGCTCATTTTCTTTCTTGATACACTGATACACGTTTATCCTGCATATTATCTAGGAAAAAAAAGCATACCTTTCAAAGTTTTCTAGAAAGTTCTAAGGCATATATATAATACCAAGTGTACCAGGTAATAATTGATAACTCTGGTGGAATCCCATTTTGACACTGGAATCATAGTTTTTGATGATGATCCATAAATTCATTTAGAATCTGCTGGTCAGTTGCAACATTAGTATTGATTTGTGCCCCCAGAATTTTGCACAAAAACCTTATTATCACTTATCTAAATTTAGCATTTATGTGTCATGTTACAGGAAACTTTGCATAAGCACACTGAGGATATGGTTCTAAAGGATTCAATTGCTGTAGAAGAAGGTATTTATGGTCCAACTGCTGAAGAAAATAGCGGTGGATGTCTAAATTTATTCACAAACTGGCCATTGATGTCTGCTATCACTGTATATTGTATATTTTCTCTTCAGGATGTGGCTTATGCTGAGGTAGCATTTAGAATTTCATGTATGCTTTTTTTCTTAATAGCATATTTGATTTTTGCACCGCTCCTCCATTTCCTGTTATTACTGTACTTCATTTGGGAGGACATAAATTGCAGGTATTTTCTCTGTGGGCTGTCAGCGACAGGAAGTATGGTGGATTAAGCTTCTCTTCCCAAGATGTGGGTAGTGTCCTTGCATTCTCAGGTATAGTGAGCACAACAGGAAAGCTACCACTAAAATTGAAGTTTTGAATTTACATGTATACTTATAAGATTGTTCATCTAGATTTGAAATTTTGAACATCATGGACATGTGGATCAGATAGTATTCCAAGGAAAGCACTAGACCTACCTACTATGTGTAATGCATATGATAGTGTAAATTTACCATATAAATATATAATATGGATATAAATTTTGTCTTGTCGATAGGTCTAGTTTGATGCGATCAATGGTACTTGCTCAATTTGAAGTACTAATTCTTGCAAGAATCAAATCTTAATGTGAAGTATGTGATGAGCTTGCTTGGAATCATATTTCAGGCAATTGTTTGGTATATTGAGTACTGACTTTACATATTCTCAGGTCTGTTCCTCCTGATATACCAAATATTGGTTTACCCATCAGTGGCAAAATCTGTAGAACCCATCACGCTAGTCCGTGTAGTAGCGGTAAGGCTATATATTTGTTGTTAGATCAGCTCACCTCTATTGTAATGGTTCAACTCATTAGATAATTCTGAATTGCAGATATTGACCATACCTCTTCTTTCTAGCTATCCATTTATGGCTGGATTATCGGGGTTCATTCTTCAATTGATAGTTAACTGTGCATCTTTTCTGAAGAATGCTTTCCAAGTGAGTGCAGAAGTCTTTGTGCTGTTTAGAATGGATAATCAAGTTTGGAATTACTTCATTCTGTTTATCGTATCATAACAATTTCTAAGCATATCATGCTTATATATTTCAACTCTCTACACACCCATTATTAGTTTTTACAAAATTCAGCTCATGTTCTTTTAAAATGTTTTCAGGTAACTATCATCACTGTATTTAACATCTTAATGAATGATGCTGTGGTAAGTTCTTGAAGTTCCTAACAATTGTGTATCGGGTAGTTATATACAAAATATCTTCTATATTTGTTTATGAACATTGGTAATTTCTAGTTTTGTTTTCTAACCATGGAATACATATAACAGGCTCAGGACTATAGAGCTTCAGCCAACAGCATTGCTGTAACTCTGATGTCCATCTGTAAAACTATCGCACCAGCTGTTGCAGGAGCTATGTACGTATTTATGATCCACATTTTTGCACGCTGTTGCAATCACAAAGGGAAGATAAAATAGCTCAATAAAAGTACAACTTTCCCTTAAATGGTTTCAGAGCTGCTCTGCATTCATCTAATATTTCTAAGATAAATTCCTTATCTATAACTTTTATATAGTTAGTATCCACTAGCAATTATTACTCTCTAAAGCTTAACATGTAAATATGTCACGTCATCATCTACTAATAATTATTATTCTAGATGTAAATATATCTAGAACTCAAAATGCAAGCATGTAAATCACCATTAAACACAATGTTTCAACAATAACTATCCATCATCTCTATATTTGTTTATAGCCTTTCGTTTTTTCATCAAATTCTCAACAAATTCATTGCATCTTTTATCAGATTCACATTAACACTATACATTTGTGAAGTACTCTGTTATGCCCGCCGTAACACACGGGGAATCAACTAGTATGTAACTAACATTTTATCCATTCCTTATTTGCAGTCATGATCTCAATGACATGTGGGCCTAGGGCCTGCATGTTAGTAGAGTATCATTGACAACTAATGGACCATGAATCACGTGAAATTTTCAGTAGAAAATAAGGAATGTCCTTATTTTCTTGGAAACAGCCATCTCAGTTGCTTGGATAGTTTATTTAGTTTAACGAAAATGAAAATTAAACACATCATAGTCTAGTATGTTTGTTGTGATGTTCAATTCCCAATACTTTTGGTTTCACCACATATTGTTAATAGCATTAGTCCATCAAGATATACAACTAGAATTCACATTATGCAAACTGTGGATGCCAGCTCGTTGATTATAAATATTGAGTTTTCTTCTGGAGAAATACCACATTGTCATGCTTATTACTCTGTTCCCTTGTAGATTTTCATGGGCTCAAAGGCGTCAGATGGCTTCATTTCTTCCAGGTATTGCATGCATTAATATAAATTTGTGATTGAATTAATATGAAAATGCAAATTTGTTATCTCCTATCCCTGTTAACACCATTGCAATTAACACTTCATCAGAATATATTTTTTAATAATATATAGGAGAGCCGCCTATCATGTCATTAAGTAGGAAGTTATGATTCTACAAGATAATGCAGTTCTGAATGTCCGAAAGGAACACACACAATATCAACACCTTAAGAACAGATAACAACTGTTAACATGATACATATATAAGAATCTAAGTTATCTACCATTAGTTATTTTAATTATTTTTGTCCCTCTTAATGCCATGAAAACATTTGAATTGAATGATTGAAATAGAGAAATTTAAGGTTGCATGTCTGTTCGGAGAGTAATTAGATATTGTTCATGTAAAAAAACAATGTGGGTAGAGAGTCCAAAGGGTGAGTACCGGTGAAGTTCAAATCTTCATTCTGAAGTATGATTGTAAATACAGTGGTTCTTACTTAAAAACTTAGAGTGAGATGCCTCAGCATTCTAGCTTTCACGATGTTCACTGTGATAGTTAATAGGCAACATGGTAGACTAGAAAATCCAGTGATATGCTGATTTCAGGATCACTATTAATCCCCACCTTAGGATCTATTTTGATCCATACCTTAATTTCAATTAAGCTTATATATGAATTGGAAAGGATTAAGCCTAAATGTAGATGTGTAGGCGTGTTGAAGTGCAGATATATAAAGTACTTAGCATGGAAACATTATATCCCGTTGATTCGATGTGAAACTCTAATTTTGTTGACATCTGCTCTCTGTTTTTGCAGGCGATCATCTGGTATTCTTCATACTGAATGTTTTCACAGTTATCGGTATTGTGAGCACTTTCAGGCCATTTTATGCTAGAAGAAGCCCGAAGCAATAATGCATTACTTAGCACTAACCATTCTACTCAGAATCTAAGGTCTGAGAAGCAAATACGACTTTGGGAGGTGGCACAACAGTGCTGTTGTAATATCTATACTTCCGTAGGGCAGTATATATTTTTCTGTACGCCACAAACCATTCTTATGTACTGCAAAAAATACTTCGATTTTTTAGACCAACAAAAAATACTTCAGTTTGGTATAATGATCTTGTACTGTTGTACACAAACTTAGTTTGAAGATACCCTATTTTGTTTTTGCACGCTAAGGCTCAAACTGCCCTGTGCCATGGTTGCCCATTCGGCCCTGAAATTCCATCAATTGTAAGGGTTTTTTTTACACTGTCCTTGAGTATGAATTGGTTTTGATGCTAGACTTAGTTCGTACAGTGCCAAATGTATGCGATCCTTTTGCATATTAACGAAAAAAAAACAAATGAATGGCACAATGGACGTACTTTTATTTTGGATCACCCTTGGAGGGAGCGCAATGTTATCACTTTAGATAAAACTAGCAATAAACGTGCGCTACGCTGCGCGTAGATCGACAATGCATAAGATAGATATTTCTGATACATTCAAGAAACATGTTTTATAAGGTCAGTGTAATACATGAATCATACAAGGAAATGCATATGCAACATTAAGTTCAGTAGACTATTCATTTGATTTTACATATCAGATACATTATGCAAAATTAGTTTTGGAACCATATGCATATATTTGAATATGGAAAGGAATCTTCTTGGTTAAACCAAAGAAATTGGCACAGTTGCACAGAGTCCTGACTCCTGAGTAGTTGAAGGAGTTGAAAGGCTTATTAGCTGTCAATAATAGACCAATGATTCATAAATGGATATAGTATTCTCATCAAGGCCAGCGGTAAAGTTCCATTTAATATTGTGCAACAAACAACACATAATATATGAAATAAAAGGTACAAGATGGCCAAAGCTAATGATAGGCATTGATTCATTGAATTTTAGTACTTGTGAGAGTAACCAGATACATTTATCTTATTAATATGTGATCCTTCACCACATAGCTCACAGTAAACTGTGATCCCCAAAATTTTACTTAAATTGTTCATAACAACTTTTCAAAATGTTATTAGCAAGAATAACTGCTTACTAACTTGCTGCTTATTTTTGCTTTGTTTCAGACCAAGCCAGATCAGTTCATATCCTTGTTTACTTGAGCAAGTTATAGTAATATTCTTTTCTACCAATATATATGTTTTTAAGTGAGGATAGAAAAACAGGTAGGAGGAAAACACAAGTTGTCTAAAATTTGATGAGATTGCCAACAATGAATTTGAATTGATTTATGCTGCACCAAGGGAAATAAACAAAACTTTGAGATTGTACTGATCACTAAATATAAGCGGCAACCAGCTAAATCTTATGTAATTTTGAAACAGTAAAGTCTAAATTCTGAGAAAGGTGATATTTTGACAAGTATGTTCATTATACATGCCATAGCCCTGATCCATGTGCTAATGTGCATGCCTCAACAAATATGATGATGGCAAACATGGAAAAAATGAGAAGGAAGCAGCTGAAAAGTGCATAGAATGAAAAGGGAGCAAATGCTTCGAGCTTGGGATTGCAGAGAAGTACGTATAGCAGCCCATTACCAGCACAGATGCTTCACTTCTATTCATGGATGGTCTGCTCTCATGGGGGCTTGCTTATTTAATTGCAGACCATGAGTTAAGAAGATGAAAGAAAGAAGAAACTTGTTGACCTTAACCTGAAAAGGCCAATGTTTGAACCTAAAATCAGTTATTAAGGTAAACCAGAATTGCTAAAATTGAATTTTTTTAACTGAAATTTGTAAGATTAAGGTGGAAAGTGGACTACCAATATAGATGGCAATGCAGGGGCACACCTACATCTATTAGAAGAGCAGTTTTAGCTGAACATGAAATGCTCACAGAACATAGGTTGATACCTCATAAGCGCACATAGGAGAAAATTATGAATACTACAAAATTAGCACTTTTATGATCAAGCAGCATGAAATGGATGTGCCCATACAATAACTTTATTATGGTTCACTGTGGTACTAACACCTTCATTAGAAATTGGGAAGCAAATATTTCTATAATTGCAGCCTATTTTTGTTGCCATTCAACCTACAGAAACATTGAGCATCCATTATGATTCAAAACATGGACAAATCAGTTTCAGGCATGGGGGAACAAATTCCTTTGTTTTCACGATTCATAACCATAGAAGCCAAATCACAGTGCCTGAAAGTCCTCCCTATGACAGTACATATTTCAATTGCAGATTCTAGCCTAGCAGTACGGTGGGGGTCTATTTCATCTGTGATGGTTCATGCTCCTTGTACCCTGCAAAAAAAGGAGGGGAAAAAGTACAGCTGGGAGGTAGACATCAAACTAACAAAATTCTTCAAGCCCTATTTGTATAACCACAAAATATTCAGTGATGAATATTATTGGCACCAGATAGAAGTCAGGGCCATGGCAATTCTTCAGAAGTGCGAATTTTTTAACCTTTTTTTAACAAAATACTGTGATTTTTTTACCATAAAGAACAGGGAGATACTTGCATTTACAATTTGAGGTAATGATAACCGTTCTGAAAGCAATACTGGCATATTGATTCAAGCAGCAAACAAAGTGTACTACATTTCACCAAAGGGCAAGATCATTTCCATATGACAACTTTTAGACAAATCTGTGAATAGGCAGGAAGGCCTAGCAAGCATTAAAGTGAAAAAGGGATCTGTCAATGCTAGCCTGTAATTGAAGTCTATCTGTAGCTCTTTATGTTCTTTCGCTGAAATGGACTCCTTATTCTTTTGCTGAAACGGACACTACAATGTATCTATGGAGCAAAACTAATCTCTAGAAACAGAAAAGCCCTGAGAAATGAAGAATAGAAAGGGGACTCTAAGGATTGACCAACCAGGTGCAGGATTGTCGCTGTAGATGAAGGAACAGCGTGAAAATTAATGAGCAGACACCCACTTGAGTATCTGAGAAAA
This sequence comes from Oryza coarctata, assembly GCA_030770085.1. Taxonomy (NCBI): domain Eukaryota; kingdom Viridiplantae; phylum Streptophyta; class Magnoliopsida; order Poales; family Poaceae; genus Oryza; species Oryza coarctata. The sequence continues at coordinate 7,755,352 of CM061463.1, read as the reverse complement.
ATGACATAAAGATTGAGGAAGAGCACACACAGCTGATATTGAAAAGGAGAATCGTGTTCTAAAGCCTAAGCTAATAACAATCTATTAATGACATGCAATCTTGAGTAGGTGGTACGTTCAGCTAATACGAAAGGAAAATATAACTGGTTGCATTAACTCGTAACCTTGTTTCTTGTGCTCGTTTAGAAACTTGGCTGCAATTACTGTCCAAAAGGATCCAAACATCTCCTGAAACATAATAGAAATTGCATGCTAGTGCTTTTTTTACCTGAAAGGAAATATATAGAACATTTTTTTTTAGAAAAACAAACCTCCAGCAGTTCCTGACGAATATACGGGCGGCTCATTCTATCAAAATCCCATAGGCCTTCACTAAGAAGCTCCTCCTGAAAGTCAACATAGGTCCTTGGCATCCTGATATACTTGAGAGTTATTCCAAATTGGTACTAATAAACTATGAAGAATCAAAACTGGAGGTTTGAACTTACTTTGAATAACCCAGTTAATAGTGTGTTCATTGAAAATGCCCTGCTCAATATGTAGTGAAAATGAGATCTACGAGAAATCAGCTGTAATAAAATTTGCAACTACTTTGTCAAACCATGATGTGAATGATTGTTGTAGGGAAAGAAGGCACCTGTATGAAAACAATATGCAGACAACACTCAGATAAAGCCATGTACTATCTACCCACCTCCTGCAACACTCTTGTTAGCTGAGGCACAGTCGCAGCTGCGCATACCCTAGCCGTGGCTGTGGTGGATGACGACCAGGGAGGTAGTCAGGGAGGTACTGAGGCCAAAGGCAGAGGAGGCGAAGATGCCACCGTGTTGATGGCCTCGATCTCTGAATCGAAGCAGCAGGTGACATGGTTTGCCCGTGGAAGCATCCAAGATATATATATCTTCTATATTTAAATTAATTTTTTCTATATTTAAATTAATTTTTTAAAAAATTACTATGTAACTATATATATGTATAAAGTGTATATGATTAAGTAAGGACATCGATATCGGATAAGACAAGATTATAAAGTCCAATCCAAAAATGAATCTACTATTAAGCCATATTATCTAATGAGTTCTTCAAATTCTATTAAAAAAAGACATATAACAGTATAACTACAATGATCTTTCAGGAGAAGAGAACATTCAATCTCGAGCAAGAATACATGCCACATTGAGCAAGACCTATGAAGCCACCTTGTCGCTAGCCACCGACTATATCTCGCTGTTTAGTTGTCGTATACTAATTTGATAGGCTAGATATGATAGGTTGCATTCGTCTTATACCCTGTATGGTTTAATTCACATAATACATATAAACGGGAGTAGGACAATTACTCATATCGAGAATCCAAACTTGTATAAAAATCCTTCTGCATTGTTTTATCATTATCATTTCGTAGCTTGGTATCAACCAAATTCTACGCCTATAAATATTATAGTTAGGTATCATCCATTGATAGTTGGCAAGTCAGGTAGAAGCATAGTGTTTCAAAGGTTTACATTAAAGATAACTTTAAAAAGCAATACTTTCGACAAAGATATCGATGATAGCTTAGGTTTGGGAGATTCAACCCGACCAGTAGTTGTTTACCTTTAGATTGGAACTATCATCATCCTGATGATAACTAAACTACTGGAGCTACCAATCTACATATCAAAGTCGCAATATCAGGGCGATCAAGAATATTACACTAGGATCTAAAAAACCGATGCAAGAACTCAGAGCTGAGGTATCCAAATCAACGTCATCGTCTACATCTTCTCCCTCCGAGGATAAAGACATCACTCCTATACAACACTTGGTAACAACACATTCTCTGTTGGACCAACCTCTAACAGACCTTTTCGCCAACCCCCAGTTTACAACATGGTTTGAGAGAACGAAGTCTTCAATCACCAACCTCGATGCTGCTTTTGCTAGAGCTATGGGAGAAAAGCTGAAGAAGACTCTATCACCTAGTGAAAAATCACTACCCTCACATGACAACCAGAAAGAAGATAGAACCGTCTACCCTTAGGTTGGTGGAAACAATCATCGTGCTTGCAAAAATGCATGGGATTCCCTTTAATGACGAGATGTTTCGCCATGACTCCGTTCTCACCAAGACCATGATCTACGTGATGATTTAGAGAGATACATAAGGGCCTGTGCAAGAAAGGACAACCACGAGATTGCCGAGAACATCGCGAAGACTATGGCTGCTCTCCACATCGATGTCGAGGAGAGGAAGATCCACAAAGTAGCAAGCGTAGTCAATAAGGTTCTCGATCGTCGCATCGACACTGAGATCGTGATGACCGACAACAACCTTCTCAAGAACCAGACCGTGACAACTCACCTAACAACTTGTCATCATTCTCATTCTTATCATCATCATCATTTTCATCATTATCAAACCCAGATTCTTGGAGACACCATCGAAACGATAACCGTCATTCCTCTTTTCAACTAGATAGATATTATGCATCGTTCATCCATTCTATTAGAGAAGTGAGATGAACATCTAAGTTTTGACCTGGTATAGTAGAGAAGTAAAAAGGAGCTTAGGTTATAAGAAATTTCTTTATCGATCATACATGGTCGTCCTCGGCCGATAAGATTGAAGCTTTGGTTGCTCTATTGTTTTGCTTGGTGATTGATCTTCATCGATCATAAGTGGCCGACCTCCTCGGCCGATAGCAATCAATGAAAAAAAAACACTTCAAAAAATGTACCGTTGTGGATGTTTATGAGTTTGATGGTTTATTTATTATCTTGTCCGTATGTTTACTATAAGGTATTTGATATATGATATTAAAAAATGAGATAAAATCTTGTGAATTTATAGTGTTATGATTTGCTAGGCAATTCATGCACCTTTGACTCCATCTACCATCACAGTGGAAGTCGTTCCAGATGTATGACAACGATTTATGCACTAAGAAGTATTCCACTTTATTTTTTTATTCATCCTTTTATTTTTTAAATAATTAATGTATTAGAGTTTAAAAAGATTTACTACATTAAGCAGTTAATGCCTTAATTTACTCCTGGTCCAATCTGCCATATGGATTAAAATAAGTGCTCCAAAGTGCAATTTACTAGAAAAAAATGGTGCATGTTATATAGCGTTATACTCTCTCCAATCATAAAGATTTGATATTATTGGTAAAATTTGGTCAGGTTTTAAAAAAAATTGTTTAAAAAAATACGTGCAGTTATGTCATAGAAAGTACTATCCTAATACACTAGTCGTATTAGAATTTATAATATTATTTTAATATAAAATTAATTATTAAAGTTTTAAAATTTTAAGCAACTATTATCCAAAACATCGAATATTAATATGTTTGGAGGAAGTATTTTTTTTCAAGACAGTATCAGATCATGGTGGCTTAACAAACCATTGGGTTCCATTTTAGGAAAAAAGAATCACGAGCACGCTGTCCATATTCAACCTTTTAATTTTTTATCGCAACAAACTTTACAAATTCAAACAATTTTGTATAAAAACAAAAAAAATGTAAATTAAAAAAATTATGAAAAACAAGGGAGAGAGTGCGCGTAGCAATTTTCTGTGTTGCCCGGTCTTGCCCTTGCTGTCCGTTTTCCATAAATTTTCCTCCCCCGTCGCGCTCCCCCGCTTCCCTTCCCTTCCCATCCGTTCCTCCTCCACTCGCGCTCCGCCTCTGCATCCATCTCTCCTCCACCCAGCCAGATCCCTCCGTCCCCGCGTCGTCGGCCATGGCGGACCAGCTCACCGACGACCAGATCGCCGAGTTCAAGGAGGCCTTCAGCCTCTTTGACAAGGACGGCGACGGTCTGCTCCCTCTCCCCGCTCTATCTCTACTTCTCTATATACTTTCTGCTTTGAACTCTGATGCTTTGCGCGATCCGGTTTGTGCGTGCGTGTGCTCTCGATGCGATGCGGTGGATTCGGCTCGCGGGTGCGCGCGGCGGGAGATCCGATCGCTGCTGTCTGAGCGGATCGATGCGTGGGGTCGCGATATGGGTGTCGGGGGTTTCGAGATGTAGATCTCGCGCCATGCTATTGCCGGAGTTGTTGCGGTGGTGATCTCAGAGCAGGAGAGCGCCTTCCTGCGCTGTTTGTCGGTTGATCACACCTCGAGGAGGGTGGAAATAGCTTAGAAGATAGATCTCCTGGTTGTAGAATGGTTGTTCGGTTGTACCGTGAGAGTTCATTCAGCATAATGATCATTAACCTCGCGAAAATCCCCTTTGAAAAACCAAAGTCCTCTTAGAAATGGCAATGGATTGCATGATAAGTTGGTGCTGTGGTGGCTATAATAGGCATAGACGCAGTGTGCCCATGGATCAGGCTGCGAAGTACGTAGCATGACGAATTGCATCCCTATTGCAGGGTTGCTAGCTGGAGAATGGTGTGTTGCTATCCGCTAGATGTTGCTTGCTAGGCATGGCTATGGCAGCAGCAAAGAGATGCAAAGTGCTGCAGGTGTTAGGTCTATAGGAAGAAAGTATATATGCGTGATTGAGATAATCATCCGCATGATGATGGCGTGCTGTTGGTAAAGGGACTTTACTAGTACTTTTTTTTAAAACCAAAGACTTAGTTTTGTGCCGCAGATTCTTATATTTCCCAGCAATGTTTGGAACTATGCAAAGTAGAATAAAGGTCCTAATGGTTAATGACACCTCATATGTTCACAATGATTTTACCTAATATTTAGATTTTAAAAGTGGTTCCATATGGCATCTTTGATGCTTTAAATTTTATGAGTGCCAATACTTCTCTAGTATTGTATTAAACTTAAACATGCTAATTCTTCTTCATACTATAAGGTTGATTATGGTATTGTATTAAACTTAAACTGCAAATTCTTCTTCATGCTATAAGGTTGATTATGGTGTTTTAGACTTTTAGTATATTGTGTTCTTCCTATTGTGAGAAGAGAAGTCATGTGAAGACATACATATTTTAAATCCCCACTGATACTTTTTTTGTAAACAAACTAATGATGCTGGAAGCGTGACACTGCACTTTTTAGTTTGATGAAGCTAAAACATATCTTAAATTGCGATGGGCTCTTGAATGTTTCAAAAATTGAAGCTGGACAAGTTTTTAAAAAAATACACACAGCTGTATGTTATAATACGTTTTCAACATAAATATATAATAGATCAGGAAATCACTTGTATTCCTTTTTTTTTGAAGCATGCCTATCAAGTTGATCTAATTTTTACCTCAAACTATTATTGGTAAATAGAAAAGTTAAGCTCTCACATACTGTTTATGTTCTTGAGTTAATCCTAGTTTAACGGTGCACATGTGTTGTTTTTCTTTTCTTAAATGATTCCATTCATTGAGATAAGGTACAGAGTATGAGTAAGTGATAATGTGAGAATAATTGTGGCCCTTTGTTTTTGGCTTTTTGCATAATTGGAGTGAAACTGATTTCATGAATGAAAATTATACTTCCTTGTTTTGTACAGGTAGTTAGGCCTTAAGACAAACTCATATTGTACCAGAATCAGGTGTGCAAATGGCACCTCATGATGCATGTTTGTCCCAAAGATTATCCTTCCTCTGGCAGGATGCCAGGATGCATGTAGTATAATGTAGCACTAACTATGAGACATTTTTTCCCACAAATCCTAAATTCTTAATGTTTGTTCAACTTCATATTTTCCATATTTCGTTTACCAGATACACTTTGTGCTATCTATAAAGCTTGGCTTAATTGTATAAGTGTCAGCTATGTCATGCTGGAAATAATGTGCAGATCTAGAGTTGATTGGATAATTATTTTTTTAAAAAAAATAGAAAGTTCTGGAGGAAATGAATATTTTTTTGTAATTACTTGCCCTGCTATCTACTGATCTTTGACAAAAAGGAATCTTTCTCTGTGTGTGTGTTTTGGTGGGGGGTGGGGGTGGCTGTATTTCATAGTATGGCATTAATATCTTTTTTGTCAGACCGTACATTAATTATTTATTGGAGTGCCTTAGTGGTACATTGTTTGAACTGTATTTATGTCTGTTCTTATTTCCCACCATATTTGCTTTAATGATCTGGAATTTTTAGATCTAAGTAACTGAATAACGGGCTAACGGCTACCTTCTGAACAGGCTGCATCACTACCAAGGAGCTTGGAACTGTGATGCGCTCATTAGGGCAGAACCCCACTGAGGCTGAGCTTCAGGACATGATCAATGAGGTGGATGCTGATGGAAATGGAACGATTGACTTTCCTGAGTTCCTCAACCTGATGGCGCGCAAGATGAAGGACACTGATTCTGAGGAGGAGCTTAAGGAAGCCTTCCGTGTATTTGACAAGGACCAGAATGGCTTCATCTCGGCAGCTGAACTCCATCATGTCATGACCAACCTCGGTGAGAAGCTTACAGACGAGGAAGTGGAAGAGATGATCCGTGAGGCTGATGTCGATGGTGATGGTCAGATCAATTATGAAGAATTTGTGAAGGTGATGATGGCCAAGTGAAATGCCATCTAGAACTCACCTGGTGGTAGTAACCAGTGTAGCTTTGAAAACTGACAGCATTTGGTTATGGGAATGAACATGCTTGTTGTTTGTTTTCTTCTCAGGAATGTTTGGTAATTTCGTTTGGATTTGTTTTCAGTTGTACAACATGTCTGTTATCTTGGTATAATGATTCTTTTACCTTCCAAATTGATATAATGTTCTTGTAGTGCGTGGTATGAAGCTTTAGGAACTTTATGACATTTTCTTTGTCTATGCACTATGCTGTCGATTTCTCTAAGTGCAGGATTACTGATTACAAAATGTTATGCAACCATAACGATCTACATAATGTATTATTGCTGATATTTAATCATACTACCTTCATTTTTAAATGTATAGCGCTGTTGATTTTTGAATATTATGTTTGACTATTTATTTTATTAAAAAACTATGTGAGTTTGATTTATTTTGTTGTGATTTGTTTTGTCATTAAAGGCACTTCAAGTATAACTTATAGTTTAGTTTTACATATTTGCACTAAATATTTTGATCAAACGTCATGCTCAGTTTCCAACAGGACGAGAGATTTGTTGTTGTTTCGAAAGTTCACTGCAGATCTTATGATTGAATACCTGGTCGAAAGTGTAAGTGTGCCCTTTATTATCCTCTCTTTTCCCCGTTCTTGCCTTTTACTTTTTGAAAGGTTCATCGATGGAGTAGCAAATTTATTTATCTTGTCAATTTAGTACCATCATGTCCATGTTGCAGCTTTTGAAATATAAAACTTTATCATCTGTATTAAATTCGAAAAGGAAAGGCAACTTAAGAATCCATTATTGGTTGTCTTATTTTCTGAGAACATCTGGTGGAAAACGACAGTCACAGGTTTTTCTCTGATCTTTCAAAATTGGATTATTATGGATTTTTATTTGTCCAGAAGAGGGGGAGAAATCTCAAAAAAGAGGATTATTCAACGAGGAATTCATCAAAAATTGCAGTTCTGTCCCGTCTACTGAATCTTCTGTGTGGTTCTGAGCCTGTTGTTTTTTCAACAAAACAGAGAACTTTTCAATGGTCAAACGTTTCCCATTCCTTTAATCTTAAACAGAGCAAAGGAAGTAAGAACTAGATTATTTTCAAATCAGGTGAGATAGATTTTCACGGAAAAGTCTGGTTTCCACCGTGCCAAACTTTTTTTTATTTTGAGGGGGAAAAAGAGAGAGAAGTTTGTTCACTACTTTGCACTGGGTTCGTACTTCATTATATCATCCATTTTCTGTAATTTATTTTCACCCTTGAAAAGTTTTCTTTTAATTTGTAATGTTAGTTTTCATTCAAAAAACACATAAAACATTGACACTTGTATTTCTCGAGAATTTGCGAGGGCAATCATTTTTTGACACGGTTGGTTGTGTACCACTGTGAATACAAAGTCCGGGTTTTAATCTATTTTCTAAAAAAAATATCAGTTTTGTCGATGTCAGACCATTTATACAATCTTGTCAATTTCAACACTATTTCAACAGGCGGAGTAATTTTGTTATACATGTCAATTTCAGGCCATAGCTAAAATCTTCATACGTAACCAACACTATTTCAACAGGTGGAATTTTTACTTCGGATTATTCCTCACCATGAAAAGGTGGCATCTATCCTTCCCTCTGCAGAAGAAAAGGGAACAAGAGAAAGAAAGCATCTTAGCAAAAGTAGATGCCCATTAGGCCATTAGCATATCATTACATGATGACCCTTTCAGAAAAAAAAAGAATTACACAATTGATCAAAGCTTTTACAGCTTTGACACTGCCAGCACATCAACCTAGATTAAGTTCAGACATCTCCATCTTTTTCTTCCTCTCTCTTTATGCCACTCCTATATCAGATACTCAGATCAAGAACTGCATCAACCAGTGCAGCTTAAATTTATACAATGTGCATGAACGCAGTTCCAGCCTTCCAGGGTTCCAGCATAATGTCCATCTCATGGCTTAAAGCAAAAAATCCATCTACTACTGTTCAACTGTAGCTCCCATGCTGCATGTGCCAGCCTTGGTTTACCTGAATTCCATGAGCTACCCGTGCCACAATCTCTTGGCTCAGCTTCCTATCTAACCTCTGCCCTAGCTAGTTGAGTCTAGGTAATATGCATACTAGTTTACTAGATACAATATCATATATATAGTAGCCCTACTTTGTTACTAGTTTTGTTAGGATTCTTCAGTCTTACGTGGAAGATAGAAACAAAGACAATGAAATGGATCACCATGAGTTTAGAGCAGTCAAAATCATGAGGCTTTGAGGCCTGAAAATTGAGGCATGAGGTATTTTCCCCCTTTTACATCCCATCTCTTGAAAGCGACACATATTTGGACAATAATGGCATAGATTAATATTAAAATTGTCATGATAATAGCATTCATGTTATGGAGGGAACTACAAAAAATATAAACACTAGCTAGCTATAAAACAGTGAAACCTCGAATCCTCCTTGTTCAAAGGATAACACTTTTGAACGGTCCAGATCGAGAAATCCCGATCATTTTCCCCCCAAGAGTTCTGATCATCTTTACAATTGACATACCTCAAACATTGGTAAAACAAAAAATCATGATCCAAAATCGATCAGGTTATGTTAATATGTTGTCATTCGAATGCGATGGAAGAGGACTTGAACTTGGGTGGCCAGGTGGGTGCATCGCTCCCCTCTGGGCCGGAGTGCTCAGTGCATTCGATCTTGCTCGTCCGCACCCTCCTCCTCACGTGCAGGTGCGACGCTCCCCACGACACGACGCGCCTGTACAGCGTCCCGGCCAAGCCTTGGGCGTCGCGGTGGTGGTGGCGGCGGCGGCGGCGCGGCCATCCGGCGCCCTCGAGAGCGCCGTGCAGCCCGGCCACCACCTCGGTCATCGCCGGTCGGCGTTCCACGCGCTCCGACACGCAGCGCGTGGCCACGGCGAGTACGCGGGCGACCGCGCGCTCCTCCTTGGCGTAGCGTGGGGCGGTGACCCTCCCGTCGAGCACCTCGCGCGCCATGCCGGCGGCGACCAGCGGCACCGCCCAGGCGACGATGGACGACGGCGAGGTGTTCACGTCCATCACCTTGCGCCCGCTGAGGAGCTCGAGGAGGACGACGCCGAAGCTGAACACGTCGCTTTCCGGGCCGAGGCGGCCGGGCTCCGTGTAGCAAGGGTCCAGGTACCCGATCGTGCCCGCCGGCGCAGGCCCCGCCGCGTCGTCGGGAGGGCGGGCGCCGCCGGCGTCGGCCGCGGGGACCTTGACCGCGAGGCTGAAGTCGGCGAGGCGGGCGCGACCGTCTCGGCCTAGCAGTATGTTGGCCGATTTGACGTCACGGTGGATCATGCGGGGCTCGCCAGCGTGCAGCGCCCGCACGGCCTCCGCCACGTCGAGTGCGATCTCGACGCGGCGCGGCCACGGCGGCGGCTTCGGCGACCGGTGCAGCAGGTCGTGCAGCGAGCCGTTGGGCATGTACTCCATCACAAGCATCCTCTCTCCCTTCTTCCCCGCCGCCACGCCCGCGCTCGCCGGCGCCACCACCACGCCGACGAGGTTGACCACCCCCGTCATCTTCCCCGCCGCCGCGAGCACCGCAATCTCGTTGCCGAGCTTCACCTCCCCCTGCGCGTGCGACGCCCTCTTGACAGCAACAACAACCTTCTTGGTGCCTTTGCCCCTGAGCCTGGCCATGTACACGCAGCCATGGCTGCCCTTCCCGACGAGGTTCTTGGCCGCGAAACCCCCGGTTGCCGCCTCCACCTCCTCGTACGAGAACTCCCTCATGGCCAGCGCCGAGCAAGCTCCTCTTGGTTGAAATGGCCAACGGGAAGGAGGAAAGCTTGGAGCTTTGTAGGAAATGTAAAGCAGAAGCAGCAGCAACTAGCAAGTAACAACTAGGCTGGGAAGGGAATAAAGAGAAAAGGAGGAGGCCAAGAACAAAGGTAAAGGCATTCATGGATCATCAAAGGTAAAGTTGGTGGCTGCAATTTTCAGAGAGAGAAAAGATAAAAAGAAAATCCAAACTCTAGAGAGAGAGAGAGATTCAGAATTCTAGAGGGATAAAAAGAAACTCAAAATTCTATAGAGAGAAAGAGAGATAAAATACAGAAGAAAACGCAATTTGGATAGAAAGAAAAAGAGCAGTATTACACTACTGTGATGGTTATGCTTTTGCTTGGTCTCTTAAAGAAGAAAATTTGTCTTTTGTCAAAAGTAGGAATAAACAAAGCTAAATCACGAGCGATGAATTAACATATAATTAATTAAATATTAGTTAAATAAATTTAAAAATAAAATTAATACAATTTTTTAAAAATAGCTTTTATATAAAAAATTAAAAAAACAAACCATTTAACATGCTAAACTGAACTGCCGACAGACCTAAAATAGGCTTACCTGCTGCTTCTCTCTCTCTCTCTCTATTATTATTATTACGGTTGTTTATGGGAGATCGAATAAAACGGCGGCATGCACACACGATGCGTTGGGGTTTGGATCGTTGGAGTGGTTGAGGTAGCAGAGATACACTAGATGCAAGATCCTCGCGGCAAGCGAACAAATCGGCAACAGAGAATGCCGATTTGTCAGGAGGGGAATGTGGAATATGGTGGACTGGTTGGGGTTCAGATCCGTTCACTTGTGTAGTGTAGGCGTCCGTCCTTGCCTGCTTGGACGCCAACGCCTGGCCCGGCTGGCTGGCCTGGCTAGAACTAGTATTAACTCTGTCCAAAAAAAAAAGTTGCTATTGTGATTGCTGCGATATGTTGCGTTTATAGTAGTGGCAATTTAAAATTGACCTTCAAAGACTGCAATACGAAGAAATGCTTGGTAACTGAGGTATGTTTTGGGTGAATTTATCTTTATCGTTTTGAAAGAAAAGTAATTTTATGTCTGCTTAATTACGATAGTTTTTTAATTATGTGAAAGACATATATGGTCACTCTAGTGAGTTCGTACTATGAGACATGTTTAAAAAGATGAGGACCAGTAACAAACATTAGGGTAAGTACACTCTTACCGAAAATACATACGTATCTAATATTTGTGAATATCAATATTTAAATTATTAATATATGAAATTATGCACCAAAAATGGACCACACCACACCTTATGCTCTTAATTGCTGCATATTGTGACAGTATTGTAGATCTGCTAAGATTTTATCTTTTCTCCATCTCACATGTATCTATACAAAGTTTTTAGCAAACCATAATGTGATTATTCCTACTTTAGTAAAGTCCAATACATCTGTTCTCTACTTTAATGAACTATAATAAAACGATTTTTTTAAAAATAGTGACAAATTAAAATAGAAAAAAATGAAGTTTCTATGGGATGGGGGAGTAGATGACAAGGCAAATGAAATTCCTTTTAGTTTCCACAGGTATCTTGTCAAATTTTAAATTTGCTGGAAAATCTCCCTGTGGCCATAACTAATCTTGCTCCTGCATATACGTTCTTCGCCTTCATGCTATCATCTATCATTCATGTCGGTGCTCCCTTTGTTCGTTGTCAAATCATCAAACCGGTTGCATATCTCGATCATGGCGCCAGTTGCGATGAAGTCGACTGACAAAAGTCTCTTGCCATTGATTTTTCATCACTAACAAGCAAGAATATTATTAACCCTAGCTAACACGCATGCAGAATATACTAAACACAAACGAATGAAAGACTATACATGTTTGGTGACCATAAACATGGATTTTTTTTAAGGTGCTCTAAGTTTGTTTGGACCATCCATTAGACTTTGATCCAATGGTTGATATTACCTCACTAGTGGTAAGACCCATAATAAGGAAAGTGGTAATTCTTTTCCATGTGCTATTAAAAGTAACATTATTAATAAGGTAGGTGGAATTTTTAGTAAAAATAATATCACTTATTATGTTATACAAATGTAAAATGTATTAATTGTGCAAATTATATATCATATTCTGAATGCAATTTATTTTTATCATATTTGAATCATATTTAGAGTCAGGTATCAACCCCTGAATTCAAAATTTTGAATCAGACATGAAAACAAACAACGTATAGACACTGAAAGCCAATGTGTATTATTTTTTTAAAAAAAATTAAAGCCGTAGAAGAAATTTTTGTGATGTCTGGATGTTCGAAGTTATTTGTGTGGCTTCACATATTCCAAAATTGAAATCATAATGACGTGCATGTTTCTCCATACAAAGCATGCATTCATGTTTAAATTTAGAAAGGGCAATTCTCTTCATCTTTTCCTTTTATGCCGTGATCCATTAATTGAAATGAGCAAATATATTTATATTATAAAAAATGACTGATTAATCAATGGCTAGGATTTGTTGTACACTGCTACCTCTAGGGAGGTAAGGAGTAGTACCATAAAATAGCTCCATACACATACATAGGACAAACACTCCGGTGACCCTGACATGGCGGCAAGGAATCACGAATGATCAAGCACCATGATTATTATAATTATCATAGATCACGCACCTAACCTATCTTGAAAAATGAAACACTTGTGCACTTCACCAGGTGACCTAGGTATTTAGCTAGGTAGCTATCGATCGATGATACAGCTGGTGAATGAATCACGCGTATACAATGTGCTAATTAAGTTGCTGGATTAAACTAATTGCATACCGGCCGGAGACGCTGACACGAGCTAACTCAAATTATTCTGCGGTTGTCTTATTGCGTGATGGATAGCAGTACTGCTGGATCTGTACAGTTTGCTTGTTCTTACAAGTATTCATTATGAAATTGATCTTAGTGATCAGATTTATAGTATTATTTTATCTAAATTTATAGTGCTATCTTTATATATTTCAAGACGGATATAATTATATAGACTCCTATAGGAAAGGATTGTTCTCCAGACCAAATGATGATTTTTTTTATGCGCTCGATTGTGTGATGACGCGATTGTGGTTCCCTCCTCGATTTTGCTAGCACACTCCAACCACCATTCTACCTAGGTGATGATCAGTGAGCTAGCATAGAGGCGACTGACCATCTGACCATTCTATTTCATTGTACTCTAGTATTATACTCCGTACATATGTGGTATTTAAGGGAAAGTATCTTTTTTGTGCGGGGTAAAATTATGGGTGCATGGCAGTAATCGTTAGTTAGGTTCAAAGTAAAAAAAGAGAAAATTCATTATGTTTTTAGATAATGAATTTCATTTCGGCATTTGCTTGAAAGAAAACTACAAACTAATTATTGTTTGTGTATCTATGAGTTTGCTATATCCCTTTTAATGTTATATGTCCTGGAGTTTTTATTTTAATTATTTATATACACTAATACTATATCGGATCCCGCTCTAAACTATCTCATATAATAGATTTGTTTTTTTTATCACATATGAATGGTCAGTGATGACACCACCTCACCTGTGACGGGTTAAGGCCAATTAGAGCTAAAATAATCTGTGACGTGCTATAAAAAAATCCGTCACAGATGAGGTAGCATCGCAAACTGATTATGCTTACGATCTATCAGATATAACATAGTTCTGACTATCACTTTAACAACCTATTACAAATAAGATAACCCATGCATGTGATTGCAAACCTATCAGAAATAACTTAGTCACCTGTGATGGTGTAGATTAGCACTTATTTTAGAGAATCACCTATGACTGGTTTTGTTTGAAACCCATCACAGGTAGTGCTCATCTATAACAGGTTTTAGGGTTTAGGGTTTAGAGTTTTACTTAAAACTCAATAATAGTGTGGTTATTCAAATAAATAAATAAATAAATTTTTTTGACTAGCCTCAAGAATATATTCTCAGACCTATCAGTTACCAGCAGCAATATTACTATAATTAAACATCCAAAATTCTAATAAAGTCATATATATATGGACATATCAATAAGATCACACATATACATATATATATAGATCTCTCGTATATTCAATGGTAGATATTTATCAACATATACATATATTAATATCTAGAAATCATATATAGATACAATTTTTATTTGAATCCACAAACTTACTCATAGCCATATACATATCACCCATGCATTTTCAAAGAAGAACCACGACTAATTGTGAAGTTAAAAACTGAAAAAAAAATTAAATAATATATTATAGATTTTTTAAGGTCAGGCTAACATCTTTTTTAATATAACTTTTTTTATATATAAATGGCATATTCTCTGATCATTTAACAACTAAGTATATACATACACAAGCACATATATAGAAAAATACATAAATATCAATATAAAATATATGATATAATTGTTAAATCGATAACATTGATCATTCACTTTTATTCTATTTAGGTCAGGACAAATGTGCGTTGGGTCAATCTAATGTATGTTCCACATATTTGTATATATAGTGATACTATAGTTAGTTTATGACAATAAAAATTACAAACAAAAAGTACAAACTTCTTAAAACTCTTCTCGTTGTATTCTCCCTTCTCAACATCATAAAGCATCTGAGAAAGATGATGGTCAATATCAATGATATTATCGTCAAACAAAAAAGTGACATACATGTCATCTCGATCTTCTTGTTTCTCCTAGTGTTCATCGTCCATTTTTTCAACAGGAATATTCTGCACTTCTTGCTCCCCGTGTTTGCTCCAATAATTATAACCCTTCACAAAACCTCTACATATAAGATGAGATTGTAATTACATTTTATCTGTAAATATTTTCTCATTTCTATAGTCTATGTATAGACAAACCACATATTCCTTATTCTCCTTCTCTTATTATTCTCTGCAACATTTAGGAATTTAACTACTTTATTTCTAAACTCATGGCTTAAGTGGTTAGTATTGTATATCCGATCCATTTGCACATATATAATAAAATTAGTTTGGATGAACAAACTATATTACTACTTAGCCCAAATTTAGCTCTTTTTTATTTAACCTCTCAATATCAAGACAAAGATTTGCCCCCTTTACCCTCCCATATAAAATATAAACAGTGTACAAGATGGATTAGCCAACAAATACATCTATGAAGGTATATATAGAAGGTATCTAACATCTGTCGATTGCCAACACACTAACCATCAAAGATGTGGTCAAAACACCTGTGACGGGCTGTAGAAGTGGACACACGTCATATAGTAAGACACACATCTGATGGGTTATACTAAAAACCATTAAAAATAGTAAACCCTCATCTCTAACGGGTTTAGACTAGATAATCATCATAAGTGAGGGCTAACGTGTGATCGTCTGTCTACTAGACCCAATAGAGATGAGCTGACCTTATTTCTATCAGTTTTATACAACGGTACATTACAGATATGACCTCACCTATGACATGTCCAGTCATTCTATCTCATCTCTAATAGGTCTCGATATGGCTTGTCAAAGGTAAGGCTATCCATGACGAGCCAATAAGGTCTGTCACAGATGGATTGTCCGAGATAAGAGGTTATGTGCTAATGTAAATAAGACAACTGTCCATCAACTAATAGGCATATAAAGAATCAAAATGAAAACTTATGGGCATATAGATGATGAGGCAAAATTTAGGAGTTATTGAGTTGACATAAGAAATTTTCTTAAAAAATATATAGGGTTTAACTTTTTATGTGCGTGACTACACGTATGTAGGTGTGCTTTTAACAATTTTTTTTACTTACGAGTGTGTACATAGGGATTAGGGTATGTGTATAGCAGTACATGTGGGCATGTTTCTTCCATGTGATCAAAAAAATAATGTTTAATTATAGGATCTGTCTATTTATGGACATATTTAAAATAACCACTTGAACCGTCCAAATTACGTTAAGATTAATACATCAATATTCTACAGTAACCTTATCCTCCTTCGCTTCTACCACGTGAGCCACCGCATGCTCACTCCCGACACCACCTCTATGGCCTTGCCAACGAGGGAAGAAACCAATGGTGTTAGCGAGCTCCGCCTAACCGCTCTCCCCTCTGCCAGCTTCCCTATCCTCCAAGCTACAGCGAGGTACCCTGCCCGTCTTCTTTCACGTCTTCAGTGTCTCTCCCGTTGTCTCCGTCCCCCTAATTACTCTAAATCTAATGCTCCTACCATTGATCCCATTCATTGTTCTCTTTCAACCCTACAGCTCTATAAGCGCCACTGTCATCTCGTCGCCCACTTGTTGTCTTTTCAACGTGCTGAAGCACTATTTATATGTGTGGTGGTGTGATCATAGATATATGACTTTAATCTACCAATGTTTTAGTTCTGACATGCATAAATATTATTTTGTGCACGGACCAAAAGACACATGATCTTAAAAAAGATCCGTTGTACGCTAATAGCTGGCCCAGTGGGCGAACATACATCCATTGTGTTTGATAGAAGCTGAGCACTCCCTCTCCTTCACGGACCTAGGTGGCACTGGGGTTCTCATAAGCCCAAGTTAGTGTTTGTTGCTGCCTGGTTACAAGTCGACGGTGTAAATGATTCTGTCTTCCACATCCTCCGCGCGCTACGCTACCTTTGGAACGCGCGCACGCGAGGATTATGTGCCATCTCAGTAGTGTGCAGTGGTCATCATCTCATCGAGAGGAGCACAAGAAATATTCCTTGGCGTGTTCGTTGCGTAGAGACCAGGCAGAGCATATATATATAGTTAGCGTGCGTCCTTGTCAAGGACCGCGGCTACGAATAGAGAAGTACGTCTACAACGCGTGCGGGGTAGCTGCCAAATTAGACAAAGCCAAACCAAACGTATGCCGGTGTTTCGTTACTATAATTTGTTTAGTTTTGTCTTGCTCCCGCAGGCAAGCTAAGTTAATTATAAGCAAGCTGTCATAGCTAGCGTGGGTGGGATTGTCAGGTATGCGATGGTCTGTCTCATGGCCATCGGCAGGGCTTTTGCAGCTGCTGATGCGATGTACGAGATCACACGCTATATATACATATGTCGGGGCTGTTTATGGGTTTAATTATGTATTGATCGGGTGGCATGTTTGGTACGCTGAAATTGGAAGGAATTCAGTACGTGTCCGCTCCTGTTTAATTGTTTTGATGAACGTCACGGCCAAATATTTATCAGCTGATCAGTCAATATACCACCTATGTCACAAAAGAGATCACAAAATGCAGCCGTCTCAAAAAAAAAATCATAGCATGATCGGTTTCCCGTTGAATCGATTCATTCCTGGATGGGTTAATTCCTCGAACGAGACAGATAGTAACCCAACAAGAATGGCTGCACTTGTCCTGTAACGGGCACGTCGGCACGTATCATCGATCGCCTATAAAAATCAGATTTCAGCGTATAAAAACCGCGACGTTTTCCTGCCAGATTGATCGCCACTTGGGGCACACTTGGCCACGCGCGCGATCTTGGGCACTAGTAGTACTAATGGCCTGAGCCGCGACGCGACCCGTACGTACGTGCGATATGCATGCCCTGCTTCTCTTGGGCCAACAAGCTTGGTATCGCAAGCCTGACAAAATAGAAAAAGTTTCATGAAAGGTTTGCTTGTTGTAGCTCCGGCGACGCCTCGAATCATTCTTCTCCCTCGCCGCCAAGTCATCTCGCGATCTCGACAACCTCTCAACCAACCAGCCAACCAGCCAGCCAACGTATTTCAGGAGCTGATGCCTGACGGCCATGTCGCCGCCGTAGAAGAGGAGAGCGGTGAGGTCGGCCGCCGGCGACGAAGAACAATGATCGCCTGAGAGGTCATCAAGGCAGTGCTGGGCTCAGCTAGTTGGGCCGCTTCATGGGCCCGTAAAACAGCATCAGTTGCTGTAGAAATTTCGGATCCTAGCCGCACGTTTAGGTCCAACGGTTTGTTACATGGGTCGGAGAATTAGAATTAAACTCCAATCCCTCCTCAGGACTCAGGAGAAGCGAATTTCATAAATAGATGCCCAAAACGTTACGACCTGAAGCCCAGTATCGAAGAAACTTCCCTCGTATGGGCCAACAAAAAAAAATATAAACAGATATAGTATCACAAATTTGTCATTAAAATTTGGAGACTCCAAATTTGGCCCCATGTAGTAAGTAAATTTTGCACATTGCATGACAAAAAATAAACAGAGAAATTAAACAACAAATTCGCAGAAATTTCCCTTACACAAGGTTCGTCTAAATTCATCGAAAAAAAGTACTAGTCCGTAAATTGATTTTCTTTCCAACTTCCATCTGAGCGCGTGATCACACGTAAGATGATATTCATAGAAAAGCTATATTTAATATGAAGACAAACCAAATCCTAAGTCTAAATTAGTTGGCATTGCTACATAATTATCTGGCTAAAAGATCGTGTAATATGCATTAGCCCTTTCAACACACTAACCGACTCATGTAACAACCAACCATTAATTTGCCGAACTTTTGTGCATGCATATCTCCACATATATGGCATGCGCAGTAGACTTATGTTTATTCGTCCAAGTAGGAATATCTCCAAATGAATGGCATGTGCATTGCTTTGGAATCCAAAATGCCATCTGTTCTAATTCTTTTGGTTAGGTGGTTGCCTACAAAGAAAGGATTTTCATATGAGAAAAGACCAAAACCAAGAATAAGATTGATTGGTATCATCTGAGAATAAAAGGAAACAATAATAAAACTGAAAATAAGACCGGTAGTATGAAAAACACATATGTAACCGATAAGGTGGTAATTGAACTGGGTGAGTTCAGACAACATTGTTAGTGATAACAATTAATTGAGAAAAGTATGCATCTGTTAAAGACATCGTACCTTTTGATCTGTCACTAGTGTACCTACTACATATATATACCACTCTAAAACGGTAAACACTATGCAAATGCACAAAATCTTGATAAAGATGAAAACATGACTATTCATATCAAACAACAATTTTAGCTGTTTATATCTGGTGATAGTGCACACTTGGAGAGAAGCATGATTATGTTCGATGTAGCGGTTCAGGGCATGTCTCAACAAAACTAATATAATATAAAAAAAGGGCACATGTAGATGATGGGCACTATTAACTTCACCAGTTTAACATGGTCACAATAAGATGCCCTATTAAAAAAGCACACAAAAAGCTTAAATAACTGTACTAACTACTAACTAACAACTTCAACATTTGCAAGCCCCTTTTATGGTTTACCACACAGCCAAGCATAGTGAGTATATCTTAATAACTGAGAATGAACCATGGCAATCCATGCTAATGCTTTTAATCTTTACCTAACGGGCAAAAAGATTAGGAAAGGTAAAAATATATGTCTATGAACAAACAGGTAGTTTGCACTTTGTTTGGTTACCATAAGCAAAGTGTGATATATATCAGCTTTCATACATCTAAAGGGTCTTAAGCAATTTGTTCCCTCTATTATACTATTAAATTATAATGATAAGAAGTTGAGAACTAATGTGTCATACAGAAAAACATGACAGATGCAAAAGAAAACACAGTACAGTATGTGCTTTTTATAGTAAATCATGTCTAGAAGTGGGATTTATAATCATTGTTTTTTTCCTTTGAGAAAGGAATAATGGAATATAGAATGTGAGTTTCCAATATTTGTTAGATTTATTATTTGTTACCATTACTGGTTCTTGAGCTGACTTGCTCACATTTTGCACCACTGCTGCATTTCTAGCCAGGCCTTTGGTCTGCAACAGGAACACTTGCAATCAATTATATGAATACCAGTAGCCTGCTCTTAAAACATCCAACAATTAATGCAAAAACACTGCAGATTTCATTTTTTCCCCTAATATGTAGGTTTTGGCCAGATGCATCATACTTTGGGATTAGCCTTGACTTACAGGCATGGTATTGGATTACTCTAGTGACTACAATACGGTTCAAAGAATTATCGAGCTCCAGATATATTAGCTAAAAGACATGCACAATGATATGATATGATTACCTTAGGTGTGGCACAATCATAAGTTTTCATCGTTAGTCCTAGAGATTAGGAGTTTGTTTCTTTGAATCAACTATGTGGTCCAAATAGATCGAAAAAGTATTGAGAGATACATGTGATTGCTGATATACTTCATCTGAAAAGATGAAATGAATTAGAATTACTGGTTTGGCCGGTCTGATAAAGGCATGAGCTACTTGGCTATTTAAATAGAAACCAACATGACTCTTTTAAGCCAACGATTTCTTTTGAAGATCCGTTTCTAGAATATGTAACTGCATTTCAGATTTCTTAGCCTGGAAAAAAACAGTAATGGCCTGCCATCCTCACTGGAAGAAAAAAGTTGGCTTGTTGAACATAAGCACATGTCTGAATGGCAGAAGCATAGTCTCAAGTTTATATTCATAAATCATCTCTTGCATGCATATAACTGAAGCAGAAGTGTACTATTCCACATTAAGATCCAGACATTACTTCCATGTGCAGGAGGTTTCATTACAAAACTTGGAAGCTTGGGGCTGATGCTGTCATCCAGGTGGATTCGGTCAGCGGCGAGGTGGAAGAGAAGATCCGACTGCCGGGACGGGCAACGGGCTCTATGCGCGAGCTAGAGGGGGAAACCATGAAGGCATCATTGGGGACTCCGCAAAAGGCATCGTCGGGGAGCTGCCGTCCTAGGGAATGACCGTGGAAGAAGAGGAGGCGCCGTGGCCTGTGGGAGATGAAGACGACGACGCACATAGCAGCGGGAAGGAAGGGGATTGGGAAGAAGGGGAGGATGCCAAGCTCGTTTTGCGGATCGAACCTCATCCTCATCGGCAAGGTGCCGGATCAAGAATGCCCGAGAAGCCCTAACGGCGTCGGTTGGTCGCGGTGGGGAGTGCCCGGCGGAATCAGGGAGCGAGAGGGAGGAAAAGGGATGGCAATGCCGCGCAAGCAAGAGGCGAGAGCAAAGGCGAGGAGCGCGACGGCGGCTGGGCCGAGAGCCGAGGGTGCGGCTAGGGTTTTTGTCCGTTGATCTTCTCGAGAGATCTGAACCGTCCATTATTCCTTCGCCGATTCTAGGGCTCCGAGAGAACAGCCACGTTGGGCCACGCGGACAACCAGATTGATCCTAGCTAGAACCCAAACGCAATTAAGCAGAAGGGTGGGGTGTTTTTCTGGAAAAAAACGATTATGTGCCACATCTAATTTTTTACTGCTCCTACGGTTACGGTTTGAAGTGGGCGTGGGCCAGGGCGGGCCGACCCATACGTACCCAGTGTGTCCCTCAATCTGTAACGATGCCATGGGTCGACCCATTGATGGCATGCTACCATGTAACTATAACCCATTGGGAAATATGGGTTGGTCCACTAAAAACTAAAAAAAAATACAAATAAATTAGGGCATCACAAAATCTAAGATAATATTAGAAATTTTGTACGAATTGCCTTCTCAAGCAACTTTCATATTTTATTTTATCAATATATAGCATAGCATATTAGAAGTTTGGAGAAAGTATTCAGAGCTCAGAATTTAACACAAAACGAGTCCCTAAAATGACAAAGAAATTTACCCATCCTTCCAAAAAAATCAAATCTCAGTATTTAGAATTTGATCCACAAACACATCAAATTTAAAACAAAATAGAGAAGAATATTGCATAATGGTTCATCGGTAGCCTTATCAAGAAATAACAATTAGAAGAGACACCCCTAAAATCATAAGAAGCCAGTACTCCAGAGATAAAAAACAAGAGAGAAACTCCGCTAAACCGATACTTCCCAAAATCATAATAAGTCAGTACAACATCTAAGATCCATTAGATAAAAAATACGAGAAACTCAATTGAACAGATGCTTTGCATGGTCGTGCTGAAGTCGAGAGAAAGGATCAAGAGGAGGCACAACTAGCATAAAAGCCGACATTGGTGCTAAGGATGGAGAGTAGATAGAAGGTACTATTATCGCATCGATATGGAGCACAAGAGAAAGGAGGAGATGTTACCGTTTATGTCACATGTGGAGAAAGAGCAAAGAGAGAGAAGACGTGTTCGTGGTGCCACCGTTGAGTATGAAGGACAAGAGAAAGAGACATCACTATTATGTGTGAGACGTTATCAACGGCGCTCCTTGATATAGATGATGAGGCGAGGCAAAGCGAAACAAAAGCTTTAGTAAAGCCATTAGAGGCCCATTGGGTTGGACCTCTTTACCCATTGATGGTGGGCCTTTTCTTTTGGAGCCGGCCCACTGACCCAGTGGAACTGAGTTTGGTTGGATGGGCAACGATTCCGATGGGCTGGCCCGGACCATACCCATACCCATCCCCACCTACGGTGTTTTTGGAGTAGTTAATATTCCCTGATCCATAACTGATCTAGGCCATGTGAACGCGATGTCACATTCACACTCGGCCCCACATGTCAGTGACTCAGCACGCACTAGAGGCGTCGCCTCGTCTTCCCATTCGGTTCCTGCAGCCTGCGTGTCCCCTCGTCTTCTTCCTTTCATCCGCGCCCGCTCCGTTCGATCCGATTCGATTTCCGCCCCCTCTCCGCTTCCCCAAAAAATCCCCACCGATTCGGCGAACCCCCACCGCCTCTCTCCCGCTTGCTCTCGCTGCCTCGCCGCCGCGGCGCTGTTCGCCGACCGGATCCTCCTCCTCCCTGGCACATCATCATCCATGGCGTCCCCCTCCCTCGCCGCCGCCGCGGTCTCCCCTCTCACGTCCCTAGACCACCCTAGCCCTAACGCTTCCCTGCCAGCCGCCGCCGCCGCGTCCGCGCTGCGGAAGCGGCCGGTGCTCCTGCTCGACCAGCGTCCGCACTCCACCCGGGCTTCCCTGCAGCCGCTCGACGCCCCCTCTGGCCTTAACCATTTGTCCGTGGCGGAGGCGGGGGCAGGGGTGGGGGCGGGAGTGGCGCTGACAACGCGCCGGAAGAAGGGCCACACGTCGTCGTCGGCGTCGTCCCTGCCGAGGTGGCAGACCGCGCTCAGCGTCGCCGCCAAGAATGCGGTCCTCCTCGCCGTGCTGCTCTACGTGGGGGACCTCGCCTGGCGCTCGGCGCACCCGGCCCCGCCGCCGCCGTTCGACGAGGCCGCGCTGGCAGGATACGACGCCCGCGTCGCCGACGTCGAGGCCTCCCTCGCCGCGCCTTCCGGACGCTGCAGGTGCAGCTTGAGGCCGTCGACCGCAAGATCGATGGAAAGGTCGGCGCCGCCCGTGGGGAGCTCGCCGCGCTTTTGGAGGAGAAGAGGCTGGAGCTCGAGGGCCAGCTTAAACGTCTTTATGCCCGGACCGACGAGCTGAATGACACGCTCGGTGGGCTCAAGCGGATGGAGTTCCTCAGGAAGGACGAGTTTGAGAAGTTCTGGAACGAGGTCAAGGAGAGCTTGGGTTCGTGTTCCAGCACTGAGGTTGACCTTGATCAAGGTCGCGCATTGGCTAGGGATATTGCCATGAGGGAGATTGAGAAGCATGCGGCTGATGGGATTGGTAGGGTGGACTATGCTGTGGCGTCGGCTGGGGGAAAGGTTGTCCGCCATTCGGAGGCTTATGATGCTGGGAGACGTGGCAGTATTATTCATTCATTGCTGAGTGGAGATAATGCTAACGCGCAGAAGATGCTTCAGCCAAGCTTTGGAGAGCCCAGACAGTGCTTTTCCTTGCAGGGTAGCAGCGGGTTTGTGGAGATCAAGCTAAGGAAGGGAATAATCCCTGATGCAATTACACTAGAACATGATTACAGAACTATAGTAGTCTTTGCTTCCTTGCGCCTTTGTTAATTATTTTTGTAGTGCCTGCTCAAATTCTGTAACTAAATGTTTGTCAAA
This sequence comes from Oryza coarctata, assembly GCA_030770085.1. Lineage (NCBI taxonomy): Eukaryota > Viridiplantae > Streptophyta > Magnoliopsida > Poales > Poaceae > Oryza > Oryza coarctata. The sequence goes on along the minus strand of CM061463.1, from coordinate 7,731,244 downwards.
AACTTAAGTTAGATTGACCTAAAGGGATAACTGATGAATAGGGTGAGACATTTGTTAGAGCTTATGCATAAGCTTAGCATTTGAGCACATTGTAGTATAGTGGAGGCAACTCCAATTTTAAACAAGACCCTTCTTGAGTAAACCATTATAGAGAATTACTCACTCCTGTATCTTTATTAGCATGATTAAGCTTTTATGTTTTGTCTACATCTAGTTATTGTTCAATATGTCCATGCTTTATGGTCATCGACTCATCTTAATCATATACATATCATATCAACTGAATAGGAATCATATGACAACAATGCTGCTGCTTCTTTAAACTTTTTGTTTGGTGTATGTTCACTGGTAATTGAACAAGATATACTCTTTAACTTCTATGTTACTATGAGGCTGAGTGCATTCTGATCTGGCTTGTGTTGTATGTCTCCTCTTTTTAATGGTCAATGGTATGCTTCACTTGCTCATGAACAAACAATCTTTTCAACTACCTTTGGAATATTTTTTAAAACACAACTTCCAAACTGTGACTCGACTTTTTTCTAATTTCGTTGTAAAACAATCCAATGCATCTAATTAAACTGCAAAGAAACTCATATATCTTCCCATGAATTGCCAAGATGGTTGATCACTTCTTGTCATATGCCTGACTTACACCTATGATGATGTCTTTTGTTTTTCCTGTTGAACATTTTAGGGGCACCATTCACTCTAATTTTTTGGTTATCTCAAGTTATAACCCGTAGTTTATTATTAGAAAACTGGTAACTTTATAAGTGATAGCTTGTACCACCTATTTTGATGTTCATGTAGAATATGCTCCCATTGAAGTCTCATTATACAGTTGTGCAGATTTTTTTAGTAAATACTTGATTTTGCTCACTGAGATTTTCCTGTCACAAACACTATCCTCAAATATTTACTTAGTTACTTCTGTTGCATGAAATGCAGGACGTAGCATATGATATGTCCACTGCACCAAAGGACTGCTGGGTATCTGGATGGTATCAAGAGACACATAATGAGGCTTATTCAGGTCATGCTGCAAGTGCAAAGATGTCTATCTTGACTGAGTTCACATATGATCTAGACAAGAAGAATGTCCAGACATTTGATATCACAGCACCAGATGTAGGTATCATCAACATGGTCCGACTGGACTTCGCTTCAAACCATGGAAGCTCTGGGCTAACATGCATTTACCGCATCCGGGTCCATGGTCATGAGCCAGTCTCACCAGGAATGTCAGTTTCTCAGTCCTGAGATGGAATTGCTTTTGTTTGTCTTTTGTAAGTATTTTGATTTAGGGATCTCCTTGTGCCCTTGCTAGCTTTAGCGTAGGATGTTATCATGTACACTCTGTAAAGGTAATGATTGTTTGCTGCAACAGTGACATCTTAGATACTAAGTGTTGGACATTAAGCTCGTTCCATCAATGGATGACGAATTATGTTGTGGTCAGTAAGATCATTTTCAGGACCGTTGATGGTTGTTTGGGCTTCGTTTGGAAGGTGAAGCAAGTGAACAACCAAGGACTTCTTGCATTTCTACATGGAATTCTTGTCCACATGCAAATTGGGAACTGGCAGGATTTAGTTAGAAATCCAAATGTTTTTGTCAGCAAGTTAATCGAATCTTTCTGTCGCCTCTGAGATTGGAGGAAGTGGGTTCATCTAGTTGGGTGTAGCTAGGTAGTAGCCACATTGTTTTCGGTCCAGTCATACATATTCTCAAATCTGAAATCGAGTCCTATGATATCCTAGTTAATCTTGTCCTTAGCCTTATAAGACTGACTTCAGTGCTTTCTTTCTGAGAAATTTCTACAATTCTGAAAAAAAACAAAGACGGTATAGAACATAGTCGGAAGATGGTCAAGTATGGACGTGGTATGTAATCGTTCATTTAGTCACAGGGGATCTCCAAATGTTGGTTGGAGTAAGCTTAGCAAGATGTCGTTGCCATCACATGACCCAAATGCTTGCAAGCTGGATATGCAGATGCCTACCGTGGGTTTGCCAACTCGAGCCAAGCCATATATTACACGGAACATTTGTGTATTTGATATCGAACATCTTTTAAGAAATACTTTTTTCTAAGATTAAGACAATGGAATATAAATATCCTAGCCTCTACGTTGTGAGATGCAAATAGCCAATTACAGTTTTCAGCTACCACACTTGCCACCTGTTTGGAGAGAAATGGGTTTTACTGGTGACAGAAAATTAGAAGTTTTAATCGCATAAAATAAAAAGAAGTGGTTTTTTAGTGGTGATAGAAAATTAAAGGTTTTAATCGCATAAAATAATTGAAAATTAGAGTTTTTAATCGCATAAAATAAAAGGAAAATTGCAGGTTAAATTTAAGTAAAAAGAAGAAGAAAATGGTCAATGACAAATACGATCCGTGCGTCGCCTCCTTTTCTTCTCCGTTTCCGGCGGAGACAGAGAGCCACGGCCGGCCTTCTCCCCCGCCTCGCCTCCTCGCGCGCGCGTGCGGCCGGCGAACACGCCCCGGGGACGCGACGTGTACGGCATCCACCCCTCCCTAGCCTTCTTCTCTGTGCGGGCGTCATCGTCGCGCGCGCGCGCGCGGCCGGCGAGGCGGCGAGCAGGTTTGGAGAGGCGACGCGGTTGGCCAGCCTCGTTCCACTGGCCTCCATCTCGGTTCGAATCGAATCGAAGGTACCCATATCTTTCTCTCTTGTAGCCCCTCCCTCTTCTTTTTCCCTGCCGCTTCTTGAGCTGGCGTGCCGTAGTGACCGAGATGGGATGGAGATTCATACGGACTTCAAGTCTTGAATTGATCTCGTTTCCTCAGATTAACCTGTCCAGTTCCTTCTGCGTTTCTTTGATGCGTAGTGCGGCGCTCATAACAATTTGTCTCCAAAGTTCCCAAAGAAATTTGGATTATGCCACCCGCTGTCCACCATTTTAATGTCATCAACAATGACCAAACGCGCTAGAAATTTGCAAGTTTGGAACGTCTCCTTGCACTGCACTGCCCTACCCCTACGCATGTGCTATATCTTCTTTTTTTGAAGTTATGATGCTTTTTGTGCCTAAACAACCGTCCGTTTGTGCCGCAGATATGGCCGGAAAAGGGAGCTACGTTCCTCCACAGTATATACCTTTATATGGCCTGGATACTGAGGATGATCGCGTTCCTGCAGAGGAGAATGATGCTGCGCGCCACAAGTTAAGCCGGGATCCTACACAATGGTCTTCAGGCATCTGTGCTTGTTTTGATGATCCACAGAGCTGTATGCTACTTTCTGACCTGTGACTCCTTGATTTCAGAAGGAAAGATAAAAGGTGCTATTTGGTTGCATGGTAGGATATACACGAGAAAATAAACATTACACTGCACCTACCCGCCTAGTTAGTATCGCAATTTTTTCTACTATTATCGGGTTAATCATATTACAATGAATGGTGTCTGAAAAATAAGATGATTGGGTAGAAAACATCAAAAAAAAATGGTACAGTCAAATGCTATAGTGGTATTTTGGCCACAGGATGCCAGCAATGTAAAGTAGCTGTTGCATCACCTAACCGCCTAATAATTCTGCTTCGTGATACTTCAGTTTTGAGTGATCTATTGCAGTATTGGTTTACCTTTTTTTAGCACATTCAGGGATATTGTAAGAAGTATAATAAATCCAATACGAAACTTGTCTCAGAAAATATGTAAATGCATCATGCTGAAAATGCCCCTTCACTTTAAAAAACAGGAAAACTATTCTTATGGCCTTAAATTTTCTGATGGTTTTTGTAGGTTGTATTGGTGCAACTTGCCCCTGCTTCCTTTTTGGAAGAAATGCACAATTCTTGGGATCTGGAACTCTTGCTGGATCATGCACTACACATTGCATGCTTTGGGGCCTTCTTACAAGTCTCTGCTGTGTGTTCACCGGGGGCCTTGTATTAGCAGTTCCAGGGTCTGCTGTTGCTTGTTATGCTTGTGGATATCGACAAGCACTAAGAACAAAGTACAATCTTCCAGTACGAGGTTTAAACTCGCTCTGGTCATTTATTACTCTTTTCTAGTTTTTAATGTTTCCTGGGTGTACCAGTTACAAGTTTTAGATTTAGTAGAGGCAGTTTTCCATACTGCACAATTTAATCAATAGGATTTATGGTGAAAATTCTTCATAGTTAAACTTTAGTTGAATCTAAAATCTACCTCAGACATGTAAGGACTGCATATGAGGCAATCCTTCCACTGTTGCTAGCAGTCGAGCAATTTGAGATCAGCCATGATGCCATGTCTATTGAAGCATGTTTCTTTTGGGAGCAGTAAAGTTAGTGAATGGAATCTTTTACTGGCAATTGAAAGTTTGAAACAGGACATTCGTTTTCTCGCTTCAGTATCTTGTGTGTAATTTGATTCAGCAACACAGGTGATGATGAAATTGTTAGTCTCAACAGGAGCCAATCTAGGTTTCCACATGACTGATTTTTTGAGCGCTAGATGCATTGTTCATAAATCTACTGTAAATCATAGGAAATTTATGTTTTAGTTGCATTTGTCTGGAACTGGATGCTTTGAAAGCTTACAAGAGCAAGAGCTGGGATAAAGAGATCTGTGTGCAACTGGCTAAATTTGATAGGACACATCAATAGGGCTACATGGTTGTTGAGTCACAGCAAGTCTAGTTAACTGATTCTAACAGGTTCATCCCAAATATTTTCTTTTGCAGGAAGCACCATGTGGTGATTTAACGACGCACTTATTCTGTCACTTGTGTGCTATATGTCAAGAGTACAGGGAGATCCGTGAGAGAACAGATAGCGGCTCCTCTTCAGCTCCTACTGTTACGCCACCTCCAACGCAGACAATGGATGAGCCTTGAATGGAATATATATGAACATTTCTCTATCTGAGTTCTGACAAATCTTTGGTTTTTCCTGCCAATGTTTGACATCTTTGGTATGTGCTCCCACGGTAGTACCACGAGGTTGGTTTCATAGAGTTCTTGTAAAGATAATTTTTCGACAAATGAGCAAATCACACAGTTTGCAAGTGTAGCTGTATCATTGAACTGTATCACTGTTGTTACACGTAACATTTTTCTTTCATTTATTGGAATGTGATGACAAAGGTAAAGAAAACAAGAAGTGCTTTCCTCTGGTATGTATCGCGTCATTGCCTTAGGGTGCGTTCAGTTGCTAACCCTAGCTAGCCATACGCGTAGCTGGGCTTGCCCCCAGCAATCGACGCCTTCCAAGCCGCGAGCCGCATACCGCCGTGCCGCTGCATGCTCCGCGCGGCTGTGCCATCGCAGCCGTCGCGCGGAAGGCGGCCGCATGCTGCTGGCCTGCTGCGCCGTCGCCCGCCATTGCGTGGCCTCCTTCCACCGAGCAGCCGCATGCCGCCGAGTTGTCGCCTGTCGTCGCACGGCCCCTTTCCGGCGCGCCGCTGCATGCCACCGCGCTGTTGCGCGGTCGCCTTCCCGGAAGAGCCGGGGCCTTCCACCGCACCACCGCATTCACCGTGCCGCGTGGAGATCTACCACGGAGGTGGAGCCTTGGAGGTGTTCAGAGCGGAAGACAGAGGTCGTGCGGGTAAGCAAGTTCGGTCAGTTCGGTTTAGACCTGTTAGTGGTGTAATTTGGCTAATGGCTAGTTTTATTTATGCAGTCAAAGTTATGTAGGCTGGCTGCTATAATTCGTTGAACGGTTTTGCTTGAGAACCGGTTTAATATATGTGTGTGAGTTAGTGGGTGCAGTATTTAACTAGGCTTGGAGCTGTTGGTGTGTGTTATGTAGCTAAAGTATACTATAGACTTTGTCCACCTAAAAACCTAAATATACCAACTAGATTTTAAAAGATAATTTAGTACTGGTTTAAAAAAAATAGATCCCTATAAAAGTCGGTAACATCAAGCGATATTAAAGACTATTTTATAATATTAATCAGTATTAATGCTAAAAAACATTTAAGTATCGATTGATGTTATTAATCGATACTTAAAAATCATCCGGTGTGAATTTAAAAGTATATTTATCTAAATCAAATATGTTATGTAGTTGAGTTGATAACATGTGTGAGGGTTAAGTTGAGAGGTCTTGACCTACACAGCTAACATATTTTTTAATTTAATATATGTTTTTAGTATTGGTTATTGTGTTTCAAGAATCGGTCCTAAAACCAATAACAATGGGTTTAAAATCGATACTAAAATGTTTGAAATCGATATTAAATAACTATTCTCTACTTAATGCTAGGTGGTGCAGGTTGCAGGCAGGAGGAGCAGATGGACAGATGGAGATGAAATCACTGTTCACGTGCAGATGGATGCATGGAGCTGGATGCATCGCGCGTGCTGGAGGAGAGACGACCAGGTTGAAGCTGAGCCGCATGCATGGGCGTTGGCGTGCGTACTATGGAAGGTTATCGAGCGTATGTTGCCGCAAAGGAAATTGAGATATATTTTGGCATTTGATTTCTTTAGATTGAGTCATATCCAGTTAGAATATTTGCATGGAGTTTCCATGTGCATACGGTACCTGTTGTCTACATATTTCCTTACATATATATATTAGAGTTTTAGGTCAGTTTGTTTCTCTCGAACAATTATCAATCTATTGTTTCCGGCATGAGCGCGCGGCTGCGGTACACCCACACGCCGCAGGCGTAGGACGAATGCTGGAGGCGGCGGAGCTTCGCGACCAGCCGCGTCGCCGCCACACGGTGGAGCTCGGCGAGCGACGATGGCCCCAGGAAAGCCAGGAGCTCACGCCGCGTCTCGCCCCGCGTGCCGGTGGTCACCAGCGCGAGCGCCGCGCGGATGGACAGCGGCGAGATGATGAAGTTGCACCCCTCGCCGGCCGCTACCGCCCTGCAGCCGACCTCCCTCGCATGCGGCTGGCATGACACCTTTGCGTCCGCATCGCTGCCAGCCTCCGCCATCCCAGGAGCCAGAACGTTCCGCAAGCCATGGCCTCTCACCGTACGTCCAGAGAACGGGTCACCGGCGGCGGGCGCCATGGGCACGCGGTCCCAGGAAAAGGGATCATGAGGTGGTGCAAACACGGCGGCGTGTTGCTGCTCGACATGCTCGTCCCGGTACGCCTAGGGGTGCGTCGCGGCGAAGGCTAGCCGAGGCCAGCCGGACAGAAAACTCAGGATCTGGCCGGCGCCGTGCTCCTCACCGAGGAAGTGGTTCGCCACGCCGTCCTTCTCAGTACCGTCGACGATGGTGGCGCCGGCCGAGGGACCCGCGCGTGCCACGTGAGGCGTCCGGTTAACGCTGGCGTCCGCGCCGCGGTAAGTGTGGTGGCGCCAGCCCTGGTCGTCATGGCGGTGAGCTGCGGCGTCTTGACCCATGAAAATGGCGACGAAAGTGAAACAAGCTCTCGCGGCGATGGAAGTGAAACAAGCTCTCGTGCTCTCGAGGTGGATCGATCAGATATGCGCGTGGAAGAAGAAAGGGTACACCTGTTTCGTGAGCGAGTGAACAAGTAGGTTCTCAAGTCAACGACCAGGCGACCGAGAGGGTGTTTAGTTTCGTGGCCAAGCTTTGACTCCGAGCGAGTTGACTAACACCAGGTGGTTCATGTGCTCGTGGCTGGGATGCCGACTTAGCGCAGTTCCTTGGAATCGTTTTTATTTAGCTAAAATCTTGTGTTTTGAGCACACAGCAAAATGCCCCAAGTAAACTACACATTGTATATTTATCTACAGTAAGCACAAGAGCATAATATAGAGTCGTAGTAGCATATATTTAAATTTTAACGTCCGTAGTATTACATAATATAGAGTCATAGTAGCATAGGTTTAAATTTTAATGTCATAGTATTACATACACGCAAGTGTATTTTTAATAAGAGAGTTTGTTAAACAACATTTGAATGATTTTGGAGGACAAGAATGTATGATAATGACATTTAGATCTCACTCAAAGATTGGTACATCACCTTTCATCCTTTCCATCTCTAGGGACAACAAGCGACTGAGTTAGCTTACAAAGTGGGGTTGGGGAGGGACGAGGAAGAGGAGAGGGAAGCTTTGGGTCTAGAAGGAGGCTTGAGGCAGCAACCATTCAATAGTGAGTGATAAACACAACAGGGCGGTGAGGTAGTGGTGGTGCCCTAGGTGCCATGGGTCAAGAGTGGACAGTGGGTGAGATCAACGATAGGGGAAGCAACATAAAAGGGTTAGATGGTGATGGCACTAACGAAGGAGGAATTGGTTGTGGCATAGGAAGAAGAATTGTTAGGAGGCAACGGTCATCTACAATGGTGGCTTTGGTGGGCTGGTGACAAGGCATTGTGGCATGAGCACATTGGGACGGCAACTACAATTAGCTTCTCTGTATTTGGATCTACTTATATTAGATGAGAGCAAGTGGGAAATGGTGTGGACGGCTAGATGTTGATCCATGGGTTAGAAAAAAATGAATGCTTGGAAGAAAAATCATTAGAACGCTATTTAGATAATCACATTATGTAATAAGTGATTTGTTACATTTGATAGATCATAGATGGTTAAACTAAGAGACAATATCATATTTCAAAAAAATTTCTCTTCCAAATTTGATGACTTTTTGACCTTCAGATATAAGATCCAATAGCCCACATCTCTCCTCCATCTCCTAATTTCCACCAGCCCATCTGCACTAGCCCATCGTAACCCACCACACTCATCATCCTCTGAGTTGTGCATCTTTCACTACCACCATCTTCTCACTACATGCCTCATGTGTTGCTGCCTATCCGCTTTTGGCTAGCACCAATGCCACCATCTCCTCCACCTCTCTACCTATATTCTTTCCTTTTCTTCCTCATACTCTCCATCACTGTCTCTGGTGTCTCCGTACCACCCTCCTCCATTTCTAGTAGCTCCCACTGCTAGATACATCAACACCATCCACTATCACCTTACCCTTACTTTTTTATGCCCCCGCTGCTCCCACCGTCCCACCACCATTTTTTTGTCCCTATGGCTTTAGTAACACCGCATTGCTACCCTCAGTCACCACTGCTCATTGCTATGTCCTAACTTTGTGTTAAAGATGAAACTACCCCCTTCACCCCCTCCTTTGACTTGAATCTAACTAGTGGGGTTTGCCGTTGCTAGTTGCATGCGGGATTCGTTAAGATAGTGCGAGTTGGAGGAGAAGCTTATTAACCGGAGCATTGATTGTAAAGTATATCAAAAGTTATATATATATCACTTGATATATTTTTTTTATTAAAATCACATGAATATAACTATAATATAAATATAGTATAATTACAATATAATTAGTACGTAGTTACAATACAACTAACATATAATTATCTTGTAAATACATAAAAATACATGTATACTTATGCGTGTGATGCAATAGTCCGTGGTTTTTTGTTTTTTTCCCACCCAGTACGAATCCCGATACTTATCCAACAACTAATATCAATCTTGCGCACATCAAATGGCAAAAAGAAAAATTAAATTTGGAAGAAAAAATCACACCGGAGATTTTTAACAAAATCATATCAAAAGATCAAGAATTTGAGAGATTTGGAAAATTTTCAATCGAACCTAGGTTAGCAAACCCGTTACATAACTACTACAAAGTTTGCATGAATTACAAACTGAAATTCTTTAGGCAAATACTGATTCGTTCACAACTCGTTCGGTTTATTCAGTTATACCTGGGCAAATTATTTTGTCCCGAAATCCGAACCATATACTGTTCATTCCACTGTGAATCATGCGATTCAATTAACCAGAGGATTCCCTACATGTCCAAGAAACAGCACGGCGCCGGTGATTTCGTCGACGATGGCGAACAAGAACGGCCGGTCGGCGACGAAGTCCGTCGCCGGCCGTGCGCCTCCCGAACAATTCGCAACGGCCGCGGTGGCGGCGGCGGCCACGGTGCCCTGCTCGTCCGCCTCGATGGTGTCCTGATGATACACTCCGCTGATGAAGAGCCCCTCCCCACCAGTCACCATGCCGGAGAAGTCGCCGTCGTCGAAAGCTGGGGTCACGCCCAACTTCTTCATGTCCGTCTTCGCCGTGAGCTTGAACGAGAACTTGAACTTGGGGACCATGAACCGCCCGACCAGAACCTTCGCCGCCGGCGTGTGCTTCTTGATGAACTCCGGCGTCGTGACGGCCATGTCGTAGAGATCGATGAACTTGAGAGCGCCATTGCTGTCAGGGAGCAGTAGGAGCATGTAGAACGCTGCTCGGTGCACGCCGTCGCCATCGATCTTGTAGGGCAAATTGAGTGCCGTGAATCCGGGGAAGGCGGCGACGTGCCGCTCGAACGGGGCCTTCGTCGTCTTGAACGGCGCGCTCATGGCGGTGCCGTCGAGGAGGTGGAACGGCGCTTGGAAGGTCGCTGACGAGTGGAACGGCTGCGACCACGCCCCCTTGAAGTAGACCGCGTTGGCGAGGACGACCCCCGTTCTCGGGTTGACGGAGCCGGGAGGGAGGAGGTCGCGGATGAGCTCCCTAGTCGCGTCGGAGAAGATTGCGTTGACACGCTGCCGCGCCTCCTCGGGTTGGGAGGCGAAGTCAGCGGGCTCGGAGAAGGCGGCGTAGCGCGACGAGGCGTCGTCAATGAACTCCGTCGTGAGCGCCCAGCTGCGGTCTACCCACACGCCGCAGGCGAAGGACGTCTGCGGGAGGTGGCGGAGCTTCGCGACCAGCCGCGTCGGCGCATCGCGACCAGCCGCGTCGCCGCCTCGCGGTGGTGGAGCTCGTCGAGCGACGACGACCCCAGGAAATCCAGGATCTCGCGCTGAGTCCCGCCCCGCATGCCGGCGGCCACCAGCGCGAGCGCCGCGTGGAAGGACAGCGGCGAGAGACGAAGTTGCGCTTCACGCCGCCGCCCGCCGCCGCAGCCGCAGCCTCCCTGCAGCCGATCTCCCTCGCGAGCGGCGCCAGGAACGATGACACCTCCCCTGGGAGCACCTCGTCCCACCCCGCCCTGGCCTCCTACCGCCGTCAAGCACCCACCAGCGGCGAGCGCCATGGGCACGCGGTCCGTGCAGGAGACAGGACCAGGAGGTGGTGGTGGTGGCGCGGCGAAGGCGAGCCCGAGCCGAATCCTGTCTCGCTTGAGTTCCCAGAGAGCCACCGGTTTAGGACCGTCCGGGCCGCGGTAAGGGTGGTGGCGCCGGCCCTGGGCGTCACGGCGGTGAGCTGCGTCGTCGTGATGAGCCATGAGGAGGAGGAAAAGGCGGCGATGCAAGTGAAGCAAAGCTCTGGTGCGAGTGGATCCATCAGATTGTTAACAAGAAAGAGTACTTAGGTGCCTTCCGGAGAAGGGAATTGCGAACCTTCTCCGCGCACGTAAAACATGAACCCGATTAGGGTACGAGTAATTAAGTATTAGTAAAAAAATTTAAAAATAGATTAATAAGATTTTTTAAAACAAATTTTAGAGATTTTTTTAAAACGTATTATGTAGCAATTTAGGAAGTGTATGAAAAACTGAGGGAAAAAGTTCCAACCTCAACCGTTAAACAAGTTGTGTTTAAAAAGTAAGGAAAGACGAAATATTATCTAATTTTTTTAATAATGGTATATATAATAAAATTAATAAATACAACATTAAAACATATATTAGAAATGTGATACAAATGTAAAAAAAATTTATAAAAAATATACTATTTAACATTTTTAAAAATGATAAAAGTGGAATTTAGGATAAAAGCTGAAGTTAGATAAAAGCGGAATCTAACGTAGCCTTAGTGTGCCTTCTGCACTCTTTTTCTATCTTCTACTCGTTCGTTTTTTTATAAACATGGCTATTAAATAATATATTTTAAATATATATAATTTAAAAATATATTAATATTTTTTTAACTCTTTTAAGTTAAATGATGCGTCAGATCTCCCCTCCTGCTAGTGCAGGCAAGTAGTATGCTATAGTATAGCAGTAGCAGGTCGGTTCCGTTCCTTAATCACCAAGTTCTGAGCCGCTATTGGCCAGGGCAGCAGTGAACTTTTTTCTTGAATAGCTAATATATTGATAATTATTCGGTATAAACATACTAATTAGATATTATAAAGTTAAAAATATATTTAAAATAGGTTATATGAAATTAATTTATGAAAAGTTTTTTGTGAAAATCGCATCGCTTAAAAGTTGAAATATGTATATTAATTGTGAGAAATTTGACATATACCATTCTTACAACTGTTTTTCGCTGAAATTGGGTTATGATAAAATGTTACTCTCAAGCAGAGAGAGCAAGAAAAATCAAAGCCAGCGAGAAGGCCTGACTTGGTTGAATCAATTATAAAGGGGCAGTTTTGTCAGTAAAATTATTAAAAAACAGCAAAATGATTTTGATTTGGAGGAAACAGAAAAATGGCATTTCAGCAAACAACCCCATTGAGAGTAGAATTTATCAAAATCTATTGGTTACTTATAAAGTGGCATTCAAACTAGACCTATTTCTGAGTACGTCATAATCCCAAATTTCTCCTGGGAGATGGTTCATCTCCAACACAGATATGCACGTCAAAGAAGAAAGGGACACCTAGACCTGTTTCGTGAGCTGCCAGTGAATAAGGTCGGATCTCAAGTCAATAGGTAGACAATTTTAACCCTGTGAGATGGCGTTTAGCTACCAGGTCACACTTTTTGACTCCAATTTAGGCCCATTAGAATGAGATAGTTTGTTGAGGGTATTTGTCCATTTCATTTTATTTTTTATAAAAAAATTATGTAGAGTTTTTTTAAAAAAGTTTAAAAATTTTATTTTTTAAGTTTATAATAGTAAATATTTAATTAATTATATATTAATAGCTTATCTCGTTTTTTGTGCCATAAAAAATTTCATTTAACCTCTATCTCTATTAAGAGCACTAAGTTGATAACACCATCTGGGACGCAAACTGAGCTTAATGCATTTTGCATTTTGATTAGCTAGAGCACCTAGCAAAATGGCTAAGATAACAGTTCCCACGTTCGTTCCGCCTGCACCCATAAATTCAACCTATGATACCCCTAATATTGTGTACATGTGAGTGTGATTTTAATAGGAATATGTGATGTTTTAAGTTTGCTGTTGACGAAAATTAATAGGAATATACCATTAACTTTCGTATCTTTGCGCATGAGTTGAGATCTTTAGGGCACACTTGTAGTACAAGCCTTATACATCTTCCTTGTAATAAAAAAATTTAACATAGTTAGAAACTACTCTCCTCATTTCAAAGTATAATTATTACTATATTGTTTAATAAAAATTAAGTAAGAGAAAGACTATAATATTTCTTAATAAATAAGATTAATAAATGAGATATGGTTAGAAATAAGAGAATTCTTAGAGATAAGATGGAGATAAATTTAAATAAGTGATTAAAAAGACAAGTTAAAAATGCTTATATTTTATTTTAAAACAAATTTCAACTGTGAGAAGTGGTTATTAGAGGAGGGTACAATGCCTTAAAAATGCATCGAAATCAACAGAAGATAAACAGTACACCGTGCAGAAGTCAGTGCTAAAAAAAATAAATTCATCAAGTCGAACTGTTATAACCCAAATGTACCTGGCACCAAAAGTTACAGAATTACGGTAGGGTTCGATAGACATAAATAACAATTTGGGTGGGTCTGTATAGGGTTGACACAACAATAGCAGGAGACTAAAACACAACCGTGTCAAGCATGGTTCCTAAGGTCTGAACTATGTTTGACGACATCAAATTTGAGACATGCTCTTCCAAGTGCTTCTTGGCATCCTGCCGTCCCACATTGGCAATCACTAGTTTCTCAGGTGGCAGCTCATCCTCCTCCTGCACTGCCTTGTTGTACTTGATAGCTAGGTTCAGCATTTCCTGCACGTGAGAACACACATATAAGTAGTTAACAAGCACGAAAGTTTGCAACATGAATTAAAACGGTGTTCTCAAGGATCATCTATGATAAGGTTGAAAGTAGAAAAACACACACCTGAACAGTCTGCTCATTGATTTTAGAATGAGTGTCAAACCTCTTCAAAATCAATCCATCAGTCCATTTCTTTTTGTGTAAATTAAGCAACATTTTCTCCTCCAGTTCATTTTTGCGGTAATTGATTGCAATGGAGTAGTAGTGTCTGTTCAGCCCGTGAATAAGAGCCTTACAACACAAAGAAGTTCGAATCAAATATAGAAAATGGATAGAGCAAAAGTTCATCGGTAAGATAGATTAATAATGAGAACTTTACCTGGATAGATGGTTTATTTAGGTGCCCAACATTTGATGTTGTCTGTCGCGGTTCCTGGCCAAGCATCATGGTCTGAGGATTAATGAGACGAAATGCATCAATGACCACCTTCCCCTTGACACTCTGGATTGGGTCAATCACAACTGCAACAGCCCTGGGGTTTAAAGCTTCAAAACTCTGCAAATTCAATTTAAGCTGTTAGACATACTCATATTACTTTCAATACACATGTTTACATAGAAAAAACACGTGTCAACATATTTTGCAACAAATTAAGCTTTAAGCCTTAAAAGACTTGACAAATCACCACCTACTATTCTTGAATTTGTCTGTTTTCTGATCCTACAACAGATAACGCATAGGAAACATACTGTTCACCAAATATGCATCAGCTCCAATGAGCTAGTAAATAGAAGCTCCAGGTAGATTCAAAACATGGTCAGACAATTTCAAGAGTATGGATTTGCAGGCCCAGCTACGACAGATATAAGCATATAGCTACTTAACGACAATGGGATTACCACAAACATATGATAATATAAAAGATATCAAATGTATGCCACTTTTTACTCTCTCCCCATTTCAATTAATTAAATTATTTCTTGGTACTTGAATAACTGACATGATGAATGCAGTTCCACATGTTTGGACACACAAATTGTGTCCATTTGTCAAACTTGAGACAAAATTATCCTTTTAACAAAGCTTACAAAAAGGTAGAATAAGCATGCACCTGCTGAGTGTTGATATCGACACCTGAAAGCCAACAACCAAATCCAGGATGGGAATGATACCATCCCACCACCATTTCTGGTCTGTAAAGATCACAAGTGACAACAAAATTGTTTTAAACAGCCTAAAAATAACAGAGTAATTAAAAGTAAATAATTCTAGATCATCAGACAGGAATGTTGATAAAAGAAAACAGATATAAAACTATGGCCGGTATTACTATGCAAACAATTCTCTAGCATTTAGGAATAGCATATCCTAGAAATGCATCAACAAAACTGAGAAGATTCATTTAGAACGTGTCTTCCTTCTTAAGCAGTTTCTAAAATACTCCCCTAGCACAACAAACAAGTAGGTTTAGTAACCAAAAGCCAGTTCTACTATCTTATTTACTACACACATTAGGACATAAGATGTATGTAAGGTGTTCACAGCAGCTATGTTGCTAGGTGCATAATATGAGTCATAGAACTATGTTGTATGGACATGGATATGGTGTCAATGACGAGAAGTGAACCAATGGGTCAGTTTGACAACGATAAGGATGAAATTGTTATCGGTGCATTAACACAACTTGTAGGTTTAGCTGTTACTGAACAGAAAGTTAATGCCAGGTATTCAAATAGAAACAAAGACCTATCTCCAACATCAACTCAATCACTATATATTCTCAAACTTTACGTAAATTATCCAAGTTTGCTTTGGTGGAAAGCTTGTCAACTATCCAAAGGATTTTCTTAGAACATCTCAAGAAAGTAAAATTCCCATTTTTATTGAAGGGTCAGACCTAGTTATCAGAATAGTTGTTCAAGCAGCGAACAGACATTCTTACACATCATTGGACCATAATTAGGAAACTAGAAGACTATAATCCTTCAGAAGGATTGTATTGGAACCTTGATTCTCTTCGCATGAATGTTTTGGATGCAACAAAGAGCAAGAAACACAACTAATTATAGAGTTAGAGGGCCACCATCTTTTACTAACATAGACTTATACTTTGGCTTCCAAATTCAAGCATGTAATCTACGAACCGACTACAGCACAAAGCCCATCAAAATTGCAGAAAATGGCAATTCAGTTGTTATTATGAAAACAAGTACACAATCAAAAATGCGGTCACGCAGACTAACGTTACTCTACTGCCTAGAAAAAGTTTGTATTTTTCAGCTGTGACGCATAAAGAGGCTGTCCCAAACTGCTCTATGAGACTGAGTATGAGCAAGTACATATATTCCAAGTCAGGTGAGTAAGTGTTCTAATAGGACCGAGATTTACAAAATTAACTACTGTATACACAAACCATCTACACCAATCTGAAGGGAAAGCAGTACCATAATAATATGTATCAAGATCAGGTCTAAGTGCCCTAAAGGGGGGGGGGGGGCGGCAATCCTGCGTAGATTAATCAAGCGAGCGAGCGCACCAAATCTGAACAAAGAAAAAAGAGAAGGGAACCAACAGATCCATTATTTTCTAGATCGGCGGCGGGGCGGGACGGGGCGTACCTCCCGGTCTGCTTGAGCATGTCGAGCATGTTGGTCTGGAAGACATGGTCGACGGCCTCGACGCTGACCCCCGTCCCGCTCTGCGGCATGGCGAACACATCGACCACCCTGACGGTGTAGTCGTCGACGAACTCCCCGAGCATCAGCCCCATGACCTCCATCGGCACGCCGGCCCGCCCTGAGCGCAGCAGCAAGCCCCCGCGTGAGTGAGTGAGTGAGTGGGCAAACAACCAAACCCTAATTTCTCTCTCTGTGTCTCGAGGGAGGAGAAGCGGCGGCGGAGGGGGACTGACCGTGCTTGAGCATCTTAAGGAGCGCGAGCGAGGAGATGTAGACCTGCTCGGAGGAGTCGAGCAGCGGCGAGTCCGTCGGCGGCTGGCCCATCCCCGACGCCCCGAAGATCCGCTGCAGCCGCTCCATGGCGTCGGTCGCTCGGTCGGTTCGCGGCGATGAGAGGAGAGGAGGCTGCGATTCGTGTGCTCCGCTTCGGTGGCAACGAAGCCGGCTTTGGTTTGGTGGTGAGGCCGCCGCAGTTTCTTTCTTCGAGCACACGGCTCTTGTGGGCCTCTCTCTCGTTTGGGCTCGGGCTAATTCTTGTAGGCCCGAGGGTGACCTCACTACTGGGCCTCAACTATCTGGGCCGTTTTCACATGCAAGCCGAACTAATTTTTCTCTTATTAATAAGTTAATCCGATATATAAGCCGTGGAAAAATGAATAAAGCAACAAAAAATAATTTAAATAAAAATTTATGCATTTATTATTAGAGTTTTAAAAGTGAAAATAGACTATAATGAAAAAAAACTTAAATTTAATTCTAAAATTAAGTTTCAAAATTCAAATTTTAGTTATGGTGGACAACGAGGGCCTGTTTGTGATGGAAAGTTGGGTCCGCCTCTCTCTTCTGTCACGGTTGGAATTTGCTTCGTTGCTTGCCTACCTGTTCGGCTAGATAACATGCTCGAAAGACGATAAAAAGGAATTCAGTGATGTCGTTGCACATATCCTGTCAGTTTTCCGGTTTGTCAAAAAATCAAGTTTCTTGTCTGAATTCATAAGTTTGCATGGCCTCCATCCAAAATTCCTTTGAATGCATATAAAAATGCGTGGAGTATTATAGGTTCATGGGATTTGGGCTCATTGTTCGTCTTATCGGACAGAGATCGAGATAAGTTCCACCAACAATTAGCATCTACTAAAAAACGGGGCACAGGTAGTAGAGAGGAAAACGAATATGGTAGTGACCAGTGAGCAACAACAGTTGCTGAATGTTTCCATGCTGCTGCATTTATTGAAGAAACAGCAACCGTAGAACCTTTCAGGTGATATTTATATCTATAGTTGCTATAGAAAGTTAGAAACCGTCAGCTATTATTTGTCTTTTGCAATGTTTCACTCATAGTGACGAAAAGATTGCAGAACTCCATTCATGGCCTACTTTAGGATGTTATTTTACGCATGTGGCCATGTAATTAATAATATAATCTCTCTACCGTTCTTTTATTCGTGAATCTTAAATTTATTTTATTTTATGCTTAATTACCAAAACAATATCATCTTATCGGCAAACAAAAACAAGGCGTCAACAATCAAAGTGACTTTCTTTGAAATACTGAATGATTTTCTTTGAAATAGAGTTGCCCAATTGCTGGAAGCTGAACCATCCTGTTCGAGCAGTACCACAATAAAGCATTCATTCTGTTAGACTGAATATCCGCACCAACTCGGCTAAAACCTTCAATTACAAGCAATGAGAGGTATTAAAGCTACTCGTACGAAAAAAATCAGACTCAAGTCTGAACCAATCACGGTAACTGTTCTTGGGGGATTTACTACCAGGTTGCTTGTTAGTGGACTTGCAAGCACCTATATCACATTGGCTGGCTGCTGCCCTTAGTTCTTCTGTGGGGGTGACTTCGGCCTGAGGCCCTCAATCTCAGGTGTTGTCACAACTAGATGAGGAGCCTCAGGAGGAGGATTTCGTCCACCGCCTCCCTGCCATACTTTCCCATCCTTGTCCGCAAAGTTCTTAATATATGCCTGTAAGAAAGTATGAAAAAAGATAACTATATGAGAAACTCATGGAACTCCTTGCTCGGGTACATGTGCATAGAGTTGGGCTTTCAGCCGTTTTTACCTCTTTGTTGAAGTTGGAATATGATAAACCTTTCCCAAGAGTAAGCCAACCTGGACGAATGTTATGATCCTCTCCAAAGAGTTCAAGGCGCCTCTTTCCAAGAGCAAAATGCTCAATTATCCTGTACATGTCTTCAGGCTTTTTGGTTGAGCCTGTAGGATAAGGCAAACAGTTTGAGGCATCAGTACACAAACATTTCATTTGTTGCTAACCATACTCAAACAAAATAGTATGCTTAGGAATATACACTAATCAAAAGGGCTATGCTTTAAAATATAGAAATGTAGATAATTCTATATTTCTTCCTAAGCCGCATTCTAGAGAATCAACAAACAAGAACATATCCATACAATAAAATTGGAAGAAAATCAGTAAATGGTTCTGTACATAAACAAATGAATGGTTAGCATAACCAATCAGTGAAAGGTTCATCTGCTAAGGGCTATCGTGGAAGGCAACAAAATTGTGC
The DNA here is from genome assembly GCA_030770085.1 of Oryza coarctata. NCBI lineage: Eukaryota > Viridiplantae > Streptophyta > Magnoliopsida > Poales > Poaceae > Oryza > Oryza coarctata. Next base: position 7,712,240 of record CM061463.1, on the reverse strand, counting down.
ATAATAAATAGTAGATAACATAACAATTTAGTGACAGCACATGAAAATATGAAATTACATATGACATGACAAGAGCATAATTATTCATAAAGGTATCAAAGGTGTCATACTGACATTCTCAACAAATAATAGCATGGACTACATGTAAAGCCTTCTGCGGCAAAAATTTAGTACAGAAAGCATATATGAAAAATAACAAGCATCTCCAAAATAGAACATAAGAAACAATACCATCGGTTGGTTCTTCAGCTATTATTATATCTGTGTCAATATTTGCGTGAATGACATGCCCATCAGTGCTACGTCGTACTGTTCCTTTTATACCCATCAAGCAATGCTCCTGGAGGAAGAAAAGAGTGAAACTTCACAGAAAAGACAAAGAAAAAATGATGTAAAAACAGAAGAAAGATGTTCTGGAGCGTAAAGTATTAAAGTCAAGTACACTACCTTTGAGTGCTGCAGTATTGTATGAGAGTCATGCCGCAGACTGGGTGTTGCATTTTTCTTGTTTGTTTTTACCCAGCAAACATCTTCGCATCTACGAAATCCCCACTGGACGAAGACAAGCTTCAGTCAGGTTCCATTTCATCCACGAGTTGATTTTTTTTATTAAAAAACTAGGTGAAATCATTTACAGCTCTTGAATAATGATTATTCAAAGAAAACTGGGGTTTGTGCCAACTAAAGTTAGAGATCCAACTATCCAGAGGCAATCATAAACACATGAATGAAACATAACATGCTTATCATTTTGTATAGGGCAACCGAAGCCTGGATGGCCTTCTGTAAACTGATAGCGTGATACAGCCAAAAAAAAAAGGTCATTACTACAAAGAATAATTGCACATTAAATCCACCTCACCTTCTTTAAGCATTGGCGGCCCTGCTCAAGGCCTACACCATCACCAACCCAAAGGAAGACAAAAGAAGGAGTATCTGCTATAGCCTGTATGTTCATAAAATGCACTGAAGCGCATAAATTGTGTGCATAAATTGAACACCAAAAGAAGACTTCAGATCCAAAAGCAAAAGAATGAAACGACTAAAGAAAGAGAACCTCAATCTTTAAATTCATAATCTCCTCAGCATTCCAATACTCTATGTGATCTGTGATTCCTGGTGCCCGATGAACATACTCCTCCCATGGAGGATCCACAAGAATAACATCAAACTTTGTACCAAAAAAATCTGGAGAAAGAACATGTTGCCTTAGATCACACCTGTAATACATTGGTGGTGAAGCAGACTTTGCAACAATTTCATCTTTCCTCTGTATGAGTTCTCTCAATTTTGGATAGTCCTCTGCTACGCTTGTAAGATCCAGTTCTCTAATGAAATTTTGAGGCCGCATGCCAGTGTCCACAAAGTTCTGTGAGTAATCATTCTGTTCACCCCTGGAAGGAGCTTTTCTGGTCGGTACACTGTTTCTATGTGTTGCCCAACCACCGCCAGGAGGTGGTTTGTCATGTGCCATTTCACGACTTTGTGTGCTCAATTGATGGAAACTCAATCCAGACACATTTGTTGAAGCACCTATTCCGGAGCCAATTTGGCTTAGGTGAATATTATGACCAGGTCCAGCTCCCATACCTGGAGCAAATCTATGTTCAGCACCACCTGGAGGAAGGATGGGAAGGTTGGGTGGAACAGAAAGCATATTCACATCAACACCTCGTGCCCCATGCCACACAAGAGGCCCAGGGAATGGCGGCACAAAAACACCAGGTAGAAGAGGGCCTAGAGAGTGGGGAATATTTGGCCCAATATGTTGCATTGGTCCTGGTGGCAGACCAAGAGGACCGAACGGAGGGGGCATAATTGGTAATGTGACTCCAACTCTTTGAGAATCCCTGCTATTTGGTCTACCCCTCCCTCCTCTGGAGGGTCTATCACCTTTAGGACCTTGTTGAGGCAATTGGGAAATCATGCTGATACTACCACTTTGATCTGCTTCAGGATTGGCGCATTTATCACCATTTGTTCCAGGTGTTACATCCCGATGAGCTCCCACGTCAGATCTTCTTACAGAAACAGAACCCTCTCGTCCAAAATCAAGATTGTTATTTGGTCGGATCTCTATTGAATCAGAACTATCGTACCGACCTCCATAAGTTGAAGAACCTCTAATACTTTCAGATCTACCCCTAGAATCTCGCCGGTAACCAGCTCGCCCATGGAAACTCCCACCATCTAGTCTTTCTTGTGCATTCTTCCATTCAGAGTCATTTGCCTCCTTAGAATCTTGCCACTGACGATTCCTTGAATAGTCCTTCGATCTTTCAGGCTCCCATGTTTTGTCAGTCCAGTTTCTGTCCCTCCCGCTGTCTATTTTGTCATCTCTGTGGACATCATTTCTTGACTTATCTCCTGTATCATTCCTTCTTTCACTGTCCATATCTAGTTGACGTTGAGCATAGTCACCTTTTCCATCTCCATCAAGAAAAATATCTTTTATCTCTACAGCTTTATCCTGCTTATCATCTCTTAACACATGCAATTCAGTTTCATGACTTCTGTCTATTGATCTGCTATTGTCAACAACATTCTCCCCCATGGCAGAACCCTTCCTCTTATTGCTATCACACCTTTCCTCCTTGCAATCAGTCTCAAAGCCATATGTTCTTGATGAATCCCAATCATTCTTTCCATCTCTTCCCCTGTTCCTATCAGAGTCCTTATCCTTGGAATCAGGACTTCTCCTTGGTATTTTTGCTGATAGTGAGTCCATTCTCAAACGATAGTCAGCCAACTGCAAGAATGCAAATATTGTTATCCCTCCGTTGAATAATACAACTGATCTCAGAAACCAATAGCTAGAAACTTCATGTTTCAATGCATAAAAGAATTGTAAAATATATCATATTTACAGCATATAATAGCATTACAGAACGTTTATACCAGACAAGGGAGCTTGCGATTAAATAACTAATTGAAACAAGGTCTTGAATGCAAAGAAAGGATATCAAAACATTTTTTTTCAGGAAAAGAAGGCTTACTTTCTAACGCCCAAAGATTGTATACTGTGATATAGTAAACAATCTACTATGCTCCTCATAACACAGTGGGTTGGGTTGTATACAACCCTGTTTAGTCAAATAAGGTGTGAAACTGGAGCAACTAAAATTAAGGTGGCGTTTGGTTAGAGTCTGTAATCGCAAACTGTAATGGAATCAAGCAACACGGTTAATGGAATCAGATTCTAGTGAATCCTGACTTTGTTTGGTTTGCCGGTGTAATGAAAACCATTTCCTTTATTGAGTGCATAGCATAAAATATCTCCATACAAATTTTGGGCATGAAGATGATGTGCATGTGCAGTTTCAGATTTGAGTGAATCGAAATTTGAGGTCATTTACATGATGTACGGAATTACAAATATGTAGATGCGCATGAACAGAAAAATTGAAAAACATTGACAGATAGAGAAGAAATTACTCAGATTTCTTCCCTTAAATTCTTTACCAGAACATGTATCACTCAGAGTAGAATTGAAGATTCAGTAAGAACCTGCGGGATCCGGTTGTCGGGGAGGATGGAGAAACAGCGGGGAGGCGGCGACGCGCGCTGGTTTGGGGGAGGGGAGGTGGCGGAGCGGCGGCGTGCTGGCCTTGCCGAGGTGGCCAAGCTCCAGGCCGCGGCGGCGGTGGACGGCCCCACCTCACCTCACCCCCGCTCGCCGAGACCCTAGCAGAAGCTCCGGCGATGGACGAGGGCGGGGGTTACGCTGCTGCTGCTGCTGCGGCGGCGGCGGTGCACCGCAACGCGCGCTCCGCCGAGGACGACCTCCCCCCGCTGGGCCGGGGGGCAGCGGCGGTGACGGAGCGGGCGAGCAGGGGGAGCCGCGGGGGCGGCGCGTCGATCGACTTGGGCTAATGCCACGCCGCGTCCACGCCATCGTATCGGTAAGCTTTTAGCACCCGGCCCAGAGCGGTGCCGGATTTCAATTGGGCTGGGATCTGAATGCCGCCCAAAAACGTCCCAGACAAACAGCTCCTAGCATAGCATAGAAGGAAAAAAACAACAGCGGAAGGAAAAAATTTAAATGGAAACAGGTCTTGACCTTGGCGATCACTTGACGAGGATTAGGATTTAGAGAAACACGGACTTTCGGTTTCGTAGTCTCCCAGATGTAGGATTTGTGAATCCGAATCTTTATTTTTGTTGTCTACCTTCTATTTGTGCTTGATGACCTATTTGATGACTTTGTTTCGTACCTTGTGGTCCTAGTAGATTTTGAGCATGTGGCCAGTTTGCTCTCTCAAAGTGTTGTTTCCTAGATTGAAACATCTGGCCTAAGGACGAAAACATTCTGGTTCTAGTTTGGAAGTTATGCCCATCAAATCGAAAGTTCAAAGTGCTACTCTGTTACAAATAATTTTTAAGAAATGACTATTTATCCCCTCTTAGACTTAAGCAGCCACTGAAAAGACCACTGGATGAGTATGGCATAAACATTGTGCCCGATGGAGCTTAGGGCTCCCATGGCAGGAAGTCAATCTAATTCACTATCTTTACATTACGAACGCATAGCCGCCACCCCCACATTTCACGTCCAACTGTGTACTACTGATGCCCAGCCGTAAGCCTAATGCCTCTTTATCCATAGAGTACAGAAACGTCATCAGGACATGTCGCGTGTTGTGACACATTGTATCCTCCATTGAGCAAAAAGAGGAGAAATAAGATGCCATTGGTCATGCTGTGGCGACACACATCTACTGTGCATGTGTTAAGGCCAATCTCTTCAGCATATGCGCAAGTATACTCTACTTCTTTGATGAGCACCTCATCTCGTTGTTGCTGTTGTCAACAACACTAGGGTCTTCTACCTTAAGATGGAGGAGATGTCATTGATACACCCCATCTGACTGGGCCTTTTGCTCAACTTCTTCATGTTGTACTATGAGATTATCTTGCGTATGCATGCTTGATAAGGCTTGTGACTAGGAGGCAGTAGTAGCTCGATGATGGGCTGGCGACAAAGTGTGTGTGGTGATTTGAGAGTGGAAAAAGAATATAGATGAGACTTAGAGTAGTTGGTTAAATCAATTCATCATAGAAAATAGTGCAAAAACCCTGAGAAAATAATGAAAAGGAATTCCAACATTGACACCCTAGTCGTCAAATGGTATTTTGGTGAAAACCATTTTTAAGATGATACTGCAACAAAGCCTATATTTGACAATATCTCTTCCGGAGATAATACAAGAGACAAAAACACGTAACTTTTTTTTACTCTAAGGCCAGGACTTGGGAGGACTAGGTTAGAAAAGAAGTTCTAAAAGGTTGGTGAAGAAGTTTCACCAACCGAGGCATTCGACGGCTAGAAACGCCTGGAAGAGAAAACAAACTGTCTATATTTTCTTGATGGCGTGGCGTATCTCGCCAACGAGAGATTAATTTTATATACATACATTTATGGTTCAGGAGCAGTGGTGTTTATTTGATTCTCCGCCTGATGCCACCCAAAACACAACAAAGCAAAATCATGTTGCAAATGGGAAGCGGCGATCGAGCTAGTATCAGAACATGGCATTACTGGAATGGTCGATCCAAGCAAGGCCCCGACAATTCGGGGGCGCGTGCATGAATCGCAGCCAAGCAATACGTTATGTCCACCGTTAGCTAGCTTTACACCATGGCATCTGAGTTTCTTATCTTAGTATATTCTGATCCATCAATTCAGGGCAAAAAACAGGAAGAAAGTGACCAAGAAACAACCAGCGAAAGCTAAGCTAAGCTAAGCTAGCTGCTGCTGCTACAGCCCAAATCCCAACAGTCATCCATCCTTTCCCGATGCGAATGGATATGCTCTGATCATTCATCCACCTCTCCTTTTCTCTCTCTCTCTGATATCTTTACAGTTTTATTTTTATTCTTTTGGAATGATGTTATGATTTCTCCTCATTAATTATTGTCGTTATCAAATGGCTTAAGGCCACCAGATTAAAAGTGGCCTTCCCCACTACTGACGAAACTTCAGGTATCTAATTTGTTGTGTGGAGAAAATTCAGCAAATTAATGTAGCATCATTTCATGTGGATCAATCATCTGTGGTGATGGTGATGATGATATGGTGTGTACTAGACCTACCTGATGGATGAACTGAATTTGAACCCCATGAGAACGAGATCGAATATTATATTTGTGCAGTGAAAACAAAACCTGACAACTCAGGAATGTCTAATCGTGTATCATTATTGTTTTTATGCATGTGCCACTAATTGCTTCGAGGGCATTTGTGGTTGTGATTATATTAGTTGATCAATTCTTTTGACACCCTGATTTTTCTGGTGCAAATAATAATTGGCATGTGGGTGCTCAAATTTCAGAGTTTTTGTGTCTATCCTGTGTGTTGGTGATTTTTTTTTCTGTTTCTCTCTTTTCTGGTTGAATGAGGTCTGTTGCGAATTGGGACATCAAGAGCGCAATGTCTGTGTCTATGGCGTGTGATGGAGATGACAGAACTTATGCTCGGTGGGAAAAAAATAATCTAAAAACATGAACGATGGAAGCGTTCAAGGATTATAAACGAACGATAAAGTTAAAAAAATTGCTTAAAAAAACTCTTATATAAATTTTATTCACAAAGTACACTATTTAAAAATTTGAAAAACGTGTTCATTAAAATCCATCGTAGATATTTAAATGCGACCCACGTGCGAGTGCCCCACTCCTAGTTTTCGATGAGAAGTTTCAGATAGGCACAGAGTTTGCAGTGGCAAGAGCCGAGAAGACCAGTGCTGATAGGATTGCTGGTTGCTGCTCTCTCCGTCTTCATGTCCAGCTAGCAAGAGAGAGCAGCCAAATTGACCTCGTGGTACTGTGCTTCGATGGTTCTGAAACATAGCTACAGGAGCAGCGGGTAGGAGTAGTAAGCTGGTAGCCCATGACTTCCCTGAACAGTGTACGGGCGGAATTCTGCCGGTTGTTCGCTCGTCGTTTCCTGCTTCCTGGATTGGGACGCCGCGACACGGCGGCGCAACGCTGCATGCGTGCGGCCACGGTGACATCGCCTCGCCGGCCTGCCCGGAGATGGCGATGCCACGTCGGTGTCCCCGTCGGTCCTGTTTCTACCGGAACCGGCACTTCCGGGGGAAGGGTGAGCCGCCGAGCGGCAGTAGCCCCAGCCGGAGAGGCGCGCGCCGGCACACGCACGCGTGGAGACCTGCGAAACGTGGGAGAGCCCACGGGTCCAGCCGCGTCACGGCCCAGGCCCGCTCGTCGTCGTAGTACACCCACCGTACGTGGCGTTGCGTGCGCAAGCGAGCGGGGCCACACGCCGCACACCCCGCCGAGGCAGAGAGGGAAAGAGAGAAATTCGCAGCGAGCTCCGGAAGGGATCGAGCGACCACCGCCTTCCTGATTTCTTCTGCGTCTCGGCTTCGTTTCGTTTCTGGTCTTCCACCTCGTCTTCTTCTCCGATTCCTCCTCACCTTTCTCCTCCTCGTCACTGCCAGACGAGAGAGAGAGAGGAAAACAAGTAGCGCCTCCGGTACGAACCCCTTCCCCTCCTGCTCCGCGTTCACCGCAAGATTTTTTGTCCCCCTCTCCCCTGCTCCGTTTGTTTGGTTCCTGGGGAAACGTACTCGTTCTTGGCAGTGAGGCAGGCGAGATTGGTAGGTCTTCTGTTCACGTTGTTACTGGCGGGGATGCATTGCCCGTTAGTCCACCACGCACGCCTTGTGTTCGATGATTTATCCCCCTTGTTTTTTTATAAGAATGAACAATAATAGTTCGCGGCGATTACTCGATTACAGTTTGTGATTTATCGATGTGTCTCGGTTGGTTGATGCGTTTTCTGCCCACCACCTAGTGTTCGATCGTACATGTTGGGATGAGGGGAGCGATTGCCATGTTTAGGCGGCCCGCTGCAACAATGGCGGAGAGGAAAGCGGAGTAGATTCAAGGCTGGAAGGACAGCATGGAAGCCATTCAAACAAAAAAAAGTGTTTAGGTTTCTTCTTGTTCATATCATTTGGCTCTTTCTTTGGGTTGGTTTGTGTGCAGAGAGCGGAGAACAGTCCAGAGCCTGGACAAACACTAACACATCTCCAAGTCATTGTCAATAGGATCTCTAAATTCTGGTTCAGATTTGTGCACTACTAATTAATTGCGCTCCATGTTTTGTGCCGGGAAACAAGCTGTAATTTATTAATTTACGGGGGATCTTCTTTCTTATTCTTATTCGTTTCATTCTACTCCTTTATGCTTTCTCCCGAACATGAGAAGATCCTCTTCTATATTCTTTCCTATGCTCTACTTTTACTTTCCCACTTTCTATAGGAAATGGTTTACTCACTTTTTTCCTTTATTTTTTGTCTGTGTTTACGGTTCCTTTATTTTTTTTTCTGGTTTTATGGCTGTTGGCTAGTAATGCTCTGTGATGACTTGTAATTGCCTATCACTGCACTTTTTAATTTGAGAGTGGCGGTCACTAATTTATGTCGGCTTTATGTCTTTTCGGAAGTATGAATAGTTGATCCTTTCCGTCTTTTCTGTTAAATTAAGTAAACAACAATATATATTCGTTTGACGGTGAAAAGAAAAACTGAAACTTGTTTTTTCAGATGTCAACTTGATAGCTTTCTTGTTTTGCTGACTATTTATGTAAGCAAGTACTCCTAGTTAGAGTGTGGGAAACATCAAAGTGGCTTACGACCTTTGACACTGCCCCTTTTATACTTGGAATTTTGCTTCAGCTCTGGAGCCCAGATGGGCATCTTCAGTGGAGCACATCGTCCTAGCTGCCCGTCCGCCAGGAATTGCGCAAAATGGGCTCAAACCTACCTGAAGTACTGCCTCTGTAGCACGAGGGATGGCATGGCGCTGACACTTGGACTGTTAAGCGTCATCAGCTGGGGTGTTGCCGAGGTGCCACAGATCATAACTAATTACAAGCACAAGTCAACAGAAGGCCTTTCCCTTGCTTTTCTGATGACATGGATTGTTGGGTGAGCCATTTCATCACGTTTGCGATGTTTCTTGGAGTCTTATACTATAATATCATAATTGTAGTTGACAGTTTTATGTGCAATTCAGTGCTTGATGTCCCCTTGCATTCTTATGCCACCATGCAGGGACTTGTTTAACCTCATTGGCTGCTTCTTGGAACCTGAGACTGTAAGATTGTTTCCACAGCTTCTTAATCATCTACAACAGTTGCTTATCATGTCAATATACTAAGACCATTTGTTTTTGCTCTGATTTGATGAACATCTCTCATAGGATTTACTATTTCCTTTTGACAGTATAATGAGTTGGTATCATTACTAAACATGGAAAAAACAATTCACTCATTTTCTGACACCATGTTATCTTCCTTCGACAGAGTTAGAGTTACCGAGTTAGTATACTTGAGTTATATAATTTGTGAAGTAGATGAGGCATGATTACACCCTATTGAAAATGAACATTTAGATAAGTGTCCAATTCTAGTCAAGAAAAGGAGTCTCAGATAGATCTTAAATCTATGGATATGGCAGATAAATCTGATTTTGTTTGCTTATCGGGTGATATGTTAAACAGTTTTTGTGTTTGATGTGATGAAATTACCCATGATGTTATATTAGAACCTTTTTTCAAATAGTTCTAATCTAACTATTTCTATATATATTGCAGCTGCCAACACAATTTTACATGGCTCTGGTAAGGCTCCAAACCAGGTTTCTGGATCTCTATTGTTTCATTTCTTGCCATGGTTGTTGACACCCAAAAACTTGCCTTTCGGAGTGCAGCTATACACCATCACAACTGTGATTCTCACTGGACAGACGATATACTATAGCCACATATATCACCGTCTTAAAGCAAAGAAACCCAGGGCAACTAGCAAGGTGACTGCATCAAATGGTGCATATTGCATATTATCATGTTCTCAGCCGCTTCTATATGGGCATTCTAACTGCGATGCCTTGTTAACAGTACTGCCAGTTCAATCCATATATACAAATTGCACTACTGCCTTCATGCGTTTGTAAAATACATTTCTTTTTTTTGGGGAGAACCACGAAATACATTGCTCTCTTCATTGCTTAGTCGTTTTAATCATATGCTGTCTTCTGTACCACTATGTTATCCTTGATGAATCTTCTTAAAGTGTTAAGGTTGATTCAACCATAGGCCAGATTAAGTTAAAATTGTCAGACAACTTTAACTTCTTCCATCTCTCCAAATTATGTATATTCTGTTATTGCAGCCTCAGAGGCATCAGCGCACCGATGCTTCATTGAGAGAAAAGCTTTTGGGGCCCAAGGTTTTTGGGGAAATCAGAAACAATAGCCACTCAGATGCAACCGTCCCTATTCCAAGCTCTCCAATTACAGTTAATACAGAAATAGTACGACATCGACATGGTCTAAGCAACCTTGGCCCTGACTACTACTACACGTAATTTCTTGAATCATAATGTTTCCTCATATTTCATCATTCAAAGAAGTTACCATCCTTACTTTGCCTGGATAAGATCTTAGAATATCTCTTTGTTTCATAATCCATATGGTACTTATAGGCTATTAGTCTATAGGACAATAGCTTGCTGATCAAGCATTATGGCAGAAAATGTAGAAGTTCAGAAGCATTGAGGTTCTCATTTTATTTTACAGGTCAGCAAGATCTCTATCAAGCAGCCCAGTGCCAATGGCAGGCACATGGTCAGCTAATCATCATTTGACAAATTCTCCACCAGAAATAGATGACCAAAAGGAATCTTTGGTCTGTGCGTTTACCCCAGCACAATATGCACCATCTCCTTTAACTAAGAATTCTCTCTCAGTGGTAAGCTAAATCCTGCAATACCTTCTTAGTTTATTTCATGAGGCTTGAATTACTTAAACAATTCTAAATTGAATTAAGGTACCATGGATGGCCCTTCTCTTGGGTATGAGTATTTTGCACTTTTTAGTTGGAACAAACCAAACAACCCATCAAGAGGTGTCAAACGGTGTTATACCTGTCGGGAGAAGGCTTTTACTGTTGGTGGTAAGCTCCAACAGTACATCTAGTTTAGTATGAACTTTCATAATTGCAACAGTGGTTGATACATTATAATCTTCTTTCATAGGTTGACCATGCAGATTCATCTCTGAGCCATGGCAGTGTAGGTGGAATCGGAAACATCCTTGGTTGGGCAATGGCAGTAATCTATATGGGTGGACGACTTCCCCAGATCTTGTTAAATGTAATACTTCTGAAATAGTCCAACATTTTTTTTGTTCTACTATATTTAGCTTAGGAGAAATGTGTTCATGGCAATTTTGAGGGTGGCAACTGGTAAAAACTGCATTTTGAGTTATAAATCACACATATCTATTCTTAGATATTATTTTCACTCCTCTACCTCACTCTGTGGGAGAGTTCTGGAAGGTAGCAAAATTTTTTGTGTATTGCATAAATGAAGCCCGTAGTTACTTCTATGTTTACTTTATCTTTTCCCACAGGAAAATTATATGGCTATTTTGATCAATCTTAAAATGTTAGATACTTTCTAGGCAATGAACAGTGTAATTTTAATGATATTCTGACACATCTCTACTTGGCAGATGAAAAGAGGGAATGCTGAGGTAAGTTCATCACCATTTTACTGAGACCGGTTTCAATTTTTTATATTTCATTAAGACAAATAGATCACTTTGTTGCTTCTACTGAACTAACTACTATTTTGGTTTGTCTTCTAATAGATCATTTTTTCTTTCTATTGTTTAACTCCTTTTAACTTCTAATTTCATTCAGGGGCTCAATCCACTAATGTTTACATTTGCTTTAGTGGGAAATGTGACATATGTTGGAAGGTAATATATGAAGTTAACTTTATCTAGAATTAATTATTATGACCTGTTTATCGCATAACATACATCAGGTGCACATACTTTTAAGAGGGTGTGCTTTTATTGTTCAGACATTTCTTGTTTTCCAATGCAGTATACTTGTGAAAAGCTTGGATTGGTCAAAACTTAAGCCGAATCTACCTTGGCTGGTAGATGCTGGAGGATGTGTTTTGCTTGATACTTTTGTATCCTTTTGCTTTAGCGCCAAAACTTTCTACTTGCTTTATGTTCTTTCACTGAATCCTGAAGGAAATAATTTATGCACATCCTAGGTCTGAGCTCATATGTAACTGATAAGGGTATTTCTGATGCTTAATAATTTTTCAAGATAAAGTGACTGGTCCCTGGAATTTGACTAAAGACTATAGTACAGTGCAATAGTCAAATATTCTTTTTCTCAGAGCTTTGACTCATTTGCATCTCTCTCCTTTACCCCATACATGCATCTATTCCAACTGAAAATTGATATGTTGCTTTCTGTGCATCTAGGGAACCGCACTATTCTGCATTGGATGTTCCTTTTTGGAAGGTCTATTTATAGATTTGAGAACTATTTTAGCATTGGTAGAGTCCCTTAACCATCTATCACAGATTATTCTTCAATTTATTTATTTCCATTATCGGAAGCGACATGAACCTGATGAGCCTGACAGTGCTGATAAAGTTTAACGTATAGCAACTGATAGTATTCTTACCTTCTTCGACATAACAGGTTTGCCTTGTTTTTTTTTCCTTTTCTTTTGTTCATGTTTTATGGTTACTATGTGGTGGAAATCCTTTTGTATGTTATGTTCACTTTTGGATGTATCTTGTGGCCTTTTTGTGGCCATCATCAAATTGAGCCTATCAATTTATGAGACACTACAAGTTTTGCCCTTAAATACTCCCATGTTGTACGAAGCAACAGTCTGGCACCATCTTTTTACCACATATTAAAACTTGTGAAAGTAATTCAATAGGATCCCTGTCATTGAAATAAGAATACAAAGATATATCTAGTTCTATTTATTTGATGCATTTGAATTGCCGACCTCACAGGTTGACTCAGTCTTCTAGTCTTTGCTTATATTCACTCTGGTCATAAATATTTGGCGTTTAGGACCTCTATCTGATTGGGATTGGTCTGTGCAGGATCTCCTTCCCTATGAGATTTGATCAAACCGTTGAGGCTTGCTTAATTTTGTAGACCTGTTCTGTTAATGGCCGCTGTTCTGATGAAGGTAAAAACAAGCATGACCTGCTAACCGTTTTTGTGCTTTATTTCAGAGACCTGAAGGAAGGTGTTTCATAAGTTGAGCTCCATGAATTTCTTAAACGGCGTTTTTGCTTCGGAGGTCGTCTTATACGGTCCGCCTGCTGCTGTAGGGCTATACCATACGCAGTTCATATGTGTCTTGCTCTGTGTTGTGGCAAAGCCATCTTCGGACCAGGATGTCATATGGAGAAGCTAGCTTATTGCAATTGTTTGGTGGTATCAAAGAGTTTCAGTATCATATATGGTTTACATGTTTTTGCCTCTTTCCCTCCTCCCCACTTATCTCTGTTGTGGTGATAAGAAATATCATTATTTGTTAATTTTTAACTGTGTAAAGATTATCTCGGCTTAAAATACTTGCCAGTTTTGAAAGTACCCTTTTTCTCACGTGTTTGTGTTGGCTCCCTCGATGATTTTTGAGTTGTAAAATGTTTAGTTGATCAGTTTGCATTCACCACATGTCACGTTCACACTACTATAGTTTCGGGGTTTCTAAAATCGACGGTGATCGTTCGGTTACGCGGTTATCGGATATCTCGAGCAGCTCGAGAGCTGGAGATTTTGAGTTCAGTGAGCGGCTATCCATCCATTGAGTGACTAAGTGGTTGAATGAGTGTGAATATGAAGAAATCAGATGTTTTTAAGATCCTGTAGCTATTGAGTCAGAATTTGAAGCTAGAATTTAGGCTGTTTGGAGGTGGAGATTCTAAGAGTAGTTGTTGTAGTCAGAAGTTAAACCAACCAATTAAAAAAAATTCAAGCTGAACTTCAAATTATTGACAAAATGTCTCTAAATTTCACCTGTTTTACCTCTTAGAGGGAGGAGGGTTATCACATCCTCAGGAGGGGTTATCACATCCTATAGTAACCACAATAAACTAAACCTAACAAAATATATCAAAAATTTAAGTTTTATCTATTTTTTTATTCTTGTGGGATTGGTGGATCGGTAATATTTATCACACTATAATGGTAAGCTAGTAACCGATGGTCATAGGCTAAGAATCGGTAGACGTGGTGGTAGCATTGCCGTCACCTTTCACCACCACTGGGAGCCCTCTTATCTATATCTAGGTCATCACATCTATCTCTCTTGTCAAGCTTTGAGGCATCTTCTCGTTAGCATCGTTGCCCAACATTCCAGAGTATCTCCTCATATGCGCCACTGCCCAATGAACTAAAGCACATCCTCATAATTGCTGCGGCCTACAACCTGTTTTCTTCATCACGTGTCCACGCCTCCATGGGGATGAGTAGAGCATGAGAAGGCTGATTGAGGGAAGAAGTTTAGCCATCCATTTGATAAGTCTGTTGGAGACTTTTTTTTTGAAGTTTTTTAAATTTTGGTTTGGAGAGTGTGTGTTGGAGTTGCTTTATGTATATAGACATACTCACACCATTGAGCCCAATCCAATTGTTGAGAAACTAGTGGCTTACTGCCGATCTAGTGTAGATGTTTGTCATCGATCTGCACATAAGAATAGTAGATGAAAAGTGGACACAAATATACAGAGAGGCATAAATTTTTATTGCTTTTATCATTGATACATCAACCTCTCTCAACCCCTCTTTTGATATAATAGGGAGTCTTATTAGGATAAATATACATATATTTGGTAGAGCCCATCTTTTATCTCTAATTGGAGATAAACCATAGGAATTACGGATTGTGGTTTGCTAACACTACCCCTTGGGCGAATATCATGATGTATATATGTCTCGTTAAAAACTCACTCTAAAAACCCAGTGAGAAAAATATGATAGGAGAAAAGAGTACAACATACACATTAATTGTATTTCACTTGTTACCTCATTAAAAACCTTATGTGAGAAAAATTTTAAAAAAAAACTCACTAAGAGAAAAGGAGTATAACATGTGATCTTCTTGGTCATATAATCTTGTAGACTAACTATTCTTCATGGATAGCTAATGATCTCAAGGATCTTTGTGATGTTGATAAGTTTGGATCAATATAGCAATTAAGTGGTATATAACCTTTAAGGTAAATTCACGAGACAAATATCAATTTGATTACTTCTTGGTGAATCAAATCTAAGACTTCCAAATCATGTTTAGCATATGTGTTCCCCCTCAAAACGACATCCATTGAAACTTTCGTGTTTCAAATATCATTCATATTTTCATTAATGTGAAAAGCAATGATAACAAAATTACCACAATGCTTAGTATTTATTTACTTATTTATCTAACCACTTATTTAAATGTACAACACAAATAAAGTTTTATCAGTACAAAGGACTATATGGAAATAAGTTGTAATTCTACATGCATGCAACTTTCTCTTAGTGGAATGCTAATTTGATTGTTCCATCAATCTTGAATAGTTATCTTATACTAAAATATTTTGGCATTTAGGTGATTAATGTTTTTGCTAAATATCACCATTAATTATACCTTTATAGAGCAAACCACCATTCCACTAGCTTGCTATGTCAGATGATTTCTAGATTCATTACAGGTCTATCACTTTATGGGATCTTTAGTTATTGGTTTCATGTATTTATATATGGATCAGTAAGTAATTCATTGATTTATTTCTTCAAGGATCTACTCATTCTTTAGAGAGATAGTATTTCTACTAGAAAATTTTCTCTATTCTATGAGAAATATATTCTCACTTCTAGGGGAGATGCTCTTCTTGAGTTTTACTAAACTCTTCCATTGAGTATAGTAGTTCTCTACAAGAGTACAATGTCTTCATAACATTAGTTAGTATGAGATTTATATATGTTGCTATTTTGTTCTCTTTCTAGTAAAAACATAAGACCTTCATGTATCTCTTCGTATGGATTTTTACAATCCATCAACTACATATTCTTTTCATTCATGCCATTTGCCAGTTATACATATTGCGGAATTTTATACATTCAAGTAGGAGAATATTGATCTCTAGCAAGATCAATAAACCATAGTATTTTCACCACTTAATTATACTATTAAGTCCGAGTGTCCATATTCACATAAACTTATTCAACAACTATGGTTCAACTTCCTTACTTTCTTCAATAGAACTAGTGTGAGTGTTTCTATGCAACTCTACTATGGTCTTCGATTCCAGATATATGGTCTCATTAGAGAAACATTAGTAGTTATAGATGCAATGTTGTTGACAACTATTTTTTTCTCCGCGATCTCACCTTGTGAGGTAAATTCATTATAAAACATATATTTGTCATTTCCCAAACAAAAAATGTAAGGTTATTCCGCATCCTAGAACTAGAAAGATGTGCACACTTAAAGTTACTGGGTTTTTATCTTCATGAAGAACCACTTCATGAGGCAATTCATCTTCATGGTGAATAATCTACAAGAGTTAGAAGTAGTTAATATAATGAGTACATGATAAGTATCATTAGACCTTTCATGCATTCTCTCAGATTTTAGATTATTGACTAACAAGTCATTTTGTCTCGATGGATATACTATTCAAAACCCAAGATATATTACTTTAGCAGAAAGTTTACTACATGTAAACATAACTTCTGGTTAGTCTTTAGAATTATCTGCCAAGCTCTCGCTTCTAGCTTATAAGATAATCAACTAAACATTCTTATTTAGTTGATTAGTGCATTATTCTTATTTATAAAGATAATTTGTTCTAAAAAATACAGCGCATCTACAACAACATGCATATTTTTCCCCTGATGCTGATATTTGATCTTTAGTAGCATACTACAAAATTTCTCTATTATGGACACTAGATTAGATTAATAGAATACAACCTATTTATATCCCTGATTTCATGTGGAGGCCCATAGATGTATGCTATGGTGATCAAGGAAATGTCTATTTCATGAACACGCACTAATTCAAATTATAGGATTATTTATATACAATGAGCTGGACTTTATTTAATTCAGCGACATAAAAAAAACTGTATAATCCTAACATTACTTAGGTTGTTAGTGGGTTATTATTCTATGACAAGGAAACCCAAACAAAAATCCATTAATTGATAGAATTATTCTAGTGTTAGCTTCTTTATTATTTATTATTTGCCCCTAAGATTCGATCCAATTATTCATATATGAATTAATTTGGATCAATAAACTTTATGTCTATTATTATGCAACATTTATATGGTCATAAAATATATGTTAGTATTATAAAACTTCAAGATGTCGTCCATGGCATAACTATAACACTAAAACCTTAATCTTGACCATACTTTTAATCATCATGGAACTTCAGGAACACCCAAATATTTTATTCTTATTGAATGTGCTAATAAATTAATTAGGTGTTATGTCTGACTTAATTCATTACGCCAAACTAAATGTGATGTGATTTGATTATTGAATCATAGTTCATTGGGTCATTTATTATTTGGGAGATATGTTTATTGCATGTAGATTATCAAACTTCAGTAATTCATAAATTCTCCCAAATAAGATCCATTAATAATTTTTTGGGCTATTTTTTCTAGCATTTGACCTAGGATAATACCATTTTGCTTGCCATATATCCATAATTTATTATGCCTCTTTATTGCAAATATTCTGAAATTAATTTGCAAAATACACAAATTCCTCCCCTTTTCACGCCAACCATACAAAAAATTACAAAATTTTGGCGAGAAACCATATTACTGTAACTTCATAATACGGTGTTTATAAAGAAATAATGTGGCTAAGAGTGAATATATTTAAGCTTCAATGCTTTAAGACATAAATATTCTGTATTTACATGAGTGTTATTCTGTTCCTTATCCAAAGTGATATTCTCTTGATCAAATATAAGGACGACAGTACATATAGTTTGTTGATGTGCCACTACAAAAAAATGTTTCACATATGCCTATCTGGCATCAGTGCACTTAGAACTATCAACCTTCATGGTTGACTGCGGCTTAGTAGACAATAAAATACATTGACCAAAATTTATTTCAAATAATAGGCAAATCAATTATTTACATTCAATGTCAGACATATAGTTTTATGACTACTTTAGCTACTTTAGCAGCTTGGCTGGTTAACTGGAATTCTAGATTATTCTATTTGCTGATGCTAGCAATGTATAGCGGTCAAATAGAATTATTTTCTTTGCGAGACCTTTTACTTTTTTTTATCATGTGGGAGTTAGAATTAATTCCTGTTTACTTAGGGGAAAGAGGCGTCTCTATGAACTTTTCGTAATAGAATCCGTATAATAAATAAAATAAAGGGATAAGTAGAGTATTTCTGAAGACTTACAACTTCTACCTATCTTATCCTAAATTCACAAAAAATTTAGTTCTATATTGCAACTGAGAAAAAAATGTTCCAACTCTTTCAAATTTGTTTCTATTGGGCAAAGCAAGAATTTTGTTGTTAAAAAATTTGCAACGAAGTCTATTTTAATGAAGATTGTAATGTCTTGACTCTTCCAATCTCAATGATTCGTGAGAAAATAACTTAATATTCTTTTAATAAACACAATATAGGTAAGTGATAAGTCATATACCTGAGGTAGCATATTCTATTTTTAAAACTTTGTCCTTTCCATTAATCTAATGCAGAAACTTCTAAGTCTAAAACAAAGATGCCATGAGCTGAACCAATTTCTTCATAATGAACTTATCTAAACTACAATGTAACTCATGTATTATAAAATACTGGCAAACATAATATTACTTTCATTATTATTCGTCTCTCCCTAAGTTAAATATCAATTTCAAATGCAAAAAATTCTGTTCCTTCCAACACCAATATGACTATATGTGTTTTTCTTTAAACATTAAAATAATTCAAATATGTACATGCAAGTGCAAGTGGTGATGGTAATATAACTTCGTGCGAATTGATATTAGCAACAAAACTGATTGCAAAAAGGCAATAGTCACTGAGTGTATACAATGTAATTCTTTATCGAGAATATATAACTGTGCATTACAAATATGACAACAATTAGACGAAGAGAGCATATATAAATAATTCCATTATTCATTTTCCCAACAAATATAATTGCTACATGCAACTACTTTATGTTCTTCCATGCAACTTTTTACAGGTTTACTTCATGTGAATAAAGTGCACAGAATGAGTTTAAAATTGTAAAGACTGGTTTTCTACACACACCTTTTATTCTATTCATAGCAATTAATATGATTTTATGCTATTCAAAGATCTATGCATAATTTCCGAAATTACTAGCAAAAAAACCAATTACCCCAAACAAACAATTGCCAAGAAATAAACCATAAAAAATATGCTGCTTCCAACAGAGGTACTAAATCTAAGATTTCATAAATTTATAGAAGCTCGTATGCCTAAAAATATTGCTTCTAGGATTAATTATGGTTATTTAAGAAGTTAACTGGATAATTGAATAATAAAAGTAATTATAAAAAAACATGGACTAAGGTATAAAATCCTTACTTTGGTGAATGTATAAGATTCTCCGTAGTTTCTAAGATCCTGAAGGATATTGCCATATAATTTTCGAGTTTCGTATAATATCCAAAAAACTAAGGATTGTATATTGAAAATTACCGTTTCGTACCCGGCTTCTTTAATATCCTGAAAACCAAGGATTGTGTATTGAAAATTGCCGTTTCGTACCGGACTTATTTAATAATAGATCGATTTCTTTTCAGTCCACCACCTTATACGAGGACGGCAAGGTGCCGAGGTCAGAGGTGGAGCGGCGGTGCAACATCGAGTAGCACCGACACCAGTATTCGTTGGCATCTGGCCGTGACTGGCGTCCAGCAGTTCGTAGCTCCGTGCTGCGTGCCGGCGAGACTCGGCTCGGCATACGGGACGGCGATTGCGGACGGCTATCGGCGGCGGGTGCTCGCGGCGGCTTCGACCCTCGTCCCGGCCACGTGCGGTAGCGCGGGAGGCATGCCGTGCGTACCAGCGGCAAGGGGAGGCGGGTGCAAGGTCCATGGCGTCGCTCCAGGGGGCGGCCGTCAATGGCGAGTGCGGTGGTTGCAGAAGACCTGTCGGCCAGCTTTTCAAGGGCAGGCCAACAACGGAGGACCGGTGGCTCGATTCAGCGGCCATCGGCAAGGGGAAGACGACAGGCAGTATCGTTGAGGTGCCGGTGTGCAGGCGGCGGAGAGAGGGGGTCAGCGGCGCATGCAGGCGCCGTTGTCTCGGTTTCTTCGCCGTCAACTTGTAGAAGACGGCGGATCTGGCGGGGTTCGACCACGGTGTCCAGAAGCCCTCCGATCCATCCTGGAATTGAAGGATCGGCGATGGCTATGGAGAGCCGACTTGTTCTAGTGTCGGTCACCGTATCAAGGCCATGAACGTGCTGATCGTTCTTGAAGCGGCGTTGTATGTTTACCGAGGTGGTGGCGTCGCCGTTCGGGGGGTGGCGATTGTGTGCTCTCACACAGGGCCAAGGCACTATACGCGATGCAATCGCGTGTAGCCAGTGCGTTTGGGCATGGCTCAACGCCGGTCTTCATGGCCAGCGGCAAATGAGAGAGTAGCCGGTGCGAAGTCCGGACAATTATGTCTATTCGTGCCAGAAATTAAAACAACTACAGACATGATGTCCTCTCGGCCCTGACTCGCGCGAGGCGAGCAGATGGTGATCGCTGGTGCGCACGGGAGCGGTACGGCGCATGAGATGGTGACCATCGGCCGACGGCAGTACGTACATACAAGCAACAAGGAACAGATCCATCAATCCTGATTAGAAAAAAAAAAGGAATCCAATCGGAATATGCAAATGTATATGCTTATGTGGATTAGCTAGTTTGCTTATGCGTTGATCGATCGTCTTCCAGTTGCTGTAGGGCGATGCGTGCACGCTCGCGCTCGGTGGATGCATCCCGCTGGCGTTGCCGCGTGCACGCACAGCTGCGCGGGACGGGCGGCCGCCTCAGGGCGCGGCTTGGAAGATGCGCGCGGAGGCGATCGCGACGCGCGCACGAGACGGGCGGCGGTGTTCAATGCCGCCTCCGGCTCGGCTCACACGCAAGGTATCGGACGGATCGGCCGCCGACGACACGAAAAAAAAAAACAAGGCAGATCAATCTGATTAGTACCAAAACCAAATTGATGTAAGCGAAGCGAGCAAACTCGTGCTGATAACGTGTTAAAAAACTAATGGCCTATTGCCGATCTGGCAGAGATGTTACCGTCGATCAGTTGTACACATAAAAACAATCGATAAACAGTACATAAGAACAGCAGATAAACAGTAAATATATATAGGAAGAGGCATCGATCTTTATTAATTTTCTCATAACACATCATGTCTCTCAACCTCTCTCTCGTATATATAATTAAAAAAGTTCTGTTAAAATAAGTATATGTATATTTAATAAAGCATATCTTTATCTCTAACTAAACGACACGGAGGTTTCCTAACACTGACGCCGTCACTCACGCCCGAACTTCCCCCTCCCAAAAAGCGGCAGCAACCAACCTGATCCCCACCCCGAGCAAAGCGGAGGAGCGATGGCGTCGGCGCTGGTGAGGAGGGCGACCACGAGAGGCGGCGGCGCGGTGGGCTGCTGCTGCTGCCGTGGCTTCCAGGGGCCTCGCCGCGTCGGTGGGCTCCGACATCGTCTCGGCGGCGCCCGGCGTGTCTCTGCAGATGGCCCGGTCCTGGGACGAGGGTGTCGCCACCAAGTTCGCCACCACCCCTCTCAAGGACATATTCCATGTACGCCGCCGCCGCCGCCGCTACTAGCCCGAGCCCTACACCCATCCTCCTCCTCTGCTGCTCAGCCAGGTTCTGATGATCCTTCGAATTTTGCAGGGGAAGAAAGTGGTCATCTTCGGCTTGCCTGTAAGCTCTCCCCTCCCCTTTCCTCCCGAATCTTTCGCTGGTGCTCTTACGTATTATGGCCATTTCCGGTACCAGATGAGATGTTGCCTTGTGTGGCACTCATCCTTAATGTGCATTAGAAGATTATTATGGATTACTAGTAGCGATAGGCATGGGCATGGCGTATAGGTAGCTACGGCCTACGGCATCGACTAGTTGATCAACTTTCAAGATAAATTCGAACATTAGAGGGTTAGGAGAATAGGAAATAGGAAATGCAAAACTTGAGTGGTTCTTTTGCAGAGAAAGAATGGAAAAATTAGGAAGCTTGATATTTGTAGTGCCTGCAGATGAAATGGCTTGCTTGTCTATACAGTTATTTGTTTCTTCTCTCTTCTCTGGATGGCCAGCAGAGTGCTGCTGGCCTGCAGCTAATCAAACAGTTTAGTGAACGCAATGGGGTTCTGATTACTAGTAACACAAATTTCATGTTCCTTATGCACATATTTCTGCTTTTAGAGTTAGTTTCTGATTATGTCTTTTAGAATTTATAAAGCGCGTTTGATGTTATTTGTTTGTTGGCTTTTTTTTTCATCATTTATTCAAAATTCTTCTATCATAGACCAATTCTCTTTCTGAATGATCTCTTGATCTGATCCTTTAGTTGACTGCCATCTTTACCACATATTTCAGGGTGCATACACAGGAGTCTGTTCACAAGCACATGTTCCTAGTTACAAAAATAACATTGATAAGTTGAAAACAAAAGGGGTTGACTCTGTTATCTGTGTAGCTGTAAATGATCCATATGTCCTGAATGGATGGGCAGAAAAGCTACAGGCAAAAGATGCTGTGAGTTATCATTCTATATGTTGCCATTTAAGATAATAGACATGCATTAGGCATATTATATTTTTTTACCAATCTAATCTAATTATGTTGTGTAATTGCTCATGGATATATCAATATCCACCTTCGTGTTTGGTGGATTTTATCCACAATGTAATGATAAATCCCCTCCCTACTGCAGTAATTCATAATGAATAAAAGTTGCATACGAAATCAATGTACCAGTATTGTGCTTGTTTCATCATATAATCTATAGGCAGTAAATTGTAAAATTTATTTCCTGTATCTCCGAAAATTCACCCAATTTTTTTTGTGTTATTGTAAATTCTATTCAGTTTTTTACATTGTTTTTGCTCCAAACTAAATAAAGCATACCATTATAAATACTATGGACACTTTTTTTTCAAATTTAATAATTCTAAAATCCGAGATTAAATAAATATCATTTTGTATGATTTTTATTTTGAAATTATTAGTAAGTTATAACTG
Organism: Oryza coarctata; assembly: GCA_030770085.1. NCBI lineage: Eukaryota > Viridiplantae > Streptophyta > Magnoliopsida > Poales > Poaceae > Oryza > Oryza coarctata. The sequence continues at coordinate 7,689,091 of CM061463.1, read as the reverse complement.
ATATGGACTCTCTTTTTTTTAATCTAAGCTACTATAATTTAGAAAATGACCAATTTTAAACATTTATAATAGCAACAACAATAGCCTATGCAACGTGTTGGTTGGCGACTAATTTATATAATCTATAATTTAAAACAGTAAGAACCAGTATATCATAGTCTTGTACCATCTTAGATGGCTATCATGTAATTGTTTGGGCCCATGAATCCACTATTGTCAATGTCAACCTTGCTTAAGATCATACAATATTCATGTAGTAACAGTCTGCTGTGATTTTGGAATGCTTATATCAGATTGAATTTTATGGTGATTTTGATGGGAGTTTCCACAAAAGCTTGGATTTGGAAATAGACCTCTCTGCTGCTTTGCTTGGCCGCCGCTCCCACAGGTGAACTTTGGTCAACTTGTTTGATGTCCTTAATTGTTAATCCTGCCATCTTTTTATACAATTGCAATTCAATATAAGACAACATACAATTTCAGTTGCCTTTTACTTTGTTTAGTTGTCTGGTTAAACATATTACTTACCATGGGTTAATTCAAGAACTATACATCAGCATAGTTCAAAAATGATCTCATGTCATAGATGAAAATGAAAGAATATGAATTTGCTTATTCCTTTTCATTATTATAGCTTACCCTTCAAACTGCATTGCATTCACTCATATTTGAGCTTGTTTTGTTGTTCAAAAGGACATTATGATCACCCATTAACCACAGGAAATATACTGAGGTATTGAGCATTGGTTGCACTGCTAATCTACTGTGACACTTCAGATATCCACATACCTAGAGTGCTACACCAAAACAGTAAAAAACACTAGATCCTAAAATTATTAGAAATTTCGGCAGTCTCCCCCCTGTAAATAGAGACATCCACGACAAATGATTATAAGAAAATATAGTAACACTATCATCCATATGCTCCAATCCACCACAAACTTCACAAAGGCCACACATAACATGACCACATAAATTAAATGACATCTACAAGTCTAAACTATGACTCATATTGAGTAACATTATAAAACTAAGTTATAATCTTAATGATGTGCAATAAGATGTGTATATGAAGGGTACTACTCCCATTCCATGCATATCCATATCATTTTGTACCTAAAAACAAAATAAAACACAAGAATAAGTAAAGATTACTCGGCAAGTACAATATGGAACTACAAAAACAAGTACACAACAATTACAAGAAGAAACCAAAAGAAACCTTTTTTCTTTAGAAAATCAAGTCAAAAAATAGTAGTTCCCTTTCCAAGCATACGTGGATATCATTTAACATTACTGGTAAGCAAAATAAGCGAGGCCTGTGCTTACCAATAGGATCATGGATGAAGAACCAAATAAACACCAATAGAAACAAGATAGAGAATCATAAATATGTTGAAACATGGATTATAGCATGAACAAGAATCAAGAAGTTATCAAATCATGTGGACAATGTTGATACAATACAAGTGAAGTTCAGAGAGGAAATCAGTTTATAGATCATATCATACAAGTTCGTCATGCACTTGTTTTAGTTTTGGTAATAACCTGGCTCAACACCTTCTACATTGGAAACCTCCACACCTGTGGAGCAAAGCTGCATATAAAACCACTGTACGTAACTAATTATCGATACTTAGAATATTTACAAACAACAAAACACAGAGGTTCTATTTTTTTTCCATCAGCCGGTATTTAACTACCCAAACCAGTCCCTTCTCTGTTTTATACATAACTCGCAAACCGCCTAATGAAAAGTGCCAAATGATAGTATTTTGGACATTTACAGAAAATTACCTACAACTTTCATTTTGGATGGAAAACCACATTATGGATTTATCAAGCCCAGATTAAGAAAAACAAAATGCTATGCCGGTTTCTTACCTGATCAACAGCACTGTTTTCAGCGTTTCTCTTAAACTGTTTGTCAGAATCAAACAAAACCATCAGCCTTAGAAATATAAAAACCAGACCTACAACTTTGATTTAGGTGATATACCCTGAATCATAACTGTTTCACACCAGATTTGAAAAATATGGTTTCAGCTTACATTCGATAACTTAAAATTTGCACAACCGGTGATAGAATCGATTCCTATTTGAAAATTAAACTTCTAGGGAGTAAAAGGAATTACCCTTGGAGCGAGGACACTCAAACTTGAGATGAATTTGCAGAATTCCCAAAACCCCTAATTTCCCCTTTTTCTCTGTTTTTTTCCCTCCTCCTGCTTCCTCTCTCTGTTCCCTTCTTCTTCCCTCACCTCAGGTCAGCACGCACAACAGCAGCAGCAGATGTTGGAGTTCACCACTCAGGAGAAAAGCAAAGCACAGCAGAACCAAACCACCGCTCTTCAGATTAGCCACCGTCAACAGCAGCAGGAGCAGCGGAGCGGCGACGGTGGTGGCTGCCACTAGCGATGGCACAGGAGCAGCAGCGATGATGGTGGCGTGCACGGCAAAGGTGGCTAGGGCTAGCTCCTATCAATCTTTTCTTTTCCCCTTTTTTTCTCTTTTTTTTCTTTATCCCTACATTGGTTAAATAGAGTATTACTAATGGAAATCCAACGGCCCACGTTTATTTCAATTACTGTGACTTCACCTGAACTTGGATCATCACAAACTTAGAGTCTATTTTGACCTGCTCAATGAGGTCTACACATCCACGGTGTCTTATCGTCTATTTGAGACTTAGTTTGAAAGTTGAATTTCCCATTAACTATTTACTGAAAATACATTATTTGAAGCTCGGGTATTACATCTACTCTTGTTCCCTACTTTTGAATTGTCACGAGTCATGACTATAAATAATGAACTGTAAGAAGCTGCGTGCACATGCCTACACATGATTTAAGAATTGAGTCTTATTCCTTCGATTGCCAATGATCATCTGAACATAATTACTGTTCAAAAGTCTTTGTATTGCCTTTGTGTTTTGGCAAAGTAGAACTTCAGCATTGAGACACTGTCCAACCTCCTCGTGTGCTCCCTCTAATTGGTTGTAAATAATTGTTGAAGCACTTTTCTATCATGAGAAATTTTGGTCCATGGCACAAGATGCCCGTACCAAAAAACTAGCAAAAAAAACTTTCCACCTTCAACTAATAGCATAGCCTCATCATTTTTCTCTGATTTGTAACACTTCCATCAATCATTCTCCAAACTGTGTTTACTCATTGTATTTTGCCCTTCATCCCTTCGTCTCCGGCTGTTCGTCTTCTTCTTGTTTTCCCACCTCTCCTGTTCATCTTCTCATTCCTCTCCCCCAGACCAAAATCCTTGCTCCTTCCCTAGCACGTACAACAGGTAGTCAACACACACCAAAAAACCTGGGAATTTGTTCGAGAGCTCAGTTTCCCATTGGGACTTTGTCCAGAGCAACAATTTTCAAATTAAATCTCACGATGCCACACTAATTAATCTCTACTAAGCCAGCCCCCTGCTTCCTATCAAAAATGAGGTTCAAACCCCATCCTCAACCCCAATCAACGAACCAAACTCATCAATCTGGGGTTTCCAAGACCACAAATAGCAATGCAACCGAAAATTTACTAGATCAACAAACCTTCTCATGCCATCACCGAGCAACAGCAGCACTGCTGACACAGTCCAACATCCTCGCGTGCAGTTTCCTTACCCCCGTGCCACGCGTGCTGCCTAGGCACCTTCTCTCGCATCACTGTATTGTCCAAGTCGAGGGGGAGAGAGAGATGAGAGACGTGGCCATGGAAAGAGATGCGAGAGAGACGGATCATCTAGGCCATGTGCCCTCTTGAATAAGGGCAATTTGGTATTTGCATGTCCCTAGCCATGATTCAATTGTTTTTTTAAACGGTAGTTTCGTCAGAAGTGTTATAAAGCGAAGAAAAACGAGGAGCTGTGCTACCAGTCCGAAGCGCAAAGTTTTTGTGCTATGTTTTGGTAGTGGCATGTTTCTTGTGCTATAAATCGAATTTTCTCTCCTATCATCTGTCGACAAATTTTATGTATTTTGCTAAGCCTGAAATATTACTCCATAATCTATTAATCTCCATTAAACAGCTCATGCTGTGGTACACATTATCTGAGAATACAACCTATATTTTTCTCATTCAGCATTATGAAATATAACTGTGAAGAGATATTTCTTCCTTTTTAAAATATCGCTGTTTTTACAGGTGGTCTGCCTTTGTTGACTATGGGAAGATCAAGGCCTTCAATGTTGAGAAAGCCCCGTCTGAGTTCAAGGTTTCCGGTGCCGAGGTGATCCTGGAGCAAATCTGATCCAAGCAACGAAATTCAGCGTCCTTTGTTTGCTCACGGAGCATGCTTTGCTGTAGTAGAAAAAAAGAACTAAACTACTCGAGTGCCCATGTAAAGATGTTAGTCAATCAACAGTTCTACTTCCAGGACGATTGTTTTCCTGTTACAAACCAATCTGCCGTTCAACATGTTTATCTGCATTGGCTTAGTTTCGGGAAATTTCAATTTCAACGAAATCCTTTCGGTTTCCCATTTTATTATGTTCAATCAACTTTAACTCGATTGCCAAATTGGCTGGTGGAGCTGTGTTCTCGACTCATTGTAGCTGGTCAAGAAATCTGAGGACAGAAAAAGAAGGGAGCAGGTGATGATGAACTGATGATGAATGTGGCTCTCGGTTTGTCATGGGAGCCACCCCATTTTTCAGCTTGAATATGCATGGCATGACCGGATGGAGAATTCAACCAGTTTACTATACTCCGTCTCCAGTCAATTACATTTGTGATTAGTCAAAGGCTTTTTTTAAAGAACGTGCTGATATGCTCTTACATCATGGGCCCACCTGTCCATCGGGCCCGCATGCCAGTGACTCCAAGTGTTTCCACAGCCGCCAAGCTCCATCTCGTCACTGCTGATGACCACAGCCTTCACCTCCAGCAGCAGCAGCAGCAGCACGACCCTATAAGAAATCGCGCCCGGCTGCGCGACCGCCTCAGCAAGCGCGCGGATTCGGAGCAGCCGCAGTCGTCGCCGTCGCGGAGTATCTGGTCCGCGGAAATGGCCAAGAACGCCATCCAGTACGCCGTGGTCAGTACACTACCCTTCCGCACTTCTCTTGTTGACTAGCGATTGATGGCGCGCGATGCTGACCTTGGGGACGACGCCGCCGTGGCGCGGCGGCGGCGTGGTCGCAGGTGGACGCGTTCGCGGCCGAGCCGTTCAAGGGAAACCCCGCCGCCGTGTGCCTCCTGGAGGGGGAGGAGGGTGCGGCCGCGGATGAGAGGTGGATGCAGTCCGTCGCCGCCGAGTTCAACCTCTCCCAGACCGCCTTCCTCGTCCGCGACCCCTCTTCCACCGCCGCCCAGCTGTTTCGCCTCCGCTGGTTCTCCCCCGTCGCCGAGGTTCGCTTGCCCTTCCCACACCCATCTCCACCACAAATCTCTCACCCTAGGTCTCCTGCTCTCGTGTTCATGTTCATCTTCTGCTGCTGGATCTCAATTCTCACACGCATCGTCGTCTTCAGGTGGATCTCTGCGGGCACGCGACGCTGGCCTCCGCCCATTTCCTCTTCACCACCGTCCTCGCGAAGCAGCATGGCATGGTCGAGTTCGTGACCAGGTCCGGCATCCTGACCGCCAAGAAGGTTCCTGCTCCGGTGAACTCCGGCGTCTCAGGTGAGGAGAAGCTGTTCATCGAGCTTAATCTCCCCATGATTGATCTCGTGGAGTACAATCCTGCGGAGATGCTGTCGATCCCAGAGACTCTGAATGGCGCGCAAGTCGTCAGTGTTTGGAAACCATCAACCGCCGGTGACCTCATTGTATTTCCTTCCTACAGCCTCTCTACCTTAGTAACTTCATCTGGATATTATCACCTTTGTTTTTAAGTAATTGACAGTGTTAATTAAAGTATACACGCATTGACCATTAGTTTTTAGTAATGAATTTGTAAATACATGGAACTCTGCACTATCACGAAAGTATTATGTGGAAATGAATCTTACAGTGTGATTTTTAACCCACAAACCAGAATATTTAGAAATTATTATCGGTCCAAATTTAAATAGGAGAGTTAATATTTTCAATTATTTGAAAATGAGGGGAATAACTTCCTTGTTCTGGGATTAAAATGAGATGAAGAACCACGTCAATTCTACTGCTATGACTATTTCCCGGAGCTGAACAAGAATGTTGGTGAACGTTCACTTCAGTCATTTAGTCAACATAGTTTAATAAATTTTTTTAGCTATTTATCTGTGCAGTGTAAGGGTGCTAGTATTAAATGAAGAGCTGGTAAGATTTCTGAAAAGATAGAAAACTATTTTTTTATTAAAAGAAGACGATGGAGAGGAGGGAGTTAGAATTGTTCAGTTGTCGCTCAGTGCTAAGATATTCTGGCATGGCTCCTTTCAGGTGGAACTTTCTTCGGGAAAAGAAGTTGCTGATATTATCCCTAACATTAATGAAATTAAAAAATATGATGGAAGAGGAGTTATAGTTACGGGACCAGCACCAGCTGGATCTGATTATGACTTCTTTTCACGTTTCTTCAGCCCAAAATTTGGGGTAAATGAGGTGATTCCGTATTCTTTCCACCTAAGTTGTTTATGCAGAGAGTGAGGCTTGTTAACTAAACATTGATCATTTTAGTGCCAAAGTTGTAGATAAAAATGTCATATATGGTACACCTTTAGTCTGCATAGTTACAGAGGGATTATCTACTGTCAGGATGTTATCAATCTTGCTTGTCTAAATTTAAAACTGTTAAACGATCATGAGATATTTCTCTTCAATCAGAGTCATCTCTTGATACATCATACATAAGAGTATATGATTACCGGAAATACTTACTGTGTATGATATGGTATTTCTACTTGGAGTCTCTACAGTTCTGTTTTTTCTCACCTCACTCGATGTACTATACTGAAAATAACTGGCATTGATGCAATGATGACTGATACAATCTCGCCAAGGAATTAGAATATCTTATATGTCGTACCATTTGATTGTCAAAGAGTCAACATGTAAATTTGACCTCGCTCACCTGAAAACCTGAAACTACTGAAATTTATTTATCATGAATACTTATGCCAATTCCACAAGCTTTAGCTTGCTATTATGCATTTGAATAGCTGGATGACGATTGCCTGTTGATTCCTCAACTGTTCAGAAACTATTGGCAACAAATTGGCAGAGCTAATCTTTGTATCTTTAATCTTTTACAGGATCCTGTTTGTGGAAGCGCACACTGTGTTCTGGCACCCTACTGGGGTGGAAAGCTTGGGAAACAAAAACTCACGGCGTTTCAGGTATATCCTTAACAGTTCAATTATTTCTTATATCCGACGGTATACTAATCCGAAAAAGATAGCTTCTTTTTTAAACGAAAAAGATTAACTTCAAGGTGCCCATATCATGCATGATCTACAGGCTTCGCCAAGGAGTGGAACGTTGTACTTGGAGCTGGACGACGACAATAGGAGAGTGCGAATCCAGGGAGAAGCTGTCACTGTGATGACCGGTACTCTCATGGCGTAGAATCTATGAACGTGTCTGCTCGTGTACTTCAATGACAACGGCTGCTGTTCTACTCGTACTGCGAACGATTAAAAATGCTGTTATTTTGGGGAATAAAAGCTCATGTGATTTGCAATGTTCGATATAGCGATCTTTGAACCGAATTGTCTGAAGAAGCAAGTGCATTTAGGTTCAGACTAAAGAGCGAATTGTGATAGTTTTTAGGATCAAATGAAAAGTAGAGGAGAAACGAGTTTCGTTTAGGAGAAAATTGATGGAAAAAAATATGATAAACATCCAAGAATCACGTACGTATATTTATATATTTGATTTCAAAAAAACAGGGGATACAACATATGTTGCCTCTTTGGCAACCCAGAAAAGAAAGCGAAAAACGCAAGAACAGTTTTTTTCTTTCTACGGCGAAGTGGCGTTGATTCAAGGCCACATCACATCCACCGCGATCCTGGACATGGCGTCGAGATCCTCGAACGACTCCTCCTTCGTCTGCTTCCTCTCCGCCTCGCACCTCCTCGCCTCGGCCGCCGGCCGCTCGCCCTTGGCCGGAGCAGCTACCGCCACGGGCCGGAACTCCCGGAGGCTATGGCCGCTCATGTACCAGTCGGCCGCCATTACGCTGGTGCTCTCCCCACCGAGCAGCTCCGACAGCAGCAGCACGATCGACGCCATCGACCAACGCTTCGCCTCACACCAAACCTCAAAATCACGCACACGCAGATACAAACAAGACGAGATCCACAGGAAGAGGGGCAAAACCAGCACAGAAATGGCACGCACACTACAGTTGGGAATTCGCTTTAGCTTCTGATGGGACGGATCAACGGAGCTAGGGATTGGATGGAAAGGAAAAAGGCTCAGGTGGGGGGGCCATATATCGCCCGGAGGCCGCGGGGGGCGCGAACGGTGGGCAGCGTGTGGTTTTCTCCGCCGCCATCAATGGCCGCCGGCTTGGTTGGTCAGGTCAGCTGGTGGCTGCGGCGTTTGCGCGCTCGACTCGATCGACGCATCACGCCGGCGGGTTACCCTCCATCCCCACGACCCCACGTCGCGGCGTGGCCCGGTCGCCGCTGGGTTTTGGCCTTTTGGAACGGAAAACCTGCGTGCCGTGCCGGGGTGGGGGGCCACCCAGGAAAACGGCAACCGGCTTAGCTTAGCCGCTGGTTTTCTCGTTGAAAACGAGCAATTTGGCGTCAATTTTGCCTTTTCGGGCCTGGAGCCTGGAGGTGCAGCTGCTGGTTAACCCGTTGACGGCTGCGGCATGGGCGTGTACCAACAAAAGGGTTTTCCGCTTTCAACTTCTGTACAGTATACGTTAGGTGCCACAGTGAAACCGGCGTGACGTTGCTGGTAACAAATATATATATATATATATAAGTTTGCAAGATTCGGCGACAAATGCATTTTCAGTCTTTTTAATTTTGGATGGTTATGTGTGAGAGTGAGATGGATTAAAATTAGAGTTTTTGACAGAGTATGTTATCATTCTCAACTGTATATATTAATTATACTACTCCGTAATGGCTATGTTAGACTCTCTATGTCTAATATTGATTAGAGAGAGCTCGAATCCACACTAAAAATTTTCATATAGATAAAGCTATCCAAAACCACAAGCTTCTATACGTAAAAATTTAGGTCTAGAGTAAATTTCAAAAACTCTATATACATTCATATACATAAAAAAATTCTACGAACTAAAGATAGCTTAGCTAATTACACTTTTTATGATGAAATTTAACTATCTCGTTTTAATTTCTAAACTTAACAAGTGTGCTCGTATAATGGTATTTTTCTTTTAGTTATAGACAACATAATGTCATTCGCGATAATTTCATCAATATTAATTTAGATGACGGCCTACTATTCGAATGTATTTAAAGGAGTTGGATGTGTGTATATTCATATTAATAAATGTATTCATATGTATATAAGCACCTACGATTGTATTATTTTCAAAAAAAATCTAGATTTTATTAATATTTAACCAAACCGTATGCGCATGCACAAAGTAAAAAAAGAAAAAAAAAAGAAAGACCCCTCCTCCATCTTTACAAAGCTAGGTGAGTGTGTTATTCGTCTTAACTTTGTTATAGTATCATGGTTTACAACATTGATGGTTAGTGTGGTATGACTTTATTATCAGGATGTGATAACGATATATCAATCAAAACAAAAATTCTATTTTTTAAGTAAAGTTTGTCTAGTTTTTCTTGGTTTTGTGTTGTAACCGCACAATGAAGGGACTTACTGCGGGGGAGGTGTAAGCCCTCTCCCAACGAGAAGGTAAACCCTAAGTAGTATACGGGTCCATATTAGATAAATAAACTAGTCCATTGCCGCGTCCTGAACTCCATCCTCACCGGCCTTGCCATCATTGGTGTTGTAAGCTCTCGCTTCCTGCAGTCGCATGCGAATGGCGCGGAGACGGAGCGTTCACGCATGACCGAGATCCATTTGCTCCTGCTGCCGCATGCGGATGGCGTCGTGCGTAGCACTAAGGATGATATGGAGACAGAGAGATCGTGCATGGCCGAACTCCATCTGTGCCCATGACAGAGCATGAGTACCGTGAGATGGAGGCTGCAGAACTTAGGGCTCTAAAACAACCAAAGCAGACCACAAAGAGCTAATGCATGCATGTACATGAACAGGAGCCGAGGAGGTGCCGCCATGTATTCTAGTACTTCTAAAAAAAGCAGTTGTGCCTCGTATAATAGAGTGGAGGGAGTATTAAGTCTCATGCAGGCTAAATATGTTAGCTGGTTTTATAATTGTCCTAAATTAAATATACCATTAACTTTTAAAAATCTATATAGTTTAACAGTATATAAATTATACATTATAAAAGTATTTCTCATGATAAAACTATATGGGTTTATATAAAGTAATGGTCGAAAATTTTTAATATTAATCGAAGAAAAAAGAAAGTTATGCAATGTCTATTTTGATGTGACTAGATTACACTAGTGTAAATTGATAGCTACTAATGTAAATAAAACTGAGAAATAAATATAGAGATCCATATATAGGACGTTGAATCGGGCCTTCATGGTGCCCACGCACCAGGATTTAAAATACTCGAATTCAATTTCAATTTGAATTTATTTGTGGACTATTTTCAACTTCTGTGTATATACCTAGGTGCAACCGTTGAAATGGGATCCATACCTTGTAACAGAACAACTCAAATTCAAATACAATTTCATAGGTCATATCACACTGTTTGCTAATTATATGCTTACATGGCACATACCTAGAACAAAAATTAACTAAAAAAGGCACATATATAGGTTCAAATTCAATTTGAAGTAGCTAATAAACAAAGTGAGTTTCATACTAAAAGGTTTTTTTTAAATTGTTTAATTTTAAGTCAGAGTAACCTATTGCATCAAGCCTACCACCGTAGCGAGAAATGATTTTATACGAAAAAATATGAGGACAGACGATTGGAGTGATCATGCCTCTGTTCAAGAAAGAATGAGACGGAAGGGAGACTGAAATCTCGTTCGCTCGATTAATAAACGTTTCTCCTCTCTATAATGCTACGCAAACGGCAATCTTAGTCCACAAACTCCGGCGCGAATGTTGTTGTTTTGGAACGGGAAGTGCGCCAAGCTAGTCGGATACGCGGATCCTAGAACAATTTGGTGAAGTCAATTTCTGCCCCCACCAAAGCTGTTTCCCTGCGAGTGTTTCGCGTCTTCATCGCCTCGCGGCGTTCCGTTGGGCGGCTACCGACGCTGCTGTCACGTACGCGGGAGCGCGACCCCGATACCGCCGGGACGAGGCCAACCCGTGTGCGGCTGGTAGTGGGAGGTACGACAGCGATGGACGATGGGTCGTCGCCGTCGTCGTCGTCGCCGTCGCCCGGCCGCGGACAAGGCCTGTGCTTTCCATTCTGCGGGCCAGGCCGTGGTGGCGGTGGCCTGGCTCGCGCACGCGGCCGCTTGGAGAGCCGTGCGGATGCGGATAGGGATGGATAGTTGGATATGGATGCACGCTCGGCACCTCGGTGGCCTACCACGGCAGCACCGCGGCATTGCAAAAAAAAAAAGGTATATATTTTCATATGGCTCACAACTCTCCTCTTCTCGCTATTCACCTGACCGACAGCTCGGTGGCTCGTAGACTGCGGTGACGAGACGTGGCATCGTCGGATCCGATCGAGAACAGAAGGTGAAGATGGCATGGATGGCCTAGAGGCGTGGCTGATATTTCTTGGATCTACTCGGTCTCATCGTCACTGTGTCATCGTTCGTCAGGTGCCGGCCCACCAATGCCGGACAGAGGAGGAAGAGACGAGGGGAAAGAGAGGCCGAGGGATGAGTTGGTAGTACTGGTTTTTTATATAACTGATACATGTGGGTCTTATTTTTTTTCCTTGATTAAATTATACATTCAGCTCAAAATCATTTTCCAAACCATCAAATAGCATAGTTTTTATCGGTTTTAATAGTCGAGACAGTAGCTACACCAGTTTTATAATTGAGGATATAAATTAACAGTATACTTTTTTCCTGCCCATTTGTACACTGGAACAGGACGGGCAGGAGACCAAGGCCAGATTGAGCACACTGTTTTTTTTTTAAGGTCATTCCTAGTTTAAGTATCTGAGCACACCGAACTGTTTGTCTTTTGCTTTGGTTAAACCGATTGGTTTATGCAGCTTAGTATCGCCCCAAAATCAGTAGCGGAGACCGGGGATGGCCAGTGGCCTGGCCCCACCAATAATTTTTTTACATATAATCATTTACTTTATTAGGTAATTAATTTAAGTAATATTATATTAGGTTCTCTTCAAAACTCATAGTCACCTCTCATATCGGAGTACGAAAGGAATTGATGTATAAAATAGAAGGATGAAAAAACACATAAAAATAGAAATATAGAAGTTGGTGTTTGTAACACATGAATAGCAAATAATAAAATAAATTATTCATTGAAATGGTAATGCAGCTATTATCCTATTTTTCTCTCCTCTCAATGCTCTGTTGGCCAATACATTGTGCTGTCAAATAAAAGGAAAATTTTCTTTAGCTTGGAGCAGATGTTTCGTTTCCTCGAAAAGTACAGGATAGGGGAAATTCCAAAGAAATTGGTTTGCTCAAATCCTCCATTCCAAACGGCATGAACAGCACTCAAAACAAAGGATTCATATTTTTTCTTCAATCCAAACAGACCCTTATCTTTGTATCTTTGTAGTTTAAGGCATTAGCTTTTACTTTTTTATTAAACTACTTAGTGCATGTAACTTAATATTAAGTTATATTTCTCCATCTTAAAACATAATTATTTTTAGGTAGCTTATATTTTAGAATGGGAAGAGAGAGTAACTCTTGTCCATTAGGAGAAATATTGCACCCTAATCTCTACAGCATGCATATATCATATGTATATAACTATAGGTTCTTTTACGCATCTCTTGTTAACACTATATCCTAATTGGCCACCGGCGGTAGATCGTAACTGTTGTTGCAGACAGTTTCCAAATCATCAAAACAATATGAAGTCGAGGCCCAAACTGTGCTTACGTATAAGTCGTGTGTGTGAGATTTTACTCTTACTAGAAAATATGCGCGACGCTCGCTTGATTTAACCCGTACGTACTGTTTAGGGCACATTTGAAAAGTAGCAAGCTCGAATTTCACGTTTAAGGAGGATTTGATTTTTTTTTTTACTACTAACTTTGGTGAGAGAGAAATGTTGACAAAACACACCACGGAAATACGGAATCATGAGCTCGGTACTGGCCTCAAGAAGACAAGTAGCTGACATAGACGTACGGACGCTTTACTCACCTCGCCGTACATCTCACGTTATGATGGACGACGGCGACAGACAATGAGCAGCATTGATGAGCGATGAGATGGTGGAGTTATGTGTAACCTAAAACAACATTTGCGACGGCTTTCTCAATTTTTTTTCGTCCCCTAGCACGTGATCTAAACAAACTATCTCCGGTGAAATTTCTATTTTCCGAATAACACATCAAACTACGCTGACGGTGAATTGATTAGTGATTGGTGGGTGTTTATTGTAACGAAACCAAAACATGACAAGAGGAAGTGGATGTGTAGTACAAACAATTTAGCGATGGACTATTGTGTTATTTTTGTTTACTCTTTTCATGGGAAAGAACCCTAATGTATCATCGGTATATTAATTCAATTCACAATGAGACACGTGCGGTTTATTTGTGACCTCACGGGTATAGTAAAGACAATCAATATTAGGATGAGACATTATTTACTGATATGTTTGGAAACTAATGGTCTCTTTAAATGGAATTCGATGCCTTTCGATAAACCTGTCTAGTTTTTCTACATGCAAGGTTGCTTTCGTGAAATAAAGGACGTGATGACAATTATTACAGGACTTGCGCGTGGGAACGTGTTTTGGTTTTTCCTTAGTCCTTGGTAACGGTACGAGAGAAATTAAATGCACAGGAGGGGATATAGCGATCTTTGAACCGAATTGTCTGAAGAAGCAAGTGCATTTAGGTTCAGACTAAAGAGCGAACTGTGATGGTTTTTAAGATCAAATGAAAAGCAGAGGAGAAACGAGTTTCGTTTAGGAGGAAATTGATGGCAAAAAAACATGAAAAACATCCCCGATACCGCCGGGACGAGGCCAACCCGTGTGCGGCTGGTAGTGGGAGGTATGACAGCGATGGATGGGTCGCGGTCCATATATGTATGAGTTTGCAAGGATCGGGGACAAATGCATTTTTAGTCTTTTTAATTTTGAATGGTTATGCGCGAGAGTGGGATGGGTTAAATTTAGAGTTTTTGACGAGGTCTAGATTAAATATGTTATCATTCTCAACTTTATATATTAATTATACTACTCCGTAATGGCTATGTTAGACTCTAGGTCTAATATTGATTAGAGAGAGCTGGTATTCACACTAAAAATTTTCACATATGTGTGTGAAAGTCCACTAGAATGGTAAAAACAGCTTGTGCGAAATGAATTGTAAAATCAATCAGAAAGTCTTAGCTTACGATTCTCAAGAATCTGTACGATAGAGGGGGGACTGGATAAGACACGTAGCGTCAACAATAAATCCATAGTGAGTCACATGCATGATTAATCCTCATTGTCTTCATCTACACTATGATCTATCAATAAATAAATAAACAACCAACGATGACTTATGGACAAATTCTTTTTATCTGTATTTTTAGTAATTTAAAATTTAATACTGAAAAATAAATTATGATTTAAAAACTAAAACTCGACTTTAAAATTATGTTTTTACAAATTTAATATTGATCGTGGCTTATAAGACAACGAGTAGAAGATAAGAAAGTTGTCTTGGTCAGTTGTGACCTTAAATCCAACCGGGGATTTGACAACTAATAATCATCGGACGGAGGCGGCGTCGTCCCAAGCAAAATACCGGGATTTTGACAGGGAATGCACGATGTATCGTTGCATCGAGCCGATTCCAGAAGCTCACTGCGTCATCTCTTCTCTCCCTAGTCCCGTGTCAACACGTATGGATCAGAGGCGTCGATAACCAACAGGTCTAGCCAAGATTACTTTTTCACTACGACGAACCCCTACAACTAAATGATCGTCCCTCCCTGTTGATCGGCTCAAGAGCCTTTTATTAAGTCGGCTATGACGTCTCCTTCCCAAAGGGATTCGGCTGTTACATGCAACTCAATACGATACAGTACACGGCCGGTTTGCCTACCAACCAAAACGCCGGCCTGGACGCATGCCGACCAAGAGACCATCTGCGCCCGGCACCAACGATGGCCGTCGGAAAAAAAAGCCAAGGATCGCGTTGAACGCTGGCCGATATGTTATTGTAGCCTCGCCACTCGCCACGGCGCACCCGCCCATTCCTCTCCACCCCCCATACGCACCCACCCTAGCCACCTCCGCACGCAGAGGCTGATGCGGTGGGTGCGCCCTCAACACACGTATGTTTTTTGAGCTATTAATTTTTTTTATAAAAAAACTTCTATAAAAAGTTATTTTAAAAATTATATTAATTTATTTTTAATTTTTAAGTTAATATTTAATTAATCACGTAGTACGGGCGTGACGCGGCAAGTAGACGTGAGGTACGTGGTGGCGCCCACCACACGCACCCACCCTAGCCGCCCTGGCCCGGTGGGTGGCGCCCTCAACTTAGGAACGTTTTCTAAACTATTAATTTTTTTTATAAAAATCTTCTATAAAAATGTTATTTTAAAAGCTATATTAATTTATTTATAGTTTTTTAAGTTAATATTTAATTAATTACGTGTTAATTACGCTCTGCGGGCAAGCTGGCGTTTGTCAACTTGTCACCCTACGGGCGGATTACGTTGCCCTGCCCCCAACACACAGTCACTCACTGACACTGTACTGTACGAGGGGTGATTAATCGTACGTGGTCGTGTGTTGGTGGCCAACCCGGCTGTCTCTGGTGACTCCTCCACTACTCTAATCATCGCGTGGTGCTATCTTTTGATTAGTCTACGTGTACTGCACATTATTAGGTCAGGTCAAGCCATCTTGGTTGTGAAATCCCGGATCTAGGATAACCAATAACGCATTTTGAATTTCGTTTTTGCCCTTGATTGCATCCACAGTTACGCATCTTTAACACACACATTGAAAGAGACGAAATTCAAACGGTAAATCTCTGACCTTTACGAGAAATCACCAGCGGGTGCGTAACTATAGTCACAAGGATTCTGACGAGTGCGATAACTGATAATGTGTGTCCCCATCACCACACAAGGCTGTTTGCGCCCAATTCAGGATTTATATTTGTTCGATTCTTTCGATCGGGGGGTGTACATTGCTGAGGAAATGCGTGCAAACGGCAGTCATATCACAAATTGTTGTTGGAGTTTTTGAAACGAATAAAACATATGAGTGTGATGCTTTATATTAATATAGTAAAAACAATACAAGAATACATCCGTGTGAGTCTATAACTAGAAAAACAAAAACAAAACACATCACCATAAATTGTTGTTGAATTATTCACGAACAATAACATGATGATCTTTTTCTCGCATTTTTGGAATCAGATCATATTTTTTTAAAAAACAATGACAGAAGCCATGTCTCATTTCATTAATTAAAAAAAAAGAGAGACACATCGATTTAATGTAGTCTTCACACCAAAAACAGGACGAATAATATATGCATTATGCAGTGCTTTCCCGTGATGAATGCATGGCCATGCAGATTGTACAGACGAGGACAGAGTTGGGCGGGAGACAGATGTGAGAAATTGAACACTCTGCTTCTCGGCTTCTCTCATGGCGGCAATGGAGCACTCTGCTTCTCGGCTTCTCTCATGGCGGCAATGGAGCAAACGGAGCAGAAGTCGTGAGGTTGGTTCTAAGCTAGATTGTTATTACATTGGCCAGAGCGCGACGCCGTGGAGGTAGGCGGCGGCGGCGGAGGTGGTGGTGGTGGAGGTGGAGGAGGAGGAGGAGGTGATGGAGAAGTCGTTGAAGCCGAAGTGGACGTCGTCGTCGTCGTCGTAGTAGTCGAGCGGGAAGTTGCGGGGGGGCTCGGAGGGGAGGAGGCAGTCGCGGCAGAGCGGGCAGGTGGCGCGCGGCCGGACGAGCCAGGCGTCGAGGCAGGCGCGGTGGAAGACGTGCCGGCACCGGAGCTCCCGCACCTCCTCGCCGTCGTCGACCCGCGACAGGCAGAACACGCAGTCCACCGGCGGCGCGTCCCTCCCCCGCCGGTACACCGCCACCGTCAGCCGGTCGCACCACTTCGGCGGCAGCGTCTCGTCATCCATCCCGTTGCCGCCGACGCCACCTCTGGTGCCGGAGATGGGGTAGGAGAAGCGGCCGCCGCCCGTCGCGGAGGAGTGCCCACCTCGCGCGATGCGGTAGACGAGGAAGTCGGCGCGGGTGGGCCACGAGTACCGCCCCCCGCGGAGCGCGAGGGAGGCGAGGCGGACGCCGGCCTCGGCGAGCACGAGGAGGAGGAGGAGGCACGGGAGGGAGAACGCCGCGAAGAGCAGCGACACGAGCGCGCCCCCGACCTCCATGGCGTGGCGAGGCGAGCGCGCGCCGAGCGGCGAGCTGGCGTTGCTTGGCTTGGCTTGGAAATGGCGCGAGCGGTCGCGAGGCGAGAGGAGATAATAATAATAACAACAACAACAACAATAATAGTAATAATACTACTAATAGTAATAATAACAGCAGAAACAGCAAATTAGATAAGTGTGGCGTTTTTTTTTTGGAAGAAAATTGGTTATGTAGACGGCGGTCGGTACGGTGGGTCGTTGCGCGCGCCCAGCGTTTGGTGCGAGATGGACGGCAACAGGTGGGAAAGCCACGCGACCGAAAGGGACGGCGCGGCCGGCCCACCAAATTTATGTGATGTTTTGCTCCCTTTTCGAGTAAATTTCAGTGTGTTCAATGAACTCCTTAACCGTTTTAAGCCAGGGGTGGCATTACTGAAATTCATGATCAGGAATGTTTAGTGGCATGGAAATTGTTTACATTTTTGGTAATTATGAGGTAATCCTAGTTAGTTCTTGTGTCTATTACAGTCACCTGCAATTTTACTTAGGAGCATATGATTTACATGTAACTAAGATTCATTGAAACTAGTCGCAATATTCGATTACTCTCTCGGTGGAATCTAATCAAACTTTTTTTCCACACCCACTACAAACGGCGGGGATCCATGTCCCACTGCAAATGCAAATACCTCGGTTCTTAGTTTCCCCGGTCTCAGTTACAGAAAATGTTAGAGATTACTATTGTTAATATCTTATTTGTGCATCGAAATGCTCCCTAAAGTTATAGTAGGTATGTTTTTTTTTCCTTTCCTTTTTTACTATGTTGCTTATAGCGTCTGCTTGGGCGACACAATTACATATGTGTATATCTGTTTCTAGCATTATGAGTTTTGGAGTTGATTAGATAGGGAGCTGATTAAATGGGACATATGTCCATATAATCACATGAGTAGGTGGGATTGTTCTCTCTTTAAAAGCAAGAGTTGGTGCGGGGGAACATTCTCACTCCCATCACTAACCACACTATTGCAGTGTACGTCCTAATTGTTTTAAAATATAATTATTTCTAAATTGGGTAGTACTAAGATTATATGTCAAAAGATTTCTTTTTAAGTTACTTTAGTAATTAATTTTTAAAATTTTAAATTACTCAGATTTTCTTTCTAAATTGGCTTTGGAATCGTTAAAATAATAAGCCATAAAGACCAGTGCATAAATAATTATATTAAGATACAAAATTTGAATTATATAAATAATTATATTTTAGAATGTACTAATGATCTATAACATTGGTTGTTGGTTGTTATAGGGAGCTAGTTTAAATTGGTTATCAACCATTCACGCTAATGGCGTCACTTAGTCTGGAGTCTGGATGACCAAGAGCATTAGTGGCCAACAAATTTTTTGAGTGTTGTCGATGAAAGAACAGTAGCAACGAATGAGTCCGGGTGGCTGCCTGACCTGTCCGAGGGCTAGATCCGCCGCTGATTCACCCCATTTAAACTAAGAACGGCTTGGTGAAAGTCGGGTGAATATGTGTTTGTATCGCTATATATCGAAGACATTACCATTTCCACGATTTAGATGACAATGGTTACGATTTTGTACGCCATCAAGCGTAGAGGTCGGAAGGTATTGTTTACATTATCAAAAAAACATGAATAATCGTTTTTAAGAATATATTTTTAATAATGAAAATCAATCCAACCTCTACGACGTCAGCTTGTATCTTGCCATGTCTTATTACAAAAATATTGGCTTTTTTAGTAATAATTATTGGTGGTTTAGTAGGGTTTTTTTTTTGACAAATGCCAACTTGCTAAGGTCACATTTCGATTACGCGAGAGTTTTGTAAGGCCTTTCGGAGATTTAACATTTAACATTTGAACTCCCAGAACTCCCAAATGAGCTGGAAAATTATCGGATCTAGCTGGGGCTTGTCATCACCGTCCATGTGTGAGCTGTCGATTCTCACCTGACTCGTAGCACAATCATGCTGAGGTTTTAGGTACAGGCCAATTTAATTACTGTTCTAACTAAATTTAGGGCAGGTGTTTTCTATCATCAAATAATTCCGGAACTACAGTAGTAGTTAGTTCAAATGGGGATGGAATAGGATTATAGGATCCATCTCTAAATCATCGACGAATTAATGGGCAGGTTTTAGAGAGCGAATAATCGTCTTACTACTACACTAGCAGAAGTGGATAGTGAAAAACAGCATGCGAAAAAAAGTTGCCATACAAAATTTCTTAACTAAATGTATAATGCATCAAAGCCATCCCATTGTTTTCTGAAGCAAATTTTTTGGATAAAATTTGTTTGGTTGTTCACAGTTTACCGCAGTTATCGTGCCCTCAGCGGTAAACTCTGGTACGACTTGGAAGCGCGAGGCCATTCTCCATTGTGTAGAACTGTGAACGAAAACATTGCATGCGACATTCTCCATTACGTAGAATTGTGAACGAAAACATTGCATGCGAGGCCCCATTCTCCGTTGTGTAGAATTGTGAACGAAAACATTGTGTAGAATTGTAGACAACTGCACCGTGTAACAGCGAAGGCACGTGACTAAGCATCTATACTACTTATCAAACGATTTACTGCAACTGCAAAAGGCCTCGTGCAGAGAACCTCGGCGTGCCAGTACGAAAGATCCCCAGTAACGAGAATACGGCACTCGGATGTGATGACAAATAACATGCGGCAGGCGACATAAATGAAGACAATGCCAGTTGCCACCAGAGAAGTAAAAAAAGGGTCTTCCAAAAGGACCATGTGCCATCGAGAGAAGCTTACAAAGGCAGCGATTGTGACGACTGTGGCCTGGTTTCCGGCCCCCGGAGACCAGGTGAAGAAACTTCCCAAGCAAAGGATGTAGTAAAAGGCAACGACAAGACGACAATGCCATGTCTTTTTAACTCCAGGCTCTATTATTTGTCCATTTAATAATCAACAGGTAATTATTATCTTTATGTACAAATCCCACTGGCGCCAGGAAGGTAATGGGAAAAAATGCAGGAGGAAAATTTCCTGGACAGCCACACAAGTATCGTCGGCAGGGGAGTACAAAATCTGCACAGGTGTCTACTCAAATCCTTAGTTTTTCACCAAACAAAAACGGTTGCTACTTTCTCCTTTTTGTGGGATTGCCACCAAAATTTCATGCCATGCGACAAACTACTTGGCATCAGCCTTGTTATAGCCTGCCGTTGCTGCTGCAGCAACGTTGCTGCTACTGCTGCCAGTTTCTTTCTCTGCCACCTTCCATGCCTTGAAGTCCTCGATGGTTCGGAACTCCTCCCTTAGGAGCCTCTCCAACTCTGGATGCTTGCTAATGGGACTGCTATCTTTATTTCGGAAATGGTGGAAAGCCCTGGTTCAATTAGCAAAAAGTAGATCCATCAGCAACAAAGTATCACAAATTCAAAATCTAACTGCTAGGCTGGCCAATTCCACAAGTCCAGCATAATTTTAAGATTCATTTTCAATTACCCTTTTCAGGGCACCCAGGCTATACCAGGTCTGAAGCAGCTTCCATGTAATAATTGTGTGTTATAATCAAAAGAAAATTAGTTCAATACCACCACAAAAATGTATAAATTGGAAAATACCGTCTAGTTGTGAGGTTCACATGTGGGAGAATGGAGGCAATGTGTTAATGAAACAAGATGGTATTTCTCAACTTGATGATCTTTGCGGTGGGACTGAGCAAATACAACTTTATCATGACATTAATCCACAGCATAAGGTTGAATGTATTTGATATTGGAAATACACCATAGAGTTACATACTATTTGTTCAAATGTAAATAAATTCATGCTAAATATTTCACAAAGGGCAGTGGTGGCAAAATTAAATTACTAGGGGACAGGAAGTAACAGGGAAATGTAAATTACCAGTATTTTTCAAGTCCATAAAGATCACCCTTGTGATGGAATTCAAGTGTCAGCTGCTCAAAATCTTCATACACATTGCGTTGGAAGTTTTTCTCCAAACCATAACTGTAAATACAAATATGCAGTAATCATTGCTATTATATTGAGGAATGTAAGTAAAAGAAACGGGAATGTTACTTTTGAAATTTTATGTTCCATACCTATAAAATCTGAAGAGACATTCAAGTCCATATCTGTAATTTGCTGCCGCATCGTCTAGTGCAAACTTCTTAAAATGTTTGTACATATCCTCGTTAAAACTGTCTCTTAGATAATACGACCAAAAGCGATATAGTGAATTCATTTCCTGCATTCCATTGGAATGCATAAAAGAGCATCAGTATATAATCAATAAACAAAACAAGTGTTCATGCAAAATATAATCAGTAATTGCCAAAACAATAGCAACACCAGATGATTTCACATATGAAGGAAATGATTCAAAGAGAATAATACAATAATATATAATAAATGAGCTTGGTCAGATTTATATATTTCTAGTTAGGACATTGTAATAGCAAGAGAGATGCAAGGAAGCTGCACCTCACTGCAACCGATCCCTAACTTCTTGCGTTCAGTGAGGCATCGATTTTTGAACTTATTGTACCTTCACATACAGAAGAAAACATTAAAAAATCAATTTATGATGAAACAACAAATGGAGGGTAGTAGTAATAAACACTGGCAAAGGAATTAGTACTAGGAGGAACTGCAACTTAATTCACATCTATAACTGACAACTTACCTCTGCTGCTGGAATTTATTTTTCTCTAAAAGCTGATGACTTGGATGATGAAATGGTGGGAAAGATTTGGGCACAGAACCAACAGGTGAGCTCCCAGTAGGGATTCCATGAGGAGATGAGCTCAACCTTGAACTTCTATAGCTAAATAACGGCAGTTAGTTAAGATAACTTCAATAGCTTTGCTTCAATAAAAGAGGAACTAACGATGATGGTGGGTGTCTATCCACCTTCAATAAAAAACAAGTTGGCAGAGATGGATTTGTCCATGCAAGTGTATAAACTTATGCTAAGGTTACATGAAACTTAGATGTCATGTGCAAATCAACTCAATTTTCAAAAACCTCTTGCTAATAATGGTGCAGGTGTATGACTAGTCACAAAGCATGAGTAATCAACTCTTATAAGATAAAAGATATAAGTATTTGCTTTACAGAAAGAAAACCTCAATTAATTTATTAACCTAACCTGTGGTTTTCTGGAGTAGATCCATAGAAATATCCAATTGAATTGCTTGGGGGGCTCTCTGATATACTGCCATAGTGCGATCGACTATTGGGGTTATTTGTAAAGCTACCAGGAAAGAACCTCTGCTTATTTGAGGACTGTGCTTTTCTATTGCCTCTGTTGTGCCGCCTACGTGGTATAGGCTGTCCAGATTCTTCAGTTCCATTAGCTCCGATGTTAATGGGGTTCCCCTTTGAACCACCAGCTGGTTTAGAATCAACATCTATAGTGCCAGCTTGGGAACTTCTTTGATTATAACCGTGATTCTAAAACAAGAACAAATATCATATATTAGCATGAGAAAAGCTAATGTAATTTGATAGGCAAGCATAAATCCAGGAAGGGCTTGGGACAAAGAAAGACAAGAACAGCTCAGGTCCAAGATCAAGCTGGCTTGACTTAAATTCGATTTAGCTCCAAGATAACCCTTGTCTCGGAGACTCAGGCCTTGTTTCCAACACTCAATTTAGTTCAAACGATTCAAAAAATTCAAAGAAATTGATTAGCCATACAAAAAAGATCCAGCACTATACATTGAAAGATACATATAACTCAAAAGCTATATCATGTATCAAGTATCAAATGTAGGCAGTTCTTGAGAAAACAAGGAGGATGATCTAAAACAGCAAACCAAAAATAAAGCCTCAACAATTGTATTAAATTGAGCAGGACAGGATTTTTACATAATTTTGTGGATACTTCATGTTTAAAACAGGATACTAGATTGAATTGCATGCCCAAAATAAAGTTGGTTTACTTGCATAAAATTGAGCATGTAATTGTTCAAAATGATGCGTGCATTGGAGGCATAGCACTGTGATAACATTATATTGACCCTGGAAATGCACATGCAATCCCAATTGTTGATAATCTTGTTCTTTTTATGCTCTAAATCATTACCTCATAGTAATACAAGCCCTCGTTGATTCTTGATACCTCCTCTTTTGAAAATGCTTGGGGTATACTTGAGCAATTTTTGCCATCCTGTAATGCAGATAAATGACAAAAAGAGTTCATTGCACTATTACCAAAATAAAACTTACTTAACATGGTCCTAACATACAATATAGCTTGCCGAAAAATTTGCCAGACAGATGCTAATAATTGGATGCTTATTAGATGCTCATTAACATATGTTATTTAGAAATGCGAAAATTCAAGTCATTATAGAGCAAAATGTTAAAACAGTACACTGAAATGTGTCTCAATTGAATCAAAAATCATCAAATAGATAGGGCTCCTATAAAGCATAAATTCACTTAGCAATCAACTAATTGTCTATGTAATAATTAAGTTTGAACATGATCTGCTCAAATAGGATTCACAGCAATGAAAATAGCAAGACCAAGGTCACCACGAACCTGGGTTGACCAGGTTGAGGGATGAAATCGAGGGGCGTGGGACGCTACCATTGAAATCTGTGGTATGATAGGGGTAAACTTCTTTGGGACGATAATTTGGGACATGGTACATGAACCCAGCAAATTTGGGTCAATGACCCAATCAATAGCAAGTTTTTTTGTAAAATAAATATGCAGTTAAGCATTTGACATAATTGAAGGAAGGAAAAAAAGAAAAGCAACCTGCTAGCCATGCTAGCACATAAAGCCCAATACCCTTGTACAGCCCATAAGTATAACAGAAAACCCTAAGCCTAACGTGTGCTTTTCCTCTCTTGATCTCTCCTGCATAGCGCTGCAACTTTCTCCTGCACAACACCGCTTCTATTGCATGTCACGTGATCGCAGCCTCCTCGCTCCTCACCTCCTCACACCACCTGTCTCGCCTCTCCTCTCCTCGCCCCTCTCCCTTGCTGCGTCCTCGCACCACCTGGCCCACCTCTCCTCACGCCCTTCCTTGCTGCGTCCACCTCATGTCAGATCTGGTACAGAGAAGAGAGCGCAGAGGAGGCAGAGATAGGAGAGGGCAGGGCATGGAAGAAATGGGAAGAAGAGAGCACAGTAGATATAACAGAGGAGGTGACTCAGAACAAAGAGAAGGGTCGCAAGTCGCAACCCTACCATCGATCCAGATGCTGACCCACAGCAACCACAACCCACGAATTGGGATGATGAACTTGGGTCAAGGGTCACAGCATCAATCCCAAATCTGTGACCCTGTGCAAGACTACTATAAATACAAAAAGAAGAAATCAGGTAAATCATCATAATCAGCGGCTGTGATTTGCATAATCAATTATACCATCATAAAAGTGGTACAAAAAAGTGCATCAACTATTGCCACATAGAGGTCTACATTAGAGTGCATTTGTGAACAAAATTACCCAGCGCCATTGAAACAGTCCCAAAAATTATTGGTGCATAGTGCATAAAAAAGATAAGCCATAGTGTGTTCAGATTATGAAGGCAAGGAGCTGCAAACTGAAGGAGGTGTAGTACAAAATACTACTTGAAATCTAACCTGAGTAACGATTATTAGTCTGTTCACATCTTGGTCATCGACATAAAAATCATCTTCCTCATCATCGACCCTACTTAAACAAACATAAGGAGAATCAATTATATGCAAACCATTTCTGGAATCTGCATTGTAGTAGATAAAAGATGCAGTATTACATGAAAAATATCTGATCAAATTTTGAACTTCTGAGAATACAATGTGCATAACACTCCAAAATGTGAACAGATGGACATATCCAGTTTCATAACAGAATGGGACATTAAATGATGGAAACAGAGGTATAGAAAGAAACAGAGGGTGTAGCAGTATAGTGCACATCTCACATGAGTGGCCTGGGTACATCTTTCATATCATAAAATTGTACGAATGAATACATTAAATAACCATTTCCACTAGAGCAGAAAGCCTAAACTACAACCAAAATCGCCTTACTCACAAATCACAATAACAATACTATAACCTAACAATAAAACAACAAATTATAACGCATGAAATAAAGTAACAGATTATAGACCAGTTCAAATTCACCTTTTATGTGAATAGAGGTCATGTGAAAGCTCTGCATGTTCCAATTCTAATTCCTCATCAAGCAAGAATGTGCTTTGATCGCCACTGAAGCAAGGAGAGTCACTTGGCAAATCATTACAGAAACCTCTTTCACTCTGAGAATCAGGCACTTTTATCTTTGTGTTTACTTTCTGAACTTTAACATCACCAGTCCTAAAAGCAGCTTCATGTTTTTGTGAGTTTACAGAGCATGCAGAAATGCTCTTAGGTTTATTATCAATACTAATGTTTGATAAGCCCATATTCAGTGAGGTGACTGAACTACTGAGTGTATCCTGTGATGGCTCATCAGAAACATTTGCCTCCATACCAACACAATCTACGCTGCGAGGATGAGGATGCTTCTTTTCATCTTCAGAATAAACATCCTTATTTGAGAAGCCACCGGTATTACATTCACTAGTAGTGTTATCCATACTGGTCGATGATGGACTCTGAAGAGATGTCCCAGACAAGGAAACCCACTTCGACCAGTCGGAACGCCGCCTTATATTACCATCCTGGTGGTATACAGAAGGCATAAGATAAATAAGAAATTAAACTCAAAAGGGATTTAAGCAACAATAGTTGCAATAAACATAGCAACCTGAACTTCTAAAAGAGTTGAGTTTGCCAATGCTTCTACAATCAGTTGTATATCCGTAGTCATTTTCTTAAGCTGCAAATGAACCAAGCAATAACAGAGTTTTTAGATGTATATCCTTGATAATTTTGTTAAGCTACAAAAAAAGCCAAACTAGCAGAGTCGTTTAACAGCATAAGGGTGAGACAGCAAAAAATTAAGTACTAAGAAAATCAAAATCTGCATGAAAACTTACCCTATTGAAGTCTGCAACTTTGGAAATTGGAACCCAGCCATATTCATCCATTAAAGATTTAAGGAAACCATCACGATCCAGATTACTATCACTGAAAAGCATCATAATTGGTAAATAAAATACCTTATGAATGACAAATGATAAAGTGCATATGGTAACCTATACATACAAAATAGTTTTAGTAATGCATCATGTCAGTGTTTGCATATATAAGGTAATAACAACAATGAAATTGACAAAATCAAACTGTAGGTCATTTATTCCAAAGGTTAATAGACATGCAATGAAAGAAACTTATCACTGCGTCCTCAAAACTGATGAAAACTTTATCAGCTATTGTAAAAGCTCGACTGCCTGTTTTATGGTCATTGACCATCATGCTTCCTTGGGGAAAAAATGAATACCCAACTCAACAAAAGAAACAAGAATTTACCTAAAATAGTACTCCACTTGAGCTCGTATTTTAGCTCTTAATTCAGCAGCTTCAGGAGATAAAACAGGATGAGGAGGTGGTTGATTTTGGACAAAACGGGGTGGACCTCTCATCGGCTCCATGGGTACAGCAGGCATGTAATAATACATGGGAGGCATAGGCCCTGAATCAAAGTATTTTTTTTAATATTAATGCAACAAAAGCTCCAATATACCAAGCATGAAAGCAGATGCCATTACAGTGAGCATAGCATTACCGGGGTATGGTGGACCATTTATGTATCCAAGAGTGTGAGGCAGATGTGCCACTGGTCTCATAAAAGCTCTTGGCCCAACACCTAGTGGTACACTTGTGTTTTCCCTGGTACCAAACATCTGAGGATTTTGCCAATTCTGGTTAAAATGGCCATGGCCTTCAAGACCAGAATAGGGTCTTGCACCATGAGTACCAACAGGAGGCCGCCAAGCATGAAGGTCTCCCCTCAATTGCGGAGGCACTGGCCTGTTACCTTCATTGCCACCAGCTTGATCTACTGGAACAAAAGGAGGCATAGAGTTCTCATATCCAGATTTTCCAGCATGCGGGTCATGACTTAGAACAGGAACAGCAAAAGGTGGATAAGGATATTCATGTAGTATCATGGGACTGGGGATAAAAGGGTAGTAAAAAGGTTGCCGTGGATGTTGGTGATATGGCATCGTGGCAGGATAAGATGGAGTCCCATTCGCAGCAGGAGAACGTCTCTTGGGGCCATTTTTATGGTATGCTTGATTATTCTTGTTGTTGTTGGGATTACCATGGCCATCAAACTTGTGCACGCGATTAGGTGCCTGCAAACAAGTGTTTCCCCTTTGCATCAGACTAAATCAGAACAGTAAGAGTGTTTATATGATCAGCAAAAAAATTGCTTGTGTAGGGCGGTGATAAAATAACGCATGTTCAGCTCATAAGATATTAAAATAAAATTCGTCTTTTTTTACACTCTAAGGGACTTTAAAGTTTAAACCATTTGATGAAAAGTATACATTTGCCCTTAGTCCCCATGTAAAACACAAAGCGCCTGTTTGTCAACTATTTGGTTTATAGGGAGGGCAAGGAACCAAAGTACCAAACCAAATAAGAATGATATTTTCCTGATCAAATGATAGGATCAAAACAAGGTGGGCTCATCTAATACTATGATCCTACAGAGTGAGCCTTAGGACAGAGCAGTTTCACAGGATAACCCACTCATGCATCTTAACAATGATATATGAACTCGTGCATCTTAACAATGATCTATGAAGATTGTGATCTTTAAAAACGGCCACAAATGTTAAAAAAAAACTTATGTTTAGCCCCACGATGATACATAAGTTTACTATATAACTGCATTGCCATAGCACACAAGTGCTTCCATCAGGCTCAGTTAGGCAACTATCCCAGCAGCCTTTTCAAATAAGATGGCTACAAAAAGCATGTTTAGTTAAGATTTAAGAACCGTCCAGATAGCATTGGAGTGATTGCAACCAAACAGCAATAACATCATGACTACAGGCACAATAGACAAAATCATACAAAGATCCGATTGGTGCCCAAGTTGTGTGGGAAGGAAATCAGATAATAGGTTACAAAAAAATGCACAAGCCATACATATCAAAATATAACACTTATAATACATCAAATCACCTCGCTGTCAGGGCATGATAAAGACTTGAGAGAGAATATTATTGCTTGTAAGAAAAATAGCAAACTTACACCATAATGCGAAGTGTAAGTGTAACCTGCTTTGGACAGAAGCGGACAAGCGGTATTGTCAAGCAAAAAAAACTAAGATGGACAGTTGAACACACTCCAGAAGGTTGAACCCAAACTACGTGGTTCCAAAAACAGCCAGGCTTGGCCTTACTACTCACGGTATTGTCAGGCAAAAAAAAACTAAGATGGACAGTTGAACACACTCCAGAAGGTTGAACCCAAACTACGTGGTTCCAAAAACAGCCAGGCTTGGCCTTACTACTCACCAGTAAACCAATGCATACCCAGACCCAACCTATTCGTATCGAGAGACAAATACCATAAACATCTACCAAAGTAAGAAAACTTTACTACTTATAAACTAAAATTTCCCTTGAAACTAAGGCAAATATAGAAAGGGATAGAAACACAATGCATCAAGCATATCACCACATGCACCAGACTATACCTGCGACGGTGGCGGTTGAGGGGACGGCTGCTGCACCTGCGCACCCTTCGCCGGCTCGCCGCCGCCAGCATTGCCTGCCCCCGGCCTCGCCGCGGCCTCCGCGGCGACCTTCTGCCTGGCCTCCTCCAGCGCGGGCCACGACTTGGCCCCCATGACCACCGCCTCGCCCGCCACAGGCGGCGGCGTGGTCTTCCTCCAGGGAGACGCGGGGGCCGCGCCAGCTCCTCCTCCTCCGCCGCCGCCGCCCCCGCCGCCAGCCGGATCCGCCCCCTCGGGCACCGCCGCGGCCCCTCCGCCCACATTCGGCTCCTCCATCGCCGACACCCAAGCCACCCACCACAAAACCGCCCAGATACTACCGCTCTACAGCCCCCTCCTCCGGCTTCGCCCACCACCACCACCAGCCGCCGCCGCCGACTTCCGACACAGAGAGCACAGAGTAGTAGTAGTAAGCTTCGGATGATAGATAGTACTAGAGCTTATCTGGTAGAGGGTGCAGCCACACAAGGGCCGCCACTGCCGCCGCCGCCGCCGGGGAGGGTGGTGACTGAGGAGGTTAGAGTTTTGGCAGCGTGGGGGTAACTAGGGTTTTGGGTGAGGAGGCGGAACGGGGGAAGCGAGGGCGAGAGCGAGAGAGAAAGAGAGAGCGACACGGTGGCGTGCGCGTCTCTGCGTGCGTGGAGCGCGTGAGGTAAGAGAGAGAGAGAGATAGTCTGAGAGAGAGGAAAGGGGATGACCTGCGAGGAGAGAGGGCAAAGAGCCCCGGGCGGCGCGGTCGCTGACTCGTGGGCCCCCAACCATGGGCCCAAAAAACCGGCTGGCTCTGGCCGGGTGCTCACTGACTGGTGGGGACACCAGCGGGCAAGTGGAAAATACTGGCTGCTGCCCCCGCTGTTTCGGTCTTGGGCTGGTCTGTCCGTCCATCTTAGGAAGAGTGTCTACTGGTATTATTATAGTATTATTATACTATAGTAGATAAAAATTGAGCGGTTGATATAAAAGGGCATATTAGTATTTCTCCAAGAATCTCTGTTAATATCATTCCGTTTGTCTGAGCCAATTTTTTTATAAATGTTTAAAGTGCCCTTACTCCTCGTTGAGCCAGCTGTTGGCCAGGAACACATCGCTCATCATGGCGACGTTGAGCGTCTCCATGAAGGTGAATCTGTCCAGCTGCACGTCGGCCTGTCAGAACTGAAATGGAAGCGCTAGCTGCGTTTCTACTATGCAGAGCACAAATGAGATCGAAGTCAACGAACGCATCAGTGCATCACAGTTCACAAGAAGAGAAAAATGATTGAAAATAAACGGTGGAGCCTTGAGCCTACCTGTTCTCTGATTTGCACGCCCATTCTTGACGGCGTGCACAAGGCCGACGTAGTGGGGGTCGTCGTCGAAGAAGAGCCGGGAGAGGCGCGGCTCCGTGAGGAGTCCCGTTAGGACGCCGACGCCGCCGCCATGACCATGCTAGAGCTCGCGAGCCACCACATCACCGACGACAGCGCCTGCACGTGCCGGTCGCCGCGGCCTACTTCGGCCACTGCGTCCGGGGTTGCGTCACTGAGGCGCCTGCACGGACCTGGCTGACCTCGGGACAATTATGCTCTTTTTGAGTGGACAATTATACCCTTTTACTTTTCTACTACCCTTAATTGTCGTGATAGTATAAGTAGATCAGTTGTATTAGATCGGAAAAAAATCAATATTTTAGATTAATTTTACTATGAATACGGAGGGATAAAAATATTGCCATAACTTCTCTAACATTCCTTGAGTGGGTAACGGTACACCCTCTAACAGGATACTATTCCCCCATCTTAAAATATAATTAATTTTAGGATTTAAATTTATCTAAAAAATATAACTATTTTTTCTTCTATCTATCCATCTCAAGCAATCATAGTATTCTCCTATTTAATTTTTGTATCTATTTTTTTTCTCTCAACCATTTATCATCCATTTCTTTAATTTGTTTAAAAAATATATAAATATCTATATTATGAGACAACAAAGTAGATAAATTCGCTCAGGAATACCAAGGTTTATAGTAAATTCGCTCAGGAATACCAAGGTTTATAGTCAGGCTGCTCGTATCACTATTTTCAAGATGTCGCTAAGGGCACCGTTAAACATCTCGCGACGTGCTGCTAGTTGCGTTTTGCTGACTGTTGGAACAGTTTGACCATCACAGGGTTGGCCCAGTTGCATCAGTGATGCGATCCTTATATAATGCATCCATGCCCACCGTTTACTCAAACATTCCGATCAAACAGACAAACTACAAAAAAAAAAGTCAACTACAGACAAACCCACAGGTAGAAAAGGTACAGCATCAGGCTACAGACACATCATAACCTTTCAAACAATTTTTTTGAGGAAATAATTCACTTCTAGTTTATGAATTTTACCTAGTCA
Source organism: Oryza coarctata (assembly GCA_030770085.1). Taxonomy (NCBI): domain Eukaryota; kingdom Viridiplantae; phylum Streptophyta; class Magnoliopsida; order Poales; family Poaceae; genus Oryza; species Oryza coarctata. Next base: position 7,657,568 of record CM061463.1, on the reverse strand, counting down.
ACTTCTGAAAGCAATCATAAACTGCAAAGAAATGGAGGAACAAAGAGTGCCAGAAAATGCACAGAAAAAACTGGTGAGACTACACAGAAGGATGATTAGTATTGGTAGGCCAGTACACAGTAAAGTATGCCCTTCCACCATAAAAATCTGATGCACAGAACATGCAACTTTACTTTCAACTGCCAATAGAGAGCGAAAATGATATGTCCAAGCCTTGCACAATTGTTCCTGTTGGTTTGCTTGGTTGTGTGACCGCAAGAAGAAGAGCGCAAACCATCCAGGCGTGCTACTGATTTGATGGGCGAAGGAGAAAGGAAATTGAATGACTCTATATATATTGGTTCACTTCACGTACTACCCGATTAGCTTAATTAATCTAGGGTCATTAGCGTTGATGCCGTATTAGTTTATTATTTCTACGTGGTTTCTTTTTCTTGAGTCCGTCCGTCTAGGACTTGTTGGGCCTGTGTGTCGCATATATATATGGTCTAACGACCAAATCTCGCGGGGGGGGGGGGGGGGGGGGGGGGGGGGTTGGATTTGCTGCCGTGCTGGCGATCCCATCCAAGTGAAGTTTATCGCCGCCATCGTTTAGGTTTGGAGGTACGGCAAGGTCAGGATCGATCTCTCCCCCTGGTTTGGCTTCTTTGGTATATTAGCTGTGCCTATTCTTCTGATCGTGAGCCTTGCCCTGACGGGTGGAAGTATCGAACTTGCATCACTGCTTCTTTTGCGCAATTATCTTATGCTTAATTGTCATTAAATTCTACCGGTGGCTGTGAGTTAATTTGATTAATCTTTTGGTACCGTGAAAGAGGGCTAATATTGGGGTACATGTGGCCGGGTGCTCATTAGAAAAAAAAAACTTACCGTCGATGCTAGGTTCTAATAAAATATATGAGGGATGTGTTAAATTTAGCAAGTTAAAGTAAAAAACTTATTATATGAAACCTATAAAAAAATTATACTGTAACATAAATCTTTTAGTGATGCGTTATATCGAAATTTAAGTATGATGTTAAAATATGTAAGAGACAAGTCATCACTCTCGTAACATGCCATGTCATTATCTAGTCATAATATCAAATGAGCAAGATCGGCCCATCGCATCCTTAATCGTGCACAACATCGACGCTCAAGTGTGGTAAAAAAATGTAAGCATCTTTATATTTGACTCAACAAGTGTAAAGGTAAGAAAACTAGCCAAGCCAACTAGAATAGTTAGCTGGAATATATGGCCTCGGTAAGTTAAAAGAGGTAGTCAAGATAATGGTCAGAAGACGTGTAAATATTTTGGACGTTCAAGAAAATAAATGGAATGGTTAGAAAGCCAAAGAGATTAATAGTATTATCTTTAAACTCTAATACATAGGGATAACTTCAAATAAAAATAGAGTAGAAATTTTAATTGATAAAAGTCTCAAGGATAGTGTGGTGGAGGTGAGAAGTCAATATGATATGATTGTCTTAGTCAAAATTGTCATTATTAATATAGTCTTAAACGTAATTAGTACGCATGCCTCTTAAGTATGGCAGGATGAGAGTGTCAATAAATTTTTCTCGAAAGATTTAGATGCCTTGGATAGATCTATACTTAGTAGTAATAAGCTTTTTATACAAGTGGATCTTAGTGGCTATGTAGGTGTAACATGTACATGTTTCGAGGCGGCATATGGAGGTTTTGGATATGGTGGTAGTAATTAGAAGGAGGAGAAAATCTTAGTCTTTGCTGTAGTTTTTATTTGATGATAACCAACAATTTCTTTACAAAGAAACAATCATATTTAGTGATTTTTGTAGCAGCCAACACTCCTAAATTAACTTTGTACTTATGAGAAGAGCGTATAAATGAGTATGGGTTGACTGTAAGGTGATGATTTTTTAACATAGACTGGTGATGAATTTTGCTTTCTCGTGCATGCTCGTAGGGATAAACAAGCTAAAATTTTTAAGAACCAAGTGTTTAAAATTAGAAAAGAAGACATCAAATATCTTTAAAAAAATAATTATCAAAGAGGGCTCTTAGAAAAAAGAAGATGATGCAAATAATATGTGAAAAAAGATAGCAATATGTATTTGAAAGATTGCTTCAAAGATGTTATGAGTGACCAAAGGTAATGCGAAACTAAAGACACTTAATGATAGAACAAATACATGCAAAGAGCTATTAAGAAGAAAAAAAATATTATAAACACTTACATCATGATAGAAATGAGGATAACATAGAGAAATATAATATGGCAAAGAAAACAGTAAAACGAGCATTGAATGAGACAAAAGAAGCGGGCTTTCGAGGATCTTTATTAATGTTTGAGTGTGAAAGAAAGAAAGAAATGCATCTATAAAATAGATAAGGCTCGTGATAAAAAAGATGAGAGACTTCAAATAAGTCATGTGTATTAATGATGAGATGAATCAGGTCTTGATATAGAAGGATGAGATTAGACATGAATATCAAGAATATTTTGATAATTTATTTAATAGTGAGAACGAGGATACTACTATCCAGTTAGATGACTCGTCAGATGACATTAATAAGCACTTTTTACAGAGGATCAAAGAATCTATGGTCATAGAAGCTTTAAAAAGGATGAAAGAGAATAAGACGATGAGCTATGATGGTATTTCAATTAAGGTGTGAAAATATATCAGGAATATAGCTATAGTATGGCTAACCAATTTGTTCAATAATATTTTTTAATCGAACACAATGCCTAAAGTGTGGAAGAGAAATATATTGGTACCAATCTACAATAATAAGGTGTATATATATATATATATCCAAAATTGTACTAATTAAGTTAACGAGCCACACTATGAAGCTATAGGAGAGAGTTATTGAGCAACATTTGAGAAGAACAACGTGATATCTTTGAATCAATTTGGTTTTATGCCCGAAAAGTTAACCATAGAAATATTTTTCTTAAAACAGTTTAGAGAGAAGAATAATAACCTACGTATGATTTTCATTGATTTGAAAAAGGATACAAAGAAATATTATGTGATGAGTTTTAGACAAACATAAAGGTACAACAAAATATATCTTTTTTATTGAACATATGCACAACAATCATATGACTAGTTTTTAAACAAGTGATAGTAACACATGTTACTTTCTAATTAAAATATGGTTATATCAGGGATCAGTTTTGAGCCCGTATCTTTTTTATTTGATAATGAATGAGATTATAATGAACATATAAGGAGATATCACTTGTTGTATACTCTTCGCAGATGATATAGCGTTGGTTGATAATAGTCAAATTAAAGTAAATATAAAACTAGAGTTATAACGGCAGACTCTTGAGGTCAAAGTAGAACTAAGATTGAATTTTTGTTGCGTGAGTTTGACACTATTACACATGAGGATAAAAATATGACTTTAAAAGGTCAAATAGTGATTAAGAATAATCACTTTCAATGTATGGAATCGATGCTATAGATAAATAAGAATATTTATACAAACGTTAGCTATATAATCAAGGCGGGGTGAATAAAATGCGCTAAGCATCTAGTATCTTCTGTGATAAAATGGTATCGTAGAGGTTAAAACATAAGTTTTATAAAACAACGGTTAAATCTATTATGTTGTATGTGATAGAATATTGATATATAAAAAGATATATTCAATAAAGTGTTATAGAAATATAGAAATATATATGTTACGTTGAATTTATAATCATCCAAGAATGTATTGAGTCCGAAACGGTAATATACAGGATCAGCTAGAGGCAACATCAATCAAAAAAAAACTTATCTAATATTAGTTAAGATGGTTTAAGAGATATATTATAAAATTATAAATCAAGATAGTAATATAAGAAAAAAATAAAAAGACTAAAATTAATAAAAAAAAATTAATAAAAAAAACTTAAAGTTTAAAATATACGTAGGTACTTAGAAAATGTCTGAATCGTGTGATGTTCATGTTAAGTTTTAACTCTAACATAACCTAATTTACTTATAACTAAAATGTTTTAGTGTTATTGTCGTTGGCAACAATACTTTCAAAAAAAATATTACTTGTTACAACCTAAATATATGACATAGATTGCCCGTCAAAGTTATTTACTCGGTTTGATGCATATAGTCCAAAACAAATATTTGTAGGACCAACGTCTGCAAGCTAAAATGTTAGCCCGTGAACAGGCAGCAGCAGTTTGCTGAGCCAATGAGCCTAAAGAGTTCAAACTGAAAACGGAAGAAGACCAAGGCAACACAAAGTAAAGTAACGTCTACTAACAGATGTCGTAATTGGTACAGGATCTGTACACTGCAAAGAACTTGCTTGATTTGTTTTTCAATGAATAAATTGAATGTAAATCAAAATTGTAGATCAAACAAAGCATGGCAAGCATCATTCTTAACCTTTTTTTCTGAAGGGTACAAACATATATAGCAGGACGCCATACCCCCCCCCCCCCCCCCCCCAAAAAAAAAAAGGCAAAAACAAATAAGACGTACAGAATGACTCAGTTTTTCATGTCATGTTCTGCATCCACAGCAGTACCAGAACTGAAAAAGGAAATCTACATAGAAATAGCATGACTGCATGAGAATGGCAAATACCTCTTAACAAAAAACTTTGTGCAAGCGCACAAACAAAAAGCATAAGATTAAACAACATAACACAATAACTGGAATGGTAACGACTTGAGAAATATACTGTAACACACAAATATTGGTTAGCATACAACAATATGTTCTGCAGGTCCTTGTCTAAATGCATTAGACCAATAAAGGTAGAGACAGTACAGAACAAAGCCTGCAACTAAAAGCATTTCCTATTTCATACAATATTCCAGCAGCAGCGATCTGAACTTTGAACATCAGGGACATCATCAAATCATTACAGGTACACAATCATCAGCTTGACCAGACCTTTATAACAAGCCCTTGAAGAAACAGTACCTTCACCCGTGCAGAACAGAAAAATGTACAATAACATGCAAGCATTCACATAAATGAACATCTCATAAGATCAAAGATAGGCACTGTATTTTCAAGACAAAAAAGCACAGTTCACAGCAGCAAAAAAAAAAAATCAGCTAAAACAGATATTTCAAGTAACAGATAGACACAACGACATGTATGTCTGACGTTCACATAGTGCAAACAACAGCGTTTGACCGCATTTAAACATAACATGAGAATTGAGAAATAAATAGACAGGGACCAACAAAAAGATTCTCCATTATAGCTGCTGAAGTTCGGTTGCAAGCATTAACCAGCCAGTGGACTGCCCAAGAAAGCTCATTTCTTTCTCCCACCGCGCTCCCTCAGTGTTAAATTGATCACCACTCCAGGGCCAATGTTGTAGTAAGCAAGAGTAAGATTATCCTTGAGGAAACTAGTCCTCACACTCAACTTCTGTTTATTAGCAGGGAGCTGCAACTCTCCAGCAATCTGTTCCTTCAGACTGCCAACTGTGTCTGAGAGTGATTGGACAGCAATCTCCAACACTTGACCTCGCAGATTTCCTTCATCAAGGTTGGGTACAGACACTGCGATCTGAGCAGGGCCCTGTAGGAAAGAGAAGAAATTAACACATGGAAATTCTTAAAATGGAATATGAGCATATAACTAGAACAAGACTGACAAGAATGTGAAGTACGAAACAGGAAACTGGAGTGCAAATATATGAAGAAGAGTTATTACCAGGTGCTGAGCAAGAAACTGTTCTGCTGGTATAAGAGAAGCATCATCTGTTCTCAGCCTTTTAGGTTCTGGTTCATCAGGTAGAGGTGGCTGCTCCTCAGAAGGCGGTTGTGGAGGCAAAGGTGGCTGAGCCTGAGGAATCCCAATGGGGTTGACCATGGTTGCCATAGTTGGCATGTGCGGCGGTGGAGGCATAGAGTATGGACGTGGTGGGCCAGGCATGAAGGGATTTTGACCTGGTGGAGGTGGAGGTATGTTGGTTGGCATAGGACCCATTGAACCTGGAATCCTAACCACCTGTGGCTGACCTGGTATTGGCGGTGGTGGTGGCGGATGCATAGTAGGCATCATGTGTGGAACTCCTTGCATGAGATGAGGTTGTGGGTGTGGGGAAGGATATGGCATTGCATTAGGTTGAAAGCGTGGAACATTAACCAGAGGAAGTGGTTGAGGAGGTCTGAGCAATGGCATAGGAGGCCGGGGAAGCGGTGCTGGACCAGGAACATTCGAAGCATCAACCTGTTCCTCGCCGCCCATAGACAGAGCCTGTGTGGCCGTCCGACCAATGCTACCTGAATGACCATCCCAAATAACCTGCTTTGGCTGTTCATCCTTTTTCTTCTCAATTTCTGCCTTGACAGCATTAGAGACCTCCTCCTCTGTTGTTCCAAAGATGTCTGGCCTGGTACGAGCAAGACCCACAATGTTCCGGGAGATTTCATCATCAGGAGCAAGTGTTGTCTCCTTAATTTTTGCCAACATCCGCTCTTTCTGCTCCTTATATTTTGGATCGATAAGCGAGATGCGCATGTGCTCCTCCATCTCACTGATTGGAATGAGCTCTCCAGTTATCGGTGAGACAACAAACTTCGTTGGGTCCCTCTCTGCAGGGATTCTCTCCTCAGGCCTCTTATAGTTCTTGACAATCCTCATAGGTGGCTCCTCATCACCAGCAAGCTTAACTTGCGCTCCTCCTTCATTTTCCTCGAGCCTTGCTGCACGCATTCCTTCCTCGACAAGCTGCATCTCCTCCTCGTCCATCTCCATCTCAACATCCTTCGCTGGCTCAGCCAATTCCATGGCTTCCTCCTCTCCCAGGTCCTCAATCCTCTTCCGACGCTTATACTCCTCCAGTGTAAGTGGTACAGGAAGTCCCTCACACTCATCATCTGCAAACTCAATTGTCTCGACAACAACGAAATCATGCCAATCAATCATCTGCATCTGCATCCTCTCCTGTTCGATTTCATCCTCAGCCTGCTGCCTCGCTTGCTCCTGTGACCGGTCCCACTCCAGGCGGTTCAAGCACCGCTCCAGAACAGTGGTCAGGTCCTTTGAGCTGTCTCGCAGATCCTTCAGTAGCGCAGGCACGCCTTCCACCGGATTCAGCACCCTTGAATACGTGTCCGTGAGCTTCGTGAAGAACGTGAACATGCTGTGCGTGGGGCGGATGAAGTGGAACTGAGGGTTGGTGTTCTCGCGCTGCGCCAGGCTCGTAAGGAAACTCTTCCCGTTCCGCGCCACGAACTGCGCAGTCAGCTTGATGATGTCCAGCTCCTCCCCGGTGATCCCCTCAGGCAAATGCACCGTGTACAACTCCGCCTTGGGAGGCACCAGCACCTTGGTGGGCGGCGGCACCCGGAAGGGAGCGGAGTGATCCGCCTTCGCCTCGGCGCCATCGATGGGCGCAGCGGAGTCTGCCGGCGTCGGTGCACCCGGAGCTGCCCCGTCTTCCTCGGACTCAGGGACCGTGGCCCCGTCGGCGGCGGGGGGCTGGGCGGCGAGCTCAGAGACGCGGTGCTGGTAGTAGGCGTGGTAGGGGTCGGAGGGCTGGAGGAAGTTGAACTTGGCGTTGCCGGCGTTGTGCGAGATTATGCGGCGCTCAAACTCCGGCCCGTTCTTGGAGACGAAGGTGGCCGTCTTCTCGATAATGACCCTGATGTCGGGAGGCGGGTGGATAATACCTATGGTGCGGGTGTGCGTGGCCACCGTCGGAGGGTCGGGCTTCGCGCCGCCGCCGGGAGGAGGAGGGGGAGGTGGCTGCTGCGCCTGCGGCTGGGGCTCGCCGTTGCCGTCCGGCGCCGGGAGCGGCAGGATGGCGGCCCCCATGGCGGCGAAGGCGGGGATTAGGGTTTCGGCGGCGGCGATGTTAGAGAGGATGTGAGGGGAGGCAGCGAGGGGTATGGACGGGCGAGTCGAGTTCGGGGAGAGGCCGCGGGCTTTGTTTGGGTTGCGTTTAGTCGGTACTACTGTACTAGTCGTCTCGGGTTCAGTCGGTTGTAGTAGTAGTAAAAATAAAAAATAGAAAATCTTGTGACAGAAAACATTTATCTTTTTAATTAAGGGCATCCCCAATACCAGAAACTTAGCTATAGCTGCTATATCGTCAAGCGCCTCTTTATGATCCAATGCAAGCAATCTACTACATGGGTGTTTGAAACTTAGAGTTAGTGTTAGTTGAGTGCATGGATGCTATTAAGCGCTTGCTTGACGTCAATACCTTGTCAAGCGGCTACTGCCAAATATAAGGTCCAGATTGATTTGATATGGCAAAAAAATTCAGATGTTTTTTCTTTAAACTTGTTTGTCATTGAGAATGGCTTAATACCTCTTCAACTCTCTCAAATGAAAAAACCTCTTCAACAGGTTATTTTTCTAGAGTCCAATTAAACATGAATAAGCCATCAAACCTAAACTTTTTTAATTTTGGTTAGCTGAACGCACCAAAATTTAATTTTGAACTATGTTTGAAAAGCATCGAACACTCAATGCACCACAAAGAAGTAATTCTTTTGTTTATATAAAAAGTTATAGGATTTAAATTTTGTCCTCTAAGGTAGGAATTTATATCATTATTCATATTATTACATGTCACACAGTTATTTTATATTTAAATTTTTTTCTTATTTTATTCTCATCTATCTATATACACCTATTTACCTGACAATAAAGACTTTTATTTTTTATCTTAAATATGCTTTATAGTTTATAACGGAGCAAGCAGGACTCACGAGGCAAGGAAGCCATGAAGTGAAGCGCGAGACTAGGCGGGCCCACTGCCCGACAGATGTTGCCCCTGCGCGGCGTCACCGCCTCCTCGCTTCCCCTTCTTCTTCCCATCACCACCGCCACCGCCACCACCACCTCCATCGCGGCGGCGCCCCACTTCCATCCCGGCAGCAAAACCCTCCGCGCCAACCCCTCTCCTCGTACGCCAAGCTCCTCTCCCCTACGCTTCCCTCGCCTCGTCTGGTCTCCACGCTCTCATCCTCTGCTCCCCCTCTCCTCTGCAGCCTCCTCCGCCGGCTCGGCGCCCAAGAGGTCCTGGACGATGGCCATGGACGCGGCGGCGATGACTCATTCGTCCTATGCGGGGTGCTCCGCGATGAAGGCCGAGTTCGCCAAGCACGCCGAGTACCTCAACACCCTGGTACGTGTACGCGCATCGACGACCATCGAGCGCCGCCCGTCCTGCGGCGACGCATTCGCATCTCGAGCTATTTGCTTCTCCCTGCAACGGTGCGCTCAAAGAGGACGCTATCGTAGAGGCGTTGGGTTTTGGAAACTGGTGCATGTGATCCGGTGCCATCGTGTGCGTGCCAGGTGCTCGGAGAAATTCCCGTAGAACCTATGCGGCAACTCGTGCGGATGTGGCTGCTGCTGCTGAGTGCTTTACTGATGATATAGCCTTGTCGATCACTCTGGAGCGCTGGTAATCGTAGTGTAGGAAGAGATTATTAACCTCACGGGGTGTGACGCTGCAAAACTTATTTGTATCGGACCAAACTGATCCTCGGTTCGTAGTTATTGAGTTTAACTCTACTTTGCTAGTGTGGATCTATATATGTACAAAAAATCCCACACAACGCAAAATGTACTTTGGCAGACAATTTGCAGCATTGACCAGGATGGTATGAAATACATTTTATCCCACCTGTCGTGTGCTGATTGAAGTTCGATTTTCAGATCAACAAGCTCTATTTTGTAGGGTTTTTATCGTTATAGGTGCATCAGTGCATGTGATTACCTGTAAACTTATGGTAAAGTTGCAGCTGTCGTAACATGCCTCCTCAAGGCTGCTTGAACTAAGTGTTAGGAGTATTTCCTAGCTTTGCTTTAAGATACGTTTCAATCTTTGGTTTAGTGTTACAGTCAGCATTGCTACTCTAATTCTGCAGTTTACTTTTTTTTTTCTCTTACGTGCTGAAAGCAGTAATGATAGTAGCAGGTTGTATCTTTCTTACTCATGTAAACAATTAGCTATATTTTGATATTATCTCATCACTTTTCCATATCACTGTAGAATGATAAAAGGGAAAGACTTGTGAAATCAAGTCGGGATGTGACAATGAACAGCAAAAAGGTCATCTTTCAGGTCCACAGGTAATTTGACAATCAAACAATTGTGCTAGTGGCATCACATTGTTTCCTTTAAATAAAGGAAGAGAATTACCCATGCATGTTTTCTTGGCAGAGATTGTGATTTTGAGAGCCCCTTGGGTCACTCATTATCTTAGTTTTTTTTATGAATTAGTATGTCATGTGTAACTAAAATTATTGTTGAATGTCTATGAACCAATTAAGTTCTAGTATATTCTTAGTGTAAACACATCATTCTGGCTTTGCAAAACACATAACCCAGTATATATTACCATGAACTAAGCAGTATGAAGTATTTATTTTCTCCAAATCAAAGGTGATCAGAAACAGGATTTTAGATGAACTCATTTCCATCTTGTGGCACGTTGGTAGTCTCAGCCTGTGAGAATTGATCAAAGCTGTATATGCAAATGTGAACCTTCAAAGTCATCTGAGACTTGGAGCTACTCACATGCAAGTTATCATTTAATGTCAAAACTGTCCATTTGTCTCACAGCATTGGAGAACTATACATACTCATCTCAGAAGTGTCTTTCATCACCATTTCATAGTTAATAACCAAATTGACCAACTTCTTGTTATTGTCAATCCAGCTACTCCCTTCGTTTCAAAATATAAGTATTTCTAAATTGTTTGGTAAAGATTAAGGTTGAGGAGAAAATACAATGGTGCCCCTCATTAAATGAGGGATGGTTGGGGATAGGATGCAAAGAAATTTAAATAGGCGGTAATTGATGTGACAAGTAGTACTCTAGGAATCCTTATATTTTGTTACAAATTTTAAATGCTAGAAGTGCTTATATTTTGGAACAGAGAGAGTACTAAATTATATGAAACCTCAAACTGCTTTGCAATTTTATTTGCTGCTACACTTCATTCATGAACTGAACTGATTTGTTCCAGGATCAGTAAGAGTAACAAAGAAGAGGTTCTTTCAAAAGCAGAAAATGATCTTGCTGTTGTGGTTAACCATTATATTGGAAAGTTAGTAAAAGAACTTAAAGGGACCGACTTCTGGAAGCTCAGAAGGGCCTATACCTTTGGTGTTAGTATCAATGTTGTTCCTTTACATCTGTTCTAGGTTTGTAACTGATCCAATATGTTTGCCATGACTATTTCAGGTACAGGAATATGTTGAAGCTGCAACCTTTTGTAGATTTTGCAAGACTGGCACTTTATTAAGTCTTGCTGAAATCAATGATTCTTTGCTAGAGCTGAGTGATAAATCTGTTGAGCCCTTACAGATAAATGTACTTGACTATCTTTTAGGGGTAAATGCACTTGACCACATTTTTGTTCTGGTAAATATCCTTTTCTTATTGTCTGCTTGAAGTTATTCAGGGTATTTCTGTGCTGTCAATATGTTAGGTTGCTGATCTGTCAGGAGAGCTAATGAGGCTTGCAATTGGCCGGATATCTGATGGAGAGGTTGAATATGCCAAAAACATCTGTGCATTTGTACGTGATATTTACAGGGAGCTGACCCTTGTGGTGCCTCTAATGGATGACAATAGTGAGATGAAGAAGAAGATGGAGACTATGCTGCAAAGTGTAATGAAAATTGAGAATGGTATCACTTCTTTGATGCCCATCAAATTTATACCAGATTCCTCATTTATGACCTTTATTTGAAAATACCTGTCACAACTTAACTAAAAGATGAAACATATTATCTTTTCCTTACGTGAAACTATATACAGACATGTTATATAGACCAGTACTCTTTAACATGTTATATAGATTAGTATTTAACATGCACAGTCTTTTGTTCCTTAGTTCAGAGGTATCTTAATTACCAATGCTTATTTATACTAGCAAATGGCCATTAAAAATCTTTGTGCCAACCAAAGATGTGGTTTCTATTATATGCTAAATTCTAATTATATTTTGCCCATTCTTAAATAGCATACTTTTTTGTTTAATGACGTGTTCCTGTATCTAATATTTAGTGTTCTTTTTGGTATAACTGACATGTGGGATTCTGTTTTTAACTGGTTTAGTTCTCTACACACGGAGAACCATCACAACTCTTGACACTTTGTTGAATCTTTTGTTTTTGAAGGATGCACCTAATTGAACTAGTTAACTAAGTTGGTTTTAAGGTTTTTTGGTAGCATGTGCTAGTCAAGTTTAAATAGATGTGGAATCCAAATTGTTCCAGTTCAAAATAAGTAGTGCTTAACGTGACTTTTGACAGTCATTTCTTAACCTTGTGAATGATTGCAGACTGTGATACACATAAAAGAGTCGAATGTATAACTGTAGTTGAGTAGTTGATTTGGCACGTGGATTACCATTTTGAATTATAGCAATTGTTCTACCTTGTTTAGTAAGGACAAAATTCATAAACTTGAAATTACAACTGACACATGAACTCTTGCAGAATATCTGCATGAATTGGGTTCCACTCTTTTATGAAAAGAACGGGAAAGACTAAGTTCAATGTTTACTTATGTGCTAACATGTTTTTTTCCTTTCATGTATTTGCAGTTGGTTACTATTCCTATTTTCTTTTGATACATACTGTTGTCTGAGATGATGTATCGTTTGACGCCGTTTCTTGTTTGTAGACGTTTGACAGTGTCTACGTTTTTTGCAGCTTGCTTCAGTGTTCATGTGAGAGGATCAGAGTACATCCCTCTGCTTGGGTCATCTACCGATCCAGATTACTCCTTTTTCGGTGCTTCACATTATGACCAATGAAGCTTATGAAGCTAGACTCCAAAACTGACATGTTAGATGAACTTCTACTGCTCTTAGCTTCCAGCTTGTTCACCATCTTAATTTGTTGCTGGTGTACCACAGTCCACAGCATGGAACATGTTAAATGTTGTTTGGAAGACTGCTCCTCTACTTGAATTAGGATTTCGTTATCTCCACTCCAATGGTTCCTAATATCCAATATCTCTAATGCTATTGTTTAACGGCTTGGAAACCTCAATTTAGGTTAATATAATAAAGGGAATTCTAAATTAAATGAATAATAAGATCACAAAGATAGGAAGTTACTACCATTATAGAAAAAATATTGCAAAGCTAAAGCCATATTATCATTGATCTTTCACACGGTTTAATCTTTACACCATTTTCTTGTTGGATTAGACACTTCTTGTTAATAAGATTTATTTGCTTCGCCCCACTGTCGTACACACTAATGTTTCGCAACATCAATTTTTTGTTGGATAAGATTCGTGTTTTATTTCTCCATTGGCACATGGAAGTTCTTAGATAATGAATAAATCAGCCGTTGAATCTAAGATGTACAAAGCCACAATCAATCGAAGTTGTTCTACACCAATTTAGTGAGATGCATCAATTTTCAACTTGCACATATCCTGTTATTAAATTTTCACCCATGAAAGTTGATCACTTGACAGTTAACACCTCTATTGTCGCCTACTGCAAGGAGTGATGTGGGGCTGTTTGGTTGGGTGACAAACATTGCCAAACTTATGGCAACTAAGATGCTTAATTGAGCTACGAATAATAAGTCGTAAAAAAAACTAAACAACTAAAAATAATTTATAAATAAAACTTATATATCTAATTGTTGTGTAAAAGCCAATAAAATAAAATAAAATACAATGAAAAAACCTTTAAAATCAACTCTAAAATAAAATTTCAAAATTAAATTTTAGCTGTGGTTTATAAACCAAATGGGCAATGAAAGTTTTAAGTTTAACCAACCAATGTTAGTGTTTGGTCATGTAGTAATTGTGTACCCATATTTTTTTAGGTGCCTTGTCTACTCATCATAAACCTTTTTTTCCACAACCTGCCACAAATATATGTCATGCCACACTTTGAAAAAAAAACTTTGAATGTGCAAGCCATCCAAGTCCAAAGTTGCCCCGATACTACACATATACGTGACAAGGACACTCCATTTTTAAAAAAAACATGGATATATGATACGTCTATATAAATATAATATTTTTGAGAGTAATAAAAAGGATAATATAAATGTTGAATGCAAAAGGTTATAAATCTGAAATATTAAGTATTTCATTTATTAGGTAGTATAATATATTCTCCGTCCTATAATACGATATATTAGGTCAGAGCTAATAGCTATTATGCTCTAGGTTTAAATTTTTTTGATGATAAATCATCAATAAACATGAAATTAACAATGCACAAAATTACAATGCCGATACGTGTTTGTATCCAATACCGATACGCTGTTCATCTAATACATGTCCGATAAATATACATAGAACCATCCGTGTTCATATGTCCAAACAGCCCCCCTGGTGCAACAAAGATCGGCCGGTGGGCAGACGGAAGTAGGAAACGGTGTGTATAACCCAATCCGTTGCCGTTAACTAGAGGCACCCGACCGCGTGGCCTCACGAGCCGCGACTCCATAGACTCCAGAGAGCCCTTTCCCCTCCAGAGCCGTCGAAACCCTAGCCCCAAGGTCCCCCGTCTCACCTCGCCTCGCCGTCGCCATGGGCAAGAAGCGGAAGCTCGATTCCAAATCCCCCGCCGCCGCTAGGTCCGCCGCCGCTAGGTCCGCCGCCGCCAGGGCCGCTGCCGCCGAGCGTGAGGAGCCCTCCTCCCAGCCCGAAGCCCTAGCCGAGGACCCGGCCCCTTCGTCGCAACCCCTCAGCCAAGCCAGCGGCGCCACCAGTGAGTCTGGCGGCGAGGAAGAGGAGGTAGAAGAGGTGGAGGTGGAGGTGGACGAGGAGGGGGAGGAGGAGGAGGAGGAGCTGGAGAGCGACGCCGCCTCGATCCAGGCGCTGCTGGATTCGTTCCCCAAGGACCAGCTCGTCGAGCTGCTCCGCGACGCCGCCGTGGATCACGAGGACGTGCTCACGGCCGTCCGCGGCGTGGCCGACGCCGACCCGGCGCAGCGGAAGATCTTCGTCCACGGCCTCGGCTGGGACGCCACCACGGAGACCCTCACCGAGGCGTTCAGCCCCTACGGCGAGATTGAGGACCTCAGGGTCGTCACCGATCGCGCCACGGGCAAGTGCAAGGGCTACGGTTTCATCCTCTTCAGCCGCCGGTCTGGCGCTCGTGCGGCCCTCCGGGAGCCCCAGAAGAAGATCGGCAACCGCACCACGGCCTGTCAGCTTGCCTCTGTCGGTCCTGTCCCACCTGGTGGCGCGGCCAATATCCCTGCCCCAACCCCAGCTCCAGCGCAATTGGTACTGCCGCCAGTGTCAGAGTACACGCAGCGGAAGATTTTTGTCAGCAATGTTGGTGCAGATATAGATCCGCAGAAACTGCTGCAGTTCTTTTCAAAGTATGGTGAGATTGAGGAGGGTCCTCTTGGGCTCGATAAGGTCACCGGGAAGCCGAAGGGCTTTGCTCTATTTGTCTACAAGACCCTCGAGAGTGCCAAGAAAGCTCTTCGGGAGCCACACAAGCAATTCGAGGGGGTTGTGCTGCACTGCCAGAAGGCGATTGATGGGCCAAAGCCCAACAAAGGTGGAGGACTTGGGGGCTTGTATGGTGCTGGCACTTCAGGTGGGAGGAAAGGAGTTGGTGGTTATGGAGCTCATAGTCATTCTTTGCCTGGTGCTGCTGTTGGTGGCCATGTGATGACACCACCAGTGTCCAGTTTGGCATCATTGCCTGGAGGTGTAGCTGGTGGCCCAGGGGTGAATCCTGCTCTGGGGCAGGCCTTGACAGCTATACTTGCCTCCCAGAGTGGAGGATTGGGTCTGAACAACATCCTGGGAGTTGGTGCAAATGGTTCAGGGTTGCCTAACCCAGGGGCTTCTGCGGCACTGGGTGGTAGTGGTCTGCCTGGGGTGCCTGGTGGTTATGTGGGCGGCTATGGGGGTGGTGGTGGGTATGGCGGTACTCCACCAGGAGGCCCAGGAAGAAATTACATGGGTCATTAGGTAAGATCTGGTAGGTGAATGTGTCCCAGTCATAGGAAGCTACAACTAGTTTCATATATGTTTTGTGCCAAGAAATTCATCTTGCATTTTACATTGGTAAAGAAATAGCTTTCCCTTTATGACTCATGATATTATTCCTCTCTTTGCTGCTTTAAACTCTGTTTGCTTTTGCATGAGCGAAGGCACTATTTATGATGCTGCTATTTAGGTAGATGCTTTGCATGCACAATGAAAGTTAGGATACCCATGCCATCTTGTGTTATTTTCTTTCATTCCATAATTGTTACCATAAGAAATCTGAATTCTGCAATCAAAATTTCAGGGAGTTAATGCCTTATGGTAGTGTTAGTGGATCCATTTCCGATAATTCTATTGTATATACTGTATTAGGCATAGCTGCGCAAAGATTTGGGAAGCTTGGTATTTGAGTAATTAAAAGAAATTAAACTACAGCTAAATAATAGTAGGAGATATGCATAGATCTCTTTTGCTAGAGGTGAAGTCAAGTACTTGTCTTTGTTTCTTTTGTAGTTAAGCGACGCTTGATTTCTGTTATGTTTCTTTATCATGTCTGGCTCTGGGATTTGCCAAAACTATCCAAAAAAAATATTTACATGCAGTATCCTTAGTCATTCACAATTGTTCACAAGCATGTCATGAAAAGCCTTATCATTCTCATGTGACTCAGTTTGTTCTTAACCTTATTCCCCATGCATATGCAGTGCACCTGTTCAGCTCGCAGGTTGTAACATATTAGATAGTCCATAACCCATATTGGTTTTTTGAACTGCTAGTCAATCCCCATAGTGCAAGTATGCCATTATTTGACAAACATATTTTTTTGTACATACAAATTATAACTTTTTGCAGACCCATTTCACTTATTTTTATTCACCTTGCTATTTTACAGGATGTTATAACTATTTTACTGTGGCCAGATGATTCTACGTGTTCCTGCCTTGCACTTATAAACTTGCTGTTTTAAGCTGTTTCTGGCAAATCAATTACTCTAGTGGTCAAAGTTTTCATTAGAACTTTGTTTCCTCAATCATATCTTTCAAAATTAAGCAACATGTAAAACTATTTAGATTTTCAAATGGCCATCAGGTGGTTTGTGACCTTATTGTAAATGACCTTGAGTGGATTTAAAGAACCATGGACCTTTTCTACATCATTTTAGCCAATAAGTGCAGTTTTTCAGCATAAGGTCAGGTTGCTTTTCTAATGTTTTAAATTGATCTGTGAACCGGATGATGCTTTTTCACATGCTTTATGTGCGGAACATGTATTTGCTCTTTTCTATCATTTTTACATATTTGTTCAAATGTATTTTTTTCCTAACCTGCATGTGAAGTTCATGCAGACCTGTTTCTAAACAGTGGGTCTTTTTTTCATTGTGTAGACTAACCCTTAGTATTTTTTGGCTCAGCTTAACATTATTTTTCTGCAGTATGGAATAAATCTGTTACAGGTAATCTTTACTAGAGGAAAACATTTCATTTTTAGAACATTCTAAAAGAGGCAGCTGCAATTCCAAATGTTTTTTCCTGCATAAATTGCTGTACTGTGCTATGGTAGCTGGTTATGTTGCCATATCTACTGTCCTTTTGTGTTTCACCTGTATTCCGTTATAACATCGTTTAGTGTTTTTTACTGTTAAACCCCAAATTGGCAGGCCTTTCGGTGTTATTCTTTTTTTTGCTTATTTCTTGAAGATCTTTTCATATTAGTGCATCTGTCACTCAGTGCTATCATCACTTACCTTTCCAGCTGTGATTCAGTTCGAAGTTCAATCCAACAATATAGCTTCAACTGGTGCATTTTTCATGAGGCAAACTTTTTGCCTGCTAAGCATCACATTGCTGTTGCAAGCAAATGGAAATTTCTTCATTCTTATGGATGCATGAGAATGCACTGATTTAGATGAGTTTTATGTGGCTTGTGGTTCTAGTCACATTCCATTCATGGCATTGTATCATGTTATCTAAGAACTTGTTTTCTTAGCTAGATTATTTAACCTGACTACAGAAACTCATGTTTCTCAACTCATGCTTGTTTTACTTAAGCATCGATTCCAATTATTTAACTTGGTCAGCTTATTCAAAGGGCATATGGTTTTGGTATGTAGTTCCATTTTATGTTTGCCTTTATGCTGGTTCGCGGGATAATCTACGCCGGCCAGCATATGTATCCTAATCTTTCTTAGGAATGGTCAGCCAAACGGTGTACGAAGTAATTTGTTCGGTTCCTCAGCCACCGAGCCACATGGGGATATGCCGGAGAAGTGTGAAGCGATGGTGCTTCAGTTTCGCAGGAATCAAAGCAAAGGCAAACGGCATTGTTGTTGCAGCCAGGGATGCTCGAAGAGCCATTTTTCATGGCACTTGCGGCCAATGTATCAAGGAATAGTAGTACTAATTCATAATGCTACTTGTGAGATATTCACGAGCAAGTGAAGCGATTTTGCTTAGCAACTCGAAGTGACGGTTACTCGTCGCACATGCAACGTCCCATTCTCGATGCAACCGATTGTCAGCTTGTCACGGAGCAGGAAGTAATTCCTGGAGCAAATTGTCGAGGAGCAGGAGCAATTCCTGGAGCAATTTTTGCCTAGGAGTGCACACTATTTTTGATCCTTGCGCACGCATCCTTATTGAGCTCAAACGAATTCCTTCCTCTTTATGACTTTACGGAACTACTAATTATTCTGCATAAGTAGTTTGGGCAAGCGTCTGATTAAGCTTGTGAAATTTATACTCCTATTTGATTAGGAGAATCTCAATTTGTATTTGACGCGAAAGATTATAATAGGAAAATGAGTGTAGCGTATGAACTTGCTAGTCTGGCATTGTGCTGTGTGGAGGATGTATGTTCCCACTTGTATTCATAAGCTAGTCCTTCAAGAATGTAAACACTATGTTTAATTGAATATAGCACCCTTCCCTCAAAAAAAAAGAGGAAAATATCAAAATTTGTATAAAATTCTTAAATGAGTACTAGGGAACGAGATCCATTATGTAGTATTCTCCGTTCTAAAAATATAAGAAAAATATAAGAACGTTATAGCATAACCTATCAAATTCCAACATGATCAAATATAGTAGTCTAAAATACGAAATATTAAACTCTAATATACAAACTAGTCCTTCATTTGAAAATATGAGAGTCTAAAATACACAATATAAATTGATACCAGGTCTAATCTATGTCTAATAGTATTAGGTTTTTTTATATTTTAGACGATTTATAGTATTAAGTTATGTTTAATTTAATATTATTATTGTGATTCCGTTTTGAGCCGGGTGGAAGGAGTATACGCAGGGCCGGAGGGAAAAAAGGAGGGAGAAACTGATTCGGTTTGCCCTGCGATCCTGAGTATAGTAGAGGGCCGGAAAAAGGAGAGAAAGGGGAGGGCGAAGCGCCGGAACACGAAAAATTTCACTCGCTTTGTGAGAGCTGAGAGATCAGGGGAGAGATCGGAGGCGACCGTAGCGCGGCGGAGATGGAGCCTGCCAGCGCCAGCGGCGACCCGTTCGCGGAGCACCCTCCGAGGGCGGTTCTCGCCGAGGACGCCATGGACGCGGAGGCCGCCGCCGCCGCCGGAGGCGACGGGCGGAGCGCCGCAAGGGTGGCCGGCGTGCTCCGCAGGTTCCTCGCCGTGCAGCAGCGCCGCGCCGAGGCGTACTCCACTCTCCGAAGGTATATCTCGCTGCCGGGTGGACGTGGACCTGTGCCGTTCCTCCTCTAAAACCCTAGGACAGTATCAGGGGGAATTCCTCATGGCCCTGGTAACGTTTAGACTGTTTAGAACCTCGTGTTGCATATATTTGTAGGCGAGAAGAGGGAGGACATTGTGGAATTTAGTGACACTAGTAACATGCCAATCGGCTAGGCCAAAGTCCATAAGATTAGGGATTGGTTGGGAGTATAGAGATAAAACATTGGATACTGATTACGCATGTGTGGAAGGAGTGGCGGAAGCTCTGCTCGTGGTGGGAGGGAAGGGCGTGCGTTAAGAGAAGGGCAGGGAGGACATACCACTGCGCTTTTTATAGTAGTAAGAAATTATACTACCTATATATGTGGTTTGAAGTGACAAATTGACTATGAGGGAATATAACATTTTGGGTATATAAGTTAAACTAGAAAAGAGAAGCTATTAGAGATATTAACAAAATGATAAAACCATTTTGTGGAGCACTGTAATAGTACCACCCTTATGCAATGCTATAATAACTGAAATTATGATAACAAAACGGAAGGGATGTGCCTGCATTATTAAACTTATGTTTCAAGTAGCATATCGAACACAGAAATCGATATTACATATGGAAAGATGTCGCTGACTATCGTATTTGCTAACAGTAGTTAAATAATGTAGGTATGTTGGTTAACCTAACTCATTTTTTGTACCGAGTTTCATAAATCTTCAATACATTAAACCAGCAAAGCTGTTTCATGTTGAAGTGTAACTTACAATGTAGGACTCACAAGCATACGATCTTGAAGTGCTTCAATGCTCAAATCTAATTGAGTTGCATACATGGTTTATTTTGGATACCGTGATGGAAATCTTCTGTTTAAAACAGCATTATCACTTTTTACAGCTGCGAACATGCTTTTTTGTTCTCTCATTTTGAAAGTTGTGCAGGGGGTTTTCTGAATACATGGCTAATGGCGGTGAATTAGCTTTTCAACAACTATGCAGGGGTGTAACGGCAGAGTTCAATGATTGCTCAAAACAAGTTAGGCAGTTAGCTGTATCTGGCCCATCTCTTTTTATCATACCAAGTTCCATATTAATATTGTTTCTTATAGGTTCTTGAAATGGTAGCCCTCCTCTCAACACCAGAAATTTGTCGTGGCGATCTTGCCAACTTACTGAAGGATGTGCAGGCACATGAGAGAGAGAAGTTGCATCTGGTGACCTTTGTTTGATTCCATTATGTTGTTATGAAGTTTGAAATAATTCAGCCTTATGCTTTCTTTTCAACAGAAAATTGATTGCCTATCAGAAACCAAAGTACTTGTTACCTACTATATTTTGTGCATTTAATTGTGACCTAAGTAAGGTACTATGTCAGAACGATTAATCACACAAAGAACTAAACTTTGTGTTTTCACGGTTTCGTTCTGACCATTTTACAAATACCAACTCAACTTATTCCATAGAACAAATTTAACATGCATCCTGATTCCTGAATTCAAAGTGCTGGCTGGTTTGAAGTTATACACTTATACTTATTATCTAGATCAAATAATGTAATAAACTTGTCTACCTGATTTAGCAATAAGAGTAATTGATATGCATTCAAAGGTTATAGTCACATTGACTAATCTGTTTGTGCATGATAGTATCAATTGCAATAGGATGGCATATTCCTTCTTGAAAACTACACTGATTACTCTCTTACTGTTGTCTCCTAAAATATTTTGCACTTAGCCTGTTATGTTTACTTAGGGTGCTTGAACTGCTTGTCTAGCAGCAATACCTTGATTTAATATTGAATTATTTTCTGCTATTGTTCTTTTGTTTTCATCATCTTTTCTTTATGAGGAAAATGGAATTTCATTAATGAACACATGACATATTACAATCCTTCTGGATCAACTGCTAAATAAAATTGAACTCAAAACTAGTCCAGAAGCCTGACAAACGCTTGTTTCTAGCTGCCGTGGCTAATCACGTTTTGGTTTCATCATCTGATGCACGATCTTTCTGTATGTCTCAGTTTGGAAATTTCTCAATTCACTGATCAAAATTTTGTTATTTTACCTCTGATTATCTCAGACGGCAAGAATTCAGGTGTTGAAGAAAGCTGGTCGTCCTTCGGAACGCCTAGTGAACCATGCGGATTGCAGGTCAAGCAATATGGCACAACATGTCTGTGTGCATGTCAAAGAGATAACTGAGGCTGCTGGCACGGAGGATGCAGAAGCAGATGCTGAGTATGATGGTGCTCTCAAGGAGGCCATACAGGGTGTTCAAGAGGCAGTGACCAGCATAAACGAGCACATGGAAGAGGTGCGCTATGAGATTGATGCCCTTGGGGCAGAAATAGTTAGTAATAACTTGACTGAAGTTGAAGAAGCTTTTCCTGATTCTCTATTGATAAAATAGAATAATTGCCTACGCGCGCGGTAGACAGATGCAAAGAAACATTTGGCCCGAATATTTTGGGCTAACAAACAAGCTGTTCATGTTCCTTTGGGGACGAAAAAGAAATAAAAAAAGAAGAACCGGAAGATTTGTTTCTGCCAGCATTGCTTCTTTGGTCTTTTGTCATTCACTAGAATTCAGAGGAATGTGGGCTGCAATCTTTATGGCATCGATACAGACGTGATCTGAAATTGTTTTGAATATTGTTATACTGATACTGTATACTCATGCCAGTAGATTTTCAAATGCACAAGGTAAGCCAAGCTTGATCGTTTTCTATGATGAGGCCTTGAGATTTGATATTTGAGAGACTTCAGGAAGTTAGAGAGATTGATTTTCATCATTCGTTCAGATGTCTCAAGGCCAGACTTTGGTGGATAGACCCATAGACAGAATGGCGCGCTGACAAATATTGCTCGCAGCATACACCGTTCACTGTCCCATATAGGTTAATCTTATAAATCAAGCCGTTTTCTATGTTTTTTTTATGTGAAATTCATGCAAACAGGTGAACAACTAAACAGGGACAAAGTACACCCTTAATCAGAAAAGAAAAAAGGAATTCCTGGCTATATCCAGATTTATAATAGGTATTCGTTTTTTTACAAGTGGTGTACCATACGAGTACACCCCAACATTTCTATTTCCATGGATTTCATCACTGTATGCCTTAAATACAAACACAATCAGCTTATCACCATGGTACCAACCCCACGACGTAAAACAGCAACACATAATGCCATAATGCAGCTCCATTCACGCTACAGGCTCTCCAAACAATCACTCTTTTTGTGGGGGGAAGTCTTCAAAAATCATTTCAGAAGACGTGTTTTGGTTAGGCACGGAAATGGATATATTGAGTTAACTTGTCAATTCTCTCCATCAACCTGCAAATAAACTTGTTACGTCCTCAAAACGAAAATACTTTAGCCCTTTTGAAAAAAACGAGAGGAGAAAATAATTCACCTACAAGATACATCAATGTAGGCTACATGCATGATTGCCCGGGGCACCAAATGTAGAGTCCGGAGATGCGTGACTCATCTTCCACTATCTTTAAAAGAAAAAAAAATCTACATACATGCTACAATTGAACTCAACTTTTAATAATCCTCAAGAAAAAAAAACTTCACATATATAACAGTCTATTTGTTGTATGCGTGTGCCACAAATAATATTAGCCTTCAATATGTGCCCCACTCAATCCAACCTACTAGTCCACTCCAACACTCTTGATTCACATCATTCAGCTACAAGCATTACACTTTATTGCGTATAACAAACAGATCTCGCTAGAAGGTTTTCAACACCAATGGTAAACTGCGCTTACCATCATGGTAAAGGCCGTCGTAAGCATGCCAAATTCAAACAAATTTTAAAAATAATATGTATTTTTTATAAGTTTTATCTTTTTTTATGGTTTATCACAATTACCGTAAGCTTATCGCCTGGGTGCGATAACCCAGCCTATGTTGGTAAGAAAAATCCTGCTACATTACCGTGAGGCTGTGACAAAATTCATATCAGCTGCACCATCCAAATTAAACGTAACATCTTGGTTCTAAGTATCCTATTAATTGCCCCTCCTCCCATGATTTGGTCCCTATCCATCTATTGTAGTATGCTGAACAGACAGGAAACCAAACACATTACTTGTGGCAGGAATACGTCACTTGCACCGAGCAGTGCACTACACCATTAGCCTCTTCAGAAAGAGAAGGAAAAAAGAAGAAGAGGAAACCCAGAAAAGAGAAAAAAAAGAAGCTTGCAGAGTGAAGAGAAGAGAAGAGAAGAGAAGCGCCTAGCCTGCGTGGGCGGCGTGAGGGGTTTAACAACCCCCATTGCTTGAGCTGCGCGTCGTCTCGACATAAAAGGGGAGGAAATCGTGGTTTCCCTCCCCTTATCTCCACTGCCCTCTCCTGTGCCACCTCGGTGCCCAATTCCCTCCTCCTCTGGCGGCTCGCGAGGCCTCGCAGATCCGTCCCCGCGCGCTACCTTCCCACGCCACACTACCGATACCGATGACGACCCACCGGCGGGTGGAGGCGTGCGACTCCTGGCGGCCCCCGCCGCCGCCGACGTCGCACGCGCTCGTCCCCCCCGCGGGCGCGGGCAGGGGGCGTGGTGGTGGCCGCCGCCCCATGTTCGCGACGTTCACCGTGCGGGAGGGCGCGGGCGGGGGAGGGGAGGTGGCGGAGAGGGGGAAGGGGAAGCGGTTGCAGCTGCCGCCGGCGGGGGAGCTGCTGCGGCACCCGCTGGCGCTGCTGGCGCTGGTGCCCAACAGCGTCGCGCTCTTCGCGGCGGGGGCGGCCGCGGGGGCCGTCGCCAAGACGGTCACCGCGCCGCTCGACCGCGCCAAGCTCCTCATGCAGGTGCGCCTCGTGTTCCTGGTTCCTACGCGCCCTTCGGTTCTCTCTACTGGGGTGGCTGTTCAGTGTAACCGACTGCATTTCTGCTGTTATCCTTGTAGACGCACAGCGTGCGGGTGGTGGGGGAGAGCACCAAGAAAGGGATTGGATTCCTAGAGGTAACGCTGACATCTACCTCTTCTCTTCAATTTGTTGTGAATTTTTGAGTGGCAAGGGTATAATTCTGTTGTTGATATATAAAATGGCTTTATGTACCCATGGAGCTGATCCAACGCTGTATATTTTAGTAATGCCAGTACTATCATTAGCAATTTCATGATATTCTCTGAATTCAGAAGTGCAGCTTCCAAATACATCATGGTTAAGTTGGAATGAACTGAGTTCTTTGCATGCGCGTGTGCGTGTGTGCGTGCGTGCGTGTGTGTGGGTGGTGTTGGACATACAATGAGGTTTCATGGAACACTCTTCTGTCTACTACAAATATGCAGTAGTATGGTCTTGCGGTTGTATGTGTAACTAATATGGAACAATGTACAATAAATTAACATACAATCTGAAAATTAAGTTTTAGAAATTTGAAAACAATTCTTGGAAAACATAAAATGAAAAGGGTTTAGTGAGACATGAAACCTTTTTCTTTCAAAAAAAGATCCAGTGAGGCATGAAACCAGTGTGTTTCACTATTACCAATTCATGGTTGCTATCTGAGGAAAATCATAATTTGTTCCAACGTACTTTGAAATGCTCTGTAAAGAAACATGATCTGTCGACAAAATTGATACCCTTATAAATTTATAATACACTGTAGCTATGTCCTGAACTAAAAAAACTTCTTGTGCGGTTCACAAATGAGAGTAACGAAGGTTTTCAGAAGTAGGTAATGGCATGTCATTATGTTTTACTTATGGCTTCACAATGTTTGTTAGTTTAGATGTTTTTAATATGATATCAGATGCTGCCATGCTGGTGCTTCATTTGTTGATGAGTTAGACACAAATGACTAGTATCTCCTGGTATTCACATCTGGTTTAACATGTTGTTTCTATGTCAGGGCTGACTTTCTTCTTAACATAAAAAATGACTTTTTATATTTTTCTCTTGGATAGATGAACTTGCAATTTGCACTTTCAAACAGAGATGAGAAGCATAGCTATCTTTTGTTGCCTTTTTCATAGATTTTACTTAGCATTACATACGTGGTACTTAACTAATCTTGTACATCTACAATTATAGGCTATTGCAGAGATAGGGAAGGATGAGGGCTTAAAAGGTTACTGGAAAGGCAATATTCCACAGGTGCTTGATATTCCCTTATTGTGCAGATCGTGGCTCATGCACTGTTTATGTTATCCTTTTGGTCCTGTGCTGACTAGTTTCTTTGTAAACTACTTCAGGTTATTCGCATAGTTCCTTACAGTGCAGTGCAACTGTTCTCATATGAAGTTTACAAGGTGATAAGGGCAACTCTTTATCATCAGTCAATTACCTATTTTGGGTTCCTGTCTGCAATTTTCATGTACCTACTTTGCATTCAGAAAATTTTTCGGAGAAAGGACGGGGAGCTTACTGTGTTTGGGAGACTTGCTGCTGGTGCCTGTGCGGGCATGACATCTACACTTGTAATTTATTTATTTACTCCTAAGCAATTGTCCTTGTATCTAGTTTGATTTGTTTGTTTGTGTTCTGATCATTATGAAACTTCTATATGTACTTGGCTACTTGCTGATAGGTAACTTACCCACTGGATGTTCTTCGGCTGAGGCTAGCAGTTCAATCTGGACATAGTACTATGTCTCAGGTAACTAGTTTTGTAAGCTTGAGCTATGTTTCTGGAAATTAATATAGCCTGATGACTTAACTTTTAGGTTGCTATGAACATGCTGAGAGATGAAGGGTTGGCCTCCTTCTATGGAGGCCTGGGTCCATCTCTTATAGGAATTGCACCTTACATTGCTGTGAACTTCTGTGTTTTTGACTTGTGAGATTCTCTCTACTTCATCATCATACATTGATGTATAAAAGTTGGTCTCAAAAGTAGATACTCACCTCACCTTCCATTCTTTTCTGTATGTAAGAATGAAGAAATCTGTGCCAGAGAAGTATAAGAGTAGACCAGAGACATCTATGGCAACTGCTCTTCTTTCAGCAACATTTGCAACTTTGATGTGTTATCCTCTGGACACTGTTAGAAGGCAGATGCAAATGAAAGGATCACCCTACAACACGGTTTTGGATGCTATTCCAGGTAGCTGATTTATAGTCCTTCCAGCCTTCGATAAGCATCATCTTTTGCATACTGCATAACATTCACTTAAGCTCTCAGTTAACTCTTCCGTATGTCTGTTCTACATGCTCACTTGCAGCTTGATCTTGTCTCATGGGATAAAATGAACCATTTCTTAAATTTGTCTCTGCTGAATGCAGGCATTGTGGAGCGTGATGGTCTAATTGGACTATACAGGGGTTTTGTTCCAAATGCATTAAAAAATCTACCAAATAGCAGGTGCCTTTTTTTCACCCTGGTGGTAAACTATATATTTTAAATTTATGGCAACACTGATAGCTAATGGTATGTTCAATGGCACGTAACTACTCCTTGCTCACAATATTCTTCAATCCATGCAGTATTAAACTGACTGCGTTCGACACTGTGAAGACGTTGATAACTACTGGGCAGAAGGAACTGGAGAAACTAATGCAAGAAAATCAGGAGAAAATGAGCTAAGGAAAAGTTGACCCTTTGCATGTTGCGTTTTGTTTGGTTTTCCCATTTCTTGGGCCAATTCTAGGGTTTGAATAGTAGCACATCAGTTATGTTGCTTTGCCAAAGATTGAGGAGGCGTTAGAAGCAAACAAAGCAATAAATTCATTTCTTTAGTGGCAATATGGCTTTAGATAGCATCAGCAGGAGCGTTAACCCTACAAGATCTTAATTGGAACGCAACTATGCAAGCATATGGTGATCTCAAAAGTTCATAAAAAAGATCAGGAGTATACCATACAGACAGAGCTATGAGATGCAGTGGAGCACCCTGGTGACTGCAATGGTATCTTTCCTGTACAGATTGGCTTGGTTGCTGATTCTGATGCTGTGAATCCCAATCCGAGGGCTTGATTAATGTTCTCCAGTTTTCTGGGACATCACGGTCTTGCGTATGTTGTAGAAATATAGGAGGTGAACTGAAAAGAGTGAAATACAGTTTAGGGAGAGATGGATGTATCTATTTTTCTTCTTTTGATATTTAGGAGGGCTTATGTATTTATTTATTTTTCTTGTTTTCAAGAGGTGTGGGGAAATTGATGTTGGAAAATTGGACCATTTTATCATGTTTTAGGTATTTCTTGATTCAATGTTTGTCTCATGTGCAGAGCGAACAATTTTTTAATTTTATTTTCGGCTCGCACATGCCAAATTGTTTCATGTTGTGCTAGAAAATTTTTAACATTTTTATCCAACGTTGTGGCCTTTTCGTGGCAAGAAACCTGATGTTCTAATTCCAAGATGATAAGTTCTTTTTACCTTTTAGCCAAAGGTTCGACATTGTTGGAACGAAATGTATTTGATGGATATCTGAAACAAGTTTACTCGAGTTCAGTAAGTTCAATCTCACACAAAAATCATCTGAACATTTTGCAGGGTCAATTTCGCAAAACTTGACAATTTATCACAGCCAAGGCTGACCCACCCTTACGTTAAACATTTGAATTTTACACGACTTGATATATACACCTGCTAGTACAGTACTATTTTATTTTATTTTTTCAAAAAGAAACTTGGAGAAGGGTCGGTTGCCACGTTGAAGCTTCAAATGAGGAGCACCACCCTCTCCTGCACCCATCCCACATGCACCGGACCCTATCTAGACCAACCCCACGACTCACCCGGCTCATGTAGACCGCGTCCACCCACCGCAGCGTTCCCCCGGATTGAAGCCTCCCGGGCGCCTCCTCCCTCCGCGTCAACCACCCCTCGTCCCCTTTTTCTTCGCCTCAACGAGATGAGTGAGACCACGAGCGCCCGAGATCTCCAACAAGGTTGGTACGCCAAACTTCCCTTCCTCTACTCTCTTCCCTCCCCTCCGATCTCCGACGAGGTGGTGGCCTCGGCAATGCCGTGGGATGCGGTGGTGAATCCTTTCTCGATTGGCTGGCGCTAGCTGGCGGCGATGCGAGGGCCCAGATCTGTAGGGTGGAGGCGTAGATCTGTGTCGCCGAGTTCGTAGCGTGGGTGCGTTTTCATGGAGTTGTGTTTGGTTTATGGATCTCGTTCGTGGCATCGGTCTACACTTGCCGGGTTCTTTGTATGGATGGGCATTTTTTTTTTCGGTGCGATCCGGTGCTTTTCTAGAGAAATGGAATGGTGTTGTGTTCTGTTGTGTAGATCCTTCGCGCCCTACGACTACAAGTATGCGAAATTCGTTTGTGGATGTGGAATTGTTAGTCCCCGTGGATGGACTTTTGGTTGGTGATCTGTTCTTTGCATTCCCTGAGGTGATCGCCTTGCCGTTTCAGATGCTGGCATTTTCATGTGTTAAACGTGTAGGTTGTTCAGCTTGATCGAGTGCTTTTCTCGAGAAATACCACGGTGCTGTGCTTCGTTGGATAGATCCTTTGCGTGTGGCCAACAGGTCTGCTGAATTTTGTTGACTCGTGGGATCTGTAGATGCTGTCTCCTTTGCATTGCCTGAGGCGATCGCGTTGCCGTTTCAAATACTTTTGAATCAACACCTATTGCATTCCTAATGCCTATCCTTATATCTTCCTTCCTTGTTTGCAAAAGATCTGGTTCGTTTGAATGAGTTGTGCTTCAGCCAACTGTATTATGGAACTCAATTTTGTTCTAATATTACATCCTTTGTACGGAGATTTATGCTGTGAATTTTGCCTGCATCTGCTGTTGTATCTTCTCTCATGTTTCGTTTGGTTGTTTTAAGGCCCCATAATGATTATTAATTTTGGTTGTTAAGATCTTGCGGAGTTGCGGCAAAATGGGTCTCACGTTCACGAAGCTTTTCAGCCGCCTCTTCTCCAAGAAGGAGATGAGGATCCTCATGGTCGGTCTCGATGCGGCTGGTAAAACCACGATCCTCTACAAGCTCAAGCTCGGAGAGATTGTCACCACCATCCCAACAATAGGTAAGAACCTGTTCTATACCTTATACATTTTAATTAGACGTGTCATTCAAGTATACATTGAATGCATACCTTTAAACCTTTTGATGTGGATGCACATTCAATTTTATATTGAATGCATTTATATAGTCCTATTGTGCTTGGTACATTGGTCCCTAGTTAAAACTATATAAAAAGGGTTGAACTTCTTTTCTTGGTGCATATCTTAGTTCACAAGT
This sequence comes from Oryza coarctata, assembly GCA_030770085.1. Classification (NCBI taxonomy): domain Eukaryota; kingdom Viridiplantae; phylum Streptophyta; class Magnoliopsida; order Poales; family Poaceae; genus Oryza; species Oryza coarctata. Next base: position 7,627,795 of record CM061463.1, on the reverse strand, counting down.
GTAGTCAGATGGTGGGTTATTTTATTTTCATGGTTTTGTATCTATTTTTACATTGAAACCTGATAATGTTGGAAATATGAACAACATAACGATAGATGCATGTGTATGTTTGCAATAATTCTTGTAAATAGAGCAAAGCCAACAATAAGTTACTGTCTTCGTTATCCAGGGTTTAATGTGGAGACTGTTGAATACAAGAACATTAGCTTCACTGTCTGGGATGTCGGAGGTCAAGACAAGGTAAAAAAAGCAATTCTTTCTTGCTTTTGTAGCCCAAATCACTTTTCACTTCAGAGGCTACTTCTGCACTAAATTGTCCAGTACTCCAGTGTGCTGTATCGTAAGATTTTAGTTTTTGAACACATCAGAAAGTAGAGAATGTATGGTAAATTATTATGGTCACAGGTTTTCAGAAACTATTTTCTATCATAACGTTATGTTTTCCAAACTACAGATCAGACCTTTGTGGAGGCACTATTTCCAGAATACACAAGGTCTCATATTTGTAGTTGATAGCAATGACAGAGATCGTGTAGTTGAGGCAAGGGATGAACTCCACAGGATGCTGAATGAGGTGAATTCTGTTCTGAGGATCATGTTTATGTTTCTGGCTACACCGAAATGTATGTTGGAGATGAGTTCTTGATACCGTCCCTAGCATGTTCAAATTTCAAAATACCACCAAAGCAGTTTTAACCATGTTAGTGCACTTCTGGCACACCCTCATTTTGAGTCCTTAGGGCTATTATACATACCTTTGTGCTAAAATGACTATACCATCTGCTCAGAATTTTAATTTACCATGAAAATAAATCAATGATATCCAAAATATGTCTTGGCTTGGAAATACACTATTAAACACCTGAGATAAGTTTTTCAGAGCTACAGTCGTGTCTATGCAAAATCGAGATGTACATCAGTTCTAATATGGTTAAGGAGTCTATCCTCTTAGAAAATTGGATTCTGATTCAGATACAATCTGACTATGAATTATGATACATGAATATATGAATCTGCTTTAATGCCTTGGTGTGATGCATTTTAAGCGTTCAGTCACATGGCATTTGCAGGACGAGTTGAGGGATGCTGTCTTGCTGGTTTTTGCTAACAAGCAAGATCTTCCTAATGCAATGAATGCTGCTGAGATCACTGATAAGCTCGGTCTTCATTCCCTGCGCCAACGCCACTGGTAATATATGGTTGCTTTTGTTTTCACTTGTAGGTTATCACATTGTTGACTTGTCGTCACATCCATTATATTTCTGTACTAAATTTAACGGTCTTGCAGTCTGATTGGTCACCTTATTTTCGCTCTCTTTCATTTTTTAAGTTTTTATGTTTTATGTAACTTCGTTTGTTAGAGTAGTTAACCTTTCCCCACTTTATTGTCTAACTCCTTTCATCTTAAACTAAATTATCAAAAGCGAATGACTGTTATGTACTTATGCATCCTCAAATCTTATACAAGTGTCGTTTCATCTATTGGTTCTATAGAGATTTATGCCACTTTATTTTCACCAAGAACCATCCAGATCTATAGAACCAGTTGTTGATGTTCGCCTATACAGTTAAGTGGCTCTCTGTTACATGATGGCTGGAATCACCTTAACAGTTAACACTGGTTCAATATCATTCCTTTTCTTTTCAGAAAATATTATGCTATTGTTACATATCATAACCTGTTGGATTTTGCCATCATTTAGGTATATCCAGAGTACATGTGCCACAACAGGAGAGGGTTTATATGAGGGCCTTGACTGGCTCTCCAACAACATTGCAAGCAAGGTATTTCCTCATGTGCCATTACCACTTTTCTTTCTCAAAAGATTGGTGTTTGGATGATGGTCGACATGGTTTGAAGCTTAAGAACCCCAAATATGGCTGAGGGGGTTTAGTGTTTGACATTATTCTTCACATTGACATCTTTAAATTGACTGCAGGCATGATTGGATGTTACAGTTATCTGGAGTACGTTGCAGCTGCATTTTGGGAAGAACGGATGAGCTGTTCATTTTGATATTGAGATTTGGATTATTATTTCATCAGAGTGTTTAATTAGAGTATTGTATTTCTTTGTTAGGCTTTTCTGAGAGCTGGCTTGTTATGCTACCTAGTTACTCTCTACAATCTCTTACAACATTACAAACTCTAATTGGCAGTTGGAACTATATCATATATGATATACACGAGTAATGCGGTTTATTCTAAAGTACTCCTTGAAATCGCCCAACAAATTTCCTATGTTTTTGAAGAACTGGTACGCTCTGGTATAATGAGCCCCTGACAACTTAAATTGCAGTTAAACTGGATGAAAATGCCACAGATTGCTTAAAACATCCCCCAAAACTACCAATAATATTACATTCTTATTATTAGCAGCAGCATCTTTATCAGTGAAAGATACTACTGCAATGTTGCAAGTGCAGAGCTGCTACAACCTGAGAAGAGGACGTGTTCATTGGTGTAGCACCTGGGCTTACTGCTCGAGACGCCGGAGTCGCTCAACCTCCTTGCCGAGCACGCTGCAGCGCACCATGGTGGCCGCCGTGCGCCACAGCAGCCGGAGGTCCCCCCACGGCGAGCCAGGCACCATCCGCTTGTGTAGGTAGCTCTCGAACGTCCGCCGCTGCACGTACTCGTCGGCGCACATCTCCACCAGCGCCTCCCGCCCGGCGTTGCCGCCGTAGAACACGCGCTGCAGGAGATCCAGGAACCGGAAGGTCAGCTGGAACTCGTCGTCCCACCGCCGGAGGTACCCCACCCGTAGTCCCGCCTCCGTCACCGCGCCGGTGAGCTTCCACTCGTCGGCCATCGCCTGGCCGCAGAGGCGGCCGGACTTGGCCGCGAAGTAGATGCCCTCGCCGGAGCACCGGGTGACGTAGCCCGCCGCGTCGCCGACGAGCGCCACGCGGCCGACCACGCGCCGCGGGCGCGGGTGCTCCGGGATCGGGTGCGCTTCCACCTTGATCACGCGGCCGCCGGAGATCTTAGGCCCAGCGCGCGCGCGGATACCCGACTGGAGCTTCTTGATCTCCGGCTTGGCGGCGACGGTGCCCGTCCCGACGGCGACGTGGTCGCACTTGGGGAAGACCCAGCCGTAGAAGTCGGGGGACACGTCGCCGCCGACGTACATCTCGGCGAGGTCGTCGTAGTAGGACATGGCCTCGTCGGGCAGCCGGATGCGCTCCTGGAACGCGATGGCCGTCGAGTAGTCGCCGGCGCCGACCTCGCGTGCGACCCGGCTGTTGGCGCCGTCCGCGCCGACGACGGCGTCCACCTCAAGGACGCTCCGGGAGGCGGAGGGGCCATCGGAGGAGATGTAGTGGACGAGGTAGGGGTCGGTGGGGTCGGCGGGGAGGGAGAGCGAGGTGACGAGGCCCGGGACGAGGGTGGCGCCGGCGTCGGCGGCGCGCCGGCGGAGGAAGGAGTCGAGCACCTCGCGACGGAGCATGGGGATGTGGGCCCCCGGCGGCAGCGCGCGGGAGAAGTCGGCGGCGAGGTTGGACGGCGAGAGGACGCGCATGCGGGTGACGCGGCGGTCGACGAGGTCCCGAGGGATGGCGAACTCGTCGAGCATGCAGAGCGGGATGGCGCCGCCGCAGGGCTTGGCGCCCGACGGGTTGCGCTCGAGGAGGAACGCCTGGGCGCCCGCGGACGCCAGCGCCTCCGCCGCCGACGCGCCGGCGGGCCCGCCACCCACCACGGCGACGCGCAGCGGGTGGCGCGGCGGCGCGGGCTTGGAGGAGCTCGAACAGGAGACCACGAGCCGGGCGGGGTAGTGGCAGGCGGCGGCGGCCATGGTTGACGCGTCGCCGTGGCCTGGGCGAGACGAGATGCGAGATTGCGAGTGGAGCTTGGAGTGTAGTAGTGTTGTCGATTTGTTTTTGTGGGGTTCGAGTTGGGTGGAGCTTGGAGCGTAGCTCCGGTCGTGGTATGGTGCTACAGCAAAGCTGCCGGGGCACGGGAGATGGCGCCACAACTCGAATTTTTACGAATTTTGGACACTGGAGTTTGATGAAATTTCACAAATTTTCAAAGAAATATTTGTTTCCGATGCCTTTTATTTGTAGGGGGGCCATTTTTGTAGTTAGAAGATAACAGAGTTTGGTTGGTCTAACTGTGTTTTTAAAAAAAACAAAAAATGTTATTTAAACAAGAAAATGGTTAAATTAGACGGATTTTTTTGTTCAAGTTGAATAATGCTTGGTTCTAAAGTTAAAAATTGCTTTTTAGATTTTTTTCTTCAGGGAAATTTAAAAACGTAAAATTAACTCTCTAAGTTGCCGTGGAAACTAAGATTTTCTTTTGAGATGAACTATGCTGTTTTTCATTACTCTCTCCATTTCTATATAATTGGTATTGTTATAACTTTAATCACTAATAATTTTTAAATAATTAGATTATAATGAACGAAAGTTAAATATTTATATTTAAGTATATAATGTACTTAAATAATATGATCCATTTAAGTATCTAGATTTTTTTAAATTTTTTTTGAAATATATGAATGGTTACAGTTTAAATATGTGACAAGGATAAAGAAACGGCTGGAATACAAAAGAAATCAGACTTGATGATGGCCCAAACTTGGTGGTGCCCTGGAGGGACTAGTCCTACCAGGACTCGAGGAGGGTGGGCTTACTTCAATAATTCAATCCAAATTTGGCTGGTTACTTAAATTGCAACTTGGACATGATAAATATAATCCATTATTTGCATATCAATCTCCATTGTTACTTGAATTCGTCTTCAATAAAACTGTATGGCAAACAACACACAACAACACTACCAGGAACAAGACACAGAAACATGCTGACATAAATAACCAACACCTTACCTGACACTTCAATGTTAAGGTACATTTCAGTGATGAGCCATCTACCTCTCACCACAGGTTAGATCACTTTAAGAGAAACACAACATGCGTCTGTTTCTCTAACAGGTCTCCACATGCACAAGTCCTCGAAAAATGGATTACGGAATACATTGCGTCAGTCAAGGTAATCGCCTAGATTGTTATCTGAATTTGGCAACTGCAGATCAGGCAAAACACAGGGCTGATGGAACCTCCAGTTCCCATCTCATGGAATTGTCTCAGCTCCATTGATACCTATGTTATGTATCTGTACTGTGGTAAAAACTTGTAAACATGATGAAAGTAGCTTCTGTCCCGCGACTTCAATGGAGTGCCTCTAACGATACTACTTTCTTTGAGAACAAAATAACAAGTAGTACCTCAAATGGCTGATGATGCTTGCTGGTTAGTTCCGGTGCTGTCATCAATGGGCATTCCCCTTTTACGGAATCTGTTGGTCATGTGGATGTGAATGGGGATAGAAAGAGGAAAGGAGGGAGGGAGAGAGGGAGTACAGTTCTTTAGCTCCAAGTTTAAGCTGATCAATCTGACTCTGCAGATCAACACATGCAGCTTGAATAGTTATATTTTTCTGACACAACTCCTGCCATTCTGTTGTCAAGGCATGGAGTTGACCACCATTGTTTTGCTGATCAAAACACAGATTATCAGCTGGCTGTGAAATATGGCATGGTTCAAATTAAGAACAAGGTGCATTTATTACCTGGTGAAATTTCCTCTCACGGTTGACAGTTTCTATCTTTTCATTGTATTCAACAGCCATATTTTGCATCCTATAACGATCAACTAATCACACGCCGCTAGGATGATAAATGCTATATTCAACATTTTGTACACCACGCAGTCAGGCACAGCTATAATTTACCATTTACCATCCATATTGTTACAGTGACCACTGACCAGTAACATTGAGACTTACAAGAATATAGAAACAAGTGCTTCACTGGAAGTTTAAACATATAGGCTGCATTATCAACATGAGTTCAGAATCTACAAACTGAAGTGCTGAACTGGCTCTAAACTAATCTCAAAAGAAAATCAACACAAGATACATAGCTCCAAATTCAAAGATAAAAGACTTATGTCAGAATAGCTTACCTAGACAAAACTGATTCCATTTATCTGTTCTGAAGCTTCCAAACCTCGACACCATACTTCAGCATAAGCTCCAGGTTCTCTATCCTGCAATACTAATTTTCTTTGAGAACTAATACTGAAACCATGGCCAGGGAAAAAAATCTTCTACACAGAATGCATATAGCATCCAAATTCTGAAGTAACATATCCAAAGCTTTACATATGTCAATTATGACTAAATGTTACATAAATTATTGAAGCTGATATTTGGCAATACATGATCAAATGTCTTAGTAATTTTCCGAAAGTACAGGGAAAAATCTTCTGCAATGAACATTATACAATCCTGAATCCTCCAATCCACAAATTATCAGTGCATCAAAAAAATCTGCTCTTTTATCATAATAATACTTCTTGTTCGTACTCATTGTTGCGCTTATGCTAATTATAAGCCGTAGCAGCTTATCAACTACCAAAAAATAATTTGTAGGTAAAACTTTTATATGTGTGTCCTTAACAATTTAAAAGCAAATGCTAGAAAAATAAACTACGGTGAAAAAAGCCCTAAAATCAACTCCAAAATAAATTAAGTTTTAAAATTCAAATATTCACAGCGGCTTATAAGCTGAAGGGTAAGAGATAGGGGAAATTATTTCAAACAGACTGCAGAACCCATAGTTAAGCAGCCCCATCATTTTAGTCTGATATTCTTCTTGGCCATTCTCTTGAAATCTATGTTTTCCACACCACAAAAAGCTTAGGTAATGGAAAAATGATCAAAAGGACATGCACAGGAAGCCACTTGTCCCTGTGATATAGTCACAATCAAATGTACAATGTGCAACCTACTGCATGACCTTTGACAATAAATTTCATTAGTTCAGTACCCTATGGCTTTAGTGTCTTCCTTAATAAATTCTTTTTGTGTGTGTGTGTGTGGAGTTATTCTATGAAAATTGTAACGACAACACACCAACAATGACTATGGCAACTTCAGCGTGACAACAGCCAAATTCATAACTTGTAACTTTTACGAAGTGATTGCCTGAACAGAGCTGCCAATGAATACCTTCATTATACTAATGCCAATTGATAACCCTTTAGGCAGTAACCAGTCTTACCTTATAATTTGATGGTGCAGCTGACTTTGGGCATTTCGTAAAGCTTGCCTCCAAGCAGCAACATCATTCCTCTTGTTCGCTGGGGGTGGTTCCTGTTAGAATACCAAATATATGTATCGTGGCATGATTGTATTGTGAACCGTGTACACCAAAGATTGAGTAGGCCAGGAGATATGGTAGTTAGCACTTGTAAAGGAAAGAGATAGGTAGTTGCTATTTTATCTCCTCAATTATCTCCTGGCCATCCATCTAGGTGCTACACATCCTATGTAAGCCACGGCTTGGGGCTCTTCCAGCCATCTCATTCGATTAACACGAAACACGCTCGTCCCGGCGTTTCTCCTATCTTCCGAGCGCCTCTGAATCTCGCACAGTTCCAAACCATAGTGGGACATCTCTATGGTAGCAGGAGGTTCGCCAGCTCTAACACATTCGTACTCTTTAGCAAGCATAGGATGATTCTAAAACAGAAGTGCCAAATGAGAACATGACATAATTTACATTACCAACATAACTCATAGAAGTATCAAATAATAAAAACTTAATAGCTTCTAAACATATTCACATGATGTGGCATAAGGGCATCTACAATGTGCATGTAAAGGTGATCTTAAGCAATAAATTGTTCTCTATAGTGCAACTTTATGCATTGGAAGAGGAGCTCACATGAGAATGTTGCTATGAACAAACTTAAGCTTAGAGCTAGGACATAGGGAATAGAAAATTAATTTGTCTTCTCAATGTGTATGTTAGTTTTGAATCCTTCATGCTAAAAGGATGAGTATAAATTATTTTTCTTGGTGGACCCTAGCTTAAGGTCAAGAAGAGACCTTAAAAATTGTAGCATTTGCTATGAATAAAAACACATATGGATGTGGGTCCCACCTATGGTCACTATGTGCCTCAAACATTGAGGATGCCCTAAGTGAAGTTCTAAAATTTCAAATCCATACTGTGATTCAAATATTTCATATAATTGCAATAGGAAAGCAATAAAAGCCTACAACAAATTAAATGGTTGTGCATATCACCAAATATGATTGAAAACTTGTTGATAGAAGTGTTGCAGAGATAAGCATAGATTATATTATCCAATGAGGTAACTTTGTAAAAAAAAAAAGGAATTAACCCTTCCCTTGCTCTCTGAGCTCTAAGACAACTATTTTGGACCAGAGTTCATAGGATGCAGCAAACACCTATACTGCTACACCTCACAGGAATTACTCAGATCAAATCATCAAAGCACGAATTCCCCTTCAATCTAGTTTTTTTTTTTTACATAGCAATTCTTTATTGAATGCCCCATGAACTTTTGCTACCTCTGGTCAAATTGTTGATTGTCAGGTTCAAATTGCCTGTCAGTTTAGCTCCATGCACACAGAACATGGAAAAGAGCTTATGTTTAAGTTGTTGACATGGTGTGCCCCAAGTTGTATAGCTAATCAGTATGGACATTTGGTGCTCAAGAAATGTTGCAAAGGAAAAATATGAAATATTTGCAGCAAAAATGTGTTGCTTTTCTGTTTGCAGGGCGAATCTAGTCAAAATTATCAATTATTATTATTTCAGAAAAGTTCGAGGCATGGACCATCAAGCGGCTGCCCTCCATATTAGCTAATTAATTGAAGTATGTGAGTGTGTGACAACATAAAAAACAATCTTCTGTTTTTTTAGGATCAATTTTAACATCCAGACATTATAGTAGATAAAAATATTAAGTTTTACAAAAACAGTTCCATACAACTCCAAGCAAGCCACATGCTTCAGTTAGTTAGCTCTACTATGATCCGAAAACTCCTCAGCTAAAAACCATAGTTTTGAAAAACAGTTATATAAGTTTTAAAGGAGGGTAATGTACTCGTATTTAGCAATGTGCTCTCACTTTCAAGTACACAACTACTAACCCTAGACACCGCGGGCCTCACCTGTTTCGTCCTAAGAACCCTAACGCAAATCACATCCGAAGGTAACGAGACAGTTTTTCTCGCCTACCTCAAAGCAACGGCACGACGCGGAGCTAGACTTTCCCCAAGAACCACAAGGAGAATTGGCAAAACAAATCTTCTTCGAATCCGATGGCGAGGACGGGGGGCAGGTCGCGGAGGAAGTCGGCGGGCTTGCAGTGCCCGCGCCGCGTCTCCTCCTCCACCATCCGGTTGACCTCGCGCTTCACCGCCTCGTCGCCTTAGTCACCGTCGATGTAGGGCAGCGCGTCCACCGCCTCCGCGTCCGGCGGCGCCCCCGTCGCGTCGGAGCACGGCGGGGCCTCCAGCATGAGCACTTCCCTCGCCGCCGCCGAACGACGACGACGACGCCATCTCGGTGGCTGCTGCCGCGCGCGCGCAGGGGAGAGCGAGCAAGCGAGGCGAGCGGGAGAGCGGGGCAGTGGAGGAGGAGGAGGGTTCGGGGTTGTCGCCGCGGGGAGGGGAGAATCGGAATATGCCCAATTTCACTCTCACACAATTCGCGTCCTTAGCCGACGAATATAACGAATTCATCAGCTATTAAAATCGTGTAAAGGTTAAGGGCCGTCGCTGCAAGCTTCAGCTTGTTAGAAGCTCGTCAGCAACGGGGAGAGAGTGAAGGGAGAGATGAGGATCGATCAGCTTAATGAATCTAGCAATGACGACCCTTCTTCTGAGGATGCTAATGGAGAGGGACGGACGGAGATTGCAAGGAGGATGTTAAGCTCGAGCTGCTGCCTCCCGTTGCCGTACCCTGCGCCCGTCGTCGCTAGCTCCACCGTAGCATCCCCTTAGCTCCTTCCTCCCACCACCTCTTCCCTAAGTTGGCCAGATCTGATCGCGGTCACTGGCGATGCTTTCTTAAAGACTCAGGCGATAGCTCCCATATTCAGAGCTAGCAGCTGCTCGTCAGTTGGGACTCGCTGCGACGTGAGGGTAGTAGCTCGTCTCTTCACCCCGATGCTCGTGGATACTTAGTTCTGGAGGATTTGGACGCCGACGGTGAAGTCTTGCAGGCGCTCACGTAGGCTTCCTCGTCGGCGTGGTAGAGGATGGTGATGGAGGGTACCGATCTCGGAGAGCTGGCTATCTTCTCCACAGCAGTCGCTAAAGATGGACATAGACGCTACCGACGAGATGAGATCTCCGTTTTATCTCTCTGACAAGGTGGGATATCCCCTTCGATATTGCCTTTCTCGAGCTCTCTGCCCTTTGGCCACTGGCTCTGTTGACGACCAAGGCAAATGCATGGGGAAAATTTGGAAGAAAGCGCAAGAGGGAGAGTAGAACTCTATGACAAGTGGGGTACCATGAAGATTTTTTTAAACCAAATGTCATGCGGATTAACAGCTCAGCATAGTAGACCATATAAAAAATGTCCTTAAAAAAATAATAAAGGGAGTTCTTTTAAATGGTTTTAATAGTTAAGAGAGGAGTGGATACAAATCACATTCAACCCATACATAAGAGAGTTTAACTATATTTATTTCGAGAAGAGAGAGGCTAGGGTACATCATAGTGGTGGTGAGCTTATGGCCTTTTTCTTTCGTGGCCCAGCCCAAGAGCCTATTCGACCAAACGGTTGAGACTCGGCACTTTCTTTTTCCTCTAAATACGAGTAGTAACCTATTATAACAGGCCGAGCTAGAGGCTATAAGATTAAGGATTAATTAAGGTATAGGGAGAAAATATTATATGCTAGGAAGAGAGGTGGGGTGAAGAGAAGAGGCAGAGTTGTTAAAAGTAGTATAGTAACATAATTGTCCTTTTATCTTTCATTTTTTCACCCGTTCAAAAATATAATTGAGTTTTGAGTTTGATTAGTCAACCAATAATATTTTATAATAAATCTAATTATTTAGCACCAAATTTGCACGGCAGCAGTAGCTTTAGGCGAGCGATACCTAATATTTTATATTTAAAAGTACTTATGGACAAAGCTTATCAAATTCCAACTAAAACCTAACAAGTACCCCTAAAAAAACGAATTTCTACATCAATCCTAAAATTCGTTTTTTTTCGGAGGGTGTATTCAGGACAAGGGGTGTAATATTTGGTTAGTAGCATCGCAAATTTGTGATTACTTTGTATCTATCAGGAATATGGTTGTTTGCGATATATTTTTTCCAGCCTATAAACCAGTACATGGCTGGCCCTTGGCTGCCATCTAGAACACGATGTGAGAGAGACCCTGAGAGTATCTTATGCGTATCCACATCATTAGTAATTAAAATGTATCGACATCACGAATAATTAGTAGATTCCGATCGGTCTAGCCGCCTGCCCGGTTCCCTCTACCGTCTTCGTGACAACTCGACGTGACACATCAGCACCCCATTTTTTTTTCCCCCGTTAACGAAACGCGAGAAGCCGAGAGAACTCTTCGAGAAGAGCAGAGCAGGCACATGTCTTCGCGCTAATTCTGCTTCCGTTGAAAACACATTTAACAGTAACCTCTAGGCTCTAGCATGGAGAATCAGGAGGATCCAGAGTCCAGACGATGCTGGGTGGCGTGGGGGCCACCTCTCCTCCCGTAGAGTCCGGTGCGCTTCCACTCCACAGCACACACCCCGTCCGTCGTGCTCACACCTGGCGAGCACCGGAGTCTAGAGACTACAGTTTTACCGTTTGGCCTACCGGCTTATTCAAGGGGAAAAAAATTATAAATAAAATTTTTATGCGCATGTTTCTTAGTGATTTTAAAATCTAATGCTAAAAATAAACTAAAATTGGAAAATAAAACCCAAGAACCAACCCCAGGTTCTGAGAGTTCAAAATTTTTGCAACGGCATGAGCATGTAGGCAAACGATGAGGTAGAGTTGGCTAGTTCGTCCGTTATTTATAGCCATTAAATAAGTTATTAGTGGCAAGAATAACTATGTTATTCTTCATTAATATTTTCTCCGGACGTTTTTATTTTTTTTTAACTCAAACTTTTAAGTTTATAGAAAAATATAATAATATTTTAAACACATATTAAAATATACTTAATATTAAATTTAAGTAAACTAATTTAATGTTGTGAATATTGCTATATTTTTTTATAAATTTAATTAAATAAGTAAATTTGATTAAAAAATAAAACCACTTACAATATATAACGGAGAGTAACTTTATTTGTACTAATGGTGTATAGCTTTTTTAAATAATAAAGTCTTTATGGGATTAGTTGTGAAACTAAAAAAAAATCTACGTGGGACGGAGAAGAGTACCCCGCAGGGACCGGCAATTTTGGCAGGTCGTACACGCGGAACGCGAGTTTCCCCTCGGCCACTGGCACCCGGCGCACGCACGCGCGTCCCACCGCGCCACCGTTCAGCCCAGGCGGCCCGCCCACCTACTACCATCCTACGAAAGAACGAGGCCCATCCGTCTCCATTCTCACCCGCACATCCCCCACACCACTGTGCCGCCGCTGCCTCCCTCTCGGCGTCGGCTCCCAGCCGCTCCTCCCCCGAGCCCGTCGTCGTCCTCGCCGTTTTGCCCAGGGGAGGCGGGCTCTTGATCCGCGAGGGGTGCCGGCCCGGCTGCCTCCCGTTTGTTGGGGGCGCATTGATTCAGGTTGGTTACCCATGCTAGTCTTTGATGTGGTGGTGGTGGGGGTGGGGGTGGGGGATCAAATAGGCGATCTGTGACTCCGTTTGCATGCACTCGAATTCCGGTGTTCTTCTATGTGTTGTGTGTGATAGTACTCCTACCAACTGCCACTAGATTGTTTGTGTAGACGTGATCTTGACTTGTATACTTCGCAGTGTAAATCCGCAAGAACCTAGCGTTACCGGATCCAGCTTCTACCGCAAAGAGGAAGGGGTCATGCCGCTGACGCCTACAGTCGCCGAGGGGAGTTGTTAGTGCTGTGTATGGTGATGCGTGCTGCCTCTCTTTCTTTCCTCGGTGACATCTTGGATGGTCAATATTCCATAAGAAATCAGTCTGAGGTCGCAATTTTGTGTTCTGTGGAACTGAACTGACTGGTAATTCAGAAGCGTGACCTTCTGAATTCTGAATTATACGAAAATGCTTCTCATTTAGGATACTACTCTGCTGCCGACATCTGAATTATACTCGTTAGCTGCTAACCATGTACTGATATAAGTTAAAGTAGCATTTGTTGTTACTTTCAGTTACATTTGTAACTTCCTAACCTGAATTTTTTTAGCTGCATGCTTTTCCTTGCACCCGCCTGATAAGCTGTTATTCTGTCATTTAGTTGACCTGGTTGCCTTCATGCAAAGAAGCTGAACAGAAAGTAGTTCATGCATGTGTCTTATTCTTCTGATGTCTGGTGGTATTTATGGCTTTTCAGTTCCATACCTAGTGGAGCCTTCTCTGTCAAGTTACTAAAATGTCCTTTCTATTCAAGTCAAGCAATGGTGCTACAACAGAGAAAAACCTGACCCTAGAAGAGCAGCGAGAAAAGGTAATAGAAAATCCCTTGACTATATATCTCTCCTTAATTCTATTAATTTACTTTCTCTTTGGACCATTTGCTTAGTTGCTGTGCTATCTACTGAACAGATAAATGAATTACGTAAAGAGCTTGGTGAACATTCATCAGCAGAAATACAAGTTTTCCTTTCAGATGCCTCATGCTCAAGATTTCTTCGAGCAAGAAACTGGAACGTGCAGAAAGCAAGTAAAATGATGAAGGCGGCTGTAAAGTGGCGGGTGTCATATAAACCAGAAAAGATTAACTGGGTATGCTTGATTCATTCAATTATTGTGTTCATGATCAATTGAAGATGCATGCGTTTATGGGAGGCAATACAAATATCACTATAACTGAAAAATTGGTGATACTGAGAGCCATGGTATTATTCAATGATCATATAAAATAGCTTATTACAGGAGGAATAAGTGTTGTTAGTATTAATTTATACAGCACTGTATTAATCGGAGGATAGCATCCTATTAAAGCATTGGGGTGAAAATATTGTGATGCTAAAGCATAGCATACTCAGTACACAGAAAGTGACTTCATTTCCAGGTTTACAATGTAATTGTAAGCTTTTTTCCCCTTGCAATCTTCAGGATGATATTGCACATGAAGCAGAGACAGGAAAGATATATAGGGCTGACTACAAGGACAAACATGGAAGAACTGTTCTTGTCCTGAGGCCAGGATTAGAGGTTAGCTCACTTTCTGTAGAACAAATTTCGGATCAGAATTGCATTGACATCATAATTGTCTTTGTTTTGTATATCTTCTGCTTCTTGTTTACTCTGTATAGATCTGTGTTGGATTTACATATGCCAACCATCAAATATGATACAAAATCAGAATGGAATTATACGTTCCAATTAGAAGGGACATAATACTTTTCCATGCAATGCGTACAGTACTATCATGTTATCACTGCTACTATGAATCATCAAGCATGTGGTTTACAGAGTAATACATTCATCTTTACAATTTAAGCTCAAAAGTCAATCAGCATTAGGGAAAAAATCTCACACCTTGCTTATAGTTTCATTATTTCCAGAATTTTCTCATTGTTTCTCGATGGATTTTTTTTTGCATTGCTAACTCATTAATGATTATGAACCAGTATTTTGTGAGAGCTACTCCACAACAACTTGCTGTTTGTCTGCATAGCATATGCTAATTTTGCATGCTTAACTTTGAAACACAACAGAACACTACCTCAGGAAAGGGACAGATCAAATATCTAGTTTACTGTTTGGAGAAAGCAATCATGAACCTGACAGAAGATCAAGAGAAGATGGTGTGGCTGACAGACTTCCAGAGTTGGACACTGGGAAGCACACCACTGAAGGTGACCCGAGAGACTGTGAATGTCTTGCAAGACTGTTACCCTGAGAGACTTGGGTTAGCAATCCTTTACAATCCTCCTAGGATATTTGAGTCCTTCTGGAAGGTGAGAACAACCTTAAAATATCTCGAATACAGTTATGAACTCTTATTCTTTCTTCCATGTTTACCGTATGAGATTTTGATGGTTCTTCTGCACTTGCTCATGTAATTTTTTAATACCTTCCTAATGTTGGTGTACTGAGAGGCACCACAAGAAAATGTGGCAATCAAGCTATTTTTACTGCGTTACTCTTTTGTCATGAGATCAGGCACCCTAACATTAGTTACTATTGGCAGATTGTGAAGCCATTTTTGGACCATGAGACCTACAAGAAGGTGAAATTTGTGTACTCCAGCGATAAAGAGAGCCAGAAGATAATGGCTGATGTCTTCGACTTGGACAAGCTTGACTCAGCATTCGGAGGAAGTAATCCAGCTACCTTTGAATACAACAGCTATGCTGAACGTATGAGAGCAGATGACATCAAGATGGGTTCTTTACACAATTCAAACGGCATCACGTCTCCTCAGGGCCATCCACATGTATCCACTGACAATGAAGCTAACCATGATGGGGATTCGGACGCCTCAAGTGAGGCCTCCTTCTATAGTGGAACTGAATCCCCGAAGCATGAAGAGGAAGGTAGCGTACTGAAGAACAGCTGAGCTTAGCTGAGCTGAACTGCTTGCTTTGCTTCAGTCATGAAATGAGAATATGGGATATGTCACAGTATGCAGTTAGCTAACTAGGATGGAACGTTTGGACCATCACCTGTGATGCATTGACATCTTCCTGAAATATAAATGAGAATTCTGATGGATACCCTGTGGCATTCCTCCATACTAAAATAATTTGATGTGCTGTGTACTTAAACCTGTATGATTTAATCTACTGAGTTCATCTGAGTATTTGCAAGCTTTGGACGTTTGGTGGCATTTTGTTTCGTGCTGTGCCTCAAAGGAAACGGCTGGTCACTGATGTACATCTTCAGGCTTCCTGAATGGAGGGTTCTGAGAGGAATTTAAAAGAAATTAAACTGATCTGTATAAAAGTCTTGTAAAACTCAGCTCATCGATTCACAATTAGTCCGGCTGGGACTTCAGAGATGGGACAGGTCAGCTAGGTAGGCCTGAATGTTTGGACTGCTGCTATCCGTTCGACCCTATCGTTCAACCGCGTTATGGCGTCAGCAACGGTAACAGGTGCAAGTTAGGCTTCATCACGAGTTTTCATCGTGGCCCTGGTCGAACACTAAGTATTCTTTGACTGCATTACGGCGTGAGCCACGCTAACAGGCACACATGAGTCGAATTGCTGTCTGACTGCGTTATTGCGTGAGCTACGCTAACAGATGCACGTCGGGGTTCATCGCAATGTTAGCAATATGCTGTGCCATGTATTCATCGTGGCCCTGATCGTACACAGGAGTTGGAGATAATTAACATTCTTTTCCATTCGTCCATCGCACCGATCATTGAGTCTCTACGAGGAGTATATATCTTCTGTTCATGATATGATGGAAAATCTACAATAAAAGTTTGGGTCATCACTCGGCCTTTGATAATAAATCGGAGGAAATCAGATTGGATAACATGTATTTCTCCAGAGAATAACTGGATGATATGTTCACCTCAACAGCGTCCTATACTATAATGGTGCAAGTTGACATAGAATCCAGTCATATGACCACCCATTCGAGAGAAAGAAACAAAATGATATCTGATCCATGTCAATAAGACATTAGGGGCAAATACAGATTGTGCGAAAATTCCCCATGGCAAATCATGGGGACAACATGACGCATGGTTTGAACATCACGAAACCAAATCACGGGGGGCAATACGCTCACAGTACTGATTTACCGACTGAATCAATAGAGGAGCGACAAAGGCAGTCTCGGTTGGAATTTATGAAAACTAAAAAAAAAACCCAACAAAAATAAAGTTTAATTTTTTTAATATAGATGACAATGAAGAGGAGAGACGTCCGGAGATGAACGAAACCCAACTTTAAGTCCTCCACATCAATTAAGAGGCAGATGGGAGAGCAGATTGGTGGCAACATCACATAATGAGCACGTGTGTTATTTAGGATGGAGGCAAAAATAGATATCTCAAAATTTAGGATGTAGAATAGGGAGTTACTTGGAGCACAATTTTATTACAGTTAAGCTTTAACTTTTAAGGGGTGGGTAAAGGTCCCATAAAAATGCTCATAAAAATAAACATAACTCACATATAAGTTAATACAAGTTATAAAAATCAAAACAAACTAAAAGCTACATCGCATCTGTACTACACTTCCATTTCAACATTGAGCAAGTTTAGGTGAATAACGCATAAAACAAAAAAAATCAAACAACAACCAAATATAAAAACTATTATTCTATCCTTGGGCAAACATAAAGCGGTGAGGAGGATACATGTATAATAATATAGAGTTAAGTAGATTTAGCCGCATAAATACGTAGGCCATCCAGTTAGTTATGATAATTGATACATGGGTGATTGGTTTTGGAGTGACATTCTGACACTGATGAAAAGCTCTTTCACCTACACTCTGAGCATTGAGCAGCACATGGTCTTCTACAGTTTGGAAATTACAGAGCCTTCTACTCCATGTATTTGATTTTTCATAACAGTATACTAGTGGTATGACATTTGGTCTAGTTGCTTACAGATCATGTTCCTTTTTATTTTGCAACTTACGTGACCTTGATTTTTTGAAATGACCAGGGGGATTAGAGGGCAGGAGATAGCAATGTTTGGTGGCAGGAGTTCGGGCTTCCTGGTGGCAATATTCAGTCCGTTTAATGCAAACTAGTTATATTTAGTTATTGGGAGGAGTTGTGAGCACAAGCTAGTTTCAGCTGACATACTTGCATGTATAAGTTATGCTTGTCTTTAGCAATTTATGAGTCTATCTAGAGGCTACAAAATTCAGTTTTATGTATGGCCTTTTGACAGTGCTACAAATCTCTCCCCTAACTTTTGTATGCAATATATGACGTCCTGAAGTCTCTTAGTGATGACACGATGAATCTTAAGAGCTACTCACTTGAGCTAGCAAAGTGTAGAAATATGTACAGTGACTAAGACTTTCGAATGTATATAAGGAGGGTCGGGTCTATATATATACAAACCAGGCCAGTGGTCTATCTAACACCTCTCGCAGTCACAGCGGAAAGGAAACGGACGCAGAGATTGGACTGAAAACTAGTGAACAAAGGCGTGGGCAGGTCTTTGGTCACTATATCGGCAAACTGATGCGCCGATGATACATGGAGCACCTGAACCTATCCTAATACGACCTTATCACGGATAAAATGGATATCGATCTCGATGTGTTTGGTGCGTCGATGATGGACCGGGTTGGCGATCATGTAGATGGCACTGATATTATCACAGTAGACGACGGTCGCGGTGGAGAGGGGTACCCGGAGCTCCTGGAGAAGCTAGCGAAGCCAGCAGCACTCGGCGACGGCGTGATACTCGGCTTCAGCGCTAGACCGGGACATTGTAGTCTGGCGTTTTAAGGACCAGGATACGAGAGTGTCACCGAGGTAAACGCAGTAGCCGGACATAGAGCGTCGAGAGTCGGGGCAGCCTGCCCAGTCCGTGTCGGAGTACGTGGTGAGGGAGTCGATGGGGCTGGAGCTGAGATGTAACCCGCTGGAGAGGGTGCCCTTCACATAGCGTAGGATTCGCTTAAGCAGGGCAAGGTGAGGTTCGCACGGAGCGTGCATGAAGAGGCACACTTGCTGGACAGCATACGTGAGGTCGGGTCGGGTGAGGGTGAGGTATTGGAGAGCCCCGGCAAGACTCCGATAGTGAGAGGGATCGGCAACGAGTGTGCCATCGACAGCGAAGAGTTTGGCTTGAGTGTCGACCGGGGTGGCCGTGGGGTGACAATCGGCCATGCCCGCATGCTAGAGGAGATTGATGGCGTACTGGCGTTAGGAAAGAAAGAGCCCGTAAGAGGAACGGGTGATGGAGATGCCAAGGAAATGGTGGAGAGAACCAAAATCGGACATGGCGAAATTAGAGTGGAATCGGGCCATGATCTGGTCGAGGAGAGATGTCGAAGACGCTGCAAGGACAATGTCATCGACATATAGAAGTAGATAGGCAGTAGCGGAGCCGATATGGAAAGTGAATAGGGAACTATCGAACGCAGAGGCCACAAAGCCGATGTGCCGAAAATAGGTAGCAAAGCGCTGGTACCAGGCACGAGGGGCTTGTTTAAGGCCGTAGAGAGAACGTTGAAGAAGACAGACGTTGTCGGGACGAGAAGGGTCGACGAAGCTTGGGGGCTACTGGCAGTAGACCGTTTCCATCAGATGGCCGTGAAGAAAAGCGTTCTTCACGTCTAGCTGATGGATCGGCCAGGAACGCGAGGCAACCAAAGTGAGGACGACCCGGATGGTGGCGGGTTTGACGACGGGACTGAAGGTCTCATCGTAATCGACACCGGGTCATTGGGAGAAACCCCGGACTACCCAGCGAGCCTTGTGACGGGCAAGGGAGCCATCGGCGTAGAATTTGTGTTAGAAAATCCACTTACCGGTCACAATGTTGGTGCCAGGAGGTCGGGGAACGAGGCGCTAGGTCTCGTTATCCATTAGGGCCTTATACTCGTCGGCCATGGCCGCGCGCCACTGAGGATCGGCCAGGGCTGAGCGAGAAGTCGCTGGGATGGGCGAGATAGAGCTGTGGACGGCGGAGAGACCGTAGCGCTGAGTGGGGCGGAGAGACCCGGTCTAGGAGCAGGTGACTATGTGAGAGGTGGAGGGAACTGAAGCCGATGGGGGTGCGGGAGTAATAGGAGGAACTGGTCGGGTAAGGGCGTCATCGGCTCTGGGTCGACGACTGTAGACGAGAGGAAAGGGAGGAATTAGATCGGCCTAAGCCGATGAGGTCGGGTGGGCCAAGTATTCCGATCGGTCCGATAGAGATGGATCAGCCGATAGGGT
Source organism: Oryza coarctata (assembly GCA_030770085.1). Lineage (NCBI taxonomy): Eukaryota > Viridiplantae > Streptophyta > Magnoliopsida > Poales > Poaceae > Oryza > Oryza coarctata. Next base: position 7,607,968 of record CM061463.1, on the reverse strand, counting down.
AGAGGGAGCCGATGGAAACTGAGGAGCCGATGGAAATGGGGTGTCCGATGGAGAGGGAACGGTATCGGCTGAAGGATAAATAGGATCGATATCGGTCGATAGAGGTGGGTCCGATGGGGGTCCGATGGTGGGGATATCGGACCGAGTAGTGGTGGGATATGTGAAGGGTAAATCCTCAGCAGCGGCCGATGAGGGGGCCGATGGAGAGGACAGTAGAGGAGACCTGGTTGGCACGGTGTTGGTGAGGAGGAAGTCGAGATCACTAGAGGAGGATCTCGGATGAAGTAGACCGAAGGGAAAACATGTCTCGTCAAAAATGACGTGACGAGAGACGATGACCCGTTGGGTGGAAAGATTGAGACATCGGTATCCCTTATGAGAGGTAGGATAGCCAAGGAGAATACAGGCGGTGGAGCGGGGAGCGAGTTTGTGGGAAGCTGTGGCGGTGAGATTTTGGTAGCAGAGGCACCCGAAAATGCGAAGGTGGGAGTAGTCGAGCGCCGTGCGGTAGAGAAGGGTATAGGGAACGTTGTTTTGAACGGAGGAGCATGGGCGCCGATTGAGAAGATACGTCGCAGTAGCCAGAGCTTCAGCTCAATAAGTAGCGAGTAAGTGAGTGTGAAGTAGCATGGTGCGACTGATGTTGTTGAGGATGCGAAGGAGGCGCTCGGTTTTGTCGTTCTGAGGAGAGGTGTAGGGGCAGGAGAGCCGGAGATGGATGCCCTGCAAGGTGAGGAGATTTGTAACGGTATGGTTGACGAATTCCGTACCGTTATCGGCTTGTAAAGCCTTGATGGAGAGGTTGAACTCAGTGGACACGTACGTGACGAAGTGAGTGAGGTGAGAGGCGACTTCGGATTTGTGGATGAGCGGGAAGGTCCAGCAATAGTGTGTGTAATCGTTGAGATAATACTGATTACCGGAGACACTTTTAACTGGAGACGTCCATACATCACAATGTATAAGTTCAAATGGACGCGAGGTATAGGAGAGAGAACTAGAAATGGGCAGACGCACATGTTTGCCAAGTTGACATGAGTGGTAAACTGTGAAGCTGCTGTGGGTACATTGGATGGAGGTGCTACGACGGAGGGTGCCGACAGCGTCGGGGCAAGGGTGGCCGAGGCAAAGGTGCCAAAGGTTGGTGGAGAGGGCGACGCTGGCGTGTGGAGTGGACGGCACAGCGGGAATGGTGTAGAGGTCTCCTCTATTATTGCAGCGAAGGATGTGTCGCCGGGTTGGGATATCCTTCATAGAGAAACCAGACGTGTCAAATTCAATTGAGCAGTTGTTGTTTCTTGTGAATTGGCGAACAGATATAAGATTGTGAATAAGAGAAGGGACGATCAGAATATTGCGTAGGGGGAGGTTAGTGGTGGATGTAGACAGAGAGGAGTCACCTCGGCATTGGACAGTAAGAGAGTGACCATTGCCGATGGTGACAAAAGGGAAGGAAGAGGGGTGACAGGAGCAAAGTATACCGGCCGATGATGCCATGTGTGAAGACGCCCCAGAGTCCAGCACCCAAGGGTGCTATGGTTGGAGCGTCATCTGGTTGAGGGCAGCGATGAGACCAGCCTGGTTCCAGGAGAAAACCGATTGGGTGGATGGGGTCGGTAGCATCGGCTGAGGCGACAGAACAGGAGCCGATGCCAGGTGAGCCTGGGGATGGGTGTCGAGAACTCCGGGTTGCTAGCCGATAGGACTGCGTGGCTGGGGCTAGGGTGCCTAGGGGTTGTAGCAAAATCACGGACCCGTGGGACCGATAGGTTGGGTTGGGACCGAGGCAGGTCGTGATTGCATCAGACCCTGCCAGTTCCTGCCTTTGCCTTTGCATTTGCCTTTGCTTTTGCCCTTGCCAGTTCCCACTGAGGATCATCAGGGCGAGGTGGAGCGGAGCCATCAATATGAGACCGGAGGCCGAATTTTCCACAGAGGGATTTGAAGAAGAAAACCCACTTGGAATAATTGGCGTTAAGGTCAAGGGAGATAGGAACGTGAGATTTCACATTCACAGCAGTGTAAGGAGGGGAGAAGATCGACGAGGTGGTGCCCAAGGTGTGATCTGAGGCACCGAGGGCTAGAGCAGACTCGACGACTGGGAGAGTGTCGGAGCTGAGGGCAGACTCGGTGGCCATGACGGGAGAACGGGAGCAAATAGCCGATGGGAGAAAGAAGCTGATGGGAGGGAGAAGCCAATGAGAGGACGGATCGACCAATCAAGGATGTGAGAAGCCGATGGAAAGTGGACTGGCCGATGGAGAGTAGGCAGCGGAGTAGGTGAGGAAAAAGGGTGGTGGCAGAGTGGGTGGGTCAGAGAGTAGTTAGGTCACGGACGTGCGAAGATTCACATCCGTGGACTCGTGGAGGCCAAGGAGTAGGGCAGACGTGAAAAAAAAGGAGAGTGGCCGGACGTGAAGAGAATATGTTCGCGTCCAAAAGGCAGGGATTCGTGTCCGTGGACACAGGGACATGTTTGACTGGCTCGGACGTGAGGGAAGAAAGTTCGTATCCGAGAGCCGTTGAGCGTGTCGGAAAGGGCGAGAACCGAGGGAGGGTTCTAGCCGATGGAGGGCTGGGCAAGTCCAGCCAATGGAGACGACGAGCGCGGAGGTGCGCCTGCGTCGGAGAAGGAGAGATGCATGAAGCAAGAGGAAGAACGAAGATGGGTGCGAGGCGAGACGAGGAGGTAGATCAAGACCGTCGCCTGGTCACGCGAAGGTGGGACGGAGAAAAGAAGATGACTGCGGGAGAGACAGGGAGAAGAAAAAACGAAGGGAAGAGAGCGAGGAGAGTGCCAGGAGGAGAGTACCGGGAAGAAGACGTCGACAAGGAGGAGGAAAGGGTCGGCTCGCCGAAGAGAGAAGCTAACGCGTCAAGGATGTCTAGACTCGCTCTAATACCATGTAGAAGTGTTTACAGTGATTAAGACCTCTGAATGTATATAAGGAGAGTCGGATCTATATATATATAATCTAGATCAGTGGTTTGTCTAACACAAACATTCTGAAGCACTAGCCTGCATGGAAGAATTAATGTCTGAAATATTCCAGAGTATTATACACATGTTTGTTCTTAACATGCATATGAATGAAATGTTTAGTTTTTAGGATTAGTAGAACAAACAGCTAGAGTACGTGTTGAATTGTCGATCTTTTTTTTTTGGAAAAAATATAGTGCATGTTGATCTAGAACAACCGGAGTATGGTGGTCTACATATCACAGTACGGGACAGCTAGAGTACATGTGGATCATATAATGCCGGTTTGGCGGAGGCCTTTTGTTCTTCCAAGTATAATTGCAGATGGTTCAGTTGAGTGGATTTGTATTACTGAAAATATTCACTTCAGAGCTGACTACCCCCGCGTGCGAGTGCGACTGCTCCTCCCTTCAGCAGGAGGTCTACTCGCCTACCGTGGGCAACTAACATATTATTGGGATCTAATTTTAGAGGAACTGTTGGATATATAAGAGAATTTTAGATCAATTACTTTTAGGATGCCCCAATCCAAAATTATTGGGACCAAATTTTGGGTCTCTTTAGAGCTCTTCTAGCATTTAAATCTTGTTTTAAAATATAAAGATTTTAAACACTATTTATAATACTACTTATCTCATCAATTATATCATATTTAAATTTCTTCATATCTCACTCTCATCTACTTTTTCTTCCACGTCTATTCCTTATTTAATGAGAAAATTTAATTTTTTAACCTTAATTACTTAAAAAATGTTTATATTTTGGTACAGATGCGTAGATTAGAGCACTAATTATTCATGCATATAAATTTATATGGTCCAAACAAATGAACAAATCAGGTGGCACACGAACGTCTACCTTGATGCTAAACAGTCAACATGGGCATCGACACATCACATCGTGTTGATCCATTTTTTGGACTAATTGTCTCCATGTTCAATGAATAAATGAAGTGCATCAAAAGCCCATAATAAAATATAAGTTTATCTAGTAGGTACACAATAAAGGAAAGCAATCTCATTAAGATATTCCTTGTCTTTGTATTTCCGGTGTGATTAACGATGGCACGAATAATATAGTGTGGTATCAACATCTAAGAGGAATATCAACTTAAGATTATTTATGGGAAGGGCGAGGAAGAAAAAAAAGGAGAGAAGAATGTCTTATGTTAATTAATAAATAGTCTAATAAATAAATAGCTCGAAACAATATGTACAGTATTAAATCATTGTATATGTTAGTACAAGGCCTATTGTTTTGGCTATTTGTAAAAGTTGTCCAAAACATTATTCATGTTCTTAAATATTTTTTTAATGTATGCCAAATTTACAATTGTTCAACAAAATTTGTTTTCATAACGGCGTCAATTTAGTATACAGAGTGTACCTGATGGAAAATTTAGCGTTTGTTTAATTAGCTGGGTTTTTTTACTTCTAGTGCTTGGACACGCATCATAGTTACTTGTTGAAGTTTGTGGATTTATCCTGCTATATATGTTGGATATTTATCAGGGATACATTCGTGAATATATACGCACGAGCCATCCTATGCTAACGAAAAAATAATATAAAAAAAACTGATTCCCTCCTCCCGCCAAAAAAAAAAAAAAGCAAGCAAGGGAGGGAAATGTGTGTGGTTGCCGTCGCGTGCACAGGGAGTGCGGCGCCGCACGCATGCGCCGTTCGCGCGCGCGGGGAGGACACCGGCGACCGCGTGCCGGCGGCGGCCAACTGGTCAGGGACTCAGAGCGAGACTGTGCCGCGTGGGTTTTCTCCGTCGTTGCGGTGCAAGGCACCCTGCGATTTCAGCTTTCCAAAGCTAATGCCCCATACCCGCTGCAAAATAATAGAAAAAAATATATTGTTTTTTTTCAATTTCCCTGACTACATAAACGATACACACGCACACACCGCCAACACACATGGAGTACATACAACACGCACATATCCGCTACTACCCTCAACACATGCTCAAAAAAAAGATGGAAACCAGCAGAGCAAATCAGGAAATCCCCAACTTCACTACATTCCTATTGAAAACACGAGTGTGTGTAATATTTATGGTAACTAGGATTAGAATTAGGATTAGGATTAGAATGTACTTGCAGATAAATTAAAACACATTTGATGCTTCCCTAGGTAAGATACCTTAATAGCATTTAGCGGGGTGGTAGCAGATTTTCTTCACCTCAGCGGGCAGTGGACGTTACAGTGGAAACTATATTCTAATAGCAAAATAGAAAAGCACTCAAAATATACGTAAATTGTACATGTCATACATTTATTTGAGCTTAATTTACTTGTTGAAAGTATGCACGATAAACTAGTGCTTAATTTGCTCTAAAATTATCATTTAGACAATTTATTATTCGTAGAGCCATGATAAAAAAAATAAAGAAAAATACATGTTATAACACGTAACAAACAACGGCCGCTATTTTGCAGATTGCGTCCGCATTGTTCCTGCTACTATTTTTGTGGCGCAACACCATATCAATAGCGGAGCGTTCGCTACTACCACTATTAAGAACCATGCCCTTGATGGAAAATATTTCTTTTCAACAGGGCGCGGAATATTATTAACATAGTAACTATATTACTTGTACCACTCCCTTGGTTTTAACAAAGAACATGCCAAAATTACACAAGCATACATAATCTAACTCCTCTCCTAGTACAAGCTTCCCGAATATCTTGGAGCATCACCGAACCATCAGATGAGCCCAGGAAAGAGAGGCACGTCCACACAGTGCCAACCCACGAGGATTCAGCCAGAGATCGCCACTGTTTGCATCAGTGGCCTTTGCACATTTTGCACATGAAATGGATGAGGAGATAAGTGGCATCCAAAACGAAGCTCGAAAATTCAATGGATGATAGCTACGATTCAATGCATGCAAACATTGGACACCATGCCACCTATCCTGCTCGGTCACAACGGCGATCTCAACCACATGCCACATTGTTTGCTTGAAATATTGAGGCAGGAGTACAGATCCAGTAAAATTACACTTCGACGGCAAATACGTACAACAGTCAAAATAACAGTCATCGTACATGGTAAGTATTTAGACAAGTAGAGAGCAAAAGGTATGTGTGTGCTGCAAAAGAAAATTACATTAGGAGAGCTTAAGAAGATCATAGCTCGCAACACTCCAGGCTTATTGCGTCAACTCAACAAAAAACAACCCAGTGGTACCCAAGGTAGGCATGATTGACAGCCTGTGCATGGTGATAAATAGCAAAACTGGGAACATATATAGCACTATTCCACAGGGAATTTTTTTTTTACCATTTACAAAAGCATCCCTCCTAAAACAGATGAGAAGTGGTAACACATTTACATTTATAATACTATGGTGTTTTGGATAGTTAGGATTCCAGTTAACAATTTGCCGCAACTGTAGGTCACAATGTCGAGGAGCTTCTGGCCTTATGCGTATCATCATGAGAAGTTGAGCGGGTAAAGGAGGATGACGCTGTGGCTGAGTGATAGGATGATGAAACCAGCTGTGCAAAAGCTGGTATTGTCCCACCTACAGACATATCAACCTTCAGATCATCCATCATGCATAGTGAATGACAACAACAGTGTCTTGGCAAAAATCAACAATTTTAGTGAGGTTTCCGATTACATCTGAATATTCCAACTATTAGTGTCCTTGATGCGAAATCATTTTTTTGGCTCCAATCAATGTATCTGTAGTGAACAATTCCATGGAGATCCATTGAATAGAAGATAAGATTTGAGGTAGAGAATAAAACATTTCCAGGATGAACCTTGACTCTCCTATTGACTCTAGGTTCATCAATGAGAAATAACATGGACGATCAGTTACCAGATGGCAGATGGCTACTCAATGTTTCAACGAGCTCATAAGATCTATCAGCATAAACGATATAACACTACTTCATCCTGGCATTGTTATACATCTAAACAACAGGAAAGGTACTCATATACAAGTATACAACATATTTTTAACAGTGCATACGGCATCCTTAAAAACACAATATTTATGTGCACTCATAAGACTCATAATTTCAAGTCTCTTTCTACGATCAGCAGGTAACAATAGGCTACAGTCTATAAAAAAATAGCAACTAGTTATCATCAGGAATAAAACAAAAAGGGAGACAGGTTAACTCTACAGAAAACTTAAATAAGAACCACTGAAACTTAATATAATGACCACAATATCACGAAACTTAAATAATAGTTTGAGTTTGTAGACAACAGAATTAGGAGCAGAAAATAGTTAAATAGCCAACAAAACCAAAACATAAGATAGTAGTGACTGACCCGCTAACCCAGCACATGCAGAAGAGAAGACAATAACTGGAGGCGCCTGCAAGATAAAAAAAATGGATCAGAGTTATCAATTTACACAGTTCGCTTCAAAAGGTAGCATCTTTAGGCAATTTATACACTTTTATGAGTAATAATCATGGGTTAACCAACTCAATGCTATGAACATAGTAATTATTACCATTAGTCACTGAAAAGTCAGGAACTGCACAGCATTTGTTGAACCAAAAAGAACTGCAGTACTGCACAACATTTGCTTGAGACTGCCCTTTGAATGCAACTGTGTCTGTACACTTGATAATTTAAACGCAGGATCCCATTTAAGTAAACAGAACATAAGAGATGTTTTGGAAGAATAAGAGATAGAACATGAAATTTGAATGCTTTCTCTACAGTGTTTAAAATAATATACATAGAAACTAGATAACTTGACATCTGAGGTATCAAGAAAAGAAGGCATCAAATTATGTTTCTAATTTTGACACTATCACTGAGATGACCTAGAGATTGGGTGACCATTGGAGCATGCAAACATATTCAGGAAGTGACAAAATAACATACCATCTTAAGGCTGAAACACTCTAATTCATGCTCAACAGATCGACAAAAATATAATATAAACTTTGAAGAAGAATTGTACTTACGCCAACAAGAAAATGCATCCACATTGGCCCTTTTATGTACTGTCGAACAACAGGCATAGCTACATAACAAGGTTAAAAATAAATGCTGATAGGAAGATATATCAACTTCTACAGGGGCAAAATGGCTAATCAATTTCGTTCAAGATGCATTTTCCAAAAAAATTTGCAAGCACTAACTTAAAACAGAAGGAATTGCCGTGCATGTAGACATGGACACAGAGAGGCTGTACAAGAAAGGTGTTCTACAGTGTGCAAGGTGTTGTTTTTGCATATAAGACAACAAACCTTCATCAAGTGGACCACATGAACAAAACTTTTCAGACACAGCAAAAAACTACATGTATGTCTACATAAGTTTCTGAGCTTTGAAATGACAAGGCCAATGACAGTTATAAGTATGCAAATTACTCCACATTAGAACTCCTCACAGCCAACTAGTCAAGCAAGCGAAGGGGATATATGACTGCAGCATATGAACTAGCAGCTAATTTAACTATAATTAAGTACAGTCAAGGTGCCAAAAGGTACAGCTAAAAACCTAATGAATTACTTTCCTAGAAAATACTAACTTGTGCATGAGTAACAAAATTACTGAATGAAATGACATCAACTTACTGTGGTTGAAGCCATAAAATGCGCCAGCTGTCGCCCCAATAGCAGAACCGATCTGTCAGAATATAACACATATTATTAACAATGATCTTGTAGAATAACTTCCGTATTATGTCTAAGTTTTTAATTATAACACATCGCATATATGTTATAAAACAAATCTAATCAACTTTAGCAACATATTGACCAGAATTTACAAACTAGAAAAAAGAACGTACAACAGTATCAACCTAATAAAAGAAAAACAGAGAAAGAAAAGCCAAATTTGATAGAGCTGTGCAACCACAAAAACGAGTATTTTGTGTGTACAACACAGTTGAAGATAAAGCAACAAACCATGGAGAAGCTATCTCGAACCAGGGGAGGCACCGTCCAGCTGCTCGTTTCCTTCAAAAGCAATTAGAGAGCATGAATCAGTATTCAGTACAATCGCATAATTCGCTTGACCCGACATGAAATATAACTCAAAACTAGCTGTACCCAACCACACAGCAAGAACTAAACCACGGTACAGACGAGGAAAAATAACCTAGACATGAACAGTCACCACCACCACGAACTTTTTCAACTAGCTAAGACCACGCACCACGACCCAATTCCGAACACTAACAAAACAGAACCACACTCAAACAAACGCAGGGCACCAGCCACCCCTCGACGCCTGCATCGGAGCGAACGCAGCACGGCATCCCCGCGCCCCTACGGCCAAAGGGAGATCAAGGGGGGTGGAGAAGACGAGAGCTGTGTGTGTGTGTGTGTGTGGTGGGGGAGGGGTGCGGGATTGCGCTTCGTCGTCATACCATGTCCTTGGAGAGTGGGCCGGCGCAGTGGTGGCACCTCGTGGGGATCTCCGGTGGGGCGGGCGGCGAAGCCTCCCCCGCCATGGCGCCGCCGCCGGCTCGCGGAGATACGGATGGATCGAGCTCGCGCTGCCGCGAACTCGCGAGAGGAGAGGAGCGCCTCGCTGGATTCGTTTCAGCAACGGCCGCGATCGGGACACCGCGACGGATGGGAGGATCTCAGCCGTCCGATGCCTTTCCGGTTTGCTCGCCTCCGGGCTCCGGCCCATGGATTTGGTTGGAGCCCACGGTTTAGGTGAAGCCCATTTGACCAGTGGGCCTAGCCTATTCAACGTTTGTGTACAACATTTTGCAAAATAACCCCTGGTTTGTGTCGCTACGGACCGCCAGCAATAGCAGCGGTCCGGAAATTTGCAGAAAAGCCATTCGCCTCGACGTGCTTGGTTTGCAAGAATAGTTTTTGTTCCGCTCCCAAGTTATGAACTTTTAGTTAGTCACAAAAACTGCTGAAATTTTTCGGATGCGCCGAGTGGATTAGTGTTAATCGAAATTGCGCCAAAACTGATCGTGTTGATGAGTATATCTCTTCCTTGAGTGAATAAAGTTAACCCATTTGGACTGCGTTCGGCTTTTCATGTTACGTACCAAAAATTTGCTGCTCCGTTTTACGTGAGAATCTTTCTCCAAAGCCCTCAAAACCGACAGCAGCCTTAGTCGTTTACTTATCTCCACTGAGTATATCGTTGGTTAACCTTTTCTGCTAAAACTGAACCCTTTTTTGCTGCTGCCTGCATATGCTCGGGTTTTATCCCTTTTATGGTTTTCTAGTTAACTTGCATGAACTCGAACAGAACAGGAAATGCTTCTCTTTGATCTCGTCCTACTACGAGAACGAAGCAGAGGTGAAGTACATGCATGACTACAGATACAGTTACAAGACTACAGGTACAGAGGTACAAAGATAATCTTATATCGATCAGCAGCTAACCATTGTAGGCGAAAGCCAAGCAGAACTGCAGAAGCATGCAGATGCAGCTAGCCAACTCTGGTTTGCGCGCATGCGTCTCACGGTTGCGGGTTGTGCCGATTGTTGGCGCCGAACGGGACGTAGTCTTTGATGGATTCCATCTCCACCCTCTCCGGCCGGTCACCCTCCTCCTCTGCCGCCCCCGCCGCCGCCGCCATCGTGGCCTCCTGTCACAGCACAAATCGATCAAAAACAAGATTAAGAACAGCGTAATGAAGAGTGTACATAGATGAGAATCAAATTTAAGTAAAGAATCATGTTCTGCCGGCGTGAACCACCAATCAGGGAGAGGAGAGAGGGAGATTCTCGCATGAACCAATGAGAAGAGGGAGAAAGAGATGAAGGGGAAGGTAAACCTGTCCTACGGCCTCGTCAAGTGAAGTCGTCATCACTCCTTCTTTCCGTTCGAGATTCGCTGCAAGAAACACGGCGACCCAATAAGCGAGACGACGGCGACATCAGCCGAAAGAAGATGGAGAGACGGCCGTCCGGCCTGAACACTGAGGAGCACCTCCAGCTGAAACCGTCGTGGCGACGGCGGCGGCGCCGACGCGAGCGAGCAGGCAGAGGGAGAGCAGCAGCGCTGCCAGGAGGAGTACCGCGAGGCGGAGGCCTCCACGCCGCCGTTGCTGCCTCGGCTGCGCCATCACAATGCCGGACTCGCTGCTGCTGCTGCTGCTGCTGCTCTCTTGACTCTCTCGGTGCCACGAGTGGACAAACTGGTCGGCTCGGCTGGCTAGCTTCTCGCTGAGCCGTCGCTTGGCTGCTTCTCCTTTTCTGCCCCCGGGCCGACCTGTGTGGCCTGACCTCTGCACACTAACCGCTTTATAGAGCGGAGGAGAAAAGCCTCGGAATGACCTTCCTCGCCCGGCCCACGCGTGCGCCCATAAAGCGTGCGACACTTGTGGCCACTGCCTTGCCGGTGTCCGCCGCAACAACTACTACCCTACCCATAGGATTTTCATAATTAACCGTAGCACATGATAAACTCATATATTTTTCGATTAAACGATAGACAGAGCCAAAGACAGTTGAAAATATCTTTAGGATGAGTTTTCTGGTACGATATGGTGAACCTTGAATGAAATCGAATGGAAACAGCCCTACAAATATATTCTTGTCAACTATATAGCTTTATCGTTCAAAACCTATTTACATATATGTAATAGATAGGTTACATCCATACTCATTTGTCCTTTTATTTTCTTTTTATTGTGATAGATTTATTTATAGATATTAAAATTTAAATCATGACAGATCACTCTCCACTCCACACAACGCCAATGAAGACTCATATACTCGTATATTGTCACCAAAGCCGTGATCAGTGAGCTGTAAACCTCTATTTTTCTTTAGCCAAAGCAAAGCAATCTCTCCACGATTGACCGGGGCGTTACAACCGTAGAGACAAACGCCAAAGCTGCTCACACTGTCATCTGTCACTCACGAGAAGGGGGTCAACCACCGATCATTTTTTTCAGCGAAAACGCCAGGCGACTCCCCCCGGTTGCCCTGCGTGGTTGTCGGGTTGGACCTTTGTTCCCACCTGCGATCGAGAGATTCCCAGCGCTAATCGCCAACCCTGCTTTGCATTATTTAAGCGTTTGAAAATTGCTAACCCCAGCTTAGGATCTCTCCCCAGCTGGACTAAACAAATCACGCCACACCCCCTTCGCAGGCTCGCAGATCACAAGTCGGAAAAATGAAAGCAATTTGAGGGGCAATTATTTTGTCAGAGGCTCACACTTGCCACCCATGATTAATTCGAGGTTTTTTTTTGTCTCGTGTTTGAGGCTTAGTTGGTCAGTGGCTGTCATGCGTGCTCTAATCCTATATTATTACGAGTTGATGTTTCTTACCGAGTTAGACATTGATATTGGTGAATTATTGATTGGTTCGATGTAACTGGGGTCTATATGTCAGTTAATTTTTATAAAGTATTCGTAGTAGTTCTAGGAATGGTTAAGGACTGGTGACTTGGGTCTGAGCGGGCTTAATTAGTCTGATCTTGTTGGTGCTTGTACCAAATTAGGTCAAACAAAGTTTGTGTCCAGGCGGTTGACCTCGGTGGCAGCGCAACTGCAACGTTGGGTACAAGACACGCGTAGAATAATCGACGCCTCAAGTCAACATGCTTGTGCCAGTACACACTTGAGCATTTTCTTCTCCTGCGATGTTGCATGCATGTATCGGTTTTGAACCGCATAATAAGGTTAGATTAATCAACTCCTAACAGGGTGGTTTGAAATTTCAAAAGTAGCTACTCTGTCTAGTTGCAGAGTACAAATTAATGGGTTTTTTTGCCATTACTAAGTCAATCGATCAAGTCCAAAATGTAAGGTTTTTCTTAATATCGGCACGGTCTACACATATATGACTGTCATCCGTTACGATGATATGTCCGTAAAATGGAGTATTAATATTCCCTCTGTTCTTTAATAAATAACATCGGATAGTTTAATTTCGTGCTAACCAACATCATTTAAAAGATAACTGAGCTATTAATTTGGAAGAAATTATAGTGACAAATCCAATTAATATAATTTCCATGCGATGAATATTTATATTTTCTAGAGATACTAGCGGTCAAAGTTTTGCATTGCAACTTCCATGCACTGGTCGCAAACCCGTTCGTTGCACGGGATATGGTTATTGGTATTGCAAATATTAAAATGGTAATTCTATGTTGAGTATGTTAGTTATTAAATAAGATAAAAATTATTCTTCTAAAGCTCTAAGTAGAAAAAAACTTTATTTTGTTTAAACTTCTAAAAGATAAAAATAATTAATTGTAAAAGTATATGCAAAATCCATCTTAATATATTTTGGGTTTTCTATTTTCTTTATTTCAAAATTTAGATAAGTAAATACTGATTTGTACTCAGGTTGTGGTATCAATTTAGTATTCTCTTAACTTAATATCAAATTTTGAAATTAGAAAGACGACTTGGATTAGTCTCATATATATCTTTTTACAATTTATAATGTTTTTGAAATTCGTAATATGTAAATATGGAGTTGTACACAATTTAGAGTCTCAACCATAGCTTTTATATGATTAAATAATTCCTAAATTCAACCGTATTCATATGGGTAGGTGTACACGTGTCATAAGTACATACGTTATATTGTGTTTTTTCTTGAATAACAACTTAAACGGCTTAGTACTTACCATAACTCTAAAAAAGAAGAATAAAATGGGACCGGGGTGAAGATGGCCATCCGGTTTTTTTTTATGTGTTTGGTTTGTGGGCGTTGGCCAAAAAAAATATTCTCCTAACATGCTAAATGAGTGGATTCGGCTAAAATATATAGTCATCTATGTTTTGCTAATGATGATGTGGGCTATTTTGATTAGCCACAGTGGGTATAATTTTTTGTTACCAAGATTCAAATGTTTTTTTTAAAAACCATTTATCCGATCTAATTTCGTTATATTTATTACAATGCAATATCATGATTATATTTTAATATATATATATATATATGTATGACAAGTGGGCCTCACTATATTTTAACTTATTACATTCATGTTATATCCTCCAATCAAACAAACAAAATGGATCATCTTATTCATAAAAGCTAAACAAAAATTTGGATGGACATATCTCTACTATTTAAAACGCATGGAGTGCTTCCGTCGTCCGTCATCTCCATCTCTGAGTCCAGCGTGAACTTCCATGTTCCCACGCTAGGCTACGCGTGGCGCCCCTTCCCACGCGCAGTCCGCGAGAGTCCGACGAGTGATGGGCGGGATAACGATGCTAACGGGAGCCGCGCGTGCGTCGTCCACGCTAGATCGCGCTCGTGACGCCCGTTGTACGTCCGTGCCATGGACGTCAAAACCAGATGAAGGGCACGAGACGAGACGGGCCGATCGGGTACAGAGGGCTGGGCCCGTCCGCGTCCAGTCTCACCGCGGGCGCAGGCCTCCGCTGCCGATTCTTCATTGCCACGTTGGTAGGACCGACAGCGGCGGTTGCGAGTCCCAGGCCAGGGTTGCTTACCGGCGACGGCCCCGGTACGACAAAACGATGCGGTGGCCATCCGCGCTCGACGGCAGGCAGGCAGGAGCCTCTGGGACGATGAGTTGAGGGGCAACAGACTTAAGGAATTGTTGTTGAATCATTATTAATATTTTATACTAAATAATTAACTTTACATATGATTTATTTAATAAACATTAGTTTAAAAATATTTATGGTGTTACACTCAATGAATAATGTGAGTTAGATTATAATATTTATATTTAGAAATGGTTGTTATATGTATGTGACTTAAGGTAAAACTTATTTAATGATAATAACCAGAAATACGTTTAGGAAGGAACAGAGATCTAACATGGTCAGGTGTCATGTGATAAAGTTAAACTAGAGTTGGTAGGTTTTAAGATCAACATGACTAGATTTAAAAAGAGCTAAGATTTAAAATAGTCAAAAATGTAAAATGATAAAGTTGAGCATAAAATGACACATGTAGATAAACACCATGTGAGAAGATTTCGTAATGTATTTCACAAGTTGTGTGTACACGTATTGTAAAAATTATAAATAAATTTAAAGTGGACAGAGAAGAAGAGAAGAAAGAGAAAAATTAAATTATAAAATTATAAAATATTTAGAATATGAGATATTATGTCGTATTAGAAATATGAGTTTTAGTTAGTCTTAACTTAAAAGATGAATTTTTTATAAATAAATAATGGGTTGAAACCCTATGCGTATAATTTGTAAGAAAGAATTTTATATGACACATCTTAAGTTTTATTAAATTATATTCTTTATTTATGAGCAGTTATATTTTTTATTTATGAACAGTTAGATAAATGGTAAAACGGTAGAACGCAGTACTAAGATAGAAATGTCGACAGCATGAAGATAAAACTAGTAACAGATAGACAATTAGATCGACGGTATACGATTGTAACTTTATTCGGACTAGATTTGTTTTTATTAAAAAGAATGGTTTTTAATAATTCTACATTTTAGTCTCCTCTAATAGATAGATTTAGTTGTTATGTTTGGATGCTTGTCATCCTGAGCTAAAGTTGCCTGACCGAAGACGTCCCTGAGAGTAGCATCCACCTTGTTTGGTTGGTGCCCCGAGCTCATCTATCCCTTGCCTGACCTGAGCTCCCTGGCAGCTTGATTAGCCTGAGTCCGTCGCTCAGTTTTGGTCGCCCGAGCTCCAGTGCTGCGTGCTGCTTGGTTAGCCTGAGCGCTTCTCTTTGCTTACGTTCTTACCGCTTCATTTTCTCAGTTTGCTTTGAAATTTTGAATGGTAAAGATAAATTAAAAGGAGTACAAGTAGTAGGCATTACTTAATCATTTAAGCACATCCATAAATCTAAGTAAACGTGTTTAAAAGAGAATAATCTAGGTAATGATAGTTTTGAGTACTCTCAAGCACAGGTCACCAAGCAAACAAGTTTTTGCTCAGGCATGCCATACCAGGCACAAACAGTCAGAATCTCGTGTGTCACTTAGGCATGGGTTTTTCCCAGGCACGATGCTCAGGTCATCAACCAAGCAGGCCCTGAGTTGTGCTGACTCTGCTTGATGCACAGCCAACCATCCGCCCGAGACGACGACGAACACCAGCACATCTCCGCACCACGCGCTGTCAAGGGTCTGCAGGGGTAGCGCCCTGGGCTGCGCCGTCCCCAATTGACGAAACGCCCAGGCGGCCGCCCCGGGCTACGCCGAGCCGACTGCGATCAAGGTGCAGCAGCCAGAGCCACATTGTCACGCCGTCCCTGTTCTGTTCCACAACCATCCCAAGATCTTGGTTTGGGTTTGGGACAGATAGAGAAACACGCAGAAAAAAAAAAGTGAGGACACGAAGAAGCTAGAACAATCAATATTATTGTCACAATTAGCAGCTATCACATCAACCTGGATCCTCACGAATGCCAGACAAATCTTATCAGGTGCATGGCTTCGCCGTGCTGGGTGTCGACGCCGCCGCTCGAGGCATCCCGAGGCAAAGCTGCCTGAGGTGCGAGAGGGCAAAGTGCCGCAGCCACTGTTCGGGCGGTGGGCGGCCTAGTCTCTGCGGCCTGGTGCGTCGCCAGATCAGTTGATTCGCCGCTCCAATTTGGTGCTGAGCGAAATATCATCGAAGGGAAGCGAGTTGACAGACCACTGACGACGGCAATAGCTTGAAGGAAAGAAAATAGTCTGTATGATGGCATACTGTAGAACCGGTGTTTATCAATGGCACGTTATAGAATCAAGACTTCGGTTCCTTTCAAGCAATTGAAGTCTAACCTATGCACTCACAGTGGAAACTAAAAGTATATTTTTTTCATGGGACACAGTATGAACGTAATCCTCTGTCCAAAAATATAATAACTAATAAATTAGACGTAGTATAAACACTTATATAAAACCCTATCCTTATTAACGCTTCTAAAATATTGGGACGCTATTCTTCAGACTAAATCACCGTATGTGACTCATTATTGATGTACATTTACAAGTAATTAATCATAAATATGAGAATACATGTTAAATAGACTTAAGCCTAGAGAATATAAGACTGTTTATAGTATTGACTATATATAATACCAGAGATCTTTTTATCACTTATTGTAACGAACGGGTGTTTTGCTAGTCTATCCACCCATTTTTTTCAAGACTGACCAAGGCTAAAAGTCTCAGATGATATATGTTAGAAAAGCTAAAAGATCAGCAATTTTTATATTGAGTACCCTACAGGATGGGCAAATTATATATTGCCCAACATTTTTACAAATAAGAATTTCCAAAGATATAAAAAAAAGCAATCAAGTCCTTCCACCAGCTCCACGACGATGGCGGCCTGATCTGTGGGAGCGAGGACGACGAGCAAGAAGAAACCGTAGCGAACTATAGGTGATGTAGCCTCGACAGTATGGACCCAATCGAGACCTCCACGAGGTGGAGGTTAGGACAACCAAAGATATCAGTTAAGTCTTCAGTCATACCTATTAAAGCCGTTGATGCTGATAATGAAGAAAGCTGACTCTGAAGTAAAGAGGTCGCTAGAGAAACAAGGAATGGTCGACGCAACCTCCTCGAGTTGGAGAGAAAAACTTACCTCCCTTCCCGCTGTAGGTGACAGGTACAAACCACACAAGCACCAAACCGTAGGCACTCGCCGAAGAAGACGTCGTCGAGGTCCACCATCAGAGCAGTGTGGACAAAAGCACCGGTCACCGGCGGAGCTCTTGCTCTTCACAGAGGAAAGAAGAAAAGAGAACGGGACTAGCCCGAGAAACGGGAAGTAGCTAGCACTGCCCGTAGAGGCGTAGACGGTGGGCGTGTGTAGTAACGTGTCTCCCTGCTCGGCTGCCCCTGGTCCCACCACCCGCGGAGGAGGAAAAAAAAAAAAGCTACCGGCCGGACGGACCCACCCGCCAGAGTTGGACGCCGCCGCGGTATTGTGTGCGCGCCGCCGTGCGCCGGGAGACCGTGGACGGACGGCGGGTCGGCAGGGTTGACGTGACAAGTGGGCTGCAACCTGTAACCTGTGGGTGGGTGTCTCCGACTCCGCCAGCACGTCCCGTCCGCCAGGCGCGGCGGCCTCGGCGGATTTCTTCCCGGCCACACATGCTGGGCTGCGTGGGGGGGGGGATGGGGTGGGCCCGTTCTGATCCTCAAACTGGAGAAGGATCCCCGGAAAGGTCGGCCGACGCTCGCTCGGATGGCCGCTTCCTGCGTCGCTCCCGCTGCCCGCCTCTGACTTTCTTCTCACTTTCTCACTCGTCAGCATTACTGGCATGAAAATTTTCATTTTCACTGGTGCTACCGCTACAATCTGCACTATGAATTTTGAGTAACTTTGGATAGTACTACTTGCAGTCATTTTTACGGCTGCGAACTATAATGCAAAGACACGAAGCAACAAGAATAATTTTAAGATAATATTTTTATAGCTCTATTTGTAGTGATCCAAAATTCAAAGCTGAAAAATATGAAGTAAAAAACACTCTAAATTAATTTTAAAGTCAACTTAATAATTCCAAATTAGCTGCGTCACATAAATCATACTAGCACAAACAGATATCCATCTATCTTAAAATATATTTACTTTTAGAATTTAAATTCATATTAAAATATATCTATTTTTTATATCCCTATCTATATCAACCAATCATAATTTTTCTTATTTAATTTGTTCGCCTATTTTTTTAAACAATTATAGCTATTTCTTATCATATTTATTAATTTCCCAGGAAAAAAACATAAGCCAGACGGAGGGGGTAAACACATATCACTCCTCCTAACTTCAAAATTTCGACACATTGATTCCACCAAAAGCACGTCCTTTTCTCTCCACCATTATCCGCAACACCACGTGGACGAGAGCAACCCCGGGCCCCACGGATGCACGAACCAGCCAAAAATCCATCGTTTGCTTAGACCGAGAGTGAGTAGCAAGTGCCACGAATAAAATGTTGGACCCCCACTATTTTTTATTCTTTTTACTCAAAACAAAACCTGTGGAGCGGATTATCTTTTGGGAAAGATCTCTAGCCACGTGGCCCGTGAGGACGACAGGACCTTCTCATGAGCTAACGGATTTTGATCTGCAACTGGTTTTTAGTAGAGCGTGGGTGCGGTTGGTGCGTACACTAAAATTCTTAACTGTTCTTTTTGATAAGGAGGATAATATATTTATTTATAGAAAAAAATACTATATATTATATAAACGTAAGAGGGATTTTTTTTAAAATATGCTTTTAAAATATAACATAAATATTTATGGCTCCTAATTTAATAAAAACGAATCAGAGTCTTTAATTCTTAAAACGATCGTAACTCAAATTAGCTCCGCTGAATTTATCTATATGATGATTAATTATTTTTTAGTTATATATAAGTGTCTATATTTACATGTCTCACAAAACAAAAATTTCTCCCAATTATATGGTATTTTCTCCCGTCGTTTCAGCTAAAAACAACGGCAGGTTCCTCAGCCCAATCAGCAGCAACCGGGCCCACCGGCTGTCCTACGTGGACATGGAAACGGCTACCCAAAACCCAACAAGCTCGCCACGTGGACCCGGCCCCACCTCCCACCATCACACTGTCACCTCCACCACGTGACACGTAGGACGAGGCTCCATGCGATGCCGGGTGAGAAAAGGAAAGAGTGAGAAAAAGAAAAAAAAGGACGAAAAAACGAAATATAGAAAAGGGTGGAATAGAAAAAGCGGGGGGGCGGCTCCGCTTTTCGCAAGATGGCCGCGCCTTTTCCGCTACCGGTGCTGACGTCACCGCGGGCGCCTCCCAGCCACGAAAACTCGTGGCTGACGAGCGCACAAGCCGCTGACGTGGACGCCAGCTGTCCTCCCACGGTGCTCCCCTTGTCACCGTGTGATCGAAGCGCAATTTGCACCATATCCCTAACAATACCTATATTTATATAATGACCCCTTCAGCTTACGCTGTTCTGAACCTGAACTTTTATGGGGTGTATTTGAAAATAGTGAGTTTTTAGGAGGGTATGGAAGAATTAATCACCTTCTTTAATACTAGCAAGCCCACCCTCCGAAATTTCTCGTGCTTTTTTTTCCCATTTCGTCCCATGCGTAGAGGAGACTAGCTTAGCTATATCCAACTAGCTCCCTCGTCTTCTCTCTCTAGCGCTTCCCCTCGCCGCTCTGGTCAGCTTCGAGAGGCGGCGGCAGCAGCAGCAGGTTGCGGTCTTCGTCGTTGGGTTGGTGGGTGGAGTTGGGATCGAGGATGTGTGACAAGGATCCGGGGATAAAGCTCTTCGGGCGGGTGATCCCGCTGGCTCCCGAGGCTGAGGCGGCTTCGGCGGCGGCGACGGCGGTGGACGGCTCCGACCAGGCGACGGCGCCGAACGAGACCGAGCAGGTCCAGGATGAGGTGAGCTGTGTATGATAATCGCGTACGCATTCAGTCGCTTCCTGTTGCTGGGAGTCCGGGGGTTTTGTTGCTTGTGGGGAAGAGAAGGAAGAATTGATATGATCACTTAATTTCGACCGTTATTTGTGCGTTTCCGTGAAATTTAAGCGCTCCTCAATCAGATCAAGGTTAAGAATTTAGTTGAAAAAACAATTGAGATGGTGAATTCAAACTTTGGATAAAACTAGGATGTGATTCCTGATCAGTAGCCAATAGGTGAGCCAAAAAAAAAAAGAAAAGAGAGAAATTTAGTTTGGATTTCGGTGAGGATAAGACCATGGATTAGGATGATCCTTCTGTCCTTACGCTATGTATCGTCCTTGTCTTCGATTTAGGTGGGAGACGATTGCCTATAATTGTTCTATGTTATTGCTAATTTTGTTTGGGGATAGTTGCTGGTGAGATGAGAGAGCAATTAGCATAGTTGGTTGCCTGGGTGTTATAATCCTTGCCTCCTCAAAAGTGGTTATGGCTGAATGCAAGATAGGACATCCATGCAAAATCTAGGTTCTTTTGACCATGTGGTGGTCCTTCTCTTTCCACACCATGGCCTATTCGCTTTCATTTGGGAAAGGACGTCCTGGTTTCATACTTCCATTATAATCGTAAACCCAGCAGTTAGTCTGTGTAGCCAATTTTACCGAAGCAAAATGAGATGGTGAATTATGTGAGCAAAAGGAATAGAGAAGAGTTGAAAACTTGCATGATTTTATTTTTAGTGATGATTGGGCGTTGTCCTTGTGTCATCTGAGCACGTCTCCCTGCAGCATGCTCTGTCCTTGGACAAGGCTAAAGCCAATTGAATTAAGATCTGAGCAACTGCGCTTGAACTGCATGACCAAATTATTCAGATCCCTCAACTTTTGAATTTACATACCCTCCAACTATATGATAGTTCAATGCTCCCAAATTTTCAATGTTTGGAGTAACACGTTAGTGTTAGGCTCATAAAAGGTGCAGGATCTGTTAGCTAACATGTCTCTTCTTTGGAAGAAAAGAACCACAAAGCTGAATAAGGTGATTATAGTTGATCTGAGTTACCTTCATTTTCTCACATATCCTTTGTTTGAAAAATTCATGCATGATAAAATCTTTTGCCATGCCATAGACCTGATGAATTACGCACAAAGATAATGTCCTCTCACTGTTAGATACTCCTATAATTTTTTTAGTTTCCAAACTTCCTGTTACAGTGATTTCTTTAGAAAAGTTCCCTACTAGAGTTAGTTTGAACTGAAGTACCTTCTTAATATCCTCCATGGAAATATTTCAGGATCAGCATAAGGAAATAGAAGATAGCAAAGAAGATGAAATGAAGGTTGATGTGCCACAAGAGAAAGAAGATGATGAAATGAAGGTTGATGCACCACAAGAGAAAAAGGGTAGTGAAATGACGACTGATGTGCCACAAGAGAAGGAAAATGATGAAATGAGGGTTGAAGCAACACAGTCAACAGAAACAGAAAGTTTAGAGACAGTTAGCGTATCTACCTTGGACCAAACAAAAGAAGACCAGAGCCAGATGAACAATGCTCAAGGGAAAGCAACATCAGACTCAAAGGAGGAAAATGAAAAGACAGCAAATGATGAATCAGTCCAGGACAAGGTACTTAAGAAGCCAGATAAGATTCTACCTTGCCCTCGGTGCAACAGTATGGACACAAAGTTCTGTTATTACAACAACTACAATGTTAATCAACCTAGGCACTTCTGTAAGAATTGCCAAAGGTATTGGACTGCAGGGGGAACCATGAGGAATGTTCCTGTTGGTGCTGGGAGGCGCAAAAGTAAGTGTTCATCATTGCACTACCGTCACTTACTGATGGCCCCTGATTGCATGATGGGGTCTAGAGTGGACATATCTAAGTCAGTGAACCCTGAAGCTTTTGCATCTTCGCATTCGGCCCCTATACAGCCAATTGACAGAAATGAAACGGTTCTCAAATTTGGGCCTGAGGTGCCGCTTTGTGAATCAATGGCATCAGTGCTGAACATTAAGGAGCAGAATGTATCCAATGCTGGAGCAGCACCAACGAGTGAAAATCAGGAAGAAAACTCTTGTGCTTCTTCCATCACATCATACAATGGGTTACCTGAAAATGCAGTCCCTGTTGATACGAACGGAGCACCGGTCTATTGTAATGGTGTTGGCCCAGTGCTACACTACTACATTGGAGCTCCTTTCATGTACCCATGGAGCATAGAATGGAACAACGTTCCTATGATGGTGCCAGGTAAAAGTATGTCCGAGTCTGCTTCTCTGTCTGAGAGCTGCAGCACTAGTTCAGCTCCATGGATGAACTCCCCCATGATGCTGGCATCAAGGCTTTCTGCACCAGCATTTCCATATCCTCTGGTGCCATCAGCACTCTGGGGTTGCTTATCGAGCTGGCCAGCCACGACATGGAACATACCTTGGATCAGAACAAACGGCTGCATATCTCCATCATCAAGAAGCAACAGCAGCTGTTCAGGCAACGGGTCTCCACTGGGGAAACATTCCAGGGACTCTCTTCCACTGAAAGATGAAAAGGAGGAGAAATCATTTTGGGTTCCCAAGACTCTCCGGATCGACGATCCAGATGAGGCGGCAAAGAGCTCAATATGGGCCACTCTCGGCATCAAACCTGGAGACCCTGGCATCTTCAAGCCACTCCAGTCCAATGGTGAGAGCAGGGGCCAGACATCAGACTCTCGTCCTGCTCGTGCTCTGCAGGCGAACCCAGCAGCGTTGTCCCGCTCACAGTCGTTCCAGGAGACCTCTTAACTTGCCTGCCTTATAGTTTTGTCAGCAGTGTGTGTACTGTAAAATGTATATATAGTAGAGTTTTTGCGGTATTCAGAAAGATCAGGAGAGCTTTTTGTACAACCACTAAGTTGAGTTGGATAGTTGCAAAGGGCTTTCATGATAACTTCGTTGAGATGTATATATATATATTGTAAATACTTGACAAACTGGTTGTGTATATCTAGGTAAGTCAGGAAATACACTCACCTGGTTTAGCTCTCCTAGTATACATTGGTGTAAGCTGTAAGCAATAAACATTACTACTGATTATTCAGCAGTAACTGATCGAACAAATATTTCTACTATCAGTTAATCTTTGATTGCTCAAGTATTTGACCGCATTTGCATATCAAAAGTTGACGAAATTGCCAGGTTCAAATTCTTAGGATGAAGATTACGTGCCTTTTAGCTTCCTAGGGAACACAATGTGCCTTTGAGCCTGGCCATTGGGGTATACTTTACGACAGTGAGTTGTGTTTAGCAAGGCGTCTGCCGTAGGAAATCTTGTAATCTCTTAAAACGTAGGATGAAGTTTGAAGTCCATGAATCAGCATTCAGCACGATGATACCCAAATCTTAGCATGGTTAATCTTAAAACGTTTTAGAATAAAAGAATTTGGTAGAAATTTCACAAAATATTACCAACAGAACGCCACATTTCCAAAGAGAGTCCAACTGGTAATCGAAATGCACAAAAACTCAAAACATATTTCCAAGTTTTACAATATCTGTTTCTGACATGCCTGCTATTAAGATGAAGCCGCAACCACGGTAACTACTAACATCAATCGCCACGCCCTTCCTATATAGAAATTAACATCTGTACTCCAGGAACAGCCAGGAAAAAAAAAGAGCACCGTGTCCTTACACACAAGGTCGTCGTACATGTTTGTCAGGTGACATCCTCAGAAACATCCTAGCTAAAAGTCGAGGATGCATTGGAAGAGTCAGACATCATATGAAGAGCACCCAATGTGATAGGCATCCTGAGGATCTAAACCAACACTAGAACTCTTGTGGTATGGGCGCTGGACTGGGGGTAAAAGCAAAGCCAAGGACTTGTCCATCAGCAGAAGCCGTTGGCATTTACTGCATGTGAATTGTGAAGTGACGCAGAGTGTTAACTTATACAGCGGAATGTAGAATTGCAATGATAATAGAATGGACATATGTTAGATATATAGGTGTTTACCTGCAAACTTTTGTAAATAGAGTCTGATAACCGGCAATCCAGTGCTGCAAGAAGTTAACATGTTAAGTAATTAGTATTACAAAGTGATATTGTTGCAACAGAAATGCCCAAAATAAGGAAAATAATGATGACGTACAAACAATTTTAATAAAATTTTGGAAAGACTGCATTACTGTACTAAATAATTTACCAATGCTTATTGAAACTTACCAGCAGTAGAGGAAGTGCCTTATTGGGTTCAACACTGACAAAGTACTGCAATGCTTTATCAGCATGCTCCTACATAATCAAAACAATGTATTCATTAAAACCATGTTTCGCTGTGCATGCTATATTTGGAACAAGTATTAAATGGACACAAAAGAAGTATTTACCGTTACATGTTTGAAAACATGGTGCACTGACAGGCCTCTTGCATGCAGGTAACTTCCTCCCTAATAGAAGATTCACTTTATGCGTCAACATAAAAAAAAAAGATATTGTGCATTCGTGCCCATTAATTGACAAGTCAGCTTTTGGAAAACATGATTACCTCAGTAGGAGAGAAGATAGCCACAGCATCAGGATCAGTAGATCCTGCAGGATGCAGTGACACTATAGCTCTAAATATAGAAGGAACTAGCAACTCGATTATTGCAACCTGATCTATTGTAGTTGTGTCATGACCAGATCCTGGTTTGCTCATGTTTTGCAGGTTAAGCTCCTTAGATGGATCCACAAAGTCATCCTTCATAAGAGATGCTAACGATGCAGCTCTTTTTGACCAATCCAAACGTCGGTATGTGAATATTTTCATGCTAGGAACTTCATTTTCTAGATTCTTTAGTATCTCAGATAAAGTTTTTTCTTCTAGCTCCCCATTGCTTGCAGGCAGTCTTGGCTTTTTAGCAAGACCAGATTCACCATCATGTGGATGGCTACCTTCATCATCTAGATGAGGAAAGAACCTTCTTTTCTGGTCAGTGAAGGCCTTGAGAGCTAACCTGAAAACATCAACAGGTTAGCATGAACCTGAAATTGATATACTTCTGAACATTATAAACCAATAATAAATGGACAGTGAAAACTCCAGAAAAGTTCTTGCCTGATCACGAGCCAAATAATTTGTGCATAAAACAGTGGCATATATTTAAAATTTATAAAAGGTAAATAGTATCCCCAAATGGGTTGGGTGTAATTACATGTGGCTAATAACTGTTAAGTTTAGTAGAGAGACCCAATTTTCTAAATAGTCATAAACTTGGGTTATCTGGACAATCTGAAGGCTTCAAAGCACTTACATCAAGAGTAGCACAGGAATGAAGTTGGAATATTTCCAACGCATTCTGTGTAAATCAAAATAAAATATGGATTCAATGGAAACAAGAGAACTAATACTTCAATTACTACAAAAGCATTCCACACCCTGGAAGAATGTAATTATAATGTTAGAAGCATGAGAGAAAACAAAGTGCAAAATAAGAAATAAAAGAGAGAGAAGGAGAAATAAACAGCTAATCACTCAAACTCAGCAAATAAAAGCAATGGCATATGCAAGTGTAATGTGTAATGTGTAATGTGCTAAACCAGGGAATCATGGAATTGATCAGTGGTCTAAGACTGTACAAATTTATCGGCTAAGAAAATTATCATATATTGCAGGCAGAAACAACATGGAATAAATATTCAAACTGCTATGTTTGAATACTCCACCTATCTTGTATCAACATAACAGGTTCCTAGTAAAGGAGGGAGTTTTGGTCCCTAAAAAAATGTGTTAGGCTTGACGAGCAATATAAAAAAAACCCAGCTACTCAAATAGAGATGAAATTCAAAAGAAAATCGTTGAGGCGTAAACCTCTTAGCGATGTGCTATATTGAAACCTGGGTATAATGTTAAATGGATAAGGGTCGGATCGCCATCCTCTCAGTGATGCGCCATATCGTGATCTAGATACGGTGTTAACTGAGCAAGGATCGGATTGTTGCTTCCTTAGTGGCGCGCTATATCGCCGCCTAGGTATAGTGAAAAATAAGTAAGAGTTTTTACATATGACTTGATGGGTGAGAAGGGTAAGGAAGCTAATCAAGCTAACTAGGATTCATTTAGATAATTAAAATATAAGGTACCTTATAGGTAAGTTAAGAAAGTTAGTTGAAACAATGATTAAGATACGTGTAAATATGTTATACGTTAAGAGACTAAATGAAAGGGTTACAAGGCAAAAGAGGTAGAAAATACTGGCTTTAAACTTTGGTACTTGAGGATAACTATTAATAGAAATAGAATATGAATTTTGATTGATAAGAGCGATACTCGAGAATAACTACTAATAGAAATGAAATATAAGTTTTAATTAATAAGAACCTTAAAAATAATGTGGTGAAAGTGAGAAGGCAATGCGATATGATCATCTTAGTCAAGTTTGTCTTTAGTGATATGATCTTAAATATAATTAGTATGTATGCCTTCCAAGTAGACCATCATGAAAGTGCTAAGAGATCGTTTTAAAAAGATTTAGATGGTATGGTTAGATGTGTACCTATTAGTGAGAATTTTTTTATATAGGAGGAGACCTTAATGATCATGCGCATCCTTCAAGTGCAGATTTTGAGACAACACATAGAGAGTTTGGATATGGTAAAAGGAATCAGGAGGGAGAGGTCTTGAACTTTGCTATAACTTTTAACCTGTTGCTAGTCAGCACTTTCTTTAGAAAGAAACAATTTCATTTAGTGACCTTTAGTAGTGGACAATACTCTAGACATACTGACTTTATCCTCACAAAAAGAGAATACAAACATGCATGTTGGATTGTAACGTAATACTGAAAAAATGTGTTGTTTCTCCACATAAACTTTTGGTGTCCGACTTTCGATTTTCAGGAGCGTATCCAAAGGGATAAATAAGTTATGATTATAAGGGCAAAGTGGTAGAAATTAAAAAGCAAAATGTCAACTGTCTTTAAAAAAAGAGTTATCAAATAGGGCTCTTGGAATGAAGAAGACACAAACAATATGTGGGAAAAGATGTCAACTTGCATTCAAAAAGTGGCTTTAGAGGTGTTTGGAGTGATCAAAGAAAGTAGATGTGAACCTAAAGATTTTTAGTGGTGGAATGAAAAAGTCCAAAGAGCTATTAAGTAGAACAAAGAATGAAATATGTTCTCGTACTATGATAGAAGTGTGAAGAACATAGAGAAGTACAAGATAGTAAAAAAGTCCATAAAAATAGCTACATGAGGTAAAGGGGCATGGTTACAAGAATCTTTATCAACGATTGAGTACGAAGAAAGGAGAGAAGGACATCTATAGGATGGTAAGGATTCGTGAGAGGAAGACAAGAGACTTCAACCAAGTGCGTTAAGTGGGAGAGAGAGCAAATCTTAACGAAAAAGAATGATATCAAACATAAATGTCAATAATATGGTAATAATGAGGACACACTTTTAATTGGATGACTCTTGATGACACCAATAGACGTTTTGTGCGGAGGATCCAAAAATATAAGGTCAGAGAGGTATTGGATGAGGCGGAGTAAGGCAATGGACCCTAATATTATTCCAATCAACGTGTGAAAATGTCTCAGACATTTAGCTATAGTATAAGTTGTTTAACCATATTTTTGAGTTGAACAAGATACCTAAAGAGTGAAAAATATATTGATACCGATCTACAAGAATAAGTGAGATATTTAAAATTATACTAATTACTAAAAAATTAAATCGATGAGCTATATTATAAAGCTATGTAAGAAAGTTATTGAGCATCGTTTGAAAGAAATAACGTGGATCTTCATAAATCAATTTGGCTTCATGCTCAGAAGGTTAATCATAAAAATAATTTTGTTAATAAGACAAGTTATAGAGTGGTATAGAAAGCAGAAGGACCTACACATTGTTTCATTAACTTAGAGAATGCTTATGATAAAATGCTAAAAAATATTATGTGGCTGATTTTAGACAAGCATAAAGTTCCAACAAAGTTTATTATCCTTATTAATTATATGTACGATAATATTATGACTAGAATTCAAATAAGTGATGGGGATACAGATGATTTTTCGATTAAAATAGGACTGCATCAAAAATTGGCTTTGAGTCCTTATCTTTTTGACTTGGTTATGGATGAAGTCCCAAGGGGCATACAATGGAATATCTCTTGGTGTATGATTTTTGCTGATAATGTAGTGCTAGTCGATAAAAGTCGAGCGGAAATGAATATGGAGTTAGAGTTGTAATGACAGATTCTAGAGTTAAATGGGTTTAGGCTCAGCAAAATTAAAACTGAATATATGATATGTGACTTTGACACTACTACATATGATAAAAAAATGTTAATTTGAGGGTTAAATAGTGACTAAGAAGAACATCTTTCGTTATTTATAATCGATCTTATAGAGAGATAGAGAAGTTGATGAAAATGCTAGCCATAGAATTAAAATGGAGTGGATGAAATGGCGGACAACATCGAGCATCAAAACGGGGTGGATGATTCAAACTGTGTTTTACAAAGTACAGTTGATGAAAATTTCACACTAACAGAATATAAACAGGACAAATAAGCACAGCATATTGTGGCAGCAAACATACAACACAACAAGTGATGGTAATAAAGTTACCTAGTTCTGTCAACAGCTGATGCACCAGCTTGACCTGCCAGTTGACGCTTCCAAGCATATGCAACAACAGCACCATCTGGACAAACAAGTGGCATGTGCAACCCCCATGAATTGCCTCTAGCTTTAAGGGCTCCATTTAGAACTCCAGACTCTTCCAACTGCCTTCCTAACAGCAACGGATACAAGATATTTATTAGGCTAAAGTTAAAAAAAAAACAGATCTTTCAGCATTCAATTGACTAAGCCAATCACTAATGAAGAAATAGTGGCATTTTAAATAAAAAGTTGATAAAACAAACAAAAAATAGTTTTGGAACGCACATAGTCTAATAGGAGAACAGTATCTGCGTTGATTGATGGCTCATCACAAAGTAAAACATCATAAAAAGCAAAAAGCACAATTAATTCAAAGCCTGGAATGAGAATACTGTGGAAGAGCAACAAGAAAGCACCAATGAAATCAACTGAATCAAGCCTGTTCACATACCAATAATAAGTTCAAATATTGTGCCTAACTTTATTTGAGATGGCTCCTAATATCCTTCTGACTTAGAAATCTCACAAGTTAAATGGTTTAATTAACCTTATCTAGTAACTTCAGGATTTTCTCAAACTAACTATTCTGTCTAATATCACAACCTCATCACTAACAAATTTTATCTTCCTTCTACCTAGCAGCTTGAGGGTGACAGTAAGCTTCAAAAGTCATTGTTTAACAGGCAGATTATATTGCCTAGACATTTTATGCATCATATGGAATTTGTAGTGTTGGTGTGAAACACAGTCTGAAATCCAAATGTCTGCAAACTTCTGCTTCAATAAACGACTGGTCAACTGAACACAATTGTCCCTAACACATGTGGGTCTGCCAAGGCAATATTGGCCCTTCTTGGCTGCCATTTTTGCGGCTGCAGCTGGCAGCTGCAGCAAAAATGGCAGCCGGGCAGGCCCATTATAGGGGTGACCATCTAGCCTACCCTACACCCTCATCATCCCTGAGTACACTAAAACTAGTTCGAGTTGAAACTGTTCAACAAAGGTTATAATTTATGCTATAACAGGGCAAGGAACGTGAGTTCCAGAAATGCATCCATCCCAATTTGATAGACACAGCCAATATTCAGAAAAAAAACTTCTAGAATACCAAAGTCCAATAGATAAAAGTCGATCAGTTAAGATTGTACATCACATAGCGGTTTAGCAATTCATAGGTCAAGGGGGTTTCATAAAATACAAGTTATTAGCTAACATCAAATAAGAGTGCAGCATCGATCTATGGTGATTCACCATGTTAAACTAACATATTTTAGAGAAAAAAAATGTATTGCCATGCCTAAACTAATGTGTGGAGGCCACAATAAGATTATTACTGAAAAATCCAACCATAAAACTCAAAGAGGTTAAATCATATCCGAGCTATCAATTTTCCGGAAATTATCTATAGAAAGGACCAGAGGCACTAATTTCCATCATCTCAATAATGCCCTAGGTTTTAAGAGAAAGGGTTTTTCTTCTTGAGATTGAAACCGTGGAATTATGACGGAAATGTTTCTGCTCAAAGGAAATTAGTATTATTTTGTGAAGTACTACGTAACAGCCAAAGATTAGGGAAGCGACGAAGAAACTCTGGATCAAGATGCGAGAGCGGGGGAACGGGGGCGGGGATGGCGGGGACAAGTACCTCCCGAGCGCGCGAAGGTCGTCGAAGTGGCGGTGCATGGCGGCCTCCTCCTGGGCGACAGCCAGGGCGGTCTTCTCCACGTGCTGATGGGCGCTATGCGGGGGCGCGTCGCCGGCGACGAAGAGCGCCTCGAGGAGCCGGTCCGCGCCGAGTCGGATGTCGGCGATGAGCCGCCCGGCCCGCCCCAGCCGCTCCATCGCCTGCGCGACCTGCTTCGGCGGCGCGTCACCCGCCGCCCCCTCGTGCTGGTGCGCCGCCGCCGCCGCCTTCGCAACCGGCGCGGCCACCACCGCCGACGCCTGCGCCTGCTGCATCTTCTCTTCTCGCTTCCCTACGCTTCCGACTCACCAAGCCCATCCTCAGTAAAATGGCTTATCTCGTGGGCTTATCAAAGCCCAGCTCACATGTTGGCCCATATCCAAACAGTTGGATATGGATCAGATCCACCTCGCCCTAAATACGGCCTGCTTCGGGAGAAGCGAGAGAGAGAGAGAGAGAGAGAGAGAGAGAGAGAGACGTCCGCCTGTCCGCTCTTCCGACGTTTCGAACGTTGCGCTTCCCACGCGGGCGGCGCCACCACCCTCCGCTCCGCCATGCCGCTCGCCGGAGGCGAACTCCGACACCTCCCGCTCCCGTCGCTCGTGAAGTTCGGACGGGCCGTCACGCCGCGCAGTGTGGACCTCCTCCTGTCGGCGCTCCTCCGGCGACGCAGGCACCGCCTCGTCGGTGCGCTCGCCTCGCAGGCGCTCGCCAACTCCGTGGCTCCCACCGGGCGCACCCACCTCCTCGTAGCCTTCGCGCTCCTCGCGTCCTCCCGTCCCCGCGACGCGGCTCGCCGCCTCGCGCTCGCCGGTCCGGCCTCCTCCGCGCGCCGCCTCTGGGACGCGCTGCTCCGCGGGGCCTGCTCGGAGCACGGCGATGCTCGCCACGCGCTGGAGGTGCTCTCCACCGGCGTAGAGGAGTGCGGGCTCGTGTTTTCTCCATTCATTTATCGTGTGACCCTCTTGTTGCTGTGTGCCCGTGGGGACATGGAGACCGCGCTCAAGGTGTTCGACGTAATGACTGCGGCGGGGTGTCAGGTGGATGATCGTGTTTGCAGCATGATCATTTCCGGCTTCTCCAAGGTCGGCAAGGCTGGGAACGGGTTGGAGTTCTACAGGAGGGTGACGAGGGAGTTCAGTGGGTTTGAACCAGGATTGATCACATTAACAGCTGCTGTCAATGTGCTTGACCGTGAGGGGAGAACTAGTGAAGTGGTACAATTGGTAAGGGAGATGGAGCGTAAGGGATTGGTTGGTGACGCTGTTTTCTACAGCAGCTTGGTTCATGGATACACGAGTAGAGGGTTATTGATGGAAGGGCTCCGTGAGTATCGGGTGATGTTAGATAGGGGAATTGCAGCTGATGTGGTTAGTTACACTACTGTTATTGATGGACTTTGCAGAGAAGGTAGCGTGGAAAAAGTGATGGGGTTCTTGGACAAGATGGACCGAGGGGATGTTAAGCCAAATTTGATCACTTATACATCGTTGGTTGGTGGTTTCTGCAAGAGAAACAGGTTGGAAGATGCTTTTTCTGTAGTGAGGAAACTGGAAAAAACAGGTGTGGTGGTGGATGAATATGTTTACTCAATTTTGATTGACAATTTGTGCAAAGAGGAAGATTTGGATAAGGCTTTCTCTTTGCTTGAAGAGATGGATAGAAAGGGGATAAAGATTGGAATTGTAACATACAATGCAATAATAAATGGTCTGTGTAAGGTTGGTCACACTGAGAAGGCTGATGAAATATCTGAAGGTATTGCTGCTGATAACTTCACATATAGCACACTATTACATGGTTACATTAAGGGAGAAGATGCAACTGGTGTTATGGCAATAAAAGGTAGGCTTGAGAGTAGTGGGATTACAATTGATGTTGTCACATGCAATGTACTTATCAAAGCATTATTTATGATTAAAAAGGTGGATGATGCCTGCAGCTTGTTTCTTAGAATGCCTGAGATGACATTAAGGCCTAATATTGTCACCTATCATACAGTCATTGACATGATGTGTAAACTTGGAGAAATTGACAGGGCACTGCAGTTGTTTGATGATTACAAAAAAGATATATCGTTCTCTAGTACAATAGTGCACGGTTGCTTGATTATAGCATTGTGTAATGGAGGAAAGGTAAACATGGCAGAGCAGATTTTTATTGATCTTATCCAAAGAAATTTAAAGCCTGATACCTGTATTTACAAGAAGTTGATCCATACACATTTTAAAGAAGGCGGTGAACATGGTGTACTGAATTTCATTCTTAAGGTGGATGAATTAGAAATTGACTTCTTTTCATCTTTATGTAATTATGCTTCTGCTTTCTTAAGCACAAGGGATTGCTACCAAGGAGCATTGGATGTTTTCAAGCTTCTAAGAATGAAATCATTTACTGTAACTAGCAAAACATGCTACAGGCTACTCAAGTGCTTGCTCCGAAATGGTCATGAACAGACCATCCAGCCATTGTTAAGTCAGTTCATTAAAATTCATGGGCTGCATGAACCTAGAATGATTAATATGCTCTCTTGCCACCTCAGCAAGAACAGTGTTGGCGAAGCTATTGAGTTTTCCAATTACATGGACAATGGCAGTGTTCCTGTCAGTGTTCTAAGAGGAGCTGTATATGCACTAAAGAGGGAAGGTCGAATTCTGGACGCATGCAGCTTTTTGAAGGAAGCTGAACAAAATGGTTATTCAGTGGATCTCGCCATGTACTCCATAGTAGTGGAAGGCCTTTGTAAAGGTGGACATCTTGAGAAGGCATTAGACATATGTGAAAGCATGAAACAAGAAGGTATTCATCCAAACATTATCATCCACAACTCAGTTCTGAATGGTTTGTGCCAGCAGGGATGCCTTACTGAAGCATTCCGGCTCTTTGACTACTTAGAAAGCAGCAAACTGCTTCCAACACTGATCACTTACTCTATACTTATAGCTGCTTTGTGCAGAGAAGGTTTCTTGGATGATGCGAATGAGTTATTTCAGAAAATGTCCAACAAGGGTATTAGACCCACTACACGTGTTTACAACTTGCTAATAAGTGGTTATTGTAACTACGGGTTAACTGAGAAGGCACTGGAGCTCATGTCACATTTTGAGGAAATCTTTTTACTCCCAGATGCTTTTACACTTGGTGCAATAATTAATGGACACTGCCTGAAAGGTAACATTGAATCTGCACTAGGCTTCTTTAATGAGTACCTTCATAAGGAGATGGTTCCAGATTTTGTTGGCTTCATGAGCCTGATCAAAGGACTCTATGCAAAAGGAAGAATGGAAGAATCTAGGAGCATCTTGAGAGAGATGTTTCAGTGCAAAGAAGTTGCAGAATTTATAGACAGTGTTGGGGATGAGATCCAAGCAGGATCTCTTGTTGACCTTCTATATTCTGCATGTGAGCAAGGGAGGATTGATGAGGTCATGACTATCCTAAATGAAGTGGCACTCATGTCTGTATCCTCTTCAGATTCTAATAGTTTTAGCACGCTTACTCACCTAAAGAAGGTAGAGATACCTGAGCCTTGTGATCATAAGATGAATTCTGAACAAGTTTTATGTTCAACTGCCTATGATGTTTCTAGCAATTGTCTTCATGGAATTTCTGAAGGCACAATTCAACCCACAATAGATGGAGCTGAGAATTTATGCACACAAAGTGATGATAGTGATATTTACTATAATAATTTGCTACGGAAGTCTTTCCATGATGACTTTGACACATATTATCCAGCAATTGCTTCACTTTGCTCAAAAGGGAAACTGATTAAGGCTAACAAAGCAATTGAAGCAATGATTCAGAATTCTAGTTGAATTTGGTAGCTACTTCATTCTGTTAGGGAAGTATTGCTGGTTCACAGTATCATCATTTGGAAATTAAGTGTCTTCTAATTTGTAAGTGCATCATGTTCTTTTATATATAACTGATGCTTGGTGATGCATACTTAAGAATTGTAGTCAACGAGATATCTTAAAACTGCTTCTGTCCTGTATTCTGTAGGTGAGGAAAATATTTGTCAACATAATTGACCATCTTGGCAGTTGGCAAAAGGAGGGTTCATAAAGGTGGAATCGACTATTCGCATGCAGGAACATTTCTCTCTTCTAGCAAAAATGAACTGTCCTTTTGACTCGTTATTTAACCTTTATGGCCTAACTGTTTTCCGTCTCTCTTTACAGCACTGAGCAGTGCACCCTGGATGAGAACCCTGACTGTCCTCATGTTCAAAACTTCAATAGTTAGAGAAGGCCTCTGATGGTGGACATAGAGGTACATTTATTTTCCTTTCCCATTCATGTTGGTCAATTATTGTGCATATGTTTGTCCAATATGGCTTTATCGTTCAAGATCCTTAAATTCAATGTGTATCTTGTTGCATTCAACTCTAGTAACCTCAGCTGTTATGTTTTGTATTTAGGTTTTTCCCTTCCTAATTGACATTGGTTCCTTGCCACATTCCTGAGTGTATTTAACTAGGACAATTATGGAGTACCAAGATCCTATGGTTAAAGGGGAAACATTGTACGAATGAAAAGGGAGCCACTGTGAGTCACTCTTTTTTATGCACCCTTTAGAGGAGCTATGTTCTTTTAAACAATGTACTGATGTGAATATTGTTCAGACACATTTTTTTAGTAAATACCACAATATGACATGTTTTGTGGCCATATTTGTAGAAAACAGAAGGAATTTAATTTGGTTAGTGTCACCTTGTTCTGTGTTTTATGGTAATAAGGTTGACAAAACCTACCCTAACCAAATCACAGCTAACTGGTTTGCTGACCTGCCCTACATGTTGGTCCACTCCACCTGTAGGGCTGTAGGATTAGGAGTTCTGAAATTTCATGACTATAAAGCCTAAAGGTAAGGGCAATTTTTTTTGAAACTTTGCGACCATAAATCCTTGAATTTTGTTGATGTTCTGTAGCAGCCATATAAAAATGAGAATGTTACTAGTTCTGAACTAGTCATGCTGAAACATACCACCTTTGCCTAATTTTCTCTTTCTCGGTCTAGAAATTGGATGGTTTACTTCTTCCATGGTGTCATCGCATATTTTTTGAGCCTCAAAATTTTGATATTTTGTATACCTTTGTGGTAATCAGTTTGAAATTGGTCAAGTCACGTTGAGAGTTTAGAATAAATGGCGTTGTTAAAAAGAGTTTAGAATAAGTGATTACATCAGTGACTGGGAGATTTCTGAGACACAGAAAGACCACATGAGTAATTTGTAGGTATCTCTTACAAAGTATATTATATTATTTTATCAGGTGACAAATGTCAAAGTTAGCACGGCTGGAGTACTAGGGTAACTCTTGAAGGGTAGGTGGATACGTACCATGAGTTTGGACTCCAAAGTCAGAATTTGGTAAGTCAAACAACCAGATCTAGAACAACCAAATGAACTCAATTTATATATTGAATTATTAAACATACGCGTTTTGCAACGCAATCATAATAACACAAATGATCAAACATCCTTGACACATTACAACCAGCTTACTTATTAAACAAAACATGCCACCACCATCTTGTAAAATTCAGCACACAAGACAACCTCAGTGACAGTTGAGCCTCCTGCAGTTCTTCCTGATCTCCCCCTGTGATCCAGTCAGGGGCGAGATGTTGCCCATATTCACCATGGACTGTGCGAAGTGCTGGAAGAAGAGATTGACATCATTGGCATATGCCTTCACGAGCGCCGCTGTCTCAGCACTCTTGGTAAGCAGGACCTCATCAGAGCTGAGAAGGCCCTTGCCAGCCAGGAGGTTCTTGAAGTAGAAGTTGTCGAACTTTGCAGGGCTGACAAAGTCTAGCGGGAAGAGGTTGTTGTCACCACCGGAGCGGGGGCATCCCTGCCTCAGCTGTGCCGCGTAGGACACATCCAGTGTGGTGTCAGCCATGCCATTGCCAGTCTGGTTGTAGAGCCTCTGCCGGAAGCTGGTGCACCGAGACATACCAATAGTGTGGCCACCTGTATGCACCCATTTTGTGCAATGTAAGCAAGCCCTCGCATGAAATGATGGATGGGACAGAGTGATGGAATGGCAAGAAGTTCACCTGAGAGGGCGACGACATCGACAATGTTAAGGCCCTGGCGCTTGAACTTGGTGATGATGGTGGGGAGGGTGTTGTTGGGAGCTGGGATGTCATTGTTGGAGCCCTGGATGCTGGCACCCTGCGAGTCCCTCCGGCCAAGTGGCACATCCCAGTACGGGCCACCAACCTGCAGGTTTGAGTGCAAATTCAGTTACAAACCCAGCACTGTTCATCTCATCCTAGGAGCAGTAGTTTTTACTAAGCTCATATAGAAACAAAAGGTCATGCTCATTTCTCCTACTTCTGAATGTGACATATTTTCTGGTACATACGAGGACAGTGGAGTCGCGAGCGGCAAGGGCGAGGATGTCGGCGCAGGAGACGGTTCCGGGGCAGGCTGCTTCGAGGGCAGCCTTGATCTCGTCGATGACCTCAAAACCTCTGAGGGAGTTCAGGTTGGGGTTTGACCCCTTCTCACTGATGATGGTGGTGCTGTTGTCCAAGAGGACAGATGCGTCACACCCCTACACAACGAAAGATGTTGGAAAAAGGTTGGTACATAGATTAGGCACATGGAAATAGTACATAGATTAGGCACATGCAACGGAATAGCAATATAGATTGATTTAGGTCCTGTCCTGTGTGAAGGTCTCTGATAGATGAACATTGCATATAGAGCACCAATTATTGTGCATTTGAATTAAGTAATCATCCCCCTCTTTGAAAAAAAGAAAATGAATAAGAAATCATGGTACGTACTCATCATATCACCGAGACAGAAAGTAGTGCTCGCATGGGCAATATTGGTAGGCTATCTTATCAGTGGTAAAAAGTTTTTCTAGTAACTACAGATTCTTCCATGCTCCTTTGGACACCTTTTCCATTACCTAGGTATAAATATAGCAAAGACTCAATGTTGTACACTTTGCGTTTTTTATTATGTTCCTGTGGACGGTTAAAGTTGCAGCTGTAAATACGTGTGTCATTTTGTTGTTGTATTCCATGGTTATTTGCAATACCTTTATATAGATTTAGTCCACCTTGCATAGTCAAATGAAATGCATATCGTTGTCTTTCAAGCCTACATTCTTGTTGCACGAAGCATGTAACTCAAATTTGAATTATGCTTTTGCAGGCTAAACTGCAGGAACTATGTTAACTGAGCATCACAGCTTTGTGAAGGCATGTAAAGTATACTACAGCAGAGGAGAAGCACAGACCTTGACAAAGCAGTCATGAAAATGCAGCCTGACCAAGGATGCTGCCATCCTGGTCTCCCTGGCGACGGCCTGTGCTACAATGGACTGCACGATCTTCTTCGCTTTGGGGCATGAATGGTCGTAGAACTGCGGGAACAAGCCATACCACGGGTTGCCTTTGGCAACACCGGCGAGGAGGAGAGGAGAAATCAAGCAGAGCACCATCAGGCAACCCACGGACGTCGCCATGTAAGTAACCTTTGCTGCACTGCACTACGTTGCAAGGAGAAGAGAGTTGCTATCTGTTTGTTTCTACTTCTCTTCTTGTGGGTGGCGAGACGGGCATGGGGTGGCATATATAGTGCCTATGGGGGGTGCCTGTTGGAAGGGTGGTTTAGAGCAGAGGACGGTGAGTTGCAGCAGGGCAGCTGGGTTGTTAGGATGATGCGTATAAAATAAGTCAGATAGCTACGCATTGTGCTCAGCTGCTTTAGTAATTCCATCAATTATCAACTACTAGTAGCTCCAACTTGCCTCCAAGGCTTTTAAGTTGTCTTATTGTTTTGTTTGGGGCTTCAGTTTTAGCAAAGTCTTTTGAATATTTAATTCTTGTCATTGTCAACAAGCATAGATGGAGTGATAACCTCTGAAAAACGAAGTTCAATATAGCTTACCAGTGAGAAAGAAGATAAAATGTTAGGCTGATGAAACAACAAATGCTAGTTAAAAATAAGCATGCCAGTGAAATATTCATATAACAGCTTGTACTAAGAAAAAAAAAAGCAGCACTATAGTGATTATGTTAGTTTGAAGAGTAAAATAGTATTTAAGAAAATGATATCTTTTGTTTTTTTGTTATTTGAGATTAATGCTACAGTGAGGTGGATATATTGATGATATATTAGTGTGAGAGATAAAATAACGAAAATCATTAAACATTATTTATGATAAGAAAATATTTTAAAAGTTAAAAATATAAATTTTATAGAATAACGATTATACCTATGATGTTATATTATATAGAATGTTATAAAAAAACGATATATTCAATACGAAGATAGCGTTGGATTTATAGAATAGATTGGATCTAAAACGATAATATATGTGATAAGCTAAAAGTAGCATTAATTAAAGAAAAAATATCTAACATTAGATAATTTAAACATATCTGTTAGAATCCTAAGACACGGCAATAATGTAGGAGGGAGAAAGAAAATGTTAAAATTAACATGAGAGAATGTAATAAAAAGATATAAAATATTTTTAAAATTTTGTTCTTCAATAGGAACGCATAAAAAATACTGAACCTTAATACGTGTTTTGTATTAGTTTCATTTTTAACCTATTCTAATTTATATCGGGCTAAAAGAATTTGATTTTGTTGTTGTTTATGGTGATTATGCTGCTCATGTACACTACACTTTTTCTTTCTACACACAAAATGACCATTTGCGATGTTAAGACACTATTGAAAAATTTGATGGATTATACAATATTTCACCCTCCTGTATCAGAACGTTAGAGAAGTCTTAAATTACCATAATGAGGCGATGCATATGCACAAAGATATATTCATCCTCACTTTAACCTTTTTACCTCACAGTAGGCCCACACCTGACAGGTTGTCAGGTTGTACTAGTATATATATTCCCTGGACCATATCCAAAATTTAACCTCACAAAACACATGACAATTTGCACATCATATGTGAAATCAAACTGAAAAAGCACAAAAGTGTAACCAAAAGTAAGGTTTTGCTTCCGTATTAATCCTACTACTTTTGTTATACACAAGAGTAGTTACAGATCAGACGGCTTTGTTTAATGCAATACCCTATGTATGCTGGACTATTCACATGGATGTTTTCTATTGTTAGTGATCAACATCAAACTTGGATTCGTATCCCTGTCTTTGGGGATCAAAGTGTGATGCTACATTGTCGTATTTTATTAGTAGAAACTTTGGACCAAAGGATAATCTCCTAAGATTTTTCATATTGTACTATTGTGGTTGTAGAACTGTAACATCAAACTAAGTTACCTTTTCTATGTTATTGAAGCGATCAAACTGGGGGTTTTGATGGTCCATCAAATTCAAAATGGTCAGAGAGCAGATGTGTACCATGATGCATTTTGTCGTACAACCAGGTGCTAATATCCTAGCTAACACATGCATGGGGGTATCGATCAGGTCAAACGAGATGTGCCATGTACCAATTCTGCACACACGGTGCGTGATGATTCGGCGTTAGGTGCCTTTGCATGGCCTACATTCTTGTCACAAGCAGGTTCCCGGAAGAGCTTCAACTGTTCCAAAGCTTTGTCACCGGGCATTGCTAGCAACCTTGTTCTTCTGTGCAGCACATATCAGTGGCCGTTTCTTGAAGGAAGCAGAATGACGGTTGTTACAGTCAGACTCAACAGAGTCACAGGTATGAATGCTACGTGTATAGCTCTTGAACCTTTGTTCCGGTGTAGATCTGCAAATGTAGTGCAGAAAAGGCCCCTTTTTTTTAAAGGATATGAATAGACTCAATGAACACAAGATGAATAATTATAGTCACAACAGTGATGAAGTACTGTTATTATGCAATTTTATATTCCAAATACCTGACTCAATGAACACAAGATGAATAAACCAAAATAGAGAATTCATCACAAACTGATCTAGGAGCTTTCATAGTAGTACCTAATGGTGATATGCAATTAACCTCTCTTTATTTTGTTCACGATATTTATTTGTGTTGATTATTTATCTCTCAAGTCTGTGCACAATATATATTTGTTGTTTTGATGGATCAATGCCTTTAGGTTTTCATGCTTGTTTGTATCATACCTATTTGGTCCCAGTAATTATTGTCTAATGTACTCACAACTCATATGGTAGGGCGGGGCATTACCATAGCAAGTGCATGCTACATGCCTCAAAGGAGGCTACAGATTTGGCATCCCTACAGCCAAAACCTCAGAGGAGACAAAAGTGAGATGGGCAAGATTACCTGCTCATTTGACTTCTGCTGTATAAGCCTCATGATACTACTACTTTATTGTCTCCTATTCCTCTCCTTCATATATAGTTATAACTAGTATTTGCAATGTAGCAGTCATGCTTACTGTGCAAGAGAAGACCAATGTTTGAATAGGTCCTACACCTTTCTTAGAAGCTAACCAACAAAAATTTTTCCCACTGGATTGAAAATAATTTGACATTGATTTCTTATAACATGTACCCATTGTATGTAGAGCTTAAAGACTAATTAATGATGGTTAGAGGGTTACTTAAATGTATTTTTCTGATTATCCTTCTACCAAATCCGGCCCCAATCTGCTTGTAAGTTAAGAAAAAGATACTATTAGTAACCAAAGTCCTATAAATTAATCAGTGTTTTCAACAATATAAGCATATGCATGATATTTTGACTAGCTTGTGGTATGAAACAAAGCAAGTATTTAATAAAGTCCCCTGAAATGGAAGCCTACAAATGTTATACTAAGAATGTCTAAGGTCATACTAATGATAGGGGATTAGGAGGTTCATCACAGAATAAGGCAAGTTGATTACTGCTTTGTTGACTGTTAGACAAGCGCTTGGCTTCCAAGGAATTCGATGGCTAAACAGTTTTATTTTTTGAAAAGCTAGGCAGGAGAAATTAGTTTTATTTTTAACTGCCTTATTTTTTGCGAGTGCTGTGTGTTGCTGGCGAAGGGAGCTGTGGATGTCTTTTCCATGTTTCTTCTGGAAAATATTTAGCACTTTACGCAATCTGAGGCGTGCGTGCGAATGAATATTAATTGACACTGGCTGCAAGCCTGCCATGCTACGTTATACACTGCAAAAGAAAAGGTAGAAAAAAAACTTTGGGTAATAGAAGGGAGTAATTAAATTAACCTCATTACGGTGTAGACCATTATGGTTAATTTTCTGCAGCTAGCTTGTGATAAAAGAAAAAGAAGCCTAGGACAGAATTAACCTTGGTCAGAAAGAATATTAAATTTTGTAAATACCTAGTTCATCAAATGTTCAAAATTAAAACACGCAAATTTTTGTCAAAACAGCTCTATGCATGCTTTGAAACATGAATGTCTAGCTAGCTAATTTTGTGAAATGGATGCATATATGTTCTTACTATAGCTGCATGTCCACATTTGATTGTCCAAAGAATGTCAATACACGTAATAGTGATGGGTGAAATTAAATTAATTCATTAATTTTACAGAAACAGATTTCAGGAGATAATTAACATATCCAATGTTATCATACTCTTTCTTAAAAAAATGTTATCATACTAGCAGGAATATGTCACAAATAGAGACAATTTAGGATTGAACGAGATGGCTCAGAGAGCAAAATATGTTGTCTACTTTGGATGGAAAATTACCATACTACCTCTAGACACGTACTATTATAATACCCTTAACACCCCCACACAGATGTAATGGATATACAATAATATTGTATTTGAAACTACACACTAGGTTAACATATTATAATAAATCAAAAGTCCATGTTTGAAAATATTGTCGAAGCGTGCAACTCTTGAAATGAAGATGACCATCCCCTCTCCAATGAAGTGAATCTTAGACTTCCCAAACTGTTTTTTTTACCCTTACTACTAGCAAACTTTACAAACTACTTTACAAACTATTTTTTTCGCTCTTGACAGATTTGGGGACATTGAGACAATCCAGCTCCAATAAGAACTGTGACGACCACAAAGACCGGCTTCAACAAGCTGGTGATGACGATAATTTCGATGGGAGTTGATGATGAGAAGGCCAACTCGGATGTGAAACTGGTAAAGATAGAGATAGATTAGATGAATTGGTATGACTGACGAATTGATGGCTCCTGCACAGAGCAAAGCAGCAGGAAGCCAGCAACAAGGTGAGGCGCTGGCAGTAGTGCAGCTGACCTGCGTGTAGAGAGCAGCAGCACGCGATTGGCTGCGTGGAGGAGCATTGCGACAGGCGACGGGCGGCAGCGAGGTCCGCGACTGGCGGTGACGAGATGCGGCGCCGTGACGGGAGGCAGAGACGAGAGTCGACGGCCGCGACCGGCGACAGGTACAGCCGCGACGGACAGAGCCGCGGCAGGCGGCCGAGACGGACACGCGGATCCAGGCGCTGGCGACCTGATCTGATGCGGAGGACATTGACGACGCCACGGAGCCGTGTGCTGCTGGAGCTTGAGCTCGTTCAACTGCTATCGTTGCTTGAAGATGGGATTGGCTTGAGTGGCTGCTAGAAAGCCTGGATCTTGCTGTTGCTGCTTGAAGAACCAGGGAAGTGGACAATGACTAGCTACTGCTGCTGCTACTACCTGACACAGGAGGAGTAATAGACTGCTGCTACTTGCAGATCGACGAAGCTGTGGACAGTGGACTGGCTGGATGGGCTCGCCGGCGTGGAAATCGGATCGACGGCTAGAGTTGTGTTCCTTGC
This sequence comes from Oryza coarctata, assembly GCA_030770085.1. Classification (NCBI taxonomy): domain Eukaryota; kingdom Viridiplantae; phylum Streptophyta; class Magnoliopsida; order Poales; family Poaceae; genus Oryza; species Oryza coarctata. The sequence goes on along the minus strand of CM061463.1, from coordinate 7,564,698 downwards.
TCTGATACCATGTCACAAATAGAAACGATTTTAGGGATTGAACTTATTACTTTGGATGCATTAGTTTGCTAACAAACCTCTCTCATCTTTTCCGTATATGCTTATCGATGGTTAAATTCTCTCGTTTTTCACCTATATTCTTCCTCAACCATTAAACGATATATATATATTTATTTAAAAAATCTATAGGAAAGTTATTTTTAAAATCATATTTATTTATTTATTTATTATTTTTAACTAATATTTAATTAATTATATGTTAATCTGTTGCTCTATTTTACATGCAGCAAGTTTAAACCGAACAACTGATAACCAATGTAGCCTTTGAGACGTCTCAAAGAACAAACTATATTGCTTACAATGGATGAAAAATTACCAAACTACAGTACCTTAACAGAATCATTAACAGTGAACACAATGTAGTACTCACAAGTCATGGATCTACCGAGAGAGTCAAAGACGATGCATGGGTAGATTCGATTCCATCGATATGCAACCTTAACCGAAAGGAATGTAATTACTACGATATCTTTTTATATTTATTTCTTTAGATATATCTACGCTTTCAACATAAATGGTTAAAACCAATATGTCCTATGATTTAATCCAAAAAAAACTACATATATCCTAAAATATAACAAACGCTAGTAGTACGTGCTAATACTAGTCTTTAGTAATAGATCAGGGTATTACATACACTATATATTTTTTGTTTTAAAAATGCTCTTATAGTTCAATCATATTTGAATATTCAAGTACAGGGGGTGACATGCATGCACAATAAATAAAAGAATAAAAAGGAAAACAAAACGAACTTTCTCATGCAATCTGTTGCCCAATAATCTCTTTTTCATTTTTGCAACAACTAACCACTACTCTGGCACTCCATTCTATTCATGTCGCATCAATTTATTAAAACTTACAACTCGATTCTGGAGAAAGGAAAGAAGAGGACATACATGCATTGAGCAATGAGAAAGCATGTGGATTGTACTCTTATCATCACCTATTAATTAATCAAATGAAATCAAATCTAGCTATATCAACTCCATACATAGATATTAGATAACCATAAAAACCACATAACCCTAAATTCCCAGATTAAGTACATAATCATGATAGATCAAAGGTAGTGCTAGCTAGTTTAGCTAGTACAAGTGACCAGTAGTAGGGGTACTAGTGTACCAAATTATAAGTACATAATTGTGTAAGATCAAAGTATAATTAAGTGACCAATAGTAGGAGAGAGTACCAGTGTACCAACTACATGGCCCTACCCCAACGACAAGCTCGTCTGCTTCCATCTGGCTGTACGGCCTTTTTCACCTGCCCTGCATGCAGCTGGCATCTAAACACACAGCATTAGACTGGCCATGGAATCTCTGGATAACTACTTGACTTTGATTTTGATTAGTACGTGTCAATTATGTGGGACCTAATTACTGAGTGGGCGACTGACTATGTCTCTGAAAAGAAAGGAAGAATGAAGGAGAAATGATGGATGGACATGGCTATACCAGCTAGTACTTAACTTTGTGATCATCTTCACCTATGTGTTGTTCAGCTAGCTTCGTTCTTTTTAGGTCAAGGCTCATAATATTGAGTGGTTTGCTGTCGGTTGTATCAAATCCAACCAAATTTAATCTTTTAGAGTTGTCAATATATCTTTCCATGATGACTTCTTCGTGAAAAAGGCTGCAGTTTTGGGTCAATTAATTATCCAAAGCTAGCTCAACCGTTAGAGCAAGCCGACTGCATTGGATAACTGTTGCATGCATGTAAATTCTGCATTTGACATGACAACGAGCTATAGCTTTGTAGTGTTGCACAAGAGGAAAAACGCAATTATTTTGCTAATTAAGCTAGCTAGGTATTGCTAATTAATGTAGGTGCTAGCAGTTGCATGCGATTAAAGGGAAACTGCAATCATTTTGTGAATGTGTGTTACAGAAATTAATTAAAAGGGATCGTCTAGTTTTTGTCAAAATTACGTTAATTTTTTTATGGTTAGAATTACATCAAGATTTATGCATACTCTCTTTTCCTTCTTATCTACTCTCATCTTCTTCCCTACCCTGTTGACCGTTGCACACTCATACCACCACCCTGCACCGCTACACCCCCATGCACTATGCCCATAGACTCATCAACATCGGCGAACCCCATCCGACTGGCTCCTCTCCCTCCCTCCATCCTCTCCTCCTTTCTAAGCCGAGCGATGGTGCCATTCCCTTACCCTATCGAATCTTCTCTAGCTTTGATGGTTCACACTGTTGGATTTGTTGTTGCCGTCCCCTGCCTTCTAATCCATGGCTTACCTTGTTTCTGTCAGACTCTATCTCTGTGGCTCTGACGACACCCCTGCTACCTCACTCTCACCCATCCCCCTCTCCCATCTATTGCCGCTATCCACGACCATCCTTCTAAACCTGTGGAAACCCCTACTTTCCTCACCTCTCTTACTCTCAATCCCGAAACATAAATCGTAAACCTAACACCACACTTGCCATCGTCAAAGAAGAGGAGCTCATCATCACTGCCACAACCGCTAGAAAGTTGCCATCATAGGTGAGTTATCCTCTTCTTTCCTCCCCTCTCTCTCTCATCTAGAGGTTAAAGATGACTCACTGGTCGTTAGATTAAAATTCAACGACCAAGAAGCATGCCACTGAAATCTAGGATTAGAATCCAACGGCCACCTAAAGGCTTAGTATTTCCGTACTTAAAAGGGTTTGTTCCTTCATTTAGAAAAAACAGAGGGAATAAGTCATTTACCTAGCTAAGCTAGGTAGATAGCTAGTATAGGTCAGAGCTAGCCAACTTTCCGAGGTGATGTTAACAGACGATAAATGGCTCATGCATGCATGCTTCGATCATCACCAACAAACATTCATTCTACGAGTACTACTACTTACGCACTTATATATGACTTCAAACGACATATAGATCGACAGATCAATAAAAGTGATGGCAGGGGTTGAAAGGTGTAAATTAACCCTTTAATTTCTCCTTTCTTGACAGCGATATCATATCTATCGATCGCATGTTCATCAACTGCTCGATCTGATCTAGTCGTCGCCATGCATGCATGCATGATGACCTAACATGGATTTCAGGGTCGACGACGACTCTATAGCTAGCTAGCTGGCAGTCTCCTCCTACATGGCTACAGGCATCGCTAGTTGCTAACTACCTGAGTTAACTGCCAAGTTGAGATGGCTAATTAATATCGGATCAAGTGACATAAATATATTGATGCATGCATGCACGCTAGCTAGTAGTATTGCCTAAATCCTAATTGGGCACGTACGTACAGTACAGCTAGCAGTGTGTGTGAGCGTCTACTGTGTTATGCCCAAAGTTGGTTGGACTATGTTTCTGTTTCTCACGTCACGTCCCATGGATTGATTGCGCCGATCGACAAACGCCACCGGCCGGCATGCAGCCGCAGCCATATTTTCCGGCGCGCCGTTAATAACGGACGCGATTGGAGGAGGAAATGGAGGGGAAGGAGCCGCCTGCTATGCCGCGAGGAGTGAGATGGAGGAAAAAGAGTGGAAAAAAAAATCAAAGTTTATGGCTTGGATTGACTCCTTTGAACTTGATTTAGATCTACTGGAATTCATAGTTATAATGAATTAAGCCAGTTATTCTTTTAAATTGTTAGCTTAATGAGTCAGCTCATGAGCTAATATAAAATATCAATGTACCTTTGTATAGTTAGTGATTTTAACTAGTGCTCGGTCATTTAGGTACAACAAAAAATTTGAGTTATTTATTAATTAATATTTATTACTAATATACAATAAAATAATAAATGTAAAATTATAAATGTGAGACAGCCTGCTAACGAGTCGACAGCTCAGCCGAGCTAGACTTTTAACTCATTAGTGTTAACGAGCCAAACCGAGATGGTTCATTAAGATAACAAATTTAAACAAGCTGAACTACCTCGTTATCAACTCTAAGAGAAAACACAAAAAACTACCCCTATGGTACTAGCCAAGTGCATGTATGTTACAAGGTGATATTGAAGACAGATGGGTTTCACCCCATGATCGAGTGTGGTTCAGTTTTTTCTATCCCTTTTTTGAGTGGGACAATTTTCATGGAGTCTACCTATTTTTTTGGTTGTTTTTTTTAGGAATGGAGCCATTCCATTCAATGGCATGTTTCCTGAGCTCCTGAAGCGGGCAATTTTTTGCAAAACATTCAATATATGAATTTTAGAATATTATTTTAAATCCATCCTTAACTCTATAGTAGTTAATTCATTGTTTGTAGCCTTTAATAATTATCATGAATTATTGAGCTATTGAACAATCCATTGCATTTAGTAGAAAAGAACACACCGCGGGGGAAGGGGGGACGGACCTTCATGTAATCACATGTGATGGAAGGGTGGTGGAGGACAAAACTTCCTTTTAGAGTAGCGAAGATAGATAGTCGTTATGAGATCTGTCGTGCCATGTCAACAGATTATACAGTACATGCAAGGCAAGGTGTTTTAAAAATGTTCTTATTATTCTAGCATTGTCAAAAGATTCAGTTGCGAAAATTACTACCCCATCTCTGCTACTTTCATAGAGGTTGACTTTCAAATGTTGTCAAAAAAATTTTCATAAAGAATAACCACATATATGATGTATATAGCTTATTTTTTTACTATGACATGCATGTTGAAATCTGTGGGATAAGTATTCCAAACTTAAAGCAACATTTGTTTTAATTGTTATTGAATACGAGAAAAAAATATGCATGCATGTCACTGTTAAAGTTATTTTTTGTTATGTATAAATACCAAAGTTAATAAGTTGTTTTAAGCAGAATATCAAGAACCCAAAACTCAAAGAAGGGTCAAGTAAAAGCAACAATTATGCAGATATAACATATCCTGAACCCTGCAATGCACCAAAGTATAAAATGCTTCCAACCTCTTAAACATTATGCAAATACTTAGTACTATAGAAAGTTAAAAAAAATATTGTGAAATGACACATCCAAAGAAATGAAGAGATTAAAATGCACGAGACGACAGTTACATGATTGTCTCGCTTTTGTCCTCACTAACACGATCAGAAAACACCAAGAAACCATGCACATGAACACGTGATTACTTTGTTTCACACTCCCGGGCAGAGAACCAGTCTTGTCATGGCATCTCCATAAGATTATTTGATTTGGAAGGCCAATAATAATCCTTGCAAGACAGCTTAAGCCTTGACGCACGCACATGCATCTCGCGTCACTGTATATACCAGAGTTCGCCATGAACAGCTAGGCGGCCTAGCTTTTACCGGTTCAGATGAAAAGGGGAGAAAACTTCCAGAATCAAGCCTTGTCTTTGCAACACATGCATATCGTAGAGTACTCCTGGCCTCCCGCAAAATATGGTACAAGCGAGATGGGATGCCATCGAAAAACATAGCAAACGGGGGAAGGATATTCGATGCAGTGTTGTAGTTGCCGATGGTGGTGTAGTTAAGATATACGACTCTACTCGTCAGATGTCTGTAAGTCCGTAAGTATATATATATATATATATATATATTTATTTATTTATTTATTTTCAGTAAAAATTTAGTAATATTATGAACTCATCGTTATTGTCTGTGTCTTACGCATGTGTTAAGGCCTAATCTTTATAAAAATCGTAACAAATTCTAATATTTTAAAGAGGCATGCCTCTAGTCAGGATGAACAATTGTTGCTCACAAGTAGCACACGTATGTTTGTTTGTGGTGGGCTCCCAAGTCCTAAAGTGGCTGCATTCCAAGGTTCGCCAGTGCACTGAATTGCGTTCTAAGCTTAGCTCGGAATTCTGAAACTAACCCGGATAAAGCTACATGTTCTTCAGAGCCGGCCATCCAACTACCTAGGCCTCCAAAACGGCTTAACAGTGGCCGAACAAGATAAGATGTAACTGTTCACCCATACATACTGTGCACCAGGTGGTAGATACTGTTACCAGACACAGTCACACTCACACAGTTCAGACTTCAGACAATGAGATCTGCCTAGTGCCCACTACCTCTGTAATGACAGAGATAGCTATAATATGAGATGGAGGTAGTATATTGCTATACATGCCCCTGAAATGACGGCTTTTGAGTAGATTTACCATGGACTCTGCTACTGAATACTGATCAGCACAAGGTTGAACTTACTTCCCTGTGGTTAATTAACAAGAAGTATTTTTAGTGTAAGTGTTAGCTAGCTCTTTACTTTAACTTGCACTGTTAGTATAAGGTCAAGGATCTTCCAAAGGGAAAATGTTACATTTTTCTCGTATGAAGAATATCATTTTGTTGAATAACCAAATGTATCGAAATTCTGGTGAGATTTTATAACCTTTTGTTCTTTCATGCATGCATAAATATACACAAAATGGAACATTTTAAAATTTCCTAGTTATCAAAGTTGTCCTAACGATTGCAATGTGTACATGTGCTTTCTACTTAAGCTCTCTCAGTTGTGTCTTTTTTTCAAACAAACAGAAAATCTCAGTTGTGTTACAAGGATCGATGTATTTGGAGTAGGTACAGCTAATGCTAACATTTTCCATTTATAGTACCCAGAATTATTTTAGAGAAGTAGGTTGAACAAATGCTAACACTTTCTGTTTCCAACATGTATTTAGAACATCAACAACGCAAAATCAGAGCAGTGAAAACTTCAATTATGTGGAGTGCCATACACAAGACAAGCATAAACCTTACTATAAAACTCTTATTGCTCTTTATATGGAACCAATAATAGGAGAGAAAATCCTTTTCAAGAAAAAAAAAACAAAAGGAGACCAAAAGGGTTTAGGCAGGTCAAGCATGGCAAGGCTCAAGACACTAGAAAGTGATAACAGATGATTGATTCAAGACACAAAAGCAGCCTCTAAATCAGGAGAGAATATAAGGTACACACAAAGCAATTCCATGCATGTTTCTTACCACAAGTGGATGCAAATGGAATGTTGCAGTTAACTCAACATGAGTTCTATAACATTCTTTCTTGAGAATTCTTGAGTTCTATAAATACGAAGCAAAACGCGAGAACTGAACTACAGATTTTCACAAACATCTCACTCCAGGGAAGCTCTCATGGCTTCATCCAAGATTGTTCTTGCTGCAATGTTCAGTGCTTCTATGTGCTTCACTGCTGCTCTTGCTTTCCCTGCTCACCATGATCAGGGTGTTTACCCAGTTGGGCAGAACCCAAAGCCAGTTCTTTCTCCAGATTACTACAAGGCCACATGCCCACATGCTGATGAGATTGTGGTGTCTGTCCTAAAGAAGGCTATTGCAAAGGAGCAAAGGATAGCAGCTTCTCTTCTCAGGCTCCTTTTTCATGACTGCTTCGTTCAGGTTAGCACATTTCAAATGCATTTTTTTCTTCTAAAACAAAATTTTTAGAAGGGAACACAATGTTCAGTGCTCACTCATGTGCCGAACGTCAAATTTTGTTGCGCATTAGAATCATTTATTGTTCAACCATCAGCATGATACAAAATGATAACTGATTTCGATCGTCTTGATGAAATTTCAGGGATGTGATGCGTCGGTTTTGTTGGATGACAGTGAAGAATTCGTAAGCGAGAAAAAGGCTATCCCCAATAAGAATTCTATCAGAGGGTTTGAAGTTATAGACGAGATCAAGGCTGCACTGGAAGAAGCATGTCCACATACAGTCTCCTGTGCTGACACCATTGCCCTAGCTGCCAGAGGCTCAACAGTGCTGGTAAACATCTCTGCTCTTCAAGTAAAAAAAATATTTTACTATAAGCAGGGATAAAATATAGAATTCATTTTTTTAAGACAGCAGAATAAGAGATAATTTCTGAAAGCAACTACTTTGTTTCATCTTATTTGGATGCATATATGACGCTAGCATTTCAAGTAAAAAGTGTCACTTGGCTCTGTTTAAAATTATATAACACAATCAAGATGAATTGATGATTTTATCTCATGACAGAGCGGTGGCCCATACTGGGAACTTCCACTAGGAAGGAAGGATGCAAAAGCAGCATATATGAAGTTAGCAAATAAGAACCTTCCTCCACCAAATGCAACACTTCATCGTCTTGTAAAATTTTTTAAAAGACAGGGACTTGATAAGGTGGACCTTGTGGCACTATCGGGTATGCAATTGCACCTCTGCAATGTTGAAACTAAAATTTTTGAACAAGTGTAGTGAAAAATAACTCGACAACAACAAAAAGAAACTGATTTAATTGCACATGTTCTCTACATCTGTTCCTTGTCACAAGAAAAATAAGAATATTTAGCTCTTGGTCATACTGGATAAGGATGTCCCAATTAGGCCTGCAGGGTAACACAATTGAAACTAAAAATGTTGTTCCAAACCATCCTCTTGCATGAACATATATAGTTGAAACAATGCATATTATTCTTACAGATACTTACATTTTTACACTGACAGGAAGCCACACCATTGGAATGGCCAGATGTGTGAGTTTCAGGCAGAGGCTCTACAACCAGCACAGAGACAACCAGCCAGACATGACACTGGAGAGGATGTTCTACTACACACTGGCCTCAGCGTGCCCACGCAAAGGTGGTGACAACAACTTGCGCCCACTGGATTTTGCCAGCCCTTCGAAATTCGACAATGCCTATTACAAGCTGTTAGTTGAGGGAAGAGGGCTCCTCAACTCAGATGAAGTTCTGTGGACAGGAAAGGACCCAGAGATCGTCCATCTCGTCAGAAGCTATGCAGAAAACGAACTGCTATTCTTCGAACACTACGTGAATTCGATAACCAAAATGGGGAACATCAATCCCCTCACTGGTTACGACGGAGAAATCCGCAAGAATTGCCGTGTGGTCAACAAGTACATCTAGTACATGAAAGGGGCTCAGTTGGCATCCATATTCCTTTGCTTTTGATTACCAATGTAATTTAGAGATTATTTTCCAGTTTGGATGCCACCATGCAAGTGTGGTGACATGAGGTGTAATTGCAGTTTGCAAGCCCTGTCTGCTTATTATTTACTTTAAATTCATCAGTGTTTTTTTTGGCACTCACCAATGTAATTCCACAACTTTCAATGAATGTTATCACGCCTTCTCTGCAAGTGAAATTTTAGCTTTTTTTACAGCCACGTACCTGTTCGTATTTCTTCAGCGACACAAATGTTAGCTTTTGATTTTTGAACTTTGTACCAAATCGAAGGAAAAAAAATCATACATAGAAGTAACAATGTTAATACCTTTGATCTCTTCCAATCCCTGAAATTGTCTGCTAAGTAGAACTTCCATACTTTTTTAATCGAAAAATCCCTAATGATCACATTCATTCATCAAAGGAGAAAATAAAAAAGATATAGACAGCGCCATATTTAGAACATCTTGGTGGTATACTAATTTGTTATATGAAATAAATGTCAACATAGAAATAATTATGTCTCCATAACATAATTAGAAAAAATTTACTGTATTTTGAAATTTTGTTTTCTCCTAGACATTAGAAAGCGTCGTACCTCTTCGAAGGAGGTAAAATCACTCACATAAAATTATTTTATGTGCATACTTCATAATTTTATAGCATAATTGCACACCATATATTCACACATTTCTTCTAAATACAAGGACATCGTTAAATAACAGTGATAAACTACTAAAAAGTATATATATATATATAGTATTTAACTTAGATGCTAGACGATGACTCCTGATCTATAAAGTTAAAGTCTAGCCAATCTATACTTATATTAACATTGGGCGGGCCACAAAATTTCAGCTTTTGTTATGCCAATAGTTCACCGGTCCATTGCTTATACCGTAGTTTAGACATCAGTTTTCTTACGTGGGTGGGCCATAAAATTTTAGGTTGTCATAGTTCAGGACATAGTTTAGACAACAGTTTCAGTCTACACTCATCTCAACGTTGTTTAATTGCGTGGTCTAGATGATCAAACATTTTAATTCACGGTTTAGGCTTTAAACTAGACTAACTCATCGTCGCTAGACTAGCGAACACTGAACACTGACTGACTATATGAAATTGTTTGTCCCGTGGTATCATTTTTACACATCGGCATCTGTTTGGGAATACACATCGGCATCTGCTGGCAATGGAAGCATGCTGAATGAGCAGCTACAATAATTCATAAGAGCATCCAAACTGAAAAGGTGATACGCAATGCCCCCGAAAGAAGCTCAATTGCTGACAAAGTGCAGAGTTTCTCTGATTACAGTACACAATACAAAACTACAAGAAACAATCCCCAAAACTAAGGATCCTTCTGTTCACATTGACCCGTATCTCCTATCTTTTGTAGCATGTGCTGCTTGTGAGGTACCAGGTATGCGTTCCCATGATGCTTGGCTGACATGGTTTACACTATGATCATCTGCTCTCATGTAGCTTGGTCCCCCAACCTGAAGAACAATTTGGTTACAAATAAGTAGGTGGTATCTACTAGCATGATCATCAATTATTTGATGTGGCAATAAGCAAGTAATTCAGATAAAAGTTTCAACACTTACAGCATCCATAAAGGCAGACAGGATGGTCATCCCAGGCAGTGCATATAAACCAGACTGAAATTGGTGCAAAGGTGCCATGTTATCAACACAATTCTGAACGGTATTGCTCAAAGATTTTTACAAAATAAAAATTTACCTGATGTTCGACACGGGTTTTGTAGATGAATCCTCCACAACAAAATAGAGTTGACAAGACAATGAAGCTACACACACATAAAATAGTCAGAATAGTAAATAAAACAACGACAAGAAGACTCAGCAACAGAAACAAACCAATGAGTGAATCATCAGGGTAAACTAACTGAAATAATAAGATGTTTATGGAAGAATCTGTGGACTGTGGTACTGTGAAGCTAATTTATTAGGCTCAGGGCAATTTATACATATGAAACAAACAATTCCAAATATGAGGAAAAGCTAATTTCAGAAAACAGATTTTGTAATTCATGGTATTGTTTACCATAACCATGAAGCTAACTTCACACGTACATGCAAGAAACAATCCCAAATGTTGCCCAGCCTCTCATTGGATTGCTCTCTTTTTCTTGTGTGTGGTCTACATGAAACAAACAAATGCATAATTCACAGGGTAATCAAATGAGATTTTATAGTGAAATCTGCCTACTTGTGCATTCATGAATTAGGAAGCTAAGAATTGTAAGACTTTATCAACTAGCTTTTGTTCACTTTGCATTTATCACAATACTACTTACTTGCAGCATTTAGTAGTTATTCAGCTTTTGTTCACTTTTCTTGCATATCTGAGTCTATCACATCGTTGTACCTTAACTCTGATTTACAATGTTACTATAACCTAAATTTAAATCAACAAGTATCATAACCTTTTCTGACAGATATTTGTAACATTACATCCCAACCCAACATTTATCAAACTGTCTTGACTTGAAGATAGGAGCATAGTTGTCCAATCTATAGTACAGAGTAAATATTCAGATACTAATCAGAGAATAGCAAATTACACAAAGTTTCAATGAACATTTGTCTTTTGAATTTCCTTGAATTTATTCCCCATATTATCGAAAACTAAACCCGTAGGATCTCTTTATTTGTGAAAAATCTTCTCAACTGAAATGTGTGCAAGTGTGACTAGAAGTCAATATGCAGAGCAGATGGTTATGTGGTGGAACCAACCACATTCTTTGGTAAGTGTAAATTCAACTGGATCATAGCCCTCTACTGGGATCAAAATGTTGACTTCATAAGGACTGCTTTGAGCGATTTCACCTACAAATATAGAAAACTGAGCTCATTTGTTGAATGTGACAAAAGGTATCCATTTGGGGGGATAAGGATCCAACTAACATCTCCAGATCACATTCAGAACTGTAGGAGACAGGGTAGTAGGCATAGCACCGTTGGTCCCTGATCCTGTAAGTGTTACATCAAGCCCTTTAACTGGATTAACCTGGTGCAAGAAAATGGTTAAAAAGCTACACAGTTCGACTAATGAAAACCAGTCTATTATTTATCAGCTAAGCCAGGGTACCAGGCTCGACCTCATTGATGAAGTGAGTACTAGCATGGGACATCTTACAAACACCACAAACGCATGAGAAGATGGGGGAAAAACATTCATGAACAATGAAGAAAACATATGGTAAAACTGCTTTTTTAATGGCATTTATCCTACCTTGTAGGACGGTTTTCCAACAAGTCCTGAGAGTGAATACACTGCACTAAGATACAGGGATACTTGACTCTGCTCACTCTGAAAGCTGCACAGAAAACAGAATAATGCAATGAAAATTACATGCAAATAATATTGCTATTATTTAAAATTCACAGCTGGAGCAAAAATAATACTAGTAGTAAAATTTCACAGGTACTGGTAATTAAATGACCAAAACATGATTTTGTGTTGCAGTCATCCTGTAGAGAGATAGCAGATTACAATTAGACCCCTAGATATATACATATCTAACACATCCAATCAACTATTTTTAGGACTATCCAATCACAATTTGAATCATACCATGTCCAAGTTTTTCTTACATAGTACTATGCATCAGAATAAGCTTTGATTATTGCGCTGTTGATCTGCATTCATCTATTTCAGCACCTACTTGCATGCACTAAAAGGTTCTTTTATGAATTTTTTTTTCAAGGTGTCTAATTCTGTATTTTCTTAGATTTATTCAAATAATCTGAAGCTTAAGTAGGCCAAACAAATATCAACTCATTAAAAGTTAAGGATACTTTGATAGGATAATACCTGAACTCATGATGGAGTTGTTCAAATCCCAGTTGAGTCAATCCATTATAAACCTAGGGCAACAAAATTATGTGTAAAACAAACTGAAATATTAGTTAAGAGCCCCTAAAATAAGAAAGCCAATCAGCCAACATTACCAACTCTGATGACCGGGGATGGAATCCAACACTGAAACCCTTAAATACTCTTGGACCACTTTTAGGGCATGGAATAGCAAGTTCAATGATCACCCTGACAAAAGAACCACATTTAACCAGCAGTCAAGAACAGTAGAATTAATCAATTAACACCATGATACCATAAGCATATATGAGAACAGGCAAAGGAAATAAAACAAAACAATAAGCAGCAATCACTCAACTCAACTCAATACAGTCTTTCAGTACCAAATAAGTTAAGATAGGCTAGAGTTGAAACTCAACAACAATAAAAAACAATCACTCATTTGCAATAAATAACATACCCAATGTTCAAACTTTATTTTCTTTGCTTTTAGAAAAACTATATTTATATTGATCATATTCTCTACCAATATTTATATTGATCATATTCTCTACAAAGTTTGGCACCATTCTGTTCAAAGAAATTTACATCCTTTGTCCATATATTTCTCTTCTAGTTTCTGAAAAAGATTGTGCTAAACCACTTCAAAATAAGTTTAACATAATATTATTTCTGTTTTAGAAGATATTATCATGTGCACATTAGCATGGGGAGTAGACCTAGACTCAATAGTAGTCTTGCTGCAATTATTCTGTTTAGTATCAAACACAAAATTTTCAGAATCCAGTTGCCACTTTCACAGTAATAGCTGTATACAGATTAAAACATTCTCAACTTTTATATTTTTTGGGAATACATTAAGGGGGACCCTGGCAGTTAGTCTATCAATATAAAATAGGGATGCATTTACAAGAAACAACAAAAGGAAATCTAGGCACTTGGTAAAATCCACAACTACTGCATCAATTAATGGAAAGAAATTACTGCAATCAAAATACAAATAAAGTAAACTTTCATGGTACCTGCATATCAGTTCATCATAAGATATGCTACAGATGCATCCTTGTTTGCCTATAAAGTTATCAATTTTAGTTAGTACTCCCCCAAGAATCAGGAATTGGGTCATATGCAGCATTGCAGCTAACAATAATTCAAAAATTGGGTTATATGCAACCACAAGAACCAGAGAATTGGGCCATCTTTGAATTCAAGGTCGAGAAGAATTATTTTGTAAGATAGAAAATAGTCATGATGATGATGATGATGCTGATAGAAAGACCAGAAAATAAGAAAAGTCAACAGACCTTTGCATGCTTTATGTGGGCATTGACCGCATATGATGTTTACCTGAAACATGTTTAAAAATGCATCCACAAGCCTAAAATGGGACCAAAAAAATTCAAAAAATAGTGAACATATGAAAGAATCTCACCAGAATTTAGACACAAACCTGTGCTGTGCGTCCCATCTTCTCAAAAGTAGTTTCACAGTGCACTAGATCTCCATTTTGGAATGTCTGATATAGTGGTAATGCAAGTGTGGAATTAGAAAATGTATGCTGATTAAGTTAGTGTTACGATGGTAATTTGTTCAAGAATGCATTTACAGTTTAATTGTGATGCAACCCATGATAACCAAGCTGTAATGGTGTACAAACGAAAATCTTAAGTCAATAGTAATTCAACAACAATCATGTGCCAATAAAAAATTCTCTAACTGATGATATATAGAGCTGAAAAGCATCCTGATGAATTTTCTTCTTGATACATATTATGACGAATTGTACACTAAAAGAAGTATTTATGGATCAACAACAATAGGAAATTGATAAATTTTACTTGAGAATAACATGGAACCCGGTGGACTTTTTAAATGTTGGAACACACAAATTTGCAAATTAGTCCATTGTGAAGGTTATATGTTATCATTTGCAGATGAAATGACCAACAAATTTTGAAGCTAACCCTAGAGTTTATAATGGCTAATGTATCATTTATGCCTTTTGTGTTAACCGCAATGCACTGTTTAGAATCATGCTTATGTTCCCCAATGTTCACACTTCACAAGCAGTGTTACTTCCATGCATCCTTTTCTTTTTATGTTTTGACAGATATCCCACGAAAAGAGGGAAATCCCCCAAATCCCCTTTGGGAAGAAGAGGCACAAAAATATTAGAATGCCTATAAGAGATCAGATATTTTTCCATTAGATTTGGGTTATCCACCATCCATATCTTCTCAAACCAGAAATGAGATTTCAATCCATATCCTAATCCCTGTCCAACCTGTCTTATCCCTAAATCCAAATGGACATATGAATGAGAAAGTAACCCAGATTTGAGTTGCAGAAAACTGGAACCTGGATGATGGGAGCATACACCCATGCCTACGACCATGCTACGCTCAGCCCCATGCTACTTACGAGAGAATTCGAGCATGTAAATAAGAAAAGATGGGGAACGTAGCATACATACAAGGGAGATTATAAACCATAGGTATCAGTCAGAAACATTATTATAGAATAAGGCATGCAGACATCATGGGGTTTTTGTTGAAAAACAGTACTAGGAAAATCACTGCGAATGTTGTATTGCAGATGTATCCTCGTCCTCAACTACTACCTCTGTCCTAAAATATAAGGGATTTTGGCTATAAAAATGCATAGTCAAAGTCCATTATATTTTAAGACGAAGGTAATATATGATAATGAGTTAGTGTAGCAATTACTTTATTGTAAACAAAATTAATTATTTGATTCAAATTCATAAAATGTTACCTGAATAAAGTCAATAGGCTGTGAACCAGTTAAAAAAGAGCGAGAACTGATAAAACGTCCGAAGTCCACATAACCCTGAAATGGGTGAGCAAACGCATTGCCTTATCCACATAATGATAAAGACAACAACATTTTATAACAAGTTCATAATTAATGACCATGGATATCAAAATAAGAAATTAGAACAGCCAGAATCCAGAAATATATGTTAGCAGTATGGAAAATAAGCATATTCAAATATAGTTCACATATGGCAGGGCGAAACTAAAAAAAAAGGATAGACAAGCAGATGCATGATGACTAATTTGCACTCTTTAACCAAGGATATGGTTGTATAATGAGCAATTCTTCTGCATAAAATTTGTTACACTATGAGTAGTTATTGTAATTTTTAGAATATTTTGAAACATCTGCATTTGATGAAAATGTAATTTTTTTCACAAGATTCTCATTTTTATCTGATGCTTTGCTTGTTAAGAATACAATGAGATGGATTTTTCCCATTAAAAATAACATTTCATAATGTCATACCACTTGAGATCTTCTCTGCACATCTTTGCAGAACTGGACAACCAAATCAGAAGGTACTGAGCCCTGACATAATGATAATGTAACATGAGTTTATATCTGGATGCACTTTCCATAAGCACATAATTGAATCTATGTGTAAGAATGCTAGAAGATTCTTTAGCATCTTGTAATGTATTTCTGCTAATCACCTTTTCATTATATTCAAAGTTCTCCCCAACTAGGTTTGTCTGGCGGCAGCTTAGGAGACAACAAATTGAAAGAATTTGATGTTGAATCAAATATATAAACCAGAAAATATCACGAAGAAAAGGAACTAGGATACAAAATCAACAAGGCGACTATCATTGTCGAATGTAAAACAATTTGAATTTGGAACAACAACGATAGCAGTGGCTGGCCACTGCATGCAGGTAACCACCAATAACACTGCAGCAGGAAATGAAAATTATAAGGAACTGCCAGAGCCAATAACTAACATTAACTAATGCCAAACTTCAGATTGACACAAACACAAACAAAAGTAAGTGTAGAAATGGAACATTGTATGTGTGGAAATTAGAATTTTGTGGTGTGTATTAAACTTATTTTTTCCCTGAATTATCAAACAAGAAATGGCTCTTGCATAAAGTTTTCATTCATAAATGGCTTCTTAGAAAATAGAAAAATTGTCATGATTAAAAATAAAGTAAACACCTACATATTGCTTTCAAAGCACAAGGTGCATAGAAGTACCTATGATCAATAAACGAATGCCACTCATAGGACAGAAAGCCAATGTTCTCCAGCCTGGCAACATCCCTATCCAATTTCAAGAAAAAAATCCGGATCATAAATGTAGAATGTACCTTCACATTCTATGAAAGCAACTACACACATGATGAAAAGGTAATTCACTATTACTATTTATTCTCCCAACAATGAAAATACACACACATCCCATGTGATGCTACCAAATGATTTGCTTGGTATTGAAAGAATATTCATGAAACTAAACTTCTGCGAGCAGTAAGCAGTTCACCATTAAACTAGCAGACTAGCTTTTGACAGAACGTAGGAGCAAGCAAAACATCCCACTGCGGCTAGCGGACTCGCAAAGCCACGAGCCGGAGGCGAGCTCCGTTAGAGAAGAGAGAAAGGGGGAAAAGATAGTGGCTTGCAGAGTGGGATAAAACCCTCTCCCATGTGGATGAGTCGGTGGCTTCGTGAGAGGGCTGGCCCTAGGAACAAAGGGCACCTGGTCGCGCCTGAGCCGGCTAAGGGAGGCAGCCCTAATGGCAGGATGGCGGCGGCGGTGACGGTGGCTTCCCGGAATTCCGCGACGGGCAGAGACCCCACCCTCACGGCGGAGTTAAATGCCAATCCGACGGAGAGGCACGGCAAGTCCGCGACCGCTCGGAAAACCTCGCAGTTTGGGGGGATAGGATGGCGAAGGCGAGGACTCACCGCAGCGTTCCAAGGGTGGCCGGGCGGCCGCCGGCGGCAAGAGGCAGAAAGCGCACGAGCCGCCGCGAGTGTGTGCCACTGCCACTCCAGTCCACCGGCAAGCGGAAAAACCAAAAACAAAATAAAATATATAATAAATTTCACAAAATTACGGATATTATGATCTAACTTACATAAAAATTTTATCACATGATATATAACATCAATATTACAGTACAAAAATTTCATAAAAACACACCATGAAATTAATAAATAATTTAATTTAATATTATAGAAAAATAAAAATACTTAATCTTCGATTTCTAAATGAGCGTTGTATTGCCAAATCCAAGCCGTCCGTTCCGTTTGATCTAACCCCACCCCACTGCCACCCCTCTCCCCACCGGTGGCGATGGCGAATACCCCATCGTCGTCGGCGCCGGCGGCCGTGGCCCGGCCCACCACAGGACCCGCCTCCTCCTCCTGCTCCTCGTCGCCGTCGCCGCCTGCTCGTCCACCGCGGGCTTCCTCCTCCGCGGCGCCATGCTGGACCCCTGCGACGACGCGCGCGGGGGCTCGTCGGCGGCCGTCGCCACAGCCCGCACTGGCGCCGCCTCGGGGAGCCCCCTCGGGTTTATGAGGTCCAAGCTCGTGCTTCTCGTCTCCCACGAGCTCTCCCTCTCCGGTAAGGAACAGCTTCAAACAGCAGTGTGCTTTAGTTATTCTGTTGCGGAATCGCGCGATTTGTTCTTGTTACTTTTGCGGAAGCACTGTTTCGGAATGCAATACCCTCCAAGATCGTTGCATAGATTTAGGTTTTCCTGCGATGCTCTATCGAGTTGTGGCTACTCGGAAGTTTTTTTGTTTTATTTCCGATAGCAAACAGAGTGATAGGCAAGTGAAACTTCTACTCCCAATGCGCAGTACGAACTAATGATCCCTGAAAAAGAAAAGAAATTGCAGTTGGGGTGATCACGAATTACTAATGTGTCACTCTTCTCAGTTTGTTTATAAGCCGGTGGCTTGGTTTGGAACATTTTAGCATATATACCCCGTTCTCATTGTCACAGATCTCATAGCATTGTTTGCTGTAAGTGGTATCTGTAATTATACCTACTGGTGTTACTCGAAACACTTTTGTTTGATGCAGGTGGCCCCTTATTATTGATGGAGCTGGCATTTCTTCTGCAGCAGGTTGGTTTGCAAGTGGTGTGGATAACAAACCAGAGATCGGAAGAAACAAATGATGTTACATATAGCTTGGAGCATAAGATATTGAGCCATGGAGTGCAGGTACGTTATACACACCTTATTTGGGCGTTTTTCTGCAAATTACTCGTACAAGGTAAAACATGCCTAATAGGAGTCCACATAACTGATTGTGGGCTGGCTAATAGTCTAATAAGCTCAGACTTCAATCTTCACACAGCCACTTCATGCTTTGTAGGTATTACCTGCTAGGGGACAGGAGGCAATTGATAATGCCCTAAAGGTTGATCTTGTTGTCTTGAACACTGCTGTTGCTGGCAAGCGGCTTGATGCTGTTCTGAAAGACCATGTTCCTCAAGTTCTTCCCAAGATTTTATGGTGGATCCATGAAATGCGAGGACATTACTTTAATCTTGAATATGTGAAACATCTTCCTTTGGTTGCTGGAGCCATGATCAATTCTCATTCAACGGCTGAATATTGGAAGACGAGGACTCATGACCGTTTGAAGTATGTGCAAAATTATTTACATTCTGTCATATAAATGCTTGGTCATATACACTAACACAGATATATAGACATTATGATATTAAGAGAATGTCATCATTTCTGCTGTTAGACTTGCTAGTGCTTTGATATGATTTACTTCTCTGTTGGCAATAAACTTCTCTAGCCCATTGCTTCTCTGTTGAGTTAGCTCTAAGCTCATTGGCTGTTTTTCTTCTTCAATAAGCTTATATATGAGGTTTTTACTCTATAATGGATCATTATAGGTTATTATAAACTGTTTGTTCAATGCTTTTCGTTTCCTAAATTCCTACTTCATTATTATATAATTCTTATTTGCTTTCATGCAAAGAATACAGATGCCACAAATTTATGTTGTTCACCTCGGGAACAGTAAGGAGTTAATGGAAGTTGCTGAAGATAATGTTGCAAGAAGAGTCCTACGGGAACATATCCGTGAGTCGCTCGGAGTACGGAGTGAAGATCTTGTATTTGCAATAATAAACAGTATGTCCTGTTTGTAGTTTTGTTGCAGTAATTATTCTCAATTATACATACTGATTGCACCTATCAATTTCTCTGAATGATGTTAAAATACAGGTGTTTCACGAGGAAAAGGACAGGACTTATTTCTTCAATCATTTTATCAGAGTCTCCAGCTCATCCAGCAGAAGAAATTAAAAGTGCCCACGATGCATGCTGTAGTTGTGGGAAGTGACATGAATTCTCAAACCAAGTTTGAGACACAATTACGTGAATTTGTGATGAATAATGGGATTCAGGACCAGGTTCACTTTGTAAACAAGACATTGGCAGTGGCTCCTTATTTGGCTGCAATTGATGTGCTTGTCCAGAATTCTCAGGTGAGTCATAATTTTGATAACGGTTTGTTTTTTTTCTCTTCTTTTCCCAGTTCATTGATGTTCAGTAATCAAATTGTATGCCTGTTGCGTATTTGCATCACTGTTTCTTTTTCTTTGTATTCTTTGTGTGCACACATGGAATCAATTACTGTGTGTTGAGTGTACTGCTAGCAGAAAGTCCAGCCCTCAATGTGTACTTCATCTGGGAACAGTAGGCTTGATAACTTGATAGGTTGAACCATTCCATGTTATGGAGCTAATCATATTATTCTAGCTTATTCTGTCAACTATGTCTGGATCCTAGAGATCATCCCACTTATGCTCATTGTCAGAACATGCTTAACTTCACAGGATAAGTTATTTCTACATAAAAAAACTTCAATATATTGGTACATAATGAAAGGAGTTGTCTTTATTCTTTATGCAATAATGCCATACCATTTTATTTACTTTCTCTAGCTTTTGATTTTTTTTACATGATCTCACATGCTCAGTCACTCGCCCATGACCATGGGCCATGGTTATCTTGTTTCAGTGTGGCTAGCAATACCTATATCAGTCACATGCACCAGTAAAATATCTGGAACTGTTGGTCCATTTTGACTATTACTTGTATTGACAGTAGGATCAGTAATAATGCATATGTTTGCTTCTCTATTTTCGCAATCTTGTTCATTGTGGCTAACAAACATTACCTAACCTTAGATTTGTCCTAAATATGTTCTGTCTGCAGCTTGGTTAAGAACAAGACAGATAACCAGTTGCTTTTGTCTGATATTGAGCTTAATTTGGATACGCTTTTGTCCAAAGAAAAAAAATCTATAGATTTGGTATCCCTGGATTTTCCTCCAATTTTTCGATGGAATGTTTACGGATGATAATATGTCAATTTAGATTGGGTCAATGTGCAGAGTTGAAAGCAATGAAAAAAACAGGTTGTACTCAGTCTACAAAGAGTTGAAAGCACCTTAGCTCCAGATTTGTTTATGGGTGTGCCAGTTGCAAAGGGTTCTGTTGGCACAGAGCCCTGCTCCTGCTGATAATATGCTAGTTATCAATAAGTACAGCTCAATAAAGTTAGAACGAGAAAGAATATCCATAAGCTGATGTGTTTCTGTTTTTGATGTTCTTTGCTAATTAGGCCCGTGGAGAATGCTTTGGAAGGATAACGATTGAAGCAATGGCGTTCAAGTTGCCAGTGTTGGTAATACTCTCTCTCTCTCTCTCTCAGTGATCTTAGTTATTTATACACCCATCCATGCACAAATACAAGTTTTTTTTTTTACATTCACTAGTCTCCAGTGCAAGACTTGAGTATCATTTTTTTATCAAAATATATTAGTGAAAAATATAAAATGTTGTATCGTGATTGTACTTCAGCAATGCAAATACAAGGACACTGTTTTCACATGATCCATCTATGTAACCTCATATTTTACTGGTCATTTTTTCGAATGGTTAACTGCATAGATCTCAAGATGACATATATTTATGACAGAGGGAGTATAATTTTCTATCTATTAATCATCAATCTACCAGCTAGAAACCCTAACCGTAATAGTTTGGAACACAGGAATTTTATATAAAAGAAACACCAACGTTCCAAAGGAGCCCTGAAATGTGGGTCAGTATTCCTCTGAATATAGAGTTATTATTAACAATCATGAGCTTGGACTTACTGTGGACTGTCTGACTGTCCCTACAAACCCTTGGTGCTTGAGCCTGCCATCCTCTGTTTCAGCTGGCATTTTCATGCTTCCATATGACAATTCACTGACTTGGTTTAATGACACTGCACCCTCTATATCGGGGCACTGCGGCAGGAGGGACCACAGAGATCGTCTTGGATGGTTCAACTGGCCTTCTGCACCCTGCTGGGAAGGAAGACGTGGCGCCTCTCGCGAGCAACATAGTAAGGCTTGCAAGCCATCCAGAGCAAGGGGTCTCCATGGGGAAGAAGGGCTATTGACAGGGTGAAGGAAAGGTTCATGGAACACCACATGGCTGATAGGATCGCGGCTGTATTGAAGGAGGTTCTGCAGAAATCACGGGAACATTCTCACTCCTGAGCTTTGCGCTGTCCAGAATGGCATTCTCAGTTTCTGTGCTAACATGTAGATCCAGATTTTACAAGTCCGAACTCGAGTTTGTAACTTGCTATCTGTTCCACTTTCATCCTTTTCTTTTTCTTCACGTATCTTTATTTTTGGTTTACCTGGTTGGGGTGGAGTCATCCAACTTTACAACATCATTCTAATTGGTCATTTCTTATTGAGTAATCTTGCTGTTGTTTCTTGCTGAGTTACTTTAATATTATCCCTGTACGTGTCAGACTGAAGCTTTGCTGCCTTCTGCATATAGTCATCTACAGCAAGTGGAGTTGAGTAAAATTGTTTCTTCAACGAGTGCTTTTAAAGAAATGTTTTCTTAAAAAAATATTCACCAGTAACCACTTGTTTAAGCTATTTATTAAATTATTTCTTAAAATAACTATTTTATCCCTATAACCAAGTAGATAATCCGTAATAATAATCTATTTTAAACAATACCTAAAATCCATCCTTCAAATTTTGAAAAGTTGTTTATGAACCCATTAACCTTGTTCCTAACTTGAATTCGGTGGGCAATGATATGGTAAAAATTAAATTACTAGAGTACAATCATATCCATTGTTTGAGACATTCTTGATTTCTTGCCATGAAATAGTACGTCACACGCACACACGGCAACGATCGTAAACAAGGTTGCATCAATCGCCGGCAACTTTCGGCTCCGGTCTTTTCTTCCCCAGCTTGTACTTCACCATCCTAAGGATCCTCAGGAACCAGTAGGCACTCACCAGCTGCAACCCCGTCGCCATCGCCTTGCAAATCGCCAAAAAAAGAAGAAAAAAACCGTCAAGCCTGTCTACATACAGCTGTATAAGTACCATGCAGAAATGGTAGCTGAGAATTTGGTATGCAGTTGAGATTCCGGTGCAACAGAGAGAGAGAGAGATGGACTGAATTGGTCAGCTCGGTGATACTAATGGATATATATATATATAGCAGTGGATCGATCGATACCTTGATGAGGATGGGGTTGTCTGCCGTAACGGTGACGTAGGTGAGGTATGGCCCAAAACCCATTCGTGCCACCGAGAATATCACGGCGAACAAAATCTACACCATGCAAATTGAACAAACACACACCTGAGTTTCTTTTTTTTTCTTAAAAAGAATATTTAAAACCGCTAAACTTTTATAAATTCCTGAGAAAAATGAACTGATTTGTTTGAAAGCTCGATAAAATTCTCCTTTCAAAAAAAAAAAAACTGGTCACGGGGGGCTGACGGTGCTACTGGATCCATCGTTATCATCACTAGATATCGTCGTCGTCTTCGGCCACTATCTTCATCGTGCGTGCGCTGTTGCGTCCTCCTCGCAGTAAGGACGTAGATTCACCAGGGATTTGTCCCCGCCGTTGCTCTTACCACACGCTATATGGCTTTTCACAAGCGACTAAGTAGAGAAGATAGGAGGTGGTGTCACTGGTAGCTAGGGTTTCGCCCCTGAGCCGGCCGCGTGTGAGCGACATGGTAAAGGTGATTGCTGAGTGTCATTACAAAATTAGGAATATTTAAAACTTCTAAGCTTTTCTAAAATAATTCCTGTGAAAATTAAACAAGTTTGTTTGAAAGCTCGATAATAAAATTCTGTTTTTAAAAAAATACAAAATGAAAAAGCAAAAAGAGGGAGGCCATGGACGAGAGAGAGAGAGAGCGAGGGTACATCGACGAGGAGATTGAGGTCGGTGTCCTTGACGCCGAATTCCTTGAGAATCTCGCGGAGGTGGAGCAGCGGGCTGGAGATCTCCGTGACGAACAGGCTGGCGACCATCTCCGTCCCGCACTATGGCATGGTTAATTGCAGTCTCGTACGTTAGCTGTTGATTAGCAGCTAACTAATACGTACGTATACGATCGATGCAGTAGTATACCATACCCTCCGGTAGGCGAGGCCGGCGGCGATGCCGACGATGCTGACGAGGTGGTGCACGGTGTTGTCCACCCGCACGTCGTCGTTGAGGTAGCAGCACGCCGCGTCGTACACCATGTACGACAGCGTCACCGCCAGCGCCTTCATCTGCAGAAGAAGAAGAAGACGACGACGAAGATGAGCAGCCGGCGGATACGTATGTACGACACATTCGTACGTACGAGAGGGCGTACGTACCTGGCGAGGGGAGGAGGCGGCGGCGAGGGGGCAGACGGGGCAGGACCAGTCGCCGACGGAGAGGCAGGCGAGGCAGACGGCGGCGACGGCGTGCATGGTGGAGACGGCGCGGTTGCACAAGTCGTAGGACCGCTTCGGGAAGAGGCCCCTCACCAGCAGGAACGCCGTCCACCAGAACGCCACCCCGGACACCGCCCACCCCACCATCGTCGTCCCCTCCACCGTCTCCCCCTCCGCCATCAGGTCCACACACAGACAGACGCGGTGGCGGAAAATGCTGCGGCGCTGCGTGGCTGCCGCTGCTGCTGCGATGGATTAATTAATGCGGGCACGGTTGGGGGCGGGTAAGTGTCGGAGTCTGGCTAGCTAGGGCGGAGGGGAATCATCAATTAATCTGGGAAAGGAACCCTTCACGTCCGGTCCAGTTCCTGCAGTTCCTGGTTTCTGCTTCTTCTGGTGCTCCGTTTTCATCGATGGTGCGGGTGGATATGTACGTAAACGAGAAATGTGGTTTTGGAGGCAGTTTTGCCACAACGGTATCGAACACGGGAGCATCGTGGAGATGGCTCAAGCAATAGCCTACGTACCAGTGCTCCCTGCCATCTGCGTTCACAATCGCCGGCTCATTTCCTCACCTTTTCACTTGCCACCGTTTGGAGCCAACCCTAGCTAGTTTGCGACCGTGTTTGTCAACCATCGTTTAAGTGATTGCCACATAGTAATCACGGCACATGTCATGGTGATCAAACCATTTCCAAAATTGTTCGAGGGTTGCTTTCTGTTTGTTTTCAAATTTGAGATGGGATATTTATTTTACCTATAACAAATGTTGGTACAAAACATTCTCACAAATAGGAGATTTTTGGGTGCCACCGAACATACTCATCAATATTTATATCTTCTAAGCTATATGCTTGTTGCCAATCCATCGTCATTGATGGGTTAGCTTAACCTCCTCCTTAGTGATCCTCCAGTGATCCTCCACCCAAGATCAAGGCTGTGACGATAACATCATAAAAACTATTTCAAGTATAATGTTTAAGATTGTGTCAAAAGCAATTACATGTTTTATTTTTTAGACGGAGGGTAGAAAAAGTTTACATCCAACGAAAATATCATTTGACTATTATAGGGTGATATGAAAATATAATATATTATATATTGAAAACTTAAAATTGTATGTGTTGTTACGCTATTTGTAGCTGTCAAGTTACTTACGTTTAAATCCTAGCCGTACCATAGTACTACGATGAATTATTATGATGTCTGAGCATTCATTGGTAGCCAGCTACGATGATAATAACAGATTTAACACCTAACAGTGTGGTGTAGCCGTTGGCTACTGTGGTAGCCTGTTGGTACTGGGTACTAGACTACAAGCGATCTCATCAGGTGTTAGCTGAACTGTTGCGATTTCGACCAAAATCAAGTCGCTTATAGATTAGACTCCACTAGGGTATTTTATTATTATCCACAGGAGTCACATTAAATAAATTTATTTATCGCAACTTTTTTAAGATAAACTGTTTATATATATATATTTATTTATATGGTTAATCTGATTTCCATCGTGTTAATTAGGGCCTATTTCTTCATCATTTTGGTATACTGCATTTAACATGAGACAGCAAAGCAACTGGACTAAATTTAGATCGTATGTGGACATGATTGATGAATGATGATTGCGATGATACTATATAGGATAAAGCCTTCGGTTTGTATATTTACGTTGCTTCATATGAATATCCTATGTTTGTCTATTTGTGGAGAAATAGGTTTGATTTAATTCATATTACTACTACGTGCGTTGGATATGCACGATTACTAGTCTTAATTAATTCACCATATGAGAGTGGAGCCATATCAAATATATATATTGGATACATCAGATTCCCCATAGAAAAATCAGCTGCCTATACTGAATTAGGATGCACTATCACAATAGTCAAACAATCATGTTCCTGTTAAGAAGATTTTTGCTCTGTTTTTTTATAAACAAATAAGATTCCTGCTGCTCTACGTTCTCTAATCTCAAAACAATGGCAAAATGTTAGGGTACGGTACACTTGGATCATTGGAAGTTTATGTGTTTTTTAAGGAAAAAGGTTCATTTTTATAGGAAAAAAATTGCCATGTCCTCGAAAAAAAAATGCCATGTCCTAAACGTGCCCTTAATTAATCGTTGCTTACTCTAGAGCTAAAATATGGTGCCCACCAGCCAACTGCATCGCTAGATGCAATTAATCACGGCCTTACGGTTGCTGTGCTAGCTTTATAGATCGATAGGATAGCCGTGTTGATGTGCTCATCACTACTAACATTAATTATCACCTACATTTTATTAAAAAAACGAAACAAAAGGTTTTCTTTAGTTTGTCTTTTCTTATCGATTAGATTTTAGGCATACTAAAATTAGAAATACACATGCACATTGCTAAGCTTTGTTTGAAGGTGAGCAGAAGAAGATAAGATAATTACGTAAGATGAGGTATCTCATTATTAACTAAGTAATTAATTATTAGGTATTGAAATTTTAAAAAATTGATTAATATGATTATTAAAGAAACTTTTATATATGTTTTTTTTTTAAAAAACGTTTAGTAGTTTAAAAAGTGTGCTAACGAGAAATAAGAAAATTTTTCACCTCAACCTCCTAGCCTAAGTCTATAGAACTGCAGTAATATGCAAATTTAGTTCATTCAAACTATAATTTTGTCATTTATTTTCATCTAAGTTTGAATACTTTTATATGTAATTTTGTATTTGTTTATGAATTATAAATTTATTTCATGTTTAGGTTGGAGTAAATCTATTGTTCAAACCTTTACTAAAAAGAAGGGATTTTATTCTTAATAAGTAACCATAAGAACGAGGAGAATCATTTGGCAATTCATCCCAGATAAGAAATTTTTGGAAATTCCATTCACTTGAAATCTAGACTCTATATTAATTAATATAGGCACTTTACACCAATTTAACCACACTGTTATTTGTTAAAAATTAAAACCGTAACAGAAACAAACGCTCTTTAAGTACATGCAAATATAACATATCCTTTGGCCCGATACATCTTTAATATAAATGTTAAATTTATTTTTATTATAAAAAATTAAAGGGAAAAATTTATGACAGCGAAGACGACCATGGCAATCAGTGGATAACGTACGGGCGTACTTCTGTTGAAAATAATGCACTTTATAGCTTATACTTTGACCATCATTAATGGGCACGCATCGAAATTATTTTATGGCCTTTTCAACGGGGCAGATAGGGGGTGTTTGGCCAGGGCTATCTATATCTAATACGTTTGACTAGAGTTTAACTCCAACAAATTTAATTGTGAAGTAAAATTAGGGCATAGTTGGAGAGTCGGGACAACGTTGCTCCACATTACAATTGTTTTTAGCTTTGGTCTAGCCCTGCTCCACTTTTTTTAAAAAAAAATAAAAAGGCTTTTTGTATTTGGTTCAGCTCCGCCTCAGAGACGAGGATAATTTTCTTCACAAAAGGTCAAAGTTTTAGGAAAGAAAGTTAATTAGCTAGCAATATCATCTTTTTATTTATTTTTCAACGGATGGAGCAAAACAGTGAAATGAAACGAGAATGAGATCAGATAGTAGATATCCACAGTAATAATAATATAATGCTTGTAGTTGGGACCGAAATATTGCCTGTACGTTATACAGCAATTATATAATGAGGCATACATAGCTGCTAATTCTGGGGCGCTTTGCTCTAATTGTGCTACAAACTTTTGGTCCATGCGTGGCGGTCTTCAATACATGCCTAGCACCTTTAATATGTGCATGCTCTCCTTGTTTTAATACCTTTCTTCCGAGGGAATCAGCAGGGGGCATGCAGTGGGTTGCATTACCTGTTTGAATGGGGTTGAAGAAAATGGCTTTTCACACCGAAAACACATATCGGTTTTGGCATGAGATTCTAGCTAGCCCAGCCATCCGATCCATAAGATGGCGTCTTGTTTGTAAGCTATAGTAGGACCTGAACAAGGGATGAACTTGTCGCTTTGAAGACTACATTGTACCCATGTTTTCGTGCCCGTCAAATAAGAAGAAGGAAGGAGCGGTAATGGGTAACTGGCAGGTCACGAGGGGTTAATGCTCCTTTGTAAGATTAATAAACATCCTGTACAGTGCTTTTTTAAAAAAATTATCCAGCTGAGCTTAGTCCTGTTCTGTTTTTTGGGGGGGAAAGAGTGATATTATTCAATCCTATAGATAATAAAAAAAACGCTCACATCTACATGTATTTTTCTAAAAGCTATACATACCGCTTGAAAAAGAAAATAGAGAAACCGATATTAATTCAGAACCATCAACTAAGTTGATGTATTTGGGTATACTTGACGGAGCCAAGTTTAATCCGACCCTGTAACTTTTGTAAAAATGCACCTTAATTAACCGACAAAAATAATGAAGAAACGCATAAAACACATGACAAAAATTATAGAAATCGACATTATACCAAAATACATTTTCATGCATCTAATTCTATAGGCACAAATCCCTGGCTCCACCTCTGTCTACCGAGTCCACATTGGGCTATTCCTAAAAGTTCGGCCACCAACTCAAGCTGCTTGCTCATCTATATCCGTTCTACCGGCTATCTTGCACGTCTCGTTGACATCACTACCAATCGACATACAATTAAGCTGTCAACGTTTTCGGTCCTATAATTTCAATGCATGCACGGTGAAGCTACCTACCTACCAAAAGCTGCTCAACTTTTCGAGTATCTTTAGTGCTTACTTAAATAAGTTTGACACTTAGTGTTAATTTAAACTATGCTTATCACAAATGAATGTGTAAATAAATTAATCGTGAACAATCTGCATGCACGATCCTTGGTAGGCATGAGATGGCTATGTCCGTTGGAAGTACGATCGATCGATCGTACGGCGGAGGAAACAAACAAGTGGCCAAAGGTTTCAGACCTATGGTTCTATTTATGCAGTTAACGGCGTCTGCTTTGTCTGCTCCGAATTAAACAGTAGTTATATATGACGGTAGCATTGTCCTTGTTAGCTAGGCTGTTTGTTTTGATGATCAATTAAGGGGGTCGCTTGACCACTTGATTCTAAATAGTTTATTTAGTTTGAGAAATGAAATAGGTTTATCACCGATCATTATTTAATTTTTAAGAGAACATACTAAGTGAAAAAATATAATGCGTGACCCACCAAATTTCGGAGAATGATTTGATTCCTCCAACCAAACAAACAATAACTGGGCCGAGCCACATACATAACATGGGCTATATGCCTTCGAGTCACATGCTCTCACATCACGAATTAGTAGGCCAAAACAGTATGGATAGGACACAAGTAGAGCCGTAGAGGATTGACAATTCTTTATTTAAGATGTAATTATTAGTTTTATAATTTAACTATATTCAATAAAGTAGGCTTTTTTTATACCCGCGGCTAGTTTTGAGACTGCTTAAATCTCACCATGTTTATATTCGCCCGTTGATGAGTGTGTAGCACTGTCACAGCTAAGCCCGGCATGAAGATGTGACAGTTTTAGAAACTATGCTTTGAAAAAGTTGGATCGATCTGGTAGGTCCTAGAACATTATAAGGACTGTCAGAGAAGAAAAAGAATATTATAGGAACTGAAGTGTATACAAATTAGTAGGCTGAATAAATTACCTAGGCTCTGGTCCATATTCTCCATAAGATTTGTTATTTATTCTTACCTTACCACTTGTAAAGGCTAGGACTTAGAAGCTAGTACAAAAGCCATATATATACTCCTTTTCCAAAAATTAGAGAAAAGTAGTAGGGTGGATGGATACATAAGAGGTACTGAACCAATTAAACTTATGAACTGAGGGTTAGTATAAATCAACTTATTTTAGAAAAACGGACGAAGGAAATAATGCATTTAAAAAAACAGAAAATCCAAATGGAATTTAACAAAGATGATAAAAGAAGTTGCTAAATTTGACATCTAGCCTATTTCAAATTAAGGGTCATATTAAAATGTTGGCACTATGTAACTTACAAGGTTTTGAAGACACATGCAATGGTAGCAGCTGCTCGTATCCATTATCCATCCATATACCTGTGTACACCCTAGGAGGATAATAGCTATATCCATTTGATATGCGTAAACTCGGACACTAAATGTTTAAACTCGCGTTCACATTAAAAAATATTAAATTTGGCTAAAATTTAGAGAAATGATTTATTATATAGAAGAGTAACTTTTTACAAATTTTGGTCTATTATTATATATGGGACCCACATATTTATTTTTCTCATCTAATGGGTTACCCATATTGTCGATCAATAAAACTCAGTATCACACATATATACACACACATTGTATTTAAAGTATGTAAGTATCAACCGATATGAGGGAACAAATAAATCTGTAGCGAGAAGAAATTTTTATACAGGTTTAAATTCTCGAAAAATATAATAGCCTTACACCTATTTGACTAGAGACCGATGTTACCGTTATATCAATATCTCATAAATAGAAAGAAAAAAACTACTATAATCTATAATCTATAACTAGTATAGCGCTCAGGTATAATTATTGATGACTGTTGAGTCTCTTTGACTCGATGAGATTTGTATTATATTATATTGACTCTCTTTCCTTATTGGAGTTTTTCCTTATATACTTTTATTTAAGTAGAATATAACTTTAGATACCGAGTAAAATTTTATATTTATTTTCTTATCTGAGACTTATTTTTTATCTGCTTAAGATTTTATCTATTTTCGTAGGCTTTTTTTTCGTAAGAACTTGGTATGATACTCCTATTGAAATATATGCACGTTTACATAGTATCTCATATGACACATAATTATTATCTAGACATGATTATTAGATAATAGCTATTTTATTTGGATATGGGTGGATATATATAAAATTGGGTATAGATATAGATTACCCATTATATTCCCCGGTGACAGCCCTAAGTGGTGGCCCTGCCATGAGGGTGGGGGCTCTCGAGCCCCTATTATCGGCTCTAAGCCTGTAAAATCCCACCAAAATTTTCTCCCATAGTTTCTATGATAAGATGGACTAGAGCTGAGGTTAAACAGAGGATTTTCAGCCATCCACTATATTTCTCCACTGTATTTTCTCCTAGTTCCGCCCCTGAGCACGTGTGTGATTGGCACGTTTTAATTAATAGAAAATCAAATCTTATCAAAGTACTATTTAAAGTGCCAATATTTTGATGGGGGTACATTTTGGCTTCAAACCAAAATGGCACTAAAATATCACACGCATGAATGGAAAATGGAAACAATTAAAAACCTCCATCGATTATCAATGGACATGTATGGTGAAATGGAGTGAGTAGGATATATGTCCGCCCACTGATGGTCTGACATCTGACTTCCTTGCCTACAGTCAGCAGTTATAGGGGCGCAGATATATATTTGGTCCACTGTCGTTTTTTCCTGGGCAAACAAAAGCTCACACAACAAATTACCTAGGCTGAGATAACTGATGGTTATAAATTCTTTTAAAAAAATAACAACATTCATACAACATATATATATATACACACACAACACAATATCTTATATCTAAGCTCACCTTATACATCGAGAAATAAAAAAACAAATACAACACATAAACAGTATTAGTATTATTTCTGAATTTATCAATTTTTTAAATGTGTATATTGAGTTTGATTTATAGTAGAGTGATAGTTGTTATTATACTCTACACTATCAATTCCTCTTAGAATATTTTACATTAAATTAAAAAATATATGAAAGTACATCTTCTCAAAGAGGAATTAGAATCTACTCCAATCTAACACTCCAAAGGCTAGAACGTGGCCAATCTCAACAGCATATATATTAGATGTCATGCTGCTGCTATAGTTGTATCTAATCCGCTATATTTTAAAATAAAGAGAGTAGTAATTGGTTAATCTCAACAGCATTATGGATCCTGCTAGAAGTAATCACGGTGCAAATTAGTAAAGACGTCATTCATCGGAATTGTAGATAGGATCAGGAAGGCAGCGAGAGGATGAGATACGATGGGCATGTCATACAATAGATTGGCTCTAAAATTGGCACACAGTCTGCATGTTGGATTCTTTTTCAATAATCCACAGTGTGATGATACAATATATCAAATGTTTAGATCTTTTTATTAACATGTAAAAAAAAAGTTATCAATTAATATAGATATAAATATAGAAAAGTTTATATATAGATAGATAGCGATATGATATATATAAATACACACAGACATACACATAGATATTACACATAGACACAATTGAGCTATACGCTGGTATAGATTCTCGCTAGATTCTGAGAATTACACGCAGACACAATTGGGCTATACGCTGGTAGGGCCATATATATGCAGACAGACACAATTGAACTGTACGCTGATTGGTGTGGGCAAAACTTTCCTCGTCTCGGTTGCTAGCGACAGAAAACGAGCGACGCGAGCAAACCGGGGGATTTGCAGTGCAGCGGCAAGAGGTCGGGACAGGGATTCTGCGGTGGCGCCGGTGCTCGTCTACGTGGTAGGAAGAGCCCGTCCGGGCACCTGATCTCGCTCGCTGCATCGTGAGGCCTAAGGAGACAGGTTCTTCTTTCTTCCGTAAAAACCGGTCCTCGAAAAAACCAAACCGATTTTGCTCCCTTTTTTTCCGGCTCAGTTTTATATTTTCTTTTTCGTCGAGCTTTTCTCGGTTGCTATTTTAGAGGGGGAAAACGACTTCTCAAGAAACCGAACCAATCAAACCGAGCATCCACCCCTGGACCCTGGAAACATTTCATTCATCTACACTCTTTACGTTAAAGACTTTTTATCGTGATAGGCCGAAGCTTCACGAGGTTGTGGTCAGAAACTTAGTAGGAGCAGAAGAATTAGCTGGCCAACGGACATAGCTTCTGTACTTGAAGAAACTAGTCAAGTGCTAAAGAGAGAGCCAACAAAATGATTTTTGTGTATATCTTGCATAATCTTGTGTGTTGGAATTGTTGTATAGGCTAAGGCCATAGAGAATAATTTCTAAATATATACATGTGAATTTTAGTCCCAACTTACTTAGAGAAGGAACCTTTTCAAAGGAATGTTTTATGTCCTCGCTTGTGAGAGAGGCTAAAGAAATATACACGCATTTGCTTGCCTCGCCGAGGGCTAGGCACAAAGGAGCGTATGCCATATATGCATTGAACGACACACTAAAATTGATTTTTTTATGACGTGATTTTCTTTTACTATAAATTTCAATGAATTATCTAGTGTTTGATTTTGAAACTCTCCCTAATCATGTGATATGATATTTCTATAAATACCAAGAGTTTTGTTTTGCTGCAAATCTCAACGAATTATCAGGAGTTCGATTTTGGAACTCACCAGAGATTGTGTGGACATCCTAATCATACGTCATATTATCTCTATAAATACCAAGATGCCATATTGCTTGATGGTGTGCACAAGAGAGCAGGTTTCTGAAACCTCATCTTCGACGTCCTACACTTGTGAGAGAGAGCAAATAAGATTTTTGAAATTGCTATGCTAGACTGCTGGCAGTTCGTTTACCACAATTCATCTTCCTCGCTTCCTGGTCACCCAGTACCATATGTCATCCATGCAGTATGTGTTGTGCCAGCTCAAAATCGAATCATCTGTACATCTCTATCATGTTTGGTATTTTTATCTATTCATATGTAATAATTTCATTTGCATATCTAAGATCGTATCCATAAGATGTTCTATTAGTTTATATATTTAATATTATAATTTATTTATAAAACAAATTAAATCCATATGCATTTATATTTTAAACATTGGGTGTAATCGGTTTCATCATTTTTTTTCAGTATTTTCAGTTGGATTTTAGGTTGGGCTATCCAGTTCAAGCCATAGTGGATGTCATAGATTTGTACAATCTAATGGACTAACTTGATGGGGGTAATGACTACCTCACCTTTATATTATGCCCCGTCGCAGTCAAAATTTGATGTTTGTGAACCCAACAGTTTCATTTAATCGTGATAGATGTTTCATAATCCTCATTTTGCCCCCTAACGAAGCAAAAAGGATTAGTTGGCTATAGCATGCCAATTTGTATAAGATTGTATAACCATCATTTGTTGATTGTATTGTCATTTGTTAATCTTTTCT
This sequence comes from Oryza coarctata, assembly GCA_030770085.1. NCBI lineage: Eukaryota > Viridiplantae > Streptophyta > Magnoliopsida > Poales > Poaceae > Oryza > Oryza coarctata. The sequence continues at coordinate 7,530,292 of CM061463.1, read as the reverse complement.
AATTATAGTTACTGTTATAGTGTGCTTGTTGCGTGGTGATCCTAAACAGATAATGTATGTAATTCAATGTAAGTGGCACATTTTAACTAAGTTGACTTTTGAAATATTCTATGCCCTCAGCATGGTAAAAGATTCCAACATATGATTAAAAAAATGCTATAATCAAGCTTTTCGATCCTTATGGATGATACGTAGTCAAGCCATCAAGACATTAACTCCCGCATCTTCAAGTTTTTATAAAACATTTTTTTCACTTTGAACCAAGTCAACATCTCACTGGGTTTTCAAAGAAACGAGGAATGGTAAATACCCAAGTTTTCTTTCTCATTCAATAATACAACCAGCTTTCTATCCCGATATAGTGGATACCGATGAGTATATGATGGAGTTGAGGGTTGAGTCCTATATAATATACTGAAAGGGTCCGACGATTCAAACGTAAATTGTGGTGGAATGGTAAATAAAGTGTGTCCTAATCATATAATTTTATAAATAAAATACTTAATTAAAATATAGGTGCACGAAGTGGTCTCTTGGTCCGCAATGGTTATCGAAGTGTCAAACTCTTGCGCGAACCCTTCGTCGGTCTTGGGCTTTATATGTGAGAAAACAAACAACACATAAAACCACTGCTAAAAGCAAAAAAAAATGAATATATGAAATATAGTGCCATTGAATAGATGAGGATTTTCGAAGAATTTTGAGACTTAAATGAGGTCAAACAGAGTCACAAATAAAAATATATGGATTTTTAAAGTTTAGAAGATTTTTTTGAGGGATAAATAATTTAACAATAGCTAGAATATTCAAGGAGAAACATAGTGAGAAGAAGGGCTGCCACCTTCCACAGGTGAGAACAGGGTGACAGTGACGGGAAAGTGGAGGAGGTGTTTTGAAAGATGGAATAGTGGTTCAGGGGGTAAGAAGATGGTTCTAGGAATGTTGGAGGAGGAAGATGATGTTTGGATGTATGGTTTTTATAGTTGTTTTCTCGAAGATGACGAGCGTGCATGTGGTGTCACGAATCGCACAAGGTACTCGAGTAGCCTTTCACGATCGTCATGATGGGATGCGGCTGAATAAAGCGTTGAGCATGTCTGCTACTACTTGCTTTGTTTATTGGTTGGCTCATGTGCATGCATGCATAGGGTTGCAGCTCGACTAGTCTTTAAGGCCTTTAGACAGGAGCTAGTAAGGAGATGGTGGCTTCTGATGGCTATGCCATTATGACTAATGCATGCATGCATATTTTTGGGCTATAGCTACTTTGCTTGTCTCTTTGGTATGTGTAGAGTTTCACTTGTGATGACTAGATGGCTAGCATGCATACTAACTACAAGGCTAGGCTACTACACTACAACTTGTCTTTTATGCATGCATGGGAAAGGGAGATGATGGCTTAGGGGGTATGCTTCAACCTACAACGTAATTAAAACTAATAACCTACACACATGGCTATTTTGTTGCTTGTCTTTTTCATGAATAGAAGTATCGTATGCATGTGTAACTCCTCGAGTGAAAAGACAGGTGAAGGCAGGTGCATCAATTTGCTTGAGACAAAATTGGATGGTTGAGGCTGCGCTTTCGACCAGAAAAGATAATTGCGACATTGTTCGAAAAGATGGAAGATGGAAGGCTAGGGAAATCCTAGCTTTTGCCATTTTACCCACACGTGATTTCTTAAGTGAAAGGATGGATGATTGCAGTCACATTAATTGGGCTAGACATAAAATAAAGTGATGGAATCGGTATAAAGATAAGAAGGGAAAACTGAACTCCGAGTCTAAGAAGATATTTTTTTAAAATAGAACATGAACATTCGTCGATCGGTTGAGGCCTAAAAATAAATTTAATTTTTTTTAATTGAAGGGATTCCATTTGGCACAATCAAAATTTTTGAAACTGAAAATTTGACCCATGAAAATTTTTAGAGTAAAAGACAGATTAAATGGCACTATTAATAATTTTTTTTAAAAAGATTTTTAGAAAATAGCGGGTATTACACAAAGTCCTCACCGTTGTTGCCATCACACTCCTCTTTCACAATTGTTTAATCATCATAAATCTCTTTTTATTACAATGTCCTTATTCCTCATGTGAACAACTTAAATTAAAATAGAAAACATAATTTAATTTGAGCACAAACATATGGTAGGGCTATGTATATAAAAAGACAAGATATAATCACCATCTTTCTTATAAATTGGAAGGAACCTAAATCTTATATAATCATATTTTTTATAAATGGTAAATATCCTAAATATCAATGAGGAAAAAATATTTATAAAAAGGGTAGTTTAAACATAGTGAACATCAACACCAGATCATTCTTTATTTAATATGCCACATATTATTTTATGGAGGGGTAAATAGTTCATACAAATATTATATCCTAATACTCTTATAATTTTTTTACTACCAACAGACTAAACTATTAAACTTTTTCTAAATATATATTAAGAATGCATGAATACATCAAATGTTAATTCATAACTAAAACAACATGAATTTAAAGATAGAAATGTTCTTGTGATATTTATGTTTTGATTAAATTAATAATCTTATTGTTACTTGCTTGAATATTTTTTATTGTGCTTCTATAGAATAAGAAAGTCTTAATTTCTTATATATAGAACTTTTAACCATTATCACTTGTAGTGGTGATTATGAATTGTTACAATTGTTATTTTGATATAATCGCTTTTTCTGTTTCTATAGGAAAAAATAGAAAAAAATCTTTCTTACGAGAGTTTCCTGTTGAAGTCAAAATTAAAGAAATAGATAAAGTATAAAATTGGGCAAAATGATTAATGCAAAATGACCGTCCTAAGAAAAGAACTGATAAAAAATTTGACTACTCAATCCTCTAGAGTGCAGGCACATACAATGAGATCTGTGTGGAGGGGCAGGGATGCAAGTGAGGTGGATTATCACAGTTCTTATTTAATTTTGTGTTCTAAATTTTGCGCTGGCAAATAGAAAATAAACTATCAAGTAGGTTTTTTAGTGGATAATGGGATTGGCCATTTACATCCCTATGGAGGGGTTTGATTTGATTTTGGCTAGTTTAGAAGAGTATGGGGTCTTACTTTTCTGGTTGTGTTGGGTTTGGTGTCCCGGCGCATGTTAGATTGACGCCATTTGCATCGACGGCATGCTCTGTTTAAGTGCTTTGCTGAATTGCTCTTCTCGAGCACTCAGAGCACCGTTTGGTGAAGGCCACGTGACTGCTGTGGTTTGCATCCTTGATGAGGTGGGGCCAGCTGTGAGAATTCTAGAAACATCCGAGGCCAAAGGGGATAAGCAGTCGTGTTTATAGGCTATTCAAACAGAATTTAGCGTTAACGAAATTGTTCTCTTTTATGTATGATGATGTTTGAGGTGAAATCCGTGACAAGTTCATTGTAGTTGCATCGGCCACGGTGTACATTAGTATATGCCTTATTAATCCACGTCAAGGACTCTCATGGCAACTCGAACAATATATAAGACGTTGCCGGCCGCCGTGCCGTACCATACCGGAGTATGGAGACCCATCGACCGGCAACATTGTGATCGGCGGCTCGGTGCATGCCATGGCGCCGCTATCCCTCCGCGTCATGGCACACCGTGCGCTCCTCGCGAGCCAGCGGCTGGAGCTGGAAGACGACCTGTCGCCGACGTGCCGGAACGACAGCTTCTGCGTCACCTGCGCCCCTCCTTCAACTCCCACCGCTGCAAAGCCTGCAAGGACCACAAGGAACGGCGGCTCCACCACGTCGTCGTTGTTGACGAAGCTTGGCGTCCCCTCCTCGTTTGCCAGGGACGACGACACGCCCATGCCCGACCTCGTCGCCTCCGCGGCGGACTACACCACGCGGCTGCGCAGGGACGCCGGCCTTATGCGTCGGCTGCGGCACCGCATAGTGCCCTCACCACCTCCGCTCCTGCGGCGAGGAGCGCATGCAGCGGCCGGCACTGCGTCCGCCGCACGGGCGACGGGTGGGGGTTCCCTTACCTGGAGCGCGTCCTGGGCGACCCGGTGGCGGACGACAGCGGCGAGCTGCTTTTTGCCGATACTGAGGAGCGTGCCGGGAGCGTGCTCGCTGTGCGGCGGCGAGGTGCCAGACCGGCTTGGCGACGGGCCGCACTGTTCGGAGGCGTGCGCCGTCGAACACCGCCGGGAGGTGGCGGCGGGAGGCCATGCGCGCCGCCCGGGAGCTGGCCAGGCTGCAGATCGGTTAATATAGAGTAGCAACAAACTAGGCACGCAACTCGTCTAGCTTAGCTGGGCTGATCAGCAGTATCAGCATCTTGTTTGGTTTCAGCTCCCATCTGGTTCATGTTGCTATGCCTATCGTTAGTATGTACAAATACAAATATTAATGAGCATCCATTGATTATCTCCGGTTTTACTTCACTTATTTACTTGTCATAGTTGATGTTATTATTCAATCTTTGACCGATATAATTTTTTTATAAATAAATCCAATCTACTTAGGTTACAACAAGTTTTAGATGCATATGCATGCTCAGAATCGATCATTCGATTGAAATGTGAGAAAAATAAGTGCACTGGGTAGCAATCGCAATGGCTATATCCTTCAAAATTTTGGGTATATAGTTCCAGGAAAGTACAGAATCATCGCAGTTCACATCGTTATATACGCATGCTAAATATCACCAATCTCCTTTGAAAAAGTACACTCCGGGAGCCAAGAATCAAAAATGCTCTGCAGCCCTGATTTATAAGTAGGGTGAAGAGGCCTTACACCAAGTTCCTCTTTTAGCCGATACACCAAGTATCTCTTTTAGCCGAGCGTCAGAGACCCGTTTCTCACCAGCTACAATTATGCCCTGAGTAGCTGATACTGCACTCAAAACTAGCTACAATCCATTATCAAACTAGGATGTCTTCTCTCAACCAAGCTCCGAGCAAAAGCGAAAACTTCAGCTCTTGGAGCAGGATCATCATCCACCAAATTGTATATTCTCCTAGAAAAGTGAAGATGCAAAACATGTGGAATCAATTATCAGACTCCAAAGGTCCAGAAACAAAGTGTGTAAATTGGCCGTGCAGTCCCATATTTGTTCTTCTGATTTGTGAATTACTACAAGTTAACACTAACACGGGTTCAAATGAAAGATTGGAAATATTCTTGAAGGCAGCAGAAAATGCAGAAGGTAGTAGCAGTATCAAATGCTGGAGAAGGAGAAGGCCTTGCACTTATGATGCTCATGCTAGCCAGGATAGCCTGATAAATGTCAGCTACATGAAGACGTGCAGTGTATTGTTTGGACTCCCTCAATTTCTGTCTTCGCGGCAAAGATTTGCTCTTAGCTATCGTGTCCACAACACTACAACAATCAACAATGATCATTGCAATTAGGAGATCATCAGAGAAGAGTTATAATAATGACATTTAGAAAGCAAGTATTGGTAACTGGAAAAGCCTCCGATGAATAAATTTTCCCATTTTCATCCATTACATACTTCACAAGTTTGTAGCACTAGTTAAAAAAAAGCTACTGTATTGGTTAAAATCAGATAAAAAGTGCTCCAAATCTTTAATTTCAAAAGGTTGATTTTATTGGTGGAAATCAGAATTTCAGTAGCCAAGTCATGCGAGTAAACATAACTTTTTATTCGAAGAAAGCAAAACAAAATGGACTGAAATATTAGCTGGCTGAAACCTTCTTCCTGGCCCGTATATTCCACCCAAACGAAATATAAAGGCTGATAGATCTAGGTCATCTATGACATTCAACTATCCTTTTTCGGCAGCATATCTTAATTTGGCAGATTCGCTCGTTGGATTCACCGTATGACTGCATGTATAGCAGATTCTTCAGCTTTCAGTTAAACAATTACTGCAGAAACACTCATGAAAAGCCACTTACTCTTCATCAACCCATGCACCACCACAATAACCATACACACCTGTAAAAGAATAAGAATTACAGGTTATTCTATGGTCCCCAAAAAAACCTTTAGGCTACTTTGCACACTTATGATATGTCCAGTTAACCTGAAAAGTTGGTGTGAACTTTTTAATGCTAATTATATTTACTTGTTGAAGAAAGATAGCATAACCGTTGTAGATTACTGTCGCTTAGTGTTCTTTGCAGATCGTGATGTGAAGAAAGAAACTGTAGGAATTAGATGCAAATAATCATTAAGTTAAATTTAGATGGTATTCAAATCAATCAAACTGTTGTCAACAAGCAATTGAGAACGTACAGGATCACCGATTCCAGGGATGGGTGGAACGGAGATGAGCAAATGAGTTGCATCTTGCAAGGACTTGAGATTCGCCAACCTGGAATTGACATAAACAGCAGCAATCATGTGAACTGATCCAAAACATAACAACTCATGTACAGGAACACAAAAATGTAGCAGCAACACATGCTGAACAACAAAGAGGGATGGTAGAAATCACATCAGCACAGAGGATCGGCCATTACTATTGTGCATCGAACCTCGAAGGAACAAGATCAAGAACATCAAGTAGAATTAGCACCTGCTGCTTGTGGCATCGAAGACCGAAGCATCCATACCCAGCATCTCCAGCTCCGTCTTCTTGGCAGGGCTGGTGCACGTCCCGGACACCCTCCTGCATCAATCCAGAGAATCAGACGGAAACAGCATGAGAATCCGATCCAAAAATGGAGAGGGTTGCATCCGCCGCTCGGTGGGAAGCACGCGATGTCGGTCCCTGCGCCCGTCGCCGACCGCCGCGCGTGAGCTCCAGCGCCTCGCCGTCGACGTGTGCCACTGCTCTCCGTGACCAGCTCTGCCGCGTGTTCTCTTTAACTTGGCTGCTCTTCTTCAGGCCAGCATGTAGTAGAAGACGAACTCGGATTTGAATCGAGTTGAATTGAGATCAGGAACAAATATGTATCAATTCTAAGGATGGGAATATTTACATGATTCAATAACAGGGATTAGTAGTAGCCATCAATAGGAAAGACTGAAAATCAATGGCACGGCAAGAGGGAATATGGTGCTGCACAATGGGGATGGTAGACATCACACGCTCATGAGTCACACAAACCAAACCTGAAATGCTCTATCTGTTTGTACAGACACAAATTAAGCTTGTTTCTATGGTCACATAATAAGCCACAGCCCACAGAATGTACTCCTTGCTGTTTCAAATGGAAGATTCTTATTTATCACCGTAGTGACTGAACATCAAGCAGAGCCATGTACAGTTGTGTGCCACCTACAAATGTTTGCACCGCTGCACTCTGAACAAGGACAGCTTATTCAGTTGCAATTCACTCACAAGATGAGCACAGCACTAACCGAATAACCATGAAATGGATTTTATTACAGCCAGTGCAAATTTGAACAGCTAGTTAGTTTGCCCACTGGGCAAGCATACAAAATACACTGTTTATTATTATTGGACACCTTCATGTTTGGTTAGAGCAAACTTAGATCTGCTGCAGACTAGTGCCATTGCAATGCGTCGAGGGCCTGCTTGTGGACATGGGTGTCTCCAGATGCCACCACATTGAAACCTACAAAAAACGAAACAGGGAGAGTTCAGCATCATATGTATCACAAAAAACTGGTTGTGTGCCTAACGGCAGAAGCTGGAGACGTAACCTATTTCCATTATCTAAAACAAATCACAGAAAACAGGAAAATGCACAATTGGAGCGGCACCAGTTTTAGCTAAATTATAATGTATCAAAGCCTTTAAAACAACTATTATATGATATAGAAAGGATTGCTTATCAGAGCCAGAGGGTCTTATCAACAAGACTTCAAGAACGGGAGGGGTGCAATGCAAATACGAAGAAATTGAAATAAACATTGTAGAGTCATAATGCGAAGACTGGAAATTATACTTTCAGGCCGTGATTCCGCAGAGACAGGCCAATGGAGCTTGTTTCCCTTCCAATCTGTTATTGAACCTCCAGCTCCTTCAATCACTGGTACCAATGAGAGAAAATCGTACGGCTGCACAACAGAAAGAAATAAATTGCTCATAAAAAACAAATACAGATAACACTTGTTGATTCAATGAATACAAAAGGATGGTAAACCGAGTACTTCTTCCACACTGGTCAACCAAGACATAAACGAAATGAACCCAATTTAAATAGCTCAACACAGACTCAGTTTGCTTGGGCCTGGTTTATTTCCAGCCAGAAAAGAGAGCAAAGAACAAACCCTTGTGTGATTATAAAATAAAGAAACTATTATTTTGCAACAAAAATAAATACACATACATGGTAGAGTCATACCTTCAATCCTGATTCAACAACAAGATCCACAAAACCAGAAGCAAGAAGAGCATAGGCGTAGCAATCGCAACCATAGAGGGGGACTTTGACCTTGCATCAGAAATAAGTAAAATAACAAATGTGTAACATCAATGACTGCAACAGGCTTACTTTAAAGTGAGATTGTAATGCTCAATAATCCATACCTTATCTCGTACACGAATAAATGCATCTTCAGCTTCTCCTGCAAAGAGATGTGGACTTGTTGTATATCTGACGCACAAACAACATTTGCAATTATCCATGGGAAGTAAGAAATTCAAGACTGTAATGTCATCAACGGTGCTTCATATCTTAGATCCACTCCCTCCATTTCAAAATGTAAGGAATACTATGGTCTTGAATCAAGAGAATGATGAGAAAATAAATATACAATCCTTTCTTAGTGAAAGTGTTACTTACAAACATTAGAGACAGGGGGGGGGGTCAAATGTCAAGGAATTCACATATATGCCTTGAGTTTTCAAAGAATAAGAAAATCGCATATGCCTTATAAAAGGAAATGGAGGGAGTAAAATATAATATACATACAAGTAAGCTTGTGCCAGTACATTGCAGGGGCGAACAGATATTTCTTGTCCATTTAAGGTTGTTTTCTTCCCATCCACACCAACCCATCTTTCTCTCAAGATTGGCTGATCAATAATGCCAATAACCTAATTAAGGAAGAACATAAGTCCAGAATAAGTAATAGAAAGTCCTCATAAAAAAGAATTAAGCCATAGAAAGGGAACATTGAACATCTAGACTATACAATACTAAGACCAGGTGCTCAGAAAGACAACAAATATGAAACTATGTTGAATAATTAAATTAATGTTTTGGAAATTGCATACCATGTAAAGGTAGTTTGACAATATCAACAGATTCAAGTTAAATTACGAGTGCATATACTTTTACATGACCAAACAACATTACTAAATTCTGTTAACAAAGTGGCGAAGAACAAAGAAATACAAGGGAAACAAAGATAGCTGGGCATGGACAAAGAAAATTAGCATACCGGCTTCCCCTTGTGCAGAAGTGAAATAAGCGTACCAAACAGAGGCTTGCCTACAAACAGCAACCACCATAGTTACATTCAAATTAGTTCGGCCAACTAGAATACTCCGCAATTAAGATTCAATACCAGTTATGAAGCTCTTCGTTCCATCTATGGGGTCCAAAACCCAAACATAATCAGCAGACTTCTCCACACATCTCCAGCCATTTTCCTCACCAAAACTGCATGAACCCAGTAGAAAAATCACAAACATTATTTATCACATTGTAATGGGTGTATCAGAACTCAAGAAGTGAATTAAAAGAAACTTGTAAAATCATGCCAAATCTCACACAGCATGGGAAGGGAAGCTCTTAAGAATGACTGACACCATTGCTTCTTCTGCTTCTCTATCTGCAATAGTCACGGGACCTGGACAAAATATAGTCAATCCAGTTAGCTATTCAGCTTAGCAAAAGAAGCAACCATTCGTCTTTTCAGTAACTTTAGTTTTGTACAATGTTCAGGATTACAGCTCCAAGGATATCACGCACTCTGATCCTCCTTGTCGATGATCTCAACGCGCTGCCGGAAGTACTTCCTGAGAACCTCTCCCGCCGCGTCCGCCGCCCTCTGCGCCACCTCCACCAGCCGCTCCACCCTCACCCCCTCCTTATCAGCCGCCGCGGCCACCTCCCAGCGGCCCGCCGCGGGTGCCGGCGCCCGAACCGAGCCCATCCTCCGACAGCCTGTCACCCCGCCCGCCCGAACCGCCGCCGCCACGGACCCGGGGAGAAATCCAGAGCGGAGGTGGCGCGGGGCAGCGCGAGCGTGGGGGAGGGGCGAGGCGGGTGGGAGTGGGGCGGCGGAGGTGGCCGGGTGCATTTGGGCAGGGAAAGCGGCGGCCGCTCACCGGCTGTGGGTGGGGAGGTGAGGATTGAACGGTGGCGTCGAGCGGGAGGGAACGCCAAGCTCCCCCGCGGCGGCGTGGATGCGGTGGGTTTTGTTAGGTTTTTGGCCGCGCCGCCTGCGGGTTTAAGTTGCGGGGTAAGATTAAACTGATTGTCACCCATAAATTTATCGTTCTCTTTTTATAAAAATGTTAAGAGAGATTAGAAAAAATTAAATGTCACGTATAATGGCTTTAATAAAATGCTACCATCTTTATAATAATATTATTAAAATATTGCTTAATAGCTTGTCACTTTTGTTAAAATATCGCTTTTAGGTTTTAAGCTCGATTCTTTTTTTAAAAAAAAATCTCAGATTTGTCACGTGAATGGAAGATTTTGCTTAATCTGGTCCCGTTCTTGCTTGCTAGCTAGCCATGGACAAAAACTATACGTTAAGCTGAACATTAGCCCTATATTTTGTTATAGGCTAAAATTTATTTAAAAGCATGAGATGAAGAACTTTAATTTTATGTTGAAAATTCTATCACAAGTTAGTTTTAAAAAAATGAGAAAAAGGTAACACCAAAATAGAATATGCAATACAGTCATTTAGGAAAGGGCCGAATACTACATTTGAGGAGGAAAGTGGTGATTTTGGTAAAGTTGATGACATTTATCCTGTTATAATCTATAGGCTGGTTGTACTAAATAAATCCATCTGAAAAACGTAAACGTAAGTCAGGAGGAAATGTTTTATCTATACTTTAATTTGGTATGCTAATTTAAAATTATAAATCACCTTATAGTACTAACTCTTCGAGAGTAGTGAAAAACATATAAGCACATAATTTATAATTCTTAAGAAATAAATACATGCATACTGCTTTACATCATATTGAAGCCCTTATATTAGTCCCTACATGAAGAACATATTTTTCCCTAAATCCTCCTAAATCAAGTCAATTATTTTTAATGAAATGGTGTGAATTTGAACACGTGAATTTGTTCCACGCATTGACACATGTACAAGGCCTGGCTACCAGGCTCTTAGAGAGTTAGCTACGTGATGTGGAGGTTCATTAATTATAACTGCTTCAAAATTTGCCCATTACGCAGCATTGATTGTACATCACGTCCACACATCCCCTTCAGAACAGCTACCAACTTAATTGTACGAGTTGGTTTGAATGATATAATCTCAACTATTTAAATGTTCCAATTACTATACCATTTAATACCAAACTTGTATCAGTAGAGCAACGCGATAGGCATGTACGTAGTCACTTGGGCTAATGGAAAGGTATGAAGTCAGGCGATTTCGTTTGAAATATAGGATGCGAAAATCCTGTTAAATTCCTGTGTTTTAGAGAAAAAAAACTTAATTCGAAGAATTAAGACATAGTACAGAGAAATTCTTTGATAATCGACGACAACGCAAATGAAACTATATCTCTTCATGAAGCTCACATGATCGCATGGATATATCATGCCTACTACTTTTGTTTATTGCACTAACAACGCCCACCCAGAAGAGGGCGACGTGAGGGTAACCAGGTTCTCTCGATCTAGATAAAGATCAAAGTTCATCACAGATATGTACGTCCAGTCCGTATCATGAAGCTCGCTTTAATTTTTCTACAGTTCGAGCCCTCAATTACTCATTACAAGCCAAAAACAAAAAAAAAACAAAACAAAGCGAACGAATCGTCAAGACCCCCACCCCAATTGACCTTGCCATCTCTCCTATTCTCATCCAGATACGCATAATTATAATACGCAAAGCAAGCACTCCAAAGTCAAAAGGTTGGTTGGTTATAGTTTATTATAATCTCATACTCTACTACTAATAAACAGGACAGCAGGATGAGAATGCAGTTAGAGAAAAGAAAATCAATCATGCAGATCGAAGAAAACAAAGCTGATTGGCATGGCATGCATCTGATGCAATGCTGGAAAAAGATCCAGAGCAGATGGAACGGAACAAAGAGAAAAGAAAACGGCAGAGGAGGAGGCGGAGGAAATAGTAGATGGATTTACGCCATTGGCTGGGTGACGCTGGCTGCTGACCTCCGTTCTCCCCGCAGATGACGACGCACTCCTGCCTGTTGATTTCCGGGTAGTTTCCTCCTGGCCTTGGATTTGATTCAGCTTGCTGCTTGCATATTACCCACCTTCACGGTCAAAATCTGGGTGTGGAGTTGCTAGAATGGAAACCGCAAATATATTTACTCGTTAGGTAAACTGCGTGTCTCCGGAGAAGAAACCGATCGAAAGTGAGAATTTTACACACACACAAAAAAAAAAAACAGTTCAATCATACCAACGCGTGAAAAAAAAAATCCACAATTCTGAGTTGAATTATAGTCAAAACTTGGTTAGTTGTAAAACGCTCATCTCTGCGTCCGGGCAGCTAGGCAACAGCTGGACCCCCTACTGCTCCGTCTTTCTTGCGTCACCCATGCAGCATCAGCAGTCCAGCACCGCTAGTCTGATCTTTCTCTTCTTCTACTGGCTCTACACGTGTCGCCGGGTGGAGCCCGAGTCCACGTGGCGCGGAGGAAACTTGGGCGCCACGGCTGGAGGAGAGCCAAATGGGCCAGCGGCGACTGCACGACTGGGCCCCAAGGAGTCAGTCACACAATAAGCGCAGTTTGATCTCCCCCCTCCATCTACTACTAGCTCGACACGTGTCATCTGGGTGGGGCCGGAATCCACGTGGCACGGCTGGGCGGAGGAAGCTTGGGCGCCACGACTGGAGAAGCCAAGTGGGGCACACGCGTCAGATACCGACCCAGCGACTGGGCGAGTGGGGCCCAAGTGTCAGAGACACAGGGAGGGCGGGTCGCCCGCGTTAAGCAAACGACCCGACCAGTTTTATATAAGCGCGTGCACCCGCAGCGGCGGGGCGTCCCTAACCCACTTGACGTGGCTTCCTCGCTGCTTCGTTCGGCCACGTCACCCGCTTCCGCCTCCACCCTTTTTCTGTCCACCTGCTCCTCCTCCGCCTCGGCCTCACCGCCGCCACTTCCTCCTCTTCCCCCTCTCCCCGACGCGGTTCACCATGGCGAACCAGTAGTTCACCCAACGCGCGCGAGCTAGCTCCTGTGACGCCACCACTCGTGTTCGTGCCGGGCGGGGTCGCGCGGCTCTGCTTCCCTCGGAGGTGAGTGGACTCCCGGTGTCGCGACTGACTCTTTCTCTCTCTCTCTCTCTCTCCGGCGTGGCGTTTTGTTTCGGTGTGTTAGGCTTCTTCTGGTCTTGGCGCGCCCCCCCGTTCTTGTTGGGGGGATTTGGGGATTTGTTGGTTAGTGATGATGCTAGGGTTGTTTCGTGTCGCCTCGCGGGTGGGTGGGAGGGGGGAGGGGGGGAGGGGGGTGTTGGCCCGTTTGGGTGCTCCTGGGAGATTATTCGACCGAGGTCTTCGTTTGGGGGCTCTCGATCGGTCACGGATCGAGGATCTTTGAAGCGGAATTTCGCTTCTTAGCCTCCTGGGATTTTCGATTGGGGCTAGATTCTCGGGGGATTCGAGTCGCGCATGGCGGGGGGAAATGGGGATTGGTTGCGATACCCCGTCGAAGTTCTCATGCATAGGTGGTTTTACGATTACCTCTTCTTCAGTGCCTTTTTTAGTTGCCACTGGATTGTTGATTGTGGTAAAAGGAAAAAACAGTTCCATAATATTGTCAAATGTTTGGGTTCTGCGCTATTGCTTCAGCAAGATTTTTTCATTTTCCTGCTTAATTAGTCTATCATCTAAAAAAGAGTATTATAAGTATCCCCCCGCTTTTCACTTTTCATGGGTGATTTAGTGTCCAAGTTGGACCGGCTGTTGTGCGATTCTTGGAGGCTTTTTAGATTTTCCTCTTCCCATTTGCTTTCAAGCTGAATTATGTCGAATGAGAAAGCTATCATTGTTCATATGGATTTAGGATGTAGTGCAGCGGTTTAACTTTGGAAATTTAAGTTATTACCTTTCAGCATTAGTTGTTAATTTACTCTTTCCATGTGCTCTATGCACTACTTTGAGACTAGTGGAATTAACACTCATAGTTCTTCCACCACTTGCTGATAAGATGCTTTTTGTAAGATGCTTGGTCGATAGTAATCCATGAGCACACAAATCGTTAAGAGTTCTAAATGCTTAAGTGATGTGCGGAGATCCATTACACATGGAGCTTAGTGAATCATTTCTTGAAAGGTTTATAAGATTGGCAATTAATTTTTTGGTTTTCTTTTGTGAGGATTATTTTTTAGTTTGTAAGCAGTAATTCTTTGTGCTACTTACAGAAACAGTTTTAGATTCCTAGTTTCCTACTGATCATGGTTGGTGTTCTATGGTTCATGCACAGATTTGTATGATGGACTCGTTACGTGACATAGCCCTGCCACCAGGATTTGGTTTCCACCCAAAAGATACCGAGCTTATTTCTCACTATCTGAAAAAGAAAATACATGGGCAAAAGATTGAATTTGACATCATTGCAGAGGTGGACATATACAAGCATGAACCATGGGATTTGCCTGGTAAGTTTAACATTCTTTCATAGTACTCTATATTATTTCAATCCATGGAGAAAGCTGATGAGAAAATAGTCAAAATCCATAGAGAACTGATATGGAAATAGTCAATATTTGACTATCAATTAGAACTAGATAATACTTTGGTAGATGGAAATATTCATGTTTGCAAGAACAACTGGATAATGCAGATTAATGTTTTCTATATTCAATGTCAGTTCTTACTTCTTAGTACTGTTGCATCCTTAAGCAATTGATTGCCAATTATGTATTTTCTTTGTCCAATACCCTGCCCTCTAATTTCAAATGATGAGTTTCTTTCTATTTTTTGGCTTCCTTGTTTGCATGCTGCTTGAATCCTGATTATATAAGCTGATGATGATGTTTCACCTTACAGAAATGTGCAACGTTCCAACCCAGGATAATAAGTGGCATTTCTTTGCCGCCCGTGACAGAAAGTATCCTAACGGTTCTCGGTCAAATAGGACCACAGCTGCTGGGTATTGGAAATCCACTGGAAAGGATCGAACCATAAAAATGAGCAAGCAGACTATAGGAACAAAGAAAACTTTAGTTTTTCATGCAGGCCGTCCCCCCTCTGGGAGACGTACTGAGTGGATCATGCATGAGTACTACATAGATGAGCGTGAATGTCAAGCCTGCCCTGATATGAAGGTACTGAACTAATGATTAAGGTTTCAAAGGGGCATATTTATAAAATAATATGAGAACTATTTTTTTTGTGGCTTTACATGACATATAAATTAATGCGCACTATGCCTTCTTGATGCCACTCTTCAAACAACTTGCTTAGGGTTAGATGATGTAATCCCTATGATTTGCTGCTTAAGGGTGAATCCAGTATGCTAATGTAGGGCTCCTATTTTATTGTTCTTCAGGACTCGTTTGTACTTTGTCGTGTTACCAAAAGAGATGATTGGATCTCAGGGAATGACAATGAGTTGGACAACACTGACCCTCATCCAGAACGAAATGATGCTGCGACACATCCAGAAACAAATGATGCAGCTACACCAGTCATCAGTATTGAACAGCTAGATCTTGCTGCTCCACCAGTTGTTGGTACTGTACAACTAAATGGTGAACCTACATCAGTTACCGTTGCCGAATCACCTGATGGTGTTACTACATCAGATATCACTGCTGAACAAGCATCTCCTGGTGATGGCATCAATCTAGATGAATGGTTGGAAGAACTATTTGATCCTTCCTTCAACCCTGAAGAGGGCCTGGCTTCTGCTGATCTGTCTCCAGCTGAACAGAATGTTGAATCATCAGTAAGTTCCTTACACTCGCTGTAGTTTGTGGGTTAAATAATTCAATTTATAAATCGTTAGAAAGTTTTAGGGACTTCAGTTCCCTACAAGAAAGTGCTATTGTGTAAACAAGAATCTGTTGGACAAAGCTAACTTGCTTGTTCTTGTAATGAATTTGATCTTAACTGGTCCACATGTGCATATTGATTGCTGTTTAATATAGTAGATAAAGTTAACAATGTCTGCATAATGCACTTTTGTTAGACCAATACTGAAGAACTTCACATTGTAGAAACCAAAATCAACATTACATTATAGCAAAGTTTTTGAGCCTGGTACAGCTCTGATTAGTGCTTGGAGGTTGATACTTATTATGAAGCATGTGACTGCTGACGACTGATAGAGATTCCTAGACGTAGGCAAATCATAATGTTGTGGCCAACATTTTGTCTGTGACCTAATATAGGCTGGCTATTTTTTTGCTGGTTGACAAAAGAAGATTTGCTTAGTATTTTAATTTTTTTAGGAATTCTGAAGTAATGCATTCCCATGGATAATATTTGGAAGTCATTCAGAATTATTATGATTTGTTCATACCATGGATTGACTTTTAAAAATACCCATGATTTGTTTATACCATGGACTGAAGCTATCTTATTTGCGACGGTTTGTTCCACCTCTTCTGCAATTTCTGGTTATCAATGGGGAAATCTCGACTGTTGTTATGTTTCCATATAATGTTATTTTTTGAAACATGTATGGTAGGTTATGTCAATGCTTTTTTCTACAAATCATGAATTATACATCTATCATAGCATCATTGTGCTGTGCATGCTACTATGTTTGGATTAGCAGTTCTTTGCCTGTGCATACTCGCTCATTGCGCTATCTTCCTTCTGAATTTACAGAACATAGGTGCTTTGGCTCCTCCAAAGGTGGAACTAGACTATTTTAGTCCTAACCAGAACGTAGCAGATGATACGGAGTACCTATTGACTGAAGATGTTTACAACATATTGTACCCTGGTATTGATGACTTCAGTATGCTCCAGGATCCTATTGACCAGGATATGCTTGCTTTTGCCCACCAGTACCCCGTTGGGGCATTGGGTCCTTTTGATCTTGCAAACAACTTTGGCAATGGAACTCAGAAGGAAGAACTGTGGTTGCCCCAGAACAACTGTGAGTCTACTCAATCAAATGAAGTTGCTGATAATGGAATTACAAGACGTTATCGTCAAGGCAAAATATCTACAACTAGCGAGCCACAGTACAAGGGTAGATCTCGGGCTAAAATTCAGGTTGGGATCAACAAGATGGCTACCAGTAGTTCCGAATCTATCAACCAGACTATCAAGTTTGAGAACAACAGTAGTCATCTTGTTGAGCACCAGAAGAACCATGAACATGATGCCACTTCTACCGAGCGGTCAGATGCAGGGAAGCCAAGTAAAAACCTCTGCAGCAATCGAGGACTTCTCAGGAGCATCCGAAATGCATGTACAGGCTGTTCGGAAGCTGGATCGAACATCATACTTCTCACTCTTTTCGCTATTGGAATTGCTGCAGTAGCGCTTCATGTAGGCCAACGCCTTGGGTTCAGGCTATAGCCGAAGAGAGATCATCAACATCCCTTGGCTTTTAGATTCCCAGTTCACTGGGTTTCTATGCTTGCCATCTGGAGAAACGTTAACAAACTCCGGTCGTTGGTTGGTGCAGAACGTTTGATGTCTGCCCCGGTTTTGCGTTGCTTTTGTACATATTAATATCTTCCGTTTCGGTCGACTTTTCATCTGGCCAGCTTAATACTGTGTTGACGATTGTAGAAAAAAACCCCCCAAAAAAATAGCAAAAGAAAAAAAAACTGACAGTGAATTATATAATCAATCGTCTGCAGTGTTTGTGCTTTTCTGTTATATGCTTTTTCATACATGCACTAGTGAATGACTACGGCATTGTTGACTACTTGGTAGTCGTATCTTCAAGGAATTGAAGAGCAGATGAAACATCCCAAATACATTGCAAACGGTTTACCCTGTTACCATCATGCTACAATCGTGCATGCCTTCTCTGATGCGTTTCATGGATAAATAGCACCTCCCATCACAAAACAATCGTACGTGTCTTCTCTGAATCGTTTTCATGGATAAATAGCACCTCCCAAGTTAAGTTTCCAAATATGGTTTTCATGGATAAGTAGCATCCCCGAAGTTACGTTTCCAAATGTGTAGGCAAGTTCCCAAACTATATGCATTTGAGACCATACAATAATGGGTGGGTGCACATAACCAATAATACAAAACCGCAAAACATAATAATCTAGACAGTTGGGATGCTGGATTATATAACCTTGCAACCTAGCAATGGACCTCCGGTCTCAACTCTGAAGGCCATCATCCCCTTTTCTGTTAGATTACTCGCTACTAAACTGCGACTGGGCTCTGAAACAAACCTCAGTGGCATAGGTTATATCTACTGTTATTCTACTATCGAGACCCATTCCAACACGCCAAGTGCTTGCGGCCAAATATGACAATGGCTGGGAGGTCGTTCAACAGCCAATATCATTTGCACCAATTTGGCTTGACTTCAGCTCCCGCGTGCTCGCTCGCTAGGATGGTCGAGAGCCAATTGAGAAATGCCTCGTCAAAAACGAGCGACTAAACGAGCCCTTCAAGCTGGAACTTGTGCCTAATTTGGGCTCTCCCCTACTTTCCTTCTGGTGCTTAGAGCTCCCATCTAGATTATCATCAACTATCACATTTTGAGGTATCTTGTTCTTTGTCTTTGATTCCAGCTTCCCAAATAGCTTCACTGTACATTTCTCACCATGGGTGCATGCAGGACAAGGGGGATCATATTTGTCAGCTTCTGCAGTTAAGCTATCCAAACAGTCAGCATGGTAAACATAGCCGCACAATAAAATAGCGGCAACAGCCAGTTCCTGAGCATTCCATGTGGAACGTTCCTTTAATAGCTTTAAACATAGCTTGCACACCTCTTGGTCAGGTGAATGTGTAGTAGGATTAGAAGCATTTGATCTTGTCATTTTACTGAAAACAGAACCTAAGAGCTCGCTATCAACTGACCATCTCTCTCTCTGAGATGATGCGACCATGTCAGAAAATGTTCGCATTGACCAACCATCAGATGGCTCGCCATGCGATCCTGCGTTACGTAAATCATTGCTGCAGACAGAGAGCATGGAGGAGGATGCCATTCTTTCAGGAGAGCCACTCTCGTTGAGAGACCTGAGAGATGGAATCTTGCTGTCGGAGACCTGTCTATACAGTTGATACCCTGGTGATCGACGTGCCTTCCTCATTGAATCTGGATCTGTTGGTAGAGAATGGCCCCTGGAGGATGATGAACGATCTGCTCCAGATATCGCGGGTGGCGTTGAAGGAACAGAGATTGACATCTTCGAATCTGAAGCCACACTTACCATGTCCAGTGGTTTCCTGGAAAGCTTTGCCTACAAAATATGTAGAAGAAGACAACTATCAGAAACAGCATGTTTCAATCTTGCAAATTGCATATAACTTAAATGGTAACAACTGCTAATTTCAGCTATAAAGATTAGTATTACATACCTCAGGGGAAGAATTGCTTGTGGTGGATCTGCCTGCTGAAAAAAAAGAAGTAGAAATCAGCATGGGAATTATCAACAAGTAGCTGGTGAGGTGAAAACTCCCCAAGTGGTACGGCCTTACAGGTAATTTAAAAGTATGGATGGAAGAAATATGACTGAATTATCGATTATAGGCAGGTCTATGTATTACTAGGTAGTGCGTCTTTGAAATAAGAAGACTTGCCAAAGTAGGTAGTTCATTGAGAAATTGACCTATGAGTTATGAACACAGTTTCAGAAATCGATATTCAAAGAAGTATTGATCTCCTGGGCCAGATCAGTAGGTTACCAGAATTTACCAGATGGAAAAAAAATTCAAATCCAAAAAAATTGAATTCAAAGAATATTTACTGTCTGATAATGGTTACCAACCAGTAACTGCAGGAAAAACTGTCTATTACAGATTAACAAAATTTCAAATTCCTTAAAAGTGTTCTGGCAGGGTTGCGCCAGTACCAAGTTCAGAGATACTCCTACAGTAGAAGGTTCCAGAAATGAGTACCAAATACTGGAGCCTAAAATTTATTTCGAGAATCCTATGAACAAACGCACAACCAGTAAGGCTTGTCATCTGGAGGGGAATGACAGGAGTAAAGCCTGAGCTACCAAATTAAACTTCAGCATGCAAGGACAAATTGGTTGGAATATGCAATACTCAAGTCAGATTTTGCATATTGGAAAAAGATGAGGGGGCAGACTTAAACACATGGACAAATTGGATGGTATATCAGGCAACGCCAAATACATGAAAATGAGCGGCAAGGATATTCCCTATTTTTCCTTATAGGTGGTAGCTTATTTTCTGTTGGAAGTAAGTTTTGTAATAAATATGTTAATAAAGAAAATTAAACAAGTTAACTTTATTCTAGGAGTATAATCTAGCTCTGGAAAGCAGTGGAAATACATAGAATTAACATAGGTGCGAGGATTCAGATGTAAAACGACATGTTAAATTGAAGTGCTAGTTCAGAAATAAAATTTGAAGTATGTAATCTATATTTAATAAGAGATTATCTATATTTAGATCTATATCTTTTGATTATCGTTGGTCACGCTTATAATCTTTTATGTATACGTAGCCTTTCATATATACGATCCTCTACGTATATGAGTGGTCATGACCTATAGAAGTCATTCAGCGTAATTACATTAACATGGTATCAGAGTCAGTATTTTTTCTCTAAATTAATGCCGACGTCATCTTCTACCACCTCCGCCTCCACTTTTAGCCTCTCCTTCTGCTACTATTTTTGCCCCTATACCAATTCATCATGCCGTCACCATCCGACTCAACAAAACAAACTATCATTATGGCGTGCCTAACTTCTTCCGTATATATGGAATACAAAGCTTATGGACTTCATCGATGTATCTACGATCGTGCCTCCCCAGCAGATTCTTTCATCGACTGCTGATGGTACTAAGCTCGTATTTAACCCAGAATATTGCCTGTGGTATGATAAAGATTAATAACTACTAAGTGGTTTTCTCTCGTCGATGACTGAAGATATCCTTCAGGATGTGGTGTCTGCTGCCATATCCAAAGAAGTCTAGGACACTCTTCGGCGCATGTTCATCTATATTTGGAGCTTTCTCCTAATTACCGTTAGTCACGTATATAAACTTTTATATATGTAATTCTCTAGGTCATGACCCATAGAGATCATCCAGCGCCAATTACATTAACATGTAAAACAAATTGTCTATGATGATAAACAAAACAACTGGAAATTTTTTTTTGTTGCCTTAGTTCTTCGATCTTTGCATTCAACAACATTAGTGGATAAGGGCTTCAGTTTAATGTCCTAAACAGTAATCATGTTAATGTAGGTTCAAGAGATTATGAAGAACAACAAAGATTCTTTAAGCAGGTCAAGCAATGACTATAGAAACATGAAAGAATGAAAGAATAACACATAGCAACGATTTATAAAATTACCTCGAAGATCAGATCTTGTAATCTTGGATGATTCCCTCGTCCTGTGAGATTTATGGCACTTGACCTTGTTGAACACATCAGAAGGGCTACCTCCATTAGAAAAGCCATAAGTTGGTGCAATTGAACCACTCTTTGTTTCAGGCCGAATGCTTCCACTACTATGGTTGGAAAACAAGGCAGGGATTTCCATTATGTCTTCTATGTACGTGCGGTTGTCCCATCGGCAGCTCCACGATGGAGAGTGTCTTACGTTCCTAAATACTGACACTTCAATTGGCGTAACACATGCCTGAGGTCTCTCTTTTGCAGCTACACAGCAATTAGCTCCCATATTTATTGAGAAAAAGAATTCAATATGCGTTGATCATCCAAATGCTGAAAGCTCATCGCTGCGAAGCAAATTCGTGAGCAAAACGTAGTGTGCTCATTCTTCCTAGCTGACAGAGAAAGAAAGAACAATAGTAAGGATATTTCAACCAAGGAATGAAAAGGAAGGGAAAAACTATCTAAGGTAGACAGTGGCACTTTGAGCTACAATAGAAACCTCCAGGGGCAGTAAGAGGTATATAACATCAAAAAGAAAATAAACCCCAACGAAGCAAAGAAGAAAAAAACTTCCGCACCAAGCTACTCTAAAGAGAGAGGTATGGCTGGAAATTATTATACTTTGGTAACAATAAATTCCTATCTTGTATATGATACTTTCTTTATCTTCATCGTCCTATAAAAGCTGCGTACAGAGGAGGCACGGCCACTTGCATATGTTGATATGATGATAGTCGAAGAGAGGAATTTAACTTAAATAAAGAAATAAGATCTAATTTGGGGTCCACATATTTGATACTTGTGTATGGCCACATACAATTCATCAGTCCAAAAGATGCAAAACATGAGAACAAATCGCAAACATCATGCATGACATTAAATTTTCTTAATACATGTTATCCTATTCGATTTTGCAGAGTCTAGACATAAATTATTCATGAAACCATCAGCACAATCTCCATACATAAGAAAACACTAATGCCATTTCTAAATACAACATAGGCCATCAGCATCCATAAAGCAACCACTTCACTTATTCAATATAAGAAAGCAAAAAAAAAAGATGCTTGAGTATAATTGAAGGAAGAAACTGGGGATGATGGCTAACCACATAGGATGCAACCATATGACCAAAGAAAGCCACAGTTAGGTAGACCAGAATCAAGACATTCCAAAACTAAAACACACTCAAAAGGAACTGATTCCTACAACACAACACTCTAGCATCTCAATTAAAGTTGTGGATCAAATTGCAAATATTTAACATCTTAGTCATGATATTACCGTATAGGGTTTAGACTAAATCAATTAGAAAAAAAGGAACATGCCTGGTTAGAATCGGTCTATTAGAATCACCCCATGGACCGACCTTGGCCCACTCGATTCGCTCGGTTCACTATATGTACTCACTGATGTACTGTACAAACCCTAATCCCTATTTCCATAATTCTACATGGTATCAGAGCCGAACGCCACCACTGCTTGGTCATCTCACCGTTCTCCACTTGATCTCGCTACCCACGCACGCTTCTACTCCTGCGTCGCTGTTGCCATCGAGATCTCGCCAAACCCTACCAGTCCGTGCGCTTGCCACCAACCCTATATCGTCGTTATCACCCGCCAGACCCCATGGCGCCCGACGCATCCATAGAGTAGCTACATCTCCAGCGCGAGGCCGCTGAACACGAGGCTAAAGCCACACACTAGAAGGTTGCCGAGAACTGTGAAATCACCCTTGACGCGTATGAGGCCAAGCACGTCGTAGTGCACGCACAAGCCCTCGCTGTCCTCAATATCAAAATCCTTGTCCTCGAGACATTGGATCGCACTACCAACAACTACAGCCGGTGGCGCACCCTCTTCCTCGTCGTCCTGGGCAAGTATGCTCTAACAGACCATGTTATCTCCGATGTCGACAACTCGGACCGCTCAGCGTGGGTGCAGATAGATTGCATTGTCCTCACCTAGATCTACGGCACATCGCTGCCGACCTTCAATAGACGGTAATGCTTCGCAATCCGAGTACTCGCATCACCTAGTTCGTTCTTGAATCGGAGTTCCTTAGCCAGCATGAATCATGCGCCCTTCTCCTCTCTACCGAGTTCCGTACAGTCAAACAAGGGGAGACTTCAATCGCTGATTTTTGCCGCCGCCTCGAGACAATGGCTAGTACTCCTTCCGAGTTTGGGGATCTAGTCGGCGACAACACCCTCATGCTGACACTCCTTCGCGGGCTTAATGGCAAGTTCTGTCACATGGTCTCTAACTTGAAGATGCAGTGACTATTCCTCACCTTTGACGAGGCTCGCACCCTGCTCCTTCTCGAAGAAATCGACATCAGCGATGTCACCGAGGATGCACCACCACCTACCTTTGTCACCGCGCACCCTACTCCTCAGCGCTCTCTAGGCGGGTCTACCGGCGGTGGCCCTGGGCGCAGCGGCACCAGCGCCACCCATGGTGGCTACCCATCCAACTCGCGCTCCATCAACCATTGTCATGATCGCGGCAGCAAGTTTGCTCCTCTCCCCGAGCAATGGTGGCTTTAGCTCTGGTGGTCTACGCCCCTATGACCGACCCCCACTCGCCCCTCTCCCCAATCCTTGGGCGGGCATTGTGCAACTATGGTTGCACCCCTACGACCCCGGCCGCACAACAGGGTCGACACCTCACCACCCCTTCTCACTGTTCGACCCATCGGCTCCTCTCACCGCCTTGGCGTATCCACACTATTACACCTCGCCGTCGGGTTCAGGTGCTTCCCCGGGCTTTACCTATGGGGGCATGTTTGCCTCGCCGCCGGGGTCTACCTACAGGGGCATGCCTGTCTCGTCACCGAGGTTTGCCTGTGGGGGCATGCCTTTCTCACCACCTAGATTTGCTGCCGCTGCACCGCCTTCTTTCACCTCAATAGCTCCAGTGTTGCCCGTGTCGCTTCAACACTCTTGGTCCCCGATGGCTGGCGGTTCCTAGGACCAGGCATCCCTGATCAACTACTTCAACACCTTATCCTTAACTCCGTCGGTCTCGACCGAGTGGTACGCCGACTCTAGAGTCGGCTCCCACATGGCCAACAGCGCTGGTATACTCTCTTCCTTCCACCCTCCTTCTTCACTTAATCCATCATCGATCATTGTCGGAAATGGGGCCTTGCTTCCCGTTACCACCGTCGAGTCATTGTCAGAAACATGATCCACAAGTGCAAAAGCACGGGTGACCTCTACCCGTTCTTTCCGTCTGCAGCCAACACTCCTGCTCTTACCGCCACTGGCATCATCATCTCGGTTATCTTGGTCATGTAGCATTGTCCAAACTTGTTAGCTCTAATGCTATTTGTTGTAATAAGCGTACTTCTGATCATATATGTTACGCCTGTCAGTTAGGCTGCCATGTATGCCTTCCCTTCAGCATGTCAACCACTCGCCCACTTCAACCTTTCGATTTAATACACTGTGATCTCTGGCCATCTCCAGTTGCTAGTGTGTCAAGCGTGTCAGGCTATAAGTACTATCTTGTCATTCTTAATGACTGTACTCACTATACGTGGACTTTCCCCCTTCACATCAAGTCCGATACCTTCGGTGCTCTAACTTTTTCTCGTACAGTGCACGCAGTTTAGCTCCCCTATCAAGGCAGTCCAATGTGATAATGGCCATGAATTCGATCACTCCTCGGCCCGTACGTTTTTTCTCACTAACAGTGTCATTCTTCGCATGTCATACTCATATACCTCCCAGCAGAATGGTCGAGCTGAGCACGCTCTTTGCACCATTAACAATATTGTGCGCTCTCTCCTTTTTCAAGCTAGTCTTTCCCTAGTCTATTGGACTGATTCTCTCCACATCACCACCTATTTCCTCAACCGTCATCCCACTAAGACTCTAGGTGGCCTCACTCCGTTCTATGCTCTTCATCAAACACACCCATCCTACACCCCACCTCAGCGTGTTTGGGTGCGCTTATTACCCGAACCTGTCCTCCATAGCTCCACACAAATTGTTTCCACACTTGTCCTTATGCATCTTCCTTGGCTACTTTGCCGATCATAAGGGGTATAGATGTCTTGATCTTCATTTCAACAAAATCATCGTCTCTCGACATGTTGTGTTTGATGAGATGTTTTTCCCTTTCTTCGAGATGCCTACCTCTCCCTTGGATCCCACCACCTTGGATTTTTTTAGACGATGATGACGGTTCCACTTTGCCCATTAGACCTAGTACTGTGCTTGTAGGTACACCTCCCGAGGTGCCAACGCTGCCTATGCACCTGCAGCCAACTTGGCACGGCTACATGCCCCTAGCGCTACCAGACCATCGCGGCTCGCTCCTACTACTAGGCCTCTGCTCGCTAGGCCGTCCTCGCCGCCCTAGCATTGTGCCGCTACCCCTATAGACACCACGTCCTAGGATGTTGCCAGCGACGCTGCTAGGCCCTCCACTGGATCACCCCGTGTTGCAACCCCTATGGACGCCTCGTCCCAAGTTGCTTCCAGCGGTACCAGGTGTGCCATTGGGCGCACTGCAGCCACGGTCCCACAGGCAGTTGTGTCCATCACCAATACGCATGGCATGCACACTCGTGCAAAATCCAGATTCATTAAGCCGGTTGATCGCCTCAACCTTAACACAACAGTTCTCTCTTCAATCCCGATGTCTTTTCAATCGACCCTATCTGATCCGAATTAGCACGCTGCTATGCAGTCAGAGTTCGATGCGATTTAGGCAAATAACACTTGGACTCTGGTACCTCATCCTCCTAGCGTCAATGTTGTTATTGGCAAATGGATATTTCACCACAAGTTTCTATGAGATGGCTTTCTTGCTCGCTACAAAGCACGATGGGTCTTATGTGGTTTTACTCAATGACTCGGAATCGACTACGACGAGACTTTCAGTCCGACAGTGAAGCTTACCACCATCCGTGTGGTACTTAGTTTGGCTCTCTCACGCTCTTGGTCCATTTATCAACTTGACGTCAAGAATGTATTCCTACATGGTACATTGACTGAGACAGTGTACCATGTTCAGCCATCTGGGTTTGTTAACTCCTCACGGCCTGATTATGTCTGCCACTTGAACCACTCTCTCTATGGATTGAAGCAGGCTCCTTATGCTTGGCACAATCATTTTGCTTCTCGCATCACATCTATTGGATTTGTTGAAGCTAAGTCTGACACTTACTGTTTATTCACTGTCATGGTGCTGATATAGCTTTCTTGTTCCTCTATGTTGATGACATTGTTCTCACGGCCTTGTTAGAGCAATTCCTCCAACATATTATATCGGCTCTTCGACAAGAGTTTTCTACGACAGATATGGGTTATCTTCATCACTTCCTAGGTATTACTGTTGACCGTTGAGATAATGTCCTATTTCTCTCACAGCGATAATATATGCTGGATATTCTAGATCATACTAGTATGTGAGATTGCAAGCCTTGCAGTACTCATATGGGCACTCATTCCAAGTTATCTGCTGCTGGTATTTTAGTACCTAATCCCACTCACTACATGAGCATTGCAGGTGTTTTACAATATCTCATCTTTACTCGCCCAGACATCGCCTATGGTCGTCCAACGAGTTTGCCTACATATGCACGACCCGAGAGATCCTCATCTCACCGCTATCAAGCGGATTTTGCAGTATTTACAGGGCACTCTAGACCTCGGCCTCCACCTCTACCGGACTTCGCCGACTAACCTTACAATTTATACTGATACTGATTGAGCTAGATGCCCTGACACTCATAAATCTACCTCGGGCAATGTTGTTTTTCTAGGGGATAATCTCATTTTCTGATCCTCCAAGAGCCAGCCGATAATGTCCCGATCCAGTGCTGAAGCTGAGTACCACACTATGGCCAATAGCGTTGCTAAATCCTGCTGATTACGCCAGCTTCTCAGGAAACTTCACTATCCTATTCATCGCGCCACCATCATTTGCTATGACAACATCAGCACCGTCTACCTCTCCACAAATCTAGTTTAACATCAGCAAATCAAGCATGTGAAGATCGACCTATACTTTGTCTATGAACGCGTTGCTCTTAGTGAAGTTCGCGTTCTGCACATCACATTTCATCCTAATACGCTTACATCTTCACCAAGAATTTGCCGACGCCCGTCTTCCTTAAGTTTAGGTCCAGTCTAAATGTTCACCGTGCTCTTAGTTCTGACTGTGTGGGAGTGTTAGAATCGGCCCATGGACCGACCTCGTCCTACTCAGCTCACTATATGTACTCACCGATGTACAGTAAAAAAACTAATCCCCATTTCTGTAATTCTACATTCTTGTCTACCACTCTGATTCTATAATGCAGGTACAAGTTATCACGGAGAACTCATTTTTAGTTGACAACAACATTTTTACAGCTTGTAATTTAGCTCCAAATTTTGAACTAACAACAAATACACGATTCAGCGGTAACGGTACGTCTAGCAGGTAAAACTAGGGACAAAAACTAACACATGAGATCAGGATGGAGCATACTTAATGTAAAATTATACAAAACATGGGGGCAAACACAACGGAGATAACTTATGAGCAAACGCAAACTAGCAAACAACGTTTGATTGTTGTTGTAACCACATCAGACTCTTGTAATATTAGGGTATAAATATAGACCTTATAGGACCTTATAAATTATCTTTTAATCAAATACATCTTCGGTATATCGCCATCATAGTTTATCTAGGTTTTTTATCGGTAGACTTGAGCTCTCGACACGGAGCTGCATCGGTTAGGTCTGAACTTCAATGAAGGAGTAAGTTCCGCTATTATTTTGATATATTCGCTCTGTCTAAGACTGCATCGATTAGGTTCAACCTCTAAGTCCGATCAAATATACCACATCACGTCCGTGTAAGATCTATCGGCTTATCAAGCTTCTTTTATCATTATTTGCATACTAACTGTTGATAGTAGATTGAGTTATAAGCCAATAAATCTTTACTCGGCGTTTCATCAAAGTAGCTAGCCAATGAGTTATTCACACATCGAGCATCATGCCCAGTGTATCGGCTCCTCAGCTAATATACATACGTCTTCAGTGACTTCTCCTAAATCTCACATCCAATATATTGGCCTCTTGTTCACTACACATATCTTCAGACATCTCTTATAGTGTTATAGGTAACTAGCCTATAGAAGAATCGCACGTGCTTTCTGTGGTAGTGGCATCCACGCGGCACGCAGCCTACTGGTGAAGCTACCGTCGTTTAGCCACCACAAAAAAATTAAATTTTATTTTGGAGTTAACTTTAGAGGCTTTTATGTAGTTTATTTTAGCGTTTGTTTTTAAATCACCAAAGCTCATTATGTCTTATAATCGGCATAAGCGAAACAACAAGCATACAGTGGTACAGTGCTTTTGGGGACACATAAATTATAGTATATAGTCCGTATCAAAATAATTGTCATTATCCAAATGAAGGATATAATTTTGAATTTGAAACAACGATGAACAACTTTTAATTCCACATGCGCCAAACTTGCCAAACTTTCAGCCTTACGATACGAGATCACGTCAATTGTAATACATCAATTTCTTTGCCATACACTGTAAAATCTACTGGTAATTTGGTAAGCAGATCTTGACCTCGGATAGGTTGAGCCATGGCTAATAAACAATACAAATATGAACAAGGCAACCAAAAATCATTTATCAGTAGCAAGGACTAGTAAACAGACTATCATTATAAAAAAACCCCAAAACCAAAGTTTAATAATTTAAATTTTAGTTCAGGCTAATAAGCAAATAAATAGACAGACGATAAGAGCTTGAGGCAGTTTTCGAAACTGCGTTTCGTCTGGTGCTGATGGTGGCTCAGAAAACGAAACGAATAGCACAGGATTAATTAAATATTAACTATTTCTTTGATCTTTAAAAGAATTTTATCTATTAAAAATTTATTAAAAAGCACCATGTACAGTAGATTTTTTTAAAAGCACCATATACAGTCGAGAGACATGCTCAGGCTGATGGTGGCTAAAAACAAAAAGAATAGCGCATAATTAATTAAATATTAATTATTATAGATTTAAATTAGATTTTTTACTTTTTTAAAAGAAACTTATCTATAAAAAATATTAAAAAGCACCATGTACAGTCATTTTTTTTAAAAAAAAAGGCACCATGTACAGTCGAGAGACATGCCCAAGCTTGGTTAGGTGGTGTGGTGAACCAAACGGCCCTGAGACTGAGAAGCTGTCCAGTGGCTATTCGTTTGCAAGAGCCAAGCCAAGAGATCACCCAAAACAAAGCTCCTTGGGCAGAAAATTAAAAAGAAAAAGAAAAACTAGTAGATTTTCAAATTCGATAGTTCAAAACCCAGATACAAAATCGGAGCAGTAATCCAGAAAAAAAACTGAACTTAAACAGTAATGAATTGAATTTATTGCAGGGAAACAACACGCATAAGTGCAGAACGGCAGAAGTCATAGAAACCTCAAAGCCAACGCTCGAGTTTGACCGCTCATCACTGGGTCAGAGCGGTACAACGGTTTACATAGCACATGCACATCACCGGATGAACTCTAACCACCAAAGTACTGTAACTTCAATCTGAAATATTTCTGAGCTATTGTTCCAATACTAATGTTCTGAAGCAAGAACTATCTAGATGCTACAGTTCCAAATTATGTATTTGCCTATACTAAAAATTACAAAAGAGAAAGTTGGAAGACAATAAAGCATGCCAGATACCTGTCAACCAGGCCTCGGATCAT